>CM077671.1:436732978-439202978 GCA_039707655.1 Elymus sibiricus
TCATCCACACAAAACTTGAAAAGAATTCGTGAGATAGGTTAGTACACATAATAATAAATCAACTCTTTTTGTACTGCCAAGACAAGTTGCATAATAATTGCAAACATCATCTACTGTTTACTATCATTTCCACAATTTATATCTACCAATATAGGCTATGGAAACTATAGGATAAGTAGATAACAAAACTATGACAGCAATCTGTCCAAACAGAACAGTCTGTAGCAATCTATTAAACCAGTGTACTTATGTAACTCAAAAAATTATGAAAATTTAGGACATGCTAAATAATTTATATAATAACACTGTGTAAAAATTTCAGAAACGTTCCACGTTCCAGTAAAATATGAAAATTCAAACACTACAGAAAAAGTTTCTGTTTTTTACACAGCACACATCAAACATGCAATACAAGCATCCTAAGGCAATTCTTGGAACTTTTTATTGAAAAACAAGATTATAAATAACACCTAACAGAGAACAAGAAAATAAAATGACGCTCCAAGCAAAACTCATATTATGTGACGAATACAAATATAGCTCCAAGTAAGATATACCGATAGTGTTGAAGACGAAAGAGGGGATGCCTTCCGGGGCATCCCCAAGCTTAGGCGCTTGAGTCTTCCTTGGATATTACCTGGGGGTGCCTTGGGAATCCCCAAGCTTAGGTTCTTTTCACTCCTTATTCTCCTCATATCGGTGTCTCACCCAAAACTTGAAAACTTCAATCACACAAAACTTAACGGAACTTCGTGAGATGGGTTAGTATAATAAAGATAGATCATTCACTTAGGTACTGTCAAGACAAGATTCATAATTGTTCACACATGGTACCTACTGTATTACATCATTCCCATAATTTATACCACTAAATATAAGCTATGGAAACACTAAAACAAGCAAACTATGCATGCAAAACAGAATCTGTCAAAAACAGAACAGTCTGTGAAGATCTGTAGTGTAACCATACTTCTCTGTCTCAAAACATTCTGAAAAATTAGGACAACCTGAAGAATCTGTATATCAAGACTGTGTAAAAATTTCATATCATTATCACGCTCCAGTAAAAAATTAAAATTCCTGTACTGGAGTCAAAAGTTTCTGTTTTGGTTCAGCATCAATTCTACTCATCTTGTGAGTCATCCCAAAGGCTTTACTTGGCACTTTATTGAAATAAAAGACACAACACATGATTAATACAGTAGCTTAATCATGTGAACACACAAAAACAGAAAGTAAAAGTATTGGGTTGTCTCCCAACAAGAGCTTTACTTTAATGCCTTTTAGCTAGGCATGATGATTTCAATGATGCTCATATAAGAATAGTAGTTGAAACATGCAAAAGAGCATCATGAATCTCATGGAAAGCACATTTAAGTCTAACACACTACCTATGCATAGGGATTTTGTGAGCAAACAATTTATGGGAGCAAGAATCAACTAGCATAGGAAGGCAAAACAAGCATGACTTCAAAACTTTCAACACATAGAGAGGAAACTTGATATTATTGCAATATGTAGAAGCATAAGATCCTCTCTCATAATAATTTTCAGTAGAATCATGAAGGAATTTCACAATATAACCAGCACATAAAGCATTCTCTTCATGATCCACAAGCATAGAAAATTTGTCACTCTCCACATAAGCAATTTTCTTCTTATTCATAATAGTGGGAGCAAACTCAACAAAATAACTATCATGACATAGTTGATTGACATAACCACTTTGAATATTAAAATCATGATGAAAAGTTTCATGGTTACTATCACTATTTATAGCATACATGTCATCATCATAATCATCATAGATAGGAGGCATGCCATCATCATAACAAGTTTGCTCATCAAAACTTGGGGGACTAAAAATATCATCTTCATCAAACATAGCATCCCCAAGCTTGTGGCTTTGCATATCATTAGCATCATGAATATTCAAGGAATTCATACTAACAACATTGCAATCATGCTCATCATACAAATATTTAGTGGCAAACAATTTATTGACTTCTTCTTCTAACACTTTGGCACAATTTTCCTTTCCATCATTTTCACGAAAGACATTATAAAGATGAAGTATATGAGGCAACCTCAATTCCATTTTTTTGTAGTTTTCTTTTATAAACTAAACTAGTGATAAAACAAGAAACTAAAAGATTTAATTGCAAGATCTAAAGATATACCTTCAAGCAATCACCTCCCCGGCAACGGCGCCAGAAAAGAGCTTGATGTCTACTACACAACCTTCTTCTTGTAGACTCGTGTTGGGCCTCCAAACGCAGAGTTTTGTAGGACAGTAGCAAATTTCCCTCAAGTGGATGACCTAAGGTTTATCAATCCATGGGAGATGTAGGATAAAGATGGTCTCTCTCAAGCAACCCTGCAACCAAATAACAAAGAGTCTCTTGTGTCCCCAACACACCCAATACAATGGTAAATTGTATAGGTGCACTAGTTCGGCGAAGAGATGGTGATACAAGTGTAATATGGGGTGTAGATATAGGTTTTTGTAAACTGAAAATATAAAAACAGAAAGGTAACAAGTAACAAAAATGAGCAAAAATGGTATTGCAATGCTTGAAAACAAGGCCTAGGGTTCATACTTTCACTAGTGCAAGTTCTCTCAACAATACTGACATAGTTGAATCATATGTAAATCCCTCACGTGCGACAAAGAGTTCACTCCAAAGTAACTCATTAGCGGAGAACAAACGAAGAAATTATTGTAGGGTACGAAACCACCTCAAAGTTATCTTTTCCGATCAATCATATGAGCCATCCCTATAAGTGTCACGAACAGCCCTAGAGTTCGTACTAAAATAACACCTTAAGATACACATCAACCAAAACCCTAATGTCACCTAGATACTCCAATGTCACCACGAGTACCCATGGGCTTGATTATACGATATGCATCACACAATTTCAGATTCATCATGTTCAATCCAACACAAAGAACTTCAAAGAGTGCCCCAAAGTTTCTACCGGAGAGTCAAGACAAAAACATGTGCCAACCCCTATGCATAGATTCCCAAGGTCACGGAACCCGCAAGTTGATCACCAAAACATACATCAAGTGGATAAATAGAACATCCCATTGTCACCACGGATATCCCATCGCAAGACATACATCAAGTGTTCTCAAATCCTTAAAGACTCAATCCGATAAGAAAACTTCAAAGGGATAACTCAATTCATCAAAAGAAGATAGAGAGGGGAAAACTCCATATGATTCATCTATATTAATAAAGCTCGCGGTACATCAAGATCGTGTCATCTCAAGAACACGAGAGAGAGAGATCAAACACATAGCTACTGGTACATACCCTCAGCCCCGAGGGTGAACTACTCCCTCCTCGTCATGGAGACCACCGGGATGATGAAGATGGCCTTCGGTGATGGTTTCCCCCTCCGACAAGGTGCCGGAATGGGCTCCCGATTGGTTTTTCATGGCTACGGAGGCTTGCGGCGGCGGAACTCCCGATCTAGGTTTCTTTCTGGAGGTTTCTGTATTTATAGGAATTTTTGGGGTCGGAAACAAGTCAAGGGGGGCCACGAGGCGGCGACAAGCCAGGAGGGCGCGCCCTAGGGGGGGCGCCCTGCAGGCTTGTGGTGGCCTCGTGGCTCTTCTGGCCCAACTCCAATGCTTCGGGGGTCTCTTTTGGTCCAGAAAAAATCACCAGAAATTTTCAGCCCATTCCGAGAACTTTTATTTCTGCACAAAAAACGACATCATGGTAGTTCTGCTGAAAACAACGTTAGTCCGGGTTAGTTCTAATAAAATCATACCAAAATCATATAGAATTATTGTAAACATGGCATGAATACTTCATAAATTATAGATACGTTGGAGACGTATCAGGATGCTTGCATTGCATGTTTGATGTGTGCTGTGTAAAAACAGAAACTTTCTGTGTAGTGTTTGAATTTTCATACTTTGCTGAAACGTGAAAATTTCTGAAAATTTTACAATGTATTTTCATATAAATTATTTAGCATGTCCTAATTTTTCATAATGTTTTGAGATACATAAGTATACTTGTTTAATGGATTGCTACAGACTGTTCTGTTTGGACAGATTGCTGTCATAGTTTTGTTATCTACTTATCCTATAGTTTCCATAGCCTATATTGGTAGATATAAATTGTGGAAATGATAGTTTATAGTAGATAATGTTTGGAAATTATTATGGAACTTGTCTTGGCAGTAAATGAAGTGTTGATTTATTCTTATGTGTACTAACCTATCTCACTAGTTCTTTTCGAGTTTTGTGTGGATGAAGTTTTTGAGAATAGGTGAAACCATGATATGAGAGGATTGAATGAGATACAAAAGATCAAGATTGGGGATGCCCACGGCACCCCAAGTAAATTTTTCAAGAAGTCTCAAGCATCTAAGCTTGGGGATGCTACGCATCCCACCTCTCTTCATCAACAATTATCAGTTAGCCTATGTTGAGCCTAAATTTTTATTTGTCCACATGATATGTGCTATTCTTGGAGTGCTATTTTTCTTTTGCTCGTTGTTTAAATAAAATGCTCAGATCTGAAAGTTTTTATATGATAGAGAGTTCTCAAATGGCTACCCATTTACTTAACTACTCGCTTGATCTTCACTTATATCTTTTTGGAGTAGCTTGTCATTTACTCTTGTGCTTCACTTATATCCTATGAGTAAATTGTTGAATGAATTGAATACCATGTATTTGAAATTATAAGTTCATATCATGCCTAGTAGTAGCTTTACATTGGGTTTACAAAGTGAAAGCTTTTGAAGCTTGACAATCCCAATATTGGTCATACAAGCAATTCGTGAATGATTAGTATAAGGAAGAGAACTTTCACATACAAATATATTATCTTCGACATCTTCTATGATTGTGAATACCCATTAATTATTTTCAAACTTGAGAAAATTAGTTGAAGTTGGACAAGGAAGACAACGTAATGAGTTATGGTTGTGTATATTTGCATAAAAGTTATATTGTTATGGATCCTCCAACATGTGGTGTTTGCTTAGGATTTTTTGCTAGCCAAAAATTCGTACTAAGTAGAGATACTACTTGTGCATCCGAAAACCCTTAAACCCAGTTTCTTGCTATGAGTGTCCACCATATCTACCTCTGGATTGAATAAGATCCTTCAAGTAAGTTGTCATCGGTGCAAAAAGGCAATAAAAATTGCTTCTAAATGTGTTTGATCATTTAGTGTAAGAGAAAATTAAGCGTTGTACGAACTTGTGATGGCAAAGTAATAAAAGCGGCGGACTGCATAATAAAGGTTGCTATCATAAGGGGCAATATAACGTGACGTTCTTGTGCATTAAGGGATTGTGCATACAAAACCAAAAAGCACATGACAACCTCTGCTTCCCTCTACGAAGGGCCTATCTTTTACCTTTCAATATTTACTTTTATGCAAGAGTCAATAGTATGCATTCTCATTTCAACCTCAATTATTCTCTAGTTCGCAAGCATCATGTGGTGGGGAAAGAACTAGGCACATATGGCCAGTCAAATATATTTGATCATGACTTATTATTGTTGACAATTATCTCTATGATAAATGAGTTGGGAGGCGAAACATTAAGCCCCTATCTTTCTCAGTGTTCGATGGATGCCATTTGTTCTTAAAATATGCTTTGAGTACTAGCAATCATAGAAGACTATATGATGATTGAGTATGTGGAGCTCTTACTTAGACTTTGTTAAGAATAAGTTGAATTGCAATTGTTTGGTGACTAAGAACATAGGTTGTTAAGTTTCAAGAGAATTCATTGTTTGAACCATAACATGTGAATTGGTTGCTACTTTATCATGATGATTTTTATGAGAAAGAGTTGCTGTTATGATGCTAGGAAAAGTGGTTGAAATTATCATTGATCAAACTTATGCACTATGCTAGCATTCACAGTTCATAAATTATTTCTTTTATCATTTACCTACTCGAGGACGAGTAGGAATTAAGCTTGGGGATGTTGATATGTCTCCAACGTATCGATAACTTATGAAGTATTCATGCCATATTCATCGATGTTTACAATACTTTTATATGGTTTTGATGCACTTTGCATGATTTATTTACTACTAACCCGGACTAACGCTGTTTTCAGCAGAACTACCGTGGTGTTGTTTTTTGTGCAGAAATCAAAGTTCTCCAAATGCAACAAAACTTTTTTGACAATTTTTTTGGAACAAAAGAGGCACTAGAAGCATCGTTGGAGGGCCAGAAGAGCCACGAGGTGGGCACAACCCACCAGGGCGCGCCAGGCCCCTCCGGTGCGCCCTGGTGTCTAGTGGTCCACTCGTGGCCCATCTTCGCGTGAAACCGACGCCCAAAAATCCTATATATTCAGAAACCCCCAGAAATAACCCTATATGAGAAGTTCCGCTTCCGCAACTCTCTGTATCGACGAAAAACCAATCTGGAGGCGTTCCAGTACCCTGCCGGAGAGGGTAGATCATCTCCGGTGGCCATCTTCATCATCCCGGTGGAGGCCATGACGAGGAGGCAGTAGTCCACTCTCGGGGCTGAGGGTATGTACCAATAGATATGTGTTCAATCTCTCTCTCTCTCGTGTTCTTGAGATGTCACGATCTTGATGTATCACGGGCTTTGTTAATATAGTCGGATCATATGATGTTATTCCCTTGCTATCATGTTGTGATGAATTGAATCTTTCCCTTTGAGATGTCGTTATGTTGGATTAAATATTTTGGTTGAGAACACTTGATGTACGTGTTGCGTGGGATACCCGTAGTGACTTTGGGGTATTCTATCGATTCACTTGATATATGTTGAGGCATCAACTTGCGGATTCCGGTGACCTAGGGGATCTATGCATAGGGGTTGATTGCACGTTTTCATACAATGTTCTCCGATAGAGATCTTGGGGCACTCTTTGAGGTTCTTTGTGTTGGATTGAGTATTATGAATCTGAAACTGTTTGATGTGTATCGTATAATTAACTCATGGATACTTGTGGTGATATTGGAGTACCTAGGTGACATTAGAGTTGGTTGATGCGTATCATATGATGTTATTTTAGTACGAACTCTAGATAGATTGATCGGAAAGGATAACTTGGTGCTATTTTAGTATGAACCCTTGGATAGATCGATCAGAAAGGATAACTTTAAGGTGGTTTCGTACCCTACAAACAATTTCTTCTTATGTTCCCCACTATATAAGAACTTTGGAGTGATTCTTCGTTGCACGTTGAGGGATGGTTATGTGATCCAATTATATTAGCATTGTTGAGAGATTGCACTAGCGAAAGTACGGACCCTAGGCCCTGTTTTCAAGCATTGCAATACCGTTTGTGCTCACTTTTGTTACTTTCTACCTTGCTATTTTTATATTTTCAGATTACAAAAACCTATATCTATCATCCATATTGCACTTGTATCACCATCTCTTCGCCGAACTAGTGCATGAAAGCACATTTTCTCCCTTGGTGGTTTTGGTAATTAATAACAACATATATGTCATTGAACTAATGTTTCCACTAAGCAAATTTCAGGAAAAGTTCAATGACAGGGATGGCAAAAGGCTTGTGGAGAAACCCCAAGATGCAAGGAATTGGATTGGCAAAGCTTCAAGCAAGAGGACTCTACATTTTACTTTGTGAGAAATCACTTTGAGTCCATAGGAAAGCCAATACTATTAAAAGGGGGTAAGGTACTGTTGGTGAACAAGATGCTCCACGTGCACAAGTGATAGTCACCAAAAACACCCACAAACTCTTCCACAAAAGTCTGTCCAAGCCACTCATGAAAATCGGTGCAACCAACAATTCCCACTCGGTGCCACCGATTCCCAAACTCAGACAGACCCATGCCAAACCCTAGCACATCGGTGCAACCGATTCCACTTCGGTACCACCGAGTTTGGGTTGCCAACTTTCTGTTACCTCGTTTCATAAAATCGGTCTTACCGAGTTTTCTGAATCGGCGTCACCGAGTTGTACAATCTGACTGTTGGTCACCTAATTGGTACCATCGATAATTATATATCGGTCTCCCCGAGATTCACACATCGGTGTCACCGAGTTGGTCACTTTAGGTGTAACGGTTGGATTTTTGGGGATGCCTATATATACCCCTTCACCACCACCTACTCGAAAGAGAAGCACTCAGAACTGTTCCATACTTGCCCCATCCAATTTTCTGAGAGAGAGCCACCTACTCATGTGTTGAGATCAAGCTATTCCACTCCATCCATATGAATCTTGATCTCTAGCCTCCCCAAGTTGCTTTCCACCAATTCAATCTCTTCCACCATAGCCAAATCTGTGAGAGAGTGATTGGTTGTTGAGGAGTCTATCATCTTGAAGCACAAGAGCAAGGAGTTCATCGACATTACCGAGCCTATTACCTTTTGGAGGGTGGTGCCTCCTAGATTGGTTAGGTGTCGCTTGGGAGCCTCCTACTTCGTGTTGTGGAGTTGAACCAAGAAGTTTGTACGGGCAAGGAGATCACCTACTTCGTGAAGATCTACCCATAGTGAGGCTAGTCCTTCGTGGACGGAAGCCGTTATGGAATAGTCAAGGTTGCTACTTCGTGGACCCTTATGGGTGGAGCCCTCCGTGGACTCTCGCGACCGTTACCCTCCATGTGTTGAAGACTCCATAAACGTGGACGTACGATAGCACCACCTATCGGAACCACGGGAAAAATATTTGTGTCTACAAATTGCGTTTGATCTTCCTTCCTACCCTCTACTACATATGCTTGTTGTTACTTTCCGCTGCTATACTCTTAGACATGCATGTGTAGGGTGTACTTGACTTGCTATCATTGCTAAAATCTGCCAACACTTAAAATTGGGAAAAGGTAGAATTTTTATTTGGTCAAGTAGTCTAATCACCCCCCCCCTCTAGACATACTGTCGATCCTAAAAGTGGTATCAGAGCTTTGGTCTCCATTGCATTGGTCTCACAACCTAGGAGAGTATGGCGTCTAGTGAGGGAAATTATCATCGCAGAGGTCCGTTCTTTGATGGCACAAATTTTGCTAGTTGGAAGCACAAAATGAAAATGTATATTCTTGGTCATAACTCCACCGTTTGGGCTGTTGTTCGTGTTGGCTTTTGATACGTCTCCATCGTATCTACTTTTCCAAACTATTTTGCCCTTGTTTTGGACTCTAATTTGCATGATTTGAATGGAACTAACCCGGACTGACGCTGTTTTCAGCAGAATTGCCTTGGTGTTATTTTTGTGCAGAAATAAAAGTTCTCGGATTGACCTAAAAATTTATGGAGATTATTTTTGGAATTAATAAAAAATATTGGCGAAAGAATCAAGCCAGGGGGGTCCACCTGTTGGCCACAAGCCAGGAGGGCGCCCCTCCCTGGGGCACGCCCTGATGGCTTGTGGGCCCCCCGTGGCTCCTCCGACCCTAATTCCAGCTCTATGTATTCATATTCGGAGAGAAAAAAATAGGAGAGAAGAGTTCATCGCGTTTCATGATACGGAGCCGCCGCCACCTCCTGTTCTTCCTCGGGAGGGTAGATCTGGAGTCTGTTTTGGGCTCCGGAGAGGGGAAATCGACGCCGTCGTCATCACCAACCATCCTTCATCACCAATTTCATGATGCTCTCCGCCGTTCGTGAGTAATTCCATCGTAGGCTTGCTGGACGGTGATGGGTTGGATGAGATTTACCATGTAATCGAGTTAGTTTTGTTAGGGTTTGATCCCTAGTATCCACTATGTTCTGAGATTGATGTTGCTATGACTTTGCTATGCTTAATGCTTGTCCCTAGGGCCCGAGTGCCATGATTTCAGATCTGAACCTATTATGTTTTCATGGATATATTTGTGTTCTTGATCCTATCTTGCAAGTTGTAGACACCTATTACGAGTTATGATCCGCATCCCCCTGGGTGACAATAACTGGGATTCTTTCCGGTGATTACTGTAGTTTGAGGAGTTCATGTATTCACTAAGTGCTAATGCTTTGGTCCGGTTCTCTACTAAAAGGAGGCCTTAATATCCCTTAGTTTCCATTAGGACCCCGCTGCCACGAGAGGGTAGGACAAAAGATGTCATGCAAGTTCTTTTCCATAAGCACGTATGACTATATATGGAATACATGCCTACATTATATTGATGAATTGGAGCTAGTTCTGTGTCACCCTATGTTATAACCGTTGCATGATGAATGCCATCCGACACAATTATCCATCACTGATCCATTGCCTACGAGCTTTTCACATATTGATCTTTGGTAAGTTACTTTTCCGTTGCTACTGTTACAATCACTACAAAACTACTACTGTCACGTTTGCTATCGTTACCGTTACTTCCATACTACTTTGCTACTAAATACTTTGATGCAGATATTAAGTCTTTTAGGTGTGGTTGAATTGACAACTCAGCTGCTAATACTGGAGAATATTCTTTGGCTCCCCTTGTGTCGAATCAATAAATTTGGGTTGAATACTCTACCCTCGAAAACTGTTGCGATCCCCTATACTTGTGGGTTATCAAGACCTTTTTCTGGTGCCGTTGCCGGGGAGCATAGCTCTATTCTCTGAGTCACTTGGGATTTATATCTGTTGATCACTATGAAGAATCTGAAAGACAATAAAACCAAGATCTATCCCTCTACTACGAGGGGAGGTAAGGAACTGCCATCTAGCTCTGCACTTGATTCACCTTCTGTTATGAGTAAATTTCCGACACCACCACCTGCTATTGATTCTGATATGTCGCAAGTAATTGATGATGCCACTTCTGCTATGCATGATGCTTATGATGATACTTTGCTTGATAATACTGTGCTACTGGGTGAATTTCTTGATGAACAAATTGCTAGAGTCAATGCTGAAACTGATGATATTTCTGAAGCTGATGAAATTATTGAAACTGAACACTATGAGACACCTGCTAGACCTAGCTCTCCTAGATATGAATTGCCTAATATACCTAATGGTTATGTTATGGAGGGAGAGGTAGCTAGGGACTTTCTTGCTTGTAAGGATAGAGATGATCTTAAGAAATTACTATGCAAGTGGAAGGAAAAATCCTTGAACGCTAGAATGCAATATGATCCTAAGTTTGCTACTTCACCTATCTTTGTTACTGATAAGGATTATGAATTCTCTGTCGATCCTGAGTTAATTACTTTGGTTGAATCTGATCCTTTCCATGGTTATGAATCTGAAACTGTTGTGGCACATCTTACTAAATTGAATGATATAGCCACCCTATTTACTCATGAGGAAAAAAATCGTTATTACTATGTTCTTAAGTTGTTTCCTCTCTCATTAAAGGGTGATGCTAAGATATGGTTTAATTCTCTTGCTCCTGGTTGTGTGCGTAGTCCCCAGGATATGATATATTACTTCTTTGAAAAATATTTTCCTGCCCATAAGAAACAAGCTGCCTTGCAGGAAATATTTAACTTTGTGCAAATTAAAGAAGAGAGTCTCCCACAAGCTTGGGGGAGGCTTCTCCAATTACTTAATGCTTTGCCTGATCATCCTCTCAAGAAGAACGAAATACTTGATATCTTTTATAATGGACTAACCGATGCTTCTAGGGACCACCAAGATAGTTGTGCTGGTTGTGTTTTCAGGGAACGAACTGCTGAACAAGCTGAACTACTATTGAATAATATATTGAGCAATGATAATGATTGGACTATTCCCGAACCACCTCCAAAGCCAATTCCGAAGAAAAGAGGTATTCTATTTCTCAGTCCTGAAGATATGCAAGAGGCAAAGAAATCTATGAAAGAAAAAGGTATTAAAGCTGAAGATGTTAAGAATTTACCACCTATTGAAGAAATACATGGTCTTAATAACCCGACACAGGTAGTAGAGGTAAATTCTCTTCATAGATTTGATGAAGGTGATATTCCTTATAATAATTCTGCTAGCCAATGCTTGGATGAGTTTGATAACTTTATCGTTAAGCAAGAAAATTTCAATGCTTATGTTAGTAGACAATTGAAACATAATGCTTACATGCTTGATCTCTTAGGTGATTATATGAGTAGAACTATCAATGATCTTAAGCTTATTAGTAAACATGCTTCCAAGGTAACTACTCAAGTAGAACAAGTACTTAAGGCACAAAATGATTTGCTTAATGAGATGAATGGTAAGAACAATGATCATTCTGTTAGAGTTGTGACTAGAGGTGGTAAAATGACTCAGGAACCTTTGTATCCTAAGGGCCATCCTAAGAGAATTGAGCAAGATTCTCAAAGAATTAATACTGATGCACCTAGTCGTCCCAGTAATAAAAGGAAAAAGAATGATGATAGGACCTTGCATGCTGCTAGTGAACCTGTTATATATACACATGAAAACCCAAATGATATTTCTGTTTCTGATGCTGAGACACAATCTGGTAATGAACATGAGCCTAGTGATAATATTAATGATGATGTTCATGTTGATGCTCAACCTAGTAATGACAATGATGTGGAGATTGAACCTGCTGTTGATCTTGATAACCCACAACCTAAGAATAAAAGATATGATAAAAGAGACTTCGTTGCTAGGAAGCATGGTAAAGAAAGAGAACCTTGGGTTCAGAAACCCATGCCCTTTCCTCCTAAACCATCCAAGAAAAAGGATGATGAGGATTTTGAGCGCTTTGTTGAAATGCTTAGACCTGTCTTTTTGCATATGCGCTTGACTGATATTCTGAAAATGTCTCCTTATGCTAAGTATATGAAAGATATTGTGACAAATAAAAGAAAGATACCGGAAGCTGAGATTTCCACCATGCTTGCTAATTATACCTTTAAGGGTGGAATACCAAAGAAACTAGGAGATCCCGGAGTACCTACTATACCATGCTCTATCAAAGGAAATTATGTCAAAACTGCTTTATGTGACCTTGGAGCTGGTGTTAGTGTTATGCCTTTCTCTTTGTATCGTAGACTCGATTTGAATAAGTTGACACCTACTGAAATCTCTTTGCAAATGGCTGATAAATCAACTGCTTTACCCATCGGTATTTGTGAGGATGTGCCTGTCGTAGTTGCAAATGTTACTATCCTAACGGACTTTGTTATTCTTGATATTCCCGGGGACGACAGTATGTCGATCATCCTTGGTAGACCCTTTTTGAATACTGCAGGGGCTGTTATTGATTGCATCAAGGGCAATGTCACTTTTCATGTTAATGGTAATGAGCATACGGTACACTTTCCGAAGAAACAACCTCAAGTTCATAGTATCAACTCCATTGGAAAATTTTCAACGATTATTATTGGAGATTTTGAATTCCCTCTCCCTACTGCCAAAAAGAAATATGATATACTTATTGTTGGGGACATGCATATCCCCATTGAGGTAACCTAGTGTTATTCGAAAATTCTCTGGTTCCGTGTCACTCGGAAAAAGTTTGTCAATAAGACTTGATCAACCTTATTGATGGATTCTTTTTGATGAGCATGAGATGGATGAATTTAGGAGGCACAACCTTCTATACCCAACTTTTACTCTCTGTTATTTAGATGAAATAAAGCAAAAAGAGTATTATTTATCTGTTTTCTGATTTATCCGTGCAATAAAAAAGTGACCTGAAAAGAAAAGTTCTCAGAATTCCCTGAAAATTTAGTATGATTTTTTCTGGAATATTTAAGAATTTTTGGCACTGAGAACACATCAGGGGGCTGCACCAGTGGGCCACAAGCCTGCAGGGCGCGCCCACCCCCCAGGGCGCGCCCTGGTGGCTTGTGGGTCCCACGTGGATCCCCCTCACTTATTCCAGCACCCATCCACTCCTTCCTCCAGAAAAAATCACTCCATTGCTCAAACTCGTGTCCTAGCTCATCTTGCTGCCATTTTCGATCTCCTTGCTCAAAGCTCCATTTGCAAAACTGTTTTGGGGGATTGTTCATCGGTATGCGACTCCTCCAATGGTCCAATTAGTTTTTGCTCTAGTGCTTTATATATTGCAAATTTTTGTTGTTGTGGTGACCTTGTTCTTGAGTTTGCATGTCAAACTTATATGGTCCCAAGTAGTTTTGATGCATGATATAGCCTCTAGGCACTTGTGGGAGTAGTTTCTATAAGTTTTGTTGAGTTTGGTTCACTTTTATTTTGAGTCACTAAAAATTTCAGAAATTTTCAGAGAAAAGAAAATGTCTAGGAGGACATACCAAGGAGGCCCCTCGAGGAAGTAAGGCCCAAGGATCGCTATACGCGAACCTGACTTTGAACCACCAAGGGAAGCACAAGTGCGGCCTTGCGAATGGTCGTCGGATCAATTCATGGTTCAAGCAGGTTTCAAGGAAGAATTTGGCGAATACGTACAAAATGCTGGCCTTGAGGACTTCGTGTCAGATAAGTGTCAGCAGTATCATTACCTCACTGATTCATTTGTGCGAAGATTTGAATTTACTTCCCAGTGCAATAATCATTCTGTCATGTTTGATCTTTATGATAAATCTTTTACCATGGACCTAGAAGATTTTAATGATGCATGCAAAATTCCACAATGGGGCAGTTATATTAAGCCGCGCAAAACTGAATATACCGATTTTCTTGCTAGCATCGGTATGGGAGAAACTAGGAACATCAGACAGGTTACCATAGGGAGCATTCACTTTCCTGCCATACATTATTTCGCTCTCTTTATAGGTAGATGTATTAACGGTAAACATGATCATAGCCACCTTTGTGCATCAGATCTTAGCGTCCTCAAGTGTGCGGTAATGAATGATAGACGTTATAATTTGGGGGCCAATATTGCCAGGAGGCTACATTTGAACGCCAAAGAAGGAGATTTCTTTGGCGGGATTTATGCCACCCATTTAGCTAATTATCTTGGGGTATCCATAAGGGGGAATGATATTGAGTTACCACCTGCTTTTCTTGATTATGAGGCTATGGTGCGCTACCAGTTTCTTGAGAGGAATGAACAGTCCTTCCTGTACCGACTAATTTTTGATAGACAGCGTGCTGTCCATATTACCCTTCCTGCTCCTGCTTCTTTAACTTTCAGGAAAAACGGAGACACTTTATAACCATAGAGGAGGCAAACTAGTACGAGAGAGAGGCGGAAGCCGCTCGCCTCCGCACTGCAGCCGTTCAGGCGGTAGCCGCCGCAGCCCAGTACAACCCCAATTATGACTTTGGATATTACCCAGGCCAGCCATGGCCCTAGACCAACTTAGGCTAAAAGCCTAAGCTTGGGGGATTACGTATTTCTCACCGACATTACATTCATGTTCACACACTCATCTTAATAGTCGGTGCTAATACTTTTTCATTGACTCATCCTTGGTATTTTATTTCTTCTTTCCGCTTTCTTCTTGTGTGCTTAATTAACCTTGAGAAAATCCAAAAAATTAGTTCTAGCTTTACCTCCTAGTTTGTTTAGTTGTAGCATTAAAAGAAAACCCAAAAAGATTTCTCGTTCTTCTTTTGCTTGTTGGGAGCTTTCCCGTGTAAATAGTTTTTCTCGTTCTTGTTTTGAAATTCCTTTTCTTTGGGTCGTAAGGAGAAGACCACAATGAAAATGTTGAGTGGCTCTCATATGCATTATTGTTTATCTATCAGAGAGCCCATATTACCTTGCCTTCTCCTTTGAGTTATTGTTTGCATATTCCAGCTTAGTCCAATGCACGTGCACTCTTATTATTATTCACACCATTCGGTCGTGCAAGTGAAACGCAATAATGACGATATATGATGAAGTGATTGAGATGGAGAAAAAGCTGGTATGAACTCGACCTATTTTGTTTTTGTAAATATGATTAGCTCATCGTTCTGAATTCAGCTCATTATGGATGAAACATGTTTGCAACAACAGTTACAGATTATAGTTACTCATGCCATGCTTAATTAGCTAAGAGTGTATAATGGTTTGTCTTGAGTGCCAACATGCATTTTAAAATGGTTGTGATGTGGTATGATAGAATGGTATCCTCCTCTGAATGATTCAAGTGGCTTGACTTGGCACATGTTCACGCATGTAGTTGAAACAAAATCAACATAGCCTCCACGATATTTATGTTCATGGTGATTTATATCCTACTCGTGCTTGCATTCAATGTTGGTTAATCTCAATGCATGTTTATGACAGTTGTCGCTCTCTAGTTGGTCGCTTCCCAGTCTCTTGCTAGCCTTCACCTGTACTAAGCGGGAATACTGCTTGTGCATCCATTTCCATAAACCCAAAGTTGTTCCATATGAGTCCACCATACCTACCTATATGTGGTATTTACCTGCCGTTCCAAGTAAATTTGCATGTGCCAAACTCTAAACCTTCAAATAATAATCGGTTTTGTATGCCCGAATCGCTCATGTAGCGACTGGGGGCTGTCAGTATTTTCCATGCTAGGTGGGTTATTCTCACGATGAGTGTTGATTCACTTGTCATTCACGAGAAAGTGGATGGTAATCGGGATGCCCAGTTCCATGCTCAAAAATGAAATCAAAATATAATGAAACAAAACTCCCCCAGGATTGTTGTTTGTACGGACGGTACCCGTGGATTCGGCTCGCCGTGGAGTGTGATTGATTGGTGGAGGGGGAGTAAAAACTTTACCATTCTGTTTGGGAACCGCCTATAATGTATCTAGCATGGAAGATACCGAGATCTCTTGGTTGTTATGTTGACAATGAAAGCATATCGCTCAAAATTATATTCACCTCTGTTTTAAAAGCTCAAGCTCTGGCACCTCTGCAAATCCCTGCTTCCCTCTGCGAAGGGCCTATCTATTTACTTTACTGTTGAGTCATCCTCCTCTTATAAAAAGCACCGGTTAGAGAGCACCACCGTCATTTGTATGCTTTGTTATTAATTGATATTGAGTATGATTGTGACTGGATCTCTTTTACCATGAATTACAATGTCTAGTCAGTTCTTTTTCTTCAGAGGTGCTCTGCATTTATGTTTTGCGGTCTCAGAAAGGGCTAGCGAGATACCATTATATCATATTGTATCATGATTGTTTTGATAAAATTGTTGTCATCCGAGATTTATTATTATTGCTCGCTAGTTGATTATGCCATTGATATGAGTAAATGTGAGACCTAAATGTTATTGTGAATGTGGTTAGTCTATAATCTTTGCTGAAAGCCTGAACATCAGTTAGACATATTTACAACAACAAGATCAAACAGAGTTTGTAAAAGTTTTTTTCTTTGTCACTTTCAGTTTGTCAACTGAATTGCTTGAGGACAAGCAATGGGTTAAGCTTGGGGGAGTTGATACGTCTCCATCGTATCTACTTTTCCAAACTCTTTTGCCCTTGTTTTGGACTCTAATTTGCATGATTTGAATGGTACTAACCCGGACTGACGCTGTTTTCAGCAGAATTGCCTTGGTGTTATTTTTGTGCAGAAATAAAAGTTCTCGGATTGACCTAAAAATTTACGGAGATTATTTTTGGAATTAATAAAAAATATTGGCGAAAGAATCAAGCCAGGGGGTCCACCTGTTGGCCACAAGCCAGGAGGGCGCCCCCCTTAGGGCGCGCCCTGAGGGCTTGTCGGCCCCCCGTGGCTCCTCCGACCCTAATTCCAGCTCTATATATTCATATTCGGAGAGCAAAAAATAGGAGAGAAGAGTTCATCGCGTTTCACGATACGGAGCCGCCGCCACCTCCTGTTCTTCCTCGGGAGGGCAGATCTGGAGTCTGTTTTGGGCTCCGGAGAGGGGAAATCGACGCCGTCGTCATCACCAACCATCCTTCATCACCAATTTCATGATGCTCTCCGCCGTTAGTGAGTAATTCCATCGTAGGCTTGCTGGACGGTGATGGGTTGGATGAGATTTACCATGTAATCGAGTTAGTTTTGTTAGGGTTTGATCCCTAGTATCCACTATGTTCTGAGATTGATGTTGCTATGACTTTGCTATGCTTAATGCTTGTCACTAGGGCCCGAGTGCCATGATTTCAGATCTGAACCTATTATGTTTTCATGGATATATTTGTGTTCTTGATCCTATCTTGCAAGTTGTAGACACCTATTACGAGTTATGATCCGCATCCCCCAGGGTGACAATAACTGGGATTCTATCCGGTGATTACCGTAGTTTGAGGAGTTCATGTATTCTCTAAGTGCTAATGCTTTGGTCTGGTTCTCTATTAAAAGGAGGCCTTAATATCCCTTAGTTTCCATTAGGACCCCGCTGCCACGGGAGGGTAGGACAAAAGATGTCATGCAAGTTCTTTTCCATAAGCACGTATGACTATATATGGAATACATGCCTACATTATATTGATGAATTGGAGCTAGTTCTGTGTCACCCTATGTTATAACCGTTGCATGATGAATGCCATCTGACACAATTATCCATCACTGATCCATTGCCTACGAGCTTTTCACATATTGATCTTTGCTAAGTTACTTTTCCGTTGCTACTGTTACAATCACTACAAAACTGCTACTGTCACGTTTGCTATCGTTACCCTTACTTCCATACTACTTTGCTACTAAATACTTTGCTGTAGATATTAAGTCTTTCAGGTGTGGTTGAATTGACAACTCAGCTGCTAATACTCGAGAATATTCTTTGGCTCCCCTTGTGTCGAATCAATAAATTTGGGTTGAATACTCTACCCTCGAAAACTGTTGCGATCCCCTATACTTGTGGGTTATCAGCTTGCAAGGTGAATTCTTTGGTGATGGAAAGGAACCGGATCGTGAAGCGACCGCGGATGAATTGAAGATGTTGCAATACAACGCTCAAGCATGTGACATTCTTTTCAACTGCCTATGCCCCGAAGAATTCAACAAAATCAGCCGTCTTGAGAATGCAAAAGAGATTTGGGATACTTTGGTTGATATGCACGAAGGTACCGAATCCGTGAGAGAATCCAAGTTGGATGTTCTTCAAAGTCAACTCGACAAGTTCAAGATGAAGGATGGTGATGGAGTCGCAGCGATGTACTCTAGGCTAGCTCTCATCACAAATGAGATTGCCGGCTTAGGAAGCGAAGAAATGACTGACAAATTCATCATCAAGAAGATACTTAGAGCTTTGGATGAGAGATACGACACCGTCTGCACATTGATCCAAATGATGCCCAACTACAAAGATCTCAAGCCTACGGAAGTCATTGGAAGGATTGTTGCTCATGAGATGGCACTCAAAGACAAAGAAGAGCTTCACAACAAGTCTAGCGGTGCTTACAAAGCCACAAGTGATGCTCCCGCAACTTTAAGCAACAACCTTGTCACCAATGAAGAGATAAGCCTCATGGTCAAGAAATTCAACAAGTTCTACAAGAACAGAGGCAAAGAACGAAGCTCCCACTCAAGATATGAAGAGAAGCATTCGTCAAGTCATGACCAAAACCGTTACAATTGTGGGAAGCCCGGACACTACTCCAATGAGTGCACGGCTCCCTACAAACGAAGAGAAGAGTCACCTAGAAGACGAAGCTCAAGGAATGAATCACCTCAAAGAGAGAGAAGGAGTAGAGATGATCGTTATGAACGAAGACCCTCAAGGAGAAGTAGGGACTCGGAGAAGAAGGACAAGTACACCAAGAGCTACACAAGAAGAAGACATCAAGCTCATGTTGGTGAATGGGTTTCCGGCTCCGAATCCGACAACGACTCCGAGAGAAGCTATCACTCCAACTCCGACTATAGTCAAGATGAAGGTGTTGCCGGACTTGCACAAGTGACTACCAACTCCTATGATCTATTTGATTCACCAAATGAAGGGAGTGGAAGTTTCTTCATGGCTAAAGGCCCCAAGGCATCACACCCCGAGTATCTTGATTTCAATAGTGATGAAGATGACTTACTTTGTGATGATGACTTGCTCTTTGATAAAACTAGTGATGTTAGTCAAAATGAACTTGATAATTTTCATGCTAGTCAAGATATGTCGGTTGATGATGATAAGATGAAAATAGAACAACTAACTAAAGAATTAAACACTCTTAAGTTAGCTCATGAATCTACTCTAGAAGATCATAGAGAGCTTGTAAGGACTCATGAGAAGCTACGCTTCGAGAAGCTCAACTTGGAGCAAGACCATGATTTTCTTAAAGCTATCAATGACGATCTCCGAAAGAAGACTTCATCTTATCTAGCCAAACGATTACTCTTGTCTACATTCATGCCACAAGTTAAACCTAGACAAACTAGTAACAAAGGCAAGAAAGGTTCTTCATCTAGTAGCAACAATAAAAATGCCAAATCTAATGATGTTGCTTCTAGTAGTTCTATTGATTCCACTAATGATGTTTCTCTTAGCCAAGTTACACTTCAGCAAGAAAACGATTTATTGAAAGGGATTATAGAGAAAGGTATCTACAAGAGTCTTGCCAGGTGTAAGCAATATGAGGAAATTGTACGCAAGCACGGAGGATACCGGAAGAACCATGGCATTGGCTACTGCAACGCTAATGGAGTTGAATGGGAAGCAGGTCAATACCCCAAGCCCAAGTTTGTTCCTCAAAGGGAGAAGTATGAACATACTCTTCCCAAGGGAACAAACACTCAAGATGACCTTCCACCACAAGACCACAAGCTCAAGGGCAAAAACAAGCTACAAGAGGACATTGACTCATATGAAGATGAATCCCAAGCTTTGGTGGAGTGGGTTCCCAAAGCTACTTCAAGCTCAACTTCTACAAGTGCCACTTCAACACCAAAGATCCCCATCAAGTTGATGTGGGTCCCCAAGAAGAAGAACTAGAGAAGTTCTTGAGGGGTGACTCCGCCAATGAAATTCACTCACATTCATTATTGGCAAGAACTAGTTGCAATCAACGTCAACAACATGCAATAGTTCAAGGAGTCACACATTCCCTCAAAGGTAAGCAAGGGACAAGGTAATCAACAAATCCATGGACATCATCATGTATGCTTTGCACTCCATGTACATAGATATCCTTGTATTTGTCTCTTGTGTGTTGGGACTAACCCATGTAGGTGAGAAGATTAAGGAAACAACAAGGATGCTCCCAACTCTTGGTAATCTTCATCAACCTTGAGCATCCACCACTACCTCACCAACATGAAGTCTTCATCGACAAAACCCAAGGTTAGTTTATCCCTCCTATGGGGGGATGTCACATCAAGGGGGAGCTTTACTCTAAGACTTGAGTTAAAGCATCTCATAGTGTGTGACAACATTAAATGCTTTATGTAAAAGTGGTAACCCCACTTGTGCTTAAACGATGAATATGACCTATGATCAAGTATTCTTACTTGGCTCCTAAGTCAATATACTCATATATAGATGACTCCGTCATCGCCAAAATGCTTGATAGATGCTAGTATGTATGTGCATGTTTGCCATGATTTCATTTGACATCTTACTGCGTGAGCATGTTGGTCTGCATTTATTTATCCATTCGAGGACATCCAATTGTTGCTATTTGGCTTTTGATTTTTCTTTTGTCAATTGGTGGACAAGAATACCTAGGACCACTCTCTAGCTATCTATGCTTTCTCGTCTCATATTCCATTCCTGCTGCATCACAAAATTTGAACAAGGACTTTTTGATCTCTCTGTGTGAGGAGCACTCGGAGTTCCGTATCGACAAAGGACTGACCATTAAAACCTCCCAAGAGCATCTCGGTGGAACCAATACCAAATTCTCGGTATCACCGAATGCCTAGGGTTGATCTAGTTTTCTATCTCGGTATCACCGATTCTATCTTCTCCGTTACACCGAGTTTCCCTGTCAGCAGACAGTTGAGGAACTCGGTGACACCGAAAAGTTAGAACCGGTGTCACCGACAGCCACGGGTTTATATAGAGGCGGACCCGACTTTTGAAATTTCTTCCTCAAACGTCATCCCCTCCAAACCCTAAGCTACCGAACAGAGACCCCTGGTCATCGCCTTCGTCTTCCCGAGCGCCTCCGCCGTTGGAAGTCCCCGCCGTCGACGGAATATTCACCCCCGTTGCCGCCGTAGCGAGATCGTCACCAAGTTAGGGTACGATTTCGACCCCTCGTGCGCTCCTCTTTCCGAATCTTGCGCGTTAGGACTTTTCCATCGATAAGCCACTCTTTGAGATTGATCCATCCACAAGGAATTCCAATAGAATAGTGAACAAAAGATTTTTTTTAGGGTTTGCCGTCCGCAACCTGAATCTCAGTGGAACCGAAGCATAAGAATCGGTAGCACCGATTCTCTTTTCTGGTCGGCTGAGAACAACCTCGGTGGAACCGAGTGCCTATTTTCGGTGTGACCAAAAGTGGTGCCAAGTTCTTGGAATATAGGTTGTCTGTCTCGGTGGGTCCGAAATTTTTTGCCTCGGTTGTACCGATATTCATCTGGCAGAATGCAAATCTTGAGAAATTTTAGTTCAAATCTTTGAAAACATCTGCGTTTTGTGATGACTCATCCCTTCCACTCTTCTATACTCTACTTCACAGGGTCAGAGATGTCAGAAGCTGAAGACAGCCAGAATGATCTCAGAGAGCAGAGTGTTGACATGAGTTCAGGCACTAGTCCTGAGGGGAGCTATGATGATGTTCCTAGCTCTCCTGATTTGCCCAAAGATGCAACCAGGGCAAGAAGGAAGCTCAACTCAGATGAGGAGGATGAAGATTTCATTCCTGAGGAGCTCTCCAAGAAGGATGATGCTGCCAAGAGCATTGTTGCTGCCTCTTCATCCAAGAAGAAGAAGGCCATCAGGAAAGAGTACGCTAGCTCAGGGTCAGCAAGAGCACCAGAGAGCTCTAGGGCAACAATGACTGTTGAGCCCTCCAAGAAGTCCATGCCTAAGAAGGCAGGAGAGAAGAAGAGATCCAGAAAGAGGATCATTCATGTCATGGGCAGGCCTACCTCCATGTATGAGGATCCAGCAGAGGCAGCTGCTGAGGAGGAGGAGGACGAAGAGCCAGTTGCCAAGGCCCCTCCTAAGAAGAAGAAGAAGCTCATGGCAGATGCAATGCCTAAGGCCACCTTATCCAAGGGCACCAAGACTGCCCCCAAGAAAGCTGCTGTAGACAAACCCAAGAGGTTCTCCAGAGAGATACCAGCATCCAGCAAGAACAAGACCTCCACCTTTAAGGAAGCTGAGGATGATGCTATGTCAGCTATGATGAAGCTGAGACCACACCTTCCAGAGCACAATGCCAGCCACTTGCTTGCTGAGGACAAGAAGAAGAGGAAGGACTCTGGTTTGAGAGAATGGAGAGCCATTGATCCATATTCTCAGAGAAGGAAAACAGATGTGGACTACAGATTTTATACCAAGGAGCAACAAGATTTCTATGAGACAATCTTGCTTGATAAGAGCCCTGCTGTGAGTGACATGAGGTATGTAGATTGGAAGTATATCAAGGAGAATCAAGATTACTTCCCAAGTGTACAAGACAACTTTCACTGCATTGGTCTGGATGAATTTGTTGGCAAAGAATTCACTGCATGGAACGATGAGATGATCATGCAATTCTACTCCACTGCTCACTTCTATGGAGATGGTAGAATTGTATGGATGACTGAAGGAGCTAGATATGAATCAACTGTTGAGGAGTGGGCTACCATCTTAGGAGTCCCAAAGGTAGAATAAGGAGACCTGGATGTCTATTCTGAATCCAAGGAGAGCCATGATGCTATGAAGAACATGTACAATGAGATCCCTGCTGCAAACTTGAAATCTCACAAGTTAGGATCCATTTACTTTCTCCAGCCTGGTCTACGCACCATGAACACCATCTTAAGGCATACCTTGATGCCTAAGTCTGGAGATGATAAGATGATAAGAGGCTATTCCATCAACATGCTGATCCATCTTGATCGACACACCAGGATAAGGGTGATGGACTTGATTGTTGAAACTGTGAAGAGGGTTGCTGCTGATCAGAAGCGCTCATGCTGCTGTGCACCCTACATCCAGATGCTCATCAACTCCAAGCTGGATAAGCACATCTTTGCTCTTGATAGACCTCATTTGCCATTACTGCCAGATCTAGAGGATAACATTGTGGTGATGGACCCAGATCATCCCACATCAGCTACAGCACAGGCACATGCAGAGGCAGCCAGAGAGTCCAGTTCTCAGGTGCCCAAGGCTAGGAGTGAGCAGATGGATCTCCTACTTAGCTCTATGCTTGGCATGTAGAAGAACATCCGCGAGATATTGAAGAACCAGGTGAGCCTTGCGATGATTGTTGACAACAAATTTCACATGCTCAACAACAAGGTGGATGCACTCACAGTGATTGTGACAGAGCTTAAGAAGGAAGTTGATGCAGTGCCTAGTCCTCACTCTACAGATGATGATGATGATGAGGATCGTGCACCTCTCAGGCCTAGCACTCAGTTCACTACTCAGGCTAGATCAGCTACAGTGCCAGCTCCAGAGTTGCGACATTCTTCATCAACACCTGCTACAGCCTCTTTAGCTCCATCAGCTCCTCCAGTTCCTCCAGTTGCTACACCAACCCCGTCCATGACGTCTGCCGACATCTTCGTTGATGCAGTTCTCTTGACTCCTTCATCAGCCACCGGAGGAGATCAGCCCCAGAAGAACGATTAGCTATATACCTTTGAACTTTTTGGTAACTTTTGCCAAAGGGGGAGAAGATGTATATAAATCTTTAGGCTTCGAGAGAGAGCGTTGGTTTTTATCGTTTTTCCAAAACATTTGATAACTTTTGGTTTGGATGTGTTAAACTTTGTTGGTGTTTGATCATACACTTGATGTGTATCGCTACTATTTCCTATCATTGTGATGCTTATGAGATGGTCATTCACCGTTACTTGATTGTGTTGTGCCTATGATATTCACTCTTATTATTCTCGCACACCACCAAGTTGTATGTGACATGGAAGAGTGCCCCATGTACCTAATCAATTGTGCATTTGCATTCAAACGCAAATTTAAAATAATGCGCAAATTTAGGGGGAGCTCTTGCTTATCACATACTTCTCAAAGCGATGATTATATTCATTGATTATATCATATGTCGAAGCTTTGATCTATATGTTGTCATCAATTACCAAAAAGGGGGAGATTGAAAGCACATTTGCTCCCTTGGTGATTTTGGTAATTAATAACAACATATATGTCATTGAACTAATGTTTCCACTAAGCATATTTCAGGAAAAGTTCAATGATAGGGATGGCAAAAGGATTGTGGAGAAACCCCAAGATGCAAGGAATTGGATTGGCAAAGCTTCAAGCAAGAGGACTCTACATTTTACTTTGTGAGAAATCACTTTCAATCCATAGGAAAGCCAATACTATTAAAAGGGGGTAAGGTACTGTTGGTGAACAAGATGCTCCACGTGCACAAGTGATAGTCACCAAAAACACCCACAAACTCTTCCACAAAAGTCTGTCCAAGCCACTCATGAAAATCGGTGCAACCAACAATTCCCACTCGGTGCCACCGATTCCCAAACTTAGACAGACCCATGCCAAACCCTAGCACATCGGTGCAACCGATTCCACTTCGGTGCCACCGAGTTTGGGTTGCCAACTTTCTGTTACCTCATTTCATAAAATCAGTCTTACCGAGTTTTTTGAATCGGCGTCACCGAGTTGTGCAATCTGACCGTTGGTCACCTAATCGGTACCACCGAGAATTATATATCGGTCTCACCGAGATTCAAAAGTTACTGCCTTTTGCTCACTTCGGTACCACCGAGATTCACACATTGGTGTCACCGAGTTGGTCACTTTAGGTGTAACGGTTGGATTTTTGGGGATGCCTATATATACCCCTTCACCACCACCTACTCGAAAGAGAAGCACTCAGAACTATTCCGTACTTGCCCCATCCAATTTTCTGAGAGAGAGCCACCTACTCATGTGTTGAGATCAAGCTATTCCACTCCATCCATATGAATCTTGATCTCTAGCCTCCCCAAGTTGCTTTCCACCAATTCAATCTCTTCCACCATAGCCAAATCTGTGAGAGAGTGATTGGTTGTTGAGGAGTCTATCATCTTGAAGCACAAGAGCAAGGAGTTCATCGACATTACCGAGCCTATTACCTGTTGGAGGGTGGTGCCTCGTAGATTGGTTAGGTGTCGCTTGGGAGCCTCCTACTTCGTGTTATGGAGTTGAACCAAGAAGTTTGTACGGGCAAGGAGATCGCCTACTTCGTGGAGATCTACCCATAGTGAGGCTAGTCCTTCGTGGATGGAAGCCGTTATGGAATAGTCAAGGTTGCTACTTCGTGGACCCTTATGGGTGGAGTCCTCCGTGGACTCTCGCGAACGTTACCCTCCGTGGGTTGAAGACTCCATAAACGTGGACGTACGATAGCACCACCTATCGGAACCACGGGAAAAATCTTCGTGTCTACAAATTGCGTTTGATCTTCCTTCCTAACCCCTACTACATATGCTTGTTGTTACTTTCCGCTGCTATACTCTTAGACATGCATGTGTAGGGTGTACTTGACTTGCTATCATTGCTAAAATATGCCAACACTTAAAATTGGGAAAAGGTAGAATTTTTATTTGGTCCAAGTAATCTAATCACCCCCCCCCCCTCTAGACATACTTTCGGTCCTACAGTGCACCTATGCAATTTGCCACTGTATTGGGTGTGTTGGGGACACAAGAGATTTCTTGTATTTGATTGCAGGGTTGTTTGAGAGAGACAATCTTCATCCTACACCTCCCACGGATTGATAAACCTTAGGTCATCCACTTGAAGGAAAATTGCTATTGTCCTACAAAACTCTGCGCTTGGAGGCCAACACGAATCTACAAGAATAAAGTTGCGTAGTAGACATCATGGGTGAACAAATTACTGTTGGGCAATTGATAGAAGATCAAATAATCATGACGATATCCAAGGCGATGATCATTATATAGGCATCACGTCCAAGATTAGTAGTCTGAAACGATTCTGCATCTACTACTATTACTCCACACATCGACCGCTATCCAGCATGCATCTAGTGGATTAAGTTCATGGAAAAAAGGAGTAATGCAATAAGAACGGTGACATGATGTATACAAGATCTATTCATGTAGGAATAGACCCCATCTTGTTATAATTAATAGCAACGATACATGCGTGCCTCGCTGCCCCTTCTGTCACTGGGAGAGGACACCGCAAGATAGAACCCATCACAAAGCACCTCTTCCCATGGCAAGAAAAATCAATCTGGTTGGCCTAACTAAACCAAAGATTCAAAGAAGAAATACGAGGCTATAAGTAACCATGCATATAAGAGATCAAAGAAGACTCAAATAATATTCATGGATAGAAACTGATCATGAACTCAAAATTCATCGGATCCCAACAAACACACCGCAAAAACTCATTACATCAAATAGATCTCCAAGAGACCATTGTACTGAGAATCAAAAGAGAGAGATAAATCCATCTAGCTACTGCCTACGGACCCGTAGGTCTATGGTGGACTACTCACGCATCATCGGAGAGGCACCAATGAGGATGATGAACCCCTCCGTGATGGTGTTAGATTGGATATCGCGGTTCTGGAACTTGCGGCGGTTGGAAGTATTTTTTTGTCCACTCCTCTAGGGTTTCTGGGATATTTGGGTATTTATAGAGCTCAGAGGCAGTGGAGGGGACTCCCGAGACGGCCACAACCCACCACGGCACACCCGGGGCCTCCGGCGCGCCCTGGTGTCTTGTGGGCCACCTGGGCTCCCTCCTGGGTACTTCTTTGGCCACTGGCTTCCTTCTGGTCCAAAAAAAATCTCCAAAAAGTATCAGCGCGATTGGACTCCGTTTGGTACTGATATTCTATGAAGTTAAAAACAAGCAAAAACAACAACTGGCACTTGGCACTATGTCAATAGGTTAGTCCCAAAAAATGATTTAAAGTTGTTATAAAATGATTGTAACCATCCAAGAATGATAATATAACAGCACGTAACAAGCAAAAATTATAGATACGTTGGAGACTTATCAACATCCCCAAGCTTAATTCCTACTCGTCCTAGAGTAGGTAAATGATATAAACAGAATTTTTGTTGTGGAATGCTGCCTAACATGTTCATCACATATTCTTTTCTTTTGTAGCATGGACATTTGGACATTTAGATGGTTCAAAGCAATAGTCTAGTTTTGTCATGAAGACTTTAATACTCAAGCATGCCAACAAGCAGCCATGTCTTTCAAAATATCAACACTAAAGAAAGTTATCCCTAGCCCATCATGCTCAATCATTGATCCATTCATGAAACACACTCAAATATTAACTAGACCCAATGCACAAGTATGATCATAGTGCCCCCTAGTTGGTGCTTTATAAGAGAAGACAGAGACTCAAATAAAAAGTAAAAATTGCATAAAGTAAATAGATAGGCCCTTCGCAGAGGGAAGTAGGGATTTGTAGAGGTGCCAGAGCTCAAAGCTTAAATTGAGAGAGAAAAATTATTTTGGGTGGCATGCCTTTCCTGTCAACGAAAACGACAAAGTAGTTCTCAATACTTTCCATGCTAGATACATCATAGGCGGTTCCCAAACATAAAATAAAGTTTATTCCTTTTCCACCATTCTTTCACAATCCATGGCTAGCCGTATCCACGGTTGCCTTCCATACCAACACATTCCAAGGAATTTATTATTTGACAACATAAAGTAAATTTCTTTTCATTTCGGGACTGGGCATCCCTATTACCGTCGTACTCTCGTGCAATGACAAGTGAATAAACATTCATCTTGAGAATAACACATCTAGCATGGAAAAATATTAGACACCCCCTACCGTTTCATGAGCGGTACGAGCACACATAAAGGAATTTCATTTTGAAAATTAGAGATGGCGCATACAAATTTGCTTAGAACGGTATGGAAATACCGCATATAGGTAGGTATGGTGGACTCATAAGGCAAAACTAGTTTTAAGGATTTTGGATGCACAAGTAGTATTTCTACTTAGTACAAGTGGAGGCTAGCAAATAGATTGAGAAGCAACCAACCAAGAAACGAAAATTCACATAAACGGGCATTAAGCATAACTAACATCAAATAATGCACCATAAGTAGGATGTAATTTCATTGCCTAACTATTGAATTTCGTGCTTGCATAGGGAATCACAAACCTTAACACCAATATTCTTACTAAAGCATAATTACTCACCAACATGACTCACATATCACTATCATCATGTCTCAAAACTATTACAAGGAATCAAGTTTAATTTGTCTAATGATCTTCATGAAAGTTTTTATTATATCCCTCTTGAATATCTATCATTTTGGGACTAGTTTCATATATTGACATTGCTTTTGATAAGCTCAAATAAATTTAAGTGAGGAACATGAGCATAAAAATTTCATCTCTCAAAATAGTATAAGTGAAGCATGAGAGAATTTCTTCAAAATTTACTAAGTCTCAAATTAATCTAAGTGAAGCATGAGACTGTTTCTTCAAAAATTTACTAACACTCAAATTAATCTAAGTGAAGCATGAGAGTTTTATTCAAAAATTTAAAGCACACCGTGCTCAAAAATTTATAAGTGAAGCACTAGATCAATTCCATAGCTCAATTTTTTTAAGTGAAGCATATAGAGCAATTCTAACAAATCATAGCATAATTTTGGCTATCTCAAATAGGTGTGTCCATCAAGGATACTAGTGACAAAATAAAAATAAAATCAAGCAAAGACTCAAATAATACAAGATGCTCCAAGCAAAACTCATGATATGTGACGAATAAAAATATAGCGCCAAGTAAAATACCGTTGGTCGTTAGAAGAAAGAGGGGATGCCACTCGGGGCATCCCCAAGCTTAGTTGCTTGTTTATCCTTGGATATTATCTTGGGGGTGCTGTAGCATCCCCAAGCTTAGGCTCTTTTGACTCCTTATTCCTTCATCCATCGTGATCTCACCCAAAACTTGAAAACTTCAATCACACAAAATTCAACAAAACCTTCGTGAGATCCGTTAGTATAATAAAGCAAATCACCACTCTAAGTACTGTTGCAAACCCATTCATATTTTATTATTGCATTATACCTACTGTATTATAACTTTACCATGGCTTATACCCTTCAATACAAACCATAGATTCATCAAAACAAGCACACAATGCAACGAAAACAGAATCTGTCAAAAACAGAACAGTCTATAGTAATCTGTACTCTAACCATACTTCTGTAACTCTAAATATTCTGAAAATTTAGGAAGACGTAAAGAATTTGTATAGCAACACTGTGTTAAAATTTCAGCTTATTATCACGCTCCATTAAAAAATGACAATTCCTGCACTGGAGTCAAAGTTTATGTTTCAGATTCAGCTTTGTTTCTACTCATCTTATGAATCATCCTAAAGGCTTTACTTGGCACAAGCACTAATTAAAACATGAAAAACACAATCATAACAGTAGAATAATTGTGTAAACACTAAAAAACAGAAAGAAAAATATGAAAATAAATTTATTCATTGGGTTGCCTCCCAACAAGCGCTATCGTTTTACGCCCCTGGCTAGGCATAAAGCATAGATTCAAGTGTTGTCCTCTTTAGTTTTTGCTCCATAGGATGCTCTCATGATTGATTCATATGGTGGCTTAATTATTGTTATAGGGAAGTGTTCCATACCCTTTCTTAGTGGAAATTGAAATTTAATGTTGCCTTCTTTCATATCAATCACGGCACCTATAGTGCGTAAAAACGGTCTACCAAGTATAATGGGACAAGACGGATGGCAATCAATATCAAGAACAATAAAATATATGGGCACATAGTTCCTATTTGCAAGAATAAGATCATAATTAATTCTTCCCAAAGGCTTTTTAATAGTCGAACCGCCAAGTGCAAATTAAGAGAACATTCTTCAATATTGGTAAGACCAAGCACATCGCATAGAGATTTCGGAATTGTGGAAACACTAGCACCCAAATCACATAAAGCAAAGCATTCATAATTTTTTATCTTGACCTTAATGGTAGGTTCCCACTCATCATGTAATTTTCTAGGAATTGAAATCTCTAACTCCAACTTTTCTTCAAAAGATTACATCATGGCATCAACAATATGTTTAGTAAAAGCTTTATTTTGTTCATAAGCATGGGGTGAGTTTAACATGGATTGCAGCAAAGAAATACATTCAATCAAATATCAGCTATCATAATTAAAATCTTTGCAATCCAAAATAGTGGGCACATCACTAGTTAACATTTTGACCTCTTCAAACCCACTTTCGTCAATTTTTTCATCAAGATTTTCACCCTCCAAATCATTGGGACGCCTTCTAGCTAAAGTTGACTCTACTTCAGTCCCTTTATCATCAATTTTAACATTACTAAACAAGGAATCAATATAAGAAACATCAATCACTTTAAGATCTTCATCATTTTTATGAAAGCAATCACTAGAAAACGCTTTTTCTAAAAATACTCTTTTAGCTCTAAGCATAGCGGTTCTTTTCTTACTTCCATCCATAGAAACATATAAGGCTTTAATTGATTCATCAATCTTAGGTGCAAAAGCTTTCAACTTGATATTTTCACATGATGGGAAATTCTATCAATGCTTCTAGACATATCATCAATCTTATTCAACTTTTCTTCTATCGTAGTATTGAAAACCTTTTGAGCATTGATAAATTCTTTAATATTACTCAAGATCAGAGGGGTTCCTATTATTATTGTAAGAAGAATTACCATAGGAATTACCATAATTATTAGAGGAATTTCTAGGAAAAGGCCTAGGATTAAAATTACCTCTATAAGCATTGTTATTGAAATTGTTTCGCGAGACGAAGTTCACATCTACGGAATCACTATTTTGCTCAATCAAAGTAGACAAAGGCACATCATTAAGATCAATAGGAGCATTTTTACTAGCAACCAACTTCATAAGAGCATCAACTTTTTCACTCAAAGTACTAATTTCTTCAACCGAATTAACTTTTTTACTAGTAGGTGCTCTTTCAGTATGCCATTGTGAATAATTTTCCATAATATTATCTAGAAATTTAGTAGCTTCACCCAAAGTAATTTTCATAAAAGTACCACCCATGGCGGAATCTAAAATATTTCTAGAGACAAAATTCAATCCCGCATAAAAAAATTGTATGATCATCCAAAGATTTAAACCATGAGTAGGACAATTTCTTAGCATCAATTTCATTCTTTCCCAAGATTGTGCGACATGTTCATGCTCAAGTTGCTTAAAATTCATGATTTGAGCTCTAAGGGAAATAATTTTCACGGGCGGAAAATACTTAGTAATAAAAGCACCCTTGTACTTATTCCAAGAATCGATACTATTGCGAGGCAAAGAAGAAAACCAAATTTTTGCACGATAACGCAAGGAGAAAGGAAATAATTTCAACTTTACTATATCATTGTCCACATCTTTTTTCTTTTGCATATCACACAATTCTACGAATATGTTTATATGGGACGCGGCATCCTCATTAGGAGTACCGGAAAATTGATCTTTCATGACAAGATTCAACAAAGCGGCATTAATATCACAAGACTCCGCACTTGTGGCGGGAGGAGCAATCGGAGTACTAATAAAATCATTATTATTAGTATTGGAAAAATCACACAATTTGGTATTTTCTTGAGTCATCGTGACTACGCAAACAAGATTGCAAGCAAACAAGACATCTGACGAGAAAAAGGCAAACGGAAAAAGAGGGCGAATAAAACGGCAAATTTGTGAAGTGGGGGAGAGGAAAATGAGAGGCAAATGGCAAATAATGTAATTGCAAGGAGATGAGATTTGTGATTAGGAACTTGATAGATGTTCATGATGTCTCCCCGGCGCCAGAGATTGGCATGCTGAAGAGAGACTACTTTCGCACCTCCTCCCCGGCAACGGCGCCAGAAATTCCTTTTGACGTGGCTTGAGACTACGTTGGTATTTCCCCAAAGAGGAAGGGATGATGCAGCACATCGACGGTAAGTATTTCCCTCAGTTATGAAACCAAGGTTATCGAACCTAGGAGGAGGACCACACAACGCTATGTAAACGGTACCTGCACACAAAGAACAAATACTTGCAACCCGACGCGTAGGAGAGGTTGTCAATCTCTCAATGATAAAAAGATAGATTAGGTGTAGTAGATTGGATAAATAGATCTCACAAGAACACAAAATAAAAGAGGCAAATAAAAAGTGCAGCAAGGTATTTTTGGGTTTTTGGAATAATAGATCTGAAAACAAAAAGCGGCAAAAGATAGATCGGAAAGCAATATGTTGGAAAAGTAGACCCGGGGGCCGTAGGTTACACTAGTGGCTTCTCTCATGAGTATAGCACACGGTGGGTGTTGGGAAATTGATAGAAGATCAAATAATCATGACGATATCTAAGGCGTTGATCATTATATGGGCATCACGTCCAATATTAGTAGACCAAAACGATTCTGCATCTACTACTATTACCCCACACATCGATCGCTATCCAGCATGCATCTAGTGTATTAAGTTCATGGAAAAATGGAGTAATGCAATAAGAACGGTGACATGATGTAGACAGGATCTATTCATGTAGGAATAGACCCCAGCTTGTTATCCTTAATTGCAACGATACATGCGTGTCTCGCTGCCCCTTCTGTCACTGGGAGAGGACACCGCAAGATCGAACCCATCACAAAGCACCTCTTCCCATGGCAAGAAAAATCAATCTAGTTGTCCTAACTAAACCAAAGATTCGAAGAAGAAATACGAGGCTATAAGTAATCATGCATATAAGAGATCAAAGAAGACTCAAATAATATTCATGGATAGAAACTAATCATGAACTCAAAATTCATTGGATCCCAACAAACACAACGCAAAAAGTCATTACATCAAATAGATCTCCAAGAGACCATTGTATTGAGAATCAAAAGGGAGAGAGAGAGAAAGCCATCTAGCTACTGCCTACGGACCCGTAGGTATATGGTGGACTACTCATGCATCATCGGAGAGGCACCAATGAGGATGATGAACCCCTCTGTGATGGTGTTAGATTGGATCTCGCAGTTCTGGAACTTGCGGCGGATGGAAGTATTTTTCTGTCCACTCCTCTAGGGTTTTTGGAATATTTGGGTATTTATAGAGCTCAAAGGTGGTGGAGGGGACTCCTGAGGCGGACACAACCCACCAGGGCGCGCCCTGGTGTCTTGTGGGCCGCCTGGGCTCCGTCCTGGGTACTTCTTTGGCCCACTGGCTTCCTTCTGGTCCAGAAAAATCTCCAAAAAGTTTCATCACGATTGGACTCCGTTTGGTACTGATATTCTGCGAAGTAAAAAAAGCAAAAACAGCAACTGGCGCTTGGCACTATGTTAATAGGTTAGTCCCAAAAAATGATATAAAGTTGCTATAAAATGATTGTAAAATATCCAAGAATGATAATATAACAGCATGGAACAAGCAAAAATTATAGATACATTGGAGACGTATCACAAGCCTAGCCTTCTCGCTTCCCTCCTTGTTTGGTCCGGATATGAAGCACTCCCTCACGCATCTCAATGGTTTTAGGGTGTTTCATGACCTCCGGAAGGTAAGGATTGATGACCTTCTTGTAGAACTTGTCCTTGGAGGAGCTTGACGGTGTCATGGCGATCTAGATCTGTCAGAAAAACAGCCCGAAAAAAGAACATAATAGAAACTTGCGATGCGGTGGTCAAAACACATGCGAGTATATATAATGAATTTTTCTAGGTCAGAATACGTGTCCAGGAAGAAACCGAGTCTGGGAGGCACACGAGGTGCCCACAAGCTATCAGGACGCACCCAGGGGTTGGGTCTCCCTGACTTATTTTTATTTTTGTAATTTTTCTAAAATACCAAAACCAACAAAACATATTTTTTTTGGAATTGTTGGAGTCGGTTTACTTATCGTATCACATACCTACCCCTTTTTCAGGTTTCTGGAGTGTTTTGAAAGGTCTCCCTTATATGTTCTTCCAGTGTCATCACTTGAATAATATTAGTTTCAACATCAATGGGCGTACATGAGTTATAATGCTTAATTCTTTGCCCATTAACCACTCTCGGATGTGTGCCTTCGACATTGTTGATTTTGATAGCATCAGAGCGATAAACCTCTTCGACGATGTAGGGTCCTTCCCATTTAGAGAGAAGTTTTCCAGCAAAAAAATCTGAAACGAGAATTGTACAAAAGAACTAGGTCTGCTACATTGAATTCCCGTTTTTGGATTCTCTTGTCATGCTATGTTTTAACTTTTTCTTTAAATGACTTGGCATTTTCATAGGCTTGTGTCCTCCATTCAGATAATGAGCTAATATCAAATAATCTCTTTTCACCGGCAAGCTTGAAATCATAGTTAAGTTCTTTAATTGCCCAATAAGCTTTATGTTCTAACTCAAGAGGTAGATGACATACTTTCGCATAGACAATTTTATATGGGTACATTCCCATAGAATTTTTATAAGCAGTTCTATAAGCACATAAATCATCGTCAAGTTTCTTAGACCAATTCTTTCTAGACCTATTGACAGTCTTTTCTGGAATTAATTTTATTTCTCGGTTACTTAATTCAACTTGACCACTAGACTGAGGATGATAAGGTGATGCAATTCTATGGTTAAAATCATATTTAGCTAGAAGTTTACGGAAAGCACCATGAATAAAATGTGAACCACCATTAGTCATTAAATATCTAGGGACTCCAAACCTCGGGAAAATAATATCTTTAAGCATTTTAATAGAAGTGTTATGATCAACACTACTAGTTGCAATAGCTTCTACCTGCTTAGTAATGTAATCAACAACAACTAAAATATGAGTGTACCCATTAGAGGAAGGAAAAGGTACCATATAATCAAAACCCCAAACATCAAATGGTTCAGTCCCAAGTGAATAATCCATAGGCATTTCCTGACGTCTACCAATGTTACCAATTCTTTAACACTCATCACAAGAAAGTACATACTTACGAGCATCTTTAAAAAGTGTGGGCCAATAAAAACCGGATTGTAATACCTTGTGTGCAGTTTTGTCACTAGCGTGGTGTCCTCCGTAGGCCTCAGAGTGACACTTCCGTAGGATCTGTTCCTGTTCATGCTCAGGTACACAACATCTAATAACACCATCTACTCCTTCTTTATAAAGATGTGGGTCATCCCAAAAGTAATGTCTTAAATCATAAAAGAACTTTTTCTTTTGCTGGTAGGTAAAACTAGGTGGTATATATTTAGCAACAATGTAATTAGCATAATATGCATACCAAGGAGTACTACGGGAAGCATTTATAACAACTAGTTGCTCATCAGGAAAATTATCATCAATTGGCACTGGGTCATCAAGAACATTTTCCATTCTAGACAAATTATCCGCTACATGGTTTTTAGCTCCCTTTCTATCAACAATATGCAAATCAAACTCTTGAAGTAAAAGCACCCACCTAATCAGTCTAGGTTTAGCATCTTTCTTTTCCATAAGGTATTTAATAGCAGTATGATCAGTGTGAATAGTAACTTTGGAATCAACAATATAAGGTCTAAACTTATCACATGCAAACACAACTGCTAAAAATTCTTTCTCAGTAGTAGCATAATTTTTTTGAGCACTGTCTAGAGTTTTACTAGCATAATGAATAACATTCAATTTCTTGTCTACTCTTTGCCCTAGAACAGCCCCAACAAAATAATCACTAGCATCACACATAATCTCAAATGGTAAGTTCCAATCAGGTGGTTGAACAATATGTGCAGAAATAAAGGCTTTCTTAAGTATTTCCAAGGCTTCTACACAATCATCAACAAAAATAAATGGAATATCTTTTTGAAGGAGATTAGTTAAAGGCCTAGAAATCTTCGAGAAATCTTTAATGAAACGCCTATAGAAACCAGCATGACCAAGAAAGCTTCTTATACCTTTAACATCTTTAGGACATGGAATTTTCTCTACTCCATCAACTTTAGCTTTGTCCACCTCAATACCTCTTTTAGAAATTTTATGCCCAACTACTATACCTTCATTCACCATAAAGTGGCACTTCTCCCAATTCAAGACAAGATTAGTTTCTTCACATCTCTGCAAAACTCGATCAAGGTTGCTCAAGCAATCATCAAAAGAAGTCCCGTAAACGGAAAAGTTATCCATGAAAACCTCAACAATCTTTTCACATAAGTTAGAGAATATAGCAGTCATACATCTATGGAAGGTAGCAGGTGCATTGCATAAACCAAAAGGCATATGTCTATAAGCATAAGTTCGAAAAGGGCACGTAAAAGTAGTTTTCTCCTGGTCTTCCTTTGACACTGGTATTTGAGAGAAGCCAGAATATCCATCAAGAAAGCAAAAATGTGTGTGCTTCGATAATCTTTCTAACATTTGATCAATAAAAGGCAAGGGGTAATGATCTTTTCTAGTAGCTTTATTTAATTTCCTGAAATCAATTACCATCCTATAACCAGTTACTATCCTTTGTAGTATAAGTTCATTTTTATCATTAGGGATAATAGTGATACCTCCTTTCTTAGGAACATAGTGAACATGGCTTACCCATCTACTATCAGCAATAGGATAAATTATACCTGCCTCCAAAAGCTTTAGTATTTCAGTTCTTACCACTTCCTTCATTTTAGGATTCAAACGGCGTTGATGATCAATGACAGGTTTAGCATCCAGTTCCATATTAATCTTGTGCTGACATAGAGTGGGACTAATGCCCTTAAGAGCATCCCGAGTATATCCAATAGCAGCCCTGTGCTTCTTCAGAGTTTTAAGTAACCTCCTCTCTTCATGCTCTGAAAGGTTAGCACAAATAATAACATGATATATCTTCTTTTCATCAAGATAAGTATATTTCAGACTATCAAGTAATGTCTTTAGCTCAAACACATGATCTACTTTAGGTGGAGGAGGTCCCCCTAAAATATCAACAAACAAATTGTGTTTAAGAATAGGTGTTTGTCTAAACAAAATCTCATCTATTTCATTTCTCTCATTCATATGCATATCATTTTCATGGTCTAGCAGATATTGTTCTAAAGGATCAGTAGGAGGCACAACAATAGAAGCAAGACCAATAATTTCATCTTTATTAGACAACTCTTTCTCATGTGGTTGTCTACCAAATTTAGTGAAATTAAATTCATGAGACATATCACCAAAGCTTACTTTAACCTTCTCTGTAACACAATTAATTTCACCACTAACGGTATTCAAGAAAGGTCTACCAAATATAATGGGACAAAAGCTATCTTGTTGTGAACCAAGTACTAAGAAATCAGTAGGGTACTTAATTTTTCCACACAAGACTTCGACATAACTAACAATCCCAAGCAGTGTTATAGTGTCTCTATTTGCAAGCTTAATAGTGACATCAATTTCTTCAATTTCAGCGGGTGATATGTCATTCATAATTTCTTGATGTAAGGTAAAAGGTATAGCACTAACACTAGCACCAATGTCACACAAGCCATGATAACAATGATCTCCTATTTTAACAAAAACTACAGGCATGCAAGCAACTGATTTATTTTTGTCTAACTCATCCCACTTGTTTCTAACAGGTTTTGCAGTTCTAGTAGCTTCAGCACAGAAGTAAATAACCTATCCATCAATATTGTCAACTACGAGATCTTTAACCATAGCAATATCAGGTTCCACTTTTATTTGTTCAGAGGGTTTAGGGGTTCTAATATTGCTTTTATTAACCATAGTTCACTACTGCAGGATGCTGCTAACGCGACACATCAATCAGAGACCCTTCGACGACACTGTTTGCGATCCATCAATCGCAAACGGTATAGTTCAAGCTCCGCCGCCAATGACGAAAACCGTGCGCGATGAAGAACGAGCAAATACGGTCCAAAAAATAGTTGCGTTTGTGATGCGTTGCATACAGTTTGTTCTTATGAACTATTTGTGATTATGGAAGATAACAGAAACGGTTAACAAACTATATACGTGTGCGTAGTGCGGCATACAGTTCACTCGGACAAACTGTTTGCGCTGATCCAGCAGAACACAAACGAGTTAGCCTAAGAAGGCGTGTGTGATACCCGGCAAACAGTTCATTCATCGGAATTGTGTGGGAAGACCAATAATAACCCAAACGATTCATCCTGACAACCTGTGTGTGTTGTGGACACATGATTGCTGCCAATAATTGTATGAGATGTGATTTGCTCTGTTTGCACAACATCTATATGCTCTGTCTACAGAACACCAACATTATTGTTGCATAAACAACTTGAACATACAGTTACATAAGTGACTAACAACACATGTACATTCCTCAATATAAATTTACAAGAAGTAGACGATCACCAAATCATACTGTTCTTCTGACGACGGTTGCCGACACTGCTCTGCTTGTGGCTATCCCTCACCGTCTGCAGGAAGGAGGCACTTCCTCATGTCAATGATCCTCCTGTACATCTCATAGCTGGTGTACGCGTCCTTGGCCGCGTACTTGATGTGTTCTTCATCCAGTTCGTTCACCCAGGCCGTGTGCCAGGCAGCCTTGTCATTGTGGCACTCAGCCTTCATGTCTCTGTAGTAGGGGTCGATGATGGCCGCGGCGAGGTCAACCAGGGAGTCCTTCTGCTTCTTCTTCTCGCCGCCCCAGACCCTGTACTGACCTTGGATGTTGACAAGCTTCTGGCAGGACAAGCCCGAAGTCTTGAGCACCTTTATATCGTTGGTGGTGTCCACCGTTGCGAACCTGTAGTCGGGGCTGTTGACAAACCTGGCGAAATGCTCACAAGGCCTTGTGGCCAGGCAGTAGTGGTAGATGAGCACGTGATGGTGCACGCACAACTGGGCGACGACAACCTTCTGATCATGCCCGGCACGACCGCCGGTGTACTCGAGGTCGAAGCCGACCACTTTGTACTAGTCATCCTCAGCAAGCAGCTGCTCCAACGTGTTAATGGAGTTCACCACCACGACCGGGTCGTTGGTGTACACCACCGAGAGGTCCGTCTTCCTGATGTGTGTGTCCACTTTGACTATTTTGGCGAACTGCCACTCGGCGTCGGCAGCCGCCATTAGATCCGCACGGGAAGGTTGAAGCGATGAAGAGATGTGCATCCTCTCTGTATTATTTGCCGTCGTGGGTGTGCTCCTTGGGTTGTGTGGCGCGATCGGAACGTGGAAGAGACGAAGGTAAATGGCCGCATCAACCGCATGGCAGTTTTTGCAGCGCTTAACTGCATGGTGGCGCCGGGAGTGGCGCAACCGCTTGCATATGGCTCCCTGAACGTGACTGATCATTCGTGCGTGGACGCCGGCAGAGCGGGCGTGAACGGACGCGAGCACAGCGCGCCGAGGCCGCATCAACCGCCTCATGAGTACATTCATTCGCGACGGTGCATACAGAACGACCGTTTGATTTGTAACAAAACGCAAACAGTTTTTTATTATTAACCATCTGCGTACTTGTCATTTCTCCCACCTCCGTCCCGTCTTGTCACCGCGTTGCCGCACGAGCATTCCAGTGCACGCTTCAGGAGTGCACAATGTTTCTTTTGGGATTCCCATTCCCGCGCAACCGCGCTGGAACGCGCGCAAGCTTCCAGTTCCTGTGCAACCGCGCTAGAACGCATGCAAGCTTCCAGTTATCGCGCAAGAACGCGCGGAAGCTTCCCGCCCGGCTCGCCTTGGCCGCCTGCTTTATAAACCGTCACGGCCGGCCTCTCCACATCGCATTCATCCCCTCCCTGCCCGTAGCTTCCCAAGTTTGCTTCTCCCCCAATCGCCAATGCCACTTGTCCGTCGTCGTCGCTCCGCTACTCCGCCAGAGGGCAACTCCAGCAGGGAGGCTGCACCACGTCGGCGGCGCAGTACCTGTAAGCGTGAAGTGCGTGTGGCATCCTTGTTGGATGTGCGCACGGCACCCACCACATGCTCCTCCACATTTGCCCGAAGGCAGCTGCTTCCGGCGACCGCCGTCGCCCCCACCCCATCGCCGGCCGCCGTTTTCGCCACCCCACCAGGTGCCTCCTTGGCTGCCACCACACCAGCGTCCGCCTTGGCAGCCACCCCACGATCAGCCTCCGGGGCCATCACCCGCTCCGCCACCGCAGCCCGAAGGCAGGAGGAGGAGGCCGCCGCCGAAGCACAGCCGCTCGGTTTTTGCGTCAGTGGCCTAGCGCGCTACATCAACTTCCTACATGAGGAGGAGGAGCGCCAGGTCGAGCACGCACTGAGGCTCACTGCCGCCGTGGCCGCAGCAGATGCCGCAGGTATGGCATGGAATGAAGAGATCTATGGCGAGTCCCGCCGCTTCGAGGAGGCGCGTCAGGAGCGGCGGAGGGCGGCGGCGGCAGCCGAAGAAGTCGACTCCTCTAGCTTGTCGGTAGGCTTCTCCTCCTCTGCCTCTTACTGAACGCGCTCAGCAGAGGAGAAGGCTGCTGGTAGTAGCACGAAAGCCTCCGGAGTAGTATTTAGGGGCTATTTTGTTCAGTTCATCTTACTATAGATATGGTTCAACTGTACCACATACTTTAAATTAGCTAGTATATATAGTTGAACTAGCTATTTCAGTACGTGGTTGGCAACAAATGGGGAAAATTTTGTTCGATTCAGTTGTCGAGTTGAACTATTTTGTACAAAGATCAATGCTTGATCTATGAATGAAATCCATGTTTACTGAATTTCAGTTGCAAAATTGCACTGTAATAGTGATTTTGTTCCTGCAAAATTGGACAAATCTCAGTGTTTCCAATTTGACAAATGAAAATTTACCCAATATGACAGATTCAAATCTTACCTGACTCCTGCTGCCAATGCATCGATCGGTGCTTACATGGGGTGCTTAGTGTATTAAATGTCTTAGCAACTCAAGTCCATGATGCATTGTTGCTAAGGTCCCTTCATTTAATGATTTAGCAACTAAACTCTTGCATGCATTGGTGAGTTCATTCACTTAAGTGTTTTGCCAAGGTTCACGCGCTGGGCATTGTTTCTTCAGGTGGTCACCAAACTCATATCTCTCCTTAATTACCTTCCCACATCAGATTTTTTTTGCATACATGGCAACCTCAGCAGTTAGCAACAGTAGAAGTTGTAGCATCGGGAAGGGCACACGGGTCATCATTCACAACCGTTTGCGATGATGCAATGGAAAAATTCCTTCGCGCCAGATTTTCCCTTGGCTTAGTAGGGAAGGAACAATTGCCCTCGGTTTGCATACGGGTATTCAGTCTGAAACGTCTTTGACGACTGGCAAAGGACACGCCACCCCGATGAGCGTGCGCAGGACACTGCTCGCACGCCACCCGTCTACTCAAACACCTGTCCGCACGCTACCTCCTTGCCAATACACATAGCCACACGTGGCCCGCACATAAATGGTCTGTAGAACGTCCACGAATTATAAATAATACGCCCATTTGCGATGGTAACGTGACAGATTATTGTTCCAAAATGCCTTTGTTGGCTATTAATAATGCTTACTCTTTCTCTCAAAGTGGACACTAAAAATAGCACAACATATTTATGCTTTATATGATGAGGCCCTTCCCAACAAAGACCTTGTGACTGTAGTTCATGTTTGAATTTTGTACATTAAATGCACATAAAACTCAATTAATGTATAAAAAAGTCATACAAACCATTAATAATTTAATATGTTTGCAGTACACACCTATTGCTTTATGTTGTTTCTAGGAAAAAATCAAGGAGAGAAGAGGCATCGGATGTCGTTTTTCACCCGCAGATGTGGCATGAATATATATGTTCCCTAACGGGACCACTGGACGTAGCTTATTATGTGAGAACCTCATGTTTGTAAGAGGCTTGTGACAAAACATGGCCAACTTGGTATTTTTTTTACCATGGCATATGTGTGCCTTCACATGACACCATTCCAAGTTTCATGAATTTCTGATAGAGTTTTGGATTTGCGAGAATTTGGAAACAAAGTTTCTCGATATTTGTGGCCGAGCCAACATGCTTAGATGTTTGAAATTCGTTCTCATTTCTTGCATGTGACCTAACACATGCATCCAAGGATGCATATATGATTTTTCAACCCATTTTGCCGCCCCGAACCTTGTGATTGTAGATCAAATTTGAATTATGCACATTAAATAATGCATCAAAAACTCAATTAATGTATTTAAAAGCGAGACGATCCCTTAATTTAATCATATTTTTGCACTTCGCACGTACATGTCTATGGTGTTTATATAATGAAAATCAAGGAGAGAAGAGGCATCAGATGTCTTTTCGCCCGCATATGTGGCATGCATATATAATGTTCCCTATCGAAACCACAAAGCTTCTTGTGAGGAGCTCCGATTTGTAAGGGGATTGTGTAAGAACATGTCCAAATTGGACAATTTTTTTACCACGGCATGTGTGTGCCCTTGTCACGACAGCATGCCAAGTTTCATGAATTTCTGACGTGCTTTGGATTTACAGGAATTTGAAAACCAAGCATCTCAATGTTTGCGGCTGAGCAAACAGTCAATGAGATGTTAGAAATCCATTCCCATTTCTTGCGTGGGACCTAAACATGCATCCAGGGAAAGACATATATTTTTCCAACCTATTTTTCATGTGTTGGACCTTGTGATTGTAGTTCAAAGTGGAATTATGCACATTAAACGACTAGAAAACTCAATTAATGTGTTAAATAGGTCTCATGAACCCTGGAAAAAATCCACAGTTTAGCATGACTGTCAGAAAGTTGCTCTATGGTGACTCCAGAAATAAATACAAAGCCAAAAGAGACAACGAATGTTGTTTCGCACATAAAATGTGAACTTTCCCTATCGGAACACACGACTTTCTTGTGAGAGCCTTCGGTTTGTAAGAGGCTTTGTGCCAAAACTTATCCAAAATTGGGCAATTTTTTTACCACAACAAACACACACAGGGCAATTGATGGCACCATGCCCAAATTTCATGAATTTCTGTCGAGGTTTGCATTTACATGAATTTAAAAACTAAGTTTCCCGATGTTTGCAGTTGAGCCAAGACAATGATGAAATGTTTGAAATTCATTCCCATTTATTGTGTGGGACCTAATTAAACATGCAGCCAGGAAAACGTATATGGTTTTTGGACATATTTTCATGAGCTGGACCGTGCAGTGATTGTAGTTCAAATTTGAATTATATATGCACATTGAATGCCTAGAAAACTCAATTAATGTACTTAAAAGGCCAAACGAACTCTGTAAGATTCCATTGTTTCGCACGACACATTCACGTTACTCTATGGAGATTCTAGAAATAAATTCAAGGCGAGAACCGACATCGGATGTTGTTTCGCACATAAAATGTGAACTGTCCCTACCGGAACCACATGACTTCTTGTGAGAATCTTCGGTTTGTAAGAGGTTTGTGCCAAAACTTGTCCGGAACTAGGCATTGTTTTTACCGCAACACACATGCGCCATGACATCACACCATGCCAAGTTTCATGAATTTCTCACGATATTTGGATTTACTGGAATTTGAAAACACGGCTTCTCAAAGTCTACGGCCGAGCCAAAATACCGTGAGGTTTGGAATTCGTTTAATTTCCATTTCTTGCATGGGACCAAAACATGTATCCGGTGAAAAAACGTTGATTTTCAACCCATTCAGGTGCACTCTAGCTAGTATGTGCTTAATTAACTGCAGTTCAAATTTGAACTGTACACATGAAATGTCTAAAAAACTCTTTAAATGTTTTAAAGGGCCTAAACAACCCTGAATTATTCCATATTTAACACACAGTCCTATAGTTGCAAGTTCACTGCAGATAAATGTTATTGCCATCCAAACACCTTCAATTGCCAATGTAACTTCATTTTTCGTCTCAAAGCAGTTTGAAAATCAAATACATCGCAAACAGTTCTTGATCATGAAACGTGTGTGATGTGGTATCAAAATATCTTGGGCCAATCCTCATATATGGCTTATGCCAGAAGCTTCAGTCCACCGCCGGCGCGTCAACCACACAGTCACACTTGTTCCCCAAGACCACTATACTATTCAAGCGTCACCGGTGAAAGATGGGGACGTGGATCCACATCGTGAGGGCAACATCGGCGACCCACTCCGGCCTGAGCGCAGCTGCATCATCCATGAACGTGCTCACAACATCCTTGAGCGTGGCCGCACTCTCCGACAGGGCGGCTGCGGCCGCCGAAAGGGCAGCTGCTGCATCTGAGATGGCAGCAGCAACATCCACGACCGGGATAGCAAATGGCGAGAACGGCACAGCAGCTGTCCGTTCCTCGGCGGCCGTCGTAGCCCTGATGGCGGCTGCCCATGCCTATGCCGATGTTGCACATGCCCAGCTCGTGTCGGTCACCGCACAAATAGCAGCGGCCTTCTCCGACAACGGTCGGCAACCTACATCCAAAGAGTTGGCAATCGCCGAGAGCGCTCGGGCAGCTGTCCATTCGTCGGCAGCCTCCTTTGCCAAGATGGATGCCGTCAATGCCCGGACCACTGCCGCCCATGCCAAACTCGTGGCGGCCTTTTCCAAAGAGATGGCGGACGCGGACGGCGAGATGCTTGTAGAGTATGTGGCGATGGATGCCATGGAGCCCCTTCCCCTGGAGGTCGTCGAGCACAAGCTGGTCATGGAGGATGTGGTGGAGATCGGCGAGCGTCAGGCGAAACATTAGTCGTTGTTTTGAGCGCTGGTCTTTTGTTAGAGTAACGTTTAGGTCAACCAGCTCTGTTTAATTGCTCGATTAAGTAAGTGCGGGCTGTGGTGTAGGCTCTTTTGTGCAGTACCCAAATTAGCAATTGATGTTAAATTATGCGACGACGTGGATGACCACTGTAACCAGGGAAATTCGGACCAAAAATTTGCCGCCATATCCCCATTCCATCTTTCAATTGAAAATGAAATTGAAGTTCATCACACACAATTTTTTGGAATGAACCATGTGCAATGTAGTACCCAATCTTACGTCCGAAGATTGGAGACAAACATTTGCACGTCCAAGTTCATCACACATGGGGTATATCACAGGCTTAGTTTGTGATGTGTTGATATCGAGAACTATTCTGAAAAATTTGCATGTTCAAGTTCATCACACACGGTGTACAACACAGACTTCGTTTGTGATGTTTTGATATCGCACATGGTTCCGAATAACGGACTGTGTCCGATGGTGCTTTCCGCGCCAGTTTTTCGCTGCACCGAATGAAAATTTTGGGCTGCCGCGGAAATATCTACCTCCCTCTCCCCCCCGGTACCAATCAAAAGCCACATTTCCCCCTTTTCTTCAACCTTTCCTAGTTCAAACCTTCATTGCTTGCTTGCAACGCCGCCTCCTCGCCGGCGACACTCCTTCCTGCTGCACAGCCTCGTCCATCTAGTTAGGTAATCGACACCTCCCTAATACCCCCTCACCCCCTCCTCCTCCATCCCTCGTGGCCCGAATGCCGGCGTGACACCTTCCACCCAAATCACCGCCCCATGCTCCAAATAATCGCCGCTGAAAGCCATGGTGCACGTAGTATAGCCAGGATCTCAACGAGCATTTGGCTGCAGAGAAGCAAATCGCGGCTGCACGCGTAGATGAGGCAGCTATGGCTTCCATGCGTGCCGACCCCCAGATCTTGGAGGAGCACCTCGCCGTCAAGGCCACCGTCGATGCCTCGCGCGCTGACGCCGCCACGCGGTTGGTTGCAACATATAGAATTGCTACATTTCCTAGTTCTTAACACGCTTGGTTTAGATAACTGGATTTTCAATGTGGCTCGATCTAATCTGTTGGATCCGCGATGTGTTTATTTTCCATTAACATATTTCAGTGATAGTATGCCAAATTTCACTTGTAACCTGATCAATATTTGTCTTAAATATGTTGCAGGGGGAAACAATGGGGGACACTGAAGTTTACCATCGAGGTTTGCACATCCATAGTCATTTGGCTAATAGCACATCATTGTGCAATTGCAGAAACCATTGTAATATGAATGTTTATATTAATAATTTGTTCTTGCACATGTAGGTCCTGCTGTTAGAGGTTTAGACCCACTGTTCGACCCTTTTAGCATGTGGGGAAATGAGGTGTCCTTGAATATCAGTCAAATCAAGAAACTTAGAAAGATTGTTAAGATAAAGAAACTAGCTACGAAAAACAACAAGATGTTAGTCTGCACAATGAAAAAGACATCAGTCAACTATAGGATGGTACCATCTCTTTCACCTTGTCCTTTTCCATTTGCGCCATTTCAAATTTTAGAAAAGATATTTATGCGTATGTTTGTTTTTAGTCCTTCTCAAGGCAGTTCATCGATGATTACGTCTCAAACCACCTATATGATCAAGAGGCGATGAAGGTATTCATACAGCACCCACGGTATAATCTTGAAGTCTTCCTTAAGAGGACGAAGGATGGGCGGGCAATCATCCACAGGCACTGGCCTAAAGTTGCCAGGACCTTCAACATCATTGAAGGCTCGGTATTCGCCTTCCGCTTTAATAGTTTTCTAGATGAGATTCATCTGTCTTATTACCGTCTATGATGATACTTAATTTCCAAAGGTTTTAGATGTTGCATTTGAAACTTTGTCTTGTTGTGCAATTGGGTAGCTCGGCAGTATATGCCTATATGTTGTTGTACCCTGATGTAATTCAATTACGAAATCCTGGTTGCCGTACTACGAATAAGAAATATATTCTGTGGTTGATATGAAATGTTAATTTTGATTACTAAATGGATTATAAATAATTGATCAATCAGGCTGATTATTGGGGATCCCATTGCAGATGGTTTCTAAGACAACACCGTGGGCGATGACCTGAACAAACCCACACGGTTTCTAGAAAGTTGGTGTGTTGGATCGTTGAGCAATCACACACGAATTCTGGTTGATAACCGTGTGCTTCAGGACACCCAATCACAAACGTTTTCACATAGCTAGTGTGTGTGATGGGCAGCCCAATGACAAACAGTTTCTTCTAGACACCGTGAGTGATGTTTTGCGTAACGCAAATGACAGAATTATAAGTATCGTGTGTGATGACCACACCTATCACAAACGATGTGATGCAGAAAATTGTGTGTGATCTACAATACGAACGGAAATGTACCCTTGGGATTCCCTATGTGGGATGCTAAGCTCATCTCACACGTCTTCCCCAATATGTTTGTTTGTGATGGTCCTTCCAATCGCAAACGATATGTTTTTGTCCATCGTGTGCGACCAGGTGTAGGCATCGCCGACGGGTTTTGCCTGTCGTGTGGGATAGGCCCCCCTATCACCCACACATGCAAGGCGGCGGTTTAAGACTACGTCACAGAAAGGGGTTAAAAACCGTTTGTATAGCACGCAGCTACACTAGTGGTTGTAGCCTTAGCATGTGATACGTCTCAAACGTATCTACTTTTCCAAATACTTTTGCTCTTGTATTGGACTCTAATTTGCATAATTTGAATGAAACTAACCGGGACTGACGCTGTTTTTAGCACAACTACCTTGGTGTTATTTTTGGTGCAGAAATAAAATTCCCCGAAATTGGACGAAACTTTTTGTGAATTATTTCTGGAATATATAATGAATTATGGAGCAAAGAACCACCAGAGGGGGACTGCGTGTAGGCCACAAGCCAATAGGGTGCGCCCTGTTCGCTTATGGGGCCCACGTGGCTCCCAGACCCTAATTCTAGTCCTATAAATTCACATCTTCGGAGAAAAAATAGGAGAGGAGATTTTATCGCGTTTTACGAGACGAAGCCGCTGCCTCCTCCTATTCTTCCTCGGGAGGGTTGATCTGGAGTCCGTTTGGGGCTCCGGAGAGGGGGATTCGTCGCTGTCGTCATCAACAACCCTTCTTCAACAACACCGCCATGATGCTAACCACCGGGATTGAGTAATTCCTTTGTAGGCTTGTTGGACGGTGATGGGATTGGATGAGATTGATCATGTAATCAAGTTAATTTGATAGGGCTTGATCCCTCGTATCCACTATGTTCTAAGATTGATGTTGCTATGACTTTGCTATGCTTAATGCTTGTCACTACGGCCCGAGTGCCATGATTTCAGATCTGAACCTATTATGTTTTCATGAATATAAGAGTGATTTGGATCCTATGTTGCAAGTTGTATGCACCTATTACGTGTCATGATCCGCATACCCCAAGATGACGATAATTGGGATTCTTTCAGGTGATTGTCGTAGTTTGAGGAGTTCATGTATTCACCATGTGTTAATGCTTTGTTCTGGTTCTCTATTAAAAGGAGGCCTTAATATCCCTTAGTTTCCATTAGGACCCTGCTGCCACGGGAGGGTAGGACAAAAGATGTTATACAAGTTCTTATCGCTGCACGTATGACTATATACGGAATACATGCCTACATTACATTGATGAATTGGAGTTAGTTCCATGTCGCTCTAGTGTGTAACCATTACATGATTGATGTCATCTAAATCATTGTCCATAACCGATCCACGTGCCTACACTTTACATATACTGAATCTTGCTAAGTTACTACTGTTGCTGCTATTGTCACAACTGCTACAAAATTGTTGCTATCACTATTACTGTTACTACTATTACTTGCCGTGCTACTAAATCTTTGCTGCAGAGAGGTATCCCAGGTGTGGTTGAATTGACAACTCAACTTCCAAGGCCGATAAATATTCTTTGGCTCCCCTTGTGTCGAATCAACAAATCAGGGTGTAATACTACCCGCGAAGACTGTTGCGATCCCCTATACTTGTGGGTTATCAAGACCTTTTTCTGGCGTCGTTGCGGAGGAGCATAGCTATATTTATTGTGTTAACTTGAGGATATCCAATTGCTACTATGAATAATCTGAAATATACTCGAACAAAGATCATCCCCTCTCGTACGAGAGGAGGCAAGGAACTGCCACCTAGCTCTGCTTTTGATTCACCTACTGTTTTGAATCAGCTTATAACACCACCGCCTGTTGGTCGTTCTGATATATCGCATGAACTTGATGATGCTACTTTTGAAACTAATGACAATACTACTGCTACACTTGATAAAATTGTAACTATGCCACTGAGTGAATTACTTGATGCTCATATCGCTAAAGCTAGAGAACTTGAAAATGCTGAAACGGGTGAAGATTTTGAATCACCTATTACATCTCGCTATCCTAATAGATATGAATCGCCTGATGTACCTGAGGGTTATGTTATGGATGGGGAGATAGCTAGGGACTTTCTTGCTTGTAATGAGATATGATTTGAAGAAACTACTATGCAAACTGAAAGAAAAATCTATGATGGAGAAAATGAAACATGATCCGAAATTTGCTACTTCTCCTATATTTGTTACTGATAAGGATTATGAATTCTCTGTAGACCGTGAGTTGATCCCTATAGTAGAATCTGATCCTTTCCATGGTTATGAAACTGAAACTGTTGTTGGACATCTCACTAAATTGAATGATATTGCTACTTTGTTTACTCATGAGGAAAAGATGTGCTACTATTATATCCTTAAGCTTTTTCCTTTTTTCGGTAAAAGGTGAGGCTAAGGAATGATTCCTCGCCCTTGCTCCTAGTTGTGTGCATAGTCCCCATGATATGATATATTACTTCTCTGAAAAATATTTTCCTGCTCACAGGAAATAAGCTGCTTTATAAGAAATATTTAACTTTGTGCAAATTGAAGAGGAGAATCTCCCTCAAGCTTGGGGGAGGCTTCTCGAGTTACTTAGAGTTTTGCCTGATCATCCCCTTAAGAAAAATGAAATACTTGATATCTTTTATAATGGACTAACCGATGCTTCTAGGGATTTTCTAGATAGTTGTGTTGGTTGTGTTTTCAGGGGAAGAACTATTGGGCAAGCTGAAGAATTATTGAATAATATATTGCAAAATGCTGATAATTGGACACTTCCTGAACCACTGCCATAACCTATTCAATAGAAGAGAGGTATTCTATTCCTCACTCTTGAAGATATGCAAGAAGCCAAAAGAACTATGAAGGAAAGGTATTAAATTCGAAGATGTCAAGAAATTACCACCTATCGAATAAATACATGGACTTGACACCCCGACACAGGTAGTAGAGGTAAATTCTCTCTGTGCCTTTAATGAAAGTGATATACCTTATAGTAAGACCCCTAGTCAGTGCATGGATGAATTTGATAATTACATTGTTAAGCGGGAACATTTCAATAATTATGTCAAAGATCAATTAAGATGTAATGCTATGATGATAGATCGCTTGAGTGACTTGATGTTTAGAAATGCTAATGATGTCAGAGGTCTAGGTAAACATGCCTATATGGTTCATACTCAACTAGACCAAGTTGCTAAGTCACAAAATGATTTGCTTGCTGAAATAAATGAGAATATGAATGATCATGCTGTTAGAGTAATGACTAGAGGAGGAAGAATGACTCGGGACCGCCTTTATCCTGAAGGTCATCCTAAAAGAATTGAACATGATTCTCAGGGAACTAATGATAATGCACCTAGTCCATCTAAGAAGAAAAATAAAAATAAAAATGATAGGACTTTGCATGCTTTGAATGAACATGTTATATAAAAACCTGTTGAAAAAGATAATGATGTTTCTATTTCTGATGCTGAGATACAATCTGGTAGTGAACATGCACCTAGTGATAATGAGAATGATGATAATAATAATGATGAGATTCATGTAGATGCTCAGCCAGATAATAATGAAGAACATGATAATGATGTGGAAATAGAACCTGCTGAAGATCTTGATAACCCACATCCCAAACATAAACGATATGAGAAGAAAGACTTTGTTGCTAGAAAACATGGTAAGGAAAGAGAGCCATGGGTTCAAAAACCCATGCCATTCCCTCATAATCCTTCCAAAAGTAAGGACGCGGAGGAGTTTGAAAGCGTGGCTGAAATGATTAGACCTGTCTTTTTGTGCACTCGCTTGACTGATATTCTAAAAATGCCTTCGTATGCTAAGTATATGAAGAATATCATTACCAATAAAAGAAAGATACCCGAAACTGAAATTGCTACTATGCTTGATGATTATACTTTTGATAGTGGAGTGCCTAAGAAGGTGGGAGATCCGGGTATACCCACGGTACCTTGCTCCATTAAATGAAATTATGTTAAAGCCGCTTTATGTGATTTAGGAGTCGGTGTTAGTGTTATGCCTTTCTCTCTATATAAAAGACTTGACTTGAATAAGCTTACACCTACTAAGATATCTTTGCAAATGGCTGATAAATCTACTGCTATACCTATTGGAATTTGTGAGGATGTTCCTGTTGTGGTTGCAAATGTTACTATCTTAACAGACTTTGTCATTCTTGAGATGCCCGAGGACGACAACAGGTCGATTATCCTCGGTAGACCCTTTTTAAATACTGCAGGGTCTGTTATTGATTGCAACAAAAGCAATGTTACTTTTCACGTCAATGGCAAACAACATACCGGGCATTTTCCGAAGAAGCAACCTTTGGTTAATAATATTAATGTCATTGATCCAAGTGCCACTATCATCATTGGATGTTTTAAATTTCCTCTTCCTGCTGCCAAGAAGAAGTATGATATTCTTATTGTCGGGGATATGCAAATCCCCATCGAGGTAACTTAGTGTTATACGAAATTCTTCGGTTTCATGTTAATCGGAAACACTTATTAATAAGACTTGATCAACCTTATCAATGGATCCTTTTTGAAAGACATGTGGTTGATGAATTTAGTAACCAGAACTTTCTGTACCATGATTTTACCCTCTGTTATTCATAGTTAAATAAAATAAATTACCGTGATTATCCTGTTTTTTGAGTTTCCTGTGCATTGAAAATGACCCAAAAATAAAAAGTCTCAGATTGCCACAAAATTTTAACATGATTTTTTCTGGAATATTTAAGAATTTTTGGTGCTTAAAACACATCACGGAGGAGCACCTATGGGCCACAAGCCAACATGGCGTGCCCACCCCTGTGGGCGCGCCCTGATAGCTTGTGGGGCCCATAGGCCCCCCCAGCCTTATCCCTTCAGCTCATGTTGTCCCTCACCTCTGGCAAAAATTAATACACACTCTCTCTCTCTCGTGTTCTTGCTCCCGAAACTGAAATTTTCGATCTCTTTTCTTGTAACTCCGTTTCCGAAACTGTTTTGAGGAATTGCTCCTTGGTATGTGACTCTCCCATTCCTCCAATTAGTTTTTGCTTTAGTGGCTTATATTTTGCTGCACTTGGTGCTACTGAAAATGAGCTTGCATGATGAATTCTTTGAGTTCCAAGTAGTATGAATGCTTGATATGGTTTCTAGGCATCTACATGAGTAGTTGCTACCAACCTTGCAAAGTTTTATTGACATGATTTTGTGGCCCAAAAAAATCAGAAATTTGTTCACAGGAAGATGAGTTTCTTTAGGAGGAGTTCTTCGAGAAGGCGTTCTTCGGGAGAGTCGTCGAGCGAGGGCTCGGTACGGCAAGCTTATGTTGAACCCTGGACAAGCTTGATAGTCATTGCTGACGCTAAATCGTGTCGTTGGCCATGCGAAGAGTTCATGAGAGGTGCAGGCATTAAGGAAGAATTTGATCAGTACATTTATAATACCGGCCTCACCGACTTCCTTGCAGATAAGTATGTCCAACACCATGATCTTACTCATTCATTCACGCATGGATTTCGATACCATCCCCATACTTCTAGAGTATTGTTTAATCTTTATGATAAATCTTATAGTATAACTCTAGAAGAATTTTGTGATGCATGCAAACTTCCATATTGGGGCTCACTTGAAAAACCATTAGAAACTTATTATAATATGTTCCTCGAGAGTCTTTGCGTAGTAGAATAGAGGGGTGACACAAGCTAGAATAAAAAGTATTCATTTTCCGTCTATTCGCTACTTTGCGTTGTTCAATGGAAAATGTGTAGCGAGTAAGCAAGATTGTAGCGTGATGTGTGCTCCCGATTTGAGCCTTATTCACACTGCAGTGACTGGTGCAAACATTATAACCTTGGTGCAATTGTTTCCCGGAGGTTGCACCTTAACGCGGGTAATGGTGACTTGCATGGAGGCATTTATGCTGCCCGCGTAGCTGCAAAACTGAAAGTTTCACCTCAACCTAATGACCCTATGCTGTCTGAGAGATATTTAGACTTTGAAGCCACACGCCATCATGAATTTATTATGGACAGTGCTAGAGGTTATGAGTATAACCTAATGTGTTTTATAAATATAAGCCCATTTCTGTTATGTTGTCTGCGCCTGCTCTCTTTGATTTTCAGAATAAACGGAGATACTATGTTCTCGAGGACGAGGTGCAAGAGTACAACGCTGCAGTGGAGGTTGCTCGCTTGGCTGAGGAGGCAGCACGGAACGCCTCCACGAGCTATCACTTTGATTATTATCCAGACCAACAATGGCGATTACCAAGTTAGGCTAAAGCCTAAGCTTGGGGGAGTACGTATTTCTCACCGACATTATATTCATGTTCACACACTTCATATCAAATGTCGGTGTTCATCCTTTTTCATTGTATATCCATGTTACCTTTATTTTTTCCACTTTCTTCTTGTGTGTTTGCAAAACTATGAAAATCCATAAATATTTCTCGTTTCTTTTTGGTTTTTCTTTCCCTTTTAATTAGTTCTAGTATTAAGAGAAAACCCAAAAAGATTTCTTTTGCATGTTGGGAGCTTTCCCGTGTAAATAGTTTTTCTCGTTTTTGTTTTTCCTTTGTTTATTTGCTTCCTTCGGAAAAAAAACCGGAAACTCCAAAAATATTTCAGTGTGTTTCTCTGAATTTCTTTTTTTTCGTTGAATCCTTAAAAGGAGAAACGACGATGAAAATATTGAGTGGCTCTCATACACATTAATGTTGATCTAACAAAAGAGCCCATATTACCTTGTCTTCTCCTTTGTCTAAATTGTTTTGCAGATTTCAACTTAGTCCACGATACACTTGCACTATTATTATTATTATCATATCATTCAGTTGTGCAAGTGAAAGGCAATAACGACGATATCTGATGAAGTGATTGTGGTAAAGGAAGCTGGTATGAATTCTTCTTGTTTTCTGTTTTTGTAAATATGTTTAGCTCGTTTGATCTCGATTCAGTATATCATGAGTGAACATGTTTATGATGACAATTAGAGATTATAGTTTCTAATGCCATGCCTAAATAACTAGGAGTGGATATTGATTTATCTTATGTGTCAACATGCCTTAAAACGGTTATGATGTAGTATGGTATTTCCCTCTGAGTAATTCGAGCGGCTTGACTTCACTACTAGGAGAAACCTTATAGGCAGGACACTAGTAGTAGCGCTGGAAAGTAACAGGCGCTGCTGGTAACTACCAGTAGCACTGTATTTCGGTAGCGCTACAAGTAAAGCCTTAGCAGTAGCGCTGGAAACATAAAGAGCGCTACTACTAAGCGGGACTCAACGAGCCCACCGACACTATTGGTAGTTGCAGCGCTGCCCACAATAAAGCGCTACTACTAAGCCTCATAGCAGTAGCGGTTGCTGTGAGGAAACCGCTACTGCTATGGGGCCCCACTTAGTAGTAGCGCTACTCCTAGAAAGCGCTACTACTAAGCCCCATAGCAGTAGCGCGCTGTTGAAAGCAGCGCTACTACTAATCGTGGCAAAGCTGCCTTTTCACCCATCCCCCTCTCTCCCCCTTCTTCCTCCCCCCTTTGCCCTCTCCCCTCCTTTCCCCTCTCCCCTCTCTAAGTTTCTTCTCCACCATTATTGCCATTCTTCTCTCTTCCTTCTACCTCTCTTCTCTCCCCATTAATGCCCCCTCCACCATAATTCTCCTCCATAAATGGCCTCTTCTAGCTCTATCTTCCACATTTATTTGCCTCTCCCTCCTTACATACATATAGATCTAGCTAGATCATCTCTTTTCCTCTCCATAGCTAGAGTCTCATCTCTCCTCCCAACAACTAGATCTAGCTAGCTATTTAGCCATCCACTTTCGATCCCTATAGGTAGCGAAGGCCTAATGATCCAATTAACCGTGCACAATCTCTCTCGGGGTATAGGTGAGTAAAAAGTTGTGAATTTCAAGAATGGGAATATGTGTGTTTGCATTATGAAGGGATTTGTGTGAGTGACATGCCCCGTGAGTTGCTTATGTTTTGCCGAAATGTCAATTTATTTCCGTTTCGGCGAATTTCGAGCAAACTCGATATGTCCTATTTTTAGGCAAGGTCATGCCAAATTTTTATATGACTTTGATGCATGCATTAATTTTGTTTATAACCCTTTTGCTTGTTATACCGTGCAGTCATGAAGGTGAGTGGAAGGAAGGTGGAGCGATACTTGCAATCCGCGGTGATGGACATGTATGCAAATAATCAGACTGGGATTGGATGTCCGTGTACAAGATGCAAAGAAGGACTCATTTTGGACCCTTTTGAGCGTGGCAGTTTGAAGGCGCACCTGCTGATGTATGGTTTCATGGATGGCTATACTCGGTTGATAAGTGGAGATGATGATGAGGACTTCCACATGGCAGGGAATAACAACATGGGGCTAGACGAAGAGATGACCGATCGACACGAAGACGATGGCGCCGGACATGGCGACGGGCAAGAGTACGGACATGGCAGCGGAGAAGATTCCAGACACGGCGAAGAAGAGTCCGGACATGGCGGCGGAGAACATTCCGGACACGGCGAAGAAGAGTCCGGACATGGAGGAGAAGAGGCGACGGACATGCCGCAGTCTTCGACGCTACTAAGTTCAGTCGTGCAGGACCCTCATGTTCGAGACCTCCTTCGCAAGAGTATGACTAGCGACAGAGCTGGTTCTAGACAGGAGGCCAAGCTGGCGCAACTTGAAGTAGACTCGAAGACTCCATTGTATGACGGTTGCGATCCCGAGGTGACCCGCTTGAGTTTCACGCTCGAACTTCTAAAGACGAAGGCCAAAAACAAATGGACAGACAAAACCTCGATGAGCATTTGAAGTATCTACATAATAAAGGTCTTCCCACGGGAAACCTGTGTCCTACTAGTGTCGAGGAGGCCAAGAAAATCGTTTGCCCTCTTGATCTGCCGCACATTAGATACCACGCATGCATCAACGATTGCATCATTTATCGGGGTGAGCACGCAGAAAAAACCATCTGTACAGTGTGCAATGCTTCTCGATACAAGAAGGCAGGAAAGAAAGCTCCTCAGAAAGTTGTATGGTACTTTCCGATCACTCCCCGTCTGCAGCGGTATTTCGTAGATCCTAAGGAAGCAAAGCTCATGCGCTGGCACGCGGAGAGGAAGAAACCCGACGATGGAGATGATCCGAAGCTGAGACACCTCGTAGATGCTAGCCACTGGAGAGCATTCAACGCCGAATATCGATTTTTCGGAGAAGATGCAAGGAACATCGTGCTTGGTGCGAGTACCGATGGCATGAATCCGTTTGGAAACCAGAGCACCAACCACAGCACATGGCCCGTCTTTGTATGGATGTACAACCTCCCCCCATGGTTGTGCATGAAGACAAAGTACATACACATGAGCATGCTGATTCAAGGTCCGAAACAACCGGGAAATAATATTAACATGTATATGGGGCTTCTGAAAGAGGAGTTAGACACGTTATGGAAATCGCCGGTCAAGACATGGGACGCCAGCACAGGAGATTATTTCTATATGAGAGCCACGCTGATGACGACGGTGCACGACTATCTCGGTTACGGGTACACTTCAGGCCAGGTGTGCCACGGATACTGTGGATGCACGAGGTGCATGGATGATACAACGTCTCAGCAGCTTACGTCAACGAAAGATGGCGGGTCTGGGAAAATCGTGTACATGGGGCATCATAGATGGCTCGAGAAGGATGACCCGTGGAGAAAACGTGGAGATTTATTCAGTGGTTTGGCTGAGCATCGAGGACCTCCACGTAAGAGGAACGGCGCCGAAATCAACGAGCTGTTGAATAACTAGGAACAGTGCCCGGCACCAGGAAAGATGGAAAAGGCACCGGAGCCGCTGCTGAAGGTATGGAAAACGAGGTTTGTTTTCTGGGACTTGGAGTACTGGCACAATCACGACACGCCTCATTGCCTTGATCAAATGCATATCACGAAGAATATCCTCGAGAGCTTGCTTGGCACACTGATGAACATGCCGGACAAGACCAAGGATGGGCCGAAGGCAAGGAAAGACTTGGAAGATTTGGAGATCAGGAGAGATCTCCACATGCCCCGTAAAAAGTCGACGGAGGAGACGGAGATGGAGGCGGAGGCGGGGCCAAGGGGCAGAAAAGTCAAGAAGAAGGAGGAGAATTATTGCCCCCCTTCTTGCTTCACCTTATGTCCAAAGGAGATCGATCAATTCATCAAGTGCCTTACGGGAATCAAAGTCAGTTCCGGTTACTGTGGGAAGATAAGCAGATTTCTAGACACCAAGAAGAAAAGGTTCAGCGGGATGAAGTCTCAAGACTGTCACGTGATGATGACGCAAATACTCCCGGTTGCCATTAGAGGAATAATGGAGAAGCACGTCCGTGACACGCTTACTGGTCTCTGCAACTTCTTCGACGTTATCTCTCGAAAGTCCATCAGTGTGAAGCAGCTCCGAAGGCTACAGGAAGAGATCGTTATCATACTATGTGAGCTTGAGATGTACTTCCCGCCCGCGTTCTTTGACGTCATGGTGCATCTGTGTGTCCACATCGTGGACGACATCATCGACCTCGGGCCGAAGTTCCTTCACAGCATGATGCCGTTTGAGAGGATGAATGGGGTCATCAAAGGATTCGTTCGTAACATGTCCCGTCCCGATGGGAGCATCGTCCAGGGTTATCTGACCCAAGAGTGCATCTCCTGTTGCGAGAATTATATAGGCGGCGGAGACCCTGTTGTTGGTTTGCCCGTCAATAAGCACCATGGGAGGCTCGGAGGAGAAGGTCACAACAACGGCCGGAGGGAATTGCATGTGGACTACTCGGATCGACGGGCCGACTTTCACAGGGCTAACTTAGTAGTGCTACAACACCTAGATGTCGTAGATGATTATGTGACACTGCACAAAGAAACCATCGCAAAGAAGTACCGTGATCAGGGGATGCGCAAGACGGACGACGAAGTTACTGTAGAGCACAATGCCACTTTCTTGCGTTGGTTCAAAGAGCATATTCTTGCTAATCCCCCTGAAGAGGGCAGTTCGGACGGATTGCTCATACACGCCTTAGCACATGGCCCCGTGCCTAAACTCGCGTCCTATCAGGCATACGATATCAACGGGTACACGTTCTACACGGAGGCCAAAGACATGGACAGTGAGTACCAAAACTTAGGGGTGACGATTGAATGTGTGACCGACGCCAATGGCACAACTGAAAGATTCTACGGAAGGGTCGAAGAGATCTGGGAGCTTGACTACGCTGAATTGCACGCTGCGACGATGTTCCGTGTTAGATGGGCTAAGGCCGTCGTAAGAGAAAACAAGTATTTCACTACCATGTGTATACCCGACGTGAATAGCGCTACCGTGAACGTTAACGTCATCGCCAAAACTGAGCCATGGGTACACGCTAAGCACGTGACACAATGCTTCTTCATAACCGACCAGACCAATCCCGGCCGTGTTGTCGTGAGGAGAGGCAAAAGGAGCATCGTCGGAATGGATGGAATCGCCAACGAGGAAGACTACGACCAATACGGCAACCCTATGAGGGAAGATGACGATGACGATGAAGCATACATGAAAAGAAGAATCAAGACTACAATATGTAAGAAAGATCGTACTCCATGGTGCCGGTAAAGTCATAAAGAGGGGCTCAATTATACGTCAACAAACAAGAAAGGGAAGAAGCTCAATGTGAAACGTCGTCGACGCAGCTAAGAAACCATCATCTATATATATGTATCTATTTTGTGTATGCACTTAAGTAACCGTTATCGGTCAAATGATGTATACATGGTTCCGGTGATATTCGCGCAGTGTGGGGAGAGGGAGATCGACGTTCTCGTCGACTGCGTGTCAGGCCGTCGGGAGATAAACAAAAAACAAAAACAAAAACAAAAGGGAGAAAGTGATACGTCTCCAACGTATCTATAATTTTTGATTGTTCCATGCTATTATATTATCTGTTTTGGATGTTTAATATGCATTAATATGCTATTTTATATTATTTTTGGGACTAACCTATTAACCTAGTGCCCAGTGCCAGTTTCTGTTTTTTTTCTTGTTTTTGAGTATTGTAGATAAGGAATACCAAACGGAATAAAATCTTCGCGATGATTTTTCTTGGACCAGAAGACATCTACCAGACCTGGAGAGGAGGGCAGGAGACCTGCCAGGAGACGACAAGCTTGCAGGGCGCGCCCTAGGGGGGGCGCGCCCCCCTGGCTTGTGGCCCCCCTGCAGGCCCTCCAACCCTAATCTTCCGCCTATAAATTCAAGAATATTCCCCCAATACCAAAGAGAGCCACGATAATACTTTTCCGCCGCCGGAAGCCTCTGTTCCCGTGAGATCCCATCTTGGGGCCTTTTCCGGTAATCTGCCGGAGGGGGATTCGATCACGGAGGGCATCTACACCAACACCATTGCCCCTCCGATGATGCGTGAGTAGTTCACCTCAGACCTTCGGGTCCATAGCTAGTAGCTAGATGGCTTCTTCTCTCTCTATGTTCTTCAATACCATGTTCTCCATGATCTTCATGGAGATCTATCCGATGTAATACTCTTTTGCGGTGTGTTTGTCGAGATCCGATGAATTGTGGGTTTATGATCAGATTATCTATGAATATTATTTGAATCTTCTCTGAATTCTTATATGCATGATGTCATATCTTTGCAAGTCTCTTCGAGTTATTGGTTTGGTTTGGCCAACTAGATTGGTAATTCTTGCAATGGGAGAAGTGCTTAGTTTTGGGTTCAATCTTGCGGTGTCTTCACCCAGTGACAAAGTAGGGGTAGCGAGGCACGTATTTGTATTGTTGCCATCAAGGGTAAAAAGATGGGGTTTTCATCATATTGCTTGAGTTTATCCCTCTACATCATGTCATCTTACTTAATGCGTTACTCCGTTCTTCATGAACTTAATACTCTAGATGCAGGCAGGAGTCGGTCGATGTGTGGAGTAATAGTAGTAGATGCAGAATCGTTTCGGTCTACTTGACACGGACGTGATGCCTATATGCATAATCATTGCCTTGGATATCGTCATAACTATGCGCTTTTCTATCAATTGCTCGACGGTAATTTGTTCACGCACCGTATTATTTTCCTTCAAGAGAGAAGCCTCTAGTGAAATCTATGGCCCCCGGGTCTATTTTCCATATTATATTTTCAGATCTATAAACCAAAAATACCAAAAATACTTTGCTGCAATCTATTTGCTTTTATTTTACTTTTTGTTTTAGTAATCTTTTATATCTATCTCTATCAGATCTCATCCTTGCAAGTAACCGTGAAGGGATTGACAACCCCTTTATAGCGTTGGGTGCAAGTGTTTGATTGTTTGTGTAGGTGCAAAGATTGGGGCCTTGCTTGGACCTCCTACTGGATTGATACCTTGGTTCTCAACAACTGAGGGAAATACTTATCTACTTTGCTGCATCACCCTTTCCTCTTCAAGGGAAAACCAACGCAAGCTCAAGAAGTAGCAAGAAGGATTTCTGGCGCCGTTGCCGGGGAGGATACATAGCAAGTCAAGACCAAGTACCCAGCACAAACTCATCTCTTGCATTTACTTTATTTGCCATTTGCCTCTCGTTTTCCGCTCCCCCACTTCTAAAACTATTTTCAGAAAAAACCAAAAAGATTTGCCTTTTTATTCGCCCTTCTTCCGTTCGTCTTTTCGTTTGCTTTTTGTTTGCTTGTGTGCTAGATCGATTAGTTGCCATCATGTCTGAATCTGGGAAGGTTATCATTGAAAATTTTGAGGGTATTGCTAGTACAAATCTTGAGGAAAAATTTGGATCTTGCTCTCTAGATCATGAAACTGAACCTCCTCCTAATTATAAAGCTAAAACTTTCCAAGTGGGAGATGGAAATATTATTGGGAAGAGTGTTATTCAAGAGTTCTTTGATTGTACGGGAGTGATGCCTATGAATAAGAGATCTATTCTTCTTAGCACAAATTGTTATGTGGATGCTATTGTCATGCTCATTGAAAAATTGCAAAGGAAATTTGTGCACGTTCATCCCGCTTTGCAAAAGGTGTTTTATGAACTTCCTAAAATTAATCATCCTAAGGCTAAAAAGATTGCTACTATCATCCTTATGCGTGAATTTGATTTTATCATACATGAAGCTAGGGAAATTTTTGCTTTCTATAATAAGGATATTGAACACCCTCCGATTGAAGAAATCCTACACGATAAAGAAACCTTGCGTAGCTTTGAGTCTAGGGATTATCAATCTTATCGTGATAATCTTAGGAGAAGAGTTCCCTATCCCGAAATTACCCAAAATATTTACCTTGAAACCTATGATGAATTTGATTGGATTACTAGGGGCACTTATGTAGGATTCAATGATGATTGGTTAGAAGAAAAAAATCATGGAACCCATTAGAAATGAGATACGCGTTTTATATGATGATATTTATGGTGATGATCCAGATTATGAGTTTATGAATGTCAAAGTTACTAATCAAAGTCCTTTTCATGAGCTAAGTTCTCCTATTAGAAAGGTAATAAAAGAAATAAAGGATTTGCTAAAAAGGGTTTTGGAAGATATGGTTGAGGATGGATTGCATACCAAAGATGACAATATCTAGATCTATTGCGTTATGCCTAGCTAGGGGCGTTAAACAATAGCGCTTGTTGGGAGGCAACCCAATTCTTTTTTATGTTTCTTTGTTTTGTTTCTGTTTTTGAGTGCTTTACACATTATTACCTCTGTAGTAATTGTCTTTTAGTGTTTTAATTAGTGTTTGAGCCAAGTAAGACCTTTGGGATGGTCTACGGTAATTGTTGATTTGATTTTGCTGAAAAACAGAAACTTTTGCGCTCAGTCCAGGAATTTTATAAATTCACCAGAGCGTCGAATGGGTCTGAAATTTTTACACCAGATTTATATACAAATTTCCAAGATTGTCCTAATTTTTTAGAATTTTTGGAGTTACATAAGTATTCGAAGTTTACATATTGCTACAGACTGTTCTGATTTTGACAGATTCTGTTTTCTTTGTGTTGTTTGCTTATTTTGATGTATCTATGGGTTGTATCGGGGGGTATGAACCATGGAGAAGTTGGAATACAGTAGATATTACACCAATTTAAATAAATAATGAGTTCACAACAGTACCTAAAGTGGTGATTTATTTTTCTTATACTAACGGATCTCACGAGTTTTCTGTTGAGTTTTGTGTTGTGAAGTTTTCAAGTTTTGGGTAAAGAATTGATGAACTATGGAATAAGGAGTGGCAAGAGCCTAAGCTTGGGTATTCCCAAGGAACCCCAAGCCATATTCAAGGATACCAAAGAGCCTAAGCTTGGGGATGCCCCGGAAGGCATCCCCTCTTTCGTCTTCAATCCATCGGTAAATTTACTTGAGGCTATATTTTTATTCACCACATGATATGTGTTTTGCTTGGAGCGTCTTGTATGATATGAGTCTTTGCTTTTTAGTTTGCCACAATCATCCTTGCTGCACACATATTTTGAGAGTGACACGCATGAATCGTGAATTTATTAGAATACTCTATGTGCTTCACTTATATCTTTTGAGCTAGGCAATTTTGCTCTAGTGCTTCACTTATATCTTTTCAGAGCACGGTGGTGTTTTATTTTATAGAAATAATTGAACTCTCGTACCTCACTTATATTATTTTGAGAGTCTTTAAACAGCATGGTAATTGGTTTAGGTTATGATTTTAGTCCTAATATAATGGGCATCCAAGAGGGATATAATAAAAACTTTCATATAAAGTGCATTGAATACTATGAGAAGTTTGATTCCTTGCATATAGTTTTGAGATATAAAGATGGAGATATGAGAGTCATGCTAGTGAGTAATTGTGGATTGGTAGAAATACTTGTGTTAAAAGTTTGTGATTCCCGTAGCATGCACGTATGGTGAACCGTTATGTAACGAAGTCGGAGCATGATTTGTTTATTGATTGTTATCCTTTGTGTGAGGGTCGGGAGCGCGCGATGGTTAACTCCTACCAACCTCTCCCCTAGGAGCATGCATCTAATACTTTGCTTCAATAACTAATAGACTTTTGCAATAAGTATGTGAGTTCTTTATGACTAATGTGAGTCCATGGATTATACGCACTCTCACCCTTCCACCATTGCTAGCCTCTCTAGTACCGTGCAACTTTCGCCGTTGCATTAAACCCACCATATACCCTTCCTCAAAACAGCCACCATACCTACCTATTATGGCATTTCCAAAGCCATTCCGAGATATATTGCCATGCAACTTCCACCGTTCCGTTTATTATGACACGCACCATCATTTCATATTGCTTTGCATGATCGTAAGATAGCTAGCATGATGTTTTCATGGCTTGTCCGTTTTTTGATGTCATTTGCTATGCTCGTTGCACATCCCGGTACACCACCGGAGGCATTCATATAGAGTCATATTTTGTTCTAGGTATCGAGTTGTAATTCTTGAGTTGTAAGTACATAAAACTGTGATGATCATCATTATTAGAGCATTGTCCCATGAGAGGAAAGGATGATGGAAGCTATGATTCCCTCAAAAGTTGGGATGAGTCTCCGGACTTTACAAATAATAAAAGAGGCCAATGAAGCCCAAATAAAAAAAAGGCCAAAGATGCCCACCAAAATAAAAAAAAAGAGAAAAGAGAGAAGGGACAACGCTACTATTTGTTTTTTTCCACACTTGTGCTTCAAAGTAGCACCATGATCTTCATGATAGAGAGTCTCCTATTTTGTCACTTTCATATACTAGTGGGAATTTTTCATTATAATGCACACCCACTTAGTTTATTTTTGAGCTTTCATACACTTATAGCTCTAGTGCATCCATTGCATGGCAATCCCTGCTCACTCACATTGATATCTATTGATGGGCATCTCCATAGCCCGTTGATACGCCTAGTTGATGTGAGATTATCTTCTCCTTTTCCTCACAACCTCCACCATATTGTATTCCACCTATAGTGCTATATCCATGGCTCACGCTCATGTATTGCGTGAAAGTTGAAAAGGTTTGAGAACATAAAAGGTGTGAAACAATTGCTTGACTTGTCATCAGGGTTGTGCATGATTTAAATACTTTGTGTGGGGAAGATGGAGCATAGCCAGACCATATGATTTTGTAGGGATAACTTTCTTTGGCCATGTTATTTTGAAAGGACACAATTGCTTTGTTAGTATGCTTGAAGTATTATTGTTTTATGTCAATATTAAGCTTTTGTTTTGAATCTTATGGATCTGAACATTCATGCCACAATAAAGAATATTACATGGATAAATATGTTAGGTAGCATTCCACATCAAAAATTCTGTTTTTATCATTTACCTACTCGAGGACGAGCAGGAATTAAGCTTGGGGATGCTGATACGTCTCCAACGTATCTATAATTTTTGATTGTTCCATGCTATTATATTATCTGTTTTGGATGTTTTATATCCATTAATATGCTATTTTATATTATTTTTGGGACTAACCTATTAACCTAGTGACCAGTGCCAGTTTCTGTTTTTTTCTTGTTTTTGAGTATTGTAGATAAGGAATATCAAATGGAGTCCAAACGGAATAAAATCTTCGCGATGATTTTTCTTGGACCAGAAGACATCTACCAGACCTGGAGAGGAGGGCAGGAGACCTGCCGGGAGAAGACAAGCCTGCAGGGCGCGCCCCCCTAGGAGTTATTGGTTTGGTTTGGCCAACTAGATTGGTAATTCTTGCAATGGGAGAAGTGCTTAGTTTTGGGTTCAATCTTGCGGTGTCTTCACCCAGTGACAAAGTAGGGGTAGCGAGGCACGTATTTGTATTGTTGCCATCAAGGGTAAAAAGATGGGGTTTTCATCATATTGCTTGAGTTTATCCCTCTACATCATGTCATCTTACTTAATGTGTTACTCTGTTCTTCATGAACTTAATACTCTAGATGCAGGCTGGAGTCGGTCGATGTGTGGAGTAATAGTAGTAGATGCAGAATCGTTTCGGTCTACTTGACAAGGACATGATGCCTATATGCATAATCATTGCCATGGATATCGTCATAACTATGCGCTTTTCTATCAATTGCTCGACAATAATTTGTTCACCCACCGTATTATTTTCCTTCAAGAGAGAAGCCTCTAGTGAAACCTATGGCCCCCGGGTCTATTTTCCATATTATATTTTCAGATCTATAAACCAAAAATACCAAAAATACTTTGCTGCAATCTATTTGCTTTTATTTTACTTTTCGTTTTAGTAATCTTTTATATCTATCTCTATCAGATCTCATTCTTGCAAGTAACCGTGAAGGGATTGACAACCCCTTTATAGCGTTGGGTGCAAGTGTTTGATTGTTTGTGTAGGTGCAAAGATTGGGGCCTTGCTTGTACCTCCTACTGGATTGATACCTTGGTTCTCAACAACTGAGGAAAATACTTATCTACTTTGCTGCATCACCCTTTCCTCTTCAAGGGAAAACCAACGCAAGCTCAAGAAGTAGCAGAAAGCAATACAAAAGAAAAAGAAAAGGAAAGGAAAGGAAAATAATAAAAAGAAAAGAAAACTAAAAACTAGAAAAGGAAAATAATAAAAAGAAAGGAGTTAGCAGTAGCGCTGGATTAGGACCAACCGCTATAGCTAAGTTAGCTATAGCGCTGGTTCCAAACCCAGCCCTACTGCTAGCTACACATAGCAGTAGCGCTGGGTTAGAAACCAGCGCTATAGCTAACTTAGCTATAGCGCTGGTCCTAACCCAGCGCTACTGCTATTTTGAGATAACCCCCGTGCGGGCTCAAATTTTTCTCAAGTCCCGACTCCCCCCTCTCCCCCCTCTCCCCCACTCCCCTGTCGCCGCCGTCGCCCTGCCCGCCGTCGCCGCCGTCGCCCTGCCCGCCGTCGCCGCCGCCGCCCTCTCCCCTGCCCGCCCTCGACCTCGCCGCCGCTGCCCGAGCCCGGCCTCGATCGCCGCCGCCCGAGCCCGAGCCACCGCGCCGTAAGCCTCTCCCCTGCCCTCCTCTCTCTCGCCGCCGCTGCCCGAGCCCGCCCTCGACCGCCGCTGCCCGAACCGCCCACCGCCGCCCGAGCCGCCGTCTCCCCTGCCCGCCGCCGCGCCGTATGCCTCCCTCTCCTCTCCCTCTCCCTGCCCTCCTCTCCCCCGCCGCCGCCTCCTCTCTCCCCTGCCCTGCCCTCCTCTCCCTCTCCCTCTCTTCTCCCCTGCCCCCCTCTCCTCTCCCTCTCCCTCTCTTCTCCCCTTCATATGAACCCTAGCTAGGTGTGTTTAGGAATGTAGGATTTTTTTTAGCATTTAGGATTTTTTTAGGAAAGTAGCTAGGGCAATTTTTGTATTAGAAGAGGAAAAAGGAAAAGAAGAAGAAGAAGAAGAAGAAGAAGAAGAAGAAGAAGAAGAGGAGAAGAAGAAGAAGAGAGGAGAGGAGGAGAAGGAGAAGAGGAAAAAGGAAAAGAAGAAGAAAAAGAAGAGAAGAAGAAGAGAGGAAGAAGAAGAAGAAAGAGGAGAGGAAGGAAACGAGGGGAGGAGAAGGAGAAGAGGAAAAAGGAAAAGAAGAAGAAAAATAAGAAGAAGAAGAAGAAGAAGAAGAAGAAGAAGAAGAAGAAGAAGAAGAAGAAGAAGAAGAAGAAGAAGAAAGAGGGGTGGAGGAGAAGGAGAAGAGGAAAAAGGAAAATAAGAAGAAGAGAAGAAGAAGAAGAAGAAGAAAGAGGAGAGGAAGGAAAAGAGGGGAGGAGAAGGAGAAGAGGAAAAAGGAAAAGAAGAAGAAAAAGAAGAGAATAAGAAGAAAAGAGGGGCAATTTTTTCTTAGGAAATTAGCTAGGGCAATTTTTGTAGGTATATAAAATAGCTATAAATAAAAAACAGTAGCTCCCTTCCGTTCCGACAATATGAATCCTATGTGTACTTGCTTTATATTTTGCAAATGTTTAGTGAGGTCATTTTGCAATATGAACCCTATGTGTACTTGTTTTATATTTTGCAAATGTTTAGTGAGGTCATTTTGCAATATGAACCCTATGGCATTGATGTCATATGCTTCGAGTGGCCTATGTTTTGCCGGAATGTTGATTCATTTCCGTTCTCGCAAATTTCAGGCGCTCCATATGTCCACTTTTTAGCAAAGTTTATGCCGTTATTTTCCGTAATTTTCGGCATGACTTGTGCTAGAAACTAGCTAGGACATATGGAGTGCCCGGGATTTGCCGGAAGGGGAATTAATCAACATTCCGACCAAATATAGGCCCATTTTTTCTTTTCATTATTCATTTCATTCCGACCAAATAATTGAACAAGCATACTTAAATAATCGTAGGAAACAGTTCTGACCACGCGGAAGCCGGGGGTTCTGCTCGCCTCGAAGAAGACCCCGTCGAGGCAACAAACAAATATTTCAGTTACCTGGACGAACACCAGTTGCGGGTGCAGGGTGATAGTGGCAACAACAACCCTGACACCGACACCAACACGGGCACCGACACTGGCACCACTGGCACCGACATCGCCCCCGAGACCGGTGAAGGACCGAAGCCGAAGAGGGCACGAAAACCAAACGAGCTCGGCATCGGAAAAATTGTGGTCACGGCGATGCACCCCAAGAAATTAGAGCCACTGGCGCCGGAGGAAGCGCGCGCGTGCTACGGCAATCAACTAGGATGCATCCTCAGGGAAACCGCCAACATCAACGACGAAAAGTTGAAGAATATACCACATATGGAGCACATGCTCCTAACGAAGTTGCACAATAGGTTCTTGTTCCCCGGGCGGACTGAAAGCCAACTTCCGTGGAAGGACGAACCCATGACAAAGATAAACAGCAAGACGATGACGATGTTCACCAACGACTTGTCCGCCTGGAAAGTACGGGTGAAAAAAGCGATTGCGAAGAATGAACCGTGGTCCAAGATTCATGCTGACAATCCGACACTAACGGAAGAGGACTTCGAAAAATTCAAGGAGACTTGCGCTAAAGAAGAAGTCAAGATAAAGTCGGAGAAAATGAAGGCGCTCCAGGCCAGGAACACGCCTCCCCACCGCCTCGGAAGCCGTGGTTATGAGGGGAAGAGGCACGTATGGGCCAAGGAGGGCGCCGAACGTGAAAGTCACGGAATCCCAGACCCCTTGGCGGAGTTCACCAACCCGCAGGAGCATGACTGGATCAGGGCCCGGTACAAGTGGGACCCCGTCAAGAAAATCTTTTACATGGACCCGAACACGAGGGAATTCATGAGACTACTGGTAATTGTTATATTACCACCTTATATTAGCTTCCAATCAATTCAACAACAAGTTTTGTCACATTTGTAAACCATCCATGTTCCTTTTGCAGAAAGAGCAGCACCAAAAGGCAGCCGAAAGTGACGAGTCTTCTCAATCGTCGGCGAGGCCCAAGTGGGACACCCCTTTCAATTGGGCCCTCAACATACTGAAAAAGGTGTCGGAGGATAAACCGCCGTCGTATGGACGTGTGCACGGCGTCGGAGATGGCGCCTCGTGGAAGACGTGCTACCATGAGAAGCCGGAGGAAAGAAGGCAGAGACAGTTGCTTAGTCAACAGCACATCGACGAGAAGGTTGCGCTTGCGGTCAATAAGGCCGAAGCTGAGACCAAAGCAGAGTTGGAACAGATAGTCGATGAAAGGGTCAGTGCAGCGGTAGCGCACGTCACAGCTGACTTCACATCTTCCATTACCAGCTTTATTCCGGCATTTTTCGAATGGACGAAGAAAAATCCAAATAAAGGGCCAGAGGACTTTCCCCTTCCCAGCTACGTCGGGAGCAATTCGGTGAACATCGCACCACCAGCACCTGCTCACGCCACCGCACATGCTCCCGTACCTGGTCCCGCTCCTATTCATAGCAGCCCGTCCTCCGTCTCTGGCCTGCTCGGCGGGGCTTTGTCTTTGGCTGAGCTCGATGCCCTCACGGTAATTACGCGTCATACCCTCTTGACCAACATATCTATAGTCTTCCGTTTCAGTTGCCTTTCGGATGTTTGATGTCGCACACATGTCTTCGCAGGCCGACGAAACACCGTGCACCCTACTGTACGACATCAAAGGCCAGAAGGTGGACGTGGGAAAGGCAACGATCATGAAGCCGAAGGAACGCATGTTACACAACCGACAGATGCCCCATAGCGTCTTCAAAGTTTGTGTGGCCAGTGTCAAAGCGTGCTTCGAGGATTTGCCTCCTCCGGTACAAGTCGATGACGACGAGACCCCTAAACGGATTGGCGCATGCAAGAGCTGGTTCTTGCCTTGGCCGAAGACTCTTCTTCGTGTCGAGGCGCCCGGTAGCACACCAATGACAACTCCTCAACAAGGTATGAACACCACCCCACCTACCCAATTACCTGCACCTGTCGTGGCGGGTGATAGCGGACGACGCGAGGGAGAGCCCCCATTAGTGCCAGATGACGTCGCCCCCGTCGAAGAAGCAAATGTTGATGATGTCATGGAGGAGGATGATGATGACCCTAACCAGTATATCAATACCGCCTATGGCGATGCTCGGGACTCTGACTCAGGCTATGAGCGTGGAGATGATGATTTGATGTTGCCTGATTTGCTGGAGCCGGAACGTCCTAAGGTTGATTGCAAAAAATCTCTCTTCATGCGATCCTCGCAGGAGACGCCTCCAGATGCCACCTCTACCCAGCAAGAACAACGCGAGGGCCGTCCACTGCTTAGCCCGACGACACTGGGGTGGTGGTTAGGGAAGTTATGGCAGCCGGCTCACTACCGCCACCCGTCAAGAAGCAAAGGAGGAGACCGGAGAGGAAAGGCTCTAAAGGGGCCAGAGCTGCTTCAAGCAGCCAGCCGCCTCTGAAGCCCCGGAGGTAGACAGAATACCTGTCGTAGGTGCGGAGCATTTCCATGTCGCCGGCCACCCGATCCTACCTCAGAAAGCGCTGGAGGACATACTGAACAATGATCTAAGGAGACTTCATGATGATGTGCTGGCCAGAGAGAAAAGCCTTCTCATCTCGGAAAAACCAGGATACCCGCTTTACGCGGCTCAGGTTCTGGGTGGGAGGTTATACGTCGATAGATGTCCCGCGGATAAGTTCATCCTGCGATTTGACTACATCTACGACATGTTCCACATGACCAAGCTGGATTTTCAGTTCATCCGCATGTATGCGATGTATCTCAACTACATCATCAGGCGCGAGAACATAAAATATATCTGCGTTGCGGACCCGTACTATATGCACGAGAGCTTCTTGGCAGTCTGCAAAGAGCACCGTGACTATGCGAGCAAGTACATCGGCGAGTTCATGGTCGCTAATAAGGACAAGGAAATGATTCTTCTGCCTTATCATCCCACGTAAGTCATCCGCGGATATCCTTTCATAAGTTTTAATCATTCCTTTGCAAGCATGGAGGCTATTTGAGGTGTACTTATTTTGCGCAGCGGGGGGGGGGGGCGCCGTCCTCATCTGTCTGTACCCACAATACTCCCATGCTCTGTACTTGGACTCAGCGAAGAACATCAAGAAGAGGGATTACACGCACATAAAGAGTGTTCTCGATAGTGCCATTTTAACCTTCAGCCTTAGTGGTGGATATATCCAGGTGAAAAAGTACAGGAATAGAGGGCCGGCTTTCAGCCATAAGACCGACTTCTGCTGCATCCAGCAACCGAACGATAGTAAGGCTGATGGATTCTACCTCATGCATCACATGATCGAGTACAGAAGGGATAATCAACGCCTTCGCATGTCAGCTACTTCCAGCGATTCCGAGATTGTCAACTGGGCCACAAGCATAGGAAGGACACCGGATCATCGAATCCGAGCTGAGTTTTATCACGTACAGTGTGAACTTGCCCAAGTGATCATGAAGGAGGTCCTCGAAAAAATAGGGATGTTCTACCATGGGCCAATGAGTCGGGAGGATGTCCGAACACTGCTCAGCGCTCAGCGTCTGGACCTGAAGCCTTTCACGAAGCTCGGGTGCTTCCTCCCTGACTATGAAGATTGGAGCGCCGACATGGAGGAGTGATTGACGATGACAATGTGTATGTTTAATTAGTACTACTGTCTTTCTATGAACTAGCGTAGATCGCTCTAGTTAATTAGTTTGGGTATGAGGAACTTCCTTATTTATGTTTACTATAGGTTGCTTGTATTTTGCTAACTATGCCTCTTTGTGTTTCTCAAGTACATTATGTTGCATATTATCATTGAATTCATCAACTTACGATGCAGGTACATAGATCGGAGATGGCGAAGGACTGCTACGCCGTATTCATTGGGAGGGTTCCAGGAGTGTATGACCACTGGCCAGACGCTCAGGCCCAGGTGGACAGGTACCCGGGCGCTAGCCACAGAGGGTTCGACAGCAGAGCCGAAGCGGAAAATAGTTACTTGAGGTGGACGCTCCGGCAAGAGAGGGAGCGAAACCGGTGCCTCAAGAAGTACTACTTAGTCGCGCTCTTGCTCATACTGATCGCTCTTCTCTTCTACATCATTGTTTAGAGATAGAGATGATGAAACTTGTGTGTGTGCCATGACTATGCAGTTGCATTTATTCGAGACATGACATGACTTGTGTATCGCTATTTTTGAGATGTGATGACATTTGTGTTGGAGGTGGTGGTATGACGAGTCTCCTGTATGTGTATGATATGATGAGAATAATGTATGTTTATTATGATATGATGAAACTACCGTATAGAGCATGCACAAATACGTAGAGGGGAATTAAATCTTAGCAGTGCTGGTTTAGCAGTAGAGCTGGTAAGTTGTAGCAGTAGCGCTGGTTTATCAGCAGCGCTTGTTGTGAACCAGCGCTACTGCTATCAGTACTTACCAGTAGCGCTGGTTTTTCAGCGCTACTGATAAACACTTAGCTGTAGCGCCTTAGCAGTAGCGCTGCCACCAGCGCTACTACTAAGGGGAAAACAAGCGCTACTACTAGGCTTTATCCTAGTAGTGCTTGGCCCATGAGCAAACATGTAGTAGATTCAAAACCAATGCAGCCTTCATGATATTTTAAGTCAGAGTGTTCATATCTTGCCCATGCTAATGTCCAATGTTAATTATTCGCAATGCATGATTTTGACCATTTTCATTCTCTAGGTGGCCGCTTCTCAACCTATTGCTAGCCTTCATCTGTACTAAGCGGGAATGCTGCTTGTGCACCCAAACTCCTAAACCCAAGTTGTTCCACATGAGTCCACCATACCTACCTATATACGGTATTACCCTACCATTCCAAGTAAGTTTGCATGTGCCACCTCTAAATATTAAAACAAACATCCGTTTTGTGTGCTCGTACCGCTCATGGAGCGATGGGGCGATCGGTATCTTCCATGTTATGCGGGTTATTCTCAAGATGGGCGTTGCGCCTGTCATTGCACGAGAGAGGCTGGTAAAAAGGATGCCCATTCCTGTATAATCAGAATTAAATTAAACAAAACTCCTGGGATAGTTGATATGTTGGCAGGCATTCGTGGATTTGGTTAGCCATGGTTTGTGTATGGATGGTGGAAAGGAGTAAACTTTACAAATCCTCTTGGGAACCGCTAATAATGTGTTTAGCATGCAAGATATTGAAAACTATATCATGACATTGACAGGAAAATCACACCACCCAAAATTACAATTGCATCTCTGTTTTAAACCTTGAGCTCTGGCACCTCTGCAAATCAATGCTTCCCTCTGTGAAGGGCGTGTCTATTTACTTTTATGTTATTTTCTTTTATTCTTGAGTCACCACCCTCTTATTGAAGCACCAGACCAGAGAGCACTATTGTCATTCTCATGCATTGAGTCTAGTTAATGTTGGATGAGCATGTGTCGGTGTCAAAACCGGAAGATCTCGGGTAGGGGGTCCCAAGATGTCGATCTTGGATCAATGGGGAACAAGAAAACACATGGACAATATTTACCCAGGTTTGGGCCCTCTCGAAGAGGTAAAACCCTACGTCCTGCTTGATTATATTGATGTGTGTATGACAATTACAGAGTCGATCTGCCACGAGATTGTTGTAATGAATATATGGTTTTTTCTATTGACTAGCCTGACCTCGGTTTATATAATACACTAGAGGCCTAGGGTTTAGAAGAGTCCTTGTCTTCTGCGCCAAGTCTTGTGGAATCTTCCTTCTATGCATCATGGGCTGTCCGAACTGGCCCATTAGTGAATCGCCTTGGGGGTCCTCAGTCCGACCTACTGGTCGGGGGACGACGTGGTGAGTACCCCCTAGTCCAGGACACCATCAGTAGCCCCCTGAACCAGTCTTCAAGTTGGGGACGCTCCTCGGTTCTTCCGAACTGTTCTTCATCTTCAGCTGTCGGTCTTGAAAACTGGTTCAACAAGTCTTCCCATCTCCGATCTTGAGGATCACAGAGGTGTATTCGAAGAGTTCACACATCGGGCATCCGAGGAGCCCCTTTAGTTTCTCGGCCTTTATCAATACCTTATTATTTTTACGCCACACCTCGGGTTCAAAGTTTTTCCCGAGCGGCGGTGTCCTCATGTAGCCGAGCTCCAACGCTGGACTGCATCCGAGGTATCTTTTTACAGCCGAGCTCCAACACCGGACTGCATCCGAGCTCCAACGCCGGACAGCGTCCAAGGTGTCTTCGATCTTGAGCTTTATGCCAGACTGCTTCCAAGCTCCAATGCCGGACTGCTTCCAAGCTCCAACGCCGGACTACGTCCGAGGTGTCTCCGATCTTGAACTTTATGCCGGACTGCTTCCGAGGTGGCGCACCACCTCGGCTGTGGGCTGATTTCTTGTGGATTTTTTCGATTGGTGCAATTTATTCTGTGACGAGTTGTATAACCAGTAGACCCCGAGACTTGGGTTGGGCAACATGGCCGACCCAAGGATCGTATCTCCACGGGAACTAGTTCAACTGTTGTGTATGTTTTGGCAACGCCGAGGTGCAGCTCGGCAGGAAAGATGCCGAATTGCAGGTCGGAAGAGATTTCCCGAGCAGAACCACCTCGAACAAGAGGATGGGTTTCTTCGCGACAATGCATGTTCTGGGCCCCATATTTCATTCTCCTTCCATCAAGAGCAACAATATTTCTAGGAGGAACTATTGTCCTTCTCCTCACCATCGACGCACTTGGGCGTGAACTCCGTCATACCCGTTATGTTGTTTCAGGGCTGTGTTGTGAATTAGAAGTCCAACCAATTATTATACTGTTCTAAGATTCAATAGGTGAGCAGATTTTTTATGTTTGGTGCATTAAACAGCTAGGTTAATTGTTTTCAAGTACAGTGCAATTGCTCTTTCTTTTAAACACTTGCATTTGTTCAACCGACTAAAGTTGACATGCATGTGTTTCACCACTGATGCACTACTTTCTTCTCTTCGCTTGCAGTGATCTTAGCATGTCCATGAATTCTTTGTTTTCCTATGAGTAAATTTATATTTATTTCCTTTTAAACATAAAATTTACATATATACATAAAGTTATTTACACATTTCTTCATTAGTTGGACTTTCAGGACGAGCAACTAATACAACCTTTGAGCAGCGCTGGTACGAAGATAGCACTTCGCAAAGGAAAAACCAAGCAACCTCTGTTTAGTAGAGGAAAAGGAATGGAAGGTCTTACTTGTGTGTACCTTACATTTACTATGAACGCTATTATATTATGTGCGTATATCCACAGATAAGAAATAGCTTCCAAGGATATGGTGGATATACATAAGCAATATAATGTGCATTGCTCAAACGTTTTGGTAAGATTTATTTATTAAACACTTGTATTATAATTTTAGTCATTAAATGTGTGGTGGCGTGTTCTGCTTGAGCTTGGCGCTGATTGGAAGGGACACCTTTGGAGCTGGTGCCGACACGGAGGTCCCCCGACGGGAAGGGGCGCCCCCAACTACGGCATATGAAGATGTCAAAGAAAGAATTAGGCGCAAGGTGTTAGACGAACATTTTGCTCTGCCTGCCTAAGCAGCACCTATGCACATATAGGTGTTTTGTACTGACAAGCATTGAGAAATACGGTTGGATCTTCATGCATGGTCTTCGGTTCCTCTAGAGGAAACCAAGGTGAGCCAATGCCTCTTTGTATTACCATTTTACATGCTGATAGTTAGGGATTTGAACAATTGCTCCAATATCTCTTGTGTATGTTCTTTGCTAAAAAAGAATTCACACCCCTTACAACAACTTCACATTAATCTTGTGCTTATCTTCTTCAATGGCCATGACCATTAAACAATGTTTATGTCTTACTACTTTATGCAAAGCAACTGTAGGTTAAGATCTTTTTTTTGACGAGACACATCTTGCTTTGAAGGAGTAGGCTGATATCTGTGAGAGGTTGCAACAGTTAATATCCGGAAAAGAGCAGGTATGTACGTGCATAAGTAACAATTTATATTTTATTGTTTTTTTCCGTTTCATTCGCTCGCCTCCCTCCCATCGATCGATCCACCCCTCGACATCCCCACTCCTGATTTTTTTATGGACATAACCAAAAGAACTGAGCCTGAAAACCTACGTACTACTAATACGTAGGTTTCACCATTGATGAACTACTTTCTTCTCTTCGTTTGTAGTGATCTTAACATGTCCATGAATTCTTTGTTTCTTATGAGTAAATTTGTCTTTCTTTCCTTTTTAAATATAAAAGTTACATATATACATATAGTTATTTACACATGTCTTAATTAGTTGGACATTCAGGACGAGCAACTAATACAACCAATGAACTTATTTTGAGCAGCGCTGGTACGAAGATAGCGCTTCGCAAAGGAAAAACCCGAGCAACCTCTGTTTAGTAGAGGAAAATGAATGGCAGGTCTTACTTGTGTGTACCTTACATTTACTATGAATGCTATTATATTATGTGTGTATATCCACAGATAAGAAATAGCTTCCAAGGATACGGTGGATATACATAAGCAATATAATGTGCATGGCTCAAACGTTTTGGTAGGATTTATTTATTACACACTTTTATTATATTTTTAGTCATTAAATGTGTGGTGGCGTGTTCTGCTTGAGCTTGGCGCTAATTGAATGGGACACCGCTGGAGCTGGTGCCGACACGGAGGTCCCCTGACGGGAAGGGGTGTCCCCGACTATGGCAGATGGAGATGTCAAAGAAAGAATTAGGCGCAAGGTGTTAGGCGAACAATTTGCTCTGCCTGCCTAAGCGGCACCTTTGCACTTATAGGTATTTTGTATCGAGAAGCAATGAGCAACACGGTTGGATCTTCCTGCACGGTCTTCGGTTCCTCCAGAGGAAACCAAGGTGAGCCACTGCCTCTTTGTATTACCTTTTTACATGCTGATGGTTAGGGATTTGATCAATTGGCCCGGTATCCCTTGTGTATGTTCTTCGCTAAAAAAAATCACACACCTCACAACAACTTCACATTAATCTTGTGCTTATCTTCTTCAATAGCCATGACCATTAAACAATATTTATGTCTTACTACTTAATGCACAACAACCGTAGGTTAAGATCTTTTTTTTGACGAGACACATCTTGCTTTGGAGGACTAGGGTGATATCTGTGAGAGGTTGCAACAGGTAATGCCCGGAAAAGAGCAGCTATGTACGTACATAAGTAACAATTTATATTTTATTGTTTTTATGTTATTGGAAGCATCCATGATGTATGAAACAGAAAAATAAAATATATCGCATGTCACAAGAGAACCCTAATGGTACATGTTACATGAATAGTGTTGAACTACTAAATGAACCCTTATAAGGTGGTGTGGAACCAGTAGGAGCTCTTGGTCAACTCAAAAAATAAAAAGGAGCTCTTGTTATTGTGGCCTGGAAGATGATTTGTGTAGGTCGGTGCCTCCTAGGAAGCCATTTGTTCCTTCGCTTCCCTTCCGGATTGATACCCAGCGCCCAGGTTCAGTTAAGCTCCTCATTGTCGGCACTTCTAATTGGAATATATTAATTACATGCTCATGTCAGTGGTTTTTATTGATCAATTCTTCTCAGTGTTCTTTTATCGATCAATTATTCCCCCCTCCTAAAATCCTTCTGCAAGCTTCTATATATGTTGCATCCTTTTATACCCAATTGATTTAGTTTTATGGGTTTGTGCTCTTGTTAATTTCTTAACTACGGTTATGGTGTGGTGATGTAGAGCTATTTGGAAGAGTTCATGGGAAAATGTGCTAGAGAGAGATATGATGCAGCAAGAGACTCCTTTCTGTCGGACTTGCTTTCGATGCTGAGAAGACTGCAAACAAAGGGGTTGACAAAAGATAAATCCCATGAGAAATCAAAGGACGGCAAGAGAATGTTGGATTCTCGGTGATCTAAGGATCTCAAGGTAGTTGTTAGTATGATGATATTGTTATGGTGCCCTGGTGTGCACTGCTTGGCATCGGGGATCGACTTGGGATGTCTTTATCATGGAGATCGATGGCGACACAACACGACTGTGCTTGGCACGACTTGGCTGGGTAGAAGATCGTGCCCGACGACAAGGGCGTCATCCCACCTCCTCTCCACGCCACACATACAAACATGATAGCTATGCGCCTCAAACTAATCAAGAGTTTTGAGCCTATCTACACCTCCCGTTTGGATCCAACTGCCCAGGTTGCCAGACCGACAGTGGGCGTGCTGGCTCAGTGTCGAGGCGCGACGGAAGAGGTTGTTGGGTAGAGAAGGAGGAGGGCCATGTCATGGCGAGGAGACGAGGGGGCGGGCGGCGGCGTGGAGGGGACGGGAGCCGGTGGGGAGAGGGAGGCTTGTGCTTAGCCATGGTGTGGAGGGAGGGTGCCTGGGAGAGATGGCGGTAATGATGCGTGGCGGGAGATGAGATGTGTCGACACCCGTTGGCTGGCGGAGAGAGCGGGAGGTGGCTGTGCAGCAAGTGAGTGAGAGGAATGACTATTTTTTCCTTCAAGAAAAGGAGAAGGGAGCATCTTCTATGCGGTGACATAAATGCCACATAGCCTAGCAAGTCTTCTTTAGAAAAAATACCATCCAAGTGATCTATTGTTATGGGCTATCATTTCTAGCTCGTTAAAATCGGGATGCGACTTACATTGTACCATACAAATGAAGCTAAAGACAACATTTCTCACATTCTATTGAAATATTTTAAACCCATCAAATAGATCTAAGTTTGCAACAAATAGTTAGTTAGATCATTGCTCTCTATGTACACAACTTTCTATTATGTCTTTTATCATCTTACAACATCAAAGTGAAGTGGATTTCAATTAATTTTCGATTGTTATGGGCTATCATTTCTACACATGCAACATTTGACATGCACTATGTCTATATATGCATCTGACAAAAAAATATTCATGGCCCGTGGCAACGCACGGGCAGTCTACTAGTAAAAGATAAATGTGATGTCCTACTCATACAACACAATAAAAACTTGGACATTATGTGACAACTTTTGTCTCATACAAAGCATTGAAAATCAAAGTATGCATGATATCCCTTGCCCAAGATTGATTGGCATCAAGAATTCAAAGGAAAAGGTCACAAGAGGTCATCCTTATCTTCAGTTGGTACAGAAGCACTGTAATCAGTAAGGGTAATTCTAACGCTAGACCGCAATGGTCCGGAAGTGTCCGTCTGGGTCCGTTTAAGCCAAAATGGACTAAGGAGACGGCCCGACAGATGACCCCATCCGTAAAATCCGTTCATTTCATGTCCGGCTCGATCCATTTCAGGAGCAAATTTTTCTTGGCTTTGCGTCGAGACGGACAGCGAACGGACGCGCACGCGTCCTCTCCTTGTCCGTGAGGGCCCCGCGTGTTGGCCGTCCAGCTACCTCCCGCTGGCCCCATTTAGGTCGCACACATGGGCGGGCCCGCCCCGCCAATTGTGTGCGCGCGCACCGAGCCCATCCAGAGTGCGGGGGCATACACGCGTGTGCGGCCTGACGCCAACGACATATCCCTATCAGTCTCCGCCGCCATCACCACCTCCCACCATGACCGTTGAGGAGGAGCGGCTGGTGCAGACCCTCATGGAGGACTCCGAGAGGGAGTTCAATCGCAGCCAGGAGGAGCGGTGGGAGGGGTTGGAGGAGATATTGGCGCTCTCAGCTGCTGGCGATGTCTCCGTCCCCGAGTTGGATGTGAAGCAGGAGGAGATGCGGGAGGTAAAGGAGGAGGTGATGAAGGAGCAGGGGATGGACGTGAAGCCGGAGGGTGTGTGGAACCCGACGCTCTATGGCCAGTCGTGGACGACCACAGTGTCATGCAGCCCGCCCTCGTGACCACAAGCACCACCACCGGCCACGTGGACATCGTGGTCACCACCACCACACCGCCACCACAGCCTGCAGCGCACTGGGGGGCGCCGAGCCATCTCTGGACGCCGCCTCCCTATATCAAGCTCACCATGGATGATGAGGACAAGGACGGTGACGCGTGAAAAAGGCGGCGGCGACGGCCATATCTACCTTTTTTATGTTTTTCTTAATTTGAACTTAAGTTCTAAGACCAGCAATGAATTCCACGGTTTTTTTATCAAGTTATTGTAATATATGCCTGTTTTTAATTCGTTTGCAATGCATTTTTCGTTTTTAATTAAGTCCAAAGTGGACACATGGTTGCGATGCGACGACACTTTGGGCGCACCCACAGCCAGACGGTCAAAATTGGACACGCACGTCCGTTTTGCCGATGCAAACGGACAAAATCCAGACAAAATGGCCGTCCGTTTACGGTCGTCCATTGAAGTTGGCCTAAGAAAAGGACAAAAAACACAATTTATAGAAAATCTTATTATATGGTGCTGCTGGTGAGAAAGTACACAGAGAAAGTTGAGAGGAGCATGCCGATTCTTAATGTATGATGATGGAATTGCACGATGTATTGATCAGGTGCAACCGCACGTATATATGATGTACAAGGTAGGCCACGACCTTAACTATACAAGACTAGGAGGTGGGCCCAAACACAATATATGCACACACACACACACACACACACACACACACATATATATATATATATATATACTCAACACCCCCCCCCCCCCGCAGTCGAAACGGCACCATCGCTGACGCAAAGACTGGATCGGAACTCCTCGAAGGACACCGTGGGCAAGCCTTTGGTCATGATATCTGCAAACTGTTGGGAGGTCGGAACGTGTAAGACACGAACGTGGCCAAGGGCGACCTGATCCCAAACAAAGTGAATATCAAGCTCAATGTGCTTGGTGCGGCGATGATGAACCGGGTTGGCGGAGAGGTAGACGGCCGAGACGTTGTCACAGTAGACCACCGTTGCCTTGTCGACTGGGCACGAGAGCTCATGAAGAAGCTGGCGAAGCCATGAACACTCGGCGACGACATTGGCCACGGCGCGATACTCAGCCTCAGCACTGGACCGGGAGACCGTAGGCTGTCGCTTGGAAGACCACGAAACCAGTGATGGTCCAAGGAAGACACAGTAACCCGAGGTGGAGCGACGGGTGTCGTGGCAGCCGGCCCAGTCAGCGTCGGTGTAGGCGGTGAGCTCGGTGGAGACAGAGGCGTGCAACGTGAGACCAAGGTCCACAGAGCCACGGATGTAGCGGAGGATCCGCTTGACGAACGTCCAATGAGCATCTCGAGGGGCATGCATGTGAAGACAGGCCTGCTGCACAGCATACTGGAGCTCCGGTCGAGTGAGCGTGAGGTACTGAAGAGCACCCACAATAGACCGGTAGAAAGGAGCATCCGGAGCAGGAGAACCATCAGCAGCAGAGAGCTTGGCCTTTGTGTCGACAGGGGTGGCCGCGGTTCTGCAATTAAGCATGCCAGCACGGTCAAGGAGCTCAAGAGCGTACTTCCGCTGGTGGAGGAACAAATCATCAGGACGGCGCACTACCTCGACACCGTGGAAGTAGTGTAACGGACCCAGATCCTTGATGGCGAACTCAGCACGAAGACGATCAGTGAGCTGACTGAGAAGCCCAGTGGTGCATGCTGTCAGGATAATGTCGTCGACGTAGAGGAGCAGATATGCAGTGGCGGCTCCCTGGTGATAAACAAACAGCGAAACATCGGAGCGTGTGGGGCGAAACCCGAGTTGATGCAGAAACGCCGCGATGCGCTGGTACCAGGCGTGAGGAGCCTGCTTCAGCCCATATAATGAACGCGAAAGCAGGCACACATGGTCTGGACGTGTCGGATCAACAAACCCGGTGGGTTGCTGACAGAAGACCTGCTCCTAAAGGTGACCATGAAGGAAGGCGTTGGAGACGTCCATCTGGTGTACTGGCCAGGCACGGGAGACTGCAAGCTGTAGTACAGTGCGGATCGTGCCTGGCTTAACAACCGGAGCGAAGGTGTCGGTGAAGTCGACGCCGGCACGTTGGCGGAAGCCACGAACGACCCAACGCGCCTTGTAGCGGTCGAGAGTACCATCAGGATGGACTTTGTGCTTGAAAACCCACTTCCCGGAGATCACGTTAGCGTGACGGGGACGAGGGACAAGCTGCCAAGTGGCGCAGATGGGGCGGCCGAAGGTGTCGAGGCCGCGGGCGAGGCAGGCGCGGCAGGCGCCGGTGGCGCCGCGGACGAGGCCGGCTCGGCAGGTGACGGCGAGGCCACGGGCGAGGCCGGCGGCGCGGGTGAGGGCGGACCAGAGGAGATCGACGCCGATGAAGAGCTCGCGGCGGTGCTGGGAAGCACAACGTCCGAGCCGGGGGAGGCCGTGGCGGGAGTGCCGTGGCGGACCTCAAAGTCGGGTGGCGGGCCAATGGCCGCACGCGCACGCCCGGGGTGATGATTCAGCAACCCGGCGCCATCAGAGGCCGGCAACGAGGGAGCGGCCGGAGGCACCTGCTGAAAGGGAAACACAAACTCGTCAAAGTAAACATGCCGGGAGGTGTACACGCGATGGGAGACTGGATCATAGCAGCGGTATCCTTTGGAGTTGGGAGGGTAACCGATGAAGATGCAGGCAACGGAACGTGGAGCGAGTTTGTGAGGAGTGGTGTCGACGATGCTGGGGTAGCAGAGGCACCCAAAAATACGCAAGCCATCATAGGAAGGCGGCGTACCGAAGAGAAGATGGTGGGGCGCATAATTCCAGCGCGGCCGGCAGGGGCGAAGATTCAGAAGAAGCGACGCGGTGGCGAGGGCATCCGGCCAGAAGCGAGGAGGCACGTTGGCATGAAAAAGAAGGGTGCGAACGTAGTCATTGAGAGTGCGTAAGACACGTTCAGCGCGACCATTTTGTTGTGATGTGTACGGGCATGTGAGACGAAAAACTGTGCCATGGTGTGCGAGAAAAGTACGGAATGCAAGATTGTCGAACTCTTTTCCATTATCAGTCTGAAGAGCGAGAATGGGGCGCCCAAACTGCGTGCTGACATAGGAATAAAAAGCCGTCAAAGTAGAGAGTGCATCCGATTTTCGTCGTAAAGGAAAGTCCACACATAATGGGAGTAATCATCAAGAATAACGAGATAGTAGACATAGCCTGAATTACTAGGAACTGGAGAGGTCCACACATCACTATGGATTAATTGAAAAGGAAAAGACGCAATGGTGGCTGAATTATTAAACGAAAGGTGAACATGTTTGCCGACACGACATGCATGACAAGTGTGATCCTCTACTTTATTACAATGAAAACTGGAACTCCTAAGAATATGACGAAGAGTGGCGGGGTTGGGATGACCGAGACGGGCGTGCCAAAGGTCGACGCCGGCCGAGAGAGCAACTGGAGCAGTGGTGGCGGAGGACTTCGGGTGGACCGAATAGAGATCGTCGTCGGGACTATCACATCGGTGGAGTACCATCCTGGTTCGAGCGTCCTTGACACAAAAACCAAAACCATCAAACTCAACAGTTACAGGATTTTCACGAGCAAGATAACGAACAGAAACAAGATTCTTAATGAGGTCAGGAGAAACAAGAACGTTAGACATAGTGAGTGGCATGGAAGAAGAAGGAAAAGAGGTGCGCCCGACATGTGTGATCGGGAGGGTGGAGCCATCACCGACAGTGATGCGGGTGGAAGTGTTGACGGGAGAGAAAGAGGTGAGGTTACCCGGATGAGCAAACATGTGGGCAGTAGCACCGGTGTCCATGTACCAGTCACCGCCACCAGGATAGTTGTTGGGTGAAGGAGCGGAGTGCAGCGCGGCAAGGAGCGCCGGATCCCATGGTGGTGGGGGCAGAGCCGACGGGGGTGACGGAGACGCCATGCCATAGGCGCCGGTCATCTGCGGCGGGGTTGGAGTCGGGAACCCTCCATAGGAGGGCGGCCCGGCGAGATAAGCCTGATGAGCCGGCGGGCGCGGCGCGGGCATGGTCGGTGCGGGGGCCCGAGGGACCGACATGGTGTAAGCATGGACAACACCCGTCCATGGGTTGTAGCCGCCGGTCCATGGCGGGGGTTGCTGCTGCACATGTTGCTGCTGGGGGGCGCCGCCCTGCTGCTGCTGGCGACCGCCACGCCGACCGCCCCGTTTGCGGCCAGCGGGAGCAGGCGCCGGTGGGGCTGGAGGCGCGCCGAACGGCGCCGGTGGCGTCGGGAGCAGCGGAGGCTGCGGCAGCGCGGGAGCCCGCTGCTGGTGAGGAGCGGCGGGTGGTGGTGGAGGACCGCCGCGAGTGGTGCCGGCGGCTAGGGCAACGTGCATGGCCCGGCTCTTCACCTGCTTCATCCGGCGCTCCTCCAACCGGAGATAGGCTACGAACGTGGCGAAGGAGGGCTCGGTGATGAGGGAGAGGTTCGCCGCGGCGTTGCCGAAGTCCTCGTTGAGACCGGCGGTGAGTGTGCTGAGAAGGGTATCGTCATCGATCTTTGCGCCAATATCGCGGAGCTCTGATACCATGTATGATGATGGAATTGCACGATGTATTGATCAGGTGCAACCGCACGTATATATGATGTATAAGGTGGGCCACGACCTCAACTATACAAGACTAGGAGGTGGGCCCAAACACAATATATGCACACACATATATATATATACTCAACAACTATAAAATTGCAGTGGAAGGAGGATTGCTAGAATTTGATCTATTTTTAAGCCAGCCCAATAGCATTTTCAGAATTCCTAATAAATCCTAAAGGATATGGAGCAGACTCCTCATACCCAGTATGGAGCCGGCGTCAAGAGAAGAAATAGAAAGAATCGAATACAAAACCGTTGATTTCATGTCATCTTGATCGACCCTTCTTCTTTCTCAACTTGTTTTCTCTTGCTTAAACCTTTTTCCGCCTAGCCCATTTGTGCAAGGCAAGAGATGGGACTAAAGTTAGTCCTACATTGTTAGTTTGGTAGGAGTTAGACTTCCTTATAAGGGAGGTTGTTCTCCCACATGTATAAGCATGAGAACAAGAGATATTCACGCGCACTCCTCCGCCGCCGTTCGCCCCGACGCGACGCGGGAATGAGCCGAGCTATTGTTTAATTTTTTGCCATGCACGACTGGTATAAAGCTTTTGATGCAGTGGAGATTTAATACGAACGCTGCACCTTTCGAACAATATCTGCCTCACGCCACCAAGTTCCGAGCACTGCGATACCACAAGTTCTTCCCCATCCCGACTTGCGGCGTGATTAGATCTTTGCGGAGCTCTCTGCGCGGCTACTGAATTCTTTGTCACGGACATCACGGAAACCAACGACCACTGCCCTAATTCTGTAACACAAGTTTAAGGAAAACAATAGAATTTGGAGGTCCTAGATAGTCTAGAAATCTGTTACGATTTTTTTGAGTGCCAAGACAAAAGAACAGTTAGAAATCAACTAATCATTTCTTTCTTCGAGTGTAAAAGACGGTTTAGAGTCCATATTTATTTTAGTGTCTTCAATTTGCAGAAGGTGCCTGCAGCTCTCGGCAACGCCAACGCACTTCATCCGGCACCAGAACAGGCTTCACACCAGGCTCATCTTGCGGGGCTTTTGCAGTAATGATACTTATATGTGATTCACCTATGCATGTAGTAAGAAAAATGTTAAGAAAATTATATATGACAACACATTGGTTAATCTAATCATATGGGATAGACATGCGAACATCGTTTTTGCCTTAGTATTTGATAGTGTCTTGGTAGAGAAAATTCTCAATATTCACGGGAGATCACCAGTTTCTTTGGCAAAACCAGAGGGAAAGAGAGATTAATAGAGAATATCCATTTGGGAACTCAGGCTCATCTGCACCCGGTCAAGAAACAATTCACACATAATATAAATAAATCCAAAAAAATCCATTTTTTTCATGGTAGAGATCGAAGGGCCAACGGCCGAACTTTATTAGAAAGAGAGAGAGTACAACAATGATCGACAGTCTAGGCGATCTAGAGCTGTCTAAAGGCAGAGCCGAAGCTCCGAGCAGAGAGAGAACAAGCTACAAAGATATCCAAAAAGAGCCCACATCAATACACATCGCCTACACAACCGGCAGATCTCCAGACAGCGATATCTTCTCTGATCAGCTCCATTACCCTGTCCGCATTGCTGGTCACATCCTCAAAGATCCTCGCGTTACGCTCTTTCCAAATTCTCCAGTGAATGAGAATGGTGATGGTGTCAAAGTTCCTTCGCGCTGACTTGGGAATTTCCTTTTGAGTATTAATCCACCAAGATTCAGAGCTCTCAAATTGCTCCCCAGGAAGCGTGAAATGGGCCCTCGTCCAATCTCTGAACTTGGACCAAACCTGCTGAGTGAATCGGCAAGATAAGAACAGATGGTTGCAGTCTTCGTCCGCCGAGGTACACAGCGGGCATACCTCATTTAAGGGCCAGCCCCTTCTCTGCAGATTATCCGCAGTCAAACACCTCTTGTGAATGACCAGCCACATGAAAAATTTGCATCTTGGCGGAGCTTTAGATTTCCAGATTGGTTTATGGCAAGCAAAGCGCATGTTTGCCGCAAAGAACATACCATACGCACTGCTGACCGAGAAATTCAGATCACCCGTTAGCCTCCAAACCAAGCTATCCGGAGCCTCAGTAGATAGGACAGTGTCTTGAGCGAGGTCCCAGACTTGTAGATATTGTGCCATGGCCTGGGTCGAGATGCCTCCTGAGATGTCTCTAATCCAGCCAAATTGGGTCATGGTAGAGATCATTTGGACATATGACTAGCTCTCAGTAAAAAAGACAAATTGGGTCAGAACAATAATGAGCAGTAAACTTTTTTACATACCACAAATTTGTCTTTTTATTCGGGAGCTAATCAGATGTCCAAATGATCTGATATTTGGAGTGTACCTCTCGCACCAAATTATCTACCATGCAAAAAATATTAGAATTTAAAAAAAAATCTAGTATTTATTTTGAATTTTTTCTGCATCGCGGGTGCAGATGAGCCCGTGCACTGAATCGCTGCTATCCATTAATACATAATACATACATCAATTGTATTCTTACTTACAATCAAACAGAAAGATAATTATAGAAAACCACTTTTCAACCGTAAGTAATTTTAAGTTTCTAGTTGTGTTTGCTCATAAGATGTTGCTTCCCTACTGTACAAAATAAAATCTTCAGACAAATTTCATGAAGGAGGTGTACCAGGTTGTCGTGACTACATGGATGCGCCACACCAGCATGTGAACTGCAATGGGGTGATGAAGCCCTTCGCGTCCTGTTGCGGTAGCGGGGGCTCCTGTAGAAGTCCCGGAGTTGGCGCATGAATCCCGAAGATACGGCCGCACCTGGATAAGAGATGGACGGTGGTGCTTGTATTGAAGGGGGCGTGCACAACCTCTACTCCTCCATGCATGGTGCGCAGTCCCCCGCGTGTTGGGCAGCGACATGGCGGCAGGCAACCCCTGCAACGCCCCCTGGTTCGTGGCGAGCCAGCTCCATCCAACGTGCAATGCAACGACCCTTTGTGTGGAGACACTTCCTGGCAACGCGCAACCAAGTCCCTACGGTCAACCCGGAGGAGACACACTCTTTGGCTTGCGACCGTGGGTCCATGGACATCGGCCCAGATCGATCCCTTTCGCCAGGCAGAGCTCGCTCCGACAGACCGAGAGGAATTGAGGAAGAGGGAGGGAGCCGCGGAGGATCCTCCAGGATTGCCCGACCTCGTCTAGTCTAGTTCATGCCTGCTCTGCTTGATGTGACCGTGGAGGCGGGCCGTCGGAGTGCGCCCAGGTTGGCAGAGCAGCGGGGAGAAGGCACTGGAGAGGTGGAGAGTATCCATGAGTAGGCAACGCCGCTGTCTCTCCCGTTGTTACTTTGGAAGAAGGAAGGAGGAAGGAGCGAGGGGAAGAGAAATATTTTCGGAGTCCAGGAGAAATCAGTGCCTTGTTTTCCGAAAGATCCTGGTAAGTAGTAGAAATATCGAGAACTGCCTGCCCAAGAACCCAACATGATCTTGTCGAACCAAAAAAACCAGGACAAGAAAAAACCCGGCCAGAAAACCAGGAATAACCAATAGTAAAAAACCATTTATACGTGTCAATTACCCAAGATGTTGCACAGTAACACTGGCGATGCACAAGGACGGGGCTAGCTTAGCCACTTTAATTATGTTATTTATATATATATATATTACTAACAGTGACGGGGATAACTAAGTGCTCGCCACAAGTGTACTCTTTTAGTAGTGGCGGGCATAAAGGAAAGAATTGTTACTTGTGTCGGGCAAGGTTTTGCGTCCGCCACAAGTAATTAGTCATCACTCACGAGCCAAGCCCATCACTAATGGCCGGTTAGCGGTGGCGGGAAATCAGTGACGGGTGCAGTTTTGGGCTTAGCGCACCACTGATAGCTCGTCAATGGTAGTTTGTTTCCATGTAGTGAAAGCACGACATCTTGATATGTCTCCGACGTATATATAATTTTTTATCGTTTCATATTGTTATTATTAGTTTTAGCAAAAATGTATATTATTTTTATTTGGACTAACCTGTTAATCCATTGCGAAAGGTCAGTTTCTGTTTTCCATCGTTTTTGAAAATATAGGTCAAAAATTCACGAAGCCGAAACATGCTGAAATTTTTTATGATTTTTTTGGGAAATATCCGAATTTTGGGAGAAGAAATCAACACAAGGTGGTGCACGAGGGCCCCACACGCCCAGGTGGTGCGCCCTAGCCCCAGGGTGGTTCCATAAGCCGGTTGATGTCCTTCTTTCGCCACAAGAAAGCTAATTTCTGGGAGAAAATAATCATGCAAAAAATAGCCCTATCGGAGTTACGGATCTCCAGTTATAAAGAAAATGGTGCTTTGCCGTAGAAACAGTACTGAAACATAGAGAAACAAAGGAGAAGAGATCCAATCTTGGAGGGGCTCTCACCCTCCTATAGCCATAGAGGCCAAGGACCAAAAGGGAAACCCTCTCCCTATTTAGTGGGAGGCCAATCAAGGAGAAGGATGAGGCCTCTCCTCCCTCTCTCCAGGTGACGTCGGAGTGTCGCCGGGGAAACTATCGTCACGGCGATCATCTCCATCAATATCGCCATCGTCATCAACATTTTTCTCCCACTCTATGCAGTGATGTACTCTCTCTCTCTCACTCCGTTGTAATCTCTACTTGAACATAGTGTTTGATGTTATATATTATTATCCAATGATGTGTCGCATCTCTATTATGTCTAAGTAGTTTCGTTTTGTCTTATGGGTTAATTATAGTGTGCTATGGTTGATATGAATTGTATGTTATTTAAGTACTTGTAGCCAATGAATTTTGCTATTTGTTAGTGTAGGCCTCTCCGGCATAAAAAACTCCAATAGTTGATTATCACTATCGTTTCATATCCAATTGCCTAGTGACAGTCTTTTCTTTTATTGTTCTTTTACAAGACAGAAACTAAGTTTATTTACGCACTCTTTAATATCTTGGCAAGTTATCTTTTCATACCCGCAAATGTAGAATTTATTTTTTGTTCCTAGGTAAAGCAAATGTTTATTGTGCTTAGAGGTGATTCAGTGATTGGTAGAACTTTAGAGAATATTAATCTTACCTTTAGCTCCTTGTTGGATTCAAAACTCTTACTTATCGAAAATGCTACAACTGATCCCCTACAACTAACCCCTGGACTTATCGAGAAAAGCACATATAAACCTACCCATCTCCCCCTATGCGCGGGAAGACATCCCATCAAAACTCTCATTATGATAGGCGACACACATGTTGTGCCCCACTTGTCACCAGCAAAGGAGATGGGCGCGAACTCTGCAAGGGGTATCCCTCGGTTAGTGATTTTGAACTAATGTGAAAAAGGAAATTGTTGTGCGAGCAGGCCCAACATAGTGGGCATTTGATAGAAAACAAACCAGTGCATCATGAAGAACGATTCAGCGAAAAATAATCGGCAGCAAAGAGATGCGTTGGGAAAACTCATTGTGAAAAAAGTAAAGATGACGTTACTAACGTGGCACATATGATGAGGTGGATATGTTCCATGTCAAGATAAATATAGTAGTGGGGATCACTCTATTAGGTATATAGGATTACTTCACACTCTAGTATTTTGCTCACAAACACTTTGCACCATTTCATTATCATTGCACTCTCTCTTGGAATCTAATAATAACTTGCAATCGCAACATGATAAACATCTACAAGAGGCAAACGGCCATTTATTCAACTCTTCATGGGATCAATATTCTCACTTCCCAAAAGCAACTACAACCAACCATATGCACTTGCAGGACATCAAGTAACATTTTCCTCATTTGCTTTGGTCTTACCATGCATTTTAATTTTTCGATCTTCCTCCAAAAGCCCGTATCAATCTTGTTGATACAAAGTTGCATTGGTTTCTCAAGGATTCTCGGAAAGAAGGAGCTTCACCGTCACCGGCTTGCTTGTCATTGCCTTGATCTAGAGTAGCTTCTTTGTATAATTCCATTGCCTTCTGCATTACCTTGTCTTGAGACAAATATTGTGATCTTTTTAAATGTGAAGGATATGGAGACAATAAAGCTTCCTCTTTTGTTAAAGCATCGATCTTTGCTAGCTTCCAGAGAACCACAAGGGCTGCGTTTGGATCAAAACCTGCAGCAGCGAGTAGCATGATTCCAATATGATCCGCCTCTATCTCCATCCTACAGACATAAGGAAAACCGTCAAAGACGAACCAAATCTAAGACTTGCTGAAATAAACCAACTCACAAGGGTCGAACCAACTTATAATGACCGAAGAGATAATAGAGTACACTAGCAAGAGATTAACGTCAAATCACATGTAGGAAAGCTCTTTATTATTGATATCGCAAGAACTCCACCGGCGTGGCACACTGTGCTAAAGATGCATATTTTCATTGTACGCTATAAATTTAGTCTATTGTCTGTTATCATGGGATATTTTATTTTAGTTTTATATTTTTGTGCCATTCTTCTATTTTTTTTGTTAGTTGAGGGTAAACTTGTTCATGGACTACCCGGCCCAAAGGCCCGATCCCGAAGCCCGGCATCCGGGCCGGGTTCGGGCTTTAATTTCTCGCCCGAAGCCCGGCCCGAAAGCTCGAAATGGCATTAAATATATGCTTTATTCAAAATATAGGTATATTATATTATTTTAATAGCCCGAATATAATTATTTAATTAAAAAGTCACTATTCATGTGCTTCGGGAGGGCTCGGGCTTGGAATTTTGACACTGGGCTTTATCAAACCCGGCCCAAACCCGACCCGGCCAGGAGGATCGATGATCAGGTTTAGTTTAGGGCCCTAGTCAAACGAGAAATTCCAAGTCTTCCCAAAATTACCTTTGTCGATGGGAATATGATCGTTGATTCTACATTTAATATAAACTAGGTAGATGCGCAATATAAAAATTGTATGCAATTTTTTTCTCCTTGCTGATTTAGATTTCATGATGTGCAACTTCGGGGACTGACAAATGATTAATTATCAGATCGACTTAGAAACAACAACGTGTACTTATATAACATGTAGAGTAGGCCTCCTTACAAGTGCACAAGTGCATGTAGAAATTCTATATACCTAAATAGTTGATCTCTACTAACTCAATTATCTTGACATGTTACTATAACAACTCATCATGCCATCATGTATGCCTAACTAAATTTAATTCTAAACACACGCAGCTATGCCAACTCAACATACCCCATTCATGGGAAAAGACCCACCTTAACATGCATCATATGCATGGTACTTATATTAAATAAAATTTTCTACAACTATATAATAATCAAATATATTAAACTATATGTGCTTGACCTTCAGTTCTCATATTGCTAATTAGAATACTAATGTTTCATGCCGTAAAATCTCATAGAAATTACTACATCCAATTTCTGCTGCAACACACGAGTATCATCTCGGGATCCATTTACTTGTGATACCTAGTTGGCATTGATAACAAGGATCTAATGAATTATGAGTTTAATAGATCCTCTTTAGCAGAAAGACGTACATTCCTTGCTCATTATCAGACAATCACATATTCTCAAACCTCGTGTGGGACTAATCGTTTTCATTTACCATCTCATGGAAAACCCTTATCCTTCCGCTCAGCCCTATCGGGTATTTCTAGTTTCTCTAGAGAGTGCTACATTGTGAAAATTGTAGTAGTAACTAGCTTACAGAAGAACATGTGAAAACATAGTACTCAACTAATTGTATGTCCACCTTCGCCTACACTGTACTACCTCTGTTCCTAAATACAAGTGATTTTAGATATTTTAATGCGGACTACATATATATATATATATATATATATATATATATATATATATATATATATATATATACACATATATATATATATATATAAACATATTTTAGAGTATAAATTCACTCATTTTACTCCATATGTAGTTCATATTGAAATATTTAAAATGACTTATATTTAGGAATGTAGGGAGTAGTACTCAACTAATTGTACTAGTAACTAACTTAAACAAGAACATGTGAAAATACAAAAGGTGGACATACATCGAAAAGAAAGGCCGCAATAAGATAGTGGGAAACCAAGCCTGCTTGGCAATGTCCGCCTTGTGCCTTGCAATGGTGTGCCCAACCTAGAAAAATAATAACGCATGTCACGATGGATGAGAGTTTGAATTGCTTGACGTGAACTCATTAATCCTAGCTAGCTCACCTCGTGGCCAAGAACAAAGGCAATCTCAGCGTCAGTCTTGAGAACATCGAGCAATCCGGTGGTGACTATTATCTTGCCGGGCAGGCACCCTGCATCGACCCGGTCATCTTTGACAAGGATGAACTCCCACTTGAACCCATGGAGGTGTCCCGCGTGCGGCTGCAGACGGCTTGGTTTCTTACCCTGTTGCTTTCTTCGGGTCCCGTCATCCAGATCCTCCACATCCTTGTGAGCGGCGCGGATGAGTTTCTCGAGGATGCGGCGGACGCGGACAGTGTCGGGGTGGAGCGGGTCGACGATCCGGGAGTGAGCGGCGTACTTGTTCATCTCCTCGTCAAAGCGGCGAACATAGAGCTCGCGCTCCGACTGGGGAGAGAGGACGACCACATGAGTCCGATTTGTGTACGGGACGACCTCGATGTCCAGGTACGGGCGGTAGATGGCTAATGCCGTGATGCCCGTGACGCCGGAGACGAGAACTGCCGCGGAGGCGATGTTGAGCGGATTGTGGTACCACCGGGGCCGGGGGGCGCCGGGCTGGGAGGTGCAGTAGCGTCGGCGGAGGGCGGGCGATCGACAACAAGCAGCGGGTTTGGTGATGTGGTGGAGCAAAGATCCTGTTCCTGGGTGGAGTGGTTGCGGTAGCAAGTAGTCGGCGGCTGTGCGCGGAGGACGGCCACGGGCTCCGATGCTGAGGATGCGGCGGCAAGAATTCCCCAAGATCATGTTTTCTTAATCTTTGTTCCGATCTTCTTTGTCTTCGAGGCAAATAAATAAATAACCCGGGGGAGGTTTTACTTTTGTTTTATATAGGAATCCAAATAGGGATCGGACGACGTAGGAGCCCCAAGCGAAAGAATAATAGTGGGAGGGAGTGGGCCAGGCCATTGGCACGTCCGATCGCTAGCGTTAATCCACTAGTTTCCGGAAGAAGAAGCAGAACCCAAAGTGTTTGTGCGTGCTACCAGCAATGGTGTCCTCCAGCTTGAGCATGAACTGCTCCTGGTAGGCTGCCTGATGCCGTCCATGTTCACGTACGACCTCTGCCCCAGGGGCCTCCCTGCGGTGGTGGTGTTCACCCTCACTCAGGACCGCTTTCATCACATGCCGTTGTCCGGCACTAGCGAGAAGGGCAGCCTGGCGTCGAGACGGCCAATCAGACTTCTTACGCGGTTGTCTGGTTTGGGTGGTCTGCAGATCAAGCTCGCCAGGATGGTGAGCGCCAAGGTGGAGAGGAATACTGATGTGTTCTTCGCCATCGACGACCGCATCGATTTCATCAAATGGTGAGACCATCTCGGTGAATCGCATACTTCTTAATCAAATTTCAGATGTATCTCAAGGGTACAATTTTATACTTCTGTCCTCTAAATGCCACTGCTGGATGTAGGCTTGGTTGTGGGTTCGTCAAATGCCAATCTTCACTAGAGTGCAAGCACAAGCAGAACTCAGTAATAGGAAATCTGAAAGTTCTTAACTATCATTAACTTGATAAAATTACTATTTCAGGGACAGTTGTGGCCGAGGATGTATTACTGTGAATTTGTAAAACTTTGCGGGAGTGGACTTTGCGGCTGTAGATTCTCCCCTCTCTTGATTTTTCAAACTGATGTGGCTGTACAAACTTGAGGCTGAATTTATTTATTGGTGTGTTTGTGACCTGGATTGTGAATTTATTTTACTAATTAATTCATTCAAAAGCTCGATTGGTAGGTTTGCTTGCTTGTTACATCTCAGGAGAAGTTCAGCAGAAATTCAGTTGGTGAGCCGTGCATGCTTTCTTTGCTTCATATCAAGTTGTTGGCGTCTGTTGTGGAGTCGTTAGGTGTACGTGCTGACTTATTCTATATTTTATTAGTCATATGAATGGTCAAATTTTGGCTCAAAATACTAGGAGGCCTGATAAACCTGGACGAAGTAGTACTCAACTAACTGTATGTCCACCTTCGGCTACAATGTACTCTCTCTCTTCCGGTTTATAGGGTTCAAATCTGAAATCTCATCGATCAAAGTGGATTGTGAGTGGATGGCACTAGTTTTAACTAGCCAATGAAATATTTTTCATATTTTTGATTCCGAAAGCAATAAGTGTAGCAGTCTCCCTCTCATTGGACTTGCATGGCGCATGTAGAAAAAGGTGCATGCATGACCACTAATTTCCTTTCTCTTATCTTTATAAGTTAAATATGGCGGGAAACTCAAATCACTTTAACTCAACTAGACTCAAACTGAGCATAATATAATGGAAATCTAAGAATTTTAAGATAAGTCCTATAACCGGAAAGGAGGGAGTAGTACTCCATTAATTATAGTGGTATGGTAACTAACTTCTTAATCAAGAACTTGTGAAAATGCAAAAGGTGGACATACATTGAGAAGAAAGGCAGCCATAAGAGAGTGGGAAACCAATCGTGGCTGGCGATGTCTGCCTTGTGCCTTGCAATGATGTGCCCAACCTAGAAACATAATAATGGCGCACGAGGGGTGAGAGTTTGAATTGTGTGACGTGAACTCATTAATCCAGGATTAAACCTAGCTAGCTACGTACCTCACCTCGTGGCCAAGAACAACGGCAATCTCAGCGTCAGTCTTGAGAACATCAAGCAATCCGGTGGTGACCATTATCTTGCCGGGCAGGCACCCTGCATCGGCCCGGTCATCCTTGACAAGGATGAACTCCCACTTGACCCCATGGAGGTGCCCCGCGCGCGGCTGCAGACGGCTTGGTTTCTTACCCTGCCGGTTTCTTCGGGTCCCGTCATCCAGATCCTGCACATCCTTATGGGCGGCGCGGATGAGTTTCTGGAGGATGCGGCGGACGCGGACACTGTCGGGGTGGAGCGGGTCGACGATCCGGGACTCGGCGGCGTACTTTTTCACCTCCTCGTCGAAGTAGCGAACACAGAGGTCGCGCTCCGACTGGGGAGAGAGGACAACCACGTGCGTCCGATTAGTGTATGGCACGACCTCGAGGTCGAGGTACGGACGGTAGTAGGCTAATGCCGTGAGGCCCGCGACGCCGGAGACGAGGACCGCCGCGCAGGCGATCTTGAGCGGATTGTGGTACCACCGGGGCCGGGGGTCGACAGGCTGGGAGGTGCAGTAGCATCGACGGAGAGCGGGCGATCGACAACCGGCAGCGGGCTTGATGATGCAGCGGAGCAAGGATCCAATTCCTTGGTGAAGTGGTCGCGGTAGCAAGTAGTCTGAACGTGAGGCGGCTGTGCGCGGACGCCGGCCACGGGCTCCCAAGCTGAGGATGCGGCCGCGAGAATTCCCGAAGATCATGTTTTCTTCCGATCTTCTCTGACGAAAATAAAATAATCCGGGAGAGTTTTTTTTAGATCAGGGAGATCAGGGAGAGGTTAATTAACTTCGTGTGGAATCCAAACTAGTGGGCCGTTGGCCTTGTATACCCGCCCTCTGAAGCCCAAGTATCCAGCCCGTCCATCTAACTACCCAACCCAATACGATACGCCCACTGGTCGTCTTCTCCCCTACCTCGCGCCCTTCCAGATCACACCACCACCGTCACCGCCTCGCCGTCGCCGCAGACCTCTCCGGCGAGCCCGCCCCCCCCCCCCCCCCCCCCCCCCCCCCGCCCTCCGTCGGAGACCCCATACAAGCCGTGCCGCCCACCACGAAGAGCCAGCTCGCGCCCCCGCTCCCGCCCCCACATCACGCAATTCGCATCGCCGGCCCCTCGGACCGGCCCCGCTCGATCCGCTAGGGTTTTGGCGCCATGGATCCGCTCCGGAGCTACCTGGGGCGGATCCTCCTCGAGGACGTCACCCCGGTGGTGATGGTGCTGACCACCCCGCTCTCCGAGGCCGCGTGCCGCAAGAGCGGCCTCAGCTTCGTCGACATGCTCTCCCCGTTCTCCCTCTTCAAGAAAATCGACGGTGATGCGCCTCCCCGACGCCGGACTCAGCTGATTCCCTGCAATGCTTTTCGCATTTCGTTTTGATTCGGTTCTGTGACCTCACGCGGTGTTTCGTGTGTCGGTTTGAGCAGTCCCCGTTCGCACAGCGAGTGACCAGCCTTACAGGCTCCAACAGTTCAAGATTCGGATGGTGTACGCGTCGGATGTCCGGAAGCAGGACTGCGAGGTGAACCTTGTGGAATGTGCTGCATACTTGTAGATGCCTTCTGCTGTTGATCATGACCATGCTTGTGTTGGAACAGGTCGCGGATGCGAGAATTAAGCTGGTGGTTTCCGAAGCCAACGAGAACACTCTTCCGGATTTGCTTTCAGACCCACCACAGCTGGAAGATGTACTCAAGAGTGAGAACCCTTGCACTGCCTCTGTTTGCAATCATTTTGTGATGTCCTTACGAAGAAACAATTTTTATGCTGAGCAAAATGATGGGACTGTAGCCAGAGTAGCCGGATTGGTAATTTGTTCAAATACTTCCAACAATCTTAATGTTAGAAACCTTTAATGAGCAGCCACAACCTTTTCCTCCAGATGTTAGAGCGAGCGCACATGGAGAGCATTTCACGCTACAATATGTGTTGCTCAAATTGCCTGTTTTGTTGTGTCAAAATGCTGTCAACCTGCATTTGCCTGGTGATCTGATGTATCTAATTGGATGATGAATGCTTTGGTCGTATTGATGTCTTACTCAAGAGGATCGTAGTATCCATGTGTCTCAATCATAGGGTTGGTGTTTGCTGTTTATTGGTTCCATATTTTTACACAGAATTCCATGTTTGCTACAATTCCAGAGCCTGAAGCTGACTTGTGCCCATTGTGGATTAAGAAGTTCAACAGAGAGCTAATGCGGACACTATCCTTTTCAGACCATGAAACATTTGATCACCCTGTGGCATGTGAGTCTCGGCTCTTTACTCTTAGGTTTCTTTTGTTTGCAGAATCTATTCTTCCTCATACTCTGATTATTCTTTAACAGGTCTTTTAGTTGTATCGTCAAAGGACAAAGAGCCAATTAGCAAATTCGCTGATCTGTTCAAGGCAAATCAGTTGCCTCCTCTTTTAAATGAAGGCATAATGGATCCCCAGATTCTGAAGCACTATCTTGTACTTCATGAACAACAAGATGGACCACAAGAGATGTATTATTCCTTTCTCCTCATAATAGGGAACACACTCTCCTCCTTGCATTGGTGAAATGAACTATTGAGAAATGCTAGCAAGTAATACATGCGTTCTCAAATATAGGCACATTTTAACTGTCCAAATTTTAGCTTTGACCATAAATCTCGTACTATACGTTGTTAATAGTTGCAAAATCACAATCATACAATAAGAATGTCCTTTCAAATTTATGAATCCAGTGGCGTCAATTTTGTAGAATATAAACCAAATATGATTGGATTAATTGGTGGCTGAAGCATAAATTTGGGCAGGAAAAATACAACTTACTTTTGAAATGAAGTCAGTATTGTTTCTTCTTAAATGGTCACCAACATTTTTCAGAAGTGAAAAAACATCTTGTGAACTTGCGTCAGTGATGTGAGCTTTCTAATGTATTGTGTTCTTTCAGACTGCTCTCTCTTCACACTGATGTGAGAAAGTCTGACATCCCTAGTTCAATGTATTTTAAGGTAGTCCAGGACTTGAGGCTTCTTCAATTAATTAGTTTGTGTGACTCTTTGCCTAAGATCTCAACTCTTGAGTCTACCAAGTCCTCTTATGCCCACCTATTAACAACATCAACCACATATTTATGTGAACTATAATGATTAAAGTCCTTTTTTGTTGTTTAATGCATTTGTTCTTATAATTAGAACAAATCTCAAACCATTATATAATATTTAAATGGCATATGAGGCTTCACTCAAAGCTAGTATATACCACATGAGCACTTAGGGCTGCAGTAGGTGTCCGCTTGTTTACCTTTATTTGGAATAGTGACCTCTATCTTCATCTGGCAGCTAAGGGCCCAGTTGAGGGTAGTTCCGTTTGATAATCTTAAATGCCACAAGAAGCTCTAGTCCCCATAACTGAGTGGTGAGTGTGCCTTCTCGGGAAACTTTTAAGCCCCGTTCGTATGGGAAACCTGAAGAGTCTCAATTAAGCCATCTTATTGAAGAAGCTAAGCTTTGCCAAATAGGGTCCAAGGCTGTCATATAAGCCCCATTTAGAATAACTTATTTCGTCCCAAGGTTATGCTTATCTAAGTTGGAACATGCAATGAAGGTAATAGCTGATCTTTTAACTGCTCACGTAGGCAAAAGGAAGTGCATCACACTTGAATATTGTGATATTGAATGGATTCTGTGCATTTTTTTAATTATATTTGCTCTACTGCTGTCATTTGCTGATTTTGCCGTGTCTTATTAAGTTCTGATTCTGTACATTCTTTGGTTGACCCGTGTTACTTCCTTTGTCAAGAGCTGTGAACATCTTAGCGGAAATGAGGACCACCCTTGGCTTGAATGATTGTAAATTGCTGAGTATTAACTCTTCTACACAAGCGGATGGCAGTGATGCTGATAATTCGTGGTCAACCTATGTAAGTGCACCAAGTCACTAAATATTTATGTTCATGTCTACGTATTTGAGCAGGTATGCAATTTACTTATAGTCTTGTCTTGATTAACTGCAGAAAGCTCATGGCTTGCACAATCATGAAGGAACCTGTTTCCTTAACATGGATGATTTGAACGAGGTACTGCAGCATCTGGAGCAATAGCAAGTTACTGCTTCTCCAATCTCTGTTAAGCTTGTCTTGGCACATAAAGTTTCATAAAGCATTGTTCAACTTTTCACAGTATCTAACAACTCACCAGTTCAATTAGGAATGTTATTAGTTGGGTTGAAGACCTATTGTGCTCTTGGCAGTAGTGTGAGTGACTGACTTGTTAGTCGATTGATTCAAGGTTTTTATAGGAACTAATGTCAGGGAGGTCATATCGTTTTTTCTCTTAGTTTCTAGCACTAGGTCAGGTCATCCTCGGGTTTAGTTTTGCATGCTAAGATTTGGAGCTGGCAGTCAAGCTAAGAGTCTAATTGCTGTTTCTTTATATCAGATAAAGGATTTTATGCAAGATTTTGCTTCTAATCATATCATTCCCTACATGGAGCAAAAGATCCGTGTGCTCAATCAGCAGGTATGTTGTTAGTTTTTCTTACCATTTTCAAATGTATTGTTTAGTAAAATTCAGTATCGTTCTAGGTAGCCACAACAAGAAAGGGCTTTAGAAATCAGATAAAGAACATGTGGTGGAGAAAGAGAGATGATGTCCCAGAAGCTGCAAATGGCCCAATGTAAGTATTTATGCTTGACACTTTTTACTGTATTTTATTCTTTTCAAATCTGCCCTTTTGCAGTAACACTATTTTTCTCAACAGGTATACATTCACCTCCATAGAGTCGCAGATCAGAGTTCTCAGTGACTATGCTTTCATGTTAAGAGACTACGAGCTTGCTTTGTCCAATTACAGATTACTTTCGACAGATTATAAGCTTGATAAAGCTTGGAAGCGTTTTGCTGGTGTTCAGGTGCTTGAATTTCCTCAACTTATTTTAAAGTACTTTATGCATGGGTACATGGTCATCATGTATAATGATTTTGGGTTTGAACTAAAGGCACAGCTAGTGGCAATTCTAGAGAGATATGTCCTGCTTAGTAGTTTCAGTAAATTAAGATATATTCTTTACCATAAGAATAATTGATAAGAGACTATGCCTTACTTATACGATAGGCCAGATGATATGCTTTCAAATTCATTTCACAGTAGCAGAGTTTCTGAACTGTTTTCCAGTGGATAATGAAAGTGATACTGACTTTGTTGTTATGGCCCGTTATTTATCTATAATAGATATTCACTCCTACATTGTATGCTTGCGTCTTTTGCAGGAGATGAGTGGACTCTGCTATTTCATGTTAGATCAGTCAAGGAAGGATGCTGAATATTGCATGGAAAATGCCTTCACTACATATTTGGTATTTATTTCTTTTAGAAACCCACTTTTAGGTTTACACACATGAACAAATAATTATTGCTTAACATTGTTGATAAATTGATACATCTTTTCTATTCTGTGCTATTGGACCTAGTGCTCAGTGTTCTCCAGAGAAAAAGAGAATCTGATAAAGTGGGAAGACATGGGAAAAATGATTTCTAATTCCATTTTGCATGAAACACCTTACTCCATTTCAGATGCATCTGAACTCTAATGATTAATCAATATGAACTTTGTATAGCAATGCAAGTATTAGTGAGATTTTGGGAGTTCTCATTGAAATAATCTGGAAATATGTTTCTGGCACTCTCGTCTTCTAGTTCCTCAGCAAGACAAAGCAGTCAATAACAACTATAAATACACTAATATTTCTTCAAAGCAGATAAACAAGAACCCAAATCAGACATGCCAAACCAGCCATAAATATGCTAAAACTGTTAGGAAGTATTAGTATTGGTCTTGGAGTCCTATTAGTCCATGTTTCCTTTCCTTGTACCCCAAGTCATGTGCAATATATATATATATGCCCCATGGGCTATGTAATAGAGATAAGTTGCTTTCGTAACATGGTATCCGAGCCTAGGTTATTTTTTTCATTGTGAGATCATGAGATATACAGAAGGCCCGTGCTTTTCCCTTTGTTATGTTTGGGAGTGGGCATCCATAGGTGGTAGGGCCATGGGCATAATGAAGGAGAAGTTTGAACTCTGAATTTAGCCAGATGCATATTTTTGCATTTTGCATGATAGAAAGGAATTTAAAGCAGTGGGGCCATTCAAGTAGAGATTGCCATTCGTATGTGCTACTTTGATTCTTTCAGTTGGTTGGTTTTGAATTTATCATTCTTCTTTTTTCTTCACTTGTTTGGTCTTGCTCTTCTTCATACAAAGTATCAATAAGTATTCATATTTGCAGAGAATTGGATCTTCTGGTCAGAGAAATGCTACTAGATGTGGCCTTTGGTGGGCAGAAATGCTTAAAACACGAGGACAACATAGGGAAGCATCAGCTGTTTATTTCCGCATATCAAATGAGGTATACCTAGAAGCATGAGGGAATGGTCTATTCTAGTTTTTTAAGTTCTCTTTTAATTCGTTACATTTATGAATGATGGAACCTTCTACTGTTCAGGAACCTTCCTTGCATTCTGCTGTGCTGCTTGAGCAAGCTGCTTGTTGCTATTTGTTGTCAAGTCCACGTATGCTTCGGAAGTATGGATTTCACCTAATCTTAGCTGGCAATAGTTACTACTTGTCTGATCAGGTGTATATTAATTCCTCCACTGCAGTGACATTTTAGCAACCTACAGTAGTTGACTTAACAATGAGCATTCGTCCTTAATGGTGCAGAAACAACATGCTATTCGGGCATACAGAAATGCTCTGTTTGTCTACAAACAAAATCCTTGGAGTTACATCAACAATCATGTACATTTTAATGTTGGGAGGTACTTGTGTGATTTTCTGCTCATTTGTCCTTGCTTGTAAACTATCTCTGACACTTGTACGAATTAGGTGGTATGGAGTCCTTGGAATATTCGATGTAGCTATCAAGCACTTGCTGGAGGTTATTGCTTGTAGCCATCAGTCGCTGACAACACAAAGCATGTTCCTCAATGATTTTTTCCATTTTGTTCAGGTTATTGACCAACTCAGCTATGATTTGTATCAGCTGTACCAAATTTTCTATTCTAATTTTTATTTTTTTATTTTTAATTTTTTTTGTAAACAGAGTACAGGGGAAAAGTTTGATGTATACAAGCTTCAACTTCCTGTTTTCAACATGTCATCACTCAGAGTTGTAAATGAAGATCATCGCACTTACGCATCAAATGCAGATGTAATGTCATAACAACTATAGCATTCATATTTCTAATTGTCCACCATTTCATTTCCGGAGTATTCAAAGATTGAACCTTGTGGTGTTTCCGGAGCAATTTGTGATCAAAAAGTGCCATGCATTTATCATTTTTCTTAACTTTAACCAGGTCTTTGATCAGTTTATGGTTGTGTGATTGAAAATGAAGGCACTCCTAACTTGTATCAGCTACCTTGTATAACAGGTTGATGTTAATGAAAGCATTTGGCAGGAGCTGGAAGAAGAATTGATCCCATCATCATCTGTTGTTAGAACTAACTGGCTCGACACTCAGCCAAAATCTTCTCCTTTTAGAAATAACAAGGCATGTGTTTGTGTTGCTGGAGGTAAATCTTGTTATCATTGTATTAGTATGTGTACAACTGTCTGTATGAAAATCAGACTGATTTTGAGTTAATTGATAGTTGCCTCAACAGCTGAACTGCATCTTGAAAATGTGGTATATCATACTATTTGAGTATAATTATGCAAACACACGGACCAATCATTTCGAGGAACTTGAGGGTAGCTAGCACATTACCAGCCCAACAAAGTTCAGTGCCACAGCCACTTATGACATGTAGTTACCAATTGCATACTCTCATCCAGCAGAGCACGGCGCCATGTGGTAGTTTGGGCTGTTGCACTCAAATATTAGTTTGAACTAGACACATCCCATCTGTTTATTTCACTTGTGTAAATATGTATAACCTGTGTGAAATTACTTGGAAATGAACCACAGTTTTTACTCTGACCTGTTACTGACAAAATCATGCCTTTTTTAACAATACTGGCTTGACTGGGCAGAACTGGCCACTACCCTCCTAATGCCGACTATTTCGACTGACAGGTCATCACTTGAATGAAAAACCTACACATATAGGAATCACATAACTAAAAGGATATGTTTAGTTCATCTTCTGCTCAATTGGTTAGTGCTCAATAACCATTTGATGATTCTAACTGCCCACTCGGGCAAGCATACTAGAAGCAGACGGCCAGACGTGCGCTTTCCCATGCTGCTTCCTTTGTAGGTTTTATCTGTTGATTGTTTATTTGCTTGTGGGCCTTTTTTGTCGTTGTTTCCATGGTGTTGGTGGGGGTGGTCGCGGTGTGAAATCCATTGGAAGTCATGCTTGAAGAGCTCACATTTTGACGGTCGGGCAGCTGCCACCAGCTTTACTGCCAGTAAACGCGACTGGTTTGGTCCAACAACTCTATACACAAATGACGCTGCAGCACTTTGCTTGTTTCATTTTGTATTAGTGTTGTGTCCTCTTCCAGAAATATCCAGTTGCCCCTAGTTCTTAGGTCAGCGGCAATGGTGTCCTCTATGCACACCGATGCTTCCGACGCCCACCAGTGGCACAACTATTTTGGAGAATGCTCTGGAGGTACCCGCGAAAGCGAGCACAACAGCATGAGGAAGCGTAGACATCACCCCACATGCGCAGCCCACAGCACGATCCTCCCCCCCCCCCCCCCCCCCCCCCCCCCGATCTGCGACGCAACTGACACAACGACCCACGACCCAAAATACACCGGAAGAATGACAGGAGTAACCGAGGTGTGTAGGCTAAGGTGGTAAAAACATGTTGTCCGGTCAATGACGTGCGATGCCCACATCGAACCCGCAGCACGGAATGCTGAGTTCCCTATATCTAGGGAGTTTAGAAGTTACATAAAAACATGTTACTAGTAATTTATTTAACTAGCAAAGAGAGAGACAGAGACAGTCGATGGGAATTAGGATGTAGCAATCTGATATCATCGCTGTAAAGACGCTTGGAGCATCTCGTATTATTCTAGTTCTGAATCCTTGATTTCATTGGTTGCAGAGGCAGTAAAAATGAACGTTGAGCTGAAGAATCCTTTACAAATTTCCGTCAATGTGTCTGGCATCTCCCTTATATGCCAGCTTTCCACCAATTTGAATGCTTCAGGTGCGGGTATTTGTTTTTTCTTTCTGAGATTAGAAGATCTTTCTTAAGGACTCCATAATGGAGAGATTGTTTTGTTCACTGATGGATTGTGTTCGCCATGCAGAGACTGGTGCATTAACAACAGCTGCCGAGGAAGATATAGCTAACACAAAGCCCTCTATTTCGACGTAATTACCCCCCCCCCCCCCCCCCCCCCCCTAACTATTGAGGTCTATTTATGTAGATAAATTTCGTTCTTCCGAAGATTCTGAATACCATTATTGTTGTTTCTGGTTGATTGCTGCAGATTTGAAAGTGATGGAAACAATTTCACAGTATCGAAGCTTGACATTGTATTAGGAGGAGGTGAAACCAAAAGAGTAAGCATTTCTAGCCATTAATCCGGGTGCCTTAAAGAATCTTGCTAAAATGTATTCGTTGTCATGTAAAAAAACGCTTTAAAAAGGTCTTCATCGTGAGACCTGTATATGGCATATCCAAATAACTATGTGAACAACGAATATTATTTTGAACTATCCATTAGATAATTCTCCCTAATCCATGATACTCCCCCCTTCCTAAAATATAAGTCGCATTAGCATGTGTGTGTTTAACGTTTTAAAACTTCGACTACTAATATACGCAGGATTCTAAGGATTTGGCATGTAAGAATAATATCACTAAGTGCAAATCATGGTCAAAGTTGTGCATTGGAGACTGTGAAAAGTCAAACATAACTTACATTTTGAGGGAGTATATTTCTTAGAAGGTCGCATAGAAAACAGGAAGAGCTATAACGGTTTATTTGCTATCGACGTGGTGTGCTGTTGTGGATCCAACCAAGGATGATTCTATTTATTATGCCCAAATAGTAGTTTGATGAAGGTGTTGTAATAGCTAGTGCAGAGCAAGCCTCATGTACAGTTTCTATATTGTTTGCTTTTGCTTGATATTCCTTTGAGCCAGATATAAGCCTTTCCTTGGATTTATTATCATTTTTGAGTTTGACTGTAAACCTTGACATTACAACAAAACCATAATGGAAATCATAACAAGCGAGTAATACTTACACTGATCATTGCCTCAGTTATTCGTAGTTTAAACATTTTGGTAGTGTATGTGTATTAAGTTTTGGGCGGCAAATTTGTTGCCCTTTTGTGACATGTGGAATTGGTTTATTTTTATTCATTTATATTTGACAGTGCTGCTTCATATCGGTGTTATAACTTTATGTGCATAGTTTTCCAAATGGCTAATTACCCCTTTTAATCTACCAGATACAACTTGAAGTGACTCCAAAAGTTATTGGTATTCTGAAGTTAGTTGGGATAAGGTGGACCCTGTCAGATTCAGTAGTAGGCTATCAGTACTTCGAAGTGGCTACACAAAAGAAAAACAAGAAAGGGAAAAGAGGGGCCCGGCGTTCTTTGAACACCAACCTGATTGTTATCAAGGTTCTCGTTTGTCTGGGTTTTTCTTTCAAATACTTGTTTCCTGTGACGTGCAAGTAATTGTAAGTTCGTTGCCTCCAGGGTTTACCTAAACTTACAGGATATATTGAGTGCTTGCCAACAAAAGCATTTAGTGGTGATTTACAACTCCTCACACTGAATCTGAGAAACCAATCAGAACATGCTGTGAAGGTCCGAATTTTTATCCTTATATTTATTTCTTTGCCTTGTTCAATAATTCATAATGATCAAAGGATTTCTCAGTTCTTCAGAAATGAGCATATAAATTTTAAATATATGTGTGTTTCTAGCATCATTTTGTATGTTAACCATTTCCAAGCCTGCCATGCAGAATATAAAAATGAAAATTAGTCATCCAAGGTTTGTAATTCCCGGTGATTCATCAGACCTTGACCTTGAATTCCCACAGTGCTTAAGAAAGCATGTGCAGTCAGACAGCAATACTGTATCTGAAGGTACTAAGGAAAATGTCAAGGGTTCGCTATTTGCATTTCCTCAGGTGAGGTGGTTCAAGGCCCTGTCTTGTTTTACTAATCTGATCTGTGTTACCGATTTCCTTACAATATTTACATTCCTTTCTTACCAGGAAATTAAAATTCAAGGCGGTGCCACATTCTCTTGGCCTATTTGGTTTCATGCTGCAACTCCTGGAAACTTCTCTCTTTATTTGTCTCTCTATTATGAAATGGAGAGTACTACTGACATTCCATATCGTACATTGCGCATGCATTACAATGTGGAGGTAAATTGGCAATATTATATTGGTTTTTATGTTTATTATGTACCTTATTGCACATGCACAGTATATTCTATTTGGAATCATGTTTTCAGAACTAGTATTGCACCAGTTGCTTCTTGGGGCACCAGTTTCCCACAATAATTAGTTGATCTAATGAGATATGTTGGCAAGAATTATGACACACGAAAATCCCTAAAACCTCACTGTGCCAGCAGGTTTACCAAATATAGGTTGTGGCTGGCAAAACTGGTTATGGCTGCTCGCCAGAAATCAGATGTGCTCTATAGAAGTGCTGTGCTTATTTTAATTTTGTTCTGAAGTTGTAATAGCTCTATAGAAGTGCGCTGGTCTCAAGAGGATAAAAATCACTTCTGTAAGATGTTTTAACACTTGGATTTCAGATTTTGATATCTTTGTCATGTTTTGGACCAAAATACAGGAAGCTAGTATGATGTGCGATTGATTATATTTTATTTTTCAATCTCACATTATAGCACTCTGTACTCCCATGATTAAGGTGTGTAGAACTACCACCCATATAAATGGCACCGTGGTTTTGGATGCTTCTGTTGCATTATTTAATCTCAAATTTGCTGAGCCAGCAGCTGTATGTTTGCACACAACTCTTGATAGATATGGAATTGGAATCTATTAATTGTCTATAAACAATTCTTATTTGCAGGTCTTGCCTTCACTTGATGTATCCTTTGCTATGAGTATGTGTTCATCAAGATTGCAAGAGTATATTGTGCGAATGGACGTAATCAACAAGACTCCATCAGACTCATTTGCACTTAATCAGTTGTCATGTGTCGGCACTAAATGGGAAGTTTCAACATTACCCTCGCGCGATTCCATCAGCTTTGTGGAAACAATACCAGCAAACCAAGCTGTGTCATGCTTCTTCAAGATAAAGGTTGGAGACACATTGTTTGAACAAGCTATCAAATACAAGACACTTTTTGGGCCCTATGTATTCCTTTTTTTTTTCATGCCCGTTATATCTGGCGAGGTGATAAGGTTTTCCATGAATTATTTATTTCCAGGATTTAAGCACAAGTTCATGTATTGAGGCGGCAGACGGTTCCTGTGGAAGTGATATAGTTTTATCTCCTGGGGGTTGTACTGACGTATTTGATGTTTCTCGGACTCCTATCACTGATTTCCACTATCAAGAAAGACACCAACAAGGGAAGTTAGCTAAGGTGAGTGCTGCCTGAGGCTGTAATACCATCTAGACCACTTAGTGGTACTGTTTTCTTGCTGTTTCCCAGTGTTATCCAGCTGGGTAGTGTTTTTGCCCTTAGCTTTAACCTCGACACAACAACACTTGGATCGAAATGGGGCCAGTGGCTGATTTCCTGTATGCATATTTGAATTTTAGCATTAGTTAATCAAATGCTTACCTATGTACTGACTTCATTTCAGGTGCCACATGGTCTACTTGATTTTATTCTGATCTCAAAGGCAGTAGCTGTTAACTCTTCCAAGTCAGAACAACTGCTCTCTCATCATACTTGCCACTGCAGGCAAGTGCTAGAACCTTCTGACAGGGTAACAACTTTGTTGCTTTTGATGGTCCTGAACATATATGCTGATATTGATCTGCTTTTGCAGTGCTCTCAGCCAGAATCCTGTTTGGTGGCTTATGGAAGGACCTCGAACAATTACTCATGATTTCTCGAAGTCATGCTGTGAGGCTAACATCCAACTGGTGATTCACAATTCTTCAGAACATAACACTACCGTGAGAGTGGTTACATCTGACTGTATGGCAGAGAAAAGCCAGACTGCCCCTTCACATGAATCTGCCAGTGGTCAGGGTGGATGGTATGACGTATCTCTGGAAAATGACATAAAAGCCATCGCAAGCACGAAGGGGACACATTCTCAGAAACAATCATCAGAAAGCATTTCACCGTTTGTTTGGTGTTCATTGAGTTCCGCTCAAGTTGATCTAAAACCTGACAGTTCTGCTAAGATTCCCCTAAAAGTGTGCATATTTGCACCTGGAACGTATGATTTTTCAACTTATGAGCTGCACTGGAAAGTGCATTCATCTGAGAGTGGGCATGTGGATGAAAATGTGACATCAGGTGGTGGCCAAGGGTATCCTTTCTATGTCAATGTTCTTCAAGGCACCTGATGAACTACAATGATGATAAAGATGCTTCTGATGAAGCTCAGCACAGAAAGACTTGCATGTGCTTCACTGCAGAAGCCCGTGCTTTGGCGGCCGAGTGAAGATGTACGATATCTCCAACCCAAGCCAACGGACAGGCAAAGTGAAGATGTACCCTGTAAGTTCCCAGATTGGATATAGGGCACCCATATACATGGAATCTTTTGTGGCTTCAATACTGACGCATTTATACGAGCCCTTTTTGCGGATGAATCATGAGGATAGTTCAGGTGATTAGATGATGTATACCATTGTTGTCAATGAAATTGAGGTGCGATGAACGCTGACAGACATTTATCGAGTTGTTTGTGTAGCCTATAGTTATGGTATTTTTGTACATCCTTCTCTGTACCATTTTTGCGAGGAGGCTAGGTAATCTTCCTGAAGTTGTTGTTCTATGGGTGACATCTGTTCCTCGGCTAAATGTTGATGCCAGCGTGATTTTAATGTTCTTTTGTACGAGTAGGTTGAGCTCATGTCTGCTTGGGTATTGTTGTATGTATAGGAATTTTTGGCAGTCGTGATAATTGGGGCAGTAACGTTTTGGCTTTGTGTAAGCATAATCACAATTTTGCTATGCACATTTAAGAGATGATTCCAGTATGTGAATCCTTTTGATCATCGCCTTTCTTAAATGTTGTCCAAGTAGCAAGGCGGTCTGTTCTGAGGGAGTGGAAACTTCACGCTTGACTAGTGCGTTCCCGGATAGGAGGGCAGCCACATACTTGGTGCAATTCCAGTAGTGGTGGTTCAGCTAATATTACTCCATCGAGCACGATCCGTTTACTGCATCGCAATCTTCTCTAAGTCCAGCGTGCCTCCAAATGGCGACATGGTTGACGCGCGCGAGGGCAGCTCGAGATTTGACGACCGTACGGCGACCGTCACGCCGTAGATTACTCCAACCAGTCACGGGCCGCCTCGTATCTGTATCTGGAACCTGGAGTTCCGTCCAGGAGTGTACTTTTCTCCGCTCCCTCTCCTTCAAACACGGCCTGCTCCTGACTGAAACGGAAAGACAATATGGACCTTCACCTTTTATCGTAGGTAGCTCCCTTTTGGTTTTAAAAAAGATTGTTGCCTGATTTAGTACGACCACCTGCTTTCATTTCAACCCCTCAAAAAAAAAAAAAAAAAACCTGCTTTCATTTTCATGAATTAGTCTATCATGTTAGTATTGAACCGATCCATCCCTTTTCAGATGTATATTCGTTAGGAGGACGAGCAGATGAGTTTTAATTTTCATGAAGCACCATGCTTGATTGCGAGGCTAATGACACGCCAAACATTTCCGTGGCACGTCCGATCTTACAAAACGCTACGCATGTACTCTACTTCAGAGAATTTGCTTGCAAAAGATCAGTGATGGTGGAGGAAGGACTGAAATCGGTCAAGACAGCAATGGAGAGGGTCTATGTTCAAAGTCACCTCCCTCGTCAAGTGTGGTGTGGGGGTAAGCCAGGTGCAAACGGGGCGACAGGAACACCATTTTCTGGGAGATGGAGACCCTGCGCTCACTCACATCCTAGCCTTCTCTCTTAATATTATTTGGCAGCTTTCGGAAAATCCTCAAAATGACCGCAACTATGTATTGTAGTTTTGCATGGCAAAGCTCTACACAACACTCGAATCGAATCCTCATGTGCCGAGCAAGACACGAGAGCAGGAGCATCACAGAGCCACGGCCCCGGAGAAACCCAAAACCCCGGGGAGAAGATTGCTCGTACCGACCAAGACCAGCAAGGGGCCAAAGGAATCAGCAGGAAAGCCGAGGACCAGCGGCCATGAGGGAGGGGAAGAGGTACTGTTCCTGCTCTAGCCATGGCTTCTCGATGCCGCTGCCGCTCTTCACCTTCTTCTCCTTCTTGTGCCTTCATCTGTCCATCGCCGCCGCCGACAACCCGCCCCTTCCTCTAAGCAGCACGCAGGAATCCATCATGAGGGATCTCTCGCGTCGTGTGGTCTCAGCCGGGTGGAGCACAACCGTCTCGAGTCCATGCCTATGGAGAGGAATCCGTTGCTCTCCCTCTAACTCCACTTCCTTCTCGGTGGTGACCGAAGTCGATTTATCTGGCTACTCCATATCCTCCAACTCCACGGTCTTTGCCGCCTTGTGCTCCATTGACACCTTACGGTCCCTCGACCTCTCCAAAAATTACTTCGCCGATTTGACGGGCCATTTCTCTCGTTGCCCCATGACCGCTGGGCTGCGGGTGCTGAATTTCAGCAGCAACCGTCTGTCCGGGCGTTTAGGCGATCTCTCCGGCTTCTCTCGACTCGAGGTTCTTGATTTGTCCTTCAATTCCTTGGCTTGTACTGTGACCACCCAATTGAGTGTTCTGCCCAGACTGAGGAGCCTGAACCTTAGCTCCAATCGTTTGGTGGGTGCTATCTTTGGTAAACGCATAGCTAGCTCCATAGAGGAGTTTGTGTTGTCTGGTAGTTTTTTCAGTGATTCCATCCCAAGCAGTCTATGCGATTATTCAGATCTCACGCTGTTGGATCTTAGTCAGAACAATCTCACTGGTGATGTCGAGGATGAGTTCTGGAAGCTGCCCAAGCTCAGGACCTTAATCCTTTCTGGTAACAACCTGGCTGGAGCAATACCGCCGAGCTTGTCGAATATCACGACGCTCACTCGGTTTGCGGCTGATCAGAACAATTTTACTGGTTCTATCCCTAGTGGCATTACAAAGCATGTGAAGATGTTGGATCTGAGTTACAATGGCCTGAGTGGGGAGATCCCCTCTGATCTCCTCGGTCCTGCAGGATTGGAGGCTGTTGATCTCTCTAGCAATTACCTTCAAGGACCCATTCCTAGGAACTTGTCTCCAAACCTCTACCGGTTGAGGCTTGGTGATAACAATCTCAATGGAACCATCCCCGACACCATCGGTGATGTCTTGGCCTTGACTTATCTTTAGTTGGACAACAATCACTTGATGGGAAACATATCTTCAGAGCTTGGAAAATGCAGGAACCTGTCCTTGTTGAATCTGGCATCCAATAATTTTCAGGGTCAAGTGCCTGATGCAATCAGCACCCTTGACAAGCTGGTAGTTCTGAAGCTTCAAATGAACAATCTCAGGGGATCTATCCCAGGTACATTTTCTGATTTAACAAGCCTGGACACGTTGAACCTTAGCCTGAATTCATTCACTGGAGAGATACCAATGGGGATTTTCAACCTTCCAAGGCTATCCAACTTGAATTTTCAAGGGAACAAGATCGGCGGTGCCATTCCAGCTTCAGTCAGTGAATTGCAGTCTCTAATTGAACTCAATCTGGCAAATAATTCCCTCACTGGTACCATCCCAACAATGCCGACCAGCTTGAGCGCAGTTCTCAATCTTAGCCACAACCATCTCAGTGGATCTATTCCTTCAAACATTGGTGTTCTAAAAGATTTAGAGATCCTTGACCTTTCATACAACGACTTGTCTGGTCCGGTGCCATCCTCACTCGAGGGTCTGCAGAGCTTGACGCAGTTGGTGCTTTCTTATAATCATCTTTCTGGGTCACTTCCTGCATTCCGTTCAAGCGTGACTGTCGATAGCACTGGAAATCCCGATCTAACAAATGGCAAGGAAAACAGTAATGATTCTCCTACTAGTGGTAAGACGAGCACACAAATTGATGATGCTATTGTTGGCTCTCTTTTCGGATTGTGCTTTGGCTGGTGTTGTTTGGTCGCATATCATTATGGTGAGACTGTGAAGATACGAGGCATAACCTATTTTGGATGGCCTCGGTTTTTTCTCATAAGAATATTCTAAATATTCATTATGTGGCACATGTAATTTATCAGAATAATTCTTATAATGTCATGATTACTAGACATAAAAGGATTAGAATTATGGGTTTAAATACCCTCTTCTCTCCCTTCATAAATAAATAAACACGTTGATGTGTGTATGTATTTTGAGAATACTGGTTGCTGATGTAAGAAGTGCATGCATGAACAATTAATTACTTCCTCCGTCCCATAACGTAACATAGCTTACAAAAACGTCTTATATTATGAATAAACATACTTGTGTTAATTAAGTTTTTTTTAAAAAAATTTATCTATCCACCAGCCAGTACAAGGAACATCAAAAATAACAAAAATTGCATTCAGATCCATAAACCACCTAGCGACAACTACAAGCACTGAAGCGAACCAAAGGCATGTCACCATCAACACCCCTTCATCGCTGGAGCTAGAAAAAACTTGTTGTAGTAGATAATTAGAAAATCGTCGTGCTAAGGCCTCATAGGACCAGCGCATCACAACGACAGCCTCCATCGATGAAGAAAAACATAGATCGGAAGGATCCAACCTAAAGATGCACGAATGTAGACGAACGAAAACCGGATCTGAACGGATCCACCATAGACAGCCATTGACCAAATCCAGTGAGATCCGCTAGACACACACCTCCACACGTCATCCGATGTGTAAGTGCGTCTGGTGCCCCTTTGTGATTTTGGTGTATTGAAGACTTATAGGTTAAGGGACTAATGTGTTTGTAAGTGTACACAGGTTCTATAAGTCTCTGAGGAGTTTGGTATAACCGACAGATGTCAACCCTTAAAAATGTATGTCTTCATCTGAAGACTTTGACGCTCTTCTTGAAAGACTTTGAAAATGAGGAAATTGGTGTGACCTTGAAGATATTGATGCGAGGACTATGAAGCTTGAAGACTTTGTTTTCTTAGTTTCATTTCCTTTCTTTTGAGTCATAGGAAATACCGTACTATTAAAAGGGGTCGAGGTAATACTAAGGAAAATTTTCAAGTGATGCTCATCTCAAAACCTACACATACCCAATTCTTCGAGTGAAGCCTTTGAAAATCTCCTACAATTTAGTCAAGTTCTTCAGTGACAGAGACGAAGTTCTTCTAGTCTCTGAGGAAATTGGTCTGACTGAGGAGTTAGGATTTCGCCAGTGCGAATTGCCTACTGTGAGGAATATGATAGCCCTGAGGATTTGATAGTTCGAAATTCCAACCGTTGATGTGCTTAGCGCCAGCTATCCGAAAGATCTTATCCTGACAACGGTCATATCATTAGGGGCATTTATGTCTTATTATGTCGGGTTGCACCCTGGCTATAAATAGCCGCCCCCTTCAACCACTAGCTGGCTTATGGAAGGACCTCGAACAATTACTCATGATTTCTCGAAGTCATGCTGTGAGGCTAACATCCAACTGGTGATTCACAATTCTTCAGAACATAACACTACCGTGAGAGTGGTTACATCTGACTGTATGGCAGAGAAAAGCCAGACTGCCCCTTCACATGAATCTACCAGTGGTCAGGGTGGATGGTATGACATATCTCTGGAAAATGACATAAAAGCCATCGCAAGCACGAAGGGGACACATTCTCAGTATTGAATTCATGCTCCAGCCAACTCATCCAAAAGTACGAACTGATGAAGGAAGGCGGGCAATATATTTCAACACTCCCCCTCACGTCTAGGCTATTTTAGTCCTTAGACGTGGGATCGATGTAGGCCGCAGAATCGTTTATTTTTAATACTGCGTTAGCAGGGTCTTGAACTCAAGACCTCTTGGCTCGGATACCATATTGAATTCATGCACCAGCCAACTCATCCAAAAGTCCGAACTGATGGAGGGAGGCGGGCAATATATTTCATCACTCTCCCTCACGTCTAGGCTATTTAGTCCTTAGACATGGGATCGGTGTAGGCCGCAGAATCGGTGTAGGCTCTGATACCATATTGAATTCATGCTCCAGCCAACTCATCCAAAAGTACGAACTGATGAAGGAAGGCGGGCAATATATTTCAACACTCAGAAACAATCATCAGAAAGCATTTCACCGTTTGTTTGGTGTTCATTGAGTTCTGCTCAAGTTAGATCTAAAACCTGACAGTTCTGCTAAGATTCCCCTAAAAGTGTGCATATTTGCACCCGGAACGTACGATTTTTCAACTTATGAGCTGCACTGGAAAGTGCATTCATCTGAGAGTGGGCATGTGGATGAAAATGTGACATCAGGTAGTGGCCAAGGGTATCCTTTCTATGTTAATGTTCTTCAAGGCACCTGATGAACTACAATGATGATAAAGATGCTTCTGATGAAGCTCAGCGCAGAAAAAACTTGCATGTAGTTCACTGCAGAAGCCCGTCCTTTGGCGGGCGAGTGAAGATGTACGATATCACCAGCCCAAGCTAACGGACAGGTAAAGTGAAGATGTACCCTGTAAGTTCCCAGATTGGATATAGGACACCCATATACATGGATTCTTTTGTTATCAGCTTCAATACTGATGCATTTATACAAGCCTTTTTGAGGACGGTTCAGGTGATTAGAAGATGTATACCATTGTTGTCAACGAAATTGGGGTGCGATGAGTGATAGACATTTACCGAGTTGTAGTTATGCTGTTCTTGTATATCCTTCTCTGTATCCTTTTTTGCGAGGATGGTAGGAAAAATTTCTTGAACACTGTCGTCGTTGTATGGGCGACAATCTTTGCTGGCCAGTGTTTATGCCATTCATTACCATACTATGATTTCTTTTTATTAGTAGTAGGTTCATCGAGTTTCTGTCTGCCTGGGTAATATTTTGTGTATGGGATATCGCCGTGTGTTTTTGGCAGTCGTGAGATACTTGGCCAGTGACACTTTGACTTGGTGTAATCATAATCGCAATTTTGCTATGCATATTAAGGGACGATTCCAGTATCATATCATATTCATTGCCTTGCCTTTATTAAATGTTTTCCAAGTAGCAAGATGATCTGTGTCGACCCTGGAAAAAAAACGAGGGAATGGAAACTCCTGACACGTGTGTGTTCCCTGGTAGAACAGACAGACATATATACTCCAACATTATTATTATTTTTTTACATTATGAGGAGAAAATTGTACGGAAACCAACATTCAAATAAAACTTCATGGAAACCATGTTTATAAGTTCCAAAGGAATCTGAAAAAAATGTTGAATGTCAGAAAGATGATGTTTTATTGTCATGTGAAATTTCAAGTTAAAACACATTACGAGATGCGAGCTATGAAAAATATAAATTCACCATTCCTTGTTTTTTTTCATAGCTCACATTCTGTAATGTGTTTGAACATGAAATTTTGCATCCCGTATTTCTTTGAGATTTTTTTCGCCACTTCAAAACGTCATTTTCGCATGGTCACCGGTTTTCGTCAAATGCTGGTTTCCATATGATATTCTCCCTATATTAAGCTCCATTTGTTGCTGTATCGGACTTGGTGCACTTCTCAGTGGTGGTTCAGCTAAGAGCAAGTACAATAGAGCTAAGTCAGTGGGCTATAAGAAATAAACTAGTATATTTTTGCTTAGTTAGAGGAAAGAGAAGAGGAGAGAGAAGGTAAGCGGACTCTTGGTGAAGAGTCGGCTCTAGCACGTGCTCCTAGACATTTTGTGAGAGTGAAAGGTGAGCCATATAATAAATAAGTAGTACACAACTATTGTACATGTTGGCTATAAGATGAGTTATAGATGATATGGCAATGGCTTATAGCCAGCAGCTGGCTGTACTGTTAATCATGCTCTAACTGCATCCAACTCCAATGAGCAGAAAGGTCTGCCTTTCGAGAAGCTTGCGGGCAACGAAAATATTCCCACTAGCACCATGGTTGTCGAGCAGGCAGCTCGAGATTTAACGACCTGCCGTAGATTACTCCAACCAAGGAGCGGTACCTCGCATCTGGGCCTGGAGGTCGTTGGGACTTGGGACCTCAATCTTCTCTTCTTCTCTCTCGACTGCCTCGCCGGTCAGCCGCGCCGGCACATGGATTCCGACCAAGTCAAAGTTGGCTCACCAGTCACACAAGCTTTGCCTCCACACTCCAACCCAAACTTAATCCAACTTAATAATCACAACAAAATCACTGAAAAGTATAGTCATATAATATAATCGAGTGGCTCAACGAACCACATGGACGGAGTAATTACAATCGCAAAAAATTCCACAAAAAACAACACGGCAGCCAGGATCATCATCATCATCACGGGCAGATCCACAGGCTGCTCCCGCTACCACCACCACCACTACGCCTGGCCGGTGTTGTTGCCGCTGCTGCCGCCGCCGCCGCCCCTGTTCTTGAGCACGATGGAGAGGACGATGATGAGGATGACGACGAGCAAGATGCCGATGCCGATGAAGGTCCACTTGCGGGAGCTCTTCTGGTGCTTGCGGGCCACCTGCAGCTGCTCGCGGCCGCGGTCGACGAAGGACCGCGCGCGCCCGACGTGGCCCTCGATGTCGTCCAGCTGCTCCCCCTGCGCCGCCACCAGCACGGCCATGTCGTTGAACACCTGCTGCAGCTCCAGCAGGCTCCGCTCCAGGTCCGCCACGGCGCCGTGCCGCTCCTGGATCTCCGCCACCACGCCCAGCACCTCCCCTCTCCCCTGCTGCTCCGCGATGGCGCGCTGCAGGAACCGCTCCCCCTCGCCCGTCTCCGCCAGCGTGTCCAGCGTCGCCTCGTCGGGCTGCGCCCCCGTCACCGTGAAGTAGCGGCGCGCCACGGTGTCCCGGTACTCGGAGGTGATGCGGGAGCGGAGGGAGGAGAAGGACTCCATGGCGTCCCGCAGCTTCTTGCGCAGCCCGGCCACGACGGAGGTGCGGGTGCGGTCCGTCGACGACCCCGGCCCGCACCCGGCCACGGACCGGTTGGCGGCGTTGGCGCGGTCGAGCGACTCGAGCCGCAGCTTCACCACCTTGGCCTTCTTGATGGCGGCGGCGACGTCGGCGTCCATGCGGGAGCGGAGCGCGCGCACGGCGGACGCGTCGTGGAGCGACTTGCCCGACTCGTTGCCGTCGTGGAGGGAGCGCTGGATCCGCTCCAGCTCCCGCAGGTCGTCCTTGATCGACTCCACGTCCTCGAAGAAGCGGTCCAGGCTCGCCCCCGCCGCGGCGCCCGGCGGAGCCGTCATCTCCACGCCGCCGCCGCCGCCGGACTCGAGGTCCCCGTCGCTCCCCGCGCCCGCGCGCTTCCACGAGCTCGAGAAGAGGTTGTTCATGGCTGCCGCCGGCTCAGGCAAGCAAGGATCGATCGATGTCCTTGATCACCACGCCGGCTCGTCGACTCTCCTGGATGGGTGGAGCTTCTCTGGCGCGCGCGGTTTCTTGGATGGGGGGAAGCGGAGTGGACAGGGGAGGGAGAAGAGGTTAGTTACTTAACCGGCGTTGTGGCGAGCGGAGCAAGTGGGATCGGGGCGGGGACGCGGAGTTGGGGTTGAAGGGGTCCGCCGTCTCGTCTCGTGCGACTGCGAGGGAAGGGGAAGGTGGGAGGAAGGGGACGGCGAGGCGACCCAGACCCTTCGCTATGCCGCAAGTGGAATAGTAATACACCCGATCCGATGGCTTGGCGTCCAGGTACGGCTCTTGGATCACGCGGTGGCGTGCGCGCGTCGGCCATACATGTCTTGAAAATGGAAATCTCGGCGGCGGTACCGAACGAACCCGACTCCCGTGTCGCTCCCGCTGCGGGAGACCCGGGGTACCCTAGCCACCGCTCCTACCCCAGATCCCGGCGCTCCTCCCCACCGCCGCCGGGCGAAGCCCGCGCGGTGTCGGCGGTGGCGGGCCTTTTCTCTCTCCTCTCGTGAGACAGGTGCGCGGCACGGGGCCACTTGGCGAGCAGAGGCGGCGCGGCGGCCACGGCCAGGGGCGCAGCAGGCACGGCGAGGCGTGGTGGCCGCGTCCAGGGCGCGGCGGCCACGGCCAGGGGCGCAGCAGGTGCGGCGAGGCGTGGTGGCCGCGTCCAGGGCGCGGCGGCCACGTCCAGGGGCGCACGGAGCTCCCGGTGCTGTTGTGTGTTGGGCGGGGCGCTTGCAGCCACTGCGGAGAGGCGGGCGAGGGCTTGCAGGCAAGGGCCCGGTAGCGGCGGCAGCACGGCCTGCGGCTGCGCAGGAGGGCGGATGTGCAAGAGGCCCGGCAGCGGCGGCGGCACGGCCTGCGGCTGCGCAGGAGGGGCGGATGTGCAAGAGGCCCGGCAGCGGCGTGCAAGGCGTGGGGAGCGGCGGCTCGGGCGAGGCAGAGCAGGGGGTCTCGGCAGGCGCGCGGTGGAGATCCGGGCAGCTCGGGTCTGCGATGGGAGGGCCGAGGCCCGTTGTGGTGCTGCTGCTCCGGCGGGGCGCATGGTGAAGGGGCTCCAGTGGCCTGTACGGCACTGGGGCAGCGGCGGTTCTCCGACGATGGGCTTCTTCGTCTGCGAGCCGGCTCGGTGGTGGTGCTTGGTGGGTCGTTGTGAGATGATGTGCGGATGAGGTGGTCTCAGCCTGGGTGAAAACCTTGTCTTGGTTGTGGCCGGGACCAGCGATGGCGGCGGCCGTGGCCGTCGCTCGTCTTCTTGGAGACATCGTTGTATTGCTGTTGCACCCCTCCCGTGCGGATCACTGCAGGTTCGGGGGAAACCTTGATCTGGTTTGATCGAACGAAGACGGCACCTTGGTGTTGTATTCCCTCTTGGGGGCTTCGTCTTTGGAGCTGTATGTCGGCGAGCGAGACCAGTGGAAGACGGCGGTGTTGGCACGAGGCTTCTGTGGCAACGACGATGGGGTGAGCAATGTCGAAGACGTGGCTATGGTTGCGGTAGTCGGCTCTTCTCTGACGTGTCTGCGGGGTCGTCTCGGCTGCTTTGTTGTTGTGAAGCCGAAGTTGCGGTGGCGGGGTCCAGGTGGTATACGATGACATGCAGCAGGTGGTTCGTTCGATGATCTTCTGCGACGCCGGCCGTGCCTAGTTCTCCTTCATGGTTCTCCGTTAGAGTCGGAGCTGCGTTGTCTGGTCGCCGGTGGTTGGGTTTGGCGCGGGCCTTCATGCATCTCCACATGGCTTCTTCAGTGCAGGGTTCAGTTGATGATCGCCTACGGCGAAGTCGGAGTCGTTTGCTCAAGGTTTAGGGATGGCGATGACGCCTCTAGGGGAGGAGTGATGACGATGACGCCTGCGTGCTGTCTCGGCAAGACCCTCTTTGGAGTGGTGTGCATGAGATTTCTTATGTGTGCCGTCCAGCGGTTGTGATGGTTTTCGTCCGGTTCTCCATAATGAACCGGACAACCTGGTTTTCGCTCGGTTTTCCTTAATTAACTGAGCAACTCTTTTCTTCTTAATGAATGCAGGATAACTGTCATTTCAAAAAAAAATGGAAATCGCCAACCTAATATAACCGCGTCGATGCGGCACGCAGCTTAGGGCGTCTGCAACGTGGACTGTAAACCTTCCGCGCAAGCGTCTAGACCGCGCTGTTCGAACCGTGAAAGCCATCTAACACAATTCTGTATCGGTCCACGACGTGGTTCGAAAACGATTTCTCCCGTAAATCAGAGACAAATGTGAGGAGATTTGCGGAAGTCCGGACCGATTCCAAGCCCGCTTCTGGCCGTCCTGGCCCATCAAAAATCCTCCCCCCCTTGCGCGCGTGCTTTCCGTCCAGCGCCAGCTGCCCGCAATCATACCGTTGTACAGCGGGCCGCTCCACATTGAAGGCAGTTCAAGGCGGGCGCGACCTCTCATTTGCCTCTGCCATTGAAGCGGCGCGTCGGTCGAGGAACGCCGCACACTGCACGTCAGGCTGAACACGCCTCCTTGCCGTATTCAAACGCCTTTATTAAACACGCGTGGAAACCGAGAAATCTACTCCGATCACACGCCCGTTCATGAGCGGGCTAGCATTAATCGACCGAGCTCCTCTAGTCCGTCCTCTATTTAAACGTGGCCAGACCTCGGGAAAGAATCGCACCCCTCCGTCGCTCCCCCATCTTCTCCTTCACCATTTTCTCCACTCTTATAATGACTTTCGAAGAGCAATTATCTGACATACAAGCCGGCTGGGTGGCACGCCGAGCCCGCCGGATACGAGCACGAGCGAGGCAGCTCGCTGCTCCACCTCCCTCGACTAGCCCGACGAAGCCAGTTGCCGTCCCAAGCCGGCGCGTGGTTCAGCAATTCGCCGTTCCAGGGCAGCTCGATGAGGAGTGGCGGGTTGCTCCAGGCCGGCACGTCGGGGAGCACGGCGGCAACCGCGCGTCCCGTGTCTGCGACCACGCCTCCACTGCCCGTGGCTGCGCCATCCACCATCGACGGCAGCGTGTTCGCGCCATGCAGACAGAGAAAAGCGTTGGTTGCGCGAACATCGACGAGGTGGCGGCCTGCACGTCTGCGCTCGTCGCCATCATCGAGAAGTAGAGCACAGGTGGACACCGCTACTTTGGTTCCAAGATGGCCACCGCAGGCGAGTCACCGGCGTCCACAGTCGGTGTCTCGTCCTCTCTCGTCGGCCACCGTCGTTCCCCACCCCAAAAACAAGCACGGATCTGCGCTTCACGGAAGCGGAAGCAAACCTTCCACTCGGCCTGAAACCCCCTCTTTGCCATTTGGGCGGTCGGCGTAACCGAAGATAGGGAAAGGGGGAGGAATATACCTCAGGGGCTCCCGGCAGTCTGGTGAGCGGACTGCGGAACATGGGGAAGACAAAGGGATCCGCTGCGGCGTGCCGTAGACTAGTGTAGTGTATCCGTGTCGTGGGAGTGGAGCTCCGCGCGACCGTACGTGCACATGGTTTTACCTTTTTGATTAAAATATGTTTAGAATGTAAACGTTTTCGTCCGGTTTGTATGGAATTCGTTATATTTATATAAAATCTCATCGTATAAATTTTGTCCAGTTGATTTGAATTTTTGTTAAATGTATGCGCTATGATTGGATGATGACCTCACACATTGGTGTTTGTGGACTGGTCCTCCTATCCGCGGACGAATGCGGGAGGAAATTTGTTAAAGATGTCCTTGGCTAGCTGTACAAAGTTCACAAGACACGCGTGTGCAAGGGATTCCATTTTTGCAGCGCACCGCGCCGCGCCGGACAAACCAGCTCGCGCCCGGGTAAAATGAAGTACGAGTAAAAAATCGCAGGATGTGGCGGCAAATTCTACGTGAAGCGATGGGCTTGGGTGGCGGTAAATTCCGTGGCCATCTGTCCCTCCGAAGACTATCATCATTCATCAACATCATCCATCGTAGTCATATACGGGTTGGTCATGTTTGACCCGATCAATCGTCGAGGCAAGCAGAAGAGCACGTGTCCAGCTTGACTAGCATCATTTTTTTTCCCTCTCTCGTCCAAATGGGCTGAGTCACGCATTAAGAAATGAAGTGAAATGAAAAGAAAAGTTGGCCACATGCATACTCCACAGGTGCTCGGTGCTCGGTGCTGGGTCTGTTTCTTTTCTTGTTTGCATGGAGATGGAGGTGCTCGGTCTGCTGATCGCATGAAAGGGCTGCGTCAAGCGTACAAGAAGAGGAGCAAGCGCCTAATTGCTCACGAAACGGAACATTACGGTTCGCCGGCCACTGGTGCGAGGGACCGAACCAACGAACGAACATACCTACATACCCACCCGGATATTAGGCACGAGTGGTTGGCAAACCGTATGTTCTGTTCCGTGAAGAGTGAATTGCAGAGAACATCGATATTAAAGAATAGGGTTGCAGAAATGATAAGTCTATAGAATTGTGTTAAAAAACACTAATTTCCAGGCTATTTTTTTGCAAATAACACTAGTTGGCCGTTTTGGCCCATTTGATGACGATTATGACAGGTTGGATCCGCAAAAGCTGACGTGGCATAACATTTGACATGTGACGGTGTTAGACGGGGTATTTACAAAACAACCCCTGTAATTTCACAAAGACACCCCTTCAAAAATGAAAAAAAAGGCAATCGAGGCCAGTGCTCGCGGCCAGTGCCGGCGGCCGGAGTCCCCGCCCTCGAGGCCGCACTTGAAGGTGTTCCAGTGTGACGCGCCCAATTTCGACCGTACGCTAATCAAACACGCAATGCGTACGACCAAGATTAGGGACTCACTAATTAATATCACAACACAACTCTAGACACAAATTAAAGTCATACAACTTCATATTACAAGCCAGGGGCCTCGAGGACTCGAATACAAAGCTCGACAAGCACGAGTCAGCGGAAGCAAATAATATCTGAGTACAGACATATGTTAAACAAGTTATGCCTTAAGAAGGCTAGCACAAACAAGTTATACCTCCTAACTACTCCTGAGCGTCGGCATTCTCCACGTAGTAGTAGGCTCCAGCGATGGTGTAACGTCTCCGGCGTACTCCATCTCCTGGGCTCCATCGTCTGAACGCGGTAATCGTATCGAGGGGGAAAGAGAAAGCAAAGCAGCGGTGAGTACTCATCCAAAGTACTCGCAAGACTGACATCAGAACTATGCTAAGTATGCATCAGTATCAAGGAATGGGGTTATATCTGGGCTGACTGCAGAAAGCAAGAATAGGGGGAAGGCCTAGTCCTATCGAAGACTAGCATCTTCAGCATCTTGCAGCATTAGAAGAGAGTAGACTCGTATCTCATATATAGTCATATTATTGTAGCAATTTTATTAAGTAACCATGCCCAGAGATTCTTCCTCGACTCCCTGCGAGGAAGCAATCCCGGAGCCACAATTCATCTCAAATTTAAATCACAATTATAGTTGTATAAGGTCAAGGTACAACTCCAAGTCGTCCTGTTACCGTGGACACGGCTATTCGAATAGATTAATCATCCCTGCAGGGGTGCACCACATATTCCCCAACACGCCTGAATCACCTCCGGCCGGACACACTTTCCTGGGTCATGCCCGGCCTCGGGATATCAGCACGTCGTCGCCCCACCTAGGCTCAACGAAGAGGCCAGCCCGCCGGTCTAAATCCTAAGCGCGCAGGTTCGTGGGCCCACTTGCCCTTGCACTCGTGCACGATGCGAACGCGGCCGGAAGCAGACCTAGTACACTCCAGTCCAATCCGGCGCGCGCCGCTCCATTGCTGACGTCCGAAGAGCTTCGGCTGATACAACGACGCTGAGTGCCCATATCTTCCCCACGTGAAGGTTAGTGCGTATTAAGGCCAACGACCTAACTCAGATCAAGTACCCAACCCATTAGCATTTTATTAATGCGGGGCAAGCGCGACCCATAAATTGCGGTCCCGTCGCCCCGTCTCGAGGATGTGTGGCAAGGGCCTCTCCTGCCCGTCCACGCCTCAACATAATCTTTTGGATGCCTTACCGGCGCATCCCGCCACATCTCACACACGGGTACCCTTGGGGCCGACCCGTCTCAAGACTGTCGGGAACTCAGGTCCACCTCAACCAGGGTGGTACCGCCTGTCCCTCCAGTCCCGTCTTTCACATGTAAACAAAGTCAAGTTAAAGTAACTGTGTGTTTATACACCAAGTGGATATCCGAGGAATCACCCTCGATGGATCCCACTCGAGGTATGTGTATGACAAGAGTCGCTATCGATAAATGGGAAGGAGGAATCACCCTCGATACCCACGACCGATTAGCTACGCTACAGAATTAACACCGGGAGTGCTAAGTGAGGTATCACCCTCGGCACTCGGTAGTAGCTCTGCAGTGCCATACTAAAGGGGTGTGCGATGATGTGAGGGGTCTGGCTCGTCGGTCGGTTGACCGAGTCTTCGGGTCTTCGAGTCGTCGAGTCGTCGATGAAGAAGCAGGGGCAACTGGGACTAAGGGGTCACTGGGGGTTCACTGATCAACCTATACTAAGCAGTTGGTATGATTGCAGGTATATTAACAGTTTATCAAAAACAGGCTATGCATCAGAATAGGAGCTAACTAATACAGTAGCAAAAATCTAATGCAAGAATAAAAGGGAAAGGAATAGGCGATATCGGAATGCTCAAGGGGGGGTTTGCTTGCCTTGCTGCTCTGCGGCAAAAGGCTGATCGTCAACGGTGTAGTCGTACCCGGCAGCACCGTCAGTCTCGGAGTCTACCGGAGAGAAGAGGGGGGAAGAAACAATAAATATAAAGCAGACAAATGCATCACGATGCACGACATGGCAATATGCAGGGCTAGGCATGCACTAACGCAGTATTACACGTCGCAGACGGGTCGGAAGAATATCTGACGATATTTTTCGGGTCTCGGGCTACTACCAGACAGATGAAAACGATGGAAAAGTTCCATGTTTGCTATGCTAGAGGCATGTGACAGACTAACGGACTGCGTATTCGGATTCGTCTCGTCGTTCTGAGCAACTTTCATGTATAAAGTATTTTTATCTGACTTACGGTTTATTTTATATTAATTTTTAAAGTTTTATTAATATTCTGGAATAAAACAGATTAAATTTAATTCGAAAATTAATTTATTCGTCAGCATGACGTCAGCAGTCAACTGTACTGTTGACTGGGTCAAACTGACGTGTGGGTCCCACCTGTCAATGACTGTTTAGATTAATTAACAGATTAATTAAGTTAATTAGTTCATTAAGTTGATTAAACTTAATTAGTTAATTTAAACAGAATTAATTAAGTTAATTAATTAATATTGATTTTTATTTATTTTTCTTTTTAATTCTTTTTAACAGGGCGTGGGCCCCTGTGTCATTGACAGTGGGGGGGGCTGGCCCCACTAGTCAGTGGGGTTAGTGGGGGGAATCAATCCCCACTAACCAAATAAACAGGGGGAGGGGCGATGGCCGGCGGCCCTGGCCAGTGGCGCCGGCGACGGGGGGGGGGGGGGGGGGGGGCTGGCCGTGGCCGGTGGTGGCTAGCGGCGACAGGGGCCGGAGCACGCGGCGGCCAGGGGGCACCGCGGGCGCGGGCGGGCGAGCGAGCGGCGCGGGAGCGCGCGGGCGAGGGCGTGCGTGCGCGCGCACGGGGCTGCAGCGGCGAGCGCGGACGACGGCGCGGCGATGGGTGGTGGTGCGGGCGCGCGCCGGCGAGCAGGGTGTGGCGGGGCAATGCGGGCAGCGCCGGCGGCTAGCCCCGACGGAGGAGGAAGGGAGGGGAGGGAGGAGCCCCCAGTGGGCTCACCGGCGGCGGTGCAGATGGCTGGCAGTGGGCATGGGGACGAGGGGCGACGGCCGGCGGCGGTTGCGACGACGGCGGTCGAGGGGGCCGGCGGGGAGGAGGGCGAGGAGGGGCGAGGCAGGGGAGTCCGGTGAGGGAGGCGGGGCCGGGCGGCACCGAGTAGGGCGCCGGTGGGGGCGCCGGCGGCGGCGTGGCGTGGAGGAGGGGGGGTGCCGGCGGCGTGGGGCGGCGGCGTCGGGCGCGGGGCCTCTCCCCGATCCAGATCGGGGGAGAGGGGGGCGGGGCGAGCGAGAGGGGTGATGGGGTGGGTAGGGTTTCGGGGGGGGGGGGGGGGGTTGTAGTGGCCGGCTTGGGCCGGTTGGGTAGGTGGGCTGGCCTACTGGGCTTTGGCCCAGTTAGGCCGGGGGGGGGGGCTTTTTGTTTTATTTAAATTTTGTTTTGTCTTTTCCTTTTTGTTTATTTATTTCTTTTTACACTTTTATTTTATTTTAGTTTCATAAGATATAAAAGTTGTACCTAAAATAGTATCACTAATTATACCACTGCCACAAAGAGGTTAACACCCAATTAAAATAGTTTAGTATTTTATTAATTTGGAAAAGGCATTTAATTAAATGTTTTGTTGCTGTTTTAATTATTTTAGTGCATTTAAACACTTTATAAAATGTGGTTTCAACATGAAAAATATCCAGAGAATATTTTCCACACTTTGAACATTTTTGTTTTCATGTTTGACAAAATTAAATTTTGACTTTAAATTTGAATTTGAACTTGAATAGGATTTGGATTAACGCGAGATTAACAACAGTATCAGTGGTGACATGGCATCATTAGCAAGGGATTACTGTAGCCTAATTATCCGGGCATCACATCCAGACGGGCTCTGAACGGAGGACGCGCGCGGATGGGAGGAGGGCCGCGCGGGCACGACGGCGGCAGCGGTGGGAGCGGCGTGGATGCGGTTCTCGATCTCGTCCATGTCGGACTGCGCCGACGAGGGGTGGAGCGCGATGGTGTCGCCCTGGGGCTGCCGGTGACGGGGTCCGCGAGATGGCGGCATCCGCAGGCCTGCCGACGGCGTGCACAAGCCTGTCGGCGCTGTGGATGGAGGAGCGGAGACGTGCGAGGCCTGCCGACGGAGGGGAGGGTGGAGCGGCGGCGTGCAGGAAGGGAGGCAGCAGCGGCGTGCGAGGCCCGCCGACGTGCAGGAAGGGAGGAGCGGCGGCGTGCGCGGGCCTGCCGGCGACGGCGCGCCTGAGCACGCACGACCATGGGGGGGGGAGTTGGCTCTTTGTTTCTTAATAATGGAGTTTTTCGCAACAACAAAAAAAATCTAGCGACGTCTAGTTCGAAAAGTTACGCCACATCAACGTTTGTGGGCTCCATCTGTCATAATCAGGGTTAAAAAGAGCGAATCGGGTGACTAGTGTTTTCTACAACTAATTAGCCTGGAAATTAGTGTTTTTTGGCACAATTTCGTAGACTTATGGTTTCTGCAACCCTAGCCTTCAATATCGATGTTTTTTGCAATTCACTCGTTGCGTGAGCGACAGAGCAGGCCCCAAGCGCTCGTCATTCTCGGCTCAGGCCACCGTGCGCGCCGGCGCTGGCCGGATCAGACGGACGCGCGTTGCAATTGCAAACGAACCCTCTCCTTTTACAAATGTGCTGCATACAACAGCCGAAAGTAACACTTTTTAGCTCACCCGACATCCCACTTTTCTCCAATATAGTTGCATAAACAGTCCAACAATGTGCTAGTTTCAAACTGCCCTTTTCTCGTCCACACCACCAAAAAAAGTACACAAATTCCTTCTCTTTACATTACCAAAATACACTAGCTTCGTAGCTTACTTGTCTCTACACGACTATACCTAACAATCAACGAGTGCACATAGCAGCTGACAATCGATACACAAAGCAAAGCATTTGGTTACAAAGGTTACACGGCACGGGTGACAGTGTCACGACCGCATGAACAGACAGACAGTACACGGGCGACGACGCAGTATGATGCAACAACACGCACGCTAGAACAAGTTGCTGAACTGGCCCGCCAGCGAGTCCTTGAGGCCGGAGAAGAGGCCGAAGAGGGAGTACTGCTTCAGCTTGGACACCTCGTACCACGAGTTGAGCACCGCCTCGTGCTTGTCGGTGCCGGAGAAGGCGAGCTGGATCCCGGGGCTGCAGTCCGCCTGCCCGGCACCGCCGGCGGCGGTGCCCCTGCAGCTCGACGTCTTGATCGCGCAGCTGTTTTCGACGCACCCGAAGTTGGCCTGCCCGGAGCACGACGAGCAGCCGTCCGCCTTCCAGAAGAGGTTCTGGAGCGTGCCCTTGTGGAACTCGAAGACCTGGGAAACAGAGCGCGTCAGCAGAGCAAATGATCGTCACACAAGATCAAGTATCCTCCAGGTTATGGTTTATGGGCGCACCAGGGTGAAGCCGGTGACCGTGTACGAGCTGTTGCCGACGAACACGGGCGGCGACCTTGCGGCGAATTTCCTCCCTGCAAAGGCCACCATGTATCCACCAGCAGACGTCTGGAACAGAGTGAAAGAACTGCGAATTAGAACTGATGAACCCATTATCTTTTAGGTCAGAACTGTCAATCTTATCATGATTGAACTATGCAAGTAGTATCACGGAGAGTAGATCGGCTCAGCAGACTGTATCTACTGCAGGTTGGGCCACAGAGCATTCACTAAATCCCCAGACGAGATTGCACCGACCGAGTAATACAACCCGGCACTTAGGTTGGGCCACAGAGCGCCATCAACGGATCTACCCTCCTCGGCTCCTCCAATGAGCCCAAAAACGTAGCTGGCGGTTGTCTCGACGTGTTGCTTGTGGGACACTGTCCAGCTCCCCGTTTTTTTTGGCTTAAACCTCCAAAAGCAGGAGGCGATCATCATCAATGGATTGATGAGATTTCTCCAAACAATTTGATTTTCTTCATCTCTCACACAGCAGAGTAATCGACAAAGGGCAAGGAGGTTGTACTTGTACTGCATGATTGATGGTCATCCTAAATTCTTGCTCGCAAAGCACTATGATTTATTTACTATTTATAGAAGAAGAAAAAAAGGAGCTAGAAGACAATTCTTTGTGCCAAACCACTGGTTCCCTGGGGTGCAAATGCGAAATCGATTAGGGTTCATCCCACGGAATATATTCCTCGCACAAAAAGCTTCGATCGATCGAGCAACAAAATCAGCAGGAAAGGCCTGAGGAGCCGTAGCTCGGCGGAGGGCGACGACTCACCAGGTCGCCGGCGCCGGAGGCGTTGACGGTGAGGAGCGAAATCTCGTCGACGGTGGGGCGGAAGAGCGCGAGCTTGCCGACGTTCTGAAGGTTGAGGCGGCTGTCGCAGGGGGAGAGCTGCACGCCGCCGGAGAAGAAGGCGTCGCGCCCCGCGAAGGCCACCCCGAAGGTGAACCCGTCGCCGCGGCTCACCGTCGCGTCCGCGCACGGCTCGTACACCCCGTTGCCGTCGTCCCTGGCGGAGGCCCCGGACGCCGCCAAGAGGAGGAGCACGAGGACGGCCGGCGCCCGCCTCGACGTCGCCGTCGTCGTTGCCGCCATGGAGACAATTGTTTTTAGGCGCCTCGCTGTGTGCCTCGGGCGCGACGGAAGTCGTCGATGATGACGGTTTCGCTACGGTTCACGCCAAGGGAACGAAACGCGTCGCGTCGGGTGGGGGCAAGGAATAAAGGGTAGAATGAGCTGGCTTTCTTGCTGGGCCCAAGCCCATTTGGTCTGATGGGCCGTATAATGAACAATGTGCTAAGCTCGGCCTTCGGACACCATGGCCCAGCAACTCAGCAAGGTTATGATGATCTCAAAAAAAAAGCAAGGTTGTGTCAAAAAAAGAAATAAGTACTCAGCAATGTACAGACTACAGAGCACACACCAGTGAAAAACACAGGGTTACCCTTTAAAACATAAAGTTTCAGAATTTTTTATTGTACACAAAAATAGAATCAGAATTTGCTAGTCCATACTGGCTCTTAGCTACAAATACAGCAGTACCACAGTACAAGCTATGGCAACCTCCAGGTCTAGAGGCACCAGCTGACCTGCACATACATATCCAAACACTAGCTAGATCTCATCTCATCACTGCATACCTATATGGCCAAGAAATAAATGCACAATGCTCCAATGGACCTTCCGAGTCTAATGCCGGCAATGTATCAGAGTGCCAAAGGCAGCCATGGCCGGCAGCTTGCTGGCTTCGAACCTTAGCGGTCCTTCGGATGGCTTTTCAGGTCTGCAGCTCAACTCTCTTGAGCAACAGATCAACGGAACCGGCACGGCGGTGCTTTCCTTCCAGAACTGGGGAGTTTTCGGTAGCCTTGGGGGATCGGTTCACCGCTGCCGTGGGTTTGTTCATCAGGCGCTTGCCAGCTTCTATGCCTGCACATTTTCAATAGCAAGTGAGTCTATCTGGAAGCTTTAAACTGCTTCTAGTATGGAGATTACAAATTCTGAACTGCTGAGTATTTATAGCGCACACACATGAGAAGCTTGTGCTAGACAAGGCCACCAAAAAAAAAAACGATGCCTTTTTCGAAGAAGAAAAGTTACTGAAAACCAGCAGAAAATCACTAAATGAAACCGATGCAAGGTTTGGACTTACCAGTGCCAGGCAAGGAGAACCTCTTGTTGGCCCGAGGCTGTAACTGCCCAGGCCTCTCCTTAGGATTACTACTGCTTCGGACACCAAGTCCCGAAGGACAAGACGAGGCTTCATCCGAACCTTCTTTAGATGGCAACTTCCGTTTCGGTTTAACCGACGCCGAACCGGCATACGGGTTCGACAAGGAGCAACCACCCTCTGAGTTCGACGGGCGGGCCTTCTGGTTCAACACATTTGAATGAAGAGCTGAAACCTGCTTTTTCACAGGTTTCCTGTATGGGGCCTTGGTTGCATTTCCCTCAGCGTGCTGCGCTCCAGTATCAATGGCAATTCCATCTGCTGTGTACATGCCCAGGAACCGACTCTCCCACGGGCGGACGGCCATCCATCTCTCCAGCCAATTCCAGCTCCAGTTGTTCCTGTCTAGTTCAGAAGCTGTAATGGCTGCTTGTTGCCTTGAACCTGCTTGCCACTGCAAAAGGAGAGAAGAAACTTCAGATGGAACACTAAAGGAAGCACTGACGATTTACTTCTTCTTTCCAAGTAGTGGAATCATATTAGCTAGGCAAGAGGAGCAGAATAACAAGGAAAACATGAAGGGCAAAATTTTGTAGCTAACTTGGAGGGAAGGTTAACTTCAATGTTATTCATGAAAACAACACTTGGAAGTTGGAGTGCAGCAACAGCAAACATGGTAGGGTGTGGTGCAGCCAATTACACCAAAACAGCGGGCGTGAGGCTCCCCATATATTACCTTAGCAATCCAGAAGTTATACTTAGGTTCAGAGAAACATGTTTGGTGCACTATATAGCATTCGCTAGCCCGCAGTTCAAGCATCATGTTGTTAACACTTACAAGTACAACAATCGAGTAATGTCCTCATGTAAAACATATGATAAAGTTACCTGGTGAGAAAGGGCATAGGCCATGGCTCGCTCACGCTTGGCTGCTGCTTCCTGCCTCTTCAACAGTTTTGCTTGGATGTCTTCCACAGACCCTATACTATCGCACCACCCATCCTGCATTTTAAATAAGGTGGTAATGGAAGTTAATTACCTAAGCCAAATAACTCCACCTGCACTACCATTTATCTCCTGTTAGAAACACAAACCATAGTTCTAATGGGGAACTTATGAGTTATGAACGGATGCCAACAAGGCAAGCAGCATATCGAAAATATTAATACAGAAAGATTATAACCAAAAATCCTGCAAACTGGTGTGCAGCTTACCTCAATTTCTCGAACATGTGCCTCATCTGTTTGCTCTTCTTCATTATTTTGTTGGTCATCCATCTGATTTTCCAAGGCCACACGAACTCGCCTTGCTCTAACACGGGCTTGTACCCTGACCAAAGCTTGCATACACCGGAGTGTTATAGCAGCTTGCTTTCTAACTATATGACCTCTTACAAGGGCCTGAAGCCTAACCAGTCCCTTTAAAGCTCGACGGGCTCTCCTAGCCTGAAGAGGAATGAAGTTAAGCTTAGTGCCCTATAAGAAAATAGACAATTACAGAAATCTTGGCAGATTCCTCACTTTCATTCTTTATTTGTTTACAAGATAAACTTGTCAGTAGGATATTATGCTTTGGAGTTTGGACTAATACTTCAACTTGCCAGCCATATGAAATATGAACATACGGTTCGTTAAACATTGTTGCACAGTACCAATGTGGATCACATAGACCTATACATATAACATTTCCACAAATTATAAATTTTACTTTTACACCAGTTAAGACGAACTGATTTTGTTTACCAACTATAAGTAAAATATGCAAACTTCAGGGACCATGCATCAGGATGATTTAGCTGTATGTTTTCTTACTTCTACTGCATAATCATCACATAATGCTCATCACTGTGTACGTTATACTTGTTGGGATTCAAAACCATGTGAAATTTACAAGGCAAGACAAGTGCAGCACACCATAGTGGCTGCACAAAGTCCTGTTTTAAATATACAATATACAACAGATGGAGCCCTCCTATATAACCCTACACATGCAGATGCAGGTGAAGGTTTGCTTGGAGACATGAGCTTATAGTATTGGAGACTGGAGCTTTAGTATTTTGAATACACAGTATAACGCACCGGACCAACAGCTATGTCGACAGGGGAAAATGTGGTACCAGTAGGGCTCTATACGCAGTCTGAATAATTGTGGCAGCCCAGATCTCTTTGAGTTCCTCTTCGGTTTGAGGCAGTGGCGCGCTAAGTGTGCTGAAACCAGGTCCTGAGCATGAAGGTGTGCTGCAATCGTCTTCTGACGGAACATTTCCATCGGGGAACTCTTCTGGTGTGGCAAGGCTACCGTGATCCTGGGTGTGCTGGTCCCGGAACGGATCGACGACGTCCCTTTTCTGCAATTTCCAAAATTCAGAATGTGTAAGCAAACAAGGAGATTCTCATACCACATCATCAGCACAGAAACATGTGGCAGCACTCTATTCCAAAAATATATATGTGGCAGCAGAAACATGGTCTCCTCATGTGTCTATCTATCATCTTGGACGCTGTAACAATTACAATACTAATATCCATTCATGTTCCAATTCTATAGTAGTTCATGTACTTGTATAGCATTATATTAGTTAAGTTTTTTTTTTACTTATTACAGTCCTCAAAATTAGTGGCGCGGAGCTATGGAATCACTCAAATAATATCACCCAGATCTGCAACAAGCCAACAAGTAGCAGAACTTGCAAAAGCATTGCATACAGAAGCACCAACTGCTGCCTAGATTAGATTTTTTGTATGGTAAGAATGAACTTTTACGAAGCACTGGGCAAAATATTGGTATGATCCTTCCACATCCAAGCAGAATATAATTAGACCAAAAGAAATTAAGGAACCCAGAGGTGAGAACAAAAACAGAGAGGCGGAATCGTAGGTAGGTGCCCCGTACTGTTCGGCCGGCATCGCCATCCTCCTTGCGGCGGTGCTGCTGCTGCTGCCTCTCCACCTTCCTCAGCCCAACCAACGACTTGAGCCACCTCATCGCGCCGCCGCGTCACCTCCTGCACCCTCGCCGCCACTGCGACAACCTCCAGTCGCAGAAATTTTTTCTGTCAGCACGAGCGCAAAGCCACAAACTGCGCAATCTCAGAGAAGAGGACCGGAAAAGTCGAAACTCACCGCTGAAAGCGAGTTACCAGATCAAGAGCACCTGACGCCGGCGGAACCGACCGGGGCCGCGCACCGCCGCCGGCCAATGAGGGCCGCCGCACCGCGAGATTGGGAGGCCTGAGGAGGCGAAGGTGGCGAGGGAGGGGGGCAAGGGTGGAGGGAAGGGTGCGGGCTCGAAGTGTCACCAGTGCCCAGTGCAGTGCCGCTGCTCCCCTGCCTGCCTGCGACTGGCACTGGCACTCACCACGCGGCCATTACTGCCGCTCTTGTGTGCCGGTGCGAATTATTGCTCGCTCGCTCGGTCGCTGCCTGTGTGGCAGCCGCAGGGAGGAGGAGGGCCAGAATTATATAGCCAAGAAAATCATACTACTACTGTACCACCATGGCAAATAAACAAACAAAGGAAGAAAAGCGCGGCGCTTTTCTAATCTCAGGTTTTGCTTTCTGCACCCGCTTGTCGGAATCAAAAGCCCTTTCTTGTTGCTCGCTTCTGAGATTATTTCTTTTTTCCTTACCGTGTGCCATTCTTTTCCTGCCTTGCCTGCGCCTTGCAGGCAAAGATTCTTTGGTTAGCTTTAGGACAAGGTGATGCTGCTGCTGTTGGGTTATTTAGCGTTAATGGTTGAGCAATGCTGTTTTTGTCGCCCTGTGCTGCGGATTTTGTTGGATTTGGTCAGTGGCTTTGTTCGAGACTGTGGACTGACTGATCACGTGCCTTGTGGCACTAAGATTTCAGGGTCGGTGTGATTCCCTTTTAATGTAAACATAAATTCTTTGAGATACTACGCATGTGGTATAGCTTATCTTCACTGACATTACCATCTGTCCGGTCGTCAAACGTCAATGCATCTTATTAACGCCTAAGAATATTTGGTGATTAAATTTGGTTTTAAGAAGAAGATATGCCGAAGAGATGGCGTTAGATACACTGAAGAAAATATTCCTCGTCTGTATTTTCGACACAGCAAAATCTTAGATGCGTCAGCAAGTGAAAGCTGGCACGAAGATCCTCAAAGTGATTAAACGTCCAAGGACTTTTGGTATTGGAGGAGTACAACAGTGTGTGTGGGGGTGGCATTTGCTTTGTCAGGGCTGAGTTTTTATGAGACGTGTAACTTTAAGAACAGGTACTCACTTGTTGTAGTCCCTCGATGCTAGTGGTACACTGGATTCTGTTGCCTATATTTATTTTACTATGGCGTTACTCCGACTGTAAAGCTGATTGACTGAAGAAAAAGCCTTTATCATTGGGCGGTACAGCAATGGGACACGTTATGTCCTGCATCATGCCAACCGACCAAGGTCAAATTTTAACTGTCGCCTGCTGCTACCTTTGCTTCCCGTTTAGGGCTCTTTGATTCAGAGGAATTCTGTAGCATGTATTCTTTTTACCCTTGTGTGATTCAACTGTGATAGACTGAGCAAATGCAAACTTAAAACCATGTTGTGCATGTGGTTTCATAGCCTGCATTACATCAGCGACCAGATTATGACTGTTGTTTGGTGATATGTATGTCTGTTTTAGGAAAGAGCAGATGCAAATCATAATTGTTTGCTTGTGTGTTCTGAGCTGTTCTGCTCACCCCTTTCAACATTCAAATACAGCACACTTCACAAGAGACGTCATATATGAACAACAACACAAGTAACAATACTCCTACACCATTAGCACACAATTTAACAATGCATACCATATCGGTTTTAAAATAACACCTGCGCAACCCCATGGTGCTGACCTCTGGGCAAAATATACAAACTTAACAACAAACACACAACAAGTCAGAACAGTCCAACAATTCACGATAAATTAAGCCAGATGCTGACTAGACAGGAGAAAGAGCACGAGCTATGTCACCCAGGCAGCAGTGCTTGGTGCACCTGACCCTGCGGGTGGTGGTGGTGTTGGTGTTGTAGATCTGGACCTTGAAGCCTGGACCCAACAACTTCAGGACAAGCAGGTCTTCGGGGACGATCTTGTGCTTATGGCAGAAGTAGTCTCAGCCCCTCTCTGACACCACTGCTCGTGGAAGATTTGGATCTAGACAAATAACTCAAACCATTTGTTCGCAGACAGCCCGAGGGCATGAGAAGGTTTCAGGACGAGTCACTACTTCATCACCGGTCGGAAGACCTCGGGGATGACAAGCATGTCAATATCCTCGACGTCCTTGATGGACACGTAAAACCTGAGTGTCTCCCATGCCCCCTCCTCGTGGCCCAGCCCAAGCATGCGGCAATCTCAAGTGGCTTGCTTGTCTCAAATAGTCTCCTGAGCCCCCTCGGCGCCAGCGATGACCTGCGCCCCTCGGCTGACTTTGTCCCACTCCGTCTTCATCACCTTGTCAGTTCAGTGGACAACGGTAATCATCACATCATAGAATTGTCAGTGGACAACGGTAACCATCGCATCATAGAATTGTCATTGATCATGACAGGAGACAATGATGCACTGGTCATAACAATGCCCCATCGCATTCTGCCATGATCAGTGTAGCAATCATAGCAATGGTGCACTGATCATGGAAGAATGCAATTGGGCATTGCTATGATTAGTGGCCAATTGCACTGATCATAGCAACTGTCATGATTATTGACAGTCACATTTGGGCAATGATATGGTTTGATCATAGCACTAGTAGAAAATCGGCCTTTCGTTCTAGCCCGATCGGAGCATTAGTACCGGTCGCGTTACGAACCGGGACTAATGTTAGCATTAGTCCCGGTTCGAGCGGCTAGAACGCCGGACGGGGCTCGGCTGGCATCGGTCCCGGTTCGAATGGGACCTTTAGTCCCAGTTGCAAAAGGGGTTGCGGCAGGGCCGGGACCCTTTAGTCCCGGTTTGTGTCTCCAACCGGGACTAAAGGTTTGTCTTCAGTCCCGGTTTTAGACACCAACCGGGACTACAAGTTTGCCTATATATACCCTCGACCCTGCCCGCCCTCTCCTCTGTTTTTTCCTCATAGAAGGTGGGAGGTGTGTGCTACTTTGTGTTCCCTTCCTATGCACAAGAAGTGTTCGATGAAATGCTTGAGAGCATGATGCCATTGATATGAGGTGCCCAAGCCACACTTAAGCTTTCTCCTCTTTCTTCTCCTTTGTCCTCCAAGCTCTCGCCCCCGTCCTCACCGCCGTCGATCGCCCGCGCCGATCTCGTCGCCGGCACCACCGTGGTGAGCCTCTTGTTCTTATCTCTTTTTAAAAAAAAAATCTTACTTGTATGATTTAGATATAGTTACTTGTATAATTTTCTTACTTGATTTATTTTTTGTTATTATATAGTGCCATGGTTTTGATATCCGCCCCCGTCGGCTCTCATCCGGCCTATGATTCGGATGTGGTATATTATCTTTTATAACTATTTGTTTCATTTAGTTTTTATGAAAATTATGTCGACCAACTTGACATAGATATTTTTATGTAGGAGGTATGTGAACCGGAAATTCCAACTGACCCTCTTGTCAAGAGGTTAAATTTAGTTGAAAAAGAAAACAATTATTTGAAAGAAATATTGAAAAGAATTGAAGAAGAGAAGATGAAATTGGAGTTGCATGTTGCCGATGTCGTCGATCTACACAAGATCCAGATGGATGCAATGCGCTTGAAGATTAGAAAGATTAGAAAATATGCCATTGATAAAGAGGCTTGGTATCATTATGCTGTTGGATCAATTGTTATCTTAGTTGCGATTCTGATCGCATTTGTTGTTGCATTTAAATGTTTTACATAGTTGTATGTTAGCATTAAAGGAAGGGAGCAGCTTTCTCATGGTGGGAATTAGAGATGAGCATTACTTCAATGGAGACGAGGAGATGTTCATTGAATTTGATGAATTATTTCAGTTATACAATCAAGACGCCATCGACAAAACTATCGTCAGTTGCTATTGTCTGTAAGTATTATTTCTGTAATTAAGTCTCTAGCTCAGCTCGTTCATTAATTGCATGTATAATTATCCTCACTATATTATGCAGACTGAAGATCCTCGAATGCAAAAGAGGACGAATCTATGACATTGAGTTCATTAACCCAAATGTCATACATGAAGTTACGGTACAAAAAATGCCAAGGAAACAGAGGATAACTTGCTAAGGGCGTTAATTCGACAACAAACCAAAAGGGAAATACTATTTCCTTACAACTTCAAGTGAGTGTTACTGTCTTATACACATTCTGTTTCGCTTACTCGATGTTAAGTGTAATTCATGAGTTATGCGTGCGCAGGTTCCACTTTATTCTGCTAGTCATTCAGGCTGATGCAGGAAAAGTACTTGTCATGGACTCGAAAGGTAAAGACCCTGCAATGTGGGCGAACCTGAGTGAAATGCTCCAGAGGTAATTTCAATCATTATCGCACTATATCGACAACTTTCGTTCATTTACTGATATCAAGTAATTAATAACTCCTTTATTCATTTTCTTTCCCGGACAGGGTTTGGAAACGGTTCACCAAGGAGGCTAGGGGTGAATGGAAAGAGGACCTGCAATTCCGACCACTCAATGTAAGTAGTACTAGCTAGGTCCGCGCATCTCTTTGATTCTAGTTTCAATACCATTATCATGCTTGATTATTATTTTAATTGAACTATATTCTCGTAAATTGCTCGAGGCAAGGAGACGGAAATTATTTATGTGGATACTACGTTTGCGAGTTCATTCGCCAGACGACCTGTGAGAAGGGCATGGTTTTATAACAACTTGAAGTACATAAACAATATTCACAATTTTATTTTATTACCATCAATTATGTTGAGTTTCATTCATATATATTGACCCCTTCTTTAAATTAGATCCAACGGATGCGGGACGGCCTCCTACCAAAGGATCGTTTGTGAGCAATTCAAGGGGAATTGGCGGGATTCTTACTTGAAGAGGTCATACATAGAACCGGAGAATACCATCGGGAATTGGTAGCTAATTTTGGTAATTAGATATTAAGGATAGTAACGGATATTATATTGTATATATGCATGAATGTGTACTATATGTAGTACCGTCGAATATATACACGAAAACTTGTTGTTCGACCACGGAGAAAGAGGTCACTTCTCTATATTCATCATGATGTCTGTAATGGTTATTTCATTGCTATATATATGTAGTAGCGTCGAGTTGAATGGAAAACATAAAATAAAAATGAAAACCCTAAATGAAAAAGAATTGAATGGTAAACACCAAAAAAGAAAAGGAAACACAAAATGAAACCCCTAAACCCTCCAACACCCTAAACCCCTCCAAATCCCTCCAAAACCCTAAACCCCAACTCCTGACGCGTGGCGGCCTTTAGTCCCGGTTGGTGTTACCAACCGGGACTACCAACCGGGACTAAAGGCCCTCCTTCCTGAGTGCTCCACAACGGCCACGTGGAACCCTTTTAGTCCCGGTTCGTAACACAACCGGGACTAAAAAGGGGGGCCTTTAGTCCCGATTCCTTAGTCCCGGTTGCGCAACCGGGACTAAAGGCCCTTTTTCTACTAGTGTAGCACTGCCCAATTACAACTACCACTGATCAACGGTAATTGCGAGTGTGCTATGATCAGTGCATCATAGCAATGCAAGAACATAACTACCAATCTAGCATTGTGATGATCGCAAGAACAACCTAGTAAGCACTCTCTAAGGAAGCACATAGTATTTATCTGAATTGATACGAATCGAATCCAATCCAATCGATTTGGATCAAACAAAAAACACTAACTACGGGAGCACGGGGAACAGATAGCTTACCGGAGCGTTGTCGTCGAAGGGAACGCCGACCGCGGATCAAACCTGGCGGGAATATGGGTTCGATCGACACAGATGAGCTGACCATTGCAAGGCCCAATCCAAGGGCCCTCGCCACTGCATCGGTCCTCCTCTTAATGCACGCGGTGGTGGAAAAGGGTGCCGCTGTCGATGCTCTAGCCACGCTACCATCGGCTTGGCCAGGAGCAAGGAAAAAATCCCCTACCGGACACGGCCAACGGGCTTCCCGTAATGCCATCGTCACCTTCCTCGGTAACCCCCGTTGCTAGAACTCTGTCCCGAAGCCATCATCGGAGTAGTCATCTTCCTCGGCATTGCAACTTTGCATGGTGTCTTCTCCACACACTCCCCCCGCGCCTCCATCAGAGGAAGCACACGATGAGCAAACCCTAACCGACCGGTACATTAAGACTACATTGTCACAATCTACCTCACTGCCAGAGATTACCACCCTCAAAGGAGAAACCCTAGCCTACAACGGTTGCCTCCCGATCGCCAAGATGATCACCTCCGAGTCACCCTAGGGTAAAACATGTGGTGGACCCATTAGAAACGGCGCCAACTCACTCTTTTTTATTGGTATAGATGAATTGAGTCATAGGGGGCTGACTTCAAAAAATGCAATGTTCTGTGGCGTGATATTTCTAGTTTTTTTTGTAATGCCAAACTATTTTTTGCAGGGTCTTGCGTATTTGAGCAATGTGGTGCATTCTTTAGACCTCAATTTTGGTATTTTTAGGAAAACTCTATCCCTACATATGAGTTCCTACAAAAAGTTGTACGTTCCAGTTCATTTGGATCCTAAGTACCTCCCGAATTAAACTAGTACGTAGACTTTTTGTAAAAATCATACACATGAATAGCATTGACGGTATTTTTATCACCGGGTGCCCTGGTTTTCAAACTGTCTGGTGACTATTTTTGTTTGGAATAGTGGTGCTTTGTGTGAGAAATCATGCGGATGTGCCGGTTTTTCCCGCAAAAAATAATGCCGGTTTGACATTATTCGATTGTTGACTGCAGCAACATGTGTGGGTGGGGCTGAATTGTGAAACACGGAGTACTCCGAAACATGTTGCTAGACGGTACTCCTACCTTTTGTAGCTTCTTGTTACTTTTTTTTTTCTTGCGTTGTGCTTCACGTTACTACGTACTACTGTGGATTCCGTTATGTCTATCGTCCTTTGGTAAAGCTGATTGACTATGAAGAGAAAAAGCCTTCACCATTGGGTGGTACAACAGTGGATTTAAACTGTCGCTTTTGCTACCTTTGCTTCCCGGTGTAGGCCCACCGCAGTCATAGCGTGCAGTTGTGCACATTCTTTTTCAACGTTTCATGATAATGTCTCAAAAGACATTATCCCCACAAAAGAAATGTTGTCTCAAAAGACATGACTAATTCGGCCTCCACCCCCGGTGCTCTCCTTGAAAAGCTTATGAGAAAACATTCGTATGAATACGTTTGACACGGGCGATGGAAGTGAAAAATTCCTTCATTTCTGGGCTATGCATGATAATCGTATGCAAGGACCAAACTGTAAATGAGCGGTAAACTCCAATCCAAGTCTCCAATTGAGAGCTTGTCAATGGTCAAATCACAGGCAGAAAGCCGATGGGTTCAGTCGGCAAGATAGCAGGGAGATCCGCGTGCGTGTCCGCACCGAAAACTGACGTGATACCCGTGACAAAACGCACCGATGAGTTTCAGGAAAACGTGGAAGCAGAAAAGAGAAAACGAATTGATCGCCGACGACCTTGCTAAAGTCCTGGGGACTCGCTAACAGGTCACGTGATTAACATACTGCCGCTGCCATACCTGCTATCATTAACCATCACTATTCACTAACCAGTAACCACCAGGGCAGAAAAGAACGGAGATGCCTTGTGTAGCTTCCCTGGATGTTGCACAGCTCGCTGATTGACTGCCATGCTACCTGTCCCCGCCTACGGCAAGTGTAGCCATCAAATGTTTTGTGTCTCCTCTTCAGTGCAAAAAGGAAGGAAAAAGGAAGAGCGTGCTTTAAAATTATCCTTGAATAGCTTTTCACTTTGAGGGCTTGGAGTTTGGAGGGTGCCGAGTTCAAATTCGTACTAGCACTGTAGCAGGTGATGTATCGGGGAGATGGAACGCTGGTTGACTGTTTTTTTAAAAAAAAAAGGAGGATTGTCTCCGGTCTTCGCATCACAGTGATGCATGCAACCAAAATATTAAAAGAAGTCTTCAACTAGTATGTCGATGGCGTGTTTTCTGAAGATAAATGGGTTGTTCTTCCTCCCGTTTTAGAATTGGATTGGATGTTCGGCATACGAAAAACAAGATATACTTCCTCCCATTTAAAGTTGCGCACAAGAAATGAGAGTACAAGTGCAACGTTCCCATTGCCCTTCAAATTTCATGTGCCTCGTTTTATCATCTCGGGGACATTGATTCGCTGCACATGCTTCAGAAAGCAAGTGATATACGAGCACAAGACAAGTTAATTGGAAAGAAAGAGTAGATTAGCTCCGCCCTTTTTGTGACTTTTGAATGTCAATATAGCACAGGAATTGCATTAAAAATGTAGAAGGACGGATCATGTATTCCGGGAGAATTTTGAGAGGCTAATGGCATCTACAAAGTGAACCCTCAGGTGCGTCCGGATCGAGCGGTCCGAATGCAATTTGCCATCCAACATCGTTCTGTATCTGTCCGCGGACTGGTCCGGTTGTCCAAACTCCTGAAAACCGGAAGCAAACTAGGGGAGCTCTGTGGGACTCCGGACCTTGCCATTGCCGGGTCTCCGAGCCGCCACACCGCATTGCCTACGTCGCCGTCCCACACTTCTCGATTGTCAGTTGTGCAGGTACCATCTGCTCAAGTGGAAACCGTCCGCGGGGGAGGGGGGTATGGGGGTGTGGGGGTGATCACACCCGGCAAGTGTTCAGTGAAATGCTTGTGCTAAATTTTTGAAAATTTTCCTTCCTTCTTTGAAGCAATGGATTCAAACATGGAGTACATGTACAAACACTACGTTGAGTCCTCCCCCGATTACGATGAGGAGAATTACGCGGATGAAACGGCGATGATCCAGACGGTCCTTCCCGATGCGGAGCGTGTGAAAGAGCATGTTTTCAACTTCAAGTGATCGATCAAAGGTAATCGAGCGTTGAGCCCGAACATGGCACACAGTACAACTTTGCGTCTGATGCCCTATCCACTGATAACTTTCGACATTGTTTTCGGAAGCAAAAAAAATGTGTTCAATTGCCTCTACAGTGGTGTCCGGAGCTACGATGACTACTTCATTTTGAAGAAGGATGTCATGGACCTGCTAAACAATGGAATTCGAAGACCTTATAGGAGGTGATGACATGTTGTGTGATCATGAATAACATAATTGTGGAGGATGATGGTGAAGATGCTGCAGGAGATCTAGAATTCGAGAACATGGTGATCCTATCCAACTCCCATATCAAAATCAGTCCATGTTTGATGAGTTTGTCCAAATGCATCAACAAATTCGGCATCGACCAACTCATGAGTAGCTCAAGAAAGGTCTGATTGAGCATCCGTCGGCGGTTAAAGGGGATAACTAGAACATATGTGCAAGCTTAATTCAAGTTTTAAACTAGTTTATTTGAAAACTTAGTTGGATTGTAATATTTAACTTGAAACTACTGTCGCATTTGACCATTTTCACTCATCAAATATTTTATATGCTATTTATTTTGAATGTTCCAAACATAGGAAAAAATAAAGACGGGCATTTGGGGACAAGGTTGGATGACCAGCTTCTGTATCACTGTTCACAGACTGGTTTGAACTAGTCCGTGGACAAATACAGTGTCCGTTTTCGGGGCCGATGTTGGTGATGCCCTTAAATGGCACCTGCCTTGAAATGAAGGGAATATATATCAAGATGAATCTTTTTGAGAACGTGTTAAATTGTTGTTAGTGCATATATATTTTGATCCTTATATCGTTCCATACTGCATCCAAAGCCATATATTACCATGGGAGAAGCTCCCACCTGAATATATAAAACTCAAAGTGGCCATGACAAGATACCGGAACTCAAAGAAGCCATATATTACCATGCTCGTTTATAAGGGAAATCAGATCGAAAATCTAAACACAGAAAATCGGGTGCCCATGACAAGGCACACCCCAGCTAGCAGACAACATTACCATCACCAAGAGAGGCGCAATAGGATGTGAGGTGTTGTCGAGGGTATCACAATACTATGACTTCACAAACTGCCGAGAATACCCGTGTGTGTGGCCGATCCCCACGACACGATACAAGAGCACACACAATCAACGAGTGTCATAAACATGACCACAAGTCTCCGTTGGAAGTGTCATGATACTGGAGCAATGCAAGTTAAGAGACTGCCGAGGAACACAAACCTTGATTGGGGGCTCTGCCACCGGCAAACCATGCCGATTAGCAGGTAGAGGAGGCATCTTGAGTTGTTGAAGAGGAAAGATCAACCAAGATAACACCAAGAGCACGATGCTCGCCTAAGAAAAGGGTCGCCATGGGTGGGAACTGAGCATGCACAACATTAGAGACGTGATATCACCGGGTAGTCAAGTAGAAGAACATCATGAGGGGTAGAAAATGTAGTACTACGGTGCCAAAGCAACCGTGGTAGAAGCCCCGAGAATACCGCTGAAGGAGAACACACAAGAAACAGTAGGCCGCACCACGACGCCAAACGGTATTGTAGCCTGGCCCAAGAAACTCACACCAGCACACACCACAATCGACCACAAAACAACCACATCACCACCAGGAGCTATACCACGACAAGCACACACCACCATCGACCCAAAAAACAGCCACACCACCACTAGGAGCTATCCCACGACGAGCAACTAACTCTCATACACAATATATTGCCAGGAGCTTGACGTAGAGGGCATGGTTGTGCAACGACGATAATGAGATTTATAGTCCAGTGCATGTAGCTATTGGGATAACGAAATAATGGCGACGACAAGATATGCTTGACTTTCACTTGGCGGTGCTTGCCGAGTATCCAGTCTCAAACTCTAGGGTGAAAACACCAGGTCTAACCCGAGTTGGTTATACCTTGCAATGTCAACGTTTTTGCGTTGTTACCTTGTTAAAGGCATTGCTTCAATATGTTTGGAACCATTCTTCAAGGTGAAAATCTAGATTCTGGTCTTTGGTGGTTGGATCCGTTGATAGAGGTGCTTAGGTGTCATTTCCTTTGTGAAGACAATGTTGTTGAAGCATCCCGTTGTCCTTGTGATGTTAAGAGATGGTTGGTGCGGATATCATCGTTGTAGTTTGTCGATCACTATTTTTGATCGCTTTAGATTTCTTTTCTCGCTTAGGCATAACTTTGGTCTGTATGATTTTATTATTTATCAGTGTGACTTTCTATGTGTGCGTTGATGTTGACTGTGTACATCTTAGTATGCAGAGAGAACAGATGTATACTTATTGTTTTTGTATCCGCTTGATGCGGCATATTGAGTGAATAAAATACACCCTTTGATGAAAATAAAATAGTGAAGATAAATCTAGGTGAAAGATTAATGATAGGAAAATGACGACCCTCTCTAGTTAACTTCACTAATACCATGCGACTTCTCTCTAAAAAAAACTAAGCGATTTTTTTGTGTCGTGCCCATCACGAACAAGTATGCAACCTCTCTGCAAATAAATAAATAAATAAAATGAACAAGTGTGCAGCCAAACTACAGAGTACCGACGATTCCTCTTGTGGATGGTTGGACCTAGGCACCTAACGAGTTAGGCCTTGTACAATGCTAGGTGCTTAGGGACGTGCTTAAAAAAATAAACCGTTTTTTCTGAAACACCAGTGACTATTTCTACAGGAGAGACGCTTAATTAAGCGTCTACTCGCTACAAATAAGCACAGATACTTAAAGAAAAACCGGTTTATTTCTCTAAACATCTCCTCGATCTAGCGTCTTGCATTGTACAAGGCCTTAGACGGTCGGAGCCATGCAGCAAAGGAAAGGGTCTCCTGCTTTGTGTTGCAACCGGCAGGTATAGGCAGGGCCCCTACGTGCTTGGAGGGCTGCGGTCGTGCAACAGTCTGATGAGAGCATCTTTAACCACGACTTGCAAATCCCGTCCCTCAAACGCCCGCGGACACGCCCGGTCAGTGACCGGGCGTGTCCGTTTTGAACCCCTACTTTTTCATCCGTGCAGCCGCATCTATCATATTTTTCCTCATATGTCCGGTCACTTGCACGTAATTGGTGAAGAAGAAGAGAGAGAAAGAAAAGAATGAATAAAGAAAGAGAAAAGGTGGTCCGGGGTGGGGTCACGTCCTACATGGCGGACTGACCGGGCGCGTCCGGGCGCGTCCGCGACCCCTCATATCGTCCTCATATTTGAGATGGATATGAGGGGTGCCGGTCAATCCGGGCGTTTGAGATGGGTATGAGGGGTCCGTCTGGGTCGATTTTTTGTGACCGGGCAGTGACCGGACGGCCTGTCCGGGCGTTTGAGGAGGGTATGAGGGGTCCGGCTGTAGATGCTCTGAGAAGGTATAAATTATCTGGAAAACGCGCGTTAACCATGTGTAGGCCTTGTTTGTTTAAAATCAGCCTTGTCAGTGAAGCTAAATTTGGATTCATGCCATTACGTACAATTTGTACGTAATTAATCTTAAGTGCTGATGTGAAGCATATTAATTGGGCCTGGATTAGTGTCTGGCCCCCACGGCTGAATTCGCCCGGGGAGGGGGGAGGGGGTGTGAGGGAGTTTAAGCAAGGTTTCATAAACCCTTTGGTACGCTATTCCTAGGTGTAGGATTTTCGTTGTCTGAAGCACGTCCCGGTGTGCTTCAGTGGCAAAACTGATTATGAGCTTTGCCACTAAAACGAAGCTGTAGCTGATTCGAGAATTTTTGTCCAAAAGGACCACCTGCCCAGTGGAATTGCCAAAAGAGACCACCTGCGAGTCAAATTGCCGGATCAGACCCCCCCTGCCGCCACCAGCGCAGGCGGCCGGCCAGGCGGCTGGGGCCTGCCGCCACGGGGTGAGGCGGCAGGTACTGTTCACGCGCACTGTTTGCGCAGGGACGTTTTTCGCGTAGTAAAACGAGAACGGACGAGCGAACAGTACCTGCCGCCTCAGGGCTTGGCGGCAGGTACTGTTCATGCAGGATGAACAGTGATTTCGAAAAAATTCAAAAAATAGCGGAAAAATTCAAAAAAAACTGAAATTTTGCACCCACTTAGAACACTCGATCGTCTTTGCTGTCAAAAAAGTTCAGTATTTTTTTGAATTTTTTCGCTATTTTTTTGATTTTTTTCAAAAACACTGTTCATCATGCATGAACAGTCCCTGCCGCCACGCCCTGAGGCGGCAGGTACTGTTCGCTCGTCCGTTTCCGTTTTGCTGGGGTGAAACCGTCCCCCTCGTGAACAGTGCGCGTGAACAGTGCCTGCCGCCTCACCCCGTGGCGGCAGGCCCCAGCCGCCTGGCCGGCCGCCTGCGCTGGTGGCGGCAGGGGGGTCTGATCCGACAATTTGACTCGCAGGTGGTCTCTTTTGGCAATTCCACTCGGCAGGTGGTCCTTTTGGACAAAAATTCGCTGATTCGAATCCAATCGAAGTTGAAACAAATATGCTATAGAAGAATTTGTCTTATCCACAAAAATCAGTGATGAAGTGTTATACGGAAGGATTTATCCAATGGACACTGATACACACTATAATGAAGTAGTGATGATAAATCTGGTAGGTGGAAGATTAAATTGTAGGAAAATGATGAACCTTTCTAACTAACTTTACTAACATCGTGCGACGGGTTTAGCCACTGAGGCGAACGCATGTAGCTTTTTATCTCCTTTAAAGTACGATTTTTTTTCAAGGTTTGATCGAGCTCAATTAACGGTGCAAATTTGAAAGGTATTTTTTTTCAAGGATTGTTAAAATTCCTATGCCTGTACTGAATATAAAAGGGTCATTGTGGGTCGCTCCAACTGAAATTGATTAACAGAACTCGACCTGTCGTTGCATTGATACATTATATACTGATCAACTAGACCACCCTGATTGATTTTAAAATCCTGGCTGTGCCACTGATTAATACAATTATTACACGAGAACATCATCATCAAGCGGGTACAGTTTCAGTACAACATAAACCGGTAAACTCGGAACGCCGAGGTAGCCAGCAATCTGTGGAAATTACCTCATATGAGCATGCTAGCAATCCATGGAAATTAGGGAGCATATATATGATAAAAAAAGGTAAATTACGTACGGACAGAAATAAAGGCAACAAGAGCAAACCGGCAACTGACGTACTCCTATACTACTAATAAGGAAGAAATACAGAAAATATAGGGAGCTTCAATCTGGAGACTGCTGCGCTTCGTGCTTGATTCGTGAATTACTAGTAGGATCCAAGTAACCCAAGGTCCATCGGCCGAGCAGTTGATTAAACGACGCTCAGTGGCTAGGAGGCTTGGACCCATCCGCCGTGCGTGGTGTAGTTCCTCTTGACCTGATCTCAACATGCTGCAGGTAATCGTGCAACAATCAAACATTATTTTATCCATCCACAGATTGAAACCCATTACAAATTAAGCTCGCGTGCAGGAGAGGAAACTAGAGTTTATCTTCGTGACTTGGTGAGCATACCTGAGATGACGCTGCCTTGGGCTCACCAGCAGCTGCAGAGGGACGACACACGATTGAGACCGTTATCACCTAGGGTGGAGGGATTCTGGTTTTGTTGTATGTATGTACTTGTACTGCATGTTATACTTACCGACTGCGTCCTTGTGCCCGGCGCGGCCGCAGACGGCGAAGCGGCCGACGAGGCCGATGAACTTGCTCTTCAGTTGCGCGGCCAGCTTGGCCATGGCGGGCGGCCGGTGCAAGAAGCTAAAGCTAGCTTATGGACTATGGAGCGCGCGCAGCAAGCACTCGGTTCATCGCTGCTGTGGACTCCCTCTAGCTCAGTTTAAATACTGGTAGCTAGCTAGCTAGTGGAGGGGCTAAATTCTGTGTCGTACCCACCATGATGAACATGGACCTCCACTAACTTTAATTTGCAGCCAAGCGTGCCGCGCTAATTAAGCACATCTGTTGTGGAGCTAAAAGATGAGTGTATTGGTCCCCTCTGCAATCGCCACAAAGCACTGCGTTCTGTTCTATTCTATGACTTGACCCATTTAATTTGTTAGCGAACAAAAACGTCAAATCGTTAAAAGATTATATGCATATGTGTATTAACATTTTTTGTGGGTTTAGCTGACAGGTTAATAGAAAATCGAGTGAATTACTCGGTGCGCCAGTCAAATTGATACGACTAATTCTGGTAAGATGACACTGGGTCAAGCAAAACTTTTCACGTGATACTTGTTTTACTAAACTGGTTCACTATGTGACATTATTCGGATTTTGTAATTAGTGTGTACATGTTTGTGGAGGAAAATAAGTGGGGCTATACATGTGTGCGAGAATTATTTGATAAAACTGATCATCTTGTCATTCTGTGCTAAACAAGCCATATGTAGTGGGCAACACGGCAAACGATGACTGTCTTGATTTTCTTCCCTTTGGTAAATTCACTTTTGATTGCGTGGAGGGATTCTTTGTTGTTTCCTAGTATCAGTATTAGAGCAAGTACGTAGATTTGTAGTCTTGAGAATGTCACATCAGGTAACCAGTGGATTTAAAATAAAGTTACAATGGGACACGCAATATACACTAGTAAGGTAACACTAATAAAGAGTGGCTCAAGCAAAACTTTTGGTAAGATAACACTGAGTCAAGGGCATCGGTTCTTTGGCCATCCTCACCGCTTGGTGCCTTTGGAGGCATCGCAATGCAGCCATCTTCGACAGGTTAAAACCCTCCACCTCCCTGCTTGTGAGGACGATCAAGGATGAAGCGCGCTGCTGGGTGAACGCAGCCGCCGTCGGCTTAGCTACAATCATCCATGTAACCTAGCGTTCTTGTACTCGGGCTGAGCAACCCCTCATTTGCTCGTTGCGTCTCTCTGCTACGCCTCTTAGCGTACATAGTGTGAGATTCGCTCTATCCCTGTAATTCTACTTCCCCTATAAATGAAAGGATACACATCCAATACGTATTCGCAAAAAAGATAACACTGGGTCAAGCAAAACTTTTCACTTAATACTTCCTTTTACTAGGGCCAGATATGGATAAGGCTATAAATATGCAATTGCTGGCCCCTTTTTGAGCGACTGTCACGGGTTAAAGTTAGGACCCTGATAATGCCCGAATGTTCGGTCTGGGAGCTCCCCAGATCGAACGTAAGGTTCGGTACGAAGGATCAACCCTCACGAACATTTTCGTTCGATGTAAACCAACTCCTGGCACAATGTTATCCTCTGGCCCAACTATTTTTCTTTGAGAAAAATCCTCCTCTGGCTCAACTTTGACCTTCATGTAGCTTCTAGGCCTTTCTCTAGGCCTCCTAGCCCAACACAATTCTTTTTTTTGCAGAAAAGTAAAAAAATGAGAAAAACATGCCAAAACTATTTAATAGAGAAAATCAGGAAATCACAAATGGCAAAATGTGGTAATTGTTGCCATGAGAAGGTAGAAAAATCGTTGCCATGGAAAAATGAAAAGTAGATTTGCCATAAAAGAAAATTACAGGGCATCTACAACATTACCAAAAAAATCATGGCAATGTAGGTGATTTTTCCATAGTAAAATAAAATAGTGGAAAATGCCATGGCAAATAAAAGTTAAAATTTTGCATGATGATATAGGCAAATTTTCCATGTCAATGAACGTAAATTTGCCATGGCAGACAAAAAACTCAATTTTGCCCTGCCAATAAGTAAAAAATTTCCATGATAAAAAGTAAATTTTGCCATGTTCTTAAAACTAAAAATGTTATGATGATCAATTTTTTCACACAATTATCATTTGACTATTCAACAAAATGTTTCAAATTTCGGCATGCTGTATGTGACATAAAATTTGCTTTTTTGCCATGCGACCAAATGCACACAAAATTTTGCAATGATATGCTCAGTAGATCTAGAAACTTGAAGGGGCATATTAAGAAAACAAAAATGCCATGGAAAACACCCATGGCATTATATATTTACTAAAAAAATCATGCTTTTTACAACGAAAATTGCCATGTATGTATTTTTTTTGCCGTGCCACAAAAATAAGTTTGCCATGGTAGTTGAATTAAACTTGCCATGGTCCGTAAACTAAGTTCACCATGGTCCATAAAATTAATTTTGTCATCTAGAGCATGAAGAAGTGTTACCCAAAATATGGAGAAAAAGAGTTTTCCATAGTTCATGAATTTAATGAAAAGTAAAAAAAATCCATGAGTGAATAGTAAAAATTGGCCTGCATGTATAAGTAAAATTGCCATGTCAATAAAACTAAAATTGTCGTGTCAAAAAAAATAAGAAATAAAAACTTTTCATGGCAATAAAAATGAAAATCTGTCATGGCAAAAAAGAGTAGAAAATTGCCATGGCTATAAAAGTAAATTTACCATGATATAGAGTAAATGACATCCAGAAAACCCCTCAAAAAATTGAGAGCATGTTGCATTGACATGGAAAAACGATCTTTTAAAATGAATAAAAATTTGGCATGGTTTATGGAAAATTCATAGCATATTCATATAAATTTTTGCCATGGCAACTATGTACTAAAAATAAAGATGAAAGGTATTAAAGATTGCAAATTTGGCATGTCAGTTGATGATTATTTGCCATGTCAAAATGATCTACAATTCATAATGATTTAGCATGGTATTGAAATTATGTCTACTTCATGAGAAATGTAAAAAATATGGTATGAATTAAAGATCATTTGTCATGGCAATTTTAGAGATATGTGATTAAAAGATCTCTAAACACATGGCGAATTAAGAGAACATAGTGGATTGACATGGCAAAAACAAATTGTAAAAGAATGAATAGCAATTTTCCATTGTAAGTATTTACTAAAACAAAAGCTATCATGGCAATCATTTACTAAAAAAAAATCCATGGTCTATCAAAAATCATAGTTGCTCTCTAGAATGTTACATTACATAATATCATGTCAACTACTCCCTCCATTCCGGTATCTAATGCGCATAGTTGTAGGCACACGTACCTACATGTGAGCTGGAGGCTTAAGCTTGGAGGAGAATACCCCTTCCAGGCCTATACGTCGATGCAATTCGAGAGAAGCGACAAGCGAGGAGGCTGCATGTGTGCTAATGCAGAGGGCTATTTGGGTCCAAAGTAACGAAAGGCTGCAAATGCGCACTATAAACCAGAATTTTCCTAAAAACCTATACACACAATATATAGCAATGGATGGAGTATTTACTAAAAGAACATATTACATTGACATGACCAAATATTAGAAAATTGCTATGAAAACAGTATATGAACATGGCAAACTATCTGTAATTCATGGCTACAATCTCTAAAAATCAATGTTCAGGATATCGGTGACTTGTAGCTGCTCGGTCGGGTGAGGAGTAGGGATTAATCGGGGAATCGACCTATTAACTGAATTTATTTGTAACCCATTTATCGGTAGGTTAATTAGGGCCATATCTATATATCTTAGCTACATAGAAACATCCAATGTAGTAAATGCCTTAATATGCTATTGTACACAATGAACTTAACAAGGAAAAGTGTTACCTTGATGTTGTGATGTTGTTGCAACCGATCTAGAAGTCCATGAACATGCAACATTGAGAACAAATGCATCAATATGTGCTCTAAATTAGACAAAAGAAATCAAACTTGGCAACTACACATGTCAAGCAAAAGAACAATGTCACAAACTCACAAAGACACAATCTGATAATCATAACAAGGTTCACAAATAGAAATAGGTAGTTCTCAGTTCTCACACCACACAATCACAACAAACAAAGTAGCAAGCAAATCAACAAATAACACAAATGGAAACATGCAAAATAAGATAGTTCTCGCATCTCAAGTTCACAAGAAGATAGCAGATCAGCAAAGAACACATATATGCTCAATGGCTTCAAGGCTGTTGTGTCTCCTCATCTTCAATGTCCTTGGTTGATATCATCCCATCATCGTCAGACTCAAATCTATCTCTTCATCCATATCGTACACATGTTCAGACTCATCTTCTCCATCTGAAAGAAATTCATCAACTTCATGAAGTTCTCTCACTCTTGCACTCCTACGAGGGTTTGTAGCTTAGGTAGCCCCCATTGCGTCATCAAGAACACCATATGCTATACCCGAGACAGGATCAAAGTCATCTTCTTCATTGTATGCATCAGGACATATACAATCTGGTGCTTGTGTTGCATCACAAGCAAGAAGAACATCACTAGAGCTGGAAAACTTCTTTCTTTTGTGCAACATTCTTCCATTGAACTGGATGTAAACTAGCTTGTCCATACGCCGCACACCTAATCTATTTCTCCTCTTAAGATCAACCTACAAATAGTGAAATTTGAAATTAAATCCTAGTTAGACTACACATACTCTTCCATACACAATAGAAATGAAAATTGGGATTGAGAGTTACCATTTGAAAAGTGCTCCAATTTCTTTCACATCTGGATGCACTTGATGTCAAGTTGGGTATCCTTAGGGCAATATTTTTGCAAAGTAGGACATTGTAGTCCATAGTCCTCCCACCACTCCCCGACGTGTACAAGAAGGAAAGTAATATGCAATCGGTCCAAATTTCAGAAATGCAATATGCAAAGATTTCCTTGGAGCACAAGCTTACCGACATTGAATTCTGCATTGTCAATTGCTCTTATGGCAACCACCTTGCCAAACAAGCCTTCCTTCTTTTAAAACTTATTATTTTCAATGTTCATCACTAAATTTTGCGCTTGACCATCATCATGATAGAAGGTCTCAACAACTTGGTAGAACCCACTCATGACTTCTAAATCAACAAAGATGGATGGGTTTGTATAACTATAATATGGATTCGGCATGTATGCAACCATGTGTAATGGAGAATCAAACCTCCCTACCATCTTGGAATCCATGATCGTAGTGATCACCGTGTAGTCTTTCTCTGAATGTCCAACAACATCCATTATTGCTTTTTTTTACCTCTATTAGCTCACCATAAAATCTTGTCATTGATTGACCGTCACTATCAGCCAACCGAAGCACCTTCACCAATGGTTCAAAAACCTTGTATAGACCATAGTACATACCCAAGTATTAGTCAAGATTCAAGACTGCACAAAACAACCACCAACTAGAACATAGAAGATAAAACAATCACTAACTAGAACATAAAACAACCCATACCTTAATGCAAAGAGATACATTTTCCAATACCCCCTACTCATGATTGTGGCATGAGTCAAATTTCCCTTCGTTGTTCTTGCGTGCTTGCATTCTTCCCAAGCATCACTACAAACCATTACTCTTACTTCCTTCTTCTTAGCAGCCAAACTTTGCAAAGTAAGGAATGCTGAAGCAAATCTTGTCACTCCTGGTCTCACAATATCTCTCTTTTTAGTATATGACTTCATCAAGGATAATGTTTTATAATGTGCACAAAGGAAAATAGTCATGTCCTTAGATTTAATGATTGTAGGACCAAATTGTTTCAACCTCCCAACAACTTCCACCATTAAATAGAGTTGCACATGAGGTGCAAAAGATCTTTGGCCATGAGTCTTTGAGATATGTCTTTGCTCCCATGTTGTTGTAAGAATTATCCGTGAGTACTTGCACACCATTATCAGCACCTACAAAGCAATGAAAATGAAAGAAGATTGATATAAAGCAATGAAAGAAATGATGGAAGTAATGGAATAGTTAAGATTCAGGTCATACCAAGTTTGGCAATGCATTCATTCACATAGTTGAAGACTCTTTCCATCTAACAATTCTGACAGGTCCATCTAGGTTGCAGTGCCTATTGAACGGTGATCTAGTCACTAGAACTAACATATGTTCCTTCCAGTCTTACTCCTTGGGTATTTGGGGTCCTATACTCCTATCATGCCTGGTTTCTCAAGGTTAAGGCAAAATCCTAACTCATGCTACCCCTTAAGCAGGTCTTGATATGCATAATGGGGTTGCCTAACAATCGAATCCTTCCAGTTCCTTACTGACTTCATTCTTTATACTCGAAACATCAATACATTTCAATCTCCTCTGTCAAAGTTCCATTCGGTTTGCCCTTCGGTTTACTTCACCGTAGGGTAGTGGGTTACAACATGTCTGACATGTCGGACATCTTACAACTTCTTGTTCGATTCCTTTTTCCCTTCATGTTAACCAGGTGTCTCCAATTTAGTCTCTCTTTTACTTTTGCGCTAACCGAGGTGTCTCTAGCCCTTTCCCCTGTTTCGGGTTCATAGCAACATTATAAAGTTAGTCAACAAGATTTTCATTCCTTGATAATTGTGTTGATACATAGTTTGCCATCCTGGCATTACATCATGACTATATCTATTATTTACAATCCTAAGGATGTATCTACGATTACACATCCTTCTCGCTAAGTGATCTCCTTCACTATGTCTACTCTTGCACTTCTTATTCAACTCCCCCTTAAAAGCTTCTAGTTCTTCCTCTCATTTCCTTAAGGTACTACTAGGTAGTGAGCTTGTCTTCTCTAGGTATCTCCTTAATCATTAGTAGTCATCATCCTTATACTCAGATGTAGTTGCATCATCCAATTTTTCGTTGCCTACATACTCGATTATAAATCCTTATGGGCAATTTTCCTTTGAGTCCCATTCTTAACATGAAATCCTTTCATGCTCTTGGGAACTCACTCTTAATTCCAAATTATAGCCATCAGCGATTGCTTCCTCACTATCTCCATGAGCTTGGTATTCGAAGTTTTTTTAAGAGAAGAGGTTGAGGAATGAACGAGGTAAGAAGATAAGTCCATTGAATAGTAGGGAAGTGAAAATAGGTCTTGTTCCGATGGTATTTCCATTTCCTAGGGTCACGACCAGTAGACAACATGTGCTCTGATACCATCTGTCATGACCCGGTCCCGAGAGTTGCCCCGAGTCTCTATGCTTTATGTGCTAGTCCCTGGATTGATTGTTGGCACACATAGTTGACGATGAAATACCAAGAAATAGCACATGTCATAGCATCACATCGCTAATCCAGTCTTTAATATATTACATACCTGTTGGCTCATGGGCCAGCTCACAATAAAATGTTACAGCAGACACAATATTCTATTCTTCTGGCATCCATCCACACACAGGCAACCATTGTGTATAGCATCACAACCCTACTCCGTATCTCTCCTTAGACCCAAAAAACCTACGACATGATATGTTGTAGCCACGAGGGACAATACATTGAATGTATTGGCAAGCTACACCTAATAACAACGTATCCTCCAATGTAATGAATGAGTAAAAGAGTTTCCAACCTGTTTTGTATCAAACCCTTTTTGATCAAAACCATTTCCAAATCAAATCCAATTGTTTTGTCAAAGCCAGGGCGAAGAAGACATGTCTAACATTTTCTAGCTATTGATGAGAACCATCCCGATTCTCAGAGATGGCAAGGGTTTTGTTTTTCAAGAGCGCTCAGTCAACGGTGTAGCAATGGGGACTCCATAACGCATCAACCATTGACACATATCACTCATAAAGGAAAAGTCCCAAAATGCAAGTGCGCACTCAATCATCAGAGCATTCAATGGGGACATCCAAAGTGCATCATTCCAGCGAAGCATTCACCTGCTTTCAAGTCCCGAGCCTACACTATGTTGTAGACTCAATGTTCAGGAAAACATGTGGCTAAACTATTCCAGGTTCAGCAAAGTATTGCATCAAAATGGGATGATGGCAAAAGTTTTTTCACGAATGCAACTTGCGTGGTAATCAATGAAGTTCTTCACTTAAACATAATCTTTGGAAATTGATGAAGTCCTTCCCCCACACACAATCTTGGTAAAGCTAATTTTCTGTCTCAAACAATCTATTGGAAGTAAAGAGTAATCATAAACATCCATACAATGCAATCAAATCATACAACACGTGCAGTGCATGGTGTCAATGTCATTGTGCTATGAGATCATATGTCATGAGTTGACTCATAAGTGTTTGGAAAATAACATAGTGGCTGTCATTTGGAATACATGTGCCATAAGGGTTCACATGCAGGTTTCAAAAAGGGTTCATCAGATAAGGAGTATGTGATGTCAGGTTGTGGTTGCCACATTGACGTGGCTTGAGACTGCGTCGATATTTCCCCAAAGAGGAAGGGATGATGCAGCACAGCGACGGTAAGTATTTCCCTCAGTTATGAAATCAAGGTTATCGAACCAGTAGGAGAACCACGCAACACTATGTAAACAGTACCTACACACAAAGAACAAATACTTGCAACCAGACGCGAAAGAGAGGTTGTCAATCTCTCCACGGTAGAAAGATAGATTAGATTGTAGTAGATTGGATAGATAGATCACACAAGAACACAAAATAAAAGAGGCAAATAAAAAGTGCAGCAAAGTATTTTTGGGTTTTTGGAATAATAGATCTGAAAACAAAAAGCGGCAAAAGATAGATCGGAAAGCAATATGTTGGAAAAGTAGACCCGGGGGCCGTAGGTTTCACTAGTGGCTTCTCTCATGAGTATAGCACACGGTGGGTAAACAAATTACTGTTGGGCAATTGATAGAAGATCAAATAATCATGACGATATCCAAGGCGATGATCATTATATAGGCATCACGTCCAAGATTAGTAGACCGAAACGATTCTACATCTACTGCTATTACTCCACACATCGACCGCTATACAGCTTGCATCCAGTGTATTAAGTTCATGGAAAAAGGGAGTAATGCAATAAGAACGGTGACATGATGTAGACAAGATCTATTCATGTAGGAATAGACCCCATCTTGTTATCCTTAATAGCAATGATACATGCGTGGCTCGCTGCCCCTTCTGTCACTAGGAGATGACATCGCAAGATCGAACCCATCACAAAACACCTCTTCCCATGGCAAGAAAAATCGATCTAGTTGGCCTAACTAAACCAAAGATTCGAAGAAGAAATACAAGGCTATAAGTAATCATGCATATAAGAGATAAAAGAAGACTCAAATAATATTCATGGATAGAAACTGATCATGAACTTAAAATTCATCGGATCCCAACAAACACATCGCAAAAAGTCATTACATCAAATAGATCTCCAAGAGACCATTGTATTGAGAATCAAAAGAGAGAGAGAAAGACATCTAGCTACTGCCTACGGACCCGTAGGTCTATGGTGGACTACTCACGCATCATCGGAGAGGCACCAATGAGGATGATGAAGCCCTCCGTGATGGTGTTATATTGGATCTCGCAGTTCTGGAATTTGCGGTGGCTGGAAGTATTTTTTTGTCGACTCCTCTAGGGTTTCTGGAGTATTTGGGTATTTATAGAGCTCAGAGGCGGTGGAGGGGGGTCCCGAGGCCACCACAACCCACCAGGGCGCGCCCGAGGCCTCTGGCGCGCCCTGGTGTCTTGTGGGCCCCCTAGTCCTCCTCCCGGGTGCTTCTTTGGCCCTCTGGCTTTCTTCTGGTCCAAAAAAAATCTCCAAAAAGTTTCATTGCGATTGGACTCCGTTTGGTACTGATATTCTGCGATGTAAAAAACAAGCAAAAAAGAGCAACTGGCACTTGGCACTATGTCAATAGGTTAGTCCCAAAAAATGATATAAAGTTGCTATAAAATGATTGTAAACCATCCAAGAATGATAATATAACAGCATGGAACAATAAAAAATTATAGATACGTTGGAGACGTATCACACATTCAATTAAAGGAATCTTGCAACTAGAGTCATGGTCTATGAATCTTGGATAACCGAGTTCATGTTTAAGCTTGAATGTCAATTCAAACATGTTGACCCTTCGTGAGTTTGAATACACACTAAGTGTTTAGGTTTCTATTGAGTTCAACAACTTGCTTTGTCTTCTTTCAATTTGAATTTGAATTAGAGTTCACCTTATTAGAATTCAAATTGAATTAAGATTCGAACTAAAATAGGTTTGAATTATTGAACCTAGGTTCAAGTTCAACATATTTCATAATGGACTAATGTTGGTTCAAGAATTCATTTGCAAAAAGTATTTCATTTAATTTATATTAATTAAATGACTTCTATGTTTCACTTAGGTTTAACTAAATTCAAATTAAGTTTGAACTTTCCCTAAAGTCAATACCAATCCAACATGTTTACTAAAGTTATTCATTTAACTTCAAGTTTAAAAAAAGTGAAATATAAATCCAAAATCATTTACTAGAGTATTATTTAAACTTCATTCATGTATGAACCAAACTCAAGTTTAAATTCAAAGTCATTTACTAAGTGCAAATAGTTTTCAATCTTACATAAGTTTGAAATAAATTCCAAATAAGTTTAATCCCCTAAAGTCAGTTGTCATTCCAAAATATTTACTAGGTTCAATTTAATTCCCGAAGTCACATGCCAATAATTTAATCAGATTAATTCTATGATTTTAAGGTTATAACCAATCTGGTTTGAATTTAATTTAAATTAATTAATTTCCCTAAAGTAAAGTGTAAAACCTACAATGTTTTCTAAAGTTTATTTATTTTAGATTTTAGCCAAGTCGAACTAAAGTCAAATACAACCCAAGTATTCGTAGTGTTCATTTAATTCTTAAATCTTATTGAAGTTTGAGCTAAAACAAAATTAGTTTTAAATCCCTAAAGTTAAATATAACTCCTAAAGTTAATTTAGGTTTCTCAATTATAATGTAAAAGGACTTATTCAAATTGGACTTATGGTTTTAAAGTTATAACCAAATTAAACTTGAACCGAATTCAAGTATTTTTTGAATATCCTAAAGTCAAATAAGTATCCAAAATATTTACTAAAGTTTACTTTGGGTTTTGGAAATATGTTGCAAAAGGAATTATTTCCTTTAGGTCTTTTTTAAAGTTAACATAAGTAGTTCTAAAATGTCATTCAATTCTGGCTTCTACTGAATTATTTTCAAGTTCATAATTTAAATTGTTCAAATTTGAGTTTCAGTGAGATAAGTTGATACGACAGTTCACTAGATTTATTCTACAAAAAGAATCAACTAAATTGGAATTCTAAATTGCAAGTTATGTCCAATTTAAATTTGAATTCATTCCATTCGAATTCAAAATTTAAACTATTCAAATTCTAAATTTTATTATTCGGGGTGAAAGTACATTTCATAAGGTTCATTTTGCAAAAAGAATCACTAAATTTGGATTAACATAATTAATGTTATGCTGGTTTTATGTTAGGGGGTTTCTGTAAAAACTGCCTTTTAATTTAATTAACAGAAATGTTTCGGATAATGTTGCGGATAAGGCAGGACACATGGTAGGCTATGAGTGGCTGGCACCGGTTTGATTTAAATTAAGTCGTGGCCGTTGAATCTAGATCTAACGGGTGTGGGTGTGTACCCCTTCGGGGGCTTAAGTGATCTAATTCGGATCGTTCATTCGCAGATGGATGAAAGAGAGAGAAAGGGGCTCACGAGGTGGCGCAAATCGCCGAAGATGGAGACAAATGGCGGTGTAGCTGGTCAGGATTGTGCGGAGCGGCCTATCCAATGGTTGTAGGCGCTCGGGGATGTCACAATAAGGTGCGGTCGGTCACGGCGGCATCAGGGGTGCCGTTAGTGTCATCCTACACATTCTCTATCATTGGTGGTGGATAAATGGAGTAACTGTGGTGCTCGGTTTGTTGTAGGGATCAACCGTTTTCTCTTTTCGGTGCGTCTGGGCAATGTCGGGATTCGTCGCCGGAGCAGAGTGGGTAGTGGCGATGTGGAGCTCCGTCGTGACAGCCTGAAGGCAGAGAGAGCGACCGAGGGACGGGAAGAGAGAGAAGGGATGCATGGGGTCTTATAGGGGTGCTCGAGAAGCGCGGGCGTGGCCATAGTGGGGAGATCGTGGGGGTGTGCGCCGGTGGTTGTCGAGAGGGGATCGTGCGCGTGTGCGGGAGGTTGAGGACGTCACCGACAGGTGGGGTCGGGTTGGAGCGACAGAAGGGGGAGAGAGAGAGGGTGCGCGTAGGCTGTGCTAGGTGTGCGCTAGTTGTGTTGTGGCCTTGCTCGGCTTGGTTGTAGATTAGGTTTGTCTTTTTCTTTTCTTTTTATTTCTGTTTCTTGTTTCATTTTGATTCGAATTTGAATTTGAATTTTCTTTCAAAGGCAGACTTGCTTTAAATTCCTATCTGGATATTTCTTGAATATATTTTATTTCCAAAATACTTTTCTTCTAGTATTCTTGAACTTGATTTTCTCTGAGCATCTTTGATTCATTTTGCCCATTTGTTTTATATTTTCCCGTTTGGGAAACTATTTCCTATTTAAACCCTTTAGGGGTTTTTTAGGTTTGTTTTTTTATTATTTTTGGTTTTGACCAAGGTCCACTGGGTTTCCACTTATCTTGTGGGCCTTTAACCTTCCTAGGCTGACCAGTCAAGCAATCAAGGTCAATCATCAAGCAAATTCTAGGCAATGTTAGCTAACTAGAGAGCAAACAAGGATTTCTCTAGAAAAATTTTGTTCCTTGCCAAAATTTTAATATACAAGACTTGGGAAAAATCTTGGATGTGACAGGTTGCCCCTATCGGTGAGATCGTTGAAGGGCGGCAGCGAGCCAGCCCATGGGAAGGTCGGGATTCAGTGTGGGTTTAGGTGCCAGCCGTGGGGGAGGTTGATGTCGGGCCACGACACCGACACATGGTACTGCCAGTGGTACTGCACGTGGTGCATTGGGATGTAGAGCCGGTCCCGTGGCCGGCATGCCCTCCGCGCCCGCGGCACCAACGTGAAGGCATTCGGCGATGGCAAAGGTGGCGCGCGGGACGAGTCAGCGCCGACGTCGAACTTGCACTTGCCCTGCCCTTGCCATTGAAGAACCCCATGGCGGATGCATGGGATAACTAGGTGTTTCTATCCCCGGAGAGGGAGACAGGGTGGCCAGATGTGGACGGGATGTTGGAAATATGCCCAAGAGGCAATAATAAAATGGTTATTATCATATTTCCTTGTTCATGATAATCGTTTATTATCCATGCTAGAATTGTATTGATCGGAAACTCAGATACATGTGTGGATACATAGACAACACTGTGTCCCTAGTAAGCCTCTACTAGACTAGCTCGTTGATCAGAGATGGTCAAGGTTTCCTGGCCATAGACACGAGTTGTCATTTGATGATGAGATCACATCATTAGGAGAAAGATGTGAGGGACAAGACCCAAACTATGAACGTAGCATATGACCGTGTCAGTTTATTGCTATTGGTTTCTGCATGTCAAGTATGTGTTCCTATGACCATGAGATCATGTAACTCGCTGACACCGAAGGAGTACGTTGTGTGTATCAAATGTCACAACGTAACTGGGTGACTATAAAGATGCTCTACAGGTATCTCCGAGGGTGTCTATTGAGTTGGCATGGATCAAGACTGGGATTTGTTACTCCGTGTGACGGAGAGGTATCTCAGGGCCCACTCGGTAATACAACATCACAATGAGCCTTGCAAGCAAAGTGACTAAAGTGTTATACACGGGATCTTGTATTACGGAACGAGTAAAGATACTTGCCGGTAACGAGATTGAACTAGGTATGGAGATACCGACGATCGAATCTCGGGCAAGTAATATACCGATGAACAAAGGGAACAGCGTATGGGATTAACTGAATCCTTGACATAGAGGTTCAACCGATAAAGATCTTCGTAGAATATGTAGGAACCAATATGAGCATCCAGGTCCCGCTATTGGTTATTGACCGTAGAGGTGTCTCGGTCATGTCTACATAGTTCTCGAACCCGCAGGGTCTGCACACTTAACGTTCGGTGACGTTTCGGTATTATTGAGTTATGTATGTTGGTGACCGAAGGTTGTTTGGAGTCCCGGATGAGATCCCGGACGACACGAGGAGCTCCGGAATGGTCCGGACGTAAAGATTTATATATGGGAAGTCATATTTTGGCGACCGGAAACGTTTCGGGTTTTTCCGGTATTGTACCGGGAAGCTTCTAGAAGGTTCCGGAAACTTCCGGAGGAGTCCGGAAGTCCACCAAGGGTTCCACCACGTCCCAATGGTTTGCATGGGCTGAGGGGAGGCGCCCTGGCCTTATTGGGCCAGGCGCACAAGTCCCTCAAGGCCCATGTGGCGTGGGAGAGGTGGAAAGTCCACTTGTTTATGGAAAGGGAGGGAATTGGACTAGGAGTCCAACTCCTCCCCCTTGGCTGCGCCCTAGGGTTTGGAGGGGCTGATCTCCACGCCCCTCCACCTATATATAGAGGGGAGGGGGCGCCCCAAGAGCACACACAAAGCCCTTGGCGTCCCTCTCTCTCCCTAGATCGTTTTCTCCTCCGTTCGCGGTTTCGGTAGCGCTAGGCGTAGCCCTGCCGGGATAGCACCACCACCACCGCCACCACGCCATCGCGTTGCTGGAGAACTCATCTACTACTCCGACCTCGCTCGCTGGATCGAGGAGGCGGAGACGTCAGCGAGCTGTACGTGTGCTGAACGCGGAGGTGCCGTCCGTTCGGCGCTAGATCGGGACGGATCGTGATTGGATCGCGGGACGGATTGCGATTTGGATCGCGAAGATGTTCGACTACATCAACCGTGTTTCTTAACGCTTCCCGCTTAGCGATCTACAAGGGTATGTAGATCCACTCTCTCTCTCGTAGTTGTTGATCTCCATAGATAGATTTTGGGTGTGCGTAGGAAAATTTTTGTTTCCCATGCAACGTTCCCCAACAGTGGCATCATGAGCTAGGTCTATGCGTAGATAACATGCATGAGTAGAACACAAAAGAGTTTGTGGGCGTTGATGTTCAGATTGCTTACTTCCTTAGTCTTATCTTGATTAGGCGGTATTGTGGGATGAAGCGGCTCGGACCAACCTTACTCGTCCACGTACGAGAGACCGGTTCCATCGACTGACATGTAACTTTGTTGCATAAGATGGCTGGCGAGTGTCTGTCTCTCCTACTTTAGTTGAATCGGATTCGACAGAGGCGGTCCTTGTAGAAGGTCAAATAGCAACTTGAATATCACCGTTGTGGTTTTGCGTAGGTAAGAATCGTTCTTGCTAGATACCCATAGCAGCCACGTAAAACATGCAACAACAATTAGAGGACGTCTAACTTGTTTTTGCAGGGTATGCTGTGATATGATATGGCCAAACACATGATGTGATATATGTGATGTATGATATGATCATGTTTTGTATAGATTATCACGACTTGCATGTCGATGAGTACGACAACCGGCAGGAGCCATAGGGTTGTCTTTAATTATTTTCGCCTTCTTTTGCTTTACTTTATTGCTATGAGTTAGCAATAGTTGTAGAAGCAATAGTTGGCGCGACAACCTCATGGCGACACGTTGATGGAGATCAAGATGATGGAGATCATGGTGTCATGCCGGTGACGATGGAGATCATGTCGGTGCTTTGGAGATGGAGATCAAAAGCACAAGTTCATGGCCATATCATGTCACTTATGATTTGCATGTGATGTTAATCCTTTTATGCACCTTGTTTTGCTTAGGACGACGGTAGCATTATAAGGTGATCCCTCACTAAAATTTCAAGATAAAATTGTGTTCTCCCCGAGTGTGCACCGTTGCGAATGTTCGTCATTTCGAGACACCACGTGATGATTGGGTGTGATAGACTCTACGTTCGCATACAACGGGTGCAAGCCAGTGTTGCACATGCGGAACACTCGGGTTAACCTTGACGAGCCTAGCATGTACAGACATGGCCTCAGAACACAGGAGACCGAAAGGTTGAACATGAGTCATATAGTAGATATGATCAACATGGAGATGTTCACCATTGAAACCACCTCATCTCACGTGATGATCGGACTTGGGTTGGTGAATTTGGATCATGTAACACTCGGATGACCGGAGGGATGTCAATTTGAGTGGGAGTTCTTTAGTAATATGATTAACTGAACTCGTTATCATGAACATAGTCAAAATGTCTTTGCAAATTATGTTGTAGATCAATAGCTCGCGTCGTAGCTCCCCTGTATTTTTGATACGTTCCTAGAGAAAAAGTAAGTTGAAAGATGATGGTAGCAATTATGCGGACTGGGTCTGTGATCTGAGGATTTTCCTCATTGCTGCATAGAAGGCTTATGTCCTCGATGCACCGCTCGGTGTGCCACCCCCTCAAGCGTCATCTGTGGGTGTTGAGAACATCAGACATGCACGTTTTGATGACTACTTGATAGTTCAGTGCGTCATGCTTTACGGCTTAGAATTGAGGCTCCAAAGACGTTTTTGAACGCCGCGGATCATATGAGATGTTCCAAGAGCTGAAATTGGGATTTCAGGCTCGTGCCCGTGTTGAGAGGTATGAGACCTCCAACAAGATTCTTTGCCTGCAAGATGAAGGAGAATAGCTCAATCGGTGAGCATGTGTTCAGATTGTCTGGGTGCTACAATCGCTTGAATCAAGTGGGAGTTCATCTTCCAGATAAGATAGTGATTGACAGAGTTCTCCAGTCACTATCACCAAGCTACTAGAGCTTTGTGATGAACTATAACATGCAAGGGATGGAGATAGTGATCCCGGAGCTGTTCACAATGCTTAAGACCGCGAAGGTAGAAATCAAGAAGGAGCATCAAGTGTTGATGGTTAACATGACCACTAGTTTCAAGAAGGGCAAGGGCAAGAAGGGAAACTTCAAGAATGGCAAAACAGTTGCCGCTCCAGTGAAGAAACCCAAGGTTGAACCCAAACCCGAGACTAAGTGCTTCTATTATAAGGGGAACGGTCACTGATAGCGGAACTACCCCAATTACTTGGTAGATAAGAAGGATGGCAACGTCAACAAAAGTATATTTGATATACGTGTTATTGATGTGTACCTTACTAGTACTCCTAGTAGCACCTGTGTATTAGATACCGGTTCAGTTGCTAATATTGGTAACTCGAAATAAAAGCTACGGAATAAACGGAGGCTAGCTAAGGGTGAGATGACGATGTGTGTTGGAAGTGTTTCCAAAGTTGATGTGATCACCATCGCACGCTCCCTCTACCTTCGGGATTAGTGTTGAACCTAAATAAATGTTATTTGGTGTTTGCGTTGAGCATGAACATGATTAGATCATGTTTATTGTAATACAGTTATTCATTTAAGTCAGAGAATAATGGTTATTCTGTGTACATGAATAATACCTTCAATGGTCATGCACCCAATGTGAATGGTTTATTGAATCTTGATCGTAGTGATACACATGTTCATAATATTGATGCCAAAAGATGCAAAGTTAATAATGATAGTACCACATACTTGTGGCACTGTCACTTATGTCATATTGGTGTTAAACGCATGAAGAAGCTCCATGCTGATGGACTTATGGAATCACTCGATTTTGAATCGCTTGATACATGCGAACCATGCCTCTTAGGCAAGATGACTAAAACCCCGTTCTCCGGTACAATGGAGCGAGCAAGTTGGAAATCATACATACTGATGTGTGCGGCCTGATGAGTGTAGAGGCGCGCGGTGGATATCGTTATTTTCTTACCTTCACTGATGATTTGAGTAGATATAGGTATATTTACTTAATGAAACACAAGTCCGAAACGTTTGAAAAGTTCAAGCAATTTCAGAGTGAAGTTGAAGATCATCGTGACAAGAAGATAAAATGTCTATGATATGATCGTGGAGGTGAATATCTGAGTTATGAGTTTGGTATGCAACTTAAGACAATGTGGAAATTGTTTCACAACTCACGCCACCTGGAACAACATAGTGTGATGGTGTGTCCGTACGTCGTAGTCGTGCTCTATTGGATATAGTACGTACTATGATGTCTCTTACGGATTTGCCACTATCATTTTCGGGGTTATGCATTACAGACAACTACATTCACTTTAAAATAGGGCACCATCTAAAGTCCGTTGAGATGACACCGTATGAATTATGGTTTGGCAGAAACCTAAGCTGTCATTTCTTAGAGTTTGGGAATACGATGCTTATGTGAAAAGACTTCAACCTGATAAGGTCGAACCCAAAGCGGACAAATGCGTCTTCATAGGATACCCTAAGGAAACAGTTGGGTATACCTTCTATCTCAGATCCAAGGGCAAAGTGTTTGTTGCTAAAAATGTTTCCTTTCTCGATAAAGAGTTTCTCTCGAAAGAATTGAGTGGGAGGAAGGTAGAACTTGATGAGGTTATTGAACCATCACTTTAGTTGGATGGTAGGACAACGCAAAAAGATGTTTCTGTGGTGCGTACACCAAATGAAGAGGAAGCTAATGATGATGATCATGAAACTTCAGATCAAGTTACTACTGAGCCTCGTAGGTCGACAAGGAATCGTACTGCCCCTAAGTGGTACGAAATCCTGTCTTAGAGGTCATGTTGTTGGACAACAGTGAACCTGCGAGCTATGAAGAAGCGATGGTGGGCCCGGATTCCAACTAATGGCGATGAGCCGTGAGATCCGAGATAGGATCCATGTATGAAAACCAAGTATGGACGTTGGTAGACTTGCCCGATGAACGGCAGGTCGTTAAGTACAAATGGACCTTTAAGAAGAAGAAAGACGATGATGGTAATTGTCACCATCTATAAGGCTCGACTTGTCGCAAAGTAGTTTCCGACAAGTTCAAGGAGTTGACTACGATGAGACTCTCTCACCCGTAGCGAATCTGAAGTCTGTTGGAATTATGTTAGTAGTTGCTGCATTTTTCGATTATGAAATCTGGCAGATGGATGTCAAAACAGAGTTTCCTTAACGGTTTCCGTGAGGAAAGGTTGTATGTGATACAACCACAAGGTTTTGTCGATCCTAAGGATGCTAAAAAGTGTGCAAACTCCAGTGATCCTTCTATGGACTGGGGCAAGCATCTCGGAGTTGGAATATACGCTTTGATAAGGAGATCAAAGATTTTGGGTATATACATAGTTTATAAGAAACTTGTGTTTACAATAAAGTGAGTGGGAGCACTATAGAATTTCTGATCGGTATATGTGGTTGACATATTGTTGATTGGAAATAATGTAGAATTTCTGGAAAGCATAAAGAGTTGTTTGAAAGGAGTTTTTCAAAGGAAGACCTGGATAAAGCTACTTAAATATTGGGCATCAAGATCTATAGAGATATATCAAGACGCCTAATAAGACTTTCAATGAGTACATACCTTGACAAGATTTTGAAAGAGTTCAAAATGGATCAGTCAAAGAAAGAGTTCTTGACTGATTTGTAAGGTGTGAAGTTGAGTAAGACTCAAAGCTCGACCACGGCAGAGGAAAGATAAAGGACGAAGGCCGTCCCCTATGCCTTATCCATAGGCTCTATATAGTATGCCATGCTGTGTACCGCACCTTGTGTGTGCCTTGCCATGAGTCTGTCAAAGGGGTACAAGAGTGATCCAGGAGTGGATCACTAGACAGCGGTCAAAATTATCCTTAGTAACTAAAGGACTAAAGAAATGTTTCTCAATTATGGAGGTGATGAAGAGTTCATCGTTAAGAGTTACGTCGATGCAAGCTTTGACACCAATCCGGATGACTCTTAGTAAGTAATCCAGATACGTATAGTGGAGCAGCCATTTGGAATAGCTCCAAGTGGAGCGTGGTAGCAGCATCTACAGTATGACATATAGATTTGCAAAGAACACACGAATCTGAATGTTGCAGACTGTTAACTAAAACCTCTCTCACATGCAAAACATGATCGAACCCCAGAACTCATTGGGTGTTAGATTCATAACAATGTAAATCACATAGCGATGTGAGCTAGATTATTGACTCTAGTGCAAGTGGGAGACTGTTGGAAATATGTCCTAGAGGCAATAATAAAATGGTAATTATCATATTTCCTTGTCCATCATAATTGTTTATTATCCATGCTAGAATTGTATTGATCGGAAACTCGGATACATGTGTGGATACATAGACAACAATGTGTCCCTAGTAAGCCTCTACTAGACTAGCTCGTTGATCAGAGATGGTCAAGGTTTCCTAGCCATAGACATGAGTTGTCATTTGATGATGAGATCACATCATTAGGAGAATGATGTGAGGGACAAGACCCAAACTATGAACGTAGCATATGATCGTGTCAGTTTATTGCTATTGTTTTCTACATGTCAAGTATGTGTTCCTATGACCATGAGATCATGTAACTCGCTGACACCGGAGGAGTACCTTGTGTGTATCAAACGTCACAACATAACTGGGTGACTATAAAGATGCCCTACAGGTATCTCCGAGGGTGTCTGTTGAGTTGGCATGGATCAAGACTGGGATTTGTTACTCCGTGTGACGGAGAGGTATCTCAGGGCCCACTCGGTAATACAACATCACAATGAGCCTTGCAAGCAAAGTGACTAAAGTGTTATACACGGGATCTTGTATTACGGAACGAGTAAATCGACTTGCCGGTAATGAGATTGAACTAGGTATGGAGATACCGACGATCGAATCTCGGGCAAGTAACATACCGATGAACAAAGGGAACAGCGTACGGGATTAACTTAATCCTTGACATAGAGGTACAACCGATAAACATCTTCGTAGAATATGTAGGAACCAATATGTGCATCTAGGTCCCGCTATTGGTTATTGATCGTAGAGGTGTCTCGGTCATGTCTACATAGTTCTCAAACCCGCAGGGTTTGCACACTTAACATTCGGTGACGTTTCGGTATTATTGAGTTATGTATGTTGGTGACCGAAGGTTGTTCGGAGTCCCAGATGAGATCCCGTACGTCACGAGGAGCTCCTAAATGGTCCGGAGGTAAAGATTTATATATGGGAAGTCATATTTTGGCGACCGGAAACGTTTCGGGTTTTTCCGGTATTGTACCGGGAAGCTTCTAGAAGGTTCCAGAAACTTCCGGAGGAGTCCGGAAGTCCGCCAAGGGTTCCACCATGTCCCAAGGGTTTTCATGGGCTGAGGGGAGGTGTCGTGGCCTTATTGGGCCAGGCGCACAAGTCCCTCAAGGCCCATGTGGCTTGGGAGAGGTGGAAAGTCCACCTGTTTATGGGAAGGTAGGGAATTGGACTAGGAGTCCAACTCCCCCCCCCTTGGCTGCGCTCTAGGGCTTGGAGGGGCTAATCTCCACGCCCCTCCACCTATATATAGAGGGGAGTGGGTGCCCCAAGAGCACACACAAAGCCCTTGGCGCCCCTCTCTCTCTCCCTAGATCGTTTTCTCCTCCGTTCGTGGTTTCGGTAGCGCTAGGCGTAGCCCTGCCGGGATAGCACCACCACCACCGCCACCACGCCGTCGTGTTGCTGGAAAACTCATCTACTACTCCGACCTCGCTCGCTGGATCGAGGAGGCGGAGACATCATCGAGCTGTACGTGTGCTGAACGCGGAGGTGTCGTCCTTTCGGCGCTAGATCGGGACGGACCGTGATTGGATCGCGGGACGGATTGCGATTTGGATCGCGAAGACGTTCGACTACAGCAACCGCGTTTCTTAACGCTTCCCGCTTAGCGATCTACAAGGGTATGTAGATCCACTCTCTCTCTCGTAGCTATTGATCTCCATAGATAGATCTTGGGTGTGCGTCGGAATTTTTTTGTTTCCCATGCAACGTTCCCCAACACGGGACTGGGAGGAGAAGTGGATACCCCCCCCCCCCGCACGCTTGCATTTAAAAAAGACATGGACTTCGGAGGCTTCGAGACATTGTCATGCAGGCTCAAGGTAGGTGGCCGCATTGATTAGGACCGCATAGGGTAATTGGGCGTCCTAAACGCGGCCCGAGGCGGACGCCGAGCTGGTGCATGGCGCGTCCATTTCGTGTCCATGTGGACGCAAATCGGGCGCAAATTTGAGCCAGGAATGCGTCCCGACGGACAGTGAGCGGACGAAAAATGAGCTTGTGTCGGCGCGTATGGCCCAGGGTTTTCGTCCATTTCCTCTCAAACAAATATGTCGGTTTGTTTGAGTTAGCCTTAGGCCAACTCCAACCGTAGACCCCAAATCGTCCAGCCACGTGTGTTTGGTGCGAAATTCAGCACAACGGGCATACCCAAACGAACAAGTTGTCCGCTGGTGTCTGTTGTTTGTCCGGCCTGACCCCAAGCCTGGAGCAGATTTGGGTGACAAATGATAGAGGCAAGAGTCCTTATCTTTCAATGAGATGGTAACTATTGATTTGGTGGAGACGACTTTTGATGACCCGACTACAAATGTGCACGATATTGCGCCTTATCAATCCCTAAACCAACTCCTAGGGTTTATTGACCATGCCAGAGCACGATCAACCTGGCCAAGAAGGTCTATTTCTACAAGCAATCAAAGAACGAGCAAGAATATGATAAAAGTAATCTGAATATTGCTCATATGAATGAAGTGTGAATAAAAGTGGGGTTCCGAAAGTTGTCCTGGTCTGGTCATTGGACACAAACAAAGTACACGAAGTTGCAATGGCTAACTTTTAACTTAAGAAATACCCAGGAAAAAGCTAGGGGATTGATCTACTTATGTAGGACTAAGGGGTGGTGGCCAACAAGGTGGGACGACGTCCCAAGGCAACCTAAACCTAACCCTAGGTCGTGCAAGGCCCATGGGCCCAAGTGAAGGTGATCCAACACCTTTTGATTTGGATTTTGACTTGAATTCTATTGCATCGTCACACCATTTCGGCTCTATCTCCTCACTCGGGAGGATTTTAAGGTGAATCCAATTGCGTTGGAAAGTACACGAAATAAACTTTCAAACAAAAAATGAATCACCCAATTCAGAGTATGGATGCAAAAGTTGTTGGCGTTTTGAGTCAGGTATGTATGTGCAGTCCGAATCTGAGTTCAGGACGGTGGGGCCTTCGTCTCTATCTTCTCTTGGGCTAAAGGTGACATGAGAGGATTTCTTGAACAACACCTAATCATTTCCTTTTTCTTTGTCTTCACACGTGGTTTGTACAAGTGTTCAACAATTCTGCATTTAGGCATGAAATAAAAATGGGTGAAGTATTTTCGTTCTAGATAACATAAATAAATTATTGTGTAATTATTATAGGAAATCACCTCACAAATATGCATGTATGCAATATTTTTGGTCATATCCAAGGTAGCCATGTCATCATCATCCTCCCCTTCTTGAAAACAAAGCCGTCCTTGGCATTGCTTAGTCTAAAATGTGGCTAACAAAAAAGACAAGGTGTACAATGGTGTATGTGTATATGTCATCCAATTTTACTTTCCTCAAATTTTGCACATGTGACATATTTATACGTGAGTAACTTTGATATGTCGTGAAATATAAAACCAAACTATTATCACAAGAAGTAGAAGGCCTGAAAATATTGCAACTTAGATTGCACATATATGTGAAGCTCTTATTCATATCAAAAGATTGACAATGCTCATCATTAAACTAGCCCAACATTGGTGAATAAAATTTAAGATTTTGATACATGCTACAACATGCTTAAATAAGCAAACATGTAACAAGTCATGCAACACTGAATCGTCACCAAGATTAGAGGTCATATCAAAATGATTATGCATTGACACAATTATTTTCGTAGGTCTTTGATCCAAATGTGACATATTCCCTGATTCACATGGTTCTTTCGAATTAACAGTTAATTCAATGGTTGCACTCAAAATTGTTGATATTGTAGTTGTTTGATCACATGGGAAAGTCAAATCATCAACATACTCCTCTAAAATAGTAGTGTGATCAAAGTAGTGGGTAGCCCATCACATGATGCATTTAAATTGACAAGGAATTCATCATACTCATGTGGACGTGGAAGGTTAGTACCTTTGTCATTACCTCTTATGATCAACTCAGATGATGTAGGCACTCTCGGTGGTGTCGTGTCACATGATGGAGGTGATGTAATCCTCACAACAACGGATGTGGTTTTCATAGTACGCCTAGTAGTTGAAGGAACAACCTTATCAAATCTTGAAATGTGCACCTCGCGCTTGTTCTCCTTATGGGCAACACGTTGTTTTATTTCCTGTTCAGCTTTGCAAGGAAGACGAAACAAACGGTCCATAGTATAACACTCTTCATAAATTAGTATCTCCTGATTATCAAGGTTTAATCCTCCCCAAAATTGATCCATAAAATCTTCTTCATTTTCTTCTAAAAAGGAGTGCAACAAGGTAGTTTGTAAATCATCATAATATTTTGTTACGGTGTCACTACCTTGTTTCAAATGTTTTAGTTTTTTAATCATGCCATGAGTATAATAAACATCGACATATCTATCTGTCATGACAAGTTTTAAATCATCCCAAGTAGTAGGTACATAATCAGGGTATAACCGACAATCTTCGCTCCACCAAACTAAAGCAAAGCTACTGAAAGTACTCAACGCAGCTTTAACTTTTCTACGCTCATCAAAATTTTGGAAGCAAATATAGCATTTATTTCATACACTCATTAAATATATAAATCAGGCCTAAAACGACCATTAAAGGGTGGCATGGAAGCATTAACTTGAGTATGCACATTTTGATGTCCTTGCACCGCTCGTGACAGTTGTTGTACTTTCTTAGGTGGTGGCACGTCTCCAACGATCGATGAAGCCCAAGAACTAACAATTCCAGAACCTGCCATAATTGGTAGAAAACAAGACAAAAAATCCGAGAATAATGTTCCTATGAACTACTAGGATGTCGTGGTAAAACGCTCACAATATAGCAAATATCAATGTCTTACAAGTTCTTACCATGCAACACGTGGTGACCGATAACTAGCGGTTTCGAATAACTCCGAAGATTGAGTAAAGCGATTACGAGGTGAGCATATGTATACAAAGTGTACAAATATGTGGACCTTGGAAGGCTTAAATATATGGTAGCAAAATATTAGCAATAATCAATTCAGAGATGCAATGTTGAATGAACGCTCAACGACGGTATTGTGCTGGTCCTAGGCTAGACCGTACTAGAGATGCGAGCCTAGAACACTAATGGAGTCACGACGTATCACAAGTAGCAACAACAGATGATATGAAGTAGCTCTGGACAACAATATATAAGTGAAGTAGCAGCAATGGATGATACGAAGTAGCTCTGGACAACATGATATAAGTGAAGATCACAATGACAGTAGATAATGATGATGAGTAACCACCAAGTAGGATATACCAAAACTCTCTTTGCAAATTTCCACTCCACAATATTATGCCAAATTTTTATATATTTTTTCTCAATAATTCTACTGACACAAGCTTCCCAATGCAAAAAGAATCACTCAATTCTGAGTTCGTATGAGGACTTAAAAAATTCAGGAACTAGCGTGAAAAACAATGACAAATTGTGTTCGCGAACTTCTGAGGGCAAAAAGTCCTATTTAGAAGCCTATTTGGAAGTGATGATAATCAACTAGCTTCATGAACTATTCATATGCGGCTCGTCGATATCTTGAATTTGAGTACTCGTGGAGCCAAAACGGAATTCGTATACGGGAGGTATGCGTGTTTTACTGAGCAGCGCAAAAAAGATTCGAATCCGAATTCGGATGCGGGATTGACTCTAGATAGATCTGGAAAAAATCTCTCTTTTTTTCCTTTTTTCCTTTTTTATTTCTCTCTCTCTTTTCTTTTCTTTTTCCCAAACAAACTTGATAAGATGCGGATTGGATCAAGCGTAGATGTGAACGACCTCAAGTATGATTATGACAATAAATGAGCACGTGGTGGAAATTGATAGATGATGGTGGTTGAAAGCGGAAGGGATGATGATGCAACGGTGGCGTGACTAATGTGAACAAAACTCAAAACTATAAAGGAACTCGACACTACGACCAGCAACTCAACATGACAATGCAACCGATAATTGAATTACGCAATCACTAAAAAGAAAATCGCAAAGGCTCAGATTGACTTGGAAAAAGGATTAATAGATCTAACTTTTCTGTGGCTTTTTTATGGACTATGGGTAAGAAAAATAAATCTAATCTAGGGATAGCTAGAAATTATCACTGAGAAACCAGAAAACCGATACCCCATGATAGAGGCAATGGTCTCGATCTTTGGATGAAATGATAACTATCAATTTGGTGGAGACGACTTTGACAATCCGACTACAAACATGCACGACGTTGTGCCTTAGCAATCGCCAAACCAACTCTTAGAGTTTATTAACCACGCTGGAGCACGATCAACCTGACCACGAAGGTCTATTCCTGCAAGAAATTGAAGAATGGGCAAGAATATGATAAAATCAATCTGAATATTGCGAATATGAATGAAGTGTGGATAGAAGTGGGGATCCAAAAACGGTCTTGGTCTGGTCGTTGGACACAAATGAAGTACACAAAGTTGCAATGGCTAACTTTAACTAAACAAAACCCCAGGAAAAAGCTAGGCGATTGATCTACTTATATAGGACTAAGGGGTGGCGGCCAATGAGGTGGGAGGACGTCCCAAGGCAACCTAAACCTAACCCTAGGGCGTACAAGGCCCATGGGACAAGTGGAGGTGATGCAACACCTTTTGACTTGGATTTTGACTCGGATTATGTAGCATTGTCGCACAATTTTGTCTCTATCCCCTCGCTCATAAGGAATTTTAAGGTGAATCCAATTGCGTTGGGAAGTACATGAAGTAAAATTTCCAACAAAAAAAGAATCACCCAATTCGGAGTCCGAATGCAACAGTTGTTGGTGTTTTGAGTTAGGTATGTCTATGCAGTTCGGATCTGAGTCCAGAACGTAGGGGACTTGGTCTCTATCTTCTCTTGTGCCAAAAAGGGATGTGAGAAGACTCCTGGAACAACACCTAATCATTTCCTTTGACACGAGATGAATTCTTGAACAACACCTAATCATTGCATAATTCTTATAAGAAATCACCTCACAAATATGCATGTATGCAATATTTTTGGTCATATCCAAGGTAGCCATGTCCTCATCAACAAATGTATCGAACGGACATAAACACACACTCTCGTTACCTGCTGTCGTTTGCCCGTGTCCGCCTGGTCCCAAAAAAACAGACTGAACCGCATGAGTTGGGTCCCTACCTCATTCCCCGCGGCCGCAGGCGTCACCGCAGCCGGCTGGGATTGTGGCGAGATCCTGTTCACACCACGTGGGAGGTTGGCGGGTACATTAATCCCGATGTTGCGGTTGTGGCCAGGTCTGTCGCCACGCTCCCCTACGCGCACCACGCGGGAGGTCAACGGGGACAACGACGACGACTTGCCATGGTGCGAGTCGTGCATAATGGCAGTGGTTCGCAAGCTAGATAGCAAGCACGCACGCGCATGCAACGGCTAGCTAGCTAGCTAGCACACGCACCCGAAGCTTGGCCACGCGTGCCCACAACTTGCCCACGCTCGCCGGCAGCTCGCCCTCGCTGACCATGCTCGCTGATAGATTACCCGCGCCCGCCTGACGCTCGCCGTGTTCCCCGCTCGCCCCGTCCCTAATAGTGTCCTGGACTAAGGGTACTAACCAATACGACCCGCAGTCCATGGACCGGGATTACAGCCCACCGATCACTAGATGGAAGGACTACCGAAGTTGTGAACCTCGAGTAACCAAGATGGAAGCCTCCGAAGACTTGGCGTGCACTTCAAGGATTGCTCTGTACGCGACGTGTTGGCAACCGACCATGTGTGTAACCTAGGTACCCCCGATGGATATTGATATGTCTCCAATATATAGACATATATATAGTTTATGAAGTACTCATGGCATGTTTACAACAATTTTATATGGTTTTGGTGCACTTTTATATGATTTTTATGGATTAACCTATTAGCTTAGTGCCTACTGCCAGTTCTTGTTTTTTGCCCATTTTATAAGTTTTGTAGAAAAACCATACCAAAGGAAGTCCAAACGCGACGCAAATTTACGTTGATTTTTTTTAATATAAGAGATCCCCGAAGCTTTGAGGAAGGACCAGAAGACCCACGAGGAAGCCACATGCTCACCATGTGCACCGTAGGGGGTAGGGAGTGTCGTCTGAGCTTGTGGGCCCCTCGTAACTCCGATTGGCATGATGCCAACTCTGAAATTTCTTATAAATTGGGAAACCCTTAGAAAGAAACCTAGAACTTCCGCTCCGCCCCCAAAAGCCTCTGTTCTAAAGCGATCTGATCCGAAGCCCTTTTTCGGCGCCCTGTCATAGGGGGAAATCATCACCGGAGGCCATCTTCATCATCACGGCGGTCTCCATGACAAGGAGGGAGTAGTTCACCCCGGGGGCTAAGGGTATGTACCGTAGCTATGTGTTTGATTTCTCTCTCTCTCATGATCTTGATAGGGCATGATCTTGATGTACCATGAGATTTGTTAATGTAGTGGAATCATATGATGTTCTTCCCTCTCTACCTTTGTTGTGATGAACTGAATCTCGCCCTTTCAGGTTTCATAATTATTGGATTGAATATTATGGATTTGAGATCACTTGATGTATGTCTTTCATGTGGATACCTGTTGTGACAATGCGGTATTCTATTGAGTCACTTGAGTATGTTTTGGTAATCAACTTGCGAATTCCCATAGTGACATTGGGGTAATCTAATCACATAGGTTGATACACGTTTTCATCCTACTTTCTCCTATAGAAACTTTGGGGAACTCTTTGAAGTTCTTTGTGTTGGGTTGAATATTATGAATCTGGAATTGTTTGATACATATCGAATAATTAACTCACAGATACTTGTGGTGAAATTGGAGTATCTAGGTGACATTGGAGTTGATTGATGCGTACCACATGGTGTTATTTATTACGATCTCTAGCGCTGTTTGTGATGCTTATAGGGATCACCCAATAGATTGATCGGAAAGGTAACTTTGAGGTGGTTTGATACCTACAACAATTTCATCTTAGGTTCTCTACTATTGATAAGAACTTTGGAGTGTTCTTTATCACACATTGAGGGAATGTTATATGACTCTACTATGTCAACACTATTGAGAGATTGCACTAGCAAAAGTATCAACCCTAGGCCTTGTTTGCAAGCATTTAAATACCATTTATGCTCACTTTTATCACTTGCTACCTTGCTATTTTTCTTATATCAGATTACAAAAACCCATATCTACTTTCCATACTACACTTGTATCACCATCTGTTTGCCGAACTAGTGCACCTATACAATTTGCCATTGTATTGGTGTGTTGGGGACACAAGAGATTTCTTGTATTTGATTGCAGGGTTGTTTGCGAGAGGCCACCTTCATCCTTTACCTCCCACAGATTGATAAACCTTAGGTCATTCACTTGAGGGAAATTTGCTACTCTCCTACAAAACTCTGCGCTTGGAGGCCCAACATAGTCTACAAGAATATAGTTGCGTAGTATACATCAATATATAAGCCGTGGGGTTTAGTCTTCAGAGACACGAAGCTCGGGACCCCCTACCCGAGATCTGTCGGATTTAGCACCGACATTGGTGGCCCATACAGGTACCGTTGTGTGGTCAAAAAGGATCAATGACTTGTCTTCAGTTCCATAGCAACATCGGCTGCGGTGCATATTTTTCCTTGGCCAACTGATCGCGTTCGCCAGCATCGTCCTTCATGCTGATCTGGCTAGACGCCTCGGCCACGTCGAAGGCTTTGCCCTAGATCAGATCATCAGATTTGGGAGTCTGGAGTATACCACAGATTCCCGTGGCGACCTTGCCCTCTCTGGCTAGGCACCAGATCGGCTTGCGAACTCCACAACCGTCGCGGCCTTAACCTCAGACCCCGATCTCGAAACCGAATCGCGGATTAGGTCACACCTCGGAACCAACCTTGAGTCCGGATCCAATCTTTTCAGAATAAGATCTGGCCCTCGCCGTGGCTGATCCATGCACTGAAGTCGTGTCACGTGCTTCGTCGAGCATGTTGTAAGATAGTCCCGCCCACTTTCAAGAGATGGGACCGGCATACTTCTCGCTTTTAAATGAGATGCTGGACCGAATCCAGAACCCGAGGATCTCAGACGGTCAGACTTTGGTCTATGACGAGGTCGGATGTAAAACCAATAATAGGGAAATTTACGTCCCACCCACCACCCACCTAGTCGCTAAATTGGAGGATTTAACCCACATATTGGACTACACCTCTGAGGAGGCTACCGACATAGATGAATATGTCGGCGGTTGACATGGCTTGAGACTGCGTCGGTATTTCCCCAAAGAGGAAGGGATGATGCAGCACAGCTACGGTAAGTATTTCCCTCAGTTATGAAACCAGGGTTATCGAACCAGTAGGAGAACCACGCAACACTATGTAAGCGATACCTGCACACAAAGAACAAATACTTGCAACCCGATGTGTAAGAGAGGTTGTCAATCTCTCCACGGTAAAAAGATAGATTAGATTGTAGTAGATTGGATAAATAGATCACACAAGAACACAAAATAAAAGAAGCAAATAAAAAGTGCAGCAAGGTATTTTTGGGTTTTTGGAATAATAGATCTGAAAACAAAAGCGGCAAAAGATAGATCAGAAAGCAATATGTTGAAAGAGTAGACCCGGGGGCCATAGGTTTCACTAGTGGCTTCTCACATGGCTATAGCACACGGTGGGTAAACAAATTACTGTTAGGCAATTGATAGAAGATCAAATAATCATGACGATATCCAAGGTGATGATCATTATATAGGCATCACGTCCAAGATTAGTAGACCGAAACGATTCTGCATCTACTACTATTACTCCACACATCGACCGCTATCCAGCATGCATCTAGTGTATTACGTTCATGGAAAAACGGAGTAATGCAATAAGAATTATGACATGATGTAGACAATATCTATTCATGTAGGAATAGACCCCATCTTGTTATCCTTAATAGCAACGATACATGCGTGCCTCGCTGCCCCTTCTGTCACTAGGAGAGGACACCGCAAGATCAAACCCATCACAAAGCACCTCTTCCCATGGCAAGAAAAATCGATCTAGTTGGCCTAACTAAATCAAATATTCGAAAAAGAAATACGAGGCTATAAGTAATCATGCATATAAGAGATCAAAGAAGACTCAAATAATATTCATGGATAGAAACTGATCATGAACTCGAAATTCATCGGATCCCAACAAACACACCGCAAAAAGTGATTACATCAAATAGATCTCCAAGAGACCATTGTATTGAGAATCAAAAGAGAGAGAGGAAGCCATCTAGCTACTGTCTACGGACCCGTAGGTCTATGGTGGACTACTCACGAGTCATCGGAGAGGCACCAATGAGGATGATGAACCCCTCCGTGATGGTGTTAGATTGGATCTCGTGGTTCTGGAACTTGCGGTGGCTCGAAGTGTTTTTCGTCGACTCCTCTAGGGTTTCTGGAATATTTGGGTATTTATAGAGCTCAGAGGTGGTGGAGGGGACTCCCGAGGCCACCACAACCCACCAGGGCACGTCGGGGGACCTCTGGCGTGCCCTGGTGTCTTCTGGGCCCCACGGGCCTCCTCTCAGGTACTTCTTCCGCTCCCTGGATGTCTTCTGGTCCAAAAAAAATCTCCAAAAAGTTTCATCGCGAGTGGACTCCGTTTGGTACTGATATTTTGCGAAGTAAAAAACAAGCAAAAAAACAGCAACTGGCACTTGGCACTATGTCAATAGGTTAGTCCCAAAAAATGATATAAAGTTGCTATAAAATGATTGTAAAACATCCAAGAATGATAATATAACAGCATGGAACAATCAAAAATTATAGATACGTTGGAGACTTATCAGCATCCCCAAGCTTAATTCCTACTCGTCCTCGAGTAGGTAAATGATAAAAATAGAATATTTGATGTGGAATGCTGCCTAACATGTTCATCACATATTCTTTTCTTTTGTAGCATGGACATTTGGACTTTTAGATGGTTCAAAGCAATAGTCTAGTTTTGACATAAAGACTTTAATACTCAAGCATGCCAACAAGCAACCATGTCTTTCAAAATATCAACACTAAAGAAAGTTATCCCTAGCCCATCATGCTCAATCATTGATCCATTCATGAAACACACTCAAATATTAGCCACACCTAATGCACAAGTATGATCATAGTGCCCCCTAGTTGGTGCTTTATAAGAGAAGATGGAGACTCAAACTAAAAATAAAAATTGCATAAAGTAAATAGATAGGCCCTTCGTAGAAGGAAGTGGGATTTGTAGAGGTGCCACAGCTCAAAGCTTAAATTGAGAGAGAGAAATATTTTGGGTGGCATGCCTTTCCTGTCAACGAAAACGACCGAGTAGTTCTCAATACTTTCCATGCTAGATACATCATAGGCGGTTCCCAAACATAAAATAAAATTTATTCCTTTTTCCACCATTCTTTCACAGTCCATGGCTAGCCGTATCCACGGTTGCCTTCCATACCAACACTTTCCAAGGAATTTATTATTTGACAACATAAAGTAAATTTCTTTTTCATTTCGGGACTAGGCATCCCTATTACCGCCGTACTATGATGCAATGACAAGTGAATAAACACTCATCTTGAGAATAACACATCTAGCATGGAAAAATATTGGACACCCCCTACCGTTTCATGAGCGGTACGAGCACACAAAAAGGAAATTCATTTTGAAAATTAGAGATGGCACATACAAATTTGCTTAGAACGGCACGGAAATACCGCATATAGGTAGGTATGGTGGACTCATATGGCAAAACTGGATTTAAGGATTCTGGATGCTCAAGTAGTATTTCTACTTAGTACAAGTGGAGGCTTGTAGCGTCCTGACTCAAAACGAGTCAAGCCTCTGTGTGTCAGTGCCATCCCTGGATCAGTATGCTGGCACACACAATACATCAATGTATATATCAAAGTGCAATCACATGTAAATAACGTAAAATCGATATATACCTCTTAAATCTCAGCGGAAACAGTCAATGGGAGTGGAGTCCCAATAAACACCAACGGCAGGTTGAGTGTAGACCGTAACCCTAAATCGTACTCTTACTCGTCATAGAGAAGTATCTGCAACATAAGACGTTGCAGCCGTGTAGGCCAGTACATTGAATGTACCGGCAAGATCACCATAGAATGAAATGATAAAAACTATTCTATATGCAAAAGGCTTTATGGCTCTGTGTCTGAGTTTTTGCAGAAAAGCTGGTTTTATTTTCCCTACAACAAAGGAGTCAAACGGAAATATCACTACAAAAGTTGGTTGTTAATGAGATGGTTCCACCAACCAATTCTCATGACCCAAAATTATTAATAGACCCACTCATCATAATTTATTAATTGTGTTGAGACTGGCTGATAGTATCATCTCCGGTGCTCATGTTGTCCATAACCGGGGACACGGCTAATCGATTAGTTTGACACTCTGCAGAGGTTTGTACACTTTACCCGCAAGATTCGATCCCTCTCGTTGTGTCCTCGCACTGCATGATGTTTGAGAACGAGACGATCGAAACATGGTCTTCCAAAGTGATCCTCTGATAGAAAGTCAGTGCCCATCCAATCCTACCGTTCTTCTACGTCTCATAGCAATCTGACCTACCAGAGTCACCACTAAGGTCAACCAAGCCAGAGCCCATATTGACTTGCGGTTGCACACGTAAGCTTTCTGGCCTTGAAGTATCCATCCATCTCTTTGAGCCTGGGTGGCATTCCGTTGGGATGATCACAGGTAGATACCAGGATTCCCGGCATAACCATGATAGATATCAGGCTGCCAAAATGCATGTCCAATCCACCCAGAGGTATATTGAGTCCTTGAAGTCTTGATCATCATGCAGGTCTTGAAATAATTAATTAACCTCACAACACTCCTGAATCTCACAACCAAACCCCGACTACTAAAGCGTAGCAATTGTGAAGTAACGTCCCTTCCCGGGCAATGGTAACAGGGTGTTGGGTTTCTCCTACACCATGAATACTACCTCAAGTTCAAGCTCAATATCCTACAGGATGTATGATGGAGCGATTGATTCTAATGCAAATAAAACATAGGTAATGTAAGATGATCAAAGTGAACTTGCCTGTACTGTTGATGAAGATAAACATCGCTCTCAGAAAATAACTTGATAGAACTATTCGTCACTCTCCGACGAAATCTATATAATCAAACATTGCACTCATATAAGCAATCATACTAGCAATCAATACTAACAATCAAAAAGCAACACAAAAACCAAACACAAAAGTGTTGTGATGAAGGAAATAATTAAGACAAAAGTTAAAACAACAAAACTTCATCAAAACAACCAAAGTAGTTTTCCCTAGAAATAATCCTATTTTCAATAGCAACAAGACAACAAAAAGTAAAATCTAACAAAAATATTTCATTAAATATTTTACTAGCAAAAAGAATTACTTTTGAAGAACAACTAAGGACTATGGAATAACACACTAAACAACTCAAGTTTTCTAGTTAATAAACTTAACAACAAGTAAAACAAATAATAAGATAATAAAATAATAGAAAAAATATATATAAAAAAAACTAAGTTAACAGAAAGTAAAACTTATAAAACAATTTATAATTTTTTTTTCAAATAGGAAATCAAACTAGCAATGAAATCAATTTGCAAGTTATTATGAAACTAGAATTGATTTCATGCTATAAAAATAATAAATGACATAAAAATAAACTTGGTTGAAATACTACTGCTAACTAACAGAAAACAAAGTAAAACTTGACAACTAATATAAAAGAAAATAAATTAAAACAATTTAAAACAAAAGAAATAGAAATAAACCTAAAAAGAACTAAAACAGAATCTGTTTTACTAAAAATCCTAATTTAAAATATTCTAAAAATTCTCAAATTCTACCTAATGTTAAATAAAGTCACTAGTGACAAGTAGCAAAAAGAATCAACTCAAAACCTATTTTTAAACTCAAGTTATTCACAAAACAAGATTTAAATCAAATCTGTTTGAATTCAAAATTAAAATTTGCAAACATGGTCAAAATTTATATCTACAGAGACTAGAATAAATTTTTGACACAATGCAAAAAGAATCACTCAAAAATATTAAAAACTCTAAAAGATATAGCAAAACTAAAAGAAGAACTATTTCTGGAATTGAAATTAAAACAGAAAAAGAAAAATCGTTTCTAACGGACAGGGGTACACGTGGCTAAATATGATTGGACTAGGGGTGTGCGCGTGCGGTGTAACAGAGCGAACGGCCGGCTTTTAGAAGAAAATGCTTCGACGTGTAAGTGATCTAATCTTAGCTCTTGAAATAGATCGGACGGTTGGGGAGGCTTACCGAAGCTAGGTCGCCGGCAAGAGGATTCTGGCGAGGCGGCGGTGGCAACAGGGGGCTCGGGGTCGTCGGGGAGGGAGCTCCGGTGGGTCTCCGGCGACGGCGCGGGCTCCAGTCGACGCAGCGCAGAGCGGTGCGTCCAATGGTGGTCACGGCGAGGCGAGAGGGAGTCGGAGACGAGCGGCACGAGCTCGGGGCGGCGGCGAGCTTTCGGCGTCGACGGCGAGAGGGTTCCGAGGGGTGTGGGGCTCAGGCGAGTGTATGGTTGGGTTCAGTGGATCAAGTCGAGGCTAGTGGTGGTGGTGATTGGTCTCGGGGCGGTCGGAGACGAGCGGCAGTACAGCAATTGCGAGGCGGCGGGGCTCTGCTCCGGCGAGAGATTCCGGCGAGAGGAGAGGGTCGGCGATGGGGGGCTCGGGCGGAAGGGGGTGCGGGGTTGGGGGTATTTATAAGGGGCGGCACGGGGTCGTCTAAACGGCAAGGGATCGCCCCGGATACGATCTCCGGCGAAGATCCGACGAGGTAAGGAAAGGGGCACGGGGAAGGAAGGAGATGGGCGACGGCGATTTGGATCGGGCGGTGGGGCCTAGGTGTCAGCGAGTGAAAGGGAGGGTGAGGCGATCGGGCGGCCGATTCCGAATCGATTCGGATCTGGCGAAGGAATCCTGGGCCGACACTATTCCTATTGGGCTTCGGGGTTTCCTAATAAAACGGATTTTTTCCTTTTCTTTAAAAGCAGAAGGAAGAAAGTTATTTGGGAAAATCAAAACAAATCCAATATAGTTATATTTTATATCAAAATGATCAGCAGAAAATAAGGAATGTGAATAACATTTTTCCACGACCAAAATAAATACTTTTGAAAATTTATTTTTTCAGAAAATGCCTAAATTGTTTTTGTTTCTTTTGCAAATATTTTTCAAATAACTCCCTGGGTTTTAGGGTTCAAATATTTCACAAAAATGCCCCTGGTATGGAGGGTCATGTTCCTCCTCTCAAGAAAAATTGAATTTGGGCATGTGGGTTTGAATTCATTCAAGAATAGAATCAAATGAAGTAAATACCAAAATAGAAATTTTTCAGTAGTTTTCAGAATCCAAAATTTCAATTCCTTCACTTGAAGAAGTCATGTCATCTTCTCTCCTTGTTTTTCATTGGATGAAATTGAATTCAAAAAAAAAGGGGGAAAGTCATTTTATTCCCTCTCATTCAAAGTTTCAAATTTTCACTCAATTCAATCACTCAATCAAACAATCAATCATTCTAGTGATTAATATAACATTCCAAATTTTGGTATGATACAAGGCTAGCAAATAGATTGAGAAGCAACCAACCAAGAAACGAAAATTCACATAAACGGGCATTAAGCATAACTAACACCGAATAATGCACCATAAGTAGGATGTAATTTCATTGCACAACTATTGACTTTAGTGCTTGCATAGGGAATCACAAACCTTAACACCAATATTCTTACTAAAGCATAATTACTCACCAACATGACTCACATATTACTATCATCATGTCTCAAAACTATTACAAGGAATCAAGTTTAGTTTGTCCAATGATCTTCATGAAAGTTTTTATTATATCCCTCTTGAATATCTATCACTTTGGGACTAGTATCATATATTGCCATTGCTTTTGACAACTCAAATAAATTTAAGTGAAGAACATTAGCATAAAAAAATTCATCTCTCAAAATAGTATAAGTGAAGCATGAGAGAATTTCTTCAAAATTTACTAACTCCAAAATTGATCTAGGTGAAGCATGAGAGTATTTCTTCAAAAAATTACTAACTCTCAAATTAATCTAAGTGAGGCATGAGAGTATTTCTTCAAAAATTTAAAGCACACCGTGCTCAAAAAGATATAAGTGAAGCACCAGAGCAATTCCATAGCTTATTTTTTTAAGTGAAGCATATAGAGCAATTCTAACAAATCATAGCATAGTTTTGGCTCCCTCAAATAGGTGTGTCCAGCAAGGATACTTGTGACAAACTAAAAAGCAAATCAAGCAAAGACTCAAATAATACAAGACGCTCCAAGCAAAACTCATGATATGTGACGAATAAAAATATAGCTCCAAGTAAAATACCGATGGTCGTTAGAAGAAAGAGGGGATGCCACTCGGGGCATCCCCAAGCTTAGTTGCTTGTTTCTCCTTGGATATTATCTTGGTGGTGTTGTAGCATTGATAGGTCTCCAACGTATCTACTTTTCCTCACCCTTTTTCCCTTGTTTTGGACTCTAATTTGCATGATTTGAATGGAACTAACCTAGACTGACGCTGTTTTCAGCAGAACTACCATGGTGTTGTTTTTGTGCAGAAATAAAAGTTCTCGGAATGGAACGAAACTTTTTGGAGAATTATTTCAGAATATATGTGAATTATTGGAGCCAAGATTCACCGAAGAGGGGGGCCAGGGTGGCCAGCACCCACCAGGGCACGCCAGGCCCCCTGGGCACGCCCTGGTGGGTTGTGCCCACCTCGTGGCCCCACTGACCCTAATTTTGCCACTATAAATTCCTATTTTTGGAGAAAAAAATCAAAGAGAAAGTTTCATCGTGTTTTACGATACGGAGCCGCCGCCACCTCATGTTCTTCATCGGGAGGCCAGATCTGGAGCCCGTTTGGGGCTCCGGAGAGCGGAATCTTCGGTCTTCGTCATCACCAACCTTTCTCCATCACCAATTCCATGATGCTCCCCACCGGGAGTTAGTAATTCCTTCGTAGGCTTGCTGGTCGGTGAGGAGTTGGATGAGATTCATCATGTAATCGAGTTAGTTTTGTTAGGGCTTGATCCCTAGTATCCATTATGTTCTGAGATTGATGTTGCTATGACTTTGCTATGCCTAATGCTTGTCACTAGGGCCCGAGTGCCATGATTTCAGATCTAAACCGTTTATGTTATCATCTCTATATCCATGTTCTTGAGCCGATCTTTCCTAGTCATATGCACCTATTACGTGTTATGATCCGTAACCCCATAGTGACAATATTTGGGATACTTCGCGGTGATGACCTTAGTTTGAGGAGTTCATGTATTCACCATGTGTTAATGCTTTGTTCCTGTTCTCTATTAAAAGGAGGCCTTAATATCCCTTAGTTTCCTTATGGACCCCGCTGCCACGGGAGGGTAGGACAAATGATGCCATGCAAGTTCTTTTCCATAAGCACGTATGACTATTTACGGAATACATGCCTACATTACATTGATGAACTGGATCTAGTTCTGTATCGCCCTAGGTTATGACTATTATATGATGAATATCATCCAACGAGTTACGGATCCAGTGCCTATGAGCTTTCCACTTATTATTCTTGCTAAGTTACTATTGTTGCTGCTACTGTTCCAACTGCTACAAAACTATTGCTACTACTGTTACCGCTACTGTTACTATTGCCACTGCTATCAAACTATCATATTACTATGCTACGGATCACTTTGTTGTAGATATTTAATCTCCAGGTGTGGTTGAATTGACAACTCAACTGCTAATACTCTCAAGTATTCTTTGGCTCCCCTTGTGTCGAATCTATAAATTTGGGTTGAATACTCTACCCTCGAAAACTGTTGCGATCCCCTATAATTGTGGGTTATCAAGAAGCATCCCCAAGCTTAGGCTCTTTTCATTCCTTATTCCTTCATCCATCGTGATCTCACCCAAAACTTGAAAACTTCAATCACACAAAACTCAACAAAACCTTCGTGAGATCCGTTAGTATAATAAAGCAAATCACCACTCTAAGTACGATTGCAAACCCATTAATATTTTATTATTGCATTATATCTACTGTATTCTAACTTTACCATGGCTTATATCCTTCAATACAAACCATAGATTCATCAAAACAAGGACACAATGCAACGAAAACAGAATCTGTCAAAAACAGAACAGTCTGTAGTAATCTATACTCTAACCATACTTTTGTAACTCTAAAAATTCTGAAAAATTAGGACAACGTAAAGAATTTGTATAGAAATACTGTGTTAAAATTTCAGCTCATTATCACGCTCCATTAAAAATGAAAATTCCTCCACTGGAGTCAAAGTTTCTGTTTTTCAGATTCAGCATTGTTTCTACTCATCTTGTGAATCATCCTAAAGGCTTTACTTGGCACAAACACTAATTAAAACATAAAAACACAATCATAACAGTAGCATAATTGTCTCAACACTCAAGAACAGAAAGAAAAAGGTGAAAATAAATTTTATTCATTGGGTTGCCTCCCAACAAGCTATCGTTTTACGACCCTAGCTAGGCATAATGCATAGATTCAAGTGTTGTCATCTTTAGCTTTTGCTCCATAGGATGCTCTCATGATTGATTCATATGGTGGCTTAATTCTTGTTCTAGGTAATTGTTCCATACCCTTTCTTAATGTAAATTGAAATTTAATATTGTCTTCTTACATATCAATCACGGTACCTATAGTGCGTAAAAACGGTCTACCAAGTATAATGGGACAAGACGGATTGCAATCAATAACAAGAACAATAAAATCTATGGGCACATAGTTCCTATTTGAAAGAATAAGAACATCATTAATTCTTCCCAAAGGCCTTTTAATAGTAGAATCCGCCAAGTGCAAATTAAGAGAGCATTCTTCAATATTGGTAAGAACAAGCACATCACATAGAGATTTCGGGATTGTGGAAACACTAGCACCCAAATCAGATAAAGCAAAGCACTCATAATTTTTAATCTTGACTTTAATGGTAGGTTCCCACTCATCGTGTAATTTTCTAGGAATTGAAATCTCTAACTCCAACTTTTCTTTGAAAGAATTCATCATGGCATCAACAATATGTTTAGTAAAAGCTTTATTTTGTTCATAAGCATGGGGTGAATTTATCATGGATTGCAGCAAAGAAATACATTAAATCAAAGAGCAACTATCATAATTAAAATCTTTGCAATCCAAAATAGTGGGCACATCACTAGTTAAAGTTTTGACCTCTTCAAACCCACTTTCATCAATTTTTTCATCAAGATTTTCACCCTCCAAATCATTGGGACGCCTTCTAGCTAAAGTTGACTCTACTTCAGTCCCTTTATCACCAATTTTAATATTACTAAACAATGAATCAATAGAAGAAACACCAATCACTTTAAGATCTTCATCATTTTTATGAAAGCAATCACTAGAAAACGCTTTTTCTAAAAATTATCTTTTAGCTCTAAGCATAGTGGTTCTTTTCTTACTTTCATCCATAGAAACATATAAAGCTTTAATTGATTCATCAATCTTAGGTTCAAAAGCTTTCAACTTGAGATTTTCTACATCATGGGAAATTCTATCAATGCTTCTAGACATATCATCAATCTTATTAAACTTTTCTTCTATCGTAGTATTGAAAACTTTTTGAGCATTGATAAATTCTTTAATATTACTCTCAAGATCAGAGGGGTTCCTATTATTATTGTAAGAAGAATTACCATAGGAATTACCATAATTATTAGAGGAATTTCCAGGAAAAGGCCTAGGATTAAAATTACCTTTATAAGCATTATTATTAAAATTGTTTCGCGAGATGAAATTCACATCTACGGAATCACTATTTTGCTCAATCAAAGTAGACAAAGGCACATCGTTAAGATCTATAGGAGCATTTTTACTAGCAACCAACTTCATAAGAGCATCAACTTTTTCACTCAAAGTTCCAATTTCTTCAACCGAATTGACTTTTTTACTAGTAGGTGCTCTTTCAGTATGCCATTGTGAATAATTTGCCATAATATTATCTAGCAATTTAGTAGATTCACCCAAAGTAATTTCCATAAAAGTACCACCCGCGGAGGAGTGTAAAAGATTTCTAGAGACAAAATTCAATCCCGCGTAAAATAATTGTATGATCATCCAAAGATTTAAACCATGAGTAGGACAATTTCTTAGCATCAATTTCATTCTTTCCCAAGATTGTGCAACATGTTCATGTTCAAGTTGCTTAAAATTCACGATTTGAGTTCTAAGGGAAATAATTTTCATGGGCGGAAAATACTTAGTAATAAAATCATCCTTGCACTTATCCCAAGAATCGATACTATTGCGAGGCAAAGAAGAAAACCAAATTTTTGCACGATCCCGCAAGGAGAAAGGAAATAATTTCAACTTCACTATATCATTGTCCACATCTTTTTTCTTTTGAATATCACACAATTATACGAATGTGTTTAGATGGGACGAGACATACTCATTAGGAGTACCGGAAAATTGATCTTTCATGACAAGATTCAACAAAGCGGCATTAATATCACAAGACTCCGCACTAGTGGCGCGAGGAGCAATCGAAGTACTAATAAAATCATTATTATTAGTATTGGAAAAATCACACAATTTGGTATTTTCTTGAGTCATCGTGACTACGCAAACAAGATTGCAAGCAAACAAGAGATCTGACGAGAAAAAGGCAAACGAAAAAGAGGGCGAATAAAACGGCAAATTTGGTGAAGTGGGGGGGGGGGAGGAAAACGAGAGGCAAATGTCAAATAATGTAAATTTGAAGGAGATGAGATTTGTGATTAGGAACCTGATAGATGTTGATGATGTCTCCCCGGCAACGGCGCCAGAAATTCCTTTGACGTGGCTTGAGACTGCGTCGGTATTTCCCCAAAGAGGAAGGGATGATGCAACACAGCTACGGTAAGTATTTCCCTCAGTTATGAAACCAAGGTTATCGAACCAGTAGGAGAACCACGCAACACTATGTAAGCGGTACCTGCACACAAAGAACAAATACTTGCAACCCGACGCGTAAGAGAGGTTGTCAATCTCTCCACCGTAAAAAGGTAGATTGGTTTGTATGAGATTGGATAAATAGATTACACAAGAACACAAAATAAAAGAAGCAAATAAAAAGTGCAGCAAGGTACTTTTGGGTTTTTGGAATAATAGATCTGAAAACAAAAGGGTAAAAGATAGATCGGAAAGCAATATGTTGAAAGAGTAGACCCGGGGGCCGTAGGTTTCACTAGTGGCTTCTCTCATGAGTATAGCACACGGTGGGTAAAGAAATTACTGTTGGGCAATTGATAGAAGATCAAATAGTCATGACGATATCCAAGGCGATGATTATTATATAGGCATCACGTCCAAGATTAGTAGGCCGAAACGATTCTGCATCTACTACTATTACTCCACACATCGACCACTATCCAGCATGCATCTAGTGTATTAAGTTCATGGAAAAACGGAGTAACGCAATAAGAACGATGACATGATGTAGACAAGATCTATTCATGTAGGAATAGGCCCATCTTGTTATCCTTAATAGCAACGATACGTGCGTGCCTCGCTGCCCCTTCTGTCACTGGGAGAGGACACCGCAAGATCGAACCCATCTCAAAGCACCTCTTCCCATGGAAAGAAAAATCGATCTAGTTGGCCTAACTAAACTAAAGATTCGAAGAAGAAATATGAGGCTATAAGTAAGCATGCATATAAGAGATCAAAGAAGACTCAAATAATATTCATGGATAGAAACTGATCATGAACTCAAAATTCATCGGATCCCAACAAACACACCGCAAAAAGTCATTACATCAAATAGATCTCCAAGAGACCATTGTATTGAGAATCAAAAAAGAGAGAGGAAGTCATCTAGCTACTGCCTACGGACCCGTAGGTCTATAGTGGACTACTCACGCATCATCGGAGAGGCACCAATGAGGATGATGAACCCCTCCGTGATGGTGTTAGATTGGATCTCGCAGTTCTGGAACTGGCGGCGGCTCGAAGTGTTTTTCGTCGACTCCTCTAGGGTTTCTGGAATATTTGGGTATTTATAGAGCTCAGAGGCGGCGGAGGGGACTCCCGAGGCCACCACAACCCACCTGGGCACGCCGGGGCCTGTGGCGTGCCCTGGTGTCTTTTGGGCCCCACGGGCCTCCTCTTAGGTACTTCTTTCACTCCCTAGATGTCTTTTGGTCCAAAACAATCACCAAAAAGTTTCATCGCGATTGGACTCCGTTTGGTACTGATATTCTGCGAAGTAAAAAACAAGCAAAAAACAACAACTGACACTTGGCACTATGTCAATAGGTTAGTCCTAAAAAATGGTATAAAGTTGCTATAAAATGATTGTAAAACATACAAGAATGATAATATAACAGCATGGAACAATAAAAAAGTATAGATACATTGGAGACGTATCAGCGGTGTGCCTGGCGCCGTACCATCCAACACCGGCAATTGGACAACAACCTCCACCAACGATGTCTACATGGTTGATACCCCCAAGGACGACAAAGGGGGGGAGGACCCCCCAGACGCCGATGGAGCGGGAAGCGCGCTAGGCGCGTCGATAAGGGAAACACCAGCACAACTACACCAATATCGACCCATCCGGTGACAACACCACCCCGGACGGCGTCGAGGACCAGGGCGATGGCGATGGTACTACGTCTGGTCAGATCAACGGTGCCACAGCGATGAAGGACCACGATGATCTCGACGAGCATAACTACATGCCAGAATCGGAAGCAGAAACATGTCTTGGACCCGACGAATTCGTAGTGCCATCTTTCTGGTGCTGAAACCTTCTGGCGATGGCTCATTAATACCACTCGAAGTATCAAAAAGGTTGTGAGAAGCTTCAAGCCAATCAAGACAATGTCAATGATAAGTGGATGGAGGTCCTCGCAGCCGAGCAAAGCCTCAAGCAAGAAGTTGCGGACCAAACCAAATCCTACCCAAGAAGCTGCTAGAATTGCAAAACCTGCTAGAAATGCGCAAGATGAATTAGATAAAAATAAACTAGTTGTTGGCATGCCTGTAGTTTCAGTTAAAATTGGAGATCATTGTTATCACGACTTGTGTGATATTGGTGCTAGTGTTAGCGCTATACCTTTTACCCTATATCAAGAAATTATGAATGACGACATAGCACCATCTGAGCTTGAGGACATTGATGTTACTATTAAACTTGCAAATAGAGACACTATTACACCACTTGGGATTGTTAGAGATGTTGAGGTCTTGTGTGGAAAAGTCAAGTACCCCACTGATTTTCTAGTACTTGGTTGAGAACAAGATAACTTTTGTCCCATTATTTTTGGTAGACCTTTCCTGAATACTGTTAATGCTGAAATTAATTGTGTTACTGAGAAAGTTAAAGTAAGCTTTGGTGATGTGTCTCAAGAATTTAATTTCTCCAAGTTTAGTAAACAACCACATGAGAAAGAATTGCCAAGCAAAGATGAGATCATTGGTCTTGCTTCTATTGTCATACCTCTAACCGATCCTTTAGAACAATATATACTAGACCATGAAAATGATATGCATATCAATGAGATAAATGAAATAGATGACATATTTCTTAAACAAACGCCTATTATTAAACACAACTTACCGGTTGATATTTTAGGGGATCCCCCTCCACCCAAGGGAGATCCCGTGTTTGAGTTAAAGACTTTACCCGATACTTTGAAATATGCCTACCTTGATGAAAAGAAGATATATCCTGTTATTATCAGTGCTAACCTTTGAGAGCATGAAGAAAAGAGATTACTTAAAACTCTGAAGAAGCACCGGTCAGCTATTGGATATACTCTCGATGATCTTAAGGGCATTAGTCCCACTCTATGTCAGCATAAGATTAATATGGAACCGGATGCTAAACCTGTTGTCGATCATCAACGCCGCTTAAACCCTACGATGAAGGAAGTGGTAAGAACTGAAATACTAAAGCTTCTGGAGGCAGTATAATTTATCCTATTGATGATAGTAGGTGGGTAAGTCATGTTCATTGTGTTCCTAAGAAAGGAGGTATAGCTGTTGTTCCTAATGATAAAAATGAACTTATCCCACAAAGAATAGTAACTGGTTATAGGATGGTGATTGATTTTATGAAATTAAACAAAGCTACTAGGAAAGATCATTACCCTTTACCTTTTATCGATCAAATGCTAGAAAGATTATCTAAGCATACACACTTTTGCTTTCTTGATGGATATTCTGGTTTTTCTCAAATACCTGTGTCAAAAGAGGATCAAGAGAAAACAACTTTTACTTGCCCTTTTGGAATGTATGCTTATAGGCGTATGCCTTTTGGTTTATGTAATGCACCTGCTACTTTTCAAAGATGTATGACTGCTATATTCTCTGATTTTTGTGAAAAGATTGTTGAGGTTTTCATGGATGATTTCTCCGTTTATGGAACTTCTTTTGATGATTGCTTGAGCAACCTTGATCGAGTTTTGCAGAGATGTGAAGAAACTAATCTTGTCTTGAATTGGGAGAAGTGCCATTTTATGGTGAATGAAGGCATAGTGCTTGGGCATAAAATTTCTGAACGAGGTATTGAAGTGGGCAAGGCTAAGGTTGACACAATTGAGAAAATGTCGTGCCCAAAAGATATCAAAGGTCTAAGAAGTTTCCTTGGTCATGCTGGTTTTTATAGGCGGTTCATCAAAGATTTCTCAAAGATTTCTAGGCCTTTAACTAATCTTCTTCAAAAAGATATTCCTTTTGTTTTTGATGATGATTGTGTAGAAGCTTTTGAAATACTTAAGAAAGCTTTGATTTCTGCACCCATTGTTCAACCACCTGATTGGAACTTGCCATTTGAAATTATGTGTGATGCTAGTGATTATGCTTTTGGTGCTGTTCTAGGGCAAAGAGTAGACAAGAAATTGAATGTTATTCATTATGCTAGTAAAACTCTAGATGCTCCCCAAAGAAATTATGCCACCACTGAAAAGGAATTTTTAGCAGTTGTCTTTCCATGTGATAAGTTTAGGCCTTATATTGTTGATTCAAAAGTAACTATTCACACGGATCATGCTTCTATTAAATACCTTATGGAAAAGAAAGATGCTAAGCCTAGACTTATTCAGTGGGTGCTTTTGCTTCGAGAATTTGATTTGCATATTGTTGATAGAAAGGGAGCTAAGAACCCAGTAGCAGATAACTTGTCTAGAATGAAAAATGTTCTTGATGACCCACTAACTATTGATGATAATTTTCCTGATGAACAACTTGCTGCTATGAATAATTCACGTAGTACTCCTTGGTATGCTGATTATGCTAATTATATTGGCGCTAAATATATTCCACCTAGTTTCACTTATCAACAAAAGAAAAAAATCTATTATGATTTACGACATTACTTTTGGGATGACCCACATCTTTATAAAGAAGGAGTAGATGGTGTTATTAGACGTTGTATACCTGAGCATGAACATGAACAGATCTTAAGGAAGTGCCATTATGAGCCTTACGGAGGACACCATGCGGGTGACAGAATTGTACACAAGGTATTAGAATCCGGTTATTATTGACCTACTATTTTCAAAGATGCTCGTAAGTATGTCCTTTCATGTAATGAATGTCAAAGAGTTGGTAACATTGGTAAACGTCAGGAAATGCCTTTGAACTATTCACTTGCCATTGAACCATTCGATGTTTGGGGTTTTGACTTTATGGGACCTTTTCCTTCCTCAAATGGGTATACTCATATTTTAGTTGCCGTTGATTACATTACTAAGTGGGTAGAGGCTATTCCAACTAGTAGTGCTGATCATAACACCTCTATTAAAATGCTTAAGGAAATTATTTTTCCGAGGTTTGGAGTCCCTAGATACTTAATGACTGATGGTGGTTCACATTTTATTTATGGTGCTTTCCGTAAACTTCTAGCTAAATATGAAGTTAACCATAGAATTGCATCGCCATATCATCCTCAGTCTAGTGGCCAAGTTGAGTTGAGCAATCGAGAACTAAAACTAATCTTGCAAAAGACTGTCAATAGATCTAGAAAGAATTGGTCTAAGAAATTAGATGATGCTCTTTGGGCTTATAGAACTGCTTATAAGAACCCCATGGGGATGTCCCCATATAAATTGGTGTATGGAAAAGCTTGTCATTTGCCTCTTGAACTAGAACATAAGGCTTACTGGGCAATTAAAGAACCGTATTATGATTTTAAACTTGCCGGTGAAAAGAGGCTATTTGACATTAGCTCATTAGATGAATGGAGGACACAAGCCTATAAAAATGCTAAGTTGTTTAAAGAAAAAGTTAAAAGATGGCATGACAAAAGGATTCAAAAATGGGAATTCAATGTAGGAGACATTGTGCTTTTGTACAATTCTCGTTTCAGATTTTTTGCAGGAAAACTCTTATCGAAATGGGAAGGTCCATACGTTGTCGAAGAGGTCTACCGCTCCGTTGCTATAAAAATTAATAACTTCGAAGGCAAAAACCCGAGAGTGGTGAATTAGCAAAGAATCAAGCATTATATTTCAGGTACACCCATTAATGAAGAGACCAATGTCATCCAAGTAGTAACACCGAAGGAATACATATGAGAGGCCTTCCGGAACACTCCAGAAACCTGAAAAAGAGGTAGGTATGTGGTATGGTAAGTAAACTGACTCCAAAAATTCCAAAAAAATAATTTCTGTTGGTTTTAGTATTTTAGAAAAATTCCAAAAATAAAATGGAGTCAAGGGGACCCATGAGGGAGGCACAAGCCAACAGGATGCCCCCTGGGGCATGCCCTGATGGCTTGTGCGGCCCTCATGTGCCTCCCCGACTCCGATTTCTTCCCTAACACGTATTCTGACCTAGAAAAAATCATTATATATACTCCCGTGTGTTCTGACCTCCGCATCGCGAGTTTCTCCTCTGTTCTTGTTTCGAGCTGTTTTTCTGGTAGAACTGAGAATATGTCGTCCCAAGATTCGGATGGAGAGAGCTATGTGTCTAACTATGTGGTGGACCCAAAGATCTTTGGGGACACCTACCCCTACTTATGGTCCACAGAAGAGGAGGGAGATTCTGATCTAGAGGAGACGGAAGATGCCGGTCCATACGCTAGTTCGGATGAAGATGAAGATCCGCTTCCTCAACCTGGAGATATGCATGTGGAGTTCAAGAAATAAATCCTCCCCAATGGAGTAAACAAATCTAAGATCCAATTTATCCCGTCTCGTTTTCTGCGGGAAAGCAAGGCAAATTTATGCAAAAGGGTTTTGAAGCTCGAACAAGAAAATGACGATTTATGAGAGGAAAACTTTATCCTCAGGCGCAAGCTGGAGAAGAAGGGCACCACTACTCCAACACCACCACCATCACCGAAGAACACTTGAGTACATGGGTACGGGCACAACCCCTAGCTTGTTCCAAGCTTGGGGGAGGTGCCCCGGTATCGTATCACCATCACTTTTTACGATCACCGTTTATTTGAGTTTGATCCTTAGTTATTTCGTGATTTAGAGAAATAAAAGTTTCAGATTTGCTTTGCTTAGGATTTTGCTTTGGTTCTACCTATCAATGTAATCGAGTGTGAGAGTTATATAATAAATATTAGTTGAGTCCGTGTGCTTTACTCCCTTGCACCAATCATCATAGCATGGCAATAAAAAGAATAGTAAAGATCATATGCTTATCCCATGGGAAGTAATGACTTCACATAAAAAGAAAGTATGAGCTATGAAAATTGTTGGGAATAGAACAAACATAGCCTTAGTCATTGTTATAATCTATGCAAGATTATGATAGAGAAGAGAAGATCCACATACAAATACACTATCTTGGACATTATCTATGATTACGAATCCTCACCAAATATTAAATAATGATCGAGTGTTGAAGTTGGACATGGAAGACAACCTAATGGTTATGTTTGTTTACATTTACATAGAAGTTATATAATCATGGATCCTTTAACATGTGATGTTTCCTTTAAAACTTTTGCTAGCCAAAACTTCTTGCACCAAGTAGAGATACTACTTGTGCATTCGTAACCCGTTAGACCCAGTTTCTTTCCGAGAGAGTCCACCATACCTACCTATGGATTGAATAAGATCCTTCAAGTAAGTTGTCATCGGTGCATGAGCAATAACAATTGCCTATAATCATGTATGATCTTTTATTGAAAGGGAAAATAAGCTTTGTACAATCTTGTGATGACAAAGAAATAAAAGCGACGAAGTGCACAATAAAGTTCGTTATCACAAGGGGCAATATAAAGTGACGCTCCTTTGCATTAAGAGATTGCACATCTAAACAAATAAAAGCGCATGACAACCTCTGCTTCCCTCTGCGAAGGGCCTATCTTTTAATTTTGTTTAGCCCTTACTTAAGAGTCATTAATATCTCCCCTCCTTTTAATTTATAAACTCCTTTAGTTGGCAAACTTCACGTGTTGAGGAAAGATCCAGATATATATATATATATATATATATATATATATATATATATATATATATATATATATATATATATATATATATATATATATATATATATATATATATATATCTAGTTGAATGTAAGAAACCATGACTCATTATTGTTGACATTATCCTTGAGGTAAATGAGTTGGGTGGCAAATAAAGCCCCTATCTTCCTATGTGTCCGGCAAAAACATTAGCTCCAAAAATATGCCATGAGTGTCAATAATCATGGATAACTAAATGATAGTGGAGTATGTGGGTTTGCTACAATGAAAGCTCTTATATAGACTCTTCTCTTGAATATGATGAATTGTGATTATCACCATGACTAGAGGCACCGTTTGTTGGTTGTCAATAAAGTTTATGCTTCATACTTCGATAATTGTGAATAGATCTTTACTTGCTTATGAGGAGTTATATGATGAAAAGCTTGCTGCTATATTGATTTTCATGATGCTCTCACGTCCATATTCTGTTTTTATCGACACCTCTCTCTCAAATTATGTGGTCATTACTCTCGAGTTCGGCTTTCGCTTGAGGACAAGCGAGGTCTAAGCTTGGGGGGGTTGATACGTCCATTGTGCATCATGATTTCTTATTCGTATTCACGTTATTCTTGTCCATTATTCACTATTGTTATACAATTCTTATGCCCTTTCTTTCTAAATATGCTAGGTACATCATAAAAAGGGAATTATCTGGAAACTGGAATTCTGGACCGGAAAATCGAGAAAAAGGCAGAAAATCACCAGACTCCAAATGACTTGAAACTTCACGAGGAATTTTATTGAATATATGTGAATTTCCGGGCCAAAAATATATCAGAGGGGGGCCACCAGCAGGCACAAGCCAACAGGGAGCCCCCCCAGGCCACGCCCTGATGACTTGTGGGGCCCTGGCTGGCCTCCCGACGCCCATCTTCTCCTATATGGTGTGTTTTACCCTAAAAAATCATAAGAAACCTTTCGGGACGAAGCGCCGCCGTCTCGAGGCGGAAACCTGGGCAGAGGCCCTTTTGCACTCCGGCAGTCAGATTTTGCTGGGGAAATTCCTCTCTGAGAGGGGGAGATCAAAGCCATCGTCATCACCAATGCTTCCTCCTTTGTGGGAGGACCAATCTTCATCAACATCTTCACCAGCACCATCTCATCTCCAGCCCTAGTTCATCTCCTGTATTCAATCTTTTTCTCAAAACCTCAGATTGGTACATGTGGGTTGCTAGTTGTGTTGATTACATCTTGTAGTTGATGCTTGTTGGATTACTTGGTGGAAGAAATTATGTTCAGATCCTTAATTATTATTATTGCACCTATGATCTTGAACATGTTGATGAGGTGTGAGTAGTTACTATTGTTCCTGAGGACATGGGAGAAGTCTTGTTATAAGTAATCATGTGAAGTTGGTATTTGTTTGATATTTTGATGATATGTATGTTGTTACTTCTCTTAGTGGTGCCATGTGAACTTTGATTACATGACACTTCACCATGTTATGGGCCTAAGGTAAGTCATTGTGGAGTAACAAGTAGATGATGGGTTGCTAGAGTGACAGAAGCTTAAACCCTAGTTTATGCGTTGCTTCATAAGGGGCTGATTTGGATCCACATGTTTCATGCTATGGTTAGATTTATCTCAATTCTTCTCTCGTAGTTGCGGATGCTTGCGAGAGGGGGTAATCATAAGTAGGTTGCTAGTTCAAGTAAGAACAGCACCTTAGCACCGGTCCACCCACATATCAAATTATCAAAGTAGCGAACGCGAATCCACTCAACATGATGAACGTGACTAGACAGAATTCCCATGTGTCCTCGAGAGCACTTGCTTAATATAAGAGTACTTTTAGGCATGTCCTTTGCTATAAGAAGGATTGCGCTACCTTGCTGCACCTTTGCTACTACTGTTACTTGTTACTTGTTACGAATTATCTTGCTACAAAACTATCTACTATCGTTACTTACAGCACTTGCAGAGAATACCTCGTTGAAAACCGCTTGTCATTTCCTTCTGCTCCTCGTTGGGTTCGACACTCTTACGTATCGAAAGGACTACGATTGATCCCCTATACTTGTGGGTCATCAGGTGTCTGCTTCCGGCATTCGACGACGAAGTTGATGATAATCTACGCTATAAGCATGATCAAACAAATCAGCCAGACCGACCTCCTCGGGGTGAGAGAGACCAAAGGGAGGGCTTCGAGACCCCCGTATAATCCCTACTCATGGTTTGAACTTGTGGATGATTATCCAAAATTTCTATGTTGGACTAAATTTTGTGTCTAGAAACCTTCTAGATTCTGCTGCAGGTGGTACCTTCATGGAGGTGACATTAGGAGAGGCCACCAAACTTCTGGACAACATCATGACAAACTACTCTCAATGGCATACCGAAAGAGCTCCAACTGGTAAGAAGGTAAATTATGTCGAATAAATCACTACTTTGAGTGAAAAAGTGGATGATCTTATGAAAATGGTTGCTAGTAAAAATGCTCATGTTGATCCCAATTATGTGCCTTTATCTACCTTGATGGAGCAAAAATATGATACTATTGATGTGAACTTTATCTCGTGAAACAATTTCAACAACAATGCTTAAAGAGGAAATTTCAATGCTAGACCGTATCCCGGTAATTCCTCTAATAATTATGGAAATTCTTCTGCAAATAATAATAGGATATCCTCTGATCTTGAGAACACCATTAAAGAATTTATTAGTTCTCAAAAGATTTTTAGTACTATGGTGGAAGAAAAGTTGCATAAAGTTGATGATTTGGCTAAAAACATGGATAGAATTGCTCTTGATGTAGAAACTCTTAAAAATAAAACTTTGCCACCCAAGCATGAATTTAATGAGACTATTAAATCTATCCAAATATCTATTAATGAAAGTAAGGAGAGGACCGCTAAGTTGAAAGCTAAGCGAGAACTCTTAGAAAAAGCTATTCCACCCGTTTTTTACCGGAATCATGATGAAGATCTTAAAATGATTAGTACTTATCCTATTGAATCTTTGTTTACTAATATGAAAGTAAATGATAAAGGGACTGGAGATGAGTCAACTTTAGCTAGAAGGCATCCCGTTTGCTTGGAGATGAGTCAACTTTGTTTACTAGCATTCCGTTGTAATTGATCCTTAACATAATTATTAAAATGTTCTTGCTTAACAATGTAATTATGAATTCATCCATGCATTGACTAGGAGTCTTACTATAAGTTATATCACTTTCATCAAATCTACGGAGAGAATTTACCTTTAGTACATGTGTAGAAATATCAAGTCCATGTATTTCTTCAAGGGATAACTGGTTTTATGCTCCTAGTTGGGTCACACACGGATGGTTTACCCCTGGTTTCCGTAAACATGTGTTCCTGCCCAAACCACTTTGCTCATCTTAAGCATTTTCCCTTTGACCGTTTCACCGTCATTTTGAAAAATTCATAACAGTTCACACTAACTCAGAAAAAATGCAAATAAGGTATCAAAATGTTCAGACAAACATCACATATATATGCATGTCATTTGCATCCATGACAAAAGTGTTGGAAAGTCCCCATCACCAATATTAGCTAAAACTGAGATGGTGACTTTCCAACGCTTTTGTCATGAATGCAAATGTCATGCACATATAGGTGATGATTTCCAGAACATTTTGATATCTTATTTGCATTTTTCTGAGTTAGTGTGAATTTGTTATGAAGTTTTCAAAATGATGGTCAAACGGTCAAAGGGTAAAAGCATAAGTCGAGAAAAGTGGTTTGGGCAGGAACGCGTGTTTTCGAAAACTAGGGGTAAACCAGCCGAGTGTGACCCAACTAGGGGCATAAAACCAATTATCCCTTTCTTCAATAGGCGGTGAATTCTTGGCATCTTCAGATTTAATATCTTTTTTCTTTCATAGATCTCTTTGCTTCTTGTATATCTTCCGGACTAAGGAATAGAATACCTCTCTTCTTTTGAATAGGTTCTGGAGGTGATTCAGGAAGTGTCCAGTCATTAGCATTCATCAACATATGATTCGATAGTTCTTCAGCTTGTGCAATGATTCGTTCCCTGAAAACACAACCAGGATAACTATCTAGGTAGTCCCTAGAAGCATCGGTTTGTCCATTATAGAAGATATCAAGTATTTAATTTTCCTTAAGAGGACGATCAGGTAAACTTTTAAGTAGCTGGAGAAGCCTCCCCAAGCTTGAGGGAGATTCTCTTCTTCAATTTCAACAAAGTTAAATATTTCGTGTAAAGTTATGAGCAGGAAAATATTTCTCAGTGAAGTAATAAATCATATCCTGGGGGCTATGCACACAACCAGGAGCAAGTGTTTGAAACCATTTCTTAGCATCACCTTTTAGTGAGAAAGGAAAAAAAGCTTATGTAAAAGTAGCAAATCTTTAACTCATGAGCAAACAAGGTGGCAATATCATGCAATTTAGTAAGGTGTGCCACAACAGTTTCAGTTTCATAACGATGAAAAGGATCAAGTTCTACTAAGTGACTATTTCAGGATCAATAGAGAATTCATAATCCTCATCAGTAACACATATAGGAGAAGTAGCAAATTTAGGACCATGTTTCATTTTCTCCATCATAGATTTTGCTTTCATGTTACATAGCAATTTCTTTAAATCATCTCTATCATTACAAGCAAGAAAGTCTCTAGCTATCTCCCCATCCATAACATAACCATCAGGTACTTCAGGCATTTCATATCTAGTAGGAGAACTAGGCATAATAGGTGAATCAAAGTTTTCATCAATTTCAGCATTCTCAGTTTCTCTAGCTTTAGCAATATGAGCATCAAGTAATTCATTAGGTGGCACAGTTTCTATATTATCAAGCATAGTAGTAGCATCATCGTTAACATCCTCCATAGTAGAAGCAATATCAGATTGAATAACGGGTGGAGGTGTCATAAGCTGGTTCAAAACAGTAGGTGAATCAAATGCAGAGCTAGATGGCAGTTCCTTACCTCCTCTCGTCTTAGAGCGTATGATCTTGGTTCTGGTATCCTTCAGATTCTTCATAGTGATAATTGAATATTCCCGGTGAACACAATAAATAGAGTTATGCTCCCCAGCAACGGTGCCAGAAAATTGTCTTGATAACCCACAAGTGTAGGGGATCGCAACAATCTTCGAGGGAACTATTCTACCCAAATTTATTGATTCGACACAAGGGGAGCCAAAGAATATTTATTGGCCTTACCAGTTGAGTTGTCGATTCAACCACACATGGGATATCATATGTAGAAAAAGTTTTGTAGCACAGCAAAATAGTAACATGAACGATAACAGTAACAACATCAATTTTGTAGTGATTGTAACAGTAGTAACAGCAATAGTAACTTAGCAAGAATCAATATGTGAAAAGCGTAGGCCTTGGATCTGTGATGGATAAGAACGTGCATGGCATATTTCTGCCTACCCTCCTGTGGCAGCGGGGTCCATAAGTGTTGGAGTCTGGGATCTTCGTCCAAGAATTTCTCCAAGAACAAGGTTCGAACACTGGGTGGGCTTGGCTTGGCGACCTGCAACGCGATGACAAACACGGCAAGGTTGACAGCAAGCTCACTATACCTCACCGGAGACGATAGGGACACACAAGCTACCTAGGTTCAGGCCACCGTGCGGTGTAAAACCCTACTCCTGCTTGTTATTTGGTTGCCTTCGAAAGAGGGGAGCTTGAGGCTCCAGTACACGGGTGTTGGGGGAGAGAATGGCTCGATCCCCTTACATGGACGTGGTCCTTCCCCCTTTGTAGTGCCTTGGTCCTCTTCCCCAAAAATATCGGCGAGAAAGGGTGGCCACAGGGTGGCAATTCAAAGGGGGACAAGAGTCTTCGTGACGCGGTCGTGGGCTCAGCGATGACCTCCGTCCTATAGCGGTCGTTATGATCTTCTTCCACCGAAATGGAAACATGTGGGGAACTTGCTTTTTGGGAGGCGCTGCCCGTTGCGCCCTTATTGCCAAAGAGGTAACTTGGCCTCCATCCCGCCCCGCCGTCCTTGGCCTGACAGCGGGGCGTCGTCCATGGGGCGGACACGGTGCCCTGCGGCTGGCGTTACGCACCAAGCCTCGTGAAGTCACCCTCGCGAAGGGGGGCCCCGCGAGGCAGCCTGGCGCGTGGTAGCCTTGGTGGAGCATGAGCTTGCGGCAGGGGTCCGGGAGAGACGTGTCCCTCAGGAGGCAGCCTCCCCCGGGGCAGGGCCGCCTCCTTGGGCCGGCACACGCGTCGCCCTTCGGGCCAACGGTAGATGGGCCGTGGTGCCCTAGTTCCCACTTGGCCGACAATAAGGAAACTAAGGGATATTAAGGCCTCCTTTTAATAGAGAACCGGAACAAAGCATTAACACATAGTGAATACATGAACTCCTCAAACTACGGTAATCACCGGAAAGAATCCCAATTATTGTCACCTTGGGGTATGCGGATAATAACACGTAATAGGTGCATACAGCTTGCAAGATAGGATCCAAAACACTCTCATATTTTTGAAAACATAATAGGTTCAGATCTGAAATCATGGCACTCGGGCCCTAGTGACAAGCATTAAGCATAGCAAAGTCATAGCAACATCAATCTCAGAACATAGTGGATACTAGGGATCAAGCCCTATCAAAATAACTCGATTACATGATAAATCTCATCCAATTTCATCACCGTCTAGCAAGTCTACAAAGGAATTACTCACTCCTAGTGGTGAGCATCATGGGGGTGTTGATGGAGAAGGGTTGGTGATGACGACGGCGACGAATCCCCCTCTCTAGAGCCCCAAAGGGACTCCAGATTAGCCCTCTCGAGGAAGAACAGGAGGTGATGGCGGCTCCGTCTCGTAAAACATAGTGAAAACTTCTCTCTTATTTTTGCTCGGAGAATAGGAATTTATAGGCTTGGAATTAGGGTCGGCGGAGCCACGTGGGCCTCCCAAGGTAACAGGGGACACCCTATGGGGGTGGGCGTGCCCTATTGCCTTGGTGGCAACTGGTGGCCCCTCTGGTGGTTCTTCGCTCCAGTATTTTTTATATATTACAGAAAAAACCTCCAAAAAGTTTCATCCAATTCCGGGAACTTTTATTTCTGCACAAAAACAACTCCATGGTAGTTCTGCTGAAAACAACGTCAGTCTGTGTTAGTTTCATTCAAATCATGCAAATTAGAGTCCAAAACAAGAGAAAAAGTGTTTGGAAAAGTAGATACATTGGAGACATATCAAATGCCTTTTCTCTCTTAATTTACAAGATTTACATGGAGAGGGGGATTACCAGTAGTTGGAATTCTAGACCCGAAAAGGCTACATCAGAGATACATATTCTGCGGAACTCCAAATGACCCGAAACTTCACTGAGATTTTTATGAAATATATAAAAAATACTGGAGCAAAGAAATACCAGAGGGGGCCCACCACCTGCCCATAAGGCAACTGGGCGCAACCACCACCCTAGGCGCGCCCTGATGCCTTGTGGGTCCCATAGGTGGCCTCCGGTGCCCATCTTCTGCTATATGAGGGGTTTTGACCTAGAGAAAATCATAAGAAAATTTTTGGGACGAAGTGTCGCCATATCGAAGTGGAACCTGGGCAGGAGCACTTTTGCTCTCCGGCAGAGCGATTCCGCTGGGGAAACTTCCCTCGGGGAGGGGAAAATCGAAGCCATCGTCATCACCAATGCTTCCTCCTTCATGGGAGGACCAATCTTCATCAACATCTTCACTAGCACCATCTTATCTCGGACCCTAGTTCATTTCTTGTATTCAATCTTTGTCTCAAAACCTCATATTGGTACCTGTGGGTTGCTAGTAGTGTTGATTACATCTTGTAGTTGAAACTAGTTGGTTTATTTGGTGGAAGATTATATGTTCAAATCATTAATGATATTCAATACCCCTCTGATCTTGAACATGAACATGCTTTGTGAGTAGTTACTTTTGTTCTCGAGGACATGGGAGAAGTCTTGTTATAGGTAATCATGTGAAGTTGGTATTCGTTCGATATTTTGATGATATATATGTTGTTGCTTCCTTTAGTGGTGTCATGTAATGTCAACTACATGACACTTCACCATACTTGGGCCTAAGGGAAGGCATTGCGGAGTAATAAGTAGATGATGGGTTGTTAGAGTGACATAAGCTTAAACCCTAGTTTATGCATTATTCCGTAAGGAGCTGATTTGGATCGATATGTTTCATGCTATGGTTAGATTTATCTTAAATCTTCTTTTGTAGTTGCGGATGCTTGAGAGAGGGGGTAATCATAAATGGGTTGTTTGTTCAAGTAAGAACAGTACCCAAGCACTGGTCCACCCACATATCAAATTATCAAAGTATCAAACGTGAATCAACTAAAGAGGATGAACGTGACTAGACGACAATTCCCATGTGTCCTCGAGAGCACTTTGCTTTATATAAGAGAACTTTCCGTCTTGTCCTTTGCTATAAAAAGGATTAGGCCACCTTGCTGCACCTTTGCTATTATTGTTACTTGTTACGAACTATCTTGCCACAAAACTATCTATGATCGTTACTTACAGCACTTGCATAGAATACCTTGCTAAAATCCGCTTGTCATTTCCTTCTGCTCCTCGTTGGGTTCGACACTCTTACTTATCAAAAGGACTACAATTTATCCCCTATACTTGTGCTTCGTCACCTGGCGAGTCGGCTTGGAAGTTTTGGAATCCATTTGTTGACCAAGAAGAACCAAATATTTGACTGTCCTGATGCAGAAGCGATTGCCACTTTTTGGCACACATTCATGATGAATGGCTGGCGCGATAGCTCGGACATGACAAGCCGAGGACCATGGAGGCCCTCACCTCCCTCATGACCCGGTTCTGCGCAGGCGAGGATAGCTGGTTGGCCCGTAGTGGTAGCCACAGCGGTGACCCCGACAACCTCGGAATTGCGCGACCAGAACAGGAAGCCCCGGCGCAATAGAAACAATAAGCGTCGCCATAAAGGCAACAACAGTGATGCCGATGAGGCAACTGTAAATGCCGGATCCAGCAATCGACACAACAGTCAGAAGAGGAAGCTCTTTAAAGGGAATAGAGCCAGCCCATCTATGTTGGACAAGATTCTCTGCAAGCCTTGCTAAATTCACGGCACTTCGAACAAAACTGCTAATCATTCAAATCGGAACTGATGGGTTATAAAGCAGACCAGCAAGATTGCAGTAGACAACTCAGGAAAGAGCTAGCCTCGTAGTGAGGATGAGGATGAACCTCCTAGGCTAAGCAATGAAGGCCAAAAGCAGTTCCCTCCCGAAGTAAAGGACGTGAACATGATTTATGTTACCCACATCCCTAAAAAGGAGAGAAAGCAAGCACTACACGTTGTATATGCCTTAGAGCCCGTAGTGACAAAGTACAATCCATGGTCGGCATGCCCGATCACTTTTGAACAACGAGACCATCCGATCAGTATCCGTCAGGGAGGAACTACAGCCTTGGTTCTCGATCCCATAGTGGACGGTTTTCACCTTACACGGGTCCTTATAGATGGAGGCAGCAGCCTCAACCTGATTTACGCTGACACATTCAGGAGGATGGGCATCGAACCGCCAAGGATTAAACCCCACAACACCACTATCAAGGGTATCAAACCAAGTGTTGAGGCGCAATGCTTCGGGACCTTAACCCTGTAAGTGGTTTTCGGCTACCCCAAGAACTTCTGGAGCGAGGATTTAATCTTCGATATCGTTCCTTTCAGCAGTGGCTATTATGCACTGCTCGCGCAAACTACCTTCGCTCGATTCAATGACATCCCACATTACGCTTACCTGAAGCTAAAAATGTCAGGTCCTAAGGGTGTTATGACAGTCAATGGCAATATGGATCGCTCCCTTCATACAGCGGATCAAACTGCGTCTCTTGAAGCCGAGGTTCAAGATGCGGAGGAGACATCAAGGTCCTTTAAAGCACCAAACAAATGGAGCTCCATCAAGTGCCTACGAGGTGTTACCTTTGCCTCCACGCAATCAAGCGGCAACCTCAAATAGGGGTACGCGCTCCATGGCTCTCCCTACCTAGCCGAGGACTATGTACCTCGGGTACATGACTTTGCGCTTAAAATACCATGGGAAGTTGTGGAACACTACCACAGAGTTTGGCTTAACCATACGATGGCCGAATTACGTCTTGGTTATCTCAAGGGCATGGTCAAAGGCCCACCAGGAGCCTATAAAACCAGCATCAAGCTAATATACTACTGCTACTTGGTATGATCTCTTCAAAGGATCCGCCAGTCGAATGCATCATAAGCATAGCAACGACGATATAGCAAGCGGCATTGATGAACCTTGGAGTTGACAAGGACTAACTTATACACATCATGAAGGCGCAGACGTGCAGCAGGGCCAAGATAGGATATTAAACCCGCCTCCAAATGCTTTGTGTAAACCTTCCCTCTTTATATTTTTTATGTATCTTCCGCAGTTTCTTTGATAGCCCAAATTGTTGAGCTCAACCTCATCAATAAATTAAGAGAAGACCTATATGGTCAGTTTCCATGTTATGTGTGATTCCTGTATATCTTATCTTAATTGTGCACCGAAGACAACTTTTTTCGCGATACAATTATTACATGATTTTAGAAGTCATCGGCTTTAGACCGGGGGATGGGACTCAAACCATGCCCATTTACCTGCCATCGCACCCATGTAAAAGTATTCGTCCCTTTTCATTCTCGGATATTGCTTTATGTGCATCAGTTTCAAATTGTGTCTTTTGTCAATAGCTGGGTTGCCCCGCTCCTGTGTTTACCCCTTACTTTCCCAATCGTTTGGCTAAGAGGTAAAGGGAGTACCACTGCGATTGTTACTTCCGGGTTAATTGGTCAAGTACCTCAGTGCAGAAAGTCGAAAGCTGACTGTCACAATAAGCGTAAACTGGTCGGCGATCCGACGATCGTGTCAAACGATGAATTGATAGAGTTTACCCTGTGCAAAACGATGGGTCTTTTCTAGAATTGGCAGAAGTGTTAGAGGCTTGACCGCGGCTGACGTCGAACACTCATACCAGGGGCTAGTAACTTGCTCCCAAAGTTAAAACTCTTATGACTAAGTGAAAGTTATAAAACCATACTGTCCAATTGCCTTGTTTCTGTTAAAACAACCGCCTCCAGGCACTGAGACGTGGGCTAAGGGTTGCACTATTACCATGGAAACACCCTACATAGCATCTACGAAGGGGCAGAAGCCAACGATTGGACATATTTATATTATAAACAGTCGCGAAGGAGGCTACCTTAAACACTAAACATAATGGATTCATTCGCATCAAAATGAAACTTGTCTTTTCCACATCAGACACCTCGACATACCGAGGAGGGTCTACTCAAGGCCCTCGAGGATGGTATCCTTGCGACACTTGGCCTCCGATATATGGGCACCCGACATCACATCTGAAAAGTACTGCTCAGGCATGTGATTCTTCCCTTTTGGGCCGCCCATCGCCATGTCCACGGGCTTAACACCCGGTTAATGCGTCTTCACAAACGCATACGCCTATCGAGAACCCTTTAGCAGATTGATGTCCTCTTCGGATGGTGCAAGCTTGTGATTCAGCTCTTCCAATTCTTTTGAGTTGGACGTCGATGATAAGGCGGAAGCCTGCAAAGACTTTATTAAACCCTCAGAACCGAAATCGATCCTCTCATCGGATATATTTGTTCGACAAGAGTCTCGGGGGCTACTACATATTCAATTTGGATATAACTTTCAAATAAACAAAGTGACCCCAAGTCATCTTATCAAACTAACTTAGGGCTCAGGGGCTACTGTATATGTGCCCTTAAAAGCATAATTAAATTCTGTCAAGGATATGTTTTCAGGCAACTTTTTCCTTCCCCAAGCCCGTCCTTAAAAGGGATACTGGGTGTAGTAAGCATTAACTTAAACAGGCAAGTGTACAAACTGATGAGTAGAAAATAAGCATACCTCAAAACCTTTTTGAGAGGATTATGAAGGCCTTCTCCATTCCTGTCGTCGACGACCGGAACTTATTGAACGTCGTGCCAAGAATGGCACGATGCTCAGGGAAAATCGAGGAGCTCCGTAGAGCCGCCTCTATATCCTTATGCGGCCCAAAGATCGGCGGCTGGGCATCCTCAACCGCGTCCCTCGTAGGAGATGTGAGGGACGCCTCATGGTGGATCAACTACGCTGGAGCTGTCGGGGCCGAGGACTCCATGCAGTTATGCATCGGTTCTTCTGGGGCCAAGGGGATATTAACTCCTTGGTCTTCGGCGGTCAGGGTAAGGACCTTGGCCATGGGCACATCGGTGCCACTCTCTGTGTTAAGAACATGAGGGCCCAAATGCGAAGAACCTTCCCCCCAATTCGTCACGAGCAGGGGAGGAGCGCGTGCGTTCACTCGAGTTACTCTTGGCCAGATCGGTCGGAGGAACGGCTTTATCTGAATCCTCTCTGGGAAGGCGGCGTTGCACGCTGTAAAAGTACGCAAGACGACAACAATTAAGAACATGTTGATTCAAACTTACAATATGTACAAATATATCAAACAATAATAGCTTCTCGGCTACAGCCTCTCTCTGCGCCGTGAGGGGAGCATGTCTTCAGAGGATTCGGAGCGTGCAGCCTCGGCAAAGGGCGATGATCAGCTTGGCTGGGCAGATGAGGCCTTCCGAAGCCTTTTGAACTGAGGAGGATCGTCCTCCTCGATGTCTTCCGATGCCGCCCTCCTTCCCTTAGGAGAGGATGCCTCGCCCTCCTCCTTGTCCCCCTTCTCCTCTTCTTTCTCTTGCTCCTTGTGGATGGAAAAAACGTGGGTGCCCTCGGATGCTTCTTCGGCTCCGCCTTCTCCTTGACCGGGACCATGTATGGATCCTTGGCTAAAAGGGCTTCGAGCCGGGGGGGTCCTGGCCTATTCAAGCAGTGGCGCCACATATTTCATTTTTCGGGTCTTATCACGCCAAGTCCGATCACTGGGTGACAAAACAATTACTTTATTGAAAGATGAAAGATATTGTAAAAGCAGCAACACAAATGAAATTGCCGGTACCTTGGATTGACCATTATCGGCATCAAAGTCACGATCCTCCTATTATTTTGGAAATTCATTCTTGAACGGCTTGAAAAGCGACGTCCGCATCCTGTCAAGGTCAGTGCAAAAGAAATGTCACACGGTTGGCTCATCCTCAGGTTTGTAATGCCACATCGGATTGGCCCTGAGTTGAAGAGGTGGAACGTGGCGGGGCGAGCATAACGTGGATTACATCCACCAGCTTGATGCCTTGATCGATCATCGCCTTGAGCCTCTTCTGGAGCACCTTCACCTCGCCCGGGTTCCCCAGTCAAGGTATTTCTTCGTCTAGGAAACGAGCCTCTCCGGGGCCGTGGCTGTGAAGGCAGGGACCTCGACTTGGCCTTTTGCGGGCAGGTCGGTGATGTAGAATCAATCTCGCTTTCACACCTTGATTGTCTCCACAAATACACCCTCTGGCCAGCGTACCCTTGGGAGTTTGCTTATCATGGCCCCACCGCATTCAGCGAGCTGGGTGACACTACTCTTCGGCTTGACGTTGAAAATCTTCAGCCACAAGCTGAAGTGTGACTCGACGCAGAGGAATCCCTCACATATAATAATAATAGTAGCTATATGAAGGATTGAGTTCGGGGCTAGATGGTGGAAGTCCAGCCCGTAGAAAAACAGTACCTCGTCACAAAGGGATTTAGGGGAAATCCCAAACCTCGGATGAGGTGGGGAACGAAGATCACTCTCTCCCCTTTCTTGGGAGTAGGGATGGAACGGCTGGGCTCTGGAGCCCGACACTTGGCCACTACGGGAATGTACCCCGCAGTCCGAAGCTCCTCAATGGTGCCCACCATGGCATTCGAAGACACCCACTTTCCCCTCAGCTCGACATCTGATGCTGGGGCCGCTGCTTCTTTTCCCCTGCTGGCCATGGCTGGTGGAGGAATGCGAGTGGAGTTGGGATTGGAAGCTTGGACATGTATCTGAGGGCGCCGGAGGTTTTTGAGCTTTTGGTGATGGAGCAAGAGATGGAAGTGTGGGGGGAAATGATTTACTGCCTTTTGCTTTTATAGGTCATTAAAAGACCAAGAGTCCTCGCGTGGCACCGAATACGCACATCGATAAATCAACTTGTTAATGATATCCCATGAAAACCGGGGCACGATCCCTGTATTGATGGGACATGCCAATGGAAGGCAACCTCGAGCTACGAAACAGTTTTGTCATAATTGATTCCATCCCATGATAGGTGATGACGGTTCAGTAAAGGCTGTCAGGTTTTGAACCCTTTCACTGGTTGCATCTACGTGACAAGTCCTTGAGACTAAATTAACACAAGACCTCGGATGAGGGTAGATGCCTTTGTAAAAAAGGGACCCCGTACTCTCCCTGCCGAGGACAAGGTTTCAAACATGTGGCCGTTAAGGTCGACTATAATAAGAGACTTAATGATTTATACGCTTGAAGACTTCAGATTTGAGCATGAGATGATAAAGAGGGAACTCGCCTGCCAAGCCAAAGACGTCAAGCCGAAGAGACTGGTCCGAGGATGGAGTTGCAATCTTTGACTTCGAAGACTAGTTAAGGGGCTATTGACGGTGTCGTGGACTAAGGGGTACTAACCTATACGTCCCGCAGTCCATGGGCCGGGCTTATAGCCCGTCGATCACTACAAGGAAGGACTACCGAAGTTGTGAACCTCGGCGTAACCAAGATGGAAACCTCCGAAGACTTGGCGTGCACTTCAAGGATTGCTCTGTAGCCGGCACGTTGGCAGACGACCATGTGTGTAACCTAGGTACCCCCGGTGCATATATAAGATGTGGGTTTAGCCTTTAGAGGCACGATTACCGGGTTTAAGGTTTAGAACACAATCATCCGATCTCGAGGTAGATCATCTTTTACTCTGTACCCCATCATATCAATACAATCAAAGCAGGACATAGAGTTTTACCTCTTCGAGAGGGCCCGAACCTGGGTAAACATCGTCTCCCTTCGTCCCATGTTACCATAGTTCCTATACCTACAACTCGGGACCCCTTACCCGAGATCTGACGGTTTTAGCATCGACATCCCCCATCGCTCGTCGGAGCCGCCCCTTCACCTCCCTGCTAGTCACGCTCCCGCTCCGTCCACACACTCCTGCGCGTTGGGTGCAGATGCGCCAAACAACTGTCCACCCCCCCCCCTCCGGATGTCGCCCCTCTCTCGACCCAAACCGAAAAATGTTCGCGTCCGTTTATGGTCTAGCGTTGGAGTTGGCCTTAGAGCAACTCTAGCAGATCCCGTAAAAGCTCTCCGGGCCGCGTTTTTCTGGCCGTTTTACGGGACGAGTGAAATAACGACCCGAATAGGTCTGCAAAAAAGCTTGGCCCGTAAAAGTTTTATGGGAGGCCCGTAAACCGTCCCCGAATACCACATATATACCGGATCCGGGCGCGTTTAGGGTTCCTGTCCGCCACTTCCCACATCGTCTCCGTCACAAATCCACTAGTCTCCGACGAAAAAACCCTCTCATCCGGCAACCGTTTGCGCCGCGCGTAGCCACCTTAGAAGGGGTGGCCGAGGGGGTCCGCCGGCCGCGGCGGCGATCCACCTCGCAAGCGACGCAAGCGACGCAACGACCACGAGGCCGCGGGGCCTGAAGCAGCTTCGAGCAGCTCGAGCGCATCTTGTCGCTCGCGATCCAGCGTCTCCGGGCGGCAGAAAAGGCATGGCTCGAGGCGAAGGTGGCTGTCGTCGTCGGAGACGAAGCTGCAATGGCGTGGGTGCAGGCGTTGTTCGAGGAGTACCAGCTTGCCCAAGTCCTCTCCAGCTCCCTCATGGAGTACCACTTTCACTACAAGAAGCCCGACGACGACGATGATGAGTAGACCAGCTTAAATTTCATTTTTATGCAATGCTTCCGTATGAACTCTATGTTTAATTTCGTTGAACTCCGGTCATGTAATATGTGGCACGAACTCTAGTTTGAATATGCACTATGTCTATGCTGGATCTGTTCGTTTGTGTCGTCCTTCGTTTAATAAATTTAGTTTACAGAATACCGTAAACGATTTTTGCAGGACAAGCGCATACAAGATGTGCTAGAGTTGCTCTTACACCTTAAGGGCTTCTTTGATTCAAAGGAATTCTATAGGATTTTTGTAGGATTAAAATCCTTAGGAATTTTTTCTACATTACTCCTTTAGTTCCTAGGATTGGTTCATATAGGAATTTTTCCTATGAAATCATTTATACTACTTTTCATAGGAAATATAACATCCACTCCAACCTCTTTCTATAATTCCTTTGTTTTTTTTACATAAAACACTCCTTGTTAATTCTATAGGATTTAAATGAACATACCATTTTAATCCTATACCTTTTCTATTCTCGCGTTTACAAAATCCCGTGAATCCTTTTCTATTCTCGTGTTTTTAAAATCCCGCGAATTAAAGAGGCGCCAGGTGTGGAGCGATTATCCCAGCATCTTTGGAGGCAGAACCTCTCTATCGGATGGTTCCCTCCGGCCCGCACCCGTAACCCCGACCCGCTACTCCACAGTACTACCCAGGCCGCCAGGTCGGACCTCTTACCAGCGTCAACCCCACCACGCGCTCCCCTGCCCCGAACCCGCGTCGCCCCTCCTCTCGCCAGAACACACCGGAAGCATCTGGAAGCTCGGCCCTCCACCCGCACCGCCGCCCGATCCGGATCCGACGGCCAGGGCCCGCCTCCCCCCGTCCTCCCGCATCTTCGAGAGCGTTCACTCCCGACCACCCGTCCCGCGCTCCGCTATAACTACCACCGCCCCCTCTCCCCCACCCCTCCTCACAAACCGATCCCCACCGGCGACCCCGTCCCCCCCACCGGATCAACCAGCTAGGGTTTCCTCGTCCTCCCCGGAGCTCGTGTTTGTTCATCGCCTGAGGCGAGATGTTCGGGCGCGGGCCGCCGAAGAAGAGCGACAGCACGCGCTACTACGAGATCCTGGGCGTGCCCAAGGACGCCTCCCAGGACGACCTCAAGAAGGCCTACCGCAAGGCCGCCATCAAGAACCACCCCGACAAGGGCGGCGACCCCGAGAAGGTGAGCGCCCGCCCGCCCGCCGATCTCTTCCCCCCTTTCCTGCCGATCTGTTCTCGACGGGGGTTACTAGGCCGGTAGATTTGGTACGGCCGGTGGATCTGGCCCGTGGCCGCGGGGGTGTAGAATTCGATGGGTTCAGGCGGTAGAATTCGTGGATGCGTGTTTGATAGTCTAATCAGGAAAGTGCTAATATTTCCAAACAATAGCTTTAGGCGGGGGAAGAATTATGCGTGATGATTGCGGGCGGCTTTAGAACGAATAGTTGATTTAACATTACGCATGGAATCCTTTCAATCGTTCTTATGCATGCGTTTTGATAGCTGTTCACATACTTGAAACTAGCATTACCGATGGTTTTAGATGTTAATTGAGCAATTCATTAAAAGCTTGTCCCATGTGCTGGTATTTTTTCTTGAATTACTGATGATGTAGGAGTAATCAGTGTGTATGTTGTAAAATTGTCTACCGTTCCTACCTGTCAGTGCGCATTTCAACAATTGATGATGATTAAACACAGAATGCAGATCAATGCAATTAATTGCTCAGATTGCAGTCATCGTTTTTTGATTCAAACATTATCCTAGGCACGTAACTTAATTCATATTGCCATGTATCAACCTAGCTAAACTGAAGCTGACTACTGATGCTTGGGTCTGTCAAGCTAAAACCGTCTACTGATGCTTTGGTCGGTTCATATGTTCGTTTAAACATCATTTTCTGGTTGAGCTGGCGAACTAACGGGTTGTCATATTGCAGTTCAAGGAGCTAGCTCAGGCTTATGAGGTTCTGAGTGATCCTGAGAAGAGAGAGATCTATGACCAGTATGGTGAAGATGCCCTCAAGGAGGGAATGGGAGGCGGAGGAATGCACGATCCATTTGACATCTTCCAATCGTTCTTTGGTGGTGGTGGCAACCCCTTTGGAGGTAATTCAATTTTGAACCAACTGAACCACTGTTTGCTATTGTTGTCTGCCTGTATTTTGACCTGAATTAACCATGGCATTGTGTTCTACAGGTGGTGGGAGCAGCAGGGGCCGGCGGCAGCGTAGGGGTGAGGATGTGGTTCATCCTCTGAAGGTCAGCCTAGAGGAATTGTACAATGGAACATCAAAGAAGCTCTCTCTTGCCCGCAACGTGCTCTGCTCCAAGTGCAATGGGTAAGTTGCCTTGTCCCTTTTGCGTGTAACCTTTGCGTTTAGCGCCCCTGTGGGTTCTGAATTTAACTGTACTCGTTTTGTTCTTCAGCAAGGGTTCAAAGTCTGGGGCTTCCATGAAGTGTGTAGGCTGCCAAGGTGCTGGTTACAAGGTCCAGATCAGGCAGCTGGGACCAGGAATGATTCAGCAAATGCAGCAACCTTGCAACGAGTGCAGGGGAAGTGGTGAGACCATCAGCGATAAGGATCGCTGCGGGCAGTGCAAGGGTGAGAAGGTGGTGCACGAGAAGAAAGTCCTGGAGGTGGTGGTTGAGAAGGGGATGCAGCATGGACAGAAGATTACCTTCCCTGGCGAGGCAGATGAAGCGGTATGCGTCGAACTTCAGTGTTCTGCATGTTTTCCTGTCTGAACGTTTTCCTGTCTGTGTTCTGCATGTTTCCTTGTCTGATCTGTTTGCTTGTGCTGTCTGCAGCCTGATACCGTCACTGGAGACATAATCTTCGTCCTCCAGCAGAAGGAGCATCCTAAGTTCAAGCGGAAGGGCGATGACCTCTTCTACGAGCACACCCTGACCCTGACCGAGGCCCTGTGTGGCTTCCAATATGTTCTGGCTCATTTGGACGGCAGGCAGCTGCTCATCAAGTCCAACCCCGGCGAAGTTGTCAAGCCTGGTAAGTGTTGATGACTTCAACCTGGAAGGATCAAGTGCTCAGTTTGGTTTCGGTATTCAAACTGATGCTGATTGACAATTGTTTGCGCAGATTCGTTCAAGGCGATCAACGACGAGGGCATGCCCATGTACCAGAGGCCGTTCATGAAGGGCAAGCTGTACATCCACTTCACGGTGGATTTCCCCGACTCGCTGAGCCTGGACCAGTGCAAGGCGCTCGAGACTGTCCTCCCGCCCAAGCCGGCGTCGCAGTACACCGACATGGAGCTGGACGAGTGCGAGGAGACGATGGCCTATGACATCGACATCGAGGAGGAGATGCGTAGGCGGCAGCAGCAGCAGGCGCAGGAGGCCTACGACGAGGACGAGGATATGCCGGGCGGCGGCGGGCAGAGGGTGCAGTGCGCCCAGCAGTAGTCAGGCAGGCAGGATGTTGTGATCGTCAGTGAGCAGATGAATTCGTTTCTGTCGTTTTCTCAAGTTTTCCATGTTAGGGTTCTTTACCCTTTTGGTGCTAGTATATGATATATTAACTACTTCACTGAACAAATGCCGGGCAGTCCGGGAAAATTATTTGCGTTCTCGTTTTGCTTGCCGTGGCACGTTTACTAGTTGGCTGTTGATGAGCAGAGCTGACATTATGTTTAACGCTAATATTTCGTCGGACTTGAGCACTTGTGGACGCCTGTTTCGTCGGGATTCACACACACACACACACATATATATATATTTGAAAAACCGAACAGGCCGGCGGGCGGACCCAAAAAACTGGAATCAGTGCCCCTTCCGGTTTTTTAAGCTAAAAAGACCGGCCTGTAATTGGACCGCATGAACCTTTTTAAGCTAAGAAGACCGACCTGCAATTGGACTGCTAAAAAGACCGACCTACAATTGGAATGCATGAACCCGCGCTACTATTCTGAGGGCCAAATATTATCCCAATGGTGATTTATTGAACAGTACTCTAAAGAAGGGTTCGTCTTTCACTTGGCAAAGTATTATGGCGGGTTTATGTTCCCTGAAGCGTGGTCACATTTGGCGAGTGAGAAATGGCCAGAGTATTAACATTTGGGAGGATGCCTGGATCCCTAATTGTGCAAGTAGGAAAATTATTACCCCCCAGAAGAGGTCACTTGTTATCCAAGGTGACAGATTTGATTGGCCCTATTCTTAATATTTGAGATGAAGATCTTCAGATTTGATTGACCCTATTCTTAATATTTGAGATGAAGATCTTCTTAGGCAAATGTTCTGGCCTATTGTAATACTCGCGATCCCTATCTCGCATTATGATATGTCAGATTGAGTTTTACAAAAAAAAAAAAAAAAACGGTATGTTTTCGGTACGGTCTGCTTATTCTGTGAAATGGGAACATCAACATGAAATAAAATTAAGGCACACAAATGGTATGGGACGTACCACAGTTAATCCTATTTGGCATAGATGATGGAAACTTGCCTGCCCAGCAAAGGTTAAAAAATTTATTTGGCGTACGCTACATGGCACCCTTCCGTGTCGGGTAGCGTTAGCCAATAGGCACGTGAAAGTCTCGCCCAATTGCCCTGCTTGCTCGGATGGACCAGAAGATATAAAACATTTGCTATTTCTATGCAACAAAGCAAAGGAAGTGTGGAGAAGACTAGGGATGGATGATATTATTGATAGAGCTTGTCAAGTAGATGGTGCGGGTGAAGCGGTTTTGGAGCATTTACTTTCAATGTAAGACCATGATTTGTATATTTTAGGTACCCAAAATGTACGTGAGATGATTGTCATTTCAGCCTGGTACCTGTGGTGGGAAAGGCGTAAATTGGTTCATAACGAGGCCACGCAGAGTGTACAACAAATTTCAATGGGTATTCGGGTTCTCACGGCCAGTTTTGTTACCGCTTGTTCGCAAAAGGTCTCCATGAAAAAAAAGGGATGGTATTGTCCTCCGCGAGGGTTTGTTAAACTTAACGTTGATGCTTCTTTTGACCATGACTTGTTTAGGGGTACGATGGGAGCAGTCCTAAGAGATGACAAAGGTAGATTTATTGTTGGGGAAAACGGTAAGATTGATTGGTGCGCGGATGTTCTGATGGCTGAAGCCCAGGCCCTAAGATTCGGTCTGTCCCTGGCACAAATGGCGGGATGCAACCGTATTATTATTAACTCGGACAATATGGAGGTGATTGATACAATGAAGGAAGGAGGAAGATCGTCAGGAGCAGCAGCGGCAGTTTTCGATGACTGTTTTCATTTAGCGTGTGATTTTACTATTTCTAAATTCGAGCATTGTAACAGAGAAGCAAATAAAGTTGCTCATGAACTTGCTAGATTGGCTAAATTTTCGTTTATTTCTAATTGGTTTGAGGAGCCAAATTCTGAAATTGTACCTTTCCTCACAAACGATGTAATGGTTATTTCAAATGAATAAAGTACAAGTTTTTCAAAAAAAATAAATGATGTGATATAGTTGTGTAAGTTGCACCTTTGGCTCATATCGGCTAACCAACTTGTCAATTTTAAGTAAATGATTTTATTTTTATTTTACATCTATTTAGTATGACACTAGTACACAAAATATATTATTTATTGATAGAAAACCAAACATCAAACCGGTGGTGGTTCGACCGGTAAAAACCTGAACCGACGGCCTCGCCTGTTCGATAGCCGGTTCGATTACATTGTCTCATCAGCCTCGGATGCAGGCATCAGCGTCAGACTCGGATGTAGCACACCAAATGTTATCAATACATATAGATCAATAACAATTTGACCATGCATTTAAATTTGATACGATATTTTAAAATTTGTATCTCAAAAACAAAAAAATATGTTCAACTTTTTAGAACTCAGTTCACTGAATCCGCCATTGTGTTAAAATACCACATTTCTTTAAGGTCTAGTTCTTTTGAGCTATGATGTGGAAAGAAGCTTTCATGAAAATAAGCTCAAGATAAGCTGCTATGAAAATAAGCACCAGATAATAAGTTGGCCAATTCTTTTCAATGCCTGTTTTTCAGCTCATATGTGGTATAATCAGTGAAAAGTCTGTAATGCTCTTGGATTATATTGTTGTTCATATTAAACGATATTGCGACACTGCGCACATGTTGTTGGAACTTCTTTTGTGGTCACATGTTGTTGGATCCCATTGTTGTTCAACCAACAAGTATCAATGTAAAAGGCTTGCCCTCCATCGCACGGGCCTAAACAATGCGATCAACAAGTTGCAATTGAGCAAATCAATGAAATGATCGGCATGTAGAGTAACAAAAAACATAACTTACGAGCTCGCTTGACCATCTTCTTTGGAATTGGGCATCCACAATGCTTGTTGACAGCTTTTGAATGTTTTCATCGATAGAGTAGCGACTTCGTATCATGATCCTGGTCATTTCTAATACTATTAAATCCGTACGTGCAATGCACGTTATTAACTGCACGTGGATATTAGGTAGGATATTATTGATGGATTAATTATGTGATTAGCCTTGTAATTTATATTTGGTATGCCAATAACTGCACACCAAAGGTGTTGAGCGCTCGACATTGGAGTAACCTAAGTCGTTGGATTGACCTGGATTGATGGCCAAGATTTGTTGGATCTGTCTCTTTGGGTCTTTGTATATTGGTATAGATCTAGGGGCACACAGTGTCGGTGCTCATTGAACCAAACATGCACAGATTGCCAAAAGGTTGTGGCATTTTGCTTCATGTTTTGAAACCCCACACTTATGGTCAATCATGTCTCACATAACAATTCATCATTTTTCACCGAGTACGTTTCCATTTTGTTTGCTTCAAAGTAAACAATGAGAACATAAAATAAATAAATTAACCGTGGCATTTGATCGAACACTTGTTGGGTGCGGTTTTCTTCATGGACGACATTAGCAGCGGTCAGAGGATACTTGGGTTGCGACCAGATCCGGAATGAAACGGCGACGTAGTTCAAGGTGGGCTAGCGGTGGATGGGACAAAAGAACACAGTTGGAGGGGTAGAGTGGGTAAAAAGGGCCCAAGTGGGGTATTTTGGTGGGTCGTGATGTCAGAGTTCGATGTGGTAGACGTTCGGACTCTCCAAACCTCCCTAGATTTGGTTCTGTTTTGTGGGTTTTGAACTTCCGGATTGGTCCTAATTTTTTTGATAATGTTGGATTACAAAAAACAAGTCCAACCTGTCCAATTTGAGATCTTTGAAGACTGATTTAGTGATCCATGTCAGAGTTGTCGTGAGCTGTCCTGCTGAAAGGCGCGTGCGGTTGGCAGTTGTGGTGTTCAGTTTGGCAGCGATGATGATGACCAACGGTGCAAGGTTGCGGCAGGGCTTCGGTTGTAGGATTATTCCAGCATGCTCGGCAAGTTTCTTCTTTGTCTTGCCATGTCGTCGCGGAGACGGAGCTGCCCTGGAGGTGCCTAGGTTGTGGCGATGACTGGTGGTTGAGTCTTCAAAGAGGCATTGGTTGGCACCTACCCTGCCCATTTCTCCTGTGTTTGGTGGTCTTCAAAGTCGGAGTTGTCTCGGTGGCTACACCGGTGGCCGATTGTTTGGCATGGGCCGACATGGGTTTCGACGTTTGTGGCGACGAGGACTTCGTTGGTGGAAGTCGATGGTGAAGTCGGAATCGCTGGATCGTGGAGGAGTGATGACCCCGGCACCCGACTTGATGTTTCCTCTTTGCGGCGTTTTGTTCTTCGTGTGGGTGGGCAGATCGGCCGGTGTCGCCATCTGTGAGCTGTTGTGACGGTTTTAGCCTGATTTTCTGTATATTATAACCGGGCAATTCTTTTCTTTTAACGAAATCGAGATCCTGAGAAGAAAAGAAAAAAGACAGATCCTCCTTGCTCAGAGCCTGGCCAGGGTCGCCCTGCACATCGCAGTAGCGACCAGCTTGTCGCGAAAGCTTCAAATGAGAAGAATAAATAAGCACATCACCTGTCGCTGTGGGGTGTGAGAAATACTGAAAACATAGGAAGAAAAGAAAAACGCCCTGATCCTGTCTGTGCCTTGCTTGATTCGGCTGCTAGTTAGAAGGGGAGCATTTGGGGAAGGCATCACTACAGGCAATCAGGCCACGCAAGTAATCAAATGCATTCTTATTTATTCCAGTTGGATATTCATGTCCACCCTACTTGCGAAACAAATACGGAGTATAATACTAATCGGTAGTAGGCCTCAACTAGGTAAACGATACTCTACAGGGTACTTGCCTCTGGCAGTTGACCTTCCAGCCGTTTTTGTTAGAGGCAGTTGACCTTGGAGCCTCATCGATCAGCCAGTGCTCTGGATCCTGACCTTGCACCAGCAGACAAATAATGGGAAAGAAGGGGAGGACGTATCTGCTCTCCGGAGAGCAGATGAAGATGATAATCGGCTGCAAGGTGCTAATCGGTGTGGGCCGTACCAGTGCAACAAAAGGGTGAAACCGGTCTATTTGTCCATGGCTTTTGCATTCCCCTTGGAGGTGAAGCAACACCATTCTGACGTCTTCCACTCCATATCGCTTTGTGCTGCTGTAGTTTTCTGCCTTCTTTTTTTTTCGAATACGCAAAGTTGCGTATCTTTTTTATGGAATAGTTTTCTCTTTTTCTTTTTTTGATGGACGGATAGTTTTCTCTTTTCTGTCCTTTGCACAAGCAGCCGTAGGTCAGTATATGATATGAAATTCTGGGGGTGGTTGTCTACTCCCGGGATCACCTCAGCTTGAATGGAGCCTTGTATGTATGCGTGTACCGCAGTCTGACGGATCACGAACTTAAACTCGGTGTGAACAATTGGCGAGTGTGTTGTGGTAATGGCGGAGTGGATCACATGGGGTGCAGTTAAACAAAGCATACGTAGAGCTTCGTACTACTGCAGTAAATTACTCCGATGCCGAGCGGGGCAAGTGCCGACTGCTAAAACGCCAACTGACAAAATTGGGAGCAAACATGGGAAGCACAGTAAAACAAGTGAGATATCAGATATGTGCAACGCCGTGCTGAAAAATTTAAGAGATGTGTACCACGTCACCAAAATTGAAGTGCACTTCAGATGCTACCGTTCAGCTTTGCAAAGGGTCCGAAGGTATACAAAAATGTTTATCAGAAGTACAAAGCACCTTAACGTAATTAAAATTACATCAAGATCTTTGAACCACCAACTGACACGCGTAGTTGAAGCTCTTCCCTATCGGAGCCTACCTAATCATGTTGATGAATATCACGAAGTTCCCCTGCGCGTGCTCGACTAGAATCCTAGACCTGCAATTGTTGTCGTTGAATTCTTAAATCGATCCGAAGTGTCTTAACACCTTATGTCGCCGCCGTCATGATCACAGGGTGAGAAGCCCTAACCTCGCCACCCAAAGGAGACGATAGAAATCTACACCCAAGCTCCATCGATTGTCCCGAACGACAAACTCGAGGAGGATCGTAACCCGAAAGACCAGCTCAAACGTAAGACATCGCCATCTGCCTAAACGTTGCCCGTGCAAAGAAAAACCCTAATCTAAACTACTAGTCGAATCCAAGGCACTAGGATGCACATCCCTGCCACTCGCAGCCAGAACAACGGGCGTGAGGGAAGAGAATCCACAGGCTAGCCGACAAAGTTGGAAGGACCTCGATCTGCCTGCATTGTCTTATATCCAGAGTGGAGGAAAAAACGATTCTTGTGGTGCTAATGTCTACGCTAAATCCAATGTAAGGCATCACCTAACTCATAGTAATCTCTCCTATTTAAAAAGAACATAAGGTTATGTGGTCCACATCGTCCTTAGTCCAACCTTACATACAACCCCCCCCCCCCTCTATTTTGATTTCGATTTTCCTTGAAAATTGCGTAACTGTCCCGCCTTTTATTGATTACCAAATAAGATTATGATTTCTTTAGTAAGTCAAGTGCTTAGCACATAAAATCTAAAAATGTATTTATGTATGTAAATCATGACCATGATTTGATAAACATTTATTAACACAATCACATTAATATGGACAGATGAGTCACAAGCTAACATATTAAAATATTTATATCAGTTGCAACATAGTACAAGCAATTATCTAGTCTATCTAAAAAAGATGTGCATACGTCACATACTAAAAATTGTAACACATTAATTCACACTTATTTTGAGTTTTTTGTACTTAAAAAAACTAGTTATGATCACGTGTCTCGTGTATATCAGTCAAACGCCCTTCCCCCTCCTCTATCCCTCCCGCGGGTGGCAAAGGAGGAAACCTAGCCGTCACACGCCTCACGCCTCACCCTCTTCCCACTCCTGCCGCCGCCAAAGGGCATGCCCGGGCGAAGCCTGGCCGGCGGCGGCGGCGGCGGCGGGGGGCTGGGGGGATTTCTCACACCCTCGCGCGACAGGGGATGGCATGGGCTGGCGTTGTCGGGTCGGGGCACTATAGAGTGATACGTCTCCGTCGTATCTACTTTTCCTAACGCTTTTGCTCTTGTTTTGGACTCTAATTTGCATGATTTGAATGAAACTAAACCGGACTGACGTTGTTTTCAGCAGAACTACCATGGTGTTGTTTTTGTGCAGAAATAAAAGTTCTCGGAACTGAACGAAACTTTTTGGAGATTTATTTTACAATAAATAAAAAATACTGGAGCCAAGAACCACCGGAGGGGGTGCCCTGGTTGAGCACGATACACCAGGACTCACCACCCCCTCCAGGCGCGCCCTGGTGGGTTGTGCCTACCTCATGGCCCCACTGACCCTAATTCCAGCGCTATAAAATCCAATTTTTGGAGAGAAAAATAGGAGAGAAAGATTCATCACGTTTCACGAGACGGAGCCGCAGCCACCTCCTGTTCTTCATCGGGAGGCCCGATCTGGAGTCCGTTTGGGGCTCCGGAGAGGGGAATCTTCGGTCTTCGTCATCATCAACCCTTCTCCATCGCCAATTCCATGATGCTCCCCACCGGGAGTGAGTAATTTCTTCGTAGGCTTGCTGGTCGGTGAGGAGTTGGATGGGATTCATCATGTAATCGAGTTAGTTTTGTTAGGGCTTGATCTCTAGTATCCACTATGTTCTGAGATTGATGTTGCTATGACTTTGCCATGCTTAATGCTTGTCACTAGGGCCCGAGTGTCATGATTTCAGATCTGAACCGTTTATGTTATCACCATTATATCTATCTTCTTGATCCGATCTTGCTAGTCATATGTACCTATTACGTGTTATGATCCGTAAACCCCATAGTGACAATATTTGGGATACTTTCCGGTGATGACCGTAGTTTGAGGAGTTCATGTATTCACCATGTGTTAATGCTTTGTTCCGGTTCTCTATTAAAAGGAGGCCTTAATATCCCTTAGTTTCCTTATGGACCCCGCTGCCACGGGAGGGTAGGACCAAAGATGTCATGCAAGTTCTTTTCCATAAGCACGTATGACTATTTACGAAATACATGCCTACATTACATTTATGAACTGGAGCTAGTTCTATGTCGCCCTAGGTTATGACCGTTACATGATGAATATTATCCAACGAGTTCACCAATCCAGTGCCTACGAGTTTTCCACATATTGTTCTTGCTAAGTTACTATTGCTACTGTTACTGTTACACTTGCTACAAAACCATTGTTATCACTGCTACCGTTACTATTATTGTTACTACTGCTATCAAAACTATCATACTATTGTGCTACTGATCACTCTGCTGCAGATATTTAATCTCCAGGTGTGGTTGAATTGACAACTCAACCGCTAATACTTGCAAATATTCTTTGGCTCCCCTTGTGTCGAATCTATAAATTTAGGTTGAATACTCTACCCTCGAAAACTGTTGTGATCCCCTATACTTGTGGGTTATCAACTCTACCCTCGAAAACTATTGCGATCCCCTATACTTGTGGGTTATCATAGAGCGCGGGACGTGGTGCTGCTTGGAAATTGCGTTGGGAATTTCCCCGAAGAGGAGAGGAAATGCAGTACAGTAGAGATAAGTATTCCCTTGGTGAGAACCACAGTTATCGAACCAATAGGAGAATCAAGCAAATCCCCTTCGACAACACCTATACACAGTTGCACCCAACGCGGGCAAGAGGGTTGTCAAGCCCCTTGAACTCGTTACTGGCAAGGATTAAATACTAATAGATAGATAATATAAATATAAAAAGTAAATAACAGAAAATAAGTTGCAGCAAATATTTTTAGGGTTTTAGTGATATGCTTAAGTAGACCCGGGGGGCATAGTTTTCGCTAGAGGCTTCTCTCTTGAACATAGCATACGGTGGGTAAACAAATTACTGTTAGGCAATTGACAGAATAGCGCATAGTTATGACATCTCATTCAAGGCAATGATCATGTATATAGGCATCACGTCTGTAAACAAGTAGATCGACTCCTGTCTGCATCTACTACTATTACTCCACTCATCGACCGCAGAGTAATGCTTGGAGCAATATGACATGATGTAGACAAAGTAAGACAAGGAATATGTTCAGACCCCGTCGTTTTATCCTTAATGGCAACAATACAAAAATGTGTCATGTCCTTTTCTGTCACTGGGATTGAGCACCGCAAGATTGAACCCATTACAACGCACCAGTCCCACTGAAGACAAATCAATCTAGTTGGCCAAACCAAACCGATAGATCGAAGAGAAATACAAAGCTATAACAATTATGCATAAAAGAATTCATAGAAGACTCAATTAATATTCATGAATAATCTGATCATAAACCCATGATACGTCCCAAACGTATCTACTTTTCCAAACACTTATGCTCTTGTTATGGACTCTAATTTGCATGATTTGAATGACTGACGTTGTTTTAAGCAGAACTGCCATGATGTTATTTTTGTGCAAAACTAAAAGTTCTCGGAATTAGACGAAACTTTTTATGGATTTTTTCTGGAAAATATGAAGAATTATGGAGCGAAGACCCACCATAGGGGGGCCACCTGTTGGTGCCAAGCCAATAGGGTGCGTCCACCCCCCTAGGCGCGCCCTGTTAGCTTGGGGCCACCTCGTGGCTCCCCCGACCCTAATTCCAGTCCTATAAATTCACAACTAGGGAGAAGAAAATAAGAGAGAAGTTTTCATCGCGTTTCACAAGAGGGAGCAGCCGCCACCTCCTGTTCTTCCTCGGGAGGGCTGATCTGGAGTCCGTTTGGGGCTCCGGAGAGGGCGATTCGTCGCCATCGTCATCACCAACCCTTCTTCATCAACAACGCCATGTTGCTCACCACCAGGAGTGAGTAATTCCTTGTAGGCTTGCTGGACAATGATGGGATTGGATGAGATTGATCATATAATCGAGTTATTTTGATAGGGCCTGATCCCTAGTATCCACTATGTTCTGAGATTGATGTTGCTATAACTTTGCTATGCTTAATTCTTGTCACTAGGGCCCGAGTGCCATGATTTCAGATCTGAACCTATTATGTTTTCATGAATATGAGAGTGTTTTGGATCCTACCTTGCAAGTTGTACGCACCTATTACGTGTCATGATCCGCATACCCCAAGGTGACAATAATTGGGATTCTTTCTGTTGATTGCCGTAGTTTAAGGAGTTCATGTATTCACCATGTGTTAATGCTTTGTTCCGGTTCTCTATTAAAAGAAGGCCTTAATATCCCTTAGTTTCCTTATGGACCCCGCTGCCACGGGAGGGTAGGACAAAAGATGTCATGCAAATTCTTATTGCAAGCATGTATGACTATATACGGAATACATGCTTACATTACATTGATGAATTGGAGCTAGTTCTGTGTCGCTCTAGTGTGTAACTATTACATGATTGGTGTCATCTAAATCATTATCCATCACCGATCCATGTGCCTACGCTTTTTATATATTGAATCTTGCTAAGTTACTATTGTTGCTACTATTACAACCACTAAAAATTTGATGTTATTATTGTTACTGTTACTACCGTTGCTCTGCTTTGCTACTGAACTTTTGCTACAGAGGATATCCTGAGTGTGGCTGAATTGACAACTCAGCTGCTAAGACCAATAAATATTCTTTGGCTCCCCTTGTGTCGAATCAGCAAATTTGGGTAAAATACTTCCCTCGAAGATTGTTACGATCCCCTATACTGGTTATCAAGACTATTTTCTGGCATCGTTGCCGGGGAGCATAGCTCTATTTATTGTGTTCACTCAAGGTTATCTAATTGCTACTATGAAGAATATGAAAGATAATAGAACCAAGATCTTACCCTCTAAGACGAGGGGAGGTAAGGAACTGACATCTAGCTCTGCTTTTGATTCACGTACTGTTTTGAATCGTCTTATGACACCACCACTTGATACTTGTTCTGATATGTAGCAAGTACTTGATGATGCTACTTCTGAAACTTATGATGATGCTACTGCTATGCTTGATAAAAATGAATCTGTGCCACTGAATGAATTACTTGATGCTCACATTGCTAAAGCTAGAGAACTTGATAATGCTGAAATTGATGAAGATTATGAATCACCTATTATGCCTAGCTCTCCTAATAGATATGAATTACCTGATGTACCTGAGGGTAATGTAATGGATGGGAAAATAGCTAGAGACTTTCTTGCTTGTAATGACAGAGATGATTTGAAGAAACTACTATGCAAACTGAAAGCAAAATCTCCGAGGAAGGAAATGAAACATGATCATGAATTTGCTACTTCTCCTATGTGTGTTACTGATAAGGATTATGAATTCTCTGTTGATCCTGAGTTAATCACTATAGTAGAATCTGATCCTTTCCATGGTTATGAAACTGAAACTGTTGTGGGACACCTCACTAAATTGAATGATATTGCCACTCTGTTTGCTCATGAGGAAAAGATGTGTTACTATTATATCCTTAAGGTTCTTCCTTTCTCGCTAAAAGGCGATGCTAAGAAATGGTTCCTCACTCTTGCTCCTGGTTGTGTGCGTAGCCCACAGGATATGATATATTACTTCTCTGAAAAATATTTTCCCGCTCATAAAAAATAAGCTGCTTTACACAAAATATTTAACTTTGTGCAGATTGAAGAAGAGAATCTCTCTCAAGCTTGGGGGAGGCTTATCCAGTTACTTAGGGATTTGCCTGATCATCCTCTCAAGAAAAATGAAATACTTGATATCTTTTATAATGGACTAACCAATGCTTCTAGGGACTACCTAGAGCGTTGTCCTGTTTGTGTTTTCAGAGAACAAACTATTGGACAAGCTGAAGAATTATTGAATAACATATTAAAAAATATTGATGATTGAACACTTCCTAAATCACCGCTGGAACCTATTCAAAAGAAGAGAGGTATTCTATTCCTCAATCCTGAAGATATGCAAGAAGCCAAGAGAACTATGAAAGAAAAAGGTATTAAATCTGAAGATGTCAAGAATTTACCACCTATCGAAGAAATACATGGACTCGACACTCCGGCACAGGTAGTAGAGGTAAATTCTCTCCGTAGATTTAATGCAAGTGACATACTTATACTAAAACTCCTAGTCAATGCATGGATGAATTTGATAATTACATTGTTAAGCAAGAGCACTTTAATAATTATGTCAAAGATCAATTACAACGCAATTCTATGATCATAGATCATTTGAGTGACTTGATGTTTAGAATTGCTAATGATGTTAAAGGTCTAGGTAAACATGCTTCCATGGTTCATACTCAACTAGACCAAGTTGCTAAGTCACGAAATGATTTGCTTGCTGAATTAAATGAAAACATGAATGACCATGCTGTTAGAGTAATGACCAGAGGAGGTAAAATGACTCAGGAACCTCCTTATCTTGAAGGTCATCCTAAAAGAATAGAACAAGATTCTCAGAGAATTAATGAAGATGTACCTAGTCCAACTAAAAATAAAAATAATAGGACTATGCATGCTTCTAGTGAACCTGTTATAGAAAAACCTGCTGGGAATCATGATACGTCTCCAACGTATCTATAATTTTTTATCGTTCCATGCTATAATATTATCATTTTAGGATACTTTTTTGGCATTTATTTGTTGATTCATATTATTTTTTAGACTAACCTATTAACCCAGTGCCAAGTGCCAGTTGCTGTTTTCTGCATGTTTTTGAATTTTCAGGAATACCATACCAAACGAAGTCCAAATACCATGAAACTTTTTGAAAAAAAATTCTGGACAAAAATAAGACCTGGAAGCTTCATAGGGAGACTGTAGGGCACACGAGGTGCCCCCAAGCCAACAGGGCGCGCCCAGGGGGTGGCTGCGCTCTGATGGCTTGGGGCCACCTCCCCGGCCCTTTGGTGTTGTTCTCTGGCCTATAAATTCTCTTTAATCTCAAAAACCCTAGGGAGCCTTTCGAAACGCTTTTTCCGCCGCCGCAAGTCTCTATTCCGCTGTGTGCCCATCTTGAGCCCTGTTCCGGTGCCCTACCAGAGGGGGGGTTGATCACGGAGGGGCTCTACATCAACCTTGATGCTCCCATGGTGATTGTGAGTAGTTCACCACAGACCTACGGGTCCGTAGTTAGTACCTAGATGGCTCTCTCTCTCTCTCTATGTTCTTTGTTGCCATGATCACGTGATCCTTGCGGTGATCTATCTTATGTAATCAATCTTTGCGATGTGTTTGTTGGGATCCGATGAATTGTGGGTTTGTGTTTAGATTATTCATGAAAAATATTTGAGTCTTCTCTGAATTCTTATTTGCATGATTTTTATAGCTTTGTAATTCTCACTGATCTATCGGTTTAGTTTAGCCAACTAGATTGGTTTATCTTCAGTGGGAGAGGTGCGTTGCAGTGGGTTCAATCTTGCGGTGCTCTATATCCTAGTGATAAGGTAGGGGACACGACACGTATTTGTATTGCTGCCACTAAGGATAAAACGATGGGGTTTATTCATATTAATTGGATTTACTTTGTCTACATGATGTCATCATTCTCCAAGCATTACTCTGTTTAACTTAATACTCTAGATGCATGCTGGATAGCGATCGATGAGTGGAGTAATAGTAGTAGATGCAGGCAGGAGTCGGTCTACTTGTTTATAGACATGATGCGTATATGCATAATCATTGTCGTGAATAAATATTGCATAACTATGCGCTTTTCTATCAATTGTCCAACAGTAATTTGTTTACCCACCGTATGCCTTCTTCGAGAGAGAAGTCTCTATATATTTACAAATGCTATTATTTCCTTGCTGTCATCATTTATTTTGCATTTTATAATTATCAACTGTCATCTACACTACTTCTCTCTTGTAAGTAACGAGTTCAAGGGGATTGACAACCCTCTTGCCCGCGTTGGGTGCAAGTGTGTGCTCTTTTGTGTGTAGGCACTAAAGACGGGAAGTTGTGTGATCTTCCTATCGGTTCGATAACCTTGGTTCTCACTGAGGGAAATACTTATCTATATTGTGCTGCATCATCCCCTCCTCTTCGGGGAAAAACCCAACGCAGATCACAAGTATCATCCCATCCTCTTCGGGGAAGGTGTTGAGGAGGCGAGGGGAAGGAGATCGGCGCCGCCGCCCGAGTCTCCCGCGGGGGGGACGACGCGGGGCCTGGGCACGTGGTCTGTGGTCTGACTACTAATACAAATGGGTAGGGTATGTTTGTGTTCATAGGGTGATTATTATACGTGTATATAAGCGTCTGCATCTATCGTGTTTCTATAAAAGATATCTTAATCAGTGCATACATTTTACTGAGCACCATTGATGTGTTTTCTTGTGAAAATCCTAATGCATTTTCATGTGATTTTACCTTCATCAGTGGAGAAACATCCCTAGGCAAAATTAGGGGATATCTTTTTGGAAGAAATTTCAACTTCCCATTGTATCTATGAAATCTATGGTATAAACTTAGTCGCTTCCTTTGAATTTTTACGCGTTATTGCATATTGTTGTACCAACGACTACTGAGAGTGAATTTTTGTTCTCGGGCTCCATGCAGTCCGAAATTTTGAAACATTCAAAAATTGTACTTTTTAAGTTTTTAGAAAAAACTGAAAAACAAATACACAAGTATTTATATATGTATACTAGATGTGTGTAAAATTTCATCACGAAACACGTTTTTGATGTGGGCGGTACAAAAAAAATCATGAACTTTCATGGTGAATAGTACATGTGCTAGAAATACGTAGTTTTTTTTTTCATTTTTGTGTAGTTCACATATAAATGTATTTCGTCAAAAAACTTTGCAGACAAGTACTATACATTCATATGTATGTGTGTATTTTATCTGAATTTTTTGAAAGATAAAAAATTGTTTTTTAACCTTCAAATAAAAGGGTCCATGGAGCTCGAGCTCCATTAGGCATTTCCAACAACTACTATGTTATTATCTCCGCAAAAAAAACTACTATGTTATTAAACATTTATGTGTTTCCATTTTTCTGTAAGCATTTGACACTGCCATGTTATTCATTTTCTCCATGTTTTTCCTACTCCCATGACCATAAATGTCCTACTAGCTTCTTCTTTTTTAACACGGTACAAACACATATGCTCATACATTCATTACTATGAACGCACGCACACACATCATATCCTTATGAGTATCTCCGAAAGGTTGAACCGACACATCGAGAATGGCGAAGTCGTCACAGACATCTTCATAGTCGACGGGAATGTATCTTCCCACTGAACACACATCATCAGAAGGCCTGAAATAATTTCAAAAAAAATATGAGCACTAGTGTCGAGTCTAGAAATTGAACTCTGATGGGCCGAGGATAACGCTTTCTTCTTAATCGACCAACCATTGGTTCGCAATGTCCTACTATCTCAGAAAATGAATATCAGACAACTTGATATTGGACAGACACGTCAATTTGCAATAATATAAAAAACATGCCAGTATACACGGTTCGCACAAGTTGGAAAACAAAATTGGATATAGGAACACAACCGAAGAAGCTGCAAAAGTCAGCCCGTGAACCATGATTTGCATTGACCATACAAACAAGCAGAAACCAACAGCAAAAACATGCAGAAAAGAGCGCACCAAATCAAACCGAAGGAGCATTTTAAAAATCGCCCAACGCAGCATTGACCTCGATCGACGCCATTGCCGGGACGCATCCAATTAATACAGCTCTCCCGCACAACTCGTACATGGTATTCACTCCCCCGGTCGTCTCCTCCTCCTCCTCCCCGTCCCGCTCCCCGCAACATGCAAAGCGTTGACGTTCCCCCCGCAGCAACCTCCATATCTGCTGGATCCGAGCTCCCTCCCTCCCTCCCTTCCTTCGAGCCCAAACAAAAACCCCACCAAACGTTCAAGAATCGCTCTCCCCCCCTCCACCAACGACTCGTCACCTTCACCTCTCCTAGCTAGCGGCTAGCCAACCTCCGTTCGCTTCGGTCCAGCGACGAACGCGACGTTGGGATGAACGCCGGTGCCCCGCCGGCTCCCGGCCGGTTCACCCCGGGCGACGGCAACTCCGTGGGCATGTTCAGCTCCGACCGCATCGGCGGCTTCGGATACGGCGTCGGCGTCTCCGTCGGCATCCTCCTCCTCATCACCACCATCACGCTCGCCTCCTACTTCTGCACCCGCGCGCCTCCGCCCGGCCCGGAGGCCGCCGCCGACGCCGACGGGACGGCGCGGCGGAGGCGTCGTCGGCGCCGCCTCGAGGGCGGCAGCGGCGACAACGACGGCGGCGGGGGAGCCGGTGACGACGTCGACGTGGAGCTCGGCATCGACGAGGCCACGCTCAAGGGGTACCCGGAGGTGGTGTACGGCGAGGCGCGGAGGAGCAAGAACAGGAAGCTGGGCAGCACGTGCACCTGCTGCTCCGTGTGCCTCGACAACTACGGCGACGGCGACGTGCTCCGCATGCTGCCGGACTGCGGCCACCTGTTCCACCGGGAGTGCGTCGACCCCTGGCTCCGGAAGCACCCGACCTGCCCCGTCTGCCGGACGTCGCCGCTGCCCAGCCCCTTGACCACGCCCCTCGCCGAGGTCACGCCGCTGGCCATGACGAGGCTATCATCCTGACACCACACCGAGGTTCTTGGTTGCTTTCAATTTTCTTGCTCTTTTTCTTCTTAATTTGGAAAACTGATATCGGTGAAAGAAAAAAAGATCAGGTTAGGAATTAGAAGCTTCTATTGTTCGTCTGGGTATAAATTTGGTTTCAGCTTAGTTTCACTTCTTCTGATGGAAATGCAAGTCAGCCTAGCATTCGATCCTGATAACAAATGGTTGAGAGTTCCCAGATCAGAAATTCAGAACATGTGCTCAAAGAGGGGTCATTACTTGATACTATTAGCAAGTTGGGTGTAGAATTGTAGATCTCTTTTTGGCAAATGATCAATGTTACAATGTAGAGTAGGTTGTTTCGAATATACTGAATCAAATGGTGGGTTTCAAGCTCGAAATATAAATGCATGCTCTCATTGTCATACACTGATTCGTAAATGCAGCAGACAAGTTCAGAATCAGCGCTTTCGGCTGATTCGATATTCTTGACTTCCGGTGTCAGTTAGAACTTAGGCTGGTTCCAATGCATCGGTGCTAAGGATGGCACATAGGCAAAAAGGTGATGTGACAAAGCAATTAAAGAGGAGAAAGAGCATTATGGTGACCCCAGGAAGAACCGGTTCTAAGCACGTGAACCTATATAAAATGACTAGCAACCAATGCATGAAGAAATTTAATTATTAAACAATTCCATGAGGAAAGCTTAGCAACAAAAGCTAAGCACCTATGCATTGGGAAGACTAGTTGCTAAGGTTTTTAATACACTTAGCACCCCCTCTAAGCACCAGTCCATTGGAACCAGCTTAGAACATCGATACTACTCCCTCCGTTCCATAATATAGTGCGTCCTCGGTTTTCGAGCTTGAACTTTGACCATTAATTTAACCATCGAGACCGATTGCGGCGGGGGTAAAAATTATACCACCGAATTCGTATAGTGGTATAGTTTTTGCTCCCGCCGCAATCGATCTCGTTGGTCAAATTTATGGTCAAACTTAGATTTGGAAAAGCGTGGGCGCACTACATTGTGGAACGGAGGGAGTAGTTCGGTATTCAATTTCAAAATCTTCCAGCAAGTTGATCAATTTACAATTCCGACAACTCCCCAAACTGAATCTTTAATATAATCTTGGTCTGTAAGCAAGGTATACATGCAGCCCCCTTCCCCCCAGGTTTGCAGGGTCAATCATGCGAAACCCGTAGTGGTTTTCATTGTGCTTTGGAGTAACACGGACACCGACGCGGCTTCATGTTCTACGAGACAAGATATAGAGCAAAATGACAAGCACCTTCGGTTCCAGGGCACGCGACTTCTGCCTTGATCCGAACAAAACAATGACCATCCACGTGAATTCTAACTTGTTTTTGTGCACTGATCTGCTGGGAATCTGGGACTGGGAGCTCGTTGAATCGTAGGAACCTACTGCATTGTGTTCGGTTTTTCCTTGAGACCTCAGGTCGAATGGAACTCTTTCGCTACTTTATTTAACAAAATGCATGCATGTGTGCATGGCTTGACGCAGAGGCCGGGAGTAATCCTCCTTTTCGAAAAAAGAAATGTCGAATGTAACTCTGAATTTTTTTTGTTTGGCTGCTGGAGAGGAAAGAATCGGTTGATAGGTTGATTTCATTTCAGAGATGGATGAAATACGGCGGTAAATGGTGTAGAGGTACTCTGCATCAGGATTCGGGCATCTGTGGTGTTATAGTCTGTGATAGTACAGCGTTGAAGAGCCGGATACGCCGCTTACGATGGATGATTTAAATGGATACGACTTTCTGCTCTTGTACTGTTACTGTTACTGTTAGTGGTCCAGCAATCCAGACGTACAGCCAGCGATTTTTTTACCATTGCGCCCACGTCTGAATTCGCAGTTGAATGTACATTTTCGTCTATGTTTATTGCAAGTTTCAGTACTTGGTTCAGCTGGTACCATTTCCTGTAAATTCGTCGCAAAAAAGACCGATATATCTTTACGAGCCTTTCAAAAAGAAGTACTCCGCTGTATCACTTTGAACACGGTGTCATTTTCCTTGCCTGCGTGCAACTTCATTTGGCAACCTGATATCTTCTAGTGTGGTGAATAGACAGTTTTCTGATCAACATTTCATCTGAAATCTATGTTTTTTAGGTAAGGCCGTCATGGCTAGCTATTAAAATCAAATCACACTTAGAGCATCTACAGCCGGACTTGGCAAATCCGACCCCTCAAACGCCCACGGACGCGTCCGGACGCGTCCGCGGACAGTGACCGGTCACCTCTCATAAAACGCATTTCACATCCGGACATCTCAAATTAGAAACCTCAAATCCATATTATTACATGCAACATGATCCGATCTTTGAGCGGAGCTCGTCCGGTTCCGCTCCCAGCTCGCCCCTCCGCCGTGGCCATGTCCGGCGGCCGGCTGCACTCCCCAGAGTGTTGGTCCGGTCGCCGGCAAGGTAGGGTAGGGCATGGGACACGAGCTGGCTCACGGGACTCATGGCCCCATCGTCTCCCATGCCCTACTCTTCCTCGTCGGAGACCGTAACTTGAACGGTGCCGGTGGACGTCAGATCGATGATGGATCCGTCCGGGGAAGAGCCCCTGACGTCCACCACGATGCGGTTGCGGCGCCCGGACTGATGCGCCATACGGGGCGCCAGAGAATGCGACTCCGCCTCGCCGACGTCCGCCGCCGCGAGGGCTTCCGCCGCCTCCCGCGCCCGCTGCCTTGCACGGCGTCCACGCCGAGCCATGCCTTCTTCGGAAGCGTCCCGAAAATCGGCGCGCCACCGGAGGGGTTGCGCGTCCGCCACCGTGTTCGGACGCCAGGCGGACCGCACGGCCTCCGGCGAGGCTGCTACGGTCTGCCTAACGCCGGATCCATGCGTCATTTGGGCGGACGCAATGGATTCCCGACGGAGGGAGTCCGAGCCGAGCCGTCCACGGGCATCCTCCCGGGCGTGGCGGAGCGCAAGCCGGACGGCCATCTCCTCCTCGGGGCCGCGCGGGATGAGCTCGGGGTCGACGGATCTGGAGTAGAAGGACTCGGATCCACTGCCCGCCATGCCGGAGACGACCGAAAGGAGCCGGAGGAGAGCTCGGGTGGCGGAGGGGAGTGAAGGGGAGGGAGTGAAGTGGCTAGGGTTTGGTCCGGCGAGCGGATGGGGACGAATATATGTGGGGTAGGGGTGGGCCAGTATGGGCCGGCTCCGACGTGGCGGGCGTGCCCGGGCGCGCCCGGGCGCCCTCATATCCGCCCCATATTTAGGCTGGATATGGGGGGTGCCGGTCAGCCCGGGCGTTTGAGGGTCGTTTGAGGGGTCCGTCTGGGTCAAAAAAAAGTGACCGGACAGTGACCGCGTGGCCCGCCCGGGCGTTTGAGGCGGGTTTGAGAGGTCCGGTTGTAGATGCTCTTACATCATCTAATAAGTATTTCGCAATAAAACTCGGATGCGAGTCGAACCATTCCGAGGGTTGGTTCTCCCGACCCCATTCAGCTAGCACATGGGCATTTACATTAGACTCGCTACTAGCAAACATGCCCGTGCGTTGCAACGGGAGAAAAAAATCATAATTTCGAATGACAATGATCACATTTTACTACATCATCGATATACACTATCACTCTCATTTTTTTTAAACATGAACATTTTTTAAACTCGTGAGCATATTTAAAATTGTGAACATTTTTTAAATTCACGAAGATTTTGTAAAATCAAGAACGTTTTCTGAATTCATGAACATATTCTACTATTTGCAAACATTTTGTTTTATCGGCAAACATTTCTAGAATCGACTAATATTTTTTTGGGATTTGATGAAACAATTTTCTAAATTAATGAACATTTTTTGAACTGCATGATCTTTTTTGAATCAGCGTATATTTTGTGAATCAATAAACTATATATTTGAATTTATGAACAGTTTTATTTTATACTATTTTTTAATACATGAATATTTTTTGAATTGGAGAAATTTGGTGAAATTTTAAAACATTTTTTAATACATGAACTTTTTTAGAAAAACTCATGAATGTATGTTTATTTCCCGAACATTTATTAGAAAATTTACTAATATTTTTTAAAAATCACAAACAATTTCTGAAGCCACAAGCATTTATGAATTATTAAATATTATTTTAAAATTCGCAGTTTTTAATTTTGGAAACTTTTTTAAATTCACAAATTATTTAAAGTAGAAAAAAACAACGACAGAAAAGAAAAACCAAAAATAAAAAATTGATCACCCATATATGGGCCGGCCCAGGCGAGCTGTGTCTTTTTCTAGCGCGCTGGGCGTAGTATAGGAGATTCTTAAATGGGCCGGCCCAGTCCGGATTTTTCTGTGTGGAACGTTTTTTATAACTTATTGGTGGCATTGGTGGGTAATATTTTGCAACTTCGGGAGCAATTTTAATGACGTACGGGCAGAAGCACTACGTACTTTAATACTCCCTCCGTCCCAAAATAACTGTCTCAACTTTGTACTAGCTTTAGTACAAAGTTGTACTAAGCTTGAGACACTTATTTTGGAACGGAGGGAGTAGTAGGTATAGATTACAATACGCGATACAAGCCTTCCCGAAACTACCAAACTCACTATGACACACAGATAAAACTTGTGTTGCCATCATTGAGTAACCTTCGTCTTCCTGTAGAGCTTCAACTACCGTGACATACGTATTAGGATTGTTACACACAGCTTTGTTGCAAGCTTCAATCCTTTAAGCAAGGTAACAGCTTTTGCAGACACTACGTCGGGTACATGCTCTAGCACCGTCGTCGCGGCCGTGACGAATTGCCCCATATATTCCCGTAACACCGTGCCACATGATCATGTATCACCGTGGTCAGAAAAATGAGGCATCAACATTGACAAAAGTTTGTCCCACTAAACCCCTTTTCCACGGATTTAATCTCGACATTGATGGCGGTTTGCCGACCACCCGCACATAACTCATTGTCAGCCCCTGAATCGATGGACCAGTGCGTACCGGGGGTAACACCTCTTCTTCCCGCACAATGCATCTCCTCTGCCACCATAGCCCATAGGTACCAGCATGTGGTAGCCACAATTTCTGGAAATTGAACTGGCTCCATTTAAGAGGTTTGACAGGATGAATCACATAGCAAGAAATAAATGATCATTGCGCCCGATCTGTCAAGCTGGCTAGCTTTGTCAATGGCCTCACTTAAGCCGGGAGTGTCCCAGACCATGTTTGCTCTCTGTTGAAATATATTGCTAGCCTCGCTTCATCCGTTCGGACTTTTAAATGAGTTGGCCCGAGCATAAATTCAATATGTTATCAGAGTCAAGAAGTCTTGAATTCAAAATATTGGCGTGTTGAAATATATTGTGCGGCCTACGTCAATCCCACATCTATGGACAAAAAAAGTCTAGACGTTAAGGGGGGGTTGAAATATATTGTCCGCCTCCTTCCATCAGTTCGGACTTTGTATGAGTTGATTGAAGCATGAATTCAATACTCTCGTACACTTAAACAATGCATGACAAATGTCCTCCGCACTTTGTTTGCATATTCGGCATGTTATTTTCAATGTGACGATTAACCAAGACGCATAAGCAGGGATCGCATTGTGCAAGCATCTCCACAAGAAAATATTTACCTTTTATTTGGAATCTAAGTATAATTTCTCTAATCCTATAAACTAATCTGGTGATGATCATAGAGCCTGTTTGGATCTTGGCCAACGGTTGCCATACCAATATTTTAACGTTGACTGGTGGCGTGGGCTCGCGTTTGGATTGAATCCCTGCTATCGAAGCCACGCCAAATTTTGGTCGTTACATCAGAATCTACGCCCATGCGCTGGCGAAACCGGGGGGGGGGGGGGGGGGGGGCAAATCCTTCGCCAATATTTTGGCGAGCCCCTAATTTGGCACGGCGGGTGCGGGCATAAACCAAACAGGCTCGTAGTGTCTACCGGTCATTTCTAACTATCTGATCTGCATCTAACGTGTGCAAGACAAGATGTGGTATTTTCGCAAAATAACCCCCCGCCACATTTACAAAAAAAAAACTTTGTATCCCCAGACTAAGCTCGTCCTCCTCCACCTCATCCAAACATACAAATGGAACAAATTGCGGCCAAAATCTAACATAATTTTAATGTTTTCCTTTCATGTCGTTTTTGGCAACTTTCATGAATATTGAACTTCTCATGCATATAACATATTTTGGCAACTTTTATTCTCAATATCCTACCCTCCAAGATTTGGTATGGAATCTATATATCATCGTGGCATTCATTTACATATTTTCTTCTGCATATCAACAACCATCAAATTACAGGCAACAAATTTGTGATGAATTCATTTAACACAACATGCATCCATTGGAATCTAAATACCACAATAACATTTATTTTAGTATTTTTGTTCTGCATGCCATCAATCACCAAAAACAAGCAACACAATCATGATGAAAATTTTCTACGCAACAAGTATTCCCTCCATTTCACAATACAAGTAGTTTAGAACACTGGTATGGTCTACAATGTAACAATTTAACCAATTTTTTTTAAAAAATACACTTATTTCTACAAAAACCACAGCAAAAAATATATTCTTGAGGATCGGTAATATTAATTCTATAGCAATGACCAAATATTCCTTATTAAAAAATTATCACATATTCCTATGTTTGTTAGTCACAAAGTATATTATGGATCAAAGGAACCAATATGCAGCTATATAATATAGAAAAATAAATCAAGAATCAAATCACGGGCTTATTACAATTTGAAGGCGACTCGCATGGAATGCACTTGCATCTCTCTACTCAAGTCAATGCAAAACTAGTATGGTAAGCAATCCAAACTTGATGACTCAAGCCGAACCCCAAATTTTAAAAGGTGGGAATATTTTTAAGAAGTGTGAATTTGAAACTACCATAAGGGTATGAATGTTTAGAGAGATGGTAAAAACATACTTTTATCTTGAGATCATGGTATCAAACTTCTAAAATTCGCAAAAAAAAAAAGCACCGGACTTCTAAAACGCAGATTTTTGTTTCTTTTTTAGCATGTGAAAAGGAAGACATGTTATCCCAAAAAAAAAAAAAAAGAAAGAAAAGGAAGACATGTTTTTTTTAGGGGTGGGCAGACAGGCTTGTAAACTCAACAGAAGGCCTGCACCCGGTCCAAGCGAAGCCCAGCCAATTTGCACGCAAGAACAATGTCAAGGCCCAATCAGGCCTCCACACACACACACACTGCTGCCAACAACTCTCTCCTTGAATTGACCTGGCCCACCTCTTCAACGACACGACTCGCGTCCACCTGCCTGCCTGCCTGCCTGCCGGTCTAGTCGCGCGACACCGCAGAGCTTTGCCTCGCAGCGATGGCGACCAACCGCCGCCTCCGCGACCTGCTCCTCCTCGCCACGGCGCTCCTGCTCTCCGCCTCCTGCGCCGCCGCCGCCGACTTCGAGTACTGCAGTGAGCGCTCCGACCTCTCCTTTCGCGGCTAAATCATCCCCGTTTTGACTTTTGAGATTCCCCGGATTGTGTGTGCGATGCGAGCTTCTGTTGGTGTTTGGTTCCGCAGAGAAGGGGCGCCACTATCCGGTGAAGGTGAGCGGCGTGGAGATCGTCCCCGACCCCGTCGTGCGCGGCGAGCCCGCCACCTTCAAGATCTCCGCCTCCACCGGTAAGATTTCGTCGGATAGCCTGAACTCCTCGCGATTGGGCTTGTGAATTGTGTGACGCCGTGTGCTCATGACTGCTGTCGGGTAGCTTGAATCGAGCTTGTTAGCAGGGCACTCCTTGTGTATGTAGTACTAGTAGTCGGTTCAAATCGATGCACCTTTGCTTGTTTTTTGAGGTACTCCTTATGTAGGAGTATCAATTTTTTCGAGGAATCAAAATTAGTGCCCTGCTGAAGGTTTCGCTGGAGCTATACATGTACTGTTATATGTGAATTAGTAATGTGCTCCGTAACATTTCAACCATGAATTAGAGTTTTGTGAAGGGCCTACCGTGGTGTGTTAGAGAAACTGAGAATTGGGGAATGTGCCTCTTTAGGTGTTTCTGTAAGACTGCTTTGGAGTTTGAACAAGGCAGCAGCTGGTACTGTCATTCTATTTGCACCTGGATGTTTGGATTGTGGAACGTCGAATATATGTTGACTGCAAATTGCAGTAATGTGTGCATGTTTATCGGCCTTACTTTCATGACTTCCCTCTGTCTGTCGATGCTTGTATTTGAGTTTGCCAAGGGCTCCCGAGTCTCTTAAAATTCACCTCACATGTCTGCCAAAATGGTTTGTAGGAGTATGTCCCAAGTAGTTATTCTGATGGCCAAGAGGTCAAAGAAATGTAAGTTCTAACACGTGGTTCCTGCAAAACACTTTTTATACATTCCACTTCATATTTAGTATTCCCTCCGTAAATAAATATAAGACGTTTTAGATCACTAAAGTAGTGATTTAAAACGTCTTATATTTGTTTACAGAGGAAGTACCATGGTCGCTAGGGCTTAAATATTGAAATTATTAGGATGTGGATCTGGCAGGGTTTCTGCTCGAGTGTAAATTCTTTTTGTCTGTTGGGTCTAGTACATTCTGGATCTGCTACTGGTGTTTGCTAGCCACACGCACAGAGGCATGCTCAGCGTGCACACGCAGTCTACTACAGTATATTTCACTTCTTATGAGTATTTTCTACAACTATAATATTTTTGTCTAGTTGCTTCCTTCCTCAGACTCTCATGGAGTACATTTTTACTACTGCTTACACCTGACAGATAAAACCATCACCAAAGGGAAGCTGGTGGTAGATGTGTGGTACTTCTTTTTCCACGTCGATTCAGAGACCCATGACTTCTGTGCTGGGACTCCCTGTCCCGCAACGGGCGAATTCGTGCTAACCAGCGAACAGACTTTACCGTCTTTCACCCCACCAGTAAGCATCCCCAGCCCAGAGTGCACGTTCAGCTTTGGTGCTCAACTTGTCTAGATATTCTCCCTTGTAGTGCCTGGGACAGACGGGAGGCTTAATAGTTTGCTGTAAGTAAGATCACATCCAGACATGCTGACGTTTTGTGCTGTTGTGGTGTGCTTCAGGGTTCTTACAGCCTCCAGATGAAGCTGCTGGGGGACAAGAACGAGGAGCTGACCTGCATCTCCTTCGGGTTCAGCATCGGGTTCGTCGCGCCTGTCGCCATTATCTGAACCAAATATGCGCCGCGAACCAAACACACGCTTGGTCGCAGTCGCAAAGAGCACACCACGTATGTATGTATGGACCTTCAGAACTCTCTGAATCACTCCGAGTGAGAGAACATGTGTTGGACTGAGCCATTTTATTCAGAGTTGCTGCCAGTGGCAGTTTCCCGAGTGTCAAATGTCGTTTGTGTGTTGGATTCGGCGGTTGCTTTCGACGAATCATGGGCGCTTTGGATGATTAGTTGGGGCCGCTGCAGCATTCATCCACTGATGGCCCGACAAGGACGTCCATCCGTGGAGGACCTGTAGTGGGTTGCTGCTATGCTAGCGCGCGGTCCACCCAGGCAGCTTAGGCGGAGAAGATAGCGCCGCTTTGTCTTGTCTTGATCTCAAAAACAAAAAGTAAATGCTTTGTCTGTGTATATGCTCTGATGAGAGCTCCTTTTTCTCCTGCTCTGATAATTTTGTTATCTCTGGTGACTCAGCGCGTGGTTATAATGCGCACGGATACATCTTAAGCATGTGTCGCTACTGGAGCATCGGCTATGCGGTCGTCCTCGTATGGTAGCTCTCTACTGTATATACCCGTGTGCCACGACAGAACAATAATAGCATATGCGTAATATGTATATCCCACAAAAGCAAAAGAGTATACATAAACACAAATGAAAGAATTGTTATAGTTTGGAACTATGTGCGTTGAGCAAGCTCTCGTGTGGCTTCAAACACGACATGAAAAGCCAGTGACGGATCATGATGTAATGCCTATGTTAAATCAATAAAAATAGCCATGATGGCCTTCCCTCAAAAAAGAAAAGAATAGAGGGCGTGCACACTTCAAAAAATTTGAGGTCTATTTCCGTTGGCTTAGATGGGCCTTAAAATCAACTAATTATTACATCATAAAAAAAAAATCCAAATTTCTGGGTGTGCCATTGCACACCTGGCACAACCCCTAGGTATGCCACCGTGAAAAACAACGACATCTTCCACATGTTTCCTCCTCTATCACAACAAGCAAGCAAACATTGGAATATCTGCCAATTTAAACATGATCAAATCGTAATAGCAATCTACTTTGATTGTAACATAACATTGAAATTTTGATGGCACGATGCTTTATTACGAGATTGTGTGTGTGTGTGTGGGGGGGGGGGGGGGGGGTCTCTAGAGGATAGGTTTTCAATAACTTCATCTGTTGCGGTTTTATCAGTTGGTGATTGGTTATAGCACTGTCAAGCACTTAAATGCTTTTGTCCATGTACTCTCATGAAAGCGCCCTTTTTCTTCTGCTTTGAGGGTTTTCATATTCATGGTGACACGGGGCTAGTTATAATACACACAAATACATGTTACGCATGTGTCCCTACTGGAGCATCATCACTCATATGCGACAATAAAGGGCGTCGGCTATGTTGTCATCCTCCTGGAATAGCTAGCTAAATATATGTGCCTTATAACAGAAACAATGATAGAATACCCATAATATTCAAAAAAAAAAAGTGTGCATAAATACAAATGAAAGAATCTTTATATCATGGAACCATGCTCGTTGAGCATGACTCTTGTGTAATGTCAAACACGTCATGAGACAATACCAACATCTTCCACATGTTTTACTCCTCTATCAATGAGAGGGTTTCAATTTTGTTTATATAGAAAAGGTTTTGATACCTTTCTCCGTTGTGAATTTTCTGGTGGTGATCGATTGTTTTCTTGCTTCCTTTCCGAGAAAAGAGCACTAAAACGCAATACCAATAGATTCGCGAGGTGGGAGGGGATGGACGACTTACGGGAAGAAAAATGTCACATACTCACGTGCTACTGATTTAGGAAGGAGGTGATTTTTGTGGATTACAAACGAGATGTTAGTCCGATAGTCTGTATTGGTGATTCAGGAGGATATACGTCTGTGATTTAGTAAGAAAATGTTGTGACGAGAGAATATTTACGAAGGGATGTACGTTTGTAATCGAGAAACACGGATTTTCCGACAAGGATTGTTGAATACCGTTGATGATTTGATAAACATGAACATCAGACATTGGTCCAAGCTTATTGCGGATATTTTCAACCTTGTTGATGCAAGTCGTATATTGCAAATCCCTTGGAACACTGATGTGCCAGATGTCTTTTTTGTGTGTGGCAACACACCTACATACTATACAGAGTGGACTCACCAATTTGGTTCTAAAATTAGGAGAGAAGATGGGGAAGGCTATTCCGCTGGAAATCCTGTTTGGATGTCACTTTGGAATCTGTAGGTACCTACCAAAGTGAAAAAATCTTCCTTTGGAAGGCCTTATATGGAGCGGTTCTTGATTTAGCTATGCTCGACATATTAAAACCACTACTCATTGGCAGATTTATTGGTGGGAGCTGAGGATATTAAACACCTAATGTTCGCTTACAAACGAGCCAAGGAGGTTTGGAAGGCATTAGGATTGCATGAAATAATTTATTCTATTGCAATCACTGGTATGCTCCCTCGGAAGGCATTGGGAATATATAGTTCGCCTATGTCAGGAGATATTCTCTGCAGATCAATCAACCGGTCACCGGTCATTGGACACTATGGATTGAAGGAGACCGTTGCTGTCGGAGCGTGATACATCTGATGGCATTGAAGAGAGATGGTCAAGGTTGAGAACGTAGCCCCGATTCACTCAACAAACTTTTGCTATTCGAGCCTTGACTGCCAACTTTGAGAAGGCCACAAAGACCGTCCAACCTGAAACTATGGAATGGGAAAGGCATCCATCGAAGTTTTATATAAAGTAAATGCCGACGCTTCTTTTTTTGTTCTTGATGGATTCGGGGCAGTTACAATAGTCATTAGAAATGATGATCGAGAAGATGTCGCATGAGGTTATTGGCTACTGTCCAATTTGCTGAACGCTCCAACATCTGAAACAGTTTCTATCCAGAAAGGTCTGAGCTTGTCCAGAACGTGGGATGCAATAATATCATTGAAGAGACGGATGCACGGGAAGTAGTCCAAGCATGTGGCATATTTGATTGTAATTTGGATTCCCTACACGGCCATCCTTGATGACAATTTTCGGAAAAACTTTAGGATTGGTTTACTGACTTTTGCTCACAAATTTAGATAGATATTTTTTCATTCGAAATCCAATATGTTTTGGTACGATGAACTCCCTACCTTTTTTTTTTTTGCTTGCAAACATTGTCGATGATGTAACGTCTATTTGGGTTTTAATAAAGTGTGCCTAATGACATTTCTAAAAAAAAAACGCCCACGATCATTGTCCTTTGCTTTGATAATAAGTTCGTTTTTAAACACAATAAGAACGCAGATGCTCATATATACACATATGCCTTATTCCTTTGATGGTTCCACAACAAATAACACTTTGATGGTAAAGATAGACACCTTTTCTCGACTGTACACTTTGCAAGCAGTTTGCGGCGACACCGCCCCACGTGCGCCGAGCTCGTCATCACGTGTCTCTGATCCCGCCGTTCACGAGAGAGAATCTGCGCGTGCGTGCGTGCAGCCCCAGCCAAAATCCGCCGATCCATCCATCCATCCCACGGTTCGAAATTTAAACCCCTCGTCTCGTCCATCCTTTGACGTCACGCCCGAGATTAACGGCTCTAAACGACACGAGCCGAACGTTAAACGGGCCCGTAATCCACCCACCCCCGCGCCGCCCGCCCGCGCGCCCGGAAAATCCCCAACCCAGCCAAGCCCACGCCGCCCGCGCGCCCTAGCACAAGCACGAAAAGGAAAGAAAAAACCCGGCCGCTTGCGAACTACGCGGGCCTCGCAACGCAGGAGCCCTAGGCAAGGCAGGAGGAAGCGCCCCGCCCCCCTTTTCTTCCCCCCCACACGACGCCCTCGCCGCGCCCCGCCCAGCCCGCCTCCTCCTGCCCTCCCTCCCTCCTCCCCGCGCCCCGCCTCCGCGTCGCGCCGCACCCATGGAGCAGGGCTCGTACTCCGGCGCCGGCGGGAAGATCCGGCGCCGCCCGCCCCCGCGCGCCTCCGCCGCCACCCCCTACGACCGCCCCCCCGCCGCCGCGGCCTCCCGCCGCCTAGCCGCCGCCGCCGCAGCCGCCTACCGCGGCGGCGACGGCGAGGGCGGCGGGTGGGTGTCCCGCCTCGTCGACCCCGCCTCGCGCCTCATCGCGGGCGGCGCCGCGCGGCTCTTCTCCTCGGTCTTCCGCAAGCGCTTCGCCGTCGCGCCCCCCGCGCCTGCCCCGGCCCCGGCGGCCCAGCCCCCCGCGTCCCCGCCCCCCGGTGAGCCTGCAGCTTCCTCTCCTCCCTGTTTTCCCCTCCCGAGATTCGTGTTTGCTCGCGCGCGCTCCTGAGATTGGTTGCGCCTGCGGGCTCGGGCTAGGGTTTCGGGCTTCCCGGGCCTGCTAGGGTTTAGCTCAGATTGCCGAGCGCCTGCTCGCCGAGCCGGTAATTTTTGACTCGACGAGTGCTATTGCTGGCACGAAGCACCAATTTCACGACAAAAAGGGTGTTTACTTGAGCCCTGTATAAAGCTTCAACTTGCTTTATGTTTAAAGTCCTAGTTTGTATCGGTATGGATGTGACATGTGCATGGCTGTGCGCCCTGAAGAACAACACAGGGGCTTGGATCGGCGCTTGAAACTAGTAATACTGGACAACTTCTTTTATCCTGTGATTGATGTTTCTAAGCTACACTTAAATGGTGTCAATTTTTGTATACGAGGGGAGTGTGGTCTGTTGGAACCATATGTTTGGCTGTGTAGAAATTAGAATACAACACAGGAGATGTTCTTCATGTTTCAATTTTTTCTGCTAGCTAATTGAAGCTCTAGTTGTAATTGCATCATACTGTTATCGAGCTTATAACATTGAGCTGCATTTACAAATCTGATGCCTGTTTCATGTATGCAGGTCGAGATGCTGAACCTGATCAAGATTTGCCTGAGGCACCACACACCGTAAGCAACAAATCACGGTACAACCTGCTTAAGCTCGTCCCCTGTTGTTCTGACTAGGGGCTGTTTGAATTTTTTATGCAGGGTTTCACTCCAGTAGGTGGAATGGCGAAAGGGAAGGACCTTGCTGGTACATTCGGTGACAAATCATTGTCGGAAGTAGAGCATCTGTTAATGCGGAAAACGTTCACCAGGAAAGTATCTGCATATTTTCTTCTTCTTGAACTTCCAGTTTTCTACTAGTTATTTTTCTCTCGGTAAGTATCAAAATATGTTGTATGGCCTTTTGATGTTCAACTTGCTTCAGCCCACAGTATATATTAATCCAAGTTATTTCTCTTTTTTTGTTTCTCGTTCCGTTATCTTTGACTGAGCATTGTCTCCACCTGATATCCTCTGCAACATTATCTCTTTCCCCCCACTGCTTTTGTCCCTGTTATTGACGATTGGATTCTTCTGTGCAGGGTTGAGTTTGATCGTCTTACAGACTTGCTGCGTGCAAGAACTGTAGAACCTGCTTTGTCTGCACAAGTGGACCACCACGAGGATAATAATGAAACAAGAACCAGAATTGATGGAGTAGGAGGCTCCACATCTCATGGGATGGCTATAGACCATTCTCCGCCCGCTGATGTAAGGAGTTACTTTGATTGTGTAATTTCCTTTTATTTGATGGATACATTTATATCAAGGTGCTGGTAAGGATCATGTGAATATTTTTAACGAATGCCATGAAGTGTATGTTTGTTAGTAGACATTTGTTTAGCATGTTGTCCCAGTAATTTCTGTGGTCAGGTCAGTGATGATGCTCACTTGACTTTGCTCGATCAAACTTGAATATGTTAAGTAAGATGGTAACAAAATTATACCTGTGATCTAGCAACTTTCATTGGAGTTATACATCAATTTGACATATGATGTGGTTTCAGTTGTTTTGATTGATCTAAGTTTCTGTGTCTGTTAGGACCTCTTATGATTCACATGTACAATATTAGGTGCACAAATGCGCAGTTCAACAGTTCATGGATTTTACCTGCAATTCAAACAGGGTAGCATGGATTTTACCTTTTAGTTTCCTTGCTTTGCCCGTCTAATACAATACACCTGGCAACCAAGTTATCAGTGTATAAGCTAGGAAGAGGCAGGCAAATGTAGCTGTACTACTATTAAGCTTGGTTCAGATTTCAGTTGCCTGTTTTAATTATAATTCATATTCAATTTGCAGGTTCCTATCCAGGATGTTAAGTCCCCTGCGGACCTTGCTAAACAATATATGAGCTCCCGTTATTCGAGAGAACCCCAACAGAGTAGTTTAAGGAGCCAAGTACTTTTTGGTAACAAGGCGGAAGCAAGCAACACTGGCTATTATAGGACTTCTGGAGCACCACTTGTTCAGGAGCTGAATCAAGTTAACAATGAAAACCCTGGACTTCCTGTGAATGGCTATATGGCTTCAGGATTACGTGGGCGGTCAGCAATATGTAAAATGTCCCGCTCTCCATTTTTTAAGGTAGCTTTATACTTCTATCTGCTGCACATCATTCTCTTTCCTTCTCATAGTTCTACATTCATATCCACGTGGCATACTGTTGTCCTTGTATGGTGCTTGAATTTTCTCTGTCCAGTTGAGTGATTTACTCAATTACAAAACTGTGATAGTTGTTTTTACTAAATATCTATTTATGCCTAGCAGGGCCCAAGCACTTCCAGTGATATGAATGTTGCACCATTTTCATTATCTCATGCACGAACCCCAAGTTTGGCTGCTGGCGGCAGGCAGGTAATTGGTGGAAGATTTCTGAATTTGAAATAAGTCACATACTGCACTGTATATTCTTGTTCATGTTATATATTCAGCTTGAAAAACATGCTGTTTGTTGAAAAGCTGTTGAAACATGGTGTGCATTTATGGTTGATACCCAATCGACCCTTTTAACATCTTTATTTATATATGGACAAACTGTTGCATATCCCATCATTAATGAGACAGAAACTAGTGGCGTTGTGACAATGACCCATTTAGATTTTAGTCTCAATATAAATAATAAATTTAATATTAGTGAGGAACATTCTCCATCAGATTTTGCATGGTCTGGGCTATATCTGCCAGAGCTTTTCTAAATCATCTGTCTTGCTAACAGGTGTTGAAACGAAGAGGAACAGAGTTTGACAATGAACTTGGATCTGTTGGCCCCATACGCAGGATTCGTCAGAAGGCGAATATGATGTCTCCTTTTAAAGATGCTCACGCTAGTCCTCGGGGAACATTTCTTCCTACCCGTACAATTGGTTCAGATTTTGCCGAAGGCATTTCACCCCTTCAGGAACCTAGTTCAAAAAGACTATTGCTTGAGTCTGGCCAATCTCTGCGGACTGTAGAAAGACAGAGAACTAGCGAAGATGGTAAACCTTCTAATGATGATGTTCCTCCTGTCCCAACTCAACCAAACAAGATGGCTGAGAAGATATTTGAGCAGCTTAACATAATAGCTCCATCACCAAAAGGCAAACAGTCTGGGCAACAATCTGTTGCTGGGAAACCAAGGCAATCCATGTCCAATGGGCCAAAGGGTGTAAGTGACCCCAGTAGTTCCCGACAATTTGAAGATTTGGATGGAGTTAATCATCCCCATGATTCGGATCTGAATGGTTCTACATTGAATAAAGACAAGCTGATGAAAGATGGATCATCAAAAGTTCATTCCAATATGTTTCATCAGGATTTAGGCAACAAAGACATGAAGTCTGATCATGTTGCTATTCTTAATAAGCCTGCCATTTCGGGGAATTCAGTTTCTGCTACTACATCACGGAGACCAGGTTTTAAAATGGCTGTTTTCGAGGTATGGTAGAAATATTAACACAGTGTAAATTAGTCATGTAAACACCTATGATCTGAAAGTTTTATTTACCATTTTTTGTTTTGTACGTTTCAGGATTTAACTGAGTTCGACGATGATCTGGAAGCCCCTGTCCCATCAAAGAATTCGAAATTTGAGACAGATGTGAAGGCAACTGAGCAGAAGTTTGATTCAAAGATGAAGGAGCGGAAAGTTCAACATGTTACATTTGAGCAGAAAGTTGAATCAACCTCATCGAAGGAGAATGTCATCAATTCTTCAGTTACTGAACAGCCTAGAACATCCATATCAAAAGATGTCTCTACACCAGGCTTGTTTTCGTTCAGTGATCCTGAAAAGAAGGGCACCCCCAATGTTTCCTCAAATAACAACACTGGTTTTACGTTTCCACATGTACCTCCTGCGGACCGTCCTGAGGCTACTGTTTCAGCAGTTCCACTTGCTTCAAATAAAGACGATAAACAGACCAGCGCTTCACCTTTTATGTTTGGTGCCAAGCCATCCAGTACATCAGATTTGGAAACATCAACAAACGCTGGTGTAAAAACCACAGGAAGACTTGGGGAGAGGTGATTCTCTTGGAACTCTTTTTTCCTCATTTTTCCTTAAGCACCCATGTTAATTATTTGGTTGCATACCCATCTTTTGAAAGATTTTGGTATTGCCTGGAAGGGGTAGCATAAAGGTAGGCTACAAAGAATACTGATTAGGAGAAGAGATGCATGTTAGTTATTCACTTGAGGAGCTTCTTTCATATCATATTTTGTTGCAATAGTATCAAGATAGTTAATGGCAAGGGCAAGGGTGTGCACAAAGTTCAGAAATGTTGTATACTTTTGGGTTGTAGTGAAAGTGCTTGTGTTGTTCTATATCAGTCTTCAGCCTACCATGTGCATAGACCAAGGATGCGGTAATTCTAAGAAGAATTTGATACAAGACAACGCACACCTTAATGTAACAGTGCTACCAATCAGCAATTCCCAAATCAGTTAAATAGGGGTAAAGCGCAAATATTGACTACACTATTGATTCCCTCAATGGGCAAATATTGTTTATTAGCGTCGTCCATGTATATACATCTCATGTATCAGTAGCTCATCGCTGCCCTACTCTCTGGGAACGGAGTTTCCCGAGGCCAATAACATATAGTGAGACGGAGGAAGCATTGTAGCTACAACTGTGAGATTTATAGGACTTAGTCAGGGTATAGTTTGCAAGATAAAGGCATCTTAGTCATGTTCAATCAGTATGGATCAAAAAATTGGAGAGACAACCCATCAGAAATTCTTGTTTCTATTGTTTATAACTCAAATTTTGTTTTTGATTTGTGAGGCATTTATTTTTCATAGGCAGTTGCATTCTACTATTTGGAGTATCTGCTAACGTTTTCTGCTACTTGTGTTCCCAGTGCCACCAAGCCCGCATCATTGGACACCCCTAATTTGGAGAAAGGCAATGGAAGGGAAGTAGCCGGAGACATCCACAAGTCATCTGACAAGGTGTTGCCTACGACTGCACCAACATTGGACACCCCTCATTTTGCTTCTGCTGCATCTGCTTCGCCGGGCCTGAGCAATGGCCTGTCGCACCCATCACCACCAAAGCTGTCAAATACCACGCCCACTCATAAACCTGCTGTCAGCACCGCTCCATTAACTACCATTGCCGGCTTCTCTGTATCCAGCAGCAGTCCACCCGTTTCGTCTTCGCTTCCTGCATTTCCAACTATCAATTTTGGCTCCAGCACTTCAACAGTAGCAGCACCAAAACCAGAGAGCACATCCACAGAGACAAAGCCAGCTAGCACTTCACTCTTCGGTACCGTGGGTACTACAGCTGAATCCAAGTCTAAAGCCCCAGAATCAGCCACCAAGGCATCATCCAATCTGAATACTGCGTCCGTTTTCTCATCAAATATCACAACCTTTTCGAGTTCTCCAGTCACATCCTCTTCTACTTTCTCGAGCACTGCAACATTTTCGTCTTCTCCTGTTGCATCCTTTAGTGTTGGAACTGCACCAGCTACTTCTACTCCATCTACTACATCTGGTGTCCAGTCCGCTTCAATGGCAGCGTTTGCATTCTCGAGCTCAGGAAACAGCATATTTGGGTTCAGCTCTCCAGCTCAATCAACTGGTCTGAGCTCAACTGTTGGTGGCAGTACCTCTCAACCATTTCCTGCTAGCACGATCTTTGGTAGCAAGCTGCCACAGCCACAGGGCACAATGTCACAGCTGCCTCAGAGTTCAGCCACACAGTTTAGCTCTTCATTCCCGATTGTGGCTAGTGGAGCGGCAGCTTCGTCATCGGGACCTGGCACTGTCTCTTTCGGAGTGGGAGCTTCTCCCCCTGGGACCTTGTTGTTTGGAGCAGGAGCATCTTCATCTGGTCCTGGTACTGTGTCTTTTGGAGCGGGGGCTTCCTTGTCAGGAGGTCCAGGTGGTGTTTCTATTGGAGTAGGAGCTTCCTCATCTGGCACTGGTGGCTTGTCGTTTGGAGCAGGGGTTTCGTCATCTGGACCTGGGACTGTATCTTTTGGAGCGTTGCCTTCCTCATCTGGAGCTGGGACTATGACTTTTGGAGGGACACCTTCCTCATCTGGACCTGGAACTGTGTCTTTTGGCGTGTCAACTTCCTCTTCCGGGCCTGTGTTTGGTAATTCACCGTTTGGATCTGGAGCTGCCGCCTTTTCTGGGTCTGGAAGTGGGTTTGCATTTTCATCACCTAGCTCTTCCACTGCCTCGCCCTTGGCAGTGGCTAGTACAAGTATGTTCAGCAGTAGCTCCACGGCTTCGTCGTCCGCTGCTTTGAGCAACCCTTTTGGTTCAGCTTCATCCTCTCCCAGCATGTTTACATTTGGACAATCAGCATCTTCAGGGGGTGCTTTTTCATTTGGAGCACAGTCAGCTCCAGCTATCTCATCGCAAGCTCCTCCAGTTTATTCGTTTACCTCGGTGAGTGCAAGCATGAATTTGTCTACACCACAGCCTGCATTTGGGATGACAAATGCCAACACAGGCTTTGGAATGGGATCTCCTGGAAATGATCAGATGAGTATGGAGGACAGCATGGCTGATGACACCAACCAAGCAGCACCCCAGCAAGTGTCTGCACCAGTGTTTGGTTCTTCGGTATTCGGGCAGCCAGCTAGTTCACCCGCAGCTCCAGTATTCGGGCAGCCAGCTAGTTCACCCGCCGCTCCAGTATTCGGGCAGCCAGCTAGTTCACCTGCCGCTCCAGTATTTGGTGCTCCAGCTGCTCAGCCTGCCGGAGCTTTCCAGTTTGGCGGCCAACAAGGCTCGGTGCAGCAGAACCCATCATTCCCAACTGGTGGTAGCTTAGAGTTTCAGGGCGGGAACTTCTCGTTGGGCAGCATGGGTGGCGACAAGTCCAACAGGCGGATCATCAAGGCCAAGAGGACACAGAAGAAAAGGTAGCCTCGTTGTTCAATTTTGCATTACATGGTGGCTATTTTCGATGGTGCAATGTCCGGGAACGTCATCTGGTGGGAACTCTGGAGACGGATGATTTGGTGTGGTCATACACATACATGTTCCAGCATGAAAGCTGTTCCACCCCCAGGACATATATCTATCTGGAGGCTGTCATGCAAACCTCAAGGTCAGTGTAGAGTAGCCACTCAATTATATTTTCTTGCTTGCGTGGTCGGTCAGTCGAAGGGTGAAAGCCCCGGTGGGTGGCATGTGTTGTACTAGTATGCTTGTGCTCTTGGGGTGTAAAATGGAACAAACAAGAGTGTATCTGAAGGTGTAATTTTGTCTCAGTTCCTTATTTGCGTCCGTTATAGTTGTCTCCCAGCGGAGGTGTACTGGTGTATTATTCATTTTGTTCACATCCAACTGGCTTAGAACTCTAGTTTAGAGTGTAATTTTGCCTCCTTTTCCCTGCCGTCTGGTCTGGTTTTTTTTCTTCCGATTTATTTGTCTGGTAGAGAGAGTAAATGCAGCACTGTTGTAGCACTTATTATTTTTGTCTCACACCCAGCATTGTTGTACTTATTATTTTTGTCTCACACCCAGCACCCGCAGGCTGAGACAGACTTGTTTTGGAAGCAGTAGAGCATGTGTGCTTCCTGGATGTTTCGCTTCCTGTCAACGCGGCAATGTGCCGTGTTTGTTTACTGTGCCCGTCCGTCCGTCCGTCCGTACGTATGAGCTGTTACGTTTCATGTCCAGTCTGTGTTATCCATCCCCACGGAGAAGGCGACCGGTTTTGCTCCCATCTGCTTGACCCGTTCTCCAGGAAAAGGTAACCAGTCGGCATCCACACGTTGAATTAACAATCACGTAGCATGCCCAAGCCACGTCGGTCGCGATCCCCGTCAGAAGTGTTACAGGGACGTTACCACACCACCTGCCGCGAAAATGAGGCCCTCCGGCCACTGGCTCTTCTCCTCTCCTCTCCTACCTGTAATAGTTTTTTTTTTGAACACCTCCTACCTGTAATAGTTGAGAGGGCGACGCTCTTTTGGACTTTGTCCACAGCTCCAAGCGGCGAGCGCGGCACGACCTGGTCGGCCAGCGCCAGCAGCGGGCGGGGCGGACGCGCTTTCTTTTTCTTCCTCCGAGCTCGCGTCGCGGTTTAGGCACTCCGCCCAGGAAGAAGCCGGGAAGCTAAAACGGCACGGGAAGAAATAGTATATCTATGCGGTGCGATCCATCTCCCTCTCGCACGCACCCCACTTCGCCCCCTCCTCTTCGCTCCCCCCGTGCTGTGCGGTGCCATGTCGAGGTCGCAGATTAGTAGCAGTTGTAGACGCAGCTCGCTAATCATTTGCCTCTATAGTCTTAACTAAGAGGCGGCAACCACCTCCTGCCCGTGGCTGGATTTCTTTTCTGTTCATACTCACATACATCCCGTCACGTACTGCTACTCTATACCTTTTGTCTGTCTATATAGTCTTCTCCTTGGTCTTAGATATCACGGTTCGGTTCCTCTCCTCGCGGGGCCTCCCTCGTCCTCCTTGTCCCCCTCCCTGTCTTCGCAAGAGCGGTGATATCATCATCGCCGAGCTCTTCGTCCACAGTTTCGTTTTGTTTGTTAGATTGACGTGCGTGTGGTTTCTTGGTCCTAGAACTGGTCTGTCTCCGATCGCCTTTGCTTGGGCAATTTGGTTTCTTTCTTGCATAAGCATTCGCCTTTGACTGCTTCTTTTCTTTGCTTCTTCTCATCTGCCGCCGGCTGAGCAGGAAGGCCCACCAACCATCTTCAACGTGCTCATTGAACAATTCTGCTTCTTGATGCACACGTAGCCCCTCTACGAGAGGCGCCAGATCATGGCATTCAGCGCTGCAGCCCCAACTCCTGCCGGATGGAAGGCGTTGACTTCCTTGGTTCATCGATCCTGCTAGCGCTTTCCTTCAATCCAGCCGATCTCTTCCCGGTTGGAAGGTAATAATCCTTTGCTTTCCTTTCCTCGGTGCGCCGTGTGGCCGACATCCGGGCCGCGCGTCATCTGATCGGCAGAGCACCAGGAGTCTCCCCTCCCGTCCCGTGCTTGCTGCTGCTCCTTCCTTGGATCCATCCCAGGAGCAGGAGTGGTGGTGGGCTCTTGTACTCTTGTCCTGTCCCTCCCGCCCGGTGGTCGATAAAGATTCGGCGATTCCGTCTCGGTCCGATCGCTCCGTCCGTCCGTCCATCGGCAGCGACGATGGGCAACACGTGCGTCGGCCCCAGCATCGGCAAGAACGGCTTCTTCCACTCCGTCTCCACCGTGCTCTGGACCAGGCGCGCCGACGGCGACGCCCTGCCCGCCGCCGCCGCCAATGGTGGCGTCGCGGACCGCACGCCGCCGCCGGACGCGCCGCTGGCCGTCCACATCGTGAGCAAGGCGCCCGAGCCCGTCAAGATCGCCTCCGGCACCACCAGGCCGGAGGAGGCCGCCAGGTCCAGGCCGCCGGCAGCAGCAGCACCCAAGCCCGCCGCAGCAACCGCCAAGGAGCAGGAGTCCAAGGCGTCCACGGACTCGTCCAGCAGCTCCGGCTCCGGCGCCGAGGCGGGCGCCGCCAAGCCGCCGCACCACCGGCCCAAGGTGCCGCCCGTGAAGCGCGTGTGGAGCGCGGGGCTCCTCGTCGGCTCCGTGCTCAAGCGCAAGACGGAGAGCGTCAAGGAGAAGTACAGCCTGGGGCGGCGGCTCGGGCAGGGCCAGTTCGGCACCACCTACCTGTGCGTGGAGCGGAGCAGCGGCAAGGAGTACGCCTGCAAGTCCATCCTCAAGCGCAAGCTCGTCACCGACGACGACGTGGAGGACGTGCGCCGGGAGATCCAGATAATGTACCACCTGGCGGGCCACCCCAACGTCATCTCCATCCGGGGCGCCTACGAGGACGCCGTCGCCGTGCACCTCGTCATGGAGCTCTGCGCCGGCGGCGAGCTCTTCGACAGGATCGTGCAGAAGGGACACTACACCGAGCGCAAGGCCGCCGAGCTCGCCAGGGTCATTGTCGGCGTCGTCGAGGTGTGCCACTCCATGGGCGTCATGCACCGGGACCTCAAGCCCGAGAACTTCCTCTTCGTCGACCAGTCGGAGGAGGCCGCCCTCAAGACCATCGACTTTGGGCTCTCCGTCTTCTTCCGGCCTGGTGAGTTGTTGCCTTGTTGGTCAATCCGGTGGGTGCAACCACCATTGTTTGTTTCCATTTTTCAGAAAATTAAAACATGAAAACAGTATCATACATTCAAGGAATTCCACTGCATCTAGATGGGCAAGAAAATATATATGATTTGGCATTTTGCTACCATGATTCTGTATTTCTGTTCCTTGATTTGATCCATAATTTGGTCACATGCTCACATCCCATCAAGACTGATTGATGTGACCATGTTGCGGGCTTCATACTGAATTTTTGCAATGCATTGTGCTTTCAGCAACATGTTTTTTTCTCTCTCTGAGAAATTATGCCATTCAACTGCAACCATAAACAGCTTGGTTGCACATCCTTATCATCCTGCAGTCTGCATTTTACCCATCAGATTTCAGACATTCTCCACCGTAATCTCTGCTAATGCGGGTCTTAATTATCCCAGGTCAAATATTCACCGACGTGGTCGGAAGCCCCTACTATGTCGCGCCGGAAGTCCTGAAGAAGAAATACGGCCCCGAGGCAGACGTGTGGAGTGCGGGTGTGATCATCTACATTCTGTTGTGCGGTGTGCCGCCATTTTGGGCAGGTATGATGAATTCTGTTCAATCTCGAGCTCTTCACTTCTTCGACGCAACGCACAATTATTTTTCTAAAAAGAGGAACATTTTGCATTTTGATCTAATTACAGCCTTTGTTTTTTCCGTCAATCAGAGAACGAGCAGGGTATATTCGAAGAGGTCTTACACGGGAAGCTCGACTTCCAGTCAGATCCATGGCCCAGCATCTCCGAAGGCGCCAAGGATCTCGTGAGGAGAATGCTCCTCAGGGACCCCAAGAAGAGGCTGACCGCCCACGAAGTTCTACGTGAGTTCTCAACTTTCGCATCACATGAACAAATTAATTCTAGTTCTCTCAATAATGGTACATGCCGTTCTCAAAAAAATAAAAATAAATAGTACATGCCATGACCAAATGAATTGTGTTACTGAAGATTGTTATTTTTGCACTGTTTCAGGGCATCCATGGGTACAGGTTGGCGGTCTGGCTCCTGACAAGCCACTGGACTCTGCTGTTCTATCCCGTATGAAGCAGTTCTCGGCCATGAACAAGCTGAAAAAGATGGCTCTCAGGGTAAGAAGCGTTCCTTCATTTCCCGGCTTGAAATGATTGTTTCTTTCGCATGCCTTGTCGCTCTCAATTGTCATCTTGCCTTTGTGCTCGTCCACCGAGCCACCAAGTGGTGTTGCCTGCCATTTGGAGCTTGGTGGACGCTGTCATGGAGGTGATTAAGAATGCAAAACCGTCCAAACCGTCTTGTCCTTACGCGTGTGTATGTATGTATGTATGTGTCTGTCCAGGTGATTGCCGAGAACCTGTCCGAGGACGAGATCGCCGGCCTCAAGGAGATGTTCAAGATGCTTGACTCGGACAACAGCGGGCAGATCACGTACGAGGAGCTCAAGGTCGGGCTCAAGAAGGTGGGCGCCAACCTCCAGGAGTCGGAGATCTACGCGCTCATGCAAGCCGTAAGTTTAATAGTAAAACTTCTCAAGTGAGTGAGTGTGAATCGAGTGACAAAGGGAACTGGCCTTGACATGGTAGAAATGTTGAATGCAATTGCAGGCGGACGTGGACAACAGCGGGACGATCGACTACGGCGAGTTCATCGCGGCGACGCTGCACCTGAACAAGGTGGAGCGGGAGGACCACCTGTTCGCGGCGTTCCAGTACTTCGACAAGGACGGCAGCGGCTACATCACCCCCGACGAGCTGCAGCTCGCCTGCGAGGAGTTCGGCCTCGGCGGCGACGACCTCAGCCTCGACAACATGATCAGAGAAGTCGACCAGGACAACGTCAGTGACTTCTTCCATTCTCTTCTCTTCCCTTCAGGGTACTCTGACTGAGCTGGAACCTGGATTTTGCCAACGAAATGCTGATGATCTCGTGTGTTGGGTTGTTTTGGCAGGACGGTCGCATAGACTACAACGAGTTCGTGGCGATGATGCAGAAGCCGGCGCTGGGGCTGGCAAAGAAGGCCGGGGCCGGGTTGGAGAGCAGCTTCAGCATCGGGTTCAGGGAGGCGTTGAGGATGGCTTGAAGGAGGAGGAGGAGCTAGGTGGTAGTCGTGGTGACGCTAATTTCTTTCTGCTCGTCGAAGACGGTTGTTGTAGAGACATGTGGAGGAGATTGAGTTTTCATAGGGTTGGAATGGCAGCAGCTCCTGGCGAGTAGCGGAGGGTCGGGACTCGGGACGACGTGTGTGTAGAGGCAGGCAGGCAGGCAGCCCCAGTGATTTTCTGCTCACTACTGCTGTGGATTGGTTCAATTGTGTATTACTTACTGAGTACGAACTACAAAAGGCTTTCCCCCCTCCTTGTATACATACAGTATATGGTTAGAAGTGAAACCCGCACAAGTTGAATTAGCTTTGTAGGAAGAGTCGCATGAATGTGTCAAATTTGTGAAACCTGCACTACCCAAAAAGATTTTAAAGAGCCCCAACCTCAAAGAAGTGGGAATCTAAGAGCATCTCTAGCAGAACTCTCGAAAGGTATATTTTGGGAAAAAAAAATCTGGCCCAGGGGATTAAATACCATCTAACAAATCCTTAAAAGGGTTTGGTGCCTCGAATACTCTCACCCCTACACCCCCAGCCTATATTTTCTTTAGGGTGAGTTGTTTCTCGTAAAAATAGGTAGATGAATGCCACCCGGGACCCCCAGCCCACCCCGCCACCTGTGGCGTCTACCCTCACCATCTACGGTGAGATGCTTACAACCTTTTTCAATTGTTTTGTCTTCCCCGTCGTGTAGGGCCATTGCCACATCCCAAAATATTCAAACTTGGATGTGAACATAGCATTCATAGGCATAGCATGATTTTCAGTGCATTTTGGATATTTTTGAAATTAAATTGGCTATTTTAGAAAACCTAGTTAATTTTTTATTTATTTAATAGCCAAATTAAATCAATTTGCATGAAAATAAAATTTCAAAATTCCATCATTGGCTGGAAATATTTTTCCTATGATATATATGAGCGCTGGTATTTGTATGATTTTTCCGGGAATTGAAAGGAATAGAATTTGGGCCAATTCGAATCCGTAAAATAGAAAAAAAAACGTCCTAGCCAGCCCAGCGGGCCGAGCCAACCCCGTGAGCGTTACTTACAACGTGTTTCAACTTAGGCCTCTTTGCAATAGTGGTATAACTTTTATGTAAATTAATGACGAAAGAGCATCGACTTGCATGATGTTTACAACATTTCCCCACTACTTCACTCAAACTCTTTTATCAACATATTCATCTATTACTCGCATTCTATCTCAAAACCATTACAGAGAATCCTTTCTTCAAACCAATGGTTGAATATTAATCCATGCAATGTTAATTATACCACCAAGCTTACTTATCATTTTAACACCAACATATTAACCCATGCCAACTACTTATGATTTAACTCTCAAAGAGATATAAGTGAACAAGTGAGTTTTGATCATTTGTAATTGGATCACCGCCATGCTCTAAAGAGTATAAGTGAAGCAATAGAGGAATTCTCTAAATGCAAGGACTATGGATATCTCCTTAAGAATTATCAAGATATGATTATTGATTATGACCACAAAAGAAAGAGAAAATAAAATGAAAACAAAGACGCTCCAAGCATACGACATATCATGTGAACAAATAAAAATATAGGTCCAACCGAGACTAACTGATAATTGTTGATCAATAAAGGTGGGATGCCTGCGGGGGCACCCCCAAGCTTAGATACTTGGGCCTTATTGAAATATCACCTTGGGGTTCCTTGGGCATCCAAACCTTGAGCTCCCGTATTATCTTTATTCTTCTCATATCAAAGTCTCCCTCGGTCTTAAAAACTTCATTCCCGCAAAACTTCGCAAGAACCCATGAGATAGATTAATACAAAAATATATCAAAACTTTAACATTCTTTGTTGTAGAAAAATTTAAAAAATATAATCAAACATTAAATACTAAATGTCTAACATTTCTATGCCCCAATAGAAACATTAAAGGAGCAAACATAAGAAAACAATGCAACTATAACAACAATATGCCAAAATAGGAAAGTCTGTAAAGACAAAACTTATTAAAATACTTCAATAACTCCAAAAATTATAAAAAATTACCACGTAACAAAGAACTTACAAATTCTTACTGTGTAAAAATTCAGATTTTTATAACGTTCTGACTACCCGTGAATATTCAGGGCATAACATAAAACTTGTTTTAAAACAACATCTCCTAAACTTGCAAACTGAGAAGGTAAAGACGAAACTTGGTAGTTTATGGAAAGAAAAGATACAAAAAATGACTATAGTAGCATTAATCATGTAGACACAGAAAAGTTAAGAAGATAAATATTGGGTTGCCTTCCAACAAGCGTTTTTCTTTAATGACTTTTAGCTAGGCAGGACGGATTGTTCGCGTTTTCTCATCAATTATTCCCAAGTTTTTTTTATCAACCATGGCTTACTTTAAACATTTTGAATGTCTCTGGAGGTTCCTTACACGTTGCGTTACTTCCCTTCTCAATGGTAGGTTGTAAATTTTTTGCTGACAACGGTCTAATCCACCTAAGGCCCCATTTGGATTAGCGTTTCTGCTCGTTTCTGGCAGGTTTAAGATACGTGCCTCGTTCCGTCGTTTTCATTCCAGGCGAAAATCAAGTGTTGACCGGTAATTCTCACCTATAAAATAACTACAGATGTATAAACTTACACCCATTCCAAGCAAGGCCTAACTCTTCCAAAGTGGAATTATTTAGTGCAACATTTCTAATATAAAATTTCTTGTCTAAGGATTCAAGTTTCGTATTAAAAGTACCTTGATAAGAACATATACGTTGCGTATTAGAGTTAAGATGCTTAGTATTCTTATGCATTTTATTTAAATTCAACTATACTTCTATAAATTTCCTCTAATTTTCCAAAATTTTAGGACCTGGAATGAAAGGTGAAACCTTTTATTCAAGTGAAGATCCGAAAAGATCTCCAATAATCTTGTATGAATCTAGCACATTATTACGTACAAATCACCTCCTATAGAGTCCAAAACATGTCCATTCCATCTAGTGAGCCCAACATAAAAATTTCTTAACAAAACCTTTTTTTCTTAACAAAATCTTAATTGAACATTGTGGTATAGATGTCTTTCGAGAGTCTCGAATTCTGAATCAAGCATCTTTTAAACTCTCCCCACCTTGTCTAATGTGAATCACTTCCAATTCAAGAGAAGTACTAGAAAGTCAAGAACTAGCCATCATAACAAGCTAAGACAAAAGTAACTACTTGTTGAATTTCAAATATTTTTGTTCTTTTTGTGTTTCTGAAAAGAAACATTACAAGCAACGAAAAGTAAATAAGCAAAAGAAAACAAGGAAGTAAAGTAAACAAGTGTAGAACCTATGATTGTTATGTAACTTCCCCGACAATAGCGCCAAAAAAGGCTTGCTTCCACTTAACTAGGAAGGTGTTGGGCCTACAAGTGCAAGGGTTTATAGCAAGCAGCAATTTCGCTCAAGTGACTTCAAGAACTGCCTTGGCCCCCCAACAAGACTAATAAGATTGCCAGTCTCACTAGCTTGCTGGTTAGACGGATTAAAAGTGCAAGTGTATGGAAGATTTGATGTGATGAAAAGTAAAATCAAGGAAATTAAATAGAGCATCGATTGAGATTGGAAGTTTTATAGGAAGAAAATGGACTAGGGTCCATAGGTTCACTAGTGGTTTATCTCCAAAAGAAAGCATGGTGTGGTAGACATATTATAATTGATCATCGATTCAATTGCAATATTTATAAGCATACCTCTCCATGGCATAACCAACATATGAGAATCACATCCCAATATCTATAGACTGTTAAAAAACTACATCTATAGCTAATACTCCACCCAAGACCGCTATCCAGCATGCATCTTAAAGTATTAAAAAACAATGTATTGCGATAAGTTTGATGACATGAAGTAGATGGTATATTGTGTCCACCTTGCTTTCAAAGGACAATTACGCAACCATCTTGTTATCCCTAGTGGCAACAACACATACATGCATTTTTACACTTTCTGTCGCTGCGGCAGATTACTTGAAAGATTGAATCCAACTATCATACATAACTCCCTCTTGGAATCAAACCTCAATCTCAGCCAAATAAAAAAGAATAGACCGTAGAGCATATATGAATAAGAATTATGTAGCAAAGAATCCAAATGGATTTCAAAAACATTCATGGATAAATTTGATCATAAAGTGATAATTCATCATATCCCAAAAAATATACCAACATATTACATCTGATGGCTCACAATCATGCAGAGTAGTTCATGTGACTTTGTACTAAGCATCAAGAGAGATAAAACCATCTAGCTACTGCCATGGACCCATATTCAAGGGAAACTTCTCACAGTCGATCATGGTGGCCTTCAAGTTGATGGGGATAGCCACCGTGAAGAATTCTTCTCCAACAGGGCTTCGTAAAAGGCCTCCAGATTGGATCGTAAAAAAATAGAGGTGTGCGGAAGTGAAAAAATTAGGGTTAAAAAATCCTCGAAAGTTTCAAGTATATATAGAGATACAAGGATCGAGAGGTGGCGGAACGAAGAACCAAGGGGCCCACACGACCCCTGATACGTCCCAAACGTATATACTTTTTCAAACACTTTTGCTCTTGTTTTGGACTCTAATTCGCATGATTTGAATGAAACTAACCGGGATTGACGCTAATTTTAGCAGAACTACCATGGTGTTGTTTTTGTGCAGAAATAAAAGTTCTCGGATTGAGCTAGAAATTACACGAGAATTGTTTTTCAATATATAAAAATTATCGGCGAAAGAACCAGCAGTAGAGGACCCACCAGGTGGCCACGAGCCAGGGGGCGCGCCTACCCCCAGGGTGCGCCACCCTAGCTCATGGGCCCCCTGGAAAGCCTCCGATGCCCATCTTCTGATATAAGGTGTCTTTTGCCCGAGGACAAATAAGAGAGAAAGAATCATCACATTTTACGAGACGGAGCCGCCGCCACCTCCTATTCTTCCTGGGGGGGGGGGGGGGGGCTGATCTAGAGACAGTTCGGGCTCCGGAGAGTGGAATTCGTCGCCGTCGTCATCACCAACCCTTCTCTATCAGCAATTTGATGATGCTCACCACCGGGAGTGAGTAATTGCTTTGTAGGCTTGCTGGACGGTGATGGGGTTGGATGAGATTTGTCATGTAATCGAGTCAATTTGTTAGTGCTTGATCCCTAGTATCTGATACGTCTCCAACGTATCTACTTTTCCAAACACTTTTGCTCTTGTTTTGGACTCTAATTTGCATGATTTGAATGAAACTAACCCGGACTGACGCTGTTTTCAGCAGAACTACCATGGTGTTGTTTTTGTGCAGAAATAAAAGTTCTCGGAATTGGACGAAACTTTTTGGAGATTTCTTATGGAATATATTAAAAATACTGGAGCGAAGATCCACCGGAGGGGGGGCCACCGGTTGCTCACAAGGCAACAGGGCACGTCCACCCCCATGGGCTCCCTCTGTTACCTTGTGGGGCCCACGTGGCTCCACGGACCCTAATCTCAAGCCTATAAATTCCTATTTCCCGAGAAAAATATAAGAGAGAAGTTTTCATGCGTTCTACGAGACAGAGCCACCGCCACCTCCTGTTCTTCCTCGGGACGGCTGATCTAGAGTCCGTTTGGGGCTCTGGAGAGGGGAATTCGTCGCCATCGTCATCACCAACCCTTCTCCATCAGCAATTCCATGACACTCTCCACCGGGAGTGAGTAATTCTTTTGTAGGCTTGCTGGACAGTGATGGGATTGGATGAGATTTATCATGTAATCGAGTTATTTTGATAGGGATTCATCCCTAGTATCCACTATGTTTTGAGATTGATGTTGCTATGAATTTGCTATGCTTAATGCTTGTCACTAGGGCCCGAGTGCCATGATTTCAGATCCGAACCTATTATGTTTCCATGAATATGAGAGTGTTTTGGATCATATCTTGCAAGTTGTATGCACCTATTATGTGTTATGATCCGTAGACCGCAAGGTGACAATAATTGGGATCACCTGTGGTGATGACCGTAGTTTGAGGAGTTCATGTATTCACTATGTGTTAATGCTTTGTTCCAGTTCTATATTAAAAGTAGGCCTTAATATCCCTTAGTTTCCATATGGCCCCTGCTGCCACGGGACTGTAGGACAAACGATGTCATGCAAGTTCTTACTATAAGCATGTATGACTATATACGAAATACATGCCTACATTATATTGATGAATTGGAGCTAGTTCTATGTCACTCTAGTGTGTAACTGTTACATGATGAATGTCATCCAAATCAATTATCCATCACTGATCCAAGGCCTATGCTTTTCCCATATTGATTTCCATTAAGTTACTTTCATTACTACTGCTGCTACAATCAATACAATCTGCTGCTTTTTACCGTTCCTATTGCTTTCGTTACTGTGGTACTAAAAAATTCATGGCAGAAAGATATTCCAGGTGTGGTTGAATTGACAACTCAACTGCTAACACCAATAAATATTCTTTGTCTCCCCTTGTGTCGAATCAATAAATTTGGCTGACATACTACCCTCGAAGACTGTTGCGATCCCCTATACTTCTGGGTTATCAAGACCTTTTTCTGGCGGACTGGCACCGTTGCTGGGGAGTATAGCTCCATTTATTGAGTTCACTTGGGATTTTCAATTGTCACTATGAAGAATCTGAAAGACGCTAAAACCAAGATCGTACCCTCTAAGACGAGGGGAGGTAAGGAATTGCCATCTAGCTATGCACTTGATTCACCTTCTGTTTTGAATAAGCTTGCGACACCACTACCTGCTATTCAATCTGGTATGTCACAAGTAATTGATGATGCTACTTCTATTTTAAATGAAACTTATGATGATGCTACTACTATGCTAGATGAAACTGAACATGTGCCACTAGGTGATCTACTTGATGCTTATATTGCTAAGTCTAGAGAACTTGAGAATGATGAAATTGATGAAAACTATGATTCACCTATTTTGCCTAGATCTCCTGCTAGAATTGAATGCTTGATGTACCTGATGGTTATGTTATGGATGGGGAGATTGGTAGAGACTTTCTTGTTTGTAATGATAGAAATGATCTTAAGAAACCGTTGAGTAAATTGAAAGAAAAATATATGAAGGAGAAAATGAAATATGATCCTAAATTTTCTACTTCTCCTATATTTGTCACTCATAAGGACTACAAATTATGTGTTGATCCTGAGTTAATTATATTGGTAGAATCTGATCCTTTTCATGGTTATGAATCTGAAACTGTTGTGACACACCTTACCAAATTAAATGATACTGCCACCTTGTTTGCTAGCGAGGAAAAAATTTCGCTATTACTATATCTTAAGTTTTTTCCCTTCTCATTAAAGGGTGATGCTAAGAAGTGGTTTCTTACTCTTGCTCCTGGTTGTGTGCATAGCCCCCCCCCAGGATATGATATATTACTCTCTAAAAAATATTTTCCTGCTCATAAGAAACAAGTTGCTTTACAGGAAATATTTAACTTTGTGCAAATTGAAGAAGAGAATCTCCCTCAAGCTTGGGGGAGGCTTCTCCAGCTACTTGAAGCTTTGCCTGATCATCCTCTTAAGAAGAATGAAATAATTGATCTTTTATAATGGACTAACTGATGCTTCTAGGGACTACCTAGATAGTTGTGATAGCTGTGTTTTCAGGGAAAGAACTGTTGTGCAAGCTGAAGAACTATTAAATAATATTTTGAAGAATGCTAATGATTGGACACTCCCTGAACCAGCTCCTGAACTAATTACGAAGAAGAGAGGTATTCTATTCCTTAGTCCAGAAGTTATGCAAGAAGCCAAGAAATCTATGAGAGAAAAGGGTATTAAAATTGAAGATGTCAAGAATTTACCACCTATTGAAGAAATACATGGACTTGATATCCCTACACAGGTAGTAGAGGTAAATTCTCTTCGTAGATTCGATGAAAGTGATCTACCTTACAATAAAACTTCCAGTCAATGCATGGATGAATTTGATAATTACATTGTTAAGTAAGAACATTTCAATATGCATGGTAAGGATCAATTAAAATGAAATGCTATTATGATTGATCGCTTGAGTGAATTTATGCTTAGAATTTCTAATGATGTTATAGGTTTAGGTAAACACTCATCCATGGTCCATACTCAGTTAGAACAAGTTGCTAAGTCACAAAATGATCTACTTACTGAAATGAATAATAAATTGAATGATCATGCTGTTAGAGTTATGACTAGAGGGGGTAGAATGACACAAGAACCCTTATATCTTGAAGGACATCCTAAAAGGATTGATCAGGATTCTCAGAACATTAATAATGATACACCTAGTCCATCTAAGAAGAAAAAGGAAAAGAGAAACGATAGGACTTTGCATGATTCTAGTGAACCTGTGATAGAAAAACCTTCTGAGAATCATAATGATGTTTCTATTTCCGATGCCGAGACACCATCTAGTAGTGAACATGCACCTAGTGACAATAAAAATGATGGTGATCATGTTGATGCTCAACCAGATAATGATAAAGAACCTGACAATGATGTAGAAATAGAACCTGCAGCAGATCTTGGTAATCCACCTCCTAAGAATAAATGTTATGATAAGAGAGATTTCATTGTTAGAAAACATGGTAAAGAAAAAGAGCCATGGATTCAAAAACCCATGCCATTCCCTCGTAAGCCTTCTAAAAATAAGGACGAGGAAGAGTATGAGCGCTTTGTTGAAATGCTTAGGCCAGTCTTTTTGCGAACACGTTTGATTGATATTTTAAAGATGGCTCCTTATGCAAAAAATATATGAAAGATATTGTTACTAATGAAAGAAAGATACCTGAAGCTGAGATTTCCACCATGCTTGCTAATTGCTCTTTTGAGGGTGGAGTTCCTAAGAAATTGGGAAACCCAGGGATACCTACTATACCTTGTTCCATTAAACGAAGTTATGTTAAAACTGCTTTATGTGATTTAGGAGCCGGTGTTAGTGTTATGCCTTTCTCTCTATATAAAAGACTTGATTTGAATAAGCTCACACCTACTGAAAAATGTTTGCAAATGACTGATAAATCCACTACTATACCTATTGGGATTTGTGAGGATGTCCCCGTTGTTGTTGCAAATGCTACTATCTTAACGGACTTTGTTATTATTGATATGCCCGAGGACGACAACATGCCGATTATCCATGTAGACCCTTTTTGAATACTGTAGGGGCTGTTATTGATTGCAACAAAAGCAAGGTCACTTTTCATGTTAACGAAAATCAGCACACGGTATACTTTCCGAAGAAACGAATTGTGGTGAACAATATCAATTCTATTAAGCAAATAACAACAATCACTTTTGGAGAGTTCAAATTTCCTCTCCCCACTATCAAGAAGAGATATGATATTCTTATTGTTGGGGAAATGCATATCCCCATTGAGGTAACATAGTGTCATACAGAAAAAATTCGGTGTCATGTCGATCGGAAATGGTTCGTTAATAAGACTTGATCAACCTTATTAATGGATTCTTTTTGAGAAGCATGTGGTCGATAAATTTAGTAAGCACAACTTTCTGTAACTTTAGGTTGCTCTCTGTTATTTATAGTTTAATAAAGTAAAATGCCATGATTATCCTATTTTCTGAAAAAACAGTGCAATAAAAAATGACCCAAAAATAAAAGTGCTCAGAATGTCGTAAAATTTTAACATGTTTTTTCTAGAATATTTAAGAATTTCTTGGGTTGAACACATCGCACGGGGGGTTGCACCTGTTGCTCACAAGGCAACAGGTGCGCTTGATACGTCCATTTTGCATCATGATTTCTTATTGATATTTATGTTATTCTTTTCCATTATTCCTTATTATCATACAATTCTTATGCCTTTTCTCTCTAAGTATGCAAGGTACATCACAAAGAGGGAAATCTCTGGAAATTGGAATTCTGGACCGGGAAATCAAGAAAAAGGCAGAAAAATCACCAGACTCCAAATGATCTGAAACTTCACGGAGAATTTTTATGGAATATTTATGAATTATTGGGTAAAAATATACCAGAGGGGGACCACCTGCTGGCCACAAGCCAACAGGGCGCATCCACCCCCCTTGGCGCGACCTGATGGCTTATGGGGCCCCAGCAGGCCTCCCGACCCCCCTCTTCTCCTATATGGTGTGTTTGACCCTAGAAAAAAATCATAAGCAATATTTCGAGACGAAGCGCTGCCGTCTCGAGGCGGAAACCTGGGCAGAGGCCCTTTTGCACTCCGGCAGGCTGATTCTGCCGGGGAAACTTCTCTTCGGGAGGGGGAGATCGAAGCCATCGTTAGCACCAACGCTTCCTCCTTCGTGGGAGGACCAATCTTCATCAACCACTACTAGGAGAAAGCCTAGTAGTAGCGCTGGAATTACCCATACTAGTAGCGCCGGATGCAGCGCTACTGCTAAGGCACTACAGCTAAGTTGTAGCAGTAGCGCTGGAAAACAAGTGCTACTGGTAAGTATGGTTAGCAGTAGCGCTGCTTCAACCAGCGCTACTACTAACTATCTGTAGCGCTGCACCACAACAAACGCTGCTGCTAAACCAGCGCTGTCACTAGACGCCTACCAGCGCTATTGCTAATATTCCTGCTTTCACAGATTTATTTCCCCTCTACGTATTTGTGCTGTATTTGTGCATGCTCTATATAGTAGTTTCATCATATCATAATAAACATACATTATTCTCATCATATCGTACACATACAGTAGTCTCGTCATACCATCATCATCATCATCATCATCCAACACAAATATCATCACATCTCAAAAATAGCGATACACAAGTCATGTCTCGAATAAATGCAACTGCATGGTCATGCCACACACACAAGTTTCATCATCTCTATCTAAACCATGATGTAGAAGATAAGAGCGATCAGTATGAGCAAGAGCGCGACTATGTAGTACTTCTTGAGGCACCGGTTTCGCTCCCTCTCTTGCCGGAGCGTCCACCTTAAGTAACTATTTTCCGCTTCGGCTCTGCTATTGAACACTCTGTGGCTAGCGCCCGGGTACTTGTCCACCTGGGCCTGAGCGTCTGGCCAGTGGTCGTACACTCCTGGAACCCTCCCAATGAATACGGCGTAGTAGTCCCTCGCCATCTCTGATCTATGTACCTGCATCGTCATTTGATGAATTCAACGATAATATGCAACATAATGTACTTGAGAACCACAGAGAGGCATAGTTAGAAAAATACAAGCAACCTATAGTACACATAAATAACGAAGTTACTCATACCCAAACTAATTAACTAGAGAAATCTACGCTATTTCATAGAAAGACAGTAGTACTAATTAAACATACAAATTGTCATCGTCAATCACTCCTCCATGTCGGCGCTCCAATCTTCATAGTCAGGGAGGAAGCACCCGAGCTTCGTGAAAGGCTTCAGGTCCAGACGCTGAGCGCTGAGTAGTGTTCGGACATTATCCCGCATCATTGGCCCATGGTAGTACATCCCTGTTTATTCGAGGACCTCCTTCATGATCACTTGTGCAAGTTCACACTGTACGTGATAAAACTCAGCTCGGATTCGATGATCCGGTGTCCTTCCTATGCTTGTGGCCCAGTTGACAATCTCGACATCGCTAGAAGTAGCTGACATGCGAAGGCATTGATTATCCCTTCTGTACTCGATCATGTGATGCATGAGGTAGAATCCATTAGCCTTACTATCGTTCGGTTGCTGGATGCAGCAGAAGTCAGTCTTATGGCCAAAAGCCAGCCCTTTATTCCTGTACTTTTGCACCTTGATATATCCACCAGTAAGGCTGAAGGTTAAAATGGCACTATCGAGAACACCTTTTCTTGATGTTCTTCGCTGAGTCCAAGTACAGAGCATGGGAGTATTGTGGGTACAGACAGATGAGGATGCCGCCCCCCCGCTGCGCAAAATAAGTACACCTCAAATTAGCCTCCATGCTTGCAAAGGAATGATTAAAACTTACGAAAGGATATCCGCGGATGACTTACGTGGGATGATAAGGCATGAGAATCGTTTCCTTGTCCTTATTAGCGATCATGAACTCCCCGATGTACTTGCTCGCATAGTCACGGTGCTCTTTGCAGACTGCCAAGAAGCTCTCGTGCTTATAGTACAGGTCCGCGATGCAGATATATTCTATGTTCTCGCGTCTGATGATGTAGTTGAGATACAACGCATACATGCGGATGAACTGAAAATCCAGCTTGGTCATGTGGAACATGTCGTAGATGTAGTCAAATCGCAGGATGAACTTATCCGCGGGCCATCTATCGACGTATAACCTCCCACCCGGAACCCGAGCCGCGTAAAGCGGGTATCCTGGTTTTTCCGAGATGAGAAGGCTTTTCTCTCTGGCCAGCACATCATCATGAAGTCTCCTTAGATCATTGTTCAGTATGTCCTCTAGCGCTTTCTGAGGTAGGATCGGGTGGCCGGCAACATGGAAACGATCCGCACCTACGATAGGTATTCTGTCTACCTCCCGGGGCTTCAGAGGCGGCAGGCTGCTTGAAGCAGCTCTGGCGCCTTTAGAGCCTTTCCTCTCCGGTCTCCTCCTTTGCTTCTTGGCGGGTGGCGGTAGTGAGCCCACCATACCTTCCCTAACCACCACCCCCAGTGTCATCGGGCTAAACAGTGGACGGCCCTCACGTTGTTCTTGCTGGGTAGAGGCGGCATCTAGAGGCGTCTCCTGCGAGGATCGCATGAAGAGAGACTTTTTGCAATCAGCCTTAGGACGTTCCGGCTCTGGCAAATCAGGCAGCATCAAGTCATCTCCACGCTCATAGCTTGAGTCATAGTCCCGAATCATCTTCATAGGCGGTATTGATATACTGGTTAGGGTCATCATCATCCTCCTCCATGACATCATCAGCATTTGCTTCTTCGACTGGGGCGACGTCATCTGGCACTAATGGAGGCTCTCCCTCGCGTCATCCGCTATCACCCGCCACGACAGGTGCAGGTAATTGGGTAGGTGGGGTGGTGTTCATACCTTGTTGAGGAGTTGTCGTTGGTGCGCTACCTGGCGCCTCGACACGAAGAAGAGTCTTCAGCCAAGGCAAGAACCAGCTCTTGCATGAGCCAATCCGTTTAGGGGTCTTGTCGTCATCGACTGGTACCGGAGGAGGCAAATCCTCGAAGCACGCTTTGACACTGGCCACACAAACTTTGAAGACGCTATGGGGCATCTGTCGGTTGTGTAACATGCGGTCCTTCGGCTTCACGATTGTTGCCTTTCCCACGTCCACCTTCTGGCCGTTGATGTCGTACAGTAGGGTGCACGGGGTTTCGTCGGCGTGTGTAGACATGTCTGCGACGTCAAACATCCGAAAGGCAACTGAAACGGAATACTATAGATATGCTGGTCAAGAGGGTATGACGCGTAATTACCATGAGGACGTCGAGCTCAGCCAAAGACGAAGCCCCGCCGAGCACGCCAGAGACGGAGGACGAGCTGCTATGAACAGGAGCGGGACCAGGTATGGGAGCATGTGCGGTGGCGTGAGCAGGTGCTGGTGGTGCAATGTTCACCGAATTGCTCCCGACGTAGCTGGGAAGGGGAAAGTCCGCTGGCCCTTTATCTGGATTTTTCTTCGTCCATTCGAAAAATGCCGGAATCAAGCTGGTAATGGAAGATGTGAAGTCAGCCGTGACGCTAGCTACCACTGCACTGACCCCTTGCATCGACTATCTTTTCCAACTCTGCTTTGGTCTCAGCTTTGGACTTATTGACCGCAAGCGCGACCTTCTTGTCGATGGTCTGTTGAGTAAGCAACCGTCTCTGCCTTCTTTCCTCCGGCTTCTCGTGGTAGCACGTCTTCCACGAGGCGCCATCTCCGACGCCGTGCACACATCCATACGACGGCGGTTTGTCCTCCGACACCTTTTTCAGTATGTTCAGGGCCCGGTTGAAAGGGGTGTCCCACTTGGGCCTCGCCGATGACTGAGAAGACTCGTCGCTTTCGGCTACCTTTTGGTGCTGCTCTTTCTGCAAAAGGAACGTGGATGGTTTACAAATGTGACAAAACTTGTTGTCGAATTGATTGGAAGCTAATATAAGGTGGTAATATAACAATTACCAGTAGTCTCATGAACTCCCTCGTGTTCGGGTCCGTGTAAAAGATTTTAGTGACGGGGTCCCACTTGTACCGGGCCCTGATCCAGTCATGCTCTTGCGGGCCGGTGAACTCCGCCAAGGGGTCTGGGATTCCGTGACTTTCACGTTCGGCGTCCTCCTTGGCCCATACGTGCCTCTTCCCCTCGTAACCACGGCTTCCGAGGCGGTGGGGAGGCGTGTTCCTGGCATGGAGCGCCTTCATTTTCTCCGACTTTTTCTTGACTTCTTCTTTAGCGCAAGTCTCCTTGAATTTTTCAAAGTCCTCTTCCGTTAGTGTCGGATTTTCAGCATGAATCTTGGACCACGGTTCATTCTTCACAATTGCTTTTTTCACCCGTACTTTCCAGGCGGACAAGTCGTTGGTGAACATTGTCATCGCCTTGTTGTTTATCTTTATCATGGGTTCATCCTTCCACGGAAGTTCGCTTTCAGTCTGCCCGGGGAACAAGAACCTATTGTGCAACTTCGTTAGGAGCATGTGCTCCTTATGTGGTATCTTCTTTAACTTTTCGTCGTTGATGTTGGCGGTTTCCCTGAGGATGCATCCTAGTTGATTGCCGTAGCATGCGTGCGCTTCCTCCGGCGCCGTTGGCTCTAATTTCTTGGGGTGCATCGCCGTGACCACAATTTTTCCGATGCCGAGCTTGTTTGGTTTTCGTGTCCTCTTCGGCTTCGGTCCTTCACCGGTCTCGGGGGTGGTGTCGGTGCCGGCGGTGCCAGTGTCGGTGCCGGTGTTGGTGTCGGTGTCGGGGTTGGTGCCACTGCCACCCTGCACCCGCAACTGGTGTTCGTCCAAGTAATTGAAATAATTATTTGCTGCCTCGACGGGGTCTTTTTCGAGGCGACCAGAACCCCCGGCTTCCGCGTGGTCAGACATGTTTCCTACGATTATTTAAGTATGCTAGTTCAATTCTAGGCCGAATAAAATGAATAATGAAGAGAAAAAAGGGGCCTATATTTGGTCAGAATGTTGATTCATTCCCCTTCCAGCAAATCGCGGGCACTCCATATGTCCTAGTTTCTAGCACAAGTCATGCCGAAAATCACGGAAATTTTCGGCATGACCTTTGCTAAAAAGTGGAAATATGGAGCGCCTGAAATTTGTCGAAACGGAAATGAATCAACATTCCGGCAAAACATAGGCCACTCGGATATTCTTCGACATTCAACCAACATTGCAAAATCATATAACATCAATGACATATATCATATTACATCAATGACATATGAGCATCACGGGAGCACATATATAAAGCAAGTACACATAGTGAAATGACCTCACTAAACATTGCAAAATAGTGGTCTTTTCAAAAACCAAAAACCTTTGCAAAATGACCTCACTAAACATTTGCTACTGTTTTTTATTTATAGCTAAAAAAGTCTAGGAAGGGAGCTACTGTTTTTTATTTATAGCTAATTTATATACCTACAAAAATTGCCCTAGCTTAAAAAATTGCCCCGGGGCGGCGGCGAGGTCGAGGGCGGGGGAGAGGGCGACGGCGGCGAGGTCGAAGGCAGGGGAGAGGGCGGCGACGGCGAGGTCGAGGGCGGGCCCGCGCGGCGACGGTGAGGTCGAGGGAGGGCTCGGGCGACGGCCGGCGTCGAGGTCGACGACGGGCAGGGGCGACAGCGGGCGACAGTGGGGGGGGGGAGAGGTGGAGAGGGGGGGGGGAGGACTTGGCGATTTTGAGCCCGCGCGGCGGGGGGTTAACTAAAAATAGCAGTAGTGCTGAATTAGGATCCAGCGCTATAGCTAACTTAGCTATAACGCTGGGTCCTAATCCAGCGCTACTGATAGATATTCCAATTTTTAGTTTTTTTAATTCTAAAATACACATAGCAGTAGCACTGGATTAGGATCAGTTAGCTATAGCGCTGGTTCGAATCCAGCGCTACTGCTATTTTTCTTTTCTTTTTATTATTTTCCTTTTCTAGTTTTTAGTTTCTTTTCTTTTTATTATTTTCCTTTCCTTTTCTGTTTACTTTTCTTTTTCTTTTGTATTGCTTTCTCCCTTTTGTTTCTGTTTTTTGTTTTTCGCCCGACGGCCTCACACGCAGTCGACGAGAACGTCGATCTCCCTCTCCCACACTGCGTGAATATCACCGGAACCATGTGGTGGTAATTGAAGGGGATACGATGTATACATCATTTGACCGATAACGGTTACTTAAGTGCGTACACAAAATAGATACATATATATATATAAATGATGGTTTCTCAGCTGCGTCGACGACATTTCACATTGAGCTTCTTCCCTTTCTTGTTCTTTGTCGAATAATTGATCCCCTTGTTATGAATTTTCCGGCACCGTGGAGTACGATCTTTCTTAGGTAATGTAGTCTTGATTCTTCTTTTCACGTATGCTTCATCGTCATCGTCATCTTCCCTCATCGGGTTGCCGTATTGGTCGTAGTCCTCCTCGTTGGCGACTCCATCCATTCCGACGATGCTCCTTTTGCCTCTCCTCACGACAACATGGCCGGGATTGGTCGGGTCGGTTATGAAGAAGCATTGTGTCGCGTGCTTAGCATGTACCCATGGCTCAGTTTTGGCGCTGACGTTAACGTTCACGGTAGCGCTCTTCGCGTCGGGTATAGACATGGTAGTGAAATACTTGTTTTCTCTTATGACGGCCTTAGCCCATCTGACACGGAACATCGTCACATCATGCAATCCAGCGTAGTCAAGCTCCCAGATCTCTTCGACCCTTCCGTAGAATCTTTCAGTTGTGCCGTTGGCGTCGGTCACGCATTCAATCGTCACCCCTGAGTTCTGGTAATCATTGTCCATGTCTTTGGCCTCCGTGTAGAACGTGTACCTGTTGATATCGTATGCCTGATAAGACGCGAGTTTGGGCGCGGGGCCATGTGCTAAGGCGTGTATGAGCAATCCGTCCGAACTGCCCTCTTCCGGGGGATTAGCAAGAATTTGCTCTTTGAACCAACGCAAGAAAGTGGCGTTGTGCTCTACAGTAACTTCGTCGTCCGTCTTGCACATCCCCTGATCATGGTACTTCTTTGCGATGGTTTCTTTATGCAGTGTCACATAATCATCTACCACATCTAGGTGTTGTAGCACTACTAAGTTAGCCCTGTCAAAGTCTTTCCGTCGATCCGAGTAGTCCACGTGTAATTCCCTCCGGCCATTGTTGTGACCTTCTCCTCTGAGCCTCCCATGGTGCTTATTGACGGGCAAACCAACAACAGGGTCTCCGCCGCCTATATAATTCTCACAAAAGGAGATGCACTCTTGGGTCAGATAACCCTGGACGATGCTCCCATCGGGACGGGACATGTTACGAACTAATCCTTTGATGACCCCATTCATCCTCTCGAACGGCATCATGCTGTGAAGGAATATCGGCCCGAGGTCGATGATGTCGTCCACGATGTGGACACACAGATGCACCATGACGTCAAAGAACGCGGGCGGGAAGTACATCTCAAGCACACATAGTATGACAACGATCTCTTCCTGTAGCCTTCGGAGCTGCTTCACACTGATGGACTTTCGAGAGATAACGTTGAAGAAGTTGCAGAGACCAGTAAGCGTGTCACGGACGTGCTTGTCCATTATCCCTCTAATGGCAACCGGGAGTATCTGCGTCATCATCACGTGACAGTCATGAGACTTCATCCCGCTGAACCTTTTCTTCTTGGTGTCTAGAAATTTGCTTATCTTCCCACAGTAACCGGAACTGACTTTGATTCCCGTAAGGCACTTGATGAATTGATCGATCTCCTTCGCACTTAAGGTGAAGCAAGAAGGGGGAAAATAATTCTCCTCCTTCTTGTTGACTTTTCTGCCCCTTGGCCCCGCCTCCGTCTCCGTCTCTGTCTCCTCCGTCGACTTTTTACGGGGCATGTGGAGATCTCTCCTGATCTCCAAATCTTCCAAGTCTTTCCTTGCCTTCGGCCCATCTTTGGTCTTCTCCGGCATGTTCATCAGTGTGCCAAGCAAGCTCTCGAGGACATTCTTCGTGATATGCATTTGATCAAGGCAATGAGGCGTGTCGTGATTGGGCCAGTACTCCAAGTCCCAGAAAACAAACCTCGTTTTCCATACCTTCAGCAGCGGCTCCGGCGCCTTTTCCATCTTTCCCGGCGCGGGGCACTGTTCCCAGTTATTCAACAGCTCGTTGATTTCGGCGCCGCTCCTCTTACATGGAGCTCCTCGATGCTCAGCCAAACCATTGAATATATCTCCATGTTTTCTCCACGGGTCATCCTTCTCGAGCCATCTACGATGCCCCATGTACATGATTTTCCCAGACCCGCCATCTTTCGTTGACGTAAGCTGCTGAGACGTTGTATCATCCATGCACCTCGTGCATCCGCAGTATCCGTGGCACACCTGGCCTGAGGTGTACCCGTAACCGAGATAGTCGTGCACCGTCGTCATCAGCGCGGCTCTCATATAGAAGTAATCTCCTGTGCTGGCGTCCCATGTCTTGACCGGCGATTTCCATATCGTGTCTAGCTCCTCTTTCAGAAGCCCCATATACAGGTTAATATTATTTCCCGGTTGTTTCGGCCCTTGAATCAGCATGCTCATGTGTATGTACTTTGTCTTCATGCACTTCCATGGGGGGAGGTTGTACATCCATACAAAGACGGGCCATGTGCTGTGGTTGGTGTTCTGGTTTCCAAACGGATTCATGCCATTGGTACTCGCACCAAGCACGATGTTCCTTGCATCTTCTGCAAAAAATCGATATTCGGCGTTGAATGCTCTCCACTGGCTAGAATCTGCGAGGTGTCTCAGCTTCGGATCATCTCCATCGTCGGGCTTCTTCCTCTCCGCGTGCCAGCGCATGAGCTTTGCTTCCTTAGGATCTACGAAATACCGCTACAGACGGTGAGTGATCGGAAAGTACAATACAACTTTCTGAGGAGCTTGCTTTCCTGCCTTCTTGTATCGAGAAGCATTGCACACTGGACAACTGGTTTTTTCCGCGTGCTCCCCCCGATAAATGATGCAATCGTTGATGCATGTGTGGTATCTAATGTGCGGCAGATCAAGAGGGAAAACGATTTTATTGGCCTCCTCGACACTAGTAGGACACAGGTTCCCCGCGGGAAGACCTTTATTATGTAGATACTTCAAATGCTCATCGAGGCTTTTGTCTGTCCATTTGTTTTTGGCCTTCGTCTTTAGAAGTTCGAGCGTGAAACTCAAGCGGGTCACCTCGGGATCGCAACCGTCATATAATGGAGTCTTCGAGTCTACTTCAAGTTGTGCCAGCTTGGCCTCTCTAGAAGCAGCTCTGTCGCTAGTCGTACTCTTGCGAAGAAGGTCTCGAACATGAGGGTCCTACACGACTGAACTTAGTAGCGTTGAAGACAGCGGCGTGTCCGTCGCCTCTTCTCCACCATGTCTGGACTCTTCTTCGCCGTGTCCGGAATCTTCTCCGCCGCCATGTCCGGACTCTTCTTCGCCGTGCCTGGATTCTTCTCCGCCGCCATGTCCGGACTCTTGCCTGCCGCCATGTCCGGCGCCATCGTCTTCGCGTCGATCGGTCATCTCTTCGTCTAGCCCCATGTCGTTATTCCCTGCCATGTGGACGTCCTCATCATCATCTTCACTTATCCACCGAGTATAGCCATCCATGAAACCATACATCAGCATGTGCGCCTTCAAACTACCACGATCAAAAGGGTCCAAAATGACTCCTTCTTTGCATCTTGTACATGGACATCTAATCCCAGTCCGATTATTTGCATACATGTCCATCACCGCGGATTGCAAGTATCGCTCCACCTTCCTTCCACTCACCTCATGACTGCACGGTATAACAAGCAAAAGGGTTATAAACAAAATGCATGCATGCATCAAAGTCATATAAAAATTTGGCATGACCTTGCCTAAAAATAGGACATATCGAGTTTGCTCGAAATTCGCCGAAACGGAAATAAATCGACATTTCGGCAAAACATAAGCAACTCACGGGGCATGTCACTCACACAAATCCCTTCATATCGCAAACACACATATTCCCATTCTTGAAATGCACAACTTTTTACTCACCTATACCCCGAGAGAGATTGTGCACGGTTAGATCATTAGGCCTTCGCGACCTATAGGGATCGAAAGTGGATGGCTAAATAGCTAGCTAGATCTAGTTGTTGGGAGGAAAGATGACTCTAGCTAACTAATGGAGAGGGAGAGAGATGATCTAGCTAGATCTATATGTATGGAAGGAGGGAGAGCCAAATAAATGTGGATGATAGAGCTAGAAGAGGCCATTGACTGAAAATAATTATGGTGGAGGGGGGCATTAATGGGGAGAGAAGAGAGGTGTAGAAGGAAGAGAGAAGAAGGGAAATAATGGTGGAGAAGTAACTTATAGAGGGGAGAGGGAAAGGAGGGGAGAGGGCAAATGGGGGAGGAAGGGGGAGAGAGGGGGTGTGTGTGAAAAGGTGGCACCAGCCACGATTAGTAGTAGCGCTGTAATACCCGCAACGCTACTGCTAAGTGGGGCCCCATAGCAGTAGCGTTTTTCACACAGCGAGCGCTACTGCTAAAATATTAGCAGTAGCGCTTTATTATGGGCAGCGCTGCTACTACAACTAGCGTCGGTGGGCTCGTTGGGTCCCACTTAGCAGTAGCGCTGGAAAGGCGCTACTGCTATGGCTTCACTTATAGCGCTGCCAAAAGCGAGCGCTACTACTAATTAGCAGCAGCGGTTGTTATTTTCCAGCGCTACTAATGATGTCCTACCTATAACGTTTTTCCTAGTAGTGAACATCTTCACCAGAACCATCTCATCTCCAACCCTAGTTCATCTCCTGTGTTCAATCTTTGTCTCAAAACCTCAGATTGGTACCTATGGGTTACTAGTAGTGTTGATTACATCTTGTAGTTGATGCTTGTTGGTTTACTTGGTGAAAGTTATTATGTTCAGATCCTTAATCTCCATTATTACACCTCTGATCTTGAACATGTTTATGAGGTGTGAGTAGTTACTATTGTTCATGAGGACATGGGAGAAGTCTTGTTATAAGTAATCATGTAAAGTTGATCGTTCAATATTTTGATGATATGTATGTTGTTACTTCTCTTAGTGGTGTCATGTGAACGTCGACTACATGACACTTCACCATGATATGGGCCTAAGGAAAGTCATTGTGGAGTAACAAGTATATGATGGGTTGCTAGAGTGACATCAGCTTAAACCCTAGTTTATGTGTTGCTTCATAAGGGACTGATTTGGATCTACATGTTTCATGCTATGGTTAGATTTATCTGAATTCTTCTTTCATAGTTGCGGATGCTTACGAGAGGGGGTAATCATAAGTGGGTTGCTTGTTTAAGTAAGAAAAACACCTTAGCACCGGTCCACCCACATATGAAATTATCAAAGTAGCCAACGCGAATCAACTCAACACGATGAACATGACTAGACAGAAATTCCCATGTGTCCTCGGGAGCGCTTGCTTAATATAAGAGTACTTTAATGCATGTCCTTTGCTATAAAAAGGATTGGGATACCTTGCTGCACCTTTTTTACTATTGTCATTTGTCACTTGTTACGAATTATCTTGCTTCAAAACTATCTATCACTGTTACTCACAGCACTTGAAGAGAATACCTTGCTGAAAACTTTTTATCATTTCCCTCTGCTTCTCGTTGGGTTTGACACTCTTACTTATCGAAAGGACTACGATTGATCCCCTATACTTGTGGGTCATCACTTAGTACTTCATCCCACATCATCTCTTACCTCCAGAAAAAAAATTCCTGGTTGCTCCCTCTCTCGTGTTCTTGCTTCCAAACCTGAGATTTTCGATCTCTTTGCTCGGAGCTCCATTTCCAAAACTTTTTTGAGGGATTGCTCGTTGGTATATGACTCCTCCATTTCTCCAATTAGTTTTTGTTTTAGTGGATTATATTTTGCTGCTCTTGGTGCTACTAAAAATGAGATTGCATGTTGAATTCTTTGAGTTCCAAGTAGTTTGAATGCTTGATATAGCCTCTAGAAATCTATATGAGTAGTTGCAATCAATCTAATAAATTTTGTTGACACAATTTTGTGGTCCAAAAGTTTCAAAAATTTGTTCTTAGGAAAATGAAAATCTTTAGGAGGAGCTCTTCAAGGAGAAGGTCTTATGGGGAATCATCGAGTGAGAGCTCGGTGCGACAAGCGTACATTGAACCAAGGGCAAGTTCGACGCGGATTACCGAAGCTAAATCATGTCGGTGGTCGTGTAACGAGTTTATGCAGGTGCTGATATCAAGGAACAATTTGACCAATACATTCAGAACACTGAGCTCACCGCCTTCCTCATAGATAAGTGTACTCAACATTATAACCTCACTCATTCGTTCACCCAGAAGTATGAGTACCATTCCCGTAATTCTAGAGTTTTGTTTCATCTTTATGATAGATCATTTGGTTTGTCTCTAGAAGAATTCTATGATGCATTCAAAAAGTCCATATTGGGGTTCACTTAACGAACTATAAAAAATCTGATTATGATATGTTCCTTAGAAGTCTTTGCGATGGTGAGCATAGAGGAGTTACGCAAGCTAGAATAAAAAGTATTCAATTCCCCTCTATTTGCTACTTTGCACTATTTGATGGGAAATGTATTGTTGGTAAACAAGACTGCAGTGCGCTGTGTGCCCCTGACTTGAGCACTATTCACACCGCCCTAACAGGTGCTAAACTTTATAACCTAGGGCTAATTATTGCACATCATCTTCACCGCAATGCATGCGATGGAGATTTATATGGAGGAGTTTATGCCTCCCGCTTAGCCACAAAGCTAGGGGTCTCGCCTCGACCCAACGATCCCATATTACCTGATAAGTACTTAGACTTTGAGGGAATGCGGCGCCATGATTTTATTAAAGACGGAACTCAGAGATATGATTATAATTTCATATTTGATAAATACAACGTGTCTCTGTTATCTTGCCTGCACCTATTCTTTTTGAATTTCAAAACAAACAAAGATATTTCATCTATGAGAATGAAGCATGAATACAACGCATCGGTAGAGGCTGCTCGTTTGGCTGTGGAGGCGGCACAAAACGCCTTCACGAGCTATCACTTCGATTATTATCCAAACCAAGTATGGTGATTACCAAGCTAGGCCAGGACCTACATTTGGGGGAGTACGTATTTCTCACCAACATTACATTCATGTTCACACATTTCATTCCAATTGTCGGTGTTCATCCTTTTTCATTGTATATCCATATTAGTTTTATTTTCACTTTTTCTTGTGTGTTTGGAAAACTTTGAAAACCCACAAATATTTCTCGATTCTTTTCAGTTTTTCTTTCTTGTTTAATTAGATTGGTAGTATTAAAAGAAAACTCAAAAAGATTTCTCGTTTCTTCTTTTGCTTGTTGGGAGCTTTCCCGTGTAAATAGTTTTCTCGCCTTTTATTTTTCTTTGGTAATTTGCTTTCTTTAGAAAAAACAAAAACTCCAAAAATATTTCAGTGTGTTCCTCTGAAATTATTTTCTTTTCTTTGAGTTGTCGAAAGGAGAAGACCACGATGGAAATGTTGAGTGGCTCTCATATGCTATATTGTGAATCTAACAGAGAACCAATATTGCCTTGTCTTCTGCTTTGAATAAATGTTTTGCAGATTCTAGCTTAGTCCAGAACACACTTCCACTATTATTATTCTCACATCATTCGGTCGTGCAAGTGAAAGGCAATATTGACGATATTTTGATGAAGTGATTGTGATAAAGGAAGCTGGTATGAACTCTTCTTGTTTTCTGTTTCTGTAAATATGTTTAGCTCAGTCGCTCTCGATTCAGCATATTGTGAGTAAACATGTTTGTGATGACAATTAGAGATTATAGTTGCTCATGCCATGCTTAAATAGATAGGAGTGGATAATGATTTATCTTTTATGTCAACATGCATTAAAATGGTTGTGATATAGTATATTAATTAGCGTGGTATCCTCCTCTGAGTAATTCGAGCAGCTTGACTTGGCACATGTGCAAACATGTAGTTGATTCAAAACCAATGCAGCCTTCATGATATTTATGTTCATAGTGTTTATATCCTAATCATGCTAATGTTCAATGTTAATTATTCGCAATGCATGATTATGACTGTTGTCGCTCTCTAGCTGGTCGCTGCCCCGTCTATTTGCTAGCCTTCATCTGTACTAAGAGGGAATGTTGCTCATCCAAAATCCTTAAACCAAAGTTGTTCCATATGAGTCCAACATACCTACCTTGCGGTATTACCCTGCCGTTCCAAGTAAATTTGCATGTGCCACCTCAAATCATTCAAATAAATATCTGTTTTGTGTGCTCGTACCGCTCATGGAGTGACGGGGCGGTCAGTATATTCCATGCTAAGCGGGTTATTCTCACGACGGTGTTTATTCACTTGTCATTGCACAAGAGAGGATGGTAAAAAGGATGCCTAGTCCTGCATAATCAAAAATAAATTAAACAAACTCCCTTGGAAAGATGAACTGTTGGAGGGCACCCGTGGATTCGGTCAGCCATGGCTTGTGTATGTATGGTGGATGGGAGTAAACTTTACAATTCTGTTTGGGAACCGCTTATAATGTGTTTAACATGGAAGATACCGAAATCCTTTGTCGTGACGTTGATAGGAAAAGCACACTACCCAAAATTATACTTTCATCTCTATTTTAAACCATGATCTCTGGCACCTCTGCAAATCAATGCGTCCCTCTGCGAAGGGCCCTTCTATCTACCTTCATGTTATTTACTTTTATTGTTGAGTCGTCATATTCTACTTAAAAGCACCAGTCCTAAGAGTGCTATTGTTATTTTTATGCATTGCGTCTAGTTAATGTTGGATATGAGCATGAATGGATCTCTTCTACCCTGAATTACAATGTTTAGTCGCTGCTTGAACCTGAGAGGCGCTCTGCATTTATGTTTTGCGGTCTCAGAAAGGGCTAGTGAGATACCATCTTAGCATATTATATCATAATTGTTTTGATAAATTGTTGGCACCCGAGATATCTTATTATTTCTCGCTAGTTAGTTATGTTATTGCCATGAGTAAATATGAGACCTAAGTGTTATCATTGACATGGTTAGTTTGTGATCTTTGCTGAAAACCTGAACATTGAGTTAAGCATATATACAACAACGAGAACAAAAGAATTTGTAAAATTCTCTGTATCACTTTCTGTTTGTAAACTGAATTGCTTGAGGAGAAGCAATAAGTTAAGCTTGGGGGGAGTTGATACGTCTCCAACGTATCTACTTTTCCAAACACTTTTGCTCATGTTTTGGACTCTAATTTCCATGATTTGAATGAAACTAACCCGGCCCGACGTTGTTTTCAGCAAAACTACCATGGTGTTGTTTTTGTGCAGAAATAAAAGTTCTCGGAATTGGACGAAACTTTTTGGAGATTTTTCATGCAATATAGAAATAATACTGGAGCGACGATCCACCAGAGGGGGGCACCAATTGCTCACAAGGCAACAGGGCGCGCCCTGTTACCTTGTGGGGCGCACGTGGCTCCACTGACCCTAATCTCAAGCCTATAAATTCCTATTTCCCGAAAAAAATAACAGAGAAGTTTTCATTGTGTTCTACGAGACGGAGCTGCTGCCACCTCCTGTTCTTCCTCAGGAGGACTGGACTGGAGTCCGTTTGGGGCTCCAGAGAGGGGAATTCATCGCCATCATCATCACCAACCCTTCTCCATCAACAATTCCACAATGCTCACCACCGGGAGTGAGTAATTCCTTTGTAGGCTTACTTGACGGTGATGGGATTGGAAGATATTTATCATGTAATCGAGTTATTTTGATAGGGCTTGATCCCTAGTATCCACCATGTTCTGAGGTTGATATTGCTATGACTTTGCTATGCTTAATGCTTGTCACTAGGGCCCGAGTGCCATGATTTCAGATCTGAACCTATTATGTTTCCATGAATACGAGAGTGTTTTGGATCCTATCTTGCAATTTGTATGCACCTATTATGTGTTATGATCCGTAGACCCCAAGGTGACAATAATTGGGATCACCTCCGATGATGACCGTAGTTTGAGGAGTTCATGTATTCACTATGTGTTAACGCTTAGTTCCGGTTCTCTATTAAAAGGAGGGATTAATATCCCTTAACTTCCTTATGGACCCCGCTGCCATGGGAGGGTAGGACAAAAGATGCCATGCAAGTTCTTACTATAAGCACATATGACTATATATGGAATACATGCCTACAATATATTGATGAATTGGAGCTAGTTCTGTGTCACTCTAGTGTGTAACTGTTACATGATGAATGTCATCCAAATAAATTATCCATCACTGGTCCAAGGCCTACGCTTTTCCCATATTGATTTCCGTTAAGTTACTTTCATTACTAGTGCTGCTACAATCAATACAATCTGCTGCTTTTTACTGTTCCTATTGCTTTCGTTACTGTGCTACTAAAAACTTCATTGCAGAAAGAAATTCCAGGTGTGGCTGTGATGACAACTCAACGGCTAAGACCAATAAATATTCTTTGGCTCCCCTTGTGTCAAATCAATAAATTTGGGTGAAATACTACCCTCGAAGAATGTTGCGATCCCCTACAATTGTGGGTTATCGAGACCTTTTTCGGCGCCGTTGCGGGAGAGCATAACTCTATTTATTGTGTTCACTAGGGATTTCTATTGACATTATGAAGAATCTGAAAGACACTAAAACCAAGACCGTACCCTTTGTGACGAGGGCAGGTAAGAAATTGCCATCTAGCTTTGCACTTGATTCACCTTCTGTTTTGAGTAAGCTTGTGACACCACCACCTGCTATTCAATCTGATATGTCACAAGTAATTGATGATGCTACTTCATCTTCGAATGATAATTATGATGATGCTACTACTATGCTAGAGGAAACTAAACATGTGCCACTAGGTGATTTACTTGATGCTCATATTGCTAAATCTAGAGAACTTGAGAATGTTGAAATTGATGAAAATTATGATTCACATATTCTGTCTAGATCTCCTCCTAGAATTGAAATGCATGATGTAATGGTTATGTCATGGATGGGAGATAGCTAGAGACTTTCTTGCTTGTAATGATAGAGATGATCTTAAGAAACAGCTTAGTAAACTGAAAGAAAAATCTATGAAGGAGAAAATGAAATATGATCCTAAATTTTCTACTTCTCCTATATTTGTTACTGATAAGGATTATGAATTCTCTGTTGACCCTGAGTTAATTACTTTGGTAGAATATTATCATTTCCATGGTTATGAATCTAAAACTGTTGTGGCACACCTTATCAAATTGCATGATATTGCCACCCTATTTGCTAATGAGAAAAAATTTCGCTATTACTATATCCTTACGCTTTTTTCCTTTCTCACTAAAGGGTGATGCAAAGAAGTGGTTCCTTTCTCTTGCTCCTGGCTATGTGTGTAGCCCCCAGGATATGATATATTACTTCTCTAAAAAATATTATCTTGCTCATAAGAAACAAGCTGCTTTACAGGAAATATTTAACTTTGTGCAAATTGAAGAAGAGAATCTCCCTCAAGCTTGGGGGAGGCCTCTCCAGCTACTTAAATCTTTCCTGATCATCCTCTTAAGAAAACTGAAATACTTGATATCTTTAATGGACTAACCAATGCTTCCAGGGATTACCTAGGTAGTTGTGCTGGTTGTGTTTTCAGAGAACGAACTGTAGGGCGGGCTGAAGAACCAATGAATAATAGTTGAAGAATGCTAATGATTGGACACTTCCTAAACCACTTCCTCAATCAATTACTAAGAAGAGAGGTATTGTATTCCTCGGTCCAGAAGATATGCAAGAAGCCAAGAAATCTATGAAATAAAAATGTATTAAGACTGAAGATGTTAAGAATCTACAACCTATTGAAGAAATAAATGGATCTGATATCCCTAGACAGGTAGTAGAGATAAATTTTCTCCGCGGATTCGATGAAAGTTATATACCTTATAATAAAACCGCTAGTCAAAGCATGGATGAATTTGATAATTACATTGTTAAGTAAGAACAATTTAATATGTATGTTATCGATCAATTAAAAAGAAATGCTATGATGATTGATCGTTTGAGTGACTTGATGTTTAGAATTGCTAATGATGTTAAAGGTTTAGGTAAACACTCATCCATGGTCAAAACTTAGTTAGAACAAGTTGCCAAGTCACAAAATGATTTGCTTACTGAAATGAACAATAAACTGAATGATCATGCTATTAGAGTTGTGACTAGAGGGTGTCGAATGACACTAGAACCCCTCTATCCTGAAGGATATCCTAAAAGAATTGAACAAGATTCTCAGAATATTAATAAGAATGTACCTAGTCCATCGAAGAAGAAAAAGAAAAAGAATAAGAAAAATGATAGTACTTTGCATGATTCTAGTGAACCTGTGATAGAAAAACCTTCTAAGAATCATGAGCATGTTTCTATTTCTCATGCCGAGACACAATCTGATATTGAACATGCACCTAATGATAATGAAAATGATGATGTTCATATTGATGCTCAACCAGATAATGATAAAGAACCTGATAATGATGTAGAAATAGAACCTGCAACTGATCTTGATAACCCACCACCTAAGAATAAACATTATGATAATAGAGATTTCATTGCTAGAAAACATGGTAAAGAAAGAGAGCCGTGGGTTCAAAAACCCATGCCATTCCCTCGTAAGCCTTCTAAAAGAGGGACGCGGAAGAGTTTCAGCGCTTTGTTGAAATGCTTAGGACAGTCTTTTTGCGCACTCATTTGACTGATATTCTAAAGATACCTCCTTATGCAAAATATATGAAAGAAATTGTCACTAATAAAAGAAAGATACCTGAAACTGAGATTTCTACCGTGCTTGCTAATTACTCTTTTGAGGGTGGAGTCCAAAGAAATCGGGAGACCCCGGGATACCTACTATACCTTGCTCCATTAAACGAAGTTATGTTAAAACTGCTTTATGTGATTTAGAAGCCGATGTTAGTGTTATGACTTTCTCTCTATATAAAAGACTTGATTTGAATAAACTCACACCTACTGAAATATCTTTGCAAATGGCTGACAAATCTACCGCTATGCCTATTGGGATTTGTGAGGATGTACCCGTTGTTGTTGCAAATGTTACTATTTTAACGAACTTTGTTATTCTAGAGATGCCCAAGGATGACAACATGTCGATTATCCTTGGTAGACCCTTTTTGAACACTGCAGGTGCTGTTATTGATTGCAACAAAAGCAAGGTTACCTTTCATGTTAATGGAAATCAGCACACGGTATACTTTCCGAAGAAACGAGTTGTGGTTAATAATATCAATTCTATTGAGCAAGTGACAACAATTACTTTCAGAGAGTTCAAATTTCATCTACCTACTGCCAAGAAGAAATATGATGTTCTTATTGTTTGGGAAATGCATATCCCCATTCAGGTAACTTAGTGTCATACGATTTTTTTTCGATTTCATGCCAATCGAAAACGGTTCGTTAATAAGACTTGATCAACCTTATTTATGGATTCTTTTTGAGTAGCATGTGGTCGATAAATTTAGTAGGCACAACTTTCTCTAACTTTAGTTTCTCTCTGTTATTTTTAGTTTTAATAAATAAAAATGCCATGATTATCCCGTTTTCTGAATAAACCATGCAATAGAAAAATGACCCAAAAATAAAAGTGCTCAGAATGCCACAAAATTTTAACATGAATTTTTGTAGAATATATTAGAATTTCTGGAGCTGAAAACATCCCAGGGGGTGCACCTACTGCTCACAAGGCAGCAGGGCACATCCACCCCCCATGGGCGCGCCTAGATGCCTTGTGGGTCCCACAAGGACCCACTCACTTATTCCTTCAGCCCACATCATCGCTTACGTGTAGCAAAAATTCCTGGTATCTCCCTCTCTCTTGTTCTTGCTCCCAAACCTGAGATTTTCGATCTTTTTGCTCGGAGCTCCGTTTCTGAAACTGTTTTGAGGGATTGCTCGTTGGTATGTAACTCCTCCATTGCTCCAATTAGTTTTTGCTATATTGGAATACATCTTGCATATTTTGCTGCACTTGGTGCTACAGAAAAATGAGCTTGCATGTTGAATTCTTTGAGTTCTAAGTAGTTTGAATGCTTGATATAGCTTCTAGGCATCCCTATGAGTAGTTGCTATCAATCTTACAAAGTTTTATTGACATGATTTTGTGGCCCAAAAATTTCAGAAATTTGTTCTTAGGAAAATGAACATCTTTAGGAGGAGTTCTTCAAGGAGAAGGTCCTCTGGTGAGTCATGGAGTGAGAGCTCGGTGTGGCAAGCGTACACTGAACCAAGGGCAAGCTCAGCGCGAATGACCAAAGCCAAATCACGTCGTTGGCCTTGCAACGAGTTTATGACTGGGACCGGTATTAAGGAGGAATTTGGTCAATATATTCATAACACTTAGCTCACCGCCTTCCTCGCAGATAAGTGCACTCAACGCTATAATCTCACCTATTCGTTCATGCAAAAGTTTGAGTACCATTCCCGCACTTTTGAAGTCTTGTTTCATCTCTATGATAAATCATCTGGTATGTCCGTCGAAGAATTCTGTGATGCGTGCAAAATTCCATATTGGAGTTCACTTAGTGAACCTCCAAAACCTGACTCTGAAATGTTCCTAAGAACTCTTTGCAATGGTGAGGATAGAGGAGTTACTCAAGCTAGAATAAAAAATATTCAATTTCCCTCTATTTGTTACTTGCACTTTTCAATGGAAAATGTATTGCTGGAAAACAAGATTGCAGTGCGCTATGCACTCCTGACTTGAGCATTATTCACACCGCTCTAACTGGCATTAGACGATACAACCTTGGGGCAATCATTGCCCGTCGCTTGCATCACAATGCGGGCGATGGAGATTTATATGGAGGAATTTATGCCGCTCGTTTAGCCACTAAGTTAGGGGTCTTGCCTCGACCCAAGGACCCTATATTACGTGAAAAACATTTAGACTTTGAGGCAATGCGGCGCCATGATTTTATTAAGGACGAAACTCATATATATGATTATAACTTGACATTTGATAAATACAATATTGTCTCTGTTATTTTGCCCGCGGCTGTTCTTTTTGACTTTCATAGCAAACAGAGATATTTCATTTATGAGAACAAAGTGCATGAGTACAACGCAGCAAAGGCCGCTCGTTTGGTAGAGGAGGCAGCACAAAATGCCTTCACGAGCTATCATTTCGACTATTATCCACACCAAGGATTGTGACTACCAAGCTAGGCCAAGGCCTAAGATTGGGGGAGTACGTATTTCTCACTGATATTACATTCATGTTCACACATTTCATTCATCGGTGATCATCCTTTTTCTTTGTATATCCATGTTAGTTTTATTTTTCGTTTTCTTGTGTGTTCAAAAAACTTCGAAAACTTAAAAATATTTCTTGCTTATTTTCGGTTTTTCTTTCTAGTTTTATTAGTTTGTATTATTAAAAGAAAACCCAAAAGATTTCCCCTTTTACTTGTTGGGATCTTTCCCATGTAAATAGTTTTTCTCACTTTTCGTTTTCCTTCGTTAATTTGCTTTCATCAGAAAAACTAAAAACTCCAAAAATATTTCAGTTTGTTTCTCTGAAATTCTTTTCTTTTCTTTGAGTTGTCGAATGGAGAAGACCACGATGAAAATGTTGAGTGGCTTTCATATGCTATATCATGGACCTAACGAAGAGCCCATATTACCTTGTCTTCTCCTTTAAATAAATGTGTTGCAGATTCTAGCTTAGTCCAGATGCACACTTGCACTATTATTATTTTTACTTCATTCGGTTGTGCAAGTGAAATGCAATACTGACGATATTTGATGAAGTGATTGTGTTAAAGAAAGCTGGTATGAACTCTTCTTGGTTTCTATTTTTGTAAATATGTTTAGCTCAGTCGCTCTTGATTCAGCATATTATGAGTAAACATGTTTTTGATGACAGTTTGAGATTATAGTTGCTCATGCCATGCTTAAATAGCTAGGAGTTGATAATGATTTATCTTGTGTGTCAACTAGCTCTGGCCATGGGAAACCCGACCCGACCCGGCCCGACCTTGCCCATGGGCTGGGCTCGGGCCAGGCCGGGCTTGGGCTTGTGGTTTTTGCAATTTAGGGAAGAGGCCCGGCCAGTGGCCCGAGGCCCGACGGGCTTTTTCACTAGCGGGCCGGGATTGACCCTAAAATCCAGGGCCGACGGCTGGGCCGGGCCGGGCTCGGGCTTGGGTTTTCTGTCATTGGCTTTTTAGGCCCGAGCCGAAGTATGCCAGGTATAGGGTCAACATGCATTAAAATGGTTGTGATGTAGTATGTTAGCATGGTATCCTCCTATGAGTAATTCGAGTAGCTTGACTTGGCACATGTGCAAACATGTAGTTGAATCAAATGCAATGCAGCCTTCATGATATTTATGTTCAGAGTGTTTATATCCTACACAAGCTAATATTCGATGTTAAATAGTGGCAATGCATGATTATGACAGTTGTCGCTCTCTAGCTAGTCGCCTCCCTGTCTATTTGGTAGCCTTCATCTGTACTAAGCAGAATGCTGCCTGTGCATCCAAAATCCTTAAACCAAAGGTTTTCCATATGAGTCCACCACATCTACCTATATGCGGTATTACCCTGCCGTTTCAAGTAAATTTGTATGTGCCACCTCAAATCATCCAAATAAATATTTGTTTTGTGTGCTCGTACCACTCATGGAGCAACGTGGCGGTCAGTATCTTCCATGCTAAGCGGGTTATTCTCACGACGGTGTTTATTCACTTGTCATTGCACGAGAGAGGCTGGTAAAAAGATGCCTAGTCCTGCATAATCAAAAATAAATTAAACAAACTCCCTTGGAAAGATGAACTATTGGAGGGCACCCATGGATTCGGTCAGCCATGGCTCATGTATGTATGGCGGTTGGGAGTAAATTTTACAATTCTGTTTGGGAACCGCTTATAATGTGTTTAGCATGGAAGATACCAAAAAAAATTGTTGACGTTGACAGGAAAGGCACACCACTCAAAATAATACTTTCATCTCTATTTTAAACTATGAGCTCTCGCACCTCTACAAATCAATGCTTCCCTATGCGAAGGGTCTTTCTATTTACTTTCATGTTATTTACTTTTATTGTTGAGTCATCATCTTCTTATCAAAAGCACCAGTCCTAAGAGCGTTATTGTCATTTTTATCCAATGAGTCTAGTTAATGTTGGATGTTAACATGACTGGATCTCTTCTACACTGAATTACAATGTTTAGTCGCTGCTTGAACCTCAGAGGTGCTCTGCATTCATGTTTTGCGGTCTCAGAAAGGGCTAGCGAGATACCATGTTGTTATATTATATCTTGATTGTTTTGACAAATTTTTGGCATCCGAGATATCTTATTATTGCTCGCTAGTTGGTTATGTTATTGTCATGTGTAAATGTGAGACCTAATTGTTATCATTGACATGGTTAGTTCATGATCTTTGCTGAAAACCTGAACATCGAGTTAAGTATAATTATAACAACGAGAACAAAAGAGTTTGTAAAATTTTTCTTTATCACTTTCAGTTTTTCAACTGAATTGCTTGAGGACAAGCAATGAGTTAAGCTTGGGAGAGTTGATGCGTCTCCAACGTATCCACTTTTCAAAATACTTTTGCTCTTGTTTTGGACTCTAATTTGCATGATTTGAATGAAACTAACCCGGACTGACGCTGTTTTCACCAGAACTACCATGGTGTCATTTTTGTTCAGAAATAGAAGTTCTCAGAATCGAATGAAACTTTTTGGAGAATTTTTCTGGAATATATAAAAAATACTGGAGAGAAGACCTGCCAGAGGGGGCCCACCAGTTGCCGACAAGGCAGCTGGGCACGCCTAGATGCCTTGTGAGGCCCACGTGACTCCGCCGACCCTAATTCCAAGCCTATAAATTCATGTTCTCTAAGAAAAAAAAGAGAAGTTTTCATCGCGTTCTACGAGACGGATCCACTGCCGCCTCCTGTTCTTCCTCGGGAGGGCTGATCTGGAGTCCGTTTTGGGCTCTGGAGAGTGGAATTCGTCGCCATCGTCATCACCAACCCTTCTCCATCAACAATTCCATGATGCTCACCACCAGGACTGAGTAATTACTTTGTAGGCCTGCTGGATGGTGATGGGATTGGATGATATTTATCATGTAATCGAGTTATTTTGATAGGGCATGATCCCTAGTATCCACCATGTTCTAAGATTGATGTTGCTATGACTTTGCTATGCTTAATGCTTGTTACTAGGGCCCGAGTGCCATGATTTCAGATCTGAACCTATTATGTTTCCATGAATATGAGAGTGTTTTAGATCCTATCTTGCAAGTTGTATTCACCTACTATGTGTTATGATCTGCATCCCCCAAGGTAAGAATGATTGGGATTCTTTCTGGTGATGACCGTAGTTTGAGGAGTTCATGTATTCACCATGTGTTAATCCTTTGTTCTAGTTCTCTATTAAAAGGAGGCCTTAATATACCATATTTTCCATATGAAGCCCACTGCCACGGGAGGTTAGGACAAAAGATGTCATAGAAGTTCTTATTATAAGCATGTATGACTATATACGTAATATATGCCTACATTATATTGATGAATTGGAGCTAGTTCTATGTCGCTGTAGTGTGTAACTGTTATATGATGAATGTCATCCATATCAATCCATCACTGATCCATGGCCTATGTTTTTCGCTTATTGGTTTCATTAAGTTACTTTTGTTACTACTGCTGTTACAATCAATTCAAATCTGCTTATGTTACTGTTCCTATTGCTTTTGTTACTGTGCTACTGAAATTCCAATTGTGGTTGAATTGACAACTCAACTGCTAAGACCAATAAATAATCTTTGGCTCCCCTTGTGTCGAATCAATAAAATTGGCTGAAATACTACCCTCGAAGACTATTGCAATCCCCTACACTTGTGGGTTATCAGTGATCCACCTGCAAAGGATTGATACGTCTCCAACGTATCTATAATTTTTGCTTGTTCCATGCTGTTATATTATCATTCTTGCATGTTTTACAATCATTTTATAACCACTTTAAATCATTTTTGGGACTAACCTATTGACATAGTGCCAAAGTGCCAGTTGCTGTTTTTGCTTGTTTTTTACTTCGCAGAAAATCAATACCAAACGGAGTCCAATCGCGACAAAACTTTTTGGAGATTTTTTCTGGACCAGAAGACACCTAGTGGGCCAAAGAAGTGCCGGGGGAGTGGGCCGAGGAGACCACAACCCACAAGGGCGCGCCAGGGGGGCCCCGACGCGCCCTCATGGGTTGTGCCCTCCTCGGGGCCCCTCTCCACCGCCTCTGATGCCTATAAATTCCCAAATATTCCAAAAACCCTAGGGGAGTCGACGAAACACAATTCCAGCCGCCGCAAGTTCCAGAACCGCGAGATCCAATCTAAACACCATCATGGAGGGGTTCATCTTCCTCATAGGTGCCTCTCCGATGATGCGTGAGTAGTCCACCATAGACCTACGGGTCCGTAGGCAGTAGCTAGATGGCTTCTTCTCTCTCTTTCTTATGATTATCAATACAATGGTCTCTTGGAGATCTATTTGATGTAAACTTTTGCGGTGTGTTTGTTGGGATCCGATGAATTTTGAGTTCATGATCAGTTTCTATCCATGAATATTATTTGAGTCTTCTTTGATCTCTTATATGCATGATTGCTTATAGCATCGTATTTCTTCTTCGAATCTTTGATTTAGTTAGGCCGACTAGATCATTTTTTCTTGCCATGGGAAGAGGTGCTTTGTGATGGGTTCGATCTTGCGGTGTTCTTTCCCAGTGACAGAAGGGGTAGCAAGACACGCATCTATCGTTGCTATTAAGGATAACAAGATGAGGTCTATTCCTACATGAATAGATCTGGTCTACATCATGTCATCGTTCTTATTGCATAACTCCGTTTTTCCATGAACTTAATACACTAGATGCATGCTGGATAGCGGTCGATGTGTGAAGTAATATTGAATGTGATGCCTATATAATGATCATCGCCTTGGATATCGTCATGACTATTCGATTTTCTATCAATTGCCCAACAGTAATTTGTTCACCCACCATAAGCTATACTCATGAGAGAAGCCACTAGTGAACCCTACGCTCCCCGGGTCTACTTTTCCAACATATTGCTTTCCAATCTATCTTTTTGCAATCTTTGTTTTCAGATCTACAAAACCAAAAACCCAAAAACATATTGCTGCATATTTACTCTTTTTATTTGTGTTATCGAGAGATCTATCTCTCCTATCTATCACTACCTAATGTATCTTATTACCGTAGAGAGATTGACAACCTCTCTTTCGCGTCGGGTTGCAAGTATTTGTTGTTTGTGTGCAGGTGCTGCTTATTGGGTGGTGGCGATCCTCCTACTGGTTCGATAACCTTGGTTTCATAACTGAGGGAAATACTTACCGTCGCTGTGCTGCATCATCCCTTCCTCTTTGGGGAAATACCGACGCAATCTCAAGCCACGTCAAAGGAATTTTTGGCGCCGTTGCCGGGGAGGAAGCGGTCTCTTCTACGTGCCTATCGTAGGCGCCGAGGGGACTCCACCATCATCTACCAGGTTCCTAATCACAAATCTCATCTCCTTTCAATTACATTATTTGCCATTTGCCTCTCGTTTTCCTCTCCCCCACTTCACCAATTTGCCATTTTATTCGCCCTTTTTTCGTTTGCCCTTTTTCTTGCCGGATCACTTCCTTGTTTGCAATCTTGTTTGCCTATCTTGTTACCATGACTAGTGTTACTACTCCCCCTTTGTCACCAGATTTTGAAGTTCTATACTTCAAACAAAAACAAGGGGAAAATTTGAAAGATGCCTGGTATAGGCTAATGGAATCCTATCGCATCTCCAATCTAAAAGGAGATGCAAAAGTTTTGCTTAGAAATTTTTACATCGGATTGGCTTTGCATCATAGGGAGCTTTTGGATTTTGCCTCTAAAGGGAATTTTATTGAACTTGATGCAAACGCCGCTTATGAAGTTTTGGAAGGGATTTTGGGGGTTCCTCCGCCAAAAAAGGGGCTTGCTTTTTCACAAGAGGGGGTTCAAATTCTCGACAAATTAGGTGACTTACATAAGCACTTGGTCGAGTTACAAAAATATCATGAACCCCTCAAACATATTAGTGGGAACCTCAATCGCTTGAATACTTTGATTACCCTTTGCAATAAGCGCTTGGATATTTTGGATCTCAAGATGGTTTCTTCTCCTGAAAATTTGGGGAAGCGTAAAGAGCCCCCCGGATTCGAGAAGTCCCTCATAAAAGTGACCAAAACCAAAGATGACAATACTTGAATCTATCCATTATGCCCAGCTAGGGGCGTAAAACGATAGCGCTTGTTGGGAGGCAACCCAATGAATAAATAAATTTTTCCTTTTTCCTTTCTGTTTTTGAGTGTTGACACAATTATGCCTCTGTTATGATTGTGTTTTTACGGTTTATTTAGTGTTTGTGCCAAGTAAAGCCTTTAGGATGATTCATAGGATGAGTAGAAGCGATGCTGAATCTGAAACAGAAACTTTGCGTCCAGTATATGAATTTTCATTTTTTTCTGGAACGTGATTTTGAGCTAAAATTTTAACACAGTGTTGCTATACAAATTCTTTACGTTGTCCTAATTTTTCAGAATTGTTAGAGTTACAGAAGTATGGATAGAGTACAGATTACTACAGATTGTTCTGTTTAAGACATATTCTGTTTTCGTTACATTGTGTGCTTGTTTTGATTAATCTATGGGTTATATTGAAGGGTATGAACCTTGGTAAAGTTAAAATACAGTAGGTATAATGCAATTATAAAATATGAATGGGTTTGCAACAATACCTAAAGTAGTGATTTGCTTTATTATACTAACGGATCTCACGAAGATTTTGTTGAGTTTTGTGTGATTGAAGTTTTCAAGTTTTGGGTGAGATCACGATGGATGAAGGAATAAGGAGCGATAAAAAGCCTAAGCTTGGGGATGCTACCGCACCCCCAAGATATATCCAAAGAGAAACAAGCAACTAAGCTTGGGGATGCCCCCGAGTGGCATCCCCTCTTTCTTCTAACGACCATCGGTATTTTACTTGGAGCTATATTTTTATTCGTCACATATCATGAGTTTTGCTTGGAGCGTCTTGTATCTTTGCTTGCTTTTCTTGTTTGTTTTTCACTTGTATCCTTGCTGTACACACCTATTTGGGAGAGCCAAAATTATGCCATGATTTGTTAGAATTGCTCTCTATGCTTCACTTAAACTTTTTGAGCTATATAATTGCTCTAGTGCTTCACTTATATCTTTTTGAGCACGGTGTGCTTGGAAATTTTTGTAGAAATACTCTCATGCTTCACTTAGATTAATTTGAGAGTTAGTAAATTTTGAAGAAATCCTCTCATACTTCACTTATATCTTTTTGAGAGATGAAATCTTTATGCTCATATGCTTCACTTAAATTTGTTTGAGCTTGCCAAAAAGCAATGGCAATATATGAAATTAGTCCCAAAGTGATAGATATCCAAGGAGGATATAATAAAAACTTTCATGAAGATCATTGGACAAATTAAAACTTGATTCTTTGTAATAGTTTTGAAACATGATGATAGTAATATGTGAGTCATGTTAGTGAGTAATTATGTTTAGTAGGAATATTGGTGTTAAGGTTTGTGATTCCCTATGCATGCACGAAAGTCAATAGTTATGCAATGAAGTTACATCCTACTTATGGTGCATTATTCGGTGTTAGTTATGTTCAATGCTCACTTATGTGAATTTTCGTTTCTTGGTTTGGTTGCTTCTCAATCTATTTGCTAGCCTCCATTTGTACTAAGTAGAAATACTACTTGTGCATCCAAAATCCTTAAACCAAGTTTTGCCTTATGAGTCCACCATACCTACCTATATGCGGTATTTCCATGCCGTTCCAAGCAAATTTGTATGTGCCATCTCTAAATTTTCAAAATAAAATTTCTCTTTTGTGTGCCCGTACCGCTCATGAAACGGTGGGGAGTGTCCAATATTTTTCCATGCTAGATGTGTTATTCTCAAGATGAGTGTTTATTCACTTGTCATTGCATCATAGTGCGGCGGTAATATGGATGCCCATTCCCGAAATGAAAAAGAAAAAAATATTTACTTTATGTAGTCAAATAATAAATTCCTTGGAAAGTGTTGGTATGGAAGGCATCCGTCGATACGGCCCGCCATGGAAAGTGAAAGTTTGGTGGAAAAAGGAATAAACTTTATTTTCTGTTTGGGAACCGCCTATGATATATCTAGCATGGAAAGTATTGTGAACTACTTTGTCATTTTCGTTGACAGGAAAAGCATGCCACCCAAAATATTTTTCTCTCTCAATTTAAAAGTTTGAGCTCTGGCACCTCTACAAATCCCTACTCCCCTCTGCGAAGGGCCTATCTATTTACTTTATGTAATTTTTATTTTTGCTTTGAGTCCTCATCTTCTCTTATAAGCACCAACTAGGGGGCACTATGATCGTACTTGAGCATTGGGCATAGCTAATATTTGAGTGTGTTTCATGAATGGATCAAAGATTGAGCATGATGGGCTTGTTGGAAATATGCCCTAGAGGCAATAATAAAGTGATTATTATTATATTTCCTTGTTCATGATAATCGTTTATTATCCATGCTATAATTGTATTGATTGGAAACTCAATTGCATGTGTGGATACATAGACAACACTGGGTCCCTAGTATGCCTCTAGTAGACTAGCTTGTTGATCAAAGATGGTCAAGGTTTCCTGGCCATAGACATGAGATGTCATTTGATAACAGGATCACATCATTAGGAGAATGATGTGATGGACAAGACCCAAACTATGAACGTAGCATATGATCGTGTCAGTTTATTGCTATTGTTTTCTGCATGTCAAGTATCTGTTCTAATGACCATGAGATCATACAACTCACTAACACCGGAGGAATACCTTGTGTGTATCAAACGTCGCAACATAACTGGGTGACTATAAAGATGCTCTATAGGTATCTCCGAGGGTGTCTGTTGAGTTGGCATGGATCAAGACTGGGATTTGTTACTCCGTGTGACGGAGAGGTATCTCAGGGCCCACTCGGTAATACAACATCACAATAAGCCTTGGAAGCAAAGTGACTAATGTGTTAGCCACGGGATCTTGTATTACGGAACGAGTAAAGAGACTTGCCGGTAACGAGATTGAACTAGGTATAGTGATATCGACGATCGAATCTCGGGCAAGTAACATACCGAAGAATAAAGGGAACAGTATACGGGATTAACTAAATCCTTGACATAGAGGTTCAACCGATAAAGATCTTCGTAGAATATGTAGGAACCAATATGGGCATCCAGGTCCCGCTATTGGTTATTGACCGTAGAGGTGTCTCGGTCATGTCTACATAGTTCTCGAACCCGTAGGGTCTGCACACTTAACGTTCGGTGACGTTTCGGTAGTATTGAGTTATGTATGGTGGTGACCGAAGGTTGTTCGGAGTCTCGGATGAGATCCTGGACGTCACGAGGAGCTCCGGAATGGTACGAAGGTAAAGATTGATATATAGGAAGTCCCGTTTTGGTCACCGGAAAAGTTTCGGGTATTTCCGGTAGTGTACCGGGAGTGCCGGAGGGCCATCGGGAGGGGCCACCCACACCGGGAGGCCACATGGGCCTAGGGGGGGTGCACCAGCCCTTAGTGGGCTAGGCAAACCAGCCCCACAAGGCCCATGCGGCTAGGAAGGTGGGAAAGGAAAAAACCCCAAAGAGAGGGGAGGATTCCAAGTAGGATTGGAATCCTACTTGGAGGTGGACTCCTCCACCTCCTCCTACTTCGGCCGAACCCCCTAGGGGGAACCCTAGGGCTGCCTCCTCCCCCCTCCCTCCTATATATACTAGAGGAATAGAGGCCCCAAAGACACAAGTCCGCATGCTAGTTCTCTATTCCCTAGTTTCTCCACCAAATAGTTTCCGATGGTGCTTAGGCGAAGCCCTGCCGGAATAGTTCCACCACCACCGCCGCCGCGCCGTCGCGCTGCCGGAGAACTCATCTACCTCTCCGCTCCCTCTTGCTGGATCAAGAAGGCAGAGATCGTCATCGAGCTGTACGTGTGCTGAACGCGGAGGTGCCGTCTGTTCGGCGCTATATCGTGATTGGATCGCGGGACGATAAGCGATTTGGATCCCGAAGACGTTCGACTACATCAACCGCATTTCTTAACGCTTCCCGCTTAGCGATCTACAAGGGTATGTAGATCCACTCTCCCTCTCGTAGATGCTTATCACCATGGATAGATCTTGCGTGTGCATAGGAAATTTTTTGTTTCCCATGCAACGTTCACCAACAGTGGCATCATGAGCTAGGTCTTTGCGTAGATGAGATCACGAGTAGAACACAAAGGAGTTTGTGGGCGTTGATGCTCAGATTGCTTCCTCCCTTAGTATTTTCTTGATTCATCGGTATTGTGGGATGAAGCGGCCCGGACCAACATTACTCGTACGCTTACGAGAGACCGGTTCCATCAACTGACATGTAACTTTGTTGCATAAAGATGGCTGGCGGGTGTCTGTCTCTCCCATTTTAGTTGGATCGGATTCGACAAGTCGGTCCTTGAGAAGGTTGAATAGCAATTTGTGTATCACCGTTGTGATTTTTGCGTAGGTAAGAATCGTTCTTGCTAGATACCCGTAGCAGCCACGTAAAACATGCAACAACAATTAGAGGACGTCTAACTTGTTTTTGCAGGGTATGTTTTGATGTGATATGGCCAATTACATGATGAGGTATATGTGATGTATGAGATGATCGTGTTTCGTATAGAATATCACGACTTGCATGTCGATGAGTACGGCAACCGGCAGGAGCCATAGGGTTGTCTTTAATTAATTTTCGCCGTTTTTGCTTTACTTTATCGCTATGAGTTAGCAATTGTCGTGGAAGCAACAGTTGGCGCAACAACCTTATGGCGACACGTTGATGGAGATCAAGATGATGGAGATTATGGTGTCATGCCGGTGACGATGGAGATCATGCCGGTGCTTTGGAGATGGAGATCAAAAGCACAAGTTCATGGCCATATCATGTCACTTATGATTTGCATGTGATGTTAATCCTTTTATGCATCTTATTTTGCTTAGGACGATGGTAGCATTATAAGGTGATCCCTCACTGAAATTTCAAGATAAAAACTGTGTTCTCCCCGAGTGTGCACCGTTGCGAAAGTTCGTCGTTTCGAGACACCACGTGATGATCGGGTGTGATAGACTCTACGTTCTCATACAACGGGTGCAAGCCAGTGTTGCACGTGCGGAACACTCGGGTTAAACTTGATCAGCCTAGCATGTACAGACATGGCCTCGGAACACAAGAGACCGAAAGGTCGAACATGAGTCATATAGTAGATATGATCAACATGAAAATGTTCACCAATGAAACCACCTCATCTCACGTGATGATCGGACTTGAGTTGGTGAATTTGGATCATGTGACACTCGAATGACCGGAGGGATGTCAATTTGAGTGGGAGTTTTTAAGTAATATGATTTACTAAACTCATTATCTTGAACAATAGTCTAAGATGTCTTTGCAATATTTATGTTGTAGATCAATGGCTCGCGCAGTAGCACCCCTGAATTTTAATGCGTTCCTAGAGAAAGCTAAGTTGAAAGATGATGGAAGTAACTTTCTGGACTGGGCCCGTAATCTAAGGATTATCCTTACGGCTTCCCAAAAGGCTTATGTCCTTGATGCACCGCTTGGTGAACCACCCACTCCAGTAGAGTCTGCAGACGTTGCGAACGCCTGGCAGGCACGTTCTGATGATTACTCAATGGTTCAATGTGCAATGTTGTATGGCTTAGAACCGGGACTTCAAAGACGTTTTGAACGTCATGGAGCATATGATATGTTCCAAGAGTTGAAGTTTATCTTTCAGAAGAATGCCCGGATCGAGAGGTATGAGACCTCCGATAAGTTCTATGCTTGCAAGATGGAGGAGAACGGGTCTGTCAGTGAACACATACTCAGAATGTTTGGGTATTCCACCCGTCTGGCTGAATTGGGGATGCCCCTTCCGCCAGAGGCGATCACTGACAGAGTTCTTCAATCACTGCCACCTAGCTACAAGAGCTTCGTGTTGAAATATAACATGCACGGGATGAACAAGTCAGTCGCCGAGCTGTTTGCGATGTTGAAAGTCGCTGAGTTTGAGATTCAGAAGGAGCATCAAGTGTTGATGGTCAATAAAACCACTAGTTTCAAGAAGAATGGCAAGGGTAAGAAGGGTAACTCCAAGAAGAGTGGCAAAGCAGTTGCCCCTCCCGTGAAGAAACCCAAGGCTGGACCCAAGCCAGAAACTGAGTGCTTCCATTGTAAGGGAACTGGTCACTGGAAGCGGAACTGCCCCAAGTATCTGGCTGACAAGAAGGCGGCCAACACCAAACAAGGTATATGTGATATACATGTTATTGATGTGTACCTTACCAACTCTCGTTGTAGTGCCTGGGTATTTGATACCGGTTCGGTTGCTCACATTTGCAACTCAAAACAGGAACTGCGGAATAGACGGAGGCTGGCAAAGGACGAAGTGACGATGCACGTGGGAAATGGTTCCAAGGTTGATGTGATCGCCGTCGGCACGCTCGCTCTTCGATTACCATCGGGATTAGCGATGAACCTGAATAATTGTTATTTAGTGCCTGCGTTAAGCATGAACATTATATCTGGATCTTGTTTATTGCGAGACGTTTACTCATTTAAATCAGAGAATAATGGTTGTTCTATTTATACGAGTAATATCTTTTATGGTCATGCACCCAATGTGAGGGGTTTATTCTTATTGAATCTTGATAGTAATGATACACATGTTCATAACATTGATGCCAAAAGATGTAGAGTTGATAATGATAGTACCACTTTCTTGTGGCACTGCCGCTTAGGTCATATTGGTGTAAAACGCATGAAGAAGCTCCATGCTGATGGACTTTTGGAGTCACTTGATTTTGAATCACTTGACACATGTGAACCATGCCTCATGGGCAAGATGACTAAGACCCGTTCTCTGGAACAATGGAACGGGCAAGTGACTTGTTGGAAATCATACATACTGATGTATGCGGTCCGATGAGCATTGAGGCGCGCGGTGGATATCGTTATTTTCTCACCTTCACTGATGACTTAAGTATATATGGGTATATTTACTTAATGAAACACAAGTCTGAAACGTTTGAAAAGTTCAAGCAATTTCAGAGTGAAGTTGAGAATCATCGTAACAAGAAGATTAAATTCCTACGATCTGATCGAGGAGGAGAATATCTGAGTTATGAGTTTGGTAGTCACTTAAGACAATGTGGAATTGTTTCACAATTGACACCGCCTGGAACACCACAGCGTAATGGTGTGTCCGAACGTCGTAATCGAACCTTATTAGATATGGAGCATTCTATGATGTCTCTTGCCGATTTGCCACTATCGTTTTGGGGTTATGCATTAGAGACAGCTGCATTCACTTTAAATAGGGCACCATCGAAATCCGTTGAGACGACGCCATATGAACTGTGGTTTGGCAAGAAGCCAAAGTTGTCGTTTCTTAAAGTTTGGGGATGTGATGCTTATGTCAAAAAGCTTCAGCCTGAAAAGTTGGAACCCAAAGCGGAGAAATGCGTCTTCATAGGATACCCAAAAGAGACAGTTGGGTATACCTTCTATCTCAGATCCGAAGGCAAAGTGTTTGTCGCTAAAAACGGAACATTTCTTGAGAAAGAGTTTCTCTCGAAAGAATTGAGTGGGAGAAAGATAGAACTTGATGAGGTTGTTGAACCTTTACTTCAACCTGAGAGTAGCGCAGCGCAGAAAGATGTTTCTGTAAAGCCTACATCAGTTGAAGAGGAAGTTAATGATGATGATCATGAAGCTTCGGATCAAGTTGCTATTGAACCTCGTAGGTCGACAAGGACGCGTACTGCTCCTGAGTGGCACGCCAACCCTGTCTTAGAGGTCATGTTGTTGGACAACGATGAACCTACGAGCTATGGAGAAGCGATGATGGGCCTGGATTCCGAGAAATGGTTAGAGGCCATGAAATCCGAAATGGGATCCATGTATGAAAACAAAGTATGGGCTTTGGAAGTATTACCTGAAGGGCGAAAGGCCATTCAGAACAAATGGATCTTTAAGAAGAAGACGGACGCGGACGGTAATATTACCGTCTATAAAGCTCGACTTGTGGCAAAGGGTTTTTCACAAGTTCAAGGAGTTGACTACGATGAGACCTTCTCACCCGTAGCGATGCTTAAGTTGGTCAGAATCATGTTAGCAATAGCTGCATTTTTCGATTATGAAATTTGGCAGATGGATGTCAAAACAGCGTTCCTTAATGGTTTCCTTAAGGAAGAGTTGTATATGATGCACCAGAAGGTTTTGTCAATCCAGAGAATGCTGGCAAAGTTTGCAAACTCCAGCGATCCATTTATGGACTGGTGCAAGCATCTCGGAGTTGGAATCTTCGCTTTGATGAGGTGATCAAAGCGTTCGTGTTTATACAAGTTTACAGAGAAGCTTGTATTTACAAGAAAATGAGTGGGAGCTCTATAGCATTTCTAATATTATATGTGGATGACATATTGCTGATTGGAAACAATATAGAAATGTTGGAAAGAATGAAGGAATATTTGAACAAGAGTTTTTCAATGAAGGACCTAGGAGAAGCTGCTTTCATATTAGGCATCAAGATCTATAGAGATAGATCGAGACGCTTAATAGGACTTTCACAGAGCACATACCTTGACAAAGTTTTGAAGAAGTTCAAAATGGACCAGTCCAAGAAGGGGTTCTTGCCTATATTGCAAGGTGTGAAGTTGAGTAAGACTCAATGCCCAGTGACTGCAGAAGATAGAGAAAAGATGAGTGTCGTCACCTATGCTTCAGCCATTGGCTCTATCATGTATGCAATGCTGTGCACAAGACCCGATGTGAGCCTTGCCATAAGTATGGCTGGAAGGTTTCAAAGTGATCCAGGAATGGAACACTGGACGGCGGTCAAGAATATCCTTAAGTACCTGAAAAGGACTAAGGACATGTTTCTCGTTTATGGAGGTGATCAAGAGCTCGTCGTAAAGGGTTACGTCAATGCAAGCTTTGACACTGATCCGGATGACTCTAAGTCTCAAACCGGATACGTATTTATTCTTAATGGGGGTGCGGTAAGCTGGTGCAGTTCCAAGCAAAGCGTGGTAGCTGATTGTACATGCGAAGCGAAGTACATCGCTTCCTCAGAGGCGGCGAAGGAAGGTGTCTGGATGAAGGAGTTCATGACAGATCTTGGAGTAGTACCCAGTGCACTAAACCCAATGACTCTGTTCTGTGACAACACTGGTGCCATTGCTCTGGCCAAGGAACCAAGGTTTCACAAGAGGACCAGACACATAAAGCGACGTTTCAATTCCATCCGCGATTACATCAAGGAGGAGGACATAAATATTTGCAAAGTACACACGGATCTGAATGTCGCAGATCCGATGACTAAACCTCTTCCAAGGGCTAAACATGATCAACACCAGAACTGTATGGGTGTTAGATACAATACAATGTAAATCACATAGTGATGTGAGCTAGATTATTGACTCAAGTGCAAGAGGGAGACTGTTGGAAATATGCCCTAGAGGCAATAATAAAGTGATTATTATTATATTTCCTTGTTCATGATAATCGTTTATTATCCATGCTATAATTGTATTGATTGGAAACTCAGTTGCATGTGTGGATACATAGACAACATTGTGTCCCTAGTATGCCTCTAGTAGACTAGCTTGTTGATCAAAGATGGTCAAGGTTTCCTGGCCATAGACATGATATGTCATTTGATAACAGGATCACATCATTAGGAGAATGCTTTTATGGACAAGACCCAAACTATGAACGTAGCATATGATCGTGTCAGTTTATAGCTATTGTTTTCTGCATGTCAAGTATCTATTCCTATGACCATGAGATCATACAACTCACTAACACCGGAGGAATACCTTGTGTGTATCAAACGTCGCAACGTAACTAGGTGACTATAAAGATGCTCTACAGGTATCTCCGAGGGTGTCTGTTGAGTTGGCATGGATCAAGACTGGGATTTGTTACTCCATGTGACGGAGAGGTATCTCAGGGCCCACTCGGTAATACAACATCACAATAAGCCTTGCAAGCAAAGTGACTAAAGTGTTAGCCACGGGATCTTGTATTACGGAACGAGTAAAGAGACTTGCCGGTAATGAGATTGAACTAGGTATAGAGATACTGACGATCGAATCTCGGGCAAGTAACATACCGAAGAACAAAGGGAACAGTATACGGGATTAACTGAATCCTTGACATAGAGGTTCAACCGATAAAGATCTTCATAGAATATGTAGGAACCAATATGGGCATCCAGGTCCCGCTATTGGTTATTGACCGTAGAGGTGTCTCGGTCATGTCTACATAGTTCTCGAACCCGCAGGGTCTGCACACTTAACGTTCGGTGACGTTTCAGTAGTATTGAGTTATGTATGGTGGTGACCGAAGGTTGTTCGGAGTTCCAGATGAGATCCCGGACGTCACGAGGAGGTCCGGAGGTAAAGATTGATATATAGGAAGTCCCGTTTTGGTCACCGGAAAAGTTTCGGGTATTTCCGGTAGTGTTCCGGGAGTGCCGGAGGGCCATCGGGAGGGGCCACCCACGCCGGGAGGCCACATGGGCCTAAGGGGGGTGCACCAGCCCTTAGTGGGCTGGGAAAACCAGCCCCACAAGGCCCATGCGGCTAGGAAGGTGGGAAAGGAAAAAACCCCAAAGAGAGGGGAGGATTCCAAGTAGGATTGGAATCCTACTTGGAGTAGGATTGGAGGTGGACTCCTCCACCTCCTCCCACTTCGGCCGAACACCCTAGGGGGAAACCCTAGGGCTGCCTCCTCCCCCCCTCCCTCCTATATATACTATAGGAATATAGGCCCCAAAGACACAAGTCCACGTGCTAGTTCTCTATTCCCTAGTTTCTCCACCAAATAGTTTCCGATGGTGCTTAGGCGAAGCCCTGTCGGAATAGTTCCACCACCACCGCCGCCGCGCCGTCGCGCTGCCGGAGAACTCATCTACCTCTCCGCTCCCTCTTGCTGGATCAAGAAGGCGGAGATCGTCATCGAGCTGTACGTGTGCTGAACGCGGAGGTGCCGTCCGTTCGGCGCTAGATCGTGATTGGATCACGGGACGATTAGCGATTTGGATCGCGAAGGCGTTCGACTACATCAACCGCGTTTCTTAACGCTTCCCGCTTAGCGATCTACAAGGGTATGTAGATCCACTCTCCCTATCGTAGATGCTCATCACCATGGATAGATCTTGTGTGTGCGTAGGAAATTTTTTGTTTCCAATGCAACGTTCACCAACAGGGCTAGGGATAACTTTCTTTAGTGTTGATATTTTGAAAGACATGGTTGCTTGTTGACATGCTTGAGTATTGAAGTCATTATGTTAAAACTAGACTATTGCTTTGAATCATTTACAAGTCCAAATGTCCATGCTATGCAAAAGAAAAGAATATGATGAACATGTTAGGCAGCATTCCACATCAAAAATTCTGTTTTTATCATTTACCTACTCGAGGACGAGTAGGAATTAAGCTTTGGGATGCTGATACGGCTCCAACGTATCTATAATTTTTGCTTGTTCCATGCTGTTATATTATCATTCTTGGATATTTTACAATCATTTTATAACCACTTTATATCAGTTTTTGGGACTAACCTATTGACATAGTGCCAAAGTGCCAGTTGCTGTTTTTGCTTGTTTTTTACTTCGTAGAAAATCAATACCAAACGGAGTCCAATCACGATGAAACTTTTTGGAGATTTTTTCTGGACCAGAAGACACCCAGTGGGCCAAAGAAGTGCCGGGGGAGTGGGCCGAGGAGACCACAACCCACCAGGGCGCGCCCTAATGCATTGTGCCCTCCTCGGGGCCCCTCTCCACCGCCTCTGATGCCTATAAACTCCCAAATATTCCAAAAACCCTAGGAGAGTCGACGGAACACAATTCCAGCCGCCGCAAGTTCCAGAACCGCGAGATCCAATCTAAACACCATCATAGAGGGGTTCATCTTCCTCATAGGTGCCTCTCCGATGATGCGTGAGTAGTCCACCATAGACCTATGGGTCCGTAGGCAGTAGCTAGATGGCTTCTTCTCTCTCTCTCTCTTATGATTCTCAATACAATGGTCTCTTGGAGATCTATTTGATGTAAACTTTTGCGGTGTGTTTGTTGGGATCCGATGAATTTTGAGTTCATGATCAGTTTCTATCCATGAATATTATTTGAGTCTTCTCTGATATCTTAAATGCATGATTGCTTATAGCATCGTATTTCTTCTTCAAATCTTTGATTTAGTTAGGCCGATTTTTCTTGCCATGTGAAGAGGTGTTTTGTGATGGGTTCGATCTTGCGGTGTTCTTTCCTAGTGACAGAAGGGGCATCAAGACACGCATGTATCGTTGCTATTAAGGATAACAAGATGGGGTCTATTCCTACATGAATAGATCTTGTCTACATCATGTCATCGTTCTTATTGCATTACTCCGTTTTTCCATGAACTTAATACACTAGATGCATGCTGGATAGTGGTCGATGTGTGGACTAATAGAGGTAGATGCAGGCAGGAGTCGGTCTATCTATCTTGGACGTGATGCCTATATAATGATCACCGCCTTGGATATTGTCATGACTATTTGATTTTCTATCAATTTCCCAACAATAATTTGTTCACCCACCGTGTGCTATACTCATGAGAGAAGCCACTAGTGAACCCTACGGCACCCGGGTCTACTTTTCCAACATATTGCTTTCCGATCTATCTTTTTGCAATCCTTGTTTTCAGATCTACAAAACCAAAAACCCAAAAACATATTGTTGCATATTTACTCTTTTTATTTGTGTTCTTGAGAGATCTATCTCTCCTATCTATCACTACCTAATCTATCTTATTAAGGTAGAGAGATTGACAACCTCTCTTTCGCGTCGGGTTGCAAGTATTTTTTGTTTGTGTGCAGGTGCTGCTTATTGGGTGGTGGTGATCCTCCTACTGGTTCGATAACCTTGGTTTCATAACTTAGGGAAATACTTACCGTCGTTGTGCTGCATCATCCATTCCTCTTTGGGGAAATACCGACGCAGTCTCAAGCCACGTCAAGGATGCACCACAAGAAGTTAGAGTTGCTTTCACTACTCGTAGTGATGACTATGAATCAGTCCAGTGCCTCATGTTAATGCATGGATCCTGAGCTACAGAAACATTTTGAACGGTCTACCACTCAATTTATAATTGGGTCAATGGAATTTTTGTACAAGAAGCAGGCAAGGACCGTACATTTTGAAATAACCAAGGCCTTGATTGATTGCAAGATGGCAGAACGTTCCTCGATGAGTGAGCACGTAATAAAACTTGCTGGCTATGTTGATAGACTAGCTTCTCTGGAATTTGGAATTCCTCCAACACTCGGTACCGATATTGTGCTTTCTTCACTTCCCCCGTATTATGATGGTTTTTCATCATGCATTAAACCATGAATGAGATGGAGAAAAGTGCATATGAGTTGTCTGCTATGCTCAAAACTGCGGAAGCTGGAATGCAGAAGAACAAACAAATGTTGATGGTCAATAAGACCGCCAGTTCCAAGAAGAAGGGAAAGTCTAAGAATAAGTCTACTGGTGCCGGTAAGACCGTGTCTCAGAAGAGGAAGAAGGGCGGAGCCTCTAAAGTGATTGAATGTTTCTACCGAAACAGAAAGGACACTGAAAGCGCAACTACAAGAAGTACTTGGTGGATAAGAAGAAGAACGGTTCTTCTGGTAAAGGTATAAAAGTTATACAAAGTTAATGTTATTCTACATGTTGATTTCCTGTATGTCATCAATATTTGAAACTGATCGGTATCACTTATTTGCAAACCGACGCATGGACTACAGAAAACTCGCAAGCTGAGAAGGAATGAAGTTGTGACACAAATCGGGAATGGTGATGGTATCGCTAGTCAAGACCTTTGAAGGCATACCGTTAGTTTATCTTCAAGATTTATCTTAGAACCGAATAATAGTTATTTCATTTAAGAGTTGCGTAAAACATTATGTTATGAGTTATGCGACCAATATTCTCATAAGTTTTAAACAATGGTTGTTCACATTGTTATAATAATATGATTTGGATGTACCTCTATTGTTAGTGGTTTATTCATGAATCTTGAATTAGAATTTATAACATTAAAATGCTAAATGTCTTAAGAAGACTAATAAAACACCACTTAAATGGGGCATTGTGTGGTTATATCAGGAAAATAATATTCATGTAGATGAAATATTTGAAGTCTTTCGATTTTGTATCAATAGACAAAATACATAGTGATGTATGACGTCTGATGAGCAAACCAGGACGTGACGAATATTTTTACTTCACTAATGTTCATAGTAAGTATGATTTACTTGATGAAACATACGATATGAAATACTTGAAAAGTTCAAAAGATTTAGAATTATGTTAAGAATCATTATGGCAAAAGATAAAGGGTTCTTCTATCATGAAGAAAAATATCCAAGTCACGAATTTAGCAAAACATTTGAATAATCATGAATTATTCCATACCGATATATATATATATATATATATATATATATATATATATATATATATATATATATATATATATATATATATATATATATATATATACTTGAAACATCAACAAATACACAAAGCAGAGCACCGTCTAAAGTATGTTGAGACGACATCATATGAGTAATGGAATGGGTAGAAACCCAATTTATCGCATGTCAAGATTTGGGGTTGTAAAATTTTATGTAAATGTTTACATCCAAATAAACTTGATCCCAAAGCAGACAAATGCAAATTTGTAGGTTATAAAAAATAGAGAATTAGGTATTTTTTCTACCAAAATTTCAAAGACAAAGTGTTTGTCATATAGAATGGACACTTCTCGAAAAGGAGTTTTCTCGCTAACAAAGTAAGTGGGAGAACACCGCAAGCTCGACAAAATTATCGAATCTCCAGTGAAAAATTAGCAGAATTAACAAACTGGAAATTATTCCGATAATTATCTGCAAAATAGACCCGGAAGTTTCTACACCGGTTGTAGGAACACTAATTAAAGCTTGTAACTAAAATTCATAGATCGGGAAATGGTTAACAAACCTCCTGGATAGTTTCGAGAGGATTCGGAAGCATTTCGGGGTTACCGGAAGGGTTTCGGAGACTATAAGGCAATACCGGGTATTACCGATAAATAATATATTGCTGGAAAATGTTTCCATAGATTTTAAATTAATAATAAAAGGCTATTAAAATAGTCAGGAGGCTTTTATATTTAATTTAATATCAACGAGCCTTAAAAGGGGAAGAGGTGGAAGGCAACTTGGGCCACAAGGGCCCAAGTGGAGATGGCGCCCCCCTTCTATGGTAAGTAGGGAGGGGAGACCGAGTTGGAGGGGGAAACCCCCTCATTGGACGGTGCTAGAAGTTTTCCACCCTTTTGGACACACAACTTTTGAAGTCTCCTCTAGTCCTCTAGTTCTAGTTCTAGTTGATCCTAGTTGGTCAATTAGAGCTAGACCTAGATCCTCTCATCCTCATAATTAGAAGCCCAGTGTGGTTCTAATCTCCATCCTCCAATTCTCCTGCGACGATTAGCTCTAGACAACGAAGCGCTGCCGGATCGTGAAGATCGTACGATTGCAACCAAGTAGAGAGGCTGTGCTTTCACTCTTTCGTTCAAGGGATCGTTCATGGTCATTTCGTGCGATCGTTCATCTACAGTTAAAGGTACTTCATCAATGATCTACACTAACTCGTCTTCTTATGCTGCAACTCGGAGTTGGTAACGATTCGGTCCCAGCCGCTATTGTATCTTCATAGTGTTCTTGGTTGATCGTAAAACGATTTTTTTCTACTATGTTTTCTAACACTATGGGTCCATAGCGGTAGCTAGATGGCTTTCTGTAACACCCCTGGATTCATGCTACAATGATCATTGTAATTAAGCTACAGAAACCCAGGAGGTTAAGCTAATGATTTTGCTAATCCAAGTTTGATCACTTTTGGAATCAAATCTTAATTCAAATTCCTTTGCAATTCAAATTCATTTGATAAGTGGTTTAAATAGTTTTGCTAACCCAAAAACTAAAATCATGGATGAGTTGCAAATATTCCCTAAGCATTTATAAAATTGCAACTCACTTTTTGTAAAGTATTTTAGTGCCTAAAAACAATTAAAACATAGGCCATTTCTTTTATTTAAATGCCATTTTGAGTTATGCAAACTGCCAAACTTTTCAAATGGGCTTCAAACTTTTTGTGACCCTGCCTAATAATGCTTTTGAATTATAGGGCCAAATCCCATTTTTACAAAAGTGCATTGGAGTTGTTTTTAAATAAAATAGAGGCTTTTATTTTAAAACAAAAATAAAATGCTGAAATGGAAAAGGGCTAAGTGCCTGGATACTTGGGCCTGCCAGCACAAATGGCCGGCCCAGCCCACCTAGCCCCCCCATCGTCTTCCTCCTATTCATCAAGGGAGACGTGGGGGAGCCGATGCTCCCACTGGCCGTCCCCCTCGTCGTGGCGCCCATCCGACGCCTCCTCGCCGGCTACAAGACCCCCGCGACGCCCGGGAACCCTAACCGCCCCCCAGTTCCCCCTCGCCAGCTCCCCACGCTCGCCTTCTTACTGCCCCCCGCTCGAACCCGCACCGCCGTTGCCATGGCTGCCCCTGCCCCCACGCTCTCCGGCCTCCCTCCACCTAGGGTTGCGCCAGGAGCACCGCGCGTGTCCTCTACATCAATTGGTCGGAGTTGGACGACCGGAGCTTCACCGGAACACGAGGATCGCGCCGCCTTGCTCCTCTGCACCGCCGGATGGCGCCGGCAAATTCGTCCACTCTGAGCCCTCCCCGAGCACGCTGAGCACCTCTACAGGGTCGCTATAAGCGCACGCTCCTCCGCCCACTCTCCCTGTGCTCGATCCGGCCCCGTAGCTCCTTTCTCCTCCATGCACGACGATCGGCTCCGCTAGAGCTCGACGCCGGCTAGCCTCCGGTGACCTTTTGGTCCCGGGCTCGTGCTCATTGGCTCCACCGCAATGATACGTCTCCAACGTATCTATAATTTTTGCTTGTTCCATGTTGTTATATTATCATTCTTGGATGTTTCACAATCACTTTATAGCAACTTTATATCATTTTTTGGGACTAACCTATTGACATAGTGCCAAAGTGCCAGTTGCTATTTTTGCTTGTTTTTTACTTCGTAGAATATAAATACCAAACGGAGTCCAATCGCAACGAAACTTTTTGGAGATTTTTTTTGGACCAGAAGACACCCAGTGGGCCAAAAAAAATACCAGAAAGGTGGGCTGTGGAGAGCACAACCCACCAGGGCGCGCCCTGATGGGTTGTGCCCTCCCCGGGGCCCCTCTCCACCGCCTCTGATGCCTATAAATTCCCAAATAATCAGAAAACCCTTGGGGAGTCGACGAGAAACACATCCAGCCGCCGCAAGTTCCAGAGCCTCAAGATCCAATATAACACCATCACGGAGGGGTTCATCATCCTCATTGGTGCCTCTCCCATGATGCGTGAGTACTCCACCATAGACCTACGGGTCCGTAGGCAGTAGCTAGATGGCTTCCTCTCTCTCTCTCTCTCTCTCTCTCTCTCTCTCTCTCTCTCTCTCTTTTGATTCTCAATACAATGGTCTATTGGAGATCTATTTGATGTAAACTTTTGTGTTGTTTTTGTTGGGATCCGATGAATTTTGAGTTCATGATCAGTTTCTATCCATGAATATTATTTGAGTCTCCTTTGATCTCTTATATGCATGGATGGCTTATCGAGAGTGGTTGGGGCCGAAGGATGCCGGCGGGCTCCGGGAGCGGGATTGGGCACAAGCGGTGAGGGACACACGATGTACCCAGGTTCGGGGCCCTCCGTGGGAGGTAACACCCCTAGTCCTGCTTGTCTAGTTGATGGGTGTTCGGTGTTACAATGGTGCTCCTTGAGCTGTTGTCTAGAGGAGGAAGAAGGAGCAGCCGGCTCCCCTTCCCTTGCTACGTGAGAGTGAGAGTGTGAGATGGGGCGAATGCCTTAGTGCCTCCCTTATGCATGGGGGCCTCGGGGGGTTTTATAGGCCAACCCCCCGGCTTACAATATTCATTAGGTACTAAAGGGAGGGACCCGGCTGGCAGCCTCTCCAGCCGGCGAGGGGTCCCACCGGCTGGGCCGTCTCGTCGCCCGTAGGGCACGCCGGCTGTGTGGTTCCATCGCTGACTGGGGCCCGCCAGCCGGCTCTTCTATTGGCCCGCGCCCACCTGCCACGGCACGGGCCGCCCCGCGCGTCGTCGTCTTGCGTCCGCCGGCCGAGGTCAGCGGTATGGCCGGCTGCGCTGTAGCCACGCCGGGGCAGGTAATGGAGTGGACGGCGGCGTGGTGGCACTGTTGCCTCGCCGGGTCTCGATTGATTCTAGTCAGCGGTACGACCGCCCGGACTGTAGCCACGCGTGTCCGTGCGTCAGCGGTCACTGTAGCCATGCCGGAGTCCATCGTGGGGGTCGCGTCTTGTCGGTGTACTTGGCCGTAGTAGGAGGGGACGGGTGCCTGCCCGTCCAAAGGTCAGCGGAAGGGCCGGCCGTGGAGTGGCCGGCAGCAGGCTGGCCAGGGGTTGGGCGGCCGGCTCCTGATCAGCCAGCCGTGGGCCAGCCGGCAGTAGGCCTGCCGGTAGCCCGCTAGCCGGCCCTGGTCCAACCGGCCGTGGACCAGCCGGTCCGTGAGCCAGCCGGTCCGCGGGCCCGCCGGCAGCGTGCCAGCCGGCCGCGGACCAGCCAGCCGTATGGTTTTTTTCAAGAGGGGTTGGAACTCCCTAGTCTTGGCCTACCTAGGGGTAATAACCCCGTCAGTAGTCCCCGAAGCCGGCGGGGGCCCGAGTCCTTCCGACGAGGGGGAGCCGGCGGCTTCATCCAGCGGCATCAGCCTGTCACGCGGGATCGATTGATCAGCCGTGTGGGCTACTGCCTCCGTCGCCTCGGGTCCCGTGCCGGACCGCGACGCGCCACGCGGAGCGCAATGATGCCGAGGGCCCCACATCCGGGGTCTCGACGGGACGTCGCCTTGGGCCTAGCCCAGTAGGCCTCGGGCCGCTGGTAGGGATCCTCTGTGCCCGTGCCCCAGCGGCTGCGGCTTGCGGCGTTCACGTCCCGCGGATTCCCCGGGGGAGTGGGCGCAGTTAATCCCCACGTCCCCCGGGCGTCGCCCCCTTATTTATAAGGGGAGGGGGAGAAGCGGAGGCAGTTCGCGCACCCGTCTCCCCATCGTCTTCCTCCTCTCGAAGTCCGCCGCCTCGGCTCGCGCTGCCGTTCCGCTCGCCTGTTTCTTCGCGTTCGATCGCCTTGGAGATGGCCGATGGACCTTCCGGCAGCTGGGGCGGCTCCGTCATCACCGCGGAGGACATCGCGCACTTCCGCCGTGCCCGTATGCTACCGTTGGAGAACCGCGTCGCCGCTCTTCCTCCGGGCAGCGAGGTGGTGCCCGAGCCCGCGGAGGGGGAGTTTGTGGTGTTCGCTTGGCACTTCTCACGCGGCTTTGTCCTGCCGGTGAGCCAATTTTTCCGACTCTTCATGGACACCTTCGATCTCCAGCCACACCACCTCGGGCCCAATTCCATTCTTCAACTGTTGAGCTTTGTGACTCTCTGCGAGGGCTACCTTGGGCTTCTCTGCTTCGTGGAGTTGTGGAGGAAGCTCTTCTACCTCAAGGCCTTGAGAAACAATGATGAGGCGTATGCCTGTGGGGGCGCGGTGGTGTGCGTCCGCGGCCCGCTATTCCCCCGCATCACCCTCACTGAGTCCGTCAAGAAATGGAACCGGACGTTCTTCTACGTGAAGAACGTCGACCCGGCGCGGGACTACATCCGGCTGCCGGCCTTCGTCAACGCTCCGTCCTCGGGGATGGACTGGATGGCCGACGGGCCGCCCGGAGATCTAGTCGGAATGCTGGGCCGGCTCCAAACCATGAGGAGTGGAGAGGGGCTGGTTGCGGCTGATCTGGTGGCCGCCTTCATCGATCGCCGGGTGCTGCCCCTGCAGCAGAGGCCGCACCGGATCTGTGACATGTCGGGACGGCGGGACCCCTGCCGGCTGTCCACCTTCGAGCTGACGACAGCCCAGGTGGCGAAGCGGGTGAACGCCATCACCAACTTCAAACTGAAGCCGGGGACCTGGAGCTTCGGCAAGTTGCCGTACAGCCAGCATGACCCGACACCCCTGGTACGCCCCGTCGAGGTGGTTTCCTTTCCGTCTGTGTTTCTTCAGCCGCCCCTCTGCTCACGTGTCGTGCTGACCGCAACACTTTGTTTGACAGAACACGCCGGACGGCCCACACCCCCAGATATTCCAGGCGGAACGCGCTGATTCCGACCCGGAGGATTTCAAGCTGGGAGGCGGCGTCGAGGAGGAGATCGACTCTTCGGGAGAGGTTGAGGCGGACAGAACGATGGGTGACCCGGGAGCCGGCGGGTCTAGAGCGGCTGGTGAGTTCCCCTACGGACCCTCGATCAAAGATTGGACTGACGATGATGATGATGATGATGATGTCCGGGTCTTGGAGGCGCCTCCCCCCCACAGCTCGGCGGGAGCCACGCGGGCGGAGTGAGGAGCATCCGGCTCATGGCTGGACAGCCGAGGCCTCCCGTCGGGAGAAGAGGCCGGCTTTGGGGCAGCCGCCGACACAGTCGCCGGCTCGCAAGAGAGTGCGAGCGGCCGTCGCGAAGCCGCCGCCTCGGGCCAGGCGGGCCCTTCCCGTCGTCGCCGAGTGAGTGCTTTTTCCTAGTTCTTGTGGGGTTTTCCGAGTTTTTGAGCCGGCAAGCGCCTGAGGGCCCAGCCTTTGTTTGTTCCAGGGACGCCATCAAGCTCCATGACACGGAGTCGACCGCCGACCCGGTGGATGCTACCAGCCTGCAGGCCCAGGAGCACGTGGCCACGATGCGGGAGGAGAAGAGGAGGCTCGCAGAAATGCGAGCCGCGAAGGCAGGGGTGAAGGGCGTGCCCTCGCGGTCGGGGGCCTCGAGTGATGGGAGGCGGAGGCGGCCCACAGACCCGGCACGCGTGACGGACTCGGTGGCGGAATCGACACGGATGTCGAGGCCTCCATCGAGCGAGCCGCGAGAGCTGGTCGAGGAGACGGCCATGGCCCCGCCCTTGGCGGAGGTGGCCCGGCTGGTGGGCACAGTGCCAGAGCCGGCTCAGTAGACGGCCCAGCGGGAAGAGATGGTAGTGATCCACCCCCCGTTGAGACGGCCGCGGCGGATGTGCCCGTCGCCCCGGCTGTGCCAGAGGCGGCACCGGAGACAACGGTCGGCGGGAGGGGCGAGCCGGTCCAGCCGGCTGCCGAGCCGGTCCGGCAGGTGGTGGAGCCGGCCACGCTGGGTGCAGAGGGGCCCGAGGCCGGCTCCCGAGCCCTGGTGGTTACCACCAACCTCCCGCCGGCTGCCGCCGAGGCGGACGCCGGGTCAAGCGGTGGGGCGAGCCGGTCGAGAAGGACCATGCTCGACGTGATCCGGGACTGGAGAGCGCTGGCCCTCGTCCCGGTCGCCCCGGCCCCGCCAGCCGGCAACCAGGTCCTTGCGCCTGCGGAGCCAGGCCGCATCATGGCGCACTGCCGTGAGGGGCTGACTAGGGTTGCGGAGGCCGCCGAAAGCAACTTCTGGCACGTGGAGGAGGCGGTGAAGGTGAGATTCTTCTATCTTGCATCAAACTTTCAGTGGGGGCGCGCGAGCGCACCCACTGGGTGTAGCCCCCGAGATTCGGGCCGGCTGCTCGGCTGCGTGGCAGCCGGGCCGGATCTATCTCTTTTTTGCTTGTCTAACTTCTTGTTTCTTGGCGCGGAGCAGGCTGAGAACGCCAAGCGGCAATCGCTTTTTGATGAGGCAGTTGCCATCCACAACCGCGGGAAGGTCGGCTTTTATCAGGTCCAAGAGGAGCTGGAGAAGGCGCAAGGTATGGTTTATTCCAGTGGGGGCGCGCGAACACACCCACTGGGTGTACCCCCGAGAGTCGGGCTGGCTGCTCGGCAGCTGGCCCGGGTCTTCCGCATTTGAGTAACTTGTGTTGGGTTTTTCGCAGAGGAGCTGACCCCAATTCGGCAGAAGAGGGATGAACTGGCCTCCGAACGGGACCGGCTGGGGCAGGAGCTCCAGGCGGTCACGTCGGAGCGAGACCGGCTGGGCGGCCTGGTCGTGGATGGGCAGGCGGCCCAGGAGCGCCTCACCGCGGAGCTGCAGAAGGAGGTGGCGGCCCGGGAGGAGGCCGCCAAGCAGGCGGCCGACGCCAGCCGGCGGGTCGCCGCCCTGCAGGACGAGGTTGCTCGTCTTGGCGGCAAGCTTGAGAGGCGTGAGGCCGCCTTTGCCCAGGCGGAGGAGGCGCGCGAGAGGGAGCGGAGCTCGGGCCTCTAGTTTGCGATCGAGGTGGATGAAGCCTTCCAGCGTAAGTTTCTTATTCTTGAGTCTTCTTTCCTTGCCGGCTGCTTGTCTCCCTGCTTTTCTGATTCTTCCCTTTCCCTTAGATCGGTTCCTGGACACTCAGTGCCGCGCCGAGCGGGTCGTGGCGGAGCATCGGGAGAGCCTGCGACTTGCCGGAGTTTGCGCTGGCCATCGAGAACTGGCTGCTCTTCCTTCAGCGCAGTATGGACCGGCTCCATATGCCGGCTCGGAGGTGATTGCGGCCCTCTAGCCGAGTCGCGGGGCACCGGCGGGCCGCGTGGCGCTGTGGCTGGAGAACGCGGTGGCCCGACTCGAGGTTTGGAAGGCATCGGCGGCCGGCGCTGGGGCGCAGATGGCCCTCCGGTTCGTCACTTCGTGGTACCCCAGCGTCAACTTGGACCGGCTGGCCACGATGCGCGAAGTCCCCGAGGCGGAGCGAGCCGCCCGCGAAGGCACCCTTGTCCGTCGAGCCAACAAGCTGGCCGCTTACGTCGACCCGGACGAGCTCCTGCCGGCGCTGGGTGACGACGGTGAACAGGTTGCCGAGGACTCCTTCGGCATTCCCCAAGGGCCCGGGGACGAGGAGGTTGCCGACGAGAGCACCGCCTCCAGCACCGGTAGCGACATTGAGGCCATGGTGGCCATGGAGGAGGAGCCGGCGGCCGCTCCCGGGCAGTCTGCCGGGCCGGCTGCCGGGCCGGCCGGTGGTGCGCCGTAGGTTTAGGCGGCCCTTCTTTACCGTATCTTTTTCTTTTGCTGCGAGACTTATCAAGACGCGTTTCCGCCCACTGGGGGTGTATTGTAAAGAACCTCGGCCTGTGGCCTTTTGTTTATAAATTTGCTTGAAGTAAAAATATTAGCGTGCCGGCTCATCTTTTGCTCTTTTTCCTTTCGACTCATATCTCACGCAAGGTTTCCTTCCGGCTTCCGCCCCACCTGTCAGCCAGCCGGGAGCCGGTCTGGGACAGGGACGGGGCATCGTCCTTGGGGAAACCGTGCGCGCCTTAGAGCCGTCTGGCAGAGGCTTGTTTCTAGAGATGACATGGTCCGGTTGGACCTGTCCGGCTGTTACTCCTTAGGTGGCGTTCGCGTGACAAGTTCCTTCCTATCCCATGGTTCCGCCAGCCGGACAGCCGGGAGCCGGTCTGTGGCTGGGGGGGGGGGGGGAGGGGAAAAACTGCTTGTTCACGCTACTTGACCGCCTTGGAGAAGAGCCGGCGAGCCCCCGGGCCCAGGGAGCCGGGCCCGGGTGCCTTGCTTAAGGGATGACAAGCTTTTGATGAAATTGAAAAGGGGTGTGCCCCAAGTGCCGGCTTGGGGCCCCCATTGCCTTCATTAAGTTCCAACAGAAGGGAAGATACATACATACACGGTTTTTTTTTCTTAGCAGTAGAACGGTCGAAGGAGCGCCGCATTCCATGGGCGCTCCGTCTCCTCGCAGGAGGCATCTCTTTTGCGGTTCTGCGACTTCTGGGCATCTATCAGGTAGCAGGCGTTGTTGTGCAGCGCCTTGCTGACGATGAACGGGCCCTCCCATGGGGAGGACAGTTTGTGCTGGCCGGCGGTCCGCTGGATCCGCCTGAGCACCAGGTCTCCTTCGCGGAAGGAGAGGGGCCGGATCCGCTTGCTGTGGTAGTGCCGGAGCTTCTGCTAGTAGATGGCCGTCCGGTCAGGGCCAGCTCGCGTGCTTCTTCGAGTAGGTCGACGCCGTCTTCTCTTGCCTCCTTCGCGTCCTTCTCCGTATATAGGGTGACTCGAGGCGAGTCGAACTCGATGTCCGTGGGGATGATCGCCTCGGACCCGTATACGAGAAAGAAAGGGGTGTGGCCGGTCGACCGGTTGGGCGTGGTTCTGAGGCTCTAGAGGACAGCCGGCAGCTCATCGACCCAGCAGCCGGCCGACCGCATGAGGGGCGCCACGAGTCGAGGTTTGAGGCCGGCCAGGATCAAGCCGTTTGCCCTATCCGCCTGGCCGTTCGACTGTGGGTGGGCCACCGACGCGAGGTCGAGCCGGATGCCCTCCTGGGAGCAAAAACGCGCCATCGCGCCTTTGGCGAAATTTGTGCCGTTGTCGGTGATGATGTTGTGGGGGACACCGTAGCGGACCGTGACGTCTTTGATGAACCAGACGGCTGTGGGACCGTCCAGCTTCTTGATGGGCCTGGCTTCGATCCACTTGGTGAACTTGTCAAGAGCCACCAGCAGATGCGTCATGCCGCCCCGCGCGGTCTTGAAGGGGCCTACCATGTCCAGCCCCCAGACGGCAAAGGGCCACGAGAGTGGGATGGTCTGGAGGGCTGTTGCCGGCAGGTGGCTCTATGTGCTGAAGTGCTGGCACCCCTCGCATTTATCGACCAGCCGCTTGGCCTCTTCCAAGGCCGTCGGCCAGTAGAAGCCGTGGCGGAATGCGTTGGCCACCAGCATTCTGGAGGCAACGTGATGCCCGCACTCACCCTGGTGGATGTCGAGGAGGATTTCCTGCCCCTTCTCCGGCTCGACGCAGCGTTGGAACACGCCGGTGGTGCTGCGATGAACCAGCTCGCGGTTGATGATGCCGTAGGCCGGGGCCCGGCGCTGGATTTGTCTTGCCGTGGCTTCGTCGGGGGGGGGGGGAGCTCGCCGCGCAACAGGAAAGCCAGAATGGGCTGGGCCCATGAGGGGGCCGAGACGGGAGCCGGCTCGAGCTCAAGAGCGCCGGGAGCAGCCGGAGCCCCCGGGTCCGGCTCGCCAGTCCCCGGGACCGGGTCGTCAGTCCCCAAGGCTGAGACGGCGGGGGGTGCATCGATCGCCATCATGACGGCCGTGGAGCCGGAGCCGGCCGCCGCGGGGGCGTCGGACACTAGAGCCGATGGGGCCAGCACGGCAGCCAGAGCTGAAGGTGCCGGCAGAGCAGCCGGAGCTGATGGTGCCGGCAGAGCAGCCGGATCCGGCGAAGAGCCGGCGGCTTCAGCCGACACGAAGATAGGCTCTGATTCGGGGGAGGGCTTGATCGAAGGCTTGAGCAGCCGTTCGAGGGAGATGCCGGCTGGGATGGCCTGCTGGGTGGAGCCGATATTTGCCAACGTATCGGCCGCCTCGTTGTCCGCCCGGGGGACGTGGTGGAACTCACAGCCCTCGAAGGAACCGGTGAGCTGCTGGACGAGGAAGCGATAGCTGGCCATGTTGGCGTCCCTGGCGTCCCATTCGCCAGAGACCTGTTGCACTACGAGGTCAGAGTCGCCGAAACAGAGGATGCGCCGGATCCCGATCTCCTTGGCGAGCCGCAGGCCGTGGACGAGCGCCTCGTACTCGGCCACGTTGTTGGAGGCGGCGAAGAGGATCTGGAGTGCGTACTTGAGCTGGCCCCCCTTTGGAGACGATAAGACGATGCCGGCTCCCAAGCCGGTTCGCATCTTCGAGCCGTCGAAGTGCATGCGCCAATGCGTGGAGTCCGGGGGAGGCGGCACGAACTGGGTTTCAGCCCAGTCGACGAGGAAGTCGGCCATCGTCTGCGACTTGATGGCAGTGCACGGCTCGTACCGAATCTCGTAGTCGGCGAGGGCGATGGCCCATTTGGCAATCCGGTCGGTGGCGTCCCGGCCGCTCATGATCTCGCCGAGCGGCGCCGTGCTCACCACGGTGATGGTGTGTTCCTGGAAGTACTGCTTGACCTTCTTGACGGCAAAGTATATGCCGTAACACATCTTCTGGTAGTGGGGGTAGTTCTGCTTGGAGGCGGAGAGGACCTCGCTGAGGTAGTAGACGGGGTGCTGGGCCGGCAGCGCCCTGCCTTCCTCCGGCCGCTCTACCACCAGAACGACGCTGATCACGCGGGTGGTTGCCACGATGTACACGAGCATTGGCTCCTTCTCAGCCGGAGCCGCCAGGACGGGAGCGCTAGAGATCGCGCGCTTGAGATCGCGGAACGCCTTGTCCGCCTGGTCTGTCCACTCAAACTTGGGCATCTTCCGCATGAGCTGGTAGAGGGGTAGCGCCTTCTCACCCAGTCGGCTGACGAACCGGCTGAGCGAGGCAAGGCAGCCGGCGAACTTCTGGACGTCGCGGAGCTTGGCCGGCTTGTGCATGCGCTCGATGGCTCTGATCTTCTCCGGGTTAGCTTCGATGCCGCGAGCGGACACGAAGAAACCCAAGAGCTGGCCGGCTGGCACGCCGAAAACGCATTTCTCTGGTTTGAGCTTGATCTTGTATTCGCACAGGTTAGCGTAGGTCTCCCGGAGATCGTCGAGGAGGCTGAAATGCTTCTTGGTCTTGACGACGATGTCGTCCACGTAGACGTGGATGTTCCTGCCGATCTGAGGCAGGAGACACTTCTGCATGCAGCGCTGGAAGGTAGCGCCCGCGTTCTTCAGGCCGAAGGACATGGTGATGTAGCGGTAGGCCCCGAAAGGGGTGATGAAGGAGGTCTTCAGCCGGTCGGCTGGATCCAGCTTGATCTAGTGGTAGCCGGAGTAGGCATCCAGGAAGGACAGCAGGTCCCACCGGCCGTGGAGTCGATGACTTGATCGATCCGGGGCAGGGCGAAAGGGTCCTTGGGACAGGCCTTGTTCAGGCTGGTGTAGTCGATACACATGCGCCAGGTCTTGTTTTTCTTTAGCACCAGGACTGGGTTGGCCATCCAGTCCGGGTGGAACACTTCCATGATGAAGCCGGCTGCGAGCAGCCGGGCGATCTCTTCTCCTATAGTATGCCGCTTCTCTTCGGAGAAACGGCGCAGGGGTTGCTTGACCGGCTTGGCATCCGGCCGCACATGACGTTTGTGCTCGGCGAACTTCCTCGGAACACCCGACATATCTTTTGGAGACCATGCAAAGATGTCCCGATTCTCATGGAGGAAGTCGACGAGCTCGCCTTCCTATTTGTGGTCGAGGTGGGCGCCGATGGTGATGCACTGCTTGGGGTTGGCCGGCTCGAGTGGCACCTGCCTGGTGTCCTTGGACGGCTGGAACGACGCCTCGTTGGCCGACTGGGACGGAGGAGCCGGCACGACCAGTGAGCCACGAGCCGGTCGAGCTGCCGCCTCTCTTCCGCTATCTCCAGGGCCTCGGCCTGCCGGCTGCTGTCGCGCGCGCATTCGATCGACATCTTGTAGTCACCGGCGACGGTGATGATGCCCTTAGGGCCCGGCATCTTGAGCTTGAGGTAGGCGTAATGGGGGATAGCCATGAACTTGACGAGGGCCGGCCTGCCCAGCAGCGCGTGGTAGGGACTGTCGAGGTCCACCACCTCGAACCATATCGGTTCGCAGCGGAAGTGGCTCTTGTTGCCGAAGAGAACGTCGAGCTCGATCTTGCCGATGGGGGTGCAGGACTTTCCCGGCACGATGCCGTGGAAGACCGTCCGACTCGTCCGCAGGTCTTTCTCCCCGAGCCCCAGTTTGAGCAGCGTGTCGCGATAGAGGATGTTGATCCTGCTGCCCCCGTCGATCAGTACCCGCGCGAAATGGCAGGTGCACCTCTCTAAGGCGATGGTGGGATCGAGGACGAGGGCGTGGCTGCCGGGGTTTGGCATCACGGCCGGGTGGTCCACCCGGCTCCAGGAAACTGGCTTCTCGGACCAGTGCATGAAGTGGCGGACCGAGGGAACTGTGGCGTTCACCTCGTGCCGGCGCTAGCGCACGCTGTGCTTGTCAGTTCCCTCGCTGGTGAAGATGACGTAGGCCCCGTCCTGGTCGGGGAACTGGTCATGGAGGCGGCCGTTGTTGGCAGCCGGAGCCGGCGCGGGCGGCTGGGCCGGAGCCGGAGCCGGCACGTGGGGAACCAGAGGCGGAGGAACCGGGAGGCCCTAGACTCGGGCCAGCCGTTGGGAGAAGCTGCACTGCCGGAGCGTGTGGGTGGACGGCTTGGCCCCGGAGTGCATCTTGCAGGGTGCGTCGAGCATCTGCTCGAAGGTGAGCTTGGGCTGCCAGGCGTTCTTGCCGGTTCTCTGACGCTGGCTGGAGGCCTGGGCGACCGGCTGCTCTTCTTCGACGGCGGCAACCTGCCGGCTCCCGTAGCGGGGATCCAGTTGGTCGGATTTGCGCTTGTTGTTCTGCTGCTGCCGGTTGTCAGCAGCCGCCCGCGGCGCGGCAGGCGACGGAGTCGGCTTGGCTGGTGTGGTGACCTTCATCCGCATCGCGGAGTCAGCCGTGGCATACTTGTCCGCCTTGGCCATCAGGTCTGCCAGGGTTGCCGGCTCAGAGCACAAGAGCTTGTGCTTGAGGTGGGTGCCGTCGCGGCAGCCCTCGATGAAGTACTAGATGGCCTGCACCTCGTGCACCCCCTCGCAGGAGTTGCGGAGCTCGGTCCAACGCGTGAGGTAGTCGCGGAGGGATTCGTCCGGCCCCTGGAGGCACATGGCCAGCTCGCAGGGCCGACCGGGCCGTTTGTAGGTGCCGGTGAAGTTGCGGACGAACGCGTCCTCAAAGTCCGTCAAGGTGTTGACGCTACCGGCGGACAGGCTGTTAAGCCAGGTCCGACCCGAGCCGATCAACATGAGGGGGATGTAGCGCATGGCTACGCGCTTGTTCCCCCTGGCTATGCCGACCGCGGTGGTGTAGTCGACCAGCCAGTCCTCCGGCTTGGCTGTGCCGTTGTACTTTGGGGTGTCGCGAGGGAGCGTGAAGCCGGTTGGGAACGGCTCGTTGTGGATCCGAGGGCCGAAGCACGCCGGGCCGATCGGACCCTCCTTCTCCAGGAGGGCGGATTGTGCCAGCCGGTCGATGCGGGTTCGGGTGTCATTCTCGCTCCGCGGGACGCGCGGGCCGAGCCGAGCGGCGAGCTCGGGGCGGACAGCCGGGGCGGGTGAGCGCGCAAGCTCCCACCGCGGGGGCGGGGTATGGTCCCGGCTGCGCCGGCTGTTGACGGCCGGCAGCTCGTCTCTCTGCCGGGAGCGTCCGTTATGGGACCCGGCGCCCCGCCGGCCGGAGCCGCGGGGGGAAGACGCTTGCTGGACCGGCCGGCGCTGGCCAGCAGTTTGCAGGGCGTCCCCCTCGGGGACGGGAATCTCGGAGCCGGCGTTGGCGTTATCGAGCCGGGCCGGCTGGGCGTTGGCGGTGGCGATGAGGTCTTGGATGTGCCGGTCCTGCTGCTCTCGTTCCTCGCCCACCAGGTCCGCGAGGTCGGCATAGGCCACCTGGGCGGCCCTCAGGTTGGCAGCCGGCGTGTCGTAGGTGGGGAGCCTGCCACCGAGGATCTCCGCGACCACGAGGCCGCGGTTGCGGACGTCACCGCGCCAGCTGGGCTCGTTGCCGGCAGGGGTGAGGCCGTAGGCGGAGTTATACTTGCGCTGCGCGGACTCCATCCGGTGCTTGGTGGTGGCGAGCGTGGTCGCCTCGTTGAACAGCAGCTGGCGAGCGGCCTCTAGCTCGGCCGTAGCCGTGGCTGGGTTCATCATAGGTGCAACGGGGGTGCTGAGGCCCCGAAGCACGGAGCCGAGGGGGTCGGAGGTGCCGGCGCAGGCGGCCGCGGCGGCCGCCTCTGCCTCCGCTCGGACGCGGCCGGAGGTCGTGGAGGACCCGGTGGCCATTACCCCCGCGCGGACGCGGGAGTCGTTGGCCTCGCCCGGGGCGAGTGCACCAACGAACGAGGGCGGGTCGAGGCAGTCAAGTACCTGGCTAGGGTACTCGTCAGCAGCTAGCTTGTCGGCGAGGCTTAGCCCGCCGACGCGCTCGGTGAGGACGGCGATGTCGAACAGAGGGTCGCTGCCGATCCACTCGTCGGAGAGGCCGACACGTCACCCGCAGGGCCAGTGGGAACGGGGTCCCTCCCCGCGGGAGCAAGCCCCACGAGCGTGCAGTTCCGCCCGGACGCGTGGCGGCCGGGGGAGGTGGTGAAGGGTCCCGCCCGGAGCGTGACTCCGGCCGGCGCCGCGGACGGCCCCACGGTGGGCACCAACTATCGTCGTTTTCTCATGACAGATGCCATGGGATGGCTTATCGAGAGTGGTTGGGGCCGAAGGACGCCGGCGGGCTCCGGGAGCGGGATTGGGCACAAGCGGTGAGGGACACACGATGTACCCAGGTTCGGGGCCCTCCGTGGGAGGTAACACCCCAAGTCCTGCTTGTCTAGTTGATGGGTGTTCGGTGTTACAATGGTGTTCCTTGAGCTGTTGTCTAGAGGAGGAAGAAGGAGCAGCCGGCTCCCCTTCCCTTGCTACGTGAGAGTGAGAGTGTGAGATGGGGCGAATGCCTTAGTGCCTCCCTTAGGCATGGGGGCCTTGGGGGGTTTTATAGGCCACCCCCCGGCTTACAATATTCATTAGGTACTAAAGGGAGGGACCCGGCTGGCAGCCTCTCCAGCCGGCCAGGGGTCCCACCAGCTGGGCCGTCTCGTCGCCCGTAGGGCCCGCCGGCTGTGTGGTTCCATCGCTGACTGGGGCCCGCCAGCCGGCTCTTCTATTGGCCCGCGCCCACCTGCCGCGGCATGAGCCGCCCCGCGCGGCGTCGTCTTGCGTCCGGCGGCCGAGGTCAGCGGTACGGCCGGCTGCGCTGTAGCCACGCCGGGGCAGGTAATGGAGTGGATGACAGCGTGGCGGCACTGTTGCCTCGCCGGGTCTCGATCGATTCTAATCAGCGGTATGACTGCCCGGACTGTAGCGACGTGTGTCCGCGCGTCAGCGGTCACTGTAGCCACGCCGGTGTCCATCGTGGGGGTCGCGTCTTGTCAGTGTACTTGGCCGCAGTAGGAGGGGACGGGTGCCTGCCCGTCCAGAGGTCAGCGGAAGGGCCGGCCGTGGATTGGCCGGCAGCAGGCTGCTAGGGGTTGGGCGGCCGGCTCCTGATCTACCAGTCGTGGGCCAGCCGGCAGTAGGCCTACCGGCAGCCCGCCAGCCGGCCCTGGTCCAACCGGCCGTGGACCAGCCGGTCTGTGAGCCAGCCGGTCCGCGGGCCCGCCGGCAGCGCGCCAGCCGGCCGCGGACCAGCCAGCCGTATGGTTTTTTTCAAGAGGGGTTGCAACTCCCTAGTCTTGGCCTACCTAGGGGTAATAACCCCGTCATATTTCTTCTTCGAATCTTTGGTTTAGTTAGGCCAACTAGATCGATTTTTCTTGCCATGGGAAGAGGTGCTTTGTGATGGGTTCGATCTTGCGGTGTCCTTTCCCAGTGACAGAAGGGGCAGCAAGGCACGCATGTATCGTTGCCATTAAGGATAACCAAATGGGGTCTATTCCTACATGAATAGATCTTGTCTACATCATGTCATCGTTCTTATTACATTACTCCGTTTTTCCATGAACTTAATACACTAGATGCATGCTGGATAGCGGTCGATGTGTGGAGTAATAGTAGTAGATCCAGGCAGGAGTCGGTCTACTTATCTTGGACGTGATGCCTATATAATGATCATCGCCTTGGATATCGTCATTATTATTTGATCTTCTATCAATTGGCCAACAGTACTTTGTTCACCCACCGTGTGCTATACTCATGAGAGAAGCCACTAGTGAAACCTACGGCCCCCGGGTCTAATTTTCCAACATATTGCTTTCCGATCTATCTTTTTGCTTCTTTTGTTTTCAGATCTATTTTTCCAAAAACCCAAAAATACCTTGCTGCATTTTTTATTTGCCCTTTTTATTTTGTGTTCTTGAGAGATCTATCTCTCCAATCTATCATTACCTAATCTATCTTTTTACCGTAGAGAGATTGACAACCTCTCTTTAGTGTCGGGTTGCAAGTATTTGTTATTTGTGTGCAGGTGATGCTTATTAGGTGGTGGTGATCCTCCTACTGGTTTGATACCTTGGTTTCATAACTGAGGGAAATACTTACCGTCGCTGTGCTTCATCATCCCTTCCTCTTTGGGGAAATACCGATGCAGTCTCAAGCCACGTCAAAGGAATTTCTGGCGCCGTTGCCTGGGAGGAAGCGGTCTATTCTACGTGCCAATCTCAGGCGCCGAGGAGACACCATCATCATCTACCAGGTTCCTAATCACAAATCTCATCTCCTTGCAATTACATTATTTGCCATTTGCCTCTCGTTTTCCTCTCCCCCACTTCACCAATTTGCCGTTTTATTCGCCCTCTTTTTTGTTTGCCTTTTTCTCATCAAATCTATTGTTCGCCTACCTTGTTGTTATGGCTAGTTCTTCCTCTATTGCATGTACTCCCGAGAATGAAGTTCTTAATTTTAAGCAAAGGGGTGGGGAGAACCTAAAAGATACTTGGTATAGGATTTGCAATGCTCATAATAGATCTATTCATAAGCAATCTACCGTTGTTCTTCTTTGCAGTTTTTATGTGGGCATCACCACTTGGTATAGATTCGTCCTTGATACAATTACCGGTGGGAATTTCTTGATGTGTCCATCTTCGGATGTTTTTAATGCTATGGGAAGTTTAGTGGGATCACCACCTCTTACGATCAATGAAACAACTTTAACTCTTGAACATGTTATGGAGAGACTAGATGCTATTGAAAAGAAGATGATTACCAAAGAACATCTTGAAAATTTGGATAAGAAAATGCATAATATTGCTAATAAAATTGGGTCTAAAGCGGGAGATGCTTTTAAATTATTAAAGGAAAAAGAAACCGTAGTTAATGAAAGGATAGAAGAGAGTCCTTACCGTATTGATAAGTTGGAAGACATTTTTAGTAACTTGGGCTCAGCTTTTTCTTCTGTCAAAACTATTGAAAAAAACTCCCATGAAAATTTGCAAAACCACGCAAATCACTAAGAACAAAGTTGCTACACCTAGTGGCCACAAGGGAGATCTTAAAATTATTAGTATTCATCCCGACTTTGTTGAAATAGTAAGAGACCCTATTTACAAGAATTAATTTTTCGGTCTTTTTCCTAGAAGTGTTGTCATTGATAGTATGCATGCTAAATTCTTGAAGAAATCTAGTTGTGTGATTGAAGAGTTTAAAACAAAAGATGACAATACTTAAATCTATGTGTTATGCCTAGCTAGGGGCGTAAAACGATAGCGCTTGTTGGGAGGCAACCCAATGAATAAATTTATTTTTCCTTTTTCCTTTATGTTTTTCAGTGTTTACACAATTATGCCTCTTTTATGATTGTGTTTTTATGTTTTATTTAGTGTTTGTGCCAAGTGGAGCCTTTAGGAAGATTCATAAGATGAGTAGAAACAATGCTGAATCTGAAACAGAAACTTTGCGTCCAGTGTTCGAATTTTCAGTTTTTACTGGAACGTGATATTGAGCTGAAATTTTAACACAGTGTTTATATACAAATTATTTACGTTGTTCTAATGTTTCAGAATTTTTAGAGTTACAGAAGTATGGTTATAGTACAGATTACTACAGACTGTTCTGTTTAAGACAGATTCTGTTTTCGTTGCATTGTGTGCTTGTTTTGATGAATCTATGGGTTGTATTGAAGGGTATGAGCCATGGTGTGAAGTTAAAATACAGTAGGTATAATGCAATAATAAGATATGAATGGGTTTGCAACAGCACCTAAAGTAGTGATTTTCTTTATTATACTAACGGATCTCACGAAGATTTTGTTGAGTTTTGTGTGATTGAAGTTTTCAAGTTTTGGGTGAGATCACGATGGATGAAGGAATAAGGAGTGAAAAGAGCCTAAGCTTGGGGATGCTACAACACCCCCAAGATATATCCAAAGATAAACAAGCAACTAAGCTTGGGGATGTCCCCGAGTGGCATACCCTCTTTCTTCTAACGACCATCGGTATATTACTTGGAGATATATTTTTATTCGTCACATATCATGAGTTTTGCTTGGAGCGTCTGGTATTATTTGAGTCTTTGCTTGCTTTTCTTGTTAGTTTGTCTTTTGTATCCTTGCTGGACACACCTATTTGAGAGAGCCAAAATTATGCTATGATTTGTTAGAATTGCTCTATATGCTTCACTTAAACTTTTTGAGCTATAGAATTGCTCTAGTGCTTCACTTATATCTTTTTGAGCACGGTGTGATTGGAAATTTCTGTAGAAATACTCTCATGCTTCACTTATATTAATTTGAGAGTTAGTAAATTTTGAAGAAATTCTCTCATGCTTCACTTATACTATTTTGAGAGTTGAAATCTTTTATGCTCATGTGCTTCACTTAAATTTGTTTGAGCTTATCAAAAGCAATGGCAATATATGAAATTAGTCCCAAAGTGATAGATATCCAAGGAGGATATAATAAAAACTTTCATGAAGATCATTGGACAAATTAAACTTGATTCCTTGTAATAGTTCTGAAACATGATGATAGTAATATGTGAGTCATGTTAGTGAGTAATTATGCTTTAGTAGGAATATTGGTGTTAAGGTTTGTGATTCCCTATGCATGCACGAAAGTCAATAGTTATGCAATGAAATTACATCCTACTTATGATGCATTATTCGGTGTTAGTTATGCTCAATGCTCACTTTTGTGAATTTTCGTTTGTTGGTTTGGTTTCTTCTCAATCTATTTGCTAGCCTCCACTTGTACTAAGTAGAAATACTACTTGTGCATCCAAAATCCTTAAACCCAGTTTTGCCTTATGAGTCCACCATACCTACCTATATGTGGTATTTCCATGCCGTTCTAAGCAAATTTGTATGTGACATCTCTAAATTTTCAAAATAAATTTCCTTTTTGTGTGCTCGTACCCCTCATGAAACGGTAGGGGGTGTTCAATATTTTTCCATGCTAGATGTGTTATTCTCAAGATGAGTGTTTATTCACTTGTCATTGCACGAGAGTACGGCGGTAATAGGGATGCCCATTCCCGAAATGAAAAAAGATTTTTTTTACTTTATGTTGTCAAATAATAAATTCCTTTGAAAGTGTTGGTATGGAAGGCAACCGTGGATACAACCAGCCATGGAATGTGAAAGAATGGTGGAAAAAGGAATAAACTTTATTTTCTGTTTGGGAACCGCCTATGATATATCTAGCATGGAAAGTATTGTGAAATACTTTGTCGTTTTCGTTGACATGAAAGGCATGCCACTCAAAATATTTTTCTCTCTCAATTTAAACTTTGAATTCTGGCACCTTTACAAATCCCTACTTCCCTCTGCGAAGGGCCTATCTATTTACTTTATGCAATTTTTATTTTTACTTTGAGTCTCCATCTTCTCTTATAAAGCACCAACTAGGGGGCACTATGGTCGTACTTGAGCATTGGGTATAGCTAATATTTGAGTATGTTTCATGAATGGATCAATGATTGAGCATGATGGGCTAGGGATAACTTTCTTTAGTGTTGATAGTTTGAAAGACATGGTTGCTTGTTGGCATGCTTGAGTATTGAAGTCATTATGTTAAAACTAGACTATTGCTTTGAATCATCTAAAGGTCCAAACGTCCGTGCTACAAAGAAAAGAATATGAGATGAACATGTTAGGCAGCATTCCACATCAAAAATTCTGTTTTTAATATTTACCTACTCGAGGACGAGTAGGAATTAAGCTTGGGGATGCTGATACGTCTCCAATGTATCTATAATTTTTGCTTGTTCCATGCTGTTATATTATCATTCTTGGATGTTTTACAATCACTTTATAGCAACTTTATATCATTTTTTGGGACTAACCTATTGACATAGTGCCAAAGTGCCAATTGTTGTTTTTGCTTGTTTTTTTACTTCGCAGAATATCAATACCAAACGGAGTCCAATCGCGACGAAACGTTTTGGAGATTTTTTTTGGACCAGAAACACCCAGTGGGCCAAAGAAGTGCCAGAAAGGTGGGCTGTGGAGAGCACAACCCACCAGGGCGCGCCAGGGGCCCCCGGCGCGCCCTGATGGGTTGTGCCCTCCATGGGGCCCCTCTCCACCGCCTCTGATGCCTATAAATTCCCAAATATTCATAAAACCCTAGGGGAGTCGACGAGAAACACATCCAGCCGCCGCAAGCTCCAGAGCCTCAAGATCCAATCTAACACCATCACGGAGGGGTTCATCATCCTCATTGGTGAATCTCCGATGATGCGTGAGTAGTCCACCATAGACCTACGGGTCCGTAGGCAGTAGCTAGATGGCTTCCTCTCTCTCTCTCTTTTGATTCTCAATACAATGGTCTCTTGGAGATCTATTTGATGTAAACTTTTGCGGTGTGTTTGTTGGGATCCGATGAATTTTGAGTTCATGATCAGTTTCTATCCATGAATATTATTTGAGTCTTCTTTGATCTCTTATATGCATGATTACTTATAGCCTCGTATTTCTTCTTCGAATCTTTGGTTTAGTTAGGCCAACTAGATCGATTTTTTTTGCCATGGGAAGAGGTGCTTTGTGATGGGTTTGATCTTGCGGTGTCCTTTCCCAGTGACAGAAGGGGCAGCAAGGCACGCATGTATCGTTGCCATTAAGGATAACCAGATGGGTTCTATTCCTACATGAATAGATCTTGTCTACATCATGTCATCGTTCTTATTGCATTACTCCGTTTTCCATGAACTTAATACACTAGATGCATGCTGGATAGCGGTCGATGTGTGGAGTAATAGTAGTAGATTCAGGCAGGAGTTAGTCTACTTATCTTGGACGTGATGACTATATAATGATCATCGCCTTGGATATCATCATGATTATTTTATATTCTATCAATTGCCGAACAGTAATTTGTTCACCCACCATGTGCTATACTCATGAGAGAAGCCACTAGTGAAACATACGGCCCCCGGGTCTACTTTTCCAACATATTGCTTTCCGATCTATCTTTTTTATTTCTTTTGTTTTCAGATCTATTATTCCAAAAACCCAAAAATACCTTGCTGCATTTTTTATTTGCCCTTTTTATTTTGTGTTCTTGAGAGATCTATCTCTCCAATCTATCATTACCTAATCTATCTTTTTACCGTAGAGAGATTGACAACCTCTCTTTCGCGTCGGGTTGCAAGTATTTGTTATTTGTGTGAAAGTGCTGCTTATTAGGTGGTGGTGATCCTCCTACTGGTTCGATACCTTGGTTTCATAACTGAGGGAAATACTTACCGTCGCTGTGCTGCATCATCCCTTCCTCTTTGGGGAAATACCGACGCAGTCTCAAGCCACGTCACGCGATGCGTAGGTCCTCCCTAGCCCGCCCGCTCGCTCGCTAGTGTGCCGTAGACCCGGTTCCGTCGACCCCCGAGCTTCAGCCGCCGCCGCGAGCTAGATTCCGGTGAGCTCCGGCCACCTTAGCACCTCCCGCTGGTCGGAATGAACGCGTGCACGCCTCAGTTCTCGAATGCAACTTGCCGCGTGCCAAATGATGCCTTGTGGGCGATTTTCGAACGGCGCCCGAGCCCTCCGCCGTGAAAGGAGGTCGCCGAAGCTGACCTGGCCCGACCGGGGCCACCCCCCAGTGACACTGGCCCGTGGGCTAGGGGCCACAGTTGACCAGTTGACCACGGTCAACTGGCTGACTGGGCACTGCCTAGTCACTGGCAGTGGGCCACCGTCCCTCCCCCAGGTTATTTTAATCCTAATTGAACTGTTAACTTAATGGAATAATTAGTTTGAACTTAATGAGTCTATGACAGGTGGGCCCCCCTGCTAATTAATCTGTTTTAGTTTGAATTAAACCATGGGTTAACCCTCTATCTATGACCGTTGGGTCCCACACGTTAGGTTTGACCAACCAACAGTCCCTGTTGACTGCTGATGTCAGCATGCTGTCATGCTGATGCAATAAAAGGTTTTTCTAATTAAATTAAATCTGTTTATTTCAGAATATTAATAAAAATTTGAAAATTAATATAAAATAATCTATAACTCAGATGAAAATGTTTTATACAGGAAAGTTGCTTAGAAAAATCCCACGAATCTGAATACGATGTCCGTTCATCTGTCACATGCCCCTAACATGATGAACATGGAACTTTTCCATTTGTTTCATCTGTCTGGTAATAGCCAGAGACCCGGGAAATATCATCAGATATTTTCTCGTTCCGTCTGTGACGTGTAGTACTGTGTTAGCTCATCCCTAGCTCTGCATATTGCCATGTCATGCATCGTGTTACATGTGCTTGCTTGTATTTATTGTTTCTTCCCCCTCTTCTCTCCGGTAGACACTGAGACTGACGCTGCTGCCGGTTACGACTACACAGCTGACGTTCAGCCACTTGCCGCAGAGCTTCCAAGCAAGCACCCCCCTTGATCATTCCGACATCGCCCATTTCTTTCTCTCTCATGCTTGCATTAGACTTTGCTACTGTTGTAGATAGCTCCTATTCTGATGCATAGCCTGTTTATCTTAAACTGCTATTATACCTTACTGCATATCAAATGCTTAGTATAGGTTGATTAGTGATTCCCCGTGACCCCTTAGTCCCAGTTGCCCCCGCTTCATCATCGACGACTCGAAGACTCGATCAACAGATCGACAAGCCATGCCCATCACATTCACCGCACCCCCGCCCCTTAGTTGTACGACTCCACAGAGCTACTATCGGGTACCGAGGGTGACACCTCGTGAAGTACTCATGATGTTAACTCTGTAGCATAGCTAGTCGGTCGTGGTTATCGAGGGTGATTCCTCCTTCACCACTCCCGACGAAGATTCTGTCGTGCAACTCCTCAAGCGTGAACCATCGAGGGTGATTCCTCTCTGGTCACCTTGACGATTACATCGGGTGGGATCCTTCGAGGGTGACTCCTCGGGTTTCCCCCTTGGTGTTATGGACACACGGATACTTTGACTTTACTACAGATACATGTTGAGCTCAGGATGACCTGGATGGTGTTGGTGTAATAATGACGAGGCGTGGTCGGGCATTCTTGGCCCTTGCCGCAAGTCCTCGACATGGAGCGACAGTACCAGATATCATGGATCATCGATCGTCACCGTAGTTAACAAAACATTAATGGGTTTGGATATGTGATCTGAGAAGGCCTCTGGCTTGTTTTCGCTCTAACCACCACACGGGAATAAGTATGGGCACTCTGCGTCGTACATTCAACCGAAAGCTCTTCAGATGTCACAGTTGAGCGGCACGCACCCGGGTGGCCCGCATAAGCATCGTCTTTGTATAAAGATGTGCCAGGACTCACACTGGCCATCCACGTAACGCACAGGATTGCGAAGGGAGATTGGCCCATGACCCCTTTGCGATTAGGATGTAGACCGGCGTGTGGCCTCTCTGTTAAGCCTAGGTAGGACTACATCGTGTCGATCAGCCGAGGCCGGGCATGACCTGGAAAGTCTATCTGGCCAGAGTTAATCGAGCGTGTTGGGAAAGTTTGTGCACCCCTACAGGGAAGTATATCTATTCGAAAGCCGTGTCCACGGTAACGGACGCTCGGAGTTGTATCCTGATCTTACAACTAGAACTGGAGATTTTGAAATGAATGTGTTGGCTCCAGGATTGCTTTCTCGCAGGAAGTCGAGGAAGAATCATTGGGCGTGGTTAAATAAAACTTGCTACTTTAATTATGCTAATCTGCACTCTTCTAATGCTGCAAGACCTTGAAGATGCTAGTCTTCGATAGGACTAGGCCTTCCCCCCTCTATTCTGGCATTTATGCAGTTATTTCAAAGATATAACCCCATTCCTTTGATACTGATGCATATTCTAGTATAGTTCTGATATAAGTCTTGCGAGTACTTTGGATGAGTACTCACCGCTGCTTTGCTCCCCCTTTTCCCCTTGATACGTTACCACGATCAGATGACGGAGCCCAGGAGGCGTATGATCCCACCGACGACCACTACTACACCGACGGAGCCTACTACTACGTGGAGACCACCCCCGACCAGCAGTAGGATAGGAGGTTCCCAGGCAGGACGCCTTGCCTCGTTCGATCCATTTCTTATGTTTGTGCTAGCCTTCTTAAGGAAAACTTGATTAGTTATGTCTGTACTCAGATAATATTTGCTTCCGCTGACTCGTTTGAATTTGAGCTTATGTATTCGAGCCCTCGAGGCCCCTGGCTTGCATTATGAAGCTTGTATGACTTTAATTTGTGTCTAGAGTTGTGTTGTGACATCTTCCCATGAGTCCCTAATCTTGGTCGTACACAATTGCATGTATGATTAGCGTACGATCAAAAGGGGGGCGTCACAAGTTGGTATCTGAGCCAACTACGTGTAGGTAGCCCCCTTTCCAACTCCTTGGTCGAAGTTGAGTCTAGTACTTGAAAAACTTTTACTAACATTGTTGTGTGGCTTACAGGCCCACATCTCAATTGGGTGGTATTAGGATCTTTTATTCCTCTCCTATACTCTGGGTTCTGATCTCTCTTCTATTTCGGGTTAAAGTTTTACTAACTCTAACATTAGGTTCTCGTAATCACATCTGCCTGGAGAGCCGCTTCATCGACAATTGTTATCTTTTGAAGTTATGATGCACACACTGTCTTTTGATATCTTTGAACCTCCTTTTATAGATTCGTCCCGCTAGGAAGCTTGTTCGTCTGACTATGGCTGTTGATACGACTAGGTTCCCGGCCATTCTGGTTGACCTCTTGACCAGGCTGGGATATCGCTGGTACCCCGAGTACACTGTTTACGAGGACTACCGCGAGTTCAACCAGGAGCAGTATGAAGCTGTGATGGTTATCTGGGATCGGCGGGACCGCTCTATCACTGAGCTGCACACCTATCGTGGTGTTGGAGTGACCATTGAGATGGTAGCTCATGATGCTGCCTATGCTGCTATTGTCCGTCTCCGTGCAGAGAACCCCCGCTTGGAGGAGACGGCATTCAGATACATCCCGTATGTCCCCGTTGGGGTCGATACTAGAGCTGACACCGAGGTCTACACCCCTTATGTGCGGCAGCGTAACGACCGATCCTACACCGCTGTCTGCACCCCCTACGTGAGTCATCGCTATGACTCGCAGGTTCTGGTGCAGTACACTGAGACGCTGGCGTGCTATCCGAGATCAGACTGTTGAGTTGTACGTCACCCGTACTCATCTTTATGACGCTATGACACAGTTGACACCAGCAGTCAGAGCGAGGATGCATCCAGAGTACATCCTTTACCCGCGCAAGACAGAGCTGCCACCAGGTCTTGAGTGGCCTATTGTTGGAGGTCGTACTCCTTCACGTGGACCTTTGCTTCCCGCTCTGGACCAGTATCTGCATCAGAGTGTTCATGGATTGCAGAATTCTGCCCCTAGGTTTGCTATTCGGAGTCACCAGTAGTTACCTGGCTTCAGTGGTTGTCCCCCACGTTGATGTAGCATATCGCTATGTCCCGTTGTTGTATCCCTCTACCGCGTGCTTGTGCGCTGCCTAGTTTGTCTAGGTTTTTTACCTTTTCGGACATCTACCGCTGGTTTGTAATGGACCTATGTATGGATCTATATGTCATGCTTGACTACTATGATGTATCTATTGCACTTCCTTTATTTGTGCATGTTACTTCATGAAAGATTCATTGTCTTTGTCAATACTCAATGCTAAACTACCACTGTTATAATTAAACAGGATGGTTAGGCCAGCTGGTCATGGCCGTGGTGCGCCCGAGCCACCACCACCGCCTGAATACATGGCTGGAATGATACAGCAGTTTGAGCTGAACCGTCAATTCACGCAATGGCTCATGGATCAGTTTCCTCGGTCGAACGTGAATCAACAACAGGCCGCAGTAACTCTGCAAGACTTTGTGCGCCTCAACCCTGTTGCGTACCGCAGCTCAACTCAGCCGCTTGACGCTGATGACTGGCTCCGTGACATCACCTATGAGTTGGAGTCTGCCAACGCCCCACTGGCCAGCTATGTCACCTTTGCGGCATACTTCTTGAAGGGCCCCGTTGCTCAATGGTGGGACAGTCACAGGCGTTCACAGCCTGTTGAAACCGTCATCACTTGGACGAAGTTCCAAGCTGCTTTCTGTGCCCGCTACATTCCCCAGGGAATTTTGGACAGGAAGAAGCGCGAGTTCCGCAACCTCACCCAGGGCAACAAGACTGTGGATGCTTATCAACGGGAGTTTCTGGACTTGTCCCGCTATGCTGAAGAAGACATCGCAACTGATGCTCGTAGGAAGGAGAAATTCCGCAAAGGCCTTCACCCTGATATCAAGCTTGTGCTCCTTGTTCAGGATTATGATAACTTCGCCACTCTGGTGAACAAGGCCATCCAGGCTGAAACTGGTCTGTAGGACTACAAGGACAACATCAAGCGCAACCGGGACGTGGGCTCATCGTTGGGCTCATCAACTCAGAAGCGCAGGATATGGATTCCTCACAACATGTACCATGCACCTGCTCCAGCTCCAAGGCCGTCCTATGCTGCACCTCGCCTGCCTCCTCCATCACCAAGGCAGCCAAGACTTCCAGCTCCACCACCCCGAGTTCCTACTTCCCGTCCTGAGGACGGGTTGTGCTTCAAGTGTGTCCGTCCAGGTCACCATGCCAGAGATTGCAGGCAGAATCAGAATCAGCTTGCACTGCCTTCCAACCAGCCTCGCAACAACAATGCCAGGCCTGCTTATGGTCGTGGTCAGACTAACAACATTGAACTGAATGAAGCTCAAGACCAGCCTGCTACTGTGATGGGTACCCTTCTTGTTAACTCAGCTCCATCTTGTGTATTGTTTGATAGAGGAGCATCGCATTCTTTGATGTCTGAAGATTTTGCATACATGCATGAACTTAAATGCGAAGAGATGAATGTCCCAATAGTGGTAAACACCCCCGCGGGCCAATGCCGAACCTCCATGGTTAGCCACAACGTCCCCATTGAAATTGAAGGGTTAGAGTTCCATGTCTCTCCCATTATGTTGAAGTCTTCTAATATTGACCTCATTCTGGGAACGGATTGGTTGAAACCTCATACGGCTTCGATCGTTTGCGCCACCAAAACCGTCCACATCCTACACCCTTCTAATGAGATAGTAAGCTACCATGCTAATCTTGTTCGAAATGCCGAAGCCCGGATTTATGCCTTAAACACATTGCATGCATCACCTCCTGAGAGGATTGAAAACATCCCAGTTATCCGGGATTTCCAAGATGTCTTTCCAGAAGAACTTCCAGGGATTCCCCCTGCCAGAGCTGTCGAGTTTGTCATCGACTTAGTACCCGGTACCATTCCTATAGCCAAGCGACCTTATAAGATGCCTCCTCATGAACTCTTTGAGCTTAAGGAAGAAATTGACAATTCGCTTCGTCAAGGGTTCATTCGTCCAAGTTCCTCTGCATGGGGATCACCTCTCTCTTTGTCAAGAAGAAGGATGGTATGAACCGTTTGGTCCAAGACTATCGTCCCATCAACCAAGCAACAATCCAGAACAAATATCCGCTTCCTCGGATCAGCAATCTGTATGATCAACTTGCTGGTTCCTCAGTGTTTTCTAAACTCGACTTGAGGTTGGGTTACCACCAGATCCATGTTGATGAAGAGGATATTCCAAAGACGGCATTCGTTACTCGCTATGGTTCATACGAGTACACCGTCATGTCTTTAGGCTTAACCAATGCTCCAGCAACATTCTCTCGTCTAATGAATTATATCTTCATGGACTACCTCGACAAGTTCGTCATGGTTTATCTGGATGATATCCTGGTGTTCTCCAAGAATAAACAAGAGCATGCCGAACATCTTCGTCTTGTACTGGAGAAGCTTCGAGAGCATCAGCTTTATGCCAAGTATTCCAAGTGTGAGTTCTGGTTGGACGAGGTGACCTACCTTGGTCATGTGATCTCCAAAGATAGTATTGTCGTCAACCCAGAACGAGTTCAGGCCATTCTTGACTGGACTCCCCCAAAGAATGTTAAGCAAGTCAGAAGTTTTCTCGGACTTGCCACCTATTGCCATAGTTTTGTCGACAACTTCTTCAAGATTGCAAAGCCCTTAACCAATCTGCTTCACAAAGGCGTTAAGTATGAATGGACAGACAAATGTCAGGAAAATTTCCAAGCACTCAAGGACAAGCTGACAACTGCTCTAGTGCTTGCTCCTTCGGATTCTCGGAAGGACTTCATCATTTATTGCGACGCTTCTCGTCAAGGATTAGGCTGTGTCCTAATGCAAGAACACAGAGTGATTGCTTATGCTTCACGACAGTTGTGTCCTCATGAAGAGAACTATCAAGTTCATGACCTCGAACTTGCTGCGGTTATCTATGCACTGCTATTATGGCGACCTTACCTTCTCGGTAATCGTTGTGAAGTCTACACCGACCATCAAAGTCTGAAGTATCTGCTTACTCAGCCAGATTTGAATCACCGTCAGAGGCGATGGCTGGAAGCAATTACGGACTATGACTTCGGTATATCTTATACCCCTGGCAAGGCTAACGTGATGGCCGATGCCTTGAGCCAAAAAGCTTATTGCAGAAACTACATGGTTGAGAAAGCTAATCCCCACCTTCATGAAGAGCTTCGCAAATTGAATCTGCACATTGTTCCATAGGGTTCTCTTAATAACCTTGTCATGGAACCGACTCTTCTGAGAGCTATTAAGTCCGCACAAGACAAGGATGCTTACATCCTTAGGATGAAAGAAGATCTTGACTTAGAGCAATTCAAGGAATTCTAGCTTGCTGAAGATGGAACTTTGTACTTCAGGGATCGTATTTGTAAGGTAACGCAGTAGAAAACAAAAAATTTCTGACCTACGCACCAGCCCAGGACCACTATGGAGACAACATACAAGGTTTGATCTTTTTCGTTACCGACTCGTAGCGCAGCGGAAGTAGAGTCGATGACGATCGGCGGTGCAGATCCCCGCAGCTAGGATTTACAACCTCCCAACTACGAGGATGTATACCCTCATCTGCCCCTCGGACAGCCCTCCGGGAGGCGGTCGGATAGTCCCCCGGACGGTGTCGCGGACAGCCCTTCGGGAGGACCTTCGAAACTCGGACGGTCACTTGGACAGCCCTTCGGGAGGACCTTCGAAACTCGGACGGTCACTCGGACAGCCCTTCGGGAGGACCTTCGAAACTCGGACGGTCACACGGACAACCCTTCGGGAGGCACTCTTGAACTAAGACCGAAACTACGATCTCTCTACAGAGTTGCACACATACGGTGTCATCTATCCGGTAGGGCTTCGCCGTCCAGAACTAGTTCCTGCCGGAACCCAGACAGCCTTTCGGCTCTACGAAACTATTTCGCTGGGAGGGAGAGAGAAGGCCAGATCATGCATGGCTTGTGTATGAGAGCAAGAGTGTGGTTTGGGGCAGCCCATCCACTTCTATTTATAGGAAAGCCAAGGGGCAAAATTGGCATACAAAAGTACCAAAGTGCCCCTACTTTATGTCATACATAAAAGAATAAAGGGCAAAAAGGTGTGCCATGTGGAGCTCCATGAAGGAGCACCACCATGGCCGGCCACCGTCATGGGGGACCCCCCCAAGGGGGCTTCCTTAGTGCCTAAGGCATTCTAGAAGCCTTTTGGGAAAATCCCAAAAGGTGCTTTCCATAAAAATCCAAAAAAGCACTTTCACTATTCACGACGACATTTTTCAGCGTCCGTTGGAACTGAAAATATTTATGTGGGCTTAGAACATTTCCAGTACCCACAAAAATAATTTTCAACGGGTTCCGGAACAATTCCGGATTAGTGATTTTCATCTGCGAAAAGCATCCGAAGTGGTTCCGGCAGCTCCGGAACATTTCCGATTTTTCTTCCGGAAAATTCCCAGAAGTTTCCAGAATGATTCTGGCACCCTCCAAGAATTATCAGGCATGTGCCAAAACCAATTTGACTTAATGGTATCCCCTGAAACAACTTTTCAGTTTTACCGAAACTGTTCCGGTGTTCTCTTTGCGGAACTTTTCCGCTGTGCGAAACTTTTCCGGTGTCCGAAACTTTTCCGGTGATTTTCTCTCAGACTCCCTGTTTAGTATTCAGCAGATAGATGACCCTTAAGCGTGTGACCCTATAGGTTTGGTGAAGTATAGACATGACCCGGAACCCCTTCCGATCAATGATCAACATCGGAGCCGTGGACACCCATATTGACCCCTATACCCACACGAATGAATATTCGTGTGAACCTCCAGTTGCCGTGTGCTATTCCTGTTGCTTCGCGATATGTTACAAATACCCGAGGTGAGACATGTTGGCATCCCCGTGGATCAACAACTTGTCCACTATGCTAGTTACCTCGTTACCGGTATTGTTCTCTTTTCTCGTTCCCGTGTTCCGGCATCCCCGTGATCAAATCACAAAGTGTCTGGCCAGACGATGATGGATACTGTAACACCGAGAGGGCCCAGAGATATCTCTCCATCGTCGGAGGAGAAAATCCCAATCTTGAGCTATCAAGTTACTTGACATACTTTCCCATGAACCCGTAAGCCGCCGTAATAGCCATCCAGTAACGGATGACGTTTAACAAACCCCAAAGTTCATGAATCAAGCATGAAGAAACTCGATACTCTCATGGTCCGAGGAATCATGCAAACGTTAACCATCTCTGTGTTATAAACCATATAACTAGTGACGAATGTATCTCATAGCATAACATCAATTCGGGTCGATTCAACACAAATGTTCTTCTAACATTGTGCCCTCAAAATTGCCGGCATAGCCATGCCCATGATCTGGAAAACAGGATCATCATGCAATACTTGAGCCAGTCTTAGAGTCCAGACTAGGAATACATTTTACCGTTTATTATTCCACACGTGCATATGAGTCTTCCTCCGAGCCTCGTGGTTATTGCAGACTCGAGAACCATAGTAGTTATAGCATGGAACATAAACCTAATTATGAACAGGGAGATAATCAATAACATTTATTATTGCCTCTAGGGCATATCTCCTACAGACTCCCACTTGCACTAGAGTCAATAATCTAGTCAATGCTAATGCACTTTACACATGTGGCACACTGGTGTAAAATATGCTTCGCATGTGGTATAGCCTGATGTCCAACGGATCTGACGACTTCAGCTCCGTGTGTAACTTTGCATATCCTTGCGTTTTCACGTTTTCACAAAATTCATATTTTGTGTGGACTTGGCTTTGCATATGTGTGAATCATTGGTCGAAACCTGATTCCTCAGACTGAGCTATGGAGCAACTATCTGCAATAGTGTCCCATAGACCAAAGCCATCTTGGAACCATACTAAGTTCATGAATGAACTATATGATTCAACAACTTCTTTATCGCTTCTAAAGCATCAACATACTTAGCCTTTGTTATAGAATTCGCCACAGTAACCTGTTAAGAACATTTCCAACTTACCGTGCCACCGTATTGTGTATCACACAAAACCCTTAACTTAAATCGAAAATCGCATGGAGCATTGATGAAGACTGTATCGATGTAATTACTTACAACGAGCACTTCATAATCTCTGCTTGCGAGAAAACATGTCATCAGTACTGCTCTAGTACTCAATGACATCTTTCACGGTTGTCCCATGATCAGTACTTTGATCACTTTGGTATCTATACTCGCAACAGTTTGGAAGACTCGGACATATCTGGTTGATTTACATACCATGGAATACATGATTAATCCAAACACAGAGGTGTGTGGAATATCCATCATGTATTTTGCTCATCAGTGTTTTGGGACACCGAGTCTTGCAAAAACTCTTTCCATGTGACTTCGGCAAGAATCACTCCTTGACGGTTTTTCAATGCTAAAAGGTTTTAGCATTTTGTCAATATGTATCTTTGCTCAGCCCCATTAGGTAAATCTATCTCCATAGATCATCATGCCTAATATCAAGGCTATTTAGCCCAAGCACTTCTTCGAAAAAACTATTTTCAAATGAAGTTCTAATTCGTGTCAAGAAATTTATTTCCAACTAACAATGTGTCAAGCACACAAGGTTTTTAGAAATATTATTATGCTCCCACTTACTTTCTTGAATCACAAGCATCTTCGTTACCCATTGATGAAGTCAAAAACCCTTTTCGACCATTTCATCAAAACACGAAGATTCCAACTCCATTTTGCTCTCTTCTATCCATTGCTGGAACTCCGAAGTTTGCATACTTACTAGCATCATCTGGACAGACAAAATACCTTGGACTGTAACACATGCAAGTCCTTGGTTACATTTCCATCAGATGGAAATCCTTTCGTCATCCATGTTTCATATCTCATGACTGAAATATGTATTAATTGCTAGTTTAACCCGAACCGACTTTAAGCATCGCTACGGTGAAACAACCTCAACGTAGTCAACTCCTTGAACTTGTTATTTCAACAAGTCGAGCTTTATGGATAAAACATTTTTATCCGTATCAGTTTTAAGTTCCATAAATATTCGTTAGACTCTAAGTCTTCCGAAAGGTGTATCAAGATTTTAATCTTGAATAACTTATATGGAAACTATCTCGGATTGTATTGGCATTTAGCCAATTTCGGAATCAGGGCCCATCAACGCTTCCTTATGTATCGTAGGTATACTGTTGTCTAACAACAATATCTCGTATGCACACCTGAGAGGTTTGCACGAGCCTTGCCTATGTGGTTCAGCTGCAAGTTCGACCGAAGTCCATACATTTTATTGAAGAGACTTCCGTATCAGTCGCGGTAGGTAACTCTGGAATTACTTCCAAGGTCTCTTTCCTTTGATCTGATGACGAAGATACTGTTTATCTCGTCGAGTTGCACTGTTCTCCCACTCACCCTTTTGAAAGAACCATTTTCTTACCGTTCTTTGTGGCAAACCTATTTGCCTCGGTATAGTGGTGGGGGAATACCCAATGACTTGGGATAACCTACAAAATAGCACTTCTCTGATTTGGAATAGGTTTGTAACCTTTTACACAAGCCCCATATTCCAAATGTTAAGAAAAGATATAACATGGTTGGGCGTACCATACCATGATGTTATTTCAACAGACCTGATGGAGCTCTTTTCAGTGTAAAAGCCGCAGTCTCTAAAGCATCACTTTAAAAGGGATAATGGCAAATTTATTTATGTCATCTTTGATCTTACCATGTCATAAATGGTTCGATTACATCTTCACGGACTTTCCACTTGCAGTGGTGTTCCGGGAGGTGCAAGTTATGAAACTCCTTTCATAACTCATCAGACATTCGCTAAACTTGTAACTCAAATATTCCTTTCTGCAATCGAATTGTAGAAACATAATTTTCTTGTTACAATAACTTCTACTTCATTTTTGAAAACCTTATGAATGAATTCAAAAGATCCAAACTTACGTCTCATCAACTAAATATCCATATATCTACTTTAGTCATTTCTGAAGATAGATAAATCCACTACTTGCAACAACATTTATTGGACTACACACATCATAATGTATGATCATCAATATGTTCTTTGCTCGTTCCTTATGGCTTGTGAACGGTATTTCAGTCACTTCACTTTTCAGAGGAAAGTTGCAAGTGTCAGATGATTCAAAATCAAACAACTTCATAATCCATCATAATGGAATTTTTCCTTGCGGGTTTCTCCAATGTGACCAAATGCAGTGCCACACATGTGTGGTATTCTTTTAGTCTTGCGACATTTAGTGTCAGTGTCATGAATGTATCATATTACTATCAATATTCATAACATACATCCCATCTTGGATGGAAGTATGGCCCTTCATGTTATTCATAATACTGAACAACAATTGTTGTTTTTATGAACAACTCTTTTGCAACAAACATTGTGCAATGGCCTAGAGTGTATGAAACTCTAAAATGAATTATGAAAGTAAACACAGAGGTAATATATTATTATCAACATTCATAACATACATCTCATTCATAATGAAAGTATGGCCCTTATGTTATTCATAACTGTAGGAGATATGCCCTAGAGGCAATAATAAATGATATTATTTATCTCCAAGTTCATAATTATGTTTATGTTCCATGCTATAACTGCTATGGTTCTCGAGTCTGCAATAACCACAAGGCTCGGAGGAAGACTCATATGCACGTGTGGAATAATAAACGGTAAAATGTATTCCTAGTCTTGCCTCTAAGACTGGCTCAAGTATTGCATGATGATCCTGTTTTCCTGATCATGGGCATGGCTATGCCGGCAATTTTGAGGGCGCAATGTTGGTAGAACACTTGTGTTGAATCGACCCGAATTGATGTTATGCTATGAGATACATTCGTCACAAGTTAATGGTTAATAACACAGAGATGGTTTACGTTTGCATGATTCCTTAGACCATGAGAGTATCGAGTTTCTTCATGCTTGCTTCATGAACTTTGGGGTTTGTTAAACGTCATCCGTAAATGGGTGGCTATTACGGCGGCTTACGGGTTCATGGAAAAGTATGTCAAGTAACTTGATAGCTCAAGATTGGGATTTGCTCCTCCAACGATGGAGAGATATCTCTGGGCCCTCTCGGTGTTATGGTATCCATCATCGTCTGGCCAGACACTTTGTGATTTGATCACGGGGATGCCGGAACACAGGAACGAGAAAAGAGAACAATACCGGTAACGAGGTAACTGGCATAGTGGACAAGTTGTTGATCCACGGGGATGCCAACATGTCTCACCTCGGGTATTTGTAACATATCATGAAGCAACAGGAATAGCACATGGCAACTGGAGGTTCACTCGAATATTCATTCGTGTGGGTATAGGGGTCAATATGGGTGTCCACGGCTCCGATGTTGATCATTGATCGGAAGGGGTTTCGGGTCATGTCTATGCTTCACCGAACCTATAGGGTCACACGCTTAAGGGTCATTTATCTGTTGAATACTAGACAGGGAGTCTGAGAGAAATTCACCTAAAAAGTTTCGGAGACAACGGAAGAGTTCCGGAGAGAGAACACCGGAAGAGTTTCGGTAAAACCGAAAAGTTGTTTCGGAGTGTACCATAAAGTCAAATTGGTTTCGGCACATGCCTTGAAATTATTGGAAGGTACCAGAATTGTTCTGGTAACTTCTGAGATTTTTGAGAGACAAAAACCGGAAATGTTCCGGACTGCCGGAACCACTTTAGTTGCTTTTCACAGATGAAAATCACTAAACCGAAAAGTTGTTTCGGAGTACACCATAAAGTCAAATTGGTTTCGGCACATGCCTGATAATTCTTGAAGGGTGCCAGAATCGTTCTGGAAACTTTCTGGAATTTTCCGGGATGAAAACCGGAAATGTTCCGGAGCTGTCGGAACCGCTTCAGATGCTTTTCGCAGATGAAAATCACTAAACCGGAATTGTTTCGGAACGCATTGAAAATTATTTTAGTGGGTACTGGAAATGTTCTAAGCCCACATAAATATTTTCAGTTCGAACGGACGCTGAAATATGTCGTCGTGAATAGTGAAAGTGCTTTTTGGATTACTTTATGGAAAGCCACCTTTTGGGGCTTTACTCACAAATATCTCTAGGGATGACATGGAAGGATATGGGCTGCCCACTTGCTTTTACTTTTGTGCCCTTGTGAAGGGCATTTTGGGTATTTCAAGTGTCACCCTACCCCTTGGGTTTTCCTATAAATAGAGGTGGAGATGCACTCTCCACTCTCACTCTTTCTCACATACAAGTGCCATGCATGATCTGGCTTTCTCTCTCCCTCCCAGCGAAATAGTTTCGTAGAGCCGAAAGGCTGTCTGGGTTCCGGTGGGAACTAGTTCTGGACGGCGAAGCCCTGCCGGATAGATGACACCGTATGTGTGCAACTCTGTAGAGAGATCGTAGTTTCGGTCTTAGTTCGAGGGTCCTCCCGAAGGGCTGTCCGAGTTTCGAGGGTCCTCCCGAAGGGCTGTCCGAGTGACTGTCCGAGTTTCGATGGTCCTCCCGAAGGGCTGTCCGTGACACCGTCTGGGGGACTGTCCGACCGCCTCCCGGAGGGCTGTCCGAGGGGCGGATGAGGGTATACATCCTTGCGGTTGGGAGGTTGTAAATCCTAGCTGCGGGGATCTGCACCGCCGATCGTCATCGACTCTACTTCCGCTGCGCTACGAGTCGGTAACGAAAAAGTTCAAACCTTGTATGCAGTCTCCATAGTGGTCCTGGGCTGGTGCGTAGGTCGGAAATTTTTGGTTTCTGCTGCGTTACCCAACAGTGGAATCATGAGCCGTGCTATGCGTAGATGCAGGTTGCGATCTAGAATACATAGAGATGTATGGGTGTTGCACAATATAATTAGGTAGTAGATGAGTTCTATTACTGAAAATTATTTGTGCGGGTAGCAGATGAAATCTGTTACCCGATGTTCTTGTTGCTTCCCTGGAATTTGCATATTTCTGATCTTGATAACAGCATGGTGTAGTTTCAATGTTCTGGCACTCCGCGATCCTGATTGATCAACGAAGTACTAACAGTTCATTGAATTCCATCGTAGTTAAAAAGAAAGATGAAATTTCGCAGACGAAAGGGCAATGCAGATATGATCTGCACGGGGGTCATGCGTATGACGAAGTTTAGTATGGGGCTCGAGATTTTATTATCTCGTGTTTCATACACTCCGTAATGTTAATCTAGCGACTTGGATTATCATGCTTGATGATGGACGTTGGTAGCTTCGGTTTGTTTCGAAACCTTAGAAGCCACGTAAAACAAGTTTTTGCATGAACCTTTTAGAGACGTCTAACTTGGTTTTGCAGGATGGTTTGCATGTGCATATGATGTGGTATAGCAGTGCTCATATTAATTTGATTATGTATGAGATGACTATATGATGTAATATTAACATGACCTGTGTGTCATGATTCGGCATGATGGCTGGAGCCATATGATTGTCACCTTAATGACCTGCGTGTCAACCTTAAGTAATGCACTTATTTTATTAGCTATAGAGATAGCAATATTATCTGGTGCATCGACAAGGTGGTGGTAATCTTCGCGAAGGTGAACACCAACGCGAATGCCGAAGACGACATGTACACATGAGTACGAACGATTAGGGATGTGTGAGGCGGGTGAGGTCAGACCTCGCAGCGAGATCACTTGGTTGTCTAGACGTTCAGGCAGGACAGTCCTGAGCTCGGAACACACGCATCGAAAGATGAACAAGAGTCACATGGAGATGTGATTGGCAAGTTGGCCTACCGATTGAAATTCACGTCATCAGTGATGAACCCGTCAATGGCGTCGAATTGAAATGCGGATCTTGTATCACTCACAATCAATTATGAGAGATATTGATTTGAGTGGGAGCACACTGTTGAATTAACTTCTTTTAATTCTCAGTGCAATTAATTTGGAACACTGTCTAAGTGTGATTTGCAAAATAGTTGTAGAATAATGGCTCGCATTTCCACCTTCCCTGTTAAAATTGAATAAGCTGTTAAATATCTGGTTAAAACTTTACGGTTGGTAACGTAATGTGAGGATTGTCCTCAAGAGTGCCGAGAAGGACTTTGTCCTATCGCATACTTTCGGTATTCTCCCGCTAATGCTATGGATGATAAGACTCTCGTCCTTCGATCCAAAAGCTAAAATTCTGTTACGGTCAAGTGAAATATGTTTGCTTCCCTGAGACCCAAACTTCGAAAGTTTGGATAGTTATGTGATATTCATGGAATCTGAAAATCATTTTCAGAGACAGACAAAGGCTAAAAGATATGAAATATCCAAAGCAATGTTTGTTTGCAAAACATTAGTAAAGTGTATACTATGCATTTGACTGATAAGAGAGGGATCCAGAAGAACGCCTATCATATGATGATGGTGAATAAAACAACAACTTAAAGAGAAAGGAAGTGTCCGAAGGGTGTTAGTCAAACTTTCACGCCTAGGAAGTCCGGGGCTAACGCCACTCTTAAGTTGGGTGCTTCTTCTGAGAGTAGGAGAAATACTGAAAGTTAAACTGTTAGAAGTATAAAGGCAAAAGGAATGAAGACTGGAATATCCAGCTCATGTATGAATGTCATACAAGTTTTTGATGTATAGAAGGTTGGTCAAAAATATAGTTCTTGGGAATTATGGTTAAACATGTTAATCGCTAATTCTTGGGTATTGTGAGTTAATCACAAAGATACCCGCTCGATTGCATTCTGTTGCAACTCGATGTAAGAACTATTATGGCCTGAAAGACTAGCCAGGAATGAGGTTTAGATACATGCAGGGAACATAGTAAATGTTACTATGCCTTCCATCGGTGTATTCCCTATGTATTTACTTTCATAATTCATTTTAGAGTTTCACACTCTAGCCCTTTGCATAAGGTATCTTGCAAGAAGGTTGTTCATAAGAGAACTTTTGATGTTCGGTGTTATGAATAACATAAGGGCCATACTTTCATTAAGAAAGAGACGTATGTTATGAATATTGATATTAATACATTACCTCTGGGTTTACTTTCATAATTCATTTTAGAATTCATACACTCTAGCCCATTGCACAATGATTGTTGCAAAAGAGTTGTTCATAAAACAACAATTGTTGTTCAGTATTATGAATAACATGAAGGGCCATGCTTCCATCAAAGATGGGATGTATGTTATGAATATTGATGGAAATATGATACATCCATAACACTGACGCTAAATGTCGCAAGACTAAAAGAATTCCACATGTGTGTGGCACTGCATTTGGTCACATTGGAGAAACCCGCATGGAAAATTCCATTATGATGGATTTTGAAGTCGTTTGATTTTGAATCATCTGACACTTGCGACTTTCCTCCAAAAGGTGAAGTGACTAAAATACTGTTCACAGGCCATAAGGAATGAGCAAAGAACATATTGGTGATCATACATTATGATGTGTGTAGTCCAATAAATGTTGTTGCAAGCAGTGGATTTATCTATCTTCAGAAATGACTCAAGTAGATATATGGATATTTACTTGTTGAGATGTAAGTCTGGATCTTTTGAATTCATTCATAAGGTTTTCAAAAATGAAGTAGAAGTTATTGTAACAAGAAAATTATGTTTCTGCAATTTGATTGCGGAAAGGAATATTTGAGTTACAAGTTTAGCGAATGTCTGATGAGTTGTGAAAAGAGTTTCAAAACTTGCACCTCCCGGAACACCATTGCAAGTGGAAAGTCCGTGAAGATGTAATCGAACCATTTATGACATGGTAAGATCAAACATGACATAAATAAATTTGCCATTATCCCTTTTAAGGTGATGCTTTAGAGACTGTGGCTTTTACACTGAAAAGAGCTCCATCGGGTCTGTTGAAATGACGCCATGGTATGGTACGCCCAACCATGCTATATCTTTTCTTAACATTTGGAATATGGGGCTTGTGTAAAAGGTTACAAACCTATTCCAAATCAGACAAGTGCTACTTTGTAGGTTATCCCAAGTCATTGGGTATTCCCCCACCACTATACCGAGGCAAAGGATTTGACCACAAAACGGTATGCTTTTGAAAGAGAATAGTTCTTACAAAAGGTGAGTGGGAGGACAGTGCAACTCGACGAGATAACCAGTATCTTCGTCATCAGATCAAAGGAAAGAAACCTTGGAAGTGATTCCGGAGTTTCCTACTGCGACTGATATGGAAGTCTCTACAATAAAATGTATGGACTTCGGTTGAACTTGCAGCTGAACCACGTAGGCAAAGCTCGTGCAAACCTATCAGGTGCGCAAACGAGATATTGTTGTTAGACAACAGTATACCTACAATACACAAGGAAGTGTTGATGGGCCCTGACTCCGGAATTGGCTAAATGCCAATACAATCCAAGATAGTTTCCATATAAGTGATTCAAGATTAAAATCTTGATACACCTTTCGGAAGACTTAGAGTCTAACGAATATTTATGGAACTAAAACTGATACGGAAAAAAATGTTTTATCCATAAAGCTTGACTTGTTGCAATAACAAGTTCAAGGAGTTGACTACGATGAGATTGTCTCACCGTAGCGATACTTAAAGTCGGTTCGGGTTGAACTAGCAATTAATACATATTTCAATCATGAGATATGAAACATGGATGACAAAAGGATTTCCATCTGATGGAAATGAAACCTAGGACTTGTATGTGATACAGTCCAAAGTAATTTGTCAATCCAGAGGATGCTAGTAGGTATGCAAACTTCAGAGTTCCAGCGATGGACAGAAGAGATCAAAGAGGAGTTGGATTCTTCGTGTTTGGATGAAATGGTCAAAGGGGTTTGACTTCATCAATGGATAACGAAGATGCTTCTGATTCAAGAAAGTAAGTGGGAGCATAATAATATTTCTAAAAACCTTGTGTGCTTGACACATTGTTAATTGGAAATAAAATTTCTTGACACGAATTATTACTTCATTTGAAAATAGTTTTTCGATGAAGTACTTAGGCTAAATAGCCTCAATATTAGGCATGATGATCTATGGAGATAGATTTACCTAATGGGGCTAAGCAATGGATACATAATGACAAGGTGCTAAAACCTTTAAGCATTTAAAACGCCAAGGAGTGATTCTTGCCGAAGTCACATGGAAAGAGTTTTGCAAGACTCGGTGTCTCAAAACACAGATGAGCAAAATACATGATGGTGATTCCACACACTCTTGTGTTTGGATTAATCATGTATTCCATGGTATGTAAAAACAACCAGATATGTCCAATACTCCAAAGTTGTTGCGAGTATAGATACCAAAGTGATCAAAAGTACTGATCATGGGACAACAGTGAAAGATGTCATTAGGTACTAGAGTAGTACTGATGACATGTTTTCTCGCAAGCAGAGATTATGAAGTGCTCGTTGTAAGTAATTACATCGATACAGTCTTCATCAATGCTCCATGCGATTTTCGATTTAAGTAAAGGGTTTTGTGTAATACACAACATAGTGGCACGGTAGTTGGAAATTGTTCCAAACAAGATACTGTGGCGAATTCTATAACAAAGGCTAAGTATATTGACGCTTTAGAAGCGACAAAGAAGTTGTTGAATCATATAGTTCATTCATGAACTTAGTATGGTTCCAAGATGGCTTTGGTCTATGGGACACTATTGCAGATAGTTGCTCCATAGCTCAGTCTGAGGAATCAGGTTTCGACCAAAGATTCACACATATGCAAAGCCAAGTCCACACAAAATATGAATTTTGTGAAAGCGTGAAAACGCGAGGATATGCAAAGTTACACACGGAGCTGAAGTTGTCAGATCCGTTGGACATCAGGCTATACCACAAGCGAAGCATATTTTACACCAGTATGCCATAGGTGTAAAGTGCATTAGCATTGACTAGATTATTGACTCTAGTGCAAGTGGGAGTCTGTAGGAGATATGCCCTAGAGGCAATAATAAATGATATTATTTATCTCCAAGTTCATAATTATGTTTATGTTCCATGCTATAAACTGCTATGGTTCTCGAGTCTGCAATAACCACGAGGCTCGGAGGAAGACTCGTATGCACGTGTGGAATAATAAACGGTAAAATGTATTCCTAGTCTTGCCTCTAAGACTGGCTCAAGTATTGCATGATGATCCTGTTTTCCTGATCATGGGCATGGCTATGCCGGCAATTTTGAGGGCGCAATGTTGGTAGAACACTTGTGTTGAATCGACCCGAATTGATGTTATGCTATGAGATACACTCGTCACAAGTTAATGGTTAATAACACAGAGATGGTTTATGTTTGCATGATTCCTTAGACCATGAGAGTATCGAGTTTCTTCATGCTTGCTTCATGAACTTTGGGGTTTGTTAAACGTCATCCGTAAATGGGTGGCTATTACGGCGGCTTACGGGTTCATGGAAAAGTATGTCAAGTAACTTGATAGCTCAAGATTGGGATTTGCTCCTCCGACGATGGAGAGATATCTCTGGGCCCTCTCGGTGTTACGGTATCCATCATCATCTGGCCAGACACTTTGTGATTTGATCACGGGGATGCTGGAACACGGGAACGAGAAAAGAGAACAATACCGGTAACGAGGTAACTGGCATAGTGGACAAGTTGTTGATCCACGGGGATGCCAACATGTCTCACCTCAGGTATTTGTAACATATCGCGAAGCAACAGGAATAGCACACGGCAACTGGAGGTTCACTCGAATATTCATTAGTGTGGGTATAGGGGTCAATATGGGTGTCCACGGCTCCGATGTTGATCATTGATCGGAAGGGGTTCCGGGTCATGTCTATGCTTCACCGAACCTATAGGGTCACACACTTAAGGGTCATCTATCTGTTGAATACTAGACAGGGAGTCTGAGAGAAATTCACCGAAAAAGTTTCGGAGACAACGGAAGAGTTCCGAAGAGAGAACACCGGAAGAGTTTCGGTAAAACCGAAAAGTTGTTTCGGAGTGTACCATAAAGTCAAATTGGTTTCGGCACATGCCTGGAAATTATTGGAAGGTACCAGAATTGTTCCGGTAACTTCTGAGATTTTTCAGAGACAAAAACCAGAAATGTTCCGGACTGCCGAAACCACTTTAGTTGCTTTTCACAGATGAAAATCACTAAACCGAAAAGTTGTTTCGGAGTACACCATAAAGTCAAATTGGTTTCGGCACATGCCTGATAATTCTTGAAGGGTGCCAGAATCGTTCTGGAAACTTTCTGGAATTTTCCGGGATGAAAACCGGAAATTTTCCGGAGCTGCCGGAACCGCTTCAGATGCTTTTCGCAGATGAAAATCACTAAACCGGAATTGTTTCGGAACGCGTTGAAAATTATTTTAGTGGGTACTGGAAATGTTCTAAGCCCACATAAATATTTTTAGTTCGAACGGACGGTGAAATATGCCGTCGTGAATAGTGAAAGTGCTTTTTGGATTACTTTATGGAAAGCCACCTTTTGGGGCTTTACTCACAAATATCTCTAGGGATGACATGGAAGGATATGGGCTGCCCACTTGCTTTTACTTTTGTGCCCTTGTGAAGGGCATTTTGGGTATTTCAAGTGTCACCCTACCCCTTGGGTTTTCCTATAAATAGAGGTGGAGATGCACTCTCCACTCTCACTCTTTCTCACATACAAGTGCCATGCATGATCTGGCTTTCTCTCTCCCTCCCAGCGAAATAGTTTCGTAGAGCCGAAAGGCTGTCTGGGTTCCGGTGGGAACTAGTTCTGGACGGCGAAGCCCTACCGGATAGATGACACCGTATGTGTGCAACTCTGTAGAGAGATCGTAGTTTCGGTCTTAGTTCGAGAGTCCTCCCGAAGGGCTGTCCGAGTTTCGAGGGTCCTCCCGAAGGGCTGTCCGAGTGACTGTCCGAGTTTCGATGGTCCTCCCGAAGGGCTGTCCGTGACACCGTCCGGGGGACTGTCCGACCGCCTCCCGGAGGGCTGTCCGAGGGGCGGATGAGGGTATACATCCTTGCGGTTGGGAGGTTGTAAATCCTAGCTGCGGGGATCTGCACCGCCGATCGTCATCGACTCTACTTCCGCTGCGCTACGAGTCGGTAACGAAAAAGATCAAACCTTGTATGCAGTCTCCACAGTGGTCCTGGGCTGGTGCGTAGGTCGGAAATTTTTGTTTTCTGCTGCGTTACCCAACAATAACACCGAACATCAAAAGTTCTCTTATGAACAACCTTCTTGCAAGATACCTTCTGCAATGGGCTAGAGTGTGTAAAACTCTAAATGAATTATGAAAATAAATACAGACAGTAATACACCAATGGAAGGTATAGTAACATTTACGATGTTCCCTGTGTATACCTAAACCTCATTCCTGGCTAGTCTTTCAGGCCATAGTAGTTCTTACATCGAGTTGCAACAGAATGCAATCGAGCGGGTATCTTTGTGATTAACTCACAATACCCAAGAATTAGTGATTAACATGTTTAACCATAATTCCCAAGAACTATATCTTTGACCAGCCTTCTATACATCAAAAACTTGTATGACATTCATACATGAGCTGGATATTCCAGTCTTCTTTCTTTCTGCCTTTATACTTCTAACAGTTTAACTTTTAGTATTTCTCCTACTCTCAGAAGAAGCATCCAACTTAAGAGTGGCGTTAGCCCCGGACTTCCTAGGCGCGAAAGTCTTACTAACACCCTTCGGACACTTCCTTTCTCTTTAAGTTGTTGTTTTATTCACCTTTCATCATATGACAGGCGTTCTCCTGGATCCCTCTCTTATCAGTCTAATGCATAGTAAACTCCTTTACTAATAGTTTGCAAACAAACATTGCTTTGGATATCTCATATCTTTTAGCCTTTGTCTGTCTCTGAAAATGATTTTCAGATTCCATGAATATCACATAACTATCCAAACTTTCGAAGTTCGGGTCTCATGGAAGCAAACATATTTCACTTGACCGTAACGGAATTTTAGCTTTTGGATCGAAGGACGAGAGTCATATCATCCATAGCATTAGCGGGAGAATACTGAAAGTATGCGATAGGACAAAGTCCTTCTCGGCACTCTTGAGGACAATCCTCATATTACGTTACCAACCATAAAGTTTTAACCAGATATTTAACAGCTATTCAATTTTAATAGGGAAGGTGGAAACGTGAGCCATACTTCTACAACTATTATGCAAATCACACTTAGACAGTGTTCAAAATTAATTGCAGTAAGAATTAAAAGAATTAATTCTAAAGTGCGCTCCCACTCAAATCAATATCTCTCATAATTGATTGTGAGTGATTCAAGATCCGTATTTCAATTCGACGCCATTGACGGGTTCATCACTGATGACGTGAATTTCAATCGGTAGGCCAACTTGCCAATCACATCTCTATGTGACTCTTGTCCATCTTTCGATGCACGTGTTCCGAGCTCAGGACTGTCCTGCCTGAACGTCAAGACAACCAAGTGATCTTGCTGCGAGGTCTGACCTCACCCGCCTCACACTACTCTAATCATTCGTACTCATGTGTACATGTCGTACCCCGAAAAGTTAGGTGCCGTGACGGTGCTACACTTGGGAGAACACTAACTACTTGATATTTTTGTGAGAGATCACCCTAATAAAAAGCGACTACCACGCAATCAAGAAGGGTGCATCATAAGGGATAAACATCTCAGGCAATTCATAATAGCATGATATGGTATAGCCCTTTCTGACGGAGAAGTCTTTCATTTCTTCGTCTTCGGCATTCGCGTCGGTGTTCACCTTCGCGAAGATTGCCACCACCTTGTCGATGCACCAGACAATATTGCTATCTCTATAGCTAATAAAATAATGCATTACAACAAGGTTGACACGCAGGTCATTAAAGTGCAATCATATGGCTCCAGCCATCATGCCAAATCATGACACGCAGGTCATGTTAATCAAATTACATCATATAGTCATCTCATACATAATCGAATTAATATGAGACATGCTATACCACATCATATGCACATGCAAACCATCCTGCAAAACCAAGTTAGACGCCTCTAATCGGTTCATGCAAAAACTTGTTTTACGTGGCTTCTAAGGTTTCGAAACAAACCGAAGCTACCAACGTCCATCATCAAGCATGATAATCCAAGTCGCTAGATTAACATCGCGGGGTGTATGAAACACGAGATAATAAAATCTCTAGCCCCATACTGAACTTAGTCATACGCATGACCCCCGTGCAGATCATATCTGCATTGCCCTTTTGTCTGCGAAATTTCATTTTTCTTTTTAACTACGGTGGAATTCAATGAACTATTAGCACTTCGTTGATCAATCAGGATCGCGGATTGCCAGAACATTGAAACTCCACCATACTGTTATGAAGATCAGAAATATGCAAATTCCAGGGAAGCAACAAGAACATCGGGTAACAGATTTCATCTGCTACCCGCACAAATAATTTTCAGTAATAGAACTCATCTACTACCTAATTATATTGTGCAACACCCATACATCTCTATGTATTCTAGATCGCAACCAGCATCTACGCATAGCATGGCTCTTGATGCCACTGTAAGGTAACGCAGTAGAAAACAAAAAAAATTCCGACCTACGCACCAGCCCAGGACCACTATGGAGATTGCATACAAGGTTTGATCTTTTTCGTTACCGACTCGTAGCGCAGCGGAAGTAGAGTCGATGACGATCGGCGGTGCAGATCCCCACAGCTAGGATTTACAACCTCCCAACCGCGAGGATGTATACCCTCATCTGCCCCTCAGACAACCCTCCGGGAGGCGGTCGGACAGTCCCCCGGACGGTGTCGCGGACAGCCCTTCGGGAGGACCTTCGAAACTCGGACGGTCACTCGGACAGCCCTTCGGGAGGACCTTCGAGGACCTTCGAAACTCGGACGGTCACACGGACAGCCCTTCGGGAGGCACTCTTGAACTAAGACCGAAACTATGATCTCTCTACAGAGTTGCACACATACGGTGTCATCTATCCGACAGGGCTTCGCCGTCCAGAACTAGTTCCTGCCGGAACCCAGACAGCCTTTCGGCTCTACGAAACTATTTCGCTGGGAGGGAGAGAGAAGGACAGATCATGCATGGCTTGTGTATGAGAGCAAGAGTGTGGTTTGGGGCAGCCCATCCACTTCTATTTATTGGAAAGCCAAGGGGCAAAATTGGCATACAAAAGTACCAAAGTGCCCCTACTTTATGTCATACATAAAAGAATAAAGGGCAAAAAGGTGTGCCATGTGGAGCTCCATGAAGGAGCACCACCATGCCCGGCCACCCTCATGGGGGAACCCCCCCCCCCCCAAGGGGGCTTCCTTAGTGCCTAAGGCATTCTAGAAGCCTTTTGGGAAAATCCCAAAAGGTGCTTTCCATAAAAATCCCAAAAAGCACTTTCACTATTCACGACGACATTTTTCAGCGTCCGTTCGAACTGAAAATATTTATGTGGGCTTAGAACATTTCCAGTACCCACAAAAATAATTTTCAACGGGTTCCGGAACAATTTCGGATTAGTGATTTTCATCTGCGAAAAGCATCCAAAGTGGTTCCGGCAGCTCCGGAACATTTCCGGTTTTTCTTCCGGAAAATTCCCAGAAGTTTCCAGAATGATTCTGGCACCCTCCAAGAATTATCAGGCATGTGCCAAAACCAATTTGACTTAATGGTATCCCCTGAAACAACTTTTCAGTTTTACCGAAACTGTTCCAATGTTCTCTCTGCGGAACTTTTCCGCTGTCCGAAACATTTCCGGTGATTTTCTCTCAGACTCCCTGTCTAGTATTCAGCAGATAGATGACCCTTAAGCGTGTGACTCTATAGGTTCGGTGAAGTATAGACATGACCCGGAACCCCTTCCGATCAATGATCAACATCGGAGCCGTGGATACCCATATTGACCCCTATACCCACACGAATGAATATTCGAGTGAACCTCCAGTTGCCGTGTGCTATTCCTGTTGCCTCGCGATATGTTACAAATACCCGAGGTGAGACATGTTGGCATCCCTGTGGATTAACAACTTGTCCACTATGCCAGTTACCTCGTTACCGGTATTGTTCTCTTTTCTCGTTCCCGTGTTCCGGCATCCCCGTGATCAAATCACAAAGTGTCTGGCCAGACGATGATGGATACCGTAACACCGAGAGGGCCCAGAGATATCTCTCCATCGTCGGAGGAGAAAATCCCAATATTGAGCTATCAAGTTACTTGACATACTTTCCCATGAACCGTAAGCCGCCGTAATAGACATCCAGTAATGGATGACGTTTAACAAACCCCAAAGTTCATGAATCAAGCATGAAGAAACTCGATACTCTCATGGTCTGAGGAATCATGCAAACGTTAACCATCTCTGTGTTATAAACCAGTTAACTAGTGACGAATGTATCTCATAGCATAACATCAATTCGGGTCGATTCAACACAAATGTTCTTGTAGCATTGTGCCCTAAAAATTGCCGGCATAGCCATGCCCATGATCAGGAAAACAGGATCATCATGCAATACTTGAGCCAGTGTTAGAGGAATACATTTTACCGTTTATTATTCCACACGTGCATATGAGTCTTCCTCCGAGCCTCGTGGTTATTGCAGACTCGAGAACCATAGCAGTTATAGCATGGAACATAAACCTAATTATGAACAGGGAGATAATCAATAACATTTATTATTGCCTCTAGGGCATATCTCCTACAGTATTGTTGTACCCCGTTTTGAGCTTATGACAGAGAAGGTGATGAAAGAAGCACATGACACCCCTCTCTCTATTCATCCGGGAAGTACCAAGATGTATCTGGACATCCGACAAAAGTACTGGTGGTCTGGGATGAAGCAAGACATTGCTCGCTAAATTGAAGAATGTGGCGTTTGTCGCCGAGTCAAAGCTGAACATCAGAAACCTGCTGGACTTCTGCAACCACTCCCTATTCCTGAATGGAAATGGGACAAGATTCAGATGGACTTCGTCACTGGTTTTCCAAAGTCGCAGAAAGGTAATGATGCTATTTTTGTCGTCATCGACCAATTCTCGAAAGTTGCTCACTTTCTGCCAGTCAAGGAAACAATTACTGCTAGTCAATTAGCAGCCTTGTACACCTCCAGAATTGTTTCGCTCCATTGCATTCCGAAGGAAATCAGTTCAGACCGTGGCAGTACTTTCACCTCCAAGTTCTGGGATAGTTTCCAAGAGGCAATGGGAACTCATATTACCTGGAGCACTGCTTATCAGCCCCAGTCTCAAGGTCAAGTTGAACAAGTTAATCAAATCCTTGAAGACATGCTTCGGGCTTGTGTTATATGGACATAAATGCCGAACCCCTCTGAACTGGTCAGAAATTGGGGAACGAGCACTCATTGGTCCAGACATTACCAACAAGCTGAAGAGCAAGTCCGCATTGTTCGGGATAATCTCAAGGCGGCCCAGTCCTGTCAGAAGAGAAATTATGACAAAAAGCACTGGGGTTCAACCTATCAAACCGGTGATAAGGCTTATCTACGTGTCACTCCTTTGAGAGGCACTCATCGGTTCGGAGTCAAGGGCAAGCTAGCTCCCCACTACGTTGGTCCCTTCCGCGTTCTTGAAAGACATGGGCATGCGGCTTATAAATTGGAGTTGCCCCCCAAATTTTCTCATGTCCATGATGTCTTCCATGTGTCGCAACTTCGTCGTTGCTTCAAGGACCCGCACCGTGAAGTGGATCCTGAATTGATTGAAGTGCAAGATGATCTAACTTACAAAGAGCATCTGATCCGCGTCCTTGAAGAAACTGAACGTCGGACCCGTCAGAAGGTTACCAAGTTCTTCAAAGTGCAGTGGTCAAATCATTCTGAAGATGAAGCCACTTGGGAATGCGAGGATAACCTTCCGGTAGAATATCCCGATCTTCTCCCTTCTACCTCCTAATTCTCGGGACAAGAATTTCTTTTAATAGGGGAGAGTTGTAACACCCCTGGATTCATGCTACAATGATCATTGTAATTAAACTACAGAAACCCAAGAGTTTAAGCTAATGCTTTTACTAATCCAAATTTGATCACTTTTGGAATCAAATCTTAATTCAAATTCCTTTGCAATTCAAATTCATTTGATAAGTGGTTTAAATAGTTTTGCTAACCTGAAAACTAAATCATGGATGGGTTGCAAATATTCCCTAAGCATTTATAAAATTGCAACTCACTTTTTGTAAAGTATTTTAGTGCCTAAAAACAATTAAAACACAGGCCATTTCTTTTATTTAAATGCCCTTTTGAGTTATGCAAATTGCCAAACTTTTCAAATGGGCTTCAAACTTTTTGTGACCCTGCCTAATATTGCTATTGAATTATAGGGCCAAATCCCATTTTTACAAAAGTGCATTGGAGTTGTTTTTTAAATAAAACAGAGGCTTTTATTTTAAAAACATAAATAAAATGTTGAAATGGAAAAGGGATAAGTGCCTGGGCACTTAGGCCTGCCAGCCCAAATGGCCGGCCCAGCCCACCTAGCCCCCCCCCCATCGTCTTCCTCCTGTTCATCAGGGAAGACGTGGGGGAGCCGATGCTCGCCACCGGTCGTCCCCCTCCCCGTGGCGCCCATCCGATGCCTCCCCGCCGGCTACAAGACCCCTGTGACGCACTGGAACCCTAGCCACCCCCCAGTTCCCCCTCGCGAGCTCCCCATGCTCTCCTTCTCCCCCCCCCCCCCCCCCCCCCCGCTCGGACCCGCGCTGCCATCGCCATGGCTGCCCCTGCCCCTGCGCTCTCCGGCCTCCCCTCCACCTAGGGCTGTGCCAGGAGCACCGCGCGCGTCCTCTACATCGACTGGGAGGAGCAGGACGACCGGAGCTTCACCGAAGAGCGAGGATCACGCGGTCTTCCTCCTTTGCACCGCCGGACGTCGCCGAAAAATTCGTCCCCTCCGAGCCCTCCCCGAGCACGCTGAGCACCTCTACATACTCACTGTAAGCGCACACTCCCCCCTCCCCCCCTCCCGCTCTCCCTGTGCTCGATCCGGCCCCATAGCTCCTTTCTCCTCCATGCCTGACAATCGGCTCCGCTCAAGCTCGACGCCGGCGAGCCTCTGGTGACCTTTTGGTCCCGGGCTCGTGCTCATTGGCTCCGCCGCGACGCGTAGGTCCTCCCTAGCCCGTCCACTCGCTCGCTAGTGCGCCGTAGTCCCGGTTCCGTCGACCCCCGAGCTTCGGCCGCCGCCGCGAGGTCGATTCCGGCGAGCTCCGGCCACCTTAGCACTTCCCGCTGGTCGGAATGAACGCACGCATGCCTCAGCTCTCGAATGCAACTTGCCGCGCGCCAAATGATGCCCTGTGGGCGATTTCCGAACGATGCCCGAGCCCTCTGCCGTGAAAGGAGGTCGTCGGCGACACTCCGGTCACCGGAGCGGACCTGGCCCGACTGGGGCCACCCCCCAGTGATACTGGCCTGTGGGCCAGGGGCCATAGTTGACCAGTTGACCACGGTCAACTGGCTAACTGGGCTCTGCCCAGTCACTGGTAGTGGGCTACCGTCGCCTTGGGCCACTGACATGTGGGCCCAGGTTATTTTAATCCTAATTGAACTGTTAAGTTAATTAAATAATTAGTTTGAACTTAATGAGTCTATGACAGGTGGGTCCCCCTGCTAATTAATCTGTTTTAGTTTGAATTAAACCTTGGGTTAACCCTCTGTCTATGACAGCTGGGTCCCACAGATCAGGTTTGACCAACCAACAGTCCCTGTTCACTGCTGATGTCAGCATGATGTCATGCTGATGCAGTAAAATGTTTTTTTAATTAAATTAAATATGTTTATTTCAGAATATCAATAAAACTTTGAAAATTAATATAAAATAATATATAACTTGGATGAAAATGTTTTATACATGAAAGTTGCTCAGAAAAATCACACAAATCTGAATATGATGTACGTTCATCTGTCATATGCCCCTAACATGATGAACATGGAACTTTTCCATCCGTTTCATCTGTCCGGTAATAGCCAGAGACCCGGGAAATATCGTCAAATATTTTCCCATTCCGTCTGTGACGTGTAGTACTGCGTTAGCTCATCCCTAGCTCTGCATATTGCCATGATATGCATCGTGTTGCATCTGCTTGCTTGTATTTATTGTTTCTTCCCCCTCTTCTCTCCGGTAGACACTGAGACTAACGCTATTGCCGGTGACGACTACACCACTGACGTTCAGCCACTTGCCGCAGAGTTTCCAGGCAAGCACCCCCCCCCCCCTTGATCATTCCGATATCACCAATTTATTTCACTCTCATGCTTTCATTAGACTTCGCTACTGTTGTAGATAGCTCCTATTCTGATGCATAGCCTGTTTTTGTTAAACTACTATTATACCTTACTACATATCAAATGCTTAGTATATGTTGATTAGTGATCCCCTGTGACCCCTTAGTCCCAGTTGCCCCTGCTTCATCATCGACGACTCGAAGATTCGATCAACAGATCGACAAGCCATGCCCGTCACATTCACCGCACATCCCCTTAGTTGTACGACTCTGCAGAGCTACTATCGGGTATCGAGGGTGACACCTCGTGAAGTACTCATGATGTTAACTCTGTAGCGTAGCTAGTCGGTCGTGGTTATCGAGGGTGATTCCTCCTTCACCACTCCCGACGACGACTCTGTCGTGCAACTCCTCAAGCGTGAACCATCGAGGGTGATTCCTCTCTGGTCACCTTGACGTTTACATCGGGTGGGATCCTTCGAGGGTGACTCCTCAGGTTTCCCCCTTGGTGTTATGGACACATGGGTACTTTGACTTTACTACAGATACCTGTTGAGGTCAGGATGACCTGGAGGGTGCTGGTGTAATAATGAAGATGTGTGGCCGGGCATTCTTGGCCCTTGCCGCAAGTCCTCGAGATGGGGCGATGGTACCACATATCGTGGATCATCGATCGTCACCGTAGTTAACAAAACATTAATGGGTTTGGATATGTGATCTGAGAAGGCCTCTGGCCTGTTTTCGCACTAACCACCACGCGAGAATAAGTATGGGCACTCTGTGTCGTACATTCGCCCGAAAGCTCTTCAGATGTCACAGTTGAGCGGCACGCGCCCGGGTGGCCCGCGTAAGCACGATCTTTGTATAAAGAGGTGCCAGGACTGACACCGGTCAACCACGTAACTCGTAGGATTGCGAAGGGAGATAGGCCCATGACCCCTTTGCGATTAGGATGTAGACCGGCTTGTGGCCTCTTTGTTGAGCCTAGGTAGGACTGCGGCGTGTCGATCAGCCGAGGCCGGGCATGACCTAGAAAGTGTGTCCAGCCAGAGTTAATCGAGCGTGTAACGGACGCTCGGAGTTGTATCCTGATCTTACAATGACAACTGGAGATTTTGAAAGGAATGTGTTGGCTCCGGGATTGCTTTCTCACAGGAAGTCGAGGAAGAATCTCTGGGCGTGGTTAAATAAAACTTGGTACTTTAATTATGCTAATCTGCACTCTTCTAATGCTACAAGACCTTGAAGATGCTAGTCTTCGATAGGACTAGGCCTTCCCCCTCTATTCTGGCATTTCTGCAGTCAGTCCAAAGATAAAAACCCCGTTCCTTTGATACTGATGCATATTCTATTATAGTTCTGATATAAGTCTTACGAGTACTTTGGATGAGTACTCACCGCTGCTTTGCTCCCCCTTTTCCCCTTGATACGTTACTGCGATCAGATGACGGAGCCCAGGAGGCGTATGATCCCACCGACGACAACTACTACACCGACGGAGCCTACTACTATGTGGAGGTCGCCCCCGACCAGCAGTAGGATAGGAGGTTCCCAGGCAGGAGGCCTTGCCTCGTTCGATCCGTTGCTTATGTTTGTGTTAGCCTTCTTAAGGCAAACTTGATTACTTATGTCTGTACTCAAATAATATTTGCTTCCGCTGACTCGTTTGAATTTGAGCTTATGTATTCGAGCCCTCGAGGCCCCTGGCTTGTAATATGAAGCTGGTATGAATTTAATTTGTGTCTAGAGTTGTGTTGTGATATCTTCCCGTGAGTCCCTAACCTTGGTCGTACGCAGTTGCGTGCATGATTAGCGTACGATCAAAATGGGGGCGTCACACTTTCTCTCTTTCTCTCTTTTTGATCTTCAATACAATAATCTCTTCAGAGATCTATTCGATGTAATTACCGTTGTGTGTTTATTGGGATCCGATGAATTGTGCGTTTATGATCAGATTATTCATTGAAACTATTTGAGTCTTTTGAGATCTATTTATGTGTGATTTATAGCCATGCATGCTTTCCAATCTATAAGTCTTCTTTGGCCAATTAGATGAGTAGATCTTCAAAAGGAGTGGTGCATAGTAGTGGGTTTAATCTTGTGGTGTCCTTACTCTATGACAGGAGGGGTTGCAACGCACGTATTGTATTGTATTGTATTGTATTGTATTGTATTGTTACTACTAATGATAAAACGACGAGGTTCGAACATATTGCTTGGTCTTACTTTGTCTACTTTATGTCATCTTGCTTAAAGTATTACTCTGTTTGTCACGAACTTAATACTTTCAGATGCATGTTGGATACTGGTCTTAGGGTGGATTAATAGTAGTAAATGCAGTTGGATTAACGGTCTACTTTTCACAGACATAATGCCTATATATGAATCATGCCATGAAGAATCATAATCATAACTATGCGCTATTTTGTCAATTGCCCAATTGTAATTTGTTTACCCACCGATGTTGTGCTTATGAGAGAGATGCCTCTAGTGAACCTATGCCCCCGGGTCCATTCTCCATTATTACTAAAAACCTTCAATTCCTCGCTGTTTTATTTGCTTTTTTTATTTGCATACCTATCACTATCGGATTTAATCCTTGCAACTGGCGAGAACAAGGGGATTGACAACCCTCTTGCCTTCGTTCGATGCAACTATTGGCTTTTTGTGTGTGTGCAGGTACAGTTCACGTTGCTTGTGTGTCGTCCCCTTCTGGTTCGATAAACCTTGATTCTTAACAGAAGAAAATACTATCTGCTACTATACTACTTCACTCTTCCTCTTTAGCGAAGCCCGATAGCTCTACACAGAGTAGCAGAGTGTCCAATGGCCTGGTGATTTAAAGTCCAGCTCTACACCTTGATAACAACCTTAGTATTTAACAAGTTGAAATCATTGAATTTTGCCGATTCAACCAGTTTAGCTTTATTGAGGAATCTCATCCAATGCCAATTTGGTCCATAATCTCTAACTCTCCATTGCCATCCCCAATTAAATATCTCACTAATAGCCTACAAAAGCTCAGTCTCATTGATCTGTCCAGGTTTAACAATTACAACTGCCAGGGGATTAAAGTGTTTTGCAACTAGCACATCCTTGGAGCTTTGAACTAATAGAACCCCCAAACCTTTAGCTGCATATCCCACATACTTAGAGACTGGTTTCATTTGCTTCAACCAAGTGCACTCTCCAGTGAATGGTTGTCTCTCCAACAGATCAGGCAATGCCCTATGTTACATCCCTGGTTGAGTGTCTAGTATCTTTGCACTTACCACAAACCTGCCTACCAATCTTATCTCCGTGTTTATTGTCATAGTTGTTACCTTGAGCACTACCTGTCTTGCGCACCTGAGTCTTAACTTCTCCAATTCTACAAAGGCCATACCAGATCCAGATGTAAAGATAACATTTCGACTAGATATAGAATCTCCCCCACCATATCCCATTTTACTGCTCCACCCAACCGAGGTGTTTTGGGGTAGAAAAAAACCCCAGAAGAAATAGTTTGCGCCAGTTAGGAGAGCAAGGCTCCCATCAACTGTTGTTGTGAGGAATCGAGCGACGTAGCTACAACTCCAACTCCAACTCCAACCCCATCAGCCTTCTGAATCCTCCGACAGCCTGACCACCATTCAAAGTGCCCCCAATTTTCATATGTCCCACCTTTTCTGTCCAGATCTGCTGCTCTCCTTGCATCTCAGACTTGTTGCCGCCACTACCACCATCTGCCTCAACAAATTTGTTTCTTAGAGCACTTCCTCCTCTCCCATCACCATGTGGAGGAGTGGGGAGATTGTTCCTAAACTTGTCAAAATTGACACCCTAACTATGGAAATAATTCTTTTATTTTGAAACCTCGTTCTCCCCTCCTCCATAATTGCCCTCAAAATATGCGTACATTGTTTGCATGGATTTAGGGAGGATAAAATGAGGTACTTCCTCCGTACCGGTGCATAAGTCATCTTACGAAAACCAAATAATCCCAAATCACTTAGGCGCGGTGCATTAACTCTCACCTCATTTCTTGTTTCTTGACATGAATGAAGGAATCAACCAATAAAAAATATGGGGCATGTATGTCTTTAATGACTTGAGACTACCTAACACGACATGCAGTGGTCAATTCATTGCATGCAATGGTATTAATTAGCAAATAAACATTAAATTCTCTCTTTTTCCCTCCGCCTTGGTCACGATGCACAACGTAAGATGACTTATACACCGGTGCAGAGGGAGTATGCGGATGCCCAGACGAAGAAATGAGACTCGGTTCACTATTGTGCGGACATTTTCTAGAAGAAACAAAGGCCCAAATATGATGTTTATGGTTGGAGATGCTGTAATAGTATTTTTATTTTTATTTTTGAGAACAGTAGATGCTCTAAGCTCACTGTCGAAACGGTCACACGTGATGGTCGGCTAAGCCGAGGTCACTAATTGACGAGTACACCTTTCAAAGATCACTTCCACCTTTCTAGGTTGCGACAAGTGGCGCACTACATGTGTGTGTGCGCCACTTGTCGCAACCTGAGAGTTTTGCCTTTTTTCGTAGATCCGTATTTTCAAAACGTTTTATCTCTTAAACCGTGCGTCCAAATCTCGAATCGTTTTCACCGTTGGGTTCCTCGCGTCGAGATCTTCAAAACTAGACCTCATGTTGATAGGTTTTAACGAACTTTTTTTTAAAAAAAAACCGGACGAAAAAACCGTGCCTCTCGCGATAGAAAAAAAACAAAAAAAAACGCGTTTTTTTCCTTTCCGAGAGGCATGGCCGTGCCTCTCGCGAAAAAAACGCGTTTTTTTTCCTTTCCGAGAGGCACGGACGTGCCTCTCGCGAAAGCAAAATCGTGCCTCTTGTGAAAGCAAAACCATGCCTCTCGCGAAAAGAAGAAAAAACAAAAAACATGTTTTTTCCCTTTCCGAGAGGCACCGTCGTGCCTCTCGCGAAAGTAAAACCGTGCCTCTCGCAAAAAAAACAGAAAACACGCGTTTTTTTCCTTTTCGAGAGGCATGGCCGTGCCTCTTGCGAAAGCAAAACCGTGTCTCTCGCGAAAAAAAAACAGAAAATGCGTGCCTCTCGCGAATTAATTTTTTTTGTCCAAAAGCTAAGAAAGACCGGTGAAAAACCGGAACACCAAAATAAACCGGAAAAAAACCAATCTAAAAACGAAAATGCGTGCGAAAAAATAAAATATTTTTTCCCAAAGGGAACGCTCAGAGCGCGACACGTGGCGGCGGCTGAGAACGCGCCAAGTGGCGACGTGTGGGAGTGATCGTTGGGAGACTTCTAAGGAAGTGCTCCCTGCGAATCAACCTGTGGTTAGATGGTTAGAGGGAATGTGGTATACCCAGCCCGCCAGGGTTCAAGTCCCGGTGTTCGCATTTATTTCTGAATTTATTTCAGAATTTTCGGCGATGCGTATTCAGTGGGAGGAGACGTTCCTGTCGACGTCGAGGCGCCTATGGTGACTTCGTACATCTCAAGATGATATGCCGGCTCAGTCTCTCGGAGGTGCTCATAGGGGTATGGTGTGCGTGTGTGCGATCATAGGGGTGAGTGTATGTGCGTGTATACGAGCGCTTGCGTCTGTACTGTCTTAAAAAAAAAAGAAGTGGTCCCAGCGCATCGAGCCGTGGTCCACCTAACCCAACCTGCTCTTTTTTTGGAAAAAAAAAAAACTGCTTCGGCCGGCCCAGCTTATGGCACAGCCCCGCTCCGTGCGGTTCAACTCCAAGAAACCAAAAAATGTCGCCGCCACCGCGCCGCACGGCCCGGCACGGATGCTGCTGCACCGCGTCACCCCCCGCGGGCATCGACGGCGCGTCGGCCGCCACCCCGCGGCGCACTCATCATTCTCAGGTGCACCTCGTCAGCCAGGTTGCATGCCCGCGTCGCGATCCAGCCAGGCAGGGGCAGGTGAGGCGAGCACGTTCGGCCCCTACGCCCACGCCATTTCAACCAACAAACGCACCCCGGGGCTCACCCCAGTTTTGGTCTACTTCCACCGCCGACCCGATTCCTCCTCGCGCGTTGCGTGTGTTGCTTGCTCGTCGCTACACGTACCACTACTTCTTCCAGCCTCCAGGTGCCCACGCGTTGCGTCGGTCACGGCACGGGCCACAAGCTGTGCGACAGGCACGGGCAATGAAAATTACGGACGAGGTCTCCGTCGCCGCCAGCCGCTGCTCGATCACCAGGCACCAGCCCACGGGCCGGGGCCAACGGTGCTGAACCACGGACACGTGAAGGGGAGACAGATCGTGTCAGTGCCTCGACCCCAACACTTGACCCAAAAGCACGCTGGAATGGACTCACACGCTGTCGTTTTGCTCGAGATATGTTGCGTTCCCTGCCATGTTTGTCCCGGACACGAACCGGTGGTCCATCCACTGAATACTGATCACAGCTATAGATAGATGCTTGTGCCAAAACACACACGGCCAGATCGATCGATGCTCATGCTGTGCCACCATCGCCGTTGGGGCCTGCTGCATTTGCTTACCGCAGGATGAATGGAACTCGCATAGGATTATCTGGCGCGTGACTGCATGAGAGATATCCTTTGCGGTTGTACCAACTACGGTACTCAGCATCAAACTAGCAACCTCATCTGAGGTGTTTGCCATCGAGACATCGACCATAAAGCAGCATCAAGCAAAGTCAAATCACATCCCTTGGGTCGATATTCTAATAGGATCTGCTTAATTGCTACTACTACTTAGTTGGAGCAAGCATCTACTACCCGTCCCATAATATTAGAGCGGGACTGAGGGAATACAACATATACACCTGCCTTTTGTCCGTTCTTGGGCTGATTCGCACAGCTGTCTTAACTGAACAATGCCCGCACATGGCCTACACCAGGAGAACGGAACGGAACGGAAGACAAATCACAGTTCACAACCTTGCAACTATTTTAAACAGGAGAATGTACCAGGATCATCAGAAAGAACTTAAAAGAGGAATCATCGAGCTATGTAGTAGTATATATGTTGCACCAAAACCTTTTTCCTACAACACTATAACTTTTAACCCATCCAATCTTCACTCGAGAACCCCATTTGACAACATAAAATAAAACAGACGCAAAGAATGACGAACAACAACAAAAGAAAACGTTCCTATACACAGAAGATCTTAGCCTTCGAGTATAAACAATTTCTTTTTCTTCTTCCTTGAGACCGGACACGCCAACAACCACCAGTTTTACACTCCCCACCATTATTCCATAGTAGTATAATAATAGTAATAAACAAAAAAAGAGAACAGAACAGCAAACAATATCGTGGACGGCTGGCTACAGGCAAGCAAAGCAAAGCAAAGCCCAGCCCAGCCCAGCCCCGCCGTCACCTCGTTTCGGGCCGCGTTTCGGTGTCAACCAATCATGAGATCAATCTTCTTCTTCTACTGGCAGCTCGCTAATCGCGATCGCTGACCGAAGACGCCAGCCATTCTGCACGTTGCCTCCAACAGCTTGCCTGCACCATTTTTTAAATGGAAACCATAATAAGATTGTTGAACTAACAGCAGCATGAAATGAGTGGTTCACACGTAGCGACAGCAGTGCAGCACCGACGGTAGAGCATGGGTTCGGGAGTTGGGGAATCGATGTCTGATTACGCCAATTCGCGAAAGGTGATTGTGTTATATATAATAACAGACGCGCTATCAAATCATCATCGGATGCCTGCCTATGTAATTTTTACGCGAAAGGAACTTGCGGATTTTTGACATCTTGTGCATGCTAAGGACATGGCAACGGCTGCAGGTGGTAACCTAGCTTCAAAGCCTAGAAAGAAAGAGGAGGAATAATTTTGTGTGCTATAGGTGAAATGGCATCTCATGTCGAAATCCCGGGAAAATCACAGGAGGTCGTGATTCACAGGCTATTGGGAGGTGTGCATGATATCTTCTCAATCAAGAAGACAAGAACCATGTCCGGCTATGAAAAGCAGCGAGTACTAGGACATGGAATGGCATATTCGTTCCTCGCTTTATCACCACCCCGAGACTAAAATTTAACATGAGGTTTTGTCCAAGCCAATGTGTCCAAAGGTCGTCTAAATAGTCAGTCATCTGGTTTCACAATGGATGCCATTTGTAGGTACATAAAAATCGAGCCTGGGTCTACAAATAATGGCTGAAATCATTGGTACCAAAGGGTCTTCTCATCAATGCCATACAGGATTATTTATACTAAGTTTTGATCCCTAACGTATATGCTTAAAATCATTGGTTACATGCACAGGATTTTAATCATGCGTCAATAAACTCGGAAAGGCGCCGGGTTCGGCCTTGCCAGCCACTCATTCCATAACCATTTGGGCCTACCATCACACCAAACTTGCAAGACAGCAAGGATGTGACTGACCAAGGCTTGAGCATCAGGCCTCGGTTTGGTTTGGTGCTATTGGGAAAGCTAAGAATTGTTGCTCATGCTCAGGGCGTGAAGAAGACACAGGTCAGAGATCTGAGCTGGGCTGAGCTGAGCTTGCTTGCAGCACCGGTAAGAGCATCAATCAGGAGACGGTGAAGAAGACAGTGACCCACCACCACACCACACCACACCACACCACAGCGTGGTGACTGCTGAGGTTCAGCTCAGCTCAGTTATTCTACTCCTATGGATTCTTTCTAATGCCGTCCAAGTTTCCACAGCGTTGATGCCAATGGCTTTTCTCAATAAAAATTGCCAATGTACTGGCCAATCGGCCATCACAAGTGTAATGCAATCAAAATCGGCGGAGTATTTAATTTGGGGCTGGCTGCATAAAACTCCAAGGGAAATCCTCTGCAGTTTTGGGCGGTACATGGCATGGCACACTGCCATGATGATGGGCAGGAGGTGCCCAAACTGGCACCGACAGGGCCATGAGCAGAGGACGGCAGGACGGAACCCTAATTGCTCGCCACCAACCAATCGATAGATTAATCCCCGCCGCGCCGGTACCCTCACCGGCAATATTCTCGCCGTCAACGGCTCAACCAGCATTGAGGTTAATCAATCGGGCAAGTTCATCCACTACTAACCGCTAGAATCTAGGTTGTGGGCTGTAAATTTTCGGTGGCAATGATGTGGTGGTACTACAGTACTAAGCAGTCCAGTTATGATGCCAATTTAATAATGGGGTGGGGAGGTGCGGAGTGAGTTCAGATCTGGGGGTACTGACCTCGCCGGAGCTTGCTCTTCCTGCTGCCGGTGACGGCGGGCGCCTTCCTGTCAGGGGTGGGGGACACGGGCGTGGCTGGCTTCTTGTCGTCCTCCGGCAGCAGCACGGCGTCGATGCCCTGCACCGAGATCCTGCCGTCGGTGTAGATGTCCGGGTCGAAGAGGTAGGCGGAGCCCTCGCCCTGGCCGAACTTGACGGAGCCGTCGGCCTCCCGCGCCACCACCTTGTGCGGCAGCCGCAGCGTGTCGTACCGCACCTTGCCGAACCGGCGGACGGCGTTGTACATGCTCTCCTCCGTCTGGTACTCCGGGATCATGTGGTAGTAGAGGATGTTCTCCGGCGACCCGGGCTCGCTGAGCTGGTCCGTGGTCAGCCGCGCCATGGCCTCGTCGTTGGGCGCCAGCACGGTGAGCACGTACCCCTCCGACACCAGCCGCCCCATCTCGGTGGCCAGCGAGGTGAGGTTCACGAGGATGTCGGCCAGCTCGTTGTACCCGCCGTAGAGGACCAGGGTCTGGATGAAGTCCTTGACCTGGCTGTGCCCGTCAAAGTGGTGCTTCCCGTTGCCGGGGCCGGGCGCGGGCGCGGGGGCGATGGAGGGGCCGGGGGCCATGGCGTCCCAGACGGGCAGCACGGGGGGCGCGCCGGGGAGCACGGGCGGGGCCGGCTTCTTGAGCCGGTGCGTCCTGGGGTCCACCTCGGGCGCGCCGGTGGGGAGCACGGCCGAGATCGCGGCGAGGCTGCGGCGGCGGTTGAAGTCCTCCTGCACGGAGCGGGGGACGAGGAGGCGCTCGATGCCGTGGATGACGCCGTCGGGGCGGAGCACGGCGTCGGGCCGCGTGACGGCGGCGTGGGCGACGCGCATGGACCCGTTGGCGCCGGCGGCGAGCTCGACGTCCTCGCCGGAGAGCGTGGGGTGGGACGCCGCCGGCCAGGACCCCGCCGGGTGGCGCGCCGGGAGGACGTGGAAGAGCAGCAGCGTCTGGAGCGACCTGAGGTTGCGGGGCTCGAGCAGGAAGCGCTTGAACTCCGGGTCGAGGTCCCGCTCCAGCGCCTCGTTGCGGGGCGCGAAGATGGTGACGTTGTGCCGCCCCACGGCGTCCTCCAGCGTCTGCAGCAGCAGCGCCTTCTCCACCAGCTCCGCCAGCTCCGTGTAGTGCGAGTCCAGCAGCGCCACCAGCACCGAGTTGGAGTTCACCCCCGCCCCGGACCCGTTGACGACGGCCGCCGCGGCCGCGGCCACCGCCCCGTCGCCACCGCCAGCGCCAGCGCCGGCGGCGGGCAATGTGGGTTGCTCCGGCCGCGCCGTCTCGGCGGCCATGGCGGCCACGGCCAGCGCGAGGGCGAAGAGTAGCACGGCGCCGTACGCCGGCGCACCCATGGCGGAGCGCCTCTCTGCTGCTCTGCGGTCCGCTCTAGCCGCCCCTGCTGGTGCTGCTGCTCGTCGTCGGCGGCGGATGCGGTGGTTCTTGGATTCGCGGTGGCTAGCTCCTGGGGAGGGGGGAGAGGGGAGTAACTATATGGTGCTGGGTGGTGTGAGCTTTTCTTTCTGCCTCTTTTGTCTAGTGTCTAGAGAGTAGAGAGAGAGCGAGAGACGGCCGGCCAGACAGCGAAAGGGAGAGTGAGCTTGCTTATAACCGAAGAGAGAGAGAGAGGAGGAAGACGCGGCGTAGTTGGTGGGCGGGCACAGGCTGGCCGGCGGGCCCGGCCCCAGCAAGTGTCGGTCAGGTCAGTCGGTGTGCGCCGCTGCCTGGCCGCACCCGCACCGCACCGCACACAGCTCAAGGTTCGGCTCGGCTCGGTTGGCACGTCGTGAGCGGTCCGGTCCGTGCCAAGCGGCGGCGACGTGTGCAAGCTTTTCGGCCGTGAGGTGAGGCCTGCCGCCTTTCCCGCGCCACCGCTCACGGCTCGCCACCCTCCTTCCTTTCCTCCTCCCGCGGCAGGCAAAATCCAGCGACCGGATTCTATTCTCGGGGGACCTAGGCGTGAAAAAAAACTCCAGCCATCCGCCGCCCCCTCTCTTCCGCGAGAGCGAGAGAAAGAAGAAAAAAAAACTCCGGCCATCCGCATCGATGCGATTCGACCGGGGCGGCCTCGCGTCCGGTGACTGGGAGGTGGTGGTTCCGCGGCCGGGGTCGGTGGGGCGCCGCCGTCCTGCGTGGGAGTTCCCCGGGTCCTGATCCGTCCGTCGAGGGTACCGTAGGTTCTCCCCCCTGCTTCTTGTTTTCTCCCCATGTTTCTTTCCTTCCTCTTAATAATGCATTGTCGATGTTCGGCCTTAGAAATTAGGGGCGCGGCGCGGCAGGCCTCTGATTTTGTGCCTTCTTCGGGTTTCAGGGAGCGATTTCGGCGTTACTGTTTTGATCATGCTGGGTGACTGTCTGTGGCAGAGGGGGATGGAATGCTGATTCTCTGGGGTGGAATTAATTGAGGCAAGATAGGCAGCTAATTTATTTGATAAGAACAACAGTTCGGTGTGGTTGTATCTGAAGAAGAGGAGCGTTTTACCCTTTGATTTGGTGCTTTTCCTGCGGCCGCGGCGGCGAGCAAGCGCAGAGTGGCCATGGAGCATATTATTGCGGGCAAGTTTAAGCTTGGGAGGAAGATTGGGAGTGGCTCCTTTGGGGAGCTATACCTTGGTATGTTTCATCATATACCTTATCTGCAAAATAGTTGTCACTGGGTTAGTTAACCTGCAAATGTCAATGTTCATGTTTCTTGTATGTGCCTTTTCTTGATTTAGGTATTAACATACAGAACGGTGAGGAAGTGGGAATAAAGTTGGTAAGTGCTGATAAACTCTCTTGTAATTTCTGTTAGATGGTTTGTAAACTGTAATGTACATGTATCAGCGGCTTCTTTTTTTCACTTCGATACTTATCCCATCATCGATGGTTAAAATGGTCCGCTCAATGTCTCACATTTCCCTCATTCTGATTTGTATTAGGAGCCTGTGAAATCGAAACATCCACAGCTGCACTATGAATCCAAAGTTTACATGCTGATGCAGGGTGGAAGTAAGTGGGTTCAATTTATATGTTTCATTTACCAATCATGTGTTGAATTACTCATTTGCTCTTTTCTTTTCATTCTAGACGGTATCCCACATCTGAAGTGGTATGGTGTCGAGGGAGAGTACAATGTTATGGTGATTGATCTTCTTGGCCCAAGCTTGGAGGACTTATTTAACTCCTGCAACAGGAAATTTACTATGAAAACAACTCTTATGCTTGCTGATCAACTAGTAAGTTTTTTCCTCTACATCCGTTACCTGGTGCTTATCCATGAAGTTATCAAAGAAATCCATATGATTGAGTCTGATCACAGTTATTTTTCTATAGTCTGTTATATCAAAGTTTTGTAAGGATTTCGAAAAAAAAACTCATCTTACTTGGTGAAGAAAAATCTAAATGGTTAAACCATAACTCTTGAATTGGTGGTAGAGGACATGTGAAATCCACAAACTCCACTAGAGACTAACTTTTACCGTTTACTGGATCTCAACCCAAGTACTATAAGGTCATCCGATTTACATCACTAGGGCGCTTATTTAAGTTTAGATTTTATTTAGAGAATAAGAGTTAGTGCTTACTTGAGATTATTTGAATTATGCTTGGTCTTTGCACGAGGTTTTAAAGATGTGGTTTTATACTTTTGTTTGGATTATCTTTGATGATCCTTTTTTTAGATAACACGGGTGGAGTACATGCATTCCAAAGGATTTCTTCACCGTGACATCAAGCCAGACAACTTCCTTATGGGCTTAGGACGGAAAGCTAATCAGGTTAGCATTTGTCAAAAAAGGTTCTTGCTTGACTTGTCTCCCAAATAAATTTAATAGGAGTAGCGAGTTCTTTTATATTGTAAAATTTAACAATTACCCAAGTTCTTTATTGATAAATGAACAACACATTAAAAGATATGTTTTAAAATATGCAGGTCTATATAATTGACTATGGGCTTGCTAAGAAATACAAGGATCTCCAGACTCATAAACACATCCCCTACAGGTGACTACTCATTTATGAAGTTTCTATCTTGAGATAAATTTGGAAGTTAGATTTGATATAGGTTTACTTATCTCAAGTATTTCTGATGGTAAATTTCGAATATGTCCCCAGAATATATCAGAAAATTTCCCCATGTTTTTCTTTTATGTACTCCATTTGGCACATATTTTTTATGTGGTACTTCTTAGCGGTATACCATTGTAACAAGTCTAAAGAGGGTTTGTCTTTTTCCTAGGCACAATTGTGTATATTATATTACGGTATATACACGCTCATGATCCTATGCTTCTTATTTTATTATTATTGAAATGTAAAATACCTAAATATGATTAGTTTAGCCGCTAAATATTTGTCTCTCCCATGTTTCTAGTGCTATACTACATCCAAATAATGCAATGCCTTTTCTTGGACAGTGCATATGTTAGGCTCAAACTTGAATGTGTTCTCTAGTTGTATGCCTCTTTGTGCCAATGTATTCAAATTGCACTTCTTATATATTTATAGTTATTTGCTTGTCTGTACAGGGAGAATAAAAATCTGACAGGAACAGCGCGCTATGCTAGCGTGAATACTCATCTTGGAATAGGTGAGCACACTAAGAAAATCAAACCTTGCTATCTTTTCCCAAATGATCCTAGAATCAAGGCACTGAATTATTTTAAGCTTAGCTATAAATTGAATATCATATGGTGTATTAGCAGCTATGTGGTATACAGATTTTGAAAATAAAAATAAAACATATTATCTTACATATGCATGTGCTTGTTTCTTGCAGAACAAAGCAGGAGAGATGATCTAGAGTCTGTTGGCTATCTTCTACTGTATTTTTTGAGAGGAAGGTTAGGCCTGGTGATTTAGTACTTTGTTATCTTGCCTATTTTCTGTTAGATAACGTGAGCACTGACTTGGCATGCTTTGGTGTTATTCTTAGTCTCCCATGGCAGGGTCTTAAAGCTGGCACTAAGAAACAAAAGTATGATAGAATTAGTGAAAAGAAAATGCTTACCCCGGCAGAGGTACCGATGTTGCGATCATGAAGTTCGTCATTCTGTTATGGTAACCCCTAGGTGTATTAATTCCCTAAATATAAATTTGTCCAGGTTCTGTGCAAATCTTATCCATCGGAGTTCATCTCATATTTCCACTATTGTCGTTCCCTGAGATTTGAAGACAGACCAGATTACTCTTATTTGAAGAAACTATTTCGGGATGTATTTGTTCGTGAAGGTATACATTTTTCTTCTTTGGAGATTGTTTTCTACACTTGTCCATTAATTTATCCACTGGAAGTTTTCTATAATCTGATGTTGAGAAAAGTGGTCTAATTGTGGGCTACCTTTGCAGGATATCAATTTGATTATGTATTTGACTGGACCGCACTCAAGTATCCTCATATGAGTTCCAGTAACAAGCTTGTTCGAGTATGTATTATCTTACATTATCGATAGGTATTATTTTCTTTACATTCTTGTTGAACTACTTGTCTTGTCCATATTCAGCAACCGAGTGGAAGATTGACTGGAATTGGGCCATCTGTTGAGAGAACAGAAAGGCCTTCAGGTTTGCCTTCTTATAGTTGATTATATGAAACACCGAGATCAATACCCAGATTAATTCATTCATGTCTATTCTGCCAGTAGGACAAGAGATCCGGGATAGATTCACCGGTGCTGTGGAGGCATTTGCCAGAAGAAACTCAAGCTCCGGTCGCCATGGAGACCATTCGAGGCACAAAAGCATAGCGGATTCCTTCAGTTCATCTAGAGAAGCTGTAAGTATTGCCGTCCATTTTTTATTTTTAATTATTGATAACCAAGTGCCAAAGCTTTTCCCTTAGCACCAAAAACCAACGGAAAGGAGGCAAAAGCAACTATTACGTTTCTGCTTGAGATGTCCTGCTGCATTTTGTAAGGAAGTAGTAGCTTACTTTACCCTATATGATGTAGCTGGCTGCTGATACGGAGAAAACACACGTCTTGTCCCGGACTGGGAGCTCATCGAAGATGGCTGCCACACCATCCAGCCGGCCGACCTCTTCAGGGGACTGCACCGGTCGGTTGTTCTCGGGAAGTGGCGGCAGCAGCAGCCGCCCATCGTCATCAACCGTCCAAAGGCTTCACCAATCCGGAGGCAGCGGTGCGGAGAACGGCTCGTCTTCACCCGTTGCCCGGAACGCACCAGGGAGAGCAAGCCGACGGGACAGCCACGCGGCATTCCGGAGCTTCGAGCGTCTGTCGATCAGCACTGACAGAAGGAAGTGATTGACGGCCCTGGAGGCGATGACAATTGCCAAGGATTTAACTTCGGTAGATTTGTGCACTCACAAGAATTCAGCAGACATGAACAACGACTTGATAACGAATGGTTAAGCAGAATGGCCAGGAAGGAGCGGTGTCCTGCTTGCCATGCATGCATGTTCTTTCTTCAAACTCCAAATGAGATGTTTGTCATATATGATCATGGGCTAAAAGTATGTAATTCTTTTCAACGGCAAATTCGGCTTGATCGTGTACCCCTCTTCTTCCTGTATAGGACTTTGAATCATAGGGAAGAGGCTGCCAAAGTTATATATATATATCGATCTTCTATGATCATAGCTTCATAAGAATCTTGGTGTCCACTCAAATTTTAGTTGTTCCACTCATTTGTGCATGACTGAGGCATTTTCTCATATTATTCCTGTGATATATAGTCTTTGTTTCTGAATATTTGCAATAACTATCAAATTCAAGAGTTTTTCATGCTTGCAATCCCAAGTGAAGAGGTAGCTACTTTACCCCATGGACTTGTCCTAGGTTTAACTTAGGTCTAACCGATCCCCAATAATCGGTTAAAGGAGTAAAAACCTGGTTTTACTCCTCTAACCAGCACCTAACCGATCCCCAGTCGGAGGTAGACCAGGTGCGCCTCCCTATATTTACTCCACCGAGCGGCGCCTGAGTAAAAAAATCTCACTCCCTCTCCTCTTCCTCTCCGCCTCCTCCACCTCCTCTCCTTCCCATCCCTGCCGCTCGCGACTCCCCCTGCCGTTCCCCGCCGCCCCACTCCTCCCAATGGCCGAAGGTCGTCGTCGCCGATCCGCAGCGCGGAACCGTGTCGCCATGCCGGTTGTTCGCCGTCAAGCGGTGGATCCTCGAGCCGCCGCCCTCCGGCCCTCACCCACTTCGTCGGCTTCCCGGACCTCGTGGCCGTCGCAGAGGACATACAACGGCGTCCGCCAGCGCGCGTGGGGGACGTGGGTGGCGGAAATCACCGATCGGGAGACCCACACGCAAAAGTAGATCGGATCGTTCCACACGGCGGAGCTCCCCGCCTTCGAGTACAATGTCAAGGAGTGGCGGTGGATCTTCCTCGACGACGACGACGACGGCACCGGCCCGGACCCATATCTTGCCGGCGGTGGCCTATCGAGGCAAGATTGGCTCGACTTCCACTTGCAAAAATGAGTAGTCTAGTGTAGTTTAAAGATTGAATTTATGTTTAATGTTCGGTTGTCAAGAGTAGTTTGAACTTATATTTAAATGTATGCAAATTTCGGTTGAATTTATGTTTACTCCGCTAAGTTTCAGGGATCGGCTAGGTCCAGTCAAATCTTAGTGGAATAAATATACTCCATCAAGGTTTACTCCGACGTTTACTTTTGTATTTTTTAGGGATTGGTTAGAAATGGCCTTACAAACCCAAACTCTAATTTTGTTCAAATTATGCCCCTGCCCTCCACGACCAACCTCAAAAAACAGTTATAGTAGAGCTCATCTTCTCAAATAACCGGTTTCGGATTATGTTAATTCAGCTTATTTTTTTTCCTATTTTTGGTATGTTTTTGACCAATTTATCTGAAGTTCCATAGCTACTTTCCTACATTAAATTGTTGAATAAGCATCGGAGTCTAAAATAGATGCTGACACGGTTAGAAGGAAAGATATTCAAACAGTATGAATATAAAGAAATAACTAGTAAATCAAGCATAATTCCGAAAGTGCTCTTCTGACCACGTGCTCACATGAGCACATTTGAACAGTAAAATAGAAAAAAATAGTAAAACATTTCAAAAAAATCTGAATTTTTTTTGTGAGAAACATTGATGTTTTTCCCACATGCGTGCAAATTTTCATCACCATATGACTTTCGTGGAAAATGCAGCAAAAAAAAAAAAAAAAATCGATGCTCCAAAATGCTACAGAAAACAGACTTTTTTGAACATCGTTTTTGTTTTTTTTGCCACATTTTCCACGAATGTCATCTAGTGATGAAATTTTGCAAGCATGCGGAAAAAACATCAATGTTTCTCACAAAATAAAATCAGATTTTTTTTGAAATGTTTTACTATTTTTTTCGATTTTACTGTTCAAACGTGCTCATGTGAGCACGCGGTCAGGACAGCTGCGTCCGCATAATTCACATAAAATTGGTGGATGGGAGGGAGGTGGTAATCTGAAGCAGATCAAAATTTGTGGTACTCCAGGTTGGTTTGGTTATTGCCGAAAGGAAGTCTACTAATGAGGTGGTCAAGTGCATGCCCGGTAGGTGCGAGTGCCGCCACCAGAACCGGATCCATCGTCATAATTAAACGACCCACCTAATGCCCAGGTTCGATCAAGCTGGACTGACCGGAGTGAGTATCTTTTTCTTCAGGTCAGACAAGAGGCGCCATGTGCCTTCCTTCCTTCCTTCCTTCTCACTGTTCTTAACACACAGATACATCGTGTCACTTGGTAGTAGGAGCACTCGCTAACTGCTCCCGGAACACGTAGCACACCTCGTGCTACTCGCTCGCTCCCTCGCCTTGCAAGTTGCCGCGTGTCAACGAGGGAGGATCGGGGGCAATGAATGTGCGGGGATCGTTGCGCGGATCGAATTGTTCTCCATTGTTTTGCTTCTGGTGTCAGGTGTGCAATGGGGTTTGATTAGGTTAATCAGGAGTAGTCAAATGGTTTGCTAGCTCATGGCGGAAAGGAAGGTAGACGCCCTGCGAGACAGCTAATCAGAGTTAATGCGTACTCCCTCCGTCCGGTGAAAAGTGAACATCTAGAAATTTTAGAACAAATTATGGAGTGGAGTAAAAAATGCATTGGAAAGGTGCAAACCACCATCTCTCTCCTCTTTAATTACCCAACCCCCAATGAGCTAAGTGCAAGTACAAATTAATAAGACCATGTGTAGAATGCTATTGGTCTTGATTATCGTGTGATGAGAGAGAAACATTTTTTCCTTCTTTAAAGTGCATTGGGAGGATAGAAGTACACTCTTTTGTGGACAAATTTTAAAGCCAAATGTTCACTCTTTACCGGACGGAGGGAGTAGAAGGGAGGGGAATGACTAGTGGCATTCGGTCTGCTACTATGTCAATTCTTATTGCTCTGTAGCAAGATCCAACCGTATCTTATTGGCATCTTAATACGGTTCGTGTGAGAAAATGCCGCTCGACCGGGGAACTAAACAACTGGCGCTGTTTCGTGGCACTGGGTGACGATTTTTTTATGACAGTTTTTTTTTTTTTTTTTTTTGAGAATTGATGACAGTTGGTTGGGTGGTCAGCGTCGGCGGATCGTGCTCCGGCCAGTTCGCGGACGCCGCAACCACGAACAACGGGTAATCAATCCGCACCCGGAAAGAGAAAATAATAGGCCACAAATTAAGCCGGACAGGGCCGTGGTACGGCCACCATCTTTAATTTAATCCCTAAGCGGCTGGCTAGCTAGCTTTCACTCAATCGCAAGAAAAAAGCTCGTAATTTGATCGCAGGTGTGACGCAAAAACGTTGCTTAGCCTTGTGCAAAGGAGGAGGTGTCACGTCCATCGATTAGTTACCAGGTCGTGGCTTTGGCTTCCTCCTGTGTGTGTTTTTCTTCTTGGCAAAGGCTTCCTTGTGGTTGTTTCGTTGCTATTGGATCGTTGTAATAAAAGAACGGATGGACGGATGGGAGGAAAGCAAAGTGAGACGTCTCACTTTTTCGATGGTTTTCTGTAGTAGGGTTCTTCTCTCTTTTTGGCCTGAGCGACGTGTCGGCGTCTTTTACTTGACGTGGGTTGCTCTCCACGCCAAGCAGAAGCTTACCCGCCACGGCCGTCGGCCAGGTTCCCTGGTTCAGGTTTCTTCCCCGCTACTACTGTTGGATGATGTGCTGTTGTGTTTGTCTTTTGGCCGGGTGCTGGACTATTGGTTAGTTATGCTGATGGCCCCCCTACTTAGTACTAGTATGATTGTAGAAACACGTATGAGACGTAAGGATTTCACCCGACTCGGCTCATTTCTTCCAAAGGAACCGGCTTGCTCTCGCGTGGGAACATGAGCATCCTCGTACGTGCTCCATTCAGGTCCTTGAATCGTGTGATCAACGTGCCATTATATGTATGTACAAACATGCTACTTGTTCGTGTCTCGCTGCCAGCCTGCCAGGAGAGTGGTATACGCATCCGGCGTCCACTTTGAAGCCAAGTCCTGTACTCCTATGACTGTCACCCACGCACGCAAGTCGCAAGGTAAGCGAAGAAAGACGGGGAAAAGCCGGTGGGTGCCAGCAAGGATTTGTTACCGGCTGACCAGAGATCCGGCGCGGGCACGGCACGGCGATGGATTGGCGGCAGGCAGCCAGCAGCGGAGGGCGCCGGGTCGTCTTGCTTGTCACAGGCGAGCGGATGGGCTGCCTGCCGCGTTGATTTGTTATTACGGCCTCTGCGCATGCGTCCGGTACGGTGTCGCGGGCGGACGGACGGACGGAGGCGTCGGTCGGTGTCGGTGGAGTCGGGTCGCACGTCTACGCTTGGCGAGCTTCCGTCGGTCGAGACGGGGACGCGCGGGCTTTGACCAATTAAGCACGGGGCCTCTCATTCTCTCATCACATTTCTTTTCCATGTTCCTTTTTTTAACACATTTCCTTTTCATGTTCCGGCGGGCGCACGCACGTGTGTGTGTGCGTGCGTGTGTGTGTGGGGGGGGGGGGGGGGGGGGGGGGGGGGGGGGGGGGGTTGTTGCTGGTTGGGTTGAGCTGGGCATCATCTGCGCGTGCACATGGACATGGCATGTGTTTTTTTTTTTTGCGAGAAATTTCCAATCTATTCATCTTCAATCATGGCAGTACAAAGAACAACAGAGGTAATAAAAATTACAACCATGTCCGTGGACCACCTAGCGACGACTACAAGCACTGGAGCGAGCCGAAGGCGCGCCGCCGTCATCGCCCCTCCCTCACCGGAGCCGGGCAAACCTTGTTGTAGTAGACAGTCGGGAAGTCGTCGTGCTAAGGCCCCATAGGACCAGCGCACCAGAGTAGCAACCATCGCCGATGAAGAAAGTCGTAGATCAGAAGAATCAAACCTGTAAACACCCAAACAAAGGCGAACGAAGACCGGATCCAAACAGATCCACCGAAGACCAGCACCGACCAAATCCCGCGAGATCCGACGGAGACAAACCTCCACACGCCCTCCGATGATGCTAGCCACACCATCAGGACGGGGATAGAACGTGGGAGACATTATTCCTACTATGGGATATCGCCGCCGCCACACAGCCACAACCAACACGCTGAATCTAACAAGAACGAGAATGGGGTCCCTCCCGCCGGCGGGGGGCCGAGATCCTCCGCACCTCCATGGCCTAGAGGCCATCGGAGATGGGGCGGACCGGCGGCGGCGCCGACGGGAGGAGAAGAGTTTTTCTTGTGGAGGAGGAAAGAGACGTCGCTTCTATGGAAGCATTCAATCCATACGGATTTGACATGGCATGTGTTTGATTGCTTGGTTTACTGCGTGGGCTGCTGGTGGGACATCGTGTGACGAGAATCGGTCTCTGCTGTTTGCCAAATCATGGTGATGGGGGAATCATGCATGTTTGGAACGTGCCTGAGAGCATATTGTTTTAACGCAACAAACACATATACATTAATCTTTATGAATGCATGCACACACGTTATCTCTACGATCACTTTTAAGAGACTGAGTCGACACATCATTTTAAAATTGACAAAGTCGTCATAGACGTCTTCGTAGTCCACATAAAGCATTTTTGTTGACATTTCTCTATTCGATTAATTGGTGTTTGTGCCTGTTTGGAACGACCCGACGATAACACCTTCGACAAGATAACGATGAAAATTTATTGTTGGCAGGTCTGACCAAGAAATATCAGACCATCAATTCGACAACTACACTATTCAGCATTCCACATGAAACTACCATGATGTCCACTCGGTGATAGCTTCAAGGGAAACTCATCACTCAAATTCCCTGAGATTGTGTGATAACTCAACCATGATTTTGGGAGTATTTTCTAAAAAAACATCACTTTACATGTATGCGTCCCAGAAAACTATCGCTTTCTTCCCCTAAAACCTACCACTTTTATCCTCCCACCAAGTTGAGCACGAAGTTCCAGCACGAGAACCCGGTTCCCCGAGGGCGCCGCAGAGGCGGTGTACGTGGCCCGTGGAAGCCTGTGCGTCCAGATGTTGGTCGTCGTGAGGCGGTGACCCACTACTATTGGACGAGGAAGTCGCCATGAGGAGCTTGTTCGTCATGTCGTGGTTCGCTGTGACACTCGTCGCCGCCGATGTCAATGGAGTCCGATGTCCTTGCGCGCATGCTAGGCCTGCGGTGCGAGGCACACATCAGGTCGGCACAAGGTGCATGTCGCCCTGGCGATTGTGTGCATGAGGGGGAAAGGGTTGGGAAGGAGAAATAACTGACATGTGGGCCCCACATGCCATAAAGTCCAATGCACCGGTCAAACAAATATGTTGACTTTCTACCCACGTGGACCTGACTGGTGGGCCATCCTTGTCATAATCACGGTTAATTTTGAGCAAAGCAGTAATCAGTGTGAAGTGGTAGTTTTTAACACAAAAGAGGTAGGTTTTAGGGGAAATGATTGTTTTCTAGAACACATTTATGTGAAGTGGTAGTTTTCTGTGAAACACTCTAATTTTGGAATTGACATGTTTGACTATGGTCGAGAAGATCATCTCTGGTTGCCCTTGCCCTTCCCGGTGCCATTGTCGTCCTTCTCGTGGAATTACCGGTCGAAGACGCGGTATAGATCGAGCCAGATCTGCTCCTTGTTGGGGCTGTCCTCACCGTTGATGTCCTCCTTCTCCTCCTTTGGGAGCAGGCCAGCCATTTCACAGACCGCCCGATTCTTCTCTCGGGCCAGGGCGCGCGTGTTCCTTCGCGGTCGCTTCTTCACAATGTGGGCGCGGATGGATTCCTCCTCTGCGGCCGCCCACGCCACCGCATCAGCCACCTTCGCCGCCACTGATACGTCCATTTTGCGTCATGAATTCTTATTGATATATATATATATGTTATTCTTGTTCTTTATTCCTCATTATGATACAATTCTTATGTTTTTTCTCTCTGAATATGCATGGTACATCACAAAGAGAGAAATCACTGGAAACTGGAATTCTGGACCTGAAAACCAAGAAAATGGCAGAAAATTCACTGGACTCCAAATGACCTAAAACTTTACGGAGATTTTTTTATGAAATATATAAGAATTGTTGGGCCAAAAATATACCAGAGGGGGGCCACCTGCTGGCCACAAGCCAACAGGGAGCGCCCACCCCCCTAGGTGCCATGTTGCCTTGTGGGGGCCCAGCAGGTCTTCCGACCCCCCCTCTTCTCCTATATGGTGTGTTTTACCCTAGAAAAAAATCAAGAAGATACTTTCGGGACGAAGCGCCGCCGTCTCGAGGCGGAAACCTGGGCAGAGGCCCTTTTGCTCTCCGGCAGAGTGATTCTGCCGCGAAAACTCCCCCCCGGGAGGGTGAAATCGAAGCCATCGTCATCACCAACGCTTCCTCCTTCGTGGGAGGACCAATCTTCATCAACATCTTCACCGGCACCATCTCATCTCAAACCCTAGTTCATCTCTTGTATTCAATCTTTGTCTCAAAATCTCAGATTGGTACCTGTGGGTTACTACTAGTGTTGATTACATCTCGTAGTTGATGCTTGTTGGTTTAGTTGGTGGAAGATATTATGTTCAGATCCTTGATCTCCATTATTACACCTCTGATCTTGAACATGTTGATGATGTGTGAGTAGTTACTTTTGTTCCTGAGGACATGGGAGAAATATTGTTATAAGTAATCATGTGAAGTTGATATTCGTTCGATATTTTGATAATGTGTATGTTGTTGCTTCTCTTAGTGGTGTCGTGTGAACGTCGACTACACGACACTTCACCATGTTATGGGCCTAAGGGAAGGCATTGTGGAGTAACAAGTAGATGATGGGTTGCGAGAGTGACACAAGCTTAAACCCCAATTTATGCGTTACTTCATAAGGGTCTGATTTGGATGCACACGTTTCATGCTATGGTTAGATTTATCTTAATTCTTCTTTCGTAGTTGCGGATGCTTGCGAGAGGGGGTAATCATAAGTAGGATGTTTGTTCAAATAAGAATAGCACCTTAGCACCGGTCCGCCCACATATTAAATTATCAAAGTAGCAAACGCGAATCAACTCAACATGATGAACATGACTAGACAGAAATTCCCATGTGTCCTCGGGAGCGCTTGCTTAATATAAGAGTACTTTCAGGCCTGTCCTTTGCTATAAAAAGGATTGGCTTACCTTGCTGCACCTTTGTTACTATTGTTACTTGTCACTTGTTACGAATTACCTTGCTGCAAAACTATCTATCACTATTACTCACAGGACTTGCAGAGAATACCTTGCTGAAAACTGCTTATCATTTCCTTCTGCTCCTCGTTGGGTTCGACACTCTTACTTATCGAAAGGACTACGATTGATCCCCCTATATTTGTGGGTCATCAGCCACCATGTCGGCAAGAGTCGGGCCTCGGCGGTCCTTATCCTCTCCTTCCCACGGTGGACACACCAGTCCTGTTAGGACTCATGCTCCGCCCGACCGGTGATGAGGAAGGAGATATTTGATGGCCGTCGTGTTGATCTAACCCCGGAGGATCCAAGCGCCCGTTGAGCCGACGCTATGGAGTCGCGTTTGACAGATGCTGCCGTCGGCCGGGCGCTGTCCTCCTGGGAGCAGCGGAGTGCAATGCGGATGACCATTGCCTCCAACCCGCACGGGATGACACCCCAGTCGATGGATCCGGACTAGTCGGAGTCAGATCCGCTGCCCGCCATGCCGAAGAAGGCCAGAGATTGTCGAAGGTGAGCTCCGGTGGCAGTGGGGTGTGGAGTGAAGTGGAGTGAAATTGCTAGGATTTGGTCCGGTGAGAGAATGGGGGCCGGGGACCGGGGGGGGGAGGATATATGTGGGGTCGGATGGGCCAGCGTGGGCCGGGTCTGACGTGACAGACGCGCCTGGACGCCTCCATATCCACCCCATATTTGAACTGGATATGAGGGGTGCCGGTCAGGCCGGGCGTTGAAGGACCGTTTGAGGCGCTCATCTAGGTCGATTTATCGTGATCGGTCAGCCCTCTATGGCGTTTGAGGCGTCCGACTGTAGATGCTCTAAGGCACCTAGAGTACTGAATGCGTTTGAAAACAAGGTGACGGGGTTCCCCTCCCTCCCACTGCCGTCGGAGCAGCCACAGGAGGTGAGGGAATCCTAGCAACAACATAATCTATGGTGCTTGTTTGCTCCCCTCGTTGGATCGTGTGTGGTGGCTAGGGTTTCACGATAAGGAACTTTTCAACCGATCCTCTAACTGTTGGCAGTTTCGATTTTCATTGGGTCTAGAAGCAAACGTTTTCTGAGAACACATGAGATCCATATATGCTCGATCACCATTAAGTGTAGAATTGGCACAAGTTCTGATAGTGCCATAAATTACCAAATCAAAATTAGATCTAGAAGTTGAGACGAAAAAGACGGTTTGCAAATACGGTGTAGAGAGCAAGAAAAAAAGAGTCACCATTAGCTTCAGACGGATGTGCTTTGAATTGGTTTTTATCTATGGAGTATGTTTGATTATAGCACAGATCGTCTAAATGTTCTTTTTAACAATCATAAATAACCTGTTGTCGTGCCACTGTGCCAAAGTACAGCCATAATCTCTCCTGTATCTTGTATGGAAGCATGTTCTATCTCGTTGTCTATTTGAAATTAGTGAACCTATTCAATTTACAATTTCTTACAAGGTTAACATATCTAGACAATGCTATATTGATTAGTCAATCAGAACCACCATCAAAGGGTCCATAGCTCAGTGGTAGAGCAATTGACTGCAGATCAATAGGTCACCGGTTCGAACCCGGTTGGGCCCTTCCTGTTTCTTTTTTATTTTTATTATCCTTTTTTGATGCCCGCTGCTCTTAAGAACAACCAAAATCTTTGCGTGCGGTTCACCACGGTCGCCGACCGCAGTTTCGACCTTCGACTCTTGACTGTGGGTTGGCTGACCATTGCCCGCTGCTACCATTTCGTACATGGGTTAGCAACACTTTCAGAAAAAAGTCATTAACATTAAGCCTAGCCGGCAGCGACAGCGACGAAAAAGATACTCAGGCGGAGCAATTTACAGACCAATAGGTCGTAGGCTTACAACACAATACAAATCGTCTTCTTCATCATCATCATCATCATCAGGCTTTAATTAGTCCGTACCACCACTGTTCTTACAGCACCAAAAAAGAACAATAATAGCAGGAGAATCGGTTTTCATTAGTCAGACATTTCTTTTCGCCTACAGTACACACACACACACACACACACACAGAGACAAGCACCTACCCTTACAAAAGCCAAGATATACTAAGCCGCTATCCAATAATACAGATGAAGAGAATCAAACGTAGCAGCTGGAGTTTCCACTTTCTCCCATAGCTTTCAGGGTCTCCCTGCCGCTGGTTTCAGAACGAGGGGAAAAACTGAAGAAGAAGAAAAGGACACCTCTCCTACTCAACTCTCATGCTTTACTTACAACACGTGTACATGGTGGTTTCGCCGAGCATTTCTTACCGGCGCGATGGCGGTCCATGCTCTTGTGGATGTATGTATGTAAAATTAATTAAGAGAATCATACGATGTCATGCTGGGAACACCCTAATGTCAGCTCTTGTGGGAGGCTTTTGGTACTCCTGCCGAAATTGGCTTCGCTTCAGCCTTCAGAGTTCAGAGACCCCCCAAAAACCCGGGCCGAGGCGCCGCGGAATCCTGATATCTGATCATCTGAATACCTGCCTGCATGCAACAAGCCGTGGGAGCTACTCTGCTGCTGGGTTATCTTTTGTGGGTCGCTGAATGGCATTTTTGTTAGCTACACCTGTAGAGAAACCAGAACTAACAGTGAGCACATCTGCCGAGCTGCTGGGTTGCAGTTACACAGCCTTCACCAGCTCCATTTTAAAAACTGAAGGTATCTGTACGTACGAGGAATTTATATTGATGACCCGAAAATGCTGTAAGCCAGTGCCCAACTAGGACGAGAATGCATAAACTATTTTAGTTTAGCAAGTGTTCGTTTTGCATGTACTCGAAACTCATTTTTTATCTGAACAGAAACAACAGTTTTGATTAACACGTAATATTTCACTTAGTATGAAGAAATTGTTAAGTATATCATATCTCCTCTTCCTATCAGATCGGTCTTTTGAGATAGTTGGTTGATGAAATATCTTAACAGAAATCACATAAAATGAACATTTATTCAGCAAATCAAACCCCAACATCATAGCAGAAGCTTACCAAGGGCAGCAAACTTATCATGATTTTCTGTACGTTTTTAATGCCAAAAACAGTTTACTCCTCGCCACTTATTTATTCCTCTGCTTTCACGGATACATACTCCTTAAGGAGTTTATCTTCTTCTTTTTTAAAGGAAGAATGAACCTTAATATATTCATGGGTGTGTCTAGGACACATCTAGATGTGACATAATTATTGCACATCTAAATGACCAAATCAAGTTTTAAAAGAAAAAGAAAAAAGAAAAGAAAACACCCATACGAATTTTCACGTAAGATCAATGATATAGGGCTTAGATGTGCAATACTTATCTCACATCTAGATGTGTTTTAGCAAAACCGTATATTCATCATTACGAATATGTATGCCTGTAAAAATCTGGTGGCTTTGTATGATTGTAGACTTCAAGACCTGTGAAAGGAATTGCTCGTAACTTTACTACATAGTGGAACTTGCAGCCTGTTGCTTCATGTAACGATGGCTTGAAGGCACTAATAACCTATCTGAATGTGGACATGGGCTGAATGTGTGCCCTTTTCTTTCAGAAGTCCAAAAACGTATTTCCTCGCCTTATTTCTCAAATAGAAATAAGTCCACTTTAAACCCTGAACTGTGGTGTCAAGTCTAATTTGAACCCTGAATTATTAAACCATCCTTGTTAAAGTGTAAATTTTCTAGACTTGTCAAGTTCAAACCTAGCTCAGTTTTGTATTTTGCTGTTCTAAAAAATGTATTTTTTAACAGATGTGAATGCTAGCAATTTATAACCTGCAATTCACAATTTTTTTGCCTATTTGTGTCATCTGCAAAAATAGCAAAGATAGATATACTCGTCTTGTCTTCTCTTTTTGTACAGAAGACAAATTGTCACACCTTTTTAATAAACTTTTGCAGGTTCCCATTCTGTAGCGTCCCCCATGTTCACAATTTTTTTTAACTTTTCCAAAACTTACAAAATGTAAAATAACCAGGTTAGAGTTTGGAGAGTGGTTGCATATTCCGAGGTTCTATAAAATTAAAACAATTAACGGTTACGCAGAAGCTATAAAATGAGAACGAAAAATAATCATCAACCAATATGACATAAATAATAACATTCCCTACATCCATGACATATTTTTTCACGTTTTCTTAGAGGCTGAAATACAAAACCACTTTTCAAAATCGTCTAGGTTTTAAAGGGTTTTGGAAAGTTCATGATATAATAGAGATGGTTTCATAGTTTAGGGTTCAAGTCGGACCAAGCACAATAGTTCAGGATTCAGAATGGACTTTGGAGTTTGGGGGCTTTGGGCTACGTTGGAAGTGCTTATTTAACACATATCATTATGGAGGATCTGCATAACATTCAAAAACAAATAGTCTACCACAACCATCACGATTAGTTCACTGGCAATTTTGTCTTCCCATGGTTTGTATTTGAACTGTACTAATGTAGACGCATGATACATATCCAGATAACTAGATGAGTGTTATGCTTTCAGCCATATGATTGTATCCAATCGTACAGATAACTGATCGTAGACTGAAACAACTCATCTAACTCTGGTAAGGAAAATGAAAATCATACGATTTTAACTTGGGAAGAATATCTAATATTATGAATCAGTAGGGAAGACACTCATATGTTACCTTCGTTTACCGAAGCTTCAGTGCATCTCCAAGACCAAAGTTCACATTGCTTTGCTGTCCCTTTCTACCTAATGGATTATTTCCTTTCTGCATCATTTCGACAAACTCATTGTAGTCGATCTTTCCATCCTGCAAAAGATGGTGGACAATGAGACAATACTGTTGTTGGCAATTTAAACCTGAACAATGAATCTACTTACATTGTCCTTATCGACATCTCCGATAATATCTTCAATACGGGTGTCTCCAATACCAAACTCTTCGCATGCCTTTTGGAGCTCATCTTGGGTAATGTAACCACTGCCGTCTTTATCAAAGTATTGGAAGGCTGCGAAGAGCTTATCCTCCTTTTCAACTTTGTTCATATGCATAGTTGCAGCGATGAACTCCCCATAATCAATGGTACCACTATTGTCAATATCGGCCTGCCATTTTCATGAAATGAGCTTGAATTTCATTTGGAGCAGAGTCAAAAACGAAAACAGTATCATCATAAGAGTAACCGTTACTACTTGATAAACATTCACAACTATTGCATATCTGAAAATACAGTAAGCCTTCTAAATACACTTGTTTTCTGCCTACGCAAAATGATATATGTAGTATAAGCTGACTCACGGTTACAAATGAACCAGGTTTAAAAAATATATATTTTCAAGTGAGATCAAGATGGCGTTTGGGCAGCGTGTGCATCAGCGGGATTAGCCACTGCCTGCTGAGTAGGATTAAGGCACAGGATTCTTTGCCAAGTGGTGCCTGCCCAAACTCCAAAAAGTTCCTGTCTCCACCACAAAAAAATTAAAGGGGGGGGGGGGGGGGGGGGGTGGTGGTGGTATGTAGTCATTACTCGCAAATTTTTTTTTATTCTCAACTTATGAAAATGATTGAAATTTATTTAACCTCAATTGAAGAGTAAGGAGATTGTCCAGAAGAGGAACACATTATTTTGAACAGTGATCAATAATTTCTGTGTAGTCGAGGAATAAATGTACGGAGATCATCATAAAATACTTACTGCTTCCATTAAAGCATCAATTTCCGAGTCCATTAGAGTAGCACCAACTCGCCGCAAGCCAGTTTTTAGCTCCTCCAATGTGATATGACCACTGTTATCACTGTCTAGCATTTTAAACATTTCTTTCAATCCTGCAATCTCTTCTTCAGACAAACTCTCGGCAATAACCTACAATTGTATGTAAAATAGAACATTAACATGAATATAGATTGTATAACACCAATTACAAATTTAATACCAATACTCACCCTAAGGGCCATTTTCTTTAGTTTGTTCATTGCAGAAAATTGTTTTAACCGACTTAGGACAGCAGAATCAAGAGGCTTATCAGGAGCAACTCCATCAACACAAACCCAAGGGTGACCTAACATAAGATTGTTGATTAGAGGACATTTGTTTGAAAATAAAGCAATGGCGAGTAATTATTCATTTAGTACCGACTTATAGCTAGCTGCACTACCATACTACTCACATAGCGCTTCATGGGCAGTCAATCTCTTCTTTGGATCGCGAATAAGCATTTTCCTGACCAAATCCTTAGCACTATCTGAGATACTAGGCCAGGGATCCGTTGTAAAGTCCAGCTCACCTTTCAAAACTTGTTCAAATATCCCTTGTTCACTTTCTGCTCGAGAAACCACAAGCAAAATCAGTCGAATGCAGCTTGCATACATTACGCAAAATCGTAACGAGGCATTTTGCTAAAACAGTTACACATAACCTCACCATCCCAGAATGGAGGAACCCCACTTAACAAGATATAGATTATTACACCAGCACTCCAGACGTCAACTTCTCGTCCATAGTTCTTTAGAAGAACCTCAGGTGCAACATAGTATGGACTTCCAACAACATCTGTAAACGTCTGACCTGCACAATCAATCACATTATGCGTCAGAACAAAAATAAAATAGCATTTGAAAATAATTTGGTAGAGAGTGTAAGAGCATCATCGCACATCGATATGGTTCGTTCTCTGTAGCTAGTCATTCAGGGGCAGAACACATATAACATCTACCACACTTTTCAAATCTAGAAGCCCTGTCTCTAAGAAAAGCAGTAAGGATCTGCAGCTGCAAATCTACTTAAGTTGCTACTTCACGCCTCAGAAGGAAACTGGCAATGAAGATTTTTTTTCATCCTAATCAGGTGCACCCGGTGGGCAATAGAGGCCAAAGGATCAACCTTCCATTATATATATAAAAAAATGGTCTACAGTTGTTATCAGGCACTTCAAAAAGCTCTAAGTTTGAAATGTTTAGTACTAGTAGAAAACAATAAAAATATGTTATCGAATTTGACTCTACTGCCAAAATCTCCAATGTGAATCTGCCGGTTGTCCAATGGCAGTTGTGCAGTGAAATCCCAGAGAAGAACTTGTATCGTGGCAGAGCCGATGAATTTGGATTTGGAGTCAGTTTTATTTTAGGAAAATGGCATGACTACTGCCTATTCTACTTATATAAATTGTGATTAGAAGCGTCAAATTTTTAAAGGAACCGGCAGAACAACGTAATGGATTATTACATCCTGAATCCTGATTACCCCCAACCTGTAAAAGACACCAAAGCAACATGGCCAAGGCAATGTTGCTAATGGCAGCAATGATAGCCCGTGCACAACAAGAAGCCAAGCATTTCATCCATTTTACCTTTCCGTTACGATACAGAGCCGATGCTTGCAGATGGCAATTTGCGCATAAACAATCCCCATTTCGCTAAATTGATTGCAAATTCGACTACGTCAGGGAATCGCACAATCAGAACATAAACAGCATTGCATTGTATTGTTTGAGGCGACTATATATACCTGGCGTGAAGAAGATGGAGAGCCCGAAATCAATGGCCTTGAGCGGCGAGTCCTCCTGATTATTGATGAACAAGAAATTCTCCGGCTTGAGATCCCTGTGCATCACGCCGAGCGAGTGGCACGCCTCGATGACGCCGACGATCACCCTGGTGAGCTGCGCCGCGGCCTTTTCGGAGTAGTGGCCCCTCTGGATGATTCTGTCGAACAGCTCGCCTCCGGCGCAGAGCTCCATGACAAGCTGCACGGCGACGGCGTCCTCGTAGGCGCCGACGATGGACACGACGCTGCTGTGCCCGGCCAGGTGGTGCATGATCTGGATCTCGCGGCGCACGTCCTCGACGTCCTCATCGGTGAGCAGCTTCCGCTTGGCGATGGACTTGCAGGCGAACTCCTTCCCCGTGGCCTTCTCGACGCAGAGGTAGGTGGTCCCGAACTGGCCCTGCCCCAGCTTCTTGCCGATGGTGTAGAGGTCCTTGAGGCGGGCGGTGTTGACGTCGCGCTTGAGGACGGAGTCGGCGAGGAGGCCGGCGCTCTGGACGCGCTTGACCTTGGGCACGGGCTTCTTCGCCACGGGGGCCATCGACTGCTGCCTCGACGGTTCGGCGGGCTTAGGGGGCGGCGGGTCGGCGGAGCGCGCGCCATGCGAGGAGGTGTGCTCGCCGGCGGGGATGGTGACGGGCTCGGGCGCCTTCTTCTCGGAGGTGGACGCCGGGAGGGCGTCGGGGGCCGGCGCCTGCTCCGCGGGCTTCGCGCGCCAGAGGGCGAGGAAGCCGCTGCGGCCGGCGCCGTTGGGGCCGACGCAGCTGTTCCCCATCACCGGGAGACCCTACGGGGACGGCCGCGGCGGCGGCGACGGTGGCATTGGAGACGAGCGGTGGAGGGGCCGCGAGGGCGCGGGCGGTTGCTCGCTTGGATCGGGGAGGCGCGGAGAGAGACAAGGGGAGGGAAAGGACGGACGGAGCGAGAACCAAATGTGGTGGGCCCAGCGGGGCAGATCCCTTCGACTGCCGTGTGGGCCTGGCCGGTTGCTGCTCTGTCAGGGCATCTACAACGCTGGGCGCTAGCGTAGGCGCCAGGATCAAAATCCTGGTCGATGGGGCAGTTGGGCCATCCGATCCTGGCGCCAGGCCCGGCATCGACGCAATATCTGGTGGCGAGCGCTTAGCTCTTTTTTTTCTTTCGCATGAGTTGAAACCCTGTGCCCAACGCCTGGTTTTACGGCCGGTTAGCAATTAATTAGCGCCTGCTATTAGCCGCCAGCGTTGCGTTAGCGAGCGCTATGACTATTTTTTATTTCACACTATTTATTTTTTCCTTCCTAAGCGCCCATCTAAGCGGCTACCGTTGAAGATGCCCTCAGTGGGCAAGGGAGGGTGGCGGGAGCCTGAACGGACGGGCGGGACGCCTATTTTGTTTCCCACAACGCCTGAATAATCGGTTTTTTGCTTTACTAAATAAATAAATAACGCAGCACAAATACATACATTTTGCAAGATATCTTTGTTCAAGGTTTTTATAGGAATTTTGGAGGATTATAATCCTTCGGATTTTTTTTTCTTTTGCGTGGGGGTGTTTGATTCGTAGCATGCAATCCTATCCTTTTGAAAACAATTATTTTCTCCCCACAATACAACCAAACAAACTTTGGTAGTAATTCAATATTGTAGAATTTTGAGTGAGCATGACATGTAATCCTACATTTTCGCTGTTCATTTGTTTTGAAAAATCATACAAGTCAAAGAGTCTCATAAGCACGACGAAACCTCCCCTGAACAAACACAAAAGCACAGGTTCTCCTAGCAAACATCAAACCAAATGTGTATTTATATTTCCTAGTCGACTTCCTCGGCTATGTCTTCGCTTGTCCACATATCTCCTAAGCCTTCGATAAATAAAACATAGGAAATCAGATACAAACAAGCTTGACAAACCTCAAAGGGTGTGTCGTCGACAACATGAGGTGGGAACATGAAAAATCGAAGGTGTGACGGTAGAAACTAGAAAGTTGGATACACACCTCTTGCTAAACACATGATGTTGCGCATTGCCTGGGGGGAGACCGAGAGCAGGAAATGAAAAGGAAAACAAATACAACAACGCCTTTGGTGGCCATCATTGTTAAGCCATACACCGAACGCCACCTTGAGATATGCCCTAGATGTAATCACGTGACGATGAAAATTCTCAATGTGTTCTTCAGTTATTTGTATCGTCCTTGAACATCATCACTGATATGTATCAATAATTATGTGACTTGTTTGTGATATTATATATTGTATGATGATTTTCTAATGGACCTCACTTTTTTGAAATAAATATCAACTTTATTATTAGAAATATTTGTTACATCGTCAATAAGAAAAGGTACAATATCACTCATAGGCTCCTCAATCCAATCCCTAGTGACGGAAACTTTCGCTAGCCTAGCAAGTTCGTGAGCCACCTTATTTGCTTCCCTATTACAATGTTCGAACCTAACAAGAGGAAAAGCACAAGCTATGAAATAGCAATCATCAAACACTATTGTCACCGCTCCCACCGAATTTCCTCCACTTTTCATTGTGTCAATCACCTTCATGTTGTCAGAATTAACAACAAGACGATTACACCGCCTTTTGTGTAAGGAATAGACCGAGCATTAGAGCCAAAGCTTCTGCTGTTAATACGTCAGCACACCAATCAATCCTCTACTTTCCACCAACAATGTATCTTCCTTTATCATCGCTGAGAATAGCCCCAGCTGTGTCACTAAGCAAATCATGATCGAAAGAGGCATCGACATTCAGCTTAACAAAACCCGTAGTAGGTTTGCTCCATGCCCCTGTTTTACTAGTTGCCTTAGGTGAATATGCATTAACATAATTTGTTGTTATAGCACGGGCACCCATGGAAGTTTGGTGTGCATCTTGAAACTTTCCTTCATGAACCGCTTTAGTCTATCCCACCATGAATACCAAGCTGTAATAGTGATCAATTCACATACATTTTGAGAACCCAATATCGCTAAATCTTGATCTGGCATAAGAAGTAAAAAAAAAAATCCAAAACCATCTCTCCCGCACGATCAATAGCACAAGTTTTATTGATCACCTCATTTAGTCCTAACTTTCCCCACACCTCTTTTGCCTTTTGACACATAAATAAGACATGTTTTGTATCTTCTGCCCCATTCGAGCATGATGGGCAAGCGGACAATACTTTCATGTGCCTATTGGCAAGTGTAACATGTCACGGGAGGGTTCCATGCAAAGTACGTCTCATGAATTTTCTTACCTTTACCAGACACAATAATTTCCAAACCTTACCCCAGATGAGATCAACATTGATTCTTCCCATGCCATTTTCATGTTGCAAATTTGTCCAATGTTGTTTGTTTCATTCCACCCAATAAGCCGATCGTACAATGAAAAAGCCATTTTTTGTATAACTCCAAGCAATGAAATCTGACATATTTTGCATTGGGAGGGGAATCGTGAACACCCTTTGAGGATCAATTGACCTCAACGTTTGTCTCACCAATCTTCATTCCAAGAACTCGTGACTTGATCAATGAGATTAGAAACCTTTGATAGAAGATGCTCCCTTCTAGGAGCAATGACTCTCCTATTCGCACAATTCGGAATCCATGCATCTCTCCAAATATCAATACTTTGTCCATTTCCATCCCGCCAGATATAACCATTTTTTAGAGAACTCACTACCGCAATAATACTTTGCCAAGTAAAAGAGGAACCCTTTTTTAGGTTTGCATTCATTACCCCTTCCAGAAAATATTTACCTCTCAAGATAGAAGCACATAAGGACTCAGGATTATCAATCAGACGCCACACTTCTTTTGCTAACAAAGCCAAATTGAAACAATGTATATCGCTGAAACCTAATGGAACTCACTTGATAAGGTTGCGCAGACACGTATACGAATCTGTTCATGACTATGTTTCAGAATTCATAGGCATAGAGATTCTAACCCGATGCTTGTGGATGGTAATCACTGGGTTGTACAGACCCCACTTTTAAAAAGAAAAAGCTATCATCATCTGTTAATACCATGTACAATGTATATGTCATGTTCTAGATTCGAGGACTTCGCAATTTCTCGGGTTGTGGATCGACTTACATATGGTTTATTAAATGCTACTCCATAACTTAGTAGTTATAAAGGTATTCCTAAGTTAGTCACGAAACATGCATTGAGAAATGGTCGTCCAAGTTAAGATTCCCCCTCCGAATCAGAGAGATATTATTTGGGCCCTCTCGAGTGATCATTCAGAAAGCATGGCCATATGCGACTTGGGTTAAAATTTAACAAAGTTAAAGAAAATGTATCACGTGTTAGAAAAGAGAGGTCGAGCAACAAGAGTGACAAGTACTCACCTTGAGATCGATACATCACGAGGCAAAAGGAATGTTGCATAAGATAGATTGTCCAGGTTCGTCAGTATGACTTTGCGGCACTTGAGCGTTCAGTTATGAACCGCGACAAGCTATCAACGTAAGTTGTGTTCATGTGTACTTGAACCTATAGGGTCACGTGCTTAAGGGGCGGGAACCCACTCAAACTCGGAATAGATCCGAGTAAACCACTCAGATTAGATGTGAGTGGACCATTGGGACTCGTACTGAAATTTGGGCATAAGTCCTAATGTGCCTCCATCTCGGATCATCTATATAAGTGAAGGAGCGGTACCTTAGAAGGGGTTAATCATTTTCACCATCTAGTTGTCTCCAGTTCCACGCCATGTCGTGCGGTAGTATCTAGCATCCCACCGCAAGACATTCATCTTTGTAGGTGTGGATACCTTGAAGGCATTGTACCTGCAATAGGAAAACTCATTTATGAGATTCACGAGGAGCTATTCTTGGGAATCGAGAGGAGGTAGTATGATTACTCTGCTCCGACGCACTGCTTTAAGTCCACTTATGTTGTAGGACTGCACGTCTAGTGTTAAACCCATGATCTACCTTTCTAGCTTGTTCTTGGTTCGTGTGGTAGAAACTTTATTTCCTAGCTTAGCATACCACGTGCCCCAACAGTGGTATTAGAGCCAGGTTGTTGTCTAGTTTTAAACCAGCTTTACGTGCATATATGATTTGTGGTAGTAGTAGATCTTGCTATTTTGTTGGTTGATCTATGTGATATATCATTTTTAAGAAATTAATATGATCGATTGTACTCGGGGGATTCACGGATGACTAGATTATGAGATCGTTATTGCTAAGGTCATCACACGCCATACCCCTACCCTACCGATCGATTTCCGCCATTGGGTTAAACTATGAAGTGTAAAGTCAGTTGCTGCTCATACCCGTGAGGGTCACTGCCCCTTTGAACCCCATTCACTAACCGACTAGCGGGACTGACGTGCTACCATCATAACATCTTGTATTTATTAGGGAAACACATAGTGTTATGAGTTCACTCAATCCGGTAAAATGTGATTCTATGCGTAACTTGTTTTTCCAGGATTGATGTGAATTTTTGACATACATGTCATGAGTTTGTGACACAGAGTGGAGCCCGAGTGGTGTCATTATAATGTATGATGACCCATTTGTCGACGTGTGGTGTCATGCTTTATGTAATTAACTACTGGCTAGTGTAGCTTGTAACTACTTGGAGGACACAAGTGCTTGATGCCTTGATGAATAAATAACATGGGGATGGAGATCGTCATGAAGAAGAGCCATACTATTTCTAGTTAATGATTATACGTAAATACTATGATTTTTTACACCTACACATGTTAATGGTAGAAGTAGAATGACCCCTCCAAGAATGTCAAGTAAGTGTCGCAACATCACAAGTAAAGTATATCTAGTGGCGGGCCTACAAAAGTAGAGTGCAACTATTACTCCTTGGCAAGGTGGGTTTGTATTAGACACTTACTTGTGAAACATTGGTCAATGGTCGGGTCTACCAAAATAGTTTTGGGCATTGAGCATATGAGTAGGGAGTCGGGGCATATGATGCCGCCCAACAAACAAGAGTCATATATAGATATGATTAGCAAGTGTTGCTTACAAGTGATCTTGTCTTCTAGTAGTGATGGCTCACTAGTTGACATGTTCACCTGGCTCTTGAATCACTAAGTTTCAGCAGAGGGTGTGTATTTTAGTGGGAGTATTGTCTATTAAAGTGTTTACCTCAAAATAATCTCCATAAATAACTGTCTTAGTGTTTTTCATTTCTGTGTTGTAGATCGATGGCACAAACCGACACTCCAACTTTATTAATTTTGCGTTCCATTCAATCCTTGACAAAGAGAAACCTAATGAAACAAGTTTTAGAACTTGGTGACACAATTTGAGAATTGTTCTCACATACGATCAAAGGAAACATGTTCTAATAAACCCACTACCAAAGGAACCAGGTGTAATGAAACTACATCTGTTAAAAAGGCCTACAAGAGATGATGTGATGAATCTACAAAAATCATCTGTTTGATGCTTGCCTATATGGAGCTAGACTTGCAACATCAATTTGAGAACTTTGATTCTTATGATATGATCTAAAGTCTCAAGGGCATGTTTCAGACTCAGGCTAGGTCCGAAACATATAATGACCTGATGGCCTTGCTCAAGTGTAAGCTGAAAGAAGATGGCCCAGTGATGCAATGGCTGATTAGAAACACATGTTGGATAATCTAGGCTTGCCCCTCAGCTAAGAGTTAGATACATATATGATTATTGATTCTCTTCATGCTAGCTATGACCCGTTCATCTCGAACTATCATATGCATGTGATGGATAAGAAGGTAATGAAATTGCATGGATGTTTAAAATGACAAAGGAAGACATTTAAAAAGGCACCAGTCAAGTGCTGATGGTGCAAAACAAGCTTCAAAGAAGAGTTCTTGGGCTAAGGAGAATCCTAAGGCAAAAGAACAATCCCCAAACCTATCCATTCGCCTAAGGTGGGCCAGTTTTTTAGACCATTGCTTCCTGATATCCCTGACTGTATTTATGCTTGTTAGATGAATATCTCATTGGCCCCTAAAGCGCAAGGGTTGTAGCACGAGCCAGTTTTCCCCTCACTCGATAACCAATGTATCAATCCATGAAGTTCTTCTAACAGCCAATGATCAATTGTTGCACACAACTAAAATACTTCACTTGGTCCCAAAACTTCTAGTGAAGTTGTCAATCTCAATAGCTTTGCTAGTTACGAGTATTAATGCATCATGTGGTTGGAAATGATTTTTGTGAAAGTATGACTTCAACTTGAGGTATGCTTGTTGCATATATACTACCTCTATAAAAACACGAAGTGCGGAGATCCAAAACATCATCCTATCCATCTATTGATCTTCCTACGGTTCAGATAAGTCACTAAAATGTGTTTGATCCAAAACGCGCGTTTAGCAACCGCTCCCGCACCCTGCGCTCCATGCCTCACTAATCACACCCCAAGGCCCTCTTGCACGCATCCCCCTCGATGCTACGGTTTCACGCTGCCATGGCCTTGTGTCGCTATCGGGGAGGGGGCATCGAGAGGGAGATGGCTAAGTACTCCAACACGGAGGCCCCGCTTCCCCGCGCCGTTCTCTGGCGCCATCGGCGCCCCATCCCACCCCGCCTTCAACTCCTCCGCCATGGACCTTTCTCCCACAACAGAGAAGGCCAAGGACCTTCAACTGAGACGAGTAGTGTGGTACCGACGCCATCGTACTCGAGGAAGAAGAAGCGTGACCTGGGGAGACCCATCCAATTCCTCCACCGGGTCTGCATGTATACTCAGGGATGCGTCCTTCGTCCTTATCTTCAAATATCCTTTTAATGGATCGATCCCCATGTCGTCCCGTTAGCATCGACAGGTCTGGCCGTGAGTCCGTGCCCGTCACAAAGCCTACGTGCGGTATCTGACGACGAGGGCAAGACCTGACTATCGTAGGTATGAATCAGGTCCCAACTCCCCATACCCGCTCATGGATCAGGGAAATGTTTTCTGCTCTCTTTTTTCAGAATCCCTGTTGTTATGCTGCTGACCTTTGTTAAAGTTTATTCTATCTTTTTTTGACAGAAAAATGTTCTACATTGCTAACCATTAGATCTTCTTGCAGTCTTGTCTTGTTTAATAAATAGCATCCATGTGCTGAAATCAACGGAGCTCAATTTACATATGTAGATGCAATCTTTCTTTCACATGCATACACACAATGGTTGATTTCAGATCTGCTTATATTCTATCCCTTTTCACTAACAATAAATTAGTCAGGGAATAATATTCTATTAATTTTTGTTACCAGGGACTTAAGCTAGGGCGGAATATACAAATACTTGTGCAAAATATTGTGAGCCTGTTGGAATTGCTCAAGGCTTGGCCAACGAGGCCACAATAAGATGGGCGAGCAGATTATCCTCAGGTGACCAGCTTAGATGGTTTCTATTGTTTTGCACATGTAAAACTTTTGTTATCTTCAAATTCTTCCGGTAGCTCGAGCTAATTTTGCTGGATCGGAGAAGCAAGGGCATCTTGTTTTTGTAGAATATGGATCAGGGTGAGCTCGAGCGTGGTGCCCTGGAATCAGGTAGATCCTCTGCACCAACCCACCTGCCCGTGCTACCCTATGCCACCCTTCCATACCACCCCCCGCTGGCCACCCTGCCACCGCCCGTGCACCGCACTCCTACTATCATCAACAACAAACCGTCATTTTTGCCCCCTGCCAGCCCACACCCCCTCCTCAGCCACAAGCACCTCTGGACACACGCGCCATCATCCCACGCCCTCACCCCGCTGTCCATGTAAAGGTTTGTAGCTTCATCCTTTTTCTTTTTTGAAATAAGTAGAAGATGCATGCATAATAGAGTTATGTTCAAATTTTTGTTGTTTGTTCTATTTGTTTGCAGAAGTTGTACAAGTTGTTTATCCGTTACATTGTTGCCACACCGCCAGATATTGCATCATTCTTTACATTATTTTTTTTGCAAATTTCAGACGCCTATGGTACGATTCAATGGTTGGTTCAAATAGTGAGGATTTGTTGGCTACAAACTAGCAACACTCATGGCTTCTTTTATATTCAGATTGGTGTGAGACATTAAATTCGTAGAGTTTGCAGATTGGTATGCACTTAAAAAAATCTTGAATGAACCATGCAACCAATTGGAAAAACAATACGTCTAATTATTTCATTATTTATTCCGACCCTCGATTTGTTTACCCTTTCTATCTCTTTGTAGTTGCATCCAGTTGGTTCCTCAAAACTAGGTCATGTACTCATGTTACTGTTTGGTGTATTGATCTATTGGCTATTTCCAACAAAAAGTTATGCGCTCCTTTCAATATTCATGTGGTATGGTCCATTTATTTATTTTCTGGTGACAAAAATGCAATCCGCCAAACATTTAATGTTCAGTTGAATATGATATCTCTACCATTCTACAGAAATGTTCTTCTAAAAGGAAAAATTAATATGGAAGTTCATCTGAGTTGACTCACAGTATTAGAAGTAATAATGTGAGGGAAAGGCCAAGCAAGTTTCTATTGAGGGGAAAAGGCTTCAAAACTTTTTTACTCCTTAAGTGATTCAAAAGACATGTGTGTTACTGAAATAAATTATATTACTACTTCTTTTGGAGAAGGGCATGCTTAGTGATGCATCAGATGCTTAATGTGAGTTGGATGCGGAAGATTTAAGTTTATCAGTTGTTCAAAAGAATACTGGCTACAATTGTCTTCCTACAATTCATGAAGAAGTACGCTTTGTCATCTTTTGTCATATAAGATCACATTGTTTGTCGTCAAAAGAAAAGTTCCCTGAACAAGCAAAGCACATATATGTGCTCTTTCATCTTTGTGTTGCTTTTAGCCGGAAATCAATATGAAGTTCCATCTCTTATGTAGCAGATGCAAATTATTTTTGCACTCACACATGACATGTGAATCCATACATGTGCATGTGAGACCAATACAATGGGTATCCTCTTCTGCAACCATCACCAGTGACACCACTCACCAGCATGCAAACTGGGCCATCCAACACTGACAGTCACGACCATTCATCAGCATGTGTAAGCAGCAAAAAATAAGTGGAGGCAACAATCCTTTCTACACACTTTTTTACACACCTTGGCAACAAGGAAGCTGATACGTCTCCAACGTATCTACAATTTTTGAATGTTCCATGCTGATATATTATCATTCTAGGATACTTTGTGGGTCTTTATTTACCAATTTATAATATTTTTGAGCACTAACCTATTGACCCAGTGCCCAGTGCCGGTTGCTGTTTTCTGCATGTTTTTGCCTTTTCAGGTTTATAGTACCAAATGAAGTCCAATTGCTACGAAACTTTTTGATGATTTTTTCTGGACTAAAAGAAGACCGAGAAGCTTTGGAAGAAGGTCAGGAGGCACACGAGGGGCCCACCACACATCAGGGCATGCCCTGGGGGGGCGTCCTAATATGTGGTGCCCCCTTGTGGCTCTCCCGACGTCTCTCTCTGGCCTATAAATTCTCTAATATCGTGAAAACCCTGGAGGCAGTCCCGAAACCCTTTTTCTGCCTCCGCAAGTCTCTGTTCCATCGCGAGGCCATCTGGAGCTCCGTCCCGGCACCCTGTCGGAGGGGGGATCAATCACGGAGGGCCTGCTCATCAACCTTGTTGCCCTCATGATGATGTGTGAGTAGTTCACCATAGACCTACGGGTCCATAGCTAGTACCTAGATGGCAATCTCTCTCTCTCTCTCTTATGATCTTCAATACAATGATCATCACATCTTTGCTTTGATCCATCAGATGTAATCCTATTGTGCGGTGTGTTTGTTGGGATCCGATGAATTGTGGGTTTATGTTCAGATTATTCATGAAAAGCATTTGATACGCCTCTGAATTATATTATCTCTTAAGTGCATGATCATTATAGCTTCGTAATGCTCTCCGATTTATTGATGTTCTTTGGCCAAGTAGATTGATATTTCATCGGTGGGAGTGGTGCGTTGTGGTAGGTTCAACCTAGCGAGTTTCTATATCCCAGTGACAAAGTAGGGGACAAGATGCGTTTTTGTGTTGTTGCTACTAAGGATAACACGATGGGGTTCATTCATATTGTTTGAGTTTACTTTGTCTACATCATGTCATTGTTCTCCAAGCATTACTCTGTTTTACTTAATACTCTAGATGCATGCTGGATAGCGGTCGATGAGTTTAATCACAAATCAAAGTACTACTCACATGCCCCGAGGGAGGAGGTTGGGAGCAGTTTAACCATCGCACGCCTCCGACCCGAAACAACACTAAGATTTCAACGAGGAATAGAAATGCTCACACATCCCCACCAAGCCTTTTTCTGATAGTTAGACAAACGGGAAATTAACACCTCTTAATACCGATACTTCTACAAACTGACAACCATGCACTCACACCCTTTCACAGTACCACATCAATATCATTAACCCAAGATTTCTCTTTAATGTGCTACATGATGGTTTTGATTACCACTCATTGAATACCTATTATTTTTGGACTAGTCTTATGACCCATGCAAATTACCGTCACTATTTATTAACTCTCAAACAAATATAAGTGAAGAACGAGAGTGCAATTATTCCTATAAAATCTATACGCCACCGTACTCAAAAAGATATAAGTGAAGTACTAGAGCAACTGTTAAGCTCAAAAGATATAAGTGAAGCACATAGAGTATTCTAATAAATCATGATGAAGGTGTGTATCTCTCAAATAGGTGTATCCAGCAAAATGATGACTGTGGCAAACTAAAAACAAAAGCAAACAAAATCAAACGATGCTCCAAGCAAAACTCATATCATGTGACGAATAAAAAATATAGCTCCAAGTGACATACTGTTGGATTGAGACGAAAGAGGGGATGCCTTTCGGGGCATCCCCAAGATTAGACGCATGAGTCTTCCTAGAATATTACCTTGGGGTGCCTTGGGAATCCCCAAGCTTAGGCTCTTGCCGGTCCTTATTCCTTTGTCCATCGTGATAGCACCCAAAACTTGAAAACTTCAAACACACAAAACTCAACAAAACTTTGTGAGATCCGTTAGTATAAGCAACATATCAAATACTTTAGGTACTGTTATAAATTGATTCATATTTCATTATTGCATAATAGGTATTGTATTCTAACTTCTTCATGGCTTATACCCCCGATACAATCCATAGCATCATCAAAACAAGCAAACTATGCAAGCAAAAACATAATCTGTCTAAAACAGAATAGTCTGTAAAGATCTGTAGAGAACCTATACTTCTGTAACTCTAAAAATTCTGAAAATTTGGACAACATTAATAATATTTATAGAAATACTGTGTAAAAAAATTCAGATCAAAAAGACGTTCCATTAAAATCATAGAAATTCTGCACTAGGCGCTAAAGTTTCTGTTTTTGCACCGTATCAATTCTACTCATCTTGTGAGTCATCCCAAAGGCTTTACTTGGCACAAACACTAATTAAAACATAAAACACAATAATTACAGAGGCAATAATCAGGTTATCACACACAAACATAAAGTAAAACGCAAAAATAAAGATAAATATTGGGTTGCCTCCCAACTAGCGCTATTGTTTTATGCCCCTAGCTAGGCATAATGCATAGTTTCAAGTGTTGTCATCTTTGACACTAAGAACAAGTTTTTCAAACTTGTTATTGAGAGTTTTCATTTCATCCTTCAAAATACTAAGAGCGTCAATCTTTTGTTCCATAGTGTCAAATCTCTTATTTTGCACTACTATTTTCCCATTGATTTTAGTAGACATGTTGTATAACCCTTTAAAATTGGTTTCCATAATGGCCTTAGTTTCTTTTATTAACTCGGTTTGATGGAAGCACACCAATATGGTTAGTTCAATGGTTCCTATTTTGGGTTGTCCAAATATGTTTTTCATCTTATCATAGGTGTCAAAAGCATTGTTCCCGAGGAAATCTTTTTCGAACATAGAGTCCAAGACACGTCTATGTGAAAGAGATAGACCAACATAAAAACTTCTAAGGAGAAATTTAATATGACTCTTGGGATTAGCTCTTGCTTGTATCACTAGTAATCTATCCCAAGCTTGCTTAAGGGATTGATCACCCACTTGCTTAAAATCCAAGATTGCAGAACCCTCTCCCAAGTAAGGACAATGAGGCATGTCCGGAGGGGAACTAGCCATAGTAGCAAGCAAAGAAGTAAACTAGTAACTAGTAAAGATAAATATTTTTGGATTTTTGATTTTTATGAAGCAAACTAAATATAACAGAAAATAAAAAGAAGAACAAGTGAATGATAATTTGTGCGAAGTTACTTGATAGTTGGTTGATGATATTCCCCGGCAACGACGCTAGAAATCCTTCCTGATACTTGTGATCTGCGTTGGGTTTTCCATGAAGAGGAACGGGTAATTGCAGCACAATACGGATAAGTATTTCCCTCAGTTAAGAACCAAGGCTTATTGAACCAATAAGAATATCAATCAACAACCGTCTTCAGTGACAGCACACAAAAGAGCAAACACTTGCACCCAACGCGGCAAGAGGGTTGTCAATCCCCTTGATCTCATTTTTTTGCAACCAAATGAAGTATGTAGATGATAGTAGATAATTGTAAATTGCAAAATAAATTAAAAACAAATAAATGGCAGCAAGGTAATGATAGCTTTTGTAAATATATAAGTGATTAAACCTGGGGGCCATAGTTTTCCTATGGCATCTCTCATGTAGGCAACATACGGTGGGTAAACAAATTACTATTGGGCAATTGATAGAAAAGCGCATAGTTATGTTCATATTCACGACAATGATCATGTATATATAGGCATCACGTCCATAAGAAAATAGGCCGACTCCTTCCTGCACCTATTACTATTACTCCACCCATCGACCGCTATCCAGCATGCATCTAGAGTAATAAGTAAAACAGAGTCATGCTTGGAGAACAATGACATGATGTAGACAAAGAGAATTCAATTAATATGAACTAACCCCGTCGTTTTATCCTTAGTGGCAACAATACAAAGACGTGTCTTGTCCCTTTCTGTCACTAGGATATAGACCACCGCCATATTGAACACACTACAACGCACCCCTCTCACTGAAGAAATATCAATCTAGTTGGCCAAACTATTTCAATAGATCAGAGAGATTTACGAAGCTATATTGATCATGCAATTAAGAATCATAATATATATCAGAGATGACTCAAATACTTTTCATGAATAATCTGAACATAAACCCACAATTCATCGGATCCCAACAAACGCACCATACAAAAGAATTACATCGGATAGATCAAAGCGAAGATGCTATGATCATTGTATTGAAGATCAAAAGAGAGAGAGAGATAGCCATCTAGGTACTAACTACAGACTCGTAGATCTGGGGTGGACTACTCACACATCATCATGGGAGCACCAAGGATGATGAACAAGCCCTCCGTGATCGATCCCTCCTCCGGCAGGGTACCGGAACGGAGCTCCATATGGGATCGCGGCGGAACAGAGACTTGCGGCGGTGGAAAAAGTGTTTCGGGATGCCCTCTAGGGTTTTGGAATATATGTGAATTTGTAGGCCAGAGAACGGGGGCAGGAGACCCACCAGGGAGGGACAAGCCATCAGGGTGCGCTGACCCCCCTGGGCGCGTCTTGTTGGCTTGTGCCTCCCTCGTGCAGCCTCCGGCCTCCTCTCGAAGCTTCCAGGTCTTCTTTTGGTCCAGAAAAAATCATAAAAAAGTTTCGGGGCAATTGAATTTCGTTTGGTACCGTAAACCCGAAAAGCCAAAAACTCGCAGAAAACAGCAATTGCCACTGGGCATTGGGTTAATAGGTTAGTGCGAAAAAATAATATAAATTGGTAAATAAATACTCAAAAAGTATCCTAGAATGATAATATAATAGCATGGAACAATAAAAAATTATAGATACGTTGGAGACGTATCAAACACTTTGGCCCCCGGGTCTATTCACAAATATATTTACAAACACTATTATTTTCTTTCTTCCATTTATTAGTTTTATTTTTATTTTGCAATTTATAATTATCACCTATCATCTACACTACTTATCGCTTGCAAGTAACGAGTTCAAGGGGATTGACAACCCTCTTGCCCGCGTTGGGTGCAAGTGTTTGCTCTTTTGTCGCTGAAGACGAGAAGTTCTGTGATCCTCCTATTGGTTCGATAACCTTGGTTCTCACTGAGGGAAATACTTATCTATACTGTGCTGCATCATCCCCTTCTCTTTGGAGAAAAACCCAACGCAGATCACAAGTATCAATTATCCTTGAAAGTATGCTACAATTCTACATGTGATTATCTTGAAAAATTGAGGCATGATAGGCAGTCTTGAGTTAGTATAATTGACACATCGTTAGGTGGGATCTGATTTGGAAAGCTGTTGTGGAATAAATAGGATTCAACTGCACAATTTTCTTCTCTTTTTTCCTACTGCACTTATGTAATTATGCATTTTTTTGTTTGTTTTCCAGAGATCGGTATTCAAAGTTTCTCAACGCAATATCTCTACATTTTGTGACTGTCTTTTTTCCTAAATTTTGTGAACTCAAGTTTGTTTTCTTGTAGTGATATAATTTTAGACTTGTCATCACAATGTTACGACTAGGATCAAGTGATACTTTTCATGTGTAACGATAGTACTGCTGAAGCAAAATAAGTTAATAGTACTTGCATGCGTAGGCGTGTCCTTGTAGAATGCTGATGATGATTTAAATGAATTCTTTTTCCTAGAAGTACATTCCAAATTGTAAATTATGCACTTCTCATCAAATTTTCAAGATAGTTATTCTATAATTGGATGAGAATTGATGTGGTTGACACATCTAAAATTTTGTTGCATTATGATGTGTTTAATTACAATATATGACGTGTTTGGTTCAACTCCCGTAACATTTTTGTTTTCTCATGTTGAAAAGCGCCGCTTCCAATGATTTTTATCTAATAAAACCTTTGTTTCGTTCGGGCGTAGAGCGCCAATTTCTAACCCACTTCGATTCGAGCGATTTTGATTTTACAAAACGGCGTATCGGAAAATGCGGAGATGGAAAACATCATACGCGAAACAAACCCTAGCTACCGTTTCAGAAAACGCTGGAGTCAGAAACCCTGATGTTTTCTACGAACCAAACACGTCGACAGTATGTTGGCAAAGACGTGCATTGCACATGCACGCTTACTAGTGTTATAAATATTCATAGCGGTGTTACCAAGAGCTTAGTAGTAGTTCCTATTTGCGACTCGATGTAGCACAATTTTCGATGGTATCTATTACTACAAACCAAACAAAGTTTGCACACTAAATGTGGAGTGAGTCATGCAATCTAGTGTTTCTAGTGCTTCCATGTGTGTGTACTTCAGATTTGAGAGGATACTTTTTGCCTCTTTTAGTCTTCAACTAGCTCCATGATTAGGCTATGTGAATTATGTCTTAGCTAAAGGATCTCTGAAACATGTTAAGTTGAAGATAAAAATAGCCACCTTCATCTTGAAATACCTCTAAAGCTAAAAAAACTCACAATACAACATGGACGCTATATTGGTCACATCTAGTTTGTGTTTGGTATTCACATAAAAACATCGACGATAATATAGTTTCTCTAACCAAAATTTTCTATGGTTTTTTATCAATGCACCATTTCCTATTAATGTGCATAATTTTCCAAAGTAGGTTGTCAAAATCCTAGAATTTGATAACTCCAAACTACTCCCTAAAATAATGATGAGAAGGTCAAACCTAATTATGAGTTTTAGTCGTTGAACTACAACCTCTTTAGTTTTTTAGTGGTCACCTTGAGAAAATATTGGAATCTATCAATCTGCACATAGTATATTATGCTTTGAGAGAGAGAGAGAGAGAGAGAGAGAGAGAGAGAGAGAGGAGTTCCAACAGTTTCCCCACACATTAAAAATTGTTTTGAAGTTCAGTGAAGGCATGTCTCCTCTCTTTCTTGAACACCTTTCTCATGTTTATCCCTCCATGCTTAAATCCTATCATTTCCAAGAGAGATCTTATGGGTTCTTGAGATTGCATTGATTGAAGATATTTTGAGGAGTCAATCCAAATAACTTTACTTATTACTCTTGGATGGTGTGCCTCCTCGACGGTTAGAAATCACTTGAGAGTCTTCAACCATCATATTATGAAGGAATAAAGAATTTCTAAGGGCAAGGAGGTCCAATACTTCTTGAATATCTTACGTCCCTCATGGTTCATATCTTACATCAACAATGAGTAGGATATCGCCAACTATCCGAACCCTAGGAAAACATCGTTGAGCCTCTCTAAGTTTGTATCCATCATGACTTGATACGTCCATTTTGCATCATGATTTCATATTGATATTTATAATGTTTTTGGTCATTATTCCACTTTATGAACAATTATAATGTCTTTTCTCTCTTAATTTGCAAGACTCACACAAAGAGGAAAATTGCCGGAAACTAGAATTCTGGACCTGAAGGCCATGGAAAAAGCTGGAAAATTTCCGGACTCCAAATGACCTGAAACTTCATGGAGATTTTTATGGAATATATAAGACTTATTGAGGCCAAGAACCACCGAAGGGGGCCACGTGTTGCTCCCAAGGCATCAGGGCGCGCCTAGGGGGTGGGCACGTCTTGTTGCCTTGGGAGGCCCACAGGCAGCCTCTGTTGGAAATATGCCCTAGAGGCAATAATAAAGTGGTTATTATTATATTTCCTTGTTCATGATAAATGTTTATTATCCATGCTATAATTGTATTGATTGGAAACACAAATACATGTGTGGTTACATAGACAACACTGTGTCCCTAGTATGCCTCTAGTAGACTAGCTCGTTGATCAAAGATGGTCAAGGTTTCCTAGCCATAGACATGAGATGTCATTTGATAACGAGATCACATCATTAGGAGAATGATGTGATGGACAAGACCCAAACTATGAACGTAGCATATGATCGTGTCAGTTTATTGCTATAGATTTCTGCATGTCAAGTATCTGTTCCTATGACCATGAGATCATGCAACTCACTAACACCGGAGGAATACCTTGTGTGTATCAAACGTCGCAACGTAACTGGGTGACTATAAAGATGCTCTACAGGTATCTCTGAGGGTGTCTGTTGAGCTGGCATGGATCAAGACTGTGATTTGTTACTCCGTGTGACGGAGAGGTATCTCAGGGCCCACTCGGTAATACAACATCACAATAAGCCTTGCAAGCAAAGTGACTAAAGAGTTAGCCACGGGATCTTGTATTACGGAACGAGTAAAGAGACTTGCCGGTAACGAGATTGAACTAGGTATAGAGATACCGACAATCGAATCTCGGGCAAGTAACATACCGAAGAACAAAGGGAACAGCATACGGGATTAACTGAATCCTTGACATAGAGGTTCAAGCGATAAAGATCTTCATAGAATATGTAGGAACCAATATGGGCATCCAGGTCCCGCTATTGGTTATTAACCGTAGAGGTGTCTCGGTCATGTCTGCATAGTTCTCGAACCCGCAGGGTCTGCACACTTAACGTTCGGTGACGTTTCGGTAGTATTGAGTTATGTATGGTGATGACCGAAGATTGTTCGGAGTCCCGGATGAGATCCCGGACGTCACGAGGAGCTCCGGAATGGTCCGGAGGTAAGGATTGATATATAGGAAGTCCCGTTTTGGTCTCCGGAAAAGTTTCGGGCACTTACGGTAGTGTACCGGGAGTGACGAATGGGTTCCGGGGGGTCCACCAAGTGGGGCCCACCCACCCCAAGGGTCACATGGGCCTAGGAGGTGGCGCACCAGCCCCTGGTGGGCTGGCCGGCCAGCCCCTAGGAGGCCCTTGCGCAAGGGGTGGGGAAGGGGCCAAGAGGGGAGGAGTCCTACTAGGATTCCACCTCCCTTGTGGGAGGTGGACTCCTCCCCCTTGTGGAGGTTTGGCTGAACCCCTAGGGGAAACCCTAGGGCTGCCTCCTCCTCCCTCCCTCCTATATATACTAGAGGGAGGGCAGCCCCTCACCAGAAAAGCCACGGCTGCCTCTCTCTCCCTCTAGATCTGTTCTCCACTAGATCGTCTCGGTTGCGCTTGGCGAAGCCCTGCCGGGACAGCACCACCACCACCGTCACCACGCCGTTGTGCTGCCGGAGTACTCATCTACCTCTCCGCTCCCTCTTGCTGGATCAAGAAGGCGGAGATCGTCATCGAGCTGTACGTGTGCTGAACGCGGAGGTGCCGTCCGTTCGGCGCTAGATCGGGACGGATCGTGATTGGATCGCGGGACGGCTTGCGATTTGGATCGCGAAGACGTTCGACTACATCAACCGCGTTTCTTAACGCTTCCCGCTTAGCGATCTACAAGGGTACGTAGATCCACTCCCCCTCTCGTAGATGCTCATCACCATGGATAGATCTTACGTGTGCGTAGGAAATTTTTTGTTTCCCATGCAACGTTCTCCAACAGTCTCCTGTGTCCCTCTTCTGCTATGTGAAGGGTTTTGACCTAGAAAAAATCAGGAGGATACTTTCGGGACGAAGCGTCGCCGTCTCGAGGCGGAAACCTAGGCAAGAGCCCTTTTGCTCTCTGGCAGAGTGATTCTACTGGGGAAACTTCCCTCCGGGAGGGGGAAATCAAAGCCATCATCATCACCAACGCTTTCTCCTTCGTGGGAGGGCCAATCTTCACCAACACCATATGATCTCAAACCCTAGTTCATCTCTTGTACTCAAATCTTTGTCTCAAAATCTCAGATTGGTACCTGGGGGTTACTAGTAGTGTTGATTACATATTGTAGTTGATGCTTGTTGGTTTATTTGGTGAAAGATAGTATGTTCAGATCCTTTATCATATTCATTACACCTCCGATCTTGAACATGGTGTGAGTAGTTACTTTTGTTCTCGAGGACACGGGAGAAGTCTTGTTATAAGTAATCATGTGAAGTTGGTATTCGTTTGATATTTTGATGATATGTATGTTGTTGCTTCCTTTAGTGGTGTCATGTGAATATCGACTACATGACACTTCACCATACTTGGGCCTAAGGGAAGGCATTGTGGAGTAATAAGTAGATGATGGGTTGCTAGAGTGATAGAAACTTAAACCTTAGTTTATGCGTTATTCCGTAAGGGGCCGATTTGGATCCACATGTTTCATGCTATGGTTAGATTTATCTTAATTCTTCTTTCATAGTTTCGGATGCTTGCGAGAGAGGGTAATCATAACTGGGTTGCTTGTTTAAGTAAGAACACCACCCAAGCACCGGTCCACCCACATATCAAATTACCAAGGTAACAAACGCGAATCAACTCAACATGATGAACATGACTAGACAGAAATTCCCTTGTGTCCTCGAGAACACTTTGCTTTATATAAGAGAACTTTTATGCCTGTCCTTTACTATAAAAAGGATTGGGCTATCTTGCTGCACACTTGCTACTATTGTTACTTGTTACAAATTATCTTGTTACAAAACTATCTATCACTGTTACTTGCAACACTTGCATAAAATACCTTGATGAAAACTGCTTGTCATTTCTTTCCTCTCCTCGTTGGGTTCGACACTCTTACTTATCGAAAGGACTATGATTGATCCCCATACTTGTGGGTCATCATGCCTACTCTTTACTTTCATGCAATATCTTACCCTCACTTGCTTACTCACATATCTTGTCTCGTGCAATATCTTACTCCCCCTTGCTTGCTCACATATCTTGTCACAAAAGTGCATGTTAGGAAACCTCATTAGTTTAGTTTAGAACTATGAAAACTAAAATATAGAAAGAATTTTTAGTAGACCATTTTTTCATGGCCCCCTCAAAGGGTTTCCACAAATTCGTGCACGCGGGATCAAAACTATAGCTTCAGCATGCACATCCTACTGAAAGGCTGTCCTCCTCCTCTTCACCCTCACAATCATCTTCACCCTCATCCAGATCATGTTGTACCTTCTTCCTGTGCTTCCTGCGCATGTCGTGCCGGCGCAGCACGAGTTAACCACTCGACAGAATATGGAGGAGACGACACCGATTAGTAGCAGAGCGCGATGCGGATCGAATGTGAGAGATGCCCACCATCCATTTGATGTTTTGTTTGTATGAAGCTAACTCGAGCTCGTACATTTGTATATTCTTTTTCTTGTTTGACATGCATGTTCACCTGCATGTCATTTGAGATCGCCAATTCAACAACCAAACAACACCAGAGTACAAACGATCAACTCGGCAAGCCGAGGGATGACAACTGCGACATACACCTTGCTAATTAATCCTTCAGAAAAAAAACTATGGTGCTTTGCCCAGTGCAACCATAGGTGTGCGTTTGGTCTGCAAAACATTCCAAACATTTTGCATGATCTGTTCAGCGAATGACTGACAAAATTCAACACGCGGGAGAAAAACCTGATGACCGTTGGGGTTTCTGTCATTTGATGTACAGTCTGGAAATTAAGAAATGGTGTTATATTTGATAAAAACAAGGTCTCTGACCCTTGTGTGCCTGTGAACTTGATAATTAAACTGCTTCATGATTCACTTATTTTGCAGATAAACCCAAGAAATCGAAGGTTAACCTGGGCCCCAGAATAAAGCCCGAAGGTCGGGTTGGGCCGGACTCGGGCCTGTGAAAACTAGGGAGCGTTTGGATCCTTGGCAAAAATAGTTATAGCCTTGCTGGGCAAAGCTAGGTGTTTGGGACTGGTAAAATATTCTAGCTTTTGTGGGCGAGCTAACTTGGGTGGGCTAGGAAGTCCTTGCTAGCGTAGGAGAGCCAAATCGGCTCGCTTCCGACGGCAAACTTCTCGCGATAGAAAATCGGTGACTCGTGACAACGGTTTTCACTTGGCAAAGGTTGGTAAAGCAAATTAACCAAACCGCTTAACCAGGCAAGGCTGGCAAGACGTAAGCTGGCTAAATGGGCTAGCCGAGCTATTGCCTAGCTACACAACGTAACCAAACGTTCCCATAGTTTTTGTGCCTATGTCGGGCCGGGCTGGGCTTGGGCCCAGAAACTAGGCCCGACAGTCGGGCCGGACCGGGCCTGGGCCTGAGTTTTATATCGTGGGCTTTTTTAGATCCGTCCCGAAGCCCAGCCCGGCCCGAGTTTTGACCAGGTATAGTTGTAACTAAGACAAGTGGTTTCTGATATACGAAATCAGAGAGGGAAGCTCTCTTTAAAAAAAAAAACGGAATAGCTGGATCATATTGATGTGTATTTTCGAATACAAGCCTCGCATTATCTTTGCAATCTTCGTAGAGTAGAGCCTCTTGCGCTTTCAACCTAACGTAAATTGCCACGGGAGATTATTTCAACCTAACGTAACAATTTTGTACTGTAGCTGCCATGGGTCAGCCGGCGCCGTCATTGCTGCGCAATCAATGCACTACCACTACTGGTCCTACCGGGCAAGCAATGCGACGGTGCCACGAAGCCAAGAAAATAAGTAGAGAAGGATACCGGCCGGCCTCTCGTCGTAGTCTGAAAACGACGGACGGCCGGTTTCCATGCAGCGAGGTCGGCTGACTTCTTCGTCCGAAACCTTCCGGTAGTACTACGTGGTCTTTTCAAGTTTATATGGACTAGACGTCGCTGGGTGACATTTATAATTGTCGTCTCGTGTGCGTTCTTTGACCTGATCTCGAGCTGCAAGCTTCGGCGCGCGGCACCGGCCGGCGGTGCGTACGTAGAATAGAACGCAGTTACGCAGTCCGTGGACAAATTAAGGTGGAGAGTGCGACCATGTTCAAGTCGCAGAAAGTAAGCCCTTGTCACTTTGTCAAAAAAAGGGAGCCGGTCGCCACGACTAGGCCGTACGTCTAAAGTTACCTATACCTCGAGGATTCTCAAGTTAATTCTGAGTCTTCGTCGGCGCTAGATATGGAGCATTGAGAAACACATTTGCGTGAGTATGCATGCAAGTTTTTAATTGAGTTATCCCTGGTGAGTGGTGACACGCCTATGAACATTCTGCATGTCATGTGGGCCTCTTCGATTAGCAGGAATTCAAACATATAGGAATAGAAGGAAAAAAAGTACAGGAACTAGATAAGATTGCGTCTGTGAAAACACATGAATCTGCTAAGTTGGGTGTTTCATTCGTATGAATAGGAAAAACACAAGAATCCTGAAAAGTTTGGTCAAAGTAAGGTGAAACCATATGCAAAATAAGATGAAATTAATATTATTCAGCGATGTATGGTTTTTTTTGTCTTGTTCTTTGTGCGTAGGAAAGTAAAAATAAAAGAGGTTTGAGGACCCCTTTGATTCAAAGAAATCTTATAGGATTTTTGAAGGATTCATATCCTTGAAGCATTTTCAACCGGACTAGGTTGATTTTGCTCCTCATTTGTTCATGGACACGTCCGGACAGTGTCTGGGTGTGTCGGCTTTGGACCCTCGTTTATCTGTTCATGCTCCCCATATTTTCCAGGCACGTGCATATGATTGGTTGGGATGAAGTGAGAGAGAGAGAAATAAAGTGGTATGTATGGCCAGTGTCCGATGTGATGGATTGTCCGATCACACTTATTTTCACCCCACTATGAACTGGATTTGAGGTTTTCTGGACAAACCGAACATATGATGACGATTTGGGGGTCCGGTTGGGTAGCCTCCCCCCCCCCCCCCCCCCCCCCCCTCTCCTTGTCCGGGCTATCCGCTCGAACGAACAGGACAAAGTGAGGGGTCTGGTCCGGTTGAAGACCCTCTTAGGCAAAAATAAATAAAAATCAACATAACATGTTTGATCCAGAGGAAAAATTCCAAAAGATTGTTTCTGCACTCATTTTATAGTTCTTTCTTTTTTGTGCCATGAGACACTCTACAGACTCAATTCTTGTGATTTGCTGATCGTCATGAATTCAAGTGGGCATGCCATTTTATTCTTGTATTTTTATGTGCTCCATTTCTTTGAATCGAAGGGATTGAATAGTCTCATCATAGAAAAGAAAGTAATTCATTCCTATGATTTTTCTCTACTTTTTCTAGGAAATCAAAGAACACTATCTTGGAACATTTTGAAATCGCTTGTGCATCTGTTTAACATGCTTAATTTGACAAATGTCAACCAAAAGGAAAGCAAAGTGTCACCTTACTAGGCGACCAAAGAACACTTTGAATAGCAGAGAAGTCTTTAGGACCAAGCATGTTTGGCCACCTCGATCGAACGAACTGTGAAGGCATGTTGATTATTAAGGACAGTAAAACCGAACCCTTTCCGAGCTCTCTCGTGCACTCACTGATTTCGGCCGTCGGATCGTGTGTCTTGGCCATCTCTAGCCGTCCAACACATTGTTTTCTCCGGAGTGGGCTGATACTGGGCCGGATGTCCTGGGCCGCTATTCCCGTGGCCGAATCCGAAGCCTCTCATTCACTGAAACGGGCCAACGTCGGATGCCGAATGAACGGACCTGATTCTGCTTCGTGTCCTCGTATAGCTCCACCCCCACTCGCCCTTCTCTCCCCTTCCCATACCCACCCCGCTCCACACCCCCGACTCCTCCAGATGCGCCGCCGCTGTCGTCGTCGCCGCACATTTTCAGAGGGGAGAGGAAGCATGAGGCTGCGGATCAACGAGGGGAGACGAGAAGATGGGTGGCGACATGGTGGTGAACAAGAACCAGTGGGTCGAGGAGTGAAACGCCGTCCGGGAGAACCTTGAGTTCAACTTTCACTTTACCCGCCACAGCCTCGCCGTCCCCATCCTCATCTACAAGGGCATCGTTCGCGAATTCGTAAGATTCAGACTCATCTCTACCCACATCTCGTTCTCTCTTTTCCAAACACTAAAACAAATCTGGGCGGGTGGTTGGAATGGATGCAGCATATGCAGGACGAGGAAGCAGGCCGGCCGTACAGGAAGTTCTTGTGAGAGTCGCCTCCGGTGGATGTCGAGACTCCGAGCCGTCTGCAAGGTTTCGGTCAGGGAGAAGGAATCTCCATTCGGTTTGTTCCCGTACTGTTGTAATCAGACCGAAGTATTTTGGAATTCCCACATGTTGTGTTAAATAAGCAGTAATGGAATGATGATTCTTCGAATTGCTGAAACCTGATAAGTCTGAATTGGTTAATTTGAGTTGAATATTTGTGTTATGCAATGCTATTTGCGCTTTGGATTAAATGGGGAGTAATATCAGGCGAGTGTGTGGTCTTTTGACAATATCAAGCATGTTTGTGTGCTTACCTATTAGTTGACCACGGTCTGTGTATCTCTCCTCATTCTCTATATTCTAGGCCTTCCCGGTCGCCAGCAAGATCATAAGGTCGACCTGGTTCGAGCCACCAAGACCAGGTAGAGGCAAAGCGGCGGTGGACTATTCAGAGGATTGAAGCCGAACAATTGCTGAAGGCAGCAATCAATCATAGTTCCTGGGAGCATTCATCAGCCGATGTGCACACTCGCCGTTGGCAATTAATGGAGTTGTGCGTTTCTATTTCCTGGCCCGTATTGTATATGCGCCTGCGTATATTCTTCGTTTCCTGCAGCTCACCCCCATGGTCCTCAGCAAGGTTTCTCTCTATCTGCATTTTTCTCCTGTATGATCCCTCTTCCACCGAACGATTAGGTTGTGCTAATATCTTCTTAACCCTAATTTTGTACATGTGGTTTTCACCCTTGTTATGTTCAGTTTCAGGAAAATCTTGGTCACTGTTTCTGACATTTAGATTAGGGGAATTCTTTCACTGGACAATCTTCAACGGCGGCTGGTCAGGTAAGTACTTCACGGGGACAGCCACTCACGTTTTCATGCTTTAGCCTTCATGTAGACGTACGATCTCTTAGATTATGTGTTTGTGTCATTCATGGCTGAATGCCATAGTACTGTTTGTTGCTATATGTGACAGGTTACCTACCTGTGATGTGCTTTGCCAGAGTATATCGTGTAGATGTCCTTGCTTATCAGTTTTGTGGGTACTCATATGCAGAAGATAAAGACCAACTATTATTAGAGGTAATTTTACTTAGTTGTAGATACTAAATAGTTAGTATAAAAGTATGATTGTTTAAAACAAGTACTATGGTGTGGCGCGGTAATAATTTTAAATTTAAAACTGCAGACCTTGCATCATATTTTTGTTGTGAATGTGGGTAGTGCGTTCAAGATGATCTGGAAAAATTTGAATTACTTCCTCGACACAAATACTTCAGCCAAGGTTCAGATAAGCACCTCCAATTATATATAGAAGTTAAAAATTGTAATTGTTTCAGATGCTTCACTACTTTCTGTAGATCTTGTTACAAAGTTTAATAATTGGACCAACTTTCTATGTGGAACATGCAGTATTTATTTGATCCTAATCTAATTCAGTTCTTGACCTCCGTCTTTTGGCTCTTGCTTTCAACAGATGCAGTACCAATTATTCATTTTCTCGACACGATACTCTGGGCAACGGTTTAGACTTCTTGAGCCATACTCTATTTATCAGTGACACATATTTGGAAATAAGTGAATAATATTTCCTCCATATATTAATGGCACACTGATACTATGGGGTTTTCCAGTCAACTAATCGTCCTGAGCCTCATCCTGCATTTAGTACATTTTTGTTCCATTGCTAACATTCATTTGTGATGCCTTCCTCAGGATGGAAACGTTCATTAGCACCATGACAAACATCAGTGGAGGTATAACCTTTTTATTTTATTTTCTGCTGCCGCTTTTAGTATTGTCGCTGTCACATAAATTACGTGGAGACAGAGCCATGGTGTGTTTTAAAATGATTACATTATCTTTCTCTAACCTGATGGTGTTAGAAACATCTTAGTATTTGGGCAGGATCAGCTAGCCTTTTTTAGATTTGTTTCTCATACTTGCAGGTTTTGACTTATTGTAAGTGTGGTGGTCGACTATTCGTACTTCGATAAACATATGTATAAAGCATATATCAGTAAATTCTATTTTGCGTGTTTTTGATCATCACTGTGCCCAACAAGCATGAAAGATGCATTATTCATTGTTGTTTACATAAAATTAGTCTTTGAACCTGCCACCGTGGTTTAGGTTCCTTTAATGTGCATACTTTCATATCTGCTTTTTATGGATTATATTCTACCCCCACTTCATATCAAGAACAACGCGAATTGCTGAATGTTTTCCCATTTTATGTGGTAATTGTATGTGTCTAAGAATGAAAAGGTATCAAATAGAAGAAAGCATGTGATAATACTGATAGATTCAAACTATGGTTCCTTTTCAGAGGCCCTCTATATCCTGCCTACTCAGTTGCCGCATGAATCCTCCTAGATCAGCAAAGCCTCGAAACCTTGATCCTTCTAAATTTGAGCGAGCTAAATGATTATTTTGAAACACTCAAAGCTAAGGGGATCTGGTGGAAGTTCCGAAAATAATTACAACCTATTGTCACTGGGGAAGAGATCTGATGAGTAACTTGCACATTATTTTCGAAGGAAAGATATGATCGTATCATCAGTTAGGCATTCAGCTATGTATGCACTGATAGCACGTTAGAAAGACAATATTTTACTTGGCTAGCAGATGTGTGTAGAGTTATAACATTACGATGTTTGGCACATCGTTAGCAGATTGAGGCACCGCTTTGTACCTTCAATTAGATTGATGTCCTAAATTTTCTTCCATATCTTCAATTCTTCCATAAATATTGGCAGATGCTGCAGCAGGTGTATTTACATGTTCAAGCAACTTCGAGCCTATTAGGTTCAAGAAGCAACCATCATATAAATTGATTAAAAACATTTCCTCAGTTAAGATCCATATTTTGTTTAGTCATGTAAATTTAAGTTTTATGCTTCTTGGTGCTTTTTATTACGAAAATCTGCATCACTCTGTTGGAGAAGTGGATGGACACCGAATCACATATCGTTATGGTCTATTATAATTAACACCTAATACTATAAATACACATAAAAAATAGGATCAATCATAAGTAACATCTTGCACCACAAATGTATTTAAACATAAATTTTAACACTACCAGACAACATTTAAAATGGACGGGCGCTGCAACGCGCGCCATCAATGATCTAGTACACTATAATATTAATCGATTAGTCAAAACGAAAACTAAGTAACCACTTACAAGTTACAACCTACCCTCTCGCTTTCCACCCACAATGTCAACATCCATATGCCGTACTTGACCGACGACTTTTCGCCTTGCACTCACACTCGCGACCATCGCATGTCACTTCCTTCAATCGTTCTCATGCCGGCCGGCCGGGCCAGCTCTCAATTCTCTTCTCTCCACCCTCCTCTATAAAACTTAGCGCCCCCCGATCCATTGCCACGCCGTACGAAGCACACAGCACACACACAAACACAGGCATCGCACAGCTTACTTCATCTGCCACTAATCTAGCTAAGTACTAACCGCCACCAGCCATGACCGCGATGACTATGGCCGGCGCGTCGTCTCCCACAAAGAAAAGCCGCCTCCGGGGGCCGCGGCCGCAACCGCTGAAGGTGGCGTCGGCGCCGCCATCCTCCAGGCCGTCGACCAAGAAGACCCACGGTGGTGGTGCGCTGGTGATCGTCTACGAGCACACGCCCAAGGTCGTGCACGCACGGCCGCACGAGTTCATGACCGTGGTGCAGCGGCTGACCGGCAAGCCAGCGACGGCGCTGTCATCCGCCTACGTGCCGGGTTACGATGTCCAGGTAGAGCCTATGGAGGAGGGAGCAGGAGTAGGAGACCCGTTACTGCTCACCCTCGGGAAGCATCCGCCCATGGCGGCCGGGCAGCTCATGTCCCCTGGCGGCTTCATCTTCTCGCCCAACACCATGAAGTCCATCCAGGAGCTCTGCTCAACCCCCTGTGCTAATTGATCAGCAACCATATGCTCCCGATTTGGATCGGTTGCTTACTGCAAGTACTAGTCTAGAGGATACATGTACTATGTAAATACAGATCAGCTAGGGATGATGCAAAGAGTGTGTTGCATATTTGAGGAATTTCTCATTAAGTTTAATCCAGAAAAAGACTTGATAAAACATGATTAACATAGCAGCGATGATAACTGAAATCGGCAACAGATTGTTGAAACTAGTCATGAAATCGGAATCATAAGAAACAAACATCATGTCCATATCCATTGCTACTAGCAGTAAATTAAACGCTAACCCTAACAAAGAGGATTAGATGACATACAAGCAACATAAGAAGATGCAGGTGTGCCGTTTGTCATGTCGCTGAGAAGGCGGTCGACGACAGGGATCTCGCCGTTCAGACACACGATAAACAAGGATCCAACAATCGCGCAGGGGAGATCCCCAAAAACTTGATCGCCCCTCTCTCGTACTAGATCACAAGAGGCGAGATTTCGAAGGTCTGTTGTCTCACCCATCAGTTCACGCCAAGAAGCGAGAAGAAAAATCGATAGGCGGCGCAAAGCTTGGAACCAGAGATACGATATGAAGTATGCCTCGTCTGGAAATAAGAGTTACCCCTTATAGGAGATGCGACTCGCAACTAAACCCTCGACAGTGGAAGAGAAACAGACGCCCACTAAGGAGAGGAAGAGAAAGAGTATGCGGGATTGTTGAGATTCGTCTTCCACTGAGGAGGCAAAACATTTCACCTTCTTCTTGCGTGATAAACATTAAGGCAGTGCACACGTTGCATAGGTCCTATCGCAGCTTGGCCACGAAACACGACACGTCTGCGAGGCGAGGCATGCGGCGGAGGAAGATTGTGTGTATGTGATCTCTTCTCAAACTCTTAGTGGTATGTGCAACAACTTACCTTATAACTTGGTGCCACACATCCTCCACTAGCATGGTGAGACTAAACTTTTCCACATCCCGTTGTCATGCATGAGTGGGCCAAATGGGCCGATGCTATTTACTATGAATTATTGCAAATATTACGAAATATTAAGTGGGCCCCAATAATTCCCACAATACATCATCATATCCGAGAGGCTGATAAAGTTTTCATGATTCCAAAATATTTTATATATATAAATTTTTCTGTGGAGATTGTTAAAATGAACTTTCGCCTAGAACTTTCCGCTACACTCGTTCACAACTTGAACAATGGTTGAACTACAAGTTTTGTGCAAACAAGATTCCATAAAATCCTTGACCGACACTAGACCACGGAAAAACTTTCCCGCACAAAGGATCATATACGTCATACTTTAGGGTCTCTTCATGAGTTTATTAGAGAACACCCAACTCTTACAGACTATCATGTCTAACAGTCTAACTCATATAGGTGTGTTTTTTTCAAAATATTTTGTATGACAACATCTTTGCCTACTAAAGCCACTTAGAACACATTGAATTGCATCATAACGGAGTGCATCTTTATAAAATAAATATTCTCCTTTCAGTTACGCAATAGCTTCTCTCGCGAATTCTAAATGAGATCTCCGATCACAAAGAATGGGTTACCACAATGGTTAACTTATGTAGTGTGTTTCAATCCCATCCCCTTAGATGTGCTTATATAGTCCAGTGCTATAATCCAGAGTTTCTCATAAATCTGACAAATCTAAGTCCCATTTTCACATGTCTTGATGACTTCTTATTATCCTTACAACTGCTTACCTTGACTATCACTGTTTGATTATCTTAGTTCCTTAGGTTATAGCTGGTATTGATTTTCAACCACCAACAAGTACCAAAACCTCTCCAGGCTATTTGGCTTCAACTCTTGATATGTCCAAAGCGACTCATAACTTTTTTTTCACATAGTGTGACTGCAACAAAGTGATTCCACCATCATCACCTGTCAAGAGCTTGATGCTCAAGATAACATCAACAAATCCAATGTCTTTCATCTCAAACTTATGATTTAGAAAATCTTTCACTTTTTCCATGACCTTGAGATTTGTTCCAAATATAAGTATGTCGTCGACATACAAATATAATATAACTCACCCGCGCCCTCGATCGACGTCGCCGTCTGGCCGCTCTGCCCATGCGCCGCCGCCGCTCTCCTCCTCCACGCGCCGCCGCCGCTCCTCCACGCACCGCCGCGGCCGCCCGCGCCCTCGATCGACGTCGCCGTCCGGCCGCTCTGCCCACGCGCCGCCACCGCTCTCCTCCTCCACGCGCCGCGGCCGCTCCTCCACGTGCCGCCGCGGCCGCGCGAGCCCATGCCGGCGCCGCTCCTCCCCTCATCCGGCGTCCTCCTCCATCTCCGGCGCCGCTCCTCCGTCTCCGGCATCCTCCTCGCCTACCTCCGCCCCGACGATCCCGGCCGGTGAGTTCTCCTCCTCACCCTTATAATTAATTGTGTTCATTTTTTTCATTTTTAGATGCTTAATGAATGTATGTATATATGTACTATGTATGTAGATGCTTAGTATGTAGATGTATATGTAGTTGTTAAATGGATATGTACTATGTATACGTATGTAAGTTGTAGTTAATTTGACTTTAGATGTTTAGATGTATATGTAGATGTATATGTAGTTGTATATGTAGTTGTTAAATGGATATGTACTATGTATACGTATGTAAGTTGTAGTTAATTTTATATTAGGCAGATATATGATGTTTAGATGTTTAAATGTTTAGTTGCATAGCGTAGCCGTTGAGTCGACGATGCCCGGCCAGCATCCTCGTCGTCGACTCGGTGGTAACAGCCTACTAGAGAGGTGCCATGTCCGGGACTGGGCTCCGCCGGGCTGGCACTGGGAGGTGCTGCCTTCCGGGGCGCGCAGCTTGGTGAGGAATCAGGGTCCCGTCGTCGACCCGGAGGTTCTTTGGTGGCGGTCGCGTGGACCACTATCGGTGCAGAGGGAGCCGGCCCCCGCGGAGGTGGTATGTCGTCGTGTCAGGGAGGAGGACGAGCACGTCCGACGCTACATGGCTGCGTTGGACGCCAGGTTCTCCAATACCTGGCAGGTTCTTCAGGGATCACACCCGAGCTATGATCCTGTCATCGTTCCTTATCTTTGGGTGTCCACCGCCTGCGCCGCGAGACGTCAACTAGATCTGTATTAGTGATATTATATTCGATGATGTATTAGTGATACTATTCGATGATGTATTAGTGATATTATATGATCGTATTGCCATGTATTGATTTGCATATCTCCGGTTCTGCTTATTGAATGCATTCTAATTGTTTTATATTTGTTCTGGATTAGTTAAGCTATGGACGGTAGAGACAGAGACCATGATCAAGAGAATACCATGTACGACCTGATACGCTCCGGAAACGAAGAGAATGAAGTAGATGATGGCTCACAATACCTTAACCCATCCGGTGAGGGAATTGAGGAAGAACAACCAAGAGACGAAGGCGAACCAGCTGACAATGACGATGGCGAAGAAATTTTTGTCCATTTAACAGAGTCCGGCAAGGTATTAATTTGCCCTCTGGTGATCATCAGATGTATTGATTGATTTGTATATATTAACAAATCTTTCTTCCTTTTAGCCCTCCGGATCGAGCAAATCTTCTACAAGGGTTAAACGTGGCCCGACAAAAAAGTTGAAACAAGGCGTAAAGTTTAACATCGATCAAATCAGAGCAGATGGCAAACCGATTGCTCCTAAAGAGAATGCAGACAAATTTATACGTTAATGCGGAGTTATCGTTAGGGACCAAATCCCGATCACCGTTCAAGAATGGAATCAGCCAAAAGATACCCAAGCAGTTTTTTTTGTCAGCCAAAGAGCAAAATATCTGCTTTGGGAGGAGCTCATGAAACATTTCACCCTACCAGAGGGTCTCACAGATCTCCAACGGGAGAAATTCAAGATGTGTGCTCTTAAGAAGATGGCCACACAATTCCAGTCTTGGAAGAAAAGATTATGGAAAAGTTACGTGAAAGACGGAAGGAAGACTCCAGAATTCAAAGGAGAATATGTGAAGTTAGCAGATGACTGGGACGAATTTGTGAAGTTCAAGGAATCACAAGTAGCTAAGGAACGGTCGAGAATAAACAAGATAAATGCTGACAAAAAAACGTGGCACCATCGTCTGGGGCCAGGCGGCTACAAGTCTGGGTTGCCTAAGTGGGATGAATCTGAGAGAAACATGAAGGCTGCAGGGGTCACTCCAGTAACAGAGACTTGGCCCGAGAGGTGCAGGACTTGGTTTTATGCACATGGGGGAAAGTTGGACCCAAAGACAGGGGAGGTTCTTGAACAGGCAAGTCTTAAAGAAGCCACAGACGAGTTACTTAAAGCAATAGCAGAAGCTCGAGCGGGTGTGTACGAGCCCGAGAGAGAGAAGGACGAGCTTTCGCGCGCCCTCAAGAATCCTGAACACCCGGGACGAACATGAGGCAAAGGCATGGTTCCGTGGCTTCTGGGGTTTGCGGATTGGAACGACAACTACAGAAGTCGTGACAGAAAGAAGAAGCATGAAGTAGATCGGATTCAGGACTTGGAACGCAAATATAACATGCAGTAGGAGCAAATCAACAAACTTAGCCAGCAAGGCGCGTCTCAGCAGCAGCAGCAACCAGATCCAGCATTGGATGGTACCATTCCATCATCTATGCCGAAAAGCAGCATGGATTCCACGGGGGTCCCGGCCGATGATGCACTGCTGGCTCGCTACCCCGTGGATGATATCCTAGAGTTGACACCTTGTGAGCTACACATGAAACTCAAGAGCATATCCATGAAGGTGGCGCACGGCTTTGCTTTATCGAATGCACCTGAAGCACTCCTCCACGGCAATCCGATTCCACCTGGCTATGCTCATGTCGGGATGGATCAAGTTCTGTCGGGATATGATACACTAGAGCTTGATCACACGGGAGATCAAGGGGAGCTCACACTAGGAGAAGCCTGATACGTCTCCAACGTATCTACTTTTCCAAACTCTTTTGCCCTTGTTTTGGACTCTAATTTGCATGATTTGAATAGAACTAACCCGGACTGACGCTGTTTTCAGCAGAATCGCCTTGGTGTTATTTTTGTGCAGAAATAAAAGTTCTCGGATTGACCTGAAAATTTACGGAGAATATTTTTGGAATTAATAAAAATTATTGGCGAAAGAATCAACCGGAGAGGGGCCACCACCTGGCCACAAGCCAGGGGGCGCCCCACCCCAGGGCGCGCCCCCCTGTCTTGTGGGGCCCCTGGAGCTCCTCCGACCTCGTTTCCACTTCTATATATTCCTATTCGGGGAGAAAAAAATCAGAGAGAAGAGTTCATCGCGTTTTACGATACGGAGCCGCCGCTACCTCCTGTTCTTCCTCGGGAGGGCAGATCTGGAGTCTGATTTGGGCTCCGGAGAGGGGAAATCGACGCCGTCGTCATCACCAACCATCCTTCATCACCAATTTCATGATGCTCTCAGCCGTTCGTGAGTAATTCCATCGTAGGCTTGCTGGACGGTGATGGGTTGGATGAGATTTACCATGTAATCGAGTTAGTTTTGTTAGGGTTTGATCCCTAGTATCCACTATGTTCTGAGATTGATGTTGCTATGACTTTGCTACGCTTAATGCTTGTCACTAGGGCCCGAGTGCCATGATTTCAGATCTGAACCTATTATGTTTTCATGAATAAATATGTGTTCTTGATCCTATCTTGCAAGTTATAGACACCTATTACGAGTTATGATCCGCATCCCCCAGGGTGACAATAACTGGGATTCTTTCCGGTGATTACCGTAGTTTGAGGAGCTCATGTATTCACTAAGTGCTAATGCTTTGGTCCGGTTCTCTATTAAAAGGAGGCCTTAATATCCCTTAGTTTCCATTAGGACCCCGCTGCCACGGGAGGGTAGGACAAAAGATGTCATGCAAGTTCTTTTCCATAAGCACGTATGACTATATATGGAATACATGCCTACATTACATTGATGAATTGGAGCTAGTTCTATGTCACCCTATGTTATAACCGTTGCATGATGAATGCCATCCGATATAATTATCCATCACTGATCCATTGCCTACGAGCTTTTCATATATTGATCTTTGCTAAGTTACTTTTCCGTTGCTGCTGTTACAATCACTACAACACTGCTACTGTCACTTTGCTATTGCTACCGTTACTTCCATACTACTTTGCTACTGAATACTTTGCTGCAGATATTAAGTCTTTAAGGTGTGGTTGAATTGACAACTCAGCTGCTAATACTCGAGAATATTCTTTGGCTCCCCTTGTGTCGAATCAATAAATTTGGGTTGAATACTCTACCCTCGAAAACTGTTGTGATCCCCTATACTTGTGGGTTATCAAGACCTTTTTCTGGCGCCGTTGCCGGGGAGCATAGCTCTATTCTCTGAGTCACTTGGAATTTATATCTGTTGATCACTATGAAGAATTTGAAAGACGCTAAAACTAAGATCTACCCCTCAACTACGAGGACCGGTAAGGAACTGCCATCTAGCTCTGCACTTGATTCACCTTCTGTTATGAGTAAATTTGCGACACCACCACCTGCTATTGAATCTGATATGTCGCAAGTAATTGATGATGCTACTTCTGCTATGCATGATGCTTATGATGATACTTTGCTTGATACTACTGTGCCACTGGGTGAATTTCTTGATGAACAAATTGCTAGAGTCAATGCTGCAACTGATGATATCTCTGAAACTGATGAAATTATTGAAACTGAACATTATGAGACACCTGCTAGACCTAGCTCTCCTAGATATGAATTGCCTGATATACCTAAGGGTTATGTTATGGAAGGAGAGGTAGCTAGGGACTTTCTTGCTTGTAAAGATAGAGATGATCTTAATAAATTACTATGCAAGTGGAAAGAAAAATCTTTGAATGCTAGAATGCAATATGATCCCAAGTTTGCTACTTCACCTATCTTTGTTACTGATAAGGATTATGAATTCTCTGTCGATCCTGAGTTAATTACTTTGGTTGAATCTGATCCTTTCCATGGTTATGAATCTGAAACTGTTGTGGCACATCTTACTAAATTGAATGATATAGCCACCCTATTCACTCATGAGGAAAAAATCGTTATTACTATATTCTTACGTTGTTTCCTTTCTCATTAAAGGGTGATGCTAAGATATGGTTTAATTCTCTTGCTCCTGGTTGCGTGCGTAGTCCCCAGGATATGATATATTACTTCTCTGAAAAATATTTTCCTGCTCATAAGAAACAAGCTGCCTTGCAGGAAATATTTAACTTTGTGCAAATTGAAGAAGAGAGTCTCCCACAAGCTTGGGGGAGGCTTCTCCAATTACTTAATGCTTTGCCTGATCATCCTCTCAAGAAAAAGGAAATACTTGATATCTTTTATAATGGACTAACCGATGCTTCTAGGGACCACCTAGATAGTTGTGCTGGTTGTGTTTTTAGGGAACGAACTGTTGAACAAGCTGAACTACTATTGAATAATATATTGAGCAATGATAATGATTGGACTATTCCCGAACCGCCTCCAAAGCCAACTCCGTAGAAAAGAGGTATTCTATTTCTCAGTCCTGAAGATATGCAAGAGGCAAAGAAATCTATGAAAGAAAAAGGTATTAAAGCTGAAGATGTTAAGAACCTACCACCTATTGAAGAAATGTCTTGATAACCCGACACAGGTAGTAGAGGTAAATTCTCTCCGTAGATTTGATGAAGGTGATATTCCTTATAATAAGTCTGCTAGCCAATGCTTGGATGAGTTTGATAACTTTATTGTTAAGCAAGAAAATTTCAATGTTTATGTTAGCAGACAACTGAAACATAATGCTTACATGCTTGATCGCTTAGGTGATTATATGAGTAGAACTGTTAATGATCTTAAGCTTATTAGTAAACATGCTTCCATGGTAACTACTCAAGTAGAACAAGTACTTAAGGCACAGAATGAATTGCTTAATGAGATGATTGGCAAGAACAATGATCATTCTGTTAGAGTTGTGACTAGAGGTGGTAGAATGACTCAGGAACCTTTGTATCCTGAGGGCCATCCTAAGAGAATTGAGCAAGATTCTCAGAGAGTTAATACTGATGCACCTGGTCATTCTAATAAAAGGAAAAATAATGACAATAGGACTTTGCATGCTGCTAGTGAACCTGTTATTGATACTCATGAAAACCCAAATGATATTTCTATTTCTGACGCTGAGACACAATCTGGTAATGAACATGAGCCTAGTGATAATATTAATGATGATGTTCATATTGATGCTCAACCTAGTAATGATAATGATGTGGAGATTGAACCTGCTGTAGATCTTGATAACCCACATCCTAAGAATAAAAGGTATGATAAAAGAGACTTTGTTGCTAGGAAGCATGGTAGAGAAAGAGAACCTTGGGTTCAGAAACCCATGCCCTTTCCTCCTAAACCGTCCAAGAAAAAGGATGATGAGGATTTTGAGCGCTTTGTTGAAATGTTTAGACCTGTCTTTTTGCGTATGCGCTTGACTGATATTCTGAAAATGTCTCCTTATGCTAAGTATATGAAAGATATTGTGACAAATAAAAGAAAGATACCGGAAGCTGAGATTTCCACCATGCTTGCTAATTATACTTTTAAAGGAGGAATACCGAAGAAACTAGGAGATTCCGGAGTACCTACTATACCATGCTCTATTAAAGGAAATTATGTTAAAACTGCTTTATGTGACCTTGGAGCTGGTGTTAGTGTTATGCCTTTCTCTTTATATCGTAGACTTGATTTGAATAAGTTGACACCTACTGAAATCTCTTTGCAAATGGCTGATAAATCAACTGCTTTACCCATCGGTATTTGCGAGGATGTGCCTGTCGTAGTTGCAAATGTTACTATCCTAACGGACTTTGTTATTCTTGATATTCCCGAGGACGACAGTATGTCGATCATCCTTGGTAGACCCTTTTTAAATACTGCAGGGGCTGTTATTGATTGCAACAAGGGCAATGTCACTTTTCATGTTAATGGTAATGAGCATACGGTACACTTTCCGAAGAAACAACCTCAAGTTCATAGCATCAACTCCATTGAAAATATTCCAACGATTATTATTGGAGACTTTGAATTCCCTCTTCCTACTGTCAAAAAGAAATATGATATACTTATTGTTGGGGACATGCATATCCCCATTGAGGTAACCTAGTGTTATTCGAAAATTCTCCGGTTCCATGTCCTTCGAAAAAGTTTGTCAATAAGACTTGATCAACCTTATTGATGGATTCTTTTTGATGAGCTTGAGATGGATGAATTGAGAAAGCACAACATTCTGTACCCAACTTTTATTTTCTGTTCTTTAGTTTCAATTTAGTAGAAATCCTATTATTTCTCTGTTTTCTGACTTATCCGTGCAATAGAAAAATGACCTGAAAATAAAAATTCTCAGAATGCCCTGAAAATGTAGTATGATTTTTTGCTGGAATATTTAAGAATTCTTGGCACTGAGAACACATCAGGGGGCTGCACCAGTGGGCCACAAGCCTGCAGGGCGCGCCCACCCCCCCTGGGCGCGCCCCCTGGCTTGTGGGTCCCACGTGCGGCCCCCTCACTTATTCCAGCACCCATCCACTTCGTCTTCCTCCAGAAAAAATCCCACCATTGCTCAAACCCGTGTCCTAGCTCATCTTGCTGCCATTTTCGATCTCCTTGCTCAAAGCTCCATTTGCAAAACTGTTTTAGGGGATTGTTCATCGGTATGTGACTCCTCCAATGGTCCAATTAGTTTTTGTTCTAGTGCTTTATATATTGCAAATTTTTGCTGCTGTGGTGACCTTGTTCTTGAGTTTGCATGTCAAATTTATATGGTCCTAAGTAGTTTTGATGCATGATATAGCCTCTAGGCACTTGTGGGAGTAGTTGCTATAAGTTTTGTTGAGTTTTGTTCACTTTTATTTGGAGTCACTAAAAATTTCAGAATTATTTTTTCAGAGAAAGAAATGATGAGGAGATTGTTAAGAGGCTCTTCAAGCCGGGGTTTTAAAGAAAATGAAAATGAGAAGCCTAGATACAATATTCCTCGCACCGCGGAGGTTCGACCATGTGAATGGCCAAGTGAAGCATTTTTGAAGGCGGCCAGAATTTATGAAGATTTCTATTATCTGACAGAAAATGCAGGCATCACTGATTTCCTCAACGATAAGTGTGACCAGTACCTCCTACTTACTAATACTTTCGTGCAAAATTTTCACTTTTATCCTAGGAAGAATCCTCCCATGGTAGAATTTTACTTATATGATGTGCCTAAGGAAATGACACTTTACGATTTTTGCAATGTTTGCAAAATACCTTATGAGGGCATTGTCAGTGAACCACGTCCTAGAGACATGGAGGATTTTATTGCCGCAATCACTGTAGGGGAAGAGAGAGGGGTGTTAAAGGCAAGAGCGACTAGTGTACATTTTCCTGTTTTACGCTATTATTCATTATTTGCGGGGAGATGTTTAGTTGGTCGCGGCGAGAGTGGAAGCCTTAGTGCTCCCGACCTCGCCATTCTGCGCCATGCTTCACTTGCTGATAGAACTTTTAGTCTGGGCACAATAGTGGCCCAATGGTTGAACTTAAACCGTTCGAAGGGCCCCGTATTCGGAGGTATCTATGCATCTAGTTTAGCTAAACACTTTAAGATACCTATTAGGCTTGACGAGGAAGAGGAAATGCTGCTTCCTACAAGATATTTAGATTATGATAGTATGGTAGCACATGATTTTATTAGGAAAGATAATGATAGGAGGCTGCTTTACAATTTAGTATTTAGTCAGGGTACTTGCGAGATTATTTCTTTGCCTGCTTCTTCTTTGTTCGATATTCATTCAGGCAGGTACACTATTATGCCCGAGGACATTTATAGATATTGGGGCCTGTCGCAACCCCCAGCACCTGAGCCTGCACCAGCCCTTGATCCGTATCAGGCTCCAGTTTTTCAGTGGGAGCCACAGGAGCTCGCCAACCAATGGGACCCTCATTATCCTCCGGAGTATCCAGGAGAGGGTTATTTCCAGCCGTGGCCCTAGACCAACTTAGGCCAAAAGCCTAAGCTTGGGGGAGTACGTATTTCTCACCGACATTACATTCATGTTCACACATTCATTCCAGTTGTCGGTGTTCGTACTTTTTCATTGTACCATCCATGGTAGTTTATTTCTTCTTTTTTGCTTTCTTCTTGTGTGTTTAATTAACCTTGAGAAAAAAAAATTAGTTCTAGCTTTACCGTTTATTTTGTTTAGCTGTAGTATTAAAAGAAAACCCAAAAAGATCTCTCGTTCTTCTTTTGCTTGTTGGGAGCTTTCCCGTGTAAATAGTTTTCTTTTCTTCTTTGGGTCGTTAGGAGAAGACCACGATGACATGTTGAGTGGCTCTGATATGCATTATTGTTTATCTATCAGAGAGCCCATATTACCTTGCCTTCTCCTTTGAGTTATTTCTTGCAGATTCCAGCTTAGTCCAATGCACGTGCACTCTTATTATTTATCAGACCGTTCGGTCGTGCAAGTGAAAGGCAATAATGACGATATATGATGAAGTGACTGAGATGGAGAAAAGCTGGTATGAACTCGACCTATTTTGTTTTTGTAAATATGATTAGCTCATCGTTCTGGATTCAGCTCGTTATGGATTGAACATGTTTGCAATGACAATTAGAGATTATAGTTACTCATGCCATGCTTAATTAGCTAAGAGTGTATAATGGTTTGTCTTGAGTGCCAACATGCATTTTAAAATGGTTGTGATGTAGTATGATAGGATGGTATCCTCCTCTGAATGATTCAAGTGGCTTGACTTGGCACCTGTTCACGCATGTAGTTGAAACAAAACCAACATAGCCTCCACGATGTTTATGTTCATGGTGAATTATATCCTACTCATGCTTGTATTCAATGTTGGTTAATCTCAAAGCATGTTTATGACTGTTTTCGCTCTCTAGTTGGTCGCTTCCCAGTCTTTTGCTAGCCTTCACTTGTACTAAGCGGGAATACTGCTTGTGCATCCATTTCCATAAACCCAAAGTTGTTCCATATGAGTCCACCATACCTACCTATATGCAGTATTTACCTGCCGTTCCAAGTAAATTTGCATGTCCCAAACTCTAAACCTTCAAATAAATATTCCGTTTTGTATGCCTGAATCGCTCATATAGTGACTGGGGGCTGTCAGTATCTTCCATGCTAGGTGGGTTATTCTCACGATATGTGTTGATTCACTATCATTCACGAGAAAGTGGCTGGTATTTGGGATGCCCAGTTCCATGCTCAAAGTTCAAATCAAAATATAATAAAACAAAACTCCCCCAGGATTGTGTTTGTATGGACGGTACCCGTGGATTCGGCCCGCCGTGGAGTGTGATTGATTGGTGGAGGGGGAGTAAAAACTTTACTATTCTGTTTGGGAACCGCCTATAATGTGTCTAGCATGGAAGATATCGAGATCTCTTAGTTGTTATGTTGACAATGAAAGCATACCTCCCAAAATTATGATTCATCCCTGTTTTAAAAGCTTGAGCTCTGGCACCTCTGTAAATCAATGCTTCCCTCTGCGAAGGGCCTATCTATTTTATTTACTGTTGAGTCACCCTCCTCTTATAAAAAGCACCGGTTAGAGAGCACCTCCGTCATTTGTATGCTTTGTTATTAATTGATATTGAGTATGAGTGTGACTGGATCTCTTTTACCATGAATTACAATGTCTAGTCAATCCTTGTTCTTCAGAGGTGCTCTGCATTTATGTCTTGCGGTCTCAGAAAGGGCTAGCGAGATACCATTATATCATATTGTATCGTGATTGTTTTGATAAAATTGTTGTCATCCGAGACTTATTATTATTGCTCGCTAGTTGATTATGCCAATGATATGAGTAAATGTGAGACCTAAATGTTATTGTGAATGTGGTTAGTCTATAATCCTTGCTGAAAATCTGAACATCAGTTAGACATATTTACAACAGCAAGATCAAACAGAGTTTGTAAAAGTTTTTCTTTATCACTTTCAGTTTATCAACTGAATTGCTTGAGGACAAGCAAAGGTTTAAGCTTGGGGGAGTTGATACGTCTCCAATGTATCTACTTTTCCAAACTCTTTTGCCCTTGTTTTAGACTCTAATTTGCATGATTTGAATGGAACTAACCCGGACTGACGCTGTTTTCAGCAGAATTGCCTTGGTGTTATTTTTGTGCAGAAATAAAAGTTCTCGGATTGACATGCAAATTTACGGAGAATATTTTTGGAATTAATAAAAATTATTGGCGAAAGAATCAACCGGAGAGGGGCCACCACCTGGCCACAAGCCAGGGGGCGCGCCCCCCCCTAGGGCGCGCCCCCCTGTCTTGTGGGGCCCCTGGAGCTCCTCCGACCTCATTTCCACTTCTATATATTCCTATTCGGGGAGAAAAAAATCAGAGAGAAGAGTTCATCGCGTTTTACGATACGGAGCCGCCGCCACCTCCTGTTCTTCCTTGGGAGGGCAGATCTGGAGTCTGATTTGGGCTCCGGAGAGGGGAAATCGACGCCGTCGTCATCACCAACCATCCTTCATCACCAATTTCATGATGCTCTCCGCCGTTCGTGAGTAATTCTATCGTAGGCTTGCTGGACGGTGATGGGTTGGATGAGATTTACCATGTAATCGAGTTAGTTTTGTTAGGGTTTGATCCCTAGTATCCACTATGTTCTGAGATTGATGTTGCTATGACTTTGCTACGCTTAATGCTTGTCACTAGGGCCCGAGTGCCATGATTTCAGATCTGAACCTATTATGTTTTCATGAATAAATATGTGTTCTTGATCCTATCTTGCAAGTTGTAGACACCTATTACGAGTTATGATCCGCATCCCCCAGGGTGACAATAACTGGGATTCTTTCCGGTGATTACTGTAGTTTGAGGAGTTCATGTATTCACTAAGTGCTAATGTTTTGGTCCGGTTCTCTATTAAAAGGAGGCCTTAATATCCCTTAGTTTCCATTAGGACCCCGCTGCCACGGGAGGGTAGGACAAAAGATGTCATGCAAGTTCTTTTCCATAAGCACGTATGACTATATATGGAATACATGCCTACATTACATTGATGAATTGGAGCTAGTTCTATGTCACCCTATGTTACCGTTGCATGATGAATGCCATCCGATATAATTATCCATCACTGATCCATTGCCTACGAGCTTTTCATATATTGATCTTTGCTAAGTTACTTTTCCGTTGCTGCTGTTACAATCACTACAACACTGCTACTGTCACTTTGCTATTGCTACCGTTACTTCCATACTGCTTTGCTACTGAATACTTTGCTGCAGATATTAAGTCTTTCAGGTGTGGTTGAATTGACAACTCAGCTGCTAATACTTGAGAATATTGTTTGGCTCCCCTTGTGTCGAATCAATAAATTTGGGTTGAATACTCTACCCTCGAAAACTGTTGCGATCCCCTATACTTGTGGGTTATCAAAGCCATACGTGGTATGATTGTGTTGAAAAAGGAATGCATCATGTTTCCAAACTCGGTGCCAAGGCCATCGACTCCTCCTCCAAGTCCGCCGTGTCAGCAGACTCCAACCCTCCCTGAGACGGAGCGCAGGGTGAGTCCACCATATCCATCTCCACCGCCCCAGCCGAATCCATCCCACCCCGAGACGGAGCGCATGGCGAGTCCGCGATATCAAGCTCCGCCACGTCAGCATAATCCATCCCACCCCGAGACGGAGCCTAGCGCGAATCGTCCGCGATATCGATATCCGCCGTCTCCTAAGCGGAAGAGAACACAAAATAAGAAACCCGAGCCTCCTGCCAATAAGAAGTTAGCTTACGATATGACTGACGAGGAACTCGATGTACAAGTGGCTAGCGAATTGCAGGCCCATTTTGCACCGAAACCGCCCCCGCCGCCAAAGGAGAAAGTACCCGACGAGGTCATACAACACTTTATTGATGCAGCTAAACCGGCGGAGAAAAGGCCGGTATCAGACTATGAACGCTATATTACCAAGTCCTATGAATCCCACAAAAGACAGAAGTCGAGCGGTAGCAGTAAATGCGGGAAAACTGTTCCCCAGCTCGGAGAACAGGCAGTCCAATCGATCAGCCCGCTCAAGGTGAGTGCCAATAACGTGGTAATAACCGACGCTGATAGAGAGAATGCTAGATTGCTCGGTATCACCGTTGAACAACTCCTAGAGATCGAGGAATTTCCACCGTTGGATTCGAAGGAAATATAATGGCAATATGTCCCCGGGAAACCTCTGGTCAGTCCTGACGACGAGAATCTTCTAACAACACAAATGTACAAATTGCATGACTGGTACATGAGAGAAGTAAAGGACGGGCAAGAGAGCCTCTTGGTGAAAGTCGATAAAGAGCATTACATCCATGAAAAAGATTTGTGGATTGAAAATGAAGAATTTTTCAGTTATTCAATCAAAAAGCACTCGACAAATCTATCGTCAGTTGCTATTGTCTGTAAGTGATTTCTTTCTGTAATTTAAGTCTCTAGCTCAGCTCGTTCATTGCCTGTTATTATACTCACTATATTCTTTTGTGTGGTATTATGCAGAATGAAGATTTTTGAATTGAAAAGAGCTGGAGTCTATGGCATTGGGTTCATTGACCCAAATACCGTTAATGAAGAAGTGTCGAGAAGGAACCCAAAAGACATGGAGAAAATGCTTCTAAGGTTTTTGAAGGCCCTAAAGTGCAAACCAGAAATACTTTTACCTTGGAACTTCCAGTGAGTGTTACTGTCTTGTACTACAAATTCTATTTTTGCTTATATATATATATACTCGATGTTAAGTGTAGTTGATGAGTTATGCATGCCCGCTTATACAAATCGTGTGCGCAGCTACCACTGGATCCTTCTAATCATTAGAGTTGACGATGGAACTGTTGAAGTACTGGACTCGCTAAGTAAAGACCCTAAAGATTACATAAGCTTGCATTCGTTGCTCGAAAGGTAATTTCAATCATTGACGCACTATGTCCGCTTCTTTATTAGTTCATTTCCTAATATCAAGTAATTAATAACTCCTTTATTCATTTTGTTTGCCGGGCAGTGTTTGGAAACGTTTCATCAAAGAGGTCACCGGTGAATGGAAACCAGAGTTGAGATGGCGAAAGCCCAGGGTAATTAAGTAGTACTAGCTACGTCCGCGCATCTCTTTAATTCTAGTTTCAATACCATTGTCATGCTTCATTATTATCTGATTGAATTCTATTCTCGTAAAGTGCATGAGACAGGCACAGGGGACTAATCCATGTGCATATTACGTTTGCGAGAACATTCGCTTTATGACCGAAAGCAGCAAGAGTGCAAGAGATCTTTGGGTACGTAAACACCATTCATATTTTTTTATCATGATCTAATACATATACACACAACTAACATGCATATTCATATTGATCTCCTTCTTTAAAGATGCACGAGATGCGGGATAAGCTCCTACCAACGGACCGCATACGAGCAATTCAAGAGGAAATTGCGGGATTTTTGCTTCAGCAGGTCATATCTCCCGACGGAGAATACCATTACACGATCCGCAAATGATCTGCAAATTGTACGAGAAATTGTATATACCAAATTTTATATATATATGTGTATGCATGTGGTCGTACGAGAAATTCTATGATATATGATTGCTTGTACGAGAAATTTTATGATATATGATCGGTTCTACGAGAAATTCTATTATATATGCATAACGTGTACAGTATGTAGTAGCGTAAAATATGTTTGAAATGAAAAAAAATTAAATGGAAAACACAAAATGAAAAGGAAAAATAAACAATAAACCCTAAACCCCTAAACACCTAAACCCCTAAACCTTTAGTCCCGGTTGGTGTTACCAACCGGGACCAAAGGTCCCCATGCCCTGGCGCGCCCTGCCGACCACGTGGCCAGGGTTTAGTCCTGGTTCGTAGCCAACCGGGACTAAAGGCTTGGACCCTTTAGTCTCTATACTTTAGTCCCGGTTGGGGAACCGGGACTAAAGGCCCTTCCCAACCGTGACTAATGGCCTGTTTTCTACTAGTGGAAGGCTGCCGCGGAGGCACAGCTGCAGGTGATCGCGGATGAGAACAACGCCAGTTGCGTCTCCTACGCGCCGTCGACGATCTTTTAGACGGACCAGTGGACGACGAGAGCGCCAATGCCACCATGTCATCGTGGACCTCACGTCCACCAGCGACGTACAAGGCGCGGACTCCTCCGAGGATGAGTAGGACATGGGAGGCGGTGGGGCCTTGTGTCCCATGTGGGTCGGTTCGTCACCCGTGTTCTACTCATCCTCGCGAGAGACCGCAGCTTCATTTGGTCGGTCTTATCACCGGTGCTCATGTAGACGACGGATGGAGGACACTGGGTCCCATGAAGGGAATAGCAAGGGATGCCGGTGGCCGACGTAGGTTTTTTTGGTCCTAAGTGTTTGAAATGTAATAAAAATTCGCCATGTTTGCATGAATGTCGTCCGGTTTATATGAAATCCGCCGTGTTTGCATGAATTTTGTCCGGTTAGTTTAAAAATTTATTAAAATGTATGCGAGTAGCATTGAATGGCTGCCTCCCGCATCCGTGTCCGCAGACTGGTCCTCCCTATTTGTGGACGGATGCGGGAGGAAATTTGTGGGTCGAGATGCCCTAAGTGAACCGGTGATCGATGCCACCGTGGCAGGTAGCAGCAAAGGACAATGTCAGCAAACACCTTTCTGTCTTAATGCTAACGAATAAAATAAACTGCAGACTCCTCTTTAATAGTAGAGATAATATCACAACGTACAAAATAAACCATATTGCTATTTAAGTCATAATGCATAACCTTTTACCTAACAAATGACATGCGTTTGTGCAGAAACATATCAGGCAACAAATTGACAAATTGTTTTCAATCATATCAGAGATATATGTCGGGAAATAAATTAAAATAAGAGTCAATAAATAAAATGTGCGCTAGCATCAGTCAGCACGGCATGCACCTTACTGCTACCGATCCTTTTGATCACCATTAGGCTTTTATGCACAGTAGACACATCCAAACCCCATCGCGAGGCTTCCCAATCAACTGGCCGCCCGGCGGGTTACAAATGTCTTTTGACTGCACCAGGGCCTGTTGACATATTCCATTAGCAGCATACAATTCATTATTTCATTTTCCCATAAATGCTTTCTCGTCCTCACAAGATTTTTAAACCATTCATCTATTCTCATCAAGGGATTCCAGATTTTTGAAAAGTAAACCAGTTTCCTTCTTCAAAGTCTAGAAAAGAGAACATGGATCTGTATGAAACTCGATGAAATTCAAACAGGAAATAACAAGATGTCGCTTTTAAAATAACACCGTGATCGTCAATGTGTTGATGGAATGCGTCACTGGTTTCAGCCATTGAGCTCATATTGGAACACACTTGCTTCCTTTGGGCTTTCATTTCATTAATCTATTGAATGAAAAAAGCTACTCTTTATTCAAAAAAAGGTCTCATGTTCCATTATATTCTATCTCCTCACGAGTCATGATCTAAAACATTGGAATAGTTTAAAGATAAGATGCCAGATGAAAATCATAATAATGTAACACGAGAAAGGGAATTAGTCACCTGCGTAAAATTATTACAAACACCTCAATATCTTCAACTGAATTTGCTTGATTCAACTACAAAATCATTGAACATCCACTATGTAGATCATTCCTCTTATGAGCTTCTACAATATATTAATCCAAAAGTAACAAACATGCTAAGAAAGGAAAGGGAGATATGAACATTTGGAGGTTGGTTAATTACCTTTTTTTCTTGCAAACATTAATTGCTTCTCTTTGTTGAGTCAAATGATTTAGATGAATTTGCATCTTGTGCCCTTGCCCAGACATCATCACCCACAAGTTCTCGAACCTTAACTACGAAGTACTCATGTTGACTAATGAACCTGTATATTTACCATGAAGAACACCATTAGAGTAGCAGAGATGTCAATACCGGCCATGCCCTAGAATATATGAATCACCGATGCCAATGTGGCGCTCCACCTCAAACAACAACTATAGTATCATGGTGTGCATCAACTAAGAATCCGCTAGTGACATCTTGATGTTCCCTGTTTTACAAAGATGAAAATCATATGGAGACAAAAAAAGTCAAAACATGCTAGAACAAGAAGTAGTTTCACGTGTAGCAATACTAAAGAAGCCTTTTGCGGTTTGCCTCCAACAAAACAAAGAACTGACCTATGATTGTAGGTACTTTTAGAATTCATTACAGTCCACAGTCCACACTTTAACGTAACCGCTAGAGCTCTTTTGCTCCTTTTCCGCACCAACAGTATGGATTATTTGTTACCACTGCTCATAGCTAATTAGATTTCATGATCTTGCATTCTATCCCTGCCAGGATCACTTTACTTTTATATTGGAATGCCAGTACACCATACCAACACACATAATCCATATATCTTCGTATAGCACCTTTCCGATCCGGATATTTTGAGAGACAAATAACTCGATTTGATAACAAACAAAGTGCCACTTTTGTTATGAACTAACAACACAAACACTCTAGCTAGCACACCTGAGACTTTCTGCCTACTCAAGCTCAATGGTAAGCTAATTTTGTCATGTCGAAACGAAGAAAACACGAATATTTCATTCAAATTTCGACAGAAGTTTAGTGGATACTGGAAAGCTCTAACTCTGGCAGCAAAAGGAAATTCGGCATTAGGTAGTAGGTGCTAAGAAATCAGGGATCAGTTTATGTACACCAATAAAGCTGGCCATTAGCAGTATTAAAGTTTACAGTACACATTTGTATCATGAAAGTGGGGATCAGGAACATGATTAAGTAGACAAATCGTCCTTCTAACTCAACGTAGAAGTTTCAATGATGGGGTAGAGTTAATCCCCTCATGAATAAAAAATTCAAGAAAATTTATATGTTAACATACGTAATCAATTCCAGAACTGCAATGTAAGAGGGCAAACTTTCAGATTGGGCAGGCTTCGCCGGCCTTGGCCCAGATCGGTGCAACGTCTGTCCCCGCCGCCGCCGTCGATGCCGGTGAGTTCAGAGACCGGGAGGTAGAGCGCGATGGCCACCGCGAGTGCCGCGAACCCCCGCGCATGTCCTAGTCCTCGTCCGCTTCAGCGCCAATAAGTTGCTCCTCGCGGTGGAGCCAATAAGTCGCTCCTCGACGCACACGATGGCGAGCATGATGATGAATGAGGCTATCTCATGAAGGAGTAACGCGGATAGGAAGGGGCGGTGCGGGTGGCGGCGGAAGCTTGGTCGCTGGCGGCGAGGGGGAAGAAATTTTCTTTGCCCTAGATAACGGGTGTGGTGGACTGGAGGGTCACATGAGGAGAGAAACCAAGAAAGCGTGCTGGTCCAGCGACAATTGGGATCGTGAGGTGTGGGCAGGGCTGTCTCGGTTTTTTTTCTCTGTAAAACCGGAGGTGAAAGTGGGAGGTACGATGAAAGAAAAATCGGTGGCAGGGTGGGACAATCTACGAACAAAAACGAACGACCACCTACGAACTGAGTCTTTAGAGTAGAGATACCGAAAATTAATTAAAGATTGATCGTGATTTATTTCTTTCCATACAAAAGTTACCAAATATTCCGAAAATTGATTAAAGATGAAATATGAAAGTTACCAAATATACCGAAAATTAATTAAAGATTGATCATGATTTATTTCGTTCCATACAAAAGTTACCAACTATACCAAAAATTGAAAATTGATTAAACATTGAATATGAAAGTTACCAAATATACCGTAAATTAATTAAAGACTAATCGACATTTATTTCTTTCCATACAAAAGTTACTAAATATACCGAAAAATGATCTTATTGACAGATAAAATCGGTTTAAAAAGATCGTGGGCTAAAAGAAAACCGGACGGAAAAAAAACAGATGAAGGTGGGTGGGGAGACGAAAAAAAACCAAGACAAGAAGCTACCAACTCCCCCTTTAGAAGTAGAGATTTGCTAATTAATACCATTGCATGCAATGAATTGACCACTGCAGGTCGTGCTAGTTAGTCTCAAGTCATTAAAAACATACGCCCCACATTTCTTATTGGTCGATTCCTTTATTCATGTCAAAAAACAAGAAACGAGATGAAAGTTAATGCACCGCGTCTAAGTGTTTTAAAATTATTTGATTTTCGTAAGATGACTTATACATGGGACGGAGGGAGTAGATAAGATTGCATGTGCAAAAGAGTTGATTCTGAAAACACGTTCGTATGAATGGGAAAACACAAGAATCCAAATAAGCATGGTCAAAGTAAGGTCAAACCATATGCAAGGTAAGATGAAATTAACGTTATTCAACGATGTATGGTTCTGTCTTGTTCTTTGTGCATAGAAAAGTAAAAAAGAGGTTCGAGGGCTCCTTTGACTCAAAGAAATCTTATAGGATTTTTAGTGGATGGAAATAATTTGCTACCCATGGTGATAGCTACACACGGCCTTAAATTATATCTCTAATTATATTGATAAATTATTTTGGACTATGAAAAATAACTCTATAACGAAAATATCATGATTTTGAACCAGCCAGGCAAGCAAATAGGCAATTATTCCAAAAATGCAAGAAAAAAGTCAGAGAGAAGTGAGAAAACGCCCTTTTTACATAACGAAAAGACACTTGTTTCAAAAATTTAATAAAAAGACAAAGAGAAGTGAGAAAAGATCATTTCTATACAATAAAAATGCATTTGTGCCAATGTCATTGAAACCTGACACCTCGTATATCAAAAACGGCACTTATGCCAAAGGATGTGTAGCTACCATCATGCATAGGAAATCACCTTTTTTTAGTGGATTCATATCCTTAAAACATCTTCAACCCGACTGGGTTGATTTTGCTCCTCATTTGTCCATGGCATGTCCGGAGAGTGCCCGTGTGTGTCGGTTTTGGACCCTCATTTATCCGTGCATGCTTCACAAGTTATCCGAACACGTGCACATGATTGGTTGGGATGTACACAGAGAGAGAGGGGTGGTGTGGATGGCCCGTGTCTAGCATGATGGACCGTCCGATCACCCTCATTTTCACCCCACCTATGGGCTGGATTTGAGATTTCCTAGACAAACTAAACATATGAGGATGATTTGGGGGTCCGGTTGGGTAGCCTTTCCCCCCTGTCTCTTGTCCAGGCTATCTGCGTGAACAAATAGGGACAAAGTGGGGGGCCGGTTGAAGACACTATTATGGGAAAAAATTCTACACAATATGTTTGATCTAGAGAAAACTTTCCAAAAGAGTGGTTTTGCACTCTATTTTGGAGGAAATTTCCATCCACTCAAATATCATTTTACACTTCTTCTTTTTCTGTGCCATGAGACACTCCACAGACTCAATTCTTGTGATTTGTTGATCCTCTTGAATTCAAGTGGGCATGTCATTCTATTTCTGTATTTTTATGTGATCAATTCTTTGAATCGAAGGGATTGAATAGTCTCATCATAGAAAAGAAAATAGTTCATTCCTATGGTTTTTCTCTACTTTTTCTATGAAATCAAAGCGCCATATCTTGGAACACTTTGAAAGCCCTCGTGCATCATTTCAGAACATGCTTTTATTTGGCAAATGTCAACCGAAAGGAAAGCATAGTGGCACCTTGCGAGTCGACCAAAGAACACCTAGTAGCAGGGAAGTCTTTAGGACCGAGCATGTTTGGCCACCTCGATCGAACCAACTGTGAAGGCACGTTGATTATACACTATTAATTAATCGATTAGTCAAAACGAAAAGTAAGTAACCACTTCCAACCTACCCCTCGCTTTCCACCCACAATGTCAACAGTCATCTGCCGTACTTGACCGACGACTTTTCAGCTTGTACTCACACTCGCGCCCATCGCATGTCACTTCCTTTAATTCTATCAGAGTATAGGTCGGTTACGGATACTATGGCCGGCAGGTTTTGGATTGTAATCTATCTTTTTTAGTTTTGGAGTCAAAGTTTTGTAATCTATATAAACAGCCCTTTGAGGCCTCAATCAATACAATTATTATTCTCCAATTATTATGGTATCAGACGCCTAGGTTTTCCGCACCTGGCATGGCACCGCCAACCGCGCCGCCGCCCCGGCCGACTCGGCCCCTCTTCTCCATGGCCGAGTTCCGCGCCGCCGGTGCCCCTACTTCTTCTTCCTCCTCTACAACTACCCAAACAACCCCTCCTCAAATCCCAATGATCTCCCTAGCCGACACCATTGCCGACGTCTCCCCCTTCATCCCGATCTCGTTAGATCTTGGCGCCCACAACTACTACCATTGGCGCCACCTCTTCACCATCCACCTCGGCCTCCGCGGCCTCCGCCACCACATAGACCCATCCTACCCTCCGCAGCACGCCGATCCTCGCTGGGTGAAAGATGATCTCGCCATCATCCAGTGGATTTACACACGCATCTCCACGGAGCTCTTCAATCTGGTCTCCTCTGACGACGCCACCGCCGCCGAGCTTTGGGCATCTCTCCAGCAGCTGTTCTAGGACAACTCCGACGCGCGCATCAATACCCTCAACACCGAGCTCCGTACGACCGTCCAAGGAGATGCCCCGGTCACCGTTTTCTGCCAGCGGATCAAGGCTATCGGCGACGAACTTCGTGAACTCGGCGATCACGTCGACGATCGCGCCCTCATCAACGCCCTCCTCGTCGGCCTCGGCGAGCAGTTCGAGAAGCAGCAGTCCTTCATACCCATGCTCAAGCCCTACCCCACCTTCAAGGAGGTTCGCTCCCTCCTCCAGCAAGAAGAGAAGAATCAAGCTCGCAAGGCGCAACGGCCACCACAGGTGTTTCACGCTGCCGCTCCTGCCGCGGCCGCGCCTGGGCTGCCGCGCCAATCTACCGCACCCTCCCCTCCTACCGCGGCGGCAGCAGCTCCTCCACCGCCCCCAGGCTGGAGCCCGAGCCCGAACTACCGGGGCAAGAATCCGATCTACCGGCCCCCTGCATTTCGCTCCGCCGGCGCTGCACCAGCTCCGCCATCGGCCGCTCCATCGCCACCGGCTCCCTCGACATGGCAGCCTCAGCACGATCCCTGGACCGGCCTTGTTCAAGCTTGGCCGATGCCCTGGTCAGCCCCTTCCCGTATGGCGCCCCGCCTGCTTACATGGGCACGTGGAGCCCTGGTCTCCGCCCTACCACCGGCTCTCCTGGACTCCTTGGGCCCAAGCCGCCGGCGCACGTCTACACCGCCACTCCTACGCCACCTCCCAGCGCGCCAGGACTACCGCCACCCTACTACACCTTGTCGGCTTCTTACGGCACCTTGCCAGCCCCGGCAGCATACTACCAGTCGCCGACCCTGCCCTACGCTCCCATGCACGCTCCTGGCCCCTCTGCTCCTCCGCAGCAGCCGGCTTGGGATCAAGCCGCCTTCATCAACGCCATGAACAACTTTACTCTCAATAACGAAGGTACGGATTGGATTTTCGATTCTGGTGCATCCTCGCATATGTCTTCAAATATGAATTTGCTGTCCGCTTGTTTCCCTTCTATTTTTTCTACAATCACCATTGGTGATGGTTCCACCATACCTGTTTCCTGCACCGATCATTCTTACATCTCTTCCTCTTACGCCAATTTTCTTCTCCGCAATATTCTTGTTGTCCCTTCCCTAATAAAAAATCTTATTTCTGTTCGTCAATTTTGCATTGACAATAAAGTTATTTTGGCTTTTGACCCTTTTGGTTTGTCTGTGAAGGATCTGACAACGGGGGAGGTCCTCGCTCGGTACAATAGCATGGGCGATCTTTATCCGCTTCATGGCTCACCTACATCCACTCCCCAAGCCATGCTTGCATCAGTTGATTTGTGGCATCGTCGTCTAGGACACCCCAATAAAACCACCTTGTCATCTTTGCTTCAAGAATTTTGTATTCCTAGTTCTAGTGTTCCTCATAATCCCTCTCTTTGTAATGCCTGTCAATGCGGCAAACATGTTAGATTACCTTTTGGAACCTCTACTACCCTTAGCACTTTTCCATTTGAATTAATTCACTGTGATTTATGGACCTCTCCCGTCCCTAGTGTCTCTGGTTACAAATATTATCTTGTGATTTTGGATGACTATTCTCATTATATTTGGACTTTTCCTATTCGTGCTAAATCTGAAGTACATGCCATCTTTCTCAATTTTCGACAATATGTTCTTACACACTTTGGCTTGCCGATTAGATTTATTCAATGTGATAATGGTCGAGAATTTGACAACACTCAAAAGCGCAACTTCTTTCTCTCTCAAGGCATTCTTCTTCGTTTTTCATGTCCTTATACCTCCCCTCAAAACGGTAAAGCTGAACGTTCTCTTCGCTCCATTAATGATATTTTTCGCACCTTGCTATTACAAGCTTCTCTTCCCTCTCGTTTTTGGGCCGAAGCCCTTCGCACTGCCACACTACTTCTAAATATTCAACCAACTAAGAAATGTCCTCTTTATTCGTCTTTTCAATCTCTTTTTCTCTCCCATCCCGATTATTCTTTTTTGCGTGTTTTTGGATGTCTTTGTTTTCCGAACACCGCCTCTACCGCCTCCAACAAACTCGAACCACGTTCACTACCTTGCATTCATCTTGGTATTTCTGACGATCACAAAGGATATCGTTGTTTCGATCCATCTTCTGGTCGCGTGCTTGTCTCTCGCCATGTCACATTCGATGAAAACACTTTTCCTTATTCTGTCACTAACACCGCATCAATCCCTACCACCACCACCTCTGCCGCGGCCTCTCCCTCTCCCGCGGCGAGGCCAGCAAGCATGAGGCCGCCATCAGGCCCGGCAAGTCCGGCAAGTCCGGCAAGCCTGGCAAGCCCGACAGGCCCGGCAAGCCCGGCAAGTCCGGCAAGTCCGGCAAGCCCGGCAAGTCCGGCCAGTCCGGCAAGCCCGGCAAACCCGGCAACCTCGGCAAGCCCGGCACCGGCAGGCCCGGCAAGCCCGGCCCCGGCAAGCCAGGCAAGTCCGGCAAGCCCGGCAAGCTCCCAACCACCACTACCACCCAACGCCGTACCCATTCCACCACCCACTAATGATCACGTCATGTGCACCCGTGGCAAACGCGGATTCCTTCTACCCACAAAACGCCTCAACCTCACAGCCACCCCAACCCTCTCTCCTATTCCCACTTCTTACAAACGAGCTCTTCTTGATCCTCTTTGGCTCTCAGCTATGCGCGATGAATTTAACGCTCTTCAGCAAAATAATACATGGACTCTTGTCCCCAAACCTCCTGGTGTTAATGTTGTTTCTGGAAAATGGGTTTTTTGTCATAAATTTCATTCTGATGGCACTCTTGCTCGTTACAAAGCCAGATGGGTGTGTCGTGGTTTCTCTCAGCAACATGGCATTGATTTTGATGAAACTTTCTCTCCCGTTGTTAAACCAAGTACTATTCGCGTTGTTCTCAGTCTTGCTGTTTCCTCCTCTTGGCCCATTCATCAGCTAGACGTTAAAAATGCTTTTCTTCACGGCACTCTTAATGAAACAGTTTATTGTCAGCAACCATCTGGTTTTGAGAATCCCTCTTCTCCCAATTCTGTTTGCCTTCTTAGCAAATCTCTTTATGGTCTTAAACAAGCTCCTCGTGCATGGTTTCAACGTTTTGCTGCCTTTATTCAAACAGTAGGCTTCATTCCCTCCAAATCTGATTCTTCATTATTTATTTTTCGCTCCTCTTCCCACACTGCCTATCTCTTGCTTTATGTTGATGATATAGTTCTCATGGCTAGCTCTGAATCTTTTCTCCAACATATAATCTCTTCTCTTAGTCATGAATTTTCCATGACTGATCTTGGTCCTCTTCATCATTTTCTTGGCGTTACTGTTTCTCGCACAAAGTCTACCCTTTTTCTCTCTCAACGATCCTATCTTTTAGACTTGCTTTCTCGTTCTGGTATGTCTGCTTGTCAACCCTCTCGCACACCGGCCGACATTGGTGCCAAATTGTCGGCTGATGGTGATCCTGTTTCTGACCCCACTTTGTATCGTAGCATCACCGGTGCCCTTCAATATGCCACTCTTACTAGGCCCGACATTTCATACTCCGTTCAGCAAGCCTGTCTTTATATGCATGATCCTCGTGCTCCTCATCTTGCTCACGTCCACCGCATTCTTCGCTATTTAAAAGGAACTCTAGATCATGGTCTTCTCATTAATTCTTCTTCTCCAACAAGGCTGGCAGTTTATTCTGATGCAGACTGAGCAGGTTGTCCAGATAATCGACGGTCCACATCCAGATTTTGTGTTTATTTGGGTGATAATCTTGTTTCTTGGTGTTCTAAAAGGCAGGCAACAGTTTACAGGTCTTCTGCTGAGGCTGAGTATAGGTCGGTTGCTCATGCTGTGGCTGAAGCGGTGTGGCTGCGTCAGCTTCTCGTGGAACTTCATCGCCCACTTGATCGTGCAACCATCGTTTATTGTGGCAACATCTCTGCAGTATACATGGCTTCCAATCCAGTTCAGCATCGTCGCACCAAGCACATTGAGATTGACATACACTTCGTTCGAGAGAAGGTGGCTCTTGGCGAGGTCCGTGTTCTTCATGTACCTACCAGTGCTCAATTTGCTGACATTTTCACCAAAGGACTTCCGACTGCATCTTTCACCGACATACGCTCCAGTCTCAACATCGTTACTCCTGATGCTGAGACTGCGGGGGGATATTAGAGTATAGGTCGGTTACGGATAATATGGCCGGCAGGTTTTGGATTGTAATCTATCTCTCTTAGTCTTGGAGTCCAAGTTTTGTAATCTATATAAACAGCCCTTGAGGCCTCAATCAATACAGTTATTATTCTCCAATTATTAAATTCTTCTCATGCCAGCCGGCCAGCCAGCTCTCAACTCTCTTCTCTCTCCACCCTCCTCTATCAAACCTAGCGCCCCCGATCCATTGCCACGCCGTACGAAGCACACAGCACACACACAAACACAGGCATCACATGGCTAACTTCATCTGCCACTAATCCAGCTAACTAACCGCCAGCAGCCATGACGGCGATGACTATAGCCGGCGCGTCGTCTCCCTCAAAGAAAAGCAGCCTCCGGGGGCCGCGACCGCAACCGCTGAAGGTGGCGTCGGCGCCGCCATCCTCCAGGCCGTCGACCAAGAAGGCCCACGGAGGCGGTGCGCCGGTGATCGTCTATGAGCACACGCCCAAGGTCGTGCACGCACGGCCGCACGAGTTCATGACCGTGGTGCAGCGGCTGACCGGCAAGCCAGCGACGGCGTTGTCATCCACCCACGTGCTGGGCTACGATGTCCAGGTAGAGCCTATGGAGGAGGGAGAAGGAACGTGGATTCTTAAAGCACAGGCTTTCGGACACCCCTTATCCCTACCCTTCAATATTGTTTTCAGATCCGTGCTGTACAACTAACTTGCTACACCAGATTTTCTCTTTTTTGTTTCTTTCAAATAAGAAAACATATGAACTTCAAACCTTACAAGACATCAAAACATTCTAACTAGAATGCGGGAAAAAACTTTCAGATTTTTCGGTCCAACGTAAATGGACAAAATGAGATTTTTTTAGTAGAAAATATTATTTTTACTATTTATGATTCACGAAAAAATCTGAAAGTTTTTTCCCACATTCTAGTTAGAATCTTTTGTTGTCCTCCAAAGTTTGATGTTCATATGTTGTTTTATTTAGAAGAAACAAAAAAGACAAAAGGTGCTTGCACGAATCGCGATGCAGAAATGGATGGCTAGATAAGAGGGCGTAGGAAAGCCTATGCTTTCTCAAATGTTAACCGAGGGAGCAGGAGTAGGAGACCCGTTACTGCTCACCCTCGGGAAGCATCCGCCCATGGCGGCCGGGCAGCTCATGTCCCCTGGCGGCTTCATCTCCTCGCCCAACACCATGAAGTCCATCCAGGAGCTCTGCTCAACCCCCTGTGCTAATTGATCAGCAACCATATGCTCCCGATTTGGATCGGTTGCTTACTGCAAGTACTAGTCTAGAGGATACATGTACTATGTAAATACAGATCAGCTAGGGATGATGCAAAGAGTGTGTTGCATATTTGAGGAATTTCTCATTAAGTTTAATCCAGAAAAAGACTTGATAAAACATGATTAACATAGCAGCGATGATAACTGAAATCGGCAACAGATTGTTGAAACTAGTCATGAAATCGGAATCATAAGAAACAAACATCATGTCCATATCCATTGCTACTAGCAGTAAATTAAACGCTAACCCTAACAAAGAGGATTAGATGACATACAAGCAACATAAGAAGATGCAGGTGTGCCGTTTGTCATGTCGCTGAGAAGGCGGTCGACGACAGGGATCTCGCCGTTCAGACACACGATAAACAAGGATCCAACAATCGCGCAGGGGAGATCCCCAAAAACTTGATCGCCCCTCTCTCGTACTAGATCACAAGAGGCGAGATTTCGAAGGTCTGTTGTCTCACCCATCAGTTCACGCCAAGAAGCGAGAAGAAAAATCGATAGGCGGCGCAAAGCTTGGAACCAGAGATACGATATGAAGTATGCCTCGTCTGGAAATAAGAGTTACCCCTTATAGGAGATGCGACTCGCAACTAAACCCTCGACAGTGGAAGAGAAACAGACGCCCACTAAGGAGAGGAAGAGAAAGAGTATGCGGGATTGTTGAGATTCGTCTTCCACTGAGGAGGCAAAACATTTCACCTTCTTCTTGCGTGATAAACATTAAGGCAGTGCACACGTTGCATAGGTCCTATCGCAGCTTGGCCACGAAACACGACACGTCTGCGAGGCGAGGCATGCGGCGGAGGAAGATTGTGTGTATGTGATCTCTTCTCAAACTCTTAGTGGTATGTGCAACAACTTACCTTATAACTTGGTGCCACACATCCTCCACTAGCATGGTGAGACTAAACTTTTCCACATCCCGTTGTCATGCATGAGTGGGCCAAATGGGCCGATGCTATTTACTATGAATTATTGCAAATATTACGAAATATTAAGTGGGCCCCAATAATTCCCACAATACATCATCATATCCGAGAGGCTGATAAAGTTTTCATGATTCCAAAATATTATATATATATAAATTTTTCTGTGGAGATTGTTAAAATGAACTTTCGCCTAGAACTTTCCGCTACACTCGTTCACAACTTGAACAATGGTTGAACTACAAGTTTTGTGCAAACAAGATTCCATAAAATCCTTGACCGACACTAGACCACGGAAAAACTTTCCCGCACAAAGGATCATATACGTCATACTTTAGGGTCTCTTCATGAGTTTATTAGAGAACACCCAACTCTTACAGACTATCATGTCTAACAGTCTAACTCATATAGGTGTGTTTTTTTCAAAATATTTTGTATGACAACATCTTTGCCTACTAAAGCCACTTAGAACACATTGAATTGCATCATAACGGAGTGCATCTTTATAAAATAAATATTCTCCTTTCAGTTACGCAATAGCTTCTCTCGCGAATTCTAAATGAGATCTCCGATCACAAAGAATGGGTTACCACAATGGTTAACTTATGTAGTGCGTTTCAATCCCATCCCCTTAGATGTGCTTATATAGTCCAATGCTATAATCCAGAGTTTCTCATAAATCTGACAAATCTAAGTCCAATTTTCACATGTCTTGATGACTTCTTATTATCCTTACAACTGCTTACCTTGACTATCACTGTTTGATTATCATAGTTCCTTAGGTTATAGCTGGTATTGATTTTCAACCACCAACAAGTACCAAAACCTCTCCAGGCTATTTGGCTTCAACTCTTGATATGTCCAAAGCGACTCATAACTTTTTTTTCACATAGTGTGACTGCAACAAAGTGATTCCACCATCATCACCTGCCAAGAGCTTGATGCTCACGATAACATCAACAAATCCAATGTCTTTCATCTCAAACTTATGATTTAGAAAATCTTTCACTTTTTCCATGATCATCATCTCAAACTTGAGTTCCAAATATAAGTATGTCGTCGACATACAAATATAATATAACTCACTCGCCCCCACCATGGCAATATTTTAGTGGGAAAAGTGAGAGACACGTGGTTCGGACTGGGGCCTGGTGGTGTAATGGAAACAGGAAACTCGACATAAGTCGGTTATGATCGATGGTTCTATGCCATGGGGGTTGAGGCGGTCTGGGTTAGGCCAACGCTAACGCATGATTCCAAATCGTTCGGCCGCGTTCGTTTGGGGCTAAACGGACACAAGACGGGGCCCAACGCTTGGGAGCAAACGAACAAATGTCTGTTTGATGTCCGCTTTCGACCCATTCCCGGCCCAAATTTGGGCCACATTTGCGTCGAAACGGACACGCACGGACAAGTAGGACGCATGCCCTTGTCCTTCCCTGGCCCGCCCATTGGGGAAACAACCCCCTTTCCTCTTCCCCTGCCTCTCCCCTCGGCCCCCGCCATGGCCACCGCCACCCATTTTTTTGGCTGCCGCCTCGCTTTCCTGCCCAGCCGCCCAAACCACGACCACCCCTCGCCATAGCCGCCGCACGCCCACGTTTCGGAGGAGTTTTTTTCTGTGTTTTGGGATCTTTGTCGCCGCATCTGGTACCAGGGGAGCTATGGCTGCTGGCGACGCCCATCGACCCGAACAACTTCTGGCAAGCGTTGCATAGCTGTCGGGAGCTGTCTGCCTATGACTACCTTGCCTGCTACCTATGAGGGGAGCCCAAGTTGCTCTTTCCGGCCGCGTCTCCACCACGACCGCAAGGTATTCAACACTTTGCTCACAAGGTACCATGGATAGTGGGGACGAGTATTTTTTCCACAACTTCATTTGTTCACAAGATAATTTGTCCTCGGATGAAGAAGAGCTTGTGCTTACTGCATTGGTTGTTAATGACCACATTGCTAGGCAGCGGCCTCGCTTCAGGGGATCAATACCGGGACATGCTCCAGCCTTGAACCGCAATAGGGAGAGTGGCCATGCCCTGCTCTATGTTGATTACTTTGAGAATACCATGTTGTTGAAACCACATCAATTTCGCCGCTGCTTTCGTATGAGGAGACGTGTATTCAATCGTATTCAAGAGGGAGTGATAGCATATAACCCATACTTTGAGTGCAAAGAGGATGCCCTTAGCAAGCTTGGCTTCTCATATTCCCAGAAATCCATTGCGGCTATTCGCATGCTGGCATATGGAATTCCGGGCGATCTTATGGATGAGTACGTCCATATGAGTGAGTCCACATGTCTCCAATCAATGTACAACTTTTGCAAGGCCGTGGTGACAGTGTTTAGCCTTGAGTACTTGAGAGAGCCAACTGTCGTTGATACAGAAAGATTGTTGGCGATCAATGCCGATAGGGGCTTTCTAGGCATGCTTGGCAGCATAGATTGTATGCACTAGAAGTGGAAGAGCTGTCCATTTGCTTGGCAGGGGCAATACAAGGGGCATGTGAAAAGTGCCATTGTCATACTAGAAGCGGTGGCTTCATAAGATCTTTGGATATGGCATTCTTTCTTTAGCATGTCTGGTTCTCACAATGATATCAACGTGCTTCAATGTTCACCAGTGTTCGCAAGGATTGCAGAAGGCCTCTCCCTAGAGGTCAACTTTGAGATCAATGGTCACCATTAAAACAAGTTGTACTACCTAGTTGATGGTATCTACCCTCAATGGTCAACTCTTGTGAAGACAATACCCAATCCGCAAGGAGAGAAGAGACAGACGTTTGCCCAAATGCAAGAGAGTGCTAGAAAGGGTGTGGAGCGTGCTTTTGCTGTGCTTCAATCTTTATGGGACATCGTTCGAAACCATGCACTCACATGGAGCACGCAGAAGCTTTGGGAGGTGATGACTACTTGTGTGATCATGCACAACATGATCATGGAGGATTAGTGTGATGACAACATCTACGACCAAGGGTTTAATTTTCAGGGTGAAAATGTTGTGACTGAGCACCAAGAACCGGCAATTTGAATAGTTTTCCCAATTCCATCATGAAATGCGTGATTGGCATACTCACATGCAGCTCCAAGTTGAATTGTTTGAGCACATGTGGACTCATATTGGCAACCGGTAGATGCATTGGTTCATTTTATTTCCATCTATTGACGACAATTTCGATTGGGTTGTAAAACTATTTGATTGTGTTTTTTTTCCAGATGTGGAAGTATTTGTTTGTAAAACTATTTACAATGTTTAATTTATTTTGTTTTGAAAGACCATTTCTATGTATACATACATGCACCATCCGGCCGGAGCGGACTAGACGCCGCCCCATTGCCCCATCCAAATGGACAAAATCCAGACAAAACGGACGTCCGTTTGGGATTGGGCGTTGGAGTTCGCCTTAGCTATCCAAGAGACTCAACCATGGCAATAGAGACTTGATGTCGTGATAGCAAAGAGGTGTGCGGTAAGCCCAAGACCCAACGATGTACCAAAGCACTGATGGACGGGATTGACACAATGTTGGCGAGTACTGGATTCATGTTGGTAACTGGATATATCAACACCGAGAGATGGACGGGAGTTGACCATGAAGAATTTTGAGGAAGTACTAGAAAGTCTGATATATATCAAAAGCTTAAAGAAAAATTGTTTTATATTTTATGGTGTTCAGTGCACATGGCGATAAGAGTTATATAAGAAGGCGGAGTGCTATAGTTGTGGAGCATGTGTAGGATCAGATATCGACCTGAGGGGGGTGAATGAGAGATTGGACAAATACTTAAAAAAAAAAAACTTTTCCAAAGCAAAACAACATATGCAGAAATAGGATAGAGTTTAAACTAAAGTACACTAAACTGACAAGCAACTCAGAGAAACAACTAGATAAACAAAAGTAAATGTAAGTAGCAATGCACACTAGTACAAAACAGGGCATTGGTCCAGGCCAGATCGAGCAACAGTCCCGGTTCTGTTACGAACCGGGACTAATGCGTGCATCAGTCCCGGTTCGAGCGGGCAGGACGCCGGCGGGACCCCTTTAGTCCCGGTTTGTGGCTGGAACCGGGACTAAAGGGGCCGATACCCTTTAGTCCCGGTTGGTGTTACCAACCGGGACTAAAGGCTCCACCTTTAGTCCCGATTGGTAACACCAACCGGGACTAAAGGTCCTCCCTCCCCCGCCCAAGGCAGCGCCACGTGGATGGCCTTTAGTCTCGGTTGGTGTCTCCAACCGGGACTAAAGGGGTTGTACTGTAGCTAGCCCGTTTTTTCAGTTTTTACATTTGTTTTCTGTTTTTAGTTTCTGTTTTAATTTGCTTATATCTTTTAGGATATTTGATGTTTTTGAGTGATTCTTTTTGCATTGGATTCAAAATTTTGTCTAGTTTCTGTTTGTGCCATTAGTTTTCAAATTTGAATGGTTTAAATTTCGAATTTGAATGGTTTAAATTTGAATTTATTCAAATTTGCTTCAAATCCTAGATTGTGAATAACTTGAGTTTACAAATAGTTTTTAATTTAATTATTTTTGCTCCTAGTCACGTGTTAGATTCTTGTCACATTAAGATTTATTTGGTTATTTTTAGAATAATTTAAATTAGGATTTTAATTAAAACAATACTGTTTTGCTTATATAGTTGTTTTAGTCATTTAATTGTTGTTTTTTATTATTTTTAGTTAGTTCTTTCTGTAGATTTTAACATGTTGTAGTATGGTGCATATTGAATGCACAAAAAAGTCTGGAGTTGAAATAAATTTAAAAAAAATGAAATGCCTTTGTAACAGATGGGTTTTCGTCCGAAACCCTGACACTTCGAAAGAGATTGTTCATTTTGTACACGAAGTGCATCCAGTTTTTGCCGTAGCCCTCTCAACTTTGTAGCACATGCTATGTGGGTGAAATGATGATACCATGCCAAGTTTCAACCTTTTTAGAGTTCATTTGTAGTGCTTTTCAATTTCAGGGTCATTTAGCTCAAAAAAAATCACTAAATGCATGAAAAATAGCAAATGAAGTTAGAAAGGGTTGAAATTTGTGGATGTGGCTTTGAATGGTGCATAATGAACACACAAAAAGTCTGGAGTTGAAATAAGTTTAAAAAAATGAAATGCCTTTGTAACAGATGGGTTTTCGTCCGAAACCCTGACACTTCGAAAGAGATTGTTCATTTTGTACACGAAGTGCATCCAGTTTTTGCCGTAACCCTCTCAACTTTTTAGCACATGCTATGTGGGTGAAATGATGATACCGTGCCAACTTTCAACCTTTTCAGAGTTCATTTGTAGTGCTTTTCAATTTCAGGGTCATTTAGCTCAAAAAAAATCAGTAAATGCATGAAAAATAGCAAATGAAGTCAGAAAGGGTTGAACATTGATGGCGTGGCTTCGAATGGTGCATAATGAACACACAAAAAGTCTGGAGTTGAAATAAGTTTAAAAAAATGAAATGCCTTTGTAACAGACGAGTTTTCGTGTGAAACCCTGATACTTCGAAGCCGACGGCCGCATACCTTTCTGACTTGGTTAACCTTAGTTGTGACTCTGGCTGGGACGGTGCTAGCAGATGTGTAGTCGACGGTATGATTGGATAGACAACAACCCGGACTAAAGGGGTTCTGAAATTTTCAAACTCTACCCCCCCCTCTGTGGACCGCCTTTTTTAGTTTTGTAGAAAATAAACAAAAATGATAAAATCTTCAAAAAATAAAATCCTTTGAGATGTAGTTAGGTTTTAGTGTCTAGTTGGTATAGAAATTTTGAAATATGAATTTTGACCTTTTTTGCAAAAAAACGAAAAAAAATGTAAAACGGCCATAACTTTTGCATACGACGTCGAAAAAAAAAGTTTAATATATAAAAAAAACTAGAGAAAAATTGGGACTCGATTTCACCTGGGTTCACCCGGTGAAGTTTTCTCAGATTCTCAAAATTCCAAACGAAAAAAAGTTATTTCAAATCAAAAAAATTTTTTTTAATAATTTTAAAAAATAATTTTATTTAAAAATAAATAAATGATGTCATATTTGGATTCCTCACATTTTTCTGATAATAATGGATATATTATTTGTCGAATTTCGATTTACAGATTTAAAGATATTAATTATGTCATATTAAATGAATAAATGGCAAAAAAAATGAATAAAATAATATTATTACTTATTTTATTTTCATTGAAATTCAATATTATTAGTACTTATTTTGTTTATTTTAATAATTGTTTAGAATTCAAAAAATTAAATCATGTGACATCAAGACCTAAGGGTTAATATGATTGATAGCTTACTATTGTCAGGAAAACAACAAGTGCAGACTTGGAAACTAGGGTCGATAGAACCAGGAAGTTAAGCGTGCTGGGGCTGGAGCAGTGAGAGGATGGGTGACCGGCCGGGAAGTTAAGCGTGCTGGGGCTGGAGCAGTGAGAGGATGGGTGACCGGCCGGGAAGTTAAGCGTGCTGGGGCTGGAGCAGTGAGAGGATGGGTGACCGGCCGGGAAGTTAGACGATTTGAAATGAGTGCTCCACGCTGGAGCAGTGAGGACGGGTGATTAGAGATTAAATTGTCAAATAATTCAAAGATTTGAAAATCGGAATAAAACTTAAAAACAAATCAAAAAAATATTCAAAAAAAAATTTCAAAAAATTTCAAAAAAAAAATCCATTTTTTTTTTCTAAAAATTCCTTTAGTCCCGGTTGGTGTTACCAACCGGGACTAAAGCCTTTAGTCCCGGTTGGTAACACCAACCGGGACTAAAGGTCCTCCAGCCCACGCACAGAGAGCGGCCACGTGGAGGGCCTTTAGTCCCGGTTCGTAAGCCAACCGGGACTAAAGGATTTGGGCATTAGTCCCGACCCTTTAGTCCCGGTTCCCCTCTGGAACCGGGACTAATGGGCCTTTTTCTACTAGTGGCATAAGAAGACAAACATAGCATATCGTCTGGTGGCAATCACAAAGAAAGAAGGCATGAATAAGATCATATAACACATGCAAGCTACAAAGTTAAATGAGTTTTAGAAAGTAAAACATGTAAGGTTGACGAAGACAAAGATTTCTTCGATAAGTTCGAGTTGCTGGCACAACTCTATGTCTGGTTGGAGGGGTAAGATTTGAATCAGAAGGCAAAGTCATCACCCTATTCTTCTTGAGCTAAAGTCACTTACACTTCGCTCAATCACTCGTGGTAGATGTCGCGATTGAACCTGATAAGATTCGAGTCTTTGTGCTCATTGTGCTAGTACATGGATCAATAGCTAACCTACATGGTACATAATGTAATATCAAGCATAAACCACATGTCATAAATAATACATCGCAGATCCAGACTTTAATATAATACATACCTGCATAGCTCAAGCCAAGGTCATAATAAAATACAACGGGAAAGCAATAAAATCAACGTGGAGTCCATCAACGCCACATGCAAAAGTTGAGTATTGACATCGCATCACTTACACATTGTCTAAAATCCTGCAACACGACGGACGTTGCGGTTACACTTGGGGGACACCGGCTCCACCTTGACGGACCGGCGAGGCAGCTTCGCCTTGCCACGGTGACAAGGAGGCGCCGCCGGTTTCTCCTTGACGAGGGCTGCCGGGGTGAGGGCGGTGCTGACTCGCGGTACCGCATCGACTGATCGATCATGAGCTCGAGTTGCCGCTAGTACTCCTCATCCATCCTTGCTGCCTTCGCGAGGAGGCTCAACTGCTGCCGCGGTGGCTGCTCCTCCTCATCACCGGAGGAAATGCCAATCTCCTCCTTCTGGGAGTAGCCGGTCGTGGTGGTCGAGGGCCCCAATAGTGATGGTGGTGGTGCCAAGATCTGGATCCCCAAGGAGATCCGGAGCTGTCGCCCATCGTGGCGAAGAACCATGACTTCAGCATGATGCAGTGTGATGCGGACGTCATCGGAACAAAGAGGATAAACGAGGATGTGATAAGAGAGGAGTGATGCGGTGTGGTGCGGATGGCACATGAGTTGTACTAAAATATTCGCGGCCATGCGAACGGACCGGAAGCCGGCTTCAATGAGGCACATCAAACAGAGTAGTAGGCTTCTTGATTTCCATGCCAGCATTGAAGCTACGCTGCGCGTTTGTTCTGTCGCGTTGCTTTGACAGACATCAATGTTATGGAGTCACATTCGCTCTAGAGCGAAGCTGACCGACATGAATGTGCAGCAACCGCTTCGCGTGAAGAGAGTTTTTCGAACAGAGTGGTTTTTGGATGGGACCGGGGCGTCGGACACATACTTGGCTGCAGTTCGGACGTCCATGAAGCCCCTCCTAGTTTGCGTCCGGTTTGCGAGAAAAGGGATAACCGAACTATTCCGTGGACCACTAAGAGCATCTACAGCCGGACCTAGCAAATCTGACCCCTTAAACGCCCGCGGACGCGCCCGGTCACTGACCGGGCGTGTCCGTTTTGAGCCCCTATAATTTGGTCCGCGCAGCCACACTTCTCATTTTTCTTCTCATATGCCGGTCACTTGCACGTGATTGGTGGAGAAGAAGAGAGAGAAAGAAAATAATGAATAAGAAAAGAGAAAAGGTGGTCCGGAGTGGGGTCGCGTCCTACGTGGTGGACTGACCGGGCGTGTCCGGGCGCGTCCGCGAGCCCTCATATCGTCCCCATATTTTAGATGGATATGAGGGGTGCCGGTCAGTCCGGGCGTTTGAGACGGATATGAGGGGTCCGGTTGGGTCGCATTTTTGTGACCGGTCAGTGATCGGGAGGGCGTTTCGGACGTTTGAGGAGCATATAGAGGGTCCGGCTATAGATGCTCTAAGGTACCTTATTGTATGGTGAAATATGTCTGAACACGTTGATGTAGATGCATACGGACGATTTAAGGATACGTGTTAGGAGATGTGCCAACACAAGATATCATTTTTCAAGTACAAGCCGGCTCGCGTCATTTTTAACAGAGGAGTATTTTCTCAGTCTCTCGCGCTTTCAAACTTACGTAATTGGCATGGGCTAGCCGGCGCCGTCGTTGCTGCTTAATCAATGCAGCGCTACCAAGTACGTACCACTACTCCTGCCGCGCGCAAGCAAGGTGTGACGGTGCCACCGGGCCAAGAGAAAATAAAAGGATACCGGCCGGCCTCTATCTTAGTCTGAAAATGACGGACTGTTTCCATGCAGCGAGGTCGGCTGACTTCTTCGTCCGAAACCGTCCGGTAGCGCTACGTGGTCTTCCTCAAGTGCCCTTCGAAATGGACTAGTGTTCTGGAGTAAGCCGAGAAACGTCGCTATAGGTGACATTTATATCCGTCGTCTGGTCTCTGGTGTGCGTTATTTGACCTCACCGGCGATGGACCGACCGTGTTCGACCTCGACCTGCATGCTTCAGCGCGCGGCGCCGGCCGGCGGTACGTAGAATGGAACGCACGCAGTCCGTGGACAAGTATAAGGTGGAGCGGCGACCATGCATGTTACTCGGCCGGTCGTAAAAAGTAAGCCCTTGTCACCTTGTCAAAACGGAGCCGGTCGCCATGACTAGGCCGTACGTCTAAAGTTACCTATACCTCGAGGCTTGCCGAGTTAATTTTTGGTCTTCGTCAGCTCTAGACACCGAGTATTGAGAAACACATTTGCGTGAGCATGCGAAATTTTCATTGAGTTACCCCACCCAATGACTTTGAAAAGCGCTTCCGAATCAATCTGTTTAGGGTCGACCTGCTTGCCATGTTTGATTCATAGTCTCAAATAATCAAACTCTGTTTTTTTTAATATAAACTAAGGCCAAGTTTGGCAACATGTTTCTCCCTAATATCTTAGCATTCCAGTGTCTCGACAATGAGTGCTTTAATTTCCAAAAAAAACAGAGGTTTTTTATGTTCGGTTTAGAAAAAAAAAGAGGTCAAGACCTCTTTCTCAAATACTATACAAAAAAATCATGGTATTAGGGATACTGTATACTCCAAAAACATCAAAGTTTTGAAAATCATGGTTCCTAGAAAACACGTTGAAAATGTGATTTTTGAACTATTCAAAATAAAGTCCTCACTGGCACCATGTTCCAAAGTAACTTTTTTGGGTAAAGTCTGGCTTTCGAAATAGCGATTTGCCCTACTTTTATAACTAAAGCTCAAACCGCGTCCATACATCAAGTTATCCAAGTATAAGGAGAGTATATAATGAGTGCTGGGATAATAACACAAGAAGTGCCCAAAAACAGAAAGAAAAAGAACTCCGCAGAGACGGGGAATTTAGGGGGCGAGGTGAGCTGCCGGCCAATTACCTGAAGACCATCCAGCATGCCAGTACCTGGCCGGTCTCTATCCCTCCGCCTATAATGTACTTCCTCCATCCCATATTATTTAACGCTCAAACGGGATGTACATATCACTAAAGTACGTCTAGATACATCTGTTTGAGTGTTAGTTAATATGGGACGGAGGTAGTAGGTGCTACTACTGAAAAATGCCAAGAGTTTAAACATGGAGTGCAAAACAAAAAGACATCTCAATAATCATTTTATTTCATAGTCTATAAGGTTCAAGAGCCATGAACACCAACCAAAAGAAACACCTCATTTTCCCGATACGATGTACGTGAAGATCTAAGAATTCGTCAAGGTTTGAAGCTTGCCAAAGAGGCCTCAGAGCATCACTGACAAAACCCCTCAAGAAATGGACATGGAGACAAATGAAGAAGATGTGAGCCCGGACTCGGGATCCATGTAAAGGGGACAAAGGCCATCAGACCATGCAAAGTCAGGACCGACAAAGTATGCCGACCCAATGGAGAAGAGCCCCGAAATTGCAAGGTGCCACGACCAAAGAACCAAACATGCCTTTACTATGCCAAGTGTCAACCGAAAGAAAAGCAAAGTGACACCTTGAGAGTCGACCAAAGAACTGGAAGAAGTCTTTACTCTTTAGGACCGAGCATGTTTGGCCTCCCGATCGAGCAACCGTGAAGGCAGGTTGATTATACGACTATAATACGCAGTAGTATTAATTAATCCATTAGTCAAAACCACTTCCAACCTACCCTCGCTTTCGATTTACAATGTCAACAGTCATCTGCCGTACTTGACCGACGACTTTTCAGCTTGCACTCACACTCTCTCGCCCATCCTTCAATTCCTCTCCTCTCTCCTTTATAAAACCTCGCGCGCTCCGATCCATTGCCACGGCGTACCTAGCAGGCTAGCACACACAGAAACGCAGGCATCACACAGCTAGCTTTCACCGGCGACTAATCCGGCCAAGTAAGCGCGAGCAGCCATGACGGCGATGACTATGGCCGGCGCGTCGTCTCCCTCAAAGAAAAGCGGCCTCCGGGGCCCGCGGCCGCAGCCGCTGAAGGTGGCGCCCGCGCCGCCGTCCTCCAGGCCGTCGACCAAGAAGGCCCACGGTGGCGGTGCGCCGGTGATCGTCTACGAGCACACGCCCAAGGTCGTGCACGCACGGCCGCACGAGTTCATGACCGTGGTGCAGCGGCTGACTGGCAAGCCAGCGACGGCGCTGGCATCCGCGGATCCGCCTACGTGCCGGGCTACGATGTCCAGGTAGAGCCTATGGAGGAGGGAGCAGGAGCAGGAGACCCGTTACTGCTCACCCTCGGGCAGCATCCGCCCATGGCGACCGGGCAGCTCACGTCCCCCGGCGGCTTCATCTTCTCGCCCAACACCATGCAGTCCATCCAGGAGCTCTGCTCAACCCCCTGTGCTAATTGATCGGCAACCATATGCTCCTGATCTGAACCGGTTGCGTACTGCAAGTACTAGCCTAAGGATTATATGTACTATATAAATACAGATCAGCTAAGGGATGATGTAAATAGTATGTTGAATATTTGAGGAGTTTCTCATTAAGTTTAATGCAGAAAAAGACTAGATAAAACATGATTAACATAGTAGCGGTGATAATCAAAACATGCAACAAATTGTTGAAACTAGTCATGAAATCGAAACCATAAGAAACAAATATCATATCCATATCAATTGCTACTACCAGTAAATTAAACGCTAACCCTAACGGAAACGATAAGATGACATACGGAGCAGAAGAAGAAGATGCACGTGCGCCGTTCGTCATGTAGCTGAGAAGGTGGTTGACGGGAGGGAAGAAGTTGTCATTGGGGAACTCGTCGTCGCGGATGTCGTCGTTCACACACACGATGAACAAGGATCCGGCAATCGCGCAAGGGCGATCCCCAAAAACTTTATCGCCCCTCTCTCGTACCAGATAATAAGAGGCGGGATTTCTGAAGTCTGCTGTCTCACCCCTTAGTGCACCCCAAGAAGCGAGAACGGAAATCGCTAGGCGGCGCAAAGCTTGAAATCAGAGATAGGATATGAAGTGTGACTCTTCTGGAAAGAGAAGTAACCCCTGATAGAAGAGGTGACTCGCAACTAAACCCTTTGCAGTGGAAGAGAAACAGAGGCCCACTAGGAAGAGAAAGAGAAACAGTCTACGCGGCCGTTCAAATTCGTCTTCTACTCAAGTGGGAAAATGTTTCACTTTTTTTTCTTGCGTGATAAAAAATAAGGCAGTGCATACGTTGCATAGGTCCTAGCGTGGCTCAGCCACGAAACAAGACATGCCTGTGAGGCGAGGTATGCGACGGCGGAGGAGCGCGTATATGTGATCTCTTCTCAAGCTCTTAGTGGTATGTACAACAACTTGTCTTATAACTTGGTCCCACACATCTTTCACTAGTGTGGTGGGACTAAACTTTTTCACACTCCCTTGTCATGCATGAGTGGGTCTATGTGATTTACTATGAATTATTGCAAATATTATGAAGTATTAAATGGGCTAGGCTCAATAATTTCAGCAATACCCCATCATATCCGAGAGGCAAATAAAGTTTGCATATGGTTCAAAAATATTGTTTATGTATCAGTCTTTCGGTGGAGGCTGTTAAGTTGAACTTCTACCTAGAACTTTTCCCTACACTCGTTCACAAATTGAACAATTATTGAACTGCGAGTTTTGTGCAAACAAATTTCACGTAAAAGCCTTGACTGATACTAGACCGTCGGAAAACTTTTCCGCGGGGAGGAACAAATACGACATACTCTAGGGCCTCTTTATGAGTTTATTAGAGAACACCAACTCTCACAGACTGTGACGTTTAATGGTCTAAATCATATATGTGTGCTTTTTTTCAAAATGTTCTGTAGGACAACATCATTGCCTACTCAAGCCACTCAGAACACACTAAGATAAATACCAACCTGTCGTACATGCTAGGATAGAATTGCATCATAACGGAGTGCATATTTATAAAATAAATATTCTCCTCTTAGTTACCCAATAGCTTGTCTCACTAATTCAAATTTATGAGATCTTTGATCACATAGAATGGGTTCCCACCATGGTTAACTTATGTAGTGGGTCTCAATCCCATCTCCTTTGATGAATTGTCTATCACATTTCGTGATAAACTCTTTGTGAAGCGATCTGCAAGATTCTTCGATGTGTTTATATAGTCCAATGCTATAATCCAGAGTTTCTCATAAATCTGATAAATTTTAATTTCATTCCCACATGCCTTGCTTCTTATTATACTTACAACTATTTACCTTGACTATCACTTTTTAATTATCATAGTTCCTTAGGATATAGTTCGCATTAATTTTTCAACCACCAACAAGTCTATCAAAAGCTCTCGAAGACATTTGGCTTCAACTGTTGTTGTGTCTAATGTTGCGAGTTCTGCTTTCATTGTTGACCTCGTTAAGATGGTCTGCTTGCAAGACTTTCAGGAAAGAGAACCACCACCAAATGTAAGCACATAACCACTTGTGGATTAAGCTCATCATCATCAGATATCCGATTTGCATCACTATAACCCTCAAGTACCCTAGGATACCTTGTATACTGAAGTCCATAACTTGTAGTACCTTTTATATAGCGCATTAGTTTTTCAACACCATGCCAATGAACATCTCTCGGGTTTGAAACAAACCGGCTCAGTTTACTCACAACAAACGAGATATTACGCCTTGTAGAGCTAACTAAATACATAAGCGAGCCAATGATTTTAAAGTATCTCAATTGGTCCTTCGTTTCTTATTTGCTATTTTGAATCAACATCGACTCGGTATTGGAGAAGGTTTAGAATCTAAATGTCCAAAGTGACTCGGAACTTTTTTTACATAGTGAGACTGCAACAAAGTGGTCCCACCGTCATCACCTCTTAAAAGCTTGATGTTCAAAATAACATCAACTACTCCAATGTCTTTCATCTCAAAGTTATGATTTAGAAAATCATTCACTTCTTCCCTGACATTGATGTTTTTTCCAAATTTAAGTGTGTCGTCAACATACAAACACAATATAACTTCCTCGCCCCCACCATGGCGATATTTTAGCGGGAAAAGTGAGAGGCACATGGTTCAGACTAGGTCTTGGTGGTCTAATGGAAACATGAAACTCGACATCGCTCGGTTATGATCAGTGGTTCTCTGCAATGGGGGTTGAGGCAGTTTGGGTTAGCTATCCAAGAAACTCAACCATGACAATAGAGACTTGACGTCGTGATAGCAGAGAGGCGTGCGGTAAGCACGGGACACAACAATGAACCAAAGCACTGATGCATGGGGTGGCCAGCCAAAGTGTGCACGGGGTTGAAACAGTGTTGGCGAGTACTAGATTCAAGTTGGTAACTGGGTATATCAACACCGAGAGATGGACGAGAGTTGACCATGGAGAATTTAAGAAAGTGCTAGAAAGCCTGAAATATCAAAAGCTTAAAGTAAAATTGTTATATACTCTATGGTGTTAAGTGCACATGGCAAAGTGTGGATGAGAGGTATAGAAGGATGAGGAGTGCTATAGCTGTAGAGCATGTGTAGGATCAGATATCGACCAGAAGGGGTGATTGGGGAACTGGAAAAATACTAAAGAAACAACTTTTCCGAAGCAAAACAACATATGCAGAAATATAATAGAGAGTAAACTAAACCGAATTGACAAGCAACTTAGAGAAACAACTAGATGAACAAAAGTATATGTAAGTAGCAATGCATAAGAAGTCAAACATATATAGCATATCGTCTTGGTGGCAATCAAAAAGAAAAAAGACATGAAGAAGATCAAAGAACACATGCAAGTTACAAAGGTAAATGAGTTTAAGAAATTAAAACCTATAAGCTTGATGAAGACAATGATTTGTTCGACCAGTTTGAGTTGTAGGCATGACTCTATGTCTGGTTGGAGGGGCAAGATTTAAATCAAAGGCAAAGCCACCACCCTATTCTCATTGAGCTAAAGACACTTAGACTTCGCTAAATCACTGGCGGTAGGTGTAATGAATGAACCTGGTAAGATTCAAGTCTTCGTGCTCAATGTGCTAGTACATGGATCAATAGATAGCACACACAGTACATGATGTAATATCAAGAATAAACTACATATCATAAATATTACATCGCAGATCCAAACTTTAATATAATACATAACTACATAGCTCAAGGCTAGTTCATAATTAAATTCAACGGAAAAGCAATAAAATCAGTGTGGAGTCAATCAATGCCACATGCAAAAGTTGAGTATTGACATCACATCACTTACTCGTCGTTGCGCCAATGTTGGTTCCACCTTGATGGGGTAGTGTGGTGGCTCCGACGGCTCCTCCTTGAGTGATGTGGTGACGAGGAGGCGAAGCCGGTTCCTCCTTGACAAAGGATGACGGCGATGAGGGCGGCATCGGCTCGCGGTACCGCATCGACTGCTTGATCATGAGCTCAAATTGTCGCTAGTATCCTCGTCTGTCCTTGCAGCCTCCGCGAGTAGGTGCGACTGCTACTGTGGTGGCTGCTCCTCCTTGTCATCTCCTCCTTCTAGGAGTAGTCTTCCATGGTGGTGGTGCCAAGATCCGGATCCGGAGCTGCCACCCGTCGTGGCAAAGAACCATGCTTCGGCATGGTGCAGTGTGGTGTGGACGTCACATGAGTAAAGAGGATCGGAGAAACTGTGAGAGGAGAAGTTGTGCGGTGTGGTGTTGATGGCACATGAGCTGTAGTTAAATGGGCGCGGCCATGCGAACGGACTTGAAGCCGGCTTCAATGAGGCACAACGGACATAGTAGGCTTCGTGGTTGCCACATCAGTATTGAAGCTATGCCGCGCGTTTATCCGATCGCGTTGTCTGACAGACATCAATGTTATGGAGTCACGTCCACTCTGGAGCGGAGCTGACCGGCATGAACGTCCAGCAACAGCTTCGCGTGGAAATTGTTTTTTGGACAGAGAGGTTTTTGGATGGAACTGGGACGTCAGACGTGGCTATGGTCCAGACGTCCATAAAGCACCTTCTAGTTTGCTTCTGTTTTGCGAAATAAATATACAACCAAATTGATCTATGATCCGGATGCATGCAGGCCATTTAATGATCCGTGTTGGAGATGTGCCAACACATGATTCATTTTTCAAGTACAAGCTGGTCGCGTCATTTTTAACGGAGGAGTATTTTCTTAGTCTCTCGTGCTTTCAAACTTATGTAATTGGCATAGGTTAGCCGGCGTCATCATTGCTGCTTAATAAATGCATCACTATTAGTATTATCTCCGTTTTGGATTATTGGTCCCGTTCGTATTTTGTGCTAAATTTTGACCATAGATCTACCTAACAAAAATTTAATGCATGTCACAAAAAATTATATTACTGAATTTCGTATTTGTCGGGGGAATTACCTGTGGTTAGACCCGGCAGCTCAAGTATAAACCCGCCAAAGACCAGAAGGCCCAGGACCGGGTTATCGAGGAAACAACTTGGGCCGGCTCACTATGAGCTGGGAGCGTGCACGGAACCTGGCCAGGAATATCAGGACCCGGCAAGGGAAGCAAGACTCGACGGAGGACAAACCCGGCCTGGGTTGATTGGTGCGAAAGAGATTACGGGGGCTCTTACGAAGGTAGAACGTGGCCCAGCACCGGGGTGGCCCATCACGCCAGCTTTGGACCGTTCGAATAAAGACCCAGACTAGTATCTGGCTTGTAATAGAAAAGAGACTAGTTGCAGTCCTACTGGGACTCTATATGTAAGCCGGTCCCTTCAATTTAAATAAGGACGGGCAAGGCACCCCAAGACGGACAAGCCAGGAGAGACAAATAAGTTCTCAGATAGACATGTTAGAATTCCTCGAGTCATTGGTAGCAAAAGATTACCCTTGTAATTGAGATCATGATTATAAATAAGCAATCAAGCGATGTAGGCTTTTACCTCCACCGCGAGGGGCCGAACGTGGGTAAACTCGCGTCTCTCGATTCCGACCAACCCCGTTTAAACCGTCACCTAGTTGCGATGGCCTCATAACTTAGTTCTCTCACGAGGACATCTGTCGTGCCAAAACCACGACAGTTGGCGCCCACCATGGGGCCGGCGCACGGTGGTGTTGCGTTCTTGGAGAGAGCTCTCCCAGGGATCGAGAAGCTCACGCTCGGCAACATGATTTGTCGGGTTGCATGGCAACCATAACTTATAATTTCTCTTCAAGGAAGGGCCAAATTGAGTAGTCAGTTACAAAAATAACAATTCCTGGTTGCACTGCAACCACGGCCAAGGATTTCTTTCATCACGAAGCATCATCAGTTTTAAAGCAAAATACTAAGTGCTCGATGGCACTGGCAGCTCTACGGAGTTTTATATGAACAGTTATTATGAGCCCCGTTTGGGCGACCCTTATCAAAATTGTTTCAACAGTCAAGCCGGTGGAACGGTCGTTAAGGGCTGAGAGCCGGTGGTTGGATTTTCCAGGTCGACACCAGCCTGTTCTTCTTCAACCCAAAAATCTCCGAGTTGTCTTGATCCAGCATTTTCTACATCAAAACAAGTGATTAATGATCATTCAAAAAGTACCAAATCGACCTCAGGCTGACGACCCGGCACTTGGGGGCTACAACAGAGTTGTTTTTCTACATTACAATAAAGGGTCATTCTCAATACAAGCCCCAGTTGCTGCAGGCAGTCAGCCCGACACTTGGGGGCTACACTATTTAGCTTCAAATTCTACAAGGTTAAAAAGTCCCAAGTCGTTGCAGGCATGCGACCAGGTACTTAGGGGCTACATCATATGATGTTATTTCAAAGGAGAAATACATGTATGCGACCCGACACTTGGAGGCTATAACGTTCAGTTGTTAAAATAGATCATAAGGTCCTAAGTGAAGACCCGGCCCATCGCATATTGATGAACCGACCCTTTGGGGCTACACATGTGAAATGCAAAACATTCAGTTTATGGCTAGTGAGTAAGATGAACAACCCGGATTTCTCCAAGTTGCAACATTTATAATCTATCACTACGTTCTACTCTCATGACTTGGGGGCTAGAGTGGCTGAAGTTTTATAAGTATAAGACAATTACAAGTCTCAGATTGCAGCAGGCAAGACAACCCGACCCTTAGGGGCTACAGAGTCAAGATATCATCTTTATACAAAGCATCAAGTCATCATGAACTGATAAACTCGGAGTTTGAGGGCTACAAGTAATATGGAGATAAAAAAACAGAAGAACACTTTTAAGCTGTCAATTTTGAGCGAGTTGGGTTTCATTTTCTTGGTGAAGACCCAAGTTATTCATAAAAGGCCCAGAAGCATTGAAAGCCGACTCAACATCAGACGAATTTCTTTTTTTCTCAATATTTTTATCAAGCCGAAGCACTGGAAGACGACTCAAAATATTAGATGGTTTTTTTCCAATATTTTTCTGCATGGAACCAGCGTCAGCAAGTTGATTCTGAAGCCGGCATGTTGATATGACAAAGTGACCCGGATTGTCGAGGAGCCGGTTCATTGGATAAATCGGCAAGTTGAGCGAGCCGGTTCCTTAAAATATTAATTATTCTTATTTCGGGAGTTAGCATGAATAAATTCAAGCTAACATGGAGGCTAATTTCGAGAGAATTACCCGCTGTTAGACCCGGCAGCTCAAGTATAAACCCACCAAAGACCAGAAGGCCCAGGACCGGGTTATCGAGGAAACAACTTGGGCCGGCTCACTATGAGTTGGGAGCCTGCACGGAACCTAGTCAGGAATATCAGGACCGGCAGGGGAAGCAAGACCCGGCGAAGGACAAACCCGGCATGGGTTGATTGGTGCGGAAGAGAATACGGAGCTCTCACGGAGGTAGAACGTGGCCCCACATCGGGGTGGCCCAGCAGGCCAGCTTTGGACCGTTCGAATAAAGACGTAAACTAGTATCCGGCTTGTAATAGAAAAGAGACTAGTTGTAGTCCTCCTAAAACTCTACATGTAAAACGGTCCCTTCAACTTATATAAGCAGGGGCAAGGTATCCCAAAAGGGACAAGTTAGGAGAGACAAATAAGTTCTTAGATAGACATGTTAGAATCCCTCGAGTCATTGGTAAGAAAAAAGCACTCTTGTAATGGAGATTGTGATTATCAATAAGCAATCAAGCATGATGTATGCTTTTACCTCCACCGCAAGGGGCCGAACCTGGGTAACTCGCGTCTCTTGATTTCGACCAACTCCGTTCAAGTCGTCACCTAGTTGCGATAGCCTCATAACTTAGTTCTCTCACGAGAACATCTGTTGTGCCAAAACCACGACAGTATTTAAATATAGTTTTCAATGATATCATTTTTTTACATGTATTAACATTTTATTAGTTAAAACTAAGGTCAAAGTTTGAAATAAAATACAAAAGAATCAATAAATCAGGACGAAGATAGTACCACTAGTCCTGCTGCGCACAAGCAAGGTGACGGTGCCACCGGACCAGAAAAGAAAAGGATACCGGCCGGCCGGCCGGCCTCTCCCTATAGTCTGAAAATGACGGACCATGCAGCAAGGTCGGTTGACTTCTTCGTCCGAAACCTTCCGGTAGTAGTACTACTATACGTGGTCTTTCTCAAGTGCCCTTCGAAATGGACTAGTGTTGTAGCTGATAAACGTCGCTAGGTGACATTTATATCTGTTGTCTGATCTCTGGTGTGCGTTATTTGACCAGACCGGCCGGTGATGGATCGACGGTGTTCGACCTCGACCTGCATGCATGCTTCAGCGCGCGGCACCGGCCGGCGGCGGTACGTAGTACGGAACGCAGGCAGTCCGTGGACAAGTTAAGCTGGAGCGGCGACCATGCATGTTCTAAGCCCTTGTCACTTTGTCAAAACGGAGCCGGTAGCCATGACTAGGCCGTACGTCTTAAGTTGCGTACCTCGACTCGTGGTTTGCCGAGTTAATTTTGGGCCTTCGTCAGCTCTAGACACGGAGTATTGAGAAACAGATTTGTGTGAGCGTGCGAAATTTTGATTGAGTTACCCTTCCCCAATGACTTTTCTATAGACATTCGTTCGTACCATTGCATGTCTTGTTAGACTTTTAGTATAAATCTCGGAGCACTTTGAAAAGCGCTTCCGTATCAATCTGTTTAGCGTCGACCTGGTTGGCATGTTTGATTCATAGTCTCAAATAATCAAACTCTGTCTTTTTATATATATAAACTAAGGCCAAGTTTGGAAACATGTTTTTCCCTAATATCTTAGCGTTCCAGTGTCTTGCCAATGAATACTTTAATTTCTAAAAAACAGAGTTTTTTATGTTTGGTTTACAAAAAGAAAGAGCTTTCTCAAATACTACAAAAAATCATGGTATTTGGGATACTATATATTATAAAAGTGGGATCTAGTTTACGCCAAAAACATCAAAGTTTTCAAAACCATGGTTCCTAGAAAAACTTTCAAAATGTGATTTTTGAACTATTCAAAATAAAGTGCTCACTGACACCATGTTCCAAAGTGACTTTTTTTGGGTAAATTCTGGCTGTCGAAATAGGGTTTTGCCCTAATTTTATAAATAGAGCTCAGACCACGTCCATACATCAAATTATCAAGTACAAGGAGAGTAAATAGGAGGTCTGTTGGGGCAATAACATAATTGTAGATACATCCGTTTGAGTGTCAGTTAATATGAGACGGAGATAGTAGGGGTCTCTACCGAAAAATGCCAAGAGTTTAAACATAGAGAGAAAAACAAAAAAAATCAATAATCATCTTATTTCGTAGTTTATAAGGTTCAAAAATGCTAAGAAACACCTCATTTTCTCGATACGATGCACGTGTGGATTTAAGAATTCGCCCAGGTCTAAGGCCTGCCAAAGAGGCCTGGAGCCTCACTACAAAAACCACACAAGAAATGGACATCCAGTGATCCAGACAAATGAAGATGTTCTAAAAAAGACAAATGAAGAAGATATGAGCCCCGGACTCAGGTCACTTATGGGATTGTATGATATGTGAGTAGTCTACATGTAATTGGTTTGTATTGGTTTTCGTCTGATTTTTCGTTCTTAATTATTGTGTGTGCCCTCGTTTCAAAAATAAAAAACATACCTTTACTGTGCGAAGTGTCAACTGAAAGAAAAGCAAAGTGGCACCTTGAGAGTCGACCAAAGAATTGGAAGAGGTCTTTGCTCTTTAAGACCGAACGGGTTTGGCCTCTCGATCGAGCAACCGTGAAGGCAAGTTGATTATACGACTATAACTAGAACATGATAGGCGTGCGTTGCCGCGCCCATCCATTTGACAAACACATTGGTAGTAGTATTTCAAAAAATATTGACATGACCCCTCAAATCATGTGAGGATTATTACAAACAAGCTCAAGGTAGTCAAATTTGTCTAAGCTGCATAAACATGCATGTAAAGGCTTTAAATCTTAGAGCCAACACAAAGCAATAATTATAAAAGCTAAATTTGCTTGTACAAACCCAGGAATCAAGGAATTTAGGATGCACGGTGCAGGTATAGCATCAAGTAGTACTACTAAGTAAAACCACTATGCTAAAAAACGTAGGTGTGACAGCCTAACATAGTAGCAACACTTGCAGTTGGCTGAAAAAAAGAATCATTCAGTTGAGATTTATCTGAAAAAGATGGATATATATCTGAAATTGCAATGTCTCAGTAGAGGTGATGGTACATTTATATTAAGTCACAACTGATCCACTACCATGAATACTCTACTTTATTTCTTCACATATTTTAACACCACAAAACATATTCTGAATCATCTCTCTTCTCTTAAGATGTGTACATATGGCAGATAGGCATTGGAAAAGCTCTCTGAAAAACATTGAAGAAGCCAAAACCATGCATTTCTCCACTTCGAGACGGAAGCGCTTAGACGGTGTCCTAACAACTAAGAAGTCATAAGTGTACATGGTGCCAAATTACCTGAATACACGAGACTCGAAAATTTGGAAAGAAAATACAATTACGAAGATCATGTGCTAATCATTCTTAGTAAGCTATCGACATCAATAGGTCTACTAATTAAATAGGATGAAGCTCACCTTCATGGTAACCTACAAACCATCAGGATGAAAACCATCTAAATTGGATTTGCAAGCACTAACATGAGCATGTAGAGAACAAACAAAATAGCTTCATTGGGAGTTTACTTGCACAATTAGCATCCAATGAGTACTGAATCCATAGCTTTTAATTAACTTCAAGCCTTAGAAAAACTTATGTCATCTTAAATCTACTTCATATGAGAGCAGGGAGTACGCGATAACTTTTCAGTTTGACTTACCTGGCCAAGCCGGATCAATTGGGAGCCTTCCATCTTTGATGGTACCAACTGGAGACAGGACTCGGGAGGCTCACCAGAGACGATAACGTTTCAAGCACATGACCCCTCAAAATATTGGATATACATGTGGATCAAAGTAACTATTGAAATATATATATATATAAACCTCACATGCAAGAACAATGACTCCCTACAATGGAGAAAGATTGGTCCGATTTTTCATGGATAAAGGATCTACCTAGCTGCCTCCCACACTGAACGCAATATAACTACCCGTTTTCCACTAAATCAAGCCATACAGAAAATACCATGAGTATTCTAGTGGACAGCAATTTGATAAAATAGAGAACTCCAGAAATCACACCATCATTTATTCCTAAATTGTAAGCATAGAAACAATTACCAGAAGATAAAGCATAATAGAACTAACCCGACAATCACCAGATTGAGTAAGCCCCATGCCACCTGCGTTAGCTTTCCATGGAGTATTGTGAGGCTGGAGCTTGGAGGTGTCCATCCCCAAGCAGCTGCACTTACCATTAGAAAAATCTTATGTTTATGACTGGGAAAAGGACATAGCCTTGTCGCGGAGAGTAAGAGGGGCTGATCCTGGGGTCCACAGGAATGCTGCGCGTGTTGGACATGGTATGGGGGCGGGCGGAGGAGTAGCCGGTCGGCGTTGGGAGGTGCTGAACGCCATGGAGTTGGATCGAAGGAGCACCGACGCAGCGGTGTGGTCAGACCTGAGTGATTGGGCGGAGGAACACGGGGAGTACCTTGGCGGAGGACTGAGATGACGCCGTTGAAGGAGGAGGTAGACCTAGATGGTGGGGGACTGAGATGACTCATCTGGGAGGAGAGGAACCTTGATGGCGGCGGACGTCAGCCCCATCCGCTCCGTCGGGTCGGCAACGAACTTCGGCGTCGCGCAGAGATTTGCTCCGTCGGGATCCCCATGTTTAGAGGAAAGGGGGTGGCGGCGGCGGGGGCGGCGGCGTGTCAGGTTCGCCGGTGGCGAGCAAGAGAACGAAAGGTGGCCGGCCCCTGATTTATCCGCATCCGACGCGTCCGCTGGAAGCCGATGCTAGCGCACCTCGATTGCCGTCGCTCGCCTCGGCTGCCTTCGCAGCTCGATCCCCTCGCGTCGTTGCGCGACTGGTCTGCCAGCGCCAGCGAAGAGGCTGGATCGAGCGAGCGCAGGTTTGGTGAATGATGGGCTGAATGGTCTGGCCGCCGGCCCAATTTATCAGAGGGCATCATTTCGGCCTCTGGAGCAGCAGCAGACAGCTGGGCCAGTGCGGGAGACCTGTTGTACACACGAGATTTGATGGCCAGAAACGTCCGGAGCGCGAAATCAAACGGTCAGAAACACAAATCGCTGAGATGGCTCGCTTTAGTCTCGGTTTTACTGTCCTAAATACGTACTAGTATTAATTAATCGATTAGTCAAAACCACTTCCAACCTACCCTCGCTTTCCACTTACAATGTCAACAGTCATCTGCCGTACTTGACCGACGACTTTTCAGCTTGCACTCACCCTCTCTCCGTCTCGCGCCCATCGATCGCATGTCGTCTCAACTCTCTTCTCTCCTCCCTCTATAAAACCTCGCGCAAATCCATTGCCACGCCGTACCTAGCAGGCTAGCGCGCACACACAAACACAGGCATCACACAGCTAGCTGCACCGGCGACTAATCAGGCTAAGTAAGCGCGAGCAGCCATGACGGCGATGACTATGGCCGGCGCGTCGTCTCCCTCAAAGAAAAGCGGCCTCCGGGGCCCGCGGCCGCAGCCGCTGAAGGTGGCGTCGGCGCCGCCGTCCTCCAGGCCGTCGACCAAGAAGGCCCACGGCGGCGGTGCGCCGGTGATCGTCTACGAGCACACGCCCAAGGTCGTGCACGCGCGGCCACACGAGTTCATGACCGTCGTGCAGCGGCTGACCGGCAAGCCGGCGCCGGCTCCGGCGCCGTTCCCTGGCTACGATGTCCCCGTGGCGCCCATGGAGGAGGGAACTGGAGTGGGAGACCCGCTGCTGCTCACCCTCGGGCAGCATCCGCCCATGGCGGTGGGGCAGCTCATGTCCCCCGGCGGCTTCATCTTCTCCCCCAACACCATGCAGTCCATCCAGGAGCTCTGCTCAACCCCTGGTGCTAATTGATCAGCAAAGCAACCATATGCAGTTGATCTGGACAGGTTGCTTACTGCAGGTACCAGTATGTATGTAAATAGCACAGATCAGTCGTTAGCGATGAAGAGTTCGTGCTGTTCGTGTGAAATTTTCCACTAAAATTTCGGACGCACAGCACAGCAGCTTCTTGATACAGTTTTTGTATATACAATTCTTATACAGTTATGCACAACGTCTGTACACATTTGTTCTTCCTGATACAAGCACCATCCTTAGCTCGTGTGTAAGATACACCGTTGGATTTTCGCTTGAGTATTCTATAGGGATTTTAAAAACAGAATGATGTGTCGCTTTCGTAGTTCCATTTGACTTTTTCCATGCATGTGCTCACGGTTTTGACATCAGAGGGGCCGGCGACAATGAACTGCCGGCCCGCGCAAGTTTTCCACCATTCGCTGTGACGATTTGTACGCATCCGTCGATGTCAATTTGGTAGACCATCCCCGTACATTTATGAATACTTGACTTTTTGTACTAGCAGATTTCACATTCTAGGGTGCGGTTGCCTCTTTCATCGGCCGCAGCAGCCGCTTTGTGCTACTTTGAACTCTTCTAGTTCGAACGGGATGGTGGATGCATGGCCTGGCCCTGAAATTCAGTTACAGAGAGAAAGTATATATATATGCTGCACGTACTGCTGAGTAGTATATAACTCTGCACAAATCTGAGGACATGCATTCAGGAGTCAGAAGCAACATCACTGTTATTCGTTAAAAAAAAAAACCACCACTGCAGTCTACAACAAGAAACAACTTGTTTCAAACAGTCCCATTTTTTTATTTTCAAAAATAAAAGACAATCCTCCTGGCCTCTGAATTGGATGCACATTTTCGAAAAGGGGCTCTTTATTACTTAACTTAAAAGGTTTAAACATTACACCCGGCATCTGTATATTTAAGATGTACACAGTCAAACAAAGTCTTTTCACACAAAACGAAAAAATAAAATAAAAAGGCGGGATACTCAGGAACATGTACGGTCCGTATAACGTCTAAAGCGGAGGGGAGCCAATCCTAAGATCATGCTGTCAACCATGTGGGTAAAAGTATCCCTCGCCGAAGCCTCCAATCGTGTACACACCTCCATAAACATGTCTCGATTCTCCACGCGTTGTAGAGAGGACCATAAACGAAGAGTCCCAGTACATTTATAGATAACCTGCATGAGAGAAGTACCATTACCGCTAAAAACCTTATCATTTCTGCATAGCCAAAGCGACCAAATAACGCCAAACGCTCCCATCCTAAGAAGAGTTTTAAACTTGTGATCAATCACATTTAACCAGTTGCCAAATACATTAGCAACACTACAAGGAGGATACAAGTCAGAAGTTATTTGGATGACTGGCCATATTAAACGAGCCAATTTGCATTGAAAGAATAAATGTTTTATTGTCTCATCATGGTGGCAAAAACACATTGCGGACTTCCATGTCAATTCCTCTTAATAAGGTTATCTTTAGTAAGAATGACTCCGCGGAGAAAATACCATGCAAAGATTTTATTCTTAAGAGGTATCTTCATCTTTCAGATCTTATTGTTATTATTCACTCGCACATCAGACTGGATTAACGCTCTATACATAAACTCCACTGAGAATTGTCTATTCCCATGTAGGTTACATCGAAATACATCAGACCCATGTGACAATTGCACCGTGGACAACCGTTGGAGCAGGATGTTCCACGATTGGAGCCTGGGTCCAATTAAATCCGTTCTGAACGTCACATTTGGTGGAAATGATTCCAAAACCATGGCGATAGTATCACCCTTGCGACACACAATGTTGTATAGAGCCAGATATTGTTCCCGGAGTGTGGCATTTCCTAGCCACTTATCCTCCTAGAAACAAATTTACAAGCCGTCCTTAATCGAGAAGGATCGATAGCAGAAGAAATATTTCTTCGTAGCCATTAGCCCTACCCAAAAGTGAGAATCTCCAGGCTTCCAGTTGTTGGGGAACGTTGCATGGGAAACAAAAATTTTCCTACGCACACATAAGATCTATCCATGGTGATGAGCATCTACGAGAGGGAGAGTGAATCTACATACCCTTGTAGATCGCTAAGCGGAAGCGTTAATAAACGCGGTTGATGTAGTCGAACGTCTTCGCGATCCAAATCGCCGAGCGTCCCGCGATCCAATCACGATCCTTCCGATCTAGTGCCGAACGGACGGCACCTCCGCGTTCAACACACGTACGGCTTGATGACGCCTTCACCTCCTCGATCCAGCGAGCGATGATGAAGTAGTGGTTGAGTTCCAGCAGCACGACGGCGTGGTGATGGTGGTGAGGAACAATCTCTGCAGGGCTTCGCCAAGCGCTACGGAGATTATGACGGAGGAACTAGAGGGCTAGGGTTGCCGGCACACGGCTTGGGAAATCCTGATGTGTCCCGTGTGCTAGCCCTGCCCCTCTATTTATATGTTGAGCCTTGGGGTCTAAACTTGGAGTAAAAGCCTCCTCCGGGTCGGTTTTGCCCGCACAAGGTCGGTTTGGCCCGCAGGGAAAGAGTCCAACTCGGATCCCTGCCGAACCGTGCACAGCCGCGCACAAGCGGTAGTACCGCTTCACACAAGCGGTAGTACCGCTTGGGCGGTAGTACCGCTTCACACAAGCGGTAGTACCGCTCGGGCGGTAGTACCGCTTCACCAAGCGGTAGTACCGCTTACGCGGCAGCAAAACTACTTTTGCACTTTCCAATACCTCGTGGGCTTTATCCCTTTGGCTCATATAAAGTGTTGCTGCACCCGAACACTTCGGTAAACATCCGGAACCCCTTCCGGTGAACTTCGGAACTCTTCCGGAGATCAAAACACTATTATCACATATATCAATCTTTACCTCCGGACTATTCCGGAGATCCTCGTCATGTCCGGGATCTTATCCGGGAATCCGAACAACTTTCGGTCACCAACATAATAACTCAATTATACTAATCGTCACCAAACGTTAAGTGTGTAGACCCTGCGGGTTCGAGAACTATGTAGACATGACCGAGACACCTCTACGGCCAATAACCAATAGCGGGACCTGGATGCCCATATTGGCTCCTACATATTCTACGAAGATCTTTATCGGTCGAACCTCTATGTCAAGGATTCAGTTAATCCCGTATGCTGTTCCCTTTGTTCTTCGGTATGTTACTTGCCCGAGATTCGATCGTCGGTATCACTATACCTAGTTCAATCTCGTTACCGGCAAGTCTCTTTACTCGTTCCGTAATACAAGATCCTGTGGCTAACTCTTTAGTCACTTTGCTTGCAAGGCTCAATGTGATGTTGTATTACCGAGTGGGCCCTGAGATACCTCTTCGTCATACGGAGTAACAAATCCCAGTCTTGATCCATGCCAACCCAACAGACACCCTCGGAGATACCTGTAGAGCACCTTTATAGTCACCCAGTTACGTTGCGACGTTTGATACACACAAGGTATTCCTCCGGTGTTAGTGAGTTGCATGATCTCATGGTCAAAGGAACAGATACTTGACATGCAGAAAACAATAGCAATAAACTGACACGATCAACTGCTACGTTTACAGTTTGGGTCTTGTCCATCACATCATTCTCCTAATGATGTGATCCCGTTATCAAATGACATCTCATGTCCATGGCTAGGAAACCTTAACCATCTTTGATCAACAAGCTAGTCAACTAGAGGCTTACTAGGGACACAGTGTTGTCTATGTACCCACACATGTATTTGAGTTTCCAATCAATACAATTATAGCATGGATAATAAACGATTATCATTAACAAGGAAATATAATAATAACCAATTTATTATTGCCTCTAGGGCATATTTCCAACAGTCTCCCACTTGCACTAGAGTCAATAATCTAGTTCACATCACTATGTGATTTACATTGTAATGAATCGAACACCCATGCAGTTCTGGTGTTGTTCATGTTTAGCCTTTGGAAGAGGTTTAGTCATCGGATCTGCAACATTTAGATCCGTGTGTACTTTGCAAATATTTATGTCGTCCTCCTTGATGTAATCGCGGATGGAATTGAAACGTCGCTTTATGTGTCTGGTCCTCTTGTGAAATCTTGGTTCCTTGGCTAGAGCAATGGCACCAGTATTATCACAAAACAGAGTCATTGGGTTAAGTGCACTAGGCACTACTCCAAGATCTGTCATGAACTCCTTCATCCAGACACCTTCCTTCGCCGCCTCCGAGGCAGCGATGTACTCCGCTTCGCATGTAGAATCTGCTACCACGCTTTGCTTGGAACTGCACCAGCTAACCGCACCCCCATTAAGAATAAATACGTATCCGGTTTGCGACTTAGAGTCATCCGGATCAGTGTCAAAGCTTGCATCGACGTAACCCTTTACGACGAGCTCTTGATCACCTCCATAAACGAGAAACATGTCCTTAGTCCTTTTCAGGTACTTCAGGATATTCTTGACCGCCGTCCAGTGTTCCATTCCTGGATCACTTTGAAACCTTCCGACCATACTTATGGCAAGGCTGACATCGGGTCTTGTGCACAGCATTGCATACATGATAGAGCCTATGGCCGAAGCATAGGGGATGACACTCATCTTTTCTCTATCTTCTGCAGTCACTGGGCATTGAGTCTTACTCAACTTCACACCTTGCAAAACAGGCAAGAACCCCTTCTTGGACTGATCCATTTTGAACTTCTTCAAAATCTTATCAAGGTATGTGCTTTGTGAAAGTCCTATTAAGCGTCTTGATCTATCTCTATAGATCTTGATGCCTAATATGAAAGCAGCTTCTCCTAGGTCCTTCATTGAAAAACTCTTGTTCAAATATTCCTTTACGCTTTCCAGCATTTCTATATTGTTTCCAATCAGCAATATGTCATCCACATATAATATTAGAAACGCTATAGAGCTCCCACTCACTTTCTTGTAAATACAAGCTTCTCCGTAAACTTGTATAAACTCGAACGCTTTGATCACATCATCAAAACGAAGATTCCAACTCCGAGATGCTTGCACCAGTCCATAAATGGATCGCTGGAGTTTGCAAACTTTGTCAGCATTCTCTGGATCGACAAAACCTTCTGGTTGCATCATATACAACTCTTCCTTAAGGTAACCGTTAAGGAACGCTGTTTTGACATCCATCTGCCAAATTTCATAATCGAAAAAGGCAGCTATTGCTAACATGATTCTGACGGACTTAAGCATCGCTACGGGTGAGAAGGTCTCATCGTAGTCAACTCCTTGAACTTGTGAAAAACCCTTTGCCACAAGTCGAGCTTTATAGACGGTGACATTACCGTCCGCGTCCGTCTTCCTCTTAAAGATCCATTTGTTCTGAATGGCCTTACGCCCTTCAGGTAATACTTCCAAAGTCCATACTTTGTTTTCATACATGGATCCCATCTCGGATTTCATGGCCTCTAACCACTTCTCGGAATCCGGGCCCATCATCGCTTCTCCATAGCTCGTAGGTTCATCGTTGTTTAACAACATGACCTCTAAGACAGGGTTGCCGTACCACTCAGGAGTAGTACGCGTCCTTGTCGACCTACGAGGTTCGATAGCAACTTGATCCAAAGCTTCATGATCATCATCATTAACTTCCTCTTCAGCTAATGTAGGCTCCACAGAAACAACTTTCTGCGCTGCGCTACTCTCAGGTTGAAGTAAAGGTTCAATAACCTCATCAAGTTCTATCTTCCTCCCACTCAATTCTTTCGAGAGAAACTCTTTCTCAAGAAATGTTCCGTTTTTAGCGACAAACACTTTGCCCTCGGATCTGAGGTAGAAGGTATACCCAATTGTCTCTTTTGGGTATCCTATGAAGACGCATTTCTCCGCTTTGGGTTCCAGCTTTTCAGGCTGAAGCTTTTTGACATAAGCATCACATCCCCAAACTTTAAGAAACGACAGTTTTGGCTTCTTGCCAAACCAAAGTTCATATGGCGTCGTCTCAACGGATTTCGATGGTGCCCTATTTAAAGTGAATGCAGCTGTCTCTAATGCATAACCCCAAAACGATAGTGGCAAATCGGCAAGAGACATCATAGATCGCACCATATCCAATAAGGTTCGATTACGACGTTCGGACACACCATTACGCTGTGGTGTTCCAGGCGGTGTTAATTGTGAAACAATTCCACACTGTCTTAAGTGACTGCCAAACTCATAACTCAGATATTCTCCTCCTCGATCAGATCGTAGGAATTTAATCTTCTTGTTACGATGATTCTCAACTTCACTCTGAAATTGTTTGAACTTTTCAAATGTTTCAGACTTGTGTTTCATTAAGTAAATATACCCATATCTACTTAAGTCATCAGTGAAGGTGAGAAAGTAACGATAACCACCGCGCGCCTCAATACTCATCGGACCGCACACATCAGTATGTATGATTTCCAATAAGTCACTTGCCCGTTCCATTATTCCAGAGAACGGCGTTTTAGTCATCTTGCCCATGAGGCATGGCTCACATGTGTCAAGTGATTCAAAATCAAGTGACTCCAAAAGTCCATCAGCATGGAGCTTCCTCATGCGTTTTACGCCAATATGACCTAAACGGCAGTGCCACAAGAAAGTGGTATTATCATTATCAATTCTACATCTTTTGGCATCAATGTTATGAACATGTGTATCATTACTATCGAGATTCAATAATAATAAACCCCTCACATCGGGTGCATGACCATAAAAGATATTACTCATATAAATAGAACAACCATTATTCTCTGATTTAAATGAGTAACCGTCTCGCAATAAACAAGATCCAGATATAATGTTCATGCTTAACGCAGGCACCAAATAACACTTATTTAGGTTCATCACTAATCCCGATGGTAATCGAAGAGCGAGCGTGCCGACGGCGATCACATCAACCTTGGAACCATTTCCCACGCGCATCGTCACTTCGTCCTTTGCCAGCCTCCGTCTATTCCGCAGTTCCTGTTTTGAGTTGCAAATATGAGCAACCGCACCGGTATCAAATACCCAGGCACTACAACGAGAGTTGGTAAGGTACACATCAATAACATGTATATCATATATACCTTGTTTGTTGTTGGCCGCCTTCTTGTCAGCCAAATACTTGGGGCAGTTCCGCTTCCAGTGTCCAGTTCCCTTGCAATGAAAACACTCAGTTTCTGGTTTGGGTCCAGCCTTGGGTTTCTTCACGAGAGGAGCAACTGCTTTGCCACTCTTCTTAGAGTTACCCTTCTTACCCTTGCCATTTTTCTTGAAACTAGTGGTTTTATTGACCATCAACACTTGATGCTCCTTCTGAATTTCAGACTCAGCGACTTTCAGCATCGCAAACAGCTCGGCGACTGACTTGTTCATCCCGTGCATGTTATAGTTCAACACGAAGCTCTTGTAGCTAGGTGGCAATGATTGAAGAACTCTGTCAGTGATAGCCTCTGGCGGAAGGGGCATCCCTAACTCAGCCAGACGGGTGGAGTACCCAGACATTCTGAGCACGTGATCACTGATAGACCTGTTCTCCTCCATCTTGCAAGCATAGAACTTATCGGAGATCTCATATCTCTCGATCCGGGCATTCTTCTGAAAGATAAACTTCAACTCCTGGAACATCTCATATGCTCCATGACGTTCAAAACGTCTTTGAAGTCCCGGTTCTAAGCCATACAACATTGCACATTGAACTATTGAGTAATCATCAGAACGAGCCTGCCAGGCGTTCACAACGTCTAGAGACTCAACTGGAGCGGGTGGATCACCAAGCGGTGCATCAAGGACATAAGCCTTCTGGGAAGCCGTAAGGATAATCCTTAGATTACGGGCCCAGTCCACAAAGTTACTTCCATCATCTTTCAACTTAGCTTTCTCTAGGAACGCATTAAAATTCAGGGGTGCTACTGCGCGAGCCATGATCTACAACATAAATACTGCAAAGACAACTTAGACTATTGTTCTTAGATAATGAGTTTAGTTAATCATATTTAAAAAACTCCCACTCAAATTGACATCCCTCCGATCATTCGAGTGTAACATGATCCAAATCCACCAACTCAAGTCCGATCATCACGTGAGTTGAGGTGGTTTCAATGGTGAACATCTTCATGTTGATCATATCTACTATATGACTCATGTTCGACCTTTCGGTCTCTTGTGTTCCGAGGCCATGTCTGTACATGCTAGGCTCGTCAAGTTTAACCCGAGTGTTCCGCACGTGCAACATGGCTTGCACCCGTTGTATGCGAACGTAGAGTCTATCACACCCGATCATCACGGCGTGTCTCGAAACGACGAACTTTCGCAACGGTGCACACTTGGGGAGAACACAATTTATCTTGAAATTTAAGTGAGGGATCACCTTATAATGCTACCGTCGTCCTAAGCAAAATAAGATGCATAAAAGGATTAACATCACATGCAAATCATAAGTGACATGATATGGCCATGAACTTGTGCTTTTGATCTCCATCTCCAAAGCACCGGCATGATCTCCATCGTCACCGGCATGACACCATGATCTCCATCATCTTGATCTCCATCAACGTGTCGCCATAAGGTTGTCGCGCCGACTGTTGCTTCCACGACTATAGCTAACGTTTAGCGATAAAGTAAAGCATTACATAGCGCTTAATGATTGACACGCAGGTCATACAATAATTAAAGACAACTCTATGGCTCCTGCCAGTTGCCGAACTCATCGACATGCAAGTCGTGATATTCTATACAAAACATGATCATCTCATACATCACATATATCTCATCATGTAATTGGCCATATCACATCACAACATACCCTGCAAAAACAAGTTAGACGTCCTCTAATTGTTGTTGCAAATTTTACGTGGCTGCTACGGGTTTGCAAGAACCGTTCTTACCTACGCAAAACCACAACGTGGTGTAGTGATTGCTTTTTGATCTTCTAAAAGAACCCTCTTCATTGAAATCGATTCAACTAAAGTGAGAGAGACAGACACCCGCTAGCCATCTTTATGCAACGAAGTTACATGTCAGTTGAAGGAACCTGTCTCGCGTAAGTGTACGCGTAATGTCGGTCCGGGCCGCTTCATCTCACAGTACCGCCGAATCAAATATCAACTAGTAACGGCAAGCAATATGTATACATCCACGCCCACAACTCGTTTGTGTTCTACTCGAGATCTCATCTACGCATAGACCTAGCTCATGATGCCACTGTTGGGGAACGTTGCATGGGAAACAAAAATTTTCCTACGCACACATAAGATCTATCCATGGTGATGAGCATCTACGAGAGGGAGAGTGAATCTACATACCCTTGTAGATCGCTAAGCGGAAGCGTTAATAAACGCGGTTGATGTAGTCGAACGTCTTCGCGATCCAAATCGCCGAGCGTCCCGCGATCCAATCACGATCCTTCCGATCTAGTGCCGAACGGACGGCACCTCCGCGTTCAACACACGTACGGCTTGATGACGCCTTCACCTCCTCGATCCAGCGAGCGATGATGAAGTAGTGGTTGAGTTCCAGCAGCACGACGGCGTGGTGATGGTGGTGAGGAACAATCTCTGCAGGGCTTCGCCAAGCGCTACGGAGATTATGACGGAGGAACTAGAGGGCTAGGGTTGCCGGCACACGGCTTGGGAAATCCTGATGTGTCCCGTGTGCTAGCCCTGCCCCTCTATTTATATGTTGAGCCTTGGGGTCTAAACTTGGAGTAAAAGCCTCCTCCGGGTCGGTTTTGCCCGCACAAGGTCGGTTTGGCCCGCAGGGAAAGAGTCCAACTCGGATCCCTGCCGAACCGTGCACAGCCGCGCACAAGCGGTAGTACCGCTTCACACAAGCGGTAGTACCGCTTGGGCGGTAGTACCGCTTCACACAAGCGGTAGTACCGCTCGGGCGGTAGTACCGCTTCACCAAGCGGTAGTACCGCTTACGCGGCAGCAAAACTACTTTTGCACTTTCCAATACCTCGTGGGCTTTATCCCTTTGGCTCATATAAAGTGTTGCTGCACCCGAACACTTCGGTAAACATCCGGAACCCCTTCCGGTGAACTTCGGAACTCTTCCGGAGATCAAAACACTATTATCACATATATCAATCTTTACCTCCGGACTATTCCGGAGATCCTCGTCATGTCCGGGATCTTATCCGGGAATCCGAACAACTTTCGGTCACCAACATAATAACTCAATTATACTAATCGTCACCAAACGTTAAGTGTGTAGACCCTGCGGGTTCGAGAACTATGTAGACATGACCGAGACACCTCTACGGCCAATAACCAATAGCGGGACCTGGATGCCCATATTGGCTCCTACATATTCTACGAAGATCTTTATCGGTCGAACCTCTATGTCAAGGATTCAGTTAATCCCGTATGCTGTTCCCTTTGTTCTTCGGTATGTTACTTGCCCGAGATTCGATCGTCGGTATCACTATACCTAGTTCAATCTCGTTACCGGCAAGTCTCTTTACTCGTTCCGTAATACAAGATCCTGTGGCTAACTCTTTAGTCACTTTGCTTGCAAGGCTCAATGTGATGTTGTATTACCGAGTGGGCCCTGAGATACCTCTTCGTCATACGGAGTAACAAATCCCAGTCTTGATCCATGCCAACCCAACAGACACCCTCGGAGATACCTGTAGAGCACCTTTATAGTCACCCAGTTACGTTGCGACGTTTGATACACACAAGGTATTCCTCCGGTGTTAGTGAGTTGCATGATCTCATGGTCAAAGGAACAGATACTTGACATGCAGAAAACAATAGCAATAAACTGACACGATCAACTGCTACGTTTACAGTTTGGGTCTTGTCCATCACATCATTCTCCTAATGATGTGATCCCGTTATCAAATGACATCTCATGTCCATGGCTAGGAAACCTTAACCATCTTTGATCAACAAGCTAGTCAACTAGAGGCTTACTAGGGACACAGTGTTGTCTATGTACCCACACATGTATTTGAGTTTCCAATCAATACAATTATAGCATGGATAATAAACGATTATCATTAACAAGGAAATATAATAATAACCAATTTATTATTGCCTCTAGGGCATATTTCCAACACCAGTATACTTGGAATACTGGCTTGGAGCCCACATATTTCCTCCTGAGGAGGGTTTGCCATACACCATCTTCCGTCGATAATTTCAACAACCATTTGCCGAGGAGGACCCTATTTTTAACCTCAAGGTCATGAATGCCCAGCCCGCCTTGGTCGGGATGGCAAACCACACTCCATTTAGCTAGACGATATTTCTTTCTGTCGCTATCTCCTTGCCAAAAAAATCTTGAACGGAAATAATCAAATATATGTAAAACTCATTTCAGCAACTGACAGAAGAAAATCATATATAGTACCATATTACTTAGTACTGAATTTATGAGGACCAATCATCTGTCCAGAGACAGCAGTTTACCTTTCCAACTGCTAAGTATTTTTTTTAGTCTCTCGTCGACGTGTTTCCATTCAGCATTTGTGAGTGTCCAATAATGTATCGGTATCCCCAAATATGTGATCGGAAACTGGCCCAACCCACAACTCAACAGGTTGGCGTATAGTTGAGCCTCGTCTTGAGCCTTGTCAAAGAAGAACAATTCACTTTTATGAAAATTGGTCTTAAGACCTGAGAGTTCCTCGAATGCTGATAAAAAATAATTTCAGATTTCTCGCTTTCTCGAGGTCGTGATCCATTAAGAAAATCATATCGTTGGCATATTGAAGTATAGAGAGACCACCATCAACTTGATGATTTACTACCCCATCAATTGGACCGTCAACGTTAGCACGCTCAATCATGACCGCTAGCATATCCGCCACTTTATTGAATAGCATGGGCGATAGTGTCGCAATCCCTTAACTTGTCGCAATCCCTTCTTCGTTTGGAAATAGTGTTCAACGTCATCATTGACCTTAATGGCAACACTACCTTCAGAAACGAAGCTATGGATCATACAGCGCCACTCTGCAGAAAATCCTCCCATTCTAAGAGTCTGTTGAAGAAAAGGCTATTTGACTTTGTCATAAACTTTTTCAAAGTCTATTTTGAGTACCACCTCATTAAAAAAATCCATTGTAATTCATGGACTGCTTCATAAAGGATAACAACTCCTTCTAGGATGTGTCTACCTTGCATAAAAGTTGTCTGTGAAGGACGAACCATATGTTCAGCAACCGAATTCAGCCTAATAGTCGCAACCTTTGTGAATATTTTAAAACTAACATTAAGGAGGCAAATAGGTCTATATTATTGTACACTTTCAGCCTCATTAACCTTAGGTAATAAAATAAGTTTAAGCGCAACAAATCTAGTTGGCCAGCTTGTAGGTGGCTAAACAGTAGTAGGAGATCCGGTTTCATGACTTCCCAGAAGTTTTGATAGAACTCTGCGGGGAAACCATCCGGACCCGGAGCTTTGTAGTGCTCCATTAGGAAAACTGTGTTTCTAATTTCCTCCTTGGAGTATGGCTTTGTTAGAAGGTTGTTTTCCTCATCGAAGACCTGGTGTATGTCATCTGTTCGGGAATCATCCATCGAGAAGTTTCCTTCCTCTCGGGCTCCGAACAAATTTTTATAATAATTAGTGATATAAGTTTTAAGTTGCTGATGCCCCTCAATCGTACCCTCATCCTGTTGTAGGGAATGAATACGTTTCTTCCGCTGTCTTGCCATTGGTGACTTCGTGGAAATATCTAGTATTCGAATGACCTTTCAGGATAAATCGAGAATTAGAATGTTGGTACTATTTGAGTTACTCTTCACGCAACATGCTAGCTATATGTGCATTCAATCGACTCTTGATCTCGATTTCATGCACATATAGATGTCTAACTTCTCCCAGAGCTTAGCCATATTTTTATTGAAATAAAGTTAATCATCTAGGCCAAACTAATCTGTCATCTCCTTGGGGCGGTGAGGTTAGAGTCTCTCGTTATGTGGCGAAATTTGGTGTCAGATGCTTCAGATCTATGCAAGGGTTCAACAACGATGATTGCGGTTTCAGGGCGCTGGTCTTTAGGGCACGTGCATGAAGACTTCCCGGTTGTCATCGACATGGTCAAGCCGGCTCCGATAGAGGAGAGGCGATAGCGGCACGCTGGCATCTAGTTCTGCGGCAGTAGTGGTCATTCGATGGTCTTGAAATCTCGATGTAATATTTATTATGTTTGAGATACTTTGTACTTCTAATGAATTTTTATAATAAATCTGATAATTTTCACAAATAATAATAATAATAATAATAAATGTACATGATGGGGTAACCAGAAAAATACCCACTAAAAAACAGAAAAATATGTTAAAAATTACCGTAAAAATCAGAAACATCTGACCATTGGTTTAATAGACTTACCTTAAGTTAACAAAGGATAGCCCGTTAGATATATGTAACGAGTCCTTGCAAAAAAACAGAAAAAAGATAAATATGCTAGAAATGACCACAAAAATCCAAAATATCTGATAATTTTTTTAGGGAACATCTGATCAGTATTTAATAGACTTACATTAAGTTACCAATGGATAGCCGTTAGATCTATGTAGCGAGTCCTGGCAAAAAAAAAGAAGAAAACTAGGTGAACCATACACATCAGCCTCGAGCCCTACTCGCAAAAAAAAGAGGACCTCCGTCACCAGGTGAACCTACCCATCACGCTATAATGCTATATGCCTATATCCCACGTCCTGAAACTTGAAGGAGATGAGTGCCCTAGCCACCATAGTCGCAGGAGAGAAAGAGAGACGGAGGGATGAGCATAAAACCCTGAAGGCAGCCTAGATATGACCGGCATGGTGCTCACGTTGCATCGTAAGGCTTTTAAAGACAAATTAGATGGTTTTCGAGAGCACAGTACTCCTTTTTTTCTTCTCAATTTAACGCGCTTCAGAGCTCCCTCGACCAGCACATAATTCACATGGCCTACACGATTAAGTCACGATGCTAGTTCGAGATCAAAAGAAGTACAAATCTGAAGAGTGAAGTACACAGCATTTACTTGCCGAGGAGACGGAGACAGCACTGGAAACAACATCAGATGTTCCACAACTCACCGCACGTCAGTTAGCTCCAGATTACAAGCTATGCAAGCCTAGTAGTAGTCTCAACAACACACTATACAGCAAGCTCAAAGCTTGAAAGCCAAAACTTACATCGCCAATACTGCGCTGTACTCAGCCAAAACGAAAAGAAACAACAGATCATCAAAGAATGCAATACACGCGCAAAACAGAGTGGTAACCAATCGTCTGAGGTTCTGCATTTACATGTGTTTGGCTATGGGATGTCGGAGGCCGTGGTCATTGCCGTGGCCTATGCGGGCGCCGCCATGGACTCAACGTGGTGGATCTGTCGAGGAGCAGCAGGAGGCCAAGGAACGTAGTTGACAAGCCGAACGTATACCTGTGGAGTAGTAGTCATGGCCGCAGTTTAGGGTTGCATCAGAGCGAAGAATGATAATCATAGGTTCAGAACGATTCATGGTATAGAACTACCTGGTAGTAGAGCTTCTTCTCCAAAAGATTACGGAGAGCAACCACTGCAGCAAAGATATCAAAAGTTGTTAATTTCCCAAGGATGAGAACAGTGGTAATGTTATGGAACACCGAACTACTCAAGGGTGGAGATGAAAATTTCAGATGGATTATCAAAGGCAGTTGAAAAAATCAACAAATACTCCGTATTATATAATGGTCTCCTTTTCCAAGTTACAGCTCCAAATATCGTAACGGAAAAACAGAACAGACATATCATGCAACATATATTTTCAAGTGTCATTGTATCTCATTACTACCACGTCTAGCATGCCTGCAGGTTGCAGCACACTGCATTTTCACATAACGAATAGATGAAAGGATAACAAGCAAAGGGGTTCAGTCTGTAGTTGTGAATAATTATTAGCTGAAGTATTGTTAGCATTTGACATAACTTTGGTAAATGAGCACTATTCACTTCACAAATTTGTTTATCAATAATCATCACAACCAACGAAAGCATTTTCATGCAAAGTAACTGTTGTTTAAATTTTAATTATTAATGGCCACGATGGATTTCTACTGAAGTGTATATGAGGAAGAAAAATATAATTGCTGTGACACATCATTTAGGATCTCAAGCAACAATCGTGTACTAAAAACATTGGGGATGGTATATTAACTTTGACCAAACACACACGATGATGATATAAAAAATATCTTGCAGTAATTTCATTTATCTAGTTTTACCTCCCATGCAGCCATACTTGCAAAATCCCATTTCATCTAGGTCACCACCAAAAATTTCACTAAATATATTAATCACATGCAAGGCAACTATTCTGCAATTGTGCGACTTTCCAGTGTACTAAAATTAGCACCTTAAGCACATAGTGCTAATGCACTCTCCAAAATGTATTAAGTAACTAAAAATGAATCCATCAAACGAGAAGTACTTTTCTGCTCAGTCATTAAATTGTCAACACAAAGTTTTAATAAACATCAAGTTTGATTTAACAGCAAAGTGTACACAAGCTGATAATCACACCTCCAAAGCAAGTTCATGCACTCAATCTAGCTGCAAATGTTGAATCGCTTGTAAACACATCAGATGGGATCAACTTAACAAAGAAACAACGGCAAATCATCAGCCCCCAAATAATAGTTCAGAGTACTACTGGTGCCTTGCTGCTTCAATTCAAAAGAAATAAATTCAGTTCAAATTTTTTATTCTGTCCCGCTACCAGCCAAGATTTGCAATGCATTTCATCCGAGGCACAACCAAAATCTCCCAAACTAAATCCATCAATCACATGCAATGCAACTAAATTCTACAAATGTGCTAGGCTCCAAATTTAGCGCCAATATCCTGAAGTTAGCACCTTTAACTCACAAAACAATACCTGATGAGATTACCAAATGCACAAATGATGTTTGCTAATGCACAATGAGAATTTACAAGCTTACTAATAATGACCAATGCTGAGCGAGCTCGGTTATACCTTGCAAGTTCCTAACGCCGAGAATCTCTTCGCTGGGACAAGAGCCTGCTTAGCAATGCTTTTCTTCTCAGAAACCACTTCCCAGCAGAGTCGACGAGCCATCTCCCTTGCCATGACCAACTGTGCTCTCTCCGCCCGCAGCGCGGCAATCTCTCTATGCATTGCCGCTCTGTCCGCCTCCAGCGCCTCCACCCTCGCACACAAACCCCCAGCATTGCCAGCTACATTTCCCACGTACTCCCCCACCACGGCCACGGCCGCCATCGTCGGGCTCGCGCACCTGACATCCACCGTGTACTCGAACTCTTTCTCCACGGGGGCAGTGGATTGCTCTTGCTCTTGCTCCTCGACCATGGCTTTCACCTCCATGCCATTAGCACTGACTAACAAGTCGGCGCCGTCCCCCTCTGCCTCGGGCGCGACCAAATCGATCTGCTCCGCATGCCCGCGCTGCTCCTCGTAGAGCTCCTCGTCCTCCTCGTCGGAGAAGGTGTCGGGGTCGATCCCGTGGGACTGGAGGCGGGAGTGGTAGGACGCGGCGAGGTCGGAGAGGGAGGCGAGCTCCTCCTGCACCTCGCGCTCGTGGTCGGCGCGGCCCTCGGCGTAGCGGCGGAACTGGCGGGCCTCCATCTGGGCCGCGGCCTTCTCCCGCTGCAGGCGCTCGATCATGAGCATGGCCTCGCTGGCCGCCGTCTCGGCGGACGCCCGCTCGGCCTCCAGCTCGCCCTGCAGGCCCAGCGCCGACTCCTCCGCGGCCGCCTTCTCCATCGCCAGCCGCTTCGCCTCCGCCTCCAGCTCCTCAACCCGCCGGAGCAGCTCCGATGGGCCCGCGCCCGCCCTCGGCGACGGCTCCGGGGACCCCGCGGGCGGCGGGCGGCGCTTCACCGACCGGCGCGGCTCCTGCGGGGAGCAGGACGAGGAGGAGGGGAGGGAGGGGTCCGCGAGCTGGTCCATGGGGGCAGCATGTATGTGCGCCGCGGGATCCGCGGATCCCCAGCCCCGGATCCCGGCCCCCGCCGCCGGCGGCGTCAGCGCGGCCGCCGTGGGTGGGACCGGACGGCCGGCGAAGGTCGCTCTCGGCGGGGAGTGGAGGGGAAAGGCGGGAGTGTTGGGGAGGGGTGGGGTGGCGTGAGTTGGACGCGACGTGAGCTGAGTTGGGCGGAGCTAGGCTGGAAGAGGGCAGCGGCAGCGACAGCGCTCAATAATTCGTTCGATCGGAGAGGAAATGATCCGGATAGTGGTGGCAGATTAGATTAGATTAGATTAGATTAAGGGAGCAGGGAATAAACCAGTGAGCTTTCCACGTCGCCCGCGCGGAAAGACACCGTAAAAAGAAAAAGAATGGAGCGGCCGTCGCTCACGATTTGATTTTGATTTGATTTAATCTAGCCTTTCCCTCGCGCGTTTGGGGAAGAACACAGGAGGAGCAGGAAGATTAAAAAAAAAGGCGCGCACTAGCTTGTGCAGCTGTGGGCGCTGCCAACCTGTGGATCGTGTGGTGTTTTTTTTTTTTTCAGGATGTGGTGGTGCTTTTTTCACCAGCAACAAAAATGGAACTTCTCCCAGAAAAATGAGCAACAAAAAAGGAACTTTTTTTTAGATCACAAAAAAGGAATTTGGAGTTGTGTGATTCAGTGGACATATGGTCGAACCACTGCTACGTGCGCCGCCACTAACCGTGGAGATCGTGCAGGGGGGGTTCGTCGCCGATGCGCCGCCACTCCTGCGGATTCTTTTATTTATTTTGAGATGCACTCCTGCGGATTTTATTACGTGTTGCGAGCTACCTGTCCTGGCCTGGCCTGCCACACGATTTTTATTTTTTGTAGCACGCCTTTTTGTTGTTCGCCGGAAACAGGCGAGGTCGACGGAAAGAAATGGCACAGGCAGCGCCGGCGGCGGCGTCGCCGTGATCCGGCCACTCGGGTCAAGGTTCCGTCGTCAAGGGCCGGGGTCAATGGTGAAAGAGGGACAGAGGTCAATGGCGTGGTCCGCTCCGTAGGAGGAGTGCGGACATAGCCTCGTGGCGTCATTGGGCGTGCACGTGAAAGTTTAGCGAGATCCGGGGTGGCTTCAACTTCCTCGTGGCATGTCTTGTCTTATTTTTGTCTGCGGCTCAAGTACTAATCATGCACAGTAAGGTGTGATCATGTTCATATATACTCCCTTCGTTTCTTTTTAATCCGCATATAAGATTGGGTTAAAGTCAAACTACGCAAACTTTGACCAAATTTATAACAAAAAATATGAACATCTACAATACTAAAACTATATAGTATGAAAATACATTTCGTGGTGCATCTAATAATATTGATTTCATATTGTGAATGTTTATATTTTTTAATATAAAATTAGTTAAACTTTACAAAACTTGGCTTTGATCAAACCTTATATGCGGACTAAAAAGAAACGGAGAGAGTACCTGAATCATGATTATTGTTGGAGCAAACAAAGCTAGCTCACCTTTATCACTTCGTTAACAACGTATTAGTAGGATCATCAATGCATATACTTTGGTCTCGTATAGCCAATACTACCTAACGGCATCTCTAATGACGATCCTCAAACCGTCCGCATATGTTCAGACCATAAATGTCATCCAATACGGGTCTGTATCGGGTCGCCAAGCGGCTCGGACATGTTTTCTGTCGTAAACCGGAGACAAACGTGGAGCTTTGCGCGCGTCCAGACCGCTCCCAAGCCAACGTCTAACCGTCCTGGCCCACCAAAACCCTCCAACCGCCCCTCCAACCCTTTCCATCCCACGCGTCGCCATGCTTGCCGCGCCGCATTCATGTCGGTCCAGATCATGCAGCGGCCGTCATTGATGCCCACGATTTGACCAGACGGAAAGGTGGCATGGACGGATGCGACCTCTCGGGCGTTGCCGCTTCAATGCGGACGCCACATCCCGAAAAACCAACTCCGGCCGCTGCGCCGCATTGAAACGGGCTGAATGCCCCTCCGCCTGGCGTGGCCGCGGCTATTTAAGACCTGCGCTGGCGACGAACAGATCCGCACTCCCCCTCCCGAGCACCGCACCGTCCGTCTCCCCCTCGCCGAGCCCTTCCTCCTCTCCGAGCCTAGCGATGATGCCGAAGTCCTGGTTCTCCGTGCCGGCAGGCGGCACTTGTGGAAGTTCCTCATCAAGCGGATCGTGGCGTTGCAGCCCTCGCTCACCGGGACCATCTGCATCCACGAAGGCGGGCTCCTCCGGCGACGAGGAGGACCAGCAGCGGGCCCGTCTCTTCTCGGAGGCAGCTCTAACGAACGAAGAATTCGTCCGTTAGATGGAGATCATGACAGAGTGTTTGCTCCGTCAGATGGGCCCGGTGCTACCATCATCGGCGCACGTGAAGGAAGAGCAACCGTCCCCGCCGCGGGTCGCTTAAGCGGGAGCCAGCATCCCCACTCTGGCAGGTGAAGGACGAGTCGGCGTCCCCGCTGCGCAACCGCGGCTTCCACATCCGCGCTCGCGTGAAGCAGGAGCCGACGTCCCCCAGCGCCTCCGCCGCGTGAAGGACAAGCCGGCGTCGCCCCGCACAGCTGGTATGCGTGGATCGACGGTCCCTCCTTGCCATCACGATGCCACCGCCGCCCGATAAATGAGGAGTTGCCGCCCTCAATAGCCAAGGCGCGTGGCCGCATCCTCCACTACCTCGGAGCCGGCGGTTTCGGCGGTGCCTCCGGCTCCCGGGCCATGATATCCGAGGCCGAGCACGCGGGTCGGCAACAGGCGAGGTACGGCCAACGCAATTGTCGGCCGCTACTCCATGTTCGCCAAGATGGACGTGGTGCCGGAATGGGTCAGCAACGATCCGGACCTCGCCGCGGCATGGGCGCTCGATCGCTCCGTCACCATCTTGACGGCGAGCTCCCCAAGATCGGTGAGGGGTGGTCTCTTAGCGACTGCTCCGCCAACGTCGTCAGGGGCAAGGCCGCCGACGACGCCTTCGATAGTGGCCAAGGCGGCCCTTTGAGGAGGTGGAGCGGCTCCTCCGCGAGCGTGAGGCAGCCGCCGGACAAGGCTGTCGCGGCCCTCCGGCATCCTTGCGCCGATAGAGGGACGACGACGACACGAACGCCGACGACGGTGCGGCAGTACAAGACGCCCACGCTTACGAGGTGGTCGTCCCATATAGGGTTTAGTTTTTTTATAGTTTTTAGTAAAAAAAAGGTCAAAATATCATCCATTTATGTAAATTACATCTGAACTTGAATGAAATACATTCGGTTTGAACGAAGTTCGCCCGGTTAGTTCGAATTGTTGGCCAAATGTATGCAGCTACGTTTGGATGGCGGCCTCCCGCATCCATGTCCACGGACTGGTCCCCCCTACCCGTGGACGACTGCGGGAGGAAACTTGCGGGTTGCCGTTGGAGAAGCCCTAAACCGTCCGCATATGTTCGGGCCGCGCTGTCCGCACGTGTTGTGCCATCCAATGCGGTCCTAACCACGTTTTTTCCGCAAACCGGAACCAGACGTGGGGTGGGGGCTTTGCGGGAGTCTGGACATCCGCATGGCCAATCCAAAGTTACCGCTTACCACACATTCAGGTTGGGACGAGAGCAGTTTAGGATCGTCCGTTAATTACTCTGCATTAAAAATGCACATTTCTTCCTCGTTTGTTAACACTCCCTCCCTGGTTTATAGGGCTCAATTCAAAAATCTCACCAACCAAGGTAGATGATGAGTGGTGGAATAATTTTAATATTTTGCAAAGTACTCAATTAATGCGCACGTTTTCATTAAACAATTATGTTTACGAATGCATTAATTGCAATGCATGCATGCATAACCAATAAATAATTAAAATCTTTTACTGGTGAGTTTTTTAATCCTTGCGTGCATTGATTTAATGCACCTCGATATCTGGGCGTGTGATGGAAAGCAATAGAAATGAGGCTTATAAAACGGAAAAACGAAAGTTTTGAGATGTGCCCTGTAAACCGGAAAGGAGATAATACTCCACATTAAAAAACATAGATTTATTACTTTGTTAATTACTCCAAGTTAATTACTTCCTCCATTCCTAAATATAAGGTGTATCATTTTTTCAAAAAGTCAAACTTCTCTAACTTTAATCAGGTTTATAGACAAAAATATTAATATCTAGAATACCTCATCGTTTTCACTGGATTCACCATGAAATATATTTTTATATTTGATATACTGAGTATTGTAAATCTTAATATATTTTTCTATAAAGTTGGTCAAATATAGACAATGTTTGACTTTTTGAAAAACTAATACACCTTATATTTAGAAATGGAGGGAAAGAAATCCGCATTAATTGCTGCACCTAAAATTATGGGAGTAATTATTTTTCTACAATTATACCTCAAATGGCGGAAGGTTGATTTAAATGATGAACGGTTGATTTCTATTCGGCGGAAGGTTAATTTAGCGGAGTTGATTTCTTGAAAATGATTAATAAAGGCGGATGTTTTGCGGCTACGGTTGGATGGTCGGCTCCCGCATCAGGTCCGCGAACCATATCCCGACATAAAAATGGACATATACTGGAGCTATTTGCGGTTCTGCTTTGGAGATGCCCTAAGGGCTGACACGTCAACCGAACACTGCATCCGTTCGTGGACAAAGGGATCAGTCCACAAACACAGAAGCGGGAGCCGGCCATCCAAAACTAGCAACATACATCTGTCCACAATTTTGTTTTAAAGTCAGCATGCATCCGCACGCTCAAACTAGCCGCATATCTAGCTCCGGTAAAGCTAAAAAGATATTCAAATGCAGCAATAGTTCTAATTTAAATATTAAAGTTCAACAATGTTTCCCCTTTAACACCCACAGGTACTCAATCAGATTTTTCTTCAGTTGCTCATGAGTTGCTCGATGCCGAATTTGTTGCTCCATTTGAACAAACTCGTCAAATTTGGCCGGATTCTGGTATGGAAGTTCGATAGTATCGCCCATGTTCTCAAATTCAAGACCTACGGCAGCATCCTTCATGATCATGTTGTGCATGATCACATAATAACATATCATCACCTCTCATAAAGTCTTCGGATCCCATTGTTTAGCAGGTCCAAGAGCAACTACAAAATGTGCATGCAAAACTCCAAATGTTCTCTCAACATCCTTTCTAGCCGCTTCTTGTTTTGGGGCAAAGTAAGACCTTTTCTTGACCAATTGAGTCAGAGATGGTCCTAATAAAGATAGTCCACAGAGGATAGATACCGTCAACCAGATAGTAACCCTCACTACATGAATCAGCTTCTTTGTTGTCTGCCATAGAGGACGGTAAAGGGCAAGACCACGGACGGCAAACACCTTTGCCGTCTGCTGGTTGACGGCCCCACTTTCAGCACTGAAAGTCACGGTAATCACCTGCTTTGCCATCTACAAAATCATAGCGGACTGCAAAGACCTTTGTCGTCCGCCTTCCTGACCTAGCTGACGGCACAACTCCTGGACGACAAAGTATAGCTGTTAGCCCCGTTAGGTGGCTAACGGCAGACTTTGCTGTCCACCTGCTGACGGCAAACAAAATGTTGCCTTTGCTGTCTGCTTGTGACGTCAGCAGTCCTGTGGCCGCACGTCATAACTGCTCCATCTTTACCGTCTACTGGCTCAGTCTTTGCCGTCTGGCAGCTGATGGCAAAATGATCAAATGGGTCAGACCTGGTGCTCCCAGGTTGCACAGGTTGCTGCCACGTGGCACCTTTGTCGTCTGCCTACCGATGGCAAAGGGCTTTGTCGTCCGCTGGCAGACGACAAAGTGCCTGTATTGCCACTTTTTTGCCTGTTTTCTGTTATTTCTGTGCATTTTCATAACACATATATGACTGTCGTGGGAATGAACCTGACAATAGTACTAGGGGTACGAAAGGAGGAGCGAAGTCTAGCTACGGCGCAAGTGTGCACTCGGATGTGTACGAGTTCAGGCCTCACTCGGAAGTGATAAAAGCCCTACGTCTCGAGCCCGGGGGCTTTGGTGTTTGCTTTAGGTGGTAGGAGATTATACAGGGTCGGAACCCTTGCACTGGCGCCCGGGGGTGGCTTATATAGAGTGCGCCACCACCGGCCGAGCGCCATCATTAGGACAATAAATGCTAATGAAAGCTGCATTACAGGAACGGCTAATTAACTAGGCGTTACTAGTAACGGAGAGTTAACTTCATAACGAGTGACTATTCGAGTTCCACGGACGCTACATCTTCTGAGTCGCCTGAGCTCCTATCCGACCGAGTGGCGCCGAGTAGTCCGAGTGGCCTGAGCGATCCGAGTGAATCGCCATATGCATCCGAATGCGTCTCTAGCCCAGGGGCTTTAATGACATTGAGGGACCACAGGTGGGCCCTAGATGTCAGGCCTGTGACCCTACCCATAGTAGTCATCCTCATCAGTAGCCCCCGAATCCATGAGGTTTTAGTGGTCGAGTGATTGACACTCGGAAGCGTCGATGGCCCCACAGAGGTGACCAAGAAACGTTCCAGTCGTTTCTCACTCAGCTTCAAACCATGATGGATTCAGGATTAACCTTCCTTGACCAAACTGTCTAGCTTGATGGAGCAATATTGTCATATGAAGTTGAAGTGTTTCCCGGAAGAAACGATCCGAATGTCCGGTCATTTCGTCCGAGTGTTTAGCTGATGTGAACCATCCACTCGGTTCGCAAAAACGAGTCGACGGATCCTTCGAAGTGCGGAGCTTGCCTCATTTAAGGCACGGAGAAATTTCCGCGCGTTCGAAATTGCGAAGGACGCGCGCGGGCGCGTGATGGAACGGCCACGTCGCGGGAATCTGGGGTAATGGGCACGACGCATCGATGCCCGCGTCGAGATTTTCGCCACGTGCCCCCGCTGTTCTGAACAGTAGATCCGCGGATCTCGCTCCGTTTGCGGATTGATGGCCAGAGATTTCGCCGAATTTTTGATATAAAAAGATGGAGGCACTGTTTGGGGCGGAGCAGATCTCATTTCCGCCCTCTCCTTCGTCTTCTCCGACGCCCGCACACGCTCTCTCCACCTTCCCTTGTCGTAGATCAGTTCCGAGTTCGCCGGAGAGGATGCGCGCTGCGACTGCAACGGCGAAGGCCGAGTGAGCAAAGAAGAGCTCGCGTGCTTCCTCCTCAAGCGTCGGGGCACCGGCAGGATGGACCCAAGGCGAATGGCTGCCGTCGCGGGTCACCAAGGCTCGGATGCTCGAGCTGGAGGGCCAAGGATTCCTGCCCGAAGGGAGTTGGCGATTGCCGGGGGCGGGCGAGGACGAGCCTTCACCAAAGGGGGACGGGCGTGTGCTCTTGGTGACTCACCTCGAGCGAGGTTTCTCTCTTCCGCCTCATCTGTTCTTTCGCAGATTTCTGGATTTCTTTGGCGCTCAGCTTCATCATATCCCTCCCAACGCCGTTGTTCATCTAGCCACATTCATTTCTCTCTGCGAAAACTTCTTGGGTTGTCACCCTCATTGGGGTTTGTTCAAGCATCTCTTTACTTGCCGAGTGATGACCGTAAAAAACCACACTCGGTCAAAAGATAAGACGAATGTGGCTCAGTTGTGTGGAGGTCTGGGAATCCAGCTGCGGGGAAAAGTTTGCTTCCCGCAGATGACGTTTCCAGATTCGGTGACGGGGTGGCAGTAAAACTGGTTTTACTGCCAGGACATTCCAGTCGGTGAGGGTTAGTCGGGACTTCCATCGTATACATCTGAATGCATTAGGCCAGTTTCCAGGCTGACTATGACAAAGGAGGAGAAGACTGAAGTGGACATCTTGGTGATAGCTCTGGTAGCCTTGGTGCAGAAGGGTGTCAATGGCCTCGACTTGCTGGAGGTTTTTCTCCAGAGGAGGATCCTACCGCTGGAAGCCAGGGCCCATCCCATGGGAGTATACTGGGCCGAGTGATACCACTCGGACACATCCGGAGGAGCTTAATGCCGACATGGTGGAAGCCAAGATCAAGGCGATCACCCCAGCGCGTGACAACCCCAGGGGGAGCAGGCTGGTGGCTCCACTCTCATCAGATAATTCGCCGAATGAGGTAATTTTCAAAGTTCTAGTTTCCAAGTGATGTTTATGTGCTTATCGCAATTAATCTTACTGATTTGTTCTTCACTCGGCCGGCTTTCACGCAGATGAATAGCCAAATATCCATTGTGGACAGAGGCCCGGTTGACGTAGCAAGCGATACCGACCATCCGTAGGACTCGACGGAGGCGGGAGAATATGAAGAAGACGGCGATGATGACGATGAAGAGGAGGAAGGGGGCTCGGAGGGCAGCGACGAGGTGGAGTCGTCGCGCTCGGATGACCGAGTACCTGAAGTCCGTTCCAAGGCGCGCCAGCACTCGGGAGTCCGCGATGGCGGTCCCAAGGGACCAAAGACTGCCAAGCCGACTGGGTCTGCCCTTCCGACCTGCAGCTCGAAGCGTGGGCGTGGAGAACTTGTCTCTTCACCCGAGAAGGTGGTGAAGCAGGCCAAAGTCACCACGGCCAAACCTCGGAAGGCAGTCCCCATCCCGAAGATTAAGATGACCATTCCCGTGGCCTCAGCATAAGTATCTCCACTCCAACAATTGTTGTCTAAATTTGTCCGAGTGATGAAATGATCCGAGTGTTCCCTTTGCAGTGCTGACACTTCAACTGCTTCACCTGATCTCCACACTCTGGAGAAAGAGCGGGCCAACGCCGATGTTGTGTCTTCAAAAGGTAAGCTTCGGACTCACTCGGTGCCTTTGAACATCTCCGAGTGTTTACTTTTTACTCATCTCCGAGTGCCTTGAACGCTTGCAGCTCCGCGTGAAGTGATCGACATCGATGCGGACGACAAGGTTGACCTGCCAAACTCCTCTGCCAATGCAGACGTCGTGATGCAGGAGTCATCGCCGGCCGATGCCTTGGTGCCAGCACGAGGGACCAGCTCGGGAGCCGGAGCAGCACTCGGAACTGGCACATCATCCCCCCCGTTGACTCCCTCCGCAACCAATATCTTTGCGCTACACTATGTCCCGGAGGATCAAGTAGGAGTGAGCAAAGAGGCGTTAATCCAGCTGGAGGTGATGAGTGAACGACTGAAGACGGCGTACGATGTGAGTAAGGCACTGAAGAAGAATGTCCGAGTAAGTACTCTCGTAAGTACCTTCCTCAGTCGGAATTTTTATTTCTGTCTTGTGAGGATTTGCATCCGGGTACACCTGCTGGGTGTCTTTGTGTTCCAGTGGGGGCGCGCTGAGCGCACCCACTAGGTGTAGTCCCCGAGGCTGCCGTCGACTGAAGCAGTCGGCGGGAGTATAGGAGTCCGAATGAATTTGAAGTTCGATCCGTTTGTTAAGTTTGAAGAAAAGCCTTGTATTTGATTTTCCGGTGGGGGCGCGCTGAGCGCACCCACTGGGTGTAGTCCCCGAGACTGCCGTCGACTGAAGCAGTCGGCGGGAGTCTTAGAGTCCGAGTCAAAATTTTGGCCAATACTTTTCCCTTTAATTCCTGTTTGCAGGCTGTTTGTGAACTCGGGAGCCACTACAAAGCTTTGGAGAAGGAGGTGCAGGACCTGCGCATCAACCTTGAAGCCGAGAAAACCAAGAACGCCCAACTGGAGCAGGAGAAAAAGGCAATCGAAGGTATATCCACCTTGTCCGACTGCTGCAATAACTATCTTCTCTTCCTGTCCGACTGAGTCTACTTCATCAGATCTTCGTGGTGAAAATCGTAAACTTGTCGAGAGGCTGAAGAATTCTATTTCTTTAGAAACTGTGAAGACATCCCTCGAGAAGAAAGACATGGATCTAGCGGCTGCCCAGAAGGAGGCTAGACGCAAGACCAAGAAGGCCGAGGAGAAGCTGAAAGCAGTCGGGAAGCTGGAAGAAGAGAAGAAAGCTCTGGAGGTTGCCACGAAGAAGTCCAAGGAGGAGCTCGCCGAGCTGAAGAAGTCATACGCCGAGTGGGAGACCAAGCTCAAGCACATCTCAGCGAAGAAAAACGAGCTGGAGCAGTTTGTTGAAGAATATGGCGACTCCGTGAGCGAAAAGCTCAAAGGTAAACGTTCCCGATTGATCTCTGTGCAACTGTGTCTGACCGAATGAATTGTTCCCACTTCTGACTCCTTTCTTTATTCAATGATGTCCAGATTTCTATGATGATGTTGCTGAGGAGACTGACAAGATCGAGAAGGAGCTGGACCCGTCCCGAGAGCTACTCAAGGATAGCGCTGCCATGGCCATTCTTCGTTTGGAAGAGCGTGTCAACCAAGTGACATCGTACATGAAGAGGCTCAGTACTACCATATCGGACATCGATCGGGATGTCTTTTCGGACGAAGAGCCTTTGAAGGATCCGGAATCTGCTCTCACCCGAGTGAGAGATGTTCCGAGCCGAGTGAAGGCTTGGAAAAAATCCGCGGCTCGAGCCGGAGCTGACATTGCCCTCTCACTCGTTCGCGTCCACTGCAAGGGAGTGGACGAGAAGAAGCTGAAGTCCCTGGAGGTCGCTAACAGGAAGCATGCCAAGGTTGAAGACTTCATGGAGATGTTCATGGAAGCTGCCACTCGGATCGCAGATAACATCGACCTGGACACCTTCATTGAAGCAGTGGTCCTGTCTCACCCCGAGTGATCGTCGGGTTTAAAACTCTTTAAGCTTTTGCCTCGGAATGCCGAGTGGTAGTTGTAACCGTAAGACTTTGAATGAGCCTGAGGCTCCTGTCGTCAGATGCTTTATCCGTACTCTCGTTTCGAGTGACACAGTTTTTATTTGCCTTGGTTTTATTTGATCTTTGATTTCTGAATGTTTATACTTAGGCGATGCGGTACCGCAACTAAGTCCCCGAGTGTGGGCGACGCCCGCACTCGGAATTGTTCATGAGAACAATGATGGTCCTGTCCATCTTAATGTCCAAGTGTAGAGGATGTCTCACTCGAAACGGTTTTTAACTTAGGCGATGCGGGATCGCGGCTAAGCCCCCGAGTGTGGGCGAGGCCCGCACTCGGAATTGTTCATAAGAACAATGATGGTCCTGTCCATCTTAGTAATGATGGTCCTCTTCATCTTAGTGTCCGAGTGTAGAGGATGTCTCACTCGAAACAGTTTTTAACTTAGGCGATGCGGGATTGCGGCTAAGCCCCCGAGTGTGGGCGAGGCCCGTACTCGGAATTGTTCATGAGAACAATGATGGTCCTGTCCATCTTTGTAATGATGGTCCTGTCCATCTTAGTGTCCGAGTGTAGAGGTTGTCTCACTCGAAACGGTTTTTAACTTAGGCGATGCGGGATCGCGGCTAAGCCCCCGAGTGTGGGCGAGGCCCGCACTCGGAATTGTTCATGAGAACAATGATGGTCCTGTCCATATTAGTAATGATGGTCCTGTCCATCTTAGTGTCCGAGTGTAGAGGATGTCTCACTCGAAACGGTTTTTAACTTAGGCGATGCGGGATCGCGGCTAAGCCCCCGAGTGTGGGCGAGGCCCGCACTCGGAATTGTTCATGAGAACAATGATGGTCCTGTCCATCTTAGAAATGATGGTCCTGTCTATCTTAGTGTCTGAGTGTAGAGGATGTCTCACTCGAAACGGTTTTTAACTTAGGCGATGCGGGATCGCGGCTAAGTCTTGATAACCCACAAGTGTAGGGGATCAGTTGTAGCCTCTTTCGATAAGTAGGAGTGTCGAACCCAATGAGGAGCTAAAGGTGGAACAAATATTCCCTCAAGTTCTATCGACCACCGATACAACTCTATGCACGCTTAACGTTCACTTTACCTAGAACAAGTATGAAACTAGAAGTACTTTGTAGGTGTTGTGGGATAGGTTTGCAAGATAATAAAGAACACGTAAATAAAAACTAGGGGCTCTTTAGATAAAGTAACAATTAAGTTAGTTTAACGAGTGTGGAAAAGTGGTGGTAGGAATTGCGGAATTGTCCCTAAGCAATAGACTACGTTACTAGACCGATAGCAAGTTTTATGTGGGAGAGGCCACTGCTAGCATGTCATCCCTTACTTGGAATTCTATGCACTTATGATTGGAACTATTAGCAAGCATCCGCAACTACTAACGTTCATTAAGGTAAAACCCAACCATAGCATTAAGATATATTGGTCCCCCTTCAATCCCATATGCATCAATTTCTATGCTAGGCTGAAGCTGCTATCACCCTTGCCCTCCAATACATAGTCCTATCAACATACAACTAACCCTATGGTGTGATCCACGCGCGCGCTCATATGATGGGCACCAAAGGACAGCAACATAACCACAAGCAAATTAAACCAATCATAGCAATTCACCAATCATCGATAGGACAACAAAAATCTACTCACACATCATAGGATGGCAACACATCATTGGATAATAATATGAAGCATAAAGCACCATGTTCAAGTAGAGGGTACAACGGGTTGCGGGAGAGTGGACCGCTGTAGATAGATGGGGGAAGGTGATGGAGGTGTTGGTGAAGATGACGGAGTTGTTGGAGTAGATCCCCGTCACACGATGATTGCCCCGGCGGCGTTCCGGCGCCACCGGGAGAGAGGGGGAGAGAGCCTACCTCCTTCTTCTTCTTCCTTGACCTCCCCCATAGATGGGAGGAGGGTTTCCCCTCTGGTCCTTGGCCTCCATGGCAGCGGAGGGGCGAGAGCCGCTCCGAGATTGGATCTCTCTCTCTGTTTCCTTCTGTTTCTGCCTTCCCAGATTCTGGCCTTTCACCGTTTCTTAAATTCCCGGAGATCCGTAACTCCGATTAGGCTGAAGTTTTAACACAATTTTTATCCGGATATTAGCTTTCTTGCAGCGAAAGAAGGGCACCAACCGCCTTACGGGGTGGCCACAAGCCTCCAGGCCGCGCCCTACCCCTCAGGGCGCGCCCCTGCGGCTTGTGGGCCCCTCGGGCTCCGCCTTCTGTTGATTCCACTTCCCAAAATTCACATATATTCCAAAAAAATCTCCATAAGTTTTTATCCCATTTGGACTTTGTTTGATATGGATTTTCTGCGAAACAAAAAACATGCAACAAACAAGAACTGGCACTGGGCACTGGATCAATATGTTAGTCCCAAAAAGTAGTATAAAAAGTTGCCAAAAGTATATGAAAGTTGTAGAATATTGGCATGAAACAATCAAAAATTATAGATACGACGGAGACATATCAGCATCCCCAAGCTTAATTCCTGCTCGTCCTCGAGTAGGTAAATGATTAAAAAGATAATTTTTGATGTGGAATGCTACCTAGCATAATCTTGATCATATAATCTAATCATGGCATGAATATTAAGACACGAGTGATTCAAAGCAATAGTCTATCATTTGACATTGAGAAAATAATACTTCAAGCATACTAATAAAGCAATCATGTCTTCTCAAAATAACATGGCCAAAGAAAGTTATCCCTACAAAATCATATAGTCTGGCTATGCTCCATCTTCATCACACAAAGTATTAAATCATGCACAACCCCGGTTTTAGCCAAGCAATTGTTTCATGCTCTAGTATTCTCAAACTTTTTCAACTTTCACGCAATACATGAGCGTGAGCCATGGATATAGCACTATAGGTGGAATAGAATATGGTGGTTGTGGAGAAGACAAAAAGAAAGAGATAGTCTCACATCAACTAGGCGTATCAACGGGCTATGGATATGCCCATCAATAGATATCAATGTGAGTGAGTAGGGATTGCCATGCAACGGATGCGCTAGAGCTATAAGTGTATGAAAGCTCAAAAAGAAACTAAGTGGGTGTGCATCCAACTCGCTTGCTCATGAAGACCTAGGGCAATTTGAGGAAGCTCATCATTGGAATATACAAGCCAAGTTCTATAATGAAAAATTCCCACTAGTATATGAAAGTGACAATATAGGAGACTCTCTATCATGAAGATCATGGTGCTACTTTGAAGCACAAGTGTGGAAAAAGGAATAGTAGCATTGCCCCTTCTCTCTTTTCTCTCATTTTTTTGTGTTTTTTTTGGTGGGCTTCTTTGGCCTCTTTTTTTATTTGGGCTTCTTTGGCCTCTTTTATTTTTTTGTAAAGTCCGGAGACTCATCCCAACTTGTGAGGGAATCATAGCTTCCATCATCCTTTCCTCACATGGGACAATGCTCTAATAATGATGATCATCACACTTTTATTTACTTACAACTCAAGAATTACAACTCGATACTAGAACAAAATATGACTCTATATGAATGCCTCCGGCAGTGTACCGGGATGTGCAATGATCTAGCGTAGCAATGACATCAAAAAACGGACAAGCCATGAAAACATCATGCTAGCTATCTTACGATCATGCAAAGCAATATGACAATGATGGTGCGTGTCATAATAAACGGAACGGTGGAAGTTGCATGGTAATATATCTCGAAATGGCTATGGAAATGCCATAATAGGTAGGTATGGTGGCTGTTTTGAGGAAGGATATATGGTGGGTGTACTGCACAGGTGAAAGTTGCGCGGTACTAGAGAGGATAGCAATGGTGGAAGGGTGAGAGTGCGTATAATCCATGGACTCAACATTAGTCATAAAGAACTCACATACTTATTGCAAAAATTTATTAGTCATCAAAACAAGGTACTACACGCATGCTCCTAGGGGAAGGGTTGGTAGGAGTTAACCATCGCGCGATCCCGACCTCCACACAAAGGATGACAATCAATAAATAAATCATGCTCCGACTTCTTCACATAACGGTTCACCATACGTGCATGCTACAGGAATCACAAACTTTAACACAAATATTTCTACCAATCCACAATTACTCACTAGCATGACTCTAATATCACCATCTTTATATCGCAAAACTATTGCAAGGAATCAAACATATCATATTCAGTGATCTACAAGTTTTATGTAGGATTTTATGACTAACCATGTGAATGACCAACTCCTGTTAACTCTCTAAATAGATATAAGTGAAGCATGAGAGTTTAATTCTTTCTACAAAAGATATGCCCACACTCTAACAAATATAAGTGAAGCAAAAGAGCATTCTACAAATGGCGGTTTTCTATGTGTAGAGAAACAGGCAATCCAAACTTCAAATGATATAAGTGAAGCACATGAAGCATTCTATAAAGCCATACTCAAAAGATATAAGTGAGGTGCAAAGAGCCTTCTATAAATCAACCAAGGACTTTCTCATACCAGCATGGTGCATTATTAAAATAAAAATAAAAAGCACACGACGCTCCAAGATTTACGCATATCATGTGACGAATAAAAATATAGCTCCAAGTAAAATTATCGATGGTTGTTAGAAGAAAGAGGGGATGCCTTCCGGGGCATCCCCAAGCTTAGTTTCTTGGGAGTCCTTGAATATTACCTTGGGGTACCTCGGGCATCCCCAAGCTTAGTCTCTTTCCACTCCTTATTCCTTCATCCATCGTGATCTCACCCAAAACTTGAAAACTTCAATCACACAAAACATAACAAAACCCTCATGAAATCCGTTAGTATAATAAAGCAAATTACCACTTTAAGTACGGTTGCAAACCCATTCACATTTTATTTTTGCATTGTAGCTACTGTATTATAACTTCTTTATGGCTTATACCACCGATAAAATCGATAGTTTCATCAAAACTAGCAAAACAATGCATCAAAAACAGAATCTGTCTTAAACAGGACAGTCTGTAGCAATCTGAACATTTACTATATTTATGTAACTCTAACAATTCTGAAAAATTAGGAAAAAATAAAAAAATTTCATAGCAGTACTGTGTAAAAATTTCAGAAACTTTTGACATTCCAGTAAAAAATGTAAATTCACGCACTACATCCAAAGTTTCTGTTTTGCACTGCACACACCAAACAAGCAATCTAATCATCCTAAAGGCAAATCTTGGCACATTATTTTTATAATACAAGGGATTTATACAAGGGGATAATTATTTTTGTTGAAAAGTTTCTGTAATTAAGATTCGCAAAGTTTCCATGGGCATGAACAAAGTTCAAGGAGCTCCCCCACTTCAACGGTGCTCGTCCTTCTCACTTTCACTTCTCTTTTTGAAAAAGTTTTAGGTTCCCCTCTTTATTTTTTTGTTTTTGAACTATATAAAAGCACACAACAGAATAAAATGACTCTCTAAAACTTCCGGGTTGTCTCCCTGGCAGCGCTTTCTTTAGAGCCATTAAGCTAGGCATAAAGTGCTCAAGTAATGGATCCACCCGGATCCCAAGGTATATCAAAGCCAATTTTAATTAACAATGATTTGTAATTTAGTAGTGAGCACAAAGTAATATATATCATGCAACAACGAAGTCTAACTCTCTTCCTATGCATCGGCATGTCATAAAAGAACAATTCATGCACACAAAGTAAAGGCCAATGCATAGTATAAACAGTTTCTTGCAATTTTATCGTATTGGAAACATAGAGAGGCGGAGATGTAGTTCCTCTCTCATAATAATTGCAAGTAGGAGCAGCAAGCACATGCATATTATATCTATCAAAATTATCATGTGCAATAGTAGAACGCAACCCATCAATATAATCCTTAATAAAGCGCAAACTTCTCCAATATAGTGTAGTTGGGAGAATTCAAAAAGATAATAGGACTATCATGCGTGGGTGCAATAGCAACAATTTCATTCTTAACATAAGAAACTCTAGCAAGTTCATCTCCATAAGCATAATTCATATTGGCATCATGGCCACAAGCATAGCAAGCATCAAGTTTATCAAAAAGGGATATTTCAAACGAATCCAAGGGATCATAGCAATTATCATAGCATTCATCCTTCGGTAAGAACGAAGGGAAATTAAACAAATGTATGAGTTGAAGAGTTACTCTCATTAGAACGTGGGCATGGGTAGCTAGTCCGCTCTTCCTCGTTTTGTTCTTCGCTCTCCTCGTCATCTTTTTCATCAAATGAGCTCACAGTGTCATCATTTTCTTCTTCCATAGTTTCCTGCAAAATATTAGTCTCCTCTTGGACAGCGGAGGAGTCCTCAATATATGGCTTAACATAAGCATTAGAAGCATAGTTTTCATAGCAATATTTAAGTATGGCAAAACTTTCAGATTTGTAAAGAGTAGCATGCTACTTCTTGAGCTTGAGTTGGTTTTCCCTTGAAGAGGAAAGGGTGATGCAGCAAAGTAGATAAGTATTTCCCTCAGCTGTTGAGAACCAAGGTATCGAACCAGTAGGAGACACAAGCAAGTCACCAATAGATGTACCTACACAAATAATCAAACACTTGCACCCAACGCTATAAAGGGATTGTCAATCCCTTCACGATTACTTGCAAGGATGAGATCCAAAAGAGATAGATGGAAAAGAATACTAAAACGAAAAGCAAAGTAAATAGATCTGAAAATATAATATGGAAAATAGACCCGGGGGCCATAGGTTTCACTAGAGGCTTCTCTCATGAAGGCAAATAATACGGTGGGTGAACAAATTACTGTCGAGCAATTGATAGAAAAGCGCATAGTTATGACGACATCCAAGGCAATGATTATGCATATAGGCATCACGTCCGTGTCAAGTAGACCGAAACGATTCTGCATCTACTACTATTACTCCACACATCGACCGACTCCTGCCTGCATCTAGAGTATTAAGTTCATGAAGAACAGAGTAACGCATTAGGTAAGATGACATGATGTAGAGGGATAAACTCAAGCAATATGATGAAAACCCCATCTTTTTATCCTCGATGGCAACAATACAATACGTGCCTCGCTACCCCTACTTTGTCACTGGGTGAGGACACCGCAGGATTGAACCCAAAACTAAGCACTTCTCCCATTGCAAGAATTACCAATCTAGTTGGCCAAACCAAACCAATAACTCGAAGAGACTTGCAAAGATATGAAATCATGCATATAAGAATTCAGAAAAGACTCAAATAATATTCATAGATAATCTGATCATAAACCCACAATTCATCGGATCTCGACAAACACACCGCAAAAGAGTATTACATCGGATAGATCTCCATGAAGATCATGAAGAACATGGTATTGAAGAACAAAGAGAGAGAAGAAGCCATTTAGCTACTAGCTATGGACCCAAAGGTCTGTGGTGGACTACTCACGCATCATCGGAGGGGCAATGGAGTTGATGTAGATGCCCTCCGTGAACGAATCCCCCTCCGGCAGATTACCGGAAAAGGCCCCAAGATGGGATCTCACGGGAACCGAGGCTTCTGGCGGCAGAAAAGTATTTTTGTGGCTCTCCTCGGTATCCAGGGAATATTTGGGAATTTATAGGCCAAAGAATAGGGTTAGGAGGGCTGCCATGGGGCCACAAGCCAGGGGGGCGCGCCCTACCCCCCTGGGCGCGCCCCTGTGGCTTGTCGCCACACGGCGGCTCTCCTGCCTTCATCTCCAAGTCTGGTACGTTCCTTCTGGTCCAAGAAAAATCATTCCGAAGATTTTATTCCGTTTGGACTCCGTTTAATATTCCTTATCTGCAATACTCAAAAACATGGGAAAAACAGAAACTGGCACTGGGCACTGGGTTAATAGGTTAGTCCCAAAAATAATATAAAATAGCATATTAATTCATATAAAACATCCAAAACAGAATATATAATAGCATGGAACAATTAAAAATTTAGATACGTTGGAGACATATCATAGCATCATACTTTTCAATCAAAGAAGCAATTTCATAGGCACCCTTAAAAGCAACAAATTCTTCAATTTGCTCAATATCATAGTAATTATAAACACCCTTGGCATAAGAAGATACGATTCCATTATCCTTAAACTCACATTGATAGGGAAGGTGTTTTTTAGGGTCTTCAGAACAACAAGTAAAATCTTAAATTTCGCATAAATTCAAGCATAGCATTGCAAAGTATTAATATGATGCCATAAAAGTTTCCCTTTTTGAGATAAGCGGTGTCGCACATAATAAGCATGCTCATTTAATGATTTGCCCTCAACTAAGCTAGTTGGGGTTTCGGCACGAGCACAAACGGATCGAAGATGATCCAAGTAAAAAGCTTCAACAGTGTGATAGATTTTGGGTGGTTCTTCAACCATTGGTGTAGCAGGTTCAACTATTTTTTTTGGTAATTCGTGTTCCATATCCATAACTAAAGATAGAGAACATCTTAGAACAGCAAATAAAATCTACTTAGTGATAAAGCAAACAAGCACACACGAGAATATTCACCCCACGCTAATGCTCCCCGGCAACGGCGCCAGAAAAAGGTCTTGATAACCCACAAGTGTAGGGGATCAGTTGTAGCCTCTTTCGATAAGTAGGAGTGTCGAACCCAACGAGGAGCTAAAGGTAGAACAAATATTCCCTCAAGTTCTATCGACCACCAATACAACTCTACGCACGCTTAACGTTCGCTTTACCTAGAACAAGTATGAAACTAGAAGTACTTTGTAGGTGTTGTGGGATAGGTTTGCAAGATAATAAAGAACACGTAAATAAAAACTAGGGGCTGTTTAGATAAATTAACAATTAAGTTAGTTTAACGAGTGTGGAAAAGTGGTGGTAGGAATTGCGGAATTGTCCCTAAGCAACTGACTACGTTACTAGACCGATAGCAAGTTTTATGTGGGAGAGGCCACTTCTAGCATGTCATCCCTTACTTGGAATTCTATGCACTTATGATTGGAACTAATAGCAAGCATCCGCAACTACTAACGTTCATTAAGGTAAAACCCAACCATAGCATTAAGATATATTGGTCCCCCTTCAATCCCGTATGCATCAATATCTATGCTAGGCTGAAGCTGCTATCACCCTTGCCCTCCAATACATAGTCCTATCAACATACAACTAACCCTATGGTGTGATCCACGCGCGCGCTCATATGATGGGCACCAAAGGACAGCAACATAACCACAAGCAAATTAAACCAATCATAGCAATTGACCAATCACCGATAGGACAACAAAAATCTACTCACACATCATAGGATGGCAACACATCATTGGATAATAATATGAAGCATAAAGCACCATGTTCAAGTAGAGGGTACAGCGGGTTGCGGGAGAGTGGACCGATGTAGATAGATGGGGGAAGGTGATGGAGGTGTTGGTGAAGATGACGGAGTTGTTGGAGTAGATCGCCGTCACACGATGATTGCCCCGGCGGTGTTCCAGTGCCACCGGGAGAGAGGGGGAGAGAGCCCCCCTCCTTCTTCTTCTTCCTTGACCTCCCCCTAGATGGGAGGAGGGTTTCCCCTCTGGTCCTTGGCCCCTAGATTGGATCTCTCTCTCTCTCTGTTTCCTTCTGTTTCTGCCTTCCCAAATTCTGGTCTTTCACCGTTTCTTAAATTCCCGGAGATCCGTAACTCCGATTGGGCTGAAATTTTAACACGGTTTTTATCCGGATATTAGCTTTCTTACGGCGAAGGAAGGGGACCAACCGCCATACGGGGTGGCCACAAGCCTCCAGGCCGCGCCCTACCCCCAGGGCGCGCCCCTGCGGCTTGTGGGCCCCTCGGGCACCGCCTTCTGTTGATTGCACTTCCCAAAATTCACATATATTCCAAAAAAAATCTCCGTAAGTTTTTATCCTGTTTGGACTTCATTTGATATGGATTTTCTGCGAAACAAAAAACATGCAACAAACAGGAACTGACACTGGGCACTGGATCAATATGTTAGTCCCAAAAAGTAGTATAAAAAGTTGCCAAAAGTATATGAAAGTTGTAGAATATTGGCATGAAACAATCAGAAATTATAGATACGATGGATTCGTATCACTAAGCCCCCGAGTATGGGTGAGGCCCGCACTCGGAATTGTAAATGAGAACAATGATGGTCCTATCCATCTTAGTAATGATGGTCCTGTCCATCTTAGTGTCCGAGTGTAGAGGATGTCTCACTCGAAACGGTTCTTAGGCAATGCGGGGTCGCAGCTAAGCATTTTACACCCACTGGGAGTGACAAAGGAGATTGATTCACCGGAGTGAAAAGAGTTAAATTTTGACAAAACATAAAGAAACGAAACTTTATTCATCGAGATCACTCGGATTCATTATTGAAATAGCAAACTAAAGTAGTCGCGTTCTATGTGTAGAACTTGCGAAGTAGATCCGTGTTCCAAGTTCGGGGCTCTTCTACGCCATCTTTGATGTGGTAGAGCCGGTAGGCTCCATTGTTCAAGACTTTGGAGATTGCATACGGCCCCTGCCACAGAGGCGCAAGCTTGTGGGGTCTTTGTTGGTCCAGTCGGAGAACAAGATCTCCTTCCTGAAAAGCTCGGCCCTTGACTTGTCTGTCATGGTAACGCCTTAGATCCTGCTGATAGAGCATCGATCTGATGAGGGCCAGCTCTCTCTCTTCCTCCAAGAGGTCAAGACCGTCTTGTTGTGCTGCTTCAGCTTCAGCTTCGTCATATTGTTCCACTCGGGGGGAATTGTGCTGAAGATCACTCGGCAGCACGGCTTCTGATCCGTACACCATGAAGAAAGGAGTGCATTTGTAGAGCGGTTTGGAGTTGTCCGAATGCCCCATAACACGGATGGCAGCTCTTCAACCCAAGCCCCTGCAGCATATTTTAGGTCTCTCATCAATCGGGGTTTCAAACCTTGGAGGATCATTCCATTTGCTCGTTCTGCCTGCCCATTTGACTGCGGGTGAGCCACCGAGGCATAATTAACCCGAGTGCCTTGAGAGAAGAAAAACTCACGGAACTCGTCTGAGTCGAAGTTCTTCCCATTATCTGTGATAATGTCATGCGGCACGCCAAATCTGAAGATGATCTGCCAAATGAAACTGACGGACGTACCCGAATCCAAGCTCTTGATGGGCTTCGCTTCAACCCATTTGGTGAACTTGTCAACCGCCACAAGCAGGTGGGTGAATCCACTCGTCCCAGTCCGAAGAGGACCGACCATATCTAGGCCCCATACTGCGAACGGACAGGTGAGCGGGATCGTCTTCAGCGTGGACGCGGGCTTGTGGGACTTATTTTTGTAGAACTGACATCCGATGCACAGGTCGACCAAATCTCTTGCTGCTTCATTGGCTCGGGGCCAATAGAAACCTGCTCGGAAAGCCTTAGCAACCAATGTCCGAGAGGACGCGTGATGGCCGCAAGTTCCCGAGTGGATCTCGTGTAAGATCTGCAGCCCTTCCTCTGGGGAAATGCATTTCTGGGTGACTCCTGTAGTGCTTTTCTTGTATAACTGGTCCCCCCAAAACTTCAAATGACTTGGATCGACGGACGATTCGGCGAGCTTCTTCTTCATCTTTGGGGAGTTCTTGCCGGAGCAAGTATGCGAAATAGGGTTGAGTCCACTCGGGAGTGATTACCAGCATCTCATGGACTAGATCAACTACGGCCGGGACGTCAACCTCAGTCGGATTAGATGGACCGACTGCTTGTGGGGGATCCTCTGTGAAAGGATCTTCTGCAATCGTTGGGGCACGTAGATGTTCAAGGAATATGTCCTTAGGGACTGCTCGCCGAGTGGACCCAATCTTTGCCAGGTTGTCTGCTGCCAGATTCTTTGCGCGAGGAATGTGATGCAGCTCCAAACCTTCAAAATTCTTCTCCAGCTTTCTGACCGCGTTACAGTAACCGGTCATAGCTGGGCTCCGAATGTCCCACTCTTTCATCACTTGGTTGACAACAAGGTCCGAATCGCCGTAAACCATCAAACGACGGATGCCGAGTGATATGGCCATGCAGAGCCCATACAGAAGGGCTTCGTATTCGGCCTCATTGTTTGATGAATCCAAATGGATTTGGAGGACATAGTTCAGCCAGTCTCCTTTGGGAGAAACAAGAACCACGCCAGCCCCCGAGCCATTGAGCATCTTGGATCCGTCAAAGAACATAGTCCAGTGCTCGGGGACACTCGGAATTGGCTGCTCTTGCTCTATGCATTCAGCCATGAAATCAACTAATGCCTGGGACTTGATAGCTTTCTTGGCATCAAACTTGATCTCCAACGGAAGGAGCTCAATTGCCCATTTTGCCACTCGGCCAGCAGCGTCTCTGTTATGCAAAATCTCCGATAGGGGAGTGTTGCTAATGACCGTGACCGAGTGATCTTGGAAGTAGTGAACCACCTTTTTAGCAGTCAGGTAAATACCATAGACCAACTTTTGATAGTGTGGGTACCTTTGGTTGGAAGGGGTCAACACTTCTGAAATATAATATATGGGTCTTTGGACCTTGAATGTTTTTCCTGACTCTTCGCGCTCTACAGCAAGGACGGTGCTCACCACTTGGCTGGTCGCCGCGATGTACAGGAGTAAGGGTTCCTAGTTGCCCAGCAGCTAACACCGGCTGGGTGGAAAGCAATGCCTTGAGTTCTTCGAATGCGGCTTGCGCTTCAGGAGTCCACTTGAACTTATCAGACTTTTTCATCAATCGGTCGACAGGGAGCGCCTTCTCACCGAGTCTTGAGATGAATCGGCTCAAGGCCGCAAGGCAACCTGTCAACCTCTGCACGTCGTGTAAGCGCTCTGGTTGATTCATTCGGACTATGGCGCCGATTTTATTCGGATTAACGTCGATCCCTCGTTCGAAAACGAGAAAACTGAGTAACTTTTCGGCTGGCACTCCGAATGTGCACTTAGCTGGATTCAGCTTTATTCCGACGCGCCGTAGGTTCGCGAAGGTCTCAGCAAGGTCAGTCAGGAGGTCGGAACCTTTCCTAGAGTTGACCACGATATCGTCAATATAAGCCTCCACGTTTTGACTGATCTGCTTTTGCAAGCATTTCTGGATCATGCGCTGAAAAGTAGCCCCAGCATTCTTCAAGCCGAAAGGCATGGTGACATAGCAAAAACACCCGAATGGGGTGATGAAGGTCGTCTTTATTTCATCGGGCCCGTACATTCGGATCTGGTGGTACCCGGAGTACGCATCCAGGAACGACAGACGTTCACATCCGGCAATAGAGTCCACTATTTGATCTATACGGGGTAAAGGGAAATGATCCTTCGGGCAGGCCCGATTGAGGTGTTTGAAGTCAATACACATACGGAGTGATTTGTCCTTCTTCGGAACCAGAACGACATTCGCGAGCCACTCGGAGTGGTAAACCTCGCGAATGAACTCTGCGGCAAGGAGGCGAGCTATCTCTTGTCCGATCGCCTTGCGCTTCTCGACGGAAGATTGGCGCAAGTACTCTTGGACTGGCTTGGCCTTGGGGTCGGTTCGGAGTCGGTGCTCAGCCAGTCCCCTGGGAACACCAGGCATGTCAGACGGCTTCCATGCGAAGATGTCCCAGTTCTCACGGAGGAATTGGATGAGCTCGACTTCCTATTTCTCTCCGAGTGATGTGAAGATATTTGTCGGAGCAGCACTTGGATCACTCAGAAGAACATGGACATGCTTGGTCTCGCCGGCCGACTGAAAAGCCGATTCTGAAGCTGGCAGCTTTGACCTGAGCAGATTGGCCATGTCCACTTCTTTCTTGTACCCTTCGAGCTCGACTGGAAGCACCTGCTCATTGGCGATCTTGGAGCCCTGCTGAAGGCACTCTTCGGCGATCTTCCGGTCGCCAGTCACTGTGATCACGCCCTTAGGTCCTGGCATCTTGAGTTTGAGATACACGTAACATGGTCTGGCCATGAAACGTGCGTAGGTGGGCCTACCCAGGATGGCGTGGTAAGCACTGCGGAAGTCTACCACCTCGAAGGTCAACCTTTCCTTTCGGAAATTCTTTTCGCTCCTGAATACGACGTCCAGAGCGATTTGGCCGAGCGACTCAACCTTCTTCCCAGGGACAATCCCGTGGAAATGCATGTTGCTCTTGCTCAATTGAGACATCGGGACGCCCATTGCTTTGAGCGCGTCAGCATAAATTATATTGAGTCCGCTGCCTCCATCCATCAGGACCTTACGCAATCGGACGCCACCCACAGCCGGGTCAACGACCAGCGCCTGCCTCCCAGGGGTGGCTATGTGAGGCGGATGGTCGGACTGGTCAAAAGTAACAGGTGTCTTCGTCCAGTTGAGGTATTTGGTGGCAGTCGGAACTGCCATGTTGACCTCCCGATTGACAACCTTCAACTGCCTCTTGCTTTCGATGCCAGCGAAGATCATGAGGACTTTATCAACTTGTGGGTACTCGGGAGTACCTTCATCATCCTCGACATCACCTTTTTCACTCGAGGGCTCAGTGCCCATCTCCTGCTTGAGCAGGCGACATTCCCGAGTGGTGTGCTTCGGGAGCACAACGTTGCCTTCTTCATCTGTCTTGGTATGAATTTGGCACGGTTGGTCGAGAATGTTGGATTTGTAGTCGGACTTCTTCTTGGGAGTCCACTGTCGGTCTCAAAACCGGCGGATCTCGGGTAGGGGGTCTCGAACTGTGGATCTTGGATCGATGGGTAACAGGAGACAAGGGAGACGGTATTTACCCAGGTTCGGGCCCTCTTGATGGAGGTAAAACCCTACGTCCTGCTTTGTTTGTATTGATGATGGTGTATCGAGTACAGAGTTGATCTACCAGGAGATCATATGTAGTGGTCTAAATCCTAAGAGCTATGCTCGTATGATGATATGATTGTCCCTAATGACTAGCCTGGCCTCGACCTATATAACGCACCAGAGGCCTAGGATAACAAGAGTCCTAGTTGGCTACGTCGGTGGAGAGGAGTCCTTGTCTTAATCACCAAGTCTTGTGGAATCTTCCTCGTATGCATCATGGGCTGCCCGAAGTGGCCCATTAGTGAATCGTCATGGGGGTCCTCGGCCTGACCCATAGGCCAGGAGACGTCGCGGTGAGTACCCCCTAGTCCAGGACACCATCAGTAGCCCCTTGAACCGGTCTTCAAGTTGAGGACGCTCCTCGGTTCTTCCGAACAGTTCTTTGTCTTCGGTCGTCGGTCTTGGAAACTGGTTCAACAAATCTTCCCATCTTCGATCTTGAGGATCGCCAAGCTGAATCCAAAGAGTTCATACGTCGGGCATCCAAGGAGCCCCTTTAAGTTCTCGGCCTTTATCAATGCCTTGTAATTTTTACGCCATACTTCGGGGTCGAAGCGTTTCCCGTGCGGCGGTGTCCTCTTGCGCCCGAGCTCCAACGCCAAACTGCATCTGAGGTGTCTTTTTGCAGCCGAGCTCCAACCTTGATCGGCATCTGAGTGCCAATGACGGGCTGCGTCCGAGCTCCAACGCTGGTCGGCATCCGAGGTGTCATAAATTACCTCGGTCTCTGAAAATTTGAAGGACTTCGTCCGAGCTTAAATGCCGGAATAGTCTTTTATGGAGCCAGCCGTTCGCATCCGAGCTTTATGCCGGACTGCTTCCGAAGTGGTGCACTACCTCGGCCGTGGGCTGATTTTTTGCGGAATTTATCTCCGATTGCCGTAATTTATTTACTACGGAGATGCATAGCCAGTAGCCCTCAAGGTGTGTGTCGGCCTAAAACTCGAGATGCACCTGAAGGAAAAAAATAAAACCACTAATCCCAGTAGCCCCTAAGACTTAGGTCGATTTGCGAAATCGGCCTAAGGATCAAGTCCTTGCTCGGCAACATACTTTAGGAATTAAAAAGCGTTGTGCAGTAGCCCCAAGACTCTGGTTGGGTGCGGCCGACCAACCCGAGGATCATAATCTTGTCGGAAACTATTTTGCACTTAAATTTTCTGCATTGAATCGTCAATGTAGTAGCCCCCGAGCCTTAATTTGGGCACGGGTGGTCGAATTAAGGATCGATGTTTGTTTGACACAAACTTTGTTATGTTTGACATAATTTATGTGTAATGATTCTATGTATCCAAGTACTTTACATCATTAAAGCTCGAATCCGCATTGTACAAGACTTTGTTGACCGACCATCGGCTTCAAAATCCTCGGCTAGTAGCCGAGAAGTGTTTGTCCTACTTTATAAATCCTTTATAAGGGCAAAGATTTACGGCAAACAAGGCAATCCGGCCATACGGTTTTATAAACAAAGGTACGCGGAGAGATATGTTATATTACTATGTAAGAAACATCTTCTGGGAAAAATAGTTCATTTATAAGTTCCTTTTTCCCAGGATATCATGTTGATCATGATCGTGAAACCTCAACTCCAGTCAATGTGGGAGGAAAATATTGAGTATTTAGTTCGAGGAATGTTCCCGAACTTAGTTGTTTTTAATGAACCAAAATTTTCACTTCCGTCGTTGCCGACCAATTATATTCTTAAGATTGCTAGCTTTCGACTTCACCCAGTCTGAGGTACTAACCCGGATGACCCGGAAGTAACAATCACAGAGGTACTCCCTTTACCCCCTAGCCGAACAATCGGGAACGTAGGGGGTAAGCACAGGAGCCAGGCAACCCAGCTTGGCCAAGATCTTAAATCAAATTGATGCATATTTATGGCTTTATAACGATGATTACGGAAGGCAGCACTCGCATATTGAATACAAATGCTTTTATGCTATATACTATTTTGGCTCCTTTGTGACCGTTTATCATTTGAGAGTGGCCCATCGTTGGCTTCTACCCCTTTGTAGATGCTACGCAGGGTGTTTCCAGAGTAACAAGACAACCCTTAGCCGACGTCTCGGTGCCCGGAGGCGGTTGTGTTAGCGGAAACGAGGCAATCAGATATCTAGGCTTTATAACTTTCACTTAGTCACAGGAACATATGTTTGGGGGCAACTTAATAGCCCTCGGTATACGTCGACTCCTCGGATTATTCGAGGTCGAACCACCCACAACTTGGCCTTTTCAAGAAAGAGAGACCCTTCATTTTACTCGGATAACCTCGATCGGCTATATTTGGTTGAACACCGCCTGCGGTTCGCTGACCGATTTACGCTTGTTGTGACAGTCATCTTTTGGCTTTCTCCAACTGAGGCACTTAACCAGTTAAACCGGAAGTGACAATCGCAGTGGTTCTCCCTTTACTCGTTAGCCGAACAAAGTGGAAACATAAGGGGTAAGCACAGGAGTCGGGCAATCCAGCTATACACCAAAGACACAACTCAAAATTAATGCATATAAATGCGAAATACCGAGGACATTTTGCCGAGGACTGCATGGAGTACCTCGGTTTTTGGTGGGTTCGGTGTTAATCGCAGACTCCCTTTAATATTGCCGATGCGTGAAATGCATCTGGCGTTGTACTACGAGAGTTATGCTCGGAAATACCAAAAAACTTATGCCAAGAACTTTATGTTTAGATAAAAGAAAATTGTGCCAATCCGAAATTGGTCTAAAATTTAATTTGTGCTTCGGTCGTTTTTTAACATGATACATCCGATCTCCGGACTCCAATCGGGTCAGCCTTTGGCTTCAACCTCCATATCCCGAAGGCGAAGTGTTTCTCCGAGGCCTGTTTAGCGAACTAAACTCGAGCGGCTTTAAGAAGAAACCAGGCTATCCGGTTATTGACCACACACTAGTGTCGGAAAAAGGAGTAGACAACGACCAAGAAGAAAACACATTTATTATAAAATGGCTCATACAAATTTAAGAGCCCCCGGTTAAATCAGGTAAAGAAAATTTTAACAATTTTTTTTGTTTAACAAAAAATATAATGTTTGGTTGAACCAAACAAAAAGTAAGATTTCAAAGAGAGCTGAGCACGAAAGCGACTTAGCTGATTAATGTGCTCGGTGCGGTCCGAGGTTGTGGCGGGATGAAGACGTGGTCCTCGGCCTTGCCGAGGTCCCAGCCCCCAAACCCGAGGTAATCCAGCGAAGAGCTCGGGTCGAGAAGTGGCAACGCAACACGGTTGCTGCGGTGAGGCGAAGTCCCCGGTCCAGCCGAGGAAGTAGTTGGGCAGCGTGACGGTGAAGTCCCCAGTTATCATGAAAAAAGAAAGTGTTTTTAACAAACAAACTTTTTCATTTAACACAAATATAATGCTTGGTCGAACCAAACAAAAGTTAAAAATTGAAAAAAAGTTGAGCATGAAAGCGACTTAGCTGGTTAATGTGCTTGTGACGTGTGTCGAGCTTGTAGTGGGTCAAGGTCCCAGCCCCCCAAGTGGGTCACGAGGTAGCCGAAGAAGAGCTCGGCTTGATGAAGTGACAACACAACAATTCCGAAGGGCCGAGGAGAAACCCCCGCTCCAGTCGAGCAGACGGAGTAGTTCGGCAGCGTGACAACGAAGCCCTCACATCAGTCGACCATGTCGACGACACAATTTGGTTGAGGGAGGCGGGACGACAATGTAGGCACGCCATGGTGAACGCGTCACATAACCGAAGTCGAGTACCTGTGCACACAATATAGTGCAATCCAAGAGTAATAACAAATAAAGGTAATAATATATTCTAAAAAAAATCTTCTACTTAGTTAATTTAAGAGAAGCAGATAATTAAAGGAATATGGCCTGGGCGCCGAGGTGCCTGAGCGAAGAGTTCGGCTTGACGAAGTGGCGACGCTGCACGGTCGATGTGGCGAGGCGAAGTCCCCGGTCCATCTAACATGGCGAAGTTGGTCGGCTGGTGACGCCGAAGTCCCTGGAGCAGGTTGATGAAGAGATGGCAAAGCCCCTGGTCTAGCCGAGGTGATGGAGCAGGTCGGCTGGTGATGCCGAAGTCTCATGCCAGCCGAGGTGTCGAAGCAGGTCGACTGGTGACGCCGAAGTCTCATGCCAGCCGAGGTGTCGAAGTTGGTCGGCTAGTGACGCCAAAGTCCTCGGAGCAGGTTGATGAGGAGATGACGAAGCCCCCGGTCTAGCCGAGGTGACGAAGCAGGTCAGTAAGGTGAGGCTAGAGCCCCATGTCAGCCGACGTGTTAAAACAAGTCGGCGTGGTGGACGTCATCTTGAAAAAGCGACGGCGCAGCGATGCCGACGCATGTCGGAATTTGTGACGCGGTCAATGCTGGCTTGATGCAGCAACGGAGCACCCGACCCTTACAACCCGCGGATGACAAGCTTCTCTTGATGATTATTCAGCCCTCGTGATGCCGAACTCTTGGTCGGCTGACCGAGATGATGAGAAAATTTCCTTCAAAAAGGACGTCTGACAACCCGCTCATGAAAAAGATGAACTCGGGTCGGATTCGTTTTCACGCAGAAAATAGATCCAAAATTCGTTGTACTCATCGGATGTTTCGCGGAGTTTGGACGGTCGGATCGAGCTGAAATTTTGAGGGGTGATCGGCATAGGAATTCCATAGCCGATGAATGATGGGATTTTCCAACGGATGTCCGAGCTAGATACTGGACACCTCGCCCTAAACTCATCCAGATTTCCGTCCAGATTCGACAGGGCTCCGGGATATTGCAGATCGCCGGAGATTCCTCCATCGGAACGCGACGAAATTTTGCAGGGTTGTTGTAGATACAATTCCGCACAATTCCACCGAAGCAATCGTCAAAGCGAGGCTCGAGGAAACGGGGACGACGAACACAAATTTGCTGTCTAGAAAAAACTGCCGCCAATCTGTAGACGAGCCATCGTTCCTTCTGGCGATTCCACAGCGGAACTCTCAATGAAAGCACCAATGTCGGTGTCAAAACCGACGGATCTCGGGTAGGGGGTCCCGAACTGTGGATCTTGGATCGATGGGTAACAGGAGACAAGGGAGACGGTATTTACCCAGGTTCGGGCCCTCTTGATGGAGGTAAAACCCTACGTCCTGCTTTGTTTGTATTGATGATGGTGTATCGAGTACAGAGTTGATCTACCACGAGATCGTATGTAGTGGTCTAAACCCTAAGAGCTATGCTCGTATGATGATATGATCTATGATGATCTGATTGTCCCTAATGACTAGCCTGGCCTCGGCCTATATAACGCACCAGAGGCCTAGGATAACAAGAGTCCTAGTCGGCTACGTCGGTAGAGAGGAGTCCTTGTCTTGATCACCAAGTCTTGTGGAATCTTCCTCGTATGCATCATGGGCTGCCCGAAGTGGCCCATTAGTGAATCGTCATGGGGGTCCTCGGCCTGACCCATAGGTCGGGAGACGTCGCGGTGAGTACCCCCTAGTCCAGGACACCATCATCCACTCTTTCTTCTTTTTCTTCTGTTTCGGCTTGCCTTGGCCTTGCCCTTGCACGGCCGCCACCTCTGCCTTGCCGGAGGCGTCAGCCTTCCGCTTCTGATTCTTCCCAGCATTGCCTCCCGATTGAGGGGCGTTGCCAGTTCGAGCTTTGCCGCTACGGAGGCGGTCTTCTTCCTCGCCATTGGCGTACTTGTTCGCAATCTCCATGGCCCGACTGAGGGACAGATCCCCAGCTCGGCCAAACTTCAAGATCAACTCTTGATACCGAGTGCCTGCCTTGAGGGCGCACACGGCCTGATGTTCAGTCACATTTTCCACGGCATTGTGCAATGTGGTCCAGCGCTGAATGTACTCGCGGAGAGTCTCATTGCTCTTTTGGACGCAGTGCTGTAACTCAGTCAATCCACCTAGGCGCTTGTACGTGCCCTGGATTGTCTTGACGAACACTCGGGCCAAATCTTCCCAACAATAAATGCAATGGGCGGGCAACTGATTCAGCCACGCCCGCGCAGACCCTTCCAACATGAGCGGAAGGTGCTTCATCGCAACAAAGTCGTTGCCGCCCCCGATATGGACGGCAACTCGATAATCCTCGAGCCAGGTCTCCGGCTTGGATTCGCCGTTGAACTTCCCAATTCCGGTCACCAACCAATAATTGGGGGGTATCTCAGCCTCTCGGATGTATCTGCTGAAACACCCGAGACCGGGCACACCCCAGCCGCTCGCTCGATCTCTGTCATATCTGTTGCGATCAACCACTCGCTGAGTGATGTCAGACCGGGCATCGTAGCCTCTGTGCCGAACAGGGCTCCGCTCACGGTCCCTCCCGAGTGGGTAGCCTCCGTCATACGGACGTTGGCCACGCATGCCGCCCCTCGGAGGGGTGGTCCAACTAAAGTCGCAGTCGTCGCGCCCGCGCCCTCCGTGCAGACCTCTCGGAAGAGGAGTCCGTGGGTCCTTCCTTAGCGCGAGGGGACTGTGAGCCGACTGGACGGTGTCTGCCCGAGTGGACTCATTGCGAATGCGTTGGTGAGACTGTGATACCTTTGAATTTTGTTGAAGGGCAGTCTTCAGCAAAGCCTGGATTTGCCAAATGCCCTCACCGGCTGCCGAGTCAGACGGCTGGATTGAATCCGCAATCCGAGTGGCCGCGGCCAGATTCAACATGGGAGTGCGCATCACCGGGATGGTGTACGACCGATCCTTTGTGAATAGCTGACGGCGGCTATGGCTGGAGCTGGGAAGCTCTGTTGCCGCGCGCTCGTCGAGTGATCGGTGGAGCCGCTCGCGCTCAGCCAGGGTGGGTCGGCGCGCAGCCTCTAGGGCTATCTCATCCGGGGTATTTCCCGCAATGGGCGTCAGAAGGACCTGATCGTTCCTGCACCTGATTTCCTCCCGCTGCTCCCGAGTGAGGGGTCGGGGAACATAGCCGTCGGAGCTAGCGTTGTTGCGGTCGCCGTCCCGATCGCGGGTATCCCCCACAGAGTTCCCAGGAGGAGCAGTACCTCGGGCTGGGCCGGCCATCAGGACCTCCGCTATGTCTTCGCTGCTCTCGCGCTCTGCTGTATCGGAAGACTCGTCATCCGATGACGGGAAGAGGCAGTGGACGGACTCGTCGGCATCGAGTGCGGCCACTTGCTGGACTACGGCTTGAGCCACCATAGCGTGCTTGATCCAACGCTGCAGCCATGAGCGTCCGGAGCGCCTGCGACAAGCCGCAAGGCGAGTCGGAGAAGTCGGTCGATAAGGTGTAGACGGTTGTCGGAGGAGGACTCCGAACGTCGTCGCGCTGAAATGCACCGCGCCTCGGGTGGGCAGTGCCTCAGCATCCAGCGGTGCCTCCTGCAGCCACGCCGAATCGTCGACGGTGAAGCTAAGGGATCCGAAGAGGATCTTGCCGCCGAATGTGATCATGATGATCGGAAAAGTGGAAATTCCACCTGCGCCGGAATTCGCTAGACGCGCAGCCCCACGGTGGGCACCAACTGTCGTGGGAATGAACCTGACAATAGTACTAGGGGTACAAAAGGAGGGGCGAAGTCTAGCTACAGCGCAAGTGTGCACTCGGATGTGTACGAGTTCAGGCCTCACTCGGAAGTGCTAAAAGCCCTACGTCTTGAGCCCGGGGGCTTTGGTGTTTGCTTTAGGTATTAGGAGATTACACAGGGTCGGAACCCTTGCACTGGTGCCCGGGGGTGGCTTATATAGAGTGCGCCACCACCGGCCGAGGGCCATCATTAGGACAATAAATGCTAATGAAAGCTGCGTTACAGGAACGACTAATTAACTAGGCGTTACTAGTAACGGAGAGTTAACTTCATAACGAGTGACTATTCGAGTTCCACGGACGCTACGTCTTCTGAGTCGCCTGAGCTCCTATCCGACCGAGTGGCGCCGAGTAGTCCGAGTGGCTTGAGCGATCCGAGTGAATCGCCATATGCATCTGAATGCGTCTCTAGCCCAGGGGCTTTAATGATATTAAGGGACCATAGGTGGGCCCTAGATGTCAGGCCTGTGACCCTACCCATAGTAGGCATCCTCATCAATGACTATATGATATATATCACACATATAAGATATATTTGGTCATCCATATATACATACATAGTTTCAGAAAGAAGCATAGGCCATGTATCCAACATCATCGTGAAATATTAAACAAGCTAGAGAACACATAGGCTATTAAAAGAATCAATACATACATAGTTTCACATTGTTCATCAATACAAATCAAAACAAAAACTAAACACTAGCAGTCCATTAATGCCAACTTCCATGAAGTGAATCAAATCTGCAAAAATGGGAGTAATTAAGAAAGTTAGAAGAAGAAGAAGAGGAAGAAGAAGAAGAAGACTAGAAGAAGAAGAAGAAGAAGAAGAAGAAGAAGAAGAAGACTAGAAGAAGAAGAAGAAGAAAGAGAAGAAAAATAATAAGAAGAAAGAAAGAAGAAGAAGAAAGAAGAAGAATAAGAATAAGAAGAGGAGTAGAAGATGGAGAAAAAGAAAGAAGAGAAAAATATAGAATAAGAATATATTTTCTTCTTCTTCTCTCTTCTATCTTTTTATCCTTTTCCTTTTCCTTCTCATTCTTCTTCTTTTATTCTTTCTTTTTCTTCTCTTTCTTCTTCTATTCTTTCCTTTTCTCCTCTTCCTCCCTTTTCTTCTTCTTATTCCTTATTTGTGTCATTTTAGAGCTAACTTAGGTAATTATCCCATTTTAGAGCTAACTAAGCTTATTATGTCATTTAGGAGGAAATAGGGTAAGTATAGGTCATTATTGAGCTAACTTAGGTAATTATGCCATTATTGAGCTAACTTGGCTTATTATGCCATTTTGGAGGAAAACAAGCTAAGTATATGACATTTATGAGCTAACCAAGGTTATTATGCAATTTTTAACCTAAATAAGCTAATTATGTCATAAATGAACTAAATAAGCTAATTATGTCATTTTGGAGGATAATTAACTAAGTATGTCTTTTTTGGGGAAAATAAGCTAAGTGTGGCATATTAGGGTTAATTAGCATGTACGAAGATAAGTGTGCATTTGTTAAGCAAAACACTAGAAACTTACCGTCGTCGTCATCATGGAGGTGAAGCACCGGGGTTGCTCGGGACCGTTTCACCTGGAGAAGGATGCCTTGGAGAAGGGTTGTGCGATGCGGTTTGGGAGTTATGCAGCACCAAATATCATTTGCAATGTCTCGTTAGCATGATGACACTCAAATGTTAAGACTAGTAACTAATGACCATTCAAATGAAACTCACCATTCCCATCAAAGTAATGACTGGCATCGGTGGAGGGGTCTGACCGGTCTTCTCGCACACAGACTGCACATTTGGTTTTGACGAGTAAGTCATATTAGTTAGTAATGAAACGTACATTACATGCATGATTTGGCTAACATGTAGAAGAAACTTAACACAAGGAGCTCGTACATGGCCCAGTGAGCCACCTATTCCGTGCCCTCTCCTCCTCCAACAACCTAGTCGTCTTCGCCTCCGCGGCCAGTTCCTTCTCCGCCGCCACCCGGTCCCTCTGCTCCAGAAGCGTCTGGGTTGTCGCTCTCTCTTTCTTAAGAGCAGCCTGCAACACCACTCCTCATTAGGATTGTAATCATCGATGGCCGCACACACAATGTAATGGAGGAAAGATATCTGAGTCTATATAACTAACCTCGATGGCGAGATCGACTGACCATGGACAAGTCCTTATCTCAGGACATGAGCTCGTTTGGCGCGCCTTGATCTCCGGGAGAGTGAGAGGACAACGCATCAGTCCATCTCCAATGGCTAGCGAGCCATGGGGCCTCCCGCCACCAGCTATCATCACCAGCTCTGGATCAATAGGATGTTGGCTCGGGTTATAGTCCTCCCCTTTCATCGCCTTTGCCTCCTCGTTGTACCTCACGAGCTTGTGGTGGGAGGAGATGTTGGTGAAATTTTCTGGATGATCGAAGTCAGACTCAGAGAATGCCTTGGCCTTCTTGTATGAGGCAGTATGGGCCATGGCATAGAGGTCCTAATAAAGATAGTCCACGGAGGATAGATATCGTCAACCAGATAGTAACCCTAGGTGATTTGAGTGCCCGGGGCATCGTAGGATTTTGTAATTGTGTTGGGCATCTGCAAAGAAACATTTTTGTTTGCTTCCAAATCCCATCAGGGGTAAGCTATCCAAATCCCATCCAACATTCTAATGTGAAAATTTGTTTTGCTTTTTTTACATGATAGAATGGGTTCCTTGTTACCAGAATTGTATTTTAGGACGACTTCAGATTAAAAAAAATTGTGGGGCATTTCAGATTAATTCTACACACATTTGCTTAGTTATTTATTCTCCCAACTTGACGCCACAAAAAAGGCGTCCGCAGCTGCTTGATGGATGGTCACCAGTCTCTTGGGTTGTTCTAATGGTCTAAGTTGTCATCGCGAATTTGGTGGTGCCCGTGGTCTTCGGCCGTGTTGCTCTCGTTGGGGATTTCTTTGCGATGTAGCAGTGTAGGGGTTGGTGATCGTTATGTGTTGGGTATGGTTGTCGGGTTGATCGCGTGTTTACGAGGTTGCATGCTTCGTGAGTAGTTCACATGTGATTGATTTGTTTTGGTTTTCGTCTGGTCTTCCGTTCATTAACTGGGTAATTTTCTTCTGCTTAATTAATCAACGAGGCAAATCTTTGGCCGCCGTTTCGAGAAAAAAAAACTTGCACATTAATTGACAAGTGCACATTAATCTAAGTTCCTAGCACATTGTTCATGGCTTATCATGGGATTTTGATTAATTATCTGCTATTGTCGCTGAATGGTACTACTACCAGGAAGAGGATGGTAGTGCAAATTAGATAGACCTCTTTTTTTGTTCAGTAGTTTCAACCAATGGACATGCTATGTAATGTGTCTAGAAGATAAGATTCACATGCCGAAGCTTGGTAATGTATAAATAATTTTTCTCGTGAACTCCTCATCGCTGGCTATTAAATCATCTTCTATCGATGTGCAGCTGGAATTGTCTTCTTGCTTGATACTCCCTCTCTTTAGAGGGCTCAAATATGAAATCTCATCAATCAAGGTAGACTTTAAGTAGATGACATGAATAAACTGCCCAATAAAGTATTTCCAACTTATTCAACTCCCGAGACAATAAGTATAGCATCCTTCCTTTCATTGGACTTGCATAGTGCATGTACAATAAGATGCAAGCATGACCACTAATTTCCTCACTTTCATTAAATTTGGTATGAGACTCAAAGCTCTTTAACTCAATTGAAGTCAAAGTGTGCCTAGTATAATGGAATCTGAAATTTTTAAGATGAGCCCTCTAAACCAGAAAGGAGGGAGTACGATGCATTTGGCTGAAATAATCTTTTGTGCGTAGAACCAAGAGGAAGATCTGTCAGGATACGGGACCTAGTATCTTTCAGTTGTTTAGCGCTCCGTAGAAAAAGGATCGGGAGAAGTTAGCGATAGCAATCAGGAGGACTAGACCCTCGATCTAGTGCCGCCGTCCGCTCCCGTGCGGCGACGCCACACCGCACCGGGGCGTCTCCGCCTCCCTCCTCCAGTCCCCCGCCATCACTCTCCTCTCGGTTGTTGCCGGCGACGGCCTTCTTCTCGCGCGTCAGCTGCTCAAGATCGTTGCGGCGGCTTCGATCTTGATCTTCTCGGCAGTGATGGCGGACAACGACGGTTGGAGTGTGGTGGTGGGCTGTAGCCGTAGCGGAAGGTGGCGGGTTGTAGCCGCAGCGACAAGTGGCGACGTCGGTCATGTTGCAGCCGCTCAACCTCCAGTTCGCCTTCGGATCGCGTTGGCGCTCCCTGTCTTGAGCTGTATCATGCGGGCGCCCGGGGCGGCGACCGTAGGATTGGCGGTGGTGGTTATCTCCGCCGTCGGAGGTGGTCGTCCTGAGGCTGGGTGGTCGGATCTTGAGATCCGTCATCTAGTCCCGTTGCGAGTCAGGGAGACATAGTTGCCGATGAAAACTGAGCCGACGATGGCGTTTTGCGTCATTACCTTGATGAAGGCATCGCCGTGTAACTACTGTCGACCCAGTCGTGCTGCTCCGGGGAAACCCTAGGATTTGGTCTTTCAGATCGGACGATGGCGGCACTGCGGTGTCGTTGCTCTCTTGGGAGTATTGTTTGTGGATCAATGCTGGAAGACAGAGTCAGGAGGTGGAGCGGCTTCATCTTGTATGAAGCTTTGGTCACTACAAGAAATATGCTAACTTGCTACCATCACTATTGGTCACTGAATGGTCATTGTTTTCCATTTGTGACCTTTTTGTGACAAAAAACAAACGGTCAAAAGCTGAGCGTCTTTAATGGAAATTAACGACCTTTCTTCTGGAATGGTCGTAGACGTTTATGACCAAAAAAAAGGTCGTAGGTTTAACGACTAATTATTTTGGTCACTAGCAATCCGCCCACACCACGTCAGATCCACCGTGGCAAGCTGACGTGGCAGAATTACGACCAAATGAAAAGGTCATAAATTAGAATCAGCCCGGTCCATTCCGGCCGTCTACATGGGCCAAGCCCAATAATTCAGCCCATTTAATGTTTTTTTCTCTTTATTTTGCTTAGCTGCGTGGGCCTGGCCCAACAATTTGGCCTTTTATTTTCTGGGATGGAGCCTTTTACTGACCAGTTTTTTTTATTAGTCAACTTTTTTTGGGCCACATCCTTTTTATTCTAGTTCTTGTTTGGGCCTTGGCCTGGCCTAGCTTATACAGACTAGGTTTTTTTAAGTCAGCTCTTCTTTCAGGCCCAGGCCTTTTTAGCATAATTCTTGTTTGGGCCTCAGCCTTTTCAGAGCCCAGGTTCATATTTTGCATAACTTCACAAAATGCATAACTTCAAACAGCAAGATCCACATAACTATAAACACTACCTACAGACTGCAAAATGCTCCCAGGTTCATATTTCACAAGTGCTCCCAGGTTCACAAGTGCAAAATGCAACAAACTGCATAACTTCACAGGTTTAAAGACAAACCGGTTCACGACCTACTACGACATAACTTCACAGGTTCAAAGACAAACTGCATAAAACCAAAGAACTTCACAGCCATCAAACTGCTTTAGCTCCAAAGAGAGCCATCAAGTGGGCTAACTTCTCATCCTGTTCTTCAGACTTTTTCCGCACCAGCTCAAATTCTTTCTCGCGTGCAGCTTCAGCTTCTTCGGACTTCATCTTGATTGCCGCCAATTCTTCTTTCATCACTTCAGCTTGAAGCTCCGACCTCTCCAGCTTCTGCTCAAGATCACGAACATGAGCAGCCAAAGCAGCAGTTGCTTTGCCAGAGTTGTTCCTAGATGACTGGAGCCCAACATTCCTGAGGAATGTGCTTTGCTTGACTTCGGTCTTGAGCACTTCGTCAACAATTTCAAGAGCAGACTTTGGCTCTTCACCTTCTGGTACCGGCGCGTCCTTCCTTTTTTCCATCTCAAGCTAGCATATGGAGGAAAATGATAGACATTAGTGGCAGATCTATTTCACATTTTGCAAACCAAACCAAGCAAGAGAATCCAAACAAGAATGCCACCAAACCAGCACACGAAATGGATTATTTGAAGTAACCAAACCAGCACACAAAATCTATACGTAGATATTTTACTCAAACTCAAACAGAAGAAGATGATGACTAGTAACCTGAAAGCATTATTTGAATCTACACGTATATATTATCAATAACAGATTCATTATAACAAGTGTACACACTTATGTGATCTGGAGACATGCAATTGGAACAATATGATGGCTTCATTAAGCCTAGAATGGTGGTTCTATATAAGATGGCTTCCCGAGTGAGCCGATCATCAAACTAACATTCAGATCAATTTTCATCATATCATAAAAAATGCAACAAATAGCTACAGCAAATTCTGATATCTTTGTTGAGAACTATACAACAAATTCTGATATCTTTGTTGAGATACCAAACCTATCTTAGGCTCTAGCAAACAGCATCAAAGCATGGAACATAGTGTGTGTTCTTGCTGGCTGTGAATCAAACAGGGCTGAGGTCTCTAGACAAAAGTTTGAACTGGCTGGACAAAGCATGGAGTGACTTACTATAGCAATCTTGACTGGCTCCGAAAACCCGTGCTTCTTGCTGCTGTGGGTGGCCTTGAACAAGTCAATCGCAGACAGCTCCTCACCCTTACGCTCTTCTTTCTGAAATGTTTTTCAACAAAAATCAAAATGTTATTCAGCAAGAATCAGAAATGTTATTCAACGAGGATCAAACGGTAAGGTCTCTAGACAAAAGTTCTCACAGTGGCAAAAATGTGTGCTGTGTAGTGCCTGGAACCAGTTCTCTGTTGGTACACGACTTTTTCTCAATTCATCTTGTTCGACACACAGGTTTCCTACAAAAAAGCATACTGTCAGCATGATCTAGCACTAGCATATCATGTGCAGAACATAAAGCAGCAAACAAAGCATAGAGAAACCTTGTGTCTTGGGGTAGACTACATCTCCACCAGAGCTTGCCATTCACCGTCCGTCAGATCTGGCACCGGAGACTTGATGCTGACTTTGTTTGCTGCTACGGTATCAAAATACTTCTTCTTGATCTGATGGCGTCTGTTCTTTGAATTTTTCTGCAGAATATCTTTGTACGCGGTCTTGATGGTCTCCGAGTCCGTGTTCATCTCAAAATTTTCCTACCAAGACAACAAACAAGGTAGGAACAATATTAGTGATCATACGTAGGTGTAACAGAAAATTGATAGCACATTAACTACGAAACAAGTAGCTTACAGCAACTTTCCCAATGTAGTTCTCCAATAGACTAGCGTTTTTTTTGTATTCCTTGAAGTGAGGAAGAACCGGCAGATGGCTTCTTGCAACGAGTCCACACTCAGAAGCAAGCTTTGCTGCCTGCAGAGGATTCTCTGGACGCTTCATCCCTTCAGCAATTTGGATAGGCACCTTGGTACCAAACGACTTGGTGATTCTCTCTAGCCCTTTGCCCTTTCTAAGTCTAGGCTTGATAGTCATTGCATCTGAAAATGAAATTGAACTCATAAATTAGAAGAGAAATCGACAAATGCAGGAATGGTTCTGCTAAACAGGTAAGCGTACATGATCACTTCCATTTGGAAAATGCACTAGTAAAAGAGAGCATTGCAAAGGTGAACTTGCCTGATTGAAGCACAAGCTGCTGTTCTTCTTCACTGATGACAGCATTCCTGTCAATAGAAGGTGCAACAGGGCTGAGGTCTGTGTGGACAGTGCCTACTTCATCTATGCAGATAGTTCCTCCTTCATCTAGGTAGATAGTGCCTCTTTCATCCATGCGGGGAGTGGTTTCTTCATCCATGGGCGGAAACTCATCACCCATTTGCACCGAGCTCTCAGAGTCCATGCGCAGCGGACTTTCCTGATGGTCCGTCGCAGCCGCCATCTTTGCTTTCTGCCTTGTGACTCTATCAGGGGCAAGTTCATCAGGTTCCAGGATCCTCTTTGTTTGTCCTGGAGGTGGGGCCATCACCCTTCCTGGAGGCATTGCAGCAGATGTTTCTGAGCTCTTCCTCTTCTTGCTGACTTTCTTCTTGTTGAATGTCTTCTTAACACCAGGCCTCTTCATCCTAGATTCCTTCAGTGCCTCGTATAAATAGCACGAAAAAAAGCATTAGATCACAAGACAAATATGTGAGCACAAGGAAACACAGAGCATACAAGAACCCCAACCCTCCAAGCAAGACAGAGTTTGCACCTTAACAGTCTTCTGCACTACAACAACATCCACTTCCTCTCCATCAATAACTTCATCCACCTTAGGATTGTACTCTGGGTCATCATTGATAACTCCACTACCTTCTTGAACATCATTAGTTCTACCTTCTTGTACATCATTCGTTTTCCTAATCATTGACGCTATTGCACCGATGCCAAGGGACTGGAACATCCGATTGTTCCTCATCATATTTCTAGCCCTAACCTTCTCGTACTCGGTGAGAGGCTCTTCTTTGCATGATAAAGTAAACATAACTATTAGGTGAATGGTTGGAATGCATGGACAAACAGCCAAACATATCTTATGAGATTTTATTATCATTTAATCCTAGTTATTCGGGTAAGGAAGAGTAACAGCACACAGGCACAATTAAGCCAGCTTATTCAGATTACAGCAATACATTTCACTTAGCATATTAAGACACATATTTTATAAAACTGACAGTATAACCACAAGGAGCAAGTTGCATACCAACGGTTAGCCTCACGTTTGACCTTGTCATCCTTGCCATGGATGATCTTGAGGTGGTGCTTGCAAAATAGAATAAACAACAATCAGATACAATAGGGATAAAGTAAAATGATGCACTTATATCAATAAAGGAAAGCATTTGGACCAGCATGCACATACATGTAATACATGTGAAGCAAACTTGATGGATCAACAATATAGTGATGTAGTGTTATTAATTAAGCAAACATGTAAGTGCACTAAACAAGCATGCATGTACACTGGAAAGATATGAAGCATCTCTTAATATCTTCACTACATCAAGCAGGAGGTAGTAATGTACATCAAGAAATCTGCCTAGTGCCTCATATAAAGTACACAAGCAAGCAAGCAAAGTGCTAGTAGTACTGCTGATGCAAACCCTAACCTTATGTACGCTAGCAAGCAACTAAATTGAAGCAAACTATATATGTGAAGCAATGCATTAGCAGTAATATATGTGAAGCAAACTACATCAAGCTAAGTGAATTAAGGTTGTGGTACCAGAGGCAAGAACACAACTCACATGTATTACAAGTATATATAGTTGGATACAAATACAGTCCACACGAATTATACTTCAGCAAGGTGGATAAGCAAAAACAACTATTTACAAAAAATACTTTTATGTTTTAACTTGCAATTTTATCCATGTACATGCAATCATCTATAAGCAAATGAATTACTCAGCTGTTTTCCCTAATGGAGGCAAACTTATGCATTCATAGCAACTGATTGCCCAACAGTTGATGAATAAAGAAGCAAGCAGTGTTAACAATAATACTGGGCCTTGAAATCATGCTTATGTAGGCAATTTAGAAGATTTCTCCCTCAATGCAGGGCCCAACACATCATTGCCAACATTAATGCAACAGAAAATCAAACGATGACTGCACCCGAGCAGTCAATGCATCAACAAGCTTGTAAGATGTAACAACATAAAGAATAATGAAGCAAAGTGCTACAAGCAATCAAGTACATGTTGATACAAACCCTAGTAGCAAGCAAGCAAAGTGCATAAGTGCTACTAATACAAGCAAGCAAGCAAGCAAAGTGCTACTGATAGAAACAAGCATAGTGCTACTGATAGAAACAAGCAAGCAAGGAAGGAAATTGAAGAGCAGCAAGCAAGCAAGTACTGTTGATACAAACCCTAGTGCTTCTTCTCCAAGTGCTACTGATACAAGCAAGTACTGCTGATGGAAACCCTAATTAACCATGTATGCTAACAAGCAACATGAACCAGAGGGAGGTCATCCCCTAACATCATCCACTTCCTCATCCATCCCCATCCCCGTAGATCCATCCCCTAACATCATGCACTTCCTCTCCATCAACCTGAACCCTAACCCCATGAAGCAGACTACCAGAGGGGGATCGAACAAACCACCAGGAGGTCCTAACTCTAGATCGACCAGGAGGGGGATCGACAGAACCACCAGGAGCTCCTAACCCTAGAATCCATCCCATGAACATGAACAAGAACCACCAGGAGCTCCTAGATCGACCGAATCCTAGCCCTAGATCGACCAGGAGGGGGATCTACTGAACCCTAGAAGATCGAGGGGAAATGGATCGAGGGGAGAAGTACCTGCCGTCGTCGATCGTCGATGATGTGGATGATGTAGCCCCCGTCGTCGATGTAGTCGTAGCCGGGGCGGTCGATGTAGCCATCGATGTCGTTGATGTACCTGCCGTCATCGATGTAGCCGCCGTCGTCGAGGGGAGAGGGGAGGGGGGATTCGTCGTCGGGGAGAGGGGAGAGGGGCGGCGGGGCGGCGCGGAGCAGGGGAGGGAGTGGGGGAGGAGCGGAGCAGGGGCGGGGCGTTGCGGTGCAGGGGAGGGAGTGGGGGAAGAGCGGAGCAGGCGCGGGCGGCGCAGAGCAGGGGAGGAATTCGTCGTCGGCAGGGCGGCGCGGAGTGGGGAGGGAGAAGCTAGGTTTCGTCGGGGAGAGGGGAGGGGAATTTTGGGGAGTGGGGAGGGGATCCCGCGTGTTAGTGGGAGAGGGAGTGGTGGGTCCCGCCTGGTAGTGGGAGAGGGAGTTGAGGGAAATTTTGGGAGAGGGAAATTTTGGTGAAGGGAAAAATTTGGGGTGGGAGGCAAATTCTTTTGGGTTTGGAGGCAGAAAATTTTAGGGGTTTTTTTGTAAACTTTGTAGAAATAATGGTTAAAATCATACCGAATAGCTCAAGAAAACATCGGTATTCCAAGTTTAATATTTTTGCTAGTTGGTGGGCCATATTTGATGATGTGACGTGGAGGTCTCCCATTTTTTTGATTTTTTTTGAATTTTTTACGGTGTTTTGAAAATCCGGCCGATTTCGTCGCGGCGGCCGTCCGTGGCTAGGGGTTGAATCATGCAAAGATGTTGTCGATTCTTTGATGAAATGCCTTCCTGTGAAGCTAAAAATGATTTTTAGGAAAAATAACGGGCAAGCTATGGAGCACCCGCAGTTCAAATTTCAGCCGGTTCCAACTTAATCGGCCGAAGGTTGTCTGAATGGCCGGGAGTAGCTACGAGGGTCGGAAATGCATGATTTTTGGCGACCGTCCTTTAAATAGGGTCTACTTTGAGGTAGACATGGAATGGCGCCGTTTAGGATGACTCTCCTTGTAGCCGCTTCACGAAAAACACGTCTTTTTGGCATTCAGAAAATGAAAAATGGTTTTTTTGTGAAACAAGTTGGAACCTCTCTTTGGCAACATTCTTTTCCATCACAAGATGGAGGCATGTGCCAAATTTGGGCATATTATCACAAACTATTCAACGAATGTGGCCATATCATTGCTCGTTTGGCTTGAAAGCCATGAATCTTCCTTCATGGTAGGTCGTTTTTGAGAAAACTTTTTCAAGAAAACATTTGTTTTCCAAGTTTAATATTTTTGCTAGTTGGTGGGCCACATTTGATGATGTGACGCGGAGGTCTCCCATTTTTTTGATTTTTTTTGAATTTTTTACGGTGTTTTGAAAATCCGGCCGATTTCGTCGCGGCGGCCGTCCGTGGCTAGGGGTTGAATCATGCAAAGATGTTGTCGATTCTTTGATGAAATGCCTTCCTGTGAAGCTAAAAATGATTTTTAGGAAAAATAACGGGCAAGCTATGGAGCACCCGGAGTTCAAATTTCAGCCGGTTCCACCTGAATCGGTCGAAGGTTGTCTGAATGGCCGGGAGTAGCTACGAGGGTCGGAAATGCATGATTTTTGGCGACCGTCCGTAAAATAGGGTCTACTTTGAGGTAGACATGGAATGGTGCCATTTAGGATGACTCTCCTTGTAGCCGCTTCACGAAAAACACGTCTTTTTGGCATTTAGAAAATGAAAAATGTTTTTTTTTGTGAAACAAGTTGGAACCTCTCTTTGGCAACATTGTTTTCCATCACAAGATGGAGGCATGTGCCAAATTTGGGCATATTATCACAAGCTATTCAACGAATGTGGCCATATCATTGCTCGTTTGGCTTGAAAGCCATGAATCTTCGTTCATGGTAGGTCGTTTTTGAGAACACTTTTTCAAGAAACCATCGGTATTCCAAGTTTAATATTTTTGCTACTTGGTGGGCCACATTTTATGATGTGACGCGGAGGTCTCCCATTTTTTTGAATTTTTTTTGAATTTTTTACGGTGTTTTGAAAATCCGGCCGATTTCGTCGCGGCGGCCGTCCGTGGTTAGGGGTTGAATCATGCAAATATGTTGTCGATTCTTTGATGAAATGCCTTCCTTTGAAGCTAAAAATGATTTTTAGGAAAATAACGGGCAAGCTATGGAGCACCCGCAGTTCAAATTTCAGCCGGTTCCAACCTAATCGACCGAAGGTTGTCTGAATGGCCGGGAGTAGCTACGAGGGTCGGAAATGCATGATTTTTGGCGACCGTCCTTAAAATAGGGTCTACTTTGAGGTAGACATGGAATGGCGCCGTTTAGGATGACTCTCCTTGTAGCCGCTTCACGAAAAACACATCTTTTGGGCATTCAGAAAATGAAAAATGGTTTTTTTGTGAAACAAGTTGGAACCTCTCTTTGGCAACATTGTTTTCCATCACAAGATGGAGGCATGTGCCAAATTTGGTCATATTATCACAAACTATTCAACGAATGTGGCCATATCATTGCTCGTTTGGCTTGAAAGCCATGAATCTTCGTTCATGGTAGGTCGTTTTTGAGAACACTTTTTCAAGAAAACATCGGTATTCCAAGTTTAATATTTTTGCTACTTGGTGGGCCACATTTTATGATGTGACGCGGAGGTCTCCCATTTTTTTGATTTTTTTTGAATTTTTTACGGTGTTTTGAAAATCCGGCCGATTTCGTCGCGGCGGCCGTCCGTGGCTAGGGGTTGAATCATGCAAAGATGTTGTCGATTCTTTGATGAAATGCCTTCCTTTGAAGCTAAAAATGATTTTTAGGAAAATAACGGGCAAGCTATGGAGCACCCGCAGTTCAAATTTCAGCCGGTTCCAACTTAATCGACCGAAGGTTGTCTGAATGGCCGGGAGTAGCTACGAGGGTCGGAAATGCATGATTTTTGGCGACCGTCCTTAAAATAGGGTCTACTTTGAGGTAGACATGGAATGGCGCCGTTTAGGATGACTCTCCTTGTAGCCGCTTCACGAAAAACACGTCTTTTGGGCATTCAGAAAATGAAAAATGGTTTTTTTGTGAAACAAGTTGGAACCTCTCTTTGGCAACATTGTTTTCCATCACAAGATGGAGGAATGTGCCAAATTTGGTCATATTATCACAAACTATTCAACGAATGTGGCCATATCATTGCTCGTTTGGCTTGAAAGCCATGAATCTTCGTTCATGGTAGGTCGTTTTTGAGAACACTTTTTCAAGAAAACATCGGTATTCCAAGTTTAATATTTTTGCTAGTTGGTGGACCACATTTGATAATGTGACGCGGAGGTCTCCCATTTTTTTGATTTTTTTTTAATTTTTTACGGTGTTTTGAAAATCCGGCCGATTTCGTCGCGGCAGCCGTCCGTGGCTAGGGGTTGAATCATGCAAAGATGTTGTCGATTCTTTGATGAAATGCCTTCCTGTGAAGCTAAAAATGATTTTTAGGAAAAATAACGGGCAAGCTATGGAGCACCCCCAGTTCAAATTTCAGCCGGTTCCACCTGAATCGGTCGAAGGTTGTCTGAATGGTCGGGAGTAGCTACGAGGGTCGGAAATGCATGATTTTTGGCGACCGTCCGTAAAATAGGGTCTACTTTGAGGTAGACATGGAATGACGCCATTTAGGATGACTCTCCTTGTAGCCGCTTCACGAAAAACACGTCTTTTTGGCATTCAGAAAATGAAAAATGGTTTTTTTTGTGAAACAAGTTGGAACCTCTCTTTGGCAACATTGTTTTCCATCACAAGATGGAGGCATTTGCCAAATTTGGGCATATTATCACAAACTATTCAACGAATGTGGCCATATCATTGCTTGTTTGGCTTGAAAGCCATGAATCTTCGTTCATGGTAGGTCGTTTTTGAGAACACTTTTTCAAGAAAACATCGGTATTCCAAGTTTAATATTTTTGCTAGTTGGTGGGCCACATTTGATGATGTGACGCGGAGGTCTCCCATTTTTTTGATTTTTTTTAATTTTTTACGGTGTTTTGAAAATCCGGCCGATTTCGTCGCGGCGGCCGTCGGTGGCTAGGGGTTGAATCATGCAAAGATGTTGTCGATTCTTTGATGAAATGCCTTCCTGTGAAGCTAAAAATGATTTTTAGGAAAAATAACGGGCAAGCTATGGAGCACCCGCAGTTCAAATTTCAGCCGGTTCCACCTGAATCGGTCGAAGGTTGTCTAAATGGCTGGGAGTAGCTACGAGGGTCGAAAATGCATGATTTTTGGCGACCGTCCGTAAAATAGGGTCTACTTTGAGGTAGACATGGAATGGCGCCATTTAGGATGACTCTCCTTGTAGCCGCTTCATGAAAAACACGTTTTTTGGCATTCAGAAAATGAAAAATGTTTTTTTGTGAAACAAGTTGGAACCTCTCTTTGGAAACATTGTTTTCCATCACAAGATGGAGGCATGTGCCAAATTTGGGCATATTATCACAAACTATTCAACGAATGTGGCCATATCATTGCTCGTTTGGCTTGAAAGCCATGAATCTTCGTTCATGGTAGGTCGTTTTTGAGAACCCTTTTTCAAGAAAACATCTGTATTCCAAGTTTAATATTTTTGCTAGTTGGTGGGCCACATTTGATGATGTGACGCGGAGGGCTCCCAGTTTTTTTATTTTTTTCGAATTTTTTACGGTGTTTTGAAAATCCGGCCGATTTCGTCGCGGCGGCCGTCCGTGGCTAGGGGTTGAATCATGCAAAGATGTTGTCGATTCTTTGATGAAATGCCTTCCTGTGAAGCTAAAAATGATTTTTAGGAAAAATAACGGGCATGCTATGGAGCACCCGCAATTCAAATTTCAGCCGGTTCCACCTGAATCGGTCGAAGGTTGTCTGAATGGCCGGGAGTAGCTACGAGGGTCGGAAATGCATGATTTTTGGCGACCGTCCGTAAAATAGGGTCTACTTTGAGGTAGACATGGAATAGCGCCATTTAGGATGACTCTCCTTGTAGCGGCTTCATGAAAAACACGTCTTTTTGGCATTCAGAAAATGAATTTTTTTTTTGTGAAACAAGTTGGAACCTCTCTTTGGCAACATTGTTTTCCATCACAAGATGGAGGCATGTGCCAAATTTGGGCATATTATCACAAACTATTCAACGAATGTGGCCATATCATTGCTTGTTTGGCTGGAAAGCCATGAATCTTCGTTCATGGTAGGTCGTTTTTTATAACACTTTTTCAAGAAAACGTTGGTATTCAAAGTTTAATATTTTTGCTAGTTGGTGGGCCACATTTGATGATGTGACGCAGAGGTCTCCCATTTTTTTGATTTTTTTTGAATTTTTTACGGTGTTTTGAAAATCCGGCCGATTTCGTCGCGGCGGCCGTCCGTGGCTAGGGGTTGAATCATGCAAAGATGTTGTCGATTCTTTGATGAAATGCCTTCCTGTGAAGCTAAAAATGATTTTTAGGAAAAATAACGGGCAAGCTATGGAGCACCCGCAGTTCAAATTTCAGCCGGTTCCACTTGAATCGGTCGAAGGTTGTCTGAATGGCCGGGAGTAGCAACGAGGGTCGGAAATGCATGATTTTTGGCGACTGTCCGTAAAATAGGGTCTACTTTGAGGTAGACATGGAATGGCGCCATTTAGGATGACTCTCCTTGTAGCCGCTTCACGAAAAACACGTCTTTTTGGCATTCAGAAATTGAAAAATGTTTTTTTTGTGAAACAAGTTGGAACCTCTCTTTAGCAACGTTGTTTTCCATCACAAGATGGAGGCATGTGCCAAATTTGGGCATATTATCACAAACTATTCAACGAATGTGGCCATATCATTGCTTGTTTGGCTTGAAAGCCATGAATCTTTGTTCATGGTAGGTCGTTTTTTAGAACACTTTTTCAAGAAAACATCGGTATTCAAAGTTTAATATTTTTGCTAGTTGGTGGGCCACATTTGATGATGTGACACGGAGGTCTCCCATTTTTTTGATTTTTTTTGAAATTTTTACGGTGTTTTGAAAATCCGGCCGATTTCGTCGCGGCGGCCGTCCGTGGCTAGGGGTTGAATCATGCAAACATGTTGTCGATTCTTTGATGAAATGCCTTCCTATGAAGCTAAAAATGATTTTTAGGAAAAATAACGGGCAAGCTATGGAGCAGCCGCAGTTATAATTTCAGCCGGTTCCACCTGAATCGGTCGAAGGTTGTCTGAATGGCCGGGAGTAGCTACGAGGGTCGTAAATGGATGATTTTTGGCGACCGTCCGTAAAATAGGGTCTGCTTTGAGGTAGACATGGAATGGCGCCATTTAGGATGACTCTCCTTGTAGCCGCTTCATGAAAAACACGTCTTTTTGGCATTATGAAAATGAAAAATGGTTTTTTTTTGTGAAACAAGTTGGAACCTCTCTTTGGCAACATTGTGTTCCATCACAAGATGGAGGCATGTGCCAAATTTGGGCATATTATGACAAACTATTCAACGAATGTGGCCATATCATTGCTCGTTTTTCTTGAAAGCCATGAATCTTCGTTCATGGTAGGTCGTTTTTGAGAACACTTTTTCAAGAAAACATCGGTATTCCAAGTTTAATATTTTTGCTAGTTGGTGGGCCACATTTGATGATGTGACGCGGAAGTCTCGCATTTTTTTGATTTTTTTTGAATTTTTTACTGTTTTTTGAAAATCCGGCCGATTTCGTCGCGGCGGCCGTCCGTGGCTAGGGGTTGAATCATGCAAAGATGTTGTCGATTCTTTGATGAAATGCCTTCCTGTGAAGCTAAAAATGATTTTTAGGAAAATAACGGGCAAGCTATGGAGCACCCGCAGTTCAAATTTCAGCCGGTTCCAACTTAATCGACCGAAGGTTGTCTGAATGGCCGGGAGTAGCTACGAGGGTCGGAAATGCATGATTTTTGGCGACCGTCCTTAAAATAGGGTCTACTTTGAGGTAGACATGGAATGGCGCCGTTTAGGATGACTCTCCTTGTAGCCGCTTCACGAAAAACACGTCTTTTGGGCATTCAGAAAATGAAAAATGGTTTTTTTGTGAAACAAGTTGGAACCTCTCTTTGGCAACATTGTTTTCCATCACAAGATGGAGGCATGTGCCAAATTTGGTCATATTATCACAAACTATTCAACGAATGTGGCCATATCATTGCTCGTTTGGCTTGAAAGCCATGAATCTTCGTTCATGGTAGGTCGTTTTTGAGAACACTTTTTCAAGAAAACATCGGTATTCCAAGTTTAATATTTTTGCTAGTTGGTGGACCACATTTGATAATGTGACGCGGAGGTCTCCCATTTTTTTGATTTTTTTTTAATTTTTTACGGTGTTTTGAAAATCCGGCCGATTTCGTCGCGGCAGCCGTCCGTGGCTAGGGGTTGAATCATGCAAAGATGTTGTCGATTCTTTGATGAAATGCCTTCCTGTGAAGCTAAAAATGATTTTTAGGAAAAATAACGGGCAAGCTATGGAGCACCCCCAGTTCAAATTTCAGCCGGTTCCACCTGAATCGGTCGAAGGTTGTCTGAATGGTCGGGAGTAGCTACGAGGGTCGGAAATGCATGATTTTTGGCGACCGTCCGTAAAATAGGGTCTACTTTGAGGTAGACATGGAATGACGCCATTTAGGATGACTCTCCTTGTAGCCGCTTCACGAAAAACACGTCTTTTTGGCATTCAGAAAATGAAAAATGGTTTTTTTTGTGAAACAAGTTGGAACCTCTCTTTGGCAACATTGTTTTCCATCACAAGATGGAGGCATTTGCCAAATTTGGGCATATTATCACAAACTATTCAACGAATGTGGCCATATCATTGCTTGTTTGGCTTGAAAGCCATGAATCTTCGTTCATGGTAGGTCGTTTTTGAGAACACTTTTTCAAGAAAACATCGGTATTCCAAGTTTAATATTTTTGCTAGTTGGTGGGCCACATTTGATGATGTGACGCGGAGGTCTCCCATTTTTTTGATTTTTTTTAATTTTTTACGGTGTTTTGAAAATCCGGCCGATTTCGTCGCGGCGGCCGTCGGTGGCTAGGGGTTGAATCATGCAAAGATGTTGTCGATTCTTTGATGAAATGCCTTCCTGTGAAGCTAAAAATGATTTTTAGGAAAAATAACGGGCAAGCTATGGAGCACCCGCAGTTCAAATTTCAGCCGGTTCCACCTGAATCGGTCGAAGGTTGTCTAAATGGCTGGGAGTAGCTACGAGGGTCGAAAATGCATGATTTTTGGCGACCGTCCGTAAAATAGGGTCTACTTTGAGGTAGACATGGAATGGCGCCATTTAGGATGACTCTCCTTGTAGCCGCTTCATGAAAAACACGTTTTTTGGCATTCAGAAAATGAAAAATGTTTTTTTGTGAAACAAGTTGGAACCTCTCTTTGGAAACATTGTTTTCCATCACAAGATGGAGGCATGTGCCAAATTTGGGCATATTATCACAAACTATTCAACGAATGTGGCCATATCATTGCTCGTTTGGCTTGAAAGCCATGAATCTTCGTTCATGGTAGGTCGTTTTTGAGAACCCTTTTTCAAGAAAACATCTGTATTCCAAGTTTAATATTTTTGCTAGTTGGTGGGCCACATTTGATGATGTGACGCGGAGGGCTCCCAGTTTTTTTATTTTTTTCGAATTTTTTACGGTGTTTTGAAAATCCGGCCGATTTCGTCGCGGCGGCCGTCCGTGGCTAGGGGTTGAATCATGCAAAGATGTTGTCGATTCTTTGATGAAATGCCTTCCTGTGAAGCTAAAAATGATTTTTAGGAAAAATAACGGGCATGCTATGGAGCACCCGCAATTCAAATTTCAGCCGGTTCCACCTGAATCGGTCGAAGGTTGTCTGAATGGCCGGGAGTAGCTACGAGGGTCGGAAATGCATGATTTTTGGCGACCGTCCGTAAAATAGGGTCTACTTTGAGGTAGACATGGAATAGCGCCATTTAGGATGACTCTCCTTGTAGCGGCTTCATGAAAAACACGTCTTTTTGGCATTCAGAAAATGAATTTTTTTTTTGTGAAACAAGTTGGAACCTCTCTTTGGCAACATTGCTTTCCATCACAAGATGGAGGCATGTGCCAAATTTGGGCATATTATCACAAACTATTCAACGAATGTGGCCATATCATTGCTTGTTTGGCTGGAAAGCCATGAATCTTCGTTCATGGTAGGTCGTTTTTTATAACACTTTTTCAAGAAAACGTTGGTATTCAAAGTTTAATATTTTTGCTAGTTGGTGGGCCACATTTGATGATGTGACGCAGAGGTCTCCCATTTTTTTGATTTTTTTTGAATTTTTTACGGTGTTTTGAAAATCCGGCCGATTTCGTCGCGGCGGCCGTCCGTGGCTAGGGGTTGAATCATGCAAAGATGTTGTCGATTCTTTGATGAAATGCCTTCCTGTGAAGCTAAAAATGATTTTTAGGAAAAATAACGGGCAAGCTATGGAGCACCCGCAGTTCAAATTTCAGCCGGTTCCACTTGAATCGGTCGAAGGTTGTCTGAATGGCCGGGAGTAGCAACGAGGGTCGGAAATGCATGATTTTTGGCGACTGTCCGTAAAATAGGGTCTACTTTGAGGTAGACATGGAATGGCGCCATTTAGGATGACTCTCCTTGTAGCCGCTTCACGAAAAACACGTCTTTTTGGCATTCAGAAATTGAAAAATGTTTTTTTTGTGAAACAAGTTGGAACCTCTCTTTAGCAACGTTGTTTTCCATCACAAGATGGAGGCATGTGCCAAATTTGGGCATATTATCACAAACTATTCAACGAATGTGGCCATATCATTGCTTGTTTGGCTTGAAAGCCATGAATCTTTGCTCATGGTAGGTCGTTTTTTAGAACACTTTTTCAAGAAAACATCGGTATTCAAAGTTTAATATTTTTGCTAGTTGGTGGGCCACATTTGATGATGTGACACGGAGGTCTCCCATTTTTTTGATTTTTTTTGAAATTTTTACGGTGTTTTGAAAATCCGGCCGATTTCGTCGCGGCGGCCGTCCGTGGCTAGGGGTTGAATCATGCAAACATGTTGTCGATTCTTTGATGAAAGGCCTTCCTATGAAGCTAAAAATGATTTTTAGGAAAAATAACGGGCAAGCTATGGAGCAGCCGCAGTTATAATTTCAGCCGGTTCCACCTGAATCGGTCGAAGGTTGTCTGAATGGCCGGGAGTAGCTACGAGGGTCGTAAATGGATGATTTTTGGCGACCGTCCGTAAAATAGGGTCTGCTTTGAGGTAGACATGGAATGGCGCCATTTAGGATGACTCTCCTTGTAGCCGCTTCATGAAAAACACGTCTTTTTGGCATTATGAAAATGAAAAATGGTTTTTTTTTGTGAAACAAGTTGGAACCTCTCTTTGGCAACATTGTGTTCCATCACAAGATGGAGGCATGTGCCAAATTTGGGCATATTATGACAAACTATTCAACGAATGTGGCCATATCATTGCTCGTTTTTCTTGAAAGCCATGAATCTTCGTTCATGGTAGGTCGTTTTTGAGAACACTTTTTCAAGAAAACATCGGTATTCCAAGTTTAATATTTTTGCTAGTTGGTGGGCCACATTTGATGATGTGACGCGGAAGTCTCGCATTTTTTTGATTTTTTTTGAATTTTTTACTGTTTTTTGAAAATCCGGCCGATTTCGTCGCGGCGGCCGTCCGTGGCTAGGGGTTGAATCATGCAAAGATGTTGTCGATTCTTTGATGAAATGCCTTCCTGTGAAGCTAAAAATGATTTTTAGGAAAAATAACGGGCAAGCTATGGAGCACCCGCAGTTCAAATTTCAGCCGGTTCCACCTGAATCGGTCGAAGGTTGTCTGAATGGCCGGGAGTAGCTACGAGGGTCGGAAATGCATGATTTTTTGCGACCGTCCTTAAAATAGGGTCTACTTTGAGGTAGAAATGGAATGGCGCCGTTTAGGATGACTCTCCTTGTAGCCGCTTCACGAAAAACACGTCTTTTTGGCATTCAAAAATGAAAAATGTTTTTTTTTGTGAAACAAGTTGGAACCTCTCTTTGGCAACATTGTTTTCCATCACAAGATGGAGGCATGTGCCAAATTTGGGCATATTATCACAAACTATTCAACGAATGTGGCCATATCATTGCTTGTTTGGCTTGTCCGTAGCTAGGGGTTGAATCATGCAAAGATGTTGTCGAGTCTTTGATGAAATGCCTTCCTGTGAAGCTAAAAATGATTTTTAGGAAAAATAACGGGCAAGCTATGGTGCAGCCGCAGTTCAAATTTCAGCCGGTTCCACCTGAATCGGTCGAAGGTTGTCCGAATGGCCGGGAGTAGCTACGAGGGTCGGAAATGCATGATTTTAAGCGAACGTCCGTAAAATAGGGTCTGCTTTGAGGTAGACATGGAATGGCGCCATTTAGGATGACTCTCCTTGTAGCCGCTTCATGAAAAACACGTCTTTTTGGCATTCAGAAAATGAAAATTGGTTTTTTTTGTGAAACAAGTTGGAACCTCTCTTTGGCAACATTCTTTTCCATCACAAGATGGAGGCATGTGCCATATTTGGGCATATTATCACAAACTATTCAACGAATGTGGCCATATCATTGCTCGTTTGGCTTGAAAGCCATGAATCTTCGTTCATGCTAGGTCGTTTTTGAGAACACTTTTTCAAGAAAACATCGGTATTCCAAGTTTAATATTTTTGCTAGTTGGTGGGCCACATTTGATGATGTGACGCGGAGGTCTCCCATTTTTTTGATTTTTTTTTGAATTTTTTACGGTGTTTTGAAAATCCGGCCGATTTCGTCGCGGCGGCCGTCCGTGGCTAGGGGTTGAATCATGCAAAGATGTTGTCGATTCTTTGATGAAATGCCTTCCTGTGAAGCTAAAAATGATTTTTAGGAAAAATAACGGGCAAGCTATGGAGCACCCACAGTTCAAATTTCAGCCGGTTCCAGCTGAATCAACCGAAGGTTGTCTGAATGTCCGGGAGTAGCTACGAGGGTCGGAAATGCATGATTTTTGGCGACCGTCCTTAAAATAGGGTCTACTTTGAGGTAGACATGGAATGGCGCCATTTAGGATGACTCTCCTTGTAGCCGCTTCACGAAAAACACATCTTTTTGGCATTCAGAAAATGAAAAATGGTTTTTTTTGTGAAACAAGTTGGAACGTCTCTTTGGCAACATTGGTTTCCATCACAAGATGGAGGCATGTGCCAAATTTGGGCATATTATCACAAACTATTCAACGAATGTGGCCATATCATTGCTCGTTTGGCTTGAAAGCCATGAATCTTCGTTCATGGTAGGTCGTTGTTTAGTACACTTTTTGAAGAAAACATCGGTATTCCAAGTTTAATATTTTTTCTAGTTGGTGGGCCACATTTGATGATGTGAAGCGGAGGTCTCCCATTTTTTTGATTTTTTCGAATTTTTTACGGTGTTTTGAAAATCCGGCCGATTTCGTCACGGCGGCCGTCCGTAGCTAGGGGTTGAATCATGCAAAGATGTTGTCTATTCTTCGATGAAATGCCTTCATGTGAAGCTAAAAATGATTTTTAGGAAAAATAACAGGCAAGCTATGGAGCACCCGCAGTTCAAATTTCAGCCGGTTCCACCTGAATCGGTCGAAGGTTGTCTGAATGGCCGGGAGTAGCTACGAGGGTCGGAAATGCATGATTTTTGGCGACCGTCCGTAAAATAGGGTCTACTTTGAGGTAGACATGGAATGGCGCCATTTAGGATAACTCTCCTTGTAGCCGCTTCACGAAAAACACGTCTTTTTGGCATTCAGAAAATGAAAAATGTTTTTGTTTGTGAAACAAGTTGGAACCTCTCTTTGGCAATATTGTTTTCCATCACAAGATGGAAGAATGTGCCAAATTTGGGCATATTATCACAAACTATTCAACGAATGTGGCCATATCATTGCTTGTTTGGCTTGAAAGCCATGAATCTTCGTTCATGGTAGGTCGTTTTTGAGAACACTTTTTCAAGAAAACATCGGTATTCCAAGTTTAATATTTTTGCTAGTTGGTGGGCCACATTTGATGATGTGACGCGGAGGTCTCCCATTTTTTTGATTTTTTTTGAATTTTTTAGGGTGTTTTGAAAATCCGGCCGATTTTGTCGCGGCGGCCGTCCGTGGCTAGGGGTTGAATCATGCAAAGATGTTGTCGATTCTATGATGAAATGCCTTCCTATGAAGCTAAAAATTATTTTAAGGAAAAATAACGGGCAAGCTATGGAGCACCCGCAGTTCAAATTTCAGCTGGTTCCACCTGAATCGGTCGAAGGTTGTCTGAATGGCCGGGAGTAGCTACGAGGGTCGGAAATGCATGATTTTTGGCGACCGTCCGTAAAATAGGGTCTTCTTTGAGGTAGACATGGAATGGCGCCATTTAGGATGACTCTCCTTGTAGCTGCTTCATGAAAAACACATCTTTTTGGCATTCAAAAAATGAAAAATGTTTTTTTTTGTGAAACAAGTTGGAACCTCTCTTTGGCAACATTGTTTTCCATCACCAGATGGAGGCATGTGCCAAATTTGGGCATATTATCACAAGCTATTCAACGAATGTGGCCATATCATTGCTCGTTTGGCTTGAAAGCCATGAATCTTCGTTCATGGTAGGTCGTTTTTTAGAACACTTTTTCAAGAAAACATCGGTATTCCAAGTTTAATATGTTTGCTAGTTGGTGGGCCACATTTGATGATGTGACACGGAGGTCTCCCATTTTTTTGATTTTTTTTGAATTTTTTACTGTGTTTTGAAAATCCGGCCGATTTCGTCGCGGCGGCCGTCCGTGGCTAGGGGTTGAATCATGCAAAGATGTTGTCGATTCTTTGAAGAAATGCCTTCCTGTGAAGCTAAAAATGATTTTTAGGAAAAATAACGGGCAAGCTATGGAGCAGCCGCAGTTCAAATTTCAGCCGGTTCCACCTGAATCGGTCGAAGGTTGTCTGAATGGCCGGGAGTAGCTACGAGGGTCGGAAATGCATGATTTTTGGCGAACGTCCGTAAAATAGGGTCTTCTTTCAGGTAGACATGGAATGGCGCCATTTAGGATGACTCTCCTTGTAGCCGCTTCATGAAAAACACGACTTTTTGGCATTCAGAAAATGAAAAATGGTTTTTTTTTGTGAAACAAGTTGGAACCTCTCTTTGGCAACAATGTTTTCCATCACAAGATGGAGGCATGTGCCTTAATTTGGGCATATTATCACAAACTATTCAACGAATGTGGCCATATCATTGCTCGTTTGGCTTGAAAGCCATGAATCTTCGTTCATGGTAGGTCGTTTTTGAGAACACTTTTTCAAGAAAACATCGGTATTCCAAGTTTAATATTTTTGCTAGTTGGTGGGCCACATTTGATAATGTGACGCGGAGGTCTCCCTTTTTTTTGTTTTTTTTTGAATTTTTTACGGTGTTTTGAAAATCCGGCCGATTTCGTCGCGGCGGCCGTCCGTGGCTAGGGGTTGAATCATGCAAAGATGTTGTCGATTCTTTCATGAAATGCCTTCCTGTGAAGCTAAAAATGATTTTTAGGAAAAATAACGGGCAAGCTATGGAGCACCCACAGTTCAAATTTCAGCCGGTTCCAGCTGAATCGACCGAAGGTTGTCTGAATGTCCGGGAGTAGCTACGAGGGTCGGAAATGCATGATTTTTGGCGACCGTCCTTAAAATAGGGTCTACTTTGAGGTAGACATGGAATGTCGCCGTTTAGGATGACTCTCCTTGTAGCCGCTTGACGAAAAACACATCTTTTTGGCATTCAGAAAATGAAAAATGGTTTTTTTTGTGAAAGAAGTTGGAACGTCTCTTTGGCAACATTGTTTTCCATCAGAAGATTGAGGCATGTGCCAAATTTGGGCATATTATCACAAACTATTCAATGAATGTGGCCATATCATTGCTCGTTTGGCTTGAAAGCCATGAATCTTCGTTCATGGTAGGTCATTTTTTAGAACACTTTTTCAAGAAAACATCGGTATTCCAAGTTTAATATTTTTGCTAGTTGGTGGGCCACATTTGATGATGTGACGCGGAGGTCTCCCATTTTTTTGATTTTTTTGAATTTTTTACGGTGTTTTCAAAATCCTGCCGATTTCGTCGCGGCGGCCGTCCGTAGCTAGGGGTTGAATCATGCAAAGATGTTGTCGATTCTTTGATGAAATGCCTTCCTGTGAAGCTAAAAATGATTTTTAGGAAAAATAACGGGCAAGCTATGGAGCACCCGCAGTTCAAATTTCAGCCGGTTCCACCTGAATCGGTCGAAGGTTGTCTGAATGGCCGGGAGTAGCTACGAGGGTCGGAAATGCATGATTTTTGGCGACCGTCCGTAAAATAGGGTCTACTTTGAGGTAGACATGGAATGGCGCCATTTAGGATGACTCTCCTTGTAGCCGCTTCACGAAAAACACGTCTTTTTGGCATTCAGAAAATGAAAAATGTTTTTTTTTGTGAAACAAGCTGGAACCTCTCTTTGGCAATATTGTTTTCCATCACAAGATGGAGGCATGTGCCAAATTTGGGCATATTATCACAAACTATTCAACGAATGTGGCCATATCATTGCTTGTTTGGCTTGAAAGCCATGAATCTTCGTTCATGGTAGGTCGTTTTTGAGAACACTTTTTCAAGAAAACATCGGTATTCCAAGTTTAATATTTTTCTAGTTGGTGGGCCACATTTGATGATGTGACGCGGAGGTCTCCCATTTTTTTGATCTTTTTTGAATTTTTTACGGTGTTTTGAAAATCCGGCCGATTTCGTCGCGGCGGCCGTCCGTGGCTAGGGGTTGAATCATGCAAAGATGTTGCCGATTCTTTGATGAAATGCCTTCCTGTGAAGCTAAAAATGATTTTTAGGAAAAATAACGGGCAAGCAATGGAGCACCCGCAGTTCAAATTTCAGCCGGTTCCACCTGAATCGGTCGAAGGTTGTCTGCATGGCCGGGAGTATCTACGAGGGTCGGAAATGCATGATTTTTGGCGACCGTCCGTAAAATAGGGTCTACTTTGAGGTAGACATGGAATGGCGCCATTTAGGATGACTCTCCTTGTAGCCGCTTCACGAAAAACACGTCTTTTTGGTATTCAGAAAATGAAAAATGTTTTTTTTTGTGAAACAAGTTGGAACCTCTCTTTGGCAACATTGTTTTCCATCACAAGATGGAGGCATGTGCCAAATTTGGGCATATTATCACAAACTATTCAATGAATGTGGCCATATCATTGCTTGTTTGGTTTGAAAGCCATGAATCTTCGTTCATGGTAGGTCGTTTTTTAGAACACTTTTTCAAGAAAACACCGGTATTCAAAGTTTAATATTTTTGCTAGTTGGTGGGCCACATTTGATGATGTGACGCGGTGGTCTCCCATTTTTTTGATTTTTTTTGAAATTTTTACGGTGTTTTGAAAATCCGGCCGATTTCGTCGCGGCGGCCGTCCGTGGCTAGGGATTGAATCATGCAAAGATGTTGTCGATTCTTTCATGAAATTCCTTCCTGTGAAGCTAAAAATGATTTTTAGGAAAACTAACGGGCAAGCTATGGAGCACCCGCAGTTCAAATTTCAGCCGGTTCCAGCTGAATCGACCGAATGTTGTCTGAATGTCCGGGAGTAGCTACGAGGGTCAGAAATGCATGATTTTTGGCGACCGTCCTTAAAATAGGGTCTACTTTGAGGTAGACATGGAATGGCGCCGTTTAGGATGACTCTCCTTGTAGCCGCTTCACGATAAACACATCTTTTTGGCATTCAGAAAATGAAAAATGGTTTTTTTTGTGAAACAAGTTGGAACCTCTCTTTGGCAACATTGTTTTCCATCACAAGATGGAGGCATGTGCCAAATTAGGGCATATTATCACAAACTATTCAATGAATGTGGCCATATCATTGCTCGTTTGGCTTGAACGCCATGAATCTTCGTTCATGGTAGGTCATTTTTTAGAAAACTTTTTCAAGAAAACATCGGTATTCCAAGTTTAATATTTTTGCTAGTTGGTGCGCCACATTTGATGATGTGACGCGGAGGTCTCCCATTTTTTTGATTTTTTTTGAATTTTTTACGGTGTTTTGAAAATCCGGCCGATTTCGTCGCGGCGGCCGTCCGTGGCTAGGGGTTGAATCATGCAAAGATGTTGTCGATTCTATGATGAAATGCCTTCCTATGAAGCTAAAAATGATTTTTAGGAAAAATAACGGGCAAGCTATGGAGCACCCGCAGTTCAAATTTCAGCTGGTTCCACCTGAATCGGTCGAAGGTTGTCTGAATGGCCGGGAGTAGCTACGAGGGTCGGAAATGCATGATTTTTGGCGACCGTCCGTAAAATAGGGTCTTCTTTGAGGTAGACATGGAATGGCGCCATTTAGGATGACTCTCCTTGTAGCTGCTTCATGAAAAACACATCTTTTTGGCATTCAAAAAATGAAAAATGTTTTTTTTGTGAAACAAGTTGGAACCTCTCTTTGGCAACATTGTTTTCTATCACAAGATGGAGGCAGGTGCCAAATTTGGGCATATTATCACAAGCTATTCAACGAATGTGGCCATATCATTTCTCGTTTGGCTTGAAAGCCATGAATCTTCGTTCATGGTAGGTCGTTTTTTAGAACACTTTTTCAAGAAAACATCGGTATTCCAAGTTTAATATGTTTGCTAGTTGGTGGGCCACATTTGATGATGTGACGCGGAGGTCTCGCATTTTTTTGATTTTTTTTGAATTTTTTACTGTGTTTTGAAAATCCGGCCGATTTCGTCGCGGCGGCCGTCCGTGGCTAGGGGTTGAATCATGCAAAGATGTTGTCGATTCTTTGAAGAAATGCCTTCCTGTGAAGCTAAAAATGATTTTTTGGAAAAATAACGGGCAAGCTATGGAGCAGCCGCAGTTCAAATTTCAGCCGGTTCCACCTGAATCGGTCGAAGGTTGTCTGAATGGCCGGGAGTAGCTACGAGGGTCGGAAATGCATGATTTTTGGCGAACGTCCGTAAAATAGGGTCTTCTTTGAGGTAGACATGGAATGGCGCCATTTAGGATGACTCTCCTTGTAGCCGCTTCATGAAAAACACGACTTTTTGGCATTCAGAAAATGAAAAATGGTTTTTTTTTGTGAAACAAGTTGGAACCTCTCTTTGGCAACAATGTTTTCCATCACAAGATGGAGGCATGTGCCTTATTTGGGCATATTATCACAAACTATTCAACGAATGTGGCCATATCATTGCTCGTTTGGCTTGAAAGCCATGAATCTTCGTTCATGGTAGGTCGTTTTTGAGAACACTTTTTCAAGAAAACATCGGTATTCCAAGTTTAATATTTTTGCTAGTTGGTGGGCCACATTTGATAATGTGACGAGGAGGTCTCCCATTTTTTTGTTTTTTTTTGAATTTTTTACGGTGTTTTGAAAATCCGGCCGATTTCGTCGCGGCGGCCGTCCGTGGCTAGGGGTTGAATCATGCAAAGATGTTGTCAATTCTTTGATGAAATGCCTTCCTGTGAAGCTAAAAATGATTTTTAGGAAAAATAACGGGCAAGCTATGGAGCACCCACAGTTCAAATTTCATCCGGTTCCAGCTGAATCGACCGAAGGTTGTCTGAATGTCCGGGAGTAGCTACGAGGGTCGGAAATGCATGATTTTTGGCGACCGTCCTTAAAATAGGGTCTACTTTGAGGTAGACATGGAATGGCGCCGTTTAGGATGACTCTCCTTGTAGCCGCTTCACGAAAAACACATCTTTTTGGCATTCCGAAAATGAAAAATGGTTTTTTTTGTGAAAGAAGTTGGAACGTCTCTTTGGCAACATTGTTTTCCATCAGAAGATTGAGGCATGTGCCAAATTTGGGCATATTATCACAAACTATTCAATGAATGTGGCCATATCATTGCTCGTTTGGCTTGAAAGCCATGAATCTTCGTTCATGGTAGGTCATTTTTTAGAACACTTTTTCAAGAAAACATCGGTATTCCAAGTTTAATATTTTTTCTAGTTGGTGGGCCACATTTGATGATGTGACGCGGAGGTCTCCCATTTTTTTCATCTTTTTTGAATTTTTTACGGTGTTTTCAAAATCCTGCCGATTTCGTCGCGGCGGCCGTCCGTAGCTAGGGATTGAATCATGCAAAGATGTTGTCGATTCTTTGATGAAATGCCTTCCTGTGAAGCTAAAAATGATTTTTAGGAAAAATAACGGGCAAGCAATGGAGCACCCGCAGTTCAAATTTCAGCCGGTTCCACCTGAATCGGTCGAAGGTTGTCTGCATGGCCGGGAGTAGCTACGAGGGTCGGAAATGCATGATTTTTGGCGACCGTCCGTAAAATAGGGTCTACTTTGAGGTAGACATGGAATGGCGCCATTTAGGATGACTCTCCTTGTAGCCGCTTCACGAAAAACACGTCTTTTTGGTATTCAGAAAATGAAAAATGTTTTTTTTTGTGAAACAAGTTGGAACCTCTCTTTGGCAACATTGTTTTCCATCACAAGATGGAGGCATGTGCCAAATTTGGGCATATTATCACAAACTATTCAATGAATGTGGCCATATCATTGCTTGTTTGGCTTGAAAGCCATGAATCTTCGTTCATGGTAGGTCGTTTTTTAGAACACTTTTTCAAGAAAACACCGGTATTCAAAGTTTAATATTTTTGCTAGTTGGTGGGCCACATTTGATGATGTGACGCGGTGGTCTCCCATTTTTTTGATTTTTTTTGAAATTTTTACGGTGTTTTGAAAATCCGGCCGATTTCGTCGCGGCGGCCGTCCGTGGCTAGGGGTTGAATCATGCAAAGATGTTGTCGATTCTTTCATGAAATTCCTTCCTGTGAAGCTAAAAATGATTTTTAGGAAAACTAACGGGCAAGCTATGGAGCACCCGCAGTTCAAATTTCAGCCGGTTCCAGCTGAATCGACCGAAGGTTGTCTGAATGTCCGGGAGTAGCTACGAGGGTCAGAAATGCATGATTTTTGGCGACCGTCCTTAAAATAGGGTCTACTTTGAGGTAGACATGGAATGGCGCCGTTTAGGATGACTCTCCTTGTAGCCGCTTCACGATAAACACATCTTTTTGGCATTCAGAAAATGCAAAATGGTTTTTTTTTGTGAAACAAGTTGGAACCTCTCTTTGGCAACATTGTTTTCCATCACAAGATGGAGGCATGTGCCAAATTAGGGCATATTATCACAAACTATTCAACGAATGTGGCCATATCATTGCTCGTTTGGCTTGAAAGCCATGAATCTTCGTTCATGGTAGGTCGTTTTTGAGAACACTTTTTCAAGAAAACATCGGTATTCCAAGTTTAATATGTTTGCTAGTTGGTGGGCCACATTTGATGATGTGACGCGGAGGTCTCCCATTTTTTTGTTTTTTTTTGAATTTTTTACGGTGTTTTGAAAATCCGGCCGATTTCGTCGCGGCGGCCGTCCGTGGCTAGGGGTTGAATCATGCAAAGATGTTGTCGATTCTTTGATGAAATGCCTTCCTGTGAAGCTAAAAATGATTTTTAGGAAAAATAACGGGCAAGCTATGGAGCACCCACAGTTCAAATTTCAGCCGGTTCCAGCTGAATCAACCGAAGGTTGTCTGAATGTCCGGGAGTAGCTACGAGGGTCGGAAATGCATGATTTTTGGCGACCGTCCTTAAAATAGGGTCTACTTTGAGGTAGACATGGAATGGCGCCATTTAGGATGACTCTCCTTGTAGCTGCTTCACGAAAAACACATCTTTTTGGCATTCAGAAAATGAAAAATGGTTTTTTTTTGTGAAACAAGTTGGAACGTCTCTTTGGCAACATTGTTTTCCATCACAAGATGGAGGCATGTGCCAAATTTGGGCATATTATCACAAACTATTCAACGAATGTGGCCATATCATTGCTCGTTTGGCTTGAAAGCCATGAATCTTCGTTCATGGTAGGTCGTTGTTTAGTACACTTTTTCAAGAAAACATCGGTATTCCAAGTTTAATATTTTTTCTAGTTGGTGGGCCACATTTGATGATGTGAAGCGGAGGTCTCCCATTTTTTTGATTTTTTCGAATTTTTTACGGTGTTTTGAAAATCCGGCCGATTTCGTCACGGCGGCCGTCCGTAGCTAGGGGTTGAATCATGCAAAGATGTTGTCTATTCTTCGATGAAATGCCTTCATGTGAAGCTAAAAATGATTTTTAGGAAAAATAACAGGCAAGCTATGGAGCACCCGCAGTTCAAATTTCAGCCGGTTCCACCTGAATCGGTCGAAGGTTGTCTGAATGGCCGGGAGTAGCTACGAGGGTCGGAAATGCATGATTTTTGGCGACCGTCCGTAAAATAGGGTCTACTTTGAGGTAGACATGGAATGGCGCCATTTAGGATGACTCTCCTTGTAGCCGCTTCACGAAAAACACGTCTTTTTGGCATTCAGAAAATGAAAAATGTTTTTTTTTGTGAAACAAGTTGGAACCTCTCTTTGGCAATATTGTTTTCCATCACAAGATGGAAGCATGTGCCAAATTTGGGCATATTATCACAAACTATTCAACGAATGTGGCCATATCATTGCTTGTTTGGCTTGAAAGCCATGAATCTTCGTTCATGGTAGGTCGTTTTTGAGAACACTTTTTCAAGAAAACATCGGTATTCCAAGTTTAATATTTTTGCTAGTTGGTGGGCCACATTTGATGATGTGACGCGGAGGTCTCCCATTTTTTTGATTTTTTTTGAATTTTTTACGGTGTTTTGAAAATCCGGCCGATTTCGTCGCGGCGGCCGTCCGTGGCTAGGGGTTGAATCATGCAAAGATGTTGTCGATTCTATGATGAAATGCCTTCCTATGAAGCTAAAAATGATTTTTAGGAAAAATAACGGGCAAGCTATGGAGCACCCGCAGTTCAAATTTCAGCTGGTTCCACCTGAATCGGTCGAAGGTTGTCTGAATGGCCGGGAGTAGCTACGAGGGTCGGAAATGCATGATTTTTGGCGACCGTCCGTAAAATAGGGTCTTCTTTGAGGTAGACATGGAATGGCGCCATTTAGGATGACTCTCCTTGTAGCTGCTTCATGAAAAACACATCTTTTTGGCATTGAAAAAATGAAAAATGTTTTTTTTGTGAAACAAGTTGGAACCTCTCTTTGGCAACATTGTTTTCCATCACAATATGGAGGCATGTGCCAAATTTGGGCATATTATCACAAGCTATTCAACGAATGTGGCCATATCATTGCTCGTTTGGCTTGAAAGCCATGAATCTTCATTCATGGTAGGTCGTTTTTTAGAACACTTTTTCAAGAAAACATCGGTATTCCAAGTTTAATATGTTTGCTAGTTGGTGGGCCACATTTGATGATGTGACGCGGAGGTATCCCATTTTTTTGATTTTTTTTGAATTTTTTACTGTGTTTTGAAAATCCGGCCGATTTCGTCGCGGCGGCCGTCCGTGGCTAGGGGTTGAATCATGCAAAGATGTTGTCGATTCTTTGAAGAAATGCCTTCCTGTGAAGCTAAAAATGATTTTTAGGAAAAATAACGGGCAAGCTATGGAGCAGCCGCAGTTCAAATTTCAGCCGGTTCCACCTGAATCGGTCGAAGGTTGTCTGAATGGCCGGGAGTAGCTACGAGGGTCGGAAATGCATGATTTTTGGCGAACGTCCGTAAAATAGGGTCTTCTTTGAGGTAGACATGGAATGGCGCCATTTAGGATGACTGTCCTTGTAGCCGCTTCATGAAAAACACGACTTTTTGGCATTCAGAAAATGAAAAATGGTTTTTTTTTGTGAAACAAGTTGGAACCTCTCTTTGGCAACAATGTTTTCCATCACAAGATGGAGGCATGTGCCTTATTTGGGCATATTATCACAAACTATTCAACGAATGTGGCCATATCATTGCTCGTTTGGCTTGAAAGCCATGAATCTTCGTTCATGGTAGGTCGTTTTTGAGAACACTTTTTCAAGAAAACATCGGTATTCCAAGTTTAATATTTTTGCTAGTTGGTGGGCCACATTTGATAATGTGACGAGGAGGTCTCCCATTTTTTTGTTTTTTTTTGAATTTTTTACGGTGTTTTGAAAATCCGGCCGATTTCGTCGCGGCGGCCGTCCGTGGCTAGGGGTTGAATCATGCAAAGATGTTGTCGATTCTTTGATGAAATGCCTTCCTGTGAAGCTAAAAATGATTTTTAGGAAAAATAACGGGCAAGCTATGGAGCACCCACAGTTCAAATTTCAGCCGGTTCCAGCTGAATCGACCGAAGGTTGTCTGAATGTCCGGGAGTAGCTACGAGGGTCGGAAATGCATGATTTTTGGCGACCGTCCTTAAAATAGGGTCTACTTTGAGGTAGACATGGAATGGCGCCGTTTAGGATGACTCTCCTTGTAGCCGCTTGACGAAAAACACATCTTTTTGGCATTCAGAAAATGAAAAATGGTTTTTTTTGTGAAAGAAGTTGGAACGTCTCTTTGGCAACATTGTTTTCCATCAGAAGATTGAGGCATGTGCCAAATTTGGGCATATTATCACAAACTATTCAATGAATGTGGCCATATCATTGCTCGTTTGGCTTGAAAGCCATGAATCTTCGTTCATGGTAGGTCATTTTTTAGAACACTTTTTCAAGAAAACATCGGTATTCCAAGTTTAATATTTTTGCTAGTTGGTGGGCCACATTTGATGATGTGACGCGGAGGTCTCCCATTTTTTTGATTTTTTTGAATTTTTTACGGTGTTTTGAAAATCCTGCCGATTTCGTCGCGGCGGCCGTCCGTAGCTAGGGGCTGAATCATGCAAAGATGTTGTCGATTCTTTGATGAAATGCCTTCCTGTGAAGCTAAAAATGATTTTTAGGAAAAATAACGGGCAAGCTATGGAGCACCCGCAGTTCAAATTTCAGCCGGTTCCACCTGAATCGGTCGAAGGTTGTCTGAATGGCCGGGAGTAGCTACGAGGGTCGGAAATGCATGATTTTTGGCGACCGTCCGTAAAATAGGGTCTACTTTGAGGTAGACATGGAATGGCGCCATTTAGGATGACTCTCCTTGTAGCCGCTTCACGAAAAACACGTCTTTTTGGCATTCAGAAAATGAAAAATGTTTTTTTTTGTGAAACAAGTTGGAACCTCTCTTTGGCAATATTGTTTTCCATCACAAGATGGAGGCATGTGCCAAATTTGGGCATATTATCACAAACTATTCAACGAATGTGGCCATATCATTGCTTGTTTGGCTTGAAAGCCATGAATCTTCGTTCATGGTAGGTCGTTTTTGAGAACACTTTTTCAAGAAAACATCGGTATTCCAAGTTTAATATTTTTCTAGTTGGTGGGCCACATTTGATGATGTGACGCGGAGGTCTCCCATTTTTTTGATCTTTTTTGAATTTTTTACGGTGTTTTGAAAATCCGGCCGATTTCGTCGCGGCGGCCGTCCGTGGCTAGGGGTTGAATCATGCAAAGATGTTGCCCATTCTTTGATGAAATGCCTTGCTGTGAAGCTAAAAATGATTTTTAGGAAAAATAACGGGCAAGCAATGGAGCACCCGCAGTTCAAATTTCAGCCGGTTCCACCTGAATCGGTCGAAGGTTGTCTGCATGGCCGGGAGTAGCTACGAGGGTCGGAAATGCATGATTTTTGGCGACCGTCCGTAAAATAGGGTCTACTTTGAGGTAGACATGGAATGGCGCCATTTAGGATGACTCTCCTTGTAGCCGCTTCACGAAAAACACGTCTTTTTGGTATTCAGAAAATGAAAAATGTTTTTTTTTTGTGAAACAAGTTGGAACCTCTCTTTGGCAACATTGTTTTCCATCACAAGATGGAGGCATGTGCCAAATTTGGGCATATTATCACAAACTATTCAATGAATGTGGCCATATCATTGCTTGTTTGGCTTGAAAGCCATGAATCTTCGTTCATGGTAGGTCGTTTTTTAGAACACTTTTTCAAGAAAACACCGGTATTCAAAGTTTAATATTTTTGCTAGTTGGTGGGCCACATTTGATGATGTGACGCGGTGGTCTCCCATTTTTTTGATTTTTTTTGAAATTTTTACGGTGTTTTGAAAATCCGGCCGATTTCGTCGCGGCGGCCGTCCGTGGCTAGGGGTTGAATCATGCAAAGATGTTGTCGATTCTTTCATGAAATTCCTTCCTGTGAAGCTAAAAATGATTTTTAGGAAAACTAACGGGCAAGCTATGGAGCACCCGCAGTTCAAATTTCAGCCGGTTCCAGCTGAATCGACCGAAGGTTGTCTGAATGTCCGGGAGTAGCTACGAGGGTCAGAAATGCATGATTTTTGGCGACCGTCCTTAAAATAGGGTCTACTTTGAGGTAGACATGGAATGGCGCCGTTTAGGATGACTCTCCTTGTAGCCGCTTCACGATAAACACATCTTTTTGGCATTCAGAAAATGCAAAATGGTTTTTTTTTGTGAAACAAGTTGGAACCTCTCTTTGGCAACATTGTTTTCCATCACAAGATGGAGGCATGTGCCAAATTAGGGCATATTATCACAAACTATTCAACGAATGTGGCCATATCATTGCTCGTTTGGCTTGAAAGCCATGAATCTTCGTTCATGGTAGGTCGTTTTTGAGAACACTTTTTCAAGAAAACATCGGTATTCCAAGTTTAATATGTTTGCTAGTTGGTGGGCCACATTTGATGATGTGACGCGGAGGTCTCCCATTTTTTTGTTTTTTTTTGAATTTTTTACGGTGTTTTGAAAATCCGGCCGATTTCGTCGCGGCGGCCGTCCGTGGCTAGGGGTTGAATCATGCAAAGATGTTGTCGATTCTTTGATGAAATGCCTTCCTGTGAAGCTAAAAATGATTTTTAGGAAAAATAACGGGCAAGCTATGGAGCACCCACAGTTCAAATTTCAGCCGGTTCCAGCTGAATCAACCGAAGGTTGTCTGAATGTCCGGGAGTAGCTACGAGGGTCGGAAATGCATGATTTTTGGCGACCGTCCTTAAAATAGGGTCTACTTTGAGGTAGACATGGAATGGCGCCATTTAGGATGACTCTCCTTGTAGCCGCTTCACGAAAAACACATGTTTTTGGCATTCAGAAAATGAAAAATGGTTTTTTTTGTGAAACAAGTTGGAACCTCTCTTTGGCAACATTGTTTTCCATCACAAGATGGAGGCATGTGCCTAATTTGGGCATATTATCACAAACTATTCAACGAATGTGGCCATATCATTGCTCGTTTGGCTTGAAAGCCATGAATCTTCGTTCATGGTAGGTCGTTTTTGAGAACACTTTTTCAAGAAAACATCGGTATTCAAAGTTTAATTTTTTTGCTAGTTGGTGGCCACATTTGATGATGTGACGCGGAGGTCTCCCATTTTTTTGATTTTTTTTGAATTTTTACGGTGTTTTGAAAATCCGGCCGATTTCGTCGCGGCGGCCGTCCGTGGCTAGGGGTTGAATCATCCAAAGATGTTGTCGATTCTTTGATGAAATGCCTTCCTGTGAAGCTAAAAATGATTTTTAGGAAAAATAACGGGCAAGCTATGGAGCACCCGCAGTTCAAATTTCAGCCGGTTCCACCTGAATCGGTCGAAGGTTGTCTGAATGGCCGGGAGTAGCTACGAGGGTCGGAAATGCATGATTTTTGGCGACCGTCCGTAAAATAGGGTCTACTTTGAGGTAGACATGGAATGGCGCCATTTAGGATGACTCTCCTTGTAGCCGCTTCACGAAAAACACGTCTTTTTGGCATTCAGAAAATGAAAAATGTTTTTTTTTGTGAAACAAGTTGGAACCTCTCTTTGGCAACATTGTTTTCCATCACAAGATGGAGGCATGTGCCAAATTTGGGCATATTATCACAAACTATTCAACGAATGTGGCCATATCATTGCTTGTTTGGCTTGAAAGCCATGAATCTTCGTTCATGGTAGGTCGTTTTCGAGAACACTTTTTCAAGAAAACATCGGTATTCCAAGTTTAATATTTTTGCTAGTTGGTGGGCCACATTTGATGATGTGACGCGGAGGTCTCCCATTTTTTTGATTTTTTTTGAATTTTTTACGGTGTTTTGAAAATCCGGCCGATTTCGTCGCGGCGGCCGTCCGTGGCTAGGTGTTGAATCATGCAAAGATGTTGTCGATTCTTTGATGAAATGCCTTCCTATGAAGCTAAAAATTATTTTTAGGAAAAATAACAGGCAAGCTATGGAGCACCCGTAGTTCAAATTTCAGCCGGTTCCACCTGAATCGGTCGAAGATTGTCTGAATGGCCGGGAGTAGCTATGAGGGTCGGAAATGCATGATTTTTGGCGACCGTCCGTAAAATAGGGTCTACTTTGAGGTAGACATGGAATGGCGCCATTTAGGATGACTCTCCTTGTAGCCGCTTCATGAAAAACACGTCTTTTTGGCATTCAGAAAATGAAAAATGGTTTTTTTTTGTGAAACAAGTTGGAACCTCTCTTTGGCAACATTGTTTTCCATCACAAGATGGAGGCATGTGCCAAATTTGGGCATATTATCACAAACTATTCAACGAATGTGGCCATATCATTGCTCGTTTGGCTTGAAAGCCATGAATCTTTGTTCATGGTAGGTCGTTTTTGAGAACACTTTTTCAAGAAAACATCGGTATTCAAAGTTTAATATTTTTGCTAGTTGGTGGGCCACATTTGATGATGTGACGCGGAGGTCTCCCATTTTTTTGATTTTTTTTCAATTTTTTACGGTGTTTTGAAAATCCGGCCGATTTCGTCGCGGCGGCAGTCCGTGGCTAGGGGTTGAATCATGCAAAGATGTTGTCGATTCTTTGATGAAATGCCTTCCTGTGAAGCTAAAAATGATTTTTAGGAAAAATAACGGGCAAGCTATGGAGCACCCGCAGTTCAAATTTCAGCCGGTTCCAGCTGAATCGACCGAAGGTTGTCTGAATGTCCGGGAGTAGCTACGAGGGTCGGAAATGCATGATTTTTGGCGACCGTCCTTAAAATAGGGTCTACTTTGAGGTAGACATGGAATGGCGCCGTTTAGGATGACTCTCCTTGTAGCCGCTTCAAGAAAAACACATGTTTTTGGCATTCAGAAAATGAAAAATGTTTTTTTTTGTGAAACAAGTTGGAACCTCTCTTTGGCAACATTGTTTTCCATCACAAGATGGAGGCATGTGCCAAATTTGGGCATATTATCACAAACTATTCAACGAATGTGGCCATATCATTGCTCGTTTGGCTTGAAAGCCATGAATCTTCGTTCATGGTAGGTCGTTTTTGAGAACACTCTTTCAAGAAAACATCGGTATTCAAAGTTTAATATTTTTGCTAGTTGGTGGGCCACATTTGATGATGTGACGCGGAGGTCTCCCATTTTTTTGTTTTTTTTTGAATTTTTTACGGTGTTTTGAAAATCCGGCCGATTTCGTCGCGGCGGCCGTCCGTGGCTAGGGCTTGAATCATGTAAAGATGTTGTCGATTCTTTGATTAAATGCATTCCTGTGAAGCTAAAAATGATTTTTAGGATAAATAACGGGCAGGCTATGGAGCACCCGTAGTTCAAATTTCAGCTGGTTCCAACTGAATCGACCGAAGGTTGTTTGAATGGCCGGGAGTAGCTACTAGGGTCGAAAATGCTTGATTTTTGGCGACCATCCGAAAATAGGGTCTACTTTGAGGTAGACATGGAATGGCGCCGTTTAGGATGACTCTCCTTGTAGCCGCTTCACGAAAAACACATCTTTTTGGCATTCAGAAAATGAAAAATGGTTTTTTTTGTGAAACAAGTTGGAACCTCTCTTTGGCTACATTGTTTTCCATCACAAGATGGAGGCATGTGCCAAATTTGGGCATATTATCAAAAACTATTCAACGAATGTGGCCATATCATTGCTCGTTTGGCTTGAAAGCCATGAATCTTCGTTCATGCTAGGTCGTTTTTGAGAACACTTTTTCAAGAAAACATCGGTATTCCAAGTTTAATATTTTTGCTAGTTGGTGGGCCACATTTGATGATGTGACGCGGAGGTCTCCCATTTTTTGATTTTTTTTGAATTTTTTACGGTGTTTTGAAAATCCGGCCGATTTCGTCGCGGCGGCCGTCCGTGGCTAGGGGTTGAATCATGCAAAGATGTTGTCGATTCTTTGATGAAATGCCTTCCTGTGAAGCTAAAATGATTTTTAGGAAAAATAATGGGCAAGCTATGGAGCACCCGCAGTTCAAATTTCAGCCGGTTCCACCTGAATCGGTCGAAGGTTGTCTGAATGGCCGGGAGTAGCTACGAGGGTCGGAAATGCATGATTTTTGGCGACTGTCCGTAAAATAGGGTCTACTTTGAGGTAGACATGGAATGGCGCCATTTAGGATGACTCTCCTTGTAGCCGCTTCACGAAAAACACGTCTTTTTGGCATTCAGAAAATGAAAAATGTTTTTTGTGTGAAACAAGTTGGAACCTCTCTTTGGCAACATTGTTTTCCATCACAAGATGGAGGCATGTGCCAAATTTGGGCATATTATCACAAACTATTCAACGAATGTGGCCATATCATTGCTTGTTTGGCTTGAAAGCCATGAATCTTTGTTCATGGTAGGTCGTTTTTGAGAACACTTTTTCAAGAAAACATCGGTATTCAAAGTTTAATATTTTTGCTAGTTGGTGGCCACATTTGATGATGTGACGCGGAGGTCTCCCATTTTTTGATTTTTTTTGAATTTTTACGGTGTTTTGAAAATCCGGCCGATTTCGTCGCGGCGGCCGTCCGTGTCTAGGGGTTGAATCATCCAAAGATGTTGTCGATTCTTTGATGAAATGCCTTCCTGTGAAGCTAAAAATGATTTTTAGGAAAAATAACGGGCAAGCTATGGAGCACCCGCAGTTCAAATTTCAGCCGGTTCCACCTGAATCGGTCGAAGGTTGTCTGAATGGCCGGGAGTAGCTACGAGGGTCGGAAATGCATGATTTTTGGCGACCGTCCGTAAAATAGGGTCTACTTTGAGGTAGACATGGAATGGCGCCATTTAGGATGACTCTCCTTGTAGCCGCTTCACGAAAAACACGTCTTTTTGGCATTCAGAAAATGAAAAATGTTTTTTTTTGTGAAACAAGTTGGAACCTCTCTTTGGCAACATTGTTTTCCATCACAAGATGGAGGCATGTGCCAAATTTGGGCATATTATCACAAACTATTCAACGAATGTGGCCATATCATTGCTTGTTTGGCTTGAAAGCCATGAATCTTCGTTCATGGTAGGTCGTTTTCGAGAACACTTTTTCAAGAAAACATCGGTATTCCAAGTTTAATATTTTTGCTAGTTGGTGGGCCACATTTGATGATGTGACGCGGAGGTCTCCCATTTTTTTGATTTTTTTTGAATTTTTTACGGTGTTTTGAAAATCCGGCCGATTTCGTCGCGGCGGCCGTCCGTGGCTAGGTGTTGAATCATGCAAAGATGTTGTCGATTCTTTGATGAAATGCCTTCCTATGAAGCTAAAAATTATTTTTAGGAAAAATAACAGGCAAGCTATGGAGCACCCGTAGTTCAAATTTCAGCCGGTTCCACCTGAATCGGTCGAAGATTGTCTGAATGGCCGGGAGTAGCTATGAGGGTCGGAAATGCATGATTTTTGGCGACCGTCCGTAAAATAGGGTCTACTTTGAGGTAGACATGGAATGGCGCCATTTAGGATGACTCTCCTTGTAGCCGCTTCATGAAAAACACGTCTTTTTGGCATTCAGAAAATGAAAAATGGTTTTTTTTTGTGAAACAAGTTGGAACCTCTCTTTGGCAACATTGTTTTCCATCACAAGATGGAGGCATGTGCCAAATTTGGGCATATTATCACAAACTATTCAACGAATGTGGCCATATCATTGCTCGTTTGGCTTGAAAGCCATGAATCTTTGTTCATGGTAGGTCGTTTTTGAGAACACTTTTTCAAGAAAACATCGGTATTCAAAGTTTAATATTTTTGCTAGTTGGTGGGCCACATTTGATGATGTGACGCGGAGGTCTCCCATTTTTTTGATTTTTTTTCAATTTTTTACGGTGTTTTGAAAATCCGGCCGATTTCGTCGCGGCGGCAGTCCGTGGCTAGGGGTTGAATCATGCAAAGATGTTGTCGATTCTTTGATGAAATGCCTTCCTGTGAAGCTAAAAATGATTTTTAGGAAAAATAACGGGCAAGCTATGGAGCACCCGCAGTTCAAATTTCAGCCGGTTCCAGCTGAATCGACCGAAGGTTGTCTGAATGTCCGGGAGTAGCTACGAGCGTCGGAAATGCATGATTTTTGGCGACCGTCCTTAAAATAGGGTCTACTTTGAGGTAGACATGGAATGGCGCCGTTTAGGATGACTCTCCTTGTAGCCGCTTCAAGAAAAACACATGTTTTTGGCATTCAGAAAATGAAAAATGTTTTTTTTTGTGAAACAAGTTGGAACCTCTCTTTGGCAACATTGTTTTCCATCACAAGATGGAGGCATGTGCCAAATTTGGGCATATTATCACAAACTATTCAACGAATGTGGCCATATCATTGCTCGTTTGGCTTGAAAGCCATGAATCTTCGTTCATGGTAGGTCGTTTTTGAGAACACTCTTTCAAGAAAACATCGGTATTCAAAGTTTAATATTTTTGCTAGTTGGTGGGCCACATTTGATGATGTGACGCGGAGGTCTCCCATTTTTTTGTTTTTTTTTGAATTTTTTACGGTGTTTTGAAAATCCGGCCGATTTCGTCGCGGCGGCCGTCCGTGGCTAGGGCTTGAATCATGTAAAGATGTTGTCGATTCTTTGATTAAATGCATTCCTGTGAAGCTAAAAATGATTTTTAGGATAAATAACGGGCAGGCTATGGAGCACCCGTAGTTCAAATTTCAGTTGGTTCCAACTGAATCGACCGAAGGTTGTTTGAATGGCCGGGAGTAGCTACTAGGGTCGAAAATGCTTGATTTTTGGCGACCATCCGAAAATAGGGTCTACTTTGAGGTAGACATGGAATGGCGCCGTTTAGGATGACTCTCCTTGTAGCCGCTTCACGAAAAACACATCTTTTTGGCATTCAGAAAATGAAAAATGGTTTTTTTTGTGAAACAAGTTGGAACCTCTCTTTGGCTACATTGTTTTCCATCACAAGATGGAGGCATGTGCCAAATTTGGGCATATTATCAAAAACTATTCAACGAATGTGGCCATATCATTGCTCGTTTGGCTTGAAAGCCATGAATCTTCGTTCATGCTAGGTCGTTTTTGAGAACACTTTTTCAAGAAAACATCGGTATTCCAAGTTTAATATTTTTGCTAGTTGGTGGGCCACATTTGATGATGTGACGCGGAGGTCTCCCATTTTTTGTTTTTTTTTGAATTTTTTACGGTGTTTTGAAAATCCGGCCGATTTCGTCGCGGCGGCCGTCCGTGGCTAGGGGTTGAATCATGCAAAGATGTTGTCGATTCTTTGATGAAATGCCTTCCTGTGAAGCTAAAATGATTTTTAGGAAAAATAATGGGCAAGCTATGGAGCACCCGCAGTTCAAATTTCAGCCGGTTCCACCTGAATCGGTCGAAGGTTGTCTGAATGGCCGGGAGTAGCTACGAGGGTCGGAAATGCATGATTTTTGGCGACTGTCCGTAAAATAGGGTCTACTTTGAGGTAGACATGGAATGGCGCCATTTAGGATGACTCTCCTTGTAGCCGCTTCACGAAAAACACGTCTTTTTGGCATTCAGAAAATGAAAAATGTTTTTTTTGTGAAACAAGTTGGAACCTCTCTTTGGCAACATTGTTTTCCATCACAAGATGGAGGCATGTGCCAAATTTGGGCATATTATCACAAACTATTCAACGAATGTGGCCATATAATTGCTTGTTTGGCTTGAAAGCCATGAATCTTCGTTCATGGTAGGTCGTTTTTGAGAACACTTTTTCATGAAAACATCGGTATTCAAAGTTTAATATTTTTGCTAGTTGGTGGGCCACATTTGATGATGTGATGCGGAGGTCTCCCATTTTTTTGATTTTTTTTTGAATTTTTTACGGTGTTTTGAAAATCCGGCCGATTTCGTCGCGGCGGCCGTCCGTGGCTAGGGGTTGAATCATGCAAAGATGTTGTCGATTCTTTGATGAAATGCCTTCCTGTGAAGCTAAAAATGATTTTTAGGTTAAATAACGGGCAAGCTATGGAGCACCCGCAGTTCAAATTTCAGCTGGTTCCAGCTGAATCGACCGAAGGTTGTCTGAATGGCCGGGAGTAGCTACGAGGGTCGGAAATGCTTAATTTTTGGCGACCGTCCGTAAAATAGGGTCTACTTTGAGGTAGACATGGAATGGCGCCGTTTAGGATTTCTCTCCTTGTAGCCACTTCACGAAAAACACATCTTTTTGGCATTCAGAAAATGAAAAATGGTTTTTTTTGTGAAACAAGTTGGAACCTCTCTTTGGCAACATTGTTTTCCATCACAAGATGGAGGCATGTGCCAAATTTGGGCATATTATCACAAACTATTCAACGAATGTGGCCATATCATTGCTCGTTTGGCTTGAAAGCCATGAATCTTCGTTCATGCTAGGTCGTTTTTGAGAACACTTTTTCAAGAAAACATCGGTATTCCAAGTTTAATATTTTTGCTAATTAGTGGGGTACATTTGATGATGTGACGCGGAGGTCTCCCATTTTTTGGTTTTTTTTTGAATTTTTTACGGTCTTTTGAAAATCGGGCCGATTTCGTCGCGGCGGCCGTCCGTGGCTAGGGGTTGAATCATGCAAAGATGTTGTCGATTCTTTGATGAAATGCCTTCCTGTGAAGCTAAAATGATTTTTAGGAAAAATAATGGGCAAGCTATGGAGCACCCGCAGTTCAAATTTCAGCCGGTTCCACCTGAATCGGTCGAAGGTTGTCTGAATGGCTGGGAGTAGCTACGAGGGTCGGAAATGCATGATTTTTGGCGACCGTCCGTAAAATAGGGTCTACTTTGAGGTAGACATGGAATGACGCCATTTAGGATGACTCTCCTTGTAGCCGCTTCACGAAAAACACGTCTTTTTGGCATTCAAAAAATAAAAAATGTTTTTTTTTGTGAAACAAGTTGGAACCTCTCTTTGGCAACATTGTTTTCCATCACAAGATGGAGGCATGTGCCAAATTTGGGCATATTATCACAAACTATTCAACGAATGTGGCCATATCATTGCTTGTTTGGCTTGAAAGCCATGAATCTTTGTTCATGGTAGGTCGTTTTTGAGAACACTTTTTCAAGAAAACATCGGTATTCAAAGTTTAATATTTTTGCTAGTTGGTGGGCCACATTTGATGATGTGACGCGGAGGTCTCCCATTTTTTTGATTTTTTTTCAATTTTTTACGGTGTTTTGAAAATCCGGCCGATTTCGTCGCGGCGGCAGTCCGTGGCTAGGGGTTGAATCATGCAAAGATGTTGTCGATTCTTTGATGAAATGCCTTCCTGTGAAGCTAAAAATGATTTTTAGGAAAAATAACGGGCAAGCTATGGAGCACCCGCAGTTCAAATTTCAGCCGGTTCCAGCTGAATCGACCGAAGGTTGTCTGAATGTCCGGGAGTAGCTACGAGGGTCGGAAATGCATGATTTTTGGCGACCGTCCTTAAAATAGGGTCTACTTTGAGGTAGACATGGAATGGCGCCGTTTAGGATGACTCTCCTTGTAGCCGCTTCAAGAAAAACACATGTTTTTGGCATTTAGAAAATGAAAAATGTTTTTTTTTTGTGAAACAAGTTGGAACCTCTCTTTGGCAACATTGTTTTCCATCACAAGATGGAGGCATGTGCCAAATTTGGGCATATTATCACAAACTATTCAACGAATGTGGCCATATCATTACTCGTTTGGCTTGAAAGCCATGAATCTTCGTTCATGGTAGGTCGTTTTTGAGAACACTCTTTCAAGAAAACATCGGTATTCAAAGTTTAATATTTTTGCTAGTTGGTGGGCCACATTTGATGATGTGACGCGGAGGTCTCCCATTTTTTTGTTTTTTTTTGAATTTTTTACGGTGTTTTGAAAATCCGGCCGATTTCGTCGCGGCGGCCGTCCGTGGCTAGGGCTTGAATCATGTAAAGATGTTGTCGATTCTTTGATTAAATGCCTTCCTGTGAAGCTAAAAATGATTTTTAGGATAAATAACGGGCAGGCTATGGAGCACCCGTAGTTCAAATTTCAGCTGGTTCCAACTGAATCGACCGAAGGTTGTTTGAATGGCCGGGAGTAGCTACTAGGGTCGAAAATGCTTGATTTTTGGCGACCATCCGAAAATAGGGTCTACTTTGAGGTAGACATGGAATGGCGCCGTTTAGGATGACTCTCCTTGTAGCCGCTTCACGAAAAACACATCTTTTTGGCATTCAGAAAATGAAAAATGGTTTTTTTTGTGAAACAAGTTGGAACCTCTCTTTGGCTACATTGTTTTCCATCACAAGATGGAGGCATGTGCCAAATTTGGGCATATTATCACAAACTATTCAACGAATGTGGCCATATCATTGCTCGTTTGGCTTGAAAGCCATGAATCTTCGTTCATGCTAGGTCGTTTTTGAGAACACTTTTTCAAGAAAACATCGGTATTCCAAGTTTAATATTTTTGCTAGTTGGTGGGCCACATTTGATGATGTGACGCGGAGGTCTCCCATTTTTTGATTTTTTTTGAATTTTTTACGGTGTTTTGAAAATCCGGCCGATTTCGTCGCGGCGGCCGTCCGTGGCTAGGGGTTGAATCATGCAAAGATGTTGTCGATTCTTTGATGAAATGCCTTCCTGTGAAGCTAAAATGATTTTTAGGAAAAATAATGGGCAAGCTATGGAGCACCCGCAGTTCAAATTTCAGCCGGTTCCACCTGAATCGGTCGAAGGTTGTCTGAATGGCCGGGAGTAGCTACGAGGGTCGGAAATGCATGATTTTTGGCGACTGTCCGTAAAATAGGGTCTACTTTGAGGTAGACATGGAATGGCGCCATTTAGGATGACTCTCCTTGTAGCCGCTTCACGAAAAACACGTCTTTTTGGCATTCAGAAAATGAAAAATGTTTTTTTTGTGAAACAAGTTGGAACCTCTCTTTGGCAACATTGTTTTCCATCACAAGATGGAGGCATGTGCCAAATTTGGGCATATTATCACAAACTATTCAACGAATGTGGCCATATAATTGCTTGTTTGGCTTGAAAGCCATGAATCTTCGTTCATGGTAGGTCGTTTTTGAGAACACTTTTTCATGAAAACATCGGTATTCAAAGTTTAATATTTTTGCTAGTTGGTGGGCCACATTTGATGATGTGACGCGGAGGTCTCCCATTTTTTTGATTTTGTTTGAATTTTTTACGGTGTTTTGAAAATCCGGCCGATTTCGTCGCGGCGGCCGTCCGTGGCTAGGGGTTGAATCATGCAAAGATGTTGTCGATTCTTTGATGAAATGCCTTCCTGTGAAGCTAAAAATGATTTTTAGGTTAAATAACGGGCAAGCTATGGAGCACCCGCAGTTCAAATTTCAGCTGGTTCCAGCTGAATCGACCGAAGGTTGTCTGAATGGCCGGGAGTAGCTACGAGGGTCAGAAATGCTTAATTTTTGGCGACCGTCCGTAAAATAGGGTCTACTTTGAGGTAGACATGGAATGGCGCCGTTTAGGATTTCTCTCCTTGTAGCCACTTCACGAAAAACACATCTTTTTGGCATTCAGAAAATGAAAAATGGTTTTTTTTGTGAAACAAGTTGGAACCTCTCTTTGGCAACATTGTTTTCCATCACAAGATGGAGGCATGTGCCAAATTTGGGCATATTATCACAAACTATTCAACGAATGTGGCCATATCATTGCTCGTTTGGCTTGAAAGCCATGAATCTTCGTTCATGCTAGGTCGTTTTTGAGAACACTTTTTCAAGAAAACATCGGTATTCCAAGTTTAATATTTTTGCTAATTAGTGGGGTACATTTGATGATGTGACGCGGAGGTCTCCCATTTTTTGGTTTTTTTTTTGAATTTTTTACGGTCTTTTGAAAATCGGGCCGATTTCGTCGCGGCGGCCGTCCGTGGCTAGGGGTTGAATCATGCAAAGATGTTGTCGATTCTTTGATGAAATGCCTTCCTGTGAAGCTAAAATGATTTTTAGGAAAAATAATGGGCAAGCTATGGAGCACCCACAGTTCAAATTTCAGCCGGTTCCACCTGAATCGGTCGAAGGTTGTCTGAATGGCTGGGAGTAGCTACGAGGGTCGGAAATGCATGATTTTTGGCGACCGTCCGTAAAATAGGGTCTACTTTGAGGTAGACATGGAATGACGCCATTTAGGATGACTCTCCTTGTAGCCGCTTCACGAAAAACACGTCTTTTTGGCATTCAAAAAATAAAAAATGTTTTTTTTTGTGAAACAAGTTGGAACCTCTCTTTGGCAACATTGTTTTCCATCACAAGATGGAGGCATGTGCCAAATTTGGGCATATTATCACAAACTATTCAACGAATGTGGCCATATCATTGCTCGTTTGGCTTGAAAGCCATGAATCTTCGTTCATGGTAGGTCGTTTTTGAGAACACTTTTTCAAGAAAACATCGGTATTACAAGTTTAATATTTTTCTAGTTGGTGGGCCACATTTTATGATGTGACGTGGAGGTCTCCCATTTTTTTGATTTTTTTGAATTTTTTACGGTGTTTTGAAAATCCGGCCGATTTCGTCGCGGCGGCCGTCCGTGGCTAGGGGTTGAATCATGCAAAGATGTTGTCGATTCTTTGATGAAATGGCTTCCTGTGAAGCTAAAAATGATTTTTAGGAAAAATAACGGGCAAGCTATGGAGCACCCGCATTTCAAATTTCAGCCGGTTCCAGCTGAATCGGCCGAAGGTTTGTCTGAATGGCCGGGAGTAGCTACGAGGGTAAAAAATGCATGATTTTTGGCGACCGTCCATAAAATAGGGTCTACTTTGAGGTAGACATGGAATGGCGCCATTTAGGATGACTCTGCTTGTAGCCGCTTCACGAAAAACACGTCTTTTTGGCATTCAGAAAATGAAAAATGGTTTTTTTTGTGAAACAAGTTGGAACCTCACTTTGGTAACATTGTTTTCCATCACAAGATGGAGGCATGTGCCAAATTTGGGCATATTATCACAAACTATTCAAAGAATGTGGCCATATCATTGCTCGTTTGGCTTGAAAGCCATGAATCTTCGTTCATGGTAGGTCGTTTTTTAGAACACTTTTTCAAGAAAACATCGGTATTCGAAGTTTAATATTTTTGCTAGTTGGTAGGACACATTTGATGATGTGACGCAGAGGTCTCCCATTTTTTTGATTTTTTTTGAATTTTTTACGGTGTTTTGAAAATCCGGCCGATTCGTCGCGGCGGCCGTCCGTCGCTAGGGGTTGAATCATGCAAAGCTGTTGTCGATTCTTTGATGAAATGCCTTCCTGTGAAGCTAAAAATGATTTTTAGGAAAAATAACGGGCAAGATATGGAGCACCCGCAGTTCAAATTTCAGCCGGTTCAACTCTTAACGAAAAACCATGTTTTTAACAATCACAAAATGAAACTTATAATGTTTCATACATGAGCATGCACAAAAACCCATAATTTTATCTTTCATCCATGAGCATGCAAAAAATTTCAATTCCCATCAATTACCAAACTGAATATTCATAATTAAGAAACTGACATGTTCAGATGACACTGTCATACTTGAGCATCCATGAGCATGCACAAAATTTCAATTCTCATCAATTTCAAACTAAGCTTGGCTGACACTGTCATACTTAAGAGGTTTACACTAACAAGCTTAAACCTGACATACTTAACATTGACATATTCAGATTAACATGCTTAACATTGCCACTTGATTTCTTAACATCTTCACTCCTTCTTCTCCTTCATCATCCTGATGCGCTCAGAGTGGCGAATGCCGACGCGGCGAATGCCGACGGGGCGGATGTACTCCTCTACCACAATTGGCCTGGTCCTGTCTCCCAGCTGTGGGATCGCCGGCGCCACTACCATCGCGAGGTCATCGTCAGGCCCCACCATCGTGAGGTCATCGTCAGGCACCACCATCGTGAGGTCGTCGTCAGCCACCACCATAGCAAGGTCGTCGCCAGCCACCACCATAGCAAGGTCATCGTCAGCCACCACCATAGCAAGGTCATCGTCAGCCAGAATAGGCTGCAGCTCCCCGCTCTGCTCCTCTTCTTCCCCGCTCTGCTCCTCGTCATCCCCGCTGCTTCTCCCATTGCCTAGCCAAATGCAACAAAGTTTTTTAGCAATCGGTGTCGTCGTCAAAACGAAGCCAAAAGTACAGGAAGAAGAGAGGCAGAGAGCTTACTGGCATCGTCATCGTGCTGGTAGTACCTGCGGCACATGGTGTTGTCGAACACCTTCACGGTGAGCATGGCGTCGCCGTCGTAGCGGAAGACAAGGAAGTGCCCGAGCTGCAGGTCGTGGGCGCGGGCGAAATGCTTCCAGCCGGGCCCTAGGTACATGTGGTCGTCGGCGTCGAACACCACCAGCACGTCCCACAGCCTGCGAAGCCCGCTGCCGGCACCCCGCAGCTTCACTTTCTGGGGCTCACGGCCGTCGAGCATCTTCGCAAACTTGTCAGGCAGCCTCTTCAGCGAGGGTCAACCAGTGGTTAATTGTGCCGATCAAGCACTAGACAGCAAAGTGATGATACAGAGATGGGTGAAGGGGAGATCTTGTCTTGAATATACCTGCCTGCTGCAGGATTTCTCAATTATGATATCGAAGAACTCGAAACCTTCCAAGCCGGCCATCTCACTTCTTGGCGTGGCAGAGCGCAGCCGGCGGTGGCGGCCTCCCCTCCTCTCTGAAAAGCAGCATTGTAATTAAACAACAAGTTACCATAAACAGGACTGGACATAGTTGGAACAGAGCCAAGTTTATGATGGCAAAACTGAGAAAAAAAGCAATGCACTTGTGGACATTTATGATGGCGAGAACACCTCTGTTTTCTTCTTCTACTCATTCCCCATGAAATGAAACAACAGAGGAAACAAGCACTTCAAAATAGTAGAATATTTACTACATGTGTTTGCGAGGGCCTCAATTTGGAATACTACTATAAATGGCAATGACCTCAATTTGCTACTACTCTATCTTGGCAAAGGGGCAATGAGTAGAAGAAGAACATCAACATCAACAACACCCTTGAACAGTAGTAAGAAAACAAGGACATTTCTGATGGCAAAAACATCAACATCACTTTGTTTTCTTCTTCTACTCATTCCATATTTTGCTACTACCAAAAACATCAACATCAACAGGGCCTCAACAGTAGATAAGAAACCTAATCTATCTACTTTACCTAATTTGAACCATATCATATTTTGCTACTACCAAAGCTAACCCTAATTTCCAAACAGTGGCGGCAAGAAACCTAAACCAATCATAATCAAACCCTAATCTAATCCAATCCTTATCTAATCTAATCCAATCCTAATCAAACCCTAACCTAATCTAATCTAATCCAATGTAGGCGGCAGCAAGAACCCTAATCTAAACAGTAGCAGAAAACTAAGTTATAGGAAGAGGAAGGAGTCGGCGGATTCATACCTCAGGAGAGAGGAAGGAGTGGGCGACGGAGAGAGAGGAAGGAGTCGGCGGCGATGGGAGAGGAAGGAGCCGGCGGCGGAGAGGAGGAGTGGGTCGAGTGGAGAGGAGGAGCGGGTCGAGTGGAGAGGAGGAGTGGGGAAAAGAGTGGGGAAAAGAGTGGGTCCACTTGTCAGCGAGTTATGTGTTTGATACGTGACTGGTTTGATATATTGAAAAGGGTGGGCATAGAGTACAAAACCAACAGCCTCTTCCTAGCCCAGTGGTAGAAACCCGGTGAAATAAGCACCAGGTCGTGGGTTCGAGCCCCCACTCGCGCATTATTTTTTGGCCGCGCGTGGGTTTGGTCCTTTGAGCCGCGCGTGGGATCAGACGCATAATCAACATGTGTGTCTGACCATCAGTGTAAGACCAGTAACCTCTTCCTAGCCCAGTGGTAGAAACACAGTGAAATGAGCGCACGGTCATGGGTTCGAGTCCCCGCTCGCACATATTTTTTTGCTCACTGTCTGATGGAGCCGCGCATGGGATCAGACTGCTGTCTGATGGAGCGCGCCCATGGAGTGCAAAATTCAGTTAAAGCAAACTTCAGGATCTCTGAAAATAGTATGAAAAACAGCTCTGAAAACAACATCTCAATTCAGTTCAAAAAAACTTCAGGATCACATCATTTTGCAATCTTTTGCATTACAAGACAACATTTTGAATCAGGATCACATCACAACCAACAGTTCTGACCAAAACTAAGAAAATGGCACCAAAACTACTAGAGCCATCACCAAAACTACATCACCACTATGCATTTTGCCTCTCCATCACTAGAGCCATCATGATCACCAAAACTACATCATTTTGCATTGTATCTTCACCATCTGCCTCTCCATCACTACAACCATCAGTCTCATGCATTTTGCTACCTGGAGAGAATTGTAGTACAAAAACTACATCAGGATCACATCAACAAAAACTATAGAGAAGGTTGATCACCAATCAAAACAAGGAACATGCAGTAATAGTATTAGGTCACCAAGGAGACAAAATTTACCTTCATGTCCATTCGCTACTCATCGTCGTTGATACCAAAACAAGGAACTCTATGTCCACTCCTGTTTTCCTCATCGTCACTACAATATTGCAGCATAGTATGATCAGTCCTGTTTTCCTCATCCTCGCTCTCATGTCCATCCGCTACCACCTTTCTTCTTTTCTTGATGCCTTCAACTGTTGCAGCATCAACGAGCACACGTTCCCGGTCCCTTCGCACTCTGCTTTGCACCGGAACTTCCATAGAGTCATCATCAGCTTGCACCGGAACTTCCATAGAGTCATCATCCTGATATGTTAGGCCACTACCACCGGGGCCCTTTTCCACTTCAGTTTCAGTCACACTCCACAAGTGTCTGTGCTCAAAGTTTTGCACAACTCGCCATTTTCCGTGCAAAAGAGTGTCTGTCAGGTAAAACACCATTGTTGCTTGTGCTGTTAGAATAAAGGGATCACTCTTATACCAGCACCTTGAAGTGTTGATGCTTTTGAAGTGGCCATCATATTTGACAAAAGAGTGTCTCTTCTTCTTGCTACCAAGATCAAACCAGGCACAGCGAAATAAGACAACCGAGCGATGGATGCCTCCACTAGAGTTGTACTGCAACTCTACGATGCTTCTCAGCTGACCATAGAAGTCAATGTTCTCACCATCATGTGACCCCTCAGTGACGATTCCACTATTCTGTGTCTTCCTTTTTTCCTCGCGGTCAACGGTGTGGTACCGGACACCGTCAGTAATGCATGCTGAATACACTCTCACTCGCTTATCCGGTAAGCATGCCAAAGAAAATAGATCATCACTGACCTTCTTCTCCTCATGCAACTTTCCAATCTGCACAAATAAACCATTTAGCAACAATGGTATTTAACAGTTGGTGAATAACACAGAAAACATAAAACATGTGGCTAAAGATCTCACATGATTCTTAAACCATTTAGCAAATCCCTTGGCAACCCTTATATCAACATTGATCTGGCTTTCTTCCTGATTTAACTCTTCCTTGCATTTCCTGCAATGCCAACAAAACATGTGAATTAAAACATTAGGCTGGTGCCAACCCAAGCAAAAAAATATATAACGAGTGCACAAGATATAACGTACTCGATATATGGTAGAACCTCGGCGCAATTGCTGAGCACATACCAAACCATCTTGTCATACTCATCACCAGCCTCCAAGTATTGTGAGGCTCCAAGAAAGTTCACACCATGGTTGAAAACCAAGACATCACCACTTTGCGAATCAGACCACTCTCTATTTCTGCCCGGCCGGTTCCATCTTGTTTCCACATCGCCAAAGTATCTAGAGCAAAAAGTCAAGCACTCGTCAACGACATATGCTTCAGCAATCGAACCTTCAGGTCTTGCCGTGTTTCGCACATAACTCTTAGAAGTAAGCAGCCTTCTTTCGATTGGGTACATCCAACCGTATTGCAGAGGGCCTCTAAGCATTGCCTCTTTTGGTAAGTGCACCGCCAAATGGACCATCACGGTGAAGAAAGCTGGAGGGAAAATCTTCTCGAGCTTGCAAAGAATAATTGGGATTTCTTTTTCAAGTCTTTCCAGAACAGTTAACTTGAGTGTTTTGCAACACAGTTCTCTAAAGAAATTTCCCAGCTCAGCAACCGCTTCATATATATCCTTGTCCATGATTCCTCGGAGGCCCGCCGATAAAATCCTTTGGAGGAGGATGTGACAATCATGGGTTTTCAGTACTGAAAGCTTGAATCCATCAGAAGTAACACACTTTGCTAGGTTAGCAGCATAACCATCTGGAAATCTCACCGCTCTTATGAATTCACAGAATGCAAGCTTTTGTTCTTTACTCATTGTATACCATGCTCGTGGCATTTCAAATGAATCTTCATCTTCATCATGCTGTAGATGCAAATCTTCTTTTATGCCCATGTCCTCCAAATCAAGCCTAGAACTAACCGTGTCCTTTGTCTTCCCTTCAATGTTCAGAAACGTCCCTAGCAGATTCTCGCATATGTTTTTCTCAATGTGCATTACATCGATATTATGCCTTAATTTTAGATCAGCCCAGTATGGCAGGTCCCACAAACAAGACCTCCGGTCCCAACATTGACCTTCCTCACGCTTTCTTTTCTTTGCAAGCTTTCCTGGTCTCACATCTTACACCTTTTCAAGTTGTTGCTCCAGCTCTTCTTTAGTGAATTCAGCTGGCTTGTCACGGGTTTCATTCTCACCATTAAAATCTTTGATTCTTCGCCAGCAATGGTTTCGGGGAAGAAAGCGGCGGTGCCCAATACAGCAGATCTTGCTCCTTATTCTCTTTGAGCAAGGGTCTTTGTCATAATGGACACAGGCCTGATAACACGCTGTGATTCTCCCAGACAGAGTGTGCAGCGCCGGGAAATCATGGATGGACCATATGATTGCAGCACGTAGATTGAACTTTTCTTCCGGACTCAAGGCATCGTATGTAGGTACACCAGTCCAGAGCTGGAGCAGTTCTTCTACGAGGGGCTCCATAAAGACATCAAAATCCTTTCCTGGAGACTCTGGACCCGGGATAAGCAACGACATCATGAAGTTGGACTGATCCATGCATGCTCATGGTGGCAGGTTGTACGGCACCACAAAAACGGGCCACATGCTATAAGCCGTGCTCATGTTCCCAAACGGATTAAAGCCATCTGTGGCAATGCCGAGTTTTATGTTCCTTGGATCTGCAGCAAAATCTCCATGTTTAATGTCAAATTCTTTCCATGCCTCTCCGTCCGCTGGATGGCTCAGCTCATTGTCCACAGGTTGCCACTTCAGCTTGTGCCATTGTACCTCCAGCGATGATTTCTTCGAGATAAACATCCGCTGCAGCCTTGGTATCAACGGAAAGTGCCTCATTACCTTCTCTGGTATTGACTTCTTCCCATCAGCATCTTTCCACCTAGAGGCATTGCATTTTGGACAGTTGTCATGCTTCGCTAAATCCTTCCGAAACAAGACACAGTTATTTGGGCACACATGTATTGAAACATAACCTAGCCCCAGCCTGCGGATTATGCTCAATGCTTCATCATAAGACCTGGGAACACAGCTATCAGGGAATTGCAAGGTCAAAAGGCGGAGTATTGCGTTGAATGCAGCATTGCTAATCCGGTAGAAAGACTTGATGTGGAGTAACTTCACGGTGAAGGTAAATCTTGAAAATTTACCCCCTTCATGAGCTGCGCGCTTCGCCTCCTCTAACACCTCAGCAAACATCGACTTCTGTCCATCAGCACGATCTTCAGCATCGTACAGATCCTTCAATAGGTCAGGAATCCTATCATCTTCATGCCCATCCTCTTCCTCCAAACCAGCATTCTCTCGCAAAATCTTTTCCATAAAATCAATGCCAGCATCACCAACACCCATCATATGAGGGGCCTGTGTATCAGCTTCAATATGTTGAGGTTGTCCGTCTAAAGGTTCTCCATGATATATCCATCTATCATATGTGCTGGCCATCCCATTAAGAAGCAGATGATCTTCCACTACTCCTTGAGCTTTTCTCGAACGGTTGAGGCAATCACAGCATGGGCAAAGAATGACAGCATCCTTGGCAAAATTTGCCCGAAAAAATTGCATGAATTCATCAACTCCTTTCATATGTTCTTTCGAAAACCTTCTAACTCATTTTCTAATCCAGTTTCTGTCCATCTGCCAAAGACATCAATTGTTGCAACTTAGCAAATCTATCTAAGTGCATCAACATTAATTAATGAAAATGGATGGCAGTAATGGCAGTTAAAAATCCAGAAAATTTTATATGCTAATTGCCTAACCACAACATTGAAGCAAACCAAACTGTAAATCAAACCAACATTGAAATTGGCATGGATTTAATTTATAGAGAAGGCTAAATCAAACCAAACCTTTAATACCCCCCAGGATTTAGAAGGATCTTGTTTCAGGGAAAGACCAACTTGGTGGACAAAATAAATTAGCATACATTATTTACCCGTGGCATAAATATGTCTAACTTGAGCTCTGTTCTATTGATCGCTGACAACATCATTCACCCCTAACAATTGACTGAATTCCAAAACAATTCTTAACAATTTCATCAACAACAATTATCCTAACAATTTCATCTATGGAGTTTCTACCAAATTCATCAAATCTACATCAATGAGATTTCCAAGTTTGCATCAAATCTACATCAATGAGATTTTTCCAAGTTTACAACAAATCTGCATCAAATCTAAATCAACAGATTTGAGGAGAGGAGAGGCGGCGGTCTGCTTGCGGTGGCGTGGGTCTGCTTGCGGCGGCGTGGGTCTGCTTGCGGTGGTCTCCTTGCGGCGGCGTGGGTCTGCTTGCGGCGGTCTCCTCGATAGCATCAACAGAGAGGAGAGGGGGAGAGGAGAGGGGTGCATACCAGGAGGTCTGCTTGCGGCGGCGGCGAGTCCCCCATGCTCGACGGCGGCGAGTCCCCCATGTGTGGGCGAGGTCACCGTTCCTGTCGTGGGCGAGGCGAGCGGCACCACCACCGCTACTGGCCGGTGGGCGAGGTGGCCGTGGCGTCGGCACCACCACCGCCGCCGGTGGGCGAGGTGGTCGTGGCGTCGGCACCACCACCGCCGGTCGCCGCCCCCGTCGGTCACCGCTCCTGTCGGAAGACCTAGAAATCGCTAAGTGTTGGCTTGCCCCTGTCGGAAAATCGCTAGGTGTTGGCTCGCCCCTGTCGTTCGATGCTAAGGTCCCACTTGTCAATGATAGGAGAGAGCCGCGGTTTTATATACTATGTAGGCAAATACCGATACATGAGCAACAGTCCCTCTCTAGCCCAGCGGTAGCGAACAAGCGAGGACAGCGCTCGGTCGTGGGTTCGAGTCCCCGCACGCGCATGTTTTTTGAGGGAATTAAGCGCTCGGCCCCGCCTGTCAGTGTGTGTTCACCTTCTGTCAAATGGGTCCTGCCTGTCTGTTGAATATAGACATGTAAGCAAAAAATGACACCTACACAATGACACATACGCGAGGTTGCTGAGGTGGTTGTCTAATCATCCTAATGCATTCGAACTCAACTGTAATGACCATTTATATTGGTCATTATCAGCTAGAAATAAGCAGTGGACCGGTGCTGTCCGCTTTATGACCATTTCCAGTAAGGAAATTACGACCTTTCTGTCGAAAATGGTCATTGGTTTTTAGGGTTAGGGCCCCTTCGGACAGCTTACGACCAATTGGTCTCAAATGGTCGTAGATTTACGACCATTTCTTCCAGGGTCACTGCCAAAAGGTCACAAGTTGACATATTTCTTGTAGTGGGTGAAGATGTCAAGTCATGCCTGGCCGACAGGTGCTACGATGTGGCATGCTTGTCTATTCGGCAGGTGCTACGCACGACTGATCTTTCAGAGATTTCAAGTTGTGTCGGCTGGTGGTACTTGACGGCATGGTGTTGCGGTGTACCGGCAGCGACAACAACGTCCTCAGCAGTTTGCGCGCATGGAGGTGGTGCCGTTGGGCGCCGTGGTGGCGTTGATGGATGGCCAGACTGGCAAAGATGATGCGGATCTCTTTCCTGAAGATGGGTCAGCGGTTCGATGATGATGTCGGCTTCTAAAATATGTGCATGTGATGTACGTTTTAGGTTTGCTGTACCGGTTGTAGGTTCCGATACGTTGTGCGGATGGATCAGCGACGACACCGGTTTTAAATATGAGGAGTGAGAGCACTCCACATTATCGAGTTTGTATGTGTGAATGACGACTTCGGATGGCTTGATGTATGTTTTTGTCAGACCTTTATGGAATAATTAATAAAGGTGGTTGTATGCATCAATTGATGCAGAGGCCAGGGGTTTCAACCTCCTTTTCCAATTATTATTTTTGAGAAAAACTGAATTTTCAAGGCTCGCTTATTATGCTGAAATGATGAAGTTGGCACTGTACGTTAGCTAATCAGAATTTTTGTTTGTTTTTTTACCCGAGCTAACCAGAATTCTTGAAGGAGCATATGTTTAGACTTTCCAGCATGGTTAGTTGGTTCTTTCAGTTACCACTTTGCTTTGTTTTTTTGCCAAAATGAATTCTTGAATGAACATGCTCCTTTTGTATTACCACTTTGGTCTGAATGCCTACATAATCTCAATGTGTACGTCCTCAGGAGCCTGTATGTCTGCATGAGGTTGAGCTTTTGTATTTAGAACAAAACTTCACAACGAAATCTGAACGTGTATGGTCAGGGTACAAAGCTAGCATATTGTACGTAGCACTAGGCAAAGCAGCTAAACTGAAGGTGCGGACTTCCGCAGCTAAAACTTGCGGACTCAGACCGCAGTGCACACCTCTTCTCTGGTGCGACGCGCCACAATGTCTCCAGTAATTTAAACGTGATAACTGTTGGGGAAAAAAACACAGGACGCATTTCATGGAGCAGGAGGCTGCGCGCCGTGGTGCTGTAGTGGCAGCAGGATCGCTGACGGTGAGGGCGAAGCCGGGCGGCGCATTTGCTTGACTTGATTTGATTTGACGAGCGCCATTCCTCTTGTTCGTCGACCTTGAGCCTCGTCCGTGGTCGGCGCGCCACGTAGAACACCTCCCGGAAACAAGAACAGAAATTGACAGGAACGCCTCCCGGAAACAAGAACAGGCCCCATATTTCCAGAGAAACAAGAACAGACCCCACATTTCCAGAGAAACAAGAACAGAAATTGACACGCCAATGCAGCTGCTTACCATCTTCAGGACATAAGAAAGATTCAAGCAAGACCCCACATGTGTAACGGCGATAAAAATAAAATAGCAGCACCTGTTGTTACCTGATATATACTGTATAATTCTTGGCTATCGCAATTGCTTATTCCAAATTCTCAAGGAACCACTCCTTTCAGTCTTTTGCTGCAAATCAGATCACCACTAGTCTGACACGCCCACAACTGCTGCATTTTTGTACAACGCCTTGCTTGGGAGCAACACAGATTTTTCAGCATAATTTTAAGGTAGGCTGCCTTTTTCTTACCCTTACGTAATCGTACATTTGCATGCCTGACAGTAATATAGCAACAAGCCAATGCTTTGAGGCGCTCAAAGTATCCGTGAGATATAGCGAGTTGAAACCATTCATTACCTCATAATCCAAAGCATATAGTTATTGTTAAAACAACTTCTCGTCAAAAAGAAGAAACAACCACCACTGCTATTGCTGTTACATATCAGTTCCCACGGGGACGCACCCAACGAGGCTCGGAACAGCGAAGGTGGTCCTGTACCGCAAAGCGTTTTGCATAAGATCAGGAGGCTTATATTGATATGATCCAACAGCGTCTTGTTTCCCCGGTGTCTACTAGTAATGCTGCAGTGCTGCTCTAAGCTTCTTCATGTCACAGCAATTGAGGTCACTAACCTCAGTTTTGGCTACGGCCTACGGTCTCCATTTATCGGATAGCTTCAAGAGATGTAGTGTCCTTTGACATATCTTCATTCACAGACTACACCCGGCATCAGGGCCACCGTGCTCATCCTCTGTGTCGCCGCCACCCTGGAACACACTGCTCAGGTCCAGTTTCAAGGTCTCGTGGCAGCAGTCACCAGCCAAGGCTCCATCGCCATACACCAGTGGCATCGCAGGGAGCCGGAAGACAAGGCTACCTCGACGCATCCTGTGGTTTGTGTTCTGAGCAGACTTGAGTCGGTTAGCGTAAAAAAACCATGCCAAAATGCTGCAAAGTGCAGGAAGCGTTCAACTGAGTCACTCATGTTAACTGAATAATATGGAGGAAAAGATTAAGATAACTAAATATTGTAGTTCTGATTGGATGTTATGATTGAATAAGAGTTCCAGTTGCTACTTGTATATGTGTAGGATTGAACATATTTTAATGGCAAAATGTTCCAGTGTTTGCTTGAACGTTATGACTAGATGAGTGTCCAATGAGTGTTCTGGTAAGCTTTGAGCATTTGCAGAATTAAACAGAAAAACATATGCAGAATTATGAACAAAACTGAACTTGATTCCACTTGTTGCTCCTAACACTTAACTAAATGGCACACAAAACTGAACTTGAACTGAACTAAATGGCAACTATTGCCTAGAGTTGAGTTGAGCTGAACTAAATGACAATTATTGCCCAGAATTGACTAAACTGAATGGCACCCAAAACTAAAATTGAACTAAACTAAATGGCAACTATTGCGAGTTGAGTTGAACTGAGTGCCAAAATGTTCGAGAACCATGCTTGTTTACACTCTCACTTGAGTTAGAGCACATGTTTTCCAAAAAACAAAAGTATTTCACCACAACCCAGAAAAAATTGTCATCTGTGACCGGGCCCTGTAAATAAAAAATAGAAGTAAAAATTTTAGACAGAAAATATGATCTCTAGATTTGTAAACTAACTGAATATGAGTGAATCATAATGACTGAATGAATGTTCCAATAACCTGCAAGTTTCCAGTTTGCACCACGCAAGCAGCGTATTCAACTTTCTATGACAAAAAAGCAGGCCACCACTATACCTTGTACAGATTTTGCAGTTATACAGAAAAATCATGTTCTCCATCTTACTATGAAACTGCACCCCTTGTGAATCAGACCACCCCAAAATGGTGCCCATAATTTGAATCAAAAAATATAATTTTAGGCCACTGAAGTTGGTGTACACCACACAAGACCTAGGTATAAATTTCCATGAGAAGTAATTTCTATTTGGTTCCTGTGAGAAGTAATAATCAGAAATAACACTCAACATGAGCTAAGCTAGTCAGGTAAGATTAGTCATTATTTCTGTCGAGGGAAGCATATTCAGTTGCCTCTTATTTTCTTCCTCTTAGCTTCATTTCAGTCGGCGCTTTTCCATCACCGGTGAACATTAAAAATTAATGCAACTGCATGATCACATAGAAGTATAATTAAGTAGCAGCAGCATATACGATCTATAATAATGCAAAGCATAGCCAGACAACCATTCGATGCTGATTACAATCAAAGGTGCAACAAAAGGTCAATGAAAATTGTTAATCTGACAAAAGAGTGAAGGCATCATTAATACTGGAAGAAAACTAAATATTACTCCCTCCGATCCAAAATAAGTGTGGCAGTTTTGAACTAACCCCAGCTCAAAACTGTGACACTTATTTTGGATTGGAGGTAGTAGAAAGAAAATATTTTCTATAAAAATAGAAAGAACATGTCACCTGCAGCTCATACAAAATTAGCAACATCCAAAGACAATCAACTATATAATTCAAACTAAATATTTGCTCCCAGCCACCAACAAAGGCAATTGAACTGGGAGCACAATGAGGTAAACCATAGGTGTCATACAACCCAAGCAACTAAGGAAGTACAGGACAAAGTTCTTCCAAACCCAGTCCCAAGCCCAAGCAAGTAAAAAAGGAGGCAATTTATCCATGAATTCAGACCAAGACAGGAGAATAAAAGGTTCCAAACAGAGCATATAGGCAAACATCAGAAAAACAAAATTGACGGTGCGTTGGAAATTGCTCTTAACCAAAACTTTTCTATTATTGATTCTCAAGGAAGTTCATCCTACTGTAAGCCTAAATTCTGTAATTCATGAGCAACCCCATTGGACTCAGATAAATCAAGGATGGAGCGATAAAAGACCTGAAGGATATGGGGCATATTAAAATCCATAGCTCTGGTAAAAGTATGCCCTTTCCACACAGCAGGTCAGTAGCCAAGCAAGCTCATAAAGTCATAATTCATATGATAAATTCAGAGATGCCACTTGCCATCATTGAGTACGGCTATGATGAGAACCATGAATAATGCCAGAAGAACAAACCTGCAACCATAAAAGACAGCAAGATTACCGGTGGTGAAATACTGTCACGATTACATACTATTGGATTTGCTGCTGCATTCTTACCACTATCCGTATGGTGATGCAAACGGCATAAATTTGCAGCCAAGTAGTACAAATCGCAGAACTCTTGTAGTAGAAGAAAACAGAGGAACTTCAGCTGAACTTTACCGTGCAGTTCATCATGCACTGCAAGATGGAGAACACAACGCAGAGGCCAGGATCCGTGAGCATGATGTTGACGCGGACCTGGCAGCGTCCGTCGTGTCCGACACCGCGTTGCCGCAGGATGCCCTTTCCACACAGCAGGTCAGTAGCCAAGCAAGCTCATAAAGTCATAATTCATATGATAAATTCAGAGATGCCACTTGCCATCATTCAGCATGGCTATGGGAGCCTAGCTGTGGCGGCGCAAGGGTTCCCCTGTGTCGCCCGAGCTTGGGCGACGCAGGGGTCGGGAGCACAGGGTAGGTGAGAACAAAGTTTAACAAAGTGACAAAAGAAAAGAAAATTAAAGCATTACAGCAGCAGCTCACCATGGCAATCCTGGAAAGCAAAGACTTGTCAGTGTAGAAAAGGTATGTGAAACCCTCTCTGCCTGATCTTCCTACTCTTCCTCGCAACTGCGGATGAAAAGAAAAGCAGTGAACTTGAGGTCCAGACAGATTCATACATCCAATTTTTTGCCAAAAAAGGCAAAGTAAAAGTCTGAGAACTAAAACCAATTGATACAGCTGCGGGAGCCCAAATAGTTCTGCATACAAGAATCTTTATTTCCCCATAAGAAAACTTCTACATACCAAGTTGTATATTCTTTGACACTTTCAATGAGAAAAATATTTAGCAATAAAATTGGTCATTGAAGCTAAAGCACCATTCACCTATGCAATAAGAACATAAATTATATCAGAGTTCTAACATCAAATGTAGGTGTAGTCCATATATAAGCTAACTACCTGAAATACCTAGTAATTTAAAATACATGCTTAAATGAAGCTGCAGAATGAGACAAAAAAGGGAGACAAGAGTGAGGGGGGAGAGAGGAGATGGATGCAAACCTGAACCGCCTCGGTATCCTTGCTCCTGCTCCTGCTGTGCCAGGAAGGAGAGGGTTGTAGGGTGCAGGCGATGCGTGGAGTCGCCATTGTGCACAAGCTGCAGGTGTCGGCGCCCACCTTTTGAGGCCACCGCACGCCGCACGAGCCGCCGCACCACTGCACTGTGCATGCTCCTCGAGGAAGAGGCAGAGCGCAGCCGAACTAAATCTCATAATCCACCATAAAATCCAAATTGTTTCAAATTTATTGAAGATTCATTTGTCCACCAATATAATAATCACCATGCTTATCTATTAGACTAAAATCTCATAATCCACCAAACATCTTTGACTATCTTCTCAAGACACAATCACCTGACTAAATCCAACTTAAATCTCATAAATCACGGAGAAATTTGGTTTGATATCACAATCACCTAACTAAATCCAAATTATACAATATTAATTAATACACCAAACATCTTTGACCATCTCCTCAAGATCTTTGACTATCTCCTCAAGATCACAATCAACTAAATCCATTGAAAATCAAGTAATTCACCATAAAATTTGTTCAAGATCACAATCGCCTAACTAAATCCAAATTGCTCCAGGTTTACTAAAGATCCATTTATCCACCAGTATAATAATCAAAATGCTCACCTACTAGACCTAAATTCACATAATCCACCGAACATCTTTTACTAGCTCGTCAAAATCACAATCACCTAACTAAATCCAACCAAAACCTTATAATCCAACATAAAATTCGGTTAAAAGATCACAATCACCAAACTGAATCCAAATTGTTCCAAATTATATTAAATATCTGTTTATCCATGAATATAATAATCACTACGCTCATCTATTACACCTAAAATTTCATAATCCATCAAACACCTTTGACTATCTTCCCAAGACACAATCACCTAACTCCAACTAAAATCTCATACATCATAGAGAAATTTCATTCAATATTACAGTCACCTAACTAAATCCAAATTGTTCAAGATTAATTAATACACAGAACATCTTTGACTATCTCGTCAAGATCACAATCAACTAACTAATCCATCAAAAACGTCATAATCCACCATAAAATTTGGTTCAAGATCATAATCAGCTACCTAAATCCAAAAATTTCCAAGTTTATTAGAAATTTATTTATCCACCAACATGCTCACCTACTAGACCTAAATTCACATAATCTACCGAACATCTTTTACAAGCTCGTCAAGATCCCAATCACCTAACTAAATCCAACCAAAACCTCATAATCCATCGTAAAATTAGGTCAAAATATGACAATCACCTAACTAAATCCAAATTGTTCCAAATTAAATTAAATATTTGTTTATCCACCAATATAATAATCTCCATGCTTATCTTGTAGACCTAAAATCTCATAATCCACCAAACATCCTCGACTATCTTCTGAAGACACAATCACCTAACTAAATCCAACTAAAATCTCATAAATCAGAGAGAAATTTGGTTCAATATCGCAATCACCTAACTAAATCCAAATTGTTCAAAATTAATTAATCCACCGAACAACTTTGACATCTCATTGAAAATCTCGTAATCCACCGTGAAATTTATTCAAGATCACAATTGCCTAACTACATCCAAATTGCTCCATGTTTACTAAAGATCAATTTATCCACCAATATAATAACCACTGTAGTCACTGACTAGACCTAAATTAACATAATTCACCAATCATCTTTGACTATCTCTTTAAAATCACAGTCACCTAACTAAATCCAACAAACCCTCAAAGTCCATGAATTTGGTTGAAAAAAAAACAATCACCTAACTAAATCAAAATTGTTCCAATCTAAATTAAAGATCAGTTTATCCACCAATATAAAATCACCATTCTCATCTACTATACCTAAAATCTCATAGTCCAGCAAACATCTTTGACTATATTCTCAAGACACAATCACCTAACTAAATCCACCTAAAATCTCCTAATCCAGCGCGAAATTCAGTTTAGTAACACAACTACCTAAGTAAATCCAAATTGTTTAAGATTAATTAATCCACCAAACATCTTTAGACTATCTCCTCAAGATCACAATCAACTAACTAATCCATCAAAAAATCTCATAATCGACAATAAAATTTGGTTCAAGGTCACAATCGCCTAACTAAATCCAAATTGTTCCAAATTTATTGAAGATTCATTTATCCACCAATATAATAATCAACATGCTCACCTATTAGACCTAAATTCACATAATCCACCGAACATATTTTACTAACTCGTCAAAATCACAAACACCTAACTAAATCCAACCAAAACGTCCACCGTAAAATTAGGTTAAAAGATCACAATCACCTAACTAAATCCAAATTGCTTCGAACTAAATTAAATATATATTTATCTACCAACATAATAATCACCATGCTTATCTACTAGACCTAAAATCTCATAATCCAGGAAACATCTTTGATTATCATCTCAACACACAATCACCTAACTAAATCCAACTAAAATCGCATAAATCCCAAAGAAATTTGGTTCAATATCACAATCACCTAACTAGATCCATATTTTTCAAGATTAATTAATCCACCAAACATCTTTGACTATCTCTCAAGATCACAATCACCTAAATACATTGAAAAATCTCGTAACCCATCATGAAGTTGTTCACGATCACAATCGCCTAACTAAATCCAAATTGTTCCATGTTTACTAAGGAAGTCACTGCATCCTTGAGATTGAGGTTTCTTCTACCTCTAATGGCTTCTTTATTTCCTAAGAGAAGTATATCCAGGATCTTCTTGCTCGTGCTTCTCTAATGAGCACACTGTTGAGACTGCTATGGAGCTCAACATCCACCTTTCTGTCCACCTCCGCTCCCTGTAAGTCCGGATGGGCATCCGTTGCGTGATGGTGGGTTGCTATGTGTGCTGTCTTGATCCCACATCCCGTGTTCCCTTGCTGGACGCGCCATAACCGCACGCTCAAGCACCATCAATGGCGAGCAAGAGCTCGGACAATTGGCGCATACCTGGATTTTATACACGGGACGCGGCCGAGAACACGATGCTACCTATCGTCAAGGCCAAGGACACACAGTAGGAGAACGTGGGATGCTTAATCAAGTGCGTGACACAAAACCACAAACAAACAAGGACATCAAGCCGGATCAGTAGGGAACAGAGAGTGCACAGGCACGTGGGATGCTGCATAAAATCCATTTGTTGCCACTATCCTAATCTCTCCGCCTCTGTTGACTTGTTTACCAGTTATTTTCAGTATTGGCATCATCGCCTTGTGTCACTTGTGTGGCTTTCATCTCTATCCACCAATATAATAATAAACATGCTCATCTACTAGACCTAAATTCACATAATCCACCGACCATCTTTTACTAGCTCGTCAAAATCACAATCACCTAACTAAATCCAACCAAAACCTTATAATTGACCGTAAAATTAGGTTAAAAGATCACAATCACCGAACTAAATCCAAATTGTTCCAAACTAAATTAAATATCTTTTTATCCACCAATAGTTATTAGACCTAAAATCTCATAATCCACCAAACATCTTCGATTATCTTCTCAGGACACAATCACCTAACTAAATCCAACCAAAATCTCATACATCAAAGTGATATTTGGTTCAATATCACTATCATCTAACAAAATCCAAATTGTTCAAAATTAATGAATACACCGAATATCTTTAACTACCTCCTCAACATCACAATCAACTAACTAATCCATCAAAAAACTCATAATCCACCATAAAATTTGGTTCAAGATCACAATCGCCTAACGAAATCCAAATTTGTCTAAGTTTACAAAAAATATATCTATTCACCAATATAATAACCAACATGCTCACCTACTAGACCTAAATACACATAACATAATCTACCGAACATCTTTTACTACCTCGTCATGATAACAACCACCTAACTAGATCCAAATTATTCCAAACTAAATTAAAGATCTGTTTATCCATCAATATAATAATCACCATGCTCATCTACCATACCTACAAATCTCATAATCCACCAAACATTTTTAAATATCTTCTCAAGATTAAATCACCTAACTAAATCCACCTAAAATCTCATAAATCATCGACAATTTTGGTTCAATATCACAATCACCTAACTAAATCCAAATTGTTCAAGATTAATTAATCCACCAAATCCTCAAGATCGCTATCAACTAAGCAAATCCATCTAAAATCTCGTAATCCACCATGAAATTTGGTTCAAGTCACAATCGTAACTAAATTCAAATTGCTTCAAGTTTATTAAAGATCTATCCACCAATATAATAACCACCATGCTCGCTTACTAGATATATTAATCCACCGAACATCTTTGACTATCTTATCAAGATCACAATCACCTAATTAAATCCAGCCAAAACCTCACAATTCATCGTAAAATTAGGTTAAAAGATCACAACACCTAACCAAATCTAAATTGATCCGAACTAAATTAAATATTTGTTTATCTACCAATATAATAATCATCATGCTCATTTCCATACCTAAAATCTCATAATCCATCAAACATTTTGACTTTCTCAAGACACAATCACCTAACTAAATTCACCTAAAATCAAATAAATCACCAAAAAGATTGGTTCAATATCACAATCACCAAACTAAATTCAAATTGTTCAAGATTAATTAATCCACCGAACATCTTTGACTATCCCCTCAAGATCTCAATCAACTAATTAAATCCATTTAAAAATCTCATAGTTCACCATGAAATTTGGTTCAAGATCACAATCGCCTAACTAAATCCAAATTACCCCAAGTTTACTAAAAATCCATTTATCCACCAATATAATAACCACCATGCACACTTACTACACAAATTCTCATATAATCCATCAAACATCTTTGACTATCTCGTCAAGACCACAATCACCTAACTAAATCCAACCCAAACATCAAAATCCACCGTGAATTTGGTTAAAAGATCACAATCACCTAACTAAATTCAAATTGTTTCAAACTAAATGAAAGGTCGGTTTATCCACCAATATAATAGTCACCATGCTCATTTACTCGACCTAAAATCTTAAAATCCACCGAACATCTTTGACCATCTTCTCAAGATCATAATAACTTATCTATATCCACCTAAAATCACATAAATCATTGTGAAATTCGATTCAATATCACAATAGCTTAACTAAATTCAAATTGTTTAAGATTAATTAATCCATCGAATATCTTTGAGTATCTTCTCAAGATCACAATCAACTGACTAAATTAATCTAAAATCTCGTAATTCATCATGAAATTTGGTTCAAGATCACAATCGCCTAACGAGATCCAAATTTTCTCAAGTTTATTAAAATTTTACTTATTCACCAATATAATAACTACCAAGCTCACCTACTTGACCTAAATTTACATAATCCACCGAACATATTTTACTAACTCGTCAAAATCACAAACACCTAACTAAATCGAACTAAAACGTCCACCGTAAAATTAGGTTAAAAGATCACAATCACCTAACTAAATCCAAATTATATCAAACTAAATTAAATATTTGTTTATCTACCAATATAGTAATCATCATGCTCATCTACTAGACCTAAAATCTCATAATCCACGAAACATCTTTGATTATCATCTCAAGACACAATCACCTAACTAAATCCAACTAAAATCTCATAAATCACAAAGAAATTTGGTTCAATATCACAATCACCTAACTAAATCCATATTTTTCAAGATTAATTAATCCACTAAACATATTTGACTATCTCCTCAAGATCACAATCACCTAAATACATTGAAAATCTCATAATCCATCATGAAATTTGTTCAAGATCACAATCGCCTAACTAAATCCAAATTGTTCCATGTTTACTAAAGAAGTCGCTCCTTCCTTGATGTTGAGGTTTCTTCTATCTCTAATGGCTTCTTTATTTCCTAAGAGAAGTATATCCAGGATCTTCTTGCTCGTGCTGCTCTGATGAGCACACTGTTGAGACTGCTATGGAGCTCAACATCCACCTTTGTGTCCACCTCCGCTCCCTGTAAGTCCGGATGGGCATCCGTTGCCTGGTGGCGGGTTGCTATGTGTGCTGTCTTGATCCCACATACAGTGTTCCCTTGCTGGACGACACCATAACCGCACGCTCAAGCACCACCAATGGCGAGCAAGAGCTCGGACAAATTGGCGCATACCTGGATTACACACGGGACGCGCCCGAGAACACGGCGCTACCTATCGTCAAGGCCAAGGGCGCACAGTAGGAGAACGTAGGATGCTTAATCAAGTGCGTGACACAAAACCGCAAACAGACAAGGACATCAAGCTGGCTCAGCGGGGAACAAAGAGTGCACAAGCACGTGGGATGTTGGATAAAGTCCATCTACTGCCACTATCCCCAGCCTCTCCGCCTCTGTTGCCTTGTTTACCAGTTATTTTCGGTAGTGGCATCATCACCTTGAGTCACTTGTGTGGCTCTCATCTCTATCCACCAATATAATAATAAACATGCTCATCTACTAGACCTAAACGCACATAATCCACCGACCATCTTTTACTAGCTCGTCAAAATCACACTCACCTAACTAAATCCAACTAAAACCTTATAATCCGCCGTAAAATTAGGTTAAAAGATCACAATCACCAAACTAAATCCAAATTGTTCCAAACTAAATTAAATATCTTTTTATCCACCAATATAATAATCATCATGCTCATTTATTAGACCTAAAATCTCATAATCCATCAAACATCTTCCATTATCTTCTCAGGACACAATTACCTAACTAAATCCAACTAAAATCTCATAAATCAAAGAGAAATTTGGTTCAATATCACTATCATCTAACTAAATCCAAATTGTTCAAGATTAATTAATACACTGAATATCATTGACTACCACCTCAAGAGCACAATCAACTAACTAATCCATCAAAAAACTCATAATCCACTATAAATTTTGGTTCAAGATCACAATCGCCTAACGAAATCCAAAATTTTCCAAGTTTATAAGATATCTATTTATCCACCAATATAATAACCAACATGCTCACCTACTAGACCTAAATACACATAACATAATCTACCGAACATCTTTTACTGGCTCGTCAAGATCCCAATCACCTAACTAAATCCAACCAAAACCACATAATCCACCATAAAGTTAGGTTAAAACTGTTAGGAAGTATTAGTATTGGTTTAGGAGTCCTTCGTCAAGATCCCAATCACCTAACTAAATCCAACCAAAACCACATAATCCACCGTAAAATTAGGTTAAAATTGTTAGGAAGTATTAGTATTGGTCTAGGAGTCCTTATATATATGCCCCTTGGGCCTTCAATAGAGATAAGTTGCTTTCCTAACATGGTATTAGAGCTTAGGTAATTTTTTTCGGGCGCCGCAACTCGCCCTCCTGATCCAATCTCACGCGTCGCGCATGTTCTTCATAGACGACCGTCAGATGCTGCCTGCCGCGCACAAAGGACGCGGCGCCCTTCTTCAGGATGCTGCTATTTCCCCGGGCCAGGAGGTTCCCGATCCATGCTCCGAAGGTCGTGGTCCAGGTACCTGCGCGCACGACATCGAGATCGTGGCCCTCGCAGTCATCCTGTCCAGATCGAGGTTGCCACTGTTGCCGTTCCACCTCCGAGTGCGCCCCGCGCCTGTCTCTTCGCGGTTGCCGCGCGCTAGGCTCTTCCCAGAGCCGCTACTAGCATGTTGCTGCTAGGGCACGCTGTCGTTTCTCTGTCCGTCTCAATCCCAACTCGTGCAACTCATGCTAGCTGCTCCAGGTGTGTTGTTGTTGCAGTTCGTTGCTCTTGAGGTTGATTTTCCTGCCATGTGTTGTTGCTAGTCTTCTGCTGATGCTACGTGTTGTAGCTTACAGTTATGCATCGCCCGCAGTCTAATTTTTGATGTGTTTTGGTGATGTGTGCTACATCCTTTGTTCCTTCAAAAAAAGAAGTCCAATGTCTTGCATACACGATGGCTTTTGCATCTTTGTCTCGTGTGTGCTTCCTAATTTCTTGCTCAATAATTTCCGCTGCATCCATCAAATCCGTTGTTATTTTGTGTTTCTCATGCCATGCGAGTCCACAATACCTTTGTCGGACAACCTTTCTCTCGTCCTGATCCTTTCTATACAACTTTTGTGGTCTACTTGTCCTTGTTGTTTTCAATAGGATTTTCTGGACTCTTTCTGCATTGTTGATCTACATCCATTGTGCCTTAACCGCCGAGCTTCTTTCGCCATCGGTTGTCATGGGCTATGATTTTTTATGCAATGTTTATTCTCTTTGCATTGTTGATCTAAGCCCATTCTCTTGCCGCCAAGCTTCTTTCATCGTCGGTTTTCACAGGCCATGATTCTTTAAGCAATGCTTCATTCTCTTGATGTGCCATCTTCCTTTGACAACCCATCTTCTCTTGATACTTCTCTTGTATCTTCTATTGATGCGGTGTCTTCTTCTGATGTGCCATCTCTTCGTTATCCCCTTTGGCGACTCAACAGGTTTTGAAGACTCTTCATGCTACGACGACACTCTCAAGACGCGGATTTGGATTATTGTTTTTTTCTTCTAGTATTACACTTCTTCAAATGTATGCTATACGCTTTGCATTTGAGGGGGGGTGTTAGGAAATATTAGTATTGGTCTAGGAGTCCTTATAATTGTTTCAAACTAAATTAAATATCTGTTTATGCACCAATGTAATAATCACCATTCTCATCTACTAAACCTAAAATCTCATAATCTAGCAACCATCTTTGGCTATATTCTCAAGACACAATCACCTAATCTCATAATCCATCGTGAAATTTGGTTCAGTGTCACCACCACCTAACTAAATCCAAATTGGTCCAGATTAATTAATCCACGAAACATCGTTGACTATCTTCTCAAGATCACAATCAAATAACTAAAGCCATCAAAAATCTCGTAATCCACCATAAATTTTGTTCAAGATCACAATCACCTAATTAAATCCAAATTTCCCAAGTTATTTAAATATTATTTATTTACCAATCTAATAACCAACAAGCTCACCTACTAGACCTAAATTCACATAATCCACCAAACATCTTTTACTAGCTCGTCAAGATCACAACCACCTAATCCAAATCTTTCAAACTAAATTAAAGATCTGTTTATCCATCAATATAATAATCATCATGCTCATATACCATACCTATAAATCTCATAATCCACCAAACATTTTTGACTATCTTCTCAAGATTAAATCACCTAACTAAATCCACCTAAAATCTCATAAATCACCGAGAAATTTGGTTCAATATCACAATACCTAACTAAATCCAAATTATTCAAGATTAATTAATCCACCGAATCCTCAAGATCGCAATCAACTAACCAAATCCATCTAAAATCTCGTAATCCACCATGAAATTTGGTTCAAGATCACAATCGTAACTAAATTCAAATTGCTTCAAGTTTATTAAAGATCCATTTATCCATCAATATAATAACCAACATGATCGTTTACTAGACATATTAATCCACCGAACATCTTTGACTATCTTATCAAGATCATAATCACCTAACTAAATCCAGCCAAAACCTCATAATCCATCGTAAAATTAGGTTAAAAGATCACAACACCTAACTAAATCTAAATTGACCAGAACTAAATTAAATGTTTGTTTATCTACCAATATGATAATCATCATGTTCATTTCCATACCTAAAATCTCATAATCCATCGAACATTTTGACTTTCTCAAGACACAATCACCTAACTAAATTCACCTAAAATCAAATAAATCACCGAAATTTTTGGTTCAATATCACAATCACCGAACTAAATTCAAATTGTTCAAGATTAATTAATCCACCGAACATCTTTGACTATCCCCTCAAGATCTCAATCAACTAATTAAATCCATTTAAAATCTCGTAGTTCACCATGAAATTTGGTTCAAGATCACAATCGCCTAACTAAATCCAAATTATCCCAAGTTTACTAAAAATCCATTTATCCACATAATAACCACCATGCTCATTTACTAGACAAAAATTCTCATATAATCCATCGAACAACTTTGACTATGTCGTCAAGATCACAATCACCTAACTAAATCCAACCCAAACATCAAAATCCACTGTGAATTTGGTTAAAAGATCACAGTCACCTAAATAAATTCAAATTGTTTCAAACTATATGAAAGGTCGGTTTATCCACCAATATAATAGTCACCATGCTTATGTACTAGACCTAAAATCTTAAAATCCACTGAACATCTTTGACCATCTTCTCAAGATCATAATAACTTATCTAAATTCACCTAAAATCACATAAATCAGCGTGAAATTCGATTCAATATCACAATAGCCTAACTAAATACAAATTGTCCAAGATTAATTAATCCATCAAATATCTTTGAGTATCTTCTCAAGATCACAATCAACTGACTAAATTCATCTAAAATCTCGTAATCCATCATGAAATTTGGTTCAAGATCACAATCGCCTAACTAAATCCAAATTTTCTCAAGTTTATTAAAAAATTACTTATTCATCAATATAATAACTACCAAGCTCACCTACTAGACCTAAATTCACATAATCCACCGAACATATTTTACTAACTCGTCAAAATCACAAACACCTAACTAAATCCAACCAAAACCTTATAATCCATCGTGAAATTTGATTTAAGATCACAATCACGTAACTAAATCCAAAATGTCCCAAACAAAATTAAAGATCTATTTATCCACCGATATAATAATCACCATGATCATCTATCATACCTAAAATCTCATAATCCATCGAACATTTTAGATTATCTTCTCAAGATTAAATCACGTAACTAAATCCACCTAAAATCCCACAATCCATCATGAAATACGTTTTAATATCACAATGACCTAACTAAATCCAAATTGTCCAAGATTAATTAATCCACTAAACATCTTTGACTATCTCCTCAAGATCACAATGAACTAAATAAATGCATCAAAATCTCGTAATCCACCATGAAATTTGGTTCAAGATCACAATCGCCTAACTAAATCCAAATTGCTTCAAGTTTATTAAAGATCCATTTATCCACCAATATAGTAACCACCATGCTCATTTACTAGACATAAATTTTCATAATCCACCGAACATCTTTGACTATCTCGTCAAGATCACAATCACCTAACTAAATCTCCACTTCATCTCCATTTTGTAAAACCTTATTTTCAGGATCATCCCATGGGCATTAGTGACACCCTTGGGTTTTTGTAAAACATTTATGAGTAACAAAGATTCTTCCCAATTCCTATGATTTATGCAACTAGCATGGCTAAGCATTACTATTAAACTTGCACATATGACCCACATTTATTTGTGACCACTACATTGTTAGAAAGGAGGGATATTAAGAATGTCAAAGGAGGGTGTCAATATCAAGCACATAGAGCATAGCTAAACCCTAGCTAAGTTACTTAGCATAAGAATGTCAAAGGGGTGTCAATATCAAGCACATAGGGCATAGCTAAACCAGCTAATTTACTTAACATAGCAAATACTAGTAAACAATACTTTATGCATGAAAAATAATTCTAAGTGTAATGCAAATATGGGTTCAACATGATCAAAGTAGGCTGCTTGCCTCGCTCAACAAAGTCTTCAATGGTTCTGGTCACTCCTCGAACGTCCTTGAATCTTTCAAAAGATAATGATTTCTACTCATTGGAAAAATAAAATTAACACACAATCAATAAACAATATGTGCAAAGGGCTCCAAAATTTACAAAAGTAGTATCATTGGAAAGAGGGAAATTTTAGATGAATTTTGGAAGTACCCTGGATTTTAGAAAAAGAGAAATGGTATTGTGGGCCAGAATGGGTTTGCCTGATTAAACTGTACTGCACCAGGGGAGGGGGGTCGACGTCGAAGGCGTGAATGAGAAATACGCCTTTAATTTACCCGCCGATTTAAACCTGCAATGGGGTGATCACACAAGCCACACATGAGCAGCAAAACTAGGATAATCAAGCAATATATAAAGTTCACAATCAAGCAATAACAAATAAGATAATATGGACAAACTAGAGGATATTACTTCAAGTGGCGGCGCCAAGGAAACCAGAATGCAGCTGAAGCAGGAGCAGGTAGCTTAATTCGGAGAGTTTTTTTGGGGTGGTGGGGGGGACCACTATTAGCAGGAGCAGGAATGGCACTTGCTAGGCGCAGGTCCGGCGGTGGATTGATCCTGGGACGCAACAGGTGTTGTAACTTCAGTAGAATACGCTGTATGCTGCCCATAGCTACCAGTAGCATAACGATCACAGTATGACTGCTACTGGCCATAGCCTGACTGGCTAGCTGTGAGTGCACCATAGCCTGGCTGACTGTATCCATACTGCCCATAACCAGCCTGAGTAGGCGGTGCCTGTCCATATGGAGCAGATGAAGGTGGCTTCTGAGCATGTGGAGGCTACCCATAAGCACCCTGGCCATACGTGCCCTGTGGTGGTGGCTGCATATCATAGCCTGGCTGTGTCTGTGGAGCAACGTATCCATATTGAGGGGCAGAACCTTGCGCCGTTTAGCTTGATGCAGCAGCACTAGTATAGGTGGTTGATTAGGATAAGCCGGTTGGCCTCCAGTGGCTGGAGTTGAAGCTTGCTGCTCTGAAGATGCTTGACCAGCGCCACCTGGACCACCATAGCTTGGTGCAGTACCACCATCCTGAGTTGAGTTAGCAGCTGATGCCCCATAGCCAGATGCCCCATAGTTCTGGTGATCATATCCAGGCTGCTGCGAGTAAGACAGCCCTTGGGTCTGATAACCAGAGTAATCACAAGCCTGCTGCCCGCCACTCTGCTGAGAGTACGTAGAATCACCATACCCTTGTGAAGCATGAGTAGCAAGCTGGCTGTAATTGTAGCTGCTAGCATCAGCAGGTGCAGCAGTTCCAGTGGCAGACTGTTGCTGTTGGGATTGCTGCTGTTGGTTATAGTAGTCATAGCCAGTGCCAGGGGGGCTGCTCTGCCATAAGGTTGCTGGCCATACTATGGTGGTGCACCAGGATAAGCTCCAGGCTGCATGTAAACATGCTGTTGTGTTGCTGGTGCATCAGGCGCACCCCAGTTTGCCCGAGGACAGGGAGGGTGGTAGCCCTGTTGGATTTCTGGCACGATTCTGCAAAAATATAGTTTGCACATCAGAATATGTATAGAACACGACATACAATGTACCATTCAGAACAAGTGCAAAGCAGACAAAACATATCCAAAAACAAAGCAATGTAATATACAGAAATTCCAGAACCACCAGGAAAAATGGAGGGATCAACTCACGGAGCAAGATTCTCAAGCAACATTGGTGATGCCCATCTAGCCTCTACCATGTGCAAAATTATGGGAGCTAATGAAGATCGGGCAGCTAGATAAACACACGTATATATTGAATAGCAATAAAAGATTGCCTTGCAGTTTGTAGATTTTGATAAATCAGCAATAATGGATGGTGACAGAGTGATCCATAATTTTATGCAACATCTACTTATATTGCTAAATGACGCAACATACACAACAACAGTTCTTTCTGCAAGTCTCTCCAAAAAATATATTATAGGTGAACAGAAGAATGGCAAAGGAAATATTTAAGCAAAGTTTTAAGGAAGCTTTGGTCATGGTAACCTGAAAAGTCAACAGAGGGAGAAAATATATACAAACAAGCCAAAGATAATAGATTCATGCGAGATATCCTGCATAATCTTTCCAAACTACACATAGCACATACAAACTTTCTTGCCCAGTCAATAAACGGTAACATTCTTATTTATTACATGTTGCTGCCAGAGGGTGGTGTTAGCAACAGATAGAATGGGCTGAAAATTAATCATCAAGAATTATCCCCCGAGTGAGCAAAAATATCAATAGCCTAAATACCAGCTACTACAGTGCACAATCCATCATTGAAGTGTGCAGACTGATCACCTGCATAGAGGTTTGCACCGACTATCCCCAAAGATGTACAGAAATAGCAAACGTAAATTTGATAGGACAAGACCAAGTATATGAAATCCAATCATATAATCCAAATACAAACTAGTTCCTTCTGTTTCGATATAGAAAGGCCAGGCATGTTCCTGGGTGTATGTATTATATTCTAATGGTATACTCCAATGGTACACATGGGACTTCTATACCGAAACAGAGGGAGTAGTTCATAATTTTATCTTTCATCCATCAGCATCAAGTATATTAACATTAGGTAGTAACAAATCTGCCTCCAGGATTGATGTGTGCGGCCCTCAGAACTAGTTACTGACACTAATTTGGTCTTACGTGAAGATAATGATCAACAGACAGTATGGCCTGAGATATATGGATAACACCACAAGTACCGGAATGATATGTAGTGAAGACGTTGTGATAGGGTATATAAACCTCCCAATGGAAGTATGGATTTGACAGTATTTAACAGTGATTGTTCAAATATTTCTAGTATCTTCATCAGAGAAACTACACAGAGCATAACAGCTAATAACAAAGAGACTGCGCAAATTACAAATATAATTTCAGATTGGTTGTGCGTCTCTGAACATCTCAGAAGCAAGCACACAATTGTATAAAGTATACAATCATGTCAAAGCCATACTGCTGCTGGTCCATGACCACCTTGTTTTACAAGACAACCCGTTGAGATAACGTTTTACCCAAGTCAAAAGCTAGTGTCTCTAGTGTCTCTAGTTACTGATAGCTACAACTCTGTTGAGTGAGAAGAACAACCTTCATGTGGACAACATAAAACAGGACAATAATGTCAGTACATAAGTAACAAACTAATAACGTTCAGAGCTGACTGAAAATATTACTGGAAATCACATCATCTATGTAATACATGAGATAATCAAATATTTGGCTCTGTGCCAATAGACAATCATCAATGCAGTATGTTACCATTTTTTGCATGTTAAAAAGGAACCACATAAACTATTGTGATTTGTTGCATCTAGTAGACAGGGGTCAGTTCCACGAGAATATTACATGATATAGCAGAATCAAACTATGGATACTATTGATCATCTACACAAGATATATTTGCCAGAATTATTAACAAACTCTACTAGCCATCCTTATAAGCCCGTAATAATATTGGAGCTCATTATATGGAGATCTAAACTTCCTAGCGAGGATAAAGGAATTGCTAGGCGTTTTCTTGTTGCCTAGATCCTAGTACGGTTAAGCATTGCCTAGACGGGCTATTTTCTTCCACTGCTTCCTAAACATATCGCTAAATCGCATGGATCACATAGCAGTACTCAGCAGCTAAGGCCCACTTGGTGGCGAGAGAGAGAAAAGGGAGAGGATGACAGGTGGGAGCCAGCTGTGTAGTATGTATATGTATAAATTTCATGTAGATTGGATGAGAAACTAGAGACACTAGCTTTTGACTTGGGCTGGGTTTGATTTGTGGGGTACGGACAATGGCAGCAACCATGTCAATGGTTATTTCGCCAGAATCTATATGATGGTTTGAATTAGTTGGGTTCGGTTCATAATGGAAAGCTGCCAACGGGTTTTTTCAATGTATGCATGATGGATTTATCAAGTTCAATGCGTGTGCGGTGCATTTAGCTCAATGTGTGTGTACGGCGTGCTTGCGGGCAAAGTGTTCAATGAATTGTGTGATCCAAATGTCAATTATAGGGATTAAAGTTTAGGGAATCTGCTAGAGATGCTCTAAGATGTTCATATTATTCCAATCCTATGCCCAATGCATACAAACAACTAAGAAGCTATAACAAGATTGTGATGCAAACATCCTTACGCTATACAATACCATATGAAAGATTATTCTCCTCTTTTGTAAGAAAAATACCCCCCCCCCCCCCCCCCTCCAAAGTGTATAAGACTCTTGTCGATTCAGTTGAGACAAGACTGGCATATATTTGAGGTGATGAGCTTACTGACGCTCATAAATTCTTTCTAGTTCAGTATGTGAGAAGTGAGCTAGTGAGTTATCATACCAAAGTCATGTATGCTACCTATATTATTGCACACAACATGCAAGCACGGTGCACTGGTTAGATCTTATGAGGTATACTATCTCACCCTAATGAATACTCAGTAGTTAGCCATCAGCTTCCCTCCTATACTGGGGACAAGTGCAGTTTCCTCGCTAGAAAAACAATGCATATATGGTTCAGACTTTTTCAGACAACTAAATTGCAACATCACATTCTAATTTCTAAACTCCGAGTGCAAAGCATCAAGTCTGTTCAGGTGACTAGGACTAGGATTACCCACAGCCATGATTTAATTTTGTCGAGTTTTTCACTCAGTGCACTAAGCTGAACGCAGACAGAAGTTTTTCACTGGAGAAGCATTATACAGATTTCAGGCTTCCTCAAACAAAATAGTTTGCCTGAATAAAAACGCATCATGTCTGTTCGATAGGATTACTCACATCAAGAATCAAGATTGTGCACAAGTGTCAAACGCAAGTGTCCACAACATCAGAAGATTATTTTTTAACATATCAAAATTGCAATGGCGGCAATTTCATGGTCCAAGCATCCAAAGAACTTGATTTTGACAAAGAAGAGATTGTTTCTTTTAACTTCCTACTTAGCTCTGATCTGCCTCGAACCACATGGAGGGGAAAAATGCACATGAATCTACTTAGGATTTGGCTCGACTAATCACAGGGGGAAAAATTGCAAACGAATCGACCTAGGATTTGGCTTGACTTATCACAGGCAGGGAGGAAAGCAGATGCGGGAGCGGGGGGCTAAGCTTACTTCTCGGCGTGGTGGAGCACTGGAGCAGGTAGAGGTAGATGAGCTTCTTCACCCGAAGCGACTATGCCGGCACGTTCTTGAATCTTGACTGCCTGCGCCGCAGCACACACGCAATTCAGTCGCCGGAATCCGCGGCGTGAGATGAAATGAGACGAGACGAGACGAGAGGGGTGGGACGCTAGCCGGACCTGCGGGAGGCGGTGGGCGACGTAGAAGCTCCGCGAGACGAGGGCGAGGAGGCGCTTGAGCGTCGACCTTCTCGCCGCCGAAGCGGGAGTCGAGGAGCGCCGGGATGGCGACCGCGTCCAGGTCGTCGTAGAGATGCACGTCCGCCCAACCCGAACCAGTCTCTCTATAGGCCATAAACAGGCTTGCGTGCCCCGGCTCCCTCGCCGAACGCGGCGGCAAGCTGCGCGGCGCGGAAGCGTTTCGCGGTCCGTGTCCGTTCTCGATCACGGGAGCGCGATTGTGTACGTGTAATCAGGGCCGTCCGCGAGAGGAACTGCGCCGTACTTTCTGTGGCACAGATCCACATAGCCGTTGGGGCAGACGGATTTGTTTTTTTTTTTTAGGATTGTTGGGGCAGACGGATAGGCCTGGAAGCGGGGACACAGGGAAAATTCGCCGCTCTCTGCGGCGAATAGTCGGGCTTTCGCACAGGGGCGCCGAGACTTGGGCCGGCCCACTTACAGTGCGGCCGTTTTCGGCCAACGGCCGGGTTTTTCCCTGTTTTCAGTCGGCTTTTCTCGATTTTTTTTCTGTTTTTGTTTTTACCTTCTCATTTTTTTTCTATTTTTCTATTTTTTTAATTTCTTCTTTTACTTTCTTCACGTTTTTCTATCGATTTTCAAAATATGTTCAGAAATTTCAAATTTTGGAAAATGTGTTTTTTTTGTACAAGTTTGTATTCTTTTCCTTTTCTTTTCTTCGTTTTTCTGTTTATTTTTGTTCTTTCTTTTTTCATTTCTCTCCTGTTTTGTATTCTTTTTTCTTTTTTCTTTTTATCTTTTATTTTTGGACAGTTTATTTTTAACAAATGTTCACAGTCTCAAAATTTGTTCATTTTTTAAAAAAACATTGTTCACAATTTGAAATATGTTCACGGATTCAAAATTTGTTCACAATTTGAAAAATGTTCACGGTTTCAAAATTTGTTCATAATTCAAAAACTGTTCACACTTTTATAATTTTGTTCACGAATTTGAAATTTGTTCATGTTTCAAAATTTGTTTCGAAAAATGTTCTCTGTTTCAAAATTTGTTCACAATTCGACAAATGTTCACAATTTTATAATTTTATTCACAAATTTTAAATTTGTTCATGTTTTCAAATTTTTTCACAATTCGAAAAAATGTTTACCGTTTCAAAATTTCTTCACAATTTGAAAAATGTTAATAATTTTATATATTTTTTTCACCAATTTGAACATTTTTCATGTTTCGAAATTTGTGAAGAATCCAAAAAATGTTCGCGGTTTCAAAATTTGTTCACAGTTCCAAAAATGTTCACAATTTTATAATTTTGTTCACGAATTTGAAATTTGTTCATGTTTTAAAATTTATTCGCAATTCGAAAATTGTTTACGGTTTCAAAACTTATTCAAAATTCGAAATTAATAATTTTATAATTTTGTTCACGAATTTGAAATTTGTTCATGTTTCAAAATTTGTGAACAATTCGAAAAATGTTCGAGGTTTCAAAATTTATTCACAGTTCGAAAAGTGTTCACAATTTTATAATTTTGTTCACGGATTTGAAATTTGTTCATGTTTCAAAATTTGTTCACAATTCAAAAAATGTTCGCTGTTTCAAAATTTGTTCACAATTCAAAAAATGTTGATAATTTTATAATTTTGTTCAGAAATTCGAAAAAAAGAACATAAAAATTTGGTTGCTTATTTTCGGAAAATGTTCGTATATTTCAAAAAATGTTCACGTTTTTTAACATAATGTTCGTAATTTGACAAAATGTTCGTCTTTCTGAAAAATGTTGGCACTCTCGAAACAATGTTTCCTATTTTAAAAAATATTCAAAAGTTCAAAAAAATGTTCGCAGAAATCAAACAATGTTCAACGTTTTTGGAAACAGGTTCGCATATTTGAAAAAATGATTATGTTTTCAGAAAAATATTTAGTTTCTGAAAAATATTTTCATATTTTTTTAAAGTGTTTGTGCTTTTAAAAGAAGTCAGATTTTGGAAAAGGTTCATTCTTTACAAAATGCAGGAGCTACAGTACCATTTGCTCAGCTAAGGATGTCCATACGTGTAGATAATTCTTAAAGCACTGCGCTACCTGTCAACCATAAAATTTTGTCTGGTCTGTTGGCTATTGTCGCGCGCACAACCATTGGAGGTTGAGAGTTCGAATTCCAAGTATGCCCGCATGTTTTCCTTTTTTTACTGTATTTTAGATCCCGCGCTACAGTAAACTCACTACTGGGCCGGCCCAGGTCAGACTCGCCCTGTGCGTTTGCTCGGCAGTCGGACGCAGAACGCGTCGTATAGGAGGTTCCCGGACACAGGTCCTCGTCAACACCTGCGCGAATACGAGTGGGCCGCGGCCCAACTTGGCTCCTGCTTCTCGCTTGCTTCTTCGCTTGCTCTCGCTCGTTCGGCCGCAGGCTTCACAGTTGAACAAAAATAGTTTACAGATTTTAAATAAAATTTCGTCCATTTAAGAAAATTTTGTGAAGTTGGAAAAGATTTGCTAATTCGACAAAGTACATAAAAAAGGAAAATTGATCGCGAATTTTAGAAAAAGTTCGTGAAATTTGAAAAAGTTCACGAATTTAGAAAAATATTTTTTTATGGCAGTTCATGAAAAATGAAAAACATTCACAGAATTTGAAAACAAATTGGATATGAAAAAAGCTCACCAATTTTGAAAATAAATCATGTGTTTCAAAAAGTTCATGAACTTGAAAAACGTTCATGAATTCAAAAAAAGTGCAAAACTTGAAAAGGTTCGTTATTTGAAAAAAGTTCACAAAAATGAAAAAAACGCAAAAAAAGGAAAAAAATCATAAATAGAAAAGAACTTCATGGAATTTGGAGAAGGTTCATGAATTTTAGAAAAATATCGTGGATTTGCAAAAAAAATCATAAAATTGAAAAAAGTTCACGAGTTTGAAAAAAATGTTTGTGAACTTGAAAATTGTTTCTGTATTTGAATTTAAAATGTTGGTGAATATTAAAAAAAGTCAAAGAGTTTGAAAAACAATGTTTGTGAACTTGAAAACTGTTTCCGCATTCGAATTTTAAAATGTTTGTGAATATTAAAAAAGTTCACAAGTTTGGAAAATCTCCACAAACTTGTAAAAAATTTGCGGATTGAAAAAATGGTTCACAAATTTAAAAAAAGTTCACAAGTAGAAAAAAGTGAACAAATTCAAAAGAAAGTTCGTGAAAATAAGAATCAAAAAGGAAAACGAAACGAAAAATAAAAAACCAAATCAAAAAAGACCCACAAAAATTGTGGGTGCCTAAACCAGCAATGTGCACAACAAGAAGAGAAAAAGGTAGAAGTAGGCACAACAAGTGATATGTACCGGGTGGTTACTGCTGTCGTCGGAAATAAAACTAGGAGGTTTGTATTTTGAATCTTAACTTGTGCACTATTTTTAATTTTAATAAAAGGAAAAAAGAAAGTTAAAAGGGTCGAGCCCATAATAGAGAGGGTGAGTGCACCGGTTTGTGGGTAAGCCTATAACTAGTGCTGAGGGCGCCAAATAGGAGTTGGACACATCGAGTACACTTCTGAGGTGAGGTGCATCGATCTCACTTCGGTCGTCTCCTCCCCCAAATCCCTCGACGGAATGCATCCTGCTCCGCCGCATTCCTTCCTTTCTCCTTCCTTCCCATCTCGCCATGCCCTCCTGCGAGTGTACGATCAGTTCGAGTCGAGGTTCATGAGCAGGAAGGAGGCGACTGCCGCCGGCTAGTGTAGTAGAAGGAGGAGGAGCGGGGGGGGGGGGGCATCAATACATCGACACCATTCCCTACGCAGAAGATGAGTGCCGGGACGGCGGGCAGAAGAAGGACTCTCGGTGGAGCAGGAGCAGACGTCTGTCGGTTGCTACGGGTAAGTTGTACCTGGGATCTTTAGTCCAACATCGCGGATTTAATCGGATTTCCACTGAGTTATAATTATTTCCCTCAGCCAGGGTATCATCAAACAGTAATACAAGGAGACGGTAAATTATACGGTCTAGTATAGGGTATGAACGGTAGTTTTTTTTTTCGAAATGGCAGTTATCCTGCATTCATTAAGAAGAAAAGAGTAGCTCGGGTAATTAGGGAAAATCGAGCGAAAACCAGATTGCCCAGTTAAGTATGGAGAACCGGGCGAAAAACATCACAACCGCTGGGCGACATACATAGAAAAGGCCCACGCACACCACTCCAAAGAGGGCCTCGGCGAGACAGCACGCAGGCGTCATCGTCATCCCTACACTCTGAGCAAACGACTCCGACTCCGCCCACGGCGATTGTCAACTCAACCCACGTTGTAGCGGACACGTGAAACTGCATGAAGATCTATGCCAAAATCTCAGCCACATGCGACCAGACGACGCAGCCCCGACTCTGACGGAGAACTCTGTAGGACAAAACCAGGCACGACTAGCGCCACGGGAGATCGCCGAACGGGCTACCTGCAGCCAGTCATCGTATACCACAGGGCCCCCCCACCACAGCTTCGACTCCATAGCAACAAACAAACCGAGGCAAAACCGCGGACACGCCGAAGAGGAACCTATTACCGCAACCATTGCCGCGTCGCCGACATCGCTACCACCATCATCGCTGCCATAGAAGCCTGGACGCCACCACCACCGTCAACCACCGGTCTCGCTTGCTGATGCTGAGCTCCAAGACGATGCCCCCAAGAGGGAGAACGACACCAAGGCGTCGTCATCGTCCGATCATAAGATCAAGGGTTTCCCCTGAAGAGGCCGAGATGGCCGGATCCGTGTGAAAGGGGTGCGTCGGCAAAACAACGATGCCTCCAGGAAGGTCACAACGGCCACGGACGCCACCATCGCTGGTCACGGCATAACGCTGAGACAGGGTCTTCACCCAGTGCACACACCACCTTGGCCGCACATCATCCCGCACCGGCGCCAACAAGCCCACCAATCACCACCACCACACCAGCCCGTCGACGAAGAGGCCGCTGCCGTAGCCAACCGCACCTCGCGGAGGTCACCGACGAGCAAACCCAAGAGCTAGCTTGCAGACCACACGCACCACGCGCGCCACCGCGGCCGTCGGAGACCAGATCGGCCCCACCAGCGCCTTGAATCATTTCCTCCACACCGCCACAGGCCTCTGAGTTGCGCCAACTGCGCCGCCCAGGCCCTTCGCACAGGCACGTCCCTGCCTCGCTCCTTGCGGCCAAGCCACTGCCCGAGCGCCACACGCCCGAGCCCCTCCACCATGCACCATGCTCCTGCACAGCCACTTCGCGTCTCACCCGCAGCCGAACCGTATCCCCCGCCCCACCGACGTAGAGGCAGAGCCGTCGCTGCCTCCACCCACACCGCGCAGAGGCTACAGACGGCCGACACCTACCCCAGCCGGCGATCCAGATCCGACCAAGCATGGGCGGATCCAGGTCCACCAGCCACCATTGCAGCCGCTGCCACCCTCCCGTCCCGTGGGACGCCGCCGCATCGCCGTCCTCTCCCGTAGCACGCGGCCACCGCCACGAATCTGCAGATCTCGCTCGGAACCGCCGCGTACCGACCAGCCTGCCACCCGCGGTGGCCCACCGCAGTAGCCACCGGCCACGCCAGATCTGGGCTCGGGCCCTAGACGCGCGTCCTCCATGCTGCAGCGCCAAGGGAGCGCGTTGGTGCACGTCGTCACCCTCGCCACCGCATTCCCGGGGCCGCCGCCCTAGCCTTTTCGCGCCGATGAGCCGCCATTGCCGCCCCCAATCGAGCCCGACGGCCACCAACGCCACGACGAGGAGCCTTCCCCGACACCATTTGACGGCGGGGGCAGCGGCGGCAAGGAGCACAGGAGCCGGCGGCAGCGGCGACAAGGAGCACAGGAAGGGGGAGCTTGGGGCGGCGGCGGTTTCGCCTCCGGTACCGCCTGGGTGCGACATGGGGGGAGGAGGCGAGACAGCTTGTCCCCTGTGGGCAATTTGGTTGTGTGTATGAACGGTAGTTGGTGTAGTAAGATACAGTCTTAGCGTTGTTGGCAGGGGCACAAGTATAGGGGGAACTCTGAACTATAGTTTAATTTGCGAATATATTAGAGTGGCCTATTTACAAAGGAAAATGATGATATTATATCCCTGACATATCTTTACTAGACGTATAGGAGAGTGACCACTCTCTAGTTATGTTATATATCCCTATTATATCTTTTCTAAAACTCCGAAACTGAGACTTTACAGTAGCTACAATAGCCAACCCTATAGTGTTGTTCTTGTAGTTCTAGTTTCACTTTCGCAAAGACAAAATTTAAGTAGATAACAATTAATCTTTGTGATTCTTACTTGATGGAGCTACCAAGATAGATTTACTGAACTATGTGTGTTATTATTTATGTTTGACTACATCCGTCATGAGGACTAGTTGACAAATTTCTTGTTTGTAGAGTTTAGAGAATACTCCTTTTTGCCCGTGGGTCTTGTGACGCCCCCATTTTGATCGTACACTAATCATACACGCAAATGCGTATGACCAAGATTAGGGACTCACGGAAAGATATCACAAGAAAACTCTAGACACAAATTAAAGTCATACAAGCTTCATATTACAAGCCAGGGGCCTCGAGGGCTCGAATACATAAGCTCATATTCAAACGAGTCAGCGGAAGCAAATATTATCTAAGTACAGACATAAGTTAAACAAGTTTGCCTTAAGAAGGCTAGCACAAACTGAAGGGATCGATAGAAGAGACGTCTAGAGCGCGGGGGGGGGGGGGGGTGAATAGACTACTTGCAAGAATTAAAACCTAACCTTTTCCCAAGTTAATTTGTGGGCAGTTTTAGCAATTATAACAAGTCTAATGCACCCTACACATGCTAGTCAACGAGTATGGCAGCGAAAAGTAAGACAAGCACATGTAAGAGAGAGTAGAGATAGGAAGATCAAACGCAATTTGAAGACGCAAGGATTTTTCCCGTGGTTCCGATAGGTGGCGCTATCGTACATCCATGTTTATGGAGTCTTCAACCCACAAAGGGTAGCGGTCGCGAGAGTCCACGGAGGGCTCCACCCATAAGGGTCCACGAAGTAGCAACCTTGACTATTCCATAATGGCCTCCGTCCACGAAGGACTAGCCTCACTATGGGTAGATCTTCATGAAGTAGGCGATCTCCTTGCCCGTACAAACTTCTTGGTTCACTCCACAACACGAAGTAGGAGGCTCCCAAGCGACAGCTAACCAATCTAGGAGGCACCACCCTCCAAAAGGTAATAGGCTCAATAGTAACGATGAACTGCTTGCTCTTGTGTCTCAAATGATAGTCTCCTCAACACACAATCACTCTCTCACAGATTTGGCTTGGGTAGAAGAGATTGATTGGATGGAAAGTAACTTGGGGAGGCTAGAAATCAAGATCCATATAGTTGGAGTGGATGATCTTGACCTCAACACAAGGGTAGGTGGTTCTCTCTCAGAAATTTGGATATGGGAAGTGTGGAAATGTTCTGAGTGCTTCTCTTGCGAGTGGGATGTGGTGGAGGGGTATATATAGGCTTCTCCAAAAATCCAACCGTTACACCATTATTGACCAACTCGGTGAAACCGAAGTGAATCTCGGTGGCACCGAAGTGTTCAAAATGTGGCACCGAAGTGTTCAAAATGTGGCAACTTTAGGAATCTCGATGGAACCGATATAGAATTCTCGGTGGTACCGACAAGGTTCACCTAGGCAGTTTCCAGATCTCGGTGGCACCGATTTTCAAAACTCGGAATTCCGATTCTTGAAAATGAGATACCAGAGAGTTGGTCACCGTTTTCGGTGGCACTGAAATGCAACTTGGTGGTACCGAGAATGTGGTTTGGCTAGGGTTTCTGTCTGAGATGAAAATCGGTAGGGCCGAGAGGGAAATGTTGGTGGCACCGATTTTGCATGTTAGGCTTTGGACAGAATATTTGTGGGAGAGTTATGTGAATGTTTTTGGTGGCTATCACTCGATCACTTGAGCATTTGATTCACCATTAACACCTTACCCCCTTTTGATAGTATTGGCTTTCCTATGGACTCAAAGTGATTTCTCACAAAGTAAAATGTAGAGTCCTCTTCTTTGTAGCTTGGCCAATCTTATTCCTTGCATCTTGGGGTTCTCCTCACAAACCTTTTCCAATCCTCTCTGTGGACTTAAGCCTGAAATAAGCTAGGTAGAAATATTAGTCCAAGAGACAATGTATGTTGTCATGAATTATCAAAACCACCAAGGGAGCATATGTGCTTTCAATCTCCCCCTTTTTGGTAATTGATGACAACATACAATCAAAGCTTCAATTTAAGATATGTAGGAATATGTGGTAGCTTTGAAAGATACATGACTAATACAAGCTCCCCCTAAATGTGTGCAATCCATTTTAAGGATAGTTGCTTTGGAATGCATGGACACACATATAGTAGAAGGGACATGAGAAGTCATGTATATCTTGGCTATATGCATCAAACATATATGAATAAGGTGTTTCCATGTTCAAGACTTCACCCTTGCAAACAATATGTGCAAGAAGCAAGAGATCATCTTGACCAAGGATATGATGCATATACTTACCTTGAGGTTCTCGAGCATTGTAGTAGTAGAAACACACTTGAGAAAACAATGTTAGAAAGCACAAGGGTATTCTACTTATTCAAATGCAAACGAATTCAAGAGTACCAAGACATGGAAAACATATAGGAAATGACATCGCATAAGATCAATATGTTTTCAAGAATCATTAAGACCTTCCTCCCCTAAACGTTAATATTAAGTCTTCCTCTCCCCCTGAATCATAACATGTATATCTTGGGAGTAGGTAGGGCTGAGAGAAATCTAACAATTATGAGCAGGCAAAATACTTGTTCTCTCTCCCTCTTAAAATGATATTTCTCATATGTATCTCTCCCCCTTTTGCATAATCAGAGTTATGGTATTTCTTCTCCTTAATATTATATCTCCCCCTTTGGTATGAATAAGCTTTTGAAGCTTTGATATTTCTCCCCCTTTGGCATTAATTTCCAAAAAGGGTCACACAAAGGGTCAGATAAAAGGGATCATTGTGGGATCATTGAGAACATTTGAGTTCAAAGAAATCTCCGAGTAGAATTTCTCCTCCTTCCGGTGATCTGAAAGCGTTTAAGATTTCTCCCCCTTTATCGTAGGGATCCTTGATGATTGACTTCTCCCCCAATTTATTTATTTTATATTAAGGGATCATTGAAGAAATGGAGATTTTCCAAAATCGAAACAAAATACAAAGAATAGCAAAATCGGTGACTCCGAAGAAAATTTGTCGGTGGAACCGATTTAGTGAGTGTGCAGCCTATCTGCAATATCGGTGAAACCGAGAATTTTGAATCGGAGGCTCTGAAGTACTAAATAGAGACTTGACAATAGTTGAACGAATTTATTTTTCGATAAGTTTTGATAGTAGAAAAAGATTTCAGAAAGAGAAGAGAATGTTTGCTGAGAATAAAGAGTATTTACAAGAAATTTTCATCTAGATGTAAATCGAGTGGTTCTAAGAAGGCATGCAACTAAAAGATGAACCAAACAAGATACTTCACCTAGATGACGGTTGGTGACTAGGTCACCTATGTTAGAGTATATTGACTTAAGGAGCCAAGAAAGAATACTTGATCATAGGTCATACTCTATGTTAAGCTCAAAATGGGGTTGCCATTTTTAGATTAAGCATTTTAATGTTTTCATATCTCTTGAGTTGCTTTATCTGATGACTTGGAGTAAAGCTATTTCAAGGGTATGATAACATACCTTTGAGTGATGTTGATGACGTAGCGTGTAGGGGAACTTCTTGTGGATGCTCGAGGTTGATGAAGATCATCTTGAGTTGGGAGCTATCCTTGATCGTTTTGGTTCTCTTTCCACCTACATGGGTTAGTCATGCAAGGAAGAACAAGATATATCCAAATGACAAGAGTGAAATTTTCATCATATGTAAGTCAAGGATATACTTTGTGTTGCCTTCTTCCTTCCATCATCAAAGAAGGGTTGTGTATACTTGGCTTTTGACAAGATTGCTTGTGATATGAGTTGATAGCAATCTTTTGGAGTGTAGTTCTTCCAAGTACCTACAAAAGGTTAGATGCAATACAAGGGAGCATAGTTTCCAAGATATAAGATAGTGTCATATCAAGTGTAACATGGAATAGTCATGCAAGCTCATGCCCTTGCATGCACCCGAGTGAGTCTAGCTCAAGTTTGAAGCATCAATGATGTTCAACTCACTCCTCAAGTGACAAATCACTTTCTCATCGAGTGGCTTAGTAAAGATATCGGCCAATTGCTTGTTAGTATGAACATGCTTAAGATTAATATCTCCTTTGGCAACATGATGACAAATGAAATGATGACGAACTTGAATATGTTTAGTTCGAGAATGTTGCATGGGATTATAAGCAATTTTAATGGCACTTTCATTATCACACAATAATGGAACATGTTTCACATGGATTCCATAATCCTTAAGAGTTTGTGTCATCCATAGAAATTGAGCACAACATGATCCGGCGGCAATGTATTCCGCTTCGGCGGTAGATAGGGATACTGAGTTTTGTTTCTTGGAGGACCAAGATACAAGAGATCTACCAAGAAATTGACATGTACCCGAGGTGGATTTTCTACCAACATTGTCTCTGGCATAGTCCGAGTCGGAATAGCCAACAAGATTAAAAGAAGATCCCTTGGGATACCATATGCCAAAATTTGGTGTATGTATCAAGTATCTCACAATTCTCTTTACAGCCTTAAGATGACACTCTTTAGGAGAGGCTTGATATCTAGCGCACATGCACACACTAAGCATAATATTGGGATGGGAGGCACATAGATATAACAATGAACCAATCATAGATCGATAAACCTTTTGATCAACCGGTTCATCCTCCTTGGTAAGATCAACATGTCCACTAGTAGGCATAGGAGTTTTCATACCCTTACACTCTTGCATGTTGAACATCTTGATCAAGTCCTTGGTATACTTGGTTTGAGAGATGAAAGTTCCTTCTCTCGTTTGCTTGATTTGCAAACCAAGGAAAAATTTCAGCTCACACATCATGGACATCTCATACTTCTCGGACATCAACCTTCCAAATCTTTCACTAAATTGAGGGTTAGTAGATCCAAAGATAATATCATCCACATAGATTTAGCACACAAATAATTCACCATTAACTCTCTTAGTGAATAAGGTTGCATCAATTTACCAATTTCAAAACCTTTTTCAATGAGAAACTTCGTTAACCATTTATACCAAGCACGTGGGGCTTGCTTAAGTCCATAAAGAGCTTTACGAAGCTTGTAGACATGATTAGGTTTCTTAGGGTTCACAAAACACGGGGGTTGTTTAACATAGACCTCTTCTTCAATCTCACCATTTAAAAATGCACTTTTAATATCCATTTGATAAAGCGTGATATCACGATGATTAGCATAAGCAAGAAGAATGCGGATAGCTTCAAGTCTAGCAACGGGGGCATAGGTCTCACCGTAGTCCATACCTTCGACTTGGGCGTAGCCTTGAGCTACGAGACGCGCCTTGTTGCGTATGACTTGACCGTCTTCGTCTTGTTTGTTCCGAAACACCCATTTGGTTCCGATGATGTTTTGATCGTCCTCGGGCTTCTCCACAAGTGTCCATACTTCGTTCCTCTCGAAGTTGTGTAGTTCCTCGTGCATAGCGTTCACCCAATCTGGATCCTGAAGAGCTTATTCTACCTTCAAGGGCTCAATACTAGAGATGAATGAATAATGCTCACAAAAGTTAGCTAGTTGAGTTTTAGAGCGAGTTATCCTCCCGGTTTGTATGTCACCGAAGATTTGATTTAGAGGATGGTTTTTGTCCACTCTTGCTCAAACTTGAGATAGCTTTTGCTTGTTGGTTGGTGGAGCTTCTTCATCATCATCTTCTTCTTCATTGTTGTTGAAGGTGTCGTTTCCTTGAGGTGGTGGTGAAGGTGGTTGTGGTGGATCATCATGATTAACTTCTTCCACCTCTTCATCTTGTCGTGTACCGCTTGTGGATGTGTCCATGTCGTGTTGAGGTTCACCTTGATGTTAAGTAGGGGCTTCCACTTGAGTTGACGAAGTACTTTCCTTCACCTCCATGGGACGAATCTTGCTAATGGACAAGTCTTGGATAGCTTCCGAAGGTTCCTTAGCTCCTACATCATTTGGCAATTGTTCGACTTGCGAACCATTAGATTCATCAAACTTCACATCTACCGTCTCTTCAACTTTTCGAGTGAAGTTGTTGTAGACACGGTAAGTGTGAGAGTTTGATCCGTAACCGAGTAGGAAGCCTTCATGAGATTTAGGAGCAAATTTTGAACGATGATGCTTATCAAGAATGTAACACTTGGAGACAAATACCCGAAAGTATCCAACTTGGGGCTTGTTATTGGTGAGTAGCTCATATGCCATTTTACCGAGAAGCTTGTGAAGATAGAGTCGGTTTGTGGCATGACAAGCTGTCTCAACGGCTTCTGCCCAAAACTGTCTTGGCGTCTTGTATTTGTCGAGCATCGTTCTTGCCATCTCAATATGAGTTCGGTTCTTCCTCTCAACAACTCCATTTTGTTGAGGCGTGTACGTAGCCGAGAACTCATGTAGAATCCCTTCTTCGTCAAGAAAGGTGTCTACATTTGTGTTCTTGAACTCCAATCCGTTGTCGCTCAGAACTTTCTTGATCTTCACTTCAAACTGATTTTGAGCTTTTCGAGCGAAGTTCTTGAAGATCCACGTAAATCTAGAAAAATCATCAACTATAACTGGACCAAAGGAATTTCCACTGAGGCTCTTGTAAGCATTGGGGCCAAAAAGATCCATATGAAGCAACTCGAGTGGTCTCCTAGTAGTCATGATATTCTTTACGGGATGACTTCCACCTACTTTCTTTCCAGCTTGACAAGCACTACAAAGTCTATCTTTGTCAAAGATAACATCTTTAACACCAAGTATATGATCACCTTTGATAAGCTTGTCTAGATTACGCATACCAACATGTCCTAGTCTTCTATGCCAAAGCCAACCTTTAGAAGATTTTGCAATAAGACAAGTGCGAGGTTTGGATCTCTTAGTGAAATCTACAATATATAGATCACCTCTATGAAAACCGGTAAAGACCATGTTGTGTTTGTCTTGACGAAACACTTGGCAATCTACTTTGGTGAATAGCACATTAAAACCAAAGCCGGCTACTCTAGATACTGAAAGAAGATTGTAGCCAAGGGATTCGACAAGCATGGCATTTTGAATAGAGCTATCATGGGATATGGCCACCTTACCAAGACCAAGTACTTTACCCTTGGAGTTGTCTCCAAAAGTTACATACCTTCGCGGTCCATGGTTTGATGTGATCTCTTCACACATGTCTCTATCTCTGGTCATGTGATCGGTGCATCCACTATCGAGAATCCACTCTTTTCCTTTAGACATGTAATCCATGAAGTTTGCCATAAGACTTAGATTCTTCATGATCATCTCATGCTCGATGTCGAACAACTCATCTTCATCATAGTAGCCATGTTCCACATTGTCATCATCAAGTGGAAAATCCTCGTCATAAGAAGCAAGAGATTCGTTAGGGTTGTGATCATGACAATGTTCAAGATTATGAATGCGAATGGCTTCAACAATAATGTTATTTATAGTTATGGCATCTCCTTTAGCACGCATGAGGTCTCTAAGCTCAAATAGATAGTCATCAAACTTAGGATCACTAGGCATCATTTTGTGAAAAGTAATGGTTTTATGAAGAATTTCATCAAGATTACTCAATGAATAATTTGGATATCGTTTCTCCAAATCACTCCACAAAGTATAAGCACACTCAAAATTCTTCATTTGGTCAAGCACAATTCTAGGCAATCCTCTAATGATAAGATTAACGGCTTTAAGATTACGAAGCATATCAATTTCCTCTTCGTGTGTGGAATGTAAAGGATCAATGGGAGGTACATAGGGGGTTCTTAACATACTTGCTCAAGTGAAATTCATCGAATAGTTCAAGCATCTTATATTTCCATTGACTATAGTACTCCCCATTGAGAACGGGCACTCTAGAACTAAGACTCCCCAAACTAGACACATTCATCTTCCTCCATGGTGACGAAACCGAAGTTATGGAGACCAAAGCTCTGATACCAATTGAAGGGATCGATAGAAGAGACGTCTAAAGGGGGGGTGAATAGACTACTTGCAAGAATTTAAACCTAACCTTTTCCCAATTTAATTTGTGGGCAGTTTTAGCAATTATAACAAGTCTAATGCACCCTACACATGCTAGTCAATGAGTATGGCAGCGGAAAGTAAGACAAGCACATGTAAGAGAGAATAGAGATAGGAAGATCAAACGCAATTTGAAGACACAAGGATTTTTCCCGTGGTTCCGATAGGTGGCGCTATCGTACATCCACGTTTATGGAGTCTTCAACCCACGGAGGGTAGTGGTCGCGAGAGTCCACGGAGGGCTCCACCCATAAGGGTCCACGAAGTAGCAACCTTGACTATTCCATAACGGCCTTCGTCCACAAAGGACTAGCCTCACTATGGGTAGATCTTCATGAAGTAGGCGATATCCTTGCACGTACAAACTTCTTGGTTCACTCCACAACACAAAGTAGGAGGCTCCCAAGAGAAACCTAACCAATCTAGGAGGCACCACCCTCCAAAAGGTAATAGGCTCGATAGTAACGATGAACTCCTTGCTCTTGTGTCTCAAATGATAGTCTCCTCAAAACACAATCACTCTCTCATAGATTTGGCTTGGGTAGAAGAGATTGATTGGATGGAAAGCAACTTGGGGAGGCTAGAAATCAAGATCCATATGGTTGGAGTGGATGATCTTGACCTCAACACAAGGGTAGGTGGTTCTCTCTCAGAAATTTGGATATGGGAAGTGTGGAACTGTTCTGAGTGCTTCTCTTGCGAGTGGGATGTGGTGGAGGGGTATATATAGGATTCTCCAAAAATCCAACCGTTACACCATTATTGACCAACTCGGTGAAACCAAAGTGAATCTCGGTGGCACCGAAGTGTTCAAAATGTGGCAACTTTAGGAATCTCGGTGGAACCGATATAGAATTCCCGGTGGTACCGACAAGGTTCACCTAGGCAGTTTCCAGAACTCGGTGGCACCGATTTTCAAAACTCGGAAATTCCGATTCTTGAAAATGAGATACCAGAGAGTTGGTCACCGTTTTCGTTGGCACCGAAATGCAACTTGGTGGTACCGAGAATGTGGTTTGACTAGGGTTTCCGTCTGAGATGAAAATCGGTAGAGCCGAGAGGGAAATGTTGGTGGCACCGATTTTGCATGTTAGGCTTTGGACAGAATATTTGTGGGAGAGTTATGTGAATATTTTTGGTGGCTATCACTTGATCACTTGAGCATTTCATTCACCATTAACACCTTACCCCCTTTTGATTGTATTGGCTTTCCTATGGACTCAAAGTGATTTCTCACAAAGTAAAATGTAGAATCCTCTTCCTTGTAGCTTGGCCAATCTTATTCCTTGCATCTTGGGGTTCTCCTCACAAACCTTTGCCAATCCTCTCTGTGGACTTAAGCCTGAAATAAGCTAGGTAGAAATATTAGTCCAAGAGACAATGTATGTTGTCATGAATTATCAAAACCACCAAGGGAGCGTATGTGCTTTCACAAACATAACAACGGATCGAAAGAGGCAAGGCCTCCTGCCTGGTAACCTCCTATCCTACTGCTGGTCGGGGGCAGCCTCCACGTAGTAGTAGGCACCGTCGGTGCTAGGGATGAGCTAACAAAGTATTACACGCCACAGACGGAGCGGGAGAATATCTGACGATATTTCCCGGGTCTTTGGCCATTACCGGACAGATGATCCTAATGCCTAATGTCCATATTCATCATGCTAGGAGCTTGTGACAGATGAACGGATAGCGTATTCGGATTCGTGGAATTTTTCTGATCAACTTTCATATATAAATTATTTTCATCTGACTTACAAATTAATTTATATTAATTTTCAAAGTTTTGTTAATATTCTGAAATAAACAGATTTATTTTAATTAGAAAAAACTTTTATTGCATGAGCATGACCGCATGCTGACATCAGCATTCAACAGGGACTGTTGATTGGTCAAACTGACAGATGGGCCCCACCTGTCATAGACAGAGGGCTAGTTCATAGTTAAATTAGTTTAAATTGGTTTAGTTAGCAGAGGGGACCCACATGCCAGTGACTAATTAGCTTAAATCAACTATTTTAATTAATCAAATCGTGCAATTAGTGTTAACTAGTATAATGCTCGTGCGTTGCCACGGGCCATTAATATATGTTCACCAGTTACAAATATAATCATAATGCATGTCAAAATTTGCATGCATAGAAATTATAGCATGTAACAATCGAGAAGTAGTTGAAATCCACTTTAATGATTCAACTAATTATCTCTTATGAACTAAGATCTACTTGATGTGTTTAAGATATTTTTGTACAATGTGAGAAATGTTGTCTTTAGCTTTATTGCATGGCACAATGTGAGCTGCATCCTGATTTTGCTGAGTTTTAAATTGTAGGCTACCTATAGATCATTTGATTGGTATTTTTGGTAGAAATGACTTGTTATGCTATGTGGCATTGATGCCAATGTATAGAAGCTCCTCATTTCTACTTTTCTTGATGGGAAAAAGCAGCCACTCCTCTCACTCACGCACCGCACAACCGCCTTCTACTCTCCCCACACAACCAACCAGCCACCGTTTGTCGCCGCATCTCATCTCCCAGCCACAACGTTGTCGTCGCCATCTCTCTCAGGCACCTCCCCTCCATGCCATGGCGAAGCCTGCCCATCCATAGTGTGGCTAGCCCCTCCTCTCCCTGCCATGTGATGTCTACTATGCAACCTTCTTCTTGTAGACTCATGTTGGGCCTCCAAGCGCAGAGTTTTATAGGACAGTAGCAAATTTCCCTCAAGTGGATGACCTAAGGTTTATCAATCCGTGGGAGGCGTAGGATGAAGATGGTCTCTCTCAAACAACCCTGCAACCAAATAACAAAGATTCTCTTGTGTCCCCAACACACCCAATACAATGGTAAATTGTATAGGTGCACTAGTTCGGCGAAGAGATGGTGATACAAGTGTAATATGGATAGTAGATATAGATTTTTGTAATCTGAAAATATAAAAACAGCAAGGTAGCAAGTAACAAAAGTGAGCAAAAACGGTATTGCAATGCTTGAAAACAAGGCCTAGGGTTCATACTTTCACTAGTGCAAGTTCTCTCAACAATACTAACATAGTTGAATCATATGTAAATCCCTCACGTGCGACAAAGAGTTCACTCCAAAGTCACAAATAGCGGAGAACAAATGAAGAAATTATTGTAGGGTACGAAACCACCTCAAAGTTATCTTTTCCGATCAATCGTATGAGCTATCCCTATAAGTGTCACGAACAGCCCTAGAGTTCGTACTAAAATAACACCTTAAGATACACATCAACCAAAACCCTAATGTCACCTAGATACTCCAATGTCACCACGAGTACCCATGGGCTTGATTATACGATATGCATCACACAATTTCAGATTCATCATGTTCAATCCAACACAAAGAACTTCAAAGAGTGCCCCAAAGTTTCTACCGGAGAGTCAAGACGAAAACGTGTGCCAACCCCTATGCATAGATTCCCAAGGTCACGGAACCCGCAAGTTGATTAGCAAAACATACATCAAGTGGATCAATAGAACATCCCATTGTCACCACGGATATCCCATCGCAAGATATACATCAAGTGTTCTCAAATCCTTAAAGACTCAATCCAATAAGAAAACTTCAAAGGGAAAACTCAATTCATCACAAGAAGATAGAGAGGGGAAAACTCCATATGATTCATCTATATCAATAAAGCTCGCGATACATTAAGATCGTGCCATCTCAAGAACACGAGAGAGAGAGATCAAACACATAGCTACTGGTACATACCCTCAGCCCCGAGGGTGAACTACTCCCTCCTCGTCATGGAGACCGCCGGGATGATGAAGATGGCCTCTGGTGATGGTTTCCCCCTCCGGTAGGGTGCCGGAACGGACTCCCGATTGGTTTTTCATGGCTACAGAGGCTTGCGGCGGCGGAACTCCCGATCTAGGTTTGTTTCTGGGGGTTTCTATATTTATAGGAATTTTTGGCGGAGGAAACAAGTCCAGAGGGGCCACGAGGTGACGACAAGCCAGGGGGGCGCCCCCCAGGCTTGTGGTGGCCTCGTGGCTCTTCTGGCCCAACTCCAACTCTCCCTGGGCTTCTTCTAGTCCATAAAAAATCACCGTAGATTTTTATTCCATTCGGGCTCCGTTTGATATTCCTTTTCTGTAAAACTCAAAAACACGGAAAAAACAGGAACTGGCACTAGGCTCTAGGTTAATAGGTTAGTCCCAAAAATAATATAAAATTGTAGTAAAATGATTGTAAAACATCCAAGAATGATAATATAACAGCATGGAACAAGCAAAAATTATAGATACGTTGGAGACGTATCAGCATCCCCAAGCTTAATTCCTGCTCGTCCTCGAGTAGGTAAATGATAAAAACAGAATTTTTGATGTGGAATGCTGCCTAACATGTTCATCGTATTCTTATGTTCTTTGTATAACATGGACATTTGGACTAGTAAATGATTCAAAGCAATAGTCTAGTTTTAACATAATGACTTCAATACTCAAGCATGTCAACAAGCAACCATGTCTTTCAAAATATGAACACTAAAGAAAGTTATCCCTAGCCCACCATGCTCAATCATTGATCCATTCATGAAACACACTCAAATATTAGCTATGCCCAATGCTCAAGTACGATCATAGTGCCCCCTAGTTGGTGCTTATAAGAGAAGATGGAGACTCAAAGCAGAAATAAAAATTGCATAAAGTAAATAGATAGGCCCTTCACAGAGGGAAGTAGGGATTTGTAGAGGTGCCAGAGCTCAAGGTTTAAATTGAGAGAGAAAAATATTTTGAGTGGCATGCTTTTCCTGTCAACGAAAACAACGAAGAAGCTCACAATACTTTCCATGCTAGATACATTATAGGCGGTTCCCAAACAGAATGGTAAAGTTTTTACTCCCCCTCCACCAAATCAATCACACTCCACGGCGAGCCGAATCCACGGGTACCGTCCATACAAACAACAGTCCTGGGGGAGTTTTGTTTCATTATATTTTGATTTGATTTTTGAGCATGGAACTGGGCATCCCGAATACCAGCCACTTTCTCGTGAATGATAGTGAATCAACACATATCGTGAGAATAACCCACCTGGCATGGAAAAATATTGGATACTCCCCACCGTTTCATGAGCGGTACTGGCACACAAAAGAGAAAATTTATTTTGAAAATTTAGAGATGGCACATACAAATTTGCTTGGAACGGCATGGAAATACCGCATATAGGTAGGTATGGTGGACTCATAAGGCAAAACTTGGTTTAAGGATTTTAGATGCACAAGTAGTATTTCTACTTAGTACAAATGGAGGCTAGCAAATAGATTGGGAAGCAACCAAACCAAGAAACAAAAATTCACATAAGTGAGCATTGAGTCATAACTAACACCGAATAATGCACCACAAGTAGGATGTAACTTCATTGCATAACTATTGACTTTCCTACTTGCATAGGGAATCACAAACCTTAACACCAATATTCCTACTAAAGCATAATTACTCACTAACATGACTCACATATTACTATCATCATGTTTCAAAACTATTACAAAGAATCAAGTTTAATTTGTCCCATGATCTTCATGAAAGTATTTATTATATCCTCCTTGGATATCTATCACTTTGGGACTAGTTTCATATGTTGCCATTGCTTTTTGGCAAGATCAAACAAATTTAAGTGAAGTACAAGAGCATAAAAAATTTCATCTCTCAAAAGGGTATAAGTGAAGCATGAGAGGAAATGGCAAGCTACTCTCAAAAGATATAAGTGAAGATCAATGAGTAGTCAAACAATTAAGTAGCTATGTGAGGACTCTCTCTCTCTCAATAAATACTTTCAGATTTGAGTATTTTATTAAACAGCAAACAAAAGAAAAATAGCACTCCAAGAATAGCACGCATCATGTGAACGAATAAAAATTTAGGGTCAACATAGGCTAACCGATAATTGTTGATGAAGAGAGGTGGGATGCATAGCATCCCCAAGCTTAGATGCTTGAGACTTCTTGAAATATTTACTTGGGGTGCCTTGGGCATCCCCAAGCTTGAGCTTTTGTATCTCGTTCAATCCTCTCATATCATGGTTTCACCTATTCTCAAAAACTTCATCCACACAAAACTCGAAAAGAACTCGTGAGATAGGTTAGTACACATAATAATAAATCAACTCTTTATGGACTGCAAAGACAAGTTGCACAATAATTTTCAAACATTAGTTACTGTATACTATCATTTCCACAATTTATATCTACCAATATAGGCTATGGAAACTATAGGATAAGTAGATAACAAAACTATGACAGCAATCTGTCCAAACAGAACAATCTGTAGCAATTTATGAAAACAGTGTACTTCTGTAACTCACAAAATTATGAAAATTTAGTACATGCTAAATAATTTATATGAAATCACTGTGTAAAAATTTCAGAAACGTTCCACGTTCCAGTAAAATATGAAAATTCAAACACTACAGCAAAAGTTTCTGTTTTTACACAGCACACATCAAAACATGCAATCCAAGCATCCTAAGACAATTCTTGGAACTTTTTATTGAAAAACAAGATTATAAATAACATCTAACAGAGAACAAAAAAATAAAATGATGCTCCAAGCAAAACTCATATTATGTGACGAATAAAAATATAGCTCCAAGTAAGATATACCGATCGTGTTGAAGACGAAAGAGGGGATGCCTTCCGGGGCATCCCCAAGCTTAAGCGCTTGAGTATTACTTGGATATTACCTTGGGGGTGCCTTGGGCATCCCCAAGCTTAGGTTCTTGTCACTCCTTATTCTCCTCATATTGGTGTCTCACCCAAAACTTGAAAACTTCAATCACACAAAACTTAACGGAACTTCGTGAGATGGGTTAGTATAATAAACAAAGATCATTCACTTAGGTACTGTCAAGACAAGATTCATAATTGTTCCCACATGATACCTACTGTATTCTATCATTCCCATAATTTATATCACTGAATATAAGCTATGGGAACACTAAAACAAGCAAACTATGCATGCAAAACAGAATCTGTCAAAAACAGAACAGTCTGTGAAGATCTGTAGTGTGACCATACTTCCTTGTCTCTAAATATTCTGAAAAACTAGGAAAATCTAGGAAATTTGTATATAAATCATGTGTAAAAAATTCAGATCAAAATCACGCTCCAGTGAATTTACAAAATTCCTGGACTGAGAGCAAAAGTTTCTGTTTTTACACAGAATCAAGTCAACTATCATCCACACTATCCCAAAGGCTTTACTTGGCACTTTATTGAAATAAAAGGCATAAAACATGATTACTACAGTAGCTTAATCATGTGAACATATAAAAACAGAAAGTAAAAGTATTGGGTTGCTTCCCAACAAGCGCTTTTCTTTAATGCCTTTTAGCTAGGCATGATGATTTCAATGATGCTCACATAGCAATAGTAATTGAAACATGCAAAAGAGCATCATGAATCTCATGACAAGCACATTTAAGTCTAACCCACTTCCTATGCATAGGGATTTTGTGAGCAAACTATTTATGGGAGCAAGAATTAACTAGCATAGGAAGGCAAAACAAGCATGACTTCAAAACTTTCAACACATAGAGAGGAAACTTGATATTATTGCAATATGTAGAAGCATATGTTCCTCCCTCATAATAATTTTCAGTAGCATCATGAAGGAATTTCACAATATAACCAGCACATAAAGCATTATCTTCATGATCCACAAGCATAGAAAATTTGTCACTCTCCACATAAGCAATTTTCTTCTCATTCATAATAGTGGGAGTATCATATGAAGCTCGAATACTAAAAATTGTTTCCACATTAAAAGAGTAATGTTCAGTAAAAGGATATTCAAAATTATGACAATAATTATCACTACTCTTTATAACATAAGTATCATCACAATAATCATCATAAGTAGCAACTTTGTTCTCATCATAATCAATTGAAAGCTCTTCCGAAATAGTGGAATCATTAATAAGTAAAGTCGTGACCTCTCCAAATCCACTTTTATCATTATAATAAGATTCAACACCCTCCAAAATAGTGGGATAATTATTATCTAAAGTTGACACTCTTCCAAACCCACTTTCATGAATATTGCAATCATCATAAATAGGGGGTATGCTATCATCATAATAAATTTGCACATCAAAACTTGGGGGACTAAAAACATCATCTTCATTAAACATAGCATCCCCAAGCTTGGGACAAACATTAATTGCAGCAAATAAATTCTCAAACATGTCATTCTCATCAAACATAGCATCCCCAAGCTTGTGGCTTTGCATAACATAAGCATAATCACTCTCATCATTAATAGTATGAATAGCACCAATCGTATAACAATTATTATCATCACAATTTTCTAAGTTGGTGTCATTATTTGGGAGAGATACCTCTTTACCTTTACTTTTCCTTCTTTTCTTCTTCTTCACGACATTATGTGTGGGTTTATTTAATTCCTCCAAGCTTCTTTTTGAAGAGATTGGTTGAATAAAAAGCTCCTCCTCGTTACCTGATTCATCATAAGAGAAAATAGGAGGATATTGGGAAACCTCTTCCCCTTCATTACTATTCTCTTCATCTTCTATTTGTTTTCTTGTCTTTAAGCAATTGGCAATATAAGGATTCTCAATGCAATTTACCATGCAATACATATAGATTTCATTTAGATCAACACTACTAGGGAAAACCTTATACACAGAATCTTAGCAGCAGCGCGGGACAGGATGGGGCGCTACTGCTAATTAGCAGTAGCGCGGTATGAAGACAGGCGCTACTGGTACTAACTTAGCAGTAGCGCGGCTCGGTAGAACCGCGCTGCTACTAAAATTGACCGACCGTTCCCGCCACGATAGGTTTAGCAGTAGCGCGTCCACGATAACCGCGCTACTTCTAATGTGATAGTAGCAGCGCTCTTTTTTTTCAACTCGCTACTGCTAATTTTGAAACTGGCCACATGGCGGGCCCCTCTTAGTAGTAGCGCGTGGTACAGGGGAGCGCTACTGCTATCTTATTAGCAGCAGCGCGTTTTTCTCCCAGCGCTACTGCTAAGCCTCAACCATACCACCTTTTTCCTCCCCCCTCCCCTCCTCTCTTCCTCACTTTCCCCTAGCTCCCACCTGCTCTCTCCCTCACTTTGCTTCTTCCTCACTACTTCTCCCCCCATTACTCTCCTTCTTCTACCTATCTTTCTCTCTCTTTATTACTCCTAGCTAACTACACCAACCTCCATTAATGCATCTCCTTTCTCTTTTTCCTTCCCCCTCCACTAGTTGAACTTGTCTCCTCCCAAACTAGCTAGCTAGGTAGATCTAGCTAGCATTTAGTGAAGTGACCTATGTACCTCCCTAACTAGATCTATAGCCTTATCAAGAAGAGCTTTGTCCACTTTTGATCATTCCATAGGTGTGTGTGGCGACACCTATCGACATCATCATCACATAGCTCGATCTCGAGATAGGTGATTAAAAATTTATGCTTTTGCAAGAATGGAAATATGTGTATGTGTGCGATATGACATAATCGGGCGATATGATGGAAATTGTGTGTGTGGCATGAGTTGCCGCCGAATTGTGCTTGTGAGTTGCCTATGTTTTGCCGAAATGTCGATTTATTTCCGTTTCGGCGAATTCCGGGCTAACTCTATATGTCCTATTTTTAGGGAAGGTCATGCCGAATTTTTGTATGACTTTGATGCATGCATGCTTTTATAATCAATTTGTTTATTATTACCGTGCAGGCGTTCATGATGGTCAGTGGAACGGTGGTGCACAGGTGGTTGCGGTCGGCAGTGCAGGACATGAAAGAAAATAACCTGACAGAGGTTTTATGTCCGTGTCGAAGATGCAAAGGACGAGCTTGGCTCGACCCCTATGACGATGGTCGTGTGATGGCGCACCTGCTCATGACTGGTTTCATGGATGGCTATACTCGGTGGATAATTGAAGATATGGGCAGTGACGATCAGATCTCAGGGGTGACGATGGAATGCATGACCGACAGCGACAATGGCGCAACTGAGAGATTTTACGAAAGGGTCGACGAGATCTGGGAGCTTGACTACTCTGGACTGCACAACGCGACGATGTTCCGTGTCAGATGGGCTAAGAATGTCGAAAGAGAAAACCGGTATTTCACTACCATGACTATACCCGACGCCAAGAGCGGTACCGTGAACGCTATCGCAAAAAACGAGCCATGGGTACACGCTAAGCACGTGACACAATGCTTCTTCATAACCGACCCGTGCAATCCCAGCCGTGTTGTCATGAGGAGAGGCAAAAGGAACATCATTGGAATGGATGGAGTCGCCAACGAGGAAGACTACGACCAGTACGGCAACCCAATGAGGGAAGATGACGATGAAGTATACGTCAAAAGAAGAATCAATACTACATTACCGAAGAAAGATCGTACTCCATGGAAAAGGAAAAGTCACAATGAGGGGCTCAATTATGTTCCTATTTTGTATACATACTTAACCATCAAATGATGCAATATATATCGCCTTAGTTATATACATTGTATCACCTTCCCTTCGTTCCTGCTCTCGGAAAAAAGGAAAAGAAAAGAAAAGAAAAAGAAGAAAAGAAAAGGAAGAGAAAATAAAGGAAAAGACAATAGAAGAAACAAACAGGAAAACTGCTATAGGTACTGGTTATAGCAGTAGCGCTTTTCCTAAAAATAGCTATAGCTAGTCAAAATAGCTGTAGCGCTTTTCTGAAAAAGAGCTATAGCTAGTCAAAATAGCAGTAGCGCCGTTTGGAGAAGCGCGCTATAGATAACTTAGCTATAGCGCGTTTTTCGGAAACGCGCTACTGCTATGTCGACTTAACCCCCGAATCCCCACTCTCTCTTCCCCTAAATCCCCGTTTCCCGCCTCTGCTTCCCCCAAATCCCCGGCCCCTCGTCGCCGCCGGAGCCCGTGCCCTCGCCGCGCGCCCCTGCCTCAAGCACCGGAGCCCTGCCCTCGCCAGAATCCTGCCCTCGCCCCCGACCCCGGCGCTCGCCCCCGAGCCCCCGACCCCGGCGCTCGCCCACGACCCCCCGACCCCGGCGACGTCGCCCTCACCCCCGACCCCGGCGCTCGCCCCCGACCCCCCGACCCCGGCGACCTCGCCCACGCCCCCGACCCCGGCCCCGGCGCGCCACGCCTCCCTCCTCTGCTTCCTCCCCTCCCAACCTCGCCCCTGCACACTCTGTAAGCCCCCCACCACTCCTCCTCTCTCTGCTAGTAGGTTAATTTAGGGTTAGGTGTTTTAGGTGTAGTTAAAAGAAAAAACAGAATTGATTATATAGGTTTCTTGCATTTTTTAGTTTAAGCAATTGTTGCTATTTAACAAAACAGAATTTGGACATGTGATATGTGGACATGTGATTTGGACATGTCATATTTGGAATTTGGACATGTCATATTTGGACATGTGATGTTTTGGACATGTCATATTTGGAAAATGATGATTATGTGCAGGGTAAATGATCCGAGTGGCCTATGTTTCGCCGGAATGTTGATTCATTTCCGTTCCGGTGAATTTCAGGCGCTCGATATGTCCACTTTTTAGCAAAGGTCATGCCGAAATTTTCCGTGAATTTCGGCATGACTTGTGCTACAAACTAGGACATATCGAGTGCCCGGGATTTGCCGCAATGGGAATGAATCAACATTCCTGCAAAACATTGGCCTTTTTTTTATGTCATTATTCATTTTATTATGTCTAGAATTAATTGACTAGATTTAATCGTAGGAAACATGGCTAGCAACGATGAAGGACAGGGTTCTGGTGATTGCAACGTCTACGCGGCGGCAGACGCCTATTTGAACCTTCTCGATGAGCAATGGTTGTTGCAGGGCCCACCTGTCACATCCGAGACTGAGACCGACATCGAGACCAGCACCGAGACCCGCGCTGAGACTGACACCGGTGCCGAGACCGGCGCCGAGACCGGCGCTGAGACTGACACCGGCGCCGAGACCGGCGCCGAGACCTGCACCGGCTCCCGCACCTGCTCATAGCAGCCCGTCCTCCGTCTCGGACGTGCTCGGCGGTGCTTCGTCTTTGGCTAGCTAGACGACCTCACGGTACCTGTCACACTGGCCCTCTTCAATAAATGTGTAATCTCCCGTTTTCGTTGCCTTTTGGATGTCTCACGTCGCAGACATGTCTTTGCAGGCCGACGTAACCCCGTGCACCATATTGTACACCATCAGCGGCCAGAAGGTGGACGTGGGGAAGGCGACGATAGTGAAGCCGAAGGAACAATTGTTCCACAGCCGGCCGATCCCCCCTGACGTCTTCAAGGTTTCCGTGGCCAGTGTCAAACCGGGCCACGAGAATTTGGCTCCTCCGGTACTAGGGGGAGACGACGACGAGACCCCGCGGCGGCTTGGCGATTGCAAGAGGTGGGTCTTGTTGTGGCCAAAGAGTCTGCTTCGTCTGGAGGCGGCCAGGAGCACACCCACGACCACGCAGCCTCAGCAAGGTATGAACATCAACACCCCACCTACCCAATTAGCATCGCCTGTCGTGCCGGGTGATAGCGGACGGGGTGAGGAAGAGGCTCCATTAGTCGCTGATGATGTCGCCGCCGCCGAAGAAGCAATGCATGATATCGATGCCATCGATGAGGATGACGATGACACTCTACAGTATCTCAATACTGGCGCCTATGACGACGGAGGATTGATGGCTCAGCAGTATGAGTACTCAGGGTTTGAGCGTCATGAGTCGGTGCCTGACTTGCCGCCTCCGGAGGCTGAACGTATTATAGACGACCTTCCAGTAGCAAAGAAGCATAGGAAGAGAGCGAGGAAAGGCAACAAAGCTGCTTCTATGATCCAGCCGCCTCCGCAGCCTCGGGTTCAAGACCGTATACCTGTCATGGGTGCGGCGAAATACCATATCCCCGGTGAACCAATCCTACCTAATAAGGCAGCGGTAGAGGCCATATACGGCGATCTCAGGAGACTTCATGATGATGTGCTGCGAAGAGAGAAAAGCCTGATCGCCTCGCAAAATCCAGGATACCCGCTCTACGTGGTTAATGTGCCGCATCAAAGGTTGTACGTCGACACATTCCCCGCGGAAAAGTTCTTCCTTCGATTCGATTACATCTTCGACATGTTTCACTTGAAAAGGCTGGATTTTACGTTTGTCCGCCTTTTTGCCTTGTACATGAACTACATCATCAGGATTGAGCAGATACCTTATATCTGTGTCGCTGACCCGTACTTCATGCATGAGAGCTTCTTGGCAGTCTGCAAAAAGCATCGTGAATACGCGAGTAACTACATCGCCGATTTCATGGTCGGCAATAAGGACAAGGAGACGATTCTCGTGCCCTATCATCCCATGTAAGTCATCCGTGCGGATATCCTTCCTTCCATTTCAATCATTTCATTTGCACGCGTGGAGGCTAATTTGAGGTGTACTTATTTTGCACAGCGACGGGCGCGCCGTCCTCATCATCCTTTACCCCCGAGTCTCCCACGCTCTTTACTTGGACTCGTCGAAGAACATGAAGAAAAAGGATTACACCCACATCAAGTCTGTTCTCGACAGTGCTATCTTTACGTACGGCGTACGGGGTGGAGAGATCACGGCCAGGAAGACAAGGAACCGCGTGCCCTGCTTCGGCCATAAGACTGACTTCTGGTGCATCCAGCAACCGAGTGGTACTATCAGTGATGGATTCTATGTCCTCCACCACATGCAGGAGTTCAGACGGGATCAGCAGAACCTTCGCATGTTACCTAGATCCGGCGATGCCCATATTCTACAATGGGCAAAGAACCTAGGAGATATCCCGGATCATCGACTCCGAGCTGAGTTCTATCACATCCAGCGTGAACTTGCCCAAATCATCATGAAGGAGGTCCTCGAAAAAACAGGGATGTTCTACGAAGAAGGGCAAATGTCGCGGGAAGACGTCCGAACACGCGTAGCCGCTCAGCGTCTCGACCTGAAGCCTTTCACTGCGCCCGGGGACTATCTCCCTGACTTGCATGGATGGCACGACATGTTGGAGTGATTGACGATATATGACAATGTGTCTGTTTAGTCCATACTTTCTGTATGCCGAAACTTTGAGTTATGCACGACGAAACTTTTTTTGTGATGTAATTAAACCGTCCTCCTCAACTAGCGAAGATCACTCTAGTTAGGGCATTTTGGGTACGATGAACTTTGTATGCTTATGATATGTTGCTTCTATTTTTGCCAAGTCTGTCTCTTTCGGTTGCTCAACTATATATGTTGCATATCATCAACTCATGTGACGATGCAGGAGCATAGATCATCGATGGCGAAGAAGTGCTACGGCAGGAGTATACGACGAGTGGCCGGAGTGTCAGGCCCAGGTGTACCGGTTTCCGGTTTCCGAGCGACAACCAGTAGTTAGTTTAGGTTCACGCTAGTGCGAGAGAGGGATACGAACCGACGCCTCAAGAAGTACTACATTATGTACGATGAGACATGGCATGTAACTTATATAGCTATATCGTGATTATGATGTGACGACATGATTTGTGTTGGATGATATGATGAGACTATTATGTGTATGATATGATGAGCATATTGCATGTTAAAGATATGATTAGAATACTGTATGAAACCTATACAGAAACATCGCAAATACGTAGCAAAAAAAAGATATGAGAAAATATAGTAGTAGCGCTCTTTAGCGCTGGACAGGAAAAACGCTGCTGCTAAAGGACTTAGCAGTAGCGCTGGTATGGAAAGCGCTACTGCTAAAGGACTTAGCAGCAGCGCTGGTATGGAAAGTGCTACTGCTAAGCAGGTATAGCAGTAGCGCATGTCAAACGCGCTACTGCTAAACGTTAGCTGTAGCGCCGTATCAGTAGCGCGGGTACCCGTGCTACTGATACACCAAATACCCGTGCTACTGCTAGGGTTTTCCCTAGTAGTGCAAACTCAATCATTTTCATGAGAACCCAAGCTGGAACATCCTTAGTTTTATGTTTCATTTCTTCATACCCCAAAAATAGACTAAGTTCATTATGATGCTCGAGGGTAATGAGGTTATCACAATTTTTGGACACAATTCGAGCATGAAACAATTCACATTGGAAATTAAAATGACCACTTTCATTGCAAAGTTCACAAGGACGGCGAGAAATATTAAGTCTTTCAGCACAAACATATAGCCTCTCTTGCAACCATTTAGTTTCTAAATACTTATGCCTCTTACAAAATCTATCTTCCCTTTCAAGCATGTCTTCACAAACTCTATGCACTCCACAAAAATTGACATGCTTATAAGATATCTTTTTATCATGACTAGTGCAATCATCATTAGTACTATGGATATTCAAAGAATTCATACTAACAACATTGCAACCATTCTCATCACTCAAAGATTTAGTGCTAAACATTTTAATAACTTCTTCTTCTAACACTTGAGCACAATTTTCTTTTCCATCATTTTCACGAAAGACATTAAAAAGATGAAGCATATGAGGCAACCTCAATTCCATTTTTTTTGTAGTTTTCTTTTATAAAACCAAACTAGTGAAAAACAAGAAACTAAAAGATTCAATTGCAAGATCTAAAGATATACCTTCAAGCACTCACCTCCCCGGCAACGGCGCCAGAAAAGAGCTTGATGTCTACTATGCAACCTTCTTCTTGTAGACTCGTGTTGGGCCTCCAAGCACAGAGTTTTGTAGGACAGTAGCAAATTTCCCTCAAGTGGATGACCTAAGGTTTATCAATCCGTGGGAGGCGTAGGATGAAGATGGTCTCTCTCAAACAACCCTGCAACCAAATAACAAAGAGTCTCTTGTGTCCCCAACACACCCAATACAATGGTAAATTGTATAGGTGCACTAGTTCGGCGAAGAGATGGTGATACAAGTGTAATATGGATAGTAGATATAGATTTTTGTAATCTGAAAATATAAAAACAGCAAGGTAGCAAGTAACAAAAGTGAGCAAAAACGGTATTGCAATGCTTGAAAACAAGGCCTAGGGTTCATACTTTCACTAGTGCAAGTTCTCTCAACAATACTGACATAGTTGAATCATATGTAAATCCCTCACGTGCGACAAAGAGTTCACTCCAAAGTCACAAATAGCGGAGAACAAACGAATAAATTTTTGTAGGGTACGAAACCACCTAAAAGTTATCTTTTCCGATCAATCATATGAGCCATCCCTATAAGTGTCACGAACAACCCTAGAGTTCGTACTAAAATAACACCTTAAGATACACATCAACCAAAACCCTAATGTCACCTAGATACTCCAATGTCACCACGAGTACCCATGGGCTTGATTATACGATATGCATCACACAATTTCAGATTCATCATGTTCAATCCAACACAAAGAACTTCAAAGAGTGCCCCAAAGTTTCTACCGGAGAGTCAAGACGAAAACGTGTGCCAACCCCTATGCATAGATTCCCAAGGTCATGGAACCCGCAAGTTGATCACCAAAACATACATCAAGTGGATCAATAGAACATCCCATTGTCACCACGGATATCCCATCGCAAGATATACATCAAGTGTTCTCAAATCCTTAAAGACTTAATCCGATAAGAAAACTTCAAAGGGAAAACTCAATTCATCACAAGAAGATAGAGAGGGGAAAACTCCATATAATTCATCTATATCAATAAAGCTCGCGATACATCAAGATCGTGCCATCTCAAGAACACGAGAGAGAGAGATCAAACACATAGCTACTGGTACATACCCTCAGCCCCGAGGGTGAACTACTCCCTCCTCGTCATGGAGACCGCCGGGATGATGAAGATGGCCTCCGGTGATGGTTTCCCCCTCCGACAGGGTGCCGGAACGGGCTCCCGATTGGTTTTTCGTGGCTACAGAGGCTTGCGGCGGCGGAACTCCCGATCTAGGTTTGTTTCAGGGGGTTTCTATATTTATAGAAATTTTTGGCGGCGGAAACAAGTCCAGAGGAGCCACGAGGTGACGACAAGCCAGGGGGGCGCGCCCTAGGGGGGGGGGGCGCCCCCCAAGCTTGTTGTGGCCTCGTGGCTCTTCTGGCCCAACTCCAACTCTCCCTGGGCTTCTTCTGGTCCATAAAAAATCACCGTAGATTTTTATTCCGTTTGGGCTCCGTTTGATATTCCTTTTCTGTAAAACTCAAAAACACGGAAAAAACAAGAACTGGCACTAGGCTCTAGTTTAATAGGTTAGTCCCAAAAATTATATAAAATTGTAGTAAAATGATTGTAAAACATCCAAGAATGATAATATAACAGCATGGAATAAGCAAAAATTATAGATACGTTGGAGACGTATCACCATGACGTGGCCTGCCTCCTTCTCCCTCTAACAACCTCTCACGCCACCGCCTTGGCACTCAGCCAGCCCACCGGGAGGTGCAAAAGGGACCACAACCCTCTGTTAGTGCCAGCCAAGTAGCTGATTGATGACCCACAAGTATAGGGGATCAATCGTAGTCCTTTTGATAAGTAGGAGTTTTGAACCCAACGAGCAACAGAAGGAAATGACAAGCGGTTTTCAGCAAGGTAATTTCTGCAAGCACTGAAATTGTAGGTAACAGATAGTTTGATAGCAAGATAATTTGTAATGAGCAAGTAACGGTAACGGTAAACAAGGTGCAGCAAGGTAGCCCAATCCTTTTGAGGCAAATGACAGGCCAAAACAATCACTAGTAATAGGCAAAGTGTTCTTGAGGGTACACGGGAATTTCGTCTAGTCACTTTTATCATGTTGGTTTGATTCGTGTTCGCTACTTTGATAATTTGATATGTGGGTGGACCGATGCTAAGGTGCTGTTCTTACTTGAACTAACGACCTACTTATGATTAACCCCCTCGCAAGCATCCACAACTACGAGAAAAGTATTAAGACAAAGTCTAACCATAGCATTAAACATGTGGATCCAAATCAGCCCCTTACGAAGTAGCGCATAAACTAGGGTTTAAGCTTTTGTCACTCTAGCAACCCATCATCCAATAACTACTCCACAATGCATTCCCTTAGGCCCATGAATGGTGAAGTGTCATGTAGTCGACGTTCACATGACACCACTAAGGGAATCACAACATACATATCATCAAAATATCAAACACATATCAAATTCACATGATTACTCGCAACATGACTTCTCCCGTGACCTCAAGAACAAAGGTAACTACTCACAAATAATAATCATGCTCAAGATCAGAGGAGTATTGAATAGCATAATGGATATGAACATATAATCTTCCACCAAATAAACCATATAGTAATCAACTACGCAAGGTAATCAACACTACTAGTCACCCACAGGTACCTATCTGAGGTTCCGGTACAAAGATTGAACACAAGAGATGAACTAGGGTTTGAGAGGAGATGGTGCTGTTGAAGATGTTGATGAAGATTGGCCTCCCAAAGATGAGAGGGGTGTTGGTGATGACGATAGCTTCGATTTCCCCCTCCGGGAGGGAAGTTCCCCCGGCGGAATCGCTCCGCCAGAGGGCACAAGTGCTCTTGCCCAAGTTCCGCCTCGAGGCGGCGACGCTTCGTCCCGAAAGTCCTCCTGCTATTTTTTCTAGGTTTTGTGGGAATTTATACCAGAAGATGGGCACCGAAAGTGGGCCAGGCTGAGCACAACTCATCAGGGCGCGCCCAGGGGGGCCTGGCGCGCCCTGGTGATTGTGCGCACCTGGGGGGCCTCCTCCGGTAGTTTTCAGCTCTAGTATTTTTTATTAAATGTAAAAATAATCTCCGTAAAATTTCAGCTTCATTGGAGTTGTGCAGAATAGGTATCTCTGGCGTGCTTTTCTTGGGTCCAGAATTCCAGCTGTCGGTATTCTCCCTCTTTGTGTAAACCTTGCATATTATGAGAGAAAAGGCATTAGAATCACTCCCCAAAGCATTATTATTCAACAAAACAAAGTAAATAACAGTAGGAAATCATGATGCAAAATGGACGTATCAACTCCCCCAAGCTTAGACCTCGCTTGTCCTCAAGCGAAAGTCGATATTGAAAAGCATGTCCACATGGTTTGAGAGAGAGAGGTGTCGATAAAAACAAAATACGGACATAGAAGCATCATGCTTATTATGAAAACAGCAACAAAAACTAACACAAGAACTTATTTCAATACATTTTTATCATAAAACTTCTCATGAACAAGTAACAATTCATCACAACATAGAAGTATGAAGCATAAACCTTATTGGGAACCAACAAACTATGTTCTCAGTCAACTTTGCAACTACAATTCATCATATTTTCAGGAAGGGTCTCATGTAGGAGCCTTTTGGCAAGTCCACATACTCAACTATCATTTAGTCTTCTATGATTTCTAACGCTCATGGCATACCCATGAACAAAAAGTTTCAACCGGACACGTAGGAGGATAGGGGCTTATAGTTTTGCCTCCCAACTTACTCACTCAAGGGTGATGTCAACAATAATAACTCATGCCCACCCATATCCAACTGGATATATGTGCCTAGATCTTTCCTCACCACATGATGCTTGCAAAAGAAAAAGTAAAAAGGAATAGGGAAGAATACTTTGACTCTTGCATAAAAGTAAGTGCATAAAAGTAAAAGATAGGCCCTTCGCAGAGGGAAGTAGAGGTTGTCATGCGCTTATTGATTTGTATGCCCAATCCCTTAACGTAAAAGAACGTCACGCTATATTGCCCCCTATGATAGCAACCTTTATTATGTAGTCCGTCGCTTTTATTACTTTGCCATCATAAGTTTGTATAACGCTCAATTTTCTCTTACACTAATTGATCAAAACACTTTTAGAAGCAATTTTTATTGCCTTGTTGCACCGATGACAACTTACTTGAAGGATCTTTCTCGATCCATAGGTAGGTATGGTGGACACTCAAGGAAAGAGTTTGGGTTTGGGTTTTTGGATGCACAAGTAGTATCTCTACTTAGTGCGCAATTTTTGGCTAGCAAAGATATTGAGCAAGCACCACATGTTAAAGGATCTATGACAATATAACTTATATGTGGATATGAACAAACATAAATCATTACGTTGTCTTCCTTGTCCAACGTCAACAATTTTGACATATAATATTTGATGGGGACTCACAATCATAAAAGATGTCCAAGATAGTGTATTTGCATGTGAATCTTCTCTTCCCTAATTAATTCTTTCATGAATTGCATCATTGACCAATGCTATGTTTGTCAGTCTCCAATAAATTTTACTACTTATACTTTTCCTTATGTGATGTCATTACTCACGATAAGATTGGCATATGATTATTTGATTTGTTTCTCTTTCTTTTTATTTTGATTGCAACAAGAAAGTAGAGAGACAAAAACTCAAACTAAACTTTATTATATAGCTCTCACACGATTAGATAGATATATAGGCCACGAAACTAACACACGAAAATATATCACGCTAAACTTTTATTCAACTAAAGCAAAGGGAAACTAAAGATAGAACTAAAATAGGTAAAGGTGAATAAAAGTGATGGTGATACGATACCGGGGCACCTCCCCCAAGCTTGGCTCAAGCCAAGGGGAGTGCCCATACCCATGTACTCAAGTCTCCTTTGGTGGTGGTGATGAAGAAGGTGGAGGTGTTGATGTAGGTGGTGGTGATGATGTAGTAAGCTTGTCCTCCAGCTTCCAGGGCAAGGGTTCCGCATCAAAGGTTGACGCGAGAGTCCCCTGAGTCCTGCAACTGGCAGCTAAACTCATACCTTTAAATCTCGCTTCATATTCAAAGACTTGGTTTTGAAGATCATAGACTTGGCTCTGCAGAAAATTAATTTGCTCGTTGAGGGTGGAGATGATGTCCTTCACAGACCGGCCATCCACCGTTTGATCACGGGTGAATTCCGTGATCATGGAGTGATTGGCACTAAGTCCACTCTCCACCATCTTCTGGCACTTGAAGATTTCCAGCTCCACCGCCTCAAGCCTAGCCTCCACGCTTCCGGTCTTCTTAGGTCCTTGAACATCGCGGATGTGGAGCACCCCCTCACGCATCTCAATGGCTTGAGGGTGCTTCATCACCTCCGGCAAGTACGGGTTGATGACCCTCTTGAAGAACTTGTCCTTGGAGGAGCTTGGTGGAGCCATGGAAATTTAGATCTGACGAGAAAACAGCAAGAAACGAGAACAGAGGATTTTCCTGCGATGCGGTTGTCAAAACAGTCGGGGGTATATATAGAGAATTTTTATTCTTGGGAAACAAGTATTTGGAAGGAAAACGGAGTCGGGAAGGCATCCGAGGTGGGCACAACCCACCAGGGCGCTCCCAGGGGTGCCTGGCGCGCCCTGGTGTATCGTGTTCACCTCCATCACCTTCCGGTTTATTTTTTTATTTCCAAAATTCTAAAATATTCCAAAACTGACAAAAAATATTTTTGCGGATTTTTCGGAGTCCGTTTACTTACCGTATCACGTACCTCCTATTTTTAAGTATTCTGGAGTGTTCCAGAAGGTTTCTTTTATGTGTTCCTCCGGTGTCATGGTTTGGATAACATTGCTTTCAATGTTAATTGGCGTACCTGGGATATAATGCTTAATTCTTTGTCCATTGACCACCTTCGGATTAGTACCTTCGGCGTTATTAATCTTGATAGCTCCAGAACGATAAACCTCTTCAATAATATAGGGTCCTTCCCATTTTGAGAGAAACTGATAAAAAATCTTAAACGAGAGTTGAACAAAAGAACATGATCTCCTATTTTGAATTCCCACTTTTGGATTCTTTTATGATGCCATCTTTTTACTTTTTTTTTGAATAGCTTGGCATTTTCATAGGCTTGGGTTCTCCATTCATCTAGTGAGCTAATATCAAATAGCCTCTTCTCACCGGCAAGTTTGAAATCATAATTGAGTTCTTTAATTGCCCAAAATGCCTTGTGTTCTAGTTCTAGAGGCAAATGACAAGCTTTCCCATACACCATTTTATATGGAGACATACCCATAGGATATTTATAAGCTGTTCTATAGGCCCAAAGTGCATCATCTAATTTCTTAGACCAATTCTTACGAGACCTATTGACAGTTTTTTGTAATATTAATTTTATTTCTGTATTGCTAAGTTCTACTTGACCACTAGATTGAGGATGATAGGGTGATGCAATTCTATGGTTAACATCATATTTAGCAAGCATCTTACGGAAAGCACCATGAATAAAGTGTGAACCACCATCGGTCATTAAATATCTAGGGACTCCAAGCCTCGGGAAGATAACCTCTTTAAGCATTTTAATGGAGGTGTGGTGATCGGCACTACTAGTTGGAATAGCTTCTACCTACTTAGTGACATAATCAACTGCAACTAAAATATGAGTGTACCCGTTAGAGGAAGGAAAAGGACCCATATAATCAAAACCCCAAACGTCAAATGGTTCAACAACAAGTGAATAATTCATAGGCATTTCTTGATGCTTACCAATATTACCAATTCTTTGACATTCATCACAAGACAAGACAAACTTACGGGCATCCTTGAAAAGAGTAGGCCAATAAAATCCGGATTTCAATACCTTATGAGCAGTTCTATCTCCCACATGACGTCCTCCATAAGCTTTGGAATGACATTTCCGTAGGATTTGTTCCTGTTCATGCTCAGGTACACAGCGCCTAATAATACCATCTACTCCTTCTTTATAAAGATGTGGGTCATCCCAAAAGTAATGTCTCAAGTCATAGAATTTTTTTTTCTCTTTTGTTGATAAGTAAAGCTAGGTGGTATATATTTAGCAACAATGTAATTAGCATAATCAGCATACCAAGGTGTGTTGCATGAGACACTTATTGCAGCTAGCTGTTCGTCAGGGAAACTATCATCAATAGGTAGTGGGTCATCAAGAATATTTTCTAACCTAGACAAGTTATCTGCTACGGGGTTCTCAGCTCCTTTCCTATCAACGATATGTAAGTCAAATTCTTGAAGCAAAAGAACCCACCTAATGAGTCTAGGTTTAGCATCTTTCTTTTCCATAAGATATTTTATAGCAGCATGATCGGTGTGAACAATAACTTTGGAGTCAAGAATATAGGATCTAAATTTATCACAAGCAAACACAACTGCTAAAAATTCCTTTTCAGTAGTAGCATAATTTCGTTGGGCACTGTCTAGAGTTTTACTAGCATAATGGATAACATTCAACTTCTTATCTACTCTTTGTCCTAGGACAACACCAACAGCATAATCACTAGCATCACACATAATTTCAAAAGGCAAGTTCCAACCAGGTGGTTGAACGATAGGTGCAGATGTTAAGGCTTTCTTGAGTGTTTCAAAGGCTTCCACACAATCATCATCAAAGACAAAAGGAATATCCTTTTGCAAAAGATTAGTAAGAGGCCTAGAAATTTTAGAGAAGTCTTTAATGAACCTCCTATAAAAACCATCATGACCAAGGAAACTTCGAATACCTTTAATATCTTTAGGACATGGCATTTTCTCAATTGCATCAACTTTAGCTTTATCCACCTCAATACCTCGTTCAGATATTTTGTGCCCCAAGACAATACCTTCATTAACCATAAAGTGGCACTTCTCCCAATTCAAGACAAGATTAGTTTGTTCACATCTCTGCAAAACTCGATCAAGGTTGCTTAAGCAATCATCAAAAGAAGTTCCGTAAACGGAAAAATCATCCATGAAAACCTCCACAATCTTTTCACAAAAGTCAGAGAATATAGCAGTCATACATCTTTGAAAAGTAGCAGGTGCATTGCATAAAACAAAAGGCATACGTCTATAAGCATAGGTTCCAAAAGGGCAAGTAAAGGTGGTTTTCTCTTGAACGGATTGTGACACAGGTATTTGAGAGAAACCAGAATATCCATCTAAGAAACAAAAGTGTGTGTTCTTAGATAGTCTCTTTAGCATTTGATCAATGAACGGTAGAGGGTAATGATCTTTCCTAGTAGCTTTATTTATTTTTCTAAAATCAATTACCATTCTATAGCCAGTGACAATTCTTTGTGGAATGAGTTCATTCTTATCATTGGGGAACAACGGTAATACCTCCTTTCTTAGGGACACAATGAACGGGACTTACCCATCTACTATCAGCTATGGTATAGATTATACCTGCTTCCAGAAGCTTTAATATTTCAGTTCTTACCACTTCCTTCATCTTGGGATTCAATCGCCGTTGGTGATCAACAACGGGTTTAGCATCAGGTTCCATATTAATCTTATGCTGACATAGAGTGGGACTAATGCCCTTAAGATCATCAAGAGTATATCCAATAGCAGCCTGGTGCTTCCTTAGAACTTTCAATAATCTTTCTTCTTCATGTTCTGAAAGGTTAGCACTAATAATAACATGATATATCTTTTTCTCATCAAGATAAGCATACTTCAAAGTGTCAGGCAATTGTTTTAATTCAAACACGGGATCACCTTTAGGTGGAGGAGGACCTCCAAGAGTTTCAATAGGCAAATTGTGTTTCAAGAGAGGTTGTTGTTCGAAGAAAATTTGTTCTATTTCATTTCTTTCACGCAAATGCATATCATTTTCATGGTCGAGCAAATATTGTTCTAATGGATCAGTAGGAGGCACAACAATAGAAGCAAGACCAATTATTTCATCCTTACTAGGTAAAGCTTTATCACGAGGTTGTCTACTAAACTTGGAAAAATTAAACTCAGGAGACACATTACCAAAACTGACACCGACAGTTTGTTTTTCACAATCTATCTTAGCATTGACGGTGCTCAAGAAAGGTCTACCAAAGATAATGGGACAAAAGTCATCTTGTGGGGAGCCAAGGACTAGAAAATCAGTAGGGTATTTTACTTTCCCACATAAGACTTCAACATCTCTAACAATCCCAAGTGGTGTGATAGTATCTCTATTAGCAAGTTTAATAGTAACATCAATATCTTCCATTTCAACAGGTGCTATTTCATCCATAATTTCTTGGTATAAGGTAAAAGGGATAGCACTCACACTAGCAACTAAATCACATAAACCATGGTAGCAATGATCTCCTATTTTAACTGAGACAACAGGCAAGCCTTCTATAGGTCTATGTTTATCTTTTTCATCGGGTCTAGCAATTCAAGCAGCTTCATCACAAAAGTAGATAACATGCCCATCAATATTTTCTACCAAGAGATCTTTAACCATAGCAACACTAGGTTCTACTTTAATTTGCTCAGGGGGTTTAGGTGCTCTTATATTACTCTTACGAACCACAGTTGATACCTTAGCATGTTCCTTTATCCTAACAGGGAAAGGCGTTTTTTCAATATAAGCGGTAGGCACAACTGGATCAACATTGTAAAAGATGGTTTCTTCTTTAACTATGACCGGTTCTTTAATTTCTTCTTTAATAGGGGGATGATATTTAAACCACTTCTCCTTAGGGAGATCAACGTGAGTAGCAAATGCTTCACAGAAAGAGGCTACTATCTCAGAGTCAAGTCCATATTTAGTGCTAAACTTGTGAAAAGTATCGGTATTCATAAAAGATTTAACACAATCAAATTCAAGCTTTATACCCGACTCATTACCTTTGTCGAGTTCCCAATCTTTCGAGTTGCGTTTAATTCTTTCTAAGAGATCCCACTTGAAATCAATAGTCTTCTTCATATAAGAACCAACACAAGAAGTATCGAGCATGGATTGATCATTATGAGAAAGCCGAGCATAAAAATTCTGAATGATAACTTCCCTCGGAATGTCATGATTGGGGCATGAATATAACATTGACTTAAGCCTCCCCCAAGCTAGAGCGATACTTTCTCCTTCACGAGGCCAAAAATTATATATATAATTCCGATCACGATGAACTAGATGCATAGGATAAAACTTTTTATGGAATTCCAATTGCAAACGATTCCAGTTCCACGATCCAAGATCATCACATAGCCTATACCATGTTAATGCTTTTCCCTCCAAAGGTAAAGGGAAAACCTTCTTCTTAACTTCATCTCCGGGTAAACCTGCAAGCTTAAATAATCCACATATTTTGTTCACATATAAAAGATGCATATCAGGATGTTCAGTTCCATCTCCTACATAAGGTTTAGCAAGCAGTTGTTCTAGCATACCCGAAGGAATTTCATAAGTAACATTTTCAGTAGGTGATGTAGGTTGAGGGGTAACTAATTGTGGTTCCAGTCGAGGTGAAGATACCCCGAACAAACCCCTCAAAGGATTGTTCTCCATAGTAGCAAGTAGCAATAAATTTCAGCACGTAGTATAAGTTTTTCCTTACCGATTTCCACTTACCAAGAGCGCTTCACTCCCCGGCAACAGCGCCAGAAAAGAGTCTTGATGACCCACAAGTATAGGGGATCAATCGTATTCCTTTCGATAAGTAAGAGTGTCAAACCCAACGAGGAGCAGAAGGAAATGACAAGCGGTTTTCAGCAAGGTAATTTCTGCAAGCACTGAAATTGTAGGTAACATATAGTTCGATAGCAAGATAATTTGTAACGAGGAAGTAACGGTAACGGTAAACAAGGTGCAGCAAGGTAGCCCAATCCTTTTGAGGCAAAGGACATGCCAAAACAATCACTAGTAATAGGCAAAGTGTTCTTGAGGGTACACGGGAATTTCGTCTAGTCACTTTTATCATGTTGGTTTGATTCGTGTTCGCTACTTTGATAATTTGATATGTGGGTGGACCGGTGCTAAGGTGTTGTTCTTACTTGAAATAACGACCTACTTATGATTAACCCCCTCGCAAGCATCCGCAACTACGAGAACAGTATTAAGACAAAGTCTAACCATAGCATTAAACATATGGATCCAAATCAGCCCCTTACGAAGTAGCGCATAAACTAGGGTTTAAGCTTCTGTCACTCTAGCAACCCATCATCTAATAACTACTCTGCAATGCATTCCCTTAGGCCCATGAATGGTGATGTGTCATGTAGTCGACGTTCACATGACACCACTAAGGGAATCACAACATACATATCATCAAAATATCGAACACATATCAAATTCACATGATTACTCGCAACATGACTTCTCCCGTGACCTCAAGAACAAAGGTAACTACTCACAAATAATAATCATGCTCAAGATCAGAGGAGTATTGAATAGCATAATGGATCTGAACATATAATCTTCCACCATATAAACCATATAGTAATCAACTACGCAAGGTAATCAACACTACTAGTCACCCACAGGTACCAATCTGAGGTTCTGGTACAAAGATTGAACACAAGAGATGAACTAGGGTTTGAGAGGAGATGGTGTTGTTGAATATGTTGATGAAGATTGGCCTCACAAAGATGAGAGGGGTGTTGGTGATGACGATAGCTTCGATTTCCCCCTCCGGGAGGGAAGTTCCCCCGGCGGAATCGCTCCGCCGGAGGACAAAAGTGCTCATGCCCAAGTTCCGCCTCGAGGCGGCGGCGCTTCGTCCCGAAAGTCCTCCTCCTATTTTTTCTAGGTTTTTTGGGAATTTATACCAGAAGATGGGCACCGGAAGTGGGCCAGGCTGAGCACAACCCATCAGCCCAGGGGGCCTAGCGCGCCCTGATGGGTTGTGCCCACCTGGGGGGCCTCCTCCGGTAGTTTTCAGCTCCAGTATTTTTTATTAAATGTAAAAATAATCTCCGTAAAATTTCAGCTTTATTGGAGTTGTGCAGAATAGGTATCTCTGATGTGCTTTTCTTGGGTCCAGAACTCCAGCTGCCGGTATTCTCCCTCTTTGTGTAAACCTTGCATATTATGATAGAAAAGGCATTAGAATCACTCCCCAAAGCATTATTATTCAACAAAACAAAGTAAATAACAGTAGGAAATCATGATGCAAAATGGACGTATCACTGACCCGTTCGTATGTGGGTTGGACAACCTTAGGCACAGTGGTGTGGCGCCGAGGGATACACCTTCATCGTTGAGGCAGCTCACCCGAGGACGAATTCGGGTGCCAAGGAGCACATTGTCATGCAAGGGTGGCCGCCAAGGAGATGCGACCTTCTACTCATTTTCCCTCCCTGTCCCACTCAAGTCTGATGTAGGTGCCAGCATGTCTACCTTTCCATCGATTAGCTTTATGGATTACGCGAAAAGACTTTTACGCATGCGCGCGTCGCAACGCGTGATAGGCTTGTGAGCACAATCCTAATCCCCTGATTTTAGTTGTGGGGTCCAGTATCTAATCTAATTAATCCCTCTCCCCTAATTTTAATTGCTTGTAAGACAAAACATGAAGTAGAGAGAGAACACAACCTGATATTCAGCAAGGAGATACTTATAAGCCTCATGATCAACCATCAACTCCTTTACCTCCTGGAGTTTTAATCACCACATCAACTCATCTTAATAGCCATATGATGATGGATCAGTGCTGACTCACATTTACCAAAGGCAAATCATAGAATCGACAACTACATGCAAAATCCCAAAGCAGATCCTAGCCAACACATTATACATCTCGTCTAATTGTTACAAGAAGATGCACATTCGCAACAAAATCGAGATCGAACCCACTCGCTGCCCACTCAAGCGACCGGTGGAGATCACAAGCAATCTATGAATTCAGGGGAGGGGTCGGGTGGGAATCATGGGAGCTTACCCATCTCTTGGACGGCGGTGCCAACACATGTCGAGGGGCCGCAACGAGGTGTCATCATGGTGGTGCTTCGGGGGCTGCCACGGGTCGTCATGCTCGCCGCCACCTGTGACGACGTGCCAACACATGTCGTCGCATGTCCTTATGGGCGGGGCGGTGGGATTGAGACGGATTGGGGGGGCACGACCTCCCTTGCCTCCTGCCTTAACCTGGGGTTGCGCTGGCGCCAGCGATGGCGGTCTCGGAGGTCGGCGGAGGAGCACAAAGTTAGGTGGCGGAGGCTGGGAACCCCAGCGATGGCGGTGGCGGCATCCCAAAACCACGCCCTAGGATTTCCTAGATGGTGGAAGCAGCTGGATCGAGGGGGAAGTGGCGACGTATTTTTTCTTTCCTTGTGTAGTTTTTAGAGCGATCTGGTGGTGGTGACGCGAAATAAAGACAAAAAAGTGAAGGCGAAGGGGGGGAGGTGAGACAAAAAAAATCATGGAACGGAAGCTTCCAAGTAGAGATTTGGTAGGATGTGTCATGCAACATTAAAGTGATTGGACGACATATGGTAATGTTAATTAATTTAATTCTGATGACGTGTGGAAAGATTAATTAAGATGATTGAGCGACTTATGGTAAGGTTAATTAATTTAGATTTGATCTTTAAAGATTCATTAAAGATTGACCGTGATTGATTCGTTCACATAAATACATTACTAAATAACTTATGACCGCATGGAAATTTAGGATCCATTCAGATTTGTTTTTGATTGTGTGGGAGGTAAAGCAAAAAAACAGAGGAATAGGGTGGTGGAAGGTGATGCGAAAAAACCCGAGACAAAATAGATGACGGTGGAAGAAGGAACGAAAAAAACCCAAACAAAGGTGGGAGGAAAGACAAAAAAACATGGAACACTCGCTACCAAGTCCCCAATTAGGAGTAGAGATTTGTTTGTCATGATTTAGGTGTTAATTTCCTTAAAATCCATTAGCTGTTTCCTGAAAATCTATTATTCATTTCCTAAAACAAATTGGATAATGAGAGGAATCGATTGATTTGGATAACTTAAGATATACAGATCCATGATTTGTTATACGTTAGGAAAGTGTTATTTGTCATGATTTAGATGTTAATTTCCTTGTGTTATGGAGGTGGGACGGAAAAAAATCGGACGAAAAAAACAGTGTTACGGAGGTGGGACGAAAAAAAAACCGCGGACCAGGCTACCAACTCCCCCTTTAGGAGTAGAGATAGATTATTTTTGGCACGGTGACCAAGACACAACATTATAGGAAATTTTGCACAAAATACTTCAAATTGGAGGGACTATTGGGCCAAATTCCCATACTGTAAAAAAAGGTTTTCTTTTCTGATATATCGGAGGTTTTGTGTGCAGAGGCCGCCAGGTTGAAGTTGGATGTTGCTTTTGTAGTTCCCAGTGAAGGATGATGCTGGGTCTATGATGCATTTATCCTTTGGTAATTTGTTGGTTAGTGGCAAGCAAATCAATTAGAAAAATAAAGGAAGAGATACACACAATCGAGAGAGGGATTCTCTCCTTTTTCTACAAGATGAGATACATGCAATCGTGAAAGAGATACTTTACTTTGTTCAGAGGGATATAAACGGAATTGCGAGGAATTAGAAGAAATGCACCTTACAATGTGAAGTTTTATAAAAACAAATAGACCTTAGATAAAGGAACGGAGGGAGTAATACACTCTCCATCCATAAATACTTGTCAGAGGAATGGATGTATCTAGACGTATTTTAGTTCTAGATACGTCTATTTTTATCCATTTTTCCGACAAGTATTTTCGGACGGAGGGAGTAAGATTTGGTTGTCATGGTTTACTTGTTAATTTTCTTAAAATCCATTATTTGTTTCCTAAAAATCAACTATTTTTTTCCTAAAACAAATTGCATTAATTAGATAGATCAATTGATTTGGATAAGTTAGGAAAGCTAGATTTGTGTTCTTTTGTATGTTAGGAAAGTGTTGTTTTGAAAGAAAAAAATGAAGAGAAAAGAAAACCAATAGATAAGAAAACCTGTGGAAAGAGATGATGAGAGGTGGGACGAAAAAAACGAATGAAAAAAAAATCGCGTACCAGGCTACCAACTCCCCAATTAGGAGTAGAGATCAAATCGTGCAATTGGTGTTAATGACCTGGGCCCACATGCCATAGGCTCAGGGGGGCTGGCCCACTGGCAGTGACTGGGCAGTGCCTAGTCAGCCAGTTGACCATGGTCAACTGGTCAACCTATCAACTAGTCAACTCGGGCCACTGGCCCACCTGCCAGTGACACTGGGAGGTGGCCCCGGTCGACCAGGTCAACTCCCGCGACCGGAGGCGTCGCCGGCGACCATGAAACGTGGCGGCACGTTCGGGAGGGGTTCGCGTTTCTCCTAGGGGGCATCATTTCGCTCGTTCTTTGGTGCGCTCGAAAGCTGGAGTGAGCGCGGTTCCGTTCCGACCATTAGTAGGTGCTTGGGTGGCCGGAGTTGTTGCCGGCGTCGACTCATGCGGCGGGTGCTTTCGGGCGTCTATGGCTATGGTGCTGTAGGGCTTAGAGAAGGCCGTCTGTGCACGCATCCGTCACCCGTGAGCTCCAGGAGCTCAGCGCGGTGCTTAGCTGCGAGCTGGGGCTGCTGTGGCCATGGCAGCAAGCTCGCCGGCGGCGGCGCGTTCGGGCATCGGTGGCAGGGGAGCTATGGCAGCGCTTCCGCACGGGAGAGTGAGGGGAGAAGGAGCTTCTGCTCACCGGGCCATGTAGACGTGCTCAAATGTGCTCGGGGAGGGCTCGGTGTGGCGAATTTAGCAGGCGGAGCTCCGGTGGCCGAAGAGGAAGAAGACGATGATGACGGCGATCTAGCGCTCCTCCGCTCCAATGGCGGGGTGCAGTCAAAGGAGGAGAGTGCGGCCGTCCTTCTTGGCACGGAGGCGAGGCGTGATAGGCACGGTGGGCGCGGCTAACCGACGGCCATGGCGGCGGCAGCGGGAGGCAGAGGCGCGAGCGAGCGTGGGGAGAGGGCGAGGGGGATCTGGGGCGCGTCTAGGGTTAGGTTTTGACACCGGGGTCTTGTAGGCGACGGCGAGTCATTGGATGGGCGCCAGGGCGACGGGGACGGCCGGTGGCGAGCATCGGCTCGCCCACGTCTCCCCCCGTGAGCAGTAGGAGGAAAACGACGGGGGAGACGGGCTGGGCCGGCTCTGTCCACTTAGGCCCAGCCATAGTGGCCCTTTCCTTTTTATTTTAAAACTTTAAGCTTTCTGTTTTATAAAAGCCATTGTTGATTTAATTCTAGTATCAGTGCACTTTTGTAAAAAGAGGCACTTGGTAAAATATTAAAGTTGTAATATTTATCAGAGCCACAAAAAGTTTGGGGGCTTTTTTAATTTATTTGAAAACCACATACTTCAAAAGGGCATTTTGAAAATGATTTGGCCTCTGTTTTATTTATTTTGAGGCACCAAAACATTTTGCAAAAATGTGGGTTACGGTTTTACAATTGCTTAGGGAATATTTTCAACCCATCCATGAATTTAGTTTTCAAGTTTGCAAAACTATTTAATCCACTTTTAAAAGCATTTTGAAAATCATTAGGGAATTCAAATGACATAAGACTCCAATGTGATCAAGCATGGCTTAGCAAAATGGATTAGTTTAATCCTCATGGCACTGTAGCTTAATTACATTGATCACTGTAGCATGGATCCAGGGGTGTTACAACTCTCCCCTACTAAAAGAAATTCTCGTCCTGAGAATTAAGAGGTAGACGGGAGAAGATCGGGGTATTCTGCCCGAAGGATATCGCCGCGTTCCCAAGTGGCTTCATCTTCATAATGATTTGACCACTGCACTTTGAAGAACTTGGTAACCTTCTGACGAGTTCGACGTTTAGTTTCTTCAAGAATGCGGATCGGATGCTCTTTGTAAGTGAGATCAACCTGCACCTCGATCAACTCAGGATCCACTTCACGATGCGGGTCCTTGAAGCAACGATGAAGTTGCGACACATGGAAGACATCATGGATATGGGAGAATTTTGGTGGCAGCTCCAATTTATAAGCCACATGTCCACATCTTTCAAGAATGCGGAAAGGACCAACATAGCGAGGAGCTAGCTTGCCCTTGACTCCGAACCGATGAGTGCCTCTCAAAGGAGTGACACGCAGATAAGCCTTATCACCAGTTTGATAGGTTGAACCCAAGTGTTTTTTGTCATAATTGCTCTTCTGACGGGACTGGGCCGCCTTGAGATTATCCCGAACAATGCGGACTTGCTCTTCAGCTTGCTGGATAATGTCAGGACCAATGAGTGCACGTTCCCCAATTTCTGACCAGTTCAGAGGGGTTCGGCATGTACGTCCATATAACACTTCAAAGGGGGACATTTTCAAGTTGGCTTGATAGCTGTTGTTATAGGAGAATTCAACATACGGGAGAGATTCTTCCCACTTCTTGCCAAAAGAAATAACACAAGCCCGTAGCATGTCTTCAAGGATTTGATTAACTCGCTCAACTTGACCTTGAGACTGAGGGTGATAAGCAGTGCTCCAGGTAATATGAGTTCCCATTGCCTCTTGGAAACTATCCCAGAACTTGGAGGTGAAAATACTGCCACGAACTGAACTAATTTCCTTTCGAATGACATGGAGTGAAACAATTCTTGAGGTATACAAGGCTGCTAACTGACTAGCAGTAATTGTCTCCTTGACTGGCAGAAAGTGAGCAACTTTTGAGAATTGGTCGATGACAACAAAGATAGCATCATTTCCTTTCTGCGACTTTGGAAATCCAGTGACGAAGTCCATCTAAATATTGTCCCATTTCCATTCAGGAATAGGGAGTGGTTGCAGAAGTCCAGCCAGTTTCTGATGTCCAGCTTTGACTCGGCGACAAATGTCACATTCTTCAATATACCGAGCAATGTCTTGCTTCATTCCAGACCGCCAGTACTTTTGACTTGCGGAGCTCTTCATGAAGACAGGGGGTTAGCCTTTTGAACCATATGATTATTGCAATAAGCTTTTTGACTCAAGGCATCTGCCATAACATTAGCCTTGCTAGAGGTATAAGATATACCGAAGTCATAGTCCTTAACTACTTCCATCCATCGCCTCTGACGGAGATTCAGATCTGGCTGAGTAAACAGGTACTTTAGACTTTGATGGTCGGTGTAGATCTCACAACGATTACCAAGAAGGTAATGTCGCCATAACAACAGATCATAGATTACCGCAACAAGTTCAAGGTCATGCACTAGGTAATTCTCTTCATGAGGACGCAACTGTCGTGAAGCATAAGCAATCACTCTGTGTTCTTGCACTAGGACACAACCTAATCCTTGACGGGATGCGTTGCAAAAAATGATGAAGTCCTTCTGAGAATCCGGAGGAGCAAGCACCGGAGCAGATGTCATCTTGTCCTTGAGTGCTTGGAAACTTTCCTGACATTTGTCTGTCCACTCAAACTTAACGCCTTTGTGAAGCAGATTGGTTAATGGCTTGGCAATCTTTGAGAACTTCTCGACAAAATGACGGCAATAGCTGGCGAGTCTGAGGAAACTTCTGACTTGCTTAAAATTCTTTGGGGGAGTCCAGTCAAGAATAGCCTGAACTCGTTTTGGGTTGACGGCAATACCGTCCTTGGAGATCACATGCCCAATGTAGGTCACTTCGTCCAACCAGAACTCACACTTGGAATATTTGGCATATAGTTGATGCTCCCGAAGCTTTTCCAGTACAAGATGAAGATGTTCAACATGCTCTTCTTTATTCTTGGAGAATACCAAGATATCATCAAGATAAACAACGACGAATTTATCGAGGTAGTCCATGAGGATATAATTCATCAAACGAGAGAATGTTGCTGGAGCATTGGTTAAACCGAAAGACATGACGGTGTACTCGTATGAACCATAGCGAGTAACGAATGCAGTCTTTGGAATATCTTCTTTACGAACCCGAATTTGATGATTACCAAACCTCAAGTCAAGTTTAGAAAACACAGAGGAACCAGCAAGTTGATCATATAGATCGTTGATCCGAGGAAGCGGATATTTGTTCTGAATGGTTGCTTGGTTGATGGGACGGTAGTCTTGGACCAAATCGTACCATCCTTCTTCTTGAAAAAAAACAGAAGGTGCTCCCCAAGCATAGGAACTTGGGCATATAAAATCCATGCGAAGCGAATTGTCAATTTCTTGCTTAAGTTCAAGGAGCTCATGAGGAGGCATCTTACAAGGACGCTTGGCTATAGGAGTGGTACCGGGTACCAAGTCGGTGACAAACTCGACAGCTCTAGCAGGGGGAATCCCTGGAAGTTCTTCTGGAAAGACATCTTGCAAATCCCAGACAACTGGGATGTTTTCAATCCCCTCGAGTGGTGACGCATTCAAAACATTCAAGGCATAAAGTCGTGCTTCAGCATCTCGAACAAGATGAGCATGGTAGCTTACTATCTCATTCGAAGGATGCAGGAGATGGACGGTTTTGGTGGCACAAACGATTGAAGCGGTATGAGTCTTCAACCAACCCATTCCCAAAATGAGGTCGATATTGGAAGACTTCAATATAATGGGGGAAGCATGGAATTCCAGCCCTTCAATTTCAAGGGTGACGTTGGGGCTAACCATGGAGGTTTGACATTGGCCCGCGGGGGTGTTTACCACTATCGGGATGTTCATCTCTTCGTAGTTAATGCCGTGCATGTATGCAAATTCTTTTGACATAAAAGAATGTGATGCTATTGTATCAAACAATACAGAAGCTGGTACTGAGTTAATAAGAAGAGTACCCATCACGGTGGCAGGATGGTCTCGAGCTTCAGTCATTTCAATGTTGTCAGCCTGACCACGACCATAAGCAGGCTTGGCATTGTTGTTGCGGGGCTGGTTGGAAGGCAGTGCAAGCTGATTCTGATTCTGCCTGCATTCTCTGGCACGATGCCCTGGACGGCCACACTTGAAGCACAGCACGTCCTCAGGACGAGAAGAAGGAACTCGGGGCGGTGGAGCTGGGAGCTTCGGCTGCCTAGCTAGTGGAGGAGGCAGACGAGGTGCAGCATAAGACGACCTTGGAGCAGGAGCAGGTGCATGGTACATGTTGTGGGGGATCCAGATCTTGCGCTTCTGAGTTGCTGAGCCCAAAGATGAGCCCATGTCACGGTTGCGCTTGCTGCTGTCCTTGTAGTCCTGCAGACCTGTTTCAACTTGAACGGACTTGTTCACCAAGGTGGCGAAATCAGCAAAGTCTTGAACAAGGAGTGCGAGCTTGATATCAGGGTGAAGGCCTTCGTGGAATTTCTCCTGCCTACGAGCATCAGTTGCAATGTCTTCTTCGGCATAGCGAGACAAGTCCAGAAACTCCCGCTGATAAGCATCCACAGTCTTGTTGCCCTGGGTGAGGTTGCGGAACTCATGCTTCTTCCTGTCCATTATTCCCTAAGGAATGTGGCGGGCACAGAAAGCAGCTTGGAACTCCGGCCAGGTGATGACGGTTCCAATAGGCTGTGAGCGCCTGTGACTGTCCCACCATTGAGCAGCAGGACCCTTCAGGAAGTATGATGCAAAGGTGACATGGCTTGCCATTGGGGCGCCTGCGGACTCCAGCTCATAGGTGATGTCACGGAGCCAGTCATCAGCGTCAAGCGGCTGAGTTGAGCTGCGGTAGATAGAAGGGTTGAGGCGCATAAGGTCCTGCAGTGTTACTGGGGCTGCCAGCTAGTTCATGTCCGGCCTCGAAAACTGATCCGTAAGCCATTGCATAAACTGACGGTTCAGCTCAAACTGCTGAATCATTCCAGCCATGTATTAAGGTGCTGGTGGGTGGTCGGCACCACGGCCACGTCCAACTGGTCTAATCATTCTGTCAAAATTTTAACAGTGGTGGTTTAGAATTGAGTAATGGCAAAGACAATGAATCCTTCATGAGCTAACACGCACAAAGAAGGAAGTGCAATAGATACGTCATAGTAGTTCAAACACGACATACTGATCCATACATAGGTCTGTTACAAGACAGGGGTACAAGTTCGGAAAGGTAAAACCTTAGACAACTAGGCGGCATGCAGGCATGCGATATAGAGATACAACAACGAGACATAGCGATATGCTACATCAACGTCGGGGACAACCACTGAAGCAAGGTAACTGTCGGTGACCCTGTATGGCAAATCCGAGGGCATGATTCTGCAATCCATGAACACTCCGATGCAGATACTGATCCTGAGCGGGGAGCGCGGGCCCACGTGCAGGTGTACGACCTCCAACAGCATGCCACTCAAGACCTGGTGGTAGCTCTGTGTAGCGTGGGTAAAGGATGTACTCTGGATGCATCCTCGCTCTGACTGCTGGTATCAACTACTCCATAGTGTCGTAAAGACGAGTACAGGTGGCGTACAACTCAACAGTCAGAGCTCAGACAGTACGATCCAACGCCTCAGTGTACTGAACCAGAATTTGTGGGTCGTAACGACAACGCACGTAGGGGGTGCAGACAGCATTGTAGGACCGGTCGTTGCGCTGCCGCACGTAAGGGGTGAAGGTAGCGGTGCCAGATCCAGTCTCATCCCCAGCGGGGGCATATGGAATGTATCTGAATCCAGCCTCCTCCAAGCAGGGGTGCTCTCTACGGAGGCGGGTGATAGCAGTAAAGGCGGCATCATGGACTGTCATATCAACAGTCACTCCAACACCGCAATAGATGTGCAACTCAGTGATGGAGCGGTCCCGCCGATCCCAGATAACAACCTCAGCCTGGTACTGCTCCTGGTTGATCTCGTGGTAGTCCTCGTAAATACTGTACTCGGGGTACCAGCGATATCCCAGCCTAGTCAAGAGGTCGACCAGAATGGCCGGGAACCTAGTCGCATGGACAACCATGGTCAGATGAACGAGCTGCCTAGAGGGACGCATCTGTAACAAGGAGATTCAAGGATGTCAAATGACAGTGTGTGCATCATAACTTCAAAGCAAATAATTGTCGAAAAATAACTCTCCGGTGGATGTGATCACGAGAACCTAATGTTAGAGTTAACAAAATCTTTAACCCAAAAGAGAAGAGAGATCAGAACCCAGAGTATAGACGAGGAGTAAAAGATCCTAATACCACCCGATTGAGATGTGGGCCCATAAGCCACACAACAATGTTAGTAAAAGTTTTTCAAGTACTAGACTCAACTTCGGCCAAGGAGTTGGAAAGGGGCTACCTACAGGCAGTCGGCTCTGATAGCAACTTGTGACGCCCCCATTTTGATCGTACGCTAATCATACACGCAATTGCGTATGACCAAGATTAGGTACTCACGGGAAGATATCACAACACAACTCTAGACACAAATTAAAGTCATACAAGCTTCATATTACAAGCCAGGGGCCTCGAGGGCTCGAATACATAAGCTCAGATTCAAACGAGTTAGCGGAAGCAAATATTATTTGAGTATAGACATAAGTTAAACAAGTTTGCCTTAAGAAGGCTAGCACAAACATAACAACGGATCGAAAGAGGCAAGGCCTCCTTCCTGGGAACCTCCTATCCTACTGCTAGTCGGGGGCAGCCTCCACGTAGTAGTAGGCACCATCGGTGTAGTAGTAGTCGTCGGCGGGAGCAGCTGTCTCCTGGGCTCCATCATCTAGTCATGGCAATCGTATCAAGAGGAAAAGGGAAGCAAAGCAACGGTGAGTACTCATCCAAAGTACTCGCAAGACTGACATCAGAACTATGCTAGGTATTTAACATTATCAAAGGAATGGGGCTATATCTTTGGACTGATGCAGAAATGCGAGAATAGAGAGAAAGCCTAGTCCTATCGAAGACTAGCATCTTCAGTGTCTTGCAGAATTAGAAGAGTGTAGATTGGTAACTCATATATAGCAATATTATTGTAGCAATTTTATTAAGTAACCAAGCCCAGAGATTCTTCCTCAACTACCTGCGAGAAAGCAACCTTGGAGCCAACATTTCATCTCAAGTCACCATTCTAGTTACAAAAGATCAGGATACTCTCTGAGCGTCCGTTACCGTGGACACGGATATTCGAATAGATATACTTCTCTGCAGGGGTGCACAAACTTGCCCAACACGCTCGATTAACTCTAGCCGGACACACTTTCCTGGGTCATACTCGGCCTCGGCTGATCGACATGCCGTAGTCCTACCTAGGCTCAACAGAGAGGTCACCAGCCGGTCTACATCTTAAATGCAAAGGGCTCATGGTCCAATCTCCCTTCACAATCCTGTGTGTTGCGAGGATGGCCGGTGTCAGTCCTAGCACCTCTTAATACAAAGATGGTGCTTACGCGGCCAACCCGGGCACGTGCCTCTCAACTGTGACATCTGAAGAACTTTCGGGCGAATGTACGACACAGAGTGCCGATACTGATTCCCGCGTGGTGGTTAGTGCGAAACAGGCCAGAGGCCTTCTCATATCACATATCCAAACCCATTAATGCTTTGTTAAGTACGGCGATGATCGATGATCCACGATATGTGGTACCGTCGCCCCGTCTCGAGGACTTGTGGCAAGGTCCCATAATGCCCGACCATGCCTCGTCACAATTACCCAACACCCTCCAGGTCATCCTGACCTCAACATGTAACAGTAGTAAAGTCAAAGTATTCGTGTGTCCAAACACCAAGGGGGAAACCCGAGGAATCAACCTCGATGGATCCCACCCGATGTAACCGTCAAGGTGACCAGAGAGGATTCACCCTCGATGGTCTACGCTTGAGGTGTTTCACGGTAGGGTCATCGTCGGGAGTGGTGAAGGAGGAATCACCCTCGATAACCACGACCGACTAGCTACACTACAGAGTTAGCATTATGAGTACTTTACGAGGTGTCACCCTCGGTACTCGATAGTAGCTCTACAGAGTCGTACAACTAAGGGGGTGTGCGGTGATGTGACAGGCCTGGCTCGTCGATCAAGATGATCGAGTCTTCAAGTCTTTGAGTTGTCGATGATGAAGCAGGGGAAACATGTACTAAGGGGTCTCAGGGGATTACTAATCAACCTATGCTAAGCAGGTGATATAACAGCAGGTACAAAAGCAGTTTAACAAAAACAGGCTATGCATCAGAATAGGAGCTATCTACAATAGTAGCAAAATCAAATGCAAGCATGAGAGAGAAAGAATGGGCGATATCGGAATGATCAAGGTGGATTGCTTGCCTTGTTGCTCTGCTGCAAAAGGCTGGTCATCAGTGGCGTAGTCATACCCGGCAGCAGCATCGGTCTCGGCGTCTACAGGAGGGAAGAAAGGTGGGAGAAACAGCAAATACAAGCAAAAAGATGCAACACGATGCATGACATGGCAATATGTAGTGCTAGGGATGAGCTAACGCAGTACTACACATCGCAGACAGAGTGGGAGAATATCTGACGATATTTCCCGGGTCTTTGGCCATTACCGGACAGATGATCCTGATGCCAAATGTCCATGTTCATCATGCTAGGATCATGTGACAGATGAACGAACAGCGTATTCGGATTCATGGGATTTTTCTGATCAACTTTCATATATAAATTATTTTCATCTGACTTACATATTAATTTATATTAATTTTCAAAGTTTTATTAATATTCTGAAATAAACAGATTTATTTTAATTAGAAAAACCTTTTATTGCATCAGCATGAGCGCATGCTCACATCAGCAGTCAACAGGGACTGTTGACTGGTCAAACTGACAGACGGGCCCCACCTGTCATAGACAGAGGGCTAATTTAGAGTTAAATTAGTTTAAATTGGATTAATTAGCAGACGGGACCCACATGTCACTGACTAATTAGCTTAAATTAACTATTTTAATTAATCAAATCGTGCAATTAGTGTTAATGACCTGGGCCCACATGTCATAGGCTCACGGGGGCTAGCCCACTGGCAGTGACTGGGCAGTGCCCAGTCAGCCAGTTGACCATGGTCAACTGGTCAACTAGGGCCACTGGCCCACCTGCCAGTGACACTGGAAGGTGGCCCCGGTCGGCCAGGTCAGCTCCGGCGACCGGAGGCGTCGCTGGCGACCATGAAACGCGGCGACACGTTTGGAAGGGGCTCGGGTTTCTCCTAGGGGCAATCATTTTGCGCGTTCTTTGGTGCGTTCAAAAGCTGGAGTGAGCGTGGTTCCGTTCCGACCATCAGTAGGTGCTGGGATGGCCGGAGTTGTCGCCGGTGTCGACTCTTGCGGCGGGTGCTTTCGGGCGTCTTTGGCTACGGTGCTGCAGGGCTCGGAGAAGGTCGTGTGTGTACGCATCCATTTCCCGTGAGCTCCAGGAGCTCAGCGCGGTGCTCAGCTGCGAGCTGGGGCTGCTGTGGCCATGGCAGCAAGCTCACCGATGGCCCGTTCGGGCATTGGTGGCAAGGGAGCTACGCAGCGGTTCCGCACGGGAGAGTGAGGGAAGAAGGACCTGATGCTCACCGGGCCTTGTAGACGTGCTCAAGTGTGCTCGGGGAGGGCTCGATGCGGCGAATTTAGCCGGCGGAGCTCCGGTGACCGAAGAGGAAGAAGACGATGATGACGGTGATTCAGTGCTCCTCGGCTCCAATGGCGGGGTGTAGTCGAAGCAGGAGAGTGTGGCGGTCCTTCTTGGCACGGAGGCGAGGTGTGAGAGGCATGGTGGGCGCGGCTAACCGACGGCCATGGCGGCGGCAGGAGGAGGCAGAGGCGTGATCCGGGGCGCGTCTAGGGTTAGGGTTCGACGGCGGGGTCTTGTAGGCGACGACGAGTCGTCGGATGGGCGCCAGGGCGACGGGGACGGCCGGTGGCAAGCATCGGCTCGCCCACGTCTCCCCCCGTGAGCAGTAGGAGGAAGACGCCGGGGGAGACGGGCTGGTCCGGCTCTGTCCACTTAGGCCCAGCCCTAGTGGCCCTTTCCTTTTTATTTTAAAACTTTAAGCTTTCTGTTTTATAAAATCCATTGTTGATTTAATTCTAGTACCAATGCACTTTTGTAAAAAGAGGCACTTGGTCAAATATTAAAGTTGTAATATTTGATAGAGTCGCAAAAAGTTTAGGGGATTTTTGAATTTTTTGAAAACCACATAATTCAAAAGGGCATTTAGAAAATGATTTGGCCTCTCTTTTATTTATTTTGAGGCACCAAAACATTTTGCAAAAATGTGGGTTACAATTTTACAATTGCGTAGGGAATATTTGCAACCCATCAATGAATTTAGTTTTCAAGTTTGCAAAACTATTTAATCCACTTTTAAAAGCATTTTGAAAATCATTAGGGAATTCAAATGACATAAGACTCCAATGTGATCAAGCATGGCTTAGCAAAATGGATTAGTTTAATTCTCATGGTTACTGTAGCTTAATTACATTGATCACTGTAGCATGGATCCAGGGGTGTTACAGGTCTCCATTTTGTCCCCCGTGTGAAGCTTAAAATAATGGAATAGGGAATTTGTGTTGTTGGTATAAACTCTAAACATGAAAGTGTATTACGATTGTTAACTACGATGATCCATATAGAAATGCTATCTACTTGAGCTACTTGGTTTTTTTGCAGGGTTTTTTTATTTTTGCGGGGGCTACTTGGTTGATTACTTTGCCGAAAATTGATGCATTGCTTGAGTAGGCAAGCTAACAATATGTTTCTTGTAAGGTGCTTGCGATTTGGAAGGACAAAAACTTATTCACATTATTTTGATGTTGAAATAATTTGGTCGAAATGCAGCTCTGCATCGTTCTATCATACATGTATTATGGAAAAACACAAGATATGTGAGTAGCCCAATGGTTGTTAACCCTTGATAGGATCCTACATGGACGAATCTAATCATGTAATTCACTGGATAAGTTCATTAATTTGTGTGGTCGTGCATCCAATGAAGTACTTTTTTGTGTGTTGCTTTCTACATTTTCTTACCTTCCAGACTTAACAATCCTACATGTTCATTTTAATTTTACCCTTCTACCAATTTGCATTTTTCATAACATGGAATGTATTGTTTCGATATCTCGTGTTCTTGTTTCCATGTTAGAATATTAATGTGTTTTTCATAAATGGAGAAGTTGCTACAGTTCATATTTTCCTGAGTAAATGTGCAATTTCTCAAATAAATTAATCCAAGAGTAAAGGCATTAACAGAAACATAGACATGCTGATATTTGATCATGCAAGCACATACTACGCTAACAGCAGATACATCTACGTATAACACTAGTAGTGCTACAAAAGAAATAAACAGGAGCGGGATAAACGTGTTATACCCTCCAATAGGCCTGTTGGCCGTAGCCGCGATAGTGGCGGCGGCAGCCTCCTCGGCCGCCTTCTTGTCGGCTTCGAGCTTCTTAGCGGCGGCTCATTCGGCGTTGGTTGGCGGAGACATGGTGATGATGAAGGCGACGCAGACGTAGAGGAAGCAGTCGAACGGAGGCGAGCAGTCGCGTAGTCGCTCCCCCAAAACCTAACCGCCTCTCTCCCGTACAGGATCTAGAGAGGTGGGGTTTCAGAGGCCTGCTCTCCCGTCAACCGTGTACGCGGTGAACAGGATGGAGTCGCTGACGGCAACAGTAGCAAAAGGAATGACAGGGCGATGCGCGTGGAGCTGATGCGATCTGTTCGTGGTGGCTAGGGTTGGCCGAGACCTCACGTATATATGTGCGCGTTCGGGTGGAAAGACGTGGGCTGGACCCATGTCCGAGTCAGTAACAGCCCATGATCCGACGTCTCAGATTGTGGCGCGTCCGTTACATATTCTCCGTTCCTAACCGGCAAAAATAAGCGCATAGATATGAGCTCGTCTCGGCACAATCCCGCAATTCCGCAACCGCGTCGCGTCGTGACGAGGCAGGGCGTGGAGAGGTGGGCAGCAGAGGAGGAATGCGCGAGGGCCTCTTCTCTTCTCAAGCTCCAATAGCATGTGGAAGAGAAACCCTTATAAGGAGGTCCAACTCCTTCTCCACTAGCGGGGTGGGACTAAACATCCCACCACCCCTTGTCATGCCACCTACATGGGCCCTTAGAGAATTTATGAAATTGTCATATGGGCTCTAGGTACATCTCATATTTCAACAACCCCCCACCAGATCTCAAGGGCCCATTATGTCCTCTGTTCTAATCACTGTTTTGATACACCGACATTTCAGTGAAGACATCTTAAGGTTGAGCTTCACCTAGAGCACGTAGCTACGCTCCTTCACAACTGAACAATGGACTATGCCTTGAATCGTCAATTTGGCGTAAAGAAGTTTCACCACATGTCTTACTAGTACTAGGCTGCCGAAGGCTGACCCCTCAGGTGGAGCATATTAGTCACACTCCTCGCCTATTCATGAGCTTACTAGATATCACCCCAATCTCATAGACTGTGACCAGCAGTCAGGCTCATATAGGTGTGTTCCTCCAAACATCGCTCTGTAGGACAGCATCTTGCTTACATATAAGCTTTAAAACACATTAAGACAATATTCATCATACCATACAATATCTGCGAGCATTGCATCTTCAACGGAGTGAGTTAGTAAAGTTACCCTCCTTAGTTCACCACTGGTTTGTTTTCCCAGGTCCTACTTCACGGGGTCTCCGATCACATAGGTTGGGTTACTACCATGGCAACTCATGTGGGTCTCATACCCATCTCCCTCGATGCATTATCTATCACAACACATGATAGCCCTTTAGTAAAGGGATTTGCCAGATTCTTAGTTGTTTGGATGTAATCCAACGCTACCACTCTGGAGTTTCTTAAACATCTGACAGCTTTCAATCTCATTCTTATATGCTTGTTGGAATTCATGTTGTCCTTTGAACTGTTTGCTTTGACTACAATTGTCTGATTATCGCCGTTCATCAGTATACCTGGAACCGGGTTCTCAACTGCTGGCAAGTCCATCAAAAGATCTCAAAGAAATTCTGCTTCGACACCAGGATGTGTCTAATGTTGTTAAATCTGCTTCCATTGTCGATCTCATTAAGATTGTTTGCTTGCAAGACTTCTAGGAAACAACACCACCTCCAAGGGTAAACATATACCCAGTAGTGGCCTTCATCTCATTAGCATCAGAGATCCAATTTGCATCACTACACCCTTCAATTACCGACGAGTATCCGGTATAGTGAAGTCTGTGGTTCATGGCACCTTTCAGATAGCGCATAATTCTTTCAACAGCATGCCAATGAAAATCACCCAGATTTGCAACAAAACGTCTCAGTTTGCTCACAGCAAACATGATGTCAGGCCTCGTTGTGCTCGCTAGATACATTAGTGAACCAATAATTTGAGAGTATCTCAATTGATCTTTAGCCGTGCCTTTGAACTTTCTAGGATGATATGACGTTTGAGAAATTTTGTAGTACGAATATCCGAAACAACTCAAAATCTTCTCAACATAATGGGATTGCATAAGTATAATCCCACCCTCGTCATCTCTCAATAGCTTGATGTTCAAGATAACATCAGCCACCCCAAGGTCCTTCATCTCAAAGTTCTGAGACAAGAATGAATTAACCTCCTCAATCACTTTGAGGTTGGTTCCAAATATCAGTATGTCATCAACATACAAGCACAGTATAACTCCTTCGCCCCCACCATGGCAATAGTATACACATTTGTCAGCTTCATTAACAACGAAGCCAATAGATGTCAGAGTTGTATTAAACTTATTTTTGAACACCCACTTACATCCCAATGGTTTGCAAACATAGGGACGTTCAGTAATCTCCCAAGTCCCGTTAGACATGATGCAATCCATCTCGCTATGGACCGCTAAGGGAGTCCAGGATTAAGGGGTCCTCGGGCTGCTGACCTATCTCTACGGGCCGGAAAGTGGGCCGCCTTGTGATTGTCAATGAAAGTCCGGATACCATCACCAAGACGGAATCTCTCAGGTCGTGACGTGCACTCCAAGTACAAGATGATGGGTTCGGCGTGTTCCTTTCTTGATGTAACCGACATTGTGTAACCCTAGATACCCCTGGTGACTATATAAACCAGAGGGTTTCAGTCGACAGGTTAAGGTGATTACTTTTAGGGTTTAGACCACATCATATGATCTCGAGGTAGATCAACTCTGTACTCGATACCCCATATTCAATACAATCAAAGCAGGATGTAGGGTTTTACCACCATTAAGAGGGCCCGAACCTGGGTAAACATCTTTTGCCTAGTCTCCTGTAACCCATCAATCCAAGATCCACAGTTTGGGACCCCCTACCCGAGATCTGCCGGTTTTGACACCGACATTGGTGCTTTCATTGAGAGTTCCGCTGCAAGATCGCTAGAGGATTGATGGCTGGCCTAATCATCAGCGATGAAGTACGTAACAGGGACACCTTTGTCCCTAGATAGATTTTCGCGTTTGGCAACGTTCTGCTGCATGCTGACCCGACCGGCCATCTTGGCCAAATCGGAAGTTTCGCCCCCGATCAAGAGATCGGGTTCGGGAACCTAGAGTTCTCTGTCGACTCTCGGGGTGACCTATTCCATACTAGGCTCGCGGTCTCGTCTGACGAGCCTGAAAATCCCAAAGCTTTAACTTCGGGCCTCCTGCTAGGCCCCGCCCTCGGGTCCATCCCTACCGGGGGTCCGGATTTAGTCTCGGACCCGATGACAGCACCCGAGGACCCTTGGTCAGCCCTGGCCAAATATACTCTTCGTACGGACTCTCCGGAGGTTACCTCCGAAGATGTCCGGCAGATTAATTCGGTCGACCTCTTGCTTTTGAACGAGGTGTTGGACCGGATCCAGTCAATGAAAATCATGGACGACCTGAACTTGACCCACACACAGATCGGTCTGGAGGTAGGTCAGGAGGAATTTTACGGCCCACCCACCACCCACTTGGTAGCCAGTATCGAAGATTTAACCTATATGCTGGACTACGCCTCTGAGGAGGCAGAAGACAAGGAGGAAGAGGTCGATCCACCCGTCCCTGCCACCACTGGACGGTGGACAGCCACCTCCACCTATGACGTCTATATGGTGGACACCCCTGATGATAAGGGCAACCACACCCCCAAGAAGAATGGCGAAAAATCCAAAAAGGAGTCGTCCAGGCACCGGAAACAGCATAAACAATCCAAGGCGAACAAGGGAAAGGAAGGCAATGCAGGCACCGGGGAAAATGACACCCCGGAGGACCTCGGCGACCCCGAAGCCCCCGAGCAACCACTGGACACAGAGAGGCCCGAGGATCAACGTGACCCCGAGGACCCCAACAATTCCGAGGACGACAACTACCTCCCCCCTATCGAGGAGAAGGACAGCTTCGAAGCCGAAGACTTCACCGTCCCCGAAAACCCCCTGGATCAGGGACAGTTTCGGCGGCAGCTCATAGCCACTGCCCAAAGCCTAAAGGCAAAACAGCAGCAGCTCAAAGCCGAACAAGAAACCCTCAACGATAGATGGACGAAGGTCTTGGCGGCCGACGAAGGGTGCGGCAGTGAGCGACCGGATCAAAGAAAAAGTTACCCACGCCGGCGTCTGCTGCCGCAATTCGACGATGAGGCCTTTGAGCTCGTATCTCCCAGGCGCACCCAGTACGACCAGTTGGACCGCCCCCTCGAGGACAAGACAGGCCAGCTCGAGAGACCGAGTACAGTCTGGAAGTTGGTCCCGGGTGCGCACAAGTGAGGACAAAGTGCGCAGGAAAGACTAGTGTTGGTCTGTGGGGCCAGTCTAGACCCCGCCAGGCGTAACGGGGTGTTACACCATCCACGGCGTTCGAGGTTGTCGGCGATGAGACAGCGGCCGTGGACCACAAGCCACATGAAGAACTTCAGCCGCGGGGGGCTTTGGACCTCCAAATGGCAGATGCACAGCCAAAGTCTTGGTTAGCTGTGAAGAACAAGCGGTAGGCAGAGCTAGTAGAGAACTCCCCGCTGGTCTTGAACCTCCAGACGACAGCTTCCTGCTGAGAATCATCCAGGTTGATGTCCGTGACCAAGTCCCAGAGCAGCAAGTACTGGGCCAGCACTTGCACCGACAAGCCTCCATGGATACCGCATACCCAACGTGTTGGGAATTAGCACACAAATGCACTTGTGGTTAACTGAAAACTGCAGCGGAAACAAACTAATCTCAGCACCACATCATGTACTAACTCAAGGATCGTTTCTTAGCACGGAAGGAAACATATGCAACAACATATATGGAGGTAAAATGTTACTCAGCAGGCAAGACACTCTTCTCTAGAGTGTCTTGTGGTAGGAGTAACTTTCTGGACAGCATCAAGCATCAACAATGAGACACCGGATTTTTACGTGGAAAGCCCCTCAACTTGAGGGGAAAAATCACGGGCCAAAGCCACCCAAATCCTCTTCCACTATTATCAAATGTGGGATACAACAAGTTCTTCTCTAGATAGCACTAGAGGATCTCATACATCAAGATTTCTGAATCTTGGATGAACACAACAAGATTTGGGGCTCAAGAGCTAGGGATTGGAACAATCTCACCAAAGATGGTGGAACTGTAGCTTGAAGGAGACAAGGTGGTGGATCCGGAGCATCACAACCTTGGGGAGGAACTCGCTTTGCTTCTTCCTTCAATCTTCCTCTCTTTCCCTTTCTCTCTTGGTTTTCTCTCTTCTTCGTCAATGGAGGCTGAACTGGTTTTCATCACACTTGGTGGTGGCTGATGGATGGAGGGTAAAACATCCCCATCCACTCACGTGCAAAGACCAAAATGACCCTACACTACTGCAGGATGGTCCAAAGACGACACAGCAATCAGAGACCCTTCGACGAAACTGTGTGCGATGACCAAATCGCAAACGGTATAGTTATAGCTCTATCGCTAATAACGCAAACTGTGTGCGATGACGGGCCCATCAAATACGATCCCAAAAAAAGTTGCGTGTGCGATCTGTGGAAACAGTTCACCCAGATAAATTGTTTGCGATTGTACAATATCACGCAAACGGTTAGAAAAATGCAAGTGTGTGTGCGATGTACGGCATACAGTTCACCCTGACAAACTGTTTGCGCTGATCCAGCAGAACACAACCGATTGTGCAGATGATTACGTGTGCGATAGATGACACACAGGTCACTCGGATGAACTGTTTTAATGAGATAAGATAACATAAACGGTTACATAGATCAAGATGTGTGTGATAGACAACATACATGCCACTGGGATGAACTGTGTGCGATAAGAAAAAATAACACAAACGGTTGCTCAAATCAAGATGTGTGTGATAGACAGCATACATGCCACTTGGTTGAACTGTGTGCGATAAGAAAAAATAACACAAACGGTTGCTCAGATCAAGATGTGTGTGATGTAGAACATACACAGGCCATTCGGATGTGTTGTGGGCAAACGGTTCCGGATAAAGAACTATCAGGGACTGATGAAATCATCACCGACGGATATGGTTGTTTATTCCGCATGCGATGTGATTTGCTCAATCTTCCCACAAACATCTATGCTTCTGTTTGGACAACATGATTGCAGAACCAAATTAAACATCCAAATACATAAGTGACTACACACATAACATCGGCACACCTCAATAAACAATTACACACATAACATCATGATTGCCATAACCTAATTAAGCATCCAAATACCTAAGTGACTACACACATAACATTGGCGCACACACCTCAATAAACTATTACATGCATAATAAACTTATCCCTCTAAAACAACACATATTTCGGTGTAGAGGGAGTATGAGCAACGATCATCAAATTATCTACTTCCTGCGACGCTTGCCGCCACCGCTCTGCTTGTGGCTCGATCCCGCGTCATCTTTAGGTCGGAGGCACTTCCTCATGTCAACGATCCGCCTGAACATCTCGTAGCAAGTGTACGCTTGCTTTGCCGCGGTCTGGAGGTGATATTCATCCAGTTTCTTCACCCAGCCCATGTGCCATGCAGGCTTGTTCTTGTCGCACTCAGCCTTCATGTCTCTGTAGTAGGGGTCGATGATGGCCTCGGCCAGGTCAACATGGGAGTCCATGTTCTTCTTGCTGTCCCAGACCTTGTAGTGGCCGCGGATGTTGACAAGCTTCTGGCAGGCCAAGCCCGAAGTCTTGAGCACCTTTGGATCGTCGGTGGTGTCCATCGTAGTGAACCTGTAGTTGGGGCTGTTGACAAACCTGGTGAAATGCTCGCAAGGCACTGTGGCCAGGCAGTAGTGGTAGAGGAGGATGTGATGGCCGACGCACAACTGGGCAACGGCAACCTTCTGATCATGCCCGGCACGACCGCCGGTGTAAGCGAGGTCGAAGCTGACCACTTTGTACTTGTCATCCGCATCAAGCAACCGCTCCATAGTGCCGATGGAGTCCTCCACCATGCCCGGGTTGTTGTTGTACATCACCGTGAGGTCCGTCTTCCTCATGTGGGTCTCCACATGAGGCTCGCCGTACTCCATTGGAGCGCCGCTGGACATCCTCTCTGTATGCGTCGTCGAGGGTGTGCTTATTGTGTTGTGGGCGTGATCGAAAGCGTGAAGAGACTATGGTTAATGGCCGTGTGTATAAATGGGGGCCGGACGTCCTGTAAAACCGGCACTTTCGGATGGCAGTTTTTGCAGCGCGCGCGTGATTCAGTTGAGGAAGCACGTAACTGCATGGGGCGACGCGCGTGGCGCAACTGCATGCATATGGAGCCCCGAACGTGATTGTGGGCTGGTCCCAACCGCTGGCAGAGTGCGGGGGGGGGGGGGGGGGGTGAGAGCAGAGCACGCGAAGGGACGCGAGAGCAGAGCACGCGGAGGGACGCGAGAGCAGAGCACGCGGAGGGACGCGAGGTCGAACCAGACCACTTTGTGCGTGTCCACTACGACATGCATGGTGAACTGGCACTCGTCGTTAGCAGCCGCTGGGAGCGCCATTGGAGCCGCGCAGGATACCCTCGGTCGTGGTTCTTCTTCTTAAGGTCTAGATATTAATCGTCAATTGCATATTAATGTCCAGATATTAATCGTACATTGCAAACTAAGGAAAAGATGGTACTACCAACATACGAGCCTCCTTCATAAGATGCCATTGGCATGGTTGTATCACAAATGACAGAAATAGTACAAAGGTTCAAATTCCAGCATTACAAGGCTCAAATTCAAAGATTACAAGGTTCAAACCAATAATAGAAATGAAATTCAGCTTATGCAGAAACTTTGTCATGCAGCTGTAGACGCCCGCGCTGATTAGCTGAACATGAACATATATGATAGGTTCATACTGATATTACTACTAGCTTGGCAACTTCAATATTTCTACAAAGGGATCTGCCATTGACATGTCATTTATGGGCTTGACATAAGGACTTCCGAATAGTCTGTCAACAGAAGTTACAAAACAAAATTGAGCTTCTTCAGAGCCTTTTCCATTCCGTCCTAGTCGCCGGAGCTGATCAGCAAACGATTCTTTCTTGCGCGATAAATGTAGGGAAAATCTCATTATCTTTAGCACACTTACTCTCACAACAAAGAACCTGGCGAATATAATCTCCGGTAAGGTCCCTCGGTAGGAGTTCAAAGTAATATATGAGAGATGGAGATCAAGGCATTCGATGGGATTGTTATATTGTATTACATTATCCACTACCAGGCCTAACCGTATCTGCAAAAGAAGAGAATGTATTAGTGCTTGGACACCCAAGGGACCTCTTATGATTTGCAGGGTTTCACAAATTGAACTCCCCTGTGGTTAAAATTTAACATGAAAGAGCATCACCCCGATATATAGCTTCTCCACACACGGAAAGCATCTCAGCAATCTGACAACTTGGTCTAGGTCGGGCCCGATAGATTCTACTGCCAAGACCTTCACTGTGCGCAGATACGGGGTCGAGCTTGTCGATATAATTTTCTGGATGACAGACAAACATACATCTTGAATAGAGGGAAAAAGTTAATTCAAAAATGAGAAGAGGGCGACTGTTGTACCTGGACGGTTATGGATCCAAAAACAAGTTCAGATAAGTTGACGGGCGAGTAGCCAAACACTATCAATTTTGGCTCTTGAATGACCCTGATTCTTGTTGGACCTTGTTGATTAACAACAAGTAATCTCTCAAGTAAAGGCACGTCCTCAATGACCATTTGGTGATTCACCTTGTGCGATCTCCTATTGCAGCACCAGCAATACACACAAGTTGTCCGGAGACTCATGGAGGTGATGTGGAGGCTACTCAACCCATTGATCGCCTGAAGATGAAGGTACTCGAGCGCATTACAGCCGCGGAGCAGGCGCTCCATGTCGTCGTTGGGGATGTAGACGGCGACGAGCTCAGGGTGCTTCAGTCGAGGTAGCAGAAGAACGGGATTGGCGTTAATCTGGGGGAAATGGCAGTTCATGAACCTGGCGATGCTCAGCGTTGGCGCGATGCGCAGCGCGGAGGGTGGCAGCGGGCGCATATGTCCATCATTAAAAGTGAGTTCTTCGAGATGATCTAGGGCGGTCGATAAGAACCACTCGTCAAGCTTGGCTCGGTCCTTGCCATTGGAACGGAACTTGCCCATAGTAAGGCCTTTGATTGGGCCACAATGCGTGCCGAGGATCTGGGACAATGCATCCAAGCGTTTGCGATAACCAGTGCAGAGCATGTGCTCGCTGATGAGGCCGAGAGGTGCGCAATGCCATAGGGGGCGCCACCACCGGGAGAGGCCGGTTGTGCACACGCCATCTTCGATAGGGAGGAGGAAGATGATGAATCTCAACATATCGTTGGGGAGGCTGCTGGTGAGGTCTGGGCCTATGGGAGGCGCTTGTGTTTCTGGCTCAGCCCGCCTCCGCTTGTTGGCAACCTCGACATCCATGTCCGGAGAATGGCCGCCGGCATATCTTTCTGTCAAGAGTGGAGCAGTGGGAGGATAGTGATTATGTAGCTAGATCAGTGCAGAAGAATAGTGCATTGGTAATTACAAGTTACTAGGCAGGAACAATTTTAACAGATTAAGAAAATGAAATCCCAATTGGTTGCTGAAATACTACACAATTACATTGATATTGCTATGCAAGTCAACATGCAGATACTAGAAATAACACTTACTTCCAACAAAGCATGGACGGAGAATGTCGTCGGGGAAGTTAGCATTTATCGTATGGTAAGGCTCTTTTAGGTGGAGCGTAATTTTAGTGCCAGCTTTCAGTACATAAAACTTAGATATTTCTCCCCAAAGGCCTTCTTCAAAATAGCAGTGACAATCTTCATCAAGTTTTACAGAAACAACGATTGTAAATCCATGGTTTGTGCTCAATATGACATCCCTGGAGTCTTCATTTATGTAAACGCCAAGATTTAGCGTTACAGTTGTCGTTGCAAAGCAAGGGATGTACTGCAGGAATTGATAAGATTGTTAAAGAACAGGGTAAGATGATAGTATGGGAGTAGTAATTGTAACGCCCCCATGTAATAGCTACAGTAATCACCCCTTTGATAGTGCCATGTCATTATGATTAACCATGCTTGAGCATCATTGCATCGTATCTCATTTCAAATTCCAATTTAAACTTGCAATTCAAACCTAAAGTGGAAAGAAAAAGTTGTTCAAAGGCAGAAACTAAAATGTTCAAAATGTTGTAAATAATCCAGAGACAAATATAAAAATAGTACCAACATTTATTAAATTGGTTAAGTGACCCCCACCAACCTCAAACAGTAGCTCAACAGCAATATTTAGCACTAAATTATTTAGTAGGATTTAAAATGAAATCATAAATTACCCAAGTCAATTTTTGGTGAGTAAGAATAATGCACTGATAATTATGGGCTAAGTCACACATTTGTTAAAAGTCATTTGATGGCCTCACAATTTGCAAATCAGAGAAAAGAGAAAAGAAACAGAAAAGGAAAAAGAAAAAGGCTTACCGTGCACTGTGCCTGTGGGCTCAAGTCAAACAGTGCAGGGCCTAGCCCATCTGGCCGCTCGTCGTCCTCCTCGGGCAGGTGTCGCCGTGCGCGCGCATCCGCCGCTCGCCGTCGCCGTGTCGTCCATCCCGCGGCTCCCCGACGCCGATAAGTCGCCCGCCGTGCTCCTCGTCGCCTCCCCCGAACCCTAGCAGTCCCCATTCCCCCCCTCTCGCCCCAGATCCGCCGCTCCCCTCCTCGCCCGAAACATCGTCGTCGCCGCCGTGCTCGATTCCGCGGCCGCACCGCCTCCCGTGCCCCGCCGAGTCGTCCACGAGCACCGCCGTGACCTCCCCGTCCTCCTCGACCACAAGCCCGAGCCCCGGAGCCCCTGCATCGACGGCCACGAGCTCTTCTTCCTCTTCTCGGCCGCCGACGAACTTCGCCGTCTTCGACCGCCCTGCTGCTCCTAAGCCACCGCCGGGCCTACGTGTGCCTCCCCGGTGAGCTCCTGCTCCTTCCTCTCCCTCTCTCGCCTTCGATTCGTCGCCGTAGCCCCCGATTCACCATGCGCCCGAAACCCGCCGCCGCGTAGCTCGTCGCCGGCGTAGCCACGGCGACCATTTGGTCCCGTGCGTGCCACCGTTGCACTCGCCGCGTCGCGTAGGTCCTCCCCAGCGCATCGCCTCGCTCGTTTGCGCCCCGCAACCCCGTTCCCGTCGCACGCCTGAAGGGCCTCGCCGCCGGCGAGCTTCTGCCGCTCGCTACCGGCCACCTCAGCCGCTCCCACCGCCACCATTCGACGCGGCGTTGAACGCCCGTTTGAATGAGCCCGGCTGCGTCGCAAATGGCTTCCTCTACGCGAAACCCGCGCCGCGCCACCGTTTCGGGAGCTCGCCGGAGCTTCTCCGGCGGGATTCCGGCGAAGCCGCGGCCGCCGTCCGACGTGGCTGGCCCTGGCCCACCTGCCAGTGACCTTGACTGGTGGGGCCGTGGGCCTGTTGACCAGTCAGCGCCCCTGACTGGGTCAGCTGAGCCACTGACATGTGGGGCCTCCCCCCTCTGTGTCTATGACATATGGGGCCCCCGTGTCAGAAACTTAATTAGTGTTTTAGATTAATTAAAATAATTAATTTTGCCTAATTACCCACTGACATATGGGCCCCACTGGATTAATTAGTCTGTTAATAAGTTAATTAGACCTATGTCTATGACAGGTGGGACCCACTGGTCAGGGTTTGACCTGGTCAGCCCCCTGTTGACTGCTGACATCAGCATTACATCATGCTGACGTCAGCCAACACTATTCTGGATAATTCGAATTAAATAATTAAAATAAATTCAGAAAATATTTAAAACTTTAAAAATTCATGTCTTTTAATCCGTAAGTCAGATGAAAATAATTTATATATGAAAGTTGATCAGAAAATTGCCACGAATCCAAATATGCCATCCATTCATCTGTCACATGCCTCTAGCTATCTGAACATGGAACTTTTTGACCGTTTGCAGTAGATGAATAGTGCACCACTTTAATAAAACAAATCCAATTAAATTTTTATTAATTCCCAAGAGTTATCTAAATCATATAGTTAGACAGTAAAGCACATTTGCATATCTTTTAGGCATGTCATGCATCAGTGATTGCATTTGTTTGCTTTATATTTATTGTTTCTTCCCCCTCCTTCTCTCTCGATAGACACCGAGACCGACGCCGTCCCAGCAGAGTTCGACTACACCCCCGACGAGCAGCCGTTTGTCGATCAGCCTCTCTCAGCAGAGCTTCCAGGCAAGCAAACCCCCTTGACGCATGCCTATATCATCCATTCCTTCTCCCTCCTGCTTGCATTAGAAATTGCTGCATTTTGATTTATCCTAATCTGATGCATAGCCTGTCCTTGTAACTGCTGTTGATACATGCCTTATTATCCAAACTGCTTAGTATAGGTTGGATGGAAAACCATCTGTGGCCCCTCTCCCTTGCTGTAGTTGCTCCGCTTTAGTACCTGTGCCCCGTTTGAATGATCGACGGGCTGAGAACAGCACATCACCGCACACCCCCTAAATTGCTCGACACTGCAGAGCTGGCATCGAGTGCCGAGGGTGATACCTCTTAGCTCACTTTCGATGGTGCCTCTGTAGAATAGCTTCCCGGATGTGTGTTATCGAGGGTGATTCCTCTTACATCACCTCCGCTAAGCTACCGTCGCACAACTCCTCGAGTGGGAATCCATCGAGGGTGATTCCTCGGAATCCTCCTCGTTACTTGGACACACGGTTACTTTGACCTTTGTTACAGGCGGGTCCACCTCGAGAGGTACCCGCGGGGAAATGTAAAGTCGGGCTGGCCCCAAGGGTGCCCGCGAGCGAATATCATTAAAGACGGGTCGGCTCCAAGAGCACCCGCGCGATACTAAATACGCCTAACGGAACTGGGTATTTGATCTGAGTGGGTCATCGTGCCCATTTCGCACTACCACCACGTGGGATAATGGTTTAATGGGGCCCTCTGCAGCGTAGTATCAGCCGAAAGCCCTTCAGACGTCACAGGTTACTTTGGGGGCTGATCGCCGGGATTGGGCTGGTTACATCACTGGGTTGTCCAGTGTCGCGCCTGTTTCTCCGGCCAGCCACGCAACGTGCAGGAGTGCAATGGGTGATGGGCCCAAGACCCCTGCGCACTTAGGATTTAGACCGGCGTGTTGGCCTCTCTGCTGAGCTCTAGGTCGGGCTGCGTTGTGTCGATCACCCGAGGCCGGGTATTACCCAGCAAGTGTATTCGGCCGGAGGTAATCGAGCGTGTTGGGTAACAGTAGTGCACCCCTGCACGGAAGATATCTATTCGAATAGCCGTGTCCACGGTAACAGGACGCTTGGAGTTGTGCCCGGATCCATGACAACAATAAAGAGATGATGATACATGATAAACTGTTAATACTGCTCTCGGGATCGCTTTCTCGCAGGGTGTCGAGAAAGGATCTCAGGGCATTGCTACTGTATGACAACATGTATGCTACTACTATCTACTCTCTTCTGATGCTGCAAGACTGCTTGAAGATGCTAGTCTTCGATAGGCTAGGCCTTTCTCTCTCCTCTGGCATTTCTGCAATACAGTCCACAAATACAGCCTTCTCATTTGATACCATTGCATGTTTAGCATAGTTCTGATGTCAGTCTTGCGAGTACTTTGGATGAGTACTCACGGTTGCTTTGCTATTATTTTCCCCCATACCCTATTGTTGATACATCAGACGATGGAGCCCAGGAGCCAGATGCCACCGCCGGAGCTTACTACCAGGAGGGTCCCGATGGTACTTACTTCTGGATCGATCCAGCCGACCAGGAGTAGTTAGGAGGCTCCCAGGCAGGAGGCCTGCGCCTTTTCGATCTGTATCCCCTGTTTGTGCTAGCCATCTTATGGCACCCGTGACTATGTCAGTACTCAGATATCATTTGTGTGTATGACTTATGTATTCGGGTCCTCGCGATCCCTGGTTTGTAATATGATGATTTATGTTTGAATTTGTGCCTAAAGTTGTGTTGTGATATTGATTAGTGAGTCCCTAATCTTGGTCGTACGCGTCTGCGTGTATGATTAGCGTACGGTCAAATTGGGGGCGTCACAAGTTGGTATCAGAGCCGACTGCCTGTAGGAAGCCCCTATCCAACTCCTTGGCCGTAGTTGAGTCTAGTGTTTCCGAAAACTATTTTACTAACATGGCTGTGTGGCTTACGGGCCCACGTCGCCAACTGGGTGGTATTAGGATCTTTTATTTCTCTTCTATACTCTGGGACTCTGAACTCTCTTCCTTTCGGGTTAAATGAATTTTACTAACGCCGACACTAGGATCTCGTAATCTCGTCCACCCGGAGAGCTGTATTATCAGTGCTTGTTTCCCTATCATTGATCTGATTATTCTGATAATCACATTTTCCTTTCCATTGGTCTGTTTAATCTTTCTCTCCAAATTATATTATATTTGTCATTGTCGTTTGACAATCCTGAGTTGCCTCTGTTTCAGATGGATCGTCTGTTCCCACCACGCCCCGCGACGCAGCTTGTGCTTCGCACTTTGGCTCGCAATGCCCCTGGCTTCCCAGCTGTCCTGATCGCCCTCCTGACCAGACTTGGTTACCGCTGGTACCCCGAGTACATGGTCTACGAGGATTACCGCGAGTTCAACCAGGAGCAGTATCATGCTGATGTTCGCATCTATGATCAGAGGGATGACTCAGACACCGAGTTGCACCTTTTTCACGGTATCGGTGTGACGATTGAGATGGCAGTCCATGATGCTGCCTATTCTGCTGTCGCACGACTCCGTGGAGAGCATCGTAGCTTGGATGCCTCTGAGTTCCGATACATTCCGTATGCGCCTACTGGAGATGCTACTGGATACTACACAGCTATCTGTGCCCCTTACGAGCGTCGTCGATACGACCCGCACGTGTTGATTCAGTGCACTCAGGCTCTGGATCGCACTAACCGGGCTCTTACAGTCGAGCTGTTTGCCACTCGAGCACGTCTCTACGATGCTATGACACAGTTGCTACCAGCTGTTCGAGCAGGGATACATCCGGAGTATATCCTTTACCCGCGCAGGACTCAGATGCCGGCAGGTATCGATTGGCCTGCTGTTGGAGGTCACAGGCCTGCGCGTGGACCTCTTCTTTCAGTTCGAGACCGGGTTCTGCATCAGAGTGCACACGGAGAGCAGGACTTTTCTGCTACAGAGATTCATCGTCCGCACTTGCACTTGCAGTTACCCCGTTTCAGTGGTTTTCCCCGACGTTGATGTAGCCTTTGCTATGTCTCGTTGTGTAGTTCCTCACCGCGTGCCTGCGCGCCGCCTAGTATGTATTTTTCCTTAATTTTACGCCGTTATGCTGTCCGCATGTAACCGACTCTGTGTATGGATCTGTATGTCGTAATTGACTATTACTATGTATTGATGCACTACTCATTCATTGTCGTGTTACATCATGTTTGTCGCTAAACACTCGCAAGTGCTTTTTCTAAACTACCCCCTGTTGAAATTTTAGCAGGATGGTTAGACCAGGTGGTCGTGGTCGTGCCCCTGAGCAGCCACCACCGCCCGACTACATGGCCGCAATGATGCAACAATTCGAGCTGAACCGTCAGTTTATGACTAATATTATGGCTCAGTTTCCGCATCAGAACAATCAAAACCACAACCCAGCTTCAATAACACTGTCAGAGTTTGTGCGCCTCAACCCCACTATTTATCGCAATTCTGAACAGCCACTGGATGCCGATGACTGGCTTCGCGACATCGCCTTTGAGATGGAGTCTGCCAATGTCGCCCCTGAAAGCCTTGTCGCCTTCACGACCTACTTCCTGAAGGGACCCGCTGCTCAATGGTGGTCCACTCACAAGCATACACTGCCTGCTGGGACAATCGTTACTTGGGATGAGTTTCAGACTGCCTTCCGTGCTCGCTATATTCCTCAGGGGATCATAGACCGGAAGAAGACCGAGTTCCGCAACCTCGTTCAGGGCAACAAGACCGTCGAAGCCTATCAGCGGGAGTTCCTTAACTTATCCCGCTATGCTGAAGAAGACATTCCAACTGATGCTCGTAGACAGGAGAAGTTCCGTAGTGGACTCCACCCAGACCTCGAGCTTGCACTTGCTGCTCAAGACGTCACCGACTTTGCCACTCTCGTGAACAAGGCTATTCTGGTTGAGACCGCTCAGATCAAGCACAAGGAGTCGCAGAAGCGCTATCGTGACATTGGCTCATCTTCGAGCCCAGCACAGAAGCGTCGTATCTGGATTCCCAACAGTGTGTACCGTCCAGCTGCCCCTGCGTCAAGACCCTCTTATGCTGCACCCCGTCTGCCTCCTCCACCACCGAGGCAACCAAGAGTTCAAGCTGCTCCACCGCGTGTTGCTCCTCTTCGTCCTGAAGATGGTCTATGCTTCAAGTGACGCAAACCAGGTCACCTTGCTAAGGACTGCAGCCAGAATCACAATCAGCTGGCTTTTCCTCGTAATGGCCGTGGTAATGGTCGTGGCAACAATCAGACCCGCAACTATAATACTGGGTCTGCTGCTTATGGTCGTGGACATGCTTACAACATTGATATCGAAGAAGTCCAAGATCAACCTGCTACTGTGATGGGTACCCTTCTCGTTAATTCAGAACCCGCTTCTGTTTTATTTGATTCAGGAGCATCGCATTCATTCATGTCTGAAGCATTTGCATTATCACATGACATTGCGTTTGATAAAATGAACCTACAAATGGTCGTCCGTACCCCTGGAGGTCAGTGTCAAACCTCTGTGATGGCACACAATGTCCCTGTTGAAATTGAAGGGTTGGAATTCCTTGTTTCACCCATTATCCTGAAGTCTTCCACCTTAGACCTCATTTTGGGAATGGATTGGTTGAAAGCTCATATTGCTAACATCAATTGTGCCACTAAAGTCGTCCAACTCTTGCACCCCTCAGATGAGATAGTGATCTACACCGCCCGGATTACCCGGAATGCCGAAGCTCAGATATATGCTCTGAATGCTTTGAACGCCTCACCTCTGGAAGGGATTGAGAACGTTCCGGTCGTCCGTGACTTTCCGGACGTCTTTCCGGAGGAACTTCCAGGAATACCCCCGGTTAGAGCCGTCGAGTTCGTCATCGACTTGAAGCCTGGCACTACCCCTATTGCGAAGCGTCCTTATAAGATGCCTCCGCATGAACTTCTCGAGCTTAAGGAAGAAATCGACAAGTCACTGAAAAAGGGTTTCATCCGCCCCAGCTCCTCTGCTTGGGGAGCACCTTCTCTCTTTGTTAACAAGAAGGATGGAACTAACCGATTGGTCCAGGACTATCGGCCCATTAACCAAGCCACAATCCAGAACAAATATCCACTGCCCCGGATTAACGATCTTTATGATCAGCTTGCTGGATCCTCTGTGTTCTCGAAACTCGATTTGAGGTTGGGTTATCATCAGATCCGAGTTCGAAAGGAGGATATTCCGAAGACTGCTTTCGTTACTCGCTATGGATCATACGAGTACACTGTTATGTCCTTCGGATTAACTAATGCTCTGGCAACCTTCTCCCGATTGATGAATTATATCTTCATGGACTACCTCGACAAGTTCGTCGTGGTCTACTTGGATGATATCCTGATATATTCCAAGAATGAAGAAGAACACGCCAAACATCTTCGGCTTGTATTGGAGAAGTTACGAGAACACCAGTTATATGCCAAGTACTCTAAGTGTGAATTTTGGTTATCCGAGGTGACTTATCTTGGTCACGTGATTTCCAAAGATGGCATTGCCATTAACCCCGAGCGAGTTCAGGCTATTCTAGACTGGACTCCTCCGAAGAATGTCAAGCAAGTCAGGAGTTTTCTCGGACTCGCTAGTTATTGTCGACGATTCGTTGAGAACTTCTCGAGGATTGCAAAGCCATTAACTGACCTGCTCCACAAGGGTGTTAAATTTGAATGGACAGAAAAATGTCAAGAAAGCTTTCAGATGCTTAAAGATAAGTTGACATCTGCCCCAGTGTTAGCACCCCCGGATTCTCAAAAGGACTTCGAGATTTACTGTGATGCGTCTCGTCAAGGATTAGGCTGTGTCCTAATGCAAGAACGCAGAGTAGTTGCTTATGGCTCTCGTCAATTGCGTCCTCACGAGGAAAATTATCCGGTACATGATCTCGAGCTTGCTGCAGTTATTTATGCTCTGAAGCTATGGCGACATTACCTCCTCGGTAATCGTTGCGAGATATACACGGATCATAAGAGTTTGAAGTATCTGTATACCCAGCCAGACTTGAACCTTCGTCAACAAAGATGGCTTCAGACAGTAGCCGATTATGATATGAATATCTCCTACACCCCTGGCAAGGCTAATGTAATGGCCGATGCCTTGAGCCGCAAGGCTTATTGCAACAACCTCATGGTTCAGGAAGCACAACCTATGCTTTATGAAGAGCTTCGCAAATTGAACCTTCACATTGTTCCTCAGGGTTATCTCAATACCCTGGAGGTTGAGCCAGACCTCGAGCGCAACATCAAGACCAGACAGAATTATGACTCTGAAGTTGAGAAGATTAAGAAGTACCTCTCCAAGGGTAATCCTTCTTTCTACCATGTTGGTGAGGATGGTGCTTTGTTCTTCAAAGGCCGCCTAGTGGTCCCCAGAAAGCATAATCTGGACTCTCGTTCGGATGTCATGAAAGAAGCACATGACACGCCCTTGTCTATTCACCCTGGTAGTACCAAAATGTACCAAGACATTCGTCAGCGGTACTGGTGGCCCGATATGAAACATGATATTGCTAAGTATGTTGCTGAGTGTGACGTTTGCCGTCGCATCAAAGCAGAACATCAAAGGCCTGCTGGAACTCTGCAACCCCTTGAAATTCCGGAATGGAAATGGGACAAAGTCCAAATGGACTTCATTACTGGTTTTCCCAGATCGCAGAAGGATCATGATGCTATCTTTGTCGTCATCGACCGATTCTCAAAGGTTGCTCACTTTCTGCCTGTCAAGGAGACAATCACTGCTAGTCAGTTAGCAGACTTGTATGTTTCCAGAATTGTGTCACTCCACGGTGTTCCGTTGGAGATCAGTTCAGATCGTGGCAGCCTCTTTACTTCCAGGTTTTGGAGTAGTTTCCAAGAAGCCATGGGAACTCATCTGTCTTTTAGCACTGCTTATCACCCTCAGTCTCAGGGTCAAGTCGAAAGAGTTAACCAAGTGCTTGAAGATATGCTTCGAGCTTGCGTCATCTCATTCGGTAAGAAATGGGAAGAATCTCTCCCATATGCCGAATTCTCTTACAACAATGGCTATCAAGCTAGTCTGAAGATGGCACCATTTGAAGTTCTCTATGGACGTAAGTGTCGAACCCCTCTGAATTGGTCAGAAACTGGGGAACGTTCACTCGTTGGACCGGACATTATTCAACAAGCTGAAGAACAAGTCCGCATTGTCCGTGAACATCTGAAAACTGCTCAGTCTCGTCAGAAGAGCAACTATGACCGAAAGCACAAGGTAATGGTCTATCAGCCTGGTGAGCAAGCTTACCTTCGCGTCACTCCGATGAAAGGCACCCACCGATTCGGAATCAAGGGCAAGTTAGCTCCTCGCTATATTGGCCCGTTTCGCATTCTCGCTCGTCGAGGAGAAGTGGCATATCAATTGGAATTGCCGCCAAACCTTTCTCAAGTGCATGATGTCTTTCATGTGTCGCAACTTCGTCGCTATTTTAAGGATCCTATCCGAGCTGTGGATCATGATGTACTTGAATTTCGAGAAGATCTGTCTTATCCAGAATATCCGATCCGCGTTCTAGATCAAACTGAACGTCGGACTCGTCGAAAGTCGATCAAGTTCCTCAAGGTTCAGTGGTCAAATCATTCTGAGGATGAGGCCACTTGGGAACGCGAGGACCGTCTTCGTAAAGGATACCCTACTTTCTTTCAGTCTTCCTCTTAATTCTCGGGACGAGAATTCTTGTTAGAGGAGAAGAATTGTAACGCCCCCATGTAATAGCTACAGTAATCACCCCTTTGATAGTGCCATGTCATTATGATTAACCATGCTTGAGCATCATTGCATCGTATCTCATTTCAAATTCCAATTTAAACTTGCAATTCAAACCTAAAGTGGAAAGTAAAAGTTGTTCAAAGGCAGAAACTAAAATGTTCAAAATGTTGTAAATAATCCAGAGACAAATATAAAAATAGTACCAACATTTATTAAATTGGTTAAGTGACCCCCACCAACCTCAAACAGTAGCTCAACAGCAATATTTAGCACTAAATTATTTAGTAGGATTTAAAATGAAATAATAAATTACCCAAGTCAATTTTTGGTGAGTAAGAATAATGCACTGATAATTATGGGCTAAGTCACACATTTGTTAAAAGTCATTTGATGGCCTCACAATTTGCAAATCAGAGAAAAGAGAAAAGAAACAGAAAAGGAAAAAGAAAAAGGCTTACCGTGCACTGTGCCTGTGGGCTCAAGTCAAACAGTGCAGGGCCTAGCCCATCTGGCCGCTCGACGTCCTCCTCGGGCAGGTGTCGCCGTGCGCGCGCATCCGCCGATCGCCGTCGCCGTGTCGTCCATCCCGCGGCTCCCCGACGCCGATAAGTCGCCCGCCGGGCTCCTCATCGCCTCCCCCGAACCCTAGCAGTCCACATTCCCCCCCTCTCGCCCCAGATCCGCCGCTCCCCTCCTCGCCCGAAACATCGTCGTCGCCGCCGTGCTCGATTCCGCGGCCGCACCGCCTCCCGTGCCCCGCCGAGTCGTCCACGAGCACCGCCGTGACCTCCCCGTCCTCCTCGACCACAAGCCCGAGCCCCGGAGCCCCTGCATCGACGGCCACGAGCTCTTCTTCCTCTTCTCGGACGCCGACGAACTTCGCCGTCTCCGACCGCCCTGCTGCTCCTAAGCCACCGCCGGGCCTACGTGTGCCTCCCCGGTGAGCTCCTGCTCCTTCCTCTCCCTCTCTCGCCCTCGATTCGTCGCCGTAGCCCCCGATTCACCGTGCGCCCGAAACCCGCCGCCGCGTAGCTCGTCGCCGGCATAGCCACGGCGACCATTTGGTCCCGTGTGTGCCACCGTTGCACTCGCCGCGTCGCGTAGGTCCTCCCCAGCGCATCGCCTCGCTCGTTTGCGCCCCGCAACCCCGTTCCCGTCGCACGCCCGAAGGGCCTCGCCGCCGGCGAGCTTCTGCCGCTCGCTACCGGCCACCTCAGCCGCTCCCACCGCCACCATTCGACGCGGCGTTGAACGCCCGTTCGAATGAGCCCGGCCGCGTCGCAAATGGCTTCCTCTACGCGAAACCCGCGCCGCGCCACCGTTTCGGGAGCTCGCCGGAGCTTCTCCGGCGGGATTCCGGCGAAGCCGCGGCCGCCGTCCGACGTGGCTGGCCCTGGCCCACCTGCCAGTGACCTTGACTGGTGGGGCCGTGGGCCTGTTGACCAGTCAGCGCCCCTGACTGGGTCAGCTGAGCCACTGACATGTGGGGCCTCCCCCCTCTGTGTCTATGACATATGGGGCCCCCGTGTCAGAAACTTAATTAGTGTTTTAGATTAATTAAAATAATTAATTTTGCCTAATTACCCACTGACATATGGGCCCCACTGGATTAATTAGTCTGTTAATAAGTTAATTAGACCTATGTCTATGACAGGTGGGACCCACTGGTCAGGGTTTGACCTGGTCAGCCCCCTGTTGACTGCTGACATCAGCATTACATCATGCTGACGTCAGCCAACACTATTCTGGATAATTCGAATTAAATAATTAAAATAAATTCAGAAAATATTTAAAACTTTAAAAATTCATGTCTTTTAATCCGTAAGTCAGATGAAAATAATTTATATATGAAAGTTGATCAGAAAATTGCCACGAATCCAAATATGCCATCCATTCATCTGTCACATGCCTCTAGCTATCTGAACATGGAACTTTTTGACCGTTTGCAGTAGATGAATAGTGCACCACTTTAATAAAACAAATCCAATTAAATTTTTATTAATTCCCAAGAGTTATCTAAATCATATAGTTAGACAGTAAAGCACATTTGCATATCTTTTAGGCATGTCATGCATCAGTGATTGCATTTGTTTGCTTTATATTTATTGTTTCTTCCCCCTCCTTCTCTCTCGATAGACACCGAGACCGACGCCGTCCCAGCAGAGTTCGACTACACCCCCGACGAGCAGCCGTTTGTCGATCAACCTCTCTCAGCAGAGCTTCCAGGCAAGCAAACCCCCTTGACGCATGCCTATATCATCCATTCCTTCTCCCTCCTGCTTGCATTAGAAATTGCTGCATTTTGATTTATCCTAATCTGATGCATAGCCTGTCCTTGTAACTGCTGTTGATACATGCCTTATTATCCAAACTGCTTAGTATAGGTTGGATGGAAAACCATCTGTGGCCCCTCTCCCTTGCTGTAGTTGCTCCGCTTTAGTACCTGTGCCCCGTTTGAATGATCGACGGGCTGAGAACAGCACATCACCGCACACCCCCTAAATTGCTCGACACTGCAGAGCTGGCATCGAGTGCCGAGGGTGATACCTCTTAGCTCACTTTCGATGGTGCCTCTGTAGAATAGCTTCCCGGATGTGTGTTATCGAGGGTGATTCCTCTTACATCACCTCTGCTAAGCTACCGTCGCGCAACTCCTCGAGTGGGAATCCATCGAGGGTGATTCCTCGGATTCCTCCTCGTTACTTGGACACACGGTTACTTTGACCTTTGTTACAGGCGGGTCCACCTCGAGAGGTACCCGCGGGGAAATGTAAAGTCGGGCTGGCCCCAAGGGTGCCCGCGAGCGAATATCATTAAAGACGGGTCGGCTCCAAGAGCACCCGCGCGATACTAAATACGCCTAACGGAATTGGGTATTTGATCTGAGTGGGTCGTCGTGCCCATTTCGCACTACCACCACGTGGGATAATGGTTTAATGGGGCCCTCTGCAGCGTAGTATCAGCCGAAAGCTCTTCAGACGTCATAGGTTACTTTGCGGGCTGATCGCCGGGATTGGGCTGGTTACGTCACTGGGTTGTCCAGTGTCGCGCCTGTTTCTCCGGCCAGCCACGCAACGTGCAGGAGTGCAATGGGTGATGGGCCCAAGACCCCTGCGCACTTAGGATATAGACCGGCGTGTTGGCCTCTCTGCTGAGCTCTAGGTCGGGCTGCGTTGTGTCGATCACCCGAGGCCGGGTATTACCCAGCAAGTGTATCTGGCCGGAGGTAATCGAGCGTGTTGGGTAACAGTAGTGCACCCCTGCAGGGAAGATATCTATTCGAATAGCCGTGTCCACGGTAACAGGACGCTTGGAGTTGTGCCCGGATCCATGACAACTATAAAGAGATGATGATACATGATAAACTGTTAATACTGCTCTCGGGATCGCTTTCTCACAGGGTGTCGAGAAAGGATCTCAGGGCATTGCTACTGTATGACAACATGTATGCTACTACTATCTACTCTCTTCTGATGCTGCAAGACTGCTTGAAGATGCTAGTCTTCGATAGGCTAGGCCTTTCTCTCTCCTCTGGCATTTCTGCAATACAGTCCACAAATACAGCCTTCTCATTTGATACCATTGCATGTTTAGCGTAGTTCTGATGTCAGTCTTGCGAGTACTTTGGATGAGTACTCACGGTTGCTTTGCTATTATTTTCCCCCATACCCTATTGTTGATACATCAGACGATGGAGCCCAGGAGCCAGATGCCACCGCCGGAGATTACTACCAGGAGGGTCCCGATGGTACTTACTTCTGGATCGATCCAGCCGACCAGGAGTAGTTAGGAGGCTCCCAGGCAGGAGGCCTGCGCCTTTTCGATCTGTATCCCCTGTTTGTGCTAGCCATCTTATGGCACCCGTGACTAACTATGTCTGTACTCAGATACCATTTGTGTGTATGACTTATGTATTCGGGTCCTCGCGATCCCTGGTTTGTAATATGATGATTTATGTTTGAATTTGTGCCAAAAGTTGTGTTGTGATATTGATTAGTGAGTCCCAAATCTTGGTCGTACGCGTCTGCGTGTATGATTAGCGCACGGTCAAATTGGGGGCGTCACAAGTAGTTAAAAGAACAGTGCAACAGTTCATATGAAAGGATAAGAAATTACAAGTAAAGAGATAATGTAACCAAGATGTCGTGCAAATATATATGAGAGTAAACGAAAGAACAATACAACATTAATTTGCCTAATATAGAAGGAGAAGAATAAGAAGAAGAGAAGAAATCACATTTGACGCAAATGCTGCATGTGGCGCCTTTTACCCAAATGTAGCAATATATAGTATAGGTTCAGAAAAAGTATAGGCCATGCATGTCAACACATGTAGTGTGAGATTGAACATACCGTGCGCTTCGTGAAGTCATCTGGTACGGTGAGATGGAACTCCTCGGTTTTTTGGCCGAGGCCGCATAGCCCTGATGTGTCCTTGCACAGTACACTCTGTGAATGAAAACCCTCGAATCAGCTAGAAGAAACATGAATCCACGGCGATTTCGGATGGGTGATTAAAAGGGGCCGATGGACTGGGATAAGAGATGAGCAGAAATATTTCAGTAGATCAGTTACCTGGTTCTTCATGGGAAAAAAACCAGTTCCGAAGATTCCCCAATCGGGCGAGCTGGGTCGGACAGCGAGTAGCGTCGAGAAAGTCAGTGCCGATAGGCCGCGGCAATTGGCAGGGGAGATATGCGGTGGCGTTTTGCGGTAGCCGGCGGCGGCAACATGCGTCAAGCTAAGTGGTTGCCGTGGGGATAGGCGGTGAGACATGCATGGAGAGTCCCGGAGTACTAGTGTTAGCGTAGGTGCTACTCTGGGGAGGGGGAAGGGGAGGGGGCAGGCGAGGGTTTTGTGACGTGTGGGTGATGAGGTTTTTTTTTTGAAGTGGTGCTGATGGCTTTCTGTCCTAGAATAATGTGCTTCGGAGGAAACGGCTTATCAGATCCAACTGTGTGTGATAAATCCTATATAAATATTACTCTCAACTCAAGTAAACTAGCACTCCGGTGTGATGGAGATACCGCACAATGAAAGTCGTCGCACAGTTTCAATCTCGAGAAAAAATATAATACACAAGCATAGATATAATACAAACAAACTAGATAGATTCAATCCAACATCTCATCTTCATACTTGATCGTTAAGATTCTCCAGGAACTGGGCGTACGTGGCGTGCGCTATTCTGCGAGAATACTTCTGCTTGAAGGAGCCAACGGCTCGTCCTCTTGCATGCGCCAGAACATTAGAGTACGTGTTGTTAATCTTATGGTTGCAGAACGGGCATCCATAGCACCCATTCTTCCTGACACGCCTGTTATGCTTTCCAGCCATAAGCTCTCTCAGCGTTTGCCTCTTGAACTTCTTCATCCTCGCTGTCCACATCATCAGATAGCACCTATACATAGTAAAAAATGTGACGTCCGTATATTTTATAATGTGAATTTGCAAGGCAGAGTTTATGAAACATAATATTTCATGCGATAACGTGAACCCTAAATCGAAGCTAATTGGTTTGATGCCGAAAGTTGGCATGCCATATTTTAGCAACTGCCAAATGTTGGCTAGAGATTGGTTGCATAACAATTCTCGTTATCAATCTCACAAAAGGTTGCGAAATGTTGACAACTTTTGATTTTGCCAATTATTGGCAGCAATGCCAGATGTTGGTAGCAAACCAATCAGCCTTTTATATGTATTTACCAAAAATGGGAATATATGACAAACCGGTTCTCCGTCCGAGTCGTTGTCGTCGTTGGAGTGTTCGTCGGAGTCGCTGTGGACCACCGGCTCCGGCTGGGGAAGCACGGCGGCGGTGACAACGTCAAGGCCGCGCTGCTGTCCGCGCGATACGTCATCTCCGACAACGGCAATCTCTGTGCCCACCTTCACGCTGTGCTCGGGTGCTTCGCTGGCACCGACGTGGTTACTCCCTCCCATGGTGCAGGGAGGCCGGTGATGACGATTGAGAACGGCGGCGAGGATGCAGGGTGTGAGAGAGGATTGTGTGTAGAGAGAATGTTAAAACCAGCGGCTCGGGCGCGGTTAATAAAGGGGAGTTGGGACTTGAGAGGGAGGCGGGCGGCAGTTTAAAGGGACTGCTCGCCTCCCGGTGAGCCGCCTGCGCGCCGGACTGCTGACATGCGCACCGTCAATTCACACGCCTGCCGGCACGTCTCCCTGCAAAACTGCGCAGCGAACATGCCTCCCATCAATTCACACACCTTCTCGCACGCATCCCGGTCAGCCTGCGAGGCGACCTGCTAGCATGCGTCACGTCAAATCATATCTGCGTGCACGGATCGCGGGGCGTGTTTTGTTTTTCTGCGAAGCTACGGCACTTACTCCCTCCGTTTTTATTTAGTCTGCGTATTAGAGTTGACTGAAGTCAAACTTGATACAGTTTGACCAACTTTAAAGAAAGAAATAGAAATAATTACCATGACAAATATATATGATGTGAAAGTACATTCAATAAAGAATCTAATGGTAATAATTTTTAATTGTAAACATTAACATTTTTTTCTAAATTTGGTCAAAGTTTACAAAGCTTGACTTTAACCAACGCTAATACGCGGACTAAGTAAAAACAGTTTGGATTAATAAACCGTTTGCGATGTAAACGTGATGGTTCTATGTTGCATCTATTAATAAGCCCCCGTTTTCAAGAAGCTTAGATGAAAACTTCTCTCAAATTAGATGATTTATTTACCATGACCTATAAGGTCCCTATCATGAAATCATGTCAATGTTTCATGAATTCTAGCTTAGCTGGGCGTTTGCTGGAATTTGAAAGCCAAGAGTCAATGTTTGCGGCCCCGAGATGTTCAAAATTTATTGTTTTTCCTTCCATGGGGACTAAACATGCACCCAAGACAAAAAAAATGAATTTCTAATCCATTCGGGTGCACAATAGCGTGTACATATAGTTCAAATTTGAAATTTACAAATTAAATATTAAGGAATCAATTTAATGTATAAAATGTCTTAATGTTCTTTAAAAAAACAAATTTTAACACTTCACTCCTATTGTCACATGTGCACTACATAAAAAAGTTTGACATGCATGCCTCAAAGTGACGGTGGTGTGGTGGGACGAGTGGGGGTGTGGGGTCCGGCACACAATATGCGTCGTATGCGCGCCACCACGTGGGGTTGTCCAGTTAGTTAGGCATCAAGCTGACAATGGGGGATTACTCAGGCGGGTATATTGGAGTCCCATCCATGTCCTCATCACCGCCCTCCCATTCCCGTCACCGTCTCGATACCCATGCACGGGGATTAAAAGTTTTCCATCCCCGTCCCCATCACTGCCTTCCCATTCCCGTCACCGTCTCGGTACCCGTGCGCGGGGAGAAAAAGTTTCCCATCCCCGTCCCCATCACCGCCCTCCCATTCCCGTCAACGTCTCCGTACCCGTGCGCGGGGATAAAAAATTTCCCATCCCCGTTGCCATTTCTTTATCCCCGTGGGGAAACCCAACATGCATTTAAGAACAACATTCGATAGTATTTCAGTAAAAAAACAGTATTTCAACGCAATAAACAATATGTTGTGGCTAAGTTTGGGATTTCTTAGGGATATTTGGGACAGATGGGTGGGATCTGTGGAAATTTGGGTGACCGAGGGCGCAAATTACGTGGGGTCTACTAATTTCGGATCCCACATGTAAGTTATTTCATGGTTAAGGCGGGTAATGCTATGTATGTCCCATCCCCATCCCCGTCCTGCACGCTGGGTAAGGTATTTGACCCACCATCTTCCCCATGGGAATTCAAGCTGGCACTTCTCCGTGCCCTAATAGAGTAAACACCCATGGGGATGCGGGTAACGGTTTTAACCATGACAGCTTCAGGAGAGGCACACGTGCCACGTCTAAAGTCGTGCACTGGGTACATATTTAAAGCAGCTCGATCATTACCCTTTTCATGCATACGTTTGTGTCTCATGCATGCGGTGGTGGTCCTCGTACACTCACTCATGCGTTTACCACCGACACACCCATTCGTTGCCCCCGTGTGGTCGATCAGCTTGGATGGCGCGCGCGAGAGGGGTTTGATCAAACCTGGATTCATCTTAGTCCGTGTTTTGGCGAATATCGCGGTGAGATTACACACGAAAGTTTGGGCGCATGTGTGCACGCACGTGCTCATTGTACAAGTTGTGAACCTCCGTTTTTTCCTATTTGCGAAGGTGCCACATGAAAGGTGTGCATTGGGTATTCAAAACATCACACAACACCTCCGTACATATGTTAATTAGGGCAGCATGGAGGTGGTGGTTGTCCTCGGACACCGCCCCCTCGCACAATTATTAGTGTCCCATATGTGGCCTCGCGTACTTTTGTACCGCAACGAGAGAGTTTAATTATTGTGGATTCTTTTTTGGTTGATGTTTGCGGTAGGCCATGGGTGTGAGATTACATGGTATAATTTGAGTGCGTGTAGTGTACGCATGAATGTCTCTCCCATCGGCTTGAATGGGGTGGGTATATATATACTAAGCGTCGTGAACCACGCTTTCCGTGCGGACTTTAAGATTCCCGAGGAAGGTGTGCCACGCTAAAGTTTGTGTGCTGGGTATGTAAACATCACACAACACTTCCATGCATATGTTTGATCCATGCATAGACGGTGATTGTCTTTGGATACTCCTTCGTGTGGTTGTCGTTGGGAACTCCATTTCTGGGCCCGTGTGGATGTCCATCACATTAACTGACAATGAGAGAGAGTATACCATGGTGGATTCTTCAATTGTTTTGTGTTATGGTATATATTATATAGGTCATTTGAGTTTCCTTACCCAAGTCTGAGCACACGCGTACGTATGCATGAATCGTTCCCATCGACGCTCGGCATACTAGTTGTACGCGTCATGAACACTCGCTCGGGGGGGGGGGGGGTCTATCCTGTTCCAAAGCATGTGACACATCAAAGTTGCACATGAGATATATATTAATTAATTCAAACGCAAACACAACATTTCCGTACATATGTTTGCACCACCAGCAGGTGATGGCTGTCTTCGACACTCCACCGCGTGGTTATCGGCATCACGCCCATTCATGGGCCTCGGTGGATGTCCATCCTTTCGACCGACAGCGGGAGAGGTTTGACCAAAATGTTGATTCTTTGGTCGGGATGTCCGTGTTGCGAGGCGCATGGGCCATAGTCCACCTTTGACCTGAAAAGAGATGGGATGGTTTGACCATGCTGGATTCATGTATATGTTTCATTTTCGTGTTACGGCATGAGTGATACGCAAGACCTGTTTGGGGACATGTATTCGTGGCTAGGATTCCCCCTCCACCGACACGAAGTGGCGACGGAGGAGAAATATGTTACATCAAAGTTGCGCATTGGGTATTTTGAATGATCAAACCACCCTATGCATACATATTTTTGTTCCACATGCAGGCGTCTATGTGTTCTGACCCCTTTCCCACATTTTTTTGACGAAATGGTCCTATATATTATTATCCTAGGATTAAATAGCAAACGATTCGAATGTAACAACCGTTTGCGATTGTACACTCAACAGAAACCATTTCCTCCGCCGCTAGCACATCAGCATGTTCCACTGGTGGGCGCCGGACATGATTGGGTTCGACGAGACTTCCCTCATAAAAATATCTACTACCACCTTGAGCCATTTGAAAAATGGCGGTTCCGCGGGTTTTTCCTATTTGATAGCACACACTTATTATGTTTTTGCTGTGTGCGATGTTTGTTGCTCCCGCCCTGGCCGCGCCGCTTCAATCTCGTAATCTAAATTTTCAGTAGCCCCGGCATCCTGGCATTCCCGCCTAGTAAAATTTCCAGTAGCCACGCGACATTTCCTCAAACACCACCTGCCCCCCCCCCCACCACAAAACCTCTGCTCATATTACGTAAAAAAAAGGAAAACCTCCGCTCCCGCACACACCACTCCTCTCCCTAGCTCAAACCCTAGCTAGCCCACCGCCGTCGCCCTCGAATCCACCGTCATCCTCTGCAGGCCTTCCCGTGACTATCTCGAAGTCCTCATGAAGATCCATCACAAGGGGGTTGGACTAGAGTCGTCCGTGCAATCGACAGTAGTGCTCCTCCATGTCGAATGCACGCACAACTCTGGTCCACCCCGTAGTTTCGGTCTGCGAAGCACCCTCTTTGCCACAGATCCCTGTCCCCATCCTCACCCCTTCGGGTTCAACCTCCTTGGATCTCCTCCATGCCCCCCCCCGGGCCGTTGATCTACTCTGCTTCACTGTCAGGATTTTGCCTTCATCGCCATCGAGACCCTTTTGTCATTTCTGTAGGTTGCGTTCTAGTGGCGGTGGCTCGGCATCGTCAGCTGCCAAGTCAGACATCATTGACGACGATGACGATGACAAGGGCACCCTATCCGTCTCTTCCAAGGGGAAATAGCCCATCCACGACATTAGGGACGTCACCCTGCAGACGTGCTCTTCCAAAGGCAAGGAGCCAAGCTGCCACCACAGGGTGCGCACGGTGTGCACCCCCAGTCTAGGCTCTTCCAAGGGGTATGAATTGTTCAAAAGTGCAATTTGATATGCTGGAGTATGAATTGTTCAGTTCAATTTCAGTGCTGATGCGTTTGGTTGTCTGTAGTGAGCATATACCTTGTTTAGCGTGATATGTGGTTGTTTGTAGTGAACATATGTCCAGTTTTATTGCTAGATTAGGTTGTTCAATCATACAATTGGTTCCCGTTAAAGCTAGTGTATTTAACTCGCCCCTGTTTATTTCATTTTTCTCACAATGTGATGTTGAATCATACAATTTGATGTTTAAGCAGATGGTGCGTTCTATCTTCTATGCAATTTCAACAATACTGATATGAATGACTGTTTGGTTGCTGTTAAGTCTGTTGTAGTGAGCATATGCTTCCTTTAAAGGTTTTTTGGCGGTTTGTGGTCATGATTTGTCCAGTTTCAATTATTATATTTGGTTGTTTGTAGTATGCCTCTGATCTACTCTGCTTTGCTGTCAGGAATTTGCTATGCTGGAGTATGAATTGTAATGTTCAAACGTGCAATTTGATATGCTGGAGTATGAATTGTTCAGTTCAATTTCACTGCCTATGTTTGGTTGTCTGTAGTTAGCATATACCAATATTTGGTTGTTTGTAGTATGCATCTGATCTACAATGCTTTGTTGTTAGGAATTTTCCTTCATCGCCAACGAGACCCTTTTGTCATTTATGGAAGTCGTGTTCTATGGCGATGTTTTGGCATCGTCAGCTGCCAAGTCAGGCCTCATTGACGACGACAACTTGTCGTCGACAAGTGCGCCGTACGCTGGAGTATGAATTGTTCAATTCAATTTCATGAACGCCTATGTTTGTTTGTCAATAGTGAGCATATACCTTGTTTATTTGTTTTTGGTTGTTTGTAGTGAACATATGTCCAGCTTCAATTGCTCGATCTGGTTGTTCAATCATACAATTGGTTCATGTTAAAGCCGGTGTAGTTAACATGCCCCTGTTTATTTCGGTTTTCTAACAATGTGATGTTCAATCATAGAATTTGATGTTTAAGCACATGTTACGTTCTATGCAATTTCAACAATACCGATATGAATGACTATTTGGTTGCTGTAGTATGCCTTGTTTATTTAGTTATTCACAATGTCCAGTACAATTTGATTAATACCAGTTCAATGGCCATATTTATTTCCTGTTAAGCCTGGTGTAGGTAATACACCCCCTGTTTTTTTTTCACTCTGTGATGTTCAATTATACAATTTGATGTTTAAGTACAAGCTTTGTTCTATGCAAATTCAACAATACCATTATGAATGACTTTATTTGGTTGTTGTTAAGCCTGATGTAGTGAGCATATGCCTATTTTAATGGTTTTTTGTTCAGACGGCTATATTTGTTTCCCATGTTATACTCCCTCCGCCCCATAATATAAGACGCTAATACATCAAATATGTTCGTGCATTGCATGTAATTAGATCTTATATAGTGGGACGGAGAGAGCATCATAACTAATAAAGATTGCTAGTACAATGGGTCAAAATGTGCCAATAAAACTATTTATTTACAGTTTGTCCAAGACAACAGTGATATGAAGTATATTAACTCAGAACTATGTGCCCTTTTTACTGCACATAATGAGTTGTTAGATGACAATCTTTGTATCTTTCTCCTTTGCAGTGGTTCCCAACGCAGTCTACCCAAGATTACCTCTCAAACTACATGATTGTTGGACATACAAATGTACATGTATTTCTACCAGACTAGAATGACTATCTGGAAGTCATGAAGATATTGAAGGATGGGCGGTCGACCATCAAAAGGGATTGGGCTAGAGTCGTGTGTGCATACGACATGGAGGAGGGCACACTCCGGGCATTCCGCTTCACCTTTTACAACAATCAGAATATATTTTGCATCTTTCTTTGTCGTCTTTAATACAAGTATTCAACCATCGTTCATTATTCTTTATTTGGTGCTTATGTAATTCTTTCGTTGACGTAATTCTTGAACGTATGTACCTGTGAATGGAATAATGCATTGGTTGATGTACCTATCTATGTATATGTAAAAAGCTACTCCCTACTTTCCAATTCAAATTCTGTACAATTTTAAATTGTAGCGATTAAAATAATAAAAAAATGCTCTGCGGGTCATTACGCAGCACACGGTTTGTAAGTCAACGTTTGTGATATACCTCATGATCCGACACGTTTCACAGATAGAAAACGTGTGCGCCCATGCACACAGTTTCCGTTTGCAAACCGTGTGTGATTTCAGATAATATAACAAACGGTGCAACTGAATTCAACGTTGGTGATAGAATCTCTGTCGCGCACAATTTAAAATGATAAACTGTTTGTGATGTAGTACGCATCGCAAACGTTGGACCACAGAATAGCGCGTGTGATACTTATCCTGTCGGGCGCGAGTACGACATTTAGACATTTCTTAAACCTATCCGATACTTGTACGATGGTTAAATTATCGTCTTAGTTAAATATCGCCAACTGTTCGTCCAATATAAGTGTTTGTGATATTAGTGTGATCTCACACGAGTTGCAAGGATGCGCCGTATGGGAAGTCCACCATATCTCAAACGGTTCACCGGTGACTCTCGTTTGTGATAGATACGGACATCCCATACGCTTAGTTTTGCCAAATGTTTGCGTTCATTGGACACCATCGCCGACGATTGTTCGGTGTCGTGTGGGATGGACCCCCCCTATCGCCCACACATGCAAGGCGACGGTTTCAATGTACGTCGCAGAAAGCGGTTAAAAACGGTTTGTATAGCACGTCGCTGCACCAGTGCTAGGTCATAACCCTAATGGGTAGTTGGCTTATGCACCTCTTTGGGCTGCCTAAAAGGCCTCAAATGGCCATCTCCTCACAGCCCACATGAGAAGGATATCCCAACAAATCTCCCCCTCCGACTCATGAGGGGGGGCACCGCCATGCCCGCTACCTTGCAGCATACTTGTAGCTTCTCACTTGGCAATATCTTGGTCATCATATCCGAACCATTATCATCGGTATGGATCTTCTCAAGTTTCAGCAACTTGGAACTCACACATCTCGAATCCAATGATACCTCACATCAATGTGCTTGGTTCGAGAGTGATAGCTTGAATTCTTGGCAAGGTGGATGGCACTTTGACTATCGCAAAACAAAACATACTTCTCTTGCTTCATGCCGAGCTCTTGCAAGAAGTTCTTCATCCACAAAACTTCCTTGCCAGCATCAACTGCTGCTATGTACTCAGCTTCTGTAGTTGATGTATAAACACATTTCTGCAATCTTGATTGCCATGACACTGCTCCCCTGCATAAGTCATCGGGTATCCAGATGTGGACTTCCTACGATCCTTGTCACCTGCATAATGTGCATCTGTATAGCCCTGCAATACAGGATCACCGCTTCCAAAGCATAAACAAGATCTAGAAGTTCCCTTGAGATACCTGAGAATCCACTTCACTGCTTCCCAGTGAGCTTTACCTGGATTTGTCATGAACCGGCTAACAACTCCAACTGCATAGGCAATATTAGGCCTAGTGCATACCATGGCATACATTAAACTGCCCACGGCAGATTGGTAAGGTATTTTTCTCATTTCTTCTTTCTCCTTCTTGCTTGAAGGACATTGTTTTGAATTTAGTTTGTGATGGCCTGCAAGCGGAGAGATAACAGATTTTGCATCTTTCATGTTGAACCTTTCAAGTACCTTCTCAATGTATCTTTCCTATGAGAGTCAAAGCAGCTTCTTTGATCTATCACGTGAGATCTCCATGCCAAGTATTTGCTTAGCTGGTCCTAAATCCTTCATGGCAAATGATTTAATCAATGCCTTCTTGAGGAGACCAATCCTCTTTGTGCCATTTCCAACAATCAGCATATCATCAACATACAGCAAGAGAATAATAAAGTCACCCTCGGCATACCTCTTCATAAAGACACAATGATCAGGTTGTGCTTTATGGAAACCAAGCCCGCTCACAAAACACTACTAGGAGAAACCCTACTAGTAGCGCTTGAAAAACCTATAGTAGTAGCGCTGGGTCCAGCGCTACTGCTAACGCGCTACAGCTAAGTTGTAGCAGTAGCGCTGGTTGGTGCAGCGCTACTGCTACTGCTAAGTCTGGTTAGCAGTAGCGCTGCACTAACCAGCGCTACTGATAACTATCTGTAGCGCTGCAGAAAGGCAAGCGCTGCTGCTAATCCAGCGCTGCTGCTAGATGCCTTCCGGCGCTGCTGCTAGTATTCCTGCTTTCATAGATTCATACCCCCTCTACGTATTTGTGATGTATTTATACAGGCTCTATACAGTAGTTTCATCAGATCACAATAAACATACACTATTCTCATCATATCATACACATACAGTAGTCTCGTCATACCATCATCATCATCATTCAACACAAATATCATCACATCTCGAAAATAGCGATACACAAGTCATGTCATGTCTCGAATAAGTGCAATTGCATGGTCATGGCACACACACAAGTTTCATCATCTCTATCTAAACCATGATGTAGAAGAGAAGAGCGATCAGCATGAGCAAGACCGCGACTATGTAGTACTTGAGGCACCGGCGGTTCCGCCCCCGCTCTTGCCGGAGCGTCCACCTCAAGTAACTACTTTCCGCTTCGGCTCTGCTGTCGAACCCTCTGTGGCTAGCACCCGGGTACTTGTCCACCTGGGCCTGAGCGTCTGGCCAGTGGTCGTAGACTCCTGGAACCTTCCCAACGAACACAACATAGCAGCCCTTCGCCATCTCTGATCTATGTACCTGCATCGTGAATGATAATATGCAACATAATGTACTTAAGAATACAAAGAGGCATAATTAGCAAAATACAAGCAACCTATAGTAAACACAAATGACGAAGTTCCTCATACCCAAACTAATTAACTAGAGCGATCTACGCTAGTTCAGGACCACGGTTTAATTACATCACATAGTTTCGTCTGGACGCTAGTGACACATATATTGTCAATGACAATCAGTCCTCAGTCCAATCTTCATAGTCAGGGAGGAAGCACCCGAGCTTCTTGAAAGGCTTCAGGTCCAGACGCTGAGCGATTAGCAGTGCTCGGACATCATCCCGCGTGATTGGCCCATGGTAGAACATCCCTGTTGGTTCGAGGACCTGCTTCATGATCACTTGGGAAAGTTCACACTGTACGTGATAAAACTCAGCTCGGATTCGATGATCCGGTGTCTTTCCTATGCTTGTGGCCCAGTTGACAATCTCGGCATCGTTGGTAGTAGCTGACATGCGAAGGCGTTGATTATCCCTTCTGAACTCGAGCAGGTGATGCATGAGGTAGAATCCATCAGCCTTACTGTTGTGCGGTTGCCGGATGCAGCAGAAGTCGGTCTTATGGCTGAAAACCAGCCCGTTCTTCCTGTGCTTTTTCACCTTGATATATCCACCAGACAGGCTGAAGGTTAACAGGGCACTATCGAGAACACTCTTTATGTGCTTGTAATCCTTTTTCTTGATGTTCTTCGATGAGTCCAAGTATATAGCATGGGAGTATTCTGGGTACAGAACGATGAGGACGGCACCCCCCCCCCCCCGCTGCGCAAATTAAGTACACCTCAAATTAGCCTCCATGCTTGCAAAGGAATGATTAACACTTACGAAAGGATATGCGCAGATGACTTACGTGGGATGATAAGGCAGGAGAATCGCTTCCTTGTCCTTATTAGCGATCATGAAGCCGCCGATGTACTTGCTCGCATAGTCACGGTGCTCTTTGCAGACATCCAAGAAGCTCTCGTGCATATGGTACGGGTCCGCGACGCAGATATATTTTATGTTCTCAATCCTGATGATGTAGTTGAGATACAGCGCATACATGCGGATGAACTGGAAATCCAGGTTGGTCATGTGGAACATGTCGTAGATGTAGTCAAATCGCAGGATGAACTTATCCGCGGGCCATCCCTCGACGTACAACTTCCCACCCGGCACCTGAGCCGCGTAAAGCGGGTATCCTGGTTTTTCCGAGATGAGAAGGCTTTTCTCTCTGGCTAGCACATCATCATGAAGTCTCCTTAGATCATTGTTCAGTATGTCCTCTAGCGCTTTCTGAGGTAGGATCGGGTGGCCGGCGACATGGAAACGCTCCGCACCTACGACAGGTATTCTGTCTACCTCCCGGGGCTTCAGAGGCGGCTGGCTGCTTGAAGCAGCTCTGGCGCCTTTAGGGCCTTTCCTGTCCGGTCCCCTCCTTTTCTTCTTGGCGGGTGGCGGTATGGAGCCCACCATACCTTCCCTAACTGTCACCCCCAGTGTCGTCGGGCTAATCAGTGGACGGCCCTCGGGTTGTTGCTGGGTAGAGGCGGCATCTGGAGGCGTCTCCTGCGAGGATCGCTTGAAGAGAGACTTTTTGCATTCCGCCATAGGACGTTCCGGCTCCGGCAAATCAGGCAGCATCAAGTCATCATCTCCACGCTCATAGCCTGAGTCTTCGTCGTCCTGATCCATCAATCCTCCATCATCATTGGCGGTATTGAAATACTTGTCTGGGTCATCATCCTCCTCCTCCATGTCATCATCAGCATTTGCTTCTTCGACAACGGGGGCGACGTCATCTGGCACTAATGGAGGCTCTCCCTCACGTCGTTCGCTATCACCCGCCACGACAGGTGCAGGTAATTTGGTAGGTGGGGTGGTGTTCATACCTTCTTGAGAAGCTGTCGTTGGTGTGATACTGGGCGCCTCGACACGAAGAAGAGTCTTCGGCCAAGGCAATAACCAGCTCTTGCATGCGCCAATCCGTTGAGGGGTCTCCTCGTCATCGACTGGTACCGGAGGAGGCAAATCCTCGAAGCCCGCTAAGACACTGGCCACGTTAACCTTCAAGACGCCATCGGGCATCTCTCGGTTGTGGAACATGCGGTCCTTCGGCTTCACGATCGTTGCCTTTCCCACGGCCACCTTCTGGCCCTTGATGTCGTACAGTAGGGTGCACGGGGTATCGTTGGCCTACGAAGACATGTCTGCGACGTCAAACATCCGAAAGGCAATTGAAACGGAAGACTATATAGACATGCTGGTGAAAAGGGTATGACGCGTAATTACCGTGAGGGCGTCGAGCTCAGTCATAGACGAAGGCCCGCCGAGTAGGCCAGAGACGGAGGACGGGCTGCTATGAACAGGAGCGGGAGCATGTGCGGTGGCGTGAGCAGGTGCTGGTGGTGCGATGTTCACCAAATTGCTCCCGACGTAGCTAGGAAGGGGAAAGTCCGCTGGCCCTTTATCTGGATTTTTCTTCGTCCATTCAAAAAATGCCGGAAGCAAGCTGGAAATGGAAGATGTGAAGTCAGCCATGACGCCAGCTACCGCTGCACTGACCCTTGCATCGACTATCTGTTCCAACTCTGCTTTGGTCTCAGCTTTGGACTTATTGATCGCAAGCGTGACCTTCTGGTCGATGGTCTGTTGAGTAAGCAACTTTCTCTTCCTTCTTTCCTCTAGCTCCTCGTGGTAGCACGTCTTCCACGAGGCACCATCTCCGACGCCGTGCACACGTCCATAGGACGGTGGTGTGTCCTCCGGGACCTTTTTCAGTATGTTCAGGGCCCGGTTGAAATGGGTGTCCCACTTGGGCCTCGCCGACGACTGTGACGACTCGTCACTTTCGGCTGCCTTTTGGTGCTGCTCTTTCTGCAAAAGGAACGTCGATGGTTTACTAATAATGTGACAAAACTTGTAGTCGAATTGATTGGAAGCTAATATGATAATGTGGTAATATAACAATTACCAGAAGTCTCATGAACACCCTCGTGTTCGGGTCCGTGTAAAAGGTCTTCTTGATGCGGTCCCACTTGTACCGGGCCCTGATCCAGTCACGCTCCAGCGGGTCGGTGAACTCCGCCAAGGGGTCTGGGATTCCGTGATTTTCACGTTCGGCGTCCTCCTTGGCCCATACGTGCCTCTTCCCCTCGTAACCACGGCTTTCGAGGCGGTGGGGAGGCGTGTTCCTGGCCTGGAGCGCCTTCATTTTCTTTGACTTTTTCTTGGTTTCATCTTTAGCGCAAGTCTCCTTGAATTTTTCAAAGTCCTCTTCCGTAAGTGACGGATTGTCGGCATGAATCTTGGACCACGGTTCATTCTTATCAATCGCTTTTTTCACCCGAACTTTCCAGGCGGACAAATCGTTGGTGAACGTCACCATCGCCTTGTTGTTTATCTTTGTCATGGCATCGTCGTCCCACGGTTCTTTGCTTTCTGTGCGGCCGGGGAACAAGAACCTATTGTGCAACTTCTTTAGGAGCATGTGCTCCATATGTGGTATCTTCTTCAACTTCTCGTCGTTGATGTTGGCGGTTTCCCTGAGGATGCATCCTAGTTGATTGCCCCAGCACGAGCACGCTTCATCCGGCATTGTTGGCTCTAATTTCTTGGGGTGCATCTCCGTGACCACAATTTGTCCGATGCCGAGCTCGTTTGGTCTTCGTGACCTCTTCTGCTTCGGTGATTTACCGGCTACGACAGCATCGTTGCCGGTCTCGGGGGTGGTGTCAGAGCCGGTGCCAGTGCTGGTGCCGGTGTCTGCGTCTGCGTCGGGGTTGGTGCCACTGCCGCCACCATGCACCCCCATCTGGTGTTCGTCCAAGTAATCGAAATAGTGATTTGCTGCCTCGATGGGGTCTTCTTCGAGGCGAGCAGAACCCCCGGCTGAGGCGTGGCTAGACATGTTTCCTATTCAACAATTGTAAATAAAAGATATAATGAAGAGAAAAAAGGGGCCTATATTTGGTCGAAATGTTGATTCATTCCCCTTCCGGCAAATCCCGGTCACTCCATATGTCCTAGTTTCTAGCACAAGTCATGCCGAAAATCACGGAAATTTTCGGCATGACCTTTGCTAAAAAGTGGACATATGGAGCGCCTGAAATTTGCCGGAATGGAAATGAATCAACATTCCGGCAAAACATAGGCCACTCGGACATTCCGGCAAAACATCAATCACATGTATCATATAACAAATGAACATATATCATATATCATATAGCAACAATGAACAACAATGAACATATATCATACTACATTCCTAAAAAGTGGAATATGCAAATGAACATATAGCAACAATGAACATCAATGACATATATCATATAACAATGAACATCAATTCTGTTTTTTGTCCTAACTATTTTTTTGTCCTAGCTAATTTTTTGTCCTAGCTAACCAAGCAACAATGGACATCAACGAAAACTAAATGCTACTGTTTTTTGCCCTAGCAAATTTCCTAAAAAAATTGCCCTAGCTAATTTCCTAATTTTTTTTGCCTTAGCTAAAGAGAGAGGAGGGCAGGAGAGAGGAGAGCGAGAGGCTTACGGCGGCGAGGTCTAGGGCAGGCAGGGAAAAGGGCGGGGGCGGCGGTGAGGTCGAAGGCGGGCTCGGGCGGCCGGCGGTGAGGTCAAGGGAGGGCAGGGGAGGGGGTGGCGGCGACGTGCGGCGTGAGGTCGAGGGAGGCCTCGGGCGGCGGCGACAGAGGAGAGGGGGGAGAGGGGGGAGAGAGTGGAGAGGGCGGCGGCGGCGTGAGTTCGAGGGCGGCCTCGGACAGCGGCGACAGAGGAGAGGGGGAGAGGGGGGAGAGAGGGGAGAGGGTGGTGGCGGCGGTGAGGTCGAGGGCGGCGGCGGTGGGGTCGACGGCGTGCTCGGGGGAGAGAGGGGAGAGGGCGGCGGCCGGCGTCGAGGTCGAGGGCGGGCAGGGCAACGGCGGCGACAGAGGTGGAGAGGGGGGAAAAGGACTTGGCAAAATTTTGAGCCCGCGCAGCGGGGGGTCAAAAATAGCAGTAGCGCTGGACTAGGATCCAGCGCTATAGCTAACTTAGCTATAGCGCTGGGTCCTAATCCAGCGCTACTGCTAGATATTCCAATTTTTAGGTTTTTTAATTCTAAAATACACATAGCAGTAGCGCTGGATTAGGATCAAGCGCTATAGCTAAGTTAGCTATAGCGATGGTTCCAATCCAGCGCTACTGCTATGTTTTCTTTTCTAGTTTTTAGTTTTCTTTTCTTTTTATTATTTTCCTTTCCTTTTCTGTTTACTTTTCTTTTTCTTATGTATTGCTTTCTCCCTTTTGTTTTTGTTTTTTTGTATTGGTTTCTCCCTTTTGTATTTCTTTTGTATTGCTTTCTTCCTTTCTGTTTACGACGGCGTCTCCCTCCCACACTGCGCGAATATCACCGGAACCATGCATGTGGTGGTAACATATATATCAGTTGACCGATAATGGTTACTTAAGTGCGTACACAAAATAGATACATATATATAAATGATGGTTTCTCAGCTGCGTCGACGACGTTTCACATTGAGCTTCTTCCCTTTCTTGTTTGTTGCCGAATAATTGAGCCCCTCCTTGTGACTTTTCCGGAACCATGGAGTACGATCTTTCTTACATAATGTAGTATTGATTCTTCTTTTCACGTATGCTTCATCGTCATCGTCATCTTCCCTCATCGGGTTGCCGTATTGGTCGTAGTCTTCCTCGTTGGCGACTCCATCCATTCCGACGATGCTCCTTTTGCCTCTCCTCACGACAACACGGCTGGGATTGGTCGTGTCGGTTATGAAGAAGCATTGTGTCACGTGCTTAGCGTGTACCCATGGCTCAGTTTTGGCGATGACGTTAACGTTCACGGTTGCGCTCTTCGCGTCGGGTATAGACATGGTAGTGAAATACTTGTTTTCTCTTACGACATCCTTAGCCCATCTGACACGGAACATCGTCGCATCGTGCAATCCAGTATAGTCAAGCTCCCAGATCTCTTTGACCCTTCCGTAGAATCTTTCAGTTGTGCCATTGGCGTCGGTCATGCATTCAATCGTCACCCCGGAGTTCTGGTAATCACTGTCCATGTCTTTGGCCTCCGTGTAGAACGTGTACCCGTTGATATCGTATGACTGATAGGTCGCGAGTTTGGGCGCGGGGCCATGTGCTAAGGCATGTATGAGCAATCCGTCCGAACTGCCCTCTTTCGGGGGATTTTCAAGAACTTGCTCTTTGAACCAACGCAAGAAAGTGGTGTTGTGCTCTACAGTAACTTCGTCGTCCGTCTTGAGCATCCCCTTATCACGGTACTTATTTGCGATGGTTTCTTTATGCCGTGCCACATAATCATCTACCACATCTAGGTGTTGTAGCACTACTAAGTTAGCCCTGTCAAAGTCGTTCCGTCGATTCGAGTAGTCCACGTGCAATTCCCTCCGGCCGTTGTTGTGACCTTCTCCTCCGAGCCTCCCATCGTGCTTCTTGACGGGCAAACCAACAACAGGGTCTCCGACGCCTATATAATTCTCGCAAAAGGAGATGCACTCATGCATCAGATACCCCTGGACGATGCTCCCATCGGGACGGGACATGTTACGAACGAATCCTTTGATGACCCCATTCATCCTCTCGAACGGCATCATGCTGTGAAGGAATGTCGGCCCGAGGTCGATGATGTCGTCCACGATGTGGACACACAGATGCACCATGACGTCAAAGAACGCGGGCGGGAAGTACATCTCAAGCTCACATAGTATGCCAACGATCTCTTCATGTAGCCTTCAAAGCTGCTTCACACTTATGGACTTTTGAGAGATAACGTCGAAGAAGTTGCAGAGACCAGTAAGCGTGTCACGGACATGCTTGTCCATTATCCCTCTAATGGCAACCGGGAGTATCTGCGTCATCATCACATGACAGTCATGAGACTTCATCCCGCTGAACCTTTTCTTCTTGGGGTCTAGAAATCTGCTTATCTTCCCACAGTAACCGGAACTGACTTTGATTCCCATAAGGCACTTGATGAATTGATCGATCTCCTTCGCACTTAAGGTGAAGCAAGAAGGGGGGCAATAATTCTCCTCCTTCTTGTTGACTTTTCTGCCCCTTTCCCCCTCCTCCGTCTCCGTCTCAGTCTCCTCCGTCGACTTTTTACGGTGGAGATCTTTCCTGATCTTCGAATCTTCCAAGTCTTTCCTTGCCTTCAGCCCGTCCTTGGTCTTCTCCGACATGTTCATCAGTGTGCCAAGCAAGCTCTCAAGGACATTCTTCGTGATATGCATTTGATCAAGGCAATGAGGCGTGTCGTGATTGGGCCAGTACTCCAAGTCCCAGAAAACAGACCTCGTTTTCCATACCTTCAGTAGCGGCTCCGGCGCCTTTTTCATCTTTCCCGGCGCGGGGCACTGTTCCCAGTTTTTCAACAGCTCGTTGATTTTGGCGCCGCTCCTCTTACGTGGAGGTCCTCGATGCTCAGCCAACCCATTGAATAGATCTCCATGCTTTCTCCACGGGTCATCCTTCTCGAGCCATCTACGATACCCCATGTACATGATTTTCCCAGACCCGCCATCTTTCGTTGACGTAAGCTGCTGAGACGTTGTATCATCCATGCACCTCGTGCATCCCCAGTATCCGTGGCACACCTGGCCTGAGGTGTACCCGTAACCGAGATAGTCGTGCACCGTCGTCATCAGCGCGACTCTCATATAGAAATACTCTCCTTTGCTGGCGTCCCATGTCCATGCCGGTGTTTTCCATAACGTGTCAAGCTCCTCTTTCAGAAGCCCCATATACAGGTTAATATTATTTCCCGGTTGTTTCGGCCCTTGAATCAGCATGCTCATGTGTATGTACTTTGTCTTCATGCACTTCCATGGGGGGAGGTTGTACATCCATACAAAGACGGGCCATGTGCCGTGGTTGGTGTTTTGGTTTCCAAACGGATTCATGCCATCGGTACTCGCACCAAGCACGATGTTCCTTGGATCTTCTGCAGCAAATCCATATACGATGTTGAATGCTCTCCACTGGCTACCATCTACGAGGTGTCTCAGCTTCGGATCATCTCCATCGTCGGGCTTCTTCCTCTCCGCGTGCCAGCGCATGAGCTTTGCTTCCTTAGGATCTACGAAATACCGCTGCAGATGGGGAGTGATCGGAAAGTACCATACAACTTTCTGAGGAGCTTTCTTTCCTGCCTTCTTGTATCAAGAAGCATTGCACACTGAACAGCTGGTTTTTTTTGCGTGCTCCCCCCAATAAATGATGCAATCGTTGATGCATGCGTGGTACCTAATGTGCGGCAAATCAAAAGGGCAAACGATTTTCTTGGCCTCATCGACACTAGTAGGACACAGGTTCCCCGCGGGAAGAACTTTATTATGTAGATACTTCAAATGCTCATCGAGGCTTTTGTCTGTCCATTTGTTTTTGGCCTTCGTCTTTAGAAGTTCGAGCGTGAAACTCAAGCGGGTCACCTCGGGATCACAACCGTCATACAATGGAGTCTTCGAGTGTACTTCAAGTTGCGCCAGCTTGGCCTCCTCTCTAGAAGCAGCTCTCTCGCTAGTCGTACTCTTGCGAAGGAGGTCTCGAACATGAGGGTCCTGCACGACTGCACTTAGTAGCATCGAAGACTGCGGCGTGACTGCCGCCTCTTCTCCGCCATGTCCAGACTCTGCTTCGCCGTGTCCGGAATCTTCTCTGCCGCCGTCATTTAACTCTTCCCCGCCGCCATGTCCGGCGCCATCGTCTTCATGTCGATCGGTCATCTCTTCGTCTAGCCCCATGTCGTTATTCCCTGCCATGTGGACGTCCTCATCATCATCATCTTCACTTATCCACCGAGTATAGCCATCCATGAAACCATTCATCAGCAGGTGCACCTTCAACCTACCATGATCAAAAGGGTCCAAAAGGACTCCTTCTTTGCATCTTGTACACGGACATCTAATCCTAGTCCGATTATTTGCATGCATGTCCATCACCGCGGATTGCATGTATCGCTCCACCTTCCATCCACTCACCTTCATGACCGACTGCATGCACGGTATAACAAGCAAAAGGGTTATAAACAAAATGCATGCATGCATGCATCAAAGTCATATAAAAATTTGGCATGACCTTGCCTAAAAATAGGACATATCGAGTTTGCTCGAAATTCACCGAAACGGAAATAAATCAACATTTCGGCAAAACATAAGCAACTCGGGGGCATGTCACTCGCACAAATCTCTCCATATCCCAAACACACATATTCCCATTCACACACATATTCCCATTCTTGAAATGAACAACTTTTTACTCACCTATCTCCCGAGAGAGACCGATCGACCGGATGAGGCCTTTCACTACCTATAGGGATCGAAAGTGTGGATGGCTAAATAGCTAGCTAGATCTAGTTGTTGGGGAGGAGAGATGACTCTAGGTAACTAATGGAGAGGGAGAGAGATGAGCTAGCTAGATCTATATCTAATGGAATGGAGGGAGAGCCAAATAAATGAGGTAGGGGGGCATTTATGGAGCTAGCTAGAGATGAGAAGGCCATTTATGGAGGAGAGTTATGGTGGAAGGGGGCATTAATGGGGAGAGAAGAGAGGTAGGAGGAAGAGAGAAGAAGGGCAACAATGGTGAGGGGAGAGGGGAAAGGAGGGGGAGAGAGGGCAAAGGGGGGAGGAGGGGGAGGGGGGTGAAAAGGTGGCACCAGCCACGCATAGCAGTAGCGCTGTTTTACAGAGAGCGCTACTGCTATGTTAGTTAGTAGTAGCGCTTTCCAGAAAGAGCGCTACTATTAAGTGGGGCCCATTAGCAGTAGCGGTTCCACGAAAAAAAGCGCTACTGCTAAAATCTTAGTAGTAGCGCTGTATTATGGATAGCGCTGCTACTACCAATAGTGTCGGTGGGCTCGTCGGGTCCCGCTTAGCAGTAGCGCTCTTTAGGTTTCCAGCGCTACTTCTATGTCTTTACTTGTAGCGCTGCCGAAATCTAGCGCTACTGGTAATTACCAGCAGCGCCTGTTACTTTCCAGCGCTACTGATAGTGTCCTGCCTATAAGGTTTCTCCTAGTAGTGAAAGACTCAATTGAGCCTGTATGTTTATTGTGATCTGATGAAACTACTGTATAGAGCCTGTATAAATACATCACAAATACGTAGAGGGGTATGAATCTGTGAAAGCAGGAATACTAGCAGCAGCGCTAGAAGGCAACTAGCAGCAGCGCTGGATTAGCAGCATCGCTTGCCTTTCTGCAGCGCTACAGATAGTTATCAGTAGCGCTGGTCAGTGCAGCGCTACTGCTAACCAGACTTAGCAGTAGCAGTAGCGCTGCACCAACCAGCGCTACTGCTACAACTTAGCTGTAGCGCGTTAGCAGTAGCGCTGGACCCAGCGCTACTACTATAGGTTTTTCAAGTGCTACTAGTAGGGTTTCTCCTAGTAGTGTCGAGGAGCTTGTTTCAAGCCATACAAGCTCTTCTTCAATTTGCATACTAAGTGCTCCTTGCCTGCAACCATGAATCCCTCTGGCTGATCCATGTATATCTCCTCCTCTAGGTCACCATGTAAGAATGTTGTCTTCACATCAAGTTGTTCAATTTCCAAGTCCATGGTGGCAGTCATGCCAAGCACCACTCAGATTGAAGACATCTTGACCACCGGAGAGAATATCTCATCATAATCAATGCCCTTTTCTGACTGAATCCTTTCACAACCAATCTGGCCTTGTACCTTGGATGTGAGGTGTTTTGTTCAGTCTTCACTCTGTACACCCACTTGTTCTTTAGTGCTTTCTTGCCCTTTGGCAGATTCACTAACTCAAAGGTATCATTCTCATACAGGGATTTCATCTCATCCTGCATGGCTTCTGACCACTCTTCCTTGTTCTCATCAGACATTGCCTCCTCATAGCATAAGGGCTCACCTGCATCAGTCATCAACAGATATTGATGTGCTGGATACTTAGAAGAAGGAATGCGACCTCTGTCACTTCTTCGTTGCTGCTGCACTGGTGATGAATCAGGTGGATTTTCGTTGGCATCATCATTACCAACTTCATCATCATCATCACTTGATGGCTGCAGGCGTGGCTTGAGACTGCGTCGGTATTTCCCCAAAGAGGAAGGGATGATGCAGCACAGCGACGGTAAGTATTTCCCTCAGTTATGAAACCAAGGTTATCGAACCAGTAGGAGGATCACCACCACCCAATAAGCAGCACCTGCACACAAACAACAAATACTTGCAACCCGACGCAAAAGAGAGGTTGTCAATCTCTCTACGGTAAAAAGATAGATTAGGTAGTGATAGATAGGAGAGATAGATCTCTCAAGAGCACAAAATAAAAAGAGCAAATAAAATATGCAGCAATATGTTTTTGGGTTTTTGGTTTTGTAGATCTGAAAACAAAGATGCAAAAAGGTAGATCTGAAGGCAATATGTTGGAAAAGTAGAGCCGGGGGCCGCAGGGTTCACTAGTTGCTTCTCTCATCAATATAGCGCACGGTGGGTGAACAAATTACTGTTGGGCAATTGATAGAAAATTGAATAGTCATGACGATATCCAAGGCGATGATCATTATATAGGCATCACGTCCAAAATAGGTAGACCGACTCCTGCCTGCATCTACCTCTATTACTCCACACATCGACCGCTATCCAGCATGCATCTAGTGTATTAAGTTCATGGAAAAACATAGTAATGCAATAAGAATGATGACATGATGTAGAAAAGATCTATTCATGTAGGAATAGACTTCATCTTGTTATCCTTAATAGCAATGATACATGCGTGTCTTGCTGCCCCTTCTGTCACTCGGAAAGAACACCGCAAGATCGAACCCATCACAAAGCACCTCTTCCCATGGCAAGAAAAATCGATCTAGTCGGCCTAACTAAACCAAAGATTCGGAGAAGAAATACGAGGCTATAAGTAATCATGCATATAAGAGATCAAAGAAGACTCAAATAATATTCATGGATAGAAACTGATCATGAACTCAAAATTCATCGGATCCCAACAAACACAACGCAAAAGTTTGCATCAAATAGATCTCCAAGAGACCATTGTATTGAGAATCATAAAAGAGAGAGAGAGAGAGAGAGAGGAAGCCATCTAGCTACTGCCTACGGACCCGTAGGTCTATGGTGGACTACTCATGCATCATCGGAGAGGCACCTATGAGGAAGATGAACCCCTCCGTGATGGTCTTTAGATTGGATATCGAGGTTCTGGAACTTGCGGCGGCTGGAATTGTGTTTCGTCGACTCCCCTAGGGTTTTTGGAATATTTGGGAATTTATAGGCATCAGAGGCAGTGGAGAGGGGCCCCGAGGAGGGCACAACCCATCAGGGCGCGCCGGGGCCCCCTGGCGCGCCCTGGTGGGTTGTGGTCTCCTCGGCCCACTCCCCCGGCACTTTGGCACTATGTCAATAGGTTAGTCCCAAAAAATGATATAAAGTTGTTATAAAATGATTGTAAAACATCCAAGAATGATAATATAACAACATGGAACAAGCAAAAATTATAGATATGTTGGAGACGTATCAGCATCCCCAAGCTTAATTCCTACTCGTCCTCGAGTAGGTAAATGATAAAAACAGCATTTTTGATGTGGAATGCTGCCTAACATGTTCATCATATTCTTTTCTTTTGTATAGCATGGACATTTGGACTTGTAAATGATTCAAAGCAATAGTCTAGTTTTAACATAATGACTTCAATACTCAAGCATGTCAACAGGCAACCATGTCTTTCAAAATATCAACACTAAAGAAAGTTATCCCTAGCCCATCATGCTCAATCATTGATCCATTCATGAAACACACTCAAATATTAACTATGCCCAATGCTCAAGTACGATCATAGTGCCCCCTAGTTTGTGCTTTATAAGAGAAGATGGAGACTCAAAGTAAAAATAAAAATTGCATAAAGTAAAAGATAGGCCCTTCGCAGAGGGAAGTAGGGATTTGTAGAGGTGCCAGAGCTCAAGGTTTAAATTGAAAGAGAAAAATATTTTGGGTGGCATGCTTTTCCTGTCAACAAAAACGACAAAGTAGCTCACAATACTTTCCATGCTAGATATATCATAGGCGGTTCCCAAACAGAAAATAAAGTTTATTCCTTTTTCCACCAAATTTCACTTTCCATGGCGGGTCGTATCCACGGTTGCCTTCCATACCAACACTTTCCAAGGAATTTATTATTTGACAACATAAAGTAAAAAAAAATCATTTCGTGAATGGGCATCCCTATTACCGCCGCACTCTCGTGCAATGACAAGTGAATAAACACTCATCTTGAGAATAACACATCTAGCATGGAAAAATATTGGACACTCCCCACCGTTTCCTGAGTGGTACGGGCACACAAAAGAGAAAATTTATTTTGAAAATTTAGAGATGGCACATACAAATTTGCTTGGAACAGCATGGACATACCGCATATAGGTAGATATAGTGGACTCATAAGGCAAAACTTGGTTTAAGGATTTTGGATGCACAAGTAGTTTTTCTACTTAGTACAAATGGAGGCTAGCAAATAGATTGGGAAGCAACCAAACCAAGAAAAAAAATCACATAAGTGAGCATTGAGCATAACTAACACCGAATAATGCACCACAAGTAGGATGTAATTTCATTGCATAACTATTGACTTTCGTGCATGCATAGGGAATCACAAACCTTAACACCAATATTCCTACTAAACATAATTACTCACTAACATGACTCACATATTACTATCATCATGTTTCAAAACTATTACAAGGAATCAAGTTTAATTTGTACAATGATCTTCATGAAAGTTTTTATTATATCCTCCTTGGATATCTATCACTTTGGGACTAGTTTCATATATTGCCATTGCTTTTTGGCAAGCTCAAACAAATTTAAGTGAAGCGCATGAGCATAAAGATTTCATCTCTCAAAATAGTATAAGTAAAGCATGAGAGGATTTCTTCAAAATTTACATACTCTCAAATTAATATAAGTGAAGCATGAGAGTATTTCTACAAAAGTTTCCAATCACACCATGCTCAAAAAGATATAAGTGAAGCACTAGAGCAATTCTATAGCTCAAAAAGTTTAAGTGAAGCACATAGAGCAATTTTAACAAGTCATAGCGTAATTTTGGCTCTCTCAAATAGGTGTGGCCAGCAAGGATACAAGTGAAAAACAAACAAGCAAAGATACAAGACGCTCCAAGCAAAACTCATGATATGTGACGAATAAAAATATAGCTCCAAGTAAAATACCGATGGTCGTTAGAAGAAAGAGGGGATGCCACTCGGGGGCATCCCCAAGCTTAGTTGCTTGTTACTCTTTGGATATATCTTGGGGGTGCGGTAGCATCCCCAAGCTTAGGCTCTTGTCACTCCTTATTCCTTCATCCATCGTGATCTCACCCAAAACTTGAAAACTTCAATCACACAAAACTCAACAAAATCTTCGTGAGATCCGTTAGTATAATAAAGAAAATCACTACTTTAGGTACTGTTGCAAACCCATTCATATTTTATTACTGCATTATACCTACTGTATTTTAACTTTACCATGGCTCATACCCTTCAATATAACCCATAGATTCATCAAAACAAGCACACAATGCAACGAAAACAGAATCTGTCTTAAACAGAACAGTCTGTAGTAATATGTACTCTAACCATACTTCTGTAACTCTAAAAATTCTGAAAAATTAGGACAACGTAAGGAATTTGTATATAAACACTGTGTTGAAATTTCAGCTCAATATCAAATCCCAGAAAAAAAATGAAAATTCATATACTGGACGCAAAGTTTCTGTTTCAGATTCAGCATCGCTTCTACTCATCCTATGAATCATCCTAAAGGCTTTACTTGGCACAAACACTAAATAAACCATAAAAACACAATCATAACAGAGGCATAATTGTGTCAACACTCAAAAACAGAAAAGAAAAAGCAAAAATTTATTTATTCATTGGGTTGCCTCCCAACAAGCGCTATCGTTTTACGCCCCTAGCTAGGCATAACGCATAGATTCAAGTATTGTCATCTTTGGTTTTCAATTCTTCAATCACACAACTAGATTTATTCAAGGGTTTAGCATGCATATTTTTGATGACAACACTCCTAGGAAGAAAACCAAAAAAATCATTCTTATAAATAGGGTCTCTTATGATTTCAACAAAGTCGGGATGGATACTAATCATTTTAAGATCCCCCTTGTGACTACTAGGCATAGCAACTTTGTTCTTAGTGACTTGCGTGGTCTTGCCAATCTTTACGGGAGTTTTTTCAATAGTTTTGATAGAAGAAAAATCTGAACCCAAATTACTATAAATCTCTTCTATCTTATCAATCCGGTAAGGGCTCTCTTCTACCCTTTCGTTAACTACGGTTTCTTTTCCCTTAAGCAATTTAAGAGCATCTCCCGCCTGAGACCCAATTTTATTAGCAAGATTATGCATCTTTTTATCTAGATCATCAAGATGTCCTTTAGTAATCATCTTCTTTTCAATAGCATCTAATCTCTCCATAACATGTTTGAGAGTTAAAGTTGTTTCATTGATCATGATAGGTGGTGATCCCACTAAACTTCCCAAAGCATTAAAAGCATCTAAAAAGGACACATCAAGAAATTCCCACCGGTAATCGTATCAAGTACAAATCTATACCAAGTGGTGATGCCCACATAAAAGCTACGAAGAAGAACAACAGTAGATCGCTTATGGATAGTTCTATTATGAGCATTGCAAATCCTATACCAAGCATCTTTTAGGTCCACCCCTCCCCTTTGCTTAAAATTAAGAACCTCGTTATCGGGGGTACACGCAACAAAGGAATAACTAGCCATAATGACTAGGCAAGAGATCTGACGAGACAAAGGCAAACGAAAAAGAGGGCGAATAAAACGGCAAATTGGTGAAGTGGGGGAGAGGAAAACGAGAGGCAAATGGTAAATAATGTAATTGCAAGGAGATGAGATTTGTGATTAGGAACCTTGTAGATGATGATGGAGTCCCCTCGGCGCTTACGATAGGCACGTAGAAGAGACCGCTTCCTCCCCGGCAACGGCGCCAGAAATTCCTTTGACGTGGCTTGAGACTGTGTCGGTATTTCCCCAAAGAGGAAGGGATGATGCAGCACAGCGACGGTAAGTATTTCCCTCAGTTATGAAACCAAGGTTAGCGAACCAGTAGGAGGATCACCACCACCCAGTAAGCAGCACCTGCACACAAACAACAAATACTTGCAACCCGACGTGAAAGATAGGTTGTCAATATCTCTACGGTAAAAAGATAGATTAGGTAGTGATAGATAGGAGAGATAGATCTCTCAAGAGCACAAAATAAAAAGAGCAAATAAAATATGCAACAATATGTTTTGGGGTTTTTGGTTTTGTAGATCTGAAAACAAAGATGCAAAAAGGTAGATCTGAAAGCAATATGTTGGAAAAGTAGACCCGGGGGCTGTAGGGTTCACTAGTGGCTTCTCTCATGAGTATAGCGCACGGTGGGTGAACAAATTACTGTTGGGCAATTGATAGAAAATCGAATAGTCATGACGATATCCAAGGCGATGATCATTAAATAGGCATCAAGTCCAAAATAGGTAGACCGACTCCTGCCTGCATCTACCTCTATTACTCCACACATCGACCGCTATCCAGGATGCACCTAGTGTATTAAGTTCATGGAAAAACGGAGTAATGCAATAAGAACGATGACATGATGTAGAAAAGATCTATTCATGTAGGAATAGACCCCATCTTGTTATCCTTAATAGCAACGATACATGTGTGTCTTGCTGCCCCTTCTGTCACTGGGAAAGAACATCGCAAGTTCGAACCCATCACAAAGCACCTCGTCCCATGGCAAGAAAAATCGATCTAGTCGGCCTAACTAAACCAAAGATTTGGAGAAGAAATACGAGGCTATAAGTAATCATGCATATAAGAGATCAAAGAAGACTCAAATAATATTCATGGATAGAAACTGATCATGAACTCAAAATTCATCGGATCCCAATAAACACACCGCAAAAGTTTACATCAAATAGATCTCCAAGAGACCATTGTATTGAGAATCATAAGAGAGAGAGAGAGAGAGAGAGAAAGAGAGAGAGAGAGAGAGAGAGAGAGAGAGAGAGAGAGGAAGCCATCTAGCTACTGCCTACGGACCCGTAGGTCTATGGTGGACTACTCAAGCATCATCGAAGAGGCACCTATGAGGAAGATGAACCCCTCCATGATGGTGTTTAGATTGGATCTCGAGGTTCTGGAACTTGCAGCGGCTGGAATTGTGTTTCGTCAACTCCCCTAGGGTTTTTGGAATATTTGGGAATTTTTAGGCATCAGAGGCGGTGGAGAGGGGCCCCGAGGAGGGCACAACCCATCAGGCCCCCCCCCCCGGCGCGCCCTGGTGGGTTGTTGTCTCCTCGGCCCACTCCCCCGGCACTTCTTTGGCCCACTGGGTGTCTTCTGGTCCAGAAAAATCTCCAAAAAGTTTCGTCACGATTGGACTCCGTTTGGTATTGATTTTCTGCGAAGTAAAAAACAAGCAAAAACAGCAACTGGCACTATGTCAATAGGTTAGTCCCAAAAAATGATATAAAGTTGTTATAAAATGATTGTAAAACATCCAAGAATGATAATATAACAGCATGGAACAGCAAAATTTATAGATGGGCCATTTGCATTTCTGTCCCTAACTTGAACCACCTAATCAGATATACCCCTAATTCGAAAGCCTGCTCAAAAATGCCCCTCTGCCATCATGTGCCCTTATAGAAATGCCCCTCCGAGCCATTTCCGTCCAGTCAAGGCTGTTTGACCGCTAACGTGCCGTTTCTTTGACATTTTTGCCCCTCCTTCCTTACATCTGGGCCCAACTAACCGGTTCACTCTCTCCCCCCTCTTTCTTATTCCTCGCGATGACAGGGGCATTTTTGAGCACGCATTGGATCGGGCGATTCCGCGGTCGGAGAGAGAGGGGCAGGTCGGGCACGGTGTGGTGAGCGATGTGTACGTCGGGCACGTCGGGCATGTCTTCTGCGAGCTCGTCGGTGGCCGCCAATGTAAGTTTCAGTGTCGATTTGGGGGAGATTTGGGCATATTGCGGAATTAGGGTTCATCAATTTGGGGTTTTTTTGCTGTTAGGTTGATGGTGTCGGGATAGTTCAGTTTCAATCGGAGTTTTACATCCCCGATCTGACATTTTGTGGCCTTGAGGTTCGGTCGACGCGGCGGTGCCCTGGCCACGGGCTTATTCCTGCTCGTCGCGTCGCCTGGAGAGGACCAAGCTCCGGCAGAAGGTTTCTTGGCTGCCTCATGATGTAAGTGTTTGGCTTTTAAGCTTGATTCAATTCTGCTCTTTCTCCTCTTTCTAATTCGATCATTGATTTTGCAGCTTCCTGATGAATGTGACTGGGTTGTCTGGATTGACCCGCCACCGACCGAACGTGTTGCTCGTGCATTTGAGGAGCTTCATGCAGGATTGGAGAAGAGCTGGCTAAAAGCTCATGATTTAGAGAGGAGGGTGATGTATCTAACCGAGAAGAACAAGAAACTGAAGCTGAAGATGAAGAAGAGGAACGAGCTTATGCAAGCATGGGGATTTATCATAGTTCTTGGTATTAGCATTTTGGCCACATTTGTTTCTGGGTGGTCTAATAATCCATACTAAATGGATTTCTATTTGTAGTGTATGATGTGATGGAGCTTAGTTTGGGAATGTATTATCCCAAGAACAATGTTGTGATTTGGGAATGCTGTGATGTTGCTATTTGGAAATGACTCAAGAATCTTGCTTGGCATCTTGCTTTGAACAATGACTGAAATAGCATAGATAGCAGCTCACATAATATTTGAAACTAGCAGCTCACAAGATAGCATCTCACAAAATAGCATAAATTCATCATTGCACATTCAAGATAGCAGCTCTCAAGTTCGCCATTACATAAGTTCATAATTTCAGCATCACACACTTAAGATAGCAGCTAACAAGTTCACAAATAGTTGTTAAACAACAAAAACAACACTAAATGATTCCAGTCACAGATCTTTCATCTTCTTGCTCCTGGTGTTGCAAGCAGGGTTAGTTAAGAGCCTTGAACTCCTCCTTGTGGTGACAGTTTTGCTCACTTCTTTGCTTAGCTGGTTGCTTCCAGTTACAGATCCTACTATAGTATCTGGTGCACACTTGAGCCCCTTCTTGGCTGGTGACATCCCTCTATCAGCTGGCTTTTTGTAGTTCTTTCTTAGGCTACAATTGAAATGAGAACATTAAATGAAGCAAAAAAATGAAATGAGGACATTAAATGAAGCAAAAATTGAAATGAGAACATCTGTAGCAATTGCACCTTACAGCAGATGACACTGTTGGTGCATCTGTAGCAATTGCAGCATCAGTTTCAACCTCTGTAGCATTTTCAGCATCAGTTTCAACCTCTGTAGCATTTGCAGCATCAGTTTCTACTCTTCCCATTTAGTTTGTACTCTACAGTGTGTTTATCAATGCTAACTACACTGCCAGGAGATGCTTTCTCCACTTCTGCCTTGAAGGTATACAATAACTGGAAAGAGTCAACCCACTTACCATAGATATTGTCAAGTGCCATTTGCTTCCCATAGAATACTCTCATATATGGAACTGTCAGGCCATACTTCTTCAAATTTTTCTACAATTTTGTTGGTCCCACTTCTGAATCCTCTAAAACCCAGGTCTTCACAGCATCAGCAACCCATCTACTCTTAGCTAACCTCAATCTTTTTCTCCTGTTCACACTAGGACATGTATGAGCAGTTTTGTTCACCTAAACCTGCATTCATGAAAGTTCAGACACATGTCAGAACCTATGTGTTGCAACAAACAAACAAAATACAGTTTCAATGCTGCTAACTACAAATGCACTGTTAGTTGCTATTTTTAATAGGGCCCTATTTAATACCTGAAACAGTGTGCTATGTCTCATTAAGGAGGCATGCATCCTCCATTGACACCTCTTATAAGCACAATGTACTGTCAACCTAGTACTGTCACTCTTGTCTATCACAAATTCACTTTGAGTCTTTATTGAGAAGGTTGCAAGAGCATTTCTACAGTCTAAAGCACTGGAAAATATTGTTCCCTCTTTCAAAGAAGGATCATCTCTATTGTATTGCACATCTGGTCTTTCCTCATCAGATGTCTCAGAGTATCCCATGTCCCTGTCCTCCTCCTTCTCATCTTCACCTGCCTCAGCAAACATGCCTTCAGGGGGTGGAACATAATCTTCCCCCTCATCATCTTTCTCCTTGCCCTTCTTCCTTGTTACAAACTATGGAGACAACCTTTCATCCTCATCATCACTTGGCCAATCATCTGGTAGTCCCTCTTCAGTATAGGGGTCACCTAAATCTCTACTATGAGAGGGACCTGCATGCCTAGGAACTTCTACAGTAGGTGTTCCTGGTTCCTGCATGGAACTGTTGTCTCTACTATGAGTTGTTGTTTTTCTGCCCCTTGATTGGCTGGTCCTACCTTTACCTCTAGACCTAGACTAAGATCTTGTTCCTCTGCTCTCTGGCTCTCCTCTCTGCCTTTGTATGACACTGATTTCTAGTTTAGGAGGGAAGGACTCATGTATTGCAAACATGATACCAAGCTCATCATCACACTGGACAGGGACCCAAGCTGATTTTGCAACGTCCCAGTACCTGAATTCCACTGCATCATATAGACCCCATGGATATTGAGCACATATGGCAGATCTAAACTGATTAAAAGTCCATTGATTGTCAGCAACAAAAGGAAAGGAGAATCCTATATTGGACGCTTTTGTGCCAGCACTAGCTAGAAGTGTGGTTTCCATTCTACATTCCATCCCAACTGCTCTATCGGGGTCCATCCTACGATGACCATGGAAAACAGAGACAGATCCCAACGCCATGAGCACTATGAACTAGGTCAACAAATTAAACTACAAGAACAAATCGAACTACAAATGGCATGAGACTGTACCAGATTAGAAGAGAAACTTACCCCGCGGAAGCATACTTCTGTGGCTGCGGTGTGCTCCCTCGTTCGCCGCCGCCACCGCCGCCGCCGCCGCCGCAACTGTTGTCCCCATCCATCCCGTCGCTGGTGTCTCCTTCACGCCGTAGCAGAGTGCGGCACGGAGTCAAATCCAAAGCTCCACCGCGGCCACCATCAGTAGATCGAGCCTTGCGAGTTGGGATCGAGCGAGCTAGGGTTAAGGTTACGGCGGGAGGCGATTTGGGGGAAAAAGAGAGAGCGTGCGGCTCGGGCGAGAGAATGAGAGGTAGAGAGAGTGAACCGGTGACCTGGGCCCAGGTGTAAGGACGGAGGGGCAAAAATGTCAAAGAAACGGCCGCTTACCGGTCAAACAGCCTTGACTGGACGGAAACGGCACGGAAGGGCAATTCTATAAGGGAACATGACGGCGGAGGGGCATTTTTGAGCAGGCTTTCGAATTAGGGGCAAATGTGAGTAGTGGGTTCGAGTTAGGGATACAGATGTAAAAGACCCTTTATAGATACGTTGGAGACGTATCAGCTGCTCGTCACTTTGACTTGTACTGCCTTGGTCAGTTGCATCTCCATTGTCTTGAGTGTCATCATATCCCCCATGATTGTCATGCACGAGAGGAGAGTGGATTGGATCCATATCAACCTGAGGTCTGTTGGTCATTGGCTTCTCTGGTTTCCCAATATCTTTTATTGTTTCATCTTCAATGAACACCACATCTCAGCTTCTCACAATCTTCCTATTGGCTGGATCCCACAACCTGTAGCCAAACACTTCACTTGGTTGGCTGAGGTAGATGCACTGCTTTGTCTTGCTATCAAGTTTGGATCTCTCGTCCCTAGGAACATGTACAAATGCCCTGCAACCAAAGACCTTCAGGTGCTTGTATGATACCTCCTTCCCTGACCAAACTCTCTGAGGAATATCACCTGCAAGAGGAACTGAGGGAGATAGGTTAACCACATACACAGCATTCATCAATGCTTCAGCCTAAAAAGAATTAGGTAATGAGCATGAGAGAGCATAGTTGTGACCCTCTCTATGAGTGTCATGTTCATTCTCTCTGCAAGACCATTGAGATGTGGTGTCTTTGGTGGACTCTTCTCAAGCCTGATGCCAAACTTTCTACAATACCTTTCAAAAGGACCTCGGTATTCACCACCATTGCCTGATCTCACGCACTTCAATTTCCTACCAGATTCTCTCTCAACTTTGGCATGGAACTCCTTGAAGGCTTCAAGCGTCTGGTATTTGTGTATCAGCACATACACAAAAACTTTTCTGGAATGATCATCAATAAAAGTCACAAAGTATAATGCTCCACCATGGGATTTTTCAGTCATGGAGCAAACATCAGTGTGCACAATATCAAGAACATTTCCTGCATGATGTGGAGGGAGTGTACAAAATGCAACCCTATGTTGTTTGCCAGCAAAACAATGTGTACAGGGTTTCAAGGATATACCTTTCAACTCAGGGAGGTACTCCATGCGAGCAAGAGCATGCATGCCCTTCTCACTCATATGCCCAAGCCTCTTGTGCCACAATTCCACCTAAGTGTCTTTTTCAGCAATGTTCAACACCTCATTACACAACTTGGTTTTAGTCACATAGAGATTACCTTGCCTACTTCCTCGAGCCACAATCTAAGAGCCTTTGATGAGCTTCCACTTTCCTTCACCAAAATAACTAGGATGTTTAATGTCATCAAGCTTGCCCACTGACAATAAATTCAGCCTTATCTCGGGAACATGTCTCACATCATCGAGCACCAATCTGCAACCTGTGCTTGTTTCAATGCATATAGAGCCCTTGCCAACAATTGTTGACGAACCACTATTTCCCATCCTCACTTGGCCAGTAACACCACTAGTGTAAGATGTGAAATACTCCTTGTGTGATGTGATGTGGAAGGACGCATCTGCATCCACAACCCAACTCATGGCATCATCACGAACATCACTATAGCATTCATCATCTTCAATGACTAGATAGTCCTCATCTGTTGCAGTCATGGCTGAGCCGCTCTCAGCCTTTTGCTCGGTTTTCTTTGCAAGTTTCCCCTATGCAAGCTCTCTTTTGTACTTCCTGCACTCACTCTTTATGTGCCCCGGATTGCCACAATGAAAGGAAGTAATATCTTTTCTCTGTTTTGACTTTGATCTCCCCCTGGATTTATTTCTGCCTTGCTGAAATTTAGTATTGCTGCGTCCACGGTTCTCATTCTTCCCATGGGTTTCAGCCACATACGCATCAGAAGAAGAGGCATCCCCCTTTTCCTTCTTTCTGGCTTCTTCATTCAGCACACTGTTCTTCACCATCTCCAAAGTCAGCTTCCCATCCGGAGCTGAATTGCTAAGTGACACAACAAGCATGTTCCAACTATCAGGCATGGAACTCAGCAGCAACAATGCTTGCACCTCATCCTCAAAGTTGATCTTCATGGCTGAAAGTTGATTTATATGGCATTGAAAGACATTCAAGTGCTCAATCACACTTGTGCCATCTCGGTACTCAAGTTTTGCAAGTTTTTTGATCACCGAGGCCTTGTTCATTGATGCCTTTCTCTCATACATAGACTCCAACTTCTGCCACATCTCATATGCATTTGTGTCATTTACAACATGGTGGAATATATTGTGGTTGATGTACAACCGAATCATACCTATTGCCTTTCTATGCAACACTCTCCATTCTTCTTCTGTGACACCCGTGGGTGTCTTGTCTTTCACAATTGGCTCATACAAATCCTTGCAATAAAGGATGTCTTCCATCATGGGCTTCCATAATGAGTAATTGGAGGAATCAAGTTTTATCATGCCACTTGTGGTAGCGCTTTCTTCCAAAGCCATTGTGAGCACCACTTCCAGCAAGAATCAAGCAACTTGGATTAACAACCTCCTAAGCAACCAAGGCTCTGATGCCACTCTGTTGGGAATTAGCACACAAATGCACTTGTGGTTAACTGAAAACTGCAGCGGAAACAAAGTAATCTCAGCACCACATCATGTACTAACTCGAGGATCGTTGCTCAGCACGGAAGGAAACATATATAGCAACATATATGGAGGTAAAATGTTACTCAGCAGGCAAGACACTCTTCTCTGGAGTGTCTTGTGGTAGGAGTAACTTTCTGGACAGCAGCAAGCATCAACAATGAGACACCAGATTTTTACGTGGAAAGCCCCTCAACTTGAGGGGAAAAACCACGGGTCGAAGCCACCCAAATCCTCTTCCACTATTATCTAATGTGGGATACAACAAGTTCTTCTCTAGATAGCACTAGAGTATCTCATACATCAAGATTTCTGAATCTTGGATGGACACAACAAGATTTGGGGCTCAAGAGCTAGGGATTGGAACAATCTCACCAAAGATGGTGGAACCGCAGCTTGAAGGAGACAAGGTGGTGGATCTGGAGAATCACAACCTTGGGGATGACTGTCGAGAGCCTGTCGGACGGTGATCCGAGAGCATCTAGCAAAGGAGGTCAGGGCAGGTACGGTCTCCGGTATCGAAAGACCACAAGGAAGCCATCCATCGTGCCAGAAAAGGGCCTTGTCGCCGCGTCCGAGCACTACCCGTGCACCAGCATGAAAGAGAGCTATGGCAGAAGCGTCATCATCTTCCAGGACCAGGCACCAAGGGCACGGGGAGTCTGACCAGCGAAGCCAAGGCCAGTGGCATCGAAGCGTGGTGCCGAAGAACTGCAGGTTAAGGATCCCAAGGCCGCCCTTCTCCAGGGGCATGCACACCCGAGTCCAAGGCAGGAGACAGTGCCCACCGCTGATCTCCTCCTCCCCCTTCCATAAAAAGCCCCGACATTTCTTGTTAATGATTTTGAGCGCCAGGGAGAGGCGGCACAGACAGCAGGTGGATGGGGAGGGCCATCGGGACCGAGCGCGTGAGCGTCAGGCGGCCACTCGGCGCCAGGAAGCGAGGCTGCTACCCTCTCAATTTCTTGGAGAATTTATCGATGATTGGCAGGATGTCCGCTCGCCGCAGCCTGCCAGTGGAAAGGGGCAGTCCCAGGTACACGATCGGAAACAGCTTGCGGCTGCACCTGAGCAGTGCAGATGCCCGCAGCTCCTGCTCCTCGCTGCAGCGAATCCCGAATATGGTGCTCTTGGAGAAGTTAATCTTCAGGCCCGAGGCGTCTCCGAATAGCAGCAGTAGAGCGGAGAGCACCTCGCAGTCCGATGTCGCATGCTTGAGAAGGACCATTGCGTCGTCGGCGGAGATGGAGGCCCGTGGGACCCGCTCATGGAGACCCAGGTCCCCTAACGAGCCGTGGTCCATAGCCCACTGGATGGCAGTAAACTCCTCAAGATTACTTGAAGGAATGAACGGAGTTGAGAAGGCTATGGTTCAAAATTACATGTTGGAAGAGGAGAATTACTGTAAAATAATACAAAAAACACTGTAAACAATCAAACAGTAGATTAGTATCAAACTGGGAGCAGCAAAAAAATTGGATGCTATGGTTTAAATTTACTATAAACTTGCAAGAGGATTACAATTATTGTTACACTGTAAATCATACAGAGATGTACTGTAAACAAACAACATTTAGTGACAAACTGGGAGAAACAAAATAACTTGGAGGCTAATGGTTCAAATTTACTGTAACTTTGCAAAAGAATTTCAATTCTTTTTATACTGTAAATCATACAGAAGATGCACTTTAAACAAACAACAGTAGTCTAGGGGTCAGCAAAAGAACTTGGAGGCTAATGATTCAAATTTACTATATCTTTGTTGCAGAAATACATTTCTTGTTACACTGTAAAACATATAGATGATGCATTGTAAACAAACAACAGTAGTTTAGTAACAAACTGGGAGCAGCAAAATAATTTGGAGGCTAATAGTTAAAATGTACTATATATAACTTTGCAACAGAATTACATTTGTTACACTATAAATCATAGAGAAGATGCATTCAGAACACAAACAACAATAGTTTAGTAACAAACTGGGATCAGCAAAACAAACTTGGAGGCTATGGTTCAGAACTAATATAGCTTTGCGGCAGAATTACATTTCTTGTGACACTGTAAATGGTACACAAAAAGCACTGTATAAATACCAAAGTAAGTTGTTTAGTACTACCTCCTTTCCGGTTTATAAGGCTTGCGCGTATCCCTAGGTTGACAAATAGACCATCGTAATACAAGTTAATATATCACAAAAAATATATCATTAGAAACTTCAAATCGTCTACTTTCTAATGGTATAATTTTTAGACTATACAACTCATCTTATCTTGGTCAAATTATAAATCTAGGGGTACGTGCAAGTCTTATAATCCGGAAAGGAGGTAGTATCTACTGGGAGCAGCAAACAAAATACAGCAAAAAAACAATACGAGAATAAACCATTTCAGACTAAAGTTCAGAATTACTTTAGCTTTGCGTTAGAGTTACATTTCTTGTGACGCTGTAAATAATACAAATGCATCGTAAAAATACCAAAAATATGTTGTTCAGTATCGTCTGGGAGCATTAAACTAAATTCAGGAGAAAAATAGTTTGCAAAGAACTATTGTAACCTTGAATACTATACTTTAGAAAGTACTAAATTCTTGCTTGGGAATTACTACTATAACCTTGAAGACTATGCTTCAAAAATTACTAAATCCTTGCTTGGGAATTACATTTTTTGTGGCACTGTAAATACAACAGAAATGCACAGTGAAACATTGAAGGGGCCTTGAGAATTACAGTAGAGTTGCTTGGAAATTACATTGTCGTTAAAATTGTAAATAATAGAGATATACATTCAAGGCTACGGTAAAGTTGCAACGTAGCTGTAAAATTGTTAGTTCCTAACAACCTTACAAAGCAGAAAAATGAGACATTGTGAGATCATGTCTTGCTGCATGCACTACTAAGCAAAAAGCAAACACTGCTGACTACTTTCATTATCGTAGCTTCAAACTTCTCCTAATTCTATTATTTGGTGAGAGGTATGAACTTCTTCCGAAGTTGTATCTCTGAACTTTATCGAAAAAGTGGTATCTCTGAACCAGAGACATCAAACTTACTCGTGGTCCATTTGACAACCTAAGGGTAACTCTGTCTTTATAAACTACAGCAGGCAAGCCATGGCGTATCTCTGAATGACATCTAACTGCCCAGGGGTAAATCTTCCACAACATTGGAGAAGAACTTCCAAGAATACCAAGTAAAAGTTGTTGAAACAGGAACATCGGTAGATCTCTTGCGCTTCTACATAAACAGAAAGGATAAAAGCAAAAAATAACAGAAACAATTGTCACAAAAATATAAAAACAACTAGATCTCTAAAACTAAAAGTTACAGTACTCGTACAACCAAGTTTACACTCAGCTAAACCATGTAAATCCTGCTGCAATAATCAAATACACTCCTTCAAGTGTCACTAAAAGCATATTGATAACACAAGTTTAGAGGACAAGTTATGTCTGAGCAAAAAACATTCATAACGAGAAAAGATACATCGGGGTTATAAAAGACTAATTACCGCGTTATGAGCTCCAGCGGTTGTAAGGTTCCTTTTCAAACATTTAGTTTACGTTAAAAAAAGATAGCATTAAGATTTAAGGGACAAGAATCAACGCATTTATGAGAAGGGGAACAATCATCACTAGAACAAAAATATATATGCACGAGTTAAAGTACTACACAAGTGTCACTAAAACTTACATGAAATCAAACAATGCCTTCTTGAAAATTAGCATCATCCATTGACAAGTCCCAGGAAAAGAGAGAGGGGGGAAATAATACTAAGCAGAATCCATGCAAGGGGTTGGCTAGAACAGCAAACAACATAACTTGAACCCAAAAATTGTTAGACATTTGGTATGAATCATCTTCAGCAAAGTCGTTGGACACAAAAGATTTATCGGCCGAATCAACACTTCCATCCAAAGACAGAGACCCCCATGAGACATCAGGAATGCCCTTCTCCCAAACCTTCCGGACCGGAGTCTACCCATTTCTGTTACACTAACCCCATATGTAAAGTTACAACACACATGGAACAAAGACCCCCATGAGAAGGTTGAAGACTATATAATCAAATGGTTTATTAGATTACATATGGGGGCAAAGGAAATTACATCAGCCTGTAAACAGTAAGAAACATGGAGAAAACAGTAAGATAGCTGAGAATGTAAGAAATAGGAAAATTACTACTACTAGAGTACAACCGAGCAACTGAGCATAAGCTACATGGTATGTTGAACATCTCAAGAGAAAAAAATTACTACTGTACAACAGAAGGGCAGTTACATGACAGGATCAAACCTGTCAGTAGCTCTGAACTACAATCCAAAAAACGAACAGCATAAAAAAACAGCTAGGGCTTCAATTACTGCTTCAACTACACCAACCCAGTAACTTCAGCTGAACATATAGCTAAGGAAGCATTCAACCCTACAACACCAAAAACATATATGCTATGACAGGAAAAAATCTAGCTATCTCTCAACTACTTGCAAACAACTATGGCAAAATTACACACAGGAGACAAAAAACAACAATGCCTAAACCGTTAGTGCAGGGCAAGACTAAACATCTATCCAATCAGGGAGCAGCAATCACCAAAACCTAACCAACCTTCACGAATTTCCACATCTCAAGGGCGCCAATCAACCACTAACGACTGAAACAAGCAAACTACATAGCTAGAACCAACCCCGAAGACAATACATGACACACAAATCCTAGGATCGGATTATGCTAGCTCCTGGAATCCACAAGTCGCATCGGCCCCAGATCTACAAAACAAACACAGAAGATGAAGGGAGGAAGAACATCAACAACCAACCAGCCACTTGGAGGAGCAGCTGGAACCACTGACCACCGATCAGAGAAATCTAAAAATCTTCAAGCAAGAGGGGGGAGGGTAAGCTTTGGATCGAAGTCGCCATTGAGTAGCCCCTTACCCTCTCTCCCTCCCGCTCTGGAAGTCTCCGCCTAAACTGTAAATGGGGAAGCAGACCAAAATCGAACAGAAATGGATTTCTGAACGAAGTGAAAAAAGAAAACGACACAAGCTCCTGGAACGGGTTAACAGGCCAACAAAATAAACACTGTGGCGAGTCCGGTTGATATAAAACTGCCCATAAGCAGGAGCGAGCGTGAATCTCTGCGCGAAGGATCGGACGGACATAAAATCCGACTGAAAACGAATAGTTTTCAGCCGGATGAAATATAGCAAATCCATATATATATGCACCCAGACTCGTTGATAAAGGTTAACTAATAGTGCTAGTACATTAAGCGACTACATCCATTACATAGCACAACACTCGATAAACTTACTCCCATTAGCAATAGGTAGGGGACGATAGAGCTACCACAACCGATAGCTGCCATCATCAAGCTATGGTGCCACTGCCATTCGGGTAGTCCTGGTCCTGGAAGCTGCGTCGGATGAGCATGAGGTTCTCCTCCTTGCTCATACTAGCAGGACGGCAGCCGCGGCACCGACTCTCTTCCTCGGTCCGGTCAGCAAAGTTGGTTGTTCCCATGGTGCAACCCGTACCCTTGGCGTTGTACTGGTCGACAGACTCGGCATAGCGTTTGAACAATTCGTACCGCATCTCCTTCTCCTCCTTGTCCTTGTACGTGCGGCCATACTTGGTCATCCACTCCTCGAACCTCTTCTTCATGACTTTCTCCTCCCTGCTTTCCTCCTCCAAGGCCTCCTCATTATGATGAATCAGCTTGCGCGCTACGATAACGAGCGGAAACAAGATTAATGCATGGTTGGGTGACAAAGTAACAAGGTAGAGATCCAAATTAAGTCGGATTCATTTCATACTTGATGTCTCCTCTTTGAAATAGCACATTCCTCCCACCAAGACAGATAGGGCACCCATCTTCAGGACACTGCGATGCAATTCACCCATGGGCAATCTGCATTGTAAGGATGAGAACACGACGTTGGCAGCTGTTAGCAAAAAGTGTAAAACAGGAGCCCTTAATCTCTTCCGAGCCTCTAAAGTTGACACAGAAAACAGCATATTCATGGCAAGAATTAGATGAGATTGATTGGAACAAACTGCTGGTTTCCTAATTCATATTATTCTACGAGTTGGTCTGTAAAATCCAGTTATCTTACTATAGTGCTGCGTTAGACAATCCAATCAAAGTAGCAAATCAAATACAAGCATACTATGCCAGAATATAAGTCATGTTAGCAGACATAGTTATGACAGCAACATCAAAAATTATCTAATTTTACACAACAACTAGATTGAGAGTTATTCAAGACTCAAAAGTCAACTTATATCCTTATTACTGTAGGCTTGGGTTTGATCACTTTGAATAACATATTCGTCAACCCTCATGGGCCTAGAAACCAAATTGCACCCTGTGCAGGTAACAGGAAAATACAAAACAGTAAACGGCCCATAATTAATACCATAACTGCCGCAGATAAATAAAGTACTACCTCTTGCAAGTTTAAACAATCCTCAGGATGAACGATAACCGAATACGAGCTCAGGAGCTGATCGGTTCCAGGCTCGCAAAAAATGGGTAAAAAATTCAGACCTCTGCAGGAGGGCAGGCTCAGCCAGCTAAATCCAGTTATGCCTGTACTAAAAAATCTGGCATTTGTTTTGTTTTCGTTCAGATCTTAAGAATTAATGCAAGGACCCAATTGGTTCCTAATTACTCCTATATATCTTAAGGTATTTTTTATGGTTACAAGACAGGTCAAAAAACTCTATGTAGCTCGTGAAAAATGAAGAGGGCTCTACTCTACAGAAAGGAACTCAACTTTTGTATTCGAGAAATAATAATTATTACAGTATTTGATTACCAAATATCCATTTCTAACTCGATAGTAGAATGTGAGAGTCCAAGAGGAATTCATATCCTTGGCACGCGGCCTTCACGAAAGTGTCAAATAACATAAAAACATGTATACTCGGATTGAATTTTACTGGCCCGTCGGTCTAAACCGCTTTTCTACAAACATCATTCATGTTACAACTCCAAGATGGGCAAACTACCTGCCAGGGAAGCCGGATCCATCCAAGCCATCAGCAAGGTTCCTCTGCACCAGAGAGAGAGAGAGAGATGAATGGATCACACGCAGAGGGATAGGGGCGCGGGGGGGGGGGGGGGGGGGGGGGGGGGGCTCGTGGATCCAAAGGCTTGGCCGCCGATCCGGCGTGCGGTGAACCTCCCCAGGATGAGTGAGCCGAAGATTCGAAGGGGCGACATGAATTCTCTCGATCTCCGCGGTCTGGTGTTCTAGGGTTTCCTTGTTTCTTTCACGGATGGGTTTTCCCTTCTTCTTTCCTTGCTTCGATCTGGATCCGGTGGTTCCTCGCTGGGGTTTCTTTCTTTATGCGATCCTGGCTGGGTCATGAGACCAATTTATGGGCTAGCGTCTGGCCCATCTTCGACACCGAGTCATCCAGGCCGGGCTCTCAGAGAGCGCGCGGGCGGGGAGCTCCTATACGCCGCTTATTGCGGCAAATGGAGCGCGCGTTACCGAGCTGTTCAGCGGAGCTCGTTACGCAAGTCCTGGAAATCTCTACTCTTCTTAAAGGGGACCTTGTAGCTTCTTGTTTTGGTTTTTTTTCGTTATCCCTTCCATTTTCGTCTGGTTTTTAAGTCTTCACTCCCACCTCCTACAAACCAGTCGCCTCAAACCTACTTAACGAAAAAAAGACGGACGAAAAAAAGGTCGATCGAGGCTCCCACGTACGTCCCGAAGAAAAAATCGGACAAAAAAAGGCCGATCGGGGAACCCACATACGTCACGAAAAAAACTCGGAAGAAAAAGACCCCGACGCTCCAGCCGCGCCGCCATTCCATCGCTGCCATCGCAAACCCCAGATCGCCTCCGTCGCTGTCGCCTCCATCCCGGATCCGTTCATCCCCATCCCAGATCCATTCGCCGCCACCGCGGATCCCTTCGCCGCCATCCCGTCTCCCGTATCTTGCTGGTCGTTGCCTCTCAGCGGTGGCTACCCTAGCGGCAGTTGCGGGAGAGATGGGTCCTCATCCTCTCGAAAATAGCCCCGATGCCCTCCTCGTGATTTGTGGCGGCGGCCGTGGCACTGCCTTCCCACGCCGCCGAAGAGGCTCCCGGGGCAGCCGACGATGCCTTTAGAGGCCTTCCGAAGGCACAGCTTGTCGGGCCTACGGTGGGGCGGCGGCGTGGTCAGCAAGGCCGTCGTCTGGTTCCGGAGCGGCCTCCGGCTGCTGAGCAACCAGGAGATGGAGCGCGTGTGGGTCGCCTCTGGCACGGTCCTCACCAACGGTGGGGGCTCGCTGACGCTGCAGGGCGGTGGCCGGGGTGGTCCGCACCGGCGCCGACTGTGCGTGCCTCATCCTCACCGGCAACGTGGCCTTCGGCCTCCCCATCAATCGGACCCTCGCCATCTCCCTTCCCAGGATCTGCAAGTCACTCTCCGTCCCGCTCGTTTGTAGAGGTCGGTTTCTACTTGTCCGTTCCATGCTTGTGATGTGCAGATACAACGACTAAGATCCCAGCTCCAGATCGCTTAAATTCTCCTTTGTCGACCTTGCTTTGACATGGCCACAGTATTGATCACTGATTGTACATTAACATTACTAATAGTGAATTAACTTGTAGGGCCTATTGCATTTGCTCCGGCACTGCCCCCTCTGCATAAGTATCTTCAATGCCTTCTGATAGTATTGTATCCGTAGCGAAGTTGCACATTATTTGATCTGAATAAATGTCTCGCAATTCTTCCACACTATTGTCGCCCGAGTCGTTGGTGGAGGAGAAGGCGCCGCCGCCATAAGAGGAAACGACGCTGATCATGCAAGGGCAGAGGCAGGTGGTGGTGCCCATCATACGTTGGTAGATATGTTTTTGCAAATCTCTGTTACAGTGCCGACCCTTCCCTACATTACGGAACATGACAGGTACTTATGCTCTGTTCGTTTTCTGAATTTTTCTGTTCGTTTTCTGTATTTTCTAATCGTTTGTATGCTTCACCTGTCCTGAATACCGTTGCTTGCAGCGAGGAGCGGCGCAAGGCCCTACACCACAGGTATGTAGTATTTACGTTCTGTTAATTTTCTATATTTTTCTGATTGTTTGTATGTTCAGAGGTACATATGTATATACAGATACAATGGGAGGGCGCTGGACGCACGCTCAAGGGGAGGGACCTCCACCAGGTACGCAATGCTATGTGACGGAACACCGGCCTGCTCGGTTGATCCATTGCATTTGCATTTGGCAGCTGCCTTCACCTACAGTGATAGTGTTTGTATGTTCATTAAAAAATGTACATTGCGCGTGATCGGGTGTTAATTTTATCTACACCTGTCAAATGTGTGTTGTATTACTCATCATTACCACTATTTATGAACTCTCTATTTGAACTATCGGGAATCATTGAACTATTTGGTATGGATTAAGAATTTAAGATGATTGTGTCCTTATTGATGTTTCTGTGCTATAATGCCTGCAGGAAATTGGAAGTGTTATGTTTTCTCAATTCTTACTATGGTTAAACTTGCGGTGTGTTTTCAGATATTGTTATGTAGTTTGCTTTGCACCGCAGTTATGGAGCTGGATTATTTAGTGCAGTTGATGGTGCTTTTCCAGTATATTACAATGTTTATGGTTTAATCATGAAGTTTTAAGATAGTACACCGGTGAGAGATACACAATCAGGCTGTCGACTAATTTTAGTCTAAACCCAGGTTTAAATATTGTTCAGAATATAGTGGAATAGTATGCCAGATCGTCAGGTCTGAGGAATCTTGATTCTGAATTTACCAAAAGTATTCGATGGCTTGGCTGTTGAAATGGCTCTATCAAACAGGAAGTATACCTTAATGGTGGTCCAACACCTCTCACTTGTGTTTTTTCAGGAACACTTGTGACCTTCCCAGCTATATGAGCTAGGGATTGGTTACGCACATATCTGAAATCATAATAGAAAACTGACATGATGTGTTGAGGATCTTCTTCCTACTACGCAGGAGTAGCCTTTGCTACTAGCACTTTTAGCAGTGGAATGGATTTGGTTGTCAACACAGTCTGATCCACCCAACTGTTGCTGGCATCTTAGGAGCCGCTGCAGGCGTCGACCACATGGACTAGGTTTTGTCGATTAAAAACATACATGTATTTCTTAGGAGTTGCTGCAGGCGTTGACCACATGGACTAGGTTTTGTCGATTAAAAACATACATGTATTTCTTGTAAGATACTTTCAACTATTCTCTAATTTACTTGCAGTATGAATTTTTCACCAAATTAGCTTTAGGAGAAAAGGCTTGCTTGAAAATTCAAGACTTGAATGCTGGAATGACCGAGATATTGAGAAAGGAAATACTGCCTTTAGTGTGTCCAGTTAATTAATGAAGTGATTGGCCTCATTCTCAAATAATAAATAAAAATGAAGTGATTGGCTTTTTTTCTATTTGTTGCCATATTTTTAGACTTGACATTGGGCATTTAGATACAACTGAAGGTGTTTTCGTTTTTAGTTTTTAAGAAAATTTATAATTTGTATTGTTCTTATGCAGAAATCAGTCGACACCATTGTCCAGGTCATGCTCCCAGCCTTCACCAAAAATTCATAAGGCGACAAGTGGGATTGACATGCAGGAGGACGTCCATGTCAAGCATTCTCGGGATAAATAGACTATGAAGTCAAGACCCTAGAAAGGGCCAAACTGCTGCTCCTTCTGTCCCGGTCGCATGGTGGAGAGAGGTAGAACCCTAAAGAGCTCTCACCAATCATCGACGAGTCCAAAGAAAGAGCTCATGGGGTAGGGTGTCCCCGGAGGAAAGCTATGGCTCGAGGAGTGCCCTGGTAAGCTTCAGCATCTAAGCAAGTTTATGTGATTTATTTTTTGTTCTTTTTGTGGCTTTGAGTGTGCTTGTAGTGGTGTAATCAAAATTAAAGAAGGTCCACTTTATGTGCATGATGTGAACATACAGGGTGAACTCACGACTACCAAACATAATATCTGGCAAGAAATGCAATTTACTCTTTAGATTGAAAGATGATTTGCTTATATCTCATCTTGTCTTTCCATTGCCACTCCTTGGGTTTGATATGGATCCAATAAACCATCCACAGTTTTCTAATCATACATGCATATAATTGGGCTTTTTGATACAATGTGCAATATGTCTGGCATGCCTAAATATTTCCCACTATGCTTTATCTCAGGATACTCAACTTTGGAGGACAATGTCTCAATGACGATCAGCTGTGGAATCTTATCGAAGGACTGGCGGAAAATGAATTACTGTACCATACAAATTGTTAACAAGTGAATGACTATTAGGACTTATTCCCATCCTTCATGTTAAAGAAAAAAACAAGTTGATTGGTCTTCACTGATACTTCATTGTGATGGTAAACAATGAATCGTCGTCTCCTTTTGATGACAATGAAATGCTTTATACCAAATAAGCATGATATTTATTTATTTTCTCAATAGTTTTTCTATGTACCAAGCTATTTATGCTATTCAGACTATGTTGGCTCTGTTTCCTTTCACACCTTCCATTATCCTATGGTTATTTCTTTTGTACAAAATCTTATAGTGGTCTTCATAGATGAATTCTTAACAAAATCTGCGGTTTGTGACCCAGTTTTAGGCAATGAAGGCAAACTGCATGTTCCTCATGATTTGGTACATCTTTCGAAAGAGAAGGTGATTTAACCATTTTCAACTTACTAAGTTTATCTTTTGTGATATCAAATGTTGGGAATTTCTTATTCTATGGCTTTTAGCTTGTTTATAGAAAAACAAAAAAAATTACTAGACTCCAGCATCCATTATTGACGACTTATACAAGTCATGCATTTTATTGATATTAGTTTGGAGGGAATATGGTACCGCATGATGGAGGATGGTGGAAAATCAGCATCTAAATTTGCACCAAATGTGACTTTGCCTTTGTCACTACTGCAACCGTGATAATATTTTTACTGTATGATCCTTTAAATAAGCTATATTTTCCATAGCACCTTTCAGCTAACATTTGTAGATTTCTAGCAAGTCTTCAACTGATTTTCCTATACGGTTAGTACCCAATTACTGTATCTACCTACAAGGTGTTGTTTTGGGTTGGCTTGTATTTTTCGGCCAGACATATTGGTTCTATAACTAAGCTTAGTGGTTAAATTAACATTTTGGGTGTTGATACAGAACAAAAGTGTTACTACAATGTTGTTTCAGTATCGCTTATTGAATTTGCTTTTGTCTGATGATGATCATGTTATCACTTTTAATTTTTGCTAAATGTGTGGCTTTATGCGTTGCTCTGTAGTGTTAGAAACTATATATAGCATATTCCATGACATATATGTTCCACCTATTCCGCACCTTGGTTGATTATGCTCATATGAATATGTATGGCTTGCGTGTCTGGTTAATTAAACATGTGAGGCGCCGTAAAAATATATTTGAGCGTAGGGTAAAATTCTTGGTTGATTTTTATGAAGTTCTGAGGTCTTTCACTGTAATGCGCCATATTTGTATTTTTCTATCTTTTTCTAAGTTGATATTTTCTGAATCATTATCTGTCCTCCAAGGGTCCTTCATTAATATGTAATTATGCATTTGTGTAGACATATAAAATTCTTTCAGGTTCTCTATTTTTTGTTTTGTTTTGAATCGTCTTTATACTCCGTGGTTCTTCTTATATGTATTCATATAGAGACATCGAAGTCCTCAGGTGACAGGCTTGTGCCCATTGCTGCTCATGGCACTTCAGTTATAGGTTAATATATTCCTTGTATGGAGGTTTCTAATCCTTGACCAAAAGTGGGGTTCTTATTTCATACAGGTGCAAAGTTCATAATTGTTAAGTCAATGTGAAGGTTATGTTTTCCAAACTGCCTATCTTGTTTACAGTGCACAAAGGTCTACATACTGTACATATGGAAATGTCTCGCGCCAACGCTACACATAACACTGACATTCATAGGGATAACTACCAACCGGCCAGGTTTATGATCCTGGCGCATGTGCTAAGTACCGAGCGTTGGAGCTTCCCTAAGTGGATGATCAAGGAGCACAATAAAGATGTAGCGGCATAGTTCATTAGATCCGATGGTCTGATGGAGAATGATGAATGGAGGAGAAAAAATCACATGTATCTTGGCGAGGTGAGTGTGTAAAAAGAAACGTCTTGAAAATAGGTAAGGAGGAAGGCAAAAGTTCCTTCTATATAGAAAACGGGGAACTGATATTGGGGCTTTCTATATAACAATAGTAAAACAATCGTTTAATCTGTGTGGTTATATTTTTTTTTTGTTATCCAGTTGCAACATATGTACATTCAACTGATCTGTTAAGGAAAAGGTATGCACCTCATTTCCTAAAAAATAGGACATTTGTTTATCCATATTGTTGCCCGTAGCAACGCACGGGCGTTCTACTAGTTTATGGAAAATCTCAGTACCGAGCAAGATTCGGATGTTTTTATGAAGATTAGCAAAACACTCTTTACCCACCGAGGATGTCCGCGCTCATAGGAACTTGGCGACGACCAGTGCGTGTAGCTTATGTGGTGCAGAGGACTCGTGGAGGCATTCTATGTTGGAGTGTTATATGTCTAGATGTGTTTGGGCAATGGTGGATGGACAGTTGGCAGAACATCTATGTGAAACCACGGAGCCAAGTGCAAAGCAGTGGATCTTCTCCATGATCGACACCTTATCCCATGATTCTTTCATCAAGCTGTCGGTAACTATGTGGACGATATGGTGGGCTCGAAGAAAGGCCATACACGAACAAATCTATCAGAGTCCTTCAGCAACCCATGAGTTCATACAAAGATTCATAGCAGATTTGGAACTACTTCCAAAGAGTCCGGTGAAAAACCCGCCTGCACCGAGGTCCGGTGTGCTTCGCCCAAGGGCCCCCCCCCCCCCTGCGGGTTATGCTAAAATTCACGTGGACGCGGCAGTATCAAAAACACGTAATCGTGGCGCTGCGGCGACGGTTTGCAGAGGCACGGACGACAACTTCATGGGCAGCTCGGCATTGGTGATACATGGAATAACAGATGCTGCAACTTTAGAAGCTATTGCATGCAGGGAAGGTCTACCTCTCGCTCAAGATCTATTGCTGAGTGATTTCGTCATAGCCACGGACTCCAAGCAAGTAGTAAATGATCTCAAGACAGCAAGCAAAGGGAGCTACGGAGCAATTATAATGGAGATTAGACAACGTTCATTACTTTTCAATTGTAACTTTACTTTTGAAGGCAGAGCTGCTAATAGCGATGCGGATAGGTTAGCCAAGTTCGTACATTCGTTGGATCGGGGTAGACACTTGTGGTTTTTGGAACCCCATGATCCTTTTTGTATCCCACTTAATGTGGTCTTTGAGCAATAAAAACTAGGTTAACCCCTAAAAAAAAAGGTCGTTATCGAGATGTCGGCTTCCAGGGGTTTCGGTTTGGTTCTGTAGCCAGCCTTCCCCTCCGTTTGTATCTCTCTTCTAGTTTTGGGCTCTTATATTGGTGCCTTTCTCTGTAATTTTCTTTTGTGCCTCGTGTGCGCTTTAAAGTATTTGTACTGACTGTCAAGTCACCTTCGAGTTGGAATATAACAAGCGATAGGGTTTTCTTCCCCCCCCCCCCCCCCCCCCCCCCCCGTGTCAATCTCGAAAAAGAAATGGGGCGTGCGCCGCACAGGGGGTCTTCGACTGGGCCGGTCCAGTACAACCGAATTAAGTTGAATGCGAAACTTTACGACGCAAATATCCAGAGAAAATGACAGCGCTAGGAGGACTCAAACACGCGACCTCACGCCTCTAACCACATGCAACTATCCACTTGAGCTGAAGCCGCCAGATAGCCAATAGTCAGCATCAAACTTTAAGAACAGACAACAGAGGAATGTATTTAAAAGTCAAACATTTTTTAAATTCTTAGCACATGTTGAAAACGTGACATTTTTCAAAATTCCTGAATATGCTTTGAAAATGTGAACATTTTGTGACTTGGTGACAAAAATTTGAAAACAGGGACAACGTTTTAGATTCAGAACAAAGTTTTTAAACTAAGAACAATTGGAAAATCCTGAAAACATCTTGGAAATGCGAACACTTTTATTTAGGTGAACAAAATACTGAAACGGAAACTTTTTTCTAAACCTTCAAATATTTTTCGAAAATGCAAACATTTTGTGAATTTGTGAACGAAATTTAAAAACGGAAAAAACTTTAAAAATATGTGACCAAATTTGAAATCAAGATTTTTTTTTTAAATTTGTAAACATTTTCTGAAAACAGAAATATTGAAATCCCGAACAATTTTGAAAAAATGAGAGCATTTCTTGAAATGCCCCGATTTATTTTTGACAATGCAAACATATTTGAAATTATCAACAATTTTTTAAAACATGGCTATTTTCTAAAAAATGACATTTTTTCAAAGGACGAACATTTTTTAAGTTTCTGAACAATTTTCGAAACATGAACTATAAAAAGAATAAAAATATACATCAAAACTAAAAAAGAAACCAAAAAGGAAAAGAAAAGACAGAAGCATGTTCTTGTTTTCAAAACAAAATTTAAAAGGTAATTTTCGAAATTGTTTGTATTTGTGAACAAAATTTTGAAATAAAGAACATATTTTGAATTTTCAAAACAACTTTCGGAATGGAGAAAAATTCTGAAAATCCCAAACAAATTTGAAACACGAACAATTTCTTAATACGTGAACAAAATTTTGAAAACAAGAACACTTTTTTGAATTTGTGAACAAGTTTTGAAAACAGGAACATTTTTGAAATCCCAATCATTATTTGAAAACTTCTGATAAATTTGAATAAAAATATTCTGATTTTTTTGAAAAAAACATTCCAAACAAGTTTTGAAAACAAGAACATTTTTTTGAAAATCCTGAACAATTTTCTAAAAGTGCAAAACATTTTTGAATTTATTATTTTATTTCTAAAAAACATGACCATTTTTTAAAAATATTGAATATTTTTTAAAAGCACAAACTTTTTTTAGGTTTCCAAACAATTTTCAAAACAGGAATTCTTATAAAAAGAAAATAAACTTGAAAAAAATAAAAAAACGTAAAAGAAAAAAGGAGACAGCAATAGGAAAAAAAGAAAATGAACAGAAAAAAAATAAAAAGGAAAAAAAACCGGTTCAGAGAACCTTCTAGCAGGTTCCCAAAACCAAAAAAACGGCTGGGAACTATAGAAGGTTCACAAAACCGGAAACGCTTCAAAAGGTTAATGGGCCGGCCTAGGTAATTGCTACATCGCCTGTGCAAAGGGTCGATATTTTAACGCAATCTGCGTCCAATAGGAAATTCCGCGAGGGCGGGCGTGACTCACATGATTTTGCTCGGGGGGAATGAGCAAAAAATTCCTTTCTTTTAGAAGCAGGCCGAAACCCTATTTGCGCTTCACGCGACCGTTACAGTTTATGAATTGTAAACTTTTTCAAATGCATAAAGATATTAAAATCAAAAAATTGCAAATTTACGATAAAAAATCAAAATCGATGAACTTTTTCCAAATAAGTGAACCGTTTACTTGATAATACGCGATTTGTTTTCAAATTTGTGAACTTGTTTTTCAAATTTTATGCATTTTATTCAAATCAGTTAGCTTTTCATACAAAATCTACCATTTTGTTTTCGAAATTCATGATTTAAAAAAACATTTTTGAATTTTGAAAGAAAAAAACAAATCCTTTAACTTATTTTGAACTCATGATTTTTTTTTCGAATTCGTGAACCTTTTTTATCCCGATTTTTATTCAAAAATGGCATTTTCTCGAAAAGTCACTGGTTAAGCGCGACCACTCAACTTGGAAAACTGGCGCGTCCCTAAGGGTGTGTTTGGTAGCATGTATGGACCTAGCCTAGTTGTTCCCCTCTCATACATGCTGAGTGTAGACATGCTGAGTCCATGCATTTGCTGTTGTTTGGCAGTGATGTATGTGCTGAGACATGCCGAGTAGAAACTTTGTTTGGCAGGCTGCATGTGTTTAGACTTGCTGAACAATTTCGAATTCCGAATATATTTTTTGAACGGTGAACAAAATTGAAAAATAGTGAAGAAAAATTTAAACATATTTTGAAATTTTGTACTTTTCTTGAAAATTTAAATTAAATTTTAAATTCTTATATATTTTTTAAAATTTAAATAAAAATTGAAATTCTAAAAAAAATTGAAAAATTGAACATATTTGAAAATATGAACTTTTTTGAAAATTTAAATTTTATAATTTTTTTTTTGAAATCCAGATTTTTTTTGAAAAAACTAACCAAATTTTGAAATTCTGAACATTTTGTTGAAAATTTAAATATCTTGCTCCTTGTTAGGTCGGCCGAACATGGTTGTGTGTGAGCGATGGCTACACTCCCTAGCGCTTAAGGTGCGCGTGAGATCTCTCATAAGCGAGTGCGCCATCTGCGACCATACTGCCCAGCAAACATGGCGGATCGCTTCCTCGCTTGCTTATAAAAAAATGATAACATCCACACATGTGGCATGGTTGCACTTCGCCTACACGCGTTGATCCACGTTGATTCTGTTTTGCACGAATCCTAAAAGAATCTGTTGAAATTTCAGTGCCATGTAGGCATCATCGTGTGTGTGGGCGTTAGAGAGTTCGCCCACACGATCCGCAGGTTACCAGTTGCGCCGTGTGGGCGAACCAGTTTCTACCCACACACTCACCACCTAGTCCACGCGTGTGTGGGCGAACTGCTCTTCGCCCACACGACGCTCATATGTTGATAGATGGCAACTACAATTGCGCGTACGTGTCAACTAGGTAAACACGCATGACAACTATGATTCATTGCTAGATGGCAACTGCAGTTGCACGTACGTGGCAACCAGGTAAACACACATGGTAACTATGATTGACCATGCATGGCAACTATAGTTGGACCATATGTGGCAACTAGGTAACACACATGACAACTATCCTCGGATAACTAAAATGTCAACCCGTGGATAACTATAGTTAACCAAAACAGAAAGAGTTGCCATGCTTTTACAACTAGATTTGCCATCCCGGTAACTAAAGTTGCCATCCTCAGGGGTAACTAAAGTGTCATCCCGCGGTTAACTAACGTAGGTGCGCCAGAACATGTGGGAGGATTTGCTTCGTGCCACACGCACAGGGTGGGGATGAGTAGTAGTTGTTGGCCGTGTGACACGAAGTAGTTGCGCCCATAGTGTGGGCAATTCTCATGTTCGTCCATGATGAACCACAAGTATAGGGGATCAATCGTAGTCCTTTCGATAAGTAAGAGTGTCGAACCCAACGAGGAGCAGAAGGAAATGACAAGCGGTTTTCAGCAAGGTAATTTCTGCAAGCACTGAAATTTTAGGTAACAGATAGTTTGATAGCAAGATAATTGGTAACGAGCAAGTAACGGTAACGGTAAATAAAGTGCAGCAAGGTAGTCCAATCCTTTTGTGGCAAAGGACATGCCAGAACGGTTTCTTATAATAGGCAAAGTGTTCTTGAGGGTACACGGGAATTTTGTCTAGTCACTTTTATCATGTTGGTTTGATTCGTGTTCGCTACTTTGATAATTTGATATGTGGATGGACCGGTGCTTGGGTGTTGTTCTTACTTGAACAACCTCCCACTTATGATTAACCCCCTCGCAAGCATCCGCAACTACGAGAAAAGTATTAAGATAAAATCTAACCATAGCATTAAACGTTTGGATCCAAATCAGCCCCATCCGAAGTAGCGCATAAACTAGGGTTTAAGCTTCTGTCACTCTAGCAACCCATCATCTAATAACTACTCCACAATGCATTCCCTTAGGCCCATGAATGGTGAAGTGTCATGTAGTCGACGTTCACATGAAACCACTAAGGGAATCACAACATGCATACCATCAAAATATCGAACACATATCAAATTCACATGATTACTTGCAACATGACTTCTCCCGTGACCTCAAGAACAAAGGTAACTACTCACAAATAATAATCATGCTCAAGATAAGAGGGGTATTGAATAGCATAATGGATCTGAACATATAAGCTTCCACCAAATAAACCATATAGTAATCAACTACGCAAGGTAATCAACACTACTAGTCACCCACGGGTACCAATCTGAGGTTCTGGTACAAAGATTGAACACAAGAGATGAACTAGGGTTTGAGAGGATATGGTGATGTTGAAGATATTGATGAAGATTGGCCTCCCAAAGATGAGAGGGGTGTTGGTGATGACGATGGCTCGATTTTCCCCTCCGGGAGGGAAGTTCCCCCGACGGAATCGCTCCGCTGGAGGGCACAAGTGCTCCTGCCCAAGTTCCGCCTCGAGGCGGCGGCGCTTCGTCCCGAAAGTCCTCACTCTATTTTTTCTAGGTCAAAAGTGAATATATACTAGAAGATGGGCACCGGAGGTGGGCCGAGGAGGGCACAACCCACCAGGGCGCGCCCAGGGGGGCTGGCGCGCCCTGGTGTCTTGTGCCCACCAGGGTGGCCCCCTCCGGTAGTTCTTTGCTCCAGTATTTTTTATTAATTCCAAAAATAATCTCCATAAAGTGTCACCTCCATTGGAGATGTGCAGAATAGGTATCTCTGATGCGCTTTTTTCAGGTCCAGAATTCCAGCTGCCGGTATTCTCCCTCTTTGTGTAAACCTTGCATATTATGAGAGAAAAGGCAATAGAATCACCCCCTAAAGCATTATTATTCAACAAAACATAATAAATAACAGTAGGAAATCATGATGCAAAATGGACGTATCAACTCCCCCAAGCTTAGACCTCGCTTGTCCTCAAGCAAAAAGCCGAAATTGAAAAGCATGTCCACATGGTTTGAGAGAGAGGTGTCGATAAAAACAAAATACGGACATAGAAGCATCATGCTTATTATCATAACAGCAACAAACTCTATCATAAAACTTATTCATATACTTTTCATCATATAACTTCCCATGCACAAGTAACAATTCATCACAACATAGAAGTATAAAGCATAAACCTTAAAAACCAACAAACTATGTTCTCAGTCAACTTTGCAACTACAATTCATCATATTTTTAGGAAGGGTCTCATGTCGGAGCCTTTTGGCAAGTCCACATACTCAACCATCATTTAGTCTTCTATGATTTCTAACACTCACAGCATACCCATGAGCAAAAAGTTTCAACCGGACACATAGGAAGATAGGGGCTTGTAGTTTCGCCTCCCAACGTATTCACCTCAAGGGTGATGTCAACAATAATAACTCATGCCCACCCATATCCAACTGGATATATGTGCCTAGATCTTTACTCACCGCATGATGCTTGCAAAAGAAAAAGTAAAAATGAATAGGGAAGAATACTTTGACTCTTGCATAAAAGTAAATACATAGAAGTAAAAGATAATCCCTTCACAGAGGGAAGCAGAGGTTGTCATGCGCTTATTGGTTTGTATGCCCAATCCCTTAATGTAAAAGAACGTCACGCTATATTGCCCCCTATGATAGCAACCTTTATTATGCAATCCGTCGCTTTTATTATTTGCCATCGTAAGTTCGTATAGCGCTCAATTTTCTCTTACACTAATTGATCAAAACACTTTTAGAAGCAATTTCTATTGCCTTATTGCACCGATGACAACTTACTTGAAGGATCTTACTCGATCCGTAGGTAGGTATGGTGGACTCTCAAAGAATGAATTTGGCTTTGGGTTTTTGGATGCACAAGTAGTATCTCTACTTAGTGCAGAATTTTTGGCTAGCAAAGATATTGAGCAAGCACCGCATGTTGAAGGATCTATGACAATATAACTTCTATGTGAATATGAACAAGCATAAATCATTACGTTGTCTTCCTTGTCCAACGTCAACAATTTTGACATACAATATTTAATAGGGGCTCACAATCATAAAAGATGTCCAAGATAGTGTATTTGCATGTGAATCTTCTCTTCCCTTATTAATTCTTTCATGAATTGCATCGTTGACCAATGCTATGTTTGTCAATCTCCAATAAATTTTACTACTTATACTTTTCTTTATGTGATGTCATTACTCACCATAAGATTAGCATATGATTATTTTCATTTATTTCCTTTTCCTTTATTTTGATTGCAACAAGAAAGTAGAGTGGCAAAAACTCAAACTAAACTTTATTATATAACTCTCACTCGATTACATAGATAGATAGGCCATGAAACTAACACACGAAAATAGATCATGCTAAACTTTTATTAAACTAAAGCAAAGGAAAACTAAAGATCGAACTAAAATAGGTAAAGGTGAATAAAAGTGATGGTGATACAATACCGGGGCACCTCCCCCAAGCTTGGCTCAAGCCAAGGGGAGTGCCCGTACCCATGTGCTCAAGTCTCCTTTGGTGGTGGTGATGATGTGTCACACTTCAGACTCAAAAGGTACTCCAATTTGCGGATGACTCTCCAAAGGGTATTGATGTGCTCTTCTAGCAAAATATTTTCACGAATGAGAAATTTATTCTGAACTCGGACCGCTTCGAAAGCTCTAAAAGCTTCGATTTCAATAGGGGTGAGATGACTGTAATAAGGTTGAAGGATATCTTCTTCTTCTCCCTCCTTTGTTGGCATGGACTGCCCTCCTTCCGGGGGCTGATCCTCCATAGCCACTTTGCCCTTGTCCTCCTTGTCAGCTTCTTTTGGCTCTTCCCTCTTCAGCTCTATCTTCATTAGCCAGGCATCTTCTTCTATGTTGTTAGAAGAGGGAGAATACATGATGCCGGGCTTGATAGATCTGATAGGATAGCACGAAACAAGAACAAAGGATTTTTCTGCGATGCGGTCGTCAAAACAGTCGGGGGTATATATAGAGAATTTTTATTCTTGGAAAACAAGCATATGGAAGAAAAATGGAGTCGGGAAGGTGTCCGAGGTGGGCACAACCCACCAGGGCGCGCCCTGGTGTATCGTGCTCACCTCGATCACCTTCCGGTTTATTTCTTAATTTCCAAAATTTTCTAATATTCCAAAACCAACAAAAAAAAATTGCGGATTTTTCGGAGTCCGTTTACTTACCGTATCACGTACCTCCTATTTTTCAGAATTCTGGAGTGTTCCGGAAGGTTTCTTTTATGTGTTCCTCCGGTGTCATGGTTTGGATAACATTGCTTTCAATGTTAATATGCGTACCTGAGATATAGTGCTTAATTCTTTGTCCATTGACCACCTTCGGGTTAGTACCTTCGGCATTATTAATCTTGATAGCTCCAGAACGATAAACCTCTTCGATAATATATGGTCCTTCCCATTTGGAGAGAAACTTACCTGCAAAAAAATCTTAAACGAGAGTTGAACAAAAGAACATAGTCTCCTGTTTTGAATTCCCGCTTTTGGATTCTTTTGTCATGCCACCTTTTTACTTTTTCTTTGAATAGTTTGGCATTTTCATAGGCTTGGGTTCTCCATTCATCTAGTGAGCTAATATCAAATAGCCTCTTCTCACCGGCAAGTTTGAAATCATAGTTGAGTTCTTTAATTGCCCAAAATGCTTTATGTTCTAATTCTAGAGGCAAATGACAAGCTTTTCCATATACCATTTTGTATGGAAACATACCCATAGGATTTTTATAAGCTGTTCTATAGGCCCAAAGTGCATCATCTAATTTCTTAGACCAATTCTTTCGAGACCTATTGACAGATTTTTGTAATATCAATTTTATTTCTCTATTTCTAAGTTCAACTTGACCACTAGATTGAGGATGATAGGGCGATGCAATTCTATGGTTAACATCATATTTAGCAAGCATCTTACGAAAAGCACCATGAATAAAGTGTGAACCACCATCGGTCATTAAATATCTAGGGACTCCAAACCTCGGGAAGATAACCTCTTTAAGCATTTTAATGGAGGCGTGGTGATCAGCACTACTAGTTGGAATAGCTTCTACCCACTTAGTGACATAATCAACATCAACAAAAATATGAGTGCACCCGTTAGAGGAAGGAAAAAGTCCCATATAATCAAAACCCCAAACATCAAAAGGTTCAACAACAAGTGAATAATTCAATGGCATTTCCTGAAGCTTATCGATATTACCAATCCTTTGACATTCATCACAAGACAAGACAAACTTACGGGCATCCTTGAAGAGAGTAGGCCAATAAAAACCAGATTGCAATACCTTGTGAGCAGTTCTATCTCCCGCATGATGTTCTCCATAAGATTCGGAAAGACATTTCCGTAGGATTTGTTCCTGTTCATGCTCAGGTACACAACGTCTAATAATACCATCTACTCCTTCTTTATAAAGATGTGGGTCATCCCAAAAGTAATGTCTTAAATCATAGAAGAATTTTTTCTTTTGTTGGTATGTGAAGCTAGGTGGTATATATTTAGCGACAATGTAATTAGCATAATCAGAATACCAAGGATTGTTTTGAGAAACATTTATTGCAGCTAACTGTTCGTTAGGGAAACTATCATCAATAGGTAGTAGGTCATCAAGAATATTTTCTAACCTAGACAAATTATCAGCTAGGGGTTCTCAAATCCCTTCCTATCAACGATATGTAAGTCAAATTCTTGAAGCAAGAGAACCCACCTAATGAGTCTAGGTTTAGCATCTTTCTTTTCCATAAGATATTTTATAGCAGCATGATCGGTGTGAACAATAACTTTGGAGTCAACAATATAGGATCTAAATTTATCACAGGCAAACACAACTGCTAAAAATTCTTTTTTAGTAGTAGCATAATTTCATTGGGCATTGTCTAGAGTTTTGCTAGCATAATGGATAACATTCAATTTTTTATCAACTCTTTGTCCTAGAACAGCACCAACAACATAATCACTAGCGTCACACATAATTTGAAAAGGCAAGTTCCAATCAGGTGGTTGAATGATAGGTGCAGAGGTTAAGGCTTTCTTGAGTGTTTCAAAGGCTTCCACACAATCATCATCAAAAACAAAAGGGATATCCTTCTGCAAAATATTAGTAAGAGGCCTAGAAATTTTAGAGAAGTCTTTAATGAACCTCTTATAGAAACCAGCATGACCAAGGAAACTTCGAATACCTTTAATATCTTTAGGACATGGCATTTTCTCAATTGCATCAACTTTAGCTTTATCCACCTCAATACCTCGTTCGGATATTTTATACCCCGAGACAATACCTTCATTAACCATAAAGTGGCACTTCTCCCAATTCAAGACGAGATTAGTTTGTTCACATCTCTGCAAAACTCGATCAAGGTTGCTTAAGAGATCATCAAAAGAAGTCCCCTAAACGGAAAAGTCATCCATGAAAACCTCCACAATATTTTCACAAAAATCAGAGAATATAGCAGTCATACATCTTTGAAAGGTAGCAGGTGCATTGCATAAACCAAAAGGCATACGTCTATAAGCATAGGTTCCAAAAGGGCAAGTAAAGGTGGTTTTCTCTTGATCGGATTGTGACACAGGTATTTGAGAGAAACCAGAATATCCATCCAAAAAACAAAAGTGTGTGTGCTTAGATAATATTTCTAGCATTTGATCAATGAAAGGCAAAGGGTAATGATCTTTTCTAATAGCTTTATTTAACTTTCTAAAATCAATTACCATTCTATAACCAGTGACAATTCTTTGTGGAATGAGTTCATTTTTATCATTAGGAACAACGGTAATACCTCCTTTATTAGGGACACAATGAACGGGACTTACCCATCTACTATCAGCTATGGGATAGATTATACCTGCTTCCAGAAGCTTTAATATTTTAGTTCTTACCACATCTTTCATCTTAGGATTTAATCGCCGTTGATGATCAACAACGGGTTTAGCACCAGGTTCCATATTAATCTTGTGCTGACATAGAGTGGGACTAATGCCCTTAAGATCATTAAGAGTATATCCAATAGCAGCCCGGTGCTTCCTTAGAACTTTTAATAATCTTTCTTCTTCATGTTCTGAAAGGTTAGCACTAATAATAACAGGATATATCTTTTTCTCATCAAGATAAGCATACTTCAAAGTGTCAGGTAATTGCTTTAATTCAAACACAGGATCACCTTTAGGAGGAGGAGGACCTCCAAGAGTTTCAATAGGAAAATTGTGTTTCAGGAGATGTTGTTCAAAGAAAATTTGATCTATTTCATTTCTTTCACGCAAGTGCATATCATTTTCATGGTCAAACAAATATTGTTCTAATGGATCAGTAGGAGGCACGGCAATAGAAGCAAGACCAATTATTTCATCCTTACTAGATAACGCTTTATCACGAGGTTATCTACTAAACTTGGAAAAAATAAACTCATGAGACACACCACCAAAACAGACACCGACAGTTTGTTTTTCACAATCTATCTTAGTGTTGACGGTGCTCAAGAAAGGTCTAGCAAAGATAATGGGACAAAAGTCATCTTGTGGGGAACCAAGAACTAGAAAATTAGTAGGGTATTTTACTTTCCCACACAAGACTTCAACATCTCTAACAATCCCAAGTGGTGTGATGGTGTCTCTATTAGCAAGTTTAATAGTAACATCAATGTCTTCTATTTCAGCAGGTGCTATTTCATCCATAATTTCTTGGTATAAGGTAAAAGGGATAGCACTCACACTAGCACTCAAATCACATAAACCATGATAGCAATGATCTCCTATTTTAACTGAGACAATAGGCATGCTTTCTATGGGTCTATGTTTATCTTTTTCATCGGGTTTAGTAATTCTAGCAGCTTCATCACAGAAGTAGATAACATGCCCATCAATATTTTCTACCAAGAGATCTTTAACCATAGCAACACTAGGTTCTACTTTAATTTGTTCAGGGGGCTTAGGTGCTCTTATATTACACTTACGAACCACGGTTGATACCTTAGCATGTTCCTTTATCCTAATAGGGAAAGGTGGTTTTCTAATATAAGCGGTAGGCACAACTGGATCAACATTGTAAATGATGGTTTTATCTTTAGCTATGACCGGTTCTTTAATTTCTTCTTTAATAGGGGGATGATATTTAAACCACTTCTCCTTAGGGAGATCAACATGAGTAGCAAATGCTTCACAGAAAGAGGCTACTATCTCAGAGTCAAGTCCATATTTAGTTCTAAACTTGTGAAAAGTATCGGTATTCATAAAAGATTTAACACAATCAAACTCGAGCTTTATACCTGACTCATTACCTTCGTCGAGTTCCCAATCTTCAGAGTTGCGTTTAATTCTTTCTAAGAGATCCCACTTGAATGCAATAGTTTTCTTCATATAGGACGCAAGCCCATTTGATCCACATGATCCACAAGAAAAGAAAAGGACCCGTCCTCCCCTCCCGCGTCTACACGCTCGCACACCAACGCGCATCCTGGTCTGCCCCCATGTCCCCCTTGTCTCTTTTTCTTGGCTAGCAAGTGACGGCTGGAAGATGGTGCATCTTGTGCTGGGTTTGTGGTCAGTGGATGGCAGTTCTGATTTCCTCCTCCGACGTTGTCGTCATGCGGGGGTGTCGGATCTGGAGTTCGATGGCGTGTCCGGGGACATGTTGCCCCGGTCGGATTCTTTCAGCGGTAATGGTTTTGCTTCTAGCAAACTACTTTGGAGGTCCGTAAAGCTATAGATCAGCGATGGAGCCACGTCGAGCTGGGGTGAACTGGTGATCTGGCTTCTTTCCTTTTGGTGGCCGCTTTGGTGGTGTCAAAGAAGAGGAACAGATGATGGTATTTTGCATAGGATTATTCTATGTTTTCCATCTTGTAAGGTCAATGTTCACGTGCCTTGTAACTTGATCTTATTCTATAAATGAGACACGTATTACCATGCAAAAAAAGCCCCGACGCCAGTACTTGTCCCACAACTAGGCAGGCAGGAGCAAGCCCGGCTAAACAACAAGCCCTGGGACCAGAAAATAGGAATCACGAGTGCAAGACGAGCGGGGTGAGCAAGACCATACGGGACAAACCAGGTTCGACGTTGCTAGCCCATGGAAAATGGATACGTCACACATCGAACACCCGCCCGACAAGGCTTTCTAGCCATGGGCTACCCATGGTGAGCCCGGCCATGAGAACGTCCGGAGAAGGCTAGCCAAGTATGTTCTACGTATACGGTCACATAGCACTACTAGGGAAAACCCTATGACACGGAGCATCCTATGAAATCATGATGACAAGAGTCCGTTTGACAAGTGGCACGTGCGATATCTACTTCACATACATAAAGGTGAATCATCTCTTTTACACGTGCTCACTTGACCCCTTCAAGAATGGTATACTACTTGGCACTTCTCTCGTGTGCATACATAGGTATTGTCAAGGTATATCAAAGCCACTTTTAATTAACATTTATTTGTAATTTAGTAGTGAGCACAAAGTAACATATATCATAGAACAACGGAGTCTAACTCTCTTCCTATGCATTGGCATGTCATAAAAGAATAATTCATTCACACAAAGTAAAGGCCAATACATAGGATAAGTAGTTTCTTGCAATTTATCATACTAGAAACATAGAGAGGTGAAGATTTGGTTTCTCTCTCATATTAATTGCAAGTAGGAGCAACAAGCACATGCATATCATATCCATCAAAATCATCATGTGCAATGGTAAAATGCAACCCATCAATATAATCCTTAATAAGTGCAAACTTCTCCGATATAATGTAGTTGGGAGAATTCAAAAAGATAATAGTACTATCATGTGTGGGTGCAATAGCAATAATTTCATGCTTAGCATAAGGAACTATAGCAAGTTCATCTCCATAAGCATAATTCATATCGGCATCATGGCCATAATAGCAGGCATCAAATTCATCAAAAAGGGATATTTCAAATGAATCCAAGGGATCATAGCATTCATACTTCGGTAAGCATGAAGAGAAATTAAACAATGTATGATTTGAAGAGTTAATCTCATTAGAAGGTAGGCACGGGTAGGTAATCCGCTCTTCCTCTTTTTGCTCTTCGCTCTCCTCCTCATCTTGTTGATCTAATGAGCTCACAGTTTCAGCAATGTCTTCCTCCATAGATTCCTACAAAATTTCTTCCAAGGCAACTGACATTCTCTTAATAAATTCTTTGACATAAGCATTAGAAGCATAGTTTTCATAGCAATATTGAGTATGTCAAAATTTTCAGATTTGTAAAAAATAGCATAATACTTTTCAATCAAAGAAGCAATTTCATATGCATCCTTAAAAGCAAAAAATTCTTCAATTTGCTCAATATCATAATAACTATAGACATCCTTGGCATAAGAAGATATTATTTCATTATCATTAAACTCACATTGGTAGGTAAGGTGTTTTTTATGGTCTTCAGAATAACAAGTAAAATCATGTATTTCGCATAAATTCCAAGCATAACAATGCAAACAATTAATTTGATGCCATAAGAGCTTCCCTTTTTGAGACAAGTGGTGTCGCAAAAAATAAGCATGCTCATCTAATGATTTTCCCTCGAGTAAGCTAGTTTGGTTTTCAGCACGAGCACAAAGGGATCAAAGATGATACAAGTAGAAAGCTTCGGTAGTACGGAACACAAGTGGTTCCTCAACTTTTGGGTTAGCAATTATAACTAATTTTTTTGGTATTTTACGTTTCCTACACATAACTAAATATAGAAAATAACAACTGAAAATAAAATTACTTAGAGATAAAGCAAACAAGCACAGCCGAGAATATTCACCCTACACTATTGCTCCCCGGCTACAGCGCCAAAAAAGGTCTTGATAAACCACAAGTGTTGGGGATCGTTTGTAGCCTTTTTCGATAGGTAAGAGTGTCGAACCCAACGAGGAGCTAAAGGTAAAATTAATATTCTCTCAAATTCTACCGACCACCGATACAACTCTACGCGCAACAATGTTAACTTTACCTAGTACAAGAATAAACTATTTTGCGAGAATAAAACTAAAAGTACTTTGTAGGTGTAAGAAGATAGTTTTGCAAGATAATAAAGAACGTGGAAATAAAAGTTAGGTGTTGTTTAGAAAATAACAATCAGGTTAGTTTAGCGAGTGTGTAAAAGTGATGGTAGGATTTGCGAGATTGCCCTAGGCAATTGATAACTAGATCGGTCGTCGCAGTTGCAATTTTATATGAGGGAGAGGTATGAGCTAACACACTTTCCGTACTTGGATCATATGCACTTATGGTTGGAACTCTAGAAAGCATCCGCAACTACTAAATATCATTAAGGTAAAACTCAACCGTAGCATGAAGTATAAATTCCCTTTTATCCCGTATGCAACAATTCCCTTACTCGGGTTTAAACTTCTGTCACTCTCGCAAACCCACTATAAGTGAATTATGAACATATTGCAGCATCCTACAGAGGTAATCCCCCACGTGTGCGCAGCACGGAAGGCACCTTAGGACATCACCAAATAAAACATGCAACTTGAACCAATCAAGATCATCAATCAACCTATAGGACAAAAATAATCTACTCAAAAATAATCTAAATAGATGAGGGAAGGTGATGGTGGTGTTGAGGAAGACGGTGGAGTTGTTGGTGTAGATCACCGCCATGATGATTCCCCCTACGGCATTCTGATGTCTACTACACAACTTTATTCTTGTAGACTCGTGTTGGGCCTCCAAGCGCAGAGTTTTGTAGGACAGTAGCAATTTTCCCTTAAGTGGATGACCTAAGGTTTATCAATCCGTGGGAGGTGTAGGATGAAGATGGTCTCTCTCAAGCAACCCTGCAACCAAATAACAAAGAGTCTCTTGTGTCCCCAACACACCCAATACAATGGTAAATTGTATAGGTGCACTAGTACGGCGAAGAGATGGTGATACAAGTGTAATATGGATGGTAGATATAGGTTTTTGTAATCTGAAAATATAAAAACAGCAAGGTAACTAATGATAAAAGTGAGCACAAATGGTATTGCAATGCTTGAAAACAAGGCCTAGGGTTCATACTTTCACTAGTGCAAGTTCTCTCAACAATACTGACATAGTTGAATCATATGTAAATCCCTCACGTGTGACAAAGAGTTCACTCCAAAGTCATAAATAGCGGAGAACAAACGAAGAAATTATTGTAGGGTACGAAACCACCTCAAAGTTATCTTTTCCGATCAATCTTATGAGCTATCCCTATAAGTGTCACGAACAACCCTAGAGTTCGTACTAAAATAACACCTTAAGATACACATCAACCAAAACCCTAATGTCACCTAGATACTCCAATGTCACCACGAGTACCCATGGGCTTGATTATACGATGTGCACCACACAATTTCAGAATCATCATGTTCAATCCAACACAAAGAACTTCAAAGAGTGCCCCAAAGTTTCTACCGGAGAGTCAAGACGAAAACATATGCCAACCCCTATGCATAGATTCCCAAGGTCACGGAACCCGCAAGTTGATCACCAAAACATACATCAAGTGGATCAATAGAACATCCCATTGTCACCACGGAAATCCCATCGCAAGATATACATCAAGTGTTCTCAAATCCTTAAAGACTCAATCCGATAAGAAAACTTCAAAGGGAAAACTCAATTCATCACAAGAAGATAGAGAGGGGAAAACTCCATATGATTCATCTATATTAATAAAGCTCGCGGTACATCAAGATCGTGCCATCTCAAGAACACGAGAGAGAGAGATCAAACACATAGCTACTGGTACATACCCTCAGCCTCGAGGGTGAACTACTCCTCCTCGTCATGGAGACCGTCGGTATGATGAAGATGGCCTCCGGTGATGCTTTCCCCCTCCGGCAGGGTGCCGGAACGGGCTCCCGATTGGTTTTTCGTGGCTACACAGGCTTGCTGCGGCGGAACTCCCGATCTAGGTTTCTTTCTGGGGGTTTTGGTATTTATAGGAATTTTTGGCGTCGGTCTCACGTCAAGGGGGTGCCCGAGGGGCCCACAAGCCAGGGGGCGCGCCCTAGGGGGGGCGCCCCCTAGGCTTGTGGCTGCCTCGGGACTCCTCTCCGGTATCTTTTTGCTCCAGTATTTTTTATATTTTCCAAAAATATTCTCCGTAAATTTTCAGCCCATTCCGAGAACTTTTATTTCTGCACAAAAAACGACACCATGGTAGTTCTGCTGAAAACAGCGTAAGTCCGGGTTAGTTCTAATAAAATCATACCCAAATCATATAAAATTATTGTAAACATGGCATGAATACTTCATAAATTATAGATACGTTGGAGACGTATTAGCATCCCCAAGCTTAATTCCTGCTCGTCCTCGAGTAGGTAAATGATAAAAATAATAATTTATGAAGTGTGAATGCCAGCAAGTGCACAAGTTTGATCAATGATAATTCCAATCACTTTTTCTAGCATCAATATAAACCATAAACAGTAGCTCATCTCATAAAACTTCTCATGATCAAGTAACAAGCTATTCACATGTTAAAGTATAGACCAGAAAGTTTCTTGAAAACTAACAAACCATATTCCTAGTCATCGAACAATTGCAATTCATCTTATTTTTAGGAAGGGTCTATGTCAGAGCTTTGATTTAGCAAATTCCATATACTCAACTATCATATAGTCTTCCATGATTATTGACACTCAAATCATATTTTTAGAACAAATAGCATCCATCGAACACAGAGAAAGATAGGGGCTTAATGTTTCGCCTCCCAACTTATTTATCATATAGATAATTGTCAACAATAATAATTCATGATCAAATATATTTGTGTGGATATATATGTCTAGATCATTCCCCAACACATGACGCTTGCCAAAAGAAAAAGGCGAAATATAGGAAGTGGTGAAGATCACCATGACTCTTGCATAAAGGTAAGTACTAGAAAGTAAAAGATAGGCCCTTCGCAGAGGGAAGCAGAGGTTGTCATGTGCTTTTTGTTTTTGGATGTGCAAACCCTTAATGCAAAGGAACGTCACGTTGTATTGCCCTTTGTGATAGCAACCTTTATTATGCAGTCTGTCGCTTTTATTTCTTTACCATCACAAGTTCGTACAACGCTTATTTTCCCTTTCAATAAAAGATCATACATATTTAGGAGCAATTTTTATTTCTTTTCGCACCGATGACAACTTACTTGAAGGATCTTACTCAATCCATAGGTAGGTATAGTGGACTCTCATGGCAAAACTGGTTTAAGGGTGTTTGGATGCACAAGTAGTATTTCTACTTGGTGCGGAAGTTTTGGCTAGTATGAGGTGGAAGCAAGCACCACATGTTGGAGGCTCCATAACAATATAACTTCTATACAAATATACCCAAACATAACTCATTAAGTTGTCTTCCTTGTCCAATTTTAACTAATTTGCTCGAGTTTGAAAATAATTAATGAGCTCACAATCATAGAAGATGTCCAAGATAGTATATTTATATGTGGAATCTCTCTTCCTTCAATATTCTTTCATGAATTGTTCAAGTGACCAATGCGGTGTTTGCTAACTTTCAATAAATTTTACCACCTATACTTATTATGTGTGAAGTCATTACTCCCCATGGGATAAGTATATGAAGCATATTTAATTTCAGATTTATGATATTCAATTCATTCAACCATTTACTCATAGGATATAAGTGAATCACGAGAGTGAATGACAAACTACTCCAAAAAGATATAAGTGAAGATCAATGAGTAGCCAACAATTAAATAACTATGTGAAGACTCTCTCATCTAAGAATTTCAGATCTTAAGTATTTTATTAAATAGCAAGCAAAAGAAAAATAGCACTCCAAGAATAGCACGCATCATGTGAACGAATAAAAATTTAGGCTCAACATAGGCTAACCGATAATTGTTGATGAAGAGAGGTGGGATGCGTAGCATCCCCAAGCTTAGATGCTTGAGACTTCTTGAAATATTTACTTGGGGTGCCTTGGGCATCCCCAAGATTGAGCTTTTGTATCTCGTTCAATCCTCTCATATCCCGGTCTCACCTATTCTCAAAAACTTCATCCACACAAAACTTGAAAAGAACTCATGAGATAGGTTAGTGCACATAATAATAAATCAACACTTCATGTACTACCAAGACATGTTGCACAATAATTTACAAACATCATCTACTGTTTACTATCGTTTCCACAATTTATATCTACCAATATAGGCTATGGAAACTATAGGATAAGTAGATAACAAAACCATGACAGCAATCTGTCTAAACGGAACAGTCTGTAGCAATTTATTAAACCAGTGTACTTCTATAACTCAAAAAATTATGAAAATTTTAGGAAATGCTAAATAATTTATATGACAACACTGTGTAAAAATTTCAGAAACTTACCACGTTCCAGTAAAATATTAAAATTCAAACACTACAGATAAAGTTTCTGTTTTTACACAGCACACATCAAACATGCAATGCAAGCATCCTAAAGGCAATTCTTGGAAATTTTTATTGAAAAACAAGATTATAAATAACACCTAACATAAAATAACAAAATAAAATGACACTCCAAGAAAAACACATATTATGTGACGAATAAAAATATAGCTCTAAGTAAGATATACCGATAATGTTGAAGACGAAAGAGGGGATGCCTTCCGGGGCATCCCCAAGCTTAAGCGCTTGAGTATTACTTGGATATTACCTTGGGGATGCCTTGGGCATCCCCAAGCTTAGGTTCTTTTCACTCCTTATTCTCCTCATATCGGTGTCTCACCCAAAACTTGAAAACTTCAATCACACAAAACTTAACGGAACTTCGTGAGAAGGGTTAGTGTAGTAAAGATAAATCATTCACTTAGGTACTGTCAAGACAAGATTCATAATTTTTCCCACATCATACCTACTGTATTATATCATTCACATAATTTATATCACTCAATATAAGCTATGGGAACACTAAAACAAGCAAACTATGCATGCAAAATAGAATCTGTCAAAAACAGAACAGTCTGTGAAGATCTGTAGTATAACCATACTTCCTTGTCTCTAAAAATTCTGAAAAATTAGGACACCCTGAAGGATTTGTATATTAATACTTTGTAAAAATTTAAGATCATTATAACGCTCCAGTAAAAAATGAAAATTCCTGTACTGGAGTCAATAGTTTCTGTTTTGGTTCAGCATCAATTCTACTCATCTTTTGAGTCATCCCAAAGGCTTTACTTGGCACTTTATTGAAATAAAAGGCATAAAATATGATTACTACAGTAGCTTAATCATGTTAACACACAAAAACAGAAAGTAAAAGTGTTGGGTTGCCTCCCAACAAGCGCTTTTCTTTAATGCCTTTTAGCTAGGCAAGATGATTTCAATGATGCTCACATAAAAGATAATAATTGAAACATAACAGGAGCATCATGAAGCAGTCTAACCCACTTCCTATGCATAGGGATTTTGTGAGAAAAATTTTTATGGGAACAAGAATCAACTAGCATAGGAAGGCAAAACAAGCATGACTTCAAAACTTTCAACACATAGAGAGGAAACTTGATATTATTGCAATATGTAGAAGCATAAGATCCTCTCTCATAATAATTTTCAGTAGCATCATGAACGAATTCAATAATATAACCGGCACATAAAGCATTCTTTTCATGATCTACAAGCATAGAAAATTTGTTACTCTCCACATAAGCAATTTTCTTCTCATTCATAATAGTGGGAGCAAACTCAACAAAATAACTATCATGAGATACTCGATTGACATAACCACTTTGAATATTAAAATCATGATGACAAGTTTCATGGTTACTATCAATCTTTATAGCATACATGTCATCATCATAATCATCATAGATAGTAGGCATGTCATTATCATAACAAATTTGCTCATCAAAACTTGGGGGACTAAAAATATCATCTTCATCAAACATAGCATCCCCAAGCTTGTGGCTTTGCATATCATTAGCATCATGGATATTCAGAGAATTCATACTAGCAATATTGCAATCATGCTCATCATTCAAGGAATTCTCATTAAGTATTTTCATAAATTCTTCCTCTACCAATTGAGCACAATTTTCCAAACCATCATTTTCACGAAAGACTTTATAAAGACGAGACAATTGATGCAACCTAAACTCCATTTTTTTGTAGTTTCTTTTATAAAACCAAAATAGTTAAAAACAAGAAACTAAAAGATTTAATTGCAAGATCTAAAGATATACCTTCAAGCACTCACCTCCCTGGCAACGGTGCCAGAAAAGAGCTTGATGTCTACTGCACAACTTTATTCTTGTAGACTCGTGTTGGGCCTCCAAGCGCTGAGTTTTGTAGGACAGTAGCAATTTTCCCTCAAGTGGATAACCTAAGGTTTATCAATCCGTGGGAGGTGTAGGATGAAGATGGTCTCTCTCAAGCAACCCTGCAACCAAATAACAAAGAGTCTCTTGTGTCCCCAACACACCCAATACAATGGTAAATTGTATAGGTGCACTAGTTTGGCGAAGAGATATAGGTTTTTGTAATCTGAAAATATAAAAACAGCAAGGTAACTAATGATAAAAGTGAGCACAAACGGTATTGCAATGCTTGAAAACAAGGCCTAGGGTTCATACTTTCACTAGTGCAAGTTCTCTCAACAATACTGACATAGTTGAATCATATGTAAATCCCTCACGTGCGACAAAGAGTTCACTACAAAGTCATAAATAGCGGAGAACAAACGAAGAAATTATTGTAGGGTACGAAACCACCTCAAAGTTATCTTTTCCGATCAATCTTATGAGCTATCCATATAAGTGTCGCGAACAGCCCTAGAGTTCGTACTAAAATAACACCTTAAGATACACATCAACCAAAACCCTAATGTCACCTAGATACTCCAATGTCACCACGAGTACCCATGGGCTTGATTATACGATATGCACCACACAATTTCAGAATCATCATGTTCAATCCAACACAAAGAACTTCAAAGAGTGCCCCAAAGTTTCTACTGGAGAGTCAAGACGAAAACATATGCCAACCCCTATGCATAGATTCCCAAGGTCACGGAACCCGCAAGTTGATCACCAAAACATACATCAAGTGGATCAATAGAACATCCCATTGTCACCACGGATATCCCAGCGCAAGACATACATCAAGTGTTCTCAAATCCTTAAAGACTCAATCTGATAAGAAAACTTCAAAGGGAAAACTCAATTCATCACAAGAAGATAGAGAGGGGAAAACTCCATATGATTCATCTATATTAATAAAGCTCGCGGTACATCAAGATCGTGCCATCTCAAGAACACGAGAGAGAGAGATCAAACACATAGCTACTGGTACATACCCTCAGCCCCGAGGGTGAACTACTCCCTCCTCGTCATGGAGACCGTCAGGATGATGAAGATGGCCTCCGGTGATGCTTTCCCCCTCCGACAGGGTGCCGGAACGGGCTCCCGATTTGTTTTTTGTGGCTACAGAGTCTTGCGGCGGTGGAACTCCCGATCTAGGTTTCTTTCTAGGGGTTTTGGTATTTATAGGAATTTTTGGCATCGGTCTCACGTCAATGGGTGCCCGAGGGGCCCACAAGCCAGGGGGCGCGCCCTATGGGGGGCGTCCCCTAGGCTTCTGGCTGCCTCGGGACTCCTCTCCGGTATCTTTTTGCTCCAGTATTTTTTATATTTTCCAACAATATTCTCCGTAAATTTTCAGCCCATTCTGAGAACTTTTATTTCTGCACAAAAAACGACACCATGGTAGTTCTGCTGAAAACAGTGTCAGTCCGGGTTAGTTCTAATAAAATTATACCCAAATCATATAAAATTATTTTAAACATGGCATGAATACTTCATAAATTATAGATACGTTGGAGACGTATCACATTCCGGTGCCGCCGGAAGAGAGGGGGAGAGGGGCCCCCTCCTTCTTCCTCTTGCTTGGCCTCCTCCCTAGATGGGAAGAGGGCTCCCCCTATGGTCCTTGGACATCATGGCCCCCGAGGAGCGGGAGCCCCTCTCTCTCTCTCTCTCTCTCTCTCTCTCTCTCTGTGTGTGTGTGTGTGTGTGTGTTTCTCTTCTGTTTTCGTGTTCCTATTTTCTCGTCCTTCACCGTTTTTAAATTATCTGGAGATCCGTAACTCCGATTGGGCTGAAATTTTGAGGGGATTTTTATCCAGATATTAGCTTCCTTGCGGAGGAAGGATAGTCCCAACTGACTTACGAGGGAGTCACAAGATCAAGGGGCGCGCCTACCCCTTGGGCTCGCCCTGCGAGCTCGTGAATCTCTCGGACATCGTTTGTCGTTGATTCTTTTTCTAAAAAATCACATATATTCCAAAATGATTATCCAAAAAATTTCATCGCGTTTGGACTTCGTTTGATATGGATTTCCCGTGAAACAAAACAATGCAACAAAAATGAACTGGCACTTAGCATTGGATCAATATGTTAGTCCAAGAAAAACATATAAATTGTTGCCCAAAGTATATGGAAGTTGTTAAATAATGGCATGAAACAATAAAAAATTATAGATACGACGGAGACATATCAGTAGTAAACGGAGCACCTCTGTGACTGTTACTTCCGGTTTGAACGACTTAGTACCTCGGATGGGTGAAGCCGAAAGCTAGCGTTCTTAAGAATATAACTGGTCGACCATGATGGAAGTAAGAATATTGGTTCTTTTCAAACTATACCTAGGGGCTTCAACCCCAATTTTACTTTTCCTCCATATAGTTCGGATAGTATGTAACCAGGTCATGGTTAACATGACAAGCCCGGGGAAAGGAACTCATAGAAGAACTATTTTTCTCATAAGATGTTTCTTACATTAAAAAGTAACATAACATAGCTCTTTGTTGCACTTTGTTATTCGAACCATACAGCGGGATTGCCTTGTTATCCGAAGAAACTGGTTCGATTGATCCGACCAGAAGTAGGTAACACTCCTCTACCACTGGGCAAGGCGGAAGCCGATGGCTAGTTAATGAAGTTTACAATATAGATCTAAGCATAGTGATGTAAAGTACATGGATACATAGAATCATTGGACACAACATGTTTTTATTACAGCTTGTCCAACCCATCTATCAAAGTATCAAGGGCACAATCTTGTTGAGAGAAGCGAGCCACATGCATAACTTGGTCGTACACCAGATAAGTAGGCACCTCCTTGTCGTCCGGACCTTTTGGGACAACTCGAGCAAGGTATTTGGTGTCCTCTCTGGTGAAACGAGTTTTGAACACCGCCCATGCTTCTCAGGCTCCTTATCGACAAGCGGGCATCCTCCATATCCGCAGGCGACGCCGAACTCCCTTCATGTGATCAGCGAGTTCGCGGATCCCCTCGGGGATTGGTTTGCCAGGTCATAGAGCCTTGACAACAGTTTTCATGCAGCAGCGCGATGTCTCTAATGGCTCGCTCAACCATGATACGGGGTTTGACGTCGAGGTCTTTTCAGTTTCTTTTAGCTGACCAGTTAGTAGATCTGCAAAAACAACAATTGACAAAGTGGAATTATTGGGGGAAGTTTCTAGTAAAATAGTACCCAAACTCACCAGAAATGGTTTGATCTGTCCTTCAGTTCTTCTCCTCGGCTACGGCCAATTGAGGTTTTAAGCTCTCAATTTCACGCGATCGATGTTCATTTTTCACCTTCAAAGCATTGTTCTCCTCAATACTACCCATAGGCACGCGACGGCCGGCCTGTTCCTGCGATTCAGCGTATTTTTTGTCCTCTCTAGCCTACTCTAGGTCCTTTTCTAGTTGATCAATGTTTCCGGCTGCTACAAACACATGGCATTATTAAGGATGGACTTAATATCCATACGGGGTCTCATATTTTAAATACACATACCATGTGGTTCTCGAGTGAACTTATTGACACCCTCTAGCTCGGACTTTGCAGATTTTAACTCTGATTTTGTCATTATTAGCTCCTAGAGCTCTTCGTTCTTCTCCCGAGCAGGTTGTAGAAATTCTGTATGCATTATACAACTAGGATATCAGACCCTTAAGTTCGTCATGCATGCCCAAATTAAGGCTCGGGGGCTACGAGGTTCTCGTGCCTGGCTGTTCATGAAGGGTATTGTCCGAGCTCAGATACACTCGTTGCCCTTGTGGGCCGACGAGTGTCTCGGGGGCTACTGGCTATCAAGTCGGTTGTATTTCGGAATTAACGATTTACCCTCTTTAAAGGGTATAGGCGCGTAGCCTCAATATTTTTCTCAGAAGAATTAAAGTATCTTTAGTATATCTGGGGGGTTACTGGGTCCGCTACTGAAATTATCGCGGGACCAGAATAAAAAATTGACTCGAAAAAATACCTCTAAACTACTCGACAGTACGCCTGTCACGCCTCGAGACCGGTCTGAGCTGCTCCCAGGTAAGCATCGACCACACTGAGAGCATTAAACTCTTGGTCCGAAAATATTGGGATCCTTAGAGAGGCTTTCCGCTTTCGATGACGCAAAAACCCCCTAAGTTCTCAACCTGAGGGTTCTCGCCTGGGTGTGTGGAACCTCGAGAGAAGGTGTTGGATCTGTTTTAGTCCTCTGAATGGTGTGTGTGCTTGCGTTCACCATGTGCTCGGGCGGAGGCGCTTGATCAAAACCAGTAATCTGCGAAAAATGATGTTATTGTTTACCTTCGGTAAGAGGAGGTAGCTGACGTCGCAGGGCCAGTGTCTAGCCGCTTAGACGCTCGACGAGTCCTCGGCTGGTACGTTTGAGTTGACCCCTCGGGCGCTCAGCGTTTTGAGCGACGACCCTTGGGAAGAGAAGTCAGAACCTCAGGACCGAAACGTCTCTTTGGAGGTGAGGCTTGGCGAACACTTACTATTGATGGCAGGGCTCCTGGTGAGTCCGGGGGGAGAGCCATCTCGGAGCCATCCATACTCTCTTGGTAAAAGAATCCGTCTTTAAAGATAACAGACAACTCGGGGTCCTCTTGGAAGCCTGGGCCGTCATCCTTAGAATAAGACTCTGGTTGAGGAGCAGGCCAGTTCACGGTTTCTTTAAAACGCCTCCACCCCTGGTCGGATATATTGAAAAGTTGTTCAGGAGAAGTAATAACACTGCTCGGACAAGGTATGTAAGCAAGGACAACTCACTGCCTTAGCTGGTCTGTAGGAGGAGAGGCCGTATATGAACCTCCTTCGAGAGAATTCCACTTCTTCCCCTTTGAAGATTACGGCCAACGTGCTGGCCAGGGTTGCCTTATCTGCGAAGTCCTCCTTCAGAGAGTGAGTCGCGTCGCTCGTACCATTGTACTTCCACAAAGGGTGCACGCGCTGTTGAACAGGCTGGAGACGTTGGAGAATCGAGGTGGCTATCACATCGATGATAGTAAGCTTGTTGTGGGCCAGGCAGGTAACTTGAGCTGCCATGCGCTTTATTTCCTCACCCATTGCTTGATATGGACTCCTCGTCCGCCAGTTGAAGCACTTCTTGGGAAGCAAAGATGAAAATTTGGGCAGTCCTCAGCGAGCTAGGTCATAGAGGGGAACGTTAGTAATATAGAACCACTCTAAATCCCACACTTTGGTGTCCTCCTTGTTGGGGAACGTTGCATGGGAAACAAAAAATTTCCTACGCACACACAAGATCTATCCATGGTGATGAGCATCTACGAGAGGGAGAGTGAATCTACATACCCTTGTAGATCGCTAAGCGGAAGCGTTAAGAAACGCGGTTGATGTAGTCGAACGTCTCCGCGATCCAAATCGCAAGTCGTCCCTCGATCCGATCACGAACTAGTGCCGAACGGACGGCACCTCCGCGTTCAACACACGTACGGCTTGATGACGCCTTCACCTCCTCGATCCAGCGAGCGATGGTGAAGTAGTAGATGAGTTCCGGCAGCACGACGGCGTGGTGATGGTGGTGAGGAACAATCTCTGCAGGGCTTCGCCAAGCACTACGGAGATTATGACGGGAGAACTAGAGGGTTAGGGTTGCCGACACACGGCTTGGGAAATCTCAATGTCTCCCGTGTGCTAGCCCTGCCCCTCTATTTATATGTTGAGCCTTGGGGTCTAAACTTGGAGTAAAAGCCTCCTCCAGGTCGGTTTTGCCCGCACAAGGTCGTTTTGGCCCGCAGGGAAAGAGTCCAACTCGGATCCCTGCAGTACCGTGCACAAGCGGTAGTACCGCTCACGAGCGGTAGTACCGCTTGAGCGGTAGTACCGCTTCACACAAGCGGTAGTACCGCTTACGCGGTAGTACTGCCTTACCAGCGGTAGTACCGCTTAAGCTAGCAGCAAAACTTCCTTTTGCACTTTCCAATACCTCGTGGGCTTTACCCCTTTGGCTCATATAAAGTGTTGCTGCACCCGAACACTTCGGTAAACATCCGGAACCCTTTCCGGTGAATTCCGGAACCCTTCCGGAGATCAAAACACTATTATCACATATATCAATCTTTACCTCCGGACTCTTCCGGAGATCCTCGTCATGTCCGGGATCTTATCCGGGACTCCGAACAACCTTCGGTCACCAACAAAATAACTCAACTATACTAATCGTTACCAAACGTTACGTGTGTAGACCCTGCGGGTTCGAGAACTATGTAGACATGACCGAGACACCTCTACGATCAATAACCAATAGCGGGACCTGGATGCCCATATTGGCTCCTACATATTCTACGAAGATCTTTATCGGTCGAACCTCTATGTCAAGGATTCATTTAATCCCGTATAATGTTCCCTTTGTTCTTCGGTATGTTACTTGCCCGAGATTCGATCGTCGGTATCTCTATACCTAGTTCAATCTCGTTACCGGCAAGTCTCTTTACTCGTTCCGTAATACAAGATCTCGTGGCTAACATTTTAGTCACATTGCTTGCAAGGCTCATTGTGATGTTGTATTACCGAGTGGGCCCTGAGATATCTCTCCGGCACACGGAGTAACAAATCCCAGTCTTGATCCATGCCAACCCAACAGACACCCTCAGAGATACCTGTAGAGCACCTTTATAGTCACCCAGTTACGTTGTGACGTTTGATACACACAAGGTACTCCTCCGATGTCAGGGAGTTGCATGATCTCATGGTCATAGGAACAGATACTTGACATGTAGAAAACAATAGCAATAAACTGACACGATCATATGCTACGTTCGTAGTTTGGGTCTTGTCCATCACATCATTCTCCTAATGATGTGATCCCGTCATCAAATGACATCTCATGTCCATGGCTAGGAAACCTTCACCATCTTTTGATTAACGAGCTAGTCAACTAGAGGCTTACTAGGAACACAGTGTTGTCTATGTACCCACACATGTATTTGAGTTTCCAATCAATACAATTATAGCATGGATAATAAACGATTATCATGAACAAGGAAATATAATAATAACTAATTTATTATTGCCTCTAGGGCATATTTCCAACAGTCTCCCACTTGCACTAGAGTCAATAATCTAGTTCACATCACTATGTGATTTACATTGTAATGAATCGAACACCCATGATGTTCTGGTGTTGTTCATGTTTAGCCCTTGGAAGAGGTTTAGTCATCGGATCTGCAACATTCAGATCCGTGTGTACTTTGCAAATATTTATGTCGTCCTCCTTGATGTAATCACGGATTAAATTGAAACGTCGCTTTATGTGTCTGGTCCTCTTGTGAAATCTTGGTTCCTTGGCTAGAGCAATGGCACCAGTATTATCACAAAACAGAGTCATTGGGTTAAGCGCACTAGGCACTACTCCAAGATCTGTCATGAACTCCTTCATCCAGACACCTTCCTTCGCCGCCTCCGAGGCAGCGATGTACTCCGCTTCGCATGTAGAATCAGCTGCCACGCTTTGCTTGGAACTGCACCAGCTAACCGCACCCCCATTAAGAATAAATACGTATCCGGTTTGTGATTTAGAGTCATCCGGATCAGTGTCAAAGCTTGCATCGACGTAACCCTTTACGACGAGCTCTTGATCACCTCCATAAACGAGAAACATGTCCTTAGTCCTTTTCAGGTACTTCAGGATATTCTTGACCGCCGTCCAGTGTTCCATTCCTGGATCACTTTGAAACCTTCCGACCATACTTATGGCAAGGCTGACATCGGGTCTTGTGCACAACATTTCATACATGATAGAGCCTATGGCTGAAGCATAGGGGATGACACTCATCTTTTCTCTATCTTCTGCAGTCACTGGGCATTGAGTCTTACTCAACTTCACACCTTGCAAAACAGGCAAGAACCCCTTCTTGGACTGATCCATTTTGAACTTCTTCAAAATCTTATCAAGGTATGTGCTTTGTGAAAGTCCTATTAAACGTCTCGATCTATCTCTATAGATCTTGATGCCTAATATGAAAGCAGCTTCTCCTAGGTCCTTCATTGAAAAACTCTTGTTCAAATATTCCTTCACGCTTTCCAACATTTCTATATTGTTTCCAATCAGTAATATGTCATCCACATATAATATTAGAAACGCTATAGAGCTCCCACTCACTTTCTTGTAAATACAAGCTTCTCCGTAAACTTGTATAAACTCGAACGCTTTGATCACCTCATCAAAGCGAAGATTCCAACTCCGAGATGCTTGCACCAGTCCATAAATGGATCGCTGGAGTTTGCAAACTTTGTCAGTATTCTCTGGATCGACAAAACCTTCTGGTTGCATCATATACAATTCTTCCTTAAGGAAACCGTTAAGGAACGCTGTTTTGACATCCATCTGCCAAATTTCATAATCGAAAAAGGCAGCTATTGCTAACATGATTCTGACGGACTTAAGCATCGCTACGGGTGAGAAGGTCTCATCGTAGTCAACTCCTTGAACTTGTGAAAAACCCTTTGCCACAAGTCGAGCTTTATAGACGGTGACATTACCGTCCGCGTCCGTCTTCCTCTTAAAGATCCATTTGTTCTGAATGGCCTTACGCCCTTCAGGTAATACTTCCAAAGTCCATACTTTGTTTTCATACATGGATCCCATCTCGGATTTCATGGCCTCTAACCACTTCTCGGAATCCGGGCCCATCATCGCTTCTCCGTAGTTCGTAGGTTCATCGTTGTCTAACAACATGACCTCTAAGACAGGGTTGCCGTACCACTCAGGAGCAGTACGCGTCCTTGTCGACCTACGAGGTTCGATAGCAACTTGATCCAAAGCTTCATGATCATCATCATTAACTTCCTCTTTAGCTGTTGTAGGCTCTACAGAAACATCTTTCTGCGCTGCGCTACTTTCAGGCTGAAGTAAAGGTTCAACAACCTCATCAAGTTCTATCTTCCTCCCACTCAATTCTTTCGAGAGAAACTCTTTCTCAAGAAATGTTCCGTTTTTAGCGACAAACACTTTGCCTTCGGATCTGAGGTAGAAGGTATACCCAACTGTCTCTTTTGGGTATCCTATGAAGACGCATTTCTCTGCTTTGGGTTCCAGCTTTTCAGGCTAAAGCTTTTTGACATAAGCATCACATCCCCAAACTTTAAGAAACGACAGCTTTGGCTTCTTGCCAAACCAAAGTTCATATGGCGCCGTCTCAATGGATTTTGATGGTGCCCAATTTAAAGTGAATGCAGCTGTCTCTAATGCATAACCCCAAAACGATAGTGGCAAATCGGCAAGAGACATCATAGATCGCACCATATCCAATAAGGTTCGATTACGACGTTCGGACACACCATTACGCTGTGGTGTTCCAGGCGGTGTCAATTGTGAAACAATTCCACACTGTCTTAAGTGACTGCCAAACTCATAACTCAGATATTCTCCTCCTCGATCAGATCGTAGGAATTTAATCTTCTTGTTACGATGATTCTCAACTTCACTCTGAAATTGTTTGAACTTTTCAAACGTTTCAGACTTGTGTTTCATTAAGTAAATATACCCATATCTACTTAAGTCATCAGTGAAGGTGAGAAAGTAACGATAACCACCGCGCGCCTCAATACTCATCGGACCGCACACATCAGTATGTATGATTTCCAACAAGTCACTTGCCCGTTCCATTGTTCCAGAGAACGGCGTTTTAGTCATCTTGCCCATGAGGCATGGCTCACATGTGTCAAGTGATTCAAAATCAAGTGACTCCAAAAGTCCATCAGCATGGAGCTTCCTCATGCGTTTTACGCCAATATGACCTAAACGGCAGTGCCACAAGAAAGTGGTATTATCATTATCAATTCTACATCTTTTGGCATCAATGTTATGAACATGTGTATTATTACTATCGAGATTTAATAAGATTAAACCCCTCACATTGGGTGCATGACCATAAAAGATATTACTCATATAAATAGAACAACCATTATTCTCTGATTTAAATGAGTAACCGTCTCGCAATAAACAAGATCCAGATATAATGTTCATGCTTAACGCAGGCACTAAATAACAATTATTCAGGTTCATCATTAATCCCGATGGTAATCGAAGAGCGAGCGTGCCGACGGCGATCACATCAACCTTGGAACCATTTCCCACGCGCATCGTCACTTCGTCCTTTGCCAGCCTCCGTCTATTCCGCAGTTCCTGTTTTGAGTTGCAAATATGAGCAACCGCACCGGTATCAAATACCCAGGCACTACAACGAGAGTTGGTAAGGTACACATCAATAACATGTATATCATATATACCTTGTTTGTTGTTGGCCGCCTTCTTGTCAGCCAAATACTTGGGGCAGTTCCGCTTCCAGTGTCCAGTTCCCTTGCAATGAAAGCACACAGTTTCTGGTTTGGGTCCAGCCTTGGGTTTCTTCATGAGAGGAGCAACTGCTTTGCCACTCTTCTTGGAGTTACCCTTCTTACCCTTGCCATTTTTCTTGAAACTAGTGGTTTTATTGACCATCAACACTTGATGCTCCTTCTGAATTTCAGACTCAGCGGCTTTCAGCATCGCAAACAGCTCGGCGACTGACTTGTTCATCCTGTGCATGTTATAGTTCAACACGAAGCTCTTGTAGCTAGGTGGCAATGATTGAAGAACTCTGTCAGTGATAGCCTCTGGCGGAAGGGGCATCCCCAATTCAGCCAGACGGGTGGAGTATCCAGACATTCTGAGTACGTGATCACTGATAGACCCGTTCTCCTCCATCTTGCAAGCATAGAACTTATCGGAGATCTCATATCTCTCGATCCGGGCATTCTTCTGAAAGATAAACTTCAACTCCTGGAACATCTCATATGCTCCATGACGTTCAAAACGTCTTTGAAGTCCCGGTTCTAAGCCATACAATATTGCACATTGAACTATTGAGTAATCTTCAGAACGAGCCTGCCAGGCGTTCACAACGTCTAGAGACTCAACTGGAGCGGGTGGATCACCAAGCGGTGCATCAAGGACATAAGCCTTCTGGGAAGCCGTAAGGATAATCCTTAGATTACGGGCCCAGTCCACAAAGTTACTTCCATCATCTTTCAATTTAGCTTTCTCTAGGAACGCATTAAAATTCAGGGGTGCTACTGCGCGAGCCATGATCTACAACATAAATATTGCAAAGACAACTTAGACTATTGTTCAAGATAATGAGTTTAGTTAATCATATTTACTTAAAAACTCCCACTCAAATTGACATCCCTCCAGTCATTCGAGTGTAACATGATCCAAATCCACCAACTCAAGTCCGATCATCACGTGAGTTGAGGTGGTTTCAATGGTGAACATCTTCATGTTGATCATATCTACTATATGACTCATGTTCGACCTTTCGGTATCTTGTGTTCCGAGGCCATGTCTGTACATGCTAGGCTCGTCAAGTTTAACCCGAGTGTTTCGCACATGCAACATGGCTTACACCCGTTGTATGTGAACGTAGAGTCTATCACACCCGATCATCACGGCGTGTCTCGAAACGACGAACTTTCGCAACGGTGCACACTCGGGGAGAACACAATTTATCTTGAAATTTAAGTGAGGGATCACCTTATAATGCTACCGTCGTCTTAAGCAAAATAAGATGCATAAAAAGATTAACATCACATGCAAATCATAAGTGACATGATATGGCCATGAACTCGTGCTTTTGATCTCCATCTCCAAAGCACCGGCATGATCTCCATCGTCACTGGCATGACACCATGATCTCCATCATCTTGATCTCCATCAACGTGTCGCCATGAGGTTGTCGCTCCGACTATTGCTTCCACGACTATTGCTAACTCATAGCGATAAAGTAAAGCAAAACAGCGAAAATAATTAAAGACAACTCTATGGCTCCTGCCAGTTGCCGTACTCATCGACATGCAAGTCGTGATATTCTATACAACACATGATCATCTCATACATCACATATATCTCATCATGTAATTGGCCATATCACATCACAACACACCCTGCAAAAACAAGTTAGACGTCCTCTAATTGTTGTTGCAAGTTTTACGTGGCTGCTACGGGTTTGCAAGAACCGTTCTTACCTACGCAAAACCACAACGTGGTGTAGTGATTGCTTTTTGATCTTCTAAAAGAACCCTCTTCATTGAAATCGATTCAACTAAAGTGAGAGAGACAGACACCCGCTAGCCATCTTTACGCAACGAAGTTACATGTCAGTTGAAGGAACCTGTCTCGCGTAAGCGTACGCGTAATGTCGGTCCGGGCCGCTTCATCTCACAATACCGCCGAATCAAGTATCAACTAGTAACGGCAAGCAATATGTATACATCCACGCCCACAACTCGTTTGTGTTCTACTCGAGATCTCATCTACGCATAGACCTAGCTCAGATGCCACTGTTGGGGAACGTTGCATGGGAAACAAAAATTTTCCTACGCACACACAAGATCTATCCATGGTGATGAGAATCTACGAGAGGGAGAGTGAATCTACATACCCTTGTAGATCGCTAAGCGGAAGCGTTAAGAAACGCGGTTGATGTAGTCGAACGTCTCCGCGATCCAAGTCGCAAGTCGTCCCTCGATCCGATCACGAACTAGTGCCGAACGGACGGCACCTCCGCGATCAACACACGTACGGCTTGATGACGCCTTCACCTCCTCGATCCAGCGAGCGATGGTGAAGTAGTAGATGAGTTCTGGCAGCACGACGGCGTGGTGATGGTGGTGAGGAACAATCTCTGCAGGGCTTCGCCAAGCACTATGGAGATTATGACGGGAGAACTAGAGGGTTAGGGTTGCCGACACACGGCTTGGGAAATCTCAATGTCTCCCGTGTGCTAGCCCTGCCCCTCTATTTATATGTTGAGCCTTGGGGTCTAAACTTGGAGTAAAAGCCTCCTCCAGGTCGGTTTTGCCCGCACAAGGTCGGTTTGGCCCGCAGGGAAAGAGTCCAACTCGGATCCCTGCAGTACCGTGCACAAGCGGTAGTACCGCTTCACACAAGCGGTAGTACCGCTTATGCGGTAGTACCGCTTCACACAAGCGGTAGTACCGCTTACGCGGTAGTACTGCCTTACCAGCGGTAGTACCGCTTAAGGCAGCAGCAAAACTTCCTTTTGCACTTTCCAATACCTCGTGGGCTTTACCCCTTTGGCTCATATAAAGTGTTGCTGCACCCGAACACTTCGGTAAACATCCGGAACCCTTTCCGGTGAATTCCGGAACCCTTCCGGAGATCAAAACACTATTATCACATATATCAATCTTTACCTCCGGACTCTTCCGGAGATCCTCGTCATGTCCGGGATCTTATCCGGGACTCCGAACAACCTTTGGTCACCAACAAAATAACTCAACTATACTAATCGTTACCAAACGTTAAGTGTGTAGACCCTGCGGGTTCGAGAACTATGTAGACATGACCGAGACACCTCTACGATCAATAACCAATAGCGGGACCTGGATGCCCATATTGGCTCCTACATATTCTACGAAGATCTTTATCGGTCGAACCTCTATGTCAAGGATTCATTTAATCCCGTATACTGTTCCCTTTGTTCTTCGGTATGTTACTTGCCCGAGATTCGATCGTCGGTATCTCTATACCTAGTTCAATCTCGTTACCGGCAAGTCTCTTTACTCGTTCCGTAATACAAGATCTCGTGGCTAACATTTTAGTCACATTGCTTGCAAGGCTCATTGTGATGTTGTATTACCGAGTGGGCCCTGAGATACCTCTCCGGCACACGGAGTAACAAATCCCAGTCTTGATCCATGCCAACCCAACAGACACCCTCAGAGATACCTGTAGAGCACCTTTATAGTCACCCAGTTACGTTGTGACGTTTGATACACACAAGGTACTCCTCCGATGTCAGGGAGTTGCATGATCTCATGGTCATAGGAACAGATACTTGACATGTAGAAAACAATAGCAATAAACTGACACGATCATATGCTACGTTCGTAGTTTGGGTCTTGTCCATCACATCATTCTCCTAATGATGTGATCCCGTCATCAAATGACATCTCATGTCCATGGCTAGGAAACCTGCACCATCTTTTGATTAACGAGCTAGTCAACTAGAGGCTTACTAGGAACACAGTGTTGTCTATGTACCCACACATGTATTTGAGTTTGCAATCAATACAATTATAGCATGGATAATAAACGATTATCATGAACAAGGAAATATAATAATAACTAATTTATTATTGCCTCTAGGGCATATTTCCAACACTCCTTCGGTGTACCAGCTGGGTATCCGGTGCCCGCAATTCGGCATACCTCGGCTCCATCCAGTTCATGAATAACGCCTCCTCGGGAGCGAGGGATGCGTCAAAAGTATTTTTGCCACAAGCCAAAGTGGGCCTCACATCGGATGTACATCTCGTAGAGGGCTACGAACCCTGCTATATGTAAGATAGAGTTGGGGTGAAATGGTGGAGTTGGATCCCGTAAAACACCAATAGGCCTTGGAGGAAAGGATGGATTGGGAAACCCAGACCTTGTAGAAGGAAGGGGATGAAGCAGACTCTTTCCGCCCCGTGAGGGGACGAATGTTTTTCGTCATGCGCCTGGCCATCGATGGAAGTCAGGCCTGCACGGGTCGAAGCTAGATCTGAGTCGGGGAGATAACCTTGAGTCGCCAGCTTATTCAGGCGATGGCGCGAGATGGAGCAGCTAGACTAGTCCCCCTGGAGGGGCCCGTGTGGACGCGCTGACGAACTGGGGGCACTTGCCATGACAAAGGTTTTGAAGGGCAGGAACATGAAGTATTGGGTTGAAGCACGATGGGGCAGAATGAGGGTAAGTGTTGTGGTACCTCTAGCTTATCAAATAAGCCTAGTATCAAGTTAAAGCAACGCTTCGATTACTAGTCAACAGACTGCTCGCTTCCCTAGCAGCATGAGAATCGAGGAAGAGCCGTAAAGGCGTAAAACTGGGGCCGAGCTCGATGGGCCCAGAAAGAGCTCGGCTGCCCAATGTAGTTTGATGCTCGGATTTTCTCGGGGACCGTCGAGATTTCGGATCGAAACATTGTCAATCATGAAGGAACTCCCCTACCAAGCCGAAGACGTCCAGGGCTAGATGACCCGAAGAGTGCGGTTGTCCTTGGCGATTGGAGACAAGTTCGGGGGCTACTGAGGGAGACCCGGACTAGGGGGTACCAGCTCGAGATCTTTAGCCCACATGAGCCAAACTAGGGCTTGTTAAGCCAACACATGAAGGACGGCTGAAGCATCAAGACCTGCTCCTTGATGTCTACTACGCAACTTTATTCTTGTAGACTATGTTGGGCCTCCAAGCGCAGAGTTTTGTAGGACAGTAGCAATTTTCCCTCAAGTGAATGACCTAAGGTTTATCAACCCATGGGAGGTGTAGGATGAAGATGGTCTCTCTCAAGCAACTCTGCAATCAAATACAAGAAATCTCTTGTGTCCCCAACACACCCAATACAATGGTAAATTGTATAGGTGCACTAGTTTGGCGAAGAGATGGTGATACATACTACTACAAAATGGTCCAAAGACGACACAGCAATCGGAGACCCTTCGATGAAACTGTGTGCGATGACCAAATCGCAAACGGTATAGTTATAGCTCTATTGCTAATGACACGAGCTATGTGCGATGACTGGCCCATCAAATACAATCCCCAAAAAAAGTTGCGTGTGTGATCTGTGGCAAACAGTTCACCCAGATAAATTGTTTGCGATTGTACAATATAACGCAAACGGTTAGAAAAATGCAAGTGTGTGCGATGTACAGCATACAGTTCACCCTGACAAACTGTTTGCGCTGATCCAGCAGAACACAAGCGATTGTGCAGATGATTACGTGTGCGATAGTTGGCACACAAGTCACTCGGATGAACTGTTTGTGATGAGATAAGATAACATAAACGGTTACATAGATCAAGATGTGTGTGATAGACAGCATACAGGCCACTGGGATGAACTGTGTGTGATAAGAAAAAATAACACAAACGGTTGCTCAGATCAAGATGTGTGTGATAGACAACATACAGGCCACTGGGATGAACTGTGTGCGATAAGCAAAAATAACACAAACGGTTGTTCAGATCAAGATGTGTGTGATGTACAACATACACAGGCCATTCGGATGTGTTGTGGGCAAACGGTTCCGAATAAAGAACTGTCATGGACTGATGAAATCATCACCGACGGATATGGTTGTTTATTCCGCATGCAATGTGATTTGCTCAATCTGCCCACAAACATCTATGTTTAGAACAACATGATTTCAGAACCAAATTAAACATCCAAATACATAAGTGACTACACACATAACATTGGCACACCTCAATAAACAGTTACACACATAACAACATGATTGCCATAACCTAATTAAGCATCCAAATACATAAGTGACTACACACATAACATTGGCGCGCACACCTCAATAAACTATTACATGCATAATAAACTTATCCCTCTAAAACTACAAATATTTCGGTGTAGAGGGAGTATGAGCAACGATCATCAAATCATCTACTTCCTGTGATGCTTGCCGCCACCGCTCTGCTTGTGGCTCGATCCCGCGTCGTCTTCAGGTAGGAGGCACTTCCTCATGTCAACGATCCGCCTGAACATCTCGTAGCAAGTGTACGCTTGCTTTGCCGGGGTCTGGAGGTGATATTTATCCAGTTTCTTCACCCAGCCCCTGTGCCAGACAAGCTTGTTCTTGTCGCACTCAGCCTTCATGTCTCTGTAGTAGGGGTCGATGATGGCCTCGGCCAAGTCAACATGGGAGTCCATGTTCTTCTTGCTGCCCCAGACCTTGTAGTGGCCGCGGATGTCGACAAGCTTCTGGCAGGCCAAGCCCGAAGTCTTGAGCACCTTTGGATCGTCGGTGGTGTCCACCGTAGCGAACCTGTAGTTGGGGCTGTTGACAAACCTGGTGAAACACTCGCAAGGCACTGTGGCCAGGCGGTAGTGGTAGAGGAGGACGTGATGGCCGACGCACAACTGGGTGACGACAACCTTCTGATCATGCCTGGCACGACCGTCGGTGTAAGCGAGGTCGAAGCCGGCCACTTTGTACTTGTCATCCGCATCAAGCAACCGCTCCATAGTGCCGATGGAGTCCTCCACCATGCCCGGGGCGTTGGTGTACACCACCGTGAGGTCCGTCTTCCTCATGTGGGTCTCCACATGATGCTCGCCGTACTCCATTGGAGCGCCGCTGGACATCCTCTCTGTATGCGTCGTCGAGGGTGTGCTTATTGTGTTGTGGGCGCGATCGAAAGCGTGAAGAGACTATGGTTAATGGCCGTGTGTATAAATGGGGGCCGGACGTCCTATAAAACCGGCACTTCCGGATGGCAGTTTTTGCAGCGCGTGCGTGATTCAGTCGAGGAAGCACGTAACTGCATGGGGCGACGCGCGTGGCGCAACCGCATGCATATGGAGCCCCGAACGTGATAGTGGGACGGCCCCAACCGCTGGCAGAGCGCGCGGGGGGGGGGGGGGGGGAGAGCAGAGCACGCGGAGGGACGCGAGAGCAAAGCATGTGGTGGGACGCGAGGTCGAACCAGACCACTTTGTGCATGTCCACTACGGCATGCATGGTGACCTGGCGATCGTCGTCGGCAGCCCCTGGGAGCGCCATTGGAGCCGCGCAGGATACCCTCGGTCAATTGCATATTAATGTCCAAATATTAATCGTACATTGCAAACTAAGGAAAAGATGGTACTACAGAACAACATCATGATTGCATAACCTAAATAAACATCCAATTACATTACTGACTACAGATAACATTTGCACACATCAATTAACAAGTACAGGCATACTAAACTAGTAGTAACGATCATCAAATCATTCATCTATTCTTCTTGTGACGAGGGGTGCCGGTCGGCGCAGGACGGAGGCACTTCCTCATGTCAACGATCCGCCTGCACATCTCGTAGTTTACGTACGCGTCCTTGGCCGCGTATTTGACGTGATCTTCATCCAGTCTCCGGACCCAGGCGTGGTGCCAGGCAACCTTCTTCTTCTTGCAGACATCCCTCATGCCTCTGTAGTAGGGGTCGATGATGGACATGGCGAGGTCAACTAGGGAGTCCTTATGCTTCTCCTCGCTGCCCAAGATCTTGTACATGCATTGGATGTCCACAAGATTCCGGCAGGCCAAGCCCGTGGCCTTGAGCACCTTTTCATCGTTGGTGGTGTCTACCGTACCGAATATGTAGTCGGGGTTGTTGAAAAACCTGGCAAATCAATCGCAAGGCCTTGTGGCCAGGCAGTAGTGATAGACGAGGACGTAATGGCCCACGCACAGCTGGGCGACGACAACCTTCTGATCATGCCCGGCACGACCACCGGTGTACTCGAGGTCTAAGCCGACCACTTTGTACTTGTCATAGGCAAGTAACTGCTCCATGGTGTGGATGGAGTTCTCCACCCAGATCGGGTCGTTGGTGTACACCACCGTGAGGTTCTCGAACCTTACGTGGGTGTCAACGTAGGCACGAATGGTGAACTGCCGCTCGTCGTCGGCAGCCGCTGGGAGCTCCGCCATTGGAGCCGAGTAGGATATCCTCTCTCTATTGGAGTGTGGGTGTGCTTCTTACGTTGTGGGGAAAGGTTGAAGAGAGACAGTAGGTTAAAAGAGCGGTGGAGTAAATGGGGATGGACGGGCTGTAATTTGCACGTCTTGTCACCGTGTTCCCGGCGGAGGATTGCTGTTGTGCAAGCTTGACCAGCGCACGAACAAGCGTTCCCGGCGGTTCGTTTGGCCACGCGGCGGCTCGAAGTGCCGCCAACGTATCGTTGGTGAGCCCGTTCCCGCACGCAACCACGCATAGCCTCCCGCCCGGCTCGGTTGGCCACGCGTCGGCTGGAAGAAGTTCCCATTATTGGGGGGTGTTAAATGGCAAACGGTTAGCAAAACTGATGCGTGTGCAATGACTACAAGCAACGTACACGTTCAGCACTAAGCAGCGGTGTGACATATGCAGTGCGGGTGCGACTGGGAAGGACGGTGAGGGTTTTGTAACTTTTGTTAAGCAGGGACGATGGTGAGGGTTTTCTCGGCCAGAATAATAATGCGCTTCGGAGGCGACGGTTCAGTAGACATAGCCGTTTGTGATAAGTGTCACTACGGTGCAAGTGGACTGGTGTGGTCCGTGGGAATGCGTTCTGGACAATCAGGACACACCCGTGTCACGGCACAATGTTAGTCCTCGCACCCGGTTTCAATCCGGGAAAATAACCAAGTTTGTGGGTTCCAAATTTCATCTTACGTGTGACACCTGAATTTTTTACCGCATTCAACAAGTTTGCAGGTAAGTCAAGCATTTTTACCTTAATATGCATAGTGTAAAAAAACTTCCTAAACTCAAACGTAGCTGTGCCTGCTGTGGGCAAACAGTTGCTAGTAGTAAATTGTGTGGGGACTCTAAGATAAGCATAAATATTCCATCTACCAAACTGATTACAGCTCAAGTCTGCAATTACATTGCTCTACGTATTAGTTCATAAAACAGAGTCTCGCCGAAATCTAGATCAACATATAATAAACATAACTCAAGCAGTGATATATGACGCACAAACTATAGATAGCTAGGGTAGTGCTGGCATTATGACATGTATATATAACTCAATCCTAATCGTATCCACCAACAACGTAAACTTTCTCCAGGTACTCCGCGTACGCGGCATGCGCCACCCTCCAAGAATACTTCTGCCTGAAGGAGCCAACAGCTCGTCCTCTAGCATGCGCCAGAACACTTGCAAACACGGCGTTAAGCCTTTGGGCGCAGAACGGGCATCCGAAGCCCCCATTCCGGGTCCTGATACGACGATTATGCGTTCCCGCATAGAGCTTCCTGAGCTTTTGTTTCTTGTACCTTCTCTGGTCGTATTTATCGCTGCCAACGTCTTCAGATAGCACCTATACATATAATAAAAAATCATGACATTGATGAATAAAATGCATAAAATGATGTCACAAACAACTTAGGGCAACAAAATAATTAACTAATGACTTTGAATGCATGGACCGATTATTGTCAAACAAACAAGGAACCTTGAAGTAAGTACTACTCTCTATTATCACTAAAGTAATGATCTACATGAGAGCGGCGTTTCGGCTCTCGGGTGCATCTGCACCCGCGCCGACGAAAAAATTCTAAACAAATACTAAAAAAATTCAAAAAATTCCATTTTTTTGTGTGGTAGGTAATTTGATCCGTGAGGAGCGCTCCAAAATTCCACTTATTTTGAGATCTGAGCAGCTCTCGGCAAAAAAGACAAATCGGGGTCTGTAAAAAAGGTTTACTGTTTACGAACTTTTCTGACCCGATTTGTCTTTTTTGCCGAGAGCTGCTCAGATGTCCAAATAACTTGAAATTTGGAACGAACCTCACGCATCAAATTATCTACCATACAAAAAAAATAGAATTTTTTGAATTTTTCTAGTATTTGTTTTGATTTTTTTCGTCAGCGGGAGAAGCTGAGCCCGAGCTCAGAATTGGATTTTCGTGATCTACATGGTCTTATACAATGTTTATTTACAAATGGGTACATGTACAATCATCTACATAGATGGATTATTAGCAAAATGATCATTTGTACAGGTCAACCATTAAACCACTGTAAAACCTTAGACATAATATTAGTAATCGTATGTACGGATGTCACTTATCCAAGTCACTTATCATTTACCTAACAAACAATCAATACGTACACACTAACACGGATCTATCGAATCTTACTCTGATTACATGGATTGAAATCACATGAACCCCGGGCGAATTCCAAAAAAAGGCGGAAACAGAACTAATCAGAGATACCCTATGATATAGTTACCAAAATAGAGGGGGGGGGGGTTGTCTAATCTGTTCTCCGTCGTCGTCGGAGTTGTCGCCGTCGGAGTCGTCGGAGTCATCGTCGGTGGAGTGGTCATCAGAGAGGTCGTAGTAGTCTCTGTGCAGCACCGCCTCCTGTTGGGGAGGCACGACGGGGCTTACGACGTCATGGCGGTGCTTCTGTCCGCGCGAGACCTCATCGGCGGGGAGGGCAGCATCGTCGCCCAGCATCAAGAGATGCTTAGTTGCTTCGCCGGCCCCGGCTTCCAACCCCGCATCACCACTCCCTCCGATGGTGTGCTTGGTCGCCATTTGATACACTTACGACTGGGAACGGCGGCGAGGATGCAGGCGCGGTGTGTGTGGAGAGAGGGGAGTGCGGCCGCCTGCTATAACCAGCGGCACATGCACGATTAATATTGAGTTGTTGGGAGCTAGGCGGGAGGCGGTTAAACGGCTCGCCTCCCGGTGAACCTGCTCAGTGGTCTTCTCGCATGCCTCACCCCTGCTCGCATTTCTCCCGGTTAGCCTGGACTGCTCGCATGTCTCCTGGTTAGCCTGCGCAGAGGACTGCTCACAAGCGTCCCGTCAATTCACACACCAGCTCGCACGTCTCCCTGTGGGCCAGAGCGGCCTGCTCGCACGTGCCCCGTCAATTTACACACATGCTCGCACGCCTCACGGTCAGCCTGAGCAGTGGACTGTTCGCATGCGTCCCGTCAACTCACGTCCGGTCGGACGGCACACGGGGCTCATGGTGGTACGTAATATTTTGTTGGGACCAACGCACACGGTTGAATAATGTAATCGTTCGAGATTGTAACGTGACAAGTGTGTGTACCAAGTACCAACCTTTAATAAGCTACTGTTTAATTATATCATGAAACGGAATCCCAAGTTTCAGGATTTTCAGTTGATTTTTGAATTTACTTCAATATAAAATGATTTTTTCGATGTTTGAGGCCGATCTGTCTAAAAACCAATATTTTTAATGTTTTCCACGATGCCAAGAGGTTTGAGGTTCCTTACCATTTATTGCATGGCGACTAAACATGAACCCAAGCGGACATATGATTTCCCCCAATGAATTCCTGAAAACTCATTGTTGCATATTTTTCGAATGATATATGAACATTTTATAATTATAACACGGACTGATGTGTCACGTGTTTTCTGCATAAAAATAGTTTGACGCGTCTCGACATGGTGTTTTCGGTGGTGACCGCAGGGGGAGGGGGGGCTCTTTCTGTTTCACTTGTTGCACGAGCCTCTATGTGTGGGATTGTCCGTTTTGAGAGGCACTTACCACCCCAAATTATCAAAATTGTGCATTGAAATGTTTAAAACAAGGCACACCTCTAACGTCATGCATGTGTTTAGGACACATGCACACAGTGGTGGTGGTCCCTCGGACAATAATCCTTCATGTGCTATTAGTGACATGCACATTCGTGGGTCCACGTGGTCTATCACTTTTGAGCCGCACCGGTAGGGGTTTGACAAAGGTGGGTTCAGTTAATCTGCTCTATGTTGCGGTAGATCATGATGAGATTCCACACCAAAGATTGACGTGACGTACTCATGAGTACCTCCTACCGCTCAAAGTTGAGGGGGTGGGCGGGAGGAGACATACATATTGCGCGCAATTTTCTTTAGCGTGGGGACTTTCCAAATTGTGAAGCACACACTGGATCAAAGTCGTGTAGTTGGCATTTTGACATCAAAAAACAAATCCATTCATATGCTTGTGTCACATATAATTGATGGTGGCCCTAAGTGGCTCACTCACATGGTAATCGGTGACGCGTCAATCTATGAGGCCCATGTGTGGTCATCTATATTATATATCGTTTTGACCAATGTGAATCCTTTTCGGTAGTTGGCATTTTGACATCAAAAAACAAATCCATTCATATGCTTGTGTCACATATAATTGATGGTGGCCCTAAGTGGCTCACTCACATGGTAATCGGTGATGCATCAATCTATGAGGCCCATGTGTGGTCATCTATATTATATATCGTTTTGACCAATGTGAATCCTTTTCGGTATGCGTGTTAATTACCATATGCCATGGTCAGACATCGAGACAAATGTTTTTTGGGCGCATATATATATATATATATATATATACCCATGAACCCATCCCACCACCATCTCGAAATGGGGGGTTGGGCCGGGTGAGGAGGCATACATATACTATGGCCCTGTTTGGATACTCTAACTTATATAGCTAGAGGTTGGAGTTAGTTTCAAGCTCATGACTAACCCTAAACTAACTATAGCCAAAGAGGTGTTTGGATGACAGGGTTAGATTGACAATAGATACACTTGATGGAGAGAGAAAAGTGATTTTTCAGTGGGCCCACGAGTACGGTTCATACACATAGCAAAGTCCAAATCATTGATCGGTAAGTGCAGGCTACATATACCTACGTGCATGCACTAGTGGGTTGATACGTTAGTTAGCTTGCATGTACATATATGTGTTGAAGGCCAAGAGTATAACCACGGCGTGCACGTAACGTAGCACTACAAATACACAAATACATAGCTGAATACGTACAACCATGGCGTGCACGTAAGGGAGCATCGTACAAATACACAAATGCATATTGTCATGTGTTTCCTAATAGTGAATGTTAAACAGAAGAAGGCCTTAGCAGAAGCACAGTCCAATGTAGGCGCTCTCATTTGTTCTGAGATCCCAGATTTTTCAGTTTTCTCTTGGGAGCAGTGCCTATTCGATCGGGTCATCAGCTTCTTCTATCTTAACTTGATTTCGAGATTTTTCATACTGCTTGGTGAAAATTCAGCGTGTAGCCATCGGGTCGTCATTCTTACCTATAAAATTGACATATAAATCAAATCGCTAAACTGCACTAATTGTCCTGGTTGTACAGCACTTTTTTTTGCCTCCTTTTCAGCCCAAAAAAAATGTTGCGTCATACTCTAACAGGAAAGAAGTCATTTTCCCGTGAGGCTTTTACTAGGTCCGTTAAACAATCAACACCAGTAACAAATGCTGACCATGCGATAAATGTTCGACACACTTTATAATTTGTGAAACTATCAAAATAATCCCAAATGATATAATACCGAATACATGAATGTCTTGAGTCTTGACACACAAGAAATACAAATGAAACTACAGTAGGTGAAATTATAATTTTTAAGTGATATTTCGCCTCAACACCACTTTCAAAATTAACGCTTTCTCTTGTATGAGGACTCCCCTCCGCAAGTCGACGAATAGTGACCTCCAAGGCGACATTTCTTGCATGTCACCTCTTTTGGTGCCTTTTTCGGGCCATCGAATTCTGGGCACTTAGGAGTGTAATAGCCAGGAAGACCGCATTTCTTACACCTCCTCTGTGCAGATTGAGGAGTTTTGTTGTTTTTGGTGATCCTAATTTGTTCTCCAGTCTGGCTTTGTTGGTTGACCTCTGTTTCTTCAACTGCATCCGTGTCAACATGGAATTCAGTTCGATGATAGACTGGTAAGGCATCACCTCCCTCGGAATCACTTGATGCTACTGCACCAACAAGGTGGCAAGGGCAAGACCTTGTGAAATGGTCTCTAGATCCGCATATCGCACACTTCCTTGTGCTCCTGTTTGATGCGCCCTCAGCCGCTGACTTGAAACGCTTTGTTTTGGGTCTTCCTTTGGCTGATCTCTTTTCTGGTGGTAAACAACTTTCATAACCTTGTGTGTACATGTTCCCCATTTCGTTCTGCAATTCTTCATCTGTTTGTTGATTATCTGTAGATGTGGTCTGATTTTGTTTGAATCCTTGAGTTGTTTCCTGTGTTGGCACTTTGCTTTGTTGAGTTGCATTGCCTTGGTCATTAGAAGCATGTTCCTTTGTAATTTCCGCTGCTATAATCTTTTCAAGATCATTCTTCACTCTATCAAATGCCATTATAGCATGCTGGAAAGTAACCACACCCCTGTCAGCCAATTTTATTATCTCCAATGCCTTGATGTACATTATGTTGTGCCTGAAAGTCTTCGACACCTGGACGCTCGCATCTTTCTGATAATACTTCAGGTGATCTGGCATATTATCTCTAGCATCTTTGGTCCATCTCTTCTGAATGTACCTAGCTGGGATTTGGCGGACGCCAATGTGTACCATTACCTGGAGGAAAGAAAGTTCATTCAGTGATGTGTATGAGATCTGACATGATAACTAAAATAGTTAAACCAAAAATTGTCATACCTTCAATACGTGTCGACAAAGTAGTCCAGAGTGCTCAAACATTCCGCACTCGCATTTGAAAGTGCCGCTCTCCCTGTCAACAATAACATCATAAACAACTTTGCACCAACGCTGCCTCTGTTCTGCACTAACATGCTCCACTGTGATTCTCCCATCCACCTGATTCCCCTTAACAATGAATGGACCGGACTGATACAATTCTAGTAAAAACAGCTTGAACACGCCCCTTGTGTAGATTTTAGCTGCGTGTCTCTCTATTAGAAAGTTTGATCTTATTACCGTCCCACCCTGAAACATGATGTGGGAATGAGAACACTACATATTGCATCATTTGAAAAGCAAATATAGGAAAGATATCAGACACACCTTCTTTGAGTGAGCGATTTCAAAGTCTTCCTCTTCACATCTGTCGGCAAGCATCTTTGTGTACTGTTGAAAAAATATGTTTATTGGTGCCGACCTAGAGACATAACACTTGAGCAGGTTGTTCATGCACTCGCTTCTTTGTGTGCTGCACATTTTTGCACAGAAGTCCCCCTTGAGATAAGGCTTGGCCCATTTGAAACGGCAATCATAAACCTGATGCAAAAATGAGTTTGTTTCAAGTCCGTAATGCGTCATGATCTCCTGTCATTCCTTTTCAAACTCTTCAACTGTCATCATCTCATTTATTAGAATGTTGAAATCATTCCTAAAAGGAGTGCCATTCCGGTACATGCTCCCTACTTTCTCCCTCATCTTTTTTAAAACATGCCATTTGCACCAAACATGTTTAGATGAGTTCATCACGTCAGCAATAGCAAGCTCCATTTGCCTGCTTTGGTCCGAGTCATATATCAAGAGAAATACAAAGCTAGTTAGTTTTCTATCTCATAGATAATACATAACTAAAATATAGAAAATTATTTTTGGCTGGTTATGTATGGTTTACCAGTTAATATTGTTTTGGGCGATTTGTTGTCCATTGCTGATAGGAATGTTTCAAATGCCCACTTGAAGGACTCTACAGTCTCTTCACGCAGAAAAACACAACCAAACAGGCAACATTGATAGTGGTTATTGACTCCGACGAATAGACCAACCGGCATCTCATAAAGGTTGCTCTTATAAGTTGTGTCAAATGTCACGGCGTCTCCGAAGCAACTGTAATCAGCCCTGCTCTTTTGGTGACACCAAAAAAGACCGGACACCCTTCTTTGCTCATCTTTTTTTACTGCGAAAAAGAATCCAGTGCCCTCTGCCTGCATGCTTGTGAATAAAGCTAGTGTCTTGTTGATATCATCTTGACTACATTCTTGAGCTATGGACGCACACATGGATTTGAGAGACCTTTTACGGAATGGGACATCATCGTGTGAACCATGAATGTCAGCCATCACCCCATATACCTTGGTCAGTGAAACATTGTTAGAACGCAAGTGCCTAACAATGTCCTTCATAGATGTGTCGACGTACTTGTGGCACTTCCATAACTTTCTTTCACCGACATTGTCTGCCAACTCATGGTTGTGTTCTAATACCACCTCTCCATAGTACCATCCGTCGTCATCGGTGCGAAGCAACCTAACCATAGCAGGGCAGTTTGTTCTACTAGACCTAGAGTTGAACCATAGATGGCTCCCGCTCCCGCTCCCGCTCCCGCTCCTCCCTCCCACGCTCACCCTCGCCTAGCCAAGAAATCCCATCAGCCGTCCCTCACCGTCAATCTGGGAGACCGATTTGAGCATGCTTGGGATTTCATCCGCTTCCAGCTGCGCTTGGATGAAGCTGATGGCCTAGACTTTCAGAACTCTGTCTGGTCCACCCTTCGCTCGCGCGTCTCTCCGGCAAACAACGATCGTTCCGCCGCCTGCAGGCTCCTAATCCGCTTCCGGCCCTCCTCGCTCCACCTGAATGCGCCGCTCGTGGCCACTCTCCTCCAGTTCCGCCTCGGTGGCATCGCTGCGGAGTTCGCCGTCGAGCGCGTCTCCGACTTCTGCTTCTCCTTCGTCGTCGCCTGAAACAACGTCGCCAACCTCGTCCTCGACTGCTCGCCAATCAACAACGACCACTTCTTCGCCTACATCACCGCCCCGCCATCGCTCGGCGGAGACCGCCCGCTGTCTTGCCTTCCTCACCGTGCCTCCAACCCTGCCAATGCTACCCCGCGCTCGTCCTCAGCTCCGGTCGGGCCGTCAGCATCGAGCTCGCTGCTTCCTCCGCGGTCCCCCGTGGTCGTGCGTGGGGAACCGTCTATGGTGATCGCTGCTGCTGCGCCCTCCTCATCGACTTCCCGGATCAGGCGTCGTCGGACCCCTCAGGTTAGGCAGTTCCTACCCGGTGTAGCGTTCTGTAAATTCATTTACCATGATTACAGATGCCAGGTTACCTCCCCGTTACCACCACCCAAATGCCCAAACAGTGCCACACTCTGGATTGTTGCAGTTTCAGACTCCATTGTCCCATCCCCTACGCTAGTCAACGGCGCCCTTGATCACCGTTTTGCTTCACAAAGTGTGTTTAACTGCCTTAGGGTATCAAACAGTCTCTTCCGGGCACAAGCTTTCTCCCCGTCGGTTCGAAATGAGATCGTTTGCCGCTCGCCGGTCACTCTGCCCAATTTCAAACTGATGCTTTTCTCCTGTCCTGTGCGCGCTCGCGCCGCGGCCGGGCCTGCCGATGCCGCATGCGACGTGATCGCCGCTACACGGGCGGCTCACCTGCCCCCCTCAATCCTCGGACTCTACCGCAAGAACGACCACGCCCATCCTCCCACTGCTGACCACAAGCACGCTGATCCCCAAGCCCATGCCAGTCAAAGTTCGACCAGAATCAACGCCTCGGACTCCCACGATCTGCACATGACCGCTGCTCACACGGACACCCCACGCCACCCACCTGCCCCTCACACCTCCTCCGTCGGCGCTGGAACCGAGGCGCAACTCGACCAGGGGGCACATGCACACGCACCCCTCTCTGCCGACCCGGACGCTCGGCCGGATGGGCCGCTAACAAACATGGGCGCGGTCCACCATGCACGGGTCACTGCGGACGGGACCCAACGCTCCTGCTTTTCGCCCCAGCTCAACGTTCCGATCGCCCATCCCTGCATGACCGACCTGCAGCACACCCCTATTCACCCGTCGCCATCTTCTCACTCTCTCTCCCATGACGCCCTCCACAGCGCCTCGCCCAAGCTCTTGTCTCACTCCATCGGCAGCAAAGCTGCAGCACATACCAACTCCCCGGTTCTCAACTGCTCGCCTACTGCCACGGCAGAGTCAGCTCGTCGCTCATACAGGGACGCGCTGCTGTCCACTCCCCCTGCAGCTCCGTCGCGGCCCTCGACCTATATCATGATCGGAACGCCCCCGCACACTCACACACCTCGCTCACCACCCAGCACCAAACCGTCGGCTCGCTGCTTTCGTTGCCTCGCCACTGACCACCTCGTCGACGCCTGCCGCGATCCGGTCCGGTGCTCTCGCTGTTGGCGCTCCGGCCACCGCTCCTATAGGTGCAAATCCGTTCGTATCCACCCCTTCTTCCCAGCTCTGCCGGCTAATCCGAAGTCTAACCCAGCTTTTCTTCCCAGCGGCGGCATGGCTCACACGACGGGCACCCACACTGCCTCCGGCTCCTCCGCCGACGTCGACGAGGACGGCACACGCCCGTTGTGGTTCGGCTCACACTGCATCTTCGTCGACACTCGCGCTACTCGGACCCTCCCTACGCTCTACGCCGCGCGGAACGCGGCTGCTTCGCCCGATCGACGGGCGCCGACCGTCTCCGCCCCCCCCCCCCCCCCCCCCCCCCCCCCCCCCCCCCTCTTTCTGACTACCCGTGCTGCCCCTACACCCAACCGGGGCCCGCCCACCTTCGCTCCCACTCAAGCCTCTCGCACGCCCACGCACGCTTCGACACCCGCTTACGTGCCACCCCCGCCTGCCGCTGATCTGCCGCTAATAGCTCCGCCACCCTGCCTCCTTCTTGAGGTGGATCACCTTTGTTTTGTCCACCTCAAGTCACCCATGCACAACCCCTTCTCCTTCATAAAAAAAGCCATCGATGCTCGCCGCAACATCCCTAGCGACGGGGTCACGTCTTCTGCCCGTGGAGCTGCCCTCCTCTCCTTCCCGAACCGCGACATCCGTTGGGCGGTCACCGGTCACGGCGACATCGATTTCGAGGGAAACACGCTCTCCTTCGAGCACACCGACAATCGTGCCATGGCCAACTTCGACGATCTCATGGAAATCGAAGCCAACGACTTCCCTCATGAGCTTTGGCACGAGGCCGGCGTCAAGTACTTCTTCGCGCACCTTGGCTCGGTCTGCGCTCTCGACCAGTACTGCGTCGGCGCCGGCGACTTCGTCAGCGTCCGTGCCATGGTCATGGTCACCAGAGGCATGCGCCTGCCGCCGGGCATGATCGTCCTGCTGCCTTGCCGTGAGCTCATCACGGTCTCTCTCTCGCAGCTCGCCTTCCATGCGCACGGGATCGGGCCCGACGACCCGTCCCCCTTCTCCTCGGACGACAGCAGCAGCTCCAGCTCCAACGATAGCCACGCCTCTGCCGTCCGCGAGGCTGTGCTCCGCGACTTCGCCAGCCGTGCCCAGGGGCGGGGTCCGCCCCCCTCTCGCCATGGATCCCTGTGGAGCCGTCGCGGGGATGCTATGGGGAAGAGGCACGCCGTCGACTCTCCCTCCATCATCGCGCTCCAGCCGGGTGGCGCCCTGCCCGCGATCCTGGTCCCTACTCCACCTGCTCGCGTCCTCACTGACGAGCCGACACCTACCCAACGCGCTGCCGACAATCCGGCGACTCCAGTGCTGGCGCCAGTGGTCGGTGCTGGACTGGCCATCGGTCACGGCGACGACGCTACGGCGTCCTCCAACTCTGCGGCCACTCCCTCCATCATCGCGCCACAGACGTGTGGTGCCCTGCCTGCGCTAACCGCGGCTGCCTCCTCCTCGGTGGCCACCATCTCCAACCTCGCGGTCCACGACAACGTCATCCGCAAGAGGGCCGTGCACTCTCAGAGGGTGGTCTCCGCGGCCAAGCTGAGACGCAGCGCGCGCATCGCCGATCGGGAGACACCGTTCTACTCCTCCATGACACAAAAAGCTTCTAGACTCAAGGCCGCTCGCTTCAACCTCCAGGCTGCCTCGGATGCCCTGACTGCGGCGGTTCAGGGCTCCTCTCTCTGCGCCTCTGATGGCGAGGCCTCCGATGCTGACGTTGCCGCCGAAAAACTAGCCCAGATCGCGCTGGTTTGCGGTGCTGACACTGACTAGGCGGACGCTGTCCGCGCTGCCGGTGCACTTCCCTCTCCATGATCGGAGCCGTAGGCACAGCCACGAGAGCTCACCCGGATGTGGGGTGCTGTTATATCAGTTGTATCCTTGCGCCTGCAGCTGCGCCCTTTTCTTTCCCGCCTAGTAGTCCTCATAGGTTTAGTTTAATTCTGGCCATCGATAGGTTAGTCGCTCGATGCGCCCGCTCCTTCACATGTATTTCCTTGCTGCTATGCTCTCTGGCCAGTGGCGGAGCTAGGAAAGAAATGGAGGGTGTGCACACCTAATTTTTTTTTTCTACTTAATCCAAGTGTCATACCTGACATGAAAAGCATGTGCATATGGTCGGCATGTAGTTTTTGCAATATATCTTCTTCGAACACTATCTTGATCATTAAAAGCATACTCCGAAATGAGAGTTCTTTTCCCTGGATCACCTGAAAAGACATGTGCACTTGGCTGTTGGGGTGATGGAGGACTTGGCGTTGCCTCTTCAATTTCAATATCAATCTCAGTGTCTGTATCGGAATGGACTGAAGGACTTGGCGTTGCCTCTGCAATCTTCCTCGCTTTCTCTTCATGTATTCGATTAAGGTCCATAATGGCAGTGGCACCATTCCTCTTCATGATCTGTTCTGCAATTTCATTTCATCAAAATTAATATACATCATTGTCAACTAAATAAGCATCAATTATTGAGCATAGCATTAGCCAATAATTTAGCATATATAAAAAAAAATACAAATAGTTCAATCAAGTCAGACAACATTATAGTTCACCGATGTTTAGCATATACACATCAAATTTAGTATCAACCCATCATCTGCTAGCCATCAAGCCATCAGCTGGGCATCAATTTTTTGGTAAGCAGGATAGCATCAATTTTTTGGAGTGATTGGAAGCTCACCTAACCTAGTTGATTTGTTCAACCGGTGGTTGGGGAAACTGGCGCCTGGTGAGATCCACGGATTTGAGTCCGCGAGGGAGATGCAGATGGAGAGGCGTCCACCCAGAAGATGTAGACGGGACCTCACGCTGACGGCTGACGAGTGACGACGAGGTGGGCGTGGGGAGCGGCGAGCCGGCGAGAGGAGGGGAGCGGCGAGGCACGGGCCGAGCCCGACGGCCGACGGCGAGGGGAAGGCCAGAACCAGTCGCCGGAGCCCGGAGGGGAGAGGCGCTCAGGCGGCGTGGCGGCGTTGCCAGAACGGAGCGACGCGAGGCGAGGGTCTCTCTGACTCTCTCAGTCACTCTCCTGAATCCTGAATCTCACGTGAGATGGACTGGAAAGAGACCTAATCAGCTGGGCCGTGGACTGTCCTTTGGGCCGAATTGCTAAACTAGTAGTACATACTAAAAAAAATCCCAATATTCTGGGTGGGCCACAGCCCACCGTGCCTATACGCTGGCTCCGCCACTGTCTCTGGCTACTGGTGAAATCAGGTTTAAATTATGAATCAATCTCGTTTCTCTATCCTCTCATGGAATGTACGCGGTCTAGGGGACGGTGATAAGTGTAAGGACGTCCTCTCGGAGCTCGTCTTGCAAAAGCCCTCCGTCGCGCTCCTGCAGGAGACTAAACTTGACTCCACTCCGGTCCCAAAGTTAAACTCATTCCTGCCTCGATCGCTAGACCAAGTCGTTTCTATTCCCGCCATCGGCTCTGCTGGCGGTATTCTCTGTGCGACTAACTCTCACCATCTTACCGTCCTAAACCACTCTCACGGAAGATTTTCTACGTCCCTCAACCTCTCTTGTCCAGTCTCCGGCGTCAACCTCACTATCTCTAACATTTATGCTCCGTCTCAACGCCCGTTGAAGGCGGACTTCCTCCAAGAGCTCAGAGACATCGCCCCCCTAAACTCCACACCGTGGCTTCTTATAGGTGACTTCAACCTAATCCGGTTTGCTTGCGAGAAAAATAACAGTAACTTCCACACCTCGGAGGCTGATCTGTTTAACACGGCCATCTCGGATTTACAGCTTATTGAGCTGCCGCTGTTGGATAGATCCTTTACCTGGTCTAACAATCGCCTCACTCCAACCTTAGAACGCCTTGACAGAGCTTTCTTTAACCTCGCTTGGGAAGACCGATTCCCAAACTCAACCATGTCTTCTCTGATGTGTTTCTCCTCCGACCACGTCCCTCTCGTCGTCAACGTCTCCTCGCATATCCCCCGCTCCCGCCTCTTTCGTTTCGAATCCTACTGGGCCCTTCACCCGGCATGCAAGCGTATCGTTGTTCAGGCCTGGCCCGCTACCCAACCACATATCTCTTCGGACCTAGCCCTTGCCACCGCCATTAAACGCACGAGAGCAAACCTAAAAGATTGGTCAAAAACCATCAGACCTGTGCATCAGCGAGAAATTGACTGCAAGCTTATCATCGATAGGATTGACAGGCTTGAGGAAAAGAGAGGCCTCTCCCGTCCCGAAGCCTCCCTCAGGCTGGTAGTCATAAACGCTCTCCAGCGTGCCATCCGTCAGAAGGTTCTCTTCTGGAAGCAAAGGGGGAAAGTTAAAGCCATCATCGATGGAGATGAGAACTCGAAATTCTTTCACGTCTCTGCCTCCCAAAGGTTCCGCAAAAACAACATCGCCATCCTTGAGGATAATGGCGTCGAACACTCCGCCCACGACTCCAAGGCCGCCATCCTCCGCAACTTCTTCCAGCAGCTTCTCGGCACCCCAAAAACGCCGACTTGGCTCTTCGCCCTCCAAGACCTCTACCCAACACAACCACCTCAGCTTCGCCACCTGGACTCCCCCTTCACCAATCAAGAAATCCAAGATGCCTTCCTCCAAATGAACGCTAATGCTAGTCCTGGACCTGACGGCCTTGGGCCGGGTTTCTACCGCAAATTCTGGCACAACATTAAGCATACGATCATCCCTTTCTTCGATGACTTTGCAAACTTGCGTGTTGATGTTGAACGCTTCAACAGAGCTCACATGATCTTGCTTCCCAAAAAAGAATCTGCCAGATCCCCGGACGACTTTCGCCCTATATCCCTTCAAAACTGCACGCCAAAGGCGGTCGCTAAGGTTATTACCAATAGATTAAAACCTCTAATCCCTCTCCTTGTCCACGGAGACCAAACAGGCTTCATCTCCGGCAGATGCATTGCTGAGAACTTCATCTACGCGGCAGACATCCTCAGTGCTTGCCACATCAGGAAGGCTCCCACTATGGTTATCAAGCTGGACTTTCAAAAAGCTTTTGACTCTATTTGCTGGGAATCGCTGCTCCTCCTCCTCCTATCTAGAGGTTTCCTCAACACCACTGTAAATTGGATACGAACTCTCCTTGTCTCTAGCAAGATGGCCGTCCTCCTAAACGGGTCTCCCGGTCCTTGGATTAACTGTAAAGTTGGTCTACGACAGGGCGACCCACTGTCTCCCTACCTATTCCTTATTGTCGCAGACCTTCTCCGGTGATTAATCATCCAGGCTGCCTCACCCGACCAGCTATGCCACCCGATCTACAAGGACAGACCACCCACTGTACTTCAGTATGCTGACGACACCCTAATCATTGCCCATGCCACCCCCCAGGCTGCGACCACGCTCAAAGACATCTTGGACAAGTTTGCCCTCGCTACCGGCCTTTCTATCAACTTCCGCAAAACTACCTTCGTGCCCATCAACTCGGACACTTCAACTAGCCTTGCTATCGCTCAAACTTTCGGCTGTGACCTTGCATCCTTCCCCCAGATTTACCTGGGGCTACCTCTCTCCCACATTCGCCTGCCCTCCTCGGCTTTCGAACCAATCATTCAACGCTTCCTTAAGTACCTCTCTGGGTGGGCGGCAAAACTTCTCTCACGAGGAGCTAGGCTTACCCTCATTTCCTCCACTCTATACGCCCTCGCCACCCACTTTCTCTTTGTCTTCAGGCTGCCCAAGAAGATCTTAAAAAGATTGGACGCTATCCGTAGATCCTTCTTCTGGGCGGCGGATGAATTTTGCTCTGGCGCAAAATGCCTTATCGCCTGGAAAAATGTGTGCACTCCCAAGCCGGCCGGCGGGTTAGGCATCAAGAACCTGGCGCTTCAAAACAATTGCCTCCTCATGAAATTCGCCTTCAAACTTCTTCAAAAACCAGACTTGCCTTGGGTAAATTGGTTCTTTCAACACTACTCTCTAGACTTCACGCTTAAGCCCGTTCACCCGCACTACCTCTGGCGAATCGTTCAACAACAGTTATGCCCCCTTCGTAAAATCTCCTTTGTCCTCTCTAATAATGGCACCTCCACCTTCTTCTGGCTCGACGCTTGGCTGCTGCCAACTCCGCTCGCAGAAAACTACCCCCACCTCTTCTGTCACTCCACCTCACCCTCTGTCCTGGTATCTCATGTCATGCATAATGGTTTACTCGCTACTCTTCGGAACCGCCTAACCTCTGTGGCTTCTACCGAGCTTGCATCTGTTTTGTCTTTGTTGCAGGATGTCACCATAAGCGATACGCCAGACGACAGGTTCCTCACCCACGGCTCCGAGTTCTCCGCGAGGTGTGCCTACTCCTTGCTTTCATCCGACCATGAGCTTGATCTCAACGCTGGGTACATCTGGGGCTCCAAGGCACCGATCAAGGTTAAGATCTTCGGGTGGCTCCTCTGCCGAGATAGGCTAAGCACGATGGCGAACTTACATCGCAAGACCATCACATCTGTGATGTCTTGCCCTCGCTGCGACTCTTCGTCTGAGGACGCGACGCACCTCTCCCTCCTCTGCCCATGGGCGGCCCAGGTCTGGTTTCTCCTGGGACTTCAGGCCCCTCACTCCATCATCGGTATCTGGGACACTCCTACTCCGGCTGGCCTCGACATCAACATTTGGCCTACTGTCGCCCTCTCCATCCTCTGGAAGCTATGGGACTCCAGGAACGCTCGGGTTTTCCGTAATGAGACGCACTCCCCCCTACACACTCTCCGAAATATTGTCGTAGATTTCACGCTTTGGGCCTTCAGATTTAAGGACCACGCTAGTAGGGAGGCTGCCATGTCATGGCGCCTATACCTCTCCTCTCGCTGTAATCTGTAATGTAACAACTGGCCCTCGGGCGCCTTTTGAGTAATATATTCAGGTGGGGACCCTCTCCCCCCCGGTGATTGTTCAAATTTTTTTTTTGTGAGTTCCCTAAATGCAAAACACAGAGTCAGAACAATGAATATTATTATTGCCTAATCATACGCGCTTACTGTACTTCCTTACCTCGCATGAGCACAAAAGGTCCTGCTTTGTCTTGAATCTATGCTTGTTGATATACTTATTGCCATGCTTGATACCAAAACCAATTTCCCAAGAATATGCACTGAAAAATTCAAATGCATCCTTCTCTGAGTCGAATTCCATCCCTCTAAATGGCTGAAAAACAACTTCCTGCTCAATCTTCCCAGCATTTCCAAGTGCTATCTCCATCTGACTGCATCTGTCTGAACATGGTTTCCTGAACGGAGCGCCCTGTCGATTCCTGGATGCGTAAACATATGAGATGATTATTAATGGTTACATGACCCAGCACACTAAGGCGACTAGGAATCTTAGAATTCACAATTACCGTTCTTTTCTTGTCCGATCTTCAACGTTTACATCGTCAAGATTGTGTTCATCTAAATTAGGAGCATCCTCAACCTTGCCTTCTCCTTGGACTGTGTCGCCTTGTAATACGTGCGCTTGAGCCTTGTTTTCGTCTTTTTTCCATAGATGTAAAAAAGAAAACATACAAGGCTGAGCAATCTAGGTTATATTTAACGCTACATACGCATATCTTGGAAGAAAAATAACAAATCCACGCATCAGAATAAACTAGAAAAATACTATTCAGGCGATGGGAGAAACAACAGCCTCGTAATCAATCCCAAACAACCTATACTGAAGCTCATGCGGCGCATCTTGCTTTTTTCTAGATCTATCAGAATAAAAAAATGAGATCTGTATAAGATTGACATGGAATACCTGAATCCAGACCAACGGAGCCCCCTCCATCACCGGACTGATTCATTTAGTTCGCCGGAGAAAAACTCGCTCCTTTGGAAAGAGAAGAACTGCGGCCGTAGCTAGGGTTTGAGGGTTTGTGGATCGATATGACAAGATGCGAGGCAGGGGCTTGCTGTATATGGAGTACTTTTGACTGTCCGTGACTAGCTCTTTTGACAAGCAGCGAGCCCCGTTTTGTATGGAAAGACAGAAAATGCAAGGCCATGGTCGAGGAGAGATGTACATCTGCGTGGAAAGACGGCTTGCAGGCTGATTCAGTGCATGCATGCTAGCTGGAAACACATAGTAGAAAATAGTCACGGGCCTCTACTCTAGTTTCTCAGTGTCCTAGCCTTGTACTGTATTTCGGTACAGTGTTTTACAGAGGCTTGCTATAGTATGTTTCAGAGTGTGCAGAAGAACACTAGGTACGCACGCTAGGATTTATGTCTATTCTTCCACAAGGTCAAAAACATTTGACCGCTTTTGATAAGCGACCATTTAATTGTGTGATGTAAAATGCTTCTTTATCTCTCATCGAGGTTGTTTTTACGTACATTGTTACATTCCAAGTTTACGAGGTAGCTGAGAGAGAGAGCACAGGCGAAACTCGTTACAACGCCACACTACACCCTATAACACCTAACCTCCACAACAACGCCCTCAGGGGGAAGATCGACACTAAGTGCCGCCGTTGCCGAGTCCACAACGGACAAAAGTTTACACCTGGAACCGAGACACGGAGAGAAGCACCATGACGATGACTTCAAGAAGATAACGACGCACGCGAGCGTCATCATAGACGACAAAGCGTAGAGCTTTCGCTCGATAGTTCCATCGAGGTCTTCAGGACAAGCGCGGCAATGTCAGAACCCCATGTTTGGATCAGGGCGTCACCATTGTCGGAGAGGGGAAAGCCATCACCATCGCATGGTGCCGAGAGCCAAGCATGCAGACCGCCATTTGAGGTCGCCGCCGTAGAATCCATGTCCGAGACACCACAAACTGCCTAGATCATAGTGCATCTACCACAATAGGAGTAAAAAGCATCTCCTTTCACTCCTAGCCCCCATAAAAAATGGAGTCCGGGTCTACGCCTCCATGGTAGGAGGTGCCCACGCCCGCATTTCCAGCAAGACACAACTCCGTCTACTGACTGTCGTCGCCGAGCATGCTCGTACGACACCATGTCCAATTTCTTTGTGTCCAATTAAAAGAATGCACACGTACGATTGTGTAAGGATTGGTCAATCAAAACTGAATTTTCCCGTGTCATTACAAAGATACAACGATATAAGAACACCATGAGGGGTGTGACTTGTATGTTTTCAATTACAATTATCCGTTTATTTTTGTTGTTTCTCTTAAGTGAGCTTAACCACGTCAAGTGTCGGCGACTAGACACACCCAAGAGAGGGGAGAGAAGAGAGATCAGTCGGGGGCGCTGGCAGAAACAGGGTGGTGCTTCGCTGGGTACAACGCTCATGGTATAAAAAGGTGTATGGTCCAACTAAAGAGTGCATACATATGAGTGTGTAAGGTTCGGGCAACGAAAAATTGATGTTCCAGTGTCATTACAATGAAATGGTGATACCCGGAAACCATGAGGGGTAGGACTTGCATATTTTCAATTACAATTGTCCGTTCATTATTATGTTTTCTTCTTAAGTCGCCTTAGTCACATCAAGTTTTGACGCCTAGACACATACACACGCAACAGAGAGAGAGAGAGAGAGAGAGAGAGAGAGAGAGAGAGAGAGAGAGAGAGAGAGAGAGAGAGAGACTTGGATGTTTACAATACTAGAACAACATGAGGGGTGGGACTTGCATGTTTTTAGTTACAATTGCCCGTTCATTATTGTTGTTTGCTCTCATGTGAGCTTAACCACGTCAAGTCTTGGTGTCTAGACATACACAAAAGAACAGAGTGAGCAATCCGTCGGGACGGCCGATGGAAACAGGGTGGTCGTTCTGATGGTTACAAAATCATGGTATAAAAAGGTGTCCGGTCCAATTAGAAGAGTGCGCTCATACGATTGTGTAAGGTTTGGTCAATGGAAAATGAAGGTTCCCATATCATTACGCCGATACGGCGATACCAGAACACCATGAAGGGTGTGGCTTGCATGTTTTAAATTACAATTGTCCGTCCATTATTGTTTTCCCTTTTAAGTGAGCTTAACCAAGTCAAGTGTTCCGATGGGTGGTGCTTCGATGGGTACACCGCTCATGGTATAAAAAGGTGGCTGATCCAATTAAAAGAGTGCACACATACAATTGTGTAAGGTTTGATCAATGGAAAATAAAGGTTCCCGTATCTTTATAACGATACGACGATACCAGGACAACATGAGCAGTGTGGCTTGCATGTTTTCAATTATAATTGTCCATTCATTGTTGATATTTCCTCTTAAGTGAGTTTAACCATGTCAAGTATTGATGCCTAGACACACACAAAGGTAGACAGAGAGAGAGAGACGACGATGAAAACGGGGTGGTGCTTCGATAGGTACAATGCTCATTGTATAAAAAAGTGCCCGGTCCAATTAAAAGAGTTCTCTCATACGATTATGTAAGGTTTGGTCAATGGAAAATGAAGGTTCCCATGTATTTTTGACGATACATCAATACCAGAACAACATGAGGGGTGTGAATTGCATGTTTTCAATTATAATTGTCTGTTCATTGTCGTTGGTTCCTCTTAAGTGAGTTTAACAACATCAAGTGTTGGCGCCTATACACACACAAAGTTTGATAGAGAGAGAGAGGTCTGGAGCGTCGGCGGAAACAGTGTAGTGCTTCGATGGGTACAATGCTCATGGTATAAAAAGGTGACCAGTCTAATTTAAAGAATGCACACATACAAATGTGTAAGGTTTGTACAATCGAAAATGAAGGTTCCCGAGTCATTATGAAGATACGACGATACAAGAACACCACAAGGGGTGTGACTTGCGTGTTTTAAATTACAGTTGTCTGTTCATTCTTGTTTTTCCCCTTAAGTGAGATTAACCACGTCAAGTGTTGGTGCCTACACACACAAAAGAGAGAGAGAGAGAGAGAGAGAGAGAGAGAGGTCGGAAGTGCCAGCGGAAACAGGCTGGTGCTCCGATGGGTACACCGCTCATGGTATAAAAAGGTGTCCGGTCTAGTTAAAAGAGTGCACCCATATAATTATGTAAGGTTTGATCAATGAGAAATGAAGATTCCCGTGTCTTTATGACGATACGACGATACCATAACAACATGAGCAGTGTGACTTACATGTTTTCAATTATAATTGTCCATTCATTGTTGTTGTTTCCTCTTAATTAACATTAACCCTGTCAAGTATTGGCATCTAGACACACACAAAGGTAGAGAGAGAGAGAGACGGTGAAAACAGTGCGATGCTCCAATGGGTACAATGCTCACGGTACAAAATGATGATTGGTCTAATTTAACTAGTGCACACATATGAATGTGTAACGTTTATGCAATCGCAAAAGAAGGTTCCCATGTCAGGATGATGATACGACGATACAACTACACCATCAGCGGTGTGATTTGCATGTTTTTAATTATAAGTGTCCATTCATTATTGTTGTTTACTCTTAAGTGAGCTTAACCATGTCAAGTTTTGGCGCCTAGATACCAGAACACCATGAAGGGTGTGACTTGCATGTTTTCAATTGCAATTGTCTGTCCATTATTGTTTTCCCTCTTAAGTGAGCCTAACCAAGTCAAGTGTTAGCACCTAGACACACACAAGAGAGAGGGAGAGAGCGCCTATGGAAACGTGGTAGTGCTCTGATGGGTACAACGATCATGGTATAAAAGGGTACACGGTCCAATTAAAAGAGTGCACTCATGCGATTGTGTAAGGTTTGGTCAATGAAAAATGAAGGTTCCCGTATCATTACGGCGATACCAGAACACCATGAAGGGTGTGACTTTCATGTTTTCAATTACAATTGTCCATCCATTATGGTTTTTTCCTCTTAAGTGAGATTAACCACGTCAAGTGTTGGCGCCAAGACACGCACAGGGAGAGAGAGAGAGAGAGAGAGAGAGAGAGAGAGAGAGAGAGAGAGAGAGAGAGAGAGAGAGAGAGAGAGAGAGAGAGAGAGAGGAAGTGCCAGCGGAAACAGGGTGGTGCTCCGATGGGTACAACGCTCATGGTATATAAAGGTGCCCGATCCAATTAAAATAGTGCACACATACAATTGTGTAAGGTTTGGTCAATGAAAAACAAAGGTTCCCGTGTCTTTATGACGATACGACGATACCAGAATAACATGAGTGGTGTGACTTGCATGTTTTCAATTATAATTGTCCATTAATTGTTGTTGTTTCCTCTTAAGTGAGTTCAACCACGTCAAGTATTGGCGCCTAGACACACACAAAGGTAGATGGAGAGAGAGAGACGACGATGTAAACGGGGTGGTGCTCCGATGGGTACAATGCTCATGGTATACAAATGTGCCCGGTCCAATTAAAATAGTGCTCTCATACGATTGTGTAAGGTTTGGTTAATGAAAAATGAAGGTCCCCATATCTTTTTGACGATACATCAATACCAGAACAACATGAGTGGTGTGAATTGCATGTTTGCAATTATTATTATCTCTTCATTGTTGTTGGTTCCTCTTAAGTGAGTTTAATCACGTCAAGTGTTGGTGCCTAGACACACACAAAGTTGGATAGATAGATAGAGAGTGGTCTGGAGCGCCGGCGGAAATAGTGTAGTGCTCCGATGGTTACAATGCTCATGGTATAAAAAGGTGACCAGTGTAATTTAAAGACTGCACACATACAAATGTGTAAGGTTGTGCAATCGAAAATGAAGGTTCATGTGTCATTATGACGATATGGCGATACAAGAAAACCATCAGGGGTGTGACCTACGTGTTTTAAATTACAATTGTCCGCTCATTCTTGTGTTTTCCTCTTAAGTGACATTAACCACGTCGATTGTTGGAGCCTAGACACACACACACACACACACACAAGAGAGAGAGAGAGAGAGAGAGAGAGAGAGAGAGAGAGAGAGGGGTCAGAAGTGCCGGTGGAAACATGGTGGTTCTCCGATGGGTACAACGCTGATGCTATAAAAAAGGTGCCCGGTCTAGTTAAAAGAGTGCACACCTATATTTATATAAGGTTTGGTCAATGGGAAATGAAGGTTCTCGTATCTTTATGATGATACAACAATACCAGAACAACATGAGTAGTGTGACTTACATGTTTTCAACGATATCAGAACAAAAGAGTGATAATAACACAATAGGTATAGATTATGCTTCCAGTTGTATGGAATTCGACATGATGAAGTGTAGGTGCCGAAGGCGAGACCAGTCAAAGGCTACCATTGTACAATTTAGAGGTGGGAGGCAACAATTCGCTAGAGCTACAGTGCAAAAATGAACTGCCATACTGGACAACTTTCCTCCTCCTTTTTGCACTACTGTCATCCTATACTTCGAAACACTATGTGTCTGCTCTTTCCCTTTTTTCGTTTTATCAATTACCCATTTAATGCATGCAGTGAGAGAGAGAATATCCTCTAAAAGCATCTACAGCTGAATCTCTTAAACCAGTCTCAAATGCTCAGTCAGGCCGCCCGGTCACTGTCCTATCATAAAAAAGCGATCCAACCGGGCTTTTGAAGCGAGCCTCAAACGTCCGGGTTGACCGGCACCCCTCATATCCAACCCAAATATGGGGCGGATATGTGGACGCCCGGGCGCGTCCGCCACGTCAACCCGGCCCACGCTGGTCCACCTGACCCCACATATATTTCTCCCCATCCGCTCGTCGGACCAAACCATTGCCACTTCATTCCCCTCCCCTCCACTCCCCTCCGTCACCCGAGCCCACCTCCAGCCTTCTCCGGCCTGGCGGGCAGTGGATCCGAATACTTCACCTCCAGATCTGTCGACCCCGAGTTCATCCCATGCGACCCCGAGGAGGAGATGGTTGTCTGGCTTGCACTCCGCCGCTCCCGGGAGGTGGCCGCCGGACGTCAGCGCTCGGACTCCTTCGGTTGGGAATCCATCACGTCCGCACAACCGGTGCATGGATCCACCGTCGCTGCCTCACCGGAGGCGGTGTGGTCCGTCTGGCGTCCGAATGCAGTGGCGGACGCAGAACCCCTCCGTTGGTGCGCCGAGCTAGAGGACACACCATGGGCGTCCTTGGACACATACATGGCTTGGCGTGCCCCGCCGTGCGAGGCAGCGGGTGGGGGAGGCGGCGAAAGCCCTCGCGACGGTGGATGTAGACGAGGCGGAGTTGCACTCTTCGGCTCCCCGTATGGTGAACAGTGTGGGCGCCGCAATCGCGTCGTGGTGGGTGTCCGCTCCTTACAGGAGGGATCCGTCCATTGATTTCACGTCGACCAGCACTGTCCGCTTTGCGGGCTCCGACGAGGAAGAGTAGTGCATGGGAAATGGCGGGATGATGATACGACGATACAACTACACCATCAGCGGTGTGATTTGCATGTTTTTAATTATAAGTGTCCATTCATTATTGTTGTTTACTCTTAAGTGAGCTTAACCATGTCAAATTTTGGCGCCTAGATACCAGAACACCATGAAGGGTGTGACTTGCATGTTTTCAATTGCAATTGTCTGTCCATTATTGTTTTCCCTCTTAAGTGAACCTAACCAAGTCAAGTGTTAGCACCTAGACACACACAAGAGAGAGGGAGAGAGCGCCTATGGAAACGTGGTAGTGCTCTGATGGGTACAACGATCATGGTATAAAAGGGTACACGGTCCAATTAAAAGAGTGCACTCATGCGATTGTGTAAGGTTTGGTCAATGAAAAATGAAGGTTCCCGTATCATTACGGCGATACCAGAACACCATGAAGGGTGTGACTTTCATGTTTTCAATTACAATTGTCCATCCATTATGGTTTTTTCCTCTTAAGTGAGATTAACCACGTCAAGTGTTGGCGCCAAGACACGCACAGGGAGAGAGAGAGAGAGAGAGAGAGAGAGAGGAAGTGCCAGCGGAAACAGGGTGGTGCTCCGATGGGTACAACGCTCATGGTATATAAAGGTGCCCGATCCAATTAAAATAGTGCACACATACAATTGTGTAAGGTTTGGTCAATGAAAAACAAAGGTTCCCGTGTCTTTATGACGATACGACGATACCAGAATAACATGAGTGGTGTGACTTGCATGTTTTCAATTATAATTGTCCATTAATTGTTGTTGTTTCTTCTTAAGTGAGTTCAACCACGTCAAGTATTGGCGCCTAGACACACACAAAGGTAGATGGAGAGAGAGAGACGACGATGTAAACGGGGTGGTGCTCCGATGGGTACAATGCTCATGGTATACAAATGTGCCCGGTCCAATTAAAATAGTGCTCTCATACGATTGTGTAAGGTTTGGTTAATGAAAAATGAAGGTCCCCATATCTTTTTGACGATACATCAATACCAGAACAACATGAGTGGTGTGAATTGCATGTTTGCAATTATTATTATCTCTTCATTGTTGTTGGTTCCTCTTAAGTGAGTTTAATCACGTCAAGTGTTGGTGCCTAGACACACACAAAGTTGGATAGATAGATAGAGAGTGGTCTGGAGCGCCGGCGGAAATAGTGTAGTGCTCCGATGGTTACAATGCTCATGGTATAAAAAGGTGACCAGTGTAATTTAAAGACTGCACACATACAAATGTGTAAGGTTGTGCAATCGAAAATGAAGGTTCATGTGTCATTATGACGATATGGCGATACAAGAAAACCATCAGGGGTGTGACCTACGTGTTTTAAATTACAATTGTCCGCTCATTCTTGTGTTTTCCTCTTAAGTGACATTAACCACGTCGATTGTTGGAGCCTAGACACACACACACACACACACACACACAAGAGAGAGAGAGAGAGAGAGAGAGAGAGAGAGAGAGAGGGGTCAGAAGTGCCGGTGGAAACATGGTGGTTCTCCGATGGGTACAACGCTGATGCTATAAAAAAGGTGCCCGGTCTAGTTAAAAGAGTGCACACCTATATTTATATAAGGTTTGGTCAATGGGAAATGAAGGTTCTCGTATCTTTATGATGATACAACAATACCAGAACAACATGAGTAGTGTGACTTACATGTTTTCAACGATATCAGAACAAAAGAGTGATAATAACACAATAGGTATAGATTATGCTTCCAGTTGTATGGAATTCGACATGATGAAGTGTAGGTGCCGAAGGCGAGACCAGTCAAAGGCTACCATTGTACAATTTAGAGGTGGGAGGCAACAATTCGCTAGAGCTACAGTGCAAAAATGAACTGCCATACTGGACAACTTTCCTCCTCCTTTTTGCACTACTGTCATCCTATACTTCGAAACACTATGTGTCTGCTCTTTCCCTTTTTTCGTTTTATCAATTACCCATTTAATGCATGCAGTGAGAGAGAGAATATCCTCTAAAAGCATCTACAGCTGAATCTCTTAAACCAGTCTCAAATGCTCAGTCAGGCCGCCCGGTCACTGTCCTATCATAAAAAAGCGATCCAACCGGGCTTTTGAAGCGAGCCTCAAACGTCCGGGTTGACCGGCACCCCTCATATCCAACCCAAATATGGGGCGGATATGTGGACGCCCGGGCGCGTCCGCCACGTCAACCCGGCCCACGCTGGTCCACCTGACCCCACATATATTTCTCCCCATCCGCTCGTCGGACCAAACCATTGCCACTTCATTCCCCTCCCCTCCACTCCCCTCCGTCACCCGAGCCCACCTCCAGCCTTCTCCGGCCTGGCGGGCAGTGGATCCGAATACTTCACCTCCAGATCTGTCGACCCCGAGTTCATCCCATGCGACCCCGAGGAGGAGATGGTTGTCTGGCTTGCACTCCGCCGCTCCCGGGAGGTGGCCGCCGGACGTCAGCGCTCGGACTCCTTCGGTTGGGAATCCATCACGTCCGCACAACCGGTGCATGGATCCACCGTCGCTGCCTCACCGGAGGCGGTGTGGTCCGTCTGGCGTCCGAATGCAGTGGCGGACGCAGAACCCCTCCGTTGGTGCGCCGAGCTAGAGGACACACCATGGGCGTCCTTGGACACATACATGGCTTGGCGTGCCCCGCCGTGCGAGGCAGCGGGTGGGGGAGGCGGCGAAAGCCCTCGCGACGGTGGATGTAGACGAGGCGGAGTTGCACTCTTCGGCTCCCCGTATGGTGAACAGTGTGGGCGCCGCAATCGCGTCGTGGTGGGTGTCCGCTCCTTACAGGAGGGATCCGTCCATTGATTTCACGTCGACCAGCACTGTCCGCTTTGCGGGCTCCGACGAGGAAGAGTAGTGCATGGGAAATGGCGGGATGATGATACGACGATACAACTACACCATCAGCGGTGTGATTTGCATGTTTTTAATTATAAGTGTCCATTCATTATTGTTGTTTACTCTTAAGTGAGCTTAACCATGTCAAATTTTGGCGCCTAGATACCAGAACACCATGAAGGGTGTGACTTGCATGTTTTCAATTGCAATTGTCTGTCCATTATTGTTTTCCCTCTTAAGTGAACCTAACCAAGTCAAGTGTTAGCACCTAGACACACACAAGAGAGAGGGAGAGAGCGCCTATGGAAACGTGGTAGTGCTCTGATGGGTACAACGATCATGGTATAAAAGGGTACACGGTCCAATTAAAAGAGTGCACTCATGCGATTGTGTAAGGTTTGGTCAATGAAAAATGAAGGTTCCCGTATCATTACGGCGATACCAGAACACCATGAAGGGTGTGACTTTCATGTTTTCAATTACAATTGTTCATCCATTATGGTTTTTTCCTCTTAAGTGAGATTAACCACGTCAAGTGTTGGCGCCAAGACACGCACAGGGAGAGAGAGAGAGAGAGAGAGAGAGAGAGGAAGTGCCAGCGGAAACAGGGTGGTGCTCCGATGGGTACAACGCTCATGGTATATAAAGGTGCCCGATCCAATTAAAATAGTGCACACATACAATTGTGTAAGGTTTGGTCAATGAAAAACAAAGGTTCCCGTGTCTTTATGACGATACGACGATACCAGAATAACATGAGTGGTGTGACTTGCATGTTTTCAATTATAATTGTCCATTAATTGTTGTTGTTTCCTCTTAAGTGAGTTCAACCACGTCAAGTATTGGCGCCTAGACACACACAAAGGTAGATGGAGAGAGAGAGACGACGATGTAAACGGGGTGGTGCTCCGATGGGTACAATGCTCATGGTATACAAATGTGCCCGGTCCAATTAAAATAGTGCTCTCATACGATTGTGTAAGGTTTGGTTAATGAAAAATGAAGGTCCCCATATCTTTTTGACGATACATCAATACCAGAACAACATGAGTGGTGTGAATTGCATGTTTGCAATTATTATTATCTCTTCATTGTTGTTGGTTCCTCTTAAGTGAGTTTAATCACGTCAAGTGTTGGTGCCTAGACACACACAAAGTTGGATAGATAGATAGAGAGTGGTCTGGAGCGCCGGCGGAAATAGTGTAGTGCTCCGATGGTTACAATGCTCATGGTATAAAAAGGTGACCAGTGTAATTTAAAGACTGCACACATACAAATGTGTAAGGTTGTGCAATCGAAAATGAAGGTTCATGTGTCATTATGACGATATGGCGATACAAGAAAACCATCAGGGGTGTGACCTACGTGTTTTAAATTACAATTGTCCGCTCATTCTTGTGTTTTCCTCTTAAGTGACATTAACCACGTCGATTGTTGGAGCCTAGACACACACACACACACACACACACACACAAGAGAGAGAGAGAGAGAGAGAGAGAGAGGGGTCAGAAGTGCCGGTGGAAACATGGTGGTTCTCCGATGGGTACAACGCTGATGCTATAAAAAAGGTGCCCGGTCTAGTTAAAAGAGTGCACACCTATATTTATATATGGTTTGGTCAATGGGAAACGAAGGTTCTCGTATCTTTATGATGATACAACAATACCAGAACAACATGAGTAGTGTGACTTACATGTTTTCAACGATATCAGAACAAAAGAGTGATAATAACACAATAGGTATAGATTATGCTTCCAGTTGTATGGAATTCGACATGATGAAGTGTAGGTGCCGAAGGTGAGACCAGTCAAAGGCTACCATTGTACAATTTAGAGGTGGGAGGCAACAATTCGCTAGAGCTACAGTGCAAAAATGAACTGCCATACTGGACAACTTTCCTCCTCCTTTTTGCACTACTGTCATCCTATACTTCGAAACACTACGTGTCTGCTCTTTCCCTTTTTTCGTTTTATCAATTACCCATTTAATGCATGCAGTGAGAGAGAGAATATCCTCTAAAAGCATCTACAGCTGAATCTCTTAAACCAGTCTCAAATGCTCAGTCAGGCCGCCCGGTCACTGTCCTATCATAAAAAAGCGATCCAACCGGGCTTTTCAAGCGAGCCTCAAACGTCCGGGTTGACCGGCACCCCTCATATCCAACCCAAATATGGGGCGGATATGTGGACGCCCGGGCGCGTCCGCCACGTCAACCCGGCCCACGCTGGTCCACCTGACCCCACATATATTTCTCCCCATCCGCTCGTCGGACCAAACCATTGCCACTTCATTCCCCTCCCCTCCACTCCCCTCCGTCACCCGAGCCCACCTCCAGCCTTCTCCGGCCTGGCGGGCAGTGGATCCGAATACTTCACCTCCAGATCTGTCGACCCCGAGTTCATCCCATGCGACCCCGAGGAGGAGATGGTTGTCTGGCTTGCACTCCGCCGCTCCCGGGAGGTGGCCGCCGGACGTCAGCGCTCGGACTCCTTCGGTTGGGAATCCATCACGTCCGCACAACCGGTGCATGGATCCACCGTCGCTGCCTCACCGGAGGCGGTGTGGTCCGTCTGGCGTCCGAATGCAGTGGCGGACGCAGAACCCCTCCGTTGGTGCGCCGAGCTAGAGGACACACCATGGGCGTCCTTGGACACATACATGGCTTGGCGTGCCCCGCCGTGCGAGGCAGCGGGTGGGGGAGGCGGCGAAAGCCCTCGCGACGGTGGATGTAGACGAGGCGGAGTTGCACTCTTCGGCTCCCCGTATGGTGAACAGTGTGGGCGCCGCAATCGCGTCGTGGTGGGTGTCCGCTCCTTACAGGAGGGATCCGTCCATTGATTTCACGTCGACCAGCACTGTCCGCTTTGCGGGCTCCGACGAGGAAGAGTAGTGCATGGGAAATGGCGGGAGCCCGACTCCCGTGAGCCGGCTAGTGTCTCATGTTTTACTCTACCTCGCCGGCGACCGGACCAACACTACCAGGGGCGCAACCAGCTGCCGGACATGGGCACGGCGGAGCCGAACGAGCTTCGCTTACTATTAGATTTACGTTGCATGTAATTGTATGAATTTGAAATTTTAATTTATGGTATCCGGTTATATAATACATTATTTAAGGTTTAACAAGTCACTGTCCGGGCTATTAAAAAAAAAGCCTTATGCTTCATCGACTGGGCGGGAGGTGCGTGGAGATGGCAGGAAAGAATGTGCAAATACCATTGTGCAATGATGGACTCGTGAAGGGGTTGAAGCTCCGAGTATTTGCGTAAAATCGGGATACTAGGCTGGATTGCGGCAGTGCTAGGAGACAGCTAGTACAACACTAGCTTTTGACTTGGTTTGCCGCAGACTTGATGGGTACAGAATTCGGCATGTCTGACGGGAACCCATTTGAAAAAAGTTTGAGCGTGTGGAGGCCATATAGTAGCCGTGGGAAACAGGATACAACCAATGCACAGCTAACAAAACGTGGGCAAATTATTACTCATAAGACGATGGATGTAAAATCACGTATAATGTGCATGCAACATGGCACTCTAAGCTATGAAAAGCTGGATCTAAAACCATACTTTTTTGCTGGATCTAAAACCATAGTTGACATCTCTAAAATTGTAAACGCAAGAACATGCAATAAAAACACAAAATAGTAATCTGTCGTGAACACCATAATTCATTTTCATATATGAGATGATCCAATCTTCTCATTACTCACTCTCATGTGATTTTAGTACTATTTATATTTCAAGAAAAACGACTTTGGTCAAACTATCTAAGTGTTAAATGAGTAAAACTTTGTGCAGGCAACATGAGTGGGTGAAGGATGCCACTTTGAAATTCAATGCCGGACAACAAACCGTGACAGGGTTTTTAGATGGACAGTACGACATGCATGTTCCTATGTTTGCATATAACAAAAAAAAAGGATACGACAAGGCTGCATTCTCACCGCTAGTGCCATCAGATTAAATACACAATGGTATTTGTCTGCACCCAAAGAAAAACACATTTCCAAAAACGTATGGACTGCCATACTGGCCAATAGGGAGATGGATGCAGAATATGAATGGAACCTTTCTTGCTAATCGGTGCCTTCCTGACAGGAATCTTGTAGGCCTGTGAGTCTAGAGTGATTGTAGGTTATGGACCACCAGACTATAAGAGGAAATTCTATTGAACCGTGAAAAATCAACAAATTCAAGCAAGGAAAGGGTGAGAGAACCATGTGACCAGATCTCCACGCGTCTACAACGGCTGAGATTGGAGTGATCACAATGAAACAACATACGTAGACTTTTGTCTATATATATACATGAACTTTTTTAATACATGAACTTTTTTAGAAAAACTCATGAACGTATTTTTATTTCCCGGACATTTATTAGAAAATTTGCTAATATTTTTTAAAAAACGCAAAAAAAATATGAAGCCACAAACATTTATGAATTATTAAATATTATTTCAAAATTCTCATTTTTTTTAGTTTTAGAAAAAAAAATTAAACTCTAAAATTATTTAAAGTAGAAAAAAACAACGACGGAAAAGAAAAACCAAATATTGAAAATTGGTCACCCTTATATGGGCCGGCCCAGGCGAGCTGTGTCTTTTTAGCGCGCAAGGCGCAGTATAGGAGATTCTTACATGGGTCGGCCCAGTCCGGATTTTTCTGTGTGGAACGTTTTTTATAACTTATAGGTGGCATTGGTGGGTAATATTTTGCAATTTCAGGGGCAATTTCCATGACGTACGGGCAGAAGCACTCAGTATTTTAATAGTAGGTATATATATATATATATATATATATATATATATATATATATATATATATATTATACGTAGTTCATATATGCATCGACATTTCAATTCTAAGAAAAAATCAAACGCATCGTACACACTGAATCACTCCTATCGGCTCGAACTGTGGCGTGCGTGGGGCTATATATGCATGGGTCATTAATCTCAGTACGGGGCCATTTTGGTCCGGGAGACACACATGTGGCAGCGAAAGTTGTGCGTTTGGTATTTGAAAACATCGCACAACGCTTTCATACATTGTGCCCGGGGCCATGCATGTGCGTTGGTGTTGTCTACAGACACTCCCTCGCGTGGTTATGGACGACATGCCAAATCTGTGGACCCGTGGGGTCTATCACTTAAACCGGCCCATATATATATATAGAAAGTCTATTAGTAACCTAGGGTGATGAATTACTTATTCCTCACCCGGGTCGAACAACCGACCCAACCGAGACCCTGCTCCATCGCAATCGCTCTACATGGCTCAAGCCACACAGCTGTCCGGTAAAAAAAAAAGGCGACGGTTAACCCACTCTTTCTGTCCATCAAACGAAAAAGAAAAAAAAAGGTAAAAAAGAAAAGAACAGATAACCCCCGCGTTCTTGGATCGAAGCGGCGAGCAGTTTTTCAGAGGCGAGCGGCGGGAGGTTTCGACGGCGAGCTGCCGGCAGCTGCCCTACCGGACACAGATACGTGTGGCACTGGTGGTGGGACCCGTTTGCCGGAGGCAGCACCGATGCGAGCGGTGCTGCAAGAGGCTTCAAGGCGGGTGGCGGCCTCTTCGGCCGGTGACCGTGTGGCGACCCGCCTCCATCCCCCGCCCTCTTCCTTGCCCGTGGCGATGGACGAGGCCATGGCCCTACCTCCTTCTCTATATCCCGCACCCGCGCTGCCCATCTTTGCGGATGGACTCTCGTCGCCACGCCGGCGGCGGCCCCTGCCTCCACTCCCCGCTCCTCTTCTCTTCGTCGCGCACGGCGACAGAAGGAGGGGTTCTGATGGGATCAAGGCTTGCGACCCCGCCGTTAAAACTGCTCTGTATCCCCGACAAAGCCGAGGCCGTCTCTGTCAACTCTCCAGCGAGCTCACCATTGCCCTCTGTCGCATAGCTGCACGGTAGCAGCAGCAACACAGGTTCCATGGCCTCTGTCGCATAGGTGCCACCCAAGCCGTCCCCAGGTTCTCTCTCTCTCTCTCTCTCTCTCTCTCTGGATGCTTGTGTGTATCTTCTTATTAGTCACTCTGCTACTGCTATTTAGATTAATTAGCATATTTATATAGGAAGAGAAGTGTGCACGAAGCCTCGTCAGTAAAGTGGTAAAGAATTACATCTTATCTGGCTATCTTAGATCTTTACTTACTTGCTAGGTTCATGCTTTGGCTGTGCTTTCTTGTATAAGTTTGTTCCTAGTAAGGAAACATCTATTATATATTCAGGATATAGGAGAATGTTTTCTCACTCAAGTTCAGGTTGGATTGTTGATTAAATATCAGGCTGCTGAGGCTGGGATGCACAGACGGGCTGGGGTGAGATTAAGAATTCCTCACCCAGGGGACCCTTTTAACTCCCTCCTTTAATCTCCTATTGCTCTCCCCATCATTTGCCAAACATGCAGTATATGAGGTGCTCTGTTTGATGGTAGCCTGAACCCTGAAGCAAAACCAAACCATTGGAATTTCGAACTCTTAGGACTGTTGTTCGAATGCTCTTCGGTTTATAAGTCCGAAATTTGGTTACATCAGCCGCTTCAGGAGATGGCCAAGTGCGCCACAAAATTAGCTTGATCTTAAGATAGTACGAGTAGGCATACTCCCTAGCTCCTAGTGTAGCAGGCTGTACTATGCAGCTATCTAATTGCAATTTGGAACTTGTCTTTTTGGTTGTTCCAACAAATTAGGGATTCAGTATAAAGCTTATGGGTGTCCTTCTGTATTCGAGTTTGCTCTCCTTAGTACAGGGATATATTTGCCTCCAAAAATATATAGTGATAACTCTACAAACCAAAGAAAAAAAATTGTTTGCTCAAAGTTCCACCATTGTCCTGTTCAAACTGTAACATTTAGATGACATGAATCATGATCTCAGAGTTCAGTTCAGATTTAAGGCGTGGAGAAAAATAATAATCAAGTGGACTTATGACCATCGCCGTGTTCACTTTGTTTTGGTTTCAGCTAACCTTATCACTCTGCGTAAATATTGAGTTAGCTGCTTGAAACTTTCTTCACAACATGAAAATTTATAAAAGGCTACCAGGTCATCTATAAATAAGATTAACGAAATGCTGAGTTAGCTCGAACAGTCTCCACTTAGATTATTGGATAAATCAGAAATTGTATGAACTAATAACCACAAAAAGGAAATCCCAGTGCACTTTTCTTATCACTTGCTATGACCATATTAATGCAATCAGTATCGCCCACTCTCCATCAATTTATATGAATATGTGTCTTACTCTCCCATCCAATGTATATATGCTCGAATTATCTGTTTATTTACTTTTTTCATATAGCAGCTTCTGTTCTTGTATAATCTTTTAACATCACTGGCGACTACTCCCACGACAACAGTCAGCAACTAGGTGTTCGCCATCGGAGTTCTATAGTATTGCCCCCTCTCCATCATTTTACATGAGTATGTATTTTTTACTCTCCCATGCCAAGTACTCCGTCCGTCCCAAAATAAGTGTCTCAAGCTTAGTACAAATTTGTACTAGACCTAGTACAAAGTTGAGACAGTTATTTTGGGACGGAGGGAGTATATGCTTGAATTAAGTAAGATTCAGTAAGAAAATTGGTTAGCTGAATATGGATTGATTGCGTCCTCAAGTGCAGAGCTGAAACATTATGTATTTTATTTTGGTCTTGTCCCCGATTTTATTTTTTTGGGCATAGCTATCCTACAAGCTTAGTACTCGGATGTCATAATTTCTTTTTGCGTAGTTTGTATGTGCTTAGTCAGATGTCTTATTGGTTTTGTTCATAGATTGTGTTATTTATGATCTACCTTTACTCGACACGTAGATGCTAATTTATATTTTTAGGACTATGATGATATATTCATATTACTTTGTGCACATATCCTTTTTAATAAGAAAAATACTATTGTTTCCATTCTCCATTGATTACCTGGCATGATTGAAGGGAGGAAGAGTGTTTAGTACTGTCATGTACCATGTCCATGTTTCCTTAAAAAAGCTTGAATTCCTGTGCATGATTGATGTGTGCCTGTGTGCGCGGTGTGGGGGGGGGGGGGGGGGGGGGTACTACTACTACCATATAGCATTTAATATGCTGCCTATTTTTAGGGGACCGAAAAGATATCCTTTTGCCCCCCAAATTGAATCTTTTGAATTGTGGCTTCCTTTATTTTGACTACTACTAGAATTTTTCTTTAAATCTAGATAGACTGATGGCATGCATCTCCATTACTGTTTGAAATTCCCAGTTACAGACTAGTTTATATGATTTTATTTCTTATGTTCCTTGTAAAAAAAATTTGTTTATGAATTTTGTCAGGAATGTAAATTATCATACCAAGCTTTTAAGCACATGATCTTAGAGATTTTTGCTTACTTGTATACGAAGAGGAAAGCAGAAGTTTAAGGTTCCCTTTGTTCTTGTATAATCTGTTCATTCTGACCATTTGCGTACTTCTATTTGTTTTTGCTCTGTTTAGTTTTCTGCTTCTCGGTTTAGAAAAGCACAATGCTAATTCCACAGTTGAGACTGTTGCATAAATCTATGATTGTTGTATAACTCTATTCTAGCCAGAAGTTTCAGACTTACAGTATGTATGATATAGTGCAGATATGACTTGTTTCGTCTCTTCTTTAAGATCATTATACTTTGCAGCTTCTTATGTCATCCTGGCCTCCCCATTCTGTTTCAAAACTTATGTAAAACCTATGCGTTTTATGAATCATTTTTTCACATTATGTTTCAACACGATTCTTTTTATTTATTGGAGCGAGGTGTTAATGCAGCCTCCTCGCGTTATACAGGGTGCTCGCACACCTCTTATTCCAGAATGGTGGCATCCTTGATCACAACCACCATGACGCCTCGGTGTCGGGCCAGTCACCTCCATGACACTGCTCTCTTGCATCGAATCAGCCGGCTGAGTGACGGGGTCAGTCCTCCAGGGACGATGCAAGGTGCTGGTTTCCTGTGATGTTTCATTATGCAACACCATTTTACCCCTGTCTTCCTCTTCCAACAGATCAAAAGTAGTCTACAAAACAATGAAGGCCTTGTGTTGGACACCTGTAAATCTGATTGAAAAAATTCTGAAAAATGTGATCCTTTGGAGACGTTTTTTGCAATTTCCCTCGATTCATTCTTAAACCTGGTAGGTATGATTGTATAAACACACTGATAAGAGTTATGTTAATTATCTGATACGTGGATGCTCTCTGTCACTGATAAGAGTTTGGAGTGGTCAATTTACCAAACCAGTGGTTGCCTTCGTTGTATACTCTTCTCATCCTTTGCAGCAAGTGATGTTTCAGTTGTGGTTTTTTTCTTTGCAAAGAGCTTGTTATATATATACTACTATGTTAGTAGAGAAAAGGCCAAAAGGACACATTGTACTGATTTTGTCAAGCAAGCATGCAGTTCTTCTGTTATCCATGCATGACCATCCGTGATTGTGCGGTATGATTACTCACATTCAGGCAAGAGTTTCACCATGATTTCTTAAGTGGCATAATAAGCGGGCTTGTCAAAACAGTGCCATTTTTTTACATGACGTAGTTAACATGGACATCAAAACAAAGTCACATTCATTATATGGTGTAGTTATCAGCACTTCATAAATATTGGTTGCTCGAAAAAAAGTCATAGGCAGCTTCCATTTTATTATTTGTGATGAATGGCAGCTTCCTTTTCTTTCTTGTACGTGTAAATTTTACATAAGGCCTCCGTAATCTTACGTTGGCTACTGTGTTAGCCCGTTGGCTGGTGTGATGCAGAGGTAATCTTACACTCTTAGGTGCTATGGGAAGGTAATCTTACGAGGAGGTAATCTTACGACTCATTAGGTGCTGTGGGAAGGTAATCTTACGAGCAGGAGGCCTGGTTGGTTTTGGCGCACATTCTGACTGGGGTGAGGAATAACAATTCTTCACCCTGGGTGACGAATAGTCGATCCCTATATATATATATATATATATATATATATATATATATATATATATATATATATATATATATATATATATATATATATATAGTCTTCTCATTATTTGTTACGATATAGTTCATGATGAGATACGAGACACAAGTTTGAACGCATTCATATATATATATAGGTCGTGGTGTCTGTTCGAAGCATGTGTGTGCGTGGGGCGGGGTGGGGGCAGGGGAGGGGCAACACAATAGTACGTATACACGAAACCTATTTATGAGGTTACGTACTACATACCGTTTGACTTTTGAGCCACATCAAAAAGTTATGCACGCACGAAATATCACACTACCTTAATTAATTAGTTGAGCCACACACATGTGGTTGCGGTCTCACCCATCTTGTGAAGTTTCCGAGATGCGCCCATCAGTGGGCCCACGCAGTCTACCCTCAGAACTAAAACACGGGGGAGGGGGTGATCTGGATGGATTTCTATTAGTTTTGTGTTACGGATGGGTGAATTTGCAGTCATAGTATAAGTTCATACGTTCATATATATACTGTACCTACCATCCCCCCGCCGACTCGAAGGTGTGGGGGGGGGGGGGGGGGGGGGAGGGGGCCATAAGCCAACATTACCGTGTGTTCTGCAAGACATTGTGTGTCACATGAAAGTTGTGCATTCCGTATTTGAACACCACAACAACCTTTCCATACATACATTTGGTCCACAAGCAGGTCTGTTTGTGATATGCCCCTAGATTTATCGTGTTTATTTTACAATGTTGTTAGATAAATGGCAGGGTAGTCTTTTCTTTTAAACTTAAATAGCAGACGAGTCGAAGGAGACAACTGTGTGCGATTGTGTACGCAGTAGACACGGTTCCCGCATGCTAACTGTGTCTTAAAAATAGCTACCCGCCTTAATCAATTTAAAAATTGAGGTTGCGCGGGTTTATTTCTTTGAATTGCTCACGGGTATTATGTTCGGGCCATGTGCGATGTTTGTTCCTTCGGCGCCACTTCAAACCCTTCATAAAAATTTCAGTTTGTCCCGGCTTTTCATTCCCTCCAAGTAAAATTTAAAGTAGCCCCTACATTTCCTCAAACACCACCTAGGCCCCTCCTACCCCCACCCCCACACAACTCCCTCGCTCGAACCCTAGCTACCTCGTCGTCGCCTCCGCCGCCCCCGATCTCGCTTCGCGTTCCACAGTCAACCTCTCCTGCTCTCCCCGTCCAGGTTACGTACCCATCTCCGTACCCTCGCCGCCCTGAATTTCTTAGATGGCGCCTGCTAAACACCCCTTTCCTCACAGATCCGCACTGACCCCCACCGCAGACCGTCGCAGCCTAATCCTAGCTACACTTGCAGGGGAGATCGAGGAGCGAATGGCCAAAAGGAGGTATATCGCGGCCTTTCGGCTGGAAGATGCCGAGGTGGCCGCCGAGGCTGCCGGGGAAGCTGACTACAATGACGAGGTGCCCGCCGGGATCGCCGGGGAAGCTGACTACGATGACGAGGTGGCCGCCGAGGCCGCCGGGGAAGCTGTCTACGATGACGAGGTGGCCGCCAAGGCCGCCGGGGAAGCTGACTACGATGACGAGGTGGCCTCCGAGGCCGCCGGGGAAGCTGACGACCATGAGGCTGTAAGACAGCGGGTTCCCGTTTGGATGCATATCGACGCAGCCGGCTACGACATCGAGCTCGTCGACGGTGACAGCTTGTCGTGGGCTATGTCACAGGTTAAGTGGCCCAACCCCGACCCCTCGGGTTCAACCCCCGTCGACCTCATGCAGGGCCCAGCCGCTGATCTACTCTGCTTCACCCTCAAGAATTTGCCTTCCTTCATCTCCATGGAGCCTCTCTTGTCATTTCTGAAGGACACGTTCTATGGAGGTCGCTCGGCATCATCAGCTGCCAAGTCAGACCTCATCAATGATGCCGACGCCGACAACGGCACCCTATCCATCTCTTCCAAGGGGAAAGAGCCCATCTGACATCAGGGAGGGCACCCTGCGCCCCTGCTCTTCCAAGGGGAAGGAGCCCATCTGTGACAACATGGAGCACACCCATAATCCGCGCTCTTCTAATGGGAATGAGCCCATCTGTGACAGGTGAGGAAACCCATCCCATGTTAAATTACTTCACTCATGCTAAATGTATGGACTCTGCAGTTGAATTTCATCAATACCTGTTTCAAGAGCCATATATGGTTCCTGTTAAACCTGGTGTAGTTAACACGTGAACTGTTTATTTCAGTTCTTTCGCATGTGATGTTCAATTATAAAATTTCATGATTAAGCACCGGCTACGTTCTATGCAATTTCAACAGTACTGTATGAATGACTATTTTTGGTTGCTATCAAGCCTGTTGTAGTAAGCATATGCCTTCTTTATCTGTTTTTCCTAGCTCGGTTGTTTGCACTGGGCATATGTCCCGATTCAATTGCTATATAGTATGTCTCGTTTATTTCAGTTATTCACATTGTGAAGTTCTATATCTACAAGTATGTACTTTTCAGTTCAATTTCATCATACCAGTTAACACGCCCATTGTTTATTTCTGTTTTTTCACAATGTGATGTGCAGTTATACAATTTGATGTGTAAGCACCAGCTACATTCTATGCAATTTCAACAGTACCACCATGAATGACTATATTTGGTTTCTGTTAAGCTTGTTGTCGTGAGCACAAGCCTTTCCATTTTTATGTAACAATAACTAGTGTGCTTAAACGTGCACAATACTAGTTTGAATGACTATATTTTGTTGTTGTTAAATGCTAAGCCTATTGCAGTTAACACACATCTCCACTTATTATTAGCTTAGCTAGCGTGCTTAAACCTTCACACTAAAGCTATCATTTTGTGATCATGTTGTTTACCATGCATATATTTGGTTGATGTTTAGCCTGTCAGTACTTAACATGCCTTTCGATGTACTTACCCAGGACAATATCGGGAACAACTGTTGTTTTTCATCGAGGTTAGTTTCATCACATGGCTTATATATACTCCATCCACCCCAAAGTATAAGATGTTAATACATCAAATATGTGAGTATTTTGTATGTAATAAGATCTTATATACTTGGACAGGGAATATTGAACTACGTCATTGTACAATTTCAGTTTACCTTCTAATACTAACTTGTTGCTTGTAGGTACATATGTCACTGGTAAAGATCCGCGTGTCGACCATTTTTGCATATGGGGCAATGAGATATTCATGAACCAGCATCAAGTGAGGAAACTTATAAAGATTGTTAATAAAATGGGACAAAATATGGCAATTAAACTATTTCTTTACACCATATCCAAGACAACAGTGAACTCCAGGATGGTAACTACGAACTCTGTACCCTTCTTTTTACAGTTCATAATGAGTTGTTAGCTTACAAATTTACAATGTCAGAATCTATTTTGTTTGTAGTGGTTCTCAAAGCAGTTTACTCAGGATTACCTCTCAAACTACATGATTGGTGGACGTGCAAACGTTAAAGTATATCTACCAGGGCATGATGACTACCTAGATGTCCTCATCAACACAGAGAAGGATGGGCGGTCCGCCATCACAAGGGACTGGCCCAGAGTCGTCCGTGCATTCTGCATGGAAGAGGCAACAATATGGGCATTCCGCTTCACCTTGTACAACTGCCAGAGTGTCTTTCGCCTCTTCCTTTACCGTATTTAATACAAGTATGCAACCGTGGTTCATCATTATTTAACTGGTCCTAATGTAATTATTATTTCTTGATGTAATTCTTGAACATATGTACCTGTGAATGGAATAATGCATTAGTTGTTGAACCTATGTCTATATAGGATGGATATGAAAAATGTTATAGCCTACTATGAAATTCAAATCCTATAGAATTTTAAATTGTGGCGATTAAAATAGCGGAAAAATAAGCTCTGCAGGTCATTACACCGCACACGGTTTGTAAAGCAGAACGTGTGTGATATACCTCATGATTCGACACGTTTCAGAGAGAGAAACCATGTGCGACAATGCACACAATTGCCATCTGCAAACCGTGTCTGATGTTAGACAATATCAGAAACGGTTAAGCAGGCCTAAATGTTTTGTGACAGTCTCCTTATCATACACGATTTATAATGTTTAACTGTTTGTTATGTCGTATGCATCCAACACGAGTATGACTGTTGGAGCGTTTGGGAATCTTGGTATATCGCAAACGACGCAGTAGGACAAAATGCGTGTGATTGTCTCTTTATCATACACGCTTTGCAATTATGAACTGTTTGTGATTCGGCACACATCGTAAACGATGCACTACAAAATAGCGCGTGCGATGTTAGTGTGATCTCACACGAGTTCCAATGATGGGCCGTATGGGAAGGATGCCATATCTCAAACGGTTGACCGGTGACTCTCGTTTCTGATAGATGCGGACATTCCATACGCTTAGCTTTGCAAAACGTTTGCGTTCGTTGGCCACCATCGCCGACGAGTTTTCCATGTCGTGTGGGATGGACCCCCCTATCGCCCACACATGCAAGGCGACGGTTTAAAACTACGTCGCAGAAAGGGGTTAAAACCCGTTTGTATAGCACGTCGCTGCACCAGTGACAAGGGTAGTATGGATAGTAGATATAGGTTTTTGTAATCTGAAAATATAAAAACAGCAAGGTAACAAGTATAAAACAGTGAGCAAAACGTTGTATAAATGCTTGGAAATAGGGCCTAGGGTTCATACTTTTGCTAGTGCAATCTCTCAACAATGCTAACATAGTAGAATCATATGATCATCCCTCAACGTGCAACAAAGAATCACTTCAAAGTTCCTATCTAGCAGAGAACATAAGATGAAATTGGTGTAGGTAGTAGAACCACCTCAAAGTTATTCTTTCCGATCAATCTTTTGGGCTATTTCTATAAGTGTCACAAAAAGCCACAGAGTTCGTATTAGAATAACACCTATGATACACATCAATCAACCCTAATGTCACCTAGATACTCCATTGTCACCTCAAGTATCCGTGGGTAAATTATGCGACATGCATCAAACAATTTCAGATCTATCATATTCAATCCAACATAAAGAACTTCAAAGAGCACCCCAAGATTTCTATCGAAGAAATTAGTGTGAAAACGTGCAATCAACCCCTATGCATAGATCCCCAAGGTCACCGGAATCCACAAGTTGATGCCATAACATATATCAAGTGAATCAATAGAATACCACATTGTCACCACGGGTATCCGCATGCAAGACATACATCAAGTGTTCTCAAACCAAATATTCAATCGGACACAACGAGATCTCAAAGGGAAAGATTCAATTCATCACAACAAGATGGCAAGGGAAAAACACCATATGATCCAACTATATTAACAAAGCCCGTGATACATCAAGATTGTGTCATCTCAAGCACGAGAGAGAGAGAGAGAGTGAGAGAGAGAGAGAGAGAGAGAGAGAGGGAGAGAGAGAGATTAAACACATAGCTATTGGTACATACCCTCAGCCCCGAGGATGAACTACTCCCTCCTCGTCATGGCCTCCGCCAGGATGATGAAGATGGCCACCGGAGATGATGTACCCCCTCTGGCAGGGTATTGGAAAGGCTCCAGATGGGTTTTTCGCTGATATAGAGAGCTGCGACGGTGGAGCGGAAGTTCTCTGTTTATTTCTGAGGGTTTCTATATATATAGGATTTTTTGGCGTTGGAATCACGCTAAACGGAGCCACGTAGTCCCCCCAAGCCATCTGGGCGCGGCCAGGGAGGGTAGCCGCGCCCAGTTGGCTTGTGGCCCACTGGTGGCTCCCCTCCGGTGGTTCTTCGCTCCAATATTGCTCATATGTTTCAAAAAAAATCATCAAAAAGTTTGAGGCGATTCCGAGAACTTTCATTTTCTGCAGAAAAAAAACAACACCACGGTAATTCTGTTAAAAACAATGTCAGTCCGGGTTAGTTCTAAATAAATCATAAAAAGTGTATCAAAGCCATATAAAAGTATTGTAAACGTAGGCAAATATGACATAAACACTTCATAAATTATCGATACGTTGGAGACGTATCACTCCTATGCAAGATGGAGATTACGGAAGAATTGTCGTGCAATCAAGGGTAGCTGTGTGTTTGACATGTCTACAACCGACCTAGCATGTAACCTAGTCACCCTGGGTATCTATATAAGCCCAGGGGTTTAGTCCGTAGCGGGACAATTTATTCGCCTTAGGGTTTAGAGCTTACACAATGACCTCGAGGTAGATCATCATATTGTATTCGATACTCCATCATCAATACAATCAAAGCAGGACGTAGGGGTTTACATCTTTGAGATGGCCGAACCTGGGTAAACATCGTCTCCTTAAGTCTCCTGTTACCATTGATCCTAGATCCACAGCTCAGAATCCCCTACCGAAATAAGCCAATTTTAGTACCGACAGGCCTCTCTCGCGACGCTAGGGTTCCGGTAGTCTTGCACACATGTATGTGAAGTACATACATGTGAACGGTGCCTACTAGTTTCGTAGTTGCTTGTGCATACAGATTGTCTTTCTATTTGCAGTCACTAGCAAAACAGCCCGTGCGTTGCAGCGGGAGATTTTTTTTTTCACAATCTCCAATGACCATGACCACATTTTGCTGCATCACCAAGATACGCTATCACTCTCATTCTCATGAAATCGTGAACAATTTTTGAAAATCATGAACATTTTTTTAACTCGTGAACATACTTGAAATCGTGAACATTTTTCAAATTCGCGAACATTTTCTAAAATAATGAACATTTTTTGAATTCATGAACAATTTATACAATTTGCAAACATTTAAAATATTTTTCTTGAATCGGCTAACATTTCTAGAATCAACGGACATTTTTTTGGAAATTGGTGGAATGATTTTTGAAGTTGATGAACATTTTATGAAATGTATGATCTTTTTTGAATCAGCAAATATTTTATGAATCTATAAAATATTGTTTAATTTACGAACAGTTTTAAAATTTAGGGACAATTATCTTTGTGCCCCTAGTTGTGTCCCCCTCGTCTGTTTTACCCCTAGTTTGAGAAAGTCACCGGTTCTGTCCACACCACTTTGGAATTCTTTCGTTTTTGCCCTTCCGTCACGGCTCCGCTTGGTCAACGCCATTTGACCACATACGGCGCTTCGTTTTGGACATTTTTGCCCCTGTGTCCACTGCCCCCTTACCCGTTCGTCCTCCTCGAGCTCACTTGCAGAAACAAGCAGAGCATGAGAGAGCTTGTGAAGAGCAGATCGACAGCCGCCGTGGGAGAGGCCTGAGCGGGAGGAGAAGATGCAGACGCCGAGCTTCCCGTCGTCGAACTCGTCGACGGCGGCTGGTTCTACTGCCGTAGAGGTAAGTGAAGCACTCCATTCGCATTTCACCCCCTCATTCTAGGGTTTCTCTGATTTGGCAATTTTTTTGCTTTTCTGCTGATTTAGATCGATGGGATGGGGATTGTGGAGCTCGTCTCGGAGTACCATCACCCAGACGAATCATTTTCCGGCTTGGAGCCTAGATCTAAGCACCGTTGCCCTGGACAAGGCCTAATTCCTGCTCGTCGCGTGTCTTGGGGAGGGGCTAGCACTAGACGACGATTTTTGGGATGCCCTCTTGATGTAATGAGTTGCTTGTCAATTTGATTGTCAATTTGGGAGGTTGCTGTTATTTTGAAATTTCTAATTTTTTCATCTAATTAGTTGCCAGATGAGTGCAAGTGGGTGGTTTGGGTTGACCCTCCTCCTCCACTACGTGTGGCCCTTGCATTTGAAGATCTACATGCAGAGATTGAACGCAGTTGGATCAAGTCTCACAAATTGCAGAGGGAAAATATGGAGCTGGCAAAGAAGAACCGTGCTTTGAAGAAGAAACTGAAGGAGAGAGATGAGATGCTCAATGTTTGGGCAGTGTTATTTACTGGAATTGTTGTATGTGTTGTAGTTGTGGCCTTCTCAGTGTTTTCACAGAATCAAGCCACTAAGTGAAGCAAGTATGTTTGTTGTTGTTGTAGTGCATGAGATGAACTTTGTAATGTACCAATCTTAATGTAATGCTATTTGGTGTTCTAAATTTCTGCAGTTTGGTTCATATTGGTACATGACTAGGGAGATGACCAAATATTTGGTTCATATTGACAGATGACATAACAGGTTAAAATTCAACAACTTCAAATTAAAGCATGACATAGCAAGCATCACATATGATCAAACAAGTTCAACAACTTCAAACTAGTTCATCACCCACAGTAGTTCAACAGTAGTTCATCAAGTCACCTACTAGCTCAACATCAAGACACCTCAAACAGTAGTTCAACAGCAAGTGAAAATACTAGTAAAGTCATCTCAAACAGCCACCAGCAAGTGCAAATGAACAACTAAAACTTGAGTTTTTTGCTCCTGGTGTTCTTAGCTGGATTGGGGGCTAGCCTTGATTTGCTTCTGGTGTTCTTTGCTGGGTTGGGGGCTAGTACACCAGGAACTTCAATTGTTGTTGTCTCCTTCTTAGCTGGAGAAGCTCCTCTAACTGCTGCCTTCTTATAATTCTTCCTTGGGCTGTGAAAAGTGCAAGCATGTCACATTTCAGATGACAGTGCATGAAAACAAACATAAATACACAAAGATACACAAACATCACCTGGGTACACTAGCTTGTGGTGGCTCTTGTGGTGGATCTTCTGCATCTGTTCCATCATCTTCTTCCACTGCTGCCACTTGCACTGCTGGCTCTTCTGCATTCTTTGCTCCCCAGTGTTCATCTTCACCAAAGGCTGCATCAACTGAATTTTTGCATTTGTTGGCATGGTGTCCTAGTCCTCCACACCTGCCACATTTTTTCTTCCTAGGCCCTAGTCCTTTTCCTTCACTGCTGGACCTAATTCTAGTTTTCCTAGGCCTGCCAGGTGCTCTGTTTTGAACTGGAGCACAAAGTTTAAAGCCTGGATTCACAATTTCCCACTGTTGCTTGCCTTCCAGAGCTGGAAGGTTGTCAGCATAAGTAGCTTTGAATTTCTCAACAGAATAAAACTTGTGCACATACTGATCAATTCCACTAGCTTCACCTCTAAGAGAAGTGATAAAGAACAGAGCATGGATACATGGATTACCAGTTACTTGCCATTGTCTGCAACTGCAAGACCACTTCTGTAAGTCAATAGGGTACCTCCATTCTCTTTTTTCTCTGTCAGTAGCAGTAACTTCAGCCTCTGTTGGGCTTCTCCTAATCAAACTCATCTCTAAACCCTTTGTTTTTGCCATTAAGGCCTTCATCACAGATGGAACAATGAGATGGCCTTCAAAATGATCAATGGCAATCCTGTTCCTTATATCAAATTTCTGCATAATGTACTGCCTGATCTTGTCACACAAGTCTACTATGTGAAGCCCCTTGTATTTCTTGATTCTTGAGTTGAAAGCTTCAGCAAGGTTGTTGTTCACATAGTCTACCTTACAAGTGTCATTGATGTGTGCTCTAGCCCATATTTTTGTGTGGTGCTCCTCTAAATATTCTTTAACTTTGGGCCTGCTGTGCAACTGATTCAGATGATAGTTGTGCTTCTTAATGATGTATGTAAGTGAGCATGGCCACAAATTCTCATCATAGAACTTGCCTTTAAATTTCTTGCTGAAGTTTTGAGCCAAATGCCTCATACACTCCCTGTGCTCCACTCCAGCATATACATCATCAACAGCTGTCTCCAATCCTTTGCATGCATCTGTATGTATGACTAAACCTTCAGGATGTCCTATTTGTTTCTTCAGTTGTTGGAAGAACCAAGTCCAGCTCTCAATTGACTCTGCTTCTATGACACCATATGCAACTGGCAATAACCAGTTGTGTGCATCAAGGGCACAAGCAGAAACAAGCTGGCCCCTGTACCTACCATTCAGTGCAGTTGCATCCACAGCAAGGTAAGGCCTGCACCCCTCCAAGAAACCTGTCTGACATGCCTTGAAGCACACAAACACTCTTCTGAGACACTCCTTGTGCAGTTTCTTTCCTCTCAATGAGTATTCCACAGTGTGCTTGTCAATTTCAACTACACTGCCTGGTGATGTTCTCTCAACTTCAGCCTTGAATGAATAAAGCAGATTGAAACTGTCACTGTACTTGCCAAACATCTTGTCTAGTGCCATTTCTTTACCAAAATAACACCTACTATATGGCACCTCCACTCCATACTTCTCTGTCAACTTGTGCTGAATTTCCTTTGGACCTATGCCTGGATTATTTCTAATCCAAGCCATAGAAGCATCTGCTATCCATCTTCTCTTTGCAGCCCTCAATCCCTGAGATCTGTTAACACTTGGACAGTTGTGAGGGTAAGGGTTGACCTTAATCTGATAAAAAAAGAATAAACAGTTAGTAAATGCAACATAAATTTTGAACAATAATTATAGAAAACAGAAAATGCATTAGTACCTGAAATAATGTGCTTCTCCTCATTAAAGAGGCATGCAACCTCCACTTACATCTATCAGAGGCACATTTCACAGTAAACCTTCTTTGGTCACTTTTCAAAGTGATGTGCTCTGTTTCAGTGCTAATTGAGAAAGTTGCAACTGCATTTCTGCAATCAACTGCTGAAGGAAAAACTACACCTTCCCCAATAGAGGGATTATCTCTGTCATACATCATGACAGGTCTGTCCTCATCTTCAGTTTCAAATACTTCATTGTCTAGGTCCTCCTGCTTCTCATCTTCATCTGTATCTGAGAATTCAGCAGGAATGTACTCCTCATCTACATGATCTTCCTCATTGTTGTGCTGAGCATAGCCTGGATAAAGTTTCTCATCTTCTTCATCAGACAAAAGTGCTGCATCAGGCTCTGCTTCCTCCACAACAGGATCAACTGGTATGCTAGGTTTAGCTTGGGTTTTACTGCAAGAATGCTCAGACTGAGCATTTGCACTTGGAGTTGTAGGTGGCCTGCAACTGCTACTTGTTGCCCTTGTATTAGTCCTAGCTTTTGCAGATGCTTTAGAACCAGAGGGCCTTGAACCAGTGGGATTTGAATTATTTTGTGATCTAGGCTTCTGAATAACAGTGATATCCAGATTGCATGACATGGTTTCTGCATTATTTGCAAACATGACACCTAACTCATTATCACACTGTACAGGCACCCAAGCAACTTTAGACACATCCCAGTACCTTAACTCAACAGCATCATATAATCCCCATGGATATTTGGCAAAGATTGTTACCCTAAACTGCTCAAATGTGCTACTGTTGTCCACAACTATTGGAAATGTGAAGCCAGTTTCTTTTCCTTCTGTACCAGCAGCAGTTAAAGTGCATGCCTCCATTCTAACACTGATATTAAATGCTCTAGCCGGATCAATCCTATGCAAACAGGGCACAATATCAACATACAGCAACATACTAGCCAAAATCGTCCAAGAAACACAATAACCTAAATCCTACAGAAGCCTAAATCCTACAACAAACAACCCTAGTGTGGACAAATCTAGGGGCAGGAAGAAACAACAGATCTGGGATGGGGGAACTTACCCTAATGTTGTCTGTGACCGTGTCCTTGCCTTGCGGCCGCGGGCGCCGCCGGTGGCACTGCTACCGTCGTCGTCGTCCACCATCTCCAGCAGCAGCAGATCTGGTCGCCGCCGTCCCCTCCTAGCTAGGGCTCGGTTGGTGCTGATTTGGTCGCCGCCGTCGCCTCCTAGCTAGGGTTCGTGAGAGAGTGGGGAACGAGAGAGAGTGGGGATGAGAGTGAGATGGGCCCGAGTGGGTTCTGTCCTAGCAGGGGGCAAGCAGTGTCCAAAACAGAGCGCCATATGTGGTCAAACGGCGCTGACTAAGCGGAGCCGTGACGGAAGGGCAAAAACGAAAGAATTCCAAAGTGGTGTGGACAGAACCGGTGACTTTCTCAAACTAGGGGTAAAACAGACAAGGGGGACACAACTAGGGGACAAAGATAATTGTCCCTAAAATTTAAGATATTTTTCAGTTCATGAACATTTTTTGAATTGGCGGAATTTTGTTCAATTTCATTAAGTTTTTTAACACACAAACTCTTTTAACAATCATGAATGTCTTTTGATTTCCCAAACATTTGTTTTAAAATTTACGGACTTTTTTTGAATATGCAAACATTTTTGTAAAAGCATAAATATTTTCTGAATCCACAAACATTTATGAATTATTGAATATTTTATTATAAAATTATCATTTTTAAAACGTCAAATTTTATTTGAATTCCCAAATAATTAAAGTAGAAAAAATGAAAGAAATGAAAATGAAAAATAAATAACGAAATTAAAAAAATAGGTCGCCTGTCCGTGAGCCCGCCCAAACAGGCGCGTTGTGTCGTCTCCTAGCACGCAGAGCGCAGTATATGTGGTTTACTACATGGGCCGGCCTAGGCCGATATTTCTCTGTAAGAAATGTTTTTGTCGCTTATAGGTGGCATTGGTGGTAATATTTTATAATTTTATAGGCAATTTCGATGACGGACGGGCAGAAGGACTCCTCCCTTTATTAGTAGGTAAAGATAAAGATGTATACACACGTCCATATCCGAGTCTTGTACAGGTCCTTTTTTTTATTTTGTGAAAGAGTCCCTCTTGTGTGGGTTTCTCTTTCTTTTTTATGGATAGTACTAGGCGCCGGCACGCTGGCCTAAATTTGGGCTGATCGACCCGCAACCATCTAATTTGGTTGGTGGGAACCACCGTTCGGCTGGAACGGTGCAAGCAAGATGTTACAAGTGTCAGGTGCGTCTGACGAGCTGCGGCATCGGGGATGAGCAACGGCCATCACGTCGGCAAGCTGTAGTCGTCGTCACCAGAGCTACAAGAGCCGCCACAGGAGCTGCAGCCATAGAAGTTGCAACCGTAGATGCGGCTGTCGCAAGGATGAAGCCGGTAACGAGGACGACTGGCGAGGGCTGGACTGGCGACTAGGACGGTTGGCGAGGGTGGCGACCAGAGACGATGATGGAAGGCAAGGGGGTGGCGATGGAAGAACGTGTGCGGTCCACGAGACGAGAGGGATGATAAGATGAAGGGGTTCTTTTTGTATGCGTGCGTGGACGAAGAAGACGGGGGCATCGGACGGTCCCATCAACAAAATCTTGTACCGGTGCACCGTAGTATCATTCCGAATAAACATGGGCTAAAACTAAACATGGGCATGGGCAGCCCGGCCCGGTGACCCGGCCTGAGCCCGGCCCGAAAAACTCGGGTCGGGCCGGGCCGGGTTCGGGCTCAGAAACGAGGCCCGGTTGGCAGTTCGGGCCGGGCTCGGGCTTGGGAAATAGGGCGTTTTACACGGAGGCACGGCCCGGCCCGAAGTTCACCGTTTTAGTCTGTTCGGGCTGGGCTCGAGCCTGAAAGTTGGTGTTTTTGGCCGGGCCGGGCCGGGCTCGGACCTGGGAATTTCAGTTCGGGCTTTACAAAGCCCGGCCCGAAGCCCGGCCGGCCCGATGGATGCCCAGGTTTAGCTAAAACCAAGGAGAAGCCGGCCCACTCGGATCAAGGACTAGGATTGCCCTGTCCTTGACCAGTTCCGCCGACTCCGCCTCGTGTAGCGCCGAGGGCTAAAACCCGCTCGACTCGAGCCTTCGTTGCTGCAGCTAATCACAACGAACCAACCCGTCGCCCGCCACCGTCTTGGCCGCCCCTCCGCCACTGTCTCGGCCGCCCCTCCGCCACCGCCTCGGCCGCCCCGTCTCCGATGTACCCCCGCCGTCCGACGTAAGGTTCAAATCGATCTTCTTCCTAATGCTGGCGCTCGCTGGGTTCATCTAGGGTTTAACCGCTTGCTGCTGGGGTGGGGTGGGGTGGGGGTGGGGTGGCGGGGAAGAACTTTGGACGCGAGCTCCCTTCGGTATCGAGCGGAAATTTGTTGGGAATTTGCGATTTGCTTCATGTATCGGTTAGGGTACCAGGGCGCGGGCATTGCTTTGTTTTGGCGGCGAACTGATTCAAATCGAATCCAACCCAGTGCGTCCAGGAGTTGAGGTGGGGGCTTGTGACACTTGTCAAATTATGAGGTTGTGAGGCTGTCGTTGTCTCACATATTCATACCCTTGGTGCTATTTTCAGAAATTGCACTATCATGATCTGGTTAAATGGATTTGCTATCTGCCATTCAAGTCAGGGCCTTTGGGCTTTATAACCAGTTGATATATGTTGTATATATGATGGTCCTAGCCGTTCAATTAGCATATTTGCATTGTGGTTAGTGCCATTACTGGTGTTGACACCAGATTTTGGCATGGTCAAAAACATAATTAAGAAGGACTCAAATGGAAAAGTTCTCAAAGTGAGGAAGTTCCGTATCGTCGAAAGGAGAAATTTTGATATTTGGGCCATAGCCATCCGATCTCATCTCTAAGGCCGAAGTTGTGTTCGAAGTACTGAGATTTTGTATCCAGAACACTATTCGGCTGATTAAGCCCCCAAGACGACCTCATATGAGAAAATGATCTACACGGATTGTCTTCGTCTCGTCGAATCGGTCGATTTTGATATAAAAATCATCTCAATCCGAAATCGTATGCAAAAGTTACAGCCGTTATAAGATGCTGCTATAGCAGAGGGCGGTAGTACCGCTCCCATAAGCGGTAGTACCGCTCGAGCGGTACTACCGCGCTTCTACTACCGCCCTACTACCGCTTAAAAAACACTTCTGGACACCCGCGCGGAAGTGGCGCGGTACTAATACCCAGAAGTACCGCTTGGGCGGTACTACCGTGCCAAGAAGCGGTACTACCGCTTGCCGTTCACGCAGATTCGGACAGATTTTGAAGAGTCCGAGTTTGGCTAGTATTTTTGACCCTTTGGACGGAAATTTGGGTCCGTGTCTTGTACGGGAAGTCCAACCCCCTCTTAAATAGAAGAGGTGATGGCCGATTGAAACAACACACAATCGAACAAACACATCTACATCTTTTTACCCTACTTTTATCCCTCTCCCTTGTATCTTTCTTCTCGTTCTTCGTTCGTTCTTCTTGTTGCAGGACGGCGAACCTCGAGGCCCTAGGGGCGAGCGAATCGACCTAGGGCAGCCCATCGTCCATCCGTGACTCCTGACGGGTTCCATCCCGGAGAAGCGGTGCGTCGGGTTTCAAAAGCGCCCGCCGGATTGCTTGCGTACCGCGCTTCCGGACGGGCCTCCTTCGACGTGAGCTGCGGTGCATCACCCCCGGCGTCGAGGGTACGCGTGACGCGTTTGTGTGTCAACACACTTTTTGGCGACTCCGCTGGGGACGAAGCTTTGAACGGTCTCCGGCCCGTTCTTGCTACGAAGAGATCGTCATCTAGGGTTTGCAATCTACAAAGGTAATATGAATACTCAATCCCCTCATGTAGATGCAAATAATTCATATGGTGTTACTAGATCATTCAATGAGTATGCTCTATCGCCCAACCCTAGTTTTGTCAATTATACATCTAATTATGTGCAAGGGCCGATTCAAAGTAATTTACAAGCTTGAACTTCTTATGATACTAGTAACATGCACCATATGTATTCCAACTCTCATGCATCGGCAACCCCAGAAATCCATATGCCGATGAACAACATGATGAGTTTGGTTAATCAAGTTGAAACACCTCATGTTGGAACTTTCAATAATATGCAAAAAAGTGTTTCACCTTTTTATTCATCGGCACCTAACTTGCAATATGTTAATTCAAATGTGCCGGTGGATAGTGGAATTGGCTATGCTACTACTAGTTATTCGGCCAATTACCATCAACCATCATATGCTACACCTCATACTAGTAATGTGTCAGCACCGTATGCAACTGTTGATATTCATAATTCGGCTTCACACCTTCATGGTCATAGCCGAATAAGTGATAAATTTGCAGGAGCATACATGCCTTCATCTAATGTTGTAGCATATAATGCATCCTCTACACAATTGCAAAATTTCGGCAACACCTCATTGCCGAAAGAATATGAAAATACTATGGAGCAATTCCTTACAGAAGCTGACGTGGCTTCGTTAAAAAAGAGGCTAGCCCAAAATAACAGGATTAGTGCTCTTTGCCTTGAACAACATGAAAAGGGGTTGTTTCCTGATTATGATGCAATAAAAGCTAGAGTTTTGTATGAAGATGAATCATTGCCAATTGATAGACTATGCGAGGAAAAATATAGTTCTACACCAATGCATATGTCTTCACCTACTGTTGCAGCATGCTATATACCCCCTAAACAATTGAAAAGTTTCGGCAACACTCAAGTTTCATTGCCGAAAGAGTCTCAAAGCATTGGGGGGCAATCTCATGAGGATTGGATAGAAATTGAGATGAAAAAATTTAAAGCTCACCAAGCTGAGATGTGGGCTAAAATTAGACAAGAGCGAGAAGCGTTGCAAATTCAAAAAGAGAAAAGTATTGATTCAGGTAACAAAGTTATTTCGGTTATTGAAAAGGCCGAATCAAACATTACATGTACCGAATCAACTACAGAAGAAGTCTTGCCAATTATAGGAGCCAATGAAAAGAATGATGATTCGAAGAGTGAAAGTTCTTCGGCTGGAAAAGCCGAATCAACTAGTATGTATTCCGAATCCATCAAATCCAAAGAGGCAAGCACCATTGAGAAAGGACATGGCAAGCACAAAACAGCTGTGCTTGATTCTTCTGAAGTTGAGGGAACCTATTTCCTGCCCTACGAGTTCCGTGCCAAGGAAATTGATGAGCATCAAGAACAAAGTAATATGGCCGAACAAAGTTTGGTTAATGATGAACATCAAGAACACAAGCGTGCAGCTGAGCAAAGTTCACTTGAAGATCATTCGAGTGATGAAGCACGGAATCAAGGAAAAGATGAGGATAAAGCGTTGGAGAGTCATTCAAAAGTGGATCAAAGTATTATTCAAGTGTTACAACCATCATACTCTCCCAACGTGTATGAAGAGGTATGTCTACCAAGTGATTTACCTATTTTTAGATTGTTCACAACTTTATTGTTGATGCATCTATTGGAAAAATTATCATAAATACTTTTGAAAGACCAATGAAGGAGGGTGATTTACTTGTTAGCAACAAAATTGTTATAAAGCATATTGGTCAACCCATTGCACCATTTATAGAGACCGATAAAGATTTACTATCGCAGTCAAAGTACTTCCCATTGTCTTATTCAAAGTTTATATATGCATGGGTAGCTTTGCTTATTTCATACTTGGCTTGCATTTGGTCTCAAATGAGACATATATGTTATAACAGTTTTGATTTCAGAAACATAAAGCCAAGGTTTGAATCTTTTGAGAAAACCGATGCTATTGCAATATCTTATCCAAAGTCATCGGAGATAGAGTGCGAGACACAATGCATAGCCGAATGCGGTGCCAAATCTGAACCATTCGTTGCTTAACTCCAAAGCCGTTCTCACAGCAAGATCGGCTAGAAAATAAAAGGTTTACCTTCAATTCAAACATGTGTGATCAGATTTTTGATTTGTTGCTGAAGAATGATTATATTAGAATTCTTGATCACCGTGTAAAGCCATCAATCCAAGGACGAATGTATTGTAAGTTGCATGATTCGTTCAAGCATAATTTTGAGGACGGCAATATGTTTCGTCAAATAGTTAAATCGGCCATTGATAGCGGACGATTGAGACTTGTTAAAACACCAAGGGATGACCAGGCTATTCCTATTGGTCCTGATGGCAAAAAGATTTTGCATCGGCTGCTTCAAGCCGATCCATTTAAAGACAAGAAGGTAAAAGCTGCAGGTGATGGGATCAAGCTTTCAAGTGCAAAAATTATTCATGAGTACAATGATGATATTCTTGAAGGCAATGGTTCTATCAAAGTTACGGTGAAGACGCCAAGCACTGGGGGGCAACAAGAAAATCCAATGATCGATGCAAGCACAACCAAAGAAAGCAAAGGCAGAAGTAAACGCAAAGGTAAAAAGCCGAAAGTCACTTTCGCGCAGCTATTGGAAAAATATCAGAAGAGAAGTGAGGAAAAGATTGCTTATCGGCCAAGTAATTCAAAAGCATCAAGATTACCCCCTAGGCGCGAATCTAAAGAACGGTATTGGCAGAAGGGAAATTTCAATGCGTCGTATTCATATCCATATTTTGGGACGTCAATGCCAATGCCATGGATACCTCCCTGTGCTTATACGAATCAATATCCACCACGGGACAGGTATAATTCAAGGGCACATTATTCATCTTATTTTGAACCATCTCATCAAGATTATGCAGCTCCAAGAAGATCAACATTTGATGAACAATTACATAACCAAGACCGTTTCACTCAAAAGGAATCGGTCCGGAGCTCAAGAAAGAAGAAAGAGGTGGCCAGGCAAGTATATCGAGTCAAAAAAGATGGTCGTACGTGTGCCACTTCAGATTTTATTTTAAATGATAAAGAGCCAATTAAAGTGTTAACATTGGCTACTAAAGGCAAAGAAGTCGAGCAAGCAAATGTTCAAAATCAAGATGCCAAATCTGAACAAAAGAAGATGAGAGTGCACAAGGTTAGAAAAGAATTGACATTGCTTGAACAAGAATCACAGCTGAGGCGCCCACTCGGCTTATCGTATTGGCAAAAGAAGGAATTACAAAAGCTTAGTGCACATGAACAGAGAAAGAAGAACATGGCATGGGTTCCCAAGAAGAGCAGTCAAACAGAAAATAATGTGCAAGCTTCTATTGTAACAAGTACAACAAAAGTGAAGGAGAAAGAATCTCATAAGAAATTAAGCCGAAGGTTTTCGTCCACAAAAAATAATCTTCGGTTAGCACATCATTCATATTCTTCAACCATGCCATTGATACCTTTACCATGGAATTCATCCCCAGGTATGCCGAGTGGATTTCTAATATTGTGCCAGTGGAAAAGAAAGGTTCCGGCAAGTTGAGGGTGTGCATTGATTTCAGAGATTTGAATAGAGCTACGCCCAAAGATGAGTATCCTATGCCTATAGCCGACATGCTTATTAATGATGCTTCTGGACATAAGGTTATTAGCTTTCTTGATGGCAATGCGGGGTACAACCAAATTTTCATGGCCGAAGAGGACATGTCCAAAACGGCTTTTCGCTGCCCCGGTTTCCTTGGATTATTTGAGTGGACAGTGATGACCTTTGGATTGAAGAATGCCGGCGCCACATATCAAAGGGCTATGAATTTGATCTTTCATGATTTACTCGGTGTTATACTTGAAGTCTATATTGATGATATTGTTGTCAAATCGGATGCTGTTGAATCTCACTTAGCCGATTTGCGTTTAGCTTTTGAGAGGATGAAGAAATATGGGCTGAAGATGAATCCTTTGAAGTGTGCGTTTGGCGTGTCGGCTGGTAAGTTTTTGGGTTTCATTATTCATGAAGATGGCATAGAGATTGATCTCAAAAAGATAGAAGCTATACAAAAAGTGGAGGCTCCAACATGCAAGAGAGATATGCAAAAATTCCTTGGCAAGGTCAATTATTTGAGGAGGTTCATAGCTAATTTGTCAGGGAAGGTTGATGCATTTACTCATATCCTTCGGTTGAAGAATGATGTTGATTTTACTTGGGGGGCAAAACAGCAAGAAGCATTTGATATGATTAAGAATTATTTGTGCACTCCTCCGGTGATGAAGGCGCCCAAGCATAGAGAGCCCTTTAGACTTTACATTGCAGCCGAGGAAGGCGTTATTGGAGCTGTTTTGACTCAAGAAACCGAAGGAAAAGAGCATGCTATCACTTATTTGAGCCGACGCCTATTGGATGCCGAGACAAGGTATAAATTTATTGAAAAATTATGCCTATGCTTATACTATGCTTGCACAAAATTGAGACATTATCTAGTACCAAGTGTTTGCATAGTAGCTTGTCAAACCGATGTCATTAAATACATGTTGCATAGACCAATTCTTAGTGGTAGAATTGGTAAATGGGCTTATGCTTTAATTGAGTATGATTTGGCTTATGAGTCTCTAAAATCCATGAAAGGCCAAATTGTTGCTAATTTTATCGTTGAGCATCGGATTAATGACAAGCAAGATATTGATATAAACCTTGTCTCGTTAGTACCATGGAGATTATATTTTGATGGTTCAGTTTGTAGCAACGGCCAAGGTGTTGGTATTGCTTATATATCTCCTCATGGTGCTGTTTTTGAAGCCTCATGCCGCTTAGAATATTTTTGCACAAATAATCAATCCGAATATGAAGCATTGTTATTCAGCTTAGAGATGTTGCTTGCTATAGGTGCTACACATATTGAGGCTTTTGGTGATTCGTTATTAGTAGTACAACAACTATCCAAAGTTTTTCAATGTTTAGACGAATCACTTAATGTTTATCTTGATAAATGTCTAGATATAATTTCTACTTTGGATCATTTTAGCATTGCTCATATATCTAGACATGATAATTGGAGAGCAAACGAGTTGGCACAACAAGCATCCGGCTATCATGTCGATCATGGCATGTTTCATATCTCTCTAAAGCCGATGTCTTGTCTTGCTAACATAGGAGAGACCGAACCAAAGCCCACTGATTCGGTCACTAACAATAAATCTAGTGCAGATGAAAATCATGACTGGAGGAAGCCCATTATTGATTACTTGTGCAATCCGAGTGGAAGGGTGGACAGGGCTGTTCGGCGCATGGCTTTCAAATATACAATGAGAGACGATGGTCTTTATCGCCGAACGGTTGAAGATGTTCTTTTGAAGTGTTTGGACGAAGACCAAGCGAGAATTGCTATGGGAGAGGTTCATGAAGGAATTTGCGGCACTCATCAGTCGGCCCCCAAGATGAAGTGGTTATTACGACGTGCTGGATTTTATTGGCCGACGATGATCAACGATTGCTTCAGGTATTATAAAGGATGTGAAGCTTGTCAAAAGTTTGGTGATATTCAGTTGGCTCCCGCTGCTATGTTACATCCTATTATCAAGCCGTGGCCTTTTAGAGGTTGGGGATTAGACTTTATTGGAGAAATTCATCCTTCCTCTTCAAAGGGGCATCGGTTCGTGTTGGTGGCAACTGATTATTTTACTAAATGGTCTGAAGCAGTACCTCTCAAGAATATGACACATACGGAGGTAATTCAATTCATAAGTGAGCACATTATTCATAGATTCGGTATTCCGCAAACATTAACTACGGATCAAGGTTCATCTTTCATGTCACATCAAGTTAGAGAATTTGCCGAATCATATAAGATAAAGTTGCTCAATTCTTCCCCGTATTATGCTCAAACCAATGGACAAGCTGAGTCTAGCAATAAGATATTGATCAAGCTCATCAAGAAGAAGATTGAGGATAATCCAAGAAGATGGCATGAGCTATTGTCCGAGGCTTTGTGGGCGCATAGAATCTCAAGGCATGGTGCAACAAAGCTTGGCGACCTCGTGTGGAAGGTGATTCTACCAATTGGTTTGAAAGACAAAAAATTCGGGAAGTGGTCTCCAAGTTGGGAAGGTCCTTTCGGGATTGCAAGAATAGTTCCCGGAAATTCATATTTGGTGGAATCCATACAAGGAACATTGCTGCCTCGAGCTCTTAATGGCAAATATTTGAAGAAGTACCACCCGAGTGTGTGGCAAGAAGCCTAAATAGGCAATGGCCGAACATGGCCGATATATGATTATCGCCCTAAGAGCAAACATGGCCGATATATGATTATCGCCCTAAGAACATAAATGGCCGATGGAGTGTTGACATCGTCCTTAGAAAAAACATTGTGCAAGTTATTTTTCGGCACACAAGTTTTGCCGAAAAACAGGGGGGCATATGTTGACACCAGAATTTTGGCATGGTCAAAAACATAATTAAGAAAGCCTCAAATGGAAAAGTGCTCAAAGTGAGGAAGTTCCGTATCATCGAAAGGAGAAACTTTGGTATTTGGGCCATAGCCATCCGATCTCATCTCTAAGGCCGAAGTTGTGTTCGAAGTACTGAGATTTTGTATCCAGAACACTATTCGGCTGATTAAGCCCCCAAGACGACCTCATATGAGAAAATGATCTACACGGATTGTCTTCGTCTCGTCGAATCGGTCGATTTTGATATAAAAATCGTCTCAATCCAAGATCGTATGCAAAAGTTACAGCCGTTATAAGATGCTGCTATAGCAGAGGGCGGTAGTACCGCTCCCATAAGCGGTAGTACCGCTCGAGCGGTACTACCGCGCTTCTACTACCGCTCTACTACCACTTAAAAAACACTTCTGGACACCCGCGCAGAAGTGGCGCAGTACTAATACCCGGAAGTACCGCTTGGGAGGTACTACCGTGCCAAGAAGCGGTACTACCGCTTGCCGTTCACGCAGATTCGGACAGATTTTGAAGAGTTCGAGTTTGGCTAGTATTTTTGACCCTTTGGACGGAAATTTGGGTCTGGGGATTTTTTCATAACGTTGGAATTTATTCTGATGTGGGGACTAGAACATGTACCAATAGATCTGGTATCCATTGCAAAGGGGTGCTTTTGAGCCTGAGTTTAGTCTGGATGTGGTGAGATCAATATCTGTAGGTAGTCACTAATATAGTCAGCGAATTCCATGGTTATATGTATATTTTTGAATTAGTTCTTACTTTTGTATCGGCAAAGGTTTATACAGTGGACTTGTTGGGATAGAGAGGCTGCGGTAACTTAATAATGTGGTAAAACTGGGTGCTTCGTATTTATGTTTATATGGTTAAGATGACCTTTTATGGTATGTGTTACACAAGTTCTATCTTCTAGCATATTGATTATCCATTCTTGTGACTTGTATATTGGTGATTGTAAAGCGGTTGGTGTATCATGTTTCCATTTTTTTTGTTTGCTACAACGTATCATATTCCTTATCGCAGTAATTGTGAGTTGCTGTGCCGTGTATGAATCATTTGAGAAGTTTAGCGTCTCTTTCAGGAATATGTGGTATTTATTTCACCAACTCAACCTACTTACCAGTCATAGGCCCCACTGTTATTATCATGCTCTTTGTGTTCACATTTTTCTCTTCTCCATCCTATACATGTAACTCTCACAAAGTCGTTGTGATAGTGTGCAGCGGCAGAAGTTTTTTAGAGTGTTTCCTGGTGATCTCTTTGTAGTTGCGATGAACGTAAGTAAATCAAACACTTTAGGATGTATGTTTATTGATAACTCCCCCAAAGTGAATGGTATCTCAAGGTGTTCAAGATCGAAAGTATGCATGTCCAGAAAGTCCCAGTTTAGCCCAAGGAAAGTGGTTGAGCAGCACCTTCTCTGTGTCCTTGTGATAAAGTTCCACCCCCTCTGGCCCACACAGTGAAGGGATATGATTTTTGTGCCTTCTTCCATAACAGTCTCGATCTCTGCCTCCACTTAATCCTATCCATCACAGCGAAGCCCACAAGCTGAGCCTTAAGTGCCTTCCTTAGCTCCCTCTCCTCATTTGACAAATCCGGCATCACGCCAACTGTTAAACTAATCCGACATGTGCTGTTTGTAATCTCAGCTGCTCATTTCACCAAGTTTTAGGTACTTCTCAATCTGTGTGAATGATGCACACATATGTGTCAATGCAAGTTGTGTGACCGTCAATGCAATCACTTCTTAATTAGCAATAGGTATGTCGCTGAGTGACAGTGTTCTTTGTTTCATACTTTACAATGTTATATTGGGAGAGCTGAAATAGAGAGATCTCCTAGAGTTCTTTAATTTGAGTCTTGGTTTCATAATAGAGCACACCTTAGTTTTTTATATCCTGATTAAATGATATTTTGACATTAGGGCAGTATTCAACGAGTGGAAAACGTTCTGATATACCACATATCACTTATTATGATGGTTCTTTCTTCACATAACTAATTTTGTATGCATTTTTCTTTTGCTTTGTAAATCCGTTTAGTTCCCCAAATGTTCCTTTTTATTTATATATACTTTTTGTGTTGCGCATGTGCAGGTACAATGTTCTATAAGGCATCGAGACTCCTCCTTGTGGCATGCCTCAGGTATACCACAGGAGTGAAAATGGATGACACACCTGAACGGTGTTGTCCATGTCCGGAACCTCCATTTGGATACAGAAAGGGATTGGCAAGGATAGACATGAGCTATGAAGACAAAGAACAACGGGTAGTGACTGCTACAAGCAAGAAAAATCTGTTTGGGTATAGAGGACTCGAAATGATGTCCATGAGCAATGATCTTTTGGATCGACTCAAGTTAACATCCACAAGCAGGGAAAGTCTATTTGGGTATGGAGGAGTGGCAAGCGGCCTGAATATTGAAGTTGTTCCAAGGAAGTGGGAATGACCACGGGGAATAATCTTTTGGATCCATTCAAACTGAATGAACTCAGAGCAACGAATTCTGCTGGCAGTGAAAGTATGTTTGGCCACAAAGGAATGGAAGCTATCTTGGACAAAGAAATTTATTGTTCCAATGGACTCGTGAGAAGGCGCAAAGCAAAGATTGCTGCTAGCAGTGAAGGTTTGTTTGGGTATGGAGGAGTGGCAACTGGCCAGAACGTTGGAGCTGCTTCCAATGGAGTGGGAGCCGCCACGGGGAATGATCTTTTGGATCCACTCAAACGGGATGACCTCAGAGCAATGAATGCTGCTGGCACTGAAAGTCTCTTTGGCCACAAAGGAATGGAAGCTATCTTGGACAAAGACTGTCATCTTTCCAGTGGACTCGGATGGGGAAGACATAAAGCAAAGATTGCTGCTAGCAGTGAAGGTTTGTTTGGGTATGGAGGAGTGGCAACTGGCCAGAACGTTGGAGCTGTTTCAAGTGGAGTGGGAGTGACCGCCACGGGGAATGATCTTTTGGATCCACTCAAACGGGATGACCTCAGAGCAATGAATGCTGCTGGCATTGAAAGTCTCTTTGGCCACAAAAGAATGGAAGCTATCTTGGACAAAGACTGTCATCTTTCCAGTGGACTCGGATGGGGAAGACATAAAGCAAAGATTGCTGCTAGCAGTGAAGGTTTGTTTGGGTATGGAGGAGTGGCAACTGGCCAGAACGTTGGAGCTCTTTCCAATGGAGTGGGAGTGACCGCCACGGGGAATGATCTTTTGGATCCACTCAAACGGGACATCAGAGCAATGAATGCTGCTGGCACTGAAAGTCTCTTTGGCCACAAAGGAATGGAAGCTATCTTGGACAAAGACTGTCATCTTTCCAGTGGACTCGGATGGGGAAGACATAAAGCAAGTGAAAGTCCAATTGGTGACAGAGGAGTGACAGTGAGCTCTTTGGGCAATCAAGATGTTCCCAGTGAACTGATTCACCCAAAGAGGCCCAAGAGCTTTGACTGGAGGGAGCATGGGGCAGTTACAGCTGTTAGAGATCAGATGCTGTGTGGGTGTTGTTTCATTATCTCAGCAGTGGCCGCCACAGAGGCTTTGCGAAAGATCAAAACTGGCATCCTTGAGCAGCTGTCTATACAGCAGGTGATTGATTGCGACCTACTGCGGAAGAACGATGGTTGCTATGGGGGCTGGGCTTGGCAAGTGTTTGAATACATTATTTTGTATGGTCTTACAACAGAGGAATTATACCCTTTCACCTCTTGGAACTTCGACCCCACAAAGAAGAAGCAACCTAAGGACAAGCGCTATAAGAAGTGCAGGCACGGCCTAAAAAAAGTAGCCAATATCCGTGACTGGACAACAGTCACAGCTGACCCTGATGCATTTGAGAGCGGTGTGCTCATCAATCCTCTTGTGGTTGCTCTACGTGTCAACCATTTCTTCACAGGATACACAGGTGGTATAATCTCACTCGAAGACCTCCCTCCGCCGACACCCTCGGAGATTGCTGATCCAAAGTTTGAGCTTCATGCCGTACTGCTTGTGGGTTATGGTGAAGATGAAACTGGGAAGAGATTTTGGATACTGAAAAACTCTTGCGGTGTGCATTGGGGTGAGGGTGGTTACTTCCGGCTGGAGAGGGACGTGCGTCACCCTTGGGGTGTAGGGGGGTTGACTCGCACCTTTGGAATTTACCCAACAGGGTACATTCATGTTATTCCTGCTCCTCCAACTCTATGGGATGCTTGCCTTGAGAAGCTCAGGAAACTGTCATTCTTGTCATGAAAAAGAAGCAGAAAACCCACCTCTTGGCGCTGCAATGAGCATTATTTTCTTAACCCCCCCACCTCCCGCGAAGATCTTGAAATCTGACCTCATACAATATTGATGAAGACTTGCACCTGGAGCTAGCAGCTGCACCTCGGGTGCGACGACTGCTCCGGCCTTGTGTGTAGGCTTTATTCCATATTGTTGATCTGTTACACTTGCTTGCGACAATTGCTTAAGCCTTGTGTGTAGACTTTGTTGTCCTTGTGCTTAGGTTTGTTGTCCTTGTGTATAGGCCTTGTTACTACTTGCTCAAGTGATCTGAGCCTTTGTCATGCTTTTAAGTTTTGGAATATTGAATGTTGGTGGGCTTAATTCAGATATCAGGGGGCTTGCTTCGGGTAATGCAATTGATAACTGTGGCTGCGATGTTACCTGTTTTCAAGCAAACAAAAAGTCCTTTCATTTTGATAAATTTACTTTTGTTCCATCTCATGGTGCACTGTTTTTAGTGGGCACACTGTTCATTCTGGTCAGCATGTCCTTGCTGTTGAATTTAGAGTCACAAAGTTAGCTGCTACTTTGATTTTTGTCCAAAACCTATGGTCCTTGTCAAGGAAGAGAGCGTGATGATTTCGACCAGTATCTATGTGAATTTGTTAATTCAGTAAGTATGTAATTTGGATATCCCTTGATAATCAAGATTGCCTAATCCCTGACGATTTTAATTTCATCTGTTCTGCGTGCACACAATTTCGTCATACAGCGTGGGCGCACTCGGAACTTCACACAACGCGATCGCCCCGGTCTCAGCTCGAGTGGAATTGCTCACCGCACTGCCCTCTATCACTGTGTTCCCTCCGCACTCCGCAGCTCCCCCGCTCTTCCCCTATGCCGAGGTCGTGCGCCCGGACCCCGGCATAGAGCCTTGTAGCCGCTGTTGCAGCACATCTTCCAGGCGTCAAATATGGCGTCCGCCTCATCTCTGTGCTCAGGACCGGCCCTGTGTTCCGGAAGGCCCTAGGAGAACTCGATGGCATGGGCCCCTATGTCCTAAAACTATATATATGTATGTATGTGCATGATCCATAACCATCTTTTTAAATTTCTTCAACTGATCAAAGCGGCTGGTCAATGAAAGAATTGCATTATCAACGATGACTAGAAAGTAAGTAACTCTGAAGGATTCCATAGCTGACAACTGTATTTCGTTGTCTTAGGCAACATGATAGACTAATGTCCTAAAATTATGAAAAAAGAGGATACAAAGGATTAGAAATTTATATGTCAGATGATTCGAACCCTAGACATGTACCTAGAATGACAAAATATTGGGAAGGTTGAATACATCATGTGAAAGATTGAACTAGAAAATTGTACAATAAAATTTAAAAACTTCGTGTGTACTGAAATTGAAGGATAGATCGTGGATGAATAGTTGAATACGTACATACTAAATAAAGAATAAAATAAACTATTTTTTTGCATAGTAATACGTGTCTCATTAATAACATAAAGATTCAGTTACAAGCCACGTAAACATCGACATTACAGGACTGAAAAGATAGGATAATCCTATACAAGAAACCAGCGCTTGTCCCTCTCCACTAAGGAAAATGAGACATATCACCTCTTCACCCGAGCTCGACGCGGCTCCATCGCTGATCAATAGCTTTACAGACCTCCAAAGTAGTTTGCCTGAAGCAAAACCATTGCCGTTGAAAGAATCAGACCGGGGCAACGTGTCCCCGGACATGCCATCGAACTCCAGAACTGACACCCCCGCACAACTACGACGTCGGAGGAGGAAACCAGAACTATCAGCCTTCAACCACAAACCCAGCACAAGATGCACCATCTTCCAGCTGTCACTTGCGTAGACAACCATCTGCGCGTACTCATGGACGACAAAACCTTTCTGCTCCACCATGACATCGGAGACAACGCCGCAGCAACGGGGATAGAGCAGAAGGAAAGACACACCTGATGGAGTTGCCGCCGCCGTCTCGCCGACACCATCCATGAACCCTAATGCCGCCGATCTGAAGGATCGGCAAACACACGATGCCAACAACTCCGAGACGCCGTCATGAAGGACACCGCCGGTGTGGGAGTGGAGTTGAGCCAGATTTATTCGTCCGGGCGCCGCTCCCACCACCCCAACGGCGCACCACGACCTATAAATCCAAATCCTAACTACAGAGCGAAGGAACGGGTCCCCCCTCCCTCCTGCCGCCGGAGCAGCAGTCGGAGGGAGAGGGGGCCAGCGCCCTCGCCGGTGAAGATCGGTGGAAGAAGATCGCCTCCCTAGGCCTGGCTCGTGGCGGCGGCTAGGGTAGGGAAAAAATGGCTGGGATATTCTGCAGGGGATGGATCAGGGACATGGATCGATACGTACTAACTACGGCTCTCGTACGTATACGTATTGCCGTCCCCTTGCATTGCCCGATACTGCCGTGCGGCGCGTGCAGCTGCGACAGCCAGCGGTGGACATGCAGGACGAGGGTCGAGGGTCGACGAGACGACGAAGAGATTAGACAAACCGACGAAGCAGGGACGGAGCCAGGATTTAAACATGGGGGGGGGGGGGGGGGGGGGGGGGGGGGCGAAAGACGACAAGCGAAAAAATAGACATACCATATGGCTATCTAAGCCTTAGCCTTGCATCTCCAACCGTGTACTCATCTGCTTTACCGTCACCGAGATCAAGTGTGGTCATTTTTTGGACTAGAATCGATGCTACTCTTTCACTAGTTCTGGTTGATTGGGATAGAAAGGTACACTCATACGGTCAGATTCAGTTTGTAAAGACAGTCCCGCCTAATAATGTATAAATTATTTTCCTATTCATGACTATACGTACACAATTTACAATTCATTTGGTCAAAAGTATGTCATCGGTGCATCAGAGGTCTAGTCATGATAAAACAATTCTATGCAGATAGGCTAATTCCATCTAAACGCCGAAACTTTGTCATATGTATTCTAAAAAAACTGTTAACAGTATGCGAATCAACGTTGTATAAAATACATCAGCGAAGTAGACTAACCACACAATATCCCTGCGTCGTTCCATCGTCGCGGAACTCAGCGTCATATCGCCGCCGACGGCGATCGATTTTGGTTGCAACCTTGTCGATTTAGTGCCAGTTTTCTCCTCCCGGAACTGCCCTAGGCTTGCAGCTCATCACTGCTTATGCCGTCCGGTCTGCCGTCAAGACGGCAATTTTCCGTGGATCGGCGCCTGCCTGTCCCTGAATTCCCCTCCCTTCGCCCCTTCTCGCTGGAGGCGCGATTGACAGATCCGATCAGCAGCCAGCACTTGCAGGCTTCTGTTACGATCACTGAAGCGGCATGTAAACGGGAAGGCTAGCGTCTAGCGATATGTGCGTGAGTAGTCCAACTCTCTCCAGGTCGTGGCTACGTGCGGCAAGCCCGCAACAAACAGCCTCCACGATGGGCTGTCATCATTTTCCTTTACTTTTTTTTTGAGACAATCCTTCACCTCATTTTGTGCTTTTAGCAAAAAGATTGGGGGGGGGGGGGGGGGGGGGGGTGTCTCGCCCCCCTCGCCCCCCCCCTGAATTCGTCCCTGCGACGAAGGAAAATAAGCAGCAGTGCCATGCAAATGCCATGAGTCACGCCGTGTGACGCTTCGGCAATCGCTAGCTATGTGATTCCTAGCCCATCTCGTTAGTTTATTTTCTTTCGTAAATCTTTCCTACCTATTCTGTTAGGTTATGCTATATACATCTTTATCTTTATCTTTACTTATTATTTTTATTCCTAATCTTTATTTTTAATGAAGCAGTTGGTACGTCGTTCATTTCCTTACCTATCAATCGATAGTAAGAGCATCTACAACCGGACCTCTCAAACACGCCTCATACGCCCGGGCGGGCTGTCCGGTCAGTGTCCGGTCAAAAAAATTTGACCCAGACGGACCCCTCAAACGGGCCTCAAACGCCCGAACTAACCGGCACCCCGCATATCCAGCCCAAATATGGGGCGGATATGGGGTGGCCCGGGCATGCCCGGGCGCGTCCGCTTGACAAGCCCGGCCCACCCCGACCCCACCCTGTCCCACTAAAAACCCCCGTCCGGCGAAACCCTAGCTCACTCACTCTCGCTCCGTCCGTTCCTCTCCCCTCTCCGTCCCCTCCTCTCCCATCTCCGCCCGCTCCTCTCCCCCCGCCGACGAGCATGTCGAGCTCCGGCAGCGCCTCCGGCGACTCCGATCCGGAGTACAAGCTGGCTCTCCGTATCGCCTTGGAGCGGTCCAAGGCGGAGACCGGAGGCAGCTCCGGATCTGGAGCGTCCTCGAAGCCGCCCGCTCCCCGTCGGCGCATTTCGGACGCCGGCGCTGGCCCGTCCCGTGCCATGGGCAGCGGCGACCGACAGCCAGCCCAGTTCGCGCCGGCGGGGCGGGCTCCCTCCCGCCGTGCCCTCCCTCCGCCCGCCGCTGCTCCCCCTGCGGGGCTGCGGTGGGTGCTTCTGCCCGCCCCTCCGGCCCGGTCGCGCACGCCGGAGTCGGAGGCGCGCGCCGCCCGCCGCGAGAGGCAGCGGCGGAGGGAGAGGGAGGCCGCGGAGACGGCGAAGGAGCGGGCGCGGGCTCTGGCGGATATGGATGAGGACCACCTCCTCGCGTGGGTCTGCCGCCGGTCGCTCACGACGGCGGAGTCGGACGCGAGGAGGCTCCGCCGCAAGAACGCCAAGGCCCTCTGCATCGCCATTGAGGAGTCCGAGCGGCTCGCGGCGGAGACGGCGAAGGAGCGGGCGCGGCTGGCCAAGCTCAAGCGCCGGCAGGACTGGGCGGCGGAGCGGCTGAAGGGCCTCGTGATCGTTTCCGACTCCTCCTCCTCCTCCTCCGACGACGACCAGCCCCCCTCCGCCGACGGCTACAGCTACGCCGGCGACCGCAAAGGGAAAGGTCCGGCCCGCAAGTACTAGTTAGATTAGCTTAGATTTAAATTTGTCCGTCTTATGTATGAACTGGTGAAGCTTTTGTTGTAATGTGATGCTATCTCGTGTCCGGATTCATATGTCCTGCGTTTGATCGACGTAATTTGATCCACGTTGCATGGGTAGTATGGAAATAGGGGGTCGGATATGAGGGAGACAGATGTGGACAAGCGGATTTGAGGCGTGCCCGGTCAGTGCCCGCGGACGCGTCCGGGCGCGTCCGCGGGCGTTTGAGGGGCCGGATTTGTCATATCCGGTTGTAGATGCTCTAAGCCCCGCTCCCCTCGATCCCCACTGCCACCGATTACAATTTTTTTCCTTCTAGCAAATGCATTACGGTAGGTCTACCCCCACCACCAAAACCTAACAGCACCTTGCCCCTACTCACCCCATCGCCGCCGCCGCCACCCGCCTTCCTCAGCCCTACACCACTCCCAAACGCCTCCCAAACCACGGTCGACGCCCCCTACACGTTGCACGATGACGAGCCTCGCTTACCTTCATCGACGTCACCCGCCGCAGCCCAAGCGCGGTCTGGCTCGGCCTTGGCTGACGCACTCGACCACGATAAGCAGCGGCTCAAGAAGCGCTTGGGCGCAGGGGCAGGGGCGATAGCATCGCAGGGCCCGATGTGGAAGCCGAAACTGTGACGGGCAATTCCACATCGGCTCAGACGGGCACTTCCAGATCGCCCTTCGACGGCGAGCCCAATTTAAGTGGCGCCCCCTCCCTCCATCAGCTAACACACGTGAACCCCTCGTGGTCAAGGTGGCGGGGTCGGCAGGTCACCTGTATGCTCTTTGAGAAGCCACCCCGTGAGTCCCTTCACTCTCTGACCATTGCTAGGATGAAAAACTGGAAATACATCAGGTGTCGCGGAGTGCGCTGGCTGCGGTCAGGTGCACTAGGCATCAAAGCCGTCTATGGTCTTCTAGCCTAAAAGGTATGCAAGCCGCTTGACAAAAGGTTGCACCTACAATCTTCTTTGTTAAACACCGTACGTGTACACATGTTGTAACCTCTTATCCCTAGTCTTCAGGCACGTCATTCTGTTATGGTTTGCATGCACCTGCGCGTGCCTCTGCCGCCGCCGGATATATCTCTCTCTTTTCGCTATACATTGTAACTGAACCATTCACATGCAATGCAATCTGTTTGAGCGAGTCTAACTATCTAGCTTGGTAATCAGAGCCATGGCCGGCACCGCGGCTGCCACCGCGCCGGCCACTTCTTCTCCTACTCTACCTCCCACCACTACCCAGACCTTGCCGGCGCTCTCCTCCACTGCCGCCGGCGTCCTCAGTTCCTTCGCCCCTCCCACTGTCACTCTTCCCTCCCTTACTGTCCACAATGCCAACGTCTCCTCCTACATTCGATTTCTTCTCGACCCTGGCCAGAACAACTACCATCGCTGGCGGAACCTCTTCCGTTCCGTCGCCGTCAAGTACAATGGTCTGCAGCACATCGACGTCAACGCCCATCCCAACACCGACGACCCGGAATGGCGTCGGGCGGACATCTCCGTGCTCCTGTGGTACCATGCCACCGTTGTTGATAGCCTCCTCGACGTCGTCATGACGGACGATGCGACCGCTCTCGACGTCTGGCTGCGTGCTGCGTCTCGAGCGTTACTTCCTCGCCAATCGGGCCTCCCGCGGGATCCAATTACGTCGGCAGTTCAACAACCTTCAGCAGGGCGATCTGTCCATCGCCGAGTACACACGTCGGCTCAAGAACCTCGCCACCGCCCTCAGCGACGTCGATAGGCCGGTGTCCGCCGACGACCTCACACAGCAGCTGCTTCACGGGCTTGCCAAGCCTTTCCATGCCCTCGGTGACACTATCGGCGACACCGTTCCCGTCCCGGACTTTGAGACTGCCGTCTCTCGCCTCTCCAACGCTGAAGACAACATGCAGCAGCGCGCACTCCTCGAGGGCACCTCCGCCCTCGTCATCCATGGTGGCCATGGCTCCCAGGCTCCCGGTGGTGTGCGCGCCGCCGCCACTGACTCCGCCGGGCGCGGCGACCAGGACAACCCTGCCGGACACGGCGGCGCTCACGGCAACGGCGGTCAGAACAATGGCGCCCACGGCCGCGGTGGTTCAGGCACCGGCAACTCCGGGCGTGGTCGCGGCCGCGGCCGTGGTCGCGGTGATGGCGGTCGTGGCCCGTCGCAACCTGCAGCCGCCACCACCCCCTGGCTGGGTTACTTCGCGCCGTACGGCGCTGCTCTCCCTCGTCCGGCATGGGTTCCGCCCAACGCGGCCGGCGTGCTCGGTCCGCATCCTGCAGCACCAACCCAAGCATACCCGGTGATGTTCTCTGGCCAGACGCCCTACACCGCTGCAGCTCCGTTCGCTGCTCCTGGACCCGCGGCCTACCATGCCCCCGCGTCCTTCCCTGGAGTCCCGCCGCTGCTGCCAGGGCCCTCCGGCTGGGATCAGAACGCCATGTTTCATCAGGCGTACAGCAACGTCGCAGCCCAGCATCCCAACAGCGCTGTTGATTGGTTGATGGATTCAGGCGCTTCGTCACATGTCACCGGCCAGCAAGGTATCCTTTCCAATTGCCATTCTCCTTCAACGCTTAATTCCTCTAGCATTACAGTTGGTAATGGCCAGCGGCTCCCCATTGTTGCGTCGGGTTCCACAACTCTTTCTCCCACCCCTTTTAACTTGCATGATGTTCTCGTTTCACCATCCATCATCACTAATCTTATTGGCGTCCGTAAGTTTACTATTGATAACTGGTGCTCTGTCGCGTTTGACCCCTTTGGTTTCACTGTGAAGGACCTCGCAAGCCAGACGGTTCTCATGCGCTCCAATAGTCCGGGATCCCTCTACCCTTTTCATGGTGCATCAGGGGACACTTGCATGGCCCTCTCCATCGCCGTCGACGGCGACACTTGGCACAAACGGCTTGGTCACCCAGGCCCTGCTGCTCTTTCACGTCTTTCTCGAGATTTTATTCAACTTTGTAATAAACCGGCTCCCGTGTGTTCCTCTTGTCAGCCGTCAAACTCGTTTACCTTTCCCTACCTCCAAAACATGTACCACTGCTCCCTTTCAAATAATTCACTGTGATTTGTGGACGTCCCCTGTTGCTAGTTTTTCTGGATACCAATACTATCTTATTATATTGGATGATTTTTCTCATTACTCTTGGTCGTTTCCGTTGCGTAACAAATCCGATACGTCTCCTACCCTCCAACGTTTCTTCCAGTACATCTATACGCAATTTCATGTCCTCATCCAATGCTTGCAATGCGATAATGGAGGCAAATTCATTAACACCGCGCTCCGCACATACTTATCTAATAATGGCATTGTTTTTCGTCTCTCCTGCCCACATACCTACCCACAAAACGGCAAGGCCGAACGCCTCATTCGCTCGACAAATGACATTGTTCGCATCCTCCTCATCCAAGCTAATTTTCCACCTCCTTTTTGGGTCGAGGCTCTCCACACCGCCACCTATCTTCTCAATCGTCGCCCCTCGAGCCCCATTAAATTTCTCACCCCCTACTACCTCCTCCACGGCTCACACCCCTCCTATGAGCACCTTAGAGCCTTTGGGTGCTTGTGTTTTCCAAACACGTACACTACCTCTGCCCACAAACTTTCTCCACGTTCTGTACGATGCGTTTTCATCGGTTACCCCCTTGAACATAAAGGGTACCGCTGCCTCGACCTCTCCTCACGACGAGTTCTCATTTCTAGGCATGTAATCTTTGACGAAACCACGTTTCCATACACTGATCCCACACAACCGGCCGTAGGATCATTTCCCACACCAGATCCCGCACCATGCACGCTTCCGCACCAGATAGTCCTCGATCCCATCGCCCCACCTTCCTCGACAGCTTCGAACGACTCTCGTACCAGCCACCCCAACCAACCCCCACCTCCCACGCCTCCTGCACCCAGCGAACCGGCCAGCCCCACACGATTCAGCTCGCCCCGCGCGCCCAACTCCCCCACCGCCACGTCTCCTCTGTCCTCTGCCCGCACGTCTCCAGCCCCACCTAGATCCACCTCGGATCCACCTAGTCGAGTTTTTCAATGTAAAGAAAGAGTGAATACTGTGCCTGTTGGGTGATGTGCAGATGTTATGAACTATCCCAGTTCTTTAAATTTGCATGTTGTGTTAGTGCATTGTAATTTCGTTGGTACATACGCTGCAATCAATTGGCGGCCACAAGCTTTCCTTTTTCTTTAGCACTATTTTTTCAACTGCAATTGATGCTTTCATTACAGTTAGTTTTATTTTTCCAGATGAAGTATGCCTTATATTCAGTCCTACAGAGTTCAGAATTTGATCTACAATTGTGTGAAGAGAAGGTTTCCAAACCCAAAGGAGCATTGGCAACCTTAGGGACTTGGGCGCCAACGTGAGAAGGTGGTCTTCTCCAAGGCCTCTCTAGCCATTGAACAAGACCGCTCCATCAAGGTATCTAAATACGTTTCCAATTACCAATCTTATCCTTGATCTGTAGGTTGAAACTAAGAGGGCGTTGTAAACTTTGATGACACTTTGTGGGAAACCTGTGACTTTATTGCCAGAGGTGATTTTGGAATGGAGATTCCAGTTGAGAAGATATTCCTTGCACAGAAAATGATGATCTACAAGTGCAACCTTGCTGGCGAGCCTGTTGTCACAGCGACACATTGTGACATTGTAGGCACCATTTCAATTGTCCGTTGGTATAACTGCAGTTTTTTTATGTATAGCTTATAGGTCGGACTGGTTTTTTACTAGCCCATATGAAGCCGTAGAACATACATAAGTTGCTGATTTTTCATGCTATACTTGTGTAAATGTTGTTCCACCTTTCCAATTTATAATTTCATGGCCATTTCAAATGATCTAGAAATTCAATGTATGGAATTTACATTGGCAATAAATAAGGAATATTGGAAGATAGTATGCCACAATATCAGTTATGAGGTAAAAACTAATCTTTTCCTCACTTTAATAATTTAGTAATGACTTATATTTTTATTTACTAACCTCTCTTCATAATGATTTTTGAATTAAATTTAGATTTTCAATAAAGTTTTAAAGAATAGCTCTGATTTTGGTGGGTAGTCAATCAAATTCTGGTTCTTGGTTGAAGCACTCTTGATGAACGGCACCCCATGCAGCAGCGATTGTGACCACAAGGAAGAGATCAAGAACATCAGCAACATCTTGCAGTGTTCCTCCTCATTGTCGTTGTCGCCACTGAACAATGACGACCAGCTCATGAGACCTCTACTAGAGGTTGGAGCCTTCTTGAGAAGGCAACACACTTGAGATCAAGAGAGATCGAGAGATAGTGAGTGATAGAGATGGGGAGAGGGGGATAGATCGAGGGAGGGAGGAAGGGGGGAGGGGAGAGAGATATTGCACCTACACATTGGTAGGACAAACATGTTCTGAAATATAAATGAGATTTGATGGTAAGTTATCATTGTGTTTGTTCCCTATCTGACAGACACCATAATTTTCATATTGAATGTGTTGCAGAAATGATTTCCAGCAAATATGTTTTTAGCTCTTGATATTTTAGTATGGTTGTAAATTCATCCATTCACATACCACTTCAGGAAACATTTTTTGTTGGTGGAAGAAAGAAAAAAAAAGAGTATCAAGGTAGTGCACCATGGTGGAAGAGCTAAGAAGCGAGGCACATATGCTCGCTTATTTCCTCTATTCTTTGGGATTGACACTTGGGACATGTCAACATGCCATTGTTTCAAACTTTTTTGTAGCTGAAATATGTACATGGCGACGTGGTGCATGATACTTGCTGGGTACTCCTTCCATCAAATTTTGTTACTTTAAATAGTGTTGATGTGGAGCATGACAACTTATTCTCTAAAGCATAGATGATAGAGTGCACATTTATATGGGCGAATGTGGTCCACAAATTATGGTGGTATATGTCATAAATTATCATAAATATCAAGGTAAGATGCCTAATGTGTAACATTGTCTTGTGTCAAGAAAGGAACATGATATTTTTTTTGTTATAGTTGTAGAAGACAAAACATAATGGAGATATTTGTTAGAGTTGGACAAGAAAAAATAGCACATCAGAGCTATGTTGAATAAAGCAAGACAACAACGAACCAGACATGTGCATGTAAAGAGGTTAAAGGAGAGGAGAGAAACAATGATGTTTGTCGTGCTTTGGATCAACATTTTCATTGATGGATGCGAGCAGGGACGGAGCCATGCGGTCAACGGGGAAAAAGATGGTAATCTCCGGCTGCAGCAAAGGCTGGCGGCCGGTGGGAATATCCGGCAAAGGCTGGCGGTGGGTGGGAATCTCCTTCTACGGTGATGGTCGGTTTTGCATGGCTTGTGTCGAGTCTAAGGGGAAAGAGAAGGGTGAAGGAGTGGAGGTTGTTTCCAACGAATACAAGGCGTGCAAGTTGCGCTTCAAAACATATATCCAAATGGGGCCTTAGCCTATTCTTCTGTATGTGAGGTTTCAGTCATTGGCTACAACTATCCGAAAAAGACAACTTCTCCCTAGGTGTTTTTGGTAATTAATAACAACATATAATTCATTGAACTAATGTCTTCACTAAGTGTATTTCAGGAAAGTTCAAAGAATAGGATTGGCAAAGGGATTGTGAGGAGACCCCAAATGCAAGGAATAGGATTGGCCAAGCTACAAGCAAGAAGACTCTACATTTTACTTTGTGAGAAATCACTTTGAGTCCATAGGAAAGCCAATACTATTAAAAGGGGGTGAGGTAATGTTGGTGAATTATATGCTCAAAATGCTCAAGTGCTAGCCACCAAAAACACCCACAAATTCTCCCACAAATACTCTGTCTAGATTCCTACCACTCAAAATCGGTAAGACCAACAATTCCTATTCGGTCTCACAGAGATTCAAACCCTAGACAGACTCTAAGTCAAACCCCATCTCGGTACTACCAAGCTTTCCATTCGGTCCCACCAAAAACAGTGACCAACTTTCGGTTAACCAATTTCTTAAAATCGGTCCCACTGAGCTGAAGGAATCGGTGACACCGAGATTAGAAATCTGCCTAGGTGACCCATATCGGTACCACCAAGATTTATATATCAGTCTCACCGAGAACGCCAAAGTTGCCACATTTTGCACTAGTCGGTGCAACCAAGTTTTCGCTTCGGTTTCACCGAGTTGGGCAATAATGTTGTAATGGTTGGATTTTTGGAGATGCCTATATATACCCCTCCACCACCTCTCATTCGTATGAGAAGCACTCAGAACAGATCCCCACTTATCATATTTGATTTTCTGAGAGGGAGCCACCTACTCATGTGTTGAAATCAAGATATTCCATTCCTACCATATGAATCTTGATTTCTAGCCTCCCAAAATTGCTTTCCACCCAATCAATCTCTTCTACCCAAGCCAAATTTGTGAGAGAGTGATTGAGTGTTGAGGAGACTATCATCTTGAAGCACAAGAGCAAGGAGTTCATCATCACTACCGCATCTATTACCTTTTGGAGGGTGGTGCCTCCTAGATTGGTTAGGTGTCGCTTGGGAGCCTCCTACTTCGTGTTGTGGAGTTGAACCAAGAAGTTTGTAAGGGCAAGGAGATCGCCTACTTCATGAAGATCTACCCCGAGTAAGGCTAGTCCTCCGTGGACGTAGGCCATCATGGAATAGACAAGGTTGCTTCTTCGTGGACCCTTGTGGGTGGAGCCCTCCATGGACTCTTGCAACCGTTACCCTCCGTGGGTTGAAGTCTCCATAAACGTGGACGTACGATAGCACCACCTATCGGAACCACGAGAAAAATCTTCGTGTCTTCAATTGTGTTTGATCTCCCTATCCCTTCCCTCTACTTACATGTGCTTGTGTTTACTTTCCACTTCTATACTCTTATACTTGCATTGTAGGGTGAACTTGACTTGCCACAATTGCTAAAATCTGCCAACAACTAAAATTGGGAAAAGGCTAGATTTTTATTTGGTCAAGTAGTCTAATCACCCCCCCTCTAGACATACTTTCGATCCTACAAGTGGTATCATAGCTTTGGTCTCCATTGCATTGGTCTCACAACCTAGGAGAGTATGGCGTCTAGTGAGGGAAACTATCACCGTAGAGGTCCATCCTTTGATGGTACAAACTTTGCTAGTTGGAAGCATAAAATGAAAATGCATATTCTTGGTCATAACCCCGCTGTTTGGGCTGTTGTTCATGTTGGCTTGCAAGGTGATTTCTTTGGAGATGGAAAGGAACCGGATCATGAAGCGACCGCAGAAGAATTGAAGATGTTGCAATACAACGCTCAAGCATGTGACATTCTATTCAGCTGCCTATGCCCCAAAGAATTCAACAAGATAAGCCGCCTTGAGAATGCAAAAGAGATTTGGGATATTTTGGTTGATATGCACGAAGGTACCGAATCCGTCAGGGAATCTAAGTTGGATGTGCTACAAAGTCAACTTGACAAGTTCAAGATGAAGGATGGTGAAGGAGTCGCAGAAATGTATTCTAGGCTTGATCTCATCACAAATGAGATTGCCGGCTTAGGAAGCTAAGAGATGACCGACAAATTCATCATCAAGAAGATACTTAGAGCCTTGGATGGAAAGTACGACACCATGTGCACATTGATCCAAATGATGCCAAACTACAAAGATCTCAAGCCCACGGAAGTCATTGGAAGGATTGTTGCTCATGAGATGTCACTCAAAGACAAAGAAGAGCTTCACAACAAGTCTAGCGGTGCTTACAAAGCCACAAGTGATGCTCCCTCTACTTCGAGTGCCAACCTTGTTACCAATGAAGAGATAAGCCTCATGGTCAAGAAATTTAACAAATTCTACAAGAATAGAGGCAAAGAGAGAAGCTCCAACTCAAGATATGAAGAGAAGCGTTCATCTAGTCATGACCATAATTGCTACAATTGTGGAAAACCCGGACACTTTTCAAATGAGTGCACGGCTCCCCACAAACGAAGAGAAGAGTCATCTAGAAGACGAAACTCAAGAGATGAGTCACCTCGAAGAGAGAGAAGGAGTAGAGATGATCATTATGAACGAAGACCCTCAAGGGGAAGTAGGGACTCAGAGAAGAAGGACAAGTACACCAAGAGCTACTTAAGAAGAAGACATCAAGATCATGTTGGTGAATGGGTTTCCGGCTCAGACTCCGACGATCAATCCGAGAGAAGCTATCAGTCCAACTCCGATTATAGTCAAGATGAAGGTGTTGCCGGACTTGCACTCGTTTCCTCCAACTCCTGTGACATATTTGATTCACCAAATGAAGGGAGTGGAAACTGCTTCATGGCTAAAGGCCACAAGGTATCACACCCCGAATACCTTGACTTTGATAGTTATGAGGATGACTTACTTGGAGAGGATGACTCGCTCCTTGATAAAACTAGTAATGTTAGTCAAAATGAACTTGATAACAATCATGCTAGTCAAGATAAGTCATGTGATGATGATAACAAGGAAATAGAGCGATTAACTAAAGAAATAAACATTCTTAAATTAGCCCATGAATCTACTCTAGAAGATCATAGAGAGCTTGTAAGAATTCATGAGAAGCTACGCTTCGAGGAGCTCAATTTGGAGCAAGAACATGAGTTTCTTAAAGCTATCAATGACGATCTTAGAAAGAAGACTTCCTCTTGTCTAGCCAAACGACTACTCTTGTCTACTTTTGTTCCTCAAGTTAAACCTAAGCAAACTAGTAACAAAGGCAAGAAAGGTTCTTCCACTAGTAGCAATAAAAATGATAAATCTAATGATATTGCTTCCAGTAGCTCTATCGATTCCACTAATGATTCTCTTAGCCAAGTTACACTTGAGCAAGAAAATGATTTATTGAAAGGAATTATAGAGAAAGGTGTCTACAAGAGTCTTGCCGGGTGTAAGAAATTCGAGGAAATTGTACGTAAGCATGGAGGATACCGGAAGAACCATGGCATTGGCTACTTCAATGCAAATGGAGTTGAATGGGAAGAAGGTCAATACCCCAAGCCCAAGTTTGTTCCCCAAAAGGAGAAGTATGAATATACTCTCCCCAAGGGAACAAAAGCTCAAGATGACCTTCCACCACAAGACCACAACCTCAAGGGCAAGGGAAAGCTTCAAGATGACATTGACACATTTGAAGATGAATCCCAAGACATAGTCAAGTGGGTTCCCAAGGCTACTACATGCTCAACTTCTACAAGTGCTACATCACCTCCAAGGATCCCCATCAATTTGATGTGGGTCCTCAAGAAGAAGAACTAGAGAAGTTCTTGAGGGGTGACTCCGCCAATGAAATTCACTCATATTCATTATTGGCAAGGCTATTTGCAATCAACTCCAACCATATGCAATAGTTCAAGGTGTCACACATTCCATCAAAGGTAAGCAAGGGACAAGGTAAAATCAATGGACATCATCATGTATACATTGCACTCCATGTCCATAGACATCCTTGTATTTGTTCCTTATGTATGGGACTAACCCATGTAGGTGAGAAGATTAAGAAACAACAAGGATTTCTCCCAACTCAAGATGATCTTCATCATCAATGAGCATCCACTACTACTTCACCTAATGAAGTCTTCATTGACAAAACCCAAGGTTAGTTTATCCCTCTTAAGGGGGGATGTCACATCAAGGGGGAGATTTACTCTAAGACTTGAGTCAAAGCATCTCATAAGATGTGAAAAAATTGAAAGCTTTATGTAAAAGTGGTAGCCCCACTTGTGCTTAAACGATGAGTATGATCTATGATCAAGTATTGTTGCTTGGCTCCTTAGATCAATATACTCATATATAGTTGACTTCATTATCGCCAAAGTGCTTGATAGATGCTAGAGTGATTGTGCATGTTTGCCATGATTTCATTTGACATCTTATTGTGTGAGCATGTTGGTATGCATATCTTTACTCATTTGAGGACATCCAATTGTTGCTATTTGGTTTTCATTTTTATTTTTTTCCAATTGGATGTACAAGAATGCCTAGGACCCTTCTCTAGCTATCTATGATTTCTCATCTCAAATTCTATTCATGCTTCATCACAAAATTTGAAAAAGCACTTCTCGAACCCTCTGTGTGAGGAGCACTCGGAGTTTCGTTTCATTGAGAGCTGACTTACAAAACCTCCCTTGTGCAATCTCGGTGTAACTGATCTCATAATCTCGGTTCCACCAAAAGCCTCGGGCTGATCAGATTTTAGAATCTTGGTAGCACCGATTCCATAATCTCGGCTTCACCGAGTTTCCCTGTCAACTGACAGTAGAGGAACTCGGTGGCACCGATATTTTAGAACCGGTGTCACCGGCAGCTACGGGTATATATTCCTACGGAAACGGTCTTTGAAATTACTTCTTCAAATGTCGTGGTCCCCGCATACCCTAGCTACCACTCGACGTCCCCGGACTTCGTCTTGCTCCCGTGTGTCTGCACCATAGGGATTCCTCGCCGTCGACTGCATTCATCCCCGTTGTCGCCGCCGTAGGAGGCCATCGCCAAGTTAGGGTAACGCCTCAATCTTTGCACTACTCGTCCAAATCTCGTGAAAATTGATCAATTCCAATCTTCATGCCACCATGTGCACCTGTTCCATCCACTAAAAACTCCTCTAGATTAGAGAACGAAGATTTTAGGTTTAACTGTCCGCAATCTGGATCTCGGTGACACCGAGTCATAAAAATCGGTTCTATTGATTTTGGTTTTTGTGGCTACTGAAAACAGTCTCGGTGAAACCGAGTGGCCATTCTCGGTGAAACCGAAGTGGCTGCCAAGTTTCTGTTAAGGAGGCTATGTGTCTCGATGGCTCCGAAAATTTTGACTCGGTGGTACCGAAATGCTTTTTGCTGAAGTTTAAACTTAAGATTCTGAGTTCAAATTTTGAGAAAACTTTTTGATTTTTGTGATGCTCAACCCCTCTGCTCTTCTATGCTCTATTCACAGGGTCAACATGTCAGGGTCTGATGACAGCCAGAATGACCTCAGGGAGAGAGATGTGGAGATGAGCCCAGGCACTAGTCCTGCAGCTAGCTCTCCCGAGGATCCAGGTTCTCCAAGTTCTCCTGATCTGCCCAAGGCTGCTACCAGGGCAAGAAGGAAGTTGAACTCGGATGAAGAGGACTCAGATTTTGTGCCTGAGGAGATCCCTGCCCAGAAGCAGCAAGAGAAGAAAGATAAAGCTGCAAAGAAATCTACCACTGTGACCAAAAGGACAGTGAGGAAAGAATATGCTAGCTCTGAGGCTGTGAGAGCACCTGAGAGTGCTAGAGCTAGTAGTGCTCTAACTGCTGGACCTGCCAAGAGGGCTATGCCTAAGAAGGCAGGAGAGAAAAGGACCAGGAAGAGGATTGTACATGCTGTTGGGAGACCTACCTCTATGTATGAGGACCCAACATAGCATGAGGTGGAAGAAGAGGAGGAAGAACCAGCTGCACAAGCTCCTCCTCCCAAGAAGAAGAAGCTGCTCGCAGATGCCATAACCAGCCAGGCTCCTTCCAGGCTGTGACGCCCCCGATTTTGACCGTACGCTAATCATACACGCAATGCGTACGACCAAGATTAGGGACTCACTAATTAATATCACAACACAACACTAGACACAAATTAAAGTCATACAGCTTCATATTACAAGCCAGGGGCCTCGAGGGCTCGAATACAAAGCTCGACAAGCACGAGTCAGCGGAAGCAAATAATATCTGAGTACAGACATAAGTTAAACAAGTTTTGCCTTAAGAAGGCTAGCACAAACATAAGCAGCGGATCGAAAGAGGCGAGGCCTCCTGCCTGGGAACCTCCTAACTACTCCTGAGCGTCGGCATTCTCCACGTAGTAGTAGGCTCCAGCGGTGGTGTAGTAGTCGTCTCCGGCGTACTCCATCTCCTGGGCTCCATCGTCTGAACGCAGAATCGTATCGAGGGGGAAAGAGAAAGCAAAGCAGCGGTGAGTACTCATCCAAAGTACTCGCAAGACTGACATCAGAACTATGCTAAGTATGCATCAGTATCAAGGAATGGGGTTATATCTGGGCTGACAGCAGAAAGCAAGAATAGGGGGAAGGCCTAGTCCTGTCGAAGACTAGCATCTTCAGCATCTTGCAGCATTAGAAGAGAGTAGACTGGTATCTCATATATAGCCATATTATTGTAGCAAATTTTATTAAGTAACCACGCCCAGAGATTCTTCCTCGACTCCCTGCGAGGAAGCAATCTCGGAGCCAACATTCATTTCAATTAAAAGTCACAATTTTAGTTGTAGTAGGTCAAGGTACAACTCCAAATCGTCCTGTTACCGTGGACACGGCTATTCGAATAGATGAATTCATCCCTGCAGGGGTGCACCACATTTCCCAACATGCTTGATACCTCTGGCCGGACACACTTTCCTGGGTCATGCCCGGCCTTGGGACATCAACACGTCGTAGCCCTACCTAGGCTCAACGAAGAGGCCAGCCCACCGGTCTAAATCCTAAGCGCGCAGGGGTCATGGGCCAATCGCCCTTTGCACTCCTGCACGATGCGAAGGCGGCCGAGATCAGTCCTAGCACCCCTTATAACAAGCGCAGTGCCGTTGCGGACCACTCGGGCGCGCGCCGCTCCATTGCTGACGTCCGAAGAGCTTCGGCTGATACAACGACGCTGAGTACCCATAACTTCTCCCACGTGAAGGTTAGTGCGTAATAGGCCAAACGACCAACTCAGATCAAATACCCAACCCATTAGCATTTTATTAATGCGGGGCAAGTGCGACCCATGAAGTGCGGTCCCGTCGCCCCGTCTCGAGGATGTGTGGCAAGGGCCTCTCCTGCCCGTCCACGCCTCATCATCATCAAACCGTGGGTACCCCTCAGGGCCGACCCATCACCAACATGTTTCTGTAACCAGGTCATAGTGACTGTGTGTATAAAACATCAAGACGGAACCTGAGGAATCACCCTCAAAGGGTCCCGCTCGATGAAACCGTCAAGGTGGACTTAGAGGAATCACCCTCGAGGGTCCCACACTTGAGGGGTTGCACGACAGAGTCATCGTCGGGAGTGGTGAAGGAGGAATCACCCTCGATAACCACGACCGACTAGCTACACTACAAAGATAGCATCATGAGTACTTCACGAGGTGTCACCCTCGGTACTCGATAGTAACTCTGCAGAGTCGTACAACAAGGGGGTGTGCGGTGATGTGAGGGGCCTGGCTCGTCGGTCGGTTGACCGAGTCTTCGAATCTTCGGGCCGTCGAGTCGTCGATGAAGAAGCAGGGGCAACTGGGACTAAGGGGTCACTGGGGATTCATTGATCAACCTATACTAAGCAGTTGATAGGATTGCAGGTATAGTAGCAGTTTATCAAAAACAGGCTATGCATCAGAATAGGAGCTAACTAATAAAGTAGCAAAAATCTAATGCAAGATTGAGAGGGAAAGAAATGGGCGATATCGGAATGCTGAAGGGGGTTGCTTGCCTTGCTGCTCTGCGACAAAGGCCTGATCGTCAACGGTGTAGTCGTACCCGGCAGCAGCGTCAGTCTCGGGGTCTACCGGTAAGAAGAGGGGGGAGAAACAATAAGCATAAAGCACAGATGCAACACGATGCATGACATGGCAATATGCAGAGCTAGGCATGCACTAACGCAATATTACACGTCGCAGACGGGTCGGAAGAATATCTGATGATATTTTCCGGGTCTCTGGCTCTTACCGGACAGATGAAAACGAGAGAAATGTTCCGCGTTCGCTATGTTAGGAGCACGTGACAAACTAACGGACTGCGTATTCGGATTCGTGGGATTTTTCTGATCAACTTTCATGTATAAATTATTTTCATCCGAGCTACGGATTATTTTATATTAATTTTTAAAGTTTTATTAATATTCTGAAATAAAGCAGATTAAATTTAATTCAAAAATAGAATTATGACATCAGCATGATGTCATGCTGGCATCAGCAGTCAACAGTCCTGTTGACTGGTCAAACTGACTGCTGGGTCCCACCTGTCATAGACAGTGGACTAAACAGGAATTAAATTAAACTAAACGGGTTAATTAGATGGGTAGGCCCCATCTGTCAGTGTCTACTTAGTTTAAATTAATTAATTGGATTAATTAAACAATTTAACTAACTAAGAGGGGCAGGGGCCCACATGTCATAGACACAGGGGGGGTCGGGCCCCACCTGTCGTTGACTGACCGAGCCCAGTCAGCACGGTTGACCTGGTCAACAGGTCAACCAGGGACTCGGGGCCCGCAGGTCAGTGACCCTGCGGGTGGCCCCGGTCCAGCCACATCGGCGGCGGCGGCGCTGGGTCGGCGGAGAAGCTCCGACGAGCACCAGAGACCACGGCGGGGCTCGGGTTTCGCGTGTGGTGCACCAAATCGAGCCATTCTTGGCACGTTCGCGAGCTGGCGTCGTCGCCTTTCCATTCCGGCCATCAGGACGAGCTACGATGGCTTGTAGAGGGAGATACGTCGACGGCGGCGGAAGAGCTTTCGGGCGGCGATGGCAGCAAGCAAAGCAGCACGTTTTCGGGCTAGCTAGCGCGCGGGATCGACGCAGCGGGTGTTCTGGAGCACGCCCGTGGCACGCACGCGTGCTCAAATGCACGCAGAGCACGAGCACAATGGCAATGGCGGCGAGCAGAGCTCGGGTACGGTGGGAGCTAGCTACGGCGAGCTACGAGGGCACCGGAGGCAAGGGAGCACAGGAGATGCTCACCGGCGATGATGGGAAGGCCCGGGGAAGCCGGAGTTCACGGGGAGGGACGAGTCGACGGCGGCGAGTGATACGTCTCCAACGTATCTATAATTTTTTATTGTTCCATGCTATTATATTATCTGTTTTGGATGTTTTATATGCATTAATATGCTATTTTATATTATTTTTGGGACTAACCTATTAATCTAGAGCCTAGTGCCAGTTTCTATTTTTTCCATGTTTTTGAGTATTGCAGATAAGGAATATTAAACGGAGTCCAAACGGAATTAAATCTTTGGAATGATTTTTCTTGGACCAGAAGAAACCTACCAGACTTGGAGATGAAGTCAGGAGACCTGCCGTGGCGTCACAAGCCACCAGGGCGCGCCCTAGGGGGGGCGCCCTACTAGCTTGTGGGCCCACGGCAGCCCTCCTAACCCTACTCTTCATCCTATAAATTCCCAAATATTCCCTGGATACTAAAGAGAGCCACGAAAATACTTTTCCGCCGCCAGGAGCCTCGGTTCCCGTGAGATCCAATCTTGGAGCCTTTTTCGGTAATCTGCCGGAGGGGGATTCGATCACGGAGGGCATCTACATCAACTCCATTGCCCCTCCGATGATGCGTGAGTAGTCCACCACAGACCTTCGGGTCCATAGCTACTAGCTAGATGGCTTCTTCTCTCTCTTTGATCTTCAATACCATGTTCTTCATGATCTTCATGGAGATCTATCCAATGTAATACTCTTTTGCGGTGTGTTTGTCGAGATCCGAGGAATTGTGGGTTTATGATCAGATTATCTATGAATATTATTTGAGTCTTTTCTGAATTCTTATATGCATGATTTCATATCTTTGCAAGTCTCTTCGAGTTATTGGTTTGGTTTGGCCAACTAGATTGGTAATTCTTGCAATGGGAGAAGTGCTTAGTTTTGGGTTCAATCTTGCGGTGTCCTCACCCAGTGACATAGTAGGGGTAGCGAGGCACGTATTGTATTGTTGCCATCTAGGATAAAAAGATGGGGTTTTCATCATATTGCTTGAGTTTATCCCTCTACATCATGTCATCTTACCTAATGCGTTACTCTGTTCTTCATGAACTTAATACTCTAGATGCAGGCAGGAGTCGGTCGATGTGTGGAGTAATAGTAGTAGATGCAGAATCGTTTCGGTCTACTTGACACGGACGTGATGCCTATATGCATAATCATTGCCTTGGATATCGTCATAACTATGCGCTTTTCTATCAATTGCTCGACAGTAATTTGTTCACCCACCCTAATATTTGCCTTCATGAGAGAAGCCTCTAGTGAAACCTATGGCCCCCGGGTCTATTTTCCATCTTATATTTTCAGATCTATTTACTTGTGTTTTTACTTTTCGCAATTCTTTTCCATCTATCTCTATCAGATCTCATCCTTGGAAGTAACCGTGAAGGGACTGACAACCCCTTTATAGCGTTGGGTGCAAGTGTTTGATTATTTGTGTAGGTGCATCTATTGGTGACTTGCTTGTGTCTCCTACTGGATTGATACCTTGGTTCTCAACAACTGAGGGAAATACTTATCAACTCTGTGCTGCATCACCCTTTCCTCTTCAAGGGAAAACCAACGCAAGCTCAAGAGGTAGCAAGAAGGATTTCTGGCGCCGTTGCCGGGGTGATCTACATCAAGCCTACCAAGTACCCATCACAAACTCATCTCTTGCATTTACATTATTTGCCATTTGCCTCTCGTTTTCCTCTCCCCCACTTCTAAAACGATTTTCAGAAAGATTTGCCTTTTTATTCGCCTTTCTTCCATTCGTCTTTTCGTGTGCTTTTTGTTTGCTTGTGTGTTAATTCGTTTGCTCGTCTCTATGGCTCAACCCAAAAGCTTTGATCCTTATCTTAGGAAGTTGGAATATATTGAGGATAATGTTAAAAGTTTTATGTCTCTCCAATTTGACCACAATAATTTCTTTAGAAGCGAGCTTAAAGAACAAAAGACTATGTGGGAATACATGAATAAGGAACTCAATGATATGTCTAAGGAGTTTTATGGTTTGAATTCCCAATTTGCTCATCTTGAAAATTTAGTAGGCCAAATTTCTGATAAACAAGCTACCTTAGTCAATAAAATGGCCGTGAAGCCAGAATCTTTCGATCATGATGAAGATCTTAAAGTGATTGACGTGACTCCTATAGAATCTTTGTTTTCTAATGTAAATCTTGATAAAGATGGGACTAGAGATAAGTCAACTTTAGTTAAAAGGCGTCCCAATGATTCGGAGTTTATATATCTTAATGCTAAGATTGATAAAAGTGGGATTGAAGAGGTCAAAACTTTAAATAGCAATGAACCCACTCTTTTGGATTTCAAGGACTTTAATTATGATAATTGTTCTTTGATTGATTGTATTTCCATGTTGCAATCCATGTTGAATTCTCCACATGCTTATGATCAAAATAAAGCTTTTACTAAACATATCGTTGATGCTATGATGAAATCTTTTGAAGAAAAACTTGAGTTGGAAGTTTCTATACCTAGAAAGCTTTATGATGAGTGGGAACCTACTATCAAGATTAAGATTAAAAATTATGAGTGCCATGCTTTGTGTGATTTGGGTGCTAGCGTTTCCACGATTCCGAAAACTCTATGTGATGTGCTAGGTTTCCATGATCTTGATGATTGCTCTTTAAATTTGCATCTAGCGGATTCCACTATTAAGAAACCTATGGGAAGGATTAATGATGTTCTTATTGTTGCAAATAGGAATTATGTGCCCGTAGATTTCATTGTTCTTGATATAGATTGCAATCCTACATGTCCTATTATTCTTGGTAGACCTTTCCTTAGAACGATTGGTGCAATTATTGATATGAAAGAAGGAAACATTAGATTTCAATTTCCATTAAGGAAGGGCATGGAACACTTTCCTAGAAAGAAAATTAAATTTCCTTATGAATCTATTATGAGAGCTACTTATGGATTGCATACCAAAGATGACAATACCTAGATCTATTGCGTTTTGCCTAGCTAGGGGCGTTAAACAATAGCGCTTGTTGGGAGGCAACCCAATTTTATTTTTGCTTTCTGTTTTTTGTTTCTGTTTTGGTGTGTTTTCCATATTACTACCTCTGTAGTAATTGTGTTTTGGGGGTTTTATTAGTGTTTGAGCCAAGTAAGACCTTTGGGATGGTCTACGGTGTTTGTTGATTTGATTTTACTGAAAAACAGAAACTTTTGCGCTCAGTCCAGGAATTTTATAAATTCACTGGAACGTGCTTTTGATATGAAATTTTTACACAAGATTTATATGAAAATTTCCCTGATTTTCCTAATTTTTCAGAATTTTTGGAGTTAAACAAGTATTCGAAGTCTATAGATTGCTACAGACTGTTCTGTTTTTGACAGATTATGTTTTCTATGTGTTGTTTGCTTATTTTGATGAATCTATGGGTTGTATAGGGGGTATGAACCATGGAGAAGTTAGAATACAGTAGATATTACACCAATATAAATAAAGAATGAGTTGACAACAGTATCTAAAGTGGTGATTTATTTTTCTTGTACTAACGGATCTCACGAGTTTTCTGTTGAGTTTTGTGTTGTGAAGTTTTCAAGTTTTGGGTAAAGATTTGATGGACTATGGAATAAAGAGTGGCAAGAGCCTAAGCTTGGGGATGCCCAAGGCACCCCAAGCCATATTCAAGGATACCAAAGAGCCTAAGCTTGGGGATGCCCCGGAAGGCATCCCCTCTTTCGTCTTCAATCCATCGGTAAATTTACTTGAGGCTATATTTTTATTCACCACATGATATGTGTTTTGCTTGGAGCGTCTTGTATGATATGAGTCTTTGCTTTTTAGTTTGCCACAATCATCCTTGCTGCACACACTTTTTATAAGGACACGCTGAATCGTGAATTTATTAGAATACTCTATGTGCTTCACTTATATCTTTTGAGCTAGGCAATTTTGCTCTAGTGCTTCACTTATATCTTTTTAGAGCACGGCGGTGTTATGTTTTATAGAAATAATTGAACTCTCATACCTCACTTATATTATTTTGAGAGTCTCTAAACAGCATGGTAATTTGTTTAGGTTATGAATTTGGTCCTAATATAATAGGCATCCAAGAGGGATATAATAAAAACTTTCATATTAAGTGCATTGGATACTATGAGAAGTTCGATTCCGTGCATGTAGTTTTGAGATGTAGAGATGGTAATATTAAGAGTTATGCTAGTAAGTAATTGTGGTTTAGTAGAGATACTTGTGTTAAGGTTTGTGATTCCCGTAGCATGCACGTATGGTGAACCGTTATGTAAGGAAGTCGGAGCATGATTTGTTTAATGATTGTCGCCCTTTGTGTGATGAGTCGGGAGCGCGCGATGGTTTACTCCTACCAACCTCTCCCCTAGGGGCATGCGTCTAATGCTTTGCTTCGATGACTAATAGACTTTTGCAATAAGTATGTGAGTTCTTTATGACTAATGTGAGTCCATGGATTATACGCACTCTCACCCTTCCACCTTTGCTAGCCTCTCTAGTACCGCGCAACTTTCGCCGGTGCATTAAACCCACCTTCCTCAAAACAGCCACCATATACCTTCCTCAAAACAGCCACCATACCTACCTATTATGGCATTTCCATAGCCATTCCGAGATATATTTCCATGCAACTTCCACCGTTCCGTTTATTATGACACGCACCATCATTGTCATATTGCTTTGCATGATCGTAAGATAGCTAGCATGATGTTTTTCAATGTCATTTGCTATGCTAGACCATTGCATATCCCGGTACTCCGCTGGAGGCATTCATATAGAGTCATATTTGTTCTAAGTTTTTGAGTTGTAAGTAAATAAAAGTGTGATGATCTTCATTATTAGAGCATTGTCCCATGTGAGGAAAGGATGATGGAAGCTATGATTCCCTCACAAGATGGGATGAGTCTCCGGACTTTACAAAAAAATAAAAGAGGCCAGCGAAGCCCAAATAAAAAAAAGAGGCCAAAGATGCCCACCAAAAAAATGAGAGAAAAGAGAGAAGGGACAATGTTACTATCCTTTTCCACACTTGTGCTTCAAATAGCACCATGATCTTCATGATAGAGAGTCTCCTATTCTGTCACTTTCATATACTAGTGGGAATTTTTCATTATATAACTTGGCTTGTATATTCCAATGATGGGCTTCCTCAAAGTGCCCTAGGTCTTCGTGAGCAAGCGAGTTGGATGCACACCCACTTAGTTTCTTTTTGAGCTTTCATACACTTATAGCTCTAGTGCATCCATTGCATGGCAATCCCTACTCACTCACATTGATATCTATTGATGGGCATCTCCATAGCCCGTTGATACGCCTAGTTGATGTGAGACTATCTTCTCCTTTTTCCCTTGCACCTCCACCATATTCTGTTCCACCTATAGTGCTATGTCCATGGCTCAAGCTCATGTATTGCGTGAGAGTTGAAAAAGTTTTCGAACATAAAAAGTGTGAAACAATTGCTTGGCTTGTCATCGAGGGTGTGCATGATTTAGATACTTTGTGTGGGGAAGATGGAGCATAGCCAGACTATATGATATTGTAGGGATAACTTTCTTTAGCCATGGTATTTTGAAAAGTTATGATTGCTTGTTAGTATGCTTTAAGTATTATTGTCTTTATGTCAATATTAAGCTATTGTATTGAGTCTTATGGATCTGAATATTCATGCCACAATAAAGAATATTACATGGATAAATATGTTAGGTAGCATTCTACATCAAAAATTCTGTTTTTATCATTTACCTACTCGAGGACGAGCAGGAATTAAGCTTGGGGATGCTTGATACGTCTCCAACGTATCTATAATTTTTGATTGTTCCATGTTATTATATTATCTGTTTTGGATGTTTTATATGCATTAATATGCTATTTTATATTATTTTTGGGACTAGCCTATTAATCTAGAGCCTAGTGCCAGTTTCTGTTTTTTTCATTTTTTGAGTATTGCAGATAAGGAATATTAAACGGAGTCCAAACGGAATAAAATCTTCGGAATGATTTTTCTTGGACCAGAAGAAACCTGCCAGACTTGGAGATGAAGTCAGGAGAAGCGCCCTGCTAGCTTGTGGGCCCATGGCAGCCCTCCTAACCCTACTATTCATCCTATAAATTCCCAAATATTCCCTCGATACTAAAGAGAGCCACGAAAATACTTTTCCGCCGCCAGGAGCCTCGGTTCCCGTGAGATCCAATCTTGGAGCCTTTTCCGGTAATCTGTCGAAGGGGGATTCGATCACGGAGGGCATCTACATCAACTCCATTGCCCCTCCAATGATGCGTGAGTAGTCCACCACAGACCTTCGGGTCCATAGCTAGTAGCTAGATGGCTTCTTCTCTCTCTTTGATCTTCAATACCATATTCTTCATGATCTTCATGGAGATCTATCCGATGTAATACTCTTTTGCGGTGTGTTTGTCGAGATCCGATGAATTGTGGGTTTATGATCAGATTATCTATGAATATTATTTGAGTCTTTTCTGAATTCTTATATGCATGATTTCATATCTTTGCAAGTCTCTTCGAGTTATTGGTTTGGTTTGGCCAACTAGATTGGTAATTCTTGCAATGGGAGAAGTGCTTAGTTTTGGGTTCAATCTTGCGGTGTCCTCACCCAGTGACATAGTAGGGGTAGCGAGGCACGTATTGTATTGTTGCCATCGAGGATAAAAAGATGGGGTTTTCATCATATTGCTTGAGTTTATCCCTCTACATCATGTCATCTTACCTAATGCGTTACTCTGTTCTTCATGAACTTAATACTCTAGATGCAGTCAGGAGTCGGTCGATGTGTGGAGTAATAGTAGTAGATGCAGAATCGTTTCGGTCTACTTGACACGGACGTGATGCCTATATGCATAATCATTGCCTTGGATATCGTCATAACTATGCGCTTTTCTATCAATTGCTCGACAGTAATTTGTTCACCCACCGTAATATTTGCCTTCATGAGAGAAGCCTCTAGTGAAACCTATGGCCCCCGGGTCTATTTTCCATCTTATATTTTCAGATCTATTTACTTGTGTTTTTACTTTTCGCAATTCTTTTCCATCTATCTCTATCAGATCTCATCCTTGGAAGTAACCGTGAAGGGACTGACAACCCCTTTATAGCGTTGGGTGCAAGTGTTTGATTATTTGTGTAGGTGCATCTATTGGTGACTTGCTTGTGTCTCCTACTGGATTGATACCTTGGTTCTCAACAACTGAGGGAAATACTTATCTACTCTGTGATGCATCACCCTTTCCTCTTCAAGGGAAAACCAACGCAAGCTCAAGAGGTAGCAGCGAGCGATCGGATCCGAGGAGGAAGAAGGGGTCGAGGACGGCGTTGTAGTGCCTCCGGGCGGCAACGGCTCGGTGCAGGAGAAGGAGTCGACGATGGCGGTTCTTCTTGGCACAGCGGCGACGCGAGGGAGGCACGGTGGGCGCGACTAGCCGTCGGCCATGGGGGCGGTGGCGCTCGGGAGAGAGAGGAGCAGGCGATGGAGAGGGAGAGAAGGGTGGCAGAGGCGTCCAGAGGGGCGCGGGGGGTCCATTCTTATCCATCCACGCCAGCAGGGGGAAAAGATCTCGCGAGGGGGGGGGGCGAGCGCGCGATCTCCCCTGGCTCGACAGCGCGCGCGCGAGAGAGTGTGGAGCGAGGTGGGAGACGACCGGGGAGTGGGCTGGGCCGCACTGTAGCCCACAGGCTTAAGTGCACAGTCTGGTTTCTGTTTTTAATTCTTTTTTCCTTTTTCTGATTTATTCACAGCTCCTGTTCCATATATTTTAGGCATTAATTACCTTCAGCAAAGTTGTGTGACCTAGCCCATAAATTACCTTGCAATATTCCACATGGCCACAATAAGTTTGAGGAATTTTGGAAATTGTTTGCATTTTCCATTTGAATTTAATAGCACTTTAAATTGCTTTAAGCTGTTGTTATTGATGGTGGGGTCCACACCAGGTTGAGGGTGATGTTGTCTTCCTCAACAACAATTGTTTTGTGATTTATCACAAGTGTGCAACATTTTATTTTTGCTGTTTGCAATTTTATTTTATCACATAAAAATTCAATTGGCTTTTGAAGTGGAATTTGAATTGAGATATGAATTTCAACTTGATCATATACTATTTAGCAAAATGATTTGAGGCTGATCATGGTCATTACTGTAGCTTAATTACAATCATTACTGTAGCAGAAATCCAGGGTGTCACACAGGCCAAGCCAGCTGCCCCAAGAAGCATGATACCAAGCCCAAGAGGACTGCCAGAGACATCCCAGCCTCTGAGAAGAACAAGGCATCTGTGTCTAGAGATGCTCAAGATGAGGAGTTGTATGTGTTGAGGAAGCTGAGACCTCATCTTCCTGGTCACGATGATACTCATCCAGTAGCTGAGGATATGAAGAAGAGGAAGGATTCAGGACTCAGGCAGTGGAGAGCTGATGATCCATATGCCTAGAGAAGGAGAACTGCTGTTGATGCTCGCTTCCACACTAGGGAGAACCAGGATTTCTACGAGATTGTCCTTCTGGACAAGAGCCCAGCAGTCAGTGACATGAGATATGTCGACTGGAAATACATCAAGGAGAATGATGACTTCTTCCCTCATGTGCAAGAAATTTTCAGATGCATTGGTATAGAGAACTTCGTTGGAAGAGAGTTCATAGCCTGGAATGATGAGATGGTCATGCGGTTCTACTCCACTGCTCATTTCTATCCAGATGGCCGCATCATATGGATGACTGAGGGAGCTAGATACCAGTCTACAGTGGAGGAGTGGGCTACCATCTTAGGAGCCCCACAGGTTGAGGAAGGAGACTTGGATGTCTATGCGGAGGCCAAGATGAGTCACAACTCAATGGCAAATATGTACAAGGCCATTACTCCCTCTCATGTGCATTCACACAAGCTTGGCTTTGTCTATCATTTGCAAGCTGGACTACCCACCACCAACACAATCTTAAGGTATACTTTGATGCCTAAGTTTGGAGATGACAAGATTATTAGAGGGTATTCCATCAATATGCTGCACCACATAGACCTCCACGCCAGATTCAGGGTGATGGACTTGATCGTTGAGACAGTCAAGAGAACAGCCGCTGACCAAAAGAGATCTTGTGGATATGCTCCGTACATTCGGATGCTCATCAACTCTAAGCTAGAGAAGAATGTATATGCACTTGATCGTCCTCACATGCCTCTTCAGCCAGACTTCGACGATAATGTTGTGGTGATGGATCCTAGTCATCCCACTTCATCTACTGCACGAGCGGAGGCTGATGCAGCTGGAGCCGCTAGTGCTCAGGTTCCGAGGACAAAGGCTGATCATATTGCCTATCTCATTGAGCATATCCAAGGCATTGAGAAGAGTGTTGCTGAGATCCTCAAGAACCAGAAGAGTCTTGTGAGGATAGTGGAAAACAAGTTCTATGCTATGGATGTCAAGGTAACTGAACTTGCAACGACAATCAAAGAGCTAAAGAATGAGGTAGATGCAGTGCCTAGTCCTCACTCCAGCAGTGATGATGACTCACCTCTCCAGCCACACATGCAGTTCAAGACTTAGGCCAGATCAGCTGCAGTGCCCGCTTCAGAGAGACCGACAGTGTCAGCACCAGCCTCAGCTCCATCAGCACCTCCAGTGTCCACTCCACCGCCTCATGAGACTTCAGCAGAAGCTTTCGCCGACGCTCTTCTCTTGACTCCTTCTACAGCTACAGGAGCTGCTTCATCATGTCATGGAGGAGACCCTGTCCAGTGCGACATTTAGTTCTATAGCTTTGAACTTTTTGGTAACTTGTTGCCAAAGGGGGAGAAGTTATAGATCATAGGGCTGAGAGAGAGAGAGAGAGAGAGAGTTGCTCTCTGCATTTTGAAAACATTTGATTTATCGCTCGTTTATCTTAAACTTCGTCGGTGTTTGATCATACACTTCTTATGATTAAGCTACTATTGCCAATCCTTGAGATGTTTATATTGATGATCATTCACTTGTTGAGTGTGATGTGCTTGTGTAATTCATTCATATTAATTCTTGCGCACCACCAAGTTGTATGTGACATTAAAGAGTGACCCATGATCCTAATCGATTGTGCATTTGCATTCGAACGCAAATTCAAAATAGTGCACAACTTTAGGGGGAGTTCTTGCTTATCACATACTTCTCAAAGCGACGATGCTATTCATTATTTAATCTCTATCGAAGCTTTGATCTATATGTTGTCATCAATTACCCAAAAGGGGGAGATTAAAAGCACAACTTCTCCCTAGGTGGTTTTGGTAATTAATAACAACATATAATTCATTGAACTAATGTCTTCACTAAGTGTATTTTAGGAAAGTTCAAAGAATAGGATTGGCAAAGGGATTGTGAGGAGACCCCAAATGCAAGGAATAGGATTGGCCAAGCTACAAGCAAGAAGACTCTACATTTTACTTTGTGAGAAATCACTTTGAGTCCATAGGAAAGCCAATACTATTAAAAGGGGGTGAGGTAATGTTGGTGAATTATATGTTCAAAATGCACAAGTGCTAGCCACCAAAAACACCCACAAATACTCTGTCTAGATTCCTACCACTCAAAATTGATAAGACCAACAATTCCTATTCGGTCTCACCGAGATTCATACCCTAGACAGTCTCTAAGCCAAACCCCATCTCGGTACTACCAAGTTTTCTATTCGGTCCCAAATAAAACAGTGACCAACTTTCGGTTAACCAATTTCTTAAAATCGGTCCCACCGAGTTGAAGGAATCGGTGACACCGAGATTTGAAATCTACCTAGGTGACCCATATCGGTACCACCAAGATTTATATATCGGTCTCACCGAGAACGCCAAAGTTGCCACATTTTGCACTAGTCGGTGCAACCAAGTTTTCACTTCGGTTTCACTGAGTTGGGCAATAATATTGTAACGGTTGGATTTTTGGAGATGCCTATATATACCCCTCCACCACCTCTCATTCGTATGAGAAGCACTCAGAACAGATCCCCACTCATCATATTTGATTTTCTGAGAGAGAGCCACCTACTCATGTGTTGAGATCAAGATATTCCATTCCTACCATATGAATCTTGATTTCTAGCCTCCCCAAATTGCTTTCCACCCAATCAATCTCTTCTACCCAAGCCAAATCTGTGAGATAGTGATTGAGTGTTGAGGAGACTATCATCTTGAAGCACAAGAGCAAGGAGTTCATCATCACTATCGCATCTATTACCTTTTGGATGGTGGTGCCTCCTAGATTGGTTAGGTGTCGCTTGGGAGCCTCCTACTTCGTGTTGTGGAGTTGAACCAAGAAGTTTGTAAGGGCAATGAGATCGCCTACTTCATGAAGATCTACCCCGAGTAAGGCTAGTCCTCCGTGGACGTAGGCCATCATGGAATAGACAAGGTTGCTTCTTCGTGGACCCCTTGTGGGTGGAGCCCTCCGCAGACTCTCGCGACCGTTACCCTATGTGGGTTGAAGTCTCCATAAACGTGGACGTACGATAGCACCACCTATCGGGACCACGGGAAAAAATTTCGTGTCTTCAATTGCGTTTGATCTGCCTATCCCTTCCCTCTACTTACATGTGCTTGTCTTTACTTTCCGCTGCTATACTCTTAGACTTGCATATGTAGGGTGAAGTTGATTTGCCACAATTGCTAAAATCAGCCAGCAACTAAAATTGGGAAAATGCTAGATTTTTATTTGGTCAAGTAGTCTAATCAACCCCCCCCCCCCTCTAGACATACTTTCGATCCTACACTATCAGCTCTCATGCAATGCTTAGAAAATGAGGTTACTTTGGTATTTTTTATGTGTAACATTGCAAAATTTGTTTTGGTAAACTGTTGAATTTATTAGATCTTGGAGGAGGGAGTGGATGACGAATGTTGCAAGCCATCCGAACTTGGCAAACTTGAAAACCGTGGAGGATTTGAAGCTGTGTGATCACATAGCAAAGCGATGACACATTGACTAAAGAGCTGAAGCCGTGAGGCTCATTATAGATTCATTTGTTGGTGCGTGGCAACACACGTGCATTTCATCATCTCTGGGTTGAGAAGATAAAAAATAAGGCAACATACCGTCGCTAAAAGTGTGGTCTGGAAACATGTTGAAAAAAGTGAACTACACATTCATACAGACAAGCAAGTTAAGAGAGGGCCCAACCCCTCACGTGTTTATATATAACTCTAGCAAAATATATCTAAAGCCCATGACAACGCACGGGCGTTCTACTTGTATTAATAAAGCACACAGTGTTTCTGCCCGTACGTCATTGCAGCAATTTTTTTAAAAAAGCCCTTGTGGTTTCTGATAATTGAACCCACGGTACGTTTTTAAGTGGATGTCTAAGAAAACGTTTTGTTTTTTACACAAAAGACCTTGTTTTGTAGTATTCAACCCACGGTCAAGCCAGAAATAGCAGAATTTTAGTTCGTACGCCCAACAGTCAATACTTTCAATTTTTTTGTCCCACCTTCCTCCCTTCAGCTAATTCTCAACAATTTACATACAATTGCAGATTACCCAAAATATCAATCAGCCTCCGCAAAGACAGAAAACAGACTGCCAATTCAATACATGGCGGGTCAACGGCGAGAGATCCTCGGTGAGGCAACGAATTAACCCAGGGATTAAGAATCAGAGGCGAAAATGAAGAATGAAATTACGACAGCACCAAGCGCGGCGCTCCAGATCAGAGGCGAAAAGGAAGAATGAAATTACGACAATCCGGCGGCGACGCTCCAGATCTGGTGGTCTGGACTCTCAAATTGGAACAGAAGTCCCTCCCGACAATGCTCTCGAGCACCGACGACTTCCCGAAACTCTGGAGGCACGAGAAAATACAAGCGATGAGTGAGCGGTCCTACATGCAGATCTAGGCGCGGGGCCGATGGATCTGGGGTGCGAGCGGATGCGGGGGCGGGGGCGTACCTGGCCTCCGACGACAAAGACGGAGTGCAGCGCCTCCCAGAGCGAGCCCCTGGCGCTGCCGCCATGGTCGCCGAGCACGGTGCACGCCTGCTGGATCCGGTTCACCAGCCGGATCAGGCTCCCCATCGTCGTCATCTCGGGCGAGGCCTCGCCATGCGTGGCTCTCCCTCCCGCTGTGCGGCCGGCGGTGGCAGTGGGGGTTGGGGTCTGTCTGCCGGAGTGATGAGGGGAGGAGGAATCGAGGAAAATGGGCTCGATGGAGACCAACAGATTTAAACCTATAAGGTTCCTGGCCAACTCGAGTGGAGGAGGCTCCCTCGCGACTGGGCTTCGTTGGCCGTTGGATCGTGGTGAAATTTTGCTTCGTCCGTTCGATCCTCCTATTCCCACGACCAATGACGGGTGTGCTCGTTTCGTTTGTGTATTGGCTGGGTCAACCGTTTCCAGGTGCGAGTGTGCCCTCTCGTTGCGTGCCGCGTGCACGTCGCGTGGTTGGTTGCGCCAAATCGAAAAAGTTTTTTTTTACCGGTGCTGGGAGGTCGTACCGGTGCATCATCCGTCGTCCGATCTTGTTTCATCAAGATCGCATGCATGCATCTTATTTTGTACTATATAATAGAGATGGATGAGAATACTGAATACATATGCATACTTGTACCTGTGTGTCAGACTTTTTCAGCTTTTACTGCGTAGAGAAAGAGAGAGATTGCAGAGAAAGGTGCATGCATGCATTCTCTCACTCGGCATACACTGGACATGTATTTTATTTTGATCCTCCAATATATAATGGTTCATAACTTTTCAATCAAATGTTTATTACTGAAACTTTTTATATATTTGAATTTGTGGTGTGAAGACGTTTAGAAAAAGATCAATTTTGGATATATTTGAACTCCTTTTTATTTTATATATTTCAATTATTTGGGATACTTTCATAAAACATAAGACTGTTTCGCTATTTCATAAAAGTGCTCCCTCTTGTTTTGCAGATTTCAAAATAATAATTTCACTCGATTGATCTTGTTTTGCCAATTTCATAAAACTAGGTTCTTTGAAATACTAGTTTCACTCATTTCAGAAAAATAATTTCACTAACCTGAGAAAACAAATTGAACTCAGTTTCATATTTTAGTTCGAAATTGATTTTCAATCGGTACGAAAAACTGATTTCACTCATTTGAAAAATGATTTCACTGTAGGCAAAAAACTTATTTCAAATATTTCACACCGAAATATGTGTCATGTGTATGGAAAACAAATTTCAGCCATTTCAGATATTTGTTTCACTCAATTCAAAAAATATTTCATTTACTCAGGAAAATTATTTCACTCATTTCAGAAAAACTATCAGTTAAAAAACAATTTCACTTGTTTCAAGAATAGATTTCACTCGTTTCAGAAAACACATTAGACTTATTTGCAAAACTAATTTCACATGGTTGAGAAAACATACTTCACTCAATTGAGAAAACATATTTCAAAATTGATTTCACTCAATGTCTAAAACTAATTTCAATTATTTCAAAAAACCTATTTCGCTTGTTTCAGAAACCCGATTTCAATCATTTGAAATGCTGAAATTAAAACATGTTTGAAATGCATCCAAATGTGGTCTTGTTCTAAAGCTCTTGGCTTTAAGAATTCAAATATATAAAATATTTCAAAAATAACAGTATGGTTTAAAAGATAGAAATGATTGAAAATCCTAAAGAGTAAATAAAATGAAAGGATTTATACCACTGCACCACATGCAATGTCAGGATAGAATCTCTCTCTCACTTGACATGGGTCCCATCGATCTGACATTGATATGACTTTAAACCAAAATACAAGAAATTATTTACATCAACATATTGATATACACATGCATGTGGTCCCACACCTTTACACATGACAGCAAGGCATTGGTGAGAGCATCACCGGTAAGCTCCCAGCAACGGTAAAAAACACTTTGCGTGCGCCAAATCCCATAGCCGCTCGAACCCTGGCCGCCACATCCCTCACTCCGCCTTCGCTCAACAACACAGGCGCCGGTCAGGGTGGACGGGACGAGCGGTCTTTTGGACCGGCTCGTGGACCGAAGTGGACCGGACCGAAAAAGCCCGGACCGACAAAAAAACTGGCCGGTCCGGTCCGTGAAAAGGGGACCGAAAATTGATCGGTCCGGTCCGGTCCGGCTCGGTCCGGCTCGGTTGGACCGAAGGGGATGCACTTCTTCCGCCCAGCTGCCGGCGACGCCTTGCTGTGGCGCCGGTGAGATCCGCGACGCTGCGCCCCCTCCGGCACTGCCGCGCCCCTTCTCGATCGAGTTGTCCTTTCGTTTTGTTCTGTCGAACAGAAAACAAGAAAGAACGAAAGAGGCGGGGTATGATCCGATAATCACGGCATTATCCCACGACTAGCTCCACGTCAAAATCGATCCACTAATCAAGGCAAGACCCGCAGAGACAAAATCGTGGGCTCATGCACGCGCTACACTACTTGCATGTAATACAATGAAAGGAACTAACATGCGCATGCCATTTAGATTGGGGATGTCCTGTGCGAGCATGGCGTTTAGATCAGGAACGGCTGTTACGCAAGGAATGAAGAGAGCAAACACTGAAAAGCCGCACCTTCCACGCCGTGCGTGCATGCCGTTTAGATCGGGCACGTCCCGTGCGTGCATGGCGTGAGCGTTGCTGGCTAAGGTCGCGGTTCATGAATAACAGCCGCGCCGCCCGGCGCACACAGCGCCCACCTTGCCGCCGGCGCTCACCCATGTCACCCACCTCGCCACCGAAATCGTGCACGTCGCACACCTTGCCGCGACGCCGCCGGTGGTCGTTGACCGGACGCTCGTCGGTCTACGGTACAGCAAAGTGACTGATAGTGACCACTACTGCAGTTTTACTCTGAAGCAACTTGTCATGTCTACTTATCAGTTAATTTATACTGCAATGTGGCAGCACTCTACATTGACCAGGAGATTCGTTGCAAAAATACAGCAAAGGAATACTGAATGTACAAGTGTATGCTTGGTTAAGCAGCTAGCTAGCACATTTTGCAAACAGGAGCTGCTAGGACTTAAACTGCAGGAATTGCTGTTGTTGCAGCTAACTAGGACCTAAATTGCAACTAAATAGGAGCTAAACAGCTGCTGGAAGGAGTGTTCCAATCGGTCCTCACGGTCCTAAAAAGACTGACCGAGCCAGCTGACTTTCGAGCCGGTCCTGAAAATACAGACCGCTGGACAGCTCGGTCCGGTCCGGTCCGGACCGCCGGCGGCCGGTCCAAACGCCGGCTCGGACCGGGACCGGACCGGACCGGACCGTGTCCAGGCCTAGGCGCCGGCGCGCCGCACCCCTCCCTCCTCCCTACTTCCTCCTCGTCCGGAGAGCCGCCAGCCGCCGAACCACTTCCCCCTTCCTCCTCCCTCCCTCATCACCACTACCGTCGGTCCTATCCCCAATGCACAACCGCCTCATCCCTTCCTTCCGGATCGGGGAGTAAGATGGCGGGCGGCAGAGCATGGGGTCGATGGCAGCGGCTGAACGAGGTCGTCCACGAGCGAGGAACAGCCACAAAGCTTGTTCCTCCGACCATCGAACTGGAGCCCCAGCGGCTGAGCCTGCAGTGGAACCGGTAGTCCCTCCTCCTCTCTCTCTCTCCCGTGCCGCCGATCTCCTCCCTTGTTGATCGACTCGACCTCAGTCCACCCCTGTCTGCTCCCCTCCTATTACATGGTATCTCGGCAGCAGGGAGCATGGCGGCGACCAGGTATGCTGGACAGTAGGGGCTCGCTGTGTCTGTGGTGGTCCATGCCTAGGAAGAGAAGAGGGCGACATCTTGAAGCCACAAGGTGAGCTTCGCCTAATCCTCCCCTCTCTCCCTCTCTCTAATCTGTTCTCTGGTATGAAGATCCTTTGCAGATCAATTGTCAAGGCAGAATGCTTGCTAGGTGGCTCACGCCTAGCATCGTTTCACATTTAGGTAGGGCTCTTTGTTTGCAACCACCGCTGCACCCACTGCACATGGGGTTTGATCTCTAAATGTATCAGAAAATGGTCTGGTTGAGGAACATTTGGTACATAATTTTTCGCAACAGCTTCCATGCCGGCGGTTGGCACAACATCAGCAACATCAACCATGGACGACAGAAGCGCATCGAGAGATGCTCCTGGCCTTCCCTTGTTGTTTCTCTCGCCCACAAGGTAAATCTCATATCCATCTCTCTTCCTCACACCTCAAACCACTCTCCAGTTTGCTCACAGATCTGTCACCCATGGCAGCCTGTGGAGCTTCGGAAGAGCCAAAATAGACATATGATGGTGCTAGGAGGGTGAGAATCTGAAGATGTTACCCTCTGCAACACGAATTCTATTGAGGCGGAGATAGTAAAGGACAACACCGGTGAGCCAAACGAGCCATGTCAAGGACAACACCAGTAGGTACGTGTTTGCAACCCTTTCTTTGCTACAGCCGAGGCTTAGTTTCCTGTTGGCTGCAGTTGCTTATATATTGGTGTATTTTGTTGTAGGATAAATAGACGTAAGATACTAATGGGTCCTGTAATCCCAATGTGCAGTGGAGATTGAATTTATTATTTATTGACATGGCCCTTGTTCTTTTTATCAAACGACTGTAATATCTATAGAAGTAGCATTTTTCGTCTTCTGCAACATAGCATATATGTGTCAAATCGATGGCATAAGGTTAGATTCTTATGTATTATGGCTATCCAGATAAGTTATTTTAGATCTGCGCCATTTGTAGTGTTGTAATAAATGGGGGTGTAGTTTTTGCGGTGTGTGCATTTCTATACTTAGCCCTTTGAATTTGAAAAAAGAGTGCCAGCTTCTTGGTGTTTCTGTTGTTTAACCACGAGCTTCTTGCTGCCACTCGGTGTTTTTGCTGCATGAGCAATACTATACTCTTGCTTCCTCTTAGTATTCTCCGTTTTTTCTAATAAGTGCATGTGGACAAATGCAGACAGTGGCGGAACAAGCACCATTCTCTTTGTGTTTTAGTGGGTATATGTGGATGCACAGAAAGTGTTCTCTGTTTATTAATGGGTTATATGTTGCTGCATAGAAAATGTATATGATGATTTTCATTCTGCTTTACAGGGTAGTACATGGAGCATAGAAACTGAGTAGAATGTCGCCTTTTGTGCAGGTATTTGCAGCATGCCTGATCCCTTGCTCATGCTCACCGCTTGTCCTCACTCCCTAGATCTTTCCTTTGCTTGTCGCCGTACATTTATTCGGAGTGGTGTCAGGACGCATCTCCTTTGCCTAGATGGCGGGCAGAGGGCCTAAGTAAGCTCTAGGTGAGCTCCTCTTCCACCCTAAAAATATTGTATTTTGTATGATGTTTCCATTGTTAATATCTGCAATCTAATGCCTTGCTATGCTATTTTTTATTTTGAATCTCAACATTTCCAATTTTATCAGTTGGGGATTACCTGAATGTTTCATCAGAATTGGATTGTGGGGATCTCAAAAAAAATTCTTAAGAAAAATCCAATATCAGCATGGCATGATCTTCCTCGAACAAGATGACCAGACCAGAACAAGCATTCCACAAAACTACAGAATTCTGTAGCTTCCACACAGAAAACGATGGAACTCAAAACATCAGTGCAAGCTTTGCCAGCTGCAATTAACTTCAAAAACCAGATCATGTTGTCAAAGCAATTATCCATTTTAGGCGTTCACGAGCTCTGATGAAGGTGTGTACACAAGCTCCGATGAAGGTATTTCCACCAACGCTAGATATCAGTTGCTGGACCAATAAAAATGTGTCTATAATTTGTATTTTAACCTTCTGTTCTTATAGCTTTTTTTGTTTGCTGAACTATGTAGGCGTGTATCAACACATGAATAAAAGGAAGCCTCGAAAGACATGCAGTGTTGTTTGTGACTGTCCTAAAAACTACACAGTCGGTAAGGCGTGCATGTTTATGTTTGACAGTATTCTTTTCTGTATGCGTCCAATTAACCGGCTTAGTTTTGTTGTCAGGATATGATCCTAACTCTAAAGCTGAATGGATGTATTCAAAGAAGTTTAATATGTCAATGTGTTCTCGGAATCGTCTTAGCCGTTATGTTCTGTCAGCTGAGCCTGCTATTAGCCACTATGTGTGTGAGATTATTAAGACTTTTACCAAGCCTAGGCAGAGAATGATCTCAAATTAATTGATGCACTTATATCTGTATTAGTGTATTGTGTTAACCATAGTGTCTGCCTATAATTTTGGTGGATGCTTGCGTACTTCTCTGCTTTGTTTACTGAGAAGTATCTAGCGCGGTTCCTTTCAACCCCGGTCGATGGAATGCGGATCAATCTATCATCTGGACGCTGTGTGAGCTATGTTCGCCTTAACAGAGGTGTTGATAACAGGGCTGCCATAACACATAACTGGAGTCAGTTTACAAAGAAAGCGAAGATGACAAAAGGGGAAATCTGTATTTTCTCTCTTCGAACTCGCAAGGGGGAACCAACATTTACTATGCAAAAATATGAGAAGGTCAGTATATTAACTGTGTTTCTATTTCTGTAAGAAATGTTGTTTCTATTTCCTGGTCTAAGCAAGCATGGGCTTTTGTAGGTTTTTATGATGCGGCATCTAAGGAGGAGTATGGTAGGGTGTGCTAGAAGGCGATGTTAGTAAACCTTAACTTCTAAATGTAAGTGCATCTAGTGCCCCTTAGTGATTTTGGTGTATTGAAGATTTATAGGTTAAAGCACTAATGTGTTTATGAGTGTACACAAATCTATAAGTCGCTGAGGAGTTTGATAAATCCGAAGGATGTCGACCCCTAAAAATGGATGTCTTCAACTGAAGACTTCGATACTTTCTTGAAGACCTTGAAAGTGAAGAATTTGGTGTGACCTTGAAGATATTGATACGAGGACTCTGAAGCGTGAAGACTTTTGTTTTTGTAGTTTCATTTCCTTTCTTTGAGTCATAGGAAACACCGTACTGTTAAAGGGGGTCGAGGTAATACTAAGGAAATTTTTTCAAGTGATGCTCATCTCAAAAGCCTTAACATACCCATACCTTCGAGTGAAGCCTTTGGAAATCTCTTGCAGTTCAGTCAAAGTCATCAGAGTCAGAGACGAAGTTCTTCTTGTCTCTGAGGAATTTATTCCGACTGAGGAGTTAGGATTTCGCCAGTGCGAACTGCCTACAGTGAGGAACATGATAAGCACTGAGGACTTCCATAGTCAGAAATTCTGAATGTTGTTGTGCTTAGCGCCAACTGTCCCAACCATCCTATCCACATAACGGTCATATCATTGGGGTACATTTATGTCTTATCATGTCAGGTTGCACCCTGGCTATAAATAGCCGCCCCCTACAACCACTAGCTGGTTGGCTGCTCCGAAAGAGAACTTGACAAGTGTCATTTGAGAGCAACCCATCCTCCGAGGTCTTTGAGAGAAAATCATCAGTGAGGAAAAATCCAAAACCCAAACACCCAACAACCCAAAAACCCAAAGTGATTGAGCGTCACTTAAGAGAGAGATCCTGTGTGGAACCGACGCTTGTTACCTTTGAAGACTGTGTATCTTCCAGACGGTTAGGCGTCATGGTCTAGAGCTTCCAGCAGTCAATTGTGGATCGCCTGGTGACCGCTTTGTGAGGGTTTGGAAGTCTGCCCTGAAGACTTACCACGAGTCTTGGGCGAGGACTGTGTGTCCTTAGCTCAAGGAGAATACGGTAAGGACTGTGTGTCCTGGGACTGTGTGTCCTTTGGTTTAAATACCAAGCCTCTCCAAACCAGACGTACGACTGTCACAACAGTTGGAACTGGGTCATCAAACCATTGTCTTCATCGAGCACCTGGTTCTATTTCCTTAACTCCTTTATTCCATTGAGTACTTATTGATGAAATTGATCGTTACTGTTTGAGGACTTTGACTGAAGACTTTCTCAATTTCCTCATCTCGAATTCTTCAGTCACCTTATTCTTCACCTGCTCATCTTGTTTACACGCTACTTGTGCTCTGTGTATGTTTCGTTTCATCATGATGACTGTGCTATTACTATGATATGCTTATACCTGAGTACTTATTCTGTTGCAAGTAGTTCGCCACTTAGCAAATTCCTCAGTGTCGAATTTGTAAAAATCGCCTATTCACCCTCCCCGCTAGTCGATATAACGCACTTTCAATTGGTATCAGAGCAAGGTACTCCCTTGTTCTGTGTGATTTTGGTTTAACCACCTAGAGTTCTAGTTATGCCGACTGCATGTATGATCAAGGTCTCTACGAGATGTCCTACCTTCGAAGGGACGGACTACCCCTACTGGAAGAACAAGATGCAGATGCATCTTGAAGCTATTGACAATGATCTCTGGTATGTTGTGGAAAATGGTGTTCCCTCCGTCACTCCGACTGTCAGGCTGCTGATGTGAAGAGATTCAAGCAACTTGACTCTCAAGCTAGAAACATCATATGTGGCCATCTGAGCACAGGTCAGTTTGGGAGAGTGAGTGCTTTGAGGTCCGCAAAGCTCATCTGGGACAGACTGTCCAAAGTGAATGAGGGAATCTCAACTCAACGTGACTCCCGAGTTGATGTTCTTTGAAATCGCTTCAACCGCTTCAAAAGACTCGACAACGAAAATGTTTAGCAAACTTTCGATCGCCTCACTGATATCTCAAATGAGCTCCAAGCGCTTGGTGCCTCTGATATCACTGATCAAAAGGTAGTGAAGAAACCACTGCGATCTCTTGATTCCTCATTCGATACACTGGCTTTGATAATTCAAGAACGTAGAGACTTCAAGTCACTAGATCCTGCTGATATACTTGAGAGACTCAATACTCATGAGTTCCAACAATCTAAGAAAAGAGATCTTTATGGGCCAAGCTATGGAAGATCTCGTGCACTGAAGGCAAATGCAATTTCCTCATCTGAAGAAGAAGAATCTGATTGCAGTCTTGGGGATCCTGAAGAATTTGGTCAGGAGCTTGCAATGCTAGTGAGGAAATTCCAAAGGTTTTCCAACAGAGGACAATTTGGAAGATCTTCAAAACGAGATGTCAGGAAGTCAGAATCTTCATCTGAGGACTACAAGAAAAGAACTTGCCACAAATGCAAGAAGTCTGGCCACTACATTGCTGATTGTCCTCGCTGGGTAAAGGATTCAAAGAAGAAGAAATACAAGGATGATAGTTCTGATGACTCAAAGAAAAAGAAGAAATATTCAAAGTCATCATCTTCAAAGTCCTCATTTCACAAGAAGAGTAGTTCCAAAAAGGCTCGAGCACTTATTGGCAAGGAAATGGACTCAGAAGCTGAATCTGAGGAATATGATGAAGAGGAGGAATCTGAGGAGGAGTCAGACTCTGGTGTGGCGAGCCTAGCCCTCGCTACCGCTTTCGTCAGCAAGTCCATCTTCAATCCTGAGGAAATTGATGATTCTGATGTCTGCAACGACGACTATGCTCCCGCCTACTGCTTCATGGCAAAAGGTGCTAAGGTATCTAAACATCATTCCTCCTCTGAACCAAGTGAAGGTGAATCTGATGAAAATCTGAAACCTAGCTATTCCAAACTTCTTAAAATTGCTACTAAACAACAAAGTGCCATATGAAAAGCTTCAAAAATTGCTAGACAAAAGCGATGATCTGTTGAATGAGGAAATGGATCGGACTCAAACTTTGACTGGTGACTTTCAAAGTCTTAAGTCTAAGTATGATAACCTTCTAAGTCGTCATGAAACTCTCTTAGGTGATCATGAGAAGCTTTCTGATGAATTTCTTCAAAGAAATCAAGATCTTGAGAAACTAAGAGTGTCTCTTGAGGACTTAGAAATGGAAAATGACTCTTTGCTTGCTCAACAGACCAGTTCCGCTCAGGAAGAATTCACGCCACCTTGTTTGAAATGCATCGAACGTGAAACTACTAATTCTTCACCTGAATGTTCAAATGCTCCTATTGCTGCAAATTCTTCAACATTTTTCGTGGTCACAAATTCCTCATCTGAGGGTACCGCAAGAGTTACTGACGAAAATGCAGGGTTGAAGGAATTGTATGTGACAGACATATACAAAAGCCTCAAAGGGCATCAAACCCTTTGCGATGTGCTTAAAAAGCAGATTCTGAACAGGAACCCTAGGAAAGAGGGTATTGCATTTGAGAGGAAACTCAATGCTGATGGATCTTACTGAAAACCTGAGCAATATCCCAAAACCTCATGGGTTGCTGCAAAAGGACCTCCTGTAGATCCATCCACTTTATCTGGCTTTACATGTGAATCTTCATTTTCCTCTGATGAGTCAATTGATTCCAACTATAAACTGTTCAAAAATCAGAATGGTGAAGTATTTGCTAGATATATTGGAACTAACTGCAGGAACGACCCCCCTATGAGGAAAATCTGGGTTCCCAAGAATCTCATAGAAAGTCTTCAGGTGAATGTCCTCATGACACCACCTATGAAGAAAAGGAACCCCAGATCAAATTCCTCATATGGACCAAAGTCTTCACAAGGACCACATTCCTCAAATGGTCAAAAGACATATCATTCTCGTATTAATGCTTCTGTTTCGCAGGGAAAATCCAAGGCTTATGAATATACTCATTATTCTTCTAATCATTATGTTCATAAATTCTCTAAGAATTTCTCTGCTTATTCATATGAGTACTTTAACCCCCCCCCCTACTGTGAAACGAAGTGCATTAGCTTCAATGCCTCAATTCTCTTATGGTGCTCGCAGGATGATGAACTCTTTGCCACTCCTCCAGATGTGGGTGGTAAAGAAAATGAATTTGCTGGACTTGTGGGACTAAAGCCCCCCCCCCCCCCCTTTAGTCCCGGTTGGCCATGAACCGGGACTAAATCCCGGCCACGTGGCCGGCTGCGCCGTCCCGGTTGGTGACACCACCCGGGACTAAAGGTTTAGGGGTTTAGGGGTTTAGGCTTTATTGTTTATTTTTCCTTTTCATTTTGTGTTTTCCATTTAATTTTTTTCCATTTCAAACATATTTTACGCTACTACATAATGTACACGTTATGCATATATAATAGAATTTCTCGTAGAACCAATCATATATCATAGAATTTCTCGTACGACCATGCATACACACATATATATACAATTTGGTATATACAATTTCTCCTACAATTTGCAGATCATTACATGCAGGCATTAGGTGATCACCAAATGGTATTCTCCGTCGGGAGATATGACCTGCTCAAGCAAAAATCCCGCAATTTCCTCTTGAATTGCTCGTATGCGGTCCGTTGCTAGGAGCCTATCCTGCATCGACACCATCTTCAAAGAAGGAGATCAATATGAATATATTAGTTGTGTGTATATATATTAGATCATGATAAAAAATTGTGAATAGTGTTTACGTACCCAAAGATGTCTTGCATCTCCGCTCTTTTCGGTCATAAAGCGAATGTTCTCGCAAACGTAGTATGCACATAAATTAGTCCTCTGTGCTTGTTTCATGCACTTTACGAGAATATAATTTAATCAGATAATAATCAAGCAAGATAATGGTTATTGAAACTAGAATTAAAGAGATGCGCGGACGTAGCTAGTACTACTTAATTATAATTACCTTGGACCGTCGCCATCTCAGCTCTGGTTTCCATTCACCATCAATCTCTATGATGAACTTTTTCCAAACCCTTCCCGACAAAGAAAATGAATAAAGGATCTATTAATGACTTGATATTAGGAAATGAACTAAAGAGGCTGACATAATGAGATAATGATTGAAATTAACTGTCGAGCATCATCGAATATTATCAAATATTATCACTAATACACCTCGAATATTATCATATAACATCACTACTACAACTCGAATATTATAGCTCGAATACAACGCGGGCGGGCGGTCGACACCCAAAGAGAAGGAACCATCACGGGATCATAGCTCGGGTGAGATCCTTGAAGAACCTGCCAGGTATTGGAGAACCTGGCGTCCAACGCAGCCATGTAGCGTTGGACATGCTCGTCCTCCTCCCTGACACAACGATGTACCTCCTCCGCGGGGGTCGGCTCCCTCCGCACTGATAGTGGTCTACACGACCGCCACCCAAGAACCTCCGGGTCGACGACGGGAGCCTGATTCCTCACCAAGCTGCGCGCCCCGGAAGGTAGCACCTCCCAGTGCCAGCCCGACGGAGCCCAGTCCCGGACATGGCGCCTCTCAAGCAGGTTGTCACCGTCAAGTCGACGACGAGGATGCGGGATGGGCATCGTTGATGTCTACTACGCAACCTTCTTCTTGTAGACTCGTGTTGGGCCTCCAAGCGCAGAGTTTTGTCGGACAGTAGCAAATTTCCCTCAAGTGGATGACCTAAGGTTTATCAATTCGTGGGAGGTGCAGGATGAAGATGGTCTCTCTCAAGCAACCCTGCAACCAAATAACAAAGAGTCTCTTGTGTCCCCAACACACCCAATACAATGGTAAATTGTATAGGTGCACTAGTTCGGCGAAGAGATGGTGATACAAGTGTAATATGGATGGTAGATATAGGTTTTTGTAATCTGAAAATATAAAAACAGCAAGGTAACTAATGATAAAAGCGAGCACAAACGGTATTGCAATGCTTAGAAACAAGGCCTAGGGTTCATACTTTCACTAGTGCAAGTTCTCTCAACAATACTGACATAGTTGAATCATATGTAAATCCCTCACGTGCGACAAAGAGTTCACTCCAAAGTCACAAATAGCGGAGAACAAACGAAGAAATTATTGTAGGGTACAAAACCACCTCAAAGTTATCTTTTCCAATCAATCTTATGAGCTATCCCTATAAGTGTCACGAACAGCCCTAGAGTTCGTACTAAAATAACACCTTAAGATACACATCAACCAAAACCCTAATGTCACCTAGATACTCCAATGTCACCACAAGTACCCATGGGCTTGATTATACGATATGCATCACACAATTTCAGATTCATCATGTTCAATCCAACACAAAGAACTTCAAAGAGTGCCCCAAAGTTTCTACCGGAGAGTCAAGATGAAAACGTGTGCCAACCCCTATGCATAGATTCCCAAGGTCACGGAACCCGCAAGTTGATCACCAAAACATACATCAAGTGGATCAATAGAACATCCCATTGTCACCACGGATATCCCATCGCAAGACATACATCAAGTGTTCTCAAATCCTTAAAGACTCAATCCGATAAGAAAACTTCAAAGGGAAAACTCAATTCATCACAAGAAGATAGAGAGGAGAAAACTACATATGATTCATCTATATTAATAAAGCTCACGGTACATCAAGATCGTGTCATCTCAAGAACACGAGAGAGAGAGATCAAACACATAGCTACTGGTACATACCCTCAGCCCCGAGGGTGAACTACTCCCTCCTCGTCATGGAGACCGCCGGGATGATGAAGATGGCCTCCGGTGATGGTTTCCCCCTCCGGCAGGGTGCCGGAACGGGCTCCCGATTGGTTTTTCGTGGATACAGAGGCTTGCGGCGGCGGAACTCCCGATCTAGGTTTCTTTCTGGGGGGGGGGGTGGTATTTATAGGAATTTTTGGCGTCGGTCTCACGTCAAGGGGGTGCTCGAGGAGTCCACAAGCCAGGGGGGCACGCCCTAGGGGGGGGCGCCCCCCAGGCTTGTGACCTCCTCGGTCACTTCCTGGCCCAGCTCCGGTGCTTCGGGGGTCTCTTTTGGTCCATAAAAAATCACCGTAACTTTTCAGCCCATTCCGAGAACTTTTATTTCTGCACAAAAAACGACACCATGGTAATTCTGCTGAAAACAGCGTCAGTCCGGGTTAGTTCTAATAAAATCATACCAAAATCATATAGAATTATTGTAAACATGGCATGAATATTTCATAAATTATAGATACGTTGGAGACGTATCAATCATCGACGTCGAGAACAAATTCCTATGCGAGAATAAACTTTTATAACTTATACGTTGACTCTAGCTTTGGAACTCGGCCCACATGATCGATCACAACTAATACGTTGACTCTAACCATCAAGATTATGCTAGCAATATGAACACTTAATTGCTGTCATGTACTGCATATGAAAACATGAACGTAAATGTTTTCACCTAAACCATCAACTATGTAGTGTCAAGCATATAAAGTTCTCACTTGAAAATTTTCCTCACAAAATTAATTTGAACATTCTATGAAGTGTCAAGCATATAAAGTACTCGGAATGTTTTTTTTTGCTAGAATGAAACCGTGTATAAGGGTGACAATTTTTTTGTTATACACCGTAGCTAATACAATTTAATATTCGTATAGAGGAACACCATGGATTGTCAAACACATAAAATTTGGCAACCATGCTATTATTCCGAGATAGTTACATGTATAATATTCAAGAATGTTTCACACACAAAAATGTTCAATAATGTACACATATGACCTAGCAAGACAATTTATTTGGTGACTGTGCATACTTCCAAAATAACACAGCAATAAGATCATTCATTGTTGGGACCGAACCCTTGCCTCGCTCGCTCACACACTCGCACGGACGAAGGTTGAAGAAGACAGGAGCACGCTCTGGATTTCCGGCGACGCACGGACGGGGGTTTTATACCTAGGCGTGTGCACATACACCAGCAGGGCAGCGGCACCGGCGCACGCGGCCGCGGTGGCTTCGCGGATTGTACCCGCAGCAAGGCGGCCGCAAAGGAGGTGGATGAGGAGGCGAGGAGGAGGCGAGCAGGGGCCGGAGCTCACGTACTGCGAAGCTGCAGGGGCGGCGAGGCTTGGGGAGGAGGAAGTCCGGCGACGGTCAGCTGCAGGGGCGGCGAGGCTCGGGGACGGCGAGGAGGTGACGGCGATCTCCAGCAGCCTGGCGGCGTCGTCGGCGTCGGGGGGGGGGGAGAAAATGAGGAAGATTGGGGGAGGAAAGGAGAAGGCGCGGTTAAATACCCCAGGGCCTTTAGTCCCGGTTGGTGGCTCCAACCGGGACTAAAGACACTTTAGTCCCGGTTGGTATCACCAACCGGGACTAAAGGGGTGACCTTTAGTACCGGTTGGTGGATGCAACCGGGACTAAAGGTCCATCTTTTCGGCGGCCCAAATTCCGCGCGGGAAGGGACCTTTAGTCCCGGTTGGATCCACCAACCGGTACTAAAGGTCTATTTTCAATTTTTTGTTTTGTTTTGTTTTTCTAAACAGGACAGTTTCTGTTTTTAGATTTGGAATAACTTTTAGAATATTTATAGTTTTTGAATGAATCTTTTTTGCTTTAGGTCAAAAAAATTATAAACTTTGTGTTAGTGCCAGTAGTTTTCATATTTAAATAGTTTAATTTTAATTCTTTTGAAATTTGTGTGAATCACTAGTTTGTGAATAACTTTTGTTTAAAATTAGATTTTTGAGTGATTGTTTTTCCTGTTGTTTAATATTAGTATGTTTTATCATTATGTTCAATCTGGGAATTTTTAGGATATTTTAAATAGGTGTTTTAATCAAAACCAGATTCTGTTTAACTCTTTTAGTTTTATACCTTCATCTGTTACAAAGGCATTTCATTTTTTAATACTTATTTAAACTCCAGACTTTTTGTGCATTCAATATGCACCATTCAAAGCCACATCCTCAAATTTCAAATATTTCTAACTTCATTTGCTTTTTTCATGCATTTAATGATTTTTTTGCGTTGAATGACCCTGAAATGGAAAAGCAGTACAAATGAACTCTGAAAAGGTTGAAACTTGGCATGGTATCATCATTTCACACACATAGCATGTGCTAAAAAGTTGAGAGGGTTACGGCAAAAATTGGATGCACTTTGTGTACAAACTAGACCATCTCCTTCGAAGTATGAGGGTTTCGGACGTAAACTCATCTGTTACAAAGGCATTTCATTTTTTCAAACTTATTTCAACTCGAGACTTTTTGTGCATTCAATATGCACCATTCAAAGCCACATCCTCAAATTTCAAACATTTCTAACTTCATTTGCTATTTTTCATGCATTTAATGATTTTTTGCGCTAAATGACCCTGAAATTGAAAAGCAGTACACATGAACTCTGAAAAGGTTGAAACTTGGCATGGTATCATCATTTCACACACATAGCATGTGCTAAAAAGTTGAGAGGGTTACGACAAAAACTGGATGCACTTCGTGTACAAACTGGACTATCTCTTTTTCTTCGCGTGTATCCCTTTGCGTCGTAACCATGGACAATCTTCATCATTTAACAAGATGCTTGGGTCAGTCTTCACTGTGAAGGGAGGAATTTCATGAAACTTTTCATAATCTTCTGACATGTCTGTCTTGTCCTCCACTCCCACGATGTTTCTTTTCCCTAAAAGAACTATGTGGCGCTTTGGCTCACCGTATGATGTATTCGCTTCCTTATCTTTACTTTTTCTCGATTTGGTAGACATGTCCTTCACATAGAAAATTTGCACCATATCATTGGCTAGGACGAATGGTTCCTCTGTGTACCCAAGATTGTTGAGATCCACTGTTGTCATTCCGTACTTGTGGTGTACCTTAACCCCTGTCAGATTGATCCATTTGCACCGAAACAAAGGTATCTGTAATTCAGGTCCATAGTCAAGTTCCCATATCTCCTCTATGTAACCATAATATGTGTCCTTTTCCTTATTGTTGTTTGTTGCATCAAAGCGGACACCGCTGTTTTGGTTGGTGCTCTTTTTATCTTGGGCGATCGTGTAAAATGTATTCCCATTAATCTCGTACCCTTTGAAAGTCAATATAGTCGAAGATGGTGATTTGGACAACAAGTACAGCTCATCTCCAACACTGTCGTCATTCATGAGATGTGTTTGCAACCAACCGTCGAAAGTCCCCATGTGTTCACGTGTAATCCAGTCGTCAGACTGCTCCGGGTGTTTGGAGCGTAGAATATTCTTGTGTTCATTGATATACGGGGCCACCAAGGTGGAACCATGTAGAACTGCGTAGTGTGCTTCAGTGAAAGAATGCCCGTCCCAACATATTATTGCTTTCTTTCCTAGCGTGCCTTTTCCACTCAGTCTCCCCTCATGCCGCGATTCAGGAACACCAATCGGCTTAAGCTCAGGAATAAAGTCAACACAAAACTCAATAACCTCCTCTGTTTCATGGCCCTTGGAGATGCTTCCTTCTGGCCTAGCACGGTTATGAACATATTTCTTTAAGACTCCCATGAACCTCTCAAAGGGGAACATATTGTGTAGAAATACAGGACCCAGAATGGCAATCTCTTCGACTAGGTGAGCTAGGACGTGCGTCATGATATTGAAGAAGGATGGTGGAAACACCAACTCAAAACTGACAAGACATTGCACCAAATCATTATGTAACCTTGGTAGGATTTCTGGATCGATTACCTTCTGATAAATTGCATTGATGAATGCACATAGCTTCACAATGGCTAATCAAACATTTTCCGGTAGAAGCCCCCTCAATGTAACCGGAAGTAACTGCGTCATAATTACGTGGCAGTCATGAGACTTTAGGTTTTGAATTTTTTTTCTCTGTCAAATTTATTATTCCCTTTATGTTCGACGAGAAGCCAGACGGGACCTTCATACTGAGCAAGCATTCAAAAAAGATTTCCTTCTCTTGTTTGATAAGAGCGTAGCTGACAGGACCTTCATACTACTTTGGATGCATGCCGTCTTTTTCGTGCATACGTTGCTGGTCCTCCCATGCCTCCGGTGTATATTTTGTCTTCCCATACACGCCCAGCAAGCCAAGCAGGTTCACGTAAAGATTCTTCGTCACGTGCATCACGTCGATTGCAGAGCGGACCTGTAGGACTTTCCAATACTCTAGCTCCCAAAATATAGATTTCTTCTTCCACATGGGTGCATGCCGGTCAGCGTCATTCGGAACAGATTGACCAGCAGGACCCTTTCCAAAGATTACTTTTAAATCCTTGACCATATCAAGTATATCATCACCAGTACGGTGGCCAGGCTTCTTCCGGTTATCCGCCTCACCTTTGAAATGCTTGCCTTTCTTTCTTAAGGCATGCTTGATCGGAAGAACCGACAATGTCCCAGGTACACAACCTTCTTACATTTATCAAAATATATACCTTCACTCTCATCTAAATAGTGCGTGCATGCATTGTATCCCTTGTTTGTCTGTCCTGAAAGGTTACTAAGAGCAGACCAATCATTGATGGTTACAAACAGCAACGCTCGTAGGTCAAATTCCTCCTGTTCTTGCTCATCCCATACACGTACACCTTTTAAATCCCACAACTGTAAAAGTTCATCAACTAATGGCCTTAGGTACACATCAATGTTGTTTCCGGGTTGCTTAGGGCCTTGGATGAGCACTGGCATCATGATGAACTTCCGCTTCATGCACAACCAAGGAGAAAGGTTATAGATACATAGAGTCACAGGTCAGGTGCTATGATTGCTGCTCTGCTTCCCAAAAGGATTGATGACATATGCACTTAAATCAAACCATAAGTTCCTTGCGTCATCTGCAAAGTCCGGACACTTTCTCTCGATTTTTCTCCACTGCGACCCATCAACGGGTACTCTCAACTTCCCGTCTTTCTTACGGTCATCTTTGTGCCATCGCAACAACTTGGCATGCTCTTTGTTTTGGAACAAACGTTTTAACCGTGGAATTATAGGAGCATACCACATCACCTTGGCAGGAATCCTCTTCCTGGGGCGCTCGCCCTCAACATCATCAACAGGGTCATCGCCCTGATCTTATAGCGCAATGCACCGCATACCGAGCATGCATTCAAATTCTCATACTCCTCACCGCGGTAGAGGATGCAGTCATTAGGGCATGCATGTATCTTATGCACCTCTAATCCTAGAGGGCAGACATCCTTCTTTGCTTCGTACGTACTGTCGGGCAATTCATTGTCCTTCGGAAGCTTATTCTTCATTATTCTCAGCAACTTTTCAAATCCCTTGCCAGAAACACCATTCTCTGCCTTCCATTGTGGTACCCAGCTTTTTCTTGTCATCTTCGCAATTTGGGTACAACAATTTTTTTGTGATCCTCTAGCATGCGCTGCAACTTCAACTTCTCCTTTTCACTTTCGCAGTTTCTCGTTGCATCAGCAATGGCCCGACCAAGATCATCAGCGGGCTCATCTGATGCCTCTTCTTCAGCTTCTTCTTCTTCTTCATTCTCTTCCCCCATTGTAGTACCATCGTATTCAGGGAACCCAGGATAGTTGTCATCATCCTCTTCTTCTTCATTCTCTTCCATTAGAACCCCTCTTTCTCCGTGCTTGGTCCAACAGTTATAGCCGGACATGAAACCAAATGTAAACATGTGGACGTGAATGTCTTTTGAGCTAGAGTAATTCTTATCATTCTTACAGACAACACATGGACAACACATAAAACCATTCCGCTTGTTTACCTTAGCCGCATGCAGAAAACTATGCACGCCATTAATGAACTGGGGAGAGCGTCGGTCTTCGTACATCCATTGTCGACTCATCTTCATTGCATAACATCAAAGTGACCAAATTAATACAAGTTCATACACACTTATTCTCATAAAACAACATACAACAATCTAGCTAAAGCATTTAAATGCAACAACAAATGCGATCAAAATCGCAACTAAGGTAACAATTGATCCAACAACATAATGATACCAAGCCTCTTTATTAATGGCATATTTTCTAATCTTTCTAATCTTCAAGCGCATTGCATCCATCTTGATCTTGTGATCATCGACGACATCGGCAACGTACAACTCCAATTTCATCTTCTCTTCTTCAAGTCTTTTCAATTTTTCTTTCAAATAATCGTTTTCTTTTTCAACTAAATTTAACTTCTCGACAATAGGGTCGGTTGGAATTTCCGGTTCACATACCTCCTAGATAAAAATATGTATGTCAACTTGATGGTCATAATTGTCATTAACATGAAATGCAACAAATAGTTATAAAAGAGAGTATACCACATCCGAATCATAAACCGGACGAGGGCCGACGGGCATGGATACCAAAACCATGGCACTATGTATAACAAACAATCATACAAGTAAGAAAATTATACAAATAACTATCTAAATCATACAAATAAGATATTTTTATGAAAAGGATAAGAACAAGAGGCTCACCAAGGTGGTGCCGGTGACGGGAAGGTGCGGGCGATCGACAGTGGTTAGGACGGGGACGGGAAGGCACTAAGTAAACCACACCTACACATATGGAAACTAAGAAGTTAATTTGAGATCAAATTGCATATAAATCAAATAAACTCCCACATAATTGCTCCCAAACTAAAACCCACAAATCACTATAATTATAGAACATTGCACGAGCTAATCTAGCAATGAGAGATGAAAGGACAAAGTTGCTAACCTTTGGGAACATTTGGATGGATGGGGTACCTCAAATCTTGACAAATCTTGGCAAAAATGGAGGATGGGCTCGAGCAAAGGAAGAGAACAGAGGAGAGAAATGAGAAAACAGAGAGCTTCGGCTCGGGCTGGATGAAGCACTATTTATAGTGATACCTTTAGTCCCGGCTGGTATTACCAACCGGGACTAAAGGGCTTCGCAGGGGCCCCAGCCTGACGCAACCCTGCCACCACACCTTTAGTCCCGGTTGGTGTCACCAACCGGGACTAGAGGATCCTTATGAACCGGGACTAATGACTAGACTCATGAACCGGGACTAGTGGACACATTAGTCCCGGTCCAAAACCCGACCGGGACTAATGCTCCGGTCCAAAGGCCTATTTTCTACTAGTGGAAGCGGTGAAGAAATTCAATGAAGACTCTACTGCTGCTGCCACGGCTACTGAAGCTTCTGCAAGTGAAACTTTCATAAGGAAGTCTATGACGAAGAAATATGCGATCAAGCCAAAGACTTCAGGCTCAATGCCCTCACGACCAAGTTCCTCAGTTGCAAAGTCTTTAGAGCAGATTCCTCATACTGCATCTAAGTCCTCTGTGGCTGCACAGTCATGAGTTGCTGCCACAAAGTCCTCAACCCCCGTACATTTGGCAACATGTCAGAGGACTACAGGACTAACAATTGCAAGGTGCATCGGCATTTTCCTCTGCTCACCCATGTTCCTCCACCAGCCCAACCTTGTTGAAGGTGAAAGCCACAGCTGGACGTGGAAAGAGGCCAAGTCCTAAAAAAGAAACAAGTGGTCTTCAATGTGCCATCAGAATCTGAGGACGATGAGGCTGATGACGAAGAACTTGCAGATCTCGTCAAGGACCGTCAAATGAAGGCTGCCAGAGCTAAGGGAAGTGCCATTCCCCTTATGCTTGATCCAAAGATGGTGTTGGACTTCATCGACATTTGGCACCGGGATCCAAACACTCCACTTTCTTCACTGGACCTGCCCATTGGTGTAAGTCACGTCCTCACCCATTTTATCGCTGAAGAAAAATGGAAACGTGGACAGGCCAAGAGGGACAAGAAGAGGAAAGAGCAGCTCGTCACAGTGCAATCTGAAATCAAATGCCTCACTGCCGAAGAAAACCGTTATGAGGCTGAATGTAAAGGATCAAAGGTCAGATTCGTCAAGGCAGCTCAAGCTACTGTCAAGGACCATAACTCAAGGGTTGCAGCTCGACCGCAACCACAAATTCCTCAGGCTGGATCATCTGCATAGCCTGCTGAAGAATCTGCCAGGGCTGATGAAGAACTTCCAGCTCCTGATGACTCTACCAGGGCAACCTCAACTGTTACGCCTGAAGAAATTGAGAGGCCAGCCGAAGAATCTGCTGCGCGTGAAGAAACTGCAAGAGCAACTGCATCAGTTGCACCTGAAGAAACTGTATCACCTTCACCTGCAAAATCTTCAAGGTGAAGAAAGTCACACTTCCTTCTGCATCAGAAGCCAAGAAAACCAAGGCAGCAGAGAAAGAAGCTGCAAAGAAAAGGAAAGCACCAAGTTCGACAAAATCATCAGTTCCCAAGAAATTGAGGACTTTGACAAGTTCCTCAACTGCACCGATTGATGATGTTCCTCTGTCTGTCGTGCACTCCTGTGAGATTGTTCCATTTGGTGAAGACTATGTCATCCCAAGTGAAAAAGATGAAGAACAACACTCTGCTGCTTCCACAGAGCAGCTTGATGAGGAAATAGAGGTTGAAGAAAATGCTCCAACACCTCTGGTATCATCGCCCCAACCTCAACTTGATGCTGAAGAAGTTGGAGTTGAATAAATGGACGAGGAAGTGGACATTGGAAACACAACTCCCTTGATCAATGATGAATATTGGGAAGCAGCACACCCAGATTCACCAATGACCACCCCTCTCACACAGATTCCTCAGTCTCCTGCCCAGACTGAAGAAAGAGCAACTCCACTTCAGTCCACTACTGAAGAAATTCCAGCCGCATCAGCTGAAGAAATTCCTATTGAAGAAACTCAGACTGCTGTTGATGAAATTGTGACTCACATTCCTCAATCTGAAGAAAAGGCTATTGTGTCAACAGAGGTTTTTAAGCCGTCTTCCTCAAATCTTTAGCCCAAGCCTAGAAATCCTTACTCTAGCGCGAGGAAGATAAAATTCAACAATGACAACTTCTTTGCTAAGCATCATTTCTTCACTCGTCCAAATCCATATGACTTACCAAGGATCAGGCGTCAAAGATTCTGGACGACAACTCAGATGAACTTCTATGCCACAGTTCTTCTTGGCAAGGACAAAGTCTTCCAACACAGGCAAATTCATCATGTGGATATGGAGTCCCTCCCCTGCTTCACTCCTGTGTTGAGTGTTCTTCATGATGCTGCACTCCTCCCATTTTGCCGTTACATCAGTGATTGGAATGAAGAGCTAATTCTTCAGTTCTATGAAACCCTGCACATTTCAGGAAATGCTGATGACATCAACACATGGGTACTTGACTGGATGACTGAAAACACTCATGACAAAGCACCAGCCTCTGAATTGCTTCATGCTATCCCAGTCAGTCCCCCATCAGAAGATGCACGGCTGATTTATGATGAAACTGAACTTCCAAATCATCTAATGCAAGTACTAATGAAGCCTTTGCGCCCTGGTCAAGCTCCAAGAACAACCTTTCTTGTGAAGGACTTGCTATATGTGCCCAGAACTGTCTTCTGCATATTGACCAAGACCCTCAGTCCTATCAAAGGCCACAATTCTGAAGAAGAAGTTGTTAGCATCATGAAGAATCTGCTTTTCAATATCATTCATGGTATACCCATAAACCATCATAATTTCTTAATGAGGACCTTGGCTAATATTGCTATGTCACCGTTTGAATTGAAGCCCTATATATGCCCCCTGGATTATGAAATTCATCAGATCAAGGTCTTCAATTCCTTATGAAGCTGACTTTCAAAATCATCTCAGTTTCCTGCCTCCACTCAAATTCATCAAAAGAACAATTTCCTCAGTAGATGGAAAAGGCAAGGCTGCTATTATTGATGAAGGCACTCGTCCATTGGATGGTCCATTCCGTAAGGCTGCATCTTACTCCACCAATGATGACACTGCTAGTCAAGATTCTGCCGCAAGGGCTACTGCACAAAAACCTCGAGCTTCTGCCCCTCGTGTGATGACTGATAGAGAACTCCTCATAAGTCTTCATCAGAAGATCGATCACAATCACAAGTGGGTAAAACGTCAGTTTCGGTCAATTCTTCAAAATATAACCGTGACGCAGAACACAATGAGGAAGAATCACTCATGTTGTGGTTTTGTCACGGCAAGATGTCCTCGTGAGATAACTTAGGTGTGAGGCCATCGCTACTAGGTGGCGGCTTGAGAGGGGTTGATCGGAATCGAGAGACGCGAGTTTACCCAGGTTCGGCCCCTTCGATGGAGGTAAAATCCTACGTCCTGCTTTGTTTGTATTGATGATGATGATCTCGATTACAAGGGTGCAAAATCGCTACCTCTAGTCTTGAGGGTTTCTAATCTATCTATCTCTAATGACTTGATCTCCCCTCTTGGGGCGCCTTGCCCCTCCTTATATAGGTTGAAGGGGCAGGCTTACATATAGAGTCCTACTAGGACTAGGACTAGTCTCTTTTGAATCCTAATCCGGATCTTGCTTCCCTTGTGAGGGAATCTTCCTCTTCTTGGGCCTTCTCTATGAGCCGGCCCTCGAGGCCTCTCCATGAGCCGCCTTCCACCGGGTGCCCACCGGGCTTTAGGCCTTGTCGTCCAGATTGACCCAGTAAATACGGTAACCCATTGAACCACCAAATGATGGGCCGGGTCACACTCCTGGCCGGGTCAAACCGTGGGGAATATCCCCGACATTATCCCCCAGGTTAGCTTGAATTTATTCATGGTAAGCTCCTGAAATAATAATAAATATGCTAAGAGACCGGCTCGCTCCCCTGGCCGGCTTATTTCAATGAAGTGGCTCCTCGAAAATCCGGGTTTCTTCTTCATATCAACGAGCCATCTTCACAATCATCTTGCTAGTCCGTGTCCTTTGCGGAAAAATATTGGGAAATAAAACACCCATATGTCGCTGAGTCGGCCTCCAATGCTTTGGCTTGATGAAAATATTGGAGATAAGAAAACCATATGAAGTTGAGCCGGCTTCCATTGCTTCGGCTTTGATGAAAATATTGGAAATAGAAATTCGTCCGTTGTTAAACCACTTCATGGGACGCGGGGATCTTGCCGGGTCATCAGACATAGTGGATGTCAACTTAGGATAAAAATATTGCTGATTTATAGATGTAGAACTTGCCAACTTGTGAAGCCTGTTTGCTTATATAGACTATGCCGGTCATGATCTTTGATCATGTTGGGTCATGATCGTTGGTGACGCTAGGTCAAACAACTGGACACCAGTTGACTTGATAAAATTATTGGGAATACAGAAATCCGTGTGATGTTGGGTCGGCTTTCTGGGCCTTTCTATGAATAACTTGGAGAAGATGATCTTTGCAAACCTCTATCAAGAAATGAGACCAGTCTCGCTCACAATTGACAGATTGAAGGTGTTCTTCTATTTTTTTTATCTCCATATTACCTGTAGCCCCCAAGCTCCGAGTTTATCAGTTCATGATGACTTGGTGCTTTGCATAAAAATAATATCTTTGATTGTGTAGCCCCCAAGTGTCGAGTTGTCTTGCCTGCAACAGCCTGGGACTTGTAATTGTCTCATACTTAAAACTTCAGCCAGTGTAGCCCCCAAGGGCCGGGTTGTTTTGCTTGCAACAACCTGGGACTTTCAACTTGGTTATGAACTTGGAGAAATCCAGGTTGTCAACTGAGTCGCCAATTATAAACTGAATGTCTTGTATTTCACATCAATATATGATGGGCCGGGTCTTCAATTTGAACCTTATAATTTGTTTAAACAGCTGAATACTGTAGCCCCCAAGTGCCGGGTCGTATGCCTGCCGCGACTCGGGACTTACTTGTACTTATTCTTTGAAAAGAAAAACATCATATGATGTAGCCCCCAAGTACCGGGTCGTATGCCTGCATCGACTTGGGACTATGTGAGAATAACCCATCATAACGTACTTCAGAAGTTTTCTTGAACTGATATTAATCTGATTTGAATGAATCCTTGATCGTGGTTGTAATGTAACTCGGTATTTTATCGTTTGTACGAATATCCTGGAATAATGCCATTGTCCTTGAAATGAAATCCCTGCTCGTGGTTGCGGTGCAACCCGGCAAATATATGTTTGAGAAATCCATAAGTGTTGTAGTTTACTACAGAGCACAAGTTGAAAAAAAAATCCAAAAGCCGGTCAATGAAATGACCCGACATTATATTTGATAAGCTGTCTCAGCAATATGTAATATACCAGCTCAGCAATATAGATCGAATCTTCGAGAGTAGTCATTTCTTCTGAGCTGGCTTGGAAAACCCCAATCATCTAATACTGCTTATGATAAACCATGATGAAGATCCAGCCATTTTGGCTATCAAAGATCTATTTGCTCCTGCGGAAGTTATGATGTAACCCGGTTTGAAGACTGACTTTCCGCAATATAAACAAAGATAGATATGTATGTATGATGCATTGTGCAATGATGCACTGCAGGATGATGTATGTATATGATAACAAAGTATAAAAATGGCGGTCTTCAAGGTATGACATAAAGACCGGCTTTCGAGGCTCGAGTCTTGCTTCAACTAAGCGGGTGTGATAACCCATGGTTTATCCTCGCTCTCTATAAGCCGGCTCTCACGTGACTCGAGCCAATATTTTAACCTGGATAAGTTCGGGGTCCAGATGGATTGACTTGTCAAGAGTACACGGGGTCACCTGGTCGGAGTCGCATCAAGCGAACAAGCAGGTTTAACCATTGTTTTAGTGGCTTATAGCCTAGTCAAGAGAGATATTAAAGGCTGACTCATTGAGTTGGAAGCCCCTAAGTGACCTATGATCATGGAAAAGCTCAGCATAGGATATACAAGAGACAATGCTACTACTGCAAAACATCTGGGGTCCAGATAAGCCGGCTTTATTTCATTGATCATAATATGATAATATGATGATCCAATAAAGTAGGATACCTATGTTTGAACAGCGCATCATGGCAGCTAGTCCTCTTTGACAACCTTTAATTTTTCGCTCATAAGGCAGGGCACCCATGTTTGAACTGCGCATCGTGGCAGCTAGTCCTATTGGGTGACTTTTAATTTTTCGCCAATAAGGCAGGGCACCCATGTTTGAACTGCGCATCATGGCAGCTAGCCCTCTTGGGCGACTTTTAATTTTTCGCCAATAAGGCAGCAGCCCCCGAGATCAGGTTGTCTTCCTTGCAATGACTCGGGGTTATTGTATTTTGTTAAAACCGATCAAATCTGCCGAGCCATGTCTGTGTAGCCCCCGAGTCTTAAGTCGACTCGAGGAGGTGGCTTAAGAGTCTTCATACTTGGCTGTGGCATAAGCCGGCATAAGGTTGACGGCTGAACGATGGAATTTATTGAAACTGGAGACGATGTGGCGAGTTGATGATCTTCGTGATGTTCATCATATGTCTTTGGCAAATGTCGTGGCCAAATTGAGTGTGTCCAAAATAACCACCATGCACATTTACTAGACAAAAATTCTCATATAATCCATCGAACATCTTTGACTATGTCGTCAAGATCACAATCACCTAACTAAATCCAACCCAAACATCAAAATCCACTGTGAATTTGGTTAAAAGATCACAATCACCTAACTAAATTCAAATTGTTTCAAACTAAATGAAAGGTCGGTTTATCCACCAATATAATAGTCACCATGCTCATGTACTAGACCTAAAATCTTAAAATCCACCGAACATCTTTGGCCATCTTCTCAAGATCATAATAACTTATCTAAATTCACCTAAAATCACATAAATCAGCGTGAAATTCGATTCAATATCACAATAGCCTAACTAAATTCAAATTGTCCAAGATTAATTAACCCATCAAATATCTTTGAGTATCTTCTCAAGATCACAATCAACTGACTAAATTCATCTAAAATCTCGTAATCCATCATGAAATTTGGTTCAAGATCACAATCGCCTAACTAAATCCAAATTTTCTCAAGTTTATTAAAAATTTACTTATTCATCAATATAATAACTACCAAGCTCACCTACTAGACCTAAATTCACATAATCCGTCAAACATATTTTACTAACTCGTCAAAATCACAAACACCTAACTAAATCCAACCAAAACCTTATAATCCATCGTGAAATTTGATTTAAGATCTCAATCACGTAACTAAATCCAAAATGTTCCAAACAAAATTAAAGATCTATTTATCCACCGATATAATAATCACCATGATCATCTATCATACCTAAAATCTCATAATCCATCAAACATTTTAGATTATCTTCTCAAGATTAAATCACGTAACTAAATCCACCTAAAATCCCATAATCCATCATGAAATACAGTTCAATATCACAATCACCTAACTAAATCCAAATTGTCCAAGATTAATTAATCCACTAAACATCTTTGACTATCTCCTCAAGATCACAATGAACTAAATAAATGCATCAAAATCTCGTAATCCACCATGAAATTTGGTTCAAGATCACAATCGCCTAACCAAATTGCTTCAAGTTTATTAAAGATCCATTTATCCACCAATATAGTAACCACCATGCTCATTTACTAGACATAAATTTTCATAATCCACCGAACATCTTTGACTATCTCGTCAAGATCACAATCACCTAACTAAATCTCCACTTCATCTCCATTTTGTAAAACCTTATTTTCAGAATCATCCCATGGGCATTAGTGACACCCTTGGGTTTTTGTAAAACATTTATGAGTAACAAAGATTCTTCACAATTCCTATGATTTATGCAACTAGCATGGGTAAGCATTACTATTAAACTTGCACATATGACCCACATTTATTTGTGACCACTACATGGTTAGAAAGGAGGGATATTAAAAATGTCAAAGGAGGGTGTCAATATCAAGCACATAGAGCATAGCTAAACCCTAGCTAATTTACTTAGCATAAGAATGTCAAAGGGGTGTCAATATCAAGCACATAGGGCATAGCTAAACCAGCTAATTTACTTAACATAGCAAATACTAGTAAACAATACTTTATGCATGAAAAATAATTCTAAGTGTAATGCAAATATGGGTTCAACATGATCAAAGTAGGTTGCTTGCCTCACTCAACAAAGTCTTCAATGGTTCTGGTCACTCCTCGAACGTCCTTGAATCTTTCAAAAGATAATGATTTCTACTCATTGGAAAAATAAAATTAACACACAATCAATAAACAATATGTGCAAAGGGCTCCAAAATTTACAAAAGTAGTATCATTGGAAAGAGGGAAAATTTAGATGAATTTTGGAAGTACCCTGGATTTTGGAAGTACTGCACCAGGGGAGGGGGTCGACGTCGAAGGCGTGAATGAGAAATACGCCTTCAATTTACCCGCCGATTTAAACCTGCAATGGGGTGATCACACAAGCCACACATGAGCAGCAAAACCAGGATAATCAAGCAATATATAAAGTTCACAATCAAGCAATAACAAATAAGATAATATGGACAAACTAGAGGATATTACTTCAAGTGGCGGCGCCAAGGAAACCAGAATGCAGCTGAAGCCGGAGCAGGTAGCTTAATTCGGAGAGTTTTTTGGGGGGTGGGGGGGGGCACTATTAGCAGGAGCAGGAATGGCAGTTGCTAGGCGCAGGTCCGGCGGTGGATTGATCCTGGGACGCAACAGGTGTTGTAACTTCAGTAGAATACGCTGTAGGCTGCCCATAGCTACCAGTAGCATAACGATCACAGTATGACTGCTACTGGCCATAGCCTGGCTGGCTAGCTGTGAGTGCACCATAGCCTGGCTGACTGTATCCATACTGCCCATAACCAGCCTGAGTAGGGGGTGCCTGTCCATACGGAGCAGATGAAGGTGGCTTCTGAGCATGCGGAGGCTACCCGTAAGCACCCTGGCCATACGTGCCCTGTGGTGGTGGCTGCATATCATAGCCAGGCTGTGTCTGTAGAGCAACGTATCCATATTGAGGGGCAGAACCTTGCGCCGTTTAGCTTGATGCAGCAGCACTAGTATAGGTGGTTGATTAGGATAAGCCGGTTGGCCTCCAGTGGCTGGAGTTGAAGCTTGCTGCCCTGAAGATGCTTGACCAGCGCCACCTGGACCACCATAGCTCGGTGCAGTACCACCATCCTGAGTTGAGTTAGCAGCTGATGCCCCATAGCCAGATGCCACATAGTTCTGGTGATCATATCCAGGCTGCTACGAGTAAGACAGCCCTTGGGTCTGATAACCAGAGTAATCACAAGCCTGCTGCCCGCCACTCTGCTGAGAGTACGTAGAATCACCATACCCTTGTGAAGCATGAGTAGCAGGCTGGCTGTAATTGTAGCTGCTAGCATCAGCAGGTGCAGCAGTTCCAGTGGCAGACTGTTGCTGTTGGGATTGCTGCTGTTGGTTATAGTAGTCATAGCCAGTGCCAGGGGGGCTGCTCTGCCATAAGGTTGCTGGCCATACTATGGTGGTGCACCAGGATAAGCTCCAGGCTGCATGTAAACATGCTGTTGTGTTGCTGGTGCATCAGGCGCACCCCAGTTTGCCCGAGGACAGGGAGGGTGGTAGCCCTGTTGAATTTCTGGCACGATTCTGCAAAAATATAGTTTGCACATCAGAATATGTATAGAACACGACATACAATGTACCATGCAGAACAAGTACAAACCAGACAAAACATATCCAAAAACAAAGCAATGTAATATACAGAAATTCCAGAACCACCAAGAAAAATGGAGGGATCAACTCACGGAGCAAGATTCTCAAGTAACATTGGTGATGCCCATCTAGCCTCTACCATGTGCAAAACTATGGGAGCTAATGAAGATCGGGCAGCTAGATAAACACACGTATATATTGAATAGCAATAAAAGATTGCCTTGCAGTTTGTAGATGTTGATAAATCAGCAATAATGGATGGTGACAGAGTGATCCATAATTTTATGCAACATCTACTTATATTGCTAAATGACGCAACATACACAACATCAGTTCTTTCTGCAAGTCTCTCCAAAAAATATATTATAGGTGAACAGAAGAATGGCAAAGGAAATATTTAAGCAAAATTTTAAGGAAGCTTTGGTCATGGTAACCTGAAAAGTCAACAGAGGGAGAAAATATATACAAACAAACCAAAGATAATAGATTCATGCGAGATATCCTGCATAATCTTTCCAAACTACACATAGCACATACAAACTTTCTTGCCCAGTAAATAAACTGTAACATTCTTATTTATTACATGTTGCTGCCAGAGGGTGGTGTTAGCAACAGATAGAATGGGCTGAAAATTAATCATCAAGAATTATCCCCTGAGTGAGCAAAAATATCAATAGCCTAAATACCAGGTACTACAGTGCACAATCCATCATTGAAGTGTACAGACTGATCACCTGCATAGAGGTTTGCACCGACTATCCCCAAAGATGTACAGAAATAGCAAACGTAAATTTGACAGGACAAGACCAAGTATATGAAATCCAATCATATAATCCAAATACAAACTAGTTCCTTCTGTTTCGATATAGAAAGACCAGGCATGTTCCTGGATGTATGTATTATATTCTAATGGTACACATGGGACTTCTATACCGAAACAGAGGGAGTAGTTCATAATTTTATCTTTCATCCATCAGCATCAAGTATATTAACATTAGGTAGTAACAAATCTGCCTCCAGGATTGATGTGTGCAGCCCTCGGAACTAGTTACTGACACTAATTTGGTCTTACGTCAAGATAATGATCAACAGACAGTATGGCCTGAGATATATGGATAACACCACAAGTACCGGTATGATATGTAGTGAAGACGTTGTGACAGGGTATATAAACCTCCCAATGGAAGTATGGATTTGCCAGTATTTAACAGTGATTGTTCAAATACTTCTAGTATCTTCATCAGAGAAACTACACAGAGCATAACAGCTAATAACAAAGAGACTGCGCAAATTACAAATATAATTTCAGATTGGTTGTGCGTCTCTGAACATCTCAGAAGCAAGCACACAATTGTATAAAGTATACAATCATGTCAAAGCCATACTGCTGCTGCTCCATGACCACCTTGTTTTACAAGACAACCCATTGAGATAACGTTTTACCCAAGTCAAAAGCTAGTGTCTCTAGTTACTGATAGCTACAGCTCTGTTGAGTGAGAAGAACAACCTTCATGTGGACAACATAAAACAGGACAATAATGTCAGTACATAAGTAACAAACTAATAACGTTCAGAGCTGACTGAAAATATTACTGGAAATCACATCATCTATGTAATACATGAGATAATCAAATATTTGGCTTTGTGCCGATAGACAATCATCAATGCAGTATGTTACCGTTTTTTGCATGTTAAAAAGGAACCACAGAAACTATTGTGATTTGTTGCATCTAGCAGACAGGGGCCAGTTCCACGAGAATATTACATGATATAGCAGAATCAAACTATGGATACTATTGATCATCTACACAAGATATATTTGCCAGAATTATTAACAAACTCTACTAGCCATCCTTATAAGCCCGTAATAATATTGGAGCTCATTATATGGAGATCTAAACTTCCTAGCGAGGATAAAGGAATTGCTAGGCGTTTTCTTGTTGCCTAGATCCTAGTACGGTTAAGCATCGCCAAGACGGGCTATTTTCTTCCACTGTTTCCTAAACATATCGCTAAATCGCATGGATCATATAGCAGGTGGCGAGAGAGAGAAAAGGGAGAGGATGACAGGTGGGAGCCAGCTGTGTAGTATGTATATGTATAAATTTCATGTAGATTGGATGAGAAACTAGAGACACTAGCTTTTGACTTGGGTTGGGTTTGATTTGTGGGGTACGGACAATGGCAGCAACCATGTCAATGGTTATTTCGCCAGAATCTATATGATGGTTTGAATTAGTTGGGTTCGGTTCATAATGGAAAGCTGCCAACGGGTTTTTTCAATGTATGCATGATGGATTTATCAAGTTCAATGTGTGTGCGGTGCATTTAGCTCAATGTGTGTGTACGGCGTGCTTGCGGGCGTAGTGTTCAATAAATTGTGTGAACCAAATGTCAATTATAGGGATTAAAGTTTAGGGAATCTGCTAGAGATGCTCTAAGATGTTCATATTATTCCAATCCTATGCCCAATGCATACAAACAACTAAGAAGCTATAACAAAATTGTGATGCAAACATCCTTACGCTATACAATACCATATGAAAGATTATTCTCCTCTTTTGTAAGAAAAATACCCCCCCCCCCCCCCCCCCCTCCAAAGTGTATAAGACTCTTGTCGATTCAGTTGAGACAAGACTGGCATATATTTGAGGTGATGAGCTTACTGACGCTCATAAATTCTTTCTAGTTCAGTATGTGAGAAGTGAGCTAGTGAGTTATCATACCAAAGTCATATATGCTACCTATATTATTGCACACAACATGCAAGCACGGTGCACTGGTTAGATCTTATGAGGTATACTATCTCACCCTAATGAATACTCAGTAGTTAGCCATCAGCCTCCCTCCTATACTGGGGACAAGTGCAGTTTCCTTGCTAGAAAAACAATGCATATGGTTCAGACTTTTTCAGACAACTAAATTGCAACATCACATTCTAATTTCTAAACTCCGAGTGCAAAGCATCAAGTCTGTTCAGGTGAGTAGGACGGATTACCCACAGCCATGATTTAATTTTGTTGAGTTTTTCACTCAGTGCACTAAGCTGAACGCAGACAGAAGTTTTTCACTGGAGAAGCATTATACAGATTTCAGGCTTCCTCAAACAAAATAGTTTGCCTGAATAAAAACGCATCATGTCTGTTCGATAGGATTACTCACATCAAGAATCAAGATTGTGCACAAGTGTCAAACGCAAGTGTCCACAACATCAGAAGATTATATTTTAACATATCAAAATTGCAATGGCAGCAATTTCATGGTCCAAGCATCCAAAGAATTGATTTTGACAAAGAAGAGATTGTTTCTTTTAACTTCTTACTTAGCTCTGATCTGCCTCGAACCACATGGAGGGGAAAAATGCACATGAATCTACTTAGGGTTTGGCTCGACTAATCACAGGGGAAAAAATTGCATACGAATCGACCTAGGATTGGGCTTGACTTATCACAGGCAGGGAGGAAAGCAGATGCGGGAGCGGGGGACTAAGCTTACTTCTCGGCGTGGTGGAGCAGGTAGAGGTAGACGAGCTTCTTCACCCCAAGCGACTATGTCCGGCACGTTCTTGAATCTTGACTGCCTGCGCCGCAGCACACACGCAATTCAGTCGCCGGAATCCACGACGTGAGATGAGACGAGAGGGGCGGGACGCTAGCCGGACCTGCGGGAAGCGGTGGGCGACGTAGAAGCCCGGCGAGATGAGGGCGAGGAGGCGCTTGAGCGTCGACCTTCTCGCCGTCGATGCGGCGGTCGAGGAGCGCCGGGATGGCGGCGGCGGCCAGGTCGTCGTAGAGATGCGCATCCGCCCCACCGCCCGCATCCCCTAACCAGTCTCTCTATAGGCCATAGACAGGCTTGCGAGCCCCGGCTCCCTCTTCGAACGCGGCGGCAAGCTGCGCGGCGCGGATCTGGGCGGCCGCCGCCGCCGCCTTTCGCCGGCTATAAGAGAGAGACGTGGGAGCGTTTCGCGGGTCCGTGTCCGTCCCTCGATCACGGCAGCGCGATTGGGTACGTGCAATCAGGGCCGTCCGCGAGAGGAACCGCGCCGTATTTTCTGTGGCACTTATCCACATAGCCGTAGGGGCTGACGGATTTATTTTTTTTAGGATTGTTCGGGCAGACGGATAAGCCTGGAAGCGGCGACACAGGAAAAAAGATTGCAAATTTTAGAAAAATTTCATGAACTTGAAAAAAGTTCATGAAATTAGAAATATAATATTTTTTATGGCAGTTCATGAACAATGAAAAACGTTCACAGATTTTGAAAAAAGGTTCGCGGATATGAAAAAAGCTCATCGATTTTGAATATAATCATGGATTTCAAAAAGATCATGAACTTGAAAAAACGTTTATGAATTGAAAAAAGTGCAAAACTTGAAAAGGTTCGTTATTTGAAAATAGTTCACATAAATGAAAGCATAAAAAAAAGGGGAAAAAGTTCATAAATAGTAAAAAAAAACTTCACGGAATTTGGAGAAGGTTCATGAATTCTAGAAAAATATCACGGATTTGCAAAAAAAATCACAAAATTGAAAAAAGTTCACGAGTATGAAAAAACTGTTTGTGAACTTGAAAATTATTTCTGTATTTAGATTTCAAAATGTTTGTGAATATTAAAAAAGTCCACGAGTTTGAAAAATGTTTGTGAACTTGAAAATTGTTTCTGCATTCGAATTTTAAAATGATTGTGAATATTAAAAAAGTTCACAAGTTTGGAAAATGTTCACAAATTTGCAAAAAGTGTGCGCATTGAAAAAATGGTTCACGAGTTTTTGAAAAGTTCACAAGTAGAAAAAAGTGAACAAATTCAAAAGAAAGTTTGTGAAAAATAAAAATGAAAAAAGAAAATGAAATGAAAAAGAAATAACCGAATAAAAAAACACAAAAATAATGGGTATCTAAACCGGCAATGCGCACAACAAAAAGAGAAAAAAGTAGAAGTAGGCACAACAGGTGATATGTACCGAGTGGTTACTGCCGTGAAATAAAACCAGGAGGTTTGGATTTTGAATCTTAACACGTGCACTATTTTTGAATTTTAATAAAAGGAAAAAGAAAGTTAAAAGGGTCGAGCCGAGAAAGGAGAGGGGGAGTGCACCGGTTTGTGGATAAGCCTATAACTAGCGCTGAGGGCACCAAATAGGAGTTGGACACATCAAGTACACTTCTAAGGTGAGGTGCATCGATGTCACTCCGGTCGTCTCCAACCCCCAAATCCCTCGCTGAATGCATCCTGCTCCGCCGCATTCCTTCCTTCCAATCTCGTCACGCGCCTCCTGCGAGTGTAGGATCAGTTCGAGTCGAAGTTCATGAGCAGGAAGGAGGCGACCGCCGTTGGCCAGTGTAGGAGAAGGAGGAGGAGCGGGGGCGCATCAATCCATCGTCGGCATTCCCTATGCAGGAGATGAGTGCCGGGACGACGGGCAGAAGCAGGACTCTTGATGGAACAGGAGCAGACGTATGTCGGTTGCTACGAGTAAGTTGTACCTAGGAACTTTAGTCCACCATCACGGATTTAGTCGGATTTCCACTGAGTTATAATTGTGTCCCTCAGCCAGGATATCACCAAACAGGGATACAAGGAGACGGTAGATTATACGATCTAGTATAGGGTGTGAACGGTTGTTGGTGCGGTAAGATATAGTCTTAGCGTTGTTGGCAGGGGCACAAGTATAGGGGGAACTCTGAACTATAGTTTAATTTGCCAATATATTAGAGTGGCCAAGGAAAATGATGATATTATATCCCTGAGATATCTCTACTAGACGTATAGGAGAGTGGCCAATCTCTAGTTATGTTATATATCTCTGATATATCTTTTCTAAAACTCTAAAACTGAGACTTTACAGTAGCTACAATAGCCAATCTTATAGTGTTGTTCTATTAGTTCTAGTTTCACTTTCGCAAAGACAAAATTTAAGTAGATAACAGTTAATCTTTGTGATTCTTACTTGATGAAGCTATCAAGATAGATTCATGTTTGACTGCATCCGTCATGAGGACTAGTTGATGAAAATCTTGTTTGTAGAGTTTAAAGAATACTCCCTTTTGTTAGTGGGTCTCCATTTTGTCCCTCGTGTGAAGCTTAAAATAATGGAGTAGGGAATTTGTGTAGTTGGTATGAATTCTAAACATGAAAGTGTCTCACGTACTGTTAACTACGATTTTTTTCGTGAATGCGCAAAGCTTGCGTATCATTTCATTGATAGAAAGAGTTAGAACAAATACAAAGATGAGGTATAACACATGACACATATGCAAAGGCGTAAACATGGTGCCCAGAGCAGAGAGGCATGGGATGCTCAGCCCAAACAAAGAAAAAAACACAGCTAAGCTGACCATCCAGGAAAGTAGCCCTGACCAACAACACGATGACCAACATCTCCAGATCCAGAACTGAGGACACTGCGAGGAACCAAGACAGCGCACTCACGAAGGAGAACGACGTCGAGATGTCGTCGCCGTCAGATCCGTATAACCGGATCGAGGGTTTCCCCTGGTGCTCGAAGAGGGGCACAAACAACGAACGTGACATCGCCTCCAAGAAGGGGACGACACCCTCGGGTGAAGCCGTTGTCAGCAAAAAATGAAGGGATTTCACCCTGGCCAGAGTCCGAGCAATCCCAAACCATCGGAGCACGAATCTGAGAAGAAGAAGTCGGGCAAAGGCCTGAACCACGACCATAGGAGTGGGAGCGATGCCGGACGCATGAGCAATGAAGCGGCGGAGGGACCGACGAGGCATGGAGGCGGCCTCACACGACAGTGGGTAATTTAACTATGACGGTTGCAGCTGATGATATGGCGGATACAAGTGTTGTTGATGTTTATAAAATACAATCGGGTGTCAACTTGTTAAAGAAAGAAACGTCCCTGGACGAGCATATATTAAAAGAGAATAATTCAAACCCTCTACTTAGTGTACATCGCGTGCGCGGGCGAGAGGTCGCTACCGTTGGTGGTGAAGTGTCGTGAAAGATCAGGTCGCAACAACAAATCGGATCTCGCCACGAGGTTTCGTCCATATCAGTTGATATTCAGATTAAAGGTTGTTCGCGGTACTATCTTTTCTTCGGGTTCTATTGAATATTTTATCATGAGGAAAGAATGTAGCTCCCATATGATGATGTCGGTGTAGAAGGATCCATTGCGTGCCTTGCCGTGGTACCAATGCTTTACACGTGTGCGTGTAGGGCCGGCGAGTTGCGCAACCTTGATGAATTGCTATTCTGGGATGAATTTAGTGAGTAAGACTATGGTTGATGCTTTGAACCTACCGTTGATTGAACATCCAGAGCCGTACGAGCTTTGGTGGAAGGACAAGTTTGTCAAGATCATGCATCGTGTCCACGTACGGTTTGTTTTATGTGGATATGGTGATCTGGTCATGTGTGATGTGCTTCCTATGCACATACATACATGTTCAATCCTACTAGTAAAACCATGGACAGATAAACGACAGTTGACATATCATTCGGTTGGAGAATTTTCTTTTGCTCATGGAGGACAATACGTACCGCTTGACTCGTTGACATTTGATCAGTATAAGGTGGATCATCAAAACCGAGATATTCTCAAGCTGCAACAGAAGCAAAGAAAAAGGAGGTCAAAGCTGCTGAAATTTCTACGATCGTTGCTCAGTCTACAAATAAAGGTATTGTTGAGGAGATCGACTCAAAACCGAGGACGGTTTTGATTTAAGGGGGAAAAGATGACACGACCATGGGTAATTTAACTATGGCGGTTGCAGTTGATGATATGGCAGATGCAAGTGTTGTTGATGTTCATAAAATACAATCAGATGTCAATTTGTTAAAGAAAGAAACGTCTATGGATGAGCATATATTAAAAGAGAATAATTGCATGCAAGGTTCAAACCCTCTACTTCGTGTACATCGCGTGCGCGGGCGAGAGGTCGCTACTGTTGGTGGTGAAGTGTCGTGAAAGATCGGGCTGCAACAACAAATGGGATCTCGCCACGAGGTTCGGTCCAGATCATGGCCGATTGGGTGGCTAGGTGGAATGAGAAGCGGTGGAGGATGATGTTGGCCGGTGGACCGAGCGAGCCAGGATCCGGAGGGCAGCGCAGATCCAGGTCACCGGGACCAAAGCAGCAAGGTCGCCGACGAGACCAGGGGGCGAAAGGAGGAGCAGAGGCAGCATGCAAGGGAGGCGAATGGAGAGGAAGGCAATAACGGCGCCCGCGCCGTGCATGCGACAACTTTATGGCAGACCGAGCGGTCACCGAGGCGTCATGGGGGAAGTGGGGACGCACATGTCCCGTCGTGTTGCCATGCTTCCTTTCCTGGGCCCGATAGTCTGCTTAGGCCCCGCGCAGTTTTGTTCCCAATGGGCGGAAACGTGCGTGTCGCGGGCCCGGGGGCTACTGTCGGCCCATTTGAAACCAGGGTACCACGGGTCGTCTGCCTGCGGCCCAGGAAGGGACGCCCTGGATGGATCAACTCAAGAGGCAGCCCACTCAGAGGCTCCACGGCGCAAGTCACCTCGCAAGGGCCAAGCCTCGCGAGGCCCCTCTACGCAAGGGGAGACTCTTCAAGACAATCTTCTACGACATCAGGCAGCCTCGCCGGGCCTCTCACGCGAGGTGGTCTCCGGCGAGGCCCTCCGCTGGGGGGATGTGACGCCCCCGATTTCGACCGTACGCTAATCAAACACGCAATGCGTACGATCAAGATTAGGGACTCACTGATCGATATCACAACACAACACTAGACACAAATTAAAGTCATACAGCTTCATATTACAAGCCAGAGGCCTCGAGGGCTCGAATACAAAGCTCGACAAGCACGAGTCGGCGAAAGCAAATAATATCTGAGTACAGACATAAGTTAAACAAGTTTTGCCTTAAGAAGGCTAGCACAAACATAAGCAGCGGATCGAAAGAGGCGAGGCCTCCTGCCTGGGAACCTCCTAACTACTCCTGAGCGTCGGCATTCTCCACGTAGTAGTAGGCTCCAGCGGTGGTGTAGTAGTCGTCTCCGGCGTACTCCATCTCCTGGGCTCCATCGTCTGAACGCAGAATCGTATCAAGGGGTAAAGACAAAGCAAAGCAGCGGTGAGTACTCATCCAAAGTACTCGCAAGACTGACATCAGAACTATGCTAAGTATGCATCAGTATCAAGGAATGGGATTATATCTGGACTGACTGCAGAAAGCGAGAATGCGGGGGAAGGCCTAGTCCTATCGAAGACTAGCATCTTCAGCATCTTGCAGCATGAGAAGAGAGTAGACTGGTATCTCATATATAGTCATATTATTGTAGCAATTTTATTAAGTAACCACGCCCAGAGATCCTTCCTCGACTCCCTGCGAGGAAGCAATCTCGGAGCCACAATTCATTTCAAATTAAATCACAATTATAGTTGTATAAGGTCAAGGTACAACTCCAAGTCGTCCTGTTACCGTGGACACGGCTATTCGAATAGATTATTCATCCCTGCAGGGGTGCACCACATATTCCCCAACACGCCTGAGTCACCTCCGGCCGGACACACTTTCCTGGGTCATGCCCGGCCTCGGGATATCAGCACGTCGTCGCCCCACCTAGGCTCAACGAAGAGGCCAGCCCGCCGGTCTAAATCCTAAGCGCGCAGGTTCGTGGGCCCACTTGCCCTTGCACTCCTGCACGATGCGTACGCGGCCGGAAACAGACCTAGTACACTCCAGTCCAAGAGCTGCACCATCCAGTCCAATCCGGCGCGCGCCGCTCCATTGCTGACGTCAGAAGAGCTTCGGCTGATACAACGACGCTGAGTACCCATAACTTCCCCACGTGAAGGTTAGTGCGTATTAAGGCCAACGACCTAACTCAGATCAAGTACCCAACCCATTAGCATTTTATTAATGCGGGGAAAGCGCGACCCATGAAGTGCGGTCCGTCGCCCCGCCTCGAGGATGTGTGGCAAGGGCCTCTCCTGCCCGTCCACACCTCAACATAACCCTTTGGATGCCTTACCGGCGCATCCCACCACATCTCACACACGGGTACCCTTGGGGCCGACCCGTCTCAAGACTGTCGGGAACTCATGTCCGCCTCAACCAGGGTGGTACCACCTGTCCCTCCAGTCCTGTCTTTCACATGTAAACAAAGTCAAGTTGAAGTAATTGTGTGTTTATACACCAAGTGGATATCCGAGGAATCACCCTCGATGGATCCCACTCGAGGTATGTGTATGACAAGAGTCGCTATCGATAAATGGGAAGGAGGAATCACCCTCGATACCCACGACCGATTAGCTACGCTACAGAATTATCATCGGGAGTGCTAAGTGAGGTATCACCCTCGGCACTTGATAGTAGCTCTGCAGTGCCATACTTAAGGGGTGTGCGGTGATGTGAGGGGCCTGGCTCGTCGGTCGGTTGACCGAGTCTTCGGGTCTTCGGGTCGTCGATGAAGAAGCAGGGGCAACTGGGACTAAGGGGTCACTGGGGGTTCACTGATCAACCTATACTAAACAGTTGATATTGTTGCAGGTATAGTAGCAGTTTGTCAAAAGCAGGCTATGCATCAGAATAGGAGCTAACTAATACAGTAGCAAAATCGAATGCAAGAATAAGAGGGAAAAGAATAGGCGATATCGGAATGCTCAAGGGGGGTTTGCTTGCCTTGCTGCTCTGCTGCAAAGGTCTGATCGTCGGCGGTGTAGTCGTACCCGGCAGCACCGTCAGTCTCGGGGTCTATCGGAGAGAAGAAGGGGGGAAGAAACAATAAATATAAAGCACAGATGCAACACGATGCATGACACGGCAATATGCAAGGCTAGGCATGTACTAACGCAGTACTACACGTGTTAGACGGAGCGGGAGAATATCTGACGATATTTCCTGGGTCTTTGGATTTATCGGACAGATGATCCGGAGGGGGAAAGTTCCATGTTCATCATGCTAGGAGCATGTGACAGATGAACGGGCAGCGTATTCGGATTCGTGGGATTTTTCTGATCAACTTTCATGTGTAAAACTATTTCATCCGAGTTACGGTTTAAAAGATATGATTTTCCAAAGTTTTAATCATTTCCTGAAATTAACAGAATTAAATAAATTCGAAAATCCATTTATGACATCATGCTGACATCATCACTGCATCAGCAGTCAACAGTGGGGCTGACTCGTCAAACTGACCAGTGGGTCCCACCAGTCATAGACTCAGCGATTTAACCAGAGTTTTAATTTGAACTAAACATGATTAATTAGGAGGGGCCCCACTTGTCATACACAGAGTAGCTAACAGCAGTTTATTTTAACTAAACGGGGTTAATTAAGGGGGTGGGCCCCGGGTGCCAGTGACTGAGCTAATTAACAGATTAGTTTTAAAAACTTGATTAGACTAATTAAGTGCAGGGGCCCACACGTCAGTGACTTAGGATGAACAGTAACATGCGTTGACCGTGGTCAACGAGGTCAACTGCGGCGCTGGGGCCCACTGGCAGCCTCTCTGGGGTGGGCCCCACGCGTCCACGTCGGCGGGCGGCGCCGGAGCAGCGCCGGCGACCAAAAACGCGGCAGCGCAGCCTCGGAACTCGCCGGAATTTCGCTACGGTGCATCGTTTCGTGCGCGGTTTGCGGCGCTCGATCGGGCGCTCGAAGTCACGTCGGTTGGTGGTGGTGCCGTGGCCGGAGACGGCGTGTAGCGACGGCGGTGAGCAGCGCGGCGGACGCCGGCGTTCGGCCGTGATCGGATACGGGGCTAGAGGGCACGGTTAACGGCGTGGAGGGGCGCGTTCAAACCGCGTGGAGACGCTGAGCGCGTTCCCGCGCTTGGACGGCCATGACAGGAGCTATATCGACGGCGGCGAGCTCCACGGCGGAGGTGCGTTCGGGCGGCGATGGCCGCGGCGACTACGGTGGCGAAAAAGCATGGGAGATAGAGGGGAAAGGAGCAGCTGCTCACCGTGTAGGCACACGAAGGCCCGGCGGTGGCTTAGTAGCAGCAGATCGACGGCATTCGGCGGAGGAACGCCGGCGAGCGAAGATGGGAAGAGCTCGATCCGCTCGATGCAGTGGCGCAGGGCTCGAGCTGGTGGTCGGAGAAGAAGGAGAAGAGGCAGGCGGAGCGAACAAGCTCGGTCTCAGGCGTCGGGGAGGTCTGTGTCCACGCCGGCGAGCTCGGCCACGTCGACGACGTCGAGTGTCTGCGCGGGAGGGAGAAGACGAACGAGGGAGAGAGATCTGAGGGTAGCTAGGGTTGCGGGGGAGGGAAAGGAGCTCGTGGGTGCCCTTATCCATCGCTGGGGACCGCGGGATGGCCGACAGCGAGGCGATCCATGCGCGGACGGCCATGGCGAGCTCGGCCTTCTCCCGACTGGCGTGAGGTTAGGGAAAGGCCGGCCACAGTGGGCTGGGCCGCACTGTTGGGCTGGCTGGGCCAAGTGCACAGTGCCGCTTTTCCATTTCCTTTTTCTTTTCTGTTTTTCCCTTTTCTAGCTTCTGTTTTATTTTCTTTTGGCCACAATTCCTTTTAGCAAAAATGTGCAATATGGTCCATCAAATAGCTTGCAATATTCTTCATTGCCACAACAAGTTTAAACATTTTTGGGCACTGTGGGAATTAACCATGCAATTATTGAGCACTTTTAAATGCAAAAATGACTCTGTTTTGATGGTGGGGTCAACACCAGCCTGAGGGTGATGTTGTTTTCCTAAACAAACATTGTTTTGGATTTTCCCACAAGTACGCAACATTTTTCTCATGATGTTTGAGGATTTAATTTTATCACAATAAAATCCTAGGGCATTTAGTAGTGGAAATTGAAATGAGATATGACTTTCAACTTGGTCATATCCTATTTAGCAAAAAGATTTGTTGCTGATCATGGTCATCACTGTAGCTTATTTACATGGATCACTGTAGCACTGATCCAGGGGTGTTACAGGGGAGCCGTGCGTTGCTGGTCGCGCGGCTGCGTGCCCACCACATGGATGACGCGCCTGCACGGACAAGGACAACAGAGGCGTGGCAGCAGGCGCCGACAGGGAGGATTTCCTCTTTGGTGATTAAAGGGCAGCGGTGGCTGTCATCCCCCAAAGCAAGTTCCAAGAGTTGCTATTTTTGTGCAAGAAGACCATGGTGACGCTGCACGCTAGGACAGACGTCACCAGCAAGCCCACCATCGCATCATGGACGACGCCTTTAGCAGGCGGAGACCACTTTTTGTGAGGATAAGACTGAGCGCATGTCCCCCTTTGGATTGCCGCCGTGTGGCTACCCTTTCCCGGCAATATTTTCGGGGAAGAGAACCAAGGCAGCTATAAAAAGGGATAGTGCTGTTACGTGATCGAGGGTCGGCCATTTCCACCTTCGTCAACCTTGTAACACTTGTGTATTTTCCCAAGAGCAATTCCAGACAAGCAGGAGTAGGGTTTTACACCGCTTGGTGACCCGAACCTGGGTAGATCCGTGTGTTCCCGTCGCGCTCTCTGTGTGTGTGTCCTCGCAAAGAACTGCTCGTCTGCAGCCTCGCCAAGGTCACCGTCAGGTTGAGGGGCAGCTGGCAAAAGGCCCCAGTGTTTGAACCAAGGTTTGAGGAGTGTGTACCCTAGCACAAACCGCATGAATTTCAAACACTTCGCAATATATGTCATGAAAACATTGAAATTAAAGCATGCATAACATAACCATCATAACATATAGTTTCATCATTGCGAATTTCAAATAAAAACATGCATAGTTCACCCAAAAGTCATCACTTCAAACACAATGTTTGATCCAAAAGCACCACAAACATGACATGTATACATTGTGGATCGAGCAAACCAATGACATGCACGAACTCAAATGAGGTGCATGGCGAAGAAAACACCATCGCCACCACCACCACCATCCTCTCGGCCACAATCACCACCACCACCATCCTCTCAGCTGCCACTACCACCTCATCCACCATCACCACCACCACCACCTCCTCAGTCTTGAAAACTGGTTCAACAAATCTTCGGTCGTCGAACTGGTTCAACAAATCTTCCCATGTCCGATCTTGAGGATCGCCGAACTGAATCCGAAGAGTTCACACGTCGGGCATCCGAGGAGCCCCTTTAAGTTATCGGCCTTTATCAATGCCTTATTATTTTTTACGCCACACCTCGGGTTTGAAGGGTTTCCTGTGCGGCGGTGTCCTCTTGCGTCCGAGCTCCAACGCCGAACTGCATCTGAGGTGTCTTTTTACAGTCGAGCTCCAACGCCGGACTATGTCCGAGCTCCAACGCCGAACTGTATCTGAGGTGTCATAGATTACCTCGGTCTTGAAAAAGTTGAAGGAGTTCATCCGAGCTTAATGCCGAAAATAGTGTTTTATGGAGCCAGCCATTCGCATCCGAGCTTTATGTCGGACTACTCCCGAGGCGTCTCCGATCTTGAGCTTTATGCCGGACTGCATCCGAGCTCCAATGATGATCAGCGTCCGAGGTATCATAAACTACCTTGGACCTTAATTAAAAATTAAAGGGATTCATCCGAGCTTAATGTCAGAAATGCTCTCTATGGAGCCAGCCACTTGTGCCCGAGCTTTATGCCGGACTGCTTCCGAGGTGGTGCACCACCCCGACCATGGGCTGATTTTTTGTGGATATTTTCGATGGGTGCAATTTATTCTCTGCCGAGATATATAGCCAGTAGCCCTCAAGGTGTGTGTCGGTCTAAAACCCGAGATGCACCTGAAGGATGACATAAAACCGTTGATCCCAGTAGCCCCTAAGACTCAGGTCGATTCACAAAATCGGCCTGAGGATCAATTCCTAGCTCGGCAGCATACTTCGGAACACAAAAGCGGTGTGCACAGACCTCGAGACTCAGGTTCGGTGCGGCCGACCAACCCAAGGATCATAATCTCCTCGGAAACTGTATTGCACTGAAATTTTCTGCATTGAATTGTCAATGCAGTAGCCCCCGAGACTTGGGTTGGGCAATATGGCCGACCCTAGGATCGTATCTCCTCGGGAACTAGTTCAACCGTCATGTACGTTTTGACAACGCCGAGGTGGAGTTCGACAGGAAAGATGCCGAACCGTAGTTCGGAAAAGAGTTTCCGGGCAAGACCATCACGCCGAACACCTCAACCAAGAGGATGTCCCGCTTCCTGAAAGGAAAACGTAAAATAGGTTAAAGAGGTTATAAGCACAAAAGACCAAAAAACTTATGTGAAAACTTTACGTCTCAATTGAACCAAGTTTTTTGGTGCCAATACTAAATTGGTTTTAAAATTGTGCTTCCGTCGTGCTTTAACATGACACATCCGATCTCAAAACTTCAAGTGGGTCAGCCTTCGGCTTCAACCTCCCTATCCCGAAGGCGGAGTGTTTCTCAGGCCAGTTTAGCGAACTAAACGGGAGCGGCTTAAGAAAGAAACCAGGCTACCCGGCTATTGACCATACACTAGTCGAGAAAGGAGTGGTAGAAAAACAGTTTGCAACGACCAAGAAGAAAACACATTTATTATAAAACGGCTCATATAAATTTAAGAGCCCCCAAGTGACTTGGGTAAAAGAATTTTATGTATAATGATTGTATGTACCGAAGTACTTATATAATATCTGTGTTCGCCCGAACTTTGAACGCGTCTTAACCGACCGTCGGCTTCTCCCTCTTCGGCCAAGGGCCGAAAAGTGTTATCTACTCCGCCTACCGAAAATATCGGCGGTGTTTCGGATAACCAGGCAATCAGGCCATGAGGCTGTAACAGACAAAGCGCGTCCAGGGAACTTATGCTATATTACTTATGTAACGTAAGAAGCATCTTCAAAGAAAATAGTGCCTCCAACGGTACCTTTCTTTGGTCGCTCATGATTACTATGAGACTTGTGCAATAGATTTGTGTACAAGTGAGTTCCGTCGTGTGCCGACCATAGTTGAAAACAATAAGAGCGCTAGCTTTCAGCTTCACCCGTCTGAGGTACGAGTTCGGATGACCCGATCGTAACAATCGCAGAGGTGCTCCCTTTACTCCCTAGCCGAACAATCGGGAACGTAGGGGTAAGCACAGGAGCCAGGCAACCTAGCTTTGCGGAACACTTAAGTCAACATGATGCATATTTTGGCATAATACACGAGCAAGGAAAGAAGTTGTACAATAATAATCACATGTAGAGAGAAAAGGTTTCATAAAGGAAGCCCCCAAGTAAACGGGGTATTTGAATTTGTTTGTAACACACAAAATTTTGACAAAGAAATTTTTTCGCAAACAACTTTTTGTCAAAAAAGTATAATGCTTGGTCGAACCGAACAAAAAGTAAAATTCTAAAGAGAGCTGAGCACGAAAACGACTTAGCTGGTTAATGTGCTCGGTGCGGTCCCGGGTTGTGGTGGGACAAAGACGTAGTCCTCGGCCTGGCCGAGGTCCCAGCCCCCAAGCCCGAGGTAACCGAGCAAAGAGCTCGGGTCGAGAAGTGGCAACGCGGCACGGTTGCTACGGCGAGGCAAAGCCCCCGGTCCAGCCGAGGAGACAGAGTAGTTCGGCAGCGTGACGACGAAGCCCCCAGTTATCATGGGAAAAGGAAGTGTTGTGAACAAACAAACTTTTTTGTTGTGAACAAACAAACTTTTTTATTTAACATAAATATAATGCTCGGTAGAACCGAACAAAAATTTAGAAATTTGACAATTAAAGCGACTTAGTTGGTTAATGTGCTCGGTGTTGACGACGCAGGCCGAGCTTATAGCGGGTCAAGGTCCCAGCCCCCAATCCGGTCCCGAGGTGACCGAACGAGGAGTTTGGCACTCCGAAGTAGTGTCACGGCTCGGCCGATGTGGCGAGGCGAGGCCCCTGGTCCAGCCGAGGTGGTGGAGTAGGTCGGCAAGGTGACGCCGGGGTCACCGCATGACGGCAGGCGAAGTCGATTTCCTGCACTCATAAAATAGTGCAAGCCAAAAGTAATAACAAAGAAAGATAATAATATATTTTAAAAAAATTCTTTAGTTAATTTAAGTGAAGCAAATAAGCAAAGGAATATGGCCTGGGCGCCGAGGTGCCTGAACGAAGAGTTCGGCTTGACGAAGTGGCGACGCTGCACGGTCGATGTGGCGAGATGAAGTCCTCGGTCCAGTTAACATGGCGAAGCTGTGATCGGCGGACGCCGAAGTCTCATGCAGGTCGGCTGGTGACGCCGAAGTCTCATGCCAGCCGAGGTGTTGAAGCAGGTTGGCTGGTAACGCCGAAGTCCCCGGAGCAGGTTGATGAAGGGATGCCAAAGCCCCGGTCTAGCCAAGGTGACGGAGCAGGTCGGCTGGTGACGCCGAAGTATTAGGCCAGCCGAGGTGTTGAAGCAGGTCGGCTGGTGACGCCGAAGTCTCAGGCCAGCCGAGGTGTCGAGGCTGGTCGGCTCGTGACGCCGAAGTCTCATGCCAGCCGTGGTGTCGAAGCTGGTCGGCTGGTGACACCGAAGTCTCCGAAGCGGGTTGATGAGGAGATGACGAAGCCCCCAGTCTAGCCGAGGTGACGGGGCAGATCGGTAAGGTGACGCTAGAGCCCCATACCAGCCGACGTGTCAAAGCAGGTCGGCGTGGTGGACGTCAGTTTGAAAAAGTAACGGTGCGACGATGCCGGCGCAGGTCGGAATTTGTGACGAGGTCAATGCTGGCTTGATGAACCAACGGAGCGCCCGACCCGTACAACCCGCGGATGACGAGGTTCGCTTGATGATTATTCGGCCCTCGCGATGCCGAACTCTTGGTCGGATGACCGAGATGATGAGAAAATTTCCTTCAAAGAGGACGTCCGACAACCCGTTCATGAAAAAGATGAACTCGGGTTGGATTCGTTTTCGCGTAGAAAACAGATCGGAAAAATTGATGCACTCATCGGACGTTTCCCGGAGTATGAACGGTCGGATTGAGCTGAATTTTGAGGGGTGATCGGTATGGGAATTCCGCAGCCGATGAACGGTGGGATCTTCCAAACGATGTCCGAGCTGGAATCTGGACACCTCACCCTAAACTCATCCCGATTCCCGTCCAGATTCGACAGGGCTCCGGTATTTCGTAGATCGCCGAAGATTCCTCCATCGGAATATGACGAAATTTCACGGGGTCATTAGAGACTCAATTCCGCACAGTTCCACCAAAACAATCGTCAAGGCGACGCTCGAGGAAGCGGGGACGACGAACACGAGTCGCCGTCCAGAAAAACTGCACGGTTGCTCGAGGACGATGTCAACATCGAGCCCCCGAGCTCCATGGATGATTTCTCGTGATCTTGATAGAGATCGGAGATGATGACGATGAAAGTATCCGTCCGATCTTGACGATCCGGCACGGAGCGCAGTCCTCGGTCCAGCCGAGGTGACCAGTCGAGCCGACGACGAAGATGTCGACATCGATAACAAAGCTCGGTTCCAACGCGTAGATCGCGCCGGAGACGATCTGAATTCCCATCGCACCGCGGCGACTGCCAGCAGGCTCTCAATGAAAGCACCAATGTCGGTGTCAAATCCGGCATATCTCGTAGTAGGGGTCCTAAGCTAGGCGTCTTGGAGCGATGGTAACATGGACACATGATTTTACCCAGGTTCGGGCTCTCTTGAAGAGATAATACCCTACGTCCTGCTTTTGATTATATTGATATGAGGGATAGTAGAGAGTACATGTATCTACCACGAGATTATGAGATGTAATATAATGATCTATTGACTAGCCTGGCCTCGGTTTATATATGCACCGTAGGCCTAGGGTTTAGAGGAGTCCTTATCTTGTGCGCCAAGTCTTGTGGAATCCTCCTTGTATTCGGCATGGGCTTCCCGAAGTGGCCCATTAGTGAATCATCACGGGGGTCCTCGGCCCGACTCACTGGTCGGGAGACGACGTGGTGAGTACCCCCTAGTCCAGGACACCGTCACCAATAGGCAAAGTTCTCGTCCACCGGCGGTTACCGAAATGTTAACAACAATAGTAACAGGGTCTTTCTGACAGACTTGTTCACCGAGGTGTTTACCTAAGCAGAGAATTATTACTGCTTAGATCATATAATCTCAAGAAAGGTTAAACAGACCAATGGAAAGGAAAATGTGATTATTAGATCAACCAGACCAATGGAAAGGAAAATGTGTTCATCACATTAAACAGACCAATGGAAAGGAAAATGTGTTTATCACATTAAACAGACCAATGGAAAGGAAAATGTGGTTATACTCAAGTTTTAGGAGTATATCTTTCCCAAGGAAAAACAGAGCATGATATACATGACAGAATTAGCAAGTAGATAACCATTTAGGTAAAAGGGGCGAGGAAAATCCATGACATGCCCATACAATGGAGTTTGAATAATTGATCAAGAAACAATTAGCATTGAGCTTACATTATTCCTTTTGGTGATCGATATACCACCTCCATGCTTCGGGATAGCAATGATATGGTGTTTCGAGTAAAGGATGGAGTTTGGATACACAAAGGATCCAGTAGGAACAACTTATAGAATAAGTCTTACAATTCCCACATGGAAGAATGGCAACCCTAGCTGAACAAAGCATTATAACAATAGGTCATCCGGCCAGGTGTGCTAGCTACAACATCACCTTACCGAGTAATAAAGACCAAAGTTATAACCCTTGATAATGTTCCAACCATCATATCTGTCCGAGATTCAGATCTGGTTGGTGTCAGGATACTTCAGACAAAGAAGGCCTGAGGAGAAAAGGATGCAACACAGACCTACGAGATGATGTTGCAAGAATCTCGGGATGAACGACAGAAGCAAGACTTGAATCATTAGCCAGACTACAAGACATCTGAACACAAGGTCAAGACATTCGTGCCCACATGGAAGTTTCTAGAATGGAGGGCAATCAAGTTCTGATTGGGGACCATCATAGAGGATATCAAAGTTCCATGTGTAAGTCTGGACTAGGACAAATCAAATCAATCAGTGGCCTGGCGTGCTAGGAAATACATATGGAGTGAAGGTTGCAAATCTATCAAACCATAGAATACTTCGCACATGCCTGAATGAATTGGAACGATTCCAGAGGAAGCGAGACAAAATTTTCCCATAAGTACGGTGGCAAAAATGCACGTGAACTTATAGAAAAACACTTCTTTTATCAAACATATTCTTCATGAACTAGACACAAAGATAATGCTTTCAAGGTTTCCAACACTAGCTTAAATGTTCATCATGAACCACGAGGGAGAAGGGGATGTGGTTGATGGGCTCAGCAACAATTCGTCAAGATTCCCACAAAGAAGGATCTCCACGATTGAGTGAACAAAACCAGATGATGTATTGAGGTATACCCGAGGGAAACATCCACCAATAAACATTAACCGAAAGGTGCAACCAAAATCCGGACTAAGTAGTATGACCAATGTTAGAATGTTGACTCAACAGCCAACACACTAAGAATGGGCTATTGTTCATTAACTCCAAGGTAATAGAGTTGGTATGACATAAGAGTTGAATTTACACTTCACAATCCATTTGTCGGTATCCCGGTTAGAAACAACACGGGAACTAAGAAATGAAAGGTGACGGTAAAGATGTCGCCAACGACAACACCAATTACCACGGACAAGGATGCTACCCTCATCATGAATTTAATCGATATCCTGGAAGAGCCCAGAATGCTGATGAGGATCACGACACATTTGTCGAGAAGTCTCATGAAGATGTAATCGATCAGCAACGACATCAAGCAAAGAAATGGTGAAGCAAAAAGTTGTCGGAACCACAGATGAGGGTGCTAGCTCAAAATCGAAATAGCATTTCAAGACAACCAACATGACGTTGAAAGCTCGATGTAAGCTTAATGCACTGTTGGAATGGTGCTTCAGGGAAGAAGGACATAGATAGCATGGTCAAGCTTTGCATGACGATGATGATGTAGTCTAACAACTTGGAATGGCATGATCGAGTACAAACTCATAAGCAAAGAAGATTACTAAGAATTGTTGAATCGCAATGCAAACTCGATTCAAGTATCGGTGTCCTTGAGTGCCCAACAACCCAGAACACGAGGAAACTGGAATCAGTGAAGGAAAACATAGTTGATGAGGAGCTTATAAGAAGCTATGTAGCTCCATAATTTTCTCGAGATACCAGGGGTAATACTCGGATGTAGATCAAAATTAAAGCTTGGACCGATGTATTGATCCGCAGAAGACAAGTGCTTAAACTAGTCTAAAAATGGGATCAAAGAAGAACAGTCATGGTCGGAACCACGGTTGTAAAGTACCAAATCAGGTTATAGCTTTGAAAGATTATCCGGCAAAACACCAAAATAGTAGGACTCGTCAAAACTCTTGAGTTCACACGAATTAAGGAAGGCATAGGTTCAACCCATCGGGGCATCTTAGGAACATATACCACAAGCTTCAAGAGTAATTAACACATGCTTGACAAAAGAGCATGGCTGACAAAAGCATAGGATACAACTTACCAGAGGGAGAAGACACAATTTACCAATGGCATCATGTATCAGGGGAAGAACATCACAAGGATTTTGAATGTGAAGGATGCTATCGGATAATAACCCAACAATGGGTCTGGCAGTCCACAAAGGACCTGATGTGAGTATCGGTACCCAATCAGAGGGAGAAAGAATGCAAGGCATCAGATTATAGAACATCCAATAATTCGATGCTTAAATAACCAAAGGAATTAAGACTTCCCAATTGGTGTATCAAAATCAGATGCTTCGATCAAATACAAGTAAGTTGAATGGACTTAGATGGACAATCAATCAAAGTTGAATTGTCGAGAACCAACTCATGTTTGGAAAGACGTCTGAGCCGGACGGATAATTTATGATAAACAACTAATGACTGCGTGCATCCACACACAGGTTGAATCAATAAAATCAAATGGAAACCACAAAGCATTTACTTAATATTGCTAGACATATGGAATTGACCATAATGCAAGCAGGTGAGAACGGTCAAGAGCAAAAGGCTACTGAGGATTACGGAAGATCGAATAGCGTTTCAAAGAATTCTGAGAAGCACATGATCAACCGAGGAAGAACGAATCTCTGGTAAGATAATTCGATGTACCTTGTAATAGCAAGAGCAACTGCATATGAAAGTATGAGCGACAATTGCATGTAGTCATCCATAGGGGTTGACGGTGGAAGGGAATCGCAAAAGCGATGAGCACAAGTTCTCGGGAGAACATCGGAGAGTATCTTCGAAGTCTTCTGACGAATCAAGTCATCATCTGGAAGGAGGGGCTCTCCGGGAGGAGTAGTTACGAGACCCTAGAGTTAGAGTTAATAAAATCTTTAACCCGAAAGAGAAGAGAGATCAGAACCCAAAGTATAGACGAGGAATAAAAGATCCTAATACCACACGATTGAAATGTTGGCCCGTAAGTCACACAATAATGTTAGTAAAAGTTTTTCAAGTACTAGACTCAACTTCGGCCAAGGAGTTGGAAAGGGGGCTACCTACAGGTAGTTGGCTCTGATACCAACTTGTGACGCCCCCGATTTCGACCATATGCTAATCAAACACGCAATGCGTACGATCAAGATTAGGGACTCACTGATCGATATCACAACACAACACTAGACACAAATTAAAGTCATACAGCTTCATATTACAAGCCAGGGGCCTCGAGGGCTCGAATACAAAGCTCGACAAGCACGAGTCAGCGGAAGCAAATAATATCTGAGTACAGACATAAGTTAAACAAGTTTTGCCTTAAGAAGGCTAGCACAAACATAAGCAGCGGATCGAAAGAGGCGAGGCCTCCTGCCTGGGAACCTCCTAACTACTCCTGAGTGTCGGCATTCTCCACGTAGTAGTAGGCTCCAGCGGTGGTGTAGTAGTCGTCTCCGGCGTACTCCATCTCCTGGGCTCCATCGTCTGAACGCAGAATCGTATCGAGGGGGAAAGAGAAAGCAAAGCAGCGGTGAGTACTCATCCAAAGTACTCGCAAGACTGACATCAGAACTATGCTAAGTATGCATCAGTATCAAGGAATGGGATTATATCTGGACTGACTGCAGAAAGTGAGAATGCGGGGGAAGGCCTAGTCCTATCGAAGACTAGCATCTTCAGCATCTTGCAGCATGAGAAGAGAGTAGACTGGTATCTCATATATAGTCATATTATTGTAGCAATTTTATTAAGTAACCACGCCCGGAGATCCTTCCTTGACTCCCTGTGAGGAAGCAATATCGGAGCCACAATTTATTTCAAATTAAATCACAATTATAGTTGTATAAGGTCAAGGTACAACTCCAAGTCGTCCTGTTACCGTGGACACGGCTATTCGAATAGATTATTCATCCCTGCAGCGGTGCACCACATATTCCCCAACACGCCTGAGTCACCTCCGGCCGGACACACTTTCCTGGGTCATGCCCGGCCTCGGGATATCAGCACGTCGTCGCCCCACCTAGGCTCAACGAAGAGGCCAGCCCGCCGGTCTAAATCCTAAGCGCGCAGGTTCGTGGGCCCACTTGCCCTTGCACTCCTGCACGATGCGTACGCGGCTAGAAACAGACCTAGTACACTCCAGTCCAAGAGCTGCACCGTCCAGTCCAATCCGGCACGCACCGCTCCATTGCTGACGTCCGAAGAGCTTCGGCTGATACAACGACGCTGAGTACCCATAACTTCCCCACGTGAAGGTTAGTGCGTATTAAGGCCAACGACCTAACTCAGATCAAGTACCCAACCCATTAGCATTTTATTAATGCGGGGAAAGCGCGACCCATGAAGTGCGGTCCGTCGCCCCGCCACGAGGATGTGTGGCAAGGGCCTCTCCTGCCCGTCCATGCCTCAACATAACCCTTTGGATGCCTTACCGGCGCATCCCACCACATCTCACACACGGGTACCCTTGGGGCCGACCCGTCTCAAGACTGTCGGGAACTCAGGTCCGCCTCAACCAGGGTGGTACCGCCTGTCCCTCCAGTCCCGTGTTTCACATGTAAACAAAGTCAAGTTGAAGTAACTGTGTGTTTATACACCAAGTGGATATCCAAGGAATCACCCTCGATGGATCCCACTCTAGGTATGTGTATGACAAAAGTCGCTATCGATAAATGGGAAGGAGGAATCACCCTCGATACCCATGACCGATTAGCTACGCTACAGAATTATCATCGGGAGTGCTAAGTGAGGTATCACCCTCGGCACTTGATAGTAGCTCTGCAGTGCCATACTTAAGGGGTGTGCGGTGATGTGAGGGGCCTGGCTCGTCGGTCGGTTGACCGAGTCTTCGGGTCTTCGGGTCGTCGAGTCGTCGATGAAGAAGCAGGGGCAACTGGTACTAAGGGGTCACTGGGGGTTCACTGATCAACCTATACTAAACAGTTGATATTGTTGCAGGTATAGTAGCAGTTTGTCAAAAGCAGGCTATGCATCAGAATAGGAGCTAACTAATACAGTAGCAAAATCTAATGCAAGAATAAGAGGGAAAAGAATAGGCGATATCGGAATGCTCAAGGGTGGTTTGCTTGCCTTGCTGCTCTGCTGCAAAGGTCTGATCGTCGGCGGTGTAGTCGTACCCGGTAGCACCGTCAGTCTCGGGGTCTACCGGAGAGAAGAAGGGGGGAAGAAACAATAAATATAAAGCACAGACACAACACGATGCATGACACGGCAATATGCAGGGCTAGGCATGTACTAACGCAGTACTACACGTGTTAGACGGAGCGGGAGAATATCTGACAATATTTCCCGGGTCTTTGGATTTATCGGAAAGATGATCCGGAGGGGGAAAGTTCCATGTTCATCATGCTAGGAGCATGTGACAGATGAACGGACAGCGTATTCGGATTCGAGGGATTTTTCTGATCAACTTTCATGTGTAAAACTTTTTCATCCGAGTTACGGTTTAAAAGATATGATTTTCCAAAGTTTTAATCATTTCCTGAAATTAACAGAATTAAATAAATTCGAAAATCCATTTATGACATCATGCTGACATCATCACTGCATCAGCAGTCAACAGTGGGGCTGACTCGTCAAACTGACCAGTGGGTCCCACCAGTCATAGACTCAGCGATTTAACCAGAGTTTTAATTTGAACTAAACATGATTAATTAGGAGGGGTCCCACTTGTCATACACAGAGTAGCTAACAGCAGTTTATTTTAACTAAACGGGGTTAATTAAGGGGGTGGGCCCCGGGTGCCAGTGACTGAGCTAATTAACAGATTAGTTTTAAAAACTTGATTAGACTAATTAAGTGCAGGGGCCCACACGTCAGTGACTTAGGATGAACAGTAACCTGCGTTGACCGTGGTCAACGAGGTCAACTGCGGCGCTGGGGCCCACTGGCAGCCTCTCTGGGGTGGGCCCCACGCGTCCACGTCGGCGGGCGGCGCCGGAGCAGCGCCGGCGACCAAAAACGCGACAGCGCAGCCTCGGAACTCGCCGGAATTTCGCTACGGTGCATTGTTTCGTGCGCGGTTTGCGGCGCTCGATCGGGCGCTCGAAGTCGCGTCGGTTGGTGGTGGTGCCGTGGCCGGAGACGGCGTGTAGCGACGGCGGTGAGCAGCGCGGCGGACGCCGGCGTTCGGCCGTGATCGGATACGGGGCTAGAGGGCACGGTTTTAGCGGCGTGGAGGGGCGCGTTCGAACCGCGTGGAGACGCTGAGCGCGTTCCCGCGCTTGGACGGCCATGACAGGAGCTATATCGACGGCGGCGAGCTCCACGGCGGAGGTGCGTTCGGGCGGCGCTGGCCGCGGCGACTACGGTGGCGGAAAAGCATGGGAGATAGAGGGGAAAGGAGCAGCTGCTCACCGTGAAGGCACACGAAGGCCCGGCGGTGGCTTAGTAGAAGCAGATCGACGGCATTCGGCGGAGGAACGCCGGCGACCGAAGATGGGAAGAGCTCGATCCGCTCGATGCAGTGGCGCAGGGCTCGAGCTGGTGGTCGGAGAAGAAGGAGAAGAGGCAGGCGGAGCGAACGAGCTCGGTCTCAGGCGTCGGGGAGGTCTGTGTCCACGCCGGCGAGCTCGGCCACGTCGACGGCGTCGAGTGTCTGCGCGGGAGGGAGAAGATGAATGAGGGAGAGAGATCTGAGGGTAGCTAGGGTTGCGGGGGAGGGAAAGGAGCTCGTGGGTGCCCTTATCCATCGCTGGGGACCGCAGGATGGCCGACAGCGAGGCGATCCATGCGCGGACGGCCATGGCGAGCTCGGCCTTCTCCCGACTGGCGTGAGGTTAGGGAAAGGCCGGCCACAGTGGGCTGGGCCGCACTGTTGGGCTGGCTGGGCCAAGTGCACAGTGCCGCTTTTCCATTTCCTTTTTCTTTTCTGTTTTTCCCTTTTCTAGCTTCTGTTTTATTTTCTTTTGGCCACAATTCCTTTTAGCAAAAATGTGCAATATGGTCCATCAAATAGCTTGCAATATTCTTCATTGCCACAACAAGTTTAAACATTTTTGGGCACTGTGGGAATTAACCATGCAATTATTGAGCACTTTTAAATGCAAAAATGACTCTGTTTTGATGGTGGGGTCCACACCAGCCTGAGGGTGATGTTGTTTTCCTAAACAAACATTGTTTTGGATTTTCCCACAAGTATGCAACATTTTTCTCATGATGTTTGAGGATTTAATTTTATCACAATAAAATCCTAGGGCATTTAGTAGTGGAAATTGAAATGAGATATGACTTTCAACTTGGTCATATCCTATTTAGCAAAATGATTTGTTGCTGATCATGGTCATCACTGTAGCTTATTTACATGGATCACTGTAGCACTGATCCAGGGGTGTTACAGGGGAGCCGTGCGTTGCTGGTCGCGCGGCTGCGTGCCCACCACATGGGTGACGCGCCTGCACGGACAAGGACAACAGAGGCGTGGCAGCAGGCGCCGACAGGGAGGATTTCCTCTTTGGTGATTAAAGGGCAGCGGTGGCTGTCATCCCCCAAAGCAAGTTCCAAGAGTTGCTATTTTTGTGCAAGAAGACCATGGTGACGCTGCACGCTAGGACAGACGTCACCAGCAAGCCCACCATCGCATCATGGACGACGCCTTTAGCAGGCGGAGACCACTTTTTGTGAGGATAAGACTGAGCGCATGTCCCCCTTTGGATTGCCGCCGTGTGGCTACCCTTTCCCGGCAATATTTTCGAGGAAGAGAACCAAGGCAGCTATAAAAAGGGATAGTGCTGTTACGTGATCGAGGGTCGGCCATTTCCACCTTCGTCAACCTTGTAACACTTGTGTATTTTCCCAAGAGCAATTCCAGACAAGCAGGAGTAGGGTTTTACACCGCTTGGTGACCCGAACCTGGGTAGATCCGTGTGTTCCCGTCGCGCTCTCTGTGTGTGTGTCCTCGCAAAGAACTGCTCGTTTGCAGCCTCGCCAAGGTCACCGTCAGGTTGAGGGGCAGCTGGCAAAAGGCCCCAGTGTTTGAACCAAGGTTTGAGGAGTGTGTACCCTAGCACAAATCACCTCTCCGAGAGAACCGCATGAATTTCAAACACTTCGCAATATATGTCATGAAAACATTGAAATTAAAGCATGCATAACATAACCATCATAACATATAGTTTCATCATTGCGAATTTCAAATAAAAACATGCATAGTTCACCCAAAAGTCATCACTTCAAACACAATGTTTGATCCAAAGCACCACAAACATGACATGTATACATTGTGGATCGAGCAAACCAATGACATGCACGAACTCAAATGAGGTGCATGGCGAAGAAAACATCATCGCCACCACCACCACCATCCTCTCGGCCACAATCTCCACCACCACCATCCTCTCAGCCGCCACTACCACCTCATCCACCATCACCACCACCACCACCTCCTCGGCACCACAATCACCACCATCACCACCACCACCGCCTCGGACACCACCATCACCACCACCACCCCCCCTCGGCCACCACCATCAACACCACCACCCCCTCGGCCACCACCATCACCGCCACCACCCCCTCTGCTACCACCAACATTACAAAGAGAGGCTTCCAAGATCTGTCCACGAGTAAGATCCCAATACTTTCTTGCGGTGTTATCCATTGTGGTTGGATTCATGAACATGATAGGACGTTCTTCAGGCTTGTTGGCATCACGAATCTTTCCTCCTCATGTGCAAGCCTACGCTTCTCCGCCTTCAACTTCCTCTCTTCGACCGCCAAAGTGGCCTTCCCTTTCTCATCCCCGAACATCTTGAGCTCATTCCACCTTGCCATTTTATCTTCTTTGCGTTCAGCTGCCAACCCCTTCTTGGTATCAATCATGGCCACGAGTTCTTCTTTGTAAGTGTCACTGAGTGCATTTATCCTCTTTCTTTCTTTTGCAATCTTGTTACCTTCTGGTTTGTTGTTAACATCTTCATCAACCTCATTGTCCTCCTCAACAAATATGATCAACCTTGATATCTTTGGAGTGGTCTCCGCGATTCTTTGAATCCAATTCTCGTTCTTGCTTAGCACTTTGTAACAATGATGCAACGTGAAGGGATTGTGGCCGAACTTGGTGTTCCTATGCTTGAATAGTTCTCAGATGTAGGGTGCATACTCCGCCACTTGCACACCGCTCGGTGGTGTATGATTGATGTCCACTACACAACTTTATTCTTGTAGACTCTGTTGGGCCTCCAGGCGCAGAGTTTTGTAGGACAGTAGCAATTTTCCCTCGAGTGGATGACCTAAGGTTTATCAATTCGTGGGAGTTTTATGATGAAGATGGTCTCTCTCAAACAACCCTGCAATCAAATACAAGAAATATCTTGTGTCCCCAACACACCCAATACAATGGTAAATTGTATTGGTGCACTAGTTCGGCGAAGAGATGGTGATACAAGTGCAATATGGATGATAGGTATATGTTTTTGTAATATGAAAATATAAAAACAGCAAGGTAGCAAGTGGAAAACAACGAGCAAAACTTTGTATAAATGCTTGGAAATAAGGCCTAGGGTTCATACTTTCACTAGTGCAATCTCTCAACAATGCTAACATAATAGAATCATATGATCATCCCTCAACGTGCAACAAAGAATCACTCCAAAGTTCATATCTAGTGGAGAACATAAGATGAAATTGTTGTAGGTAGTAGAACCACCTCAAAGTTATTCTTTCCAATCAATCCATTGGGTTATTCCTGTAACTGTCACAAACAACCCTAGAGTTCGCACTAGAATAACACCTATGATACATATCAATCAATCCTAATGTCACCTAGATACTCCAATGTCACCTCACGTATCTGTGGGTTAATTATTTGACATGTACCAAACAATTTCAGATTCATCATATTCAATCCAACACAAAGAACTTCAAATAGTACCCCAAGATTTCTATCGGAGAAAGTAGCATGAAAACGTGCAATCAACCCCTATGCATAGATCCCCAAGGTCACAGGAATCCGCAAGTTGATGCCATAACATATATCAGGTGAATCAATAGGATACCCCATTGTCACCACGGGTATCCACATGCAAGACATACATCAAGTGTTCTCAAACCCAAAATATTCAGTCCAACATAACAAGATCTCAAAGGGAAAGATTCAATTCATCACAACAAGGTAGCAAGGGAAGAACACCATATGATCCAACCATATTAACAAAGCCCGCGATACATCAAGATCATGCCATCTCAAGAACAAGAGAGAGAGAGAGAGAGAGAGAGAGAGAGAGAGAGAGAGAGAGAGAGAGAGATCAAACACATAGCTACTGAGAGTAGCCGGGAAAAAGCAGAATATTTGATGGAAGAACAGGCGACCCCTGCATACCCTCAGGCCCGAGGGTGAACTACTTCCTCCTCGTAATGGCCTCCGCCGAGATGATGCAGATGACCAACGGTGATGATTTCCCCCTGCGGGAGGGTACCGAAAAGGCTCCAGATGGGTTTTTCTTTGATACAGAGAGTTGCGGCGGCGGAGCGAAAGTTCTAGATTAACTTTCGGGGGTTTCTAGATTTATAGGATTTTTCAGCATTGGAATCATGCCAGTCGGAGCCATGTGGGCCCTAGAAGCTAACCGGGCGCGCCAAGGGGGGTGGGCGCGTCTTGTTGGCTTGTGTCCCACAGGTGGCTCCCCTCCGGTGGTTCTTCGCTCTGGTATTTTTTATTTCCTCCAGAAAAAATCATAAAAAAGTTTCGGGCGATTCCGAGAACTTTTATTTTCTGCACAAAAAACAACACCACGGTAATTCTGCTGAAAACAGCGCCAGTCCGGGTTAGTTCTAGATAAATCATATAAAATGCATCAAAACCATATAAAAGTATTGTAAACATAGGCAAATATGGCATGAATACTTCATAAATCATCGATACGTTGGAGATGTATCAATGATTCACTTGGTTGATGCAACCGGGCCAACGGTTGCATCGGTCATTGTCAGGGATATAACCCCGCGATATAACCCGGCCGGAGTATAACCCGGCCAGGACTTGGCGATTCACTGAAGACCCGGTCACCAGCTTGGCGGTTCATAGTCAAGACCCATAAGGTGGGCCAGAAGACGGAGACCAAGCCACATGGCGGGTTACCAAGTGGGCCAAGAGGAAGACAAGACATGAAGACCAGGCCATATGGCGGCTTGCCAGATGGGCTGAGGTCAAGGCCCAAGAGGCATGAGGCGACTCATGGGCCAGAAGATGTAAGCCGCCATAAGATGACTTGGTCTGTAAGACTAAGGAGTTGGAACCAGGATCGGTTACGTTGTATAACCCGACCCGGACTCGTGTAAGCCCAGGGCCTCGACCTATGTATATAAAGGTGAGCCCCTGCGGCGTGTTAGACAAGTTAAGTAAGACAGAAACCAAGTATCGAGAGCTAGGGCAAGCAAGCCGCCTCTTGTAATCGATACACCAGTCAATACAATATAAGCAGGACGTAGGCTTTTACCTCCACGGTGAGGGGCCGAACCTAGGTAAACTCGTGTCCCTTGTCCCGTTTAACCCCTTTGAGTCCACCTCTTTAGCGATGGCCTCGAACCTAAGTCTTCGGACATCTGCCGTGACAAATCCACGACAGTTGGCGCCCACCGTGGGGCAAGCGCTCGGTGGTGTTGAGTTCTCAAAGGGTTCTCTCTCTGGGAGCGAAGGGTACGTCAATGGTGAGATAACCAAGAGTCGCCATGGGAGACTCTACCTCGACGACGCCGGCTGGGGTCCTGAGGCCGACTCAATCGAGCATGGTTTCCGGGTCCCCTTCGGTGGAGACAACATCTTCATCGGCAAGATCGGCGGATCTGAACCCGGGCCGGACATCTGCACCGACATCGTCGAACCGGCACGGCATGAGCAAAGCGCCCAAAGCATGCAACCCGCCTGTGTTGACCCGGGCAGGGGGCACGTCTTCGTTGGCTTTACTCAAGGCATGGATCTTGAAGGTTCTATGTCACGGGAGGAAACTCTGGTCTACTCAGAGGAAGGATCCTCGAGTGGAGAGACGGAATCGATCTATCAGCTTCATAATGGTGGACTTGGGGGCTACGATGAGCCTTACCCCGAGTCAGAGTATCATGAGCCGGAGGAGGATGAGCCGCCAAACCGCGCTGCCGTTTTTATGGCGGGTTCCGCGGCGGCTCCGAGCGGTACAGCCGCCGGTGCGACCGGGTCTGGGTCAGGCAGGCCCCCGGTTCAGGTTCTTCTGGATCTGATGAACGAGTTTACAACCCTAATGGAGACTGAGGTCACTACTGAAAACCAAGCGGCCCGTAATGCGGAGATCGCGAGGTTAAAGAATCAGATGGCCGGAGTCCAACAGGAAATCAATGAGCTGAAGGCTCAGATGGATGCTGAGGCGGAACGCCTTAAGGCGGACGCTTTTCGCCTTGAGTTAGAACAACAGTCAGCAGCGGCGGTTTATCGCATGAGACATCAATCCCGCTTGCCGGAGCAATATGAAGCTAGGAATCTTTTTAACACGCCAGGAACGGGACGGAACGTACCTTTGACCGTAACCCGGACGGCGGAAATACCTGGAAACCGGGCGGCGGCTCAGCGTCAGCAGCTAGACCCGCCCCGACGGAACCAAAACCCGCTACCACTTTATGCAACACCGCCGGGTCATTATGCTAACCCGGCGGAGAACATGGTGGCAACGACAACCAGGCTTGATACAATCCCAATCCCCGATGAGGCGCCTTATGCAGAAGAGGTGCGGAATGCCATCAGATACCTGCGAACGGCGATGGCCCAGCAGGAGAAATATAATTACAGCCGGAGTCGCGTGCACTCAACCCCCATCCACAGCCGTAGCTACAGCCGGCGTTATGAGTCGCCGGCGGTCTCTAGCAGTAACCCGCCTCAAGCTGATCGGGCGGCTCTAGATGTTCAAGCACGGGTGGAACGGGCAAAAGCACAGCAAGAAACGGCGGCTCAGGCGACGGCGGCGGCTCATCAAGAACCCACAGTTGCACCCTCCGTCTCATTAGGAGCAGGAATAACCTCCAGGGCTGTGGGAGTGCCCTGTTTGGTGCCGACTCTGCGGAATGAGCATTTGCCGAAAGATTTTAAGGGTCCTCGAAAGGTGCCCAATTACACGGCTGACTTACCTCCCGAGGCTTGGGTTGAAAGCTATGAGCTAGCCATGGAGATGTTAGACGTCAGTGATGCAGTCTGCGCAAAGTATTTCATCATGATGCTGGAAGGGCCGGCTCGCACATGGTTGAAGGGTTTACCACCCAACACCATTACTTCCTGGGCCGAGTTAAGGGCGAAATTCATCAAAAATTTCCAAGGAACGTGCAAGCAGCCCATGACGATTGTGGATTTGGACCATTGTGTACAACGTACTGATGAGTCGGCTCATCACTGGGTCCGGCGGGTCTCCGAAATCATCCACTCTTCTGAGCAGATTACGGCGTCTCAGGTGGTTTTGATTCTAGAAAAGAATTGTCACTTCACGCCTTTGAAGCAGAAGCTTGGCCGACTCAAACGGTCATGTCAAGACATGGGGGAGCTCATGACGGCTCTCACCAAATATGCAGACTCCGACAACACGAAAGACCCGGGCTCTGATGATGAGAAATCAGGTCAGGGGAAGAAAGGCAACAATGGCAAGGGCCAACAGCAAAGTATGGCTGGAAGCAACCCGGGCAAGCGAAAGCACCCGGACGGCGGGTCAGAACTGGTGGCAAACACCAACACCAGGAACACCCGTGCTAAGGGTAAAGCTCCTATCAACCTGGAAGAGATGCTCAATAAGCCTTGCCCAGAGCACAACCGGCCCGATAAGCCGGCACGACATACCTGGGGAGATTGCTACATTATGCAACAGTTCCGGGATTACAGCCTTCAACAGCATCGTGATAACAGTAATGGTCCATCAGGCGGCTCAGCACCGGGCGGCTCAGGGGCCGGCTTTGGTGCTGGCGGCTCAGGAACCGGTTACCAAGATCAGAGCGATCATGGAGGTCATAATCAACAGTTTGGCGATGGAAGCCAACAGCAGAATAACCAGTCGGGGTATCTGATTAACCCTAAACAGCTCGGCCAGGGTTAGTACCATGCTTAAAACCCGGCTCAAGAGAAGACCGTCTCTCACAAAGCTTTGAGACCTTGATAGCCGGCTCAGCATCCGGTTCAAAGGAATTCATCTCTCGCAAGTTCGAGTTTTCAAGAATATTGTAAAGTCGCCCAAGAGGACGAGCCGCCATGATGTACCATTCAAATATGGGTACCCTGGTTCATTGGATAATCATAAAGTCATTAGGGGGCTTCCAAACCCACCGGGTTTAGCTTTCATACCCTCTTGACCGGCTTTTAAGCCATAACCAGACTAGAGTAATCATGCCTGTTTGCCAAGATGTTACTCCGATCCCCTGTACTCTTGATAAGTCATGAACTTATCCAGGTTAAAACATGATGGGTCATGTGAGAGCCGGCTTACAGAAAGCGAGGATACTCCATGGGCTATTAAGCCGCCTTCGTTGAAACTTGGTTAAACCTGCCTGTTCGCCAAGATGCTACTTCGATCCCCTGTACTCTTGATAAGTCATGAACTTATCCAGGTTAAAACATGATGGGTCATGTGAGAGTCGGCTTACAGAAAGCGAGGATACTCCATGGGCTATTAAGCCGCCTTCGTTGAAACTTGGTTAAACCTGCCTGTTCGCCAAGATGCTACTCCGATCCCCTGTACTCTTGATAAGTCATGAACTTATCCAGGTTAAAACATGATGGGTCATGTGAGAGCCGGCTTACCGAAGCATGGACAAACCAGTGGCTATCACGCTAGTTTCATTGAAGTAAGACCCGAAGTCAGACTATAAAAGGTCGTTTGGGGGCTTCAACCCTCTCGATCAGGCTCTTCAGCTACCCTCGCAAAGATGAAAGACTTCACAGTTCCGGGTTATGCTTCTTCAAGCCGCCCTCACAGCAATGCAGAGCATGCTCTGTATTGTTTATTTTTGCAGGTCTCGTCTCTTAAGACAAGCCGGTCACCGAACCGGGTTACATCGTAACCTCTGCAAGCATAATGAAGACTCTAAATAGCCGACCTGGTTGGATATTCTTGAGTCGCCCTATTAATTATAATGCCGGGTCATCTAATTGACCGGCTCTTGGATTTCTTCAAACAGTGCCCTGTAGTATACTACAACACTCATGGATTTCTCAAGCACATATTTGCCGGGTTGCATCACAACCACGAGCAGGGATTTCATTATTAATACCGGGTTACAACCACGGTCAAGGAATCACAATATTCTTATACAGTCCCGAGTCGCCGCAGGCAGGCAACCCGGCTCTTGGGGGCTATATTATTCAAATCCGGTTTATATCAAGTACGCAAGTCCCATGTCGCTGCAAGCATGCGTCACGGCACTTGGGGGCTAATGCAAGCCGGTTTTCAAGTCAGTACATTGTCAACAAGACCCTGTTATCTCAAGGAGATGAGCCGGTTTTCTGCGATCCTTCTAAGTCCCGGCCCAGTACATATTACTGACCCGACACTTGGGGGCTACACCGCTCAGATCAAATTCTCTGAAGTCCCAAGTCGCCGCAGGCATGCGACCCGGCACTTGGGGGCTACAGTATTCAGATGTTCAAGCAGATTATAAGGTTCTCATTGAAGACCCGGCCCATCACATGCTGAAGAGCCGGCTCTTGGGGGCTACACCAGTTGAAGCTTTATAAGGTATAAGACAGTTGTAAGTCCCAGGCTGTTGCAGGCGAGACAACCTGGTACTTGGGGGCTGCACAGTCAAAGATATTATTGCAAAGCGCCAAGTCATCATGGATACACTTGGAGCTTGGGGGCTACAGGTAATATGGATATATCAAAAAAGTTGAAAAGAGTTATCAAAGTCAGCTGGAGTCTGGTTATCTGACCCGGCGTCACCAACATTACATGACCCGGCGATTCAAATATTATAACCCGGCGGTGATAACCCGCCGAGAGTATTGGAGGCCGACTCAATGGCATATGGGTGTTATATTCCCAGAATTTTACTTCGAAGGACACTGACAAGCAAAACGATTGAGAAGACGGCTCGAGCTTAGCATGAATAAATTCAAGCTAACCTGGGGGCTAATGTCAGGGATATAACCCCGCGATATAACCCGGCCGGAGTATAACCCGGCCAGGACTTGGCGATTCACTGAAGACCCGGTCACCAGCTTGGCGGTTCATAGTCAAGACCCATAAGGTGGGCCAGAAGACGGAGACCAAGCCACATGGCGGGTTACCAAGTGGGCCAAGAGGAAGACAAGACATGAAGACCAGGCCATATGGCGGCTTGCCAGATGGGCTGAGGTCAAGGCCCAAGAGGCATGAGGCGACTCATGGGCCAGAAGATGTAAGCCGCCATAAGATGACTTGTTCTGTAAGACTAAGGAGTTGGAACCAGGATCGGTTACGTTGTATAACCCGACCCGGACTCGTGTAAGCCCAGGGCCTCGACCTATGTATATAAAGGTGAGCCCCTGCGGCGTGTTAGACAAGTTAAGTAAGACAGAAACCAAGTATCGAGAGCTAGGGCAAGCAAGCCGCCTCTTGTAATCGATACACCAGTCAATACAATATAAGCAGGACGTAGGCTTTTACCTCCACGGTGAGGGGCCGAACCTGGGTAAACTCGTGTCCCTTGTCCCGTTTAACCCCTTTGAGTCCACCTCTTTAGCGATGGCCTCGAACCTAAGTCTCCGGACATCTGCCGTGACAAATCCACGACAGTCATGGATGGTGCTCCAACGATGCGGCTTGATTCCACATCCATGGAGTTGTTGTAGTGGTCCATAATTCTCTCCCAAAACATAGTTTTGGCTTGATCCGTTCCAATCATTGCATCCATGGAGATGTTCATCCAAGCATCGCAAAGAGCAACATCTTCTTAGTAATTGCTTAGTAATTAATTGTAGTTGACGGTGTGTGACCTTGACGACCGCGTGCTTGCTTCAGTCACCTTCACAACCTCCTCTTAATCGCCCACCTCCTCATCAGCCACATCCATGTCTTGGCCGCCTCTAAATGCCAAATGGAGTCGTAGTTGAGCTCATCAAGTCCCATTGTTGCCGAAGACTCGAAAGACGCTAATAATTTGGCTGTGTTCATCTTCACACTACGACAAGAAATCAATAAATTACATCACCATCGTTCATCAACAATCATCGTCGAAATTCGAAAAAGATTTGAAGTTTATCGGGTGGGCATTTCATCGAGCACTTGGCGACTACGAACCTTATTGCCGGCCGCGATCGCCGCCAGCGCCGGAGCAGTGGCCATAGGGGCCGCCGGAGTAGCTGCACGAGGAGCCGGCCTTGGACGGGGCGCCAACTTGTTGTTGTTCTTCTTCTTCTTCTTCGTCGCGGACGCCTCGGCGAGGGTCTTCGCGTCGTCGTCGGTTTTCTTGTGCTTTTGGCTCCGACGGGAGGGCAGCGGCTGGTTCCCGAAGAGGCGGTCGCCTTCCCGGTGGCCATTGCGGTGGTCAGAGGCGGAGCTTGAACCCGGTGGGCTTTTTGATGCCCAAACTTTTCTTCGACGCGGGCGGCGACACGTGGGTGGTTTCCTTCGGCGACAAGCCGGTGATGGTGGCCGACGGGACGAGGGAAGGGTCTGAGCTATCCTTTTCGTCTGGAGGGATGATCATCGGTGGCGGCGGTTAGGCGTAGTAACTGCGGCGACGGAAGACAAGGCGACGAGAGGGTGGGAGAAAGAAAGGCTGCCACTTTTACTTGGCCGCGGTGGGAGGAAGGATATTTAAGGAAATTGGAAAGGATTTTCGATGAAAGGGGATAAGTTTTTCTCTACTATTTGGTTTAGAGATTGGGGAGTGCTACGTGTCCGTCGGTCAGTCGGGTCGGTTAAATACGTCTCAAGGAAAAATAACTGAATTTATCCTCCGTTGCGGCCGGATAGGGGAACGGCAACGTTTTCTAAAGGCACGTGGATAAATCTCGGCAGCAGAAACAGACACGAAATCAGCAGGAAGCCAACAGAGACTGGCTAAGCGACCCTGCATCCGTGCTCATCAAGTTTCTAGAAAAATAAATCATGCTCGATTTAGGTCACTCCGTTGGTATATAAAAATGGCGACGCAGCAAAGATGTCCCAGCTAGCCGCCTACACCTACCATCACTGGCCAAAACGTGAACCGCTCCAGTCAACTTCCTCGTCGCCACTCGCCACCACACGACCGCAACTCTCCGGCTCTCCCATGCCGTCCTCCTCGCCGCCGCACGTCGTGGAGGACGTGCCCCCGTTCCTGCAGCTCCTCAGCGACGGCACGGTGATCCGCTTCACTGACGGCTACCCGCTCCCTATCCCGTCGCCGCCGCCCAGCCAGCCCGTCGTCGACTGGAAGGACGTCCTGTACGACGCCAGCCACGGCCTCAAGCTCCGCGTCTACAGGCCGCCGGCGGCCTCCTCTTCCGGGAACAAGCTCCCGGTGATCATCTACTTCCACGGCGGCGGGTACACCATCGGCAGCTTCGACATGCCGAACTTCCACGCGTGCTGCGTCCGCCTCGCCGGCGAGCTCCCGGCTGTGGTGCTCTCTGCAGACTACCGCCTCGCCCCCGAGCACCGCTTCCCCGCGGGCCTTGACGACGCGGCGAACGTCGTATCCTGGGTGCGCGGCCAGGCGGCGACCGCCGCGGCCGAGGACGGCGACGCCGACCCCTGGCTCTCGGAGACGGCCGACTTCAGCCGAGTGTTCGTCGCCGGGGACTCAGCCGGCGGAGGCGTCGTCCACCACACGGCCGTCCGCCTCGCGTCAGGCCGGCTTGGCCCCCTCGACCCCGTTTGCGTCGCCGGGTGCGCGATGCTCTGCCCGCTGTTCGGCGGGGAGGAGAGGACGGCGTCGGAGGCGGAATTCCCGCCGGGCCCGTTCCTATCGCTGCCGGCGGTCGACCAGGCGTGGCGCCTGGTGCTGCCGCCTGGATCCACGAGGGACCACCCGCTGGCCAACCCGTTCGGCCCGGACAGCCCGGCGCTCGACGGCGTCCCGCTGCTGCCGATGCTCGTGGTGGTCGCCGCGCACGATCTGCTGCGCGACCGCGCCGCGGACTATGCCGCGAGGCTCAAGGCCATGGGGAAGCCGGTGGAGCTCGTGGAGTTCGAGGGGCAGCACCACGGGTTCTTCGCCGTCGAGCCGTACGGCGACGCCGGCAGCGAGGTGGTCCGGCTCGTCAAACGGTTTGTCTACGGTAACGGCGGCGCCTCCGACTAAATTGGAGATCGAGCAAAGCAGCTCAGCTTGTATAGCTGCCTTGTGGAGGACGAGCGGTGTAACATTTTGTTTTGGACACTACTAGTAGTGTGTCATACTCCTCAAAATAGAAAGATGCCATAAACTTAGATACATTATTTTTCTCTTTTTAATATATATGCATTTGATTTGAATTTATTGGCAATTTATTAACGATTTCGTTACAAATCAAATGCCAGATATTTTAGCATGAAAAATCGTATGTCCAAGATGACAAATTATGTGGTAAGCAAATTAAATTATTCAAAAAAAAATATGACAAATTATGCTACCGCGAGGATGACAATTTTCTTTAACAAACATGTCAGTTTTTTTGTCAGGACTTGTCATGCTTGCTAAAAGAAATTACTACTCGCGACGATATAATTTGATATAAAAATATTAGATTTGTGAAAAATCTGATACCAGATTTTAATATTTTCCATTAAAATGCATACTCCTAAATGACCATCCAAACACCCCCGGTCATTGTTAGGGTGTTTGCCTTTTCGCTAAAATGCAATTGGTGCTTCATGAGCGGACACTATTCTCGATCCAACAATTTTCTTAGTGGTTTCGTGAGTTGTTCTCTTTAGATCCAACTATATGTGTTCATTTCTCAATTGACTTATTTCTCAAACCACCATAACAACCTCCTCAATTTATCCTCGCTCCTGTTGGGTTGCCTTAGGATCAAGGAGTATATCTAAACCTCTCGCACCAAGGAACACCGAAAGTCCTCTTCCGCTCATGAGCTTGTGATGATCAGTTAATCCGAAAATTTTGAAAACAATAAAAAAAATCCAAATTCATTTTGAAAAACTTTGATAAACGTTTTGAGTGCTTGCAAAGTCTCATCACGAAATGAAATTCGTGGAAGTTATGACAATAAAAATCAGCACTCAAGAATGCTTTTGAAAATTGCATTTTTTGGAGCATCGATTTTCTTTCGCCACGACTTATAGGAATGTCATTATATGACGAGACTTTGCAAGCACTCAATACATTTATCAATGCTTGCCACAGGAAGATTAGACTTTTTTTTTACTTTGTTTTCAATTTTTTCAGATTTTATTATTGATCTGAGCTCATTTGCGCTCGAGCTAAGAAACATCACATCCCAAAGAACACCCTCTTCCTATCCTCCCTCAAAACTAACTCCAGCAATACCTCATTGATTGTTGCCGTTTACGGTGCAATAGTCACGTCGTCGGTAACTGTACTTCATTAACCTAACCCTCCTACTATGAGATTTCTTTCTTGTATTTGCGACAACTTTGCCTCGTTGTCTACCTAATAAGATAGATGATTAGTCATAATTAATGCACATTTATCTTGTTTTCTTGATGTAAATATATCCGTGCACTCATCAGGTGTGTAGATTTTACTAAAGAAAAAGTACACTTGATTTTTTTTCCTGGTAGTTCAGAACTTAGACCTGACTCATGCCATGAACACAATTACTAGGACGAAAGCATCCCTACTAAAAAAAGAGCATGATGAAAGCATCCAGTGCTAATAAAACGGGAAAACAACCGCCCCGATATCTGTCACAAGTACAAAACAAACTCCAGATACCTCGTAGTTTCTTTAAGTGCTAGGTAGGAGCTCTGTCGATTTAATTAAGAGGAGAAAAACAAATACAGCGTGTAACACCCCTTAATCAAGCTACAGTAACTCTCTGTGATTAAACTAATCATTTTGCTAAACAGTGATTGATCATCCTTGAAATCATATCTCATTTCAAATTCCATTTTAAATTCAAATTCAAATCAAAAGTGGATTAAAGAAATTCACAAACATGAAAACTGAAATGTTCCTAGTGTTGCAAATATTCACCAAATAATTGTCATGTTGAAACCAACATCATTTGAAGTATTTAAGTGCCCTAAAACAATTATAACAGAGGCCAAACAATAATTTAAATGCCCTTTTAAATTATGGAAAGTACAAACTTATTCAAATAAACCCCAAACGTTTTGTGACAGTACCAAATAATGCAATGTTATTATGTGGCTAGGTCCCATATTTTACAAAAGCCAAATGGTAATGAAATAAAACAAAACAGAAAATAATTTATAAAACAGATATAAAATAAATAAGAAAAAGGAAAAAGGCCAGGCCAGACTGGGCCTTAGGCCACAGTAGCTGGCCCAGCCGACTGGCCTAGCCCACCTAGCCCTGTCGTCTACCTCATGTTCACAGGAGGGGGCGTGGCCACGCCGACGCGCGCCACGACCACGACCATCCGCTAGCGCCCCGGCGCCAAAAAGGCCCCTCCCGACGCCCCCGGAACCCTAGCCTCCTCTCATTCCTCCCCCTCGCGCCGCTGCTCCCTCCCGTCGCCATGACCGCCTTGTCTATCGTCGTCGCCCGCCTAGCCACCGGCCCTGCCGCACCTCGCTGACGTGCCCACCAGCACCGCCGTCCTCCGCTCCGTCTCCCGCGACCGTGCACTCGAGCCCAGAGCCCCTGCAGCGCCATCCCCGCGTCGTCTTCTTCCTCGGGACGCCGTCGCCGCTCGCCGTCGTCGATCCACTCCGTCAGACCTCCCCCGAGCCCACCTAAGCACAACCACAGGGCCCGGTGAGCACCCATGACGATCCCCTCGCTCCCCTGTCCTTCTCCGCTGTCCATAGCTTGCCGCACCATCGTCCCGCAGCTCGCTGCCGCCGTCAATGGCGCAGCCGCGGCCAGAGAAGCCCCCGCTCGCATCCGAGCGTGGGCACGTGCTCAACACGTCCCCGGCGAGCCAGCGCGCACGCGCACGCTTCCTCCCGAGCCCCCTAGCCCCTTTCCCGTCGTCGCCCGAATGCGGGCGTCCGCCCCGCTCATCGCCGGCGATGATTCCGTCCGCCTCCGGCCAAACCATCGCCATAATTCGACGCGGATCGCTTCCCCCGTTCCAACGCACCCGACCGTGCTCGAAATGGTGGCCCGTAGGCGATTTCTGACGAGGGCTCGAGGCCCTACGCCACGGCAATGGTCGCCGGAGTTGCTCCGGCGCCGCCCGCAGGCGTGGCTGGCTTGAGGCCACCCCCTAGTCACTACCAGTGGGCCCAGGGGCCCCAGTTGACTGGGTTGACCCCGGTCAACTGCTGACTGGGCAACCCCAGTCACTCACTGGTGCCCCCCACTAATCAACCTGTTAGTTAATTAACCTAATTAATTTAAACTAATTATGACACTAACATGTTGGGCCTACTTACTAATTAACTTAATTAGATTAAAAAAACCTGGTTAGACCCACTGTCTATGATAGGTGGGGCCCACCTGTCAGGTTTGACCTGAACAACTGGGTTGACTGCTGACATCACTCTGATGTCATGCCGATGCAATAACTGATTTTTCGAATTAAAATAAATCCAGTAATTCCAGAATATTATTAAAACTTTGAAAAATCGTATAAAATAATCTATAAGTCAGATGAAAATAATGTATATATGAAAGTTGATCAGAAAAATATAACAAATCCAAATATGCTATCCGTTCATCAGTCACATGCCTCTAGCATGATGAACATGGAACTTTCCCCTTCGATTTATCTTTCCGGTAATTGCCTAAGACCCGGGAAATATCCCCAGATATTTTCCTGCTCCGTCTGCAACACGTAGCAGTGCGTTAGGTCACCCCTAGCACTGCATATTGCCATGCCATGCATTGTGATGCATTTTTTTGCTTTATATTTATTGTTTCTTCCCCTTCTTCTCTCCGGTAGACACCGAGACTAACGATGTTGCCGTGTACGACTACGCCTCTAACATCCAGCCACTTGCAACGGAGCTTCTAGGCAAGCAAACCCCCATTTTTCATTCCGATATCGCCTACTCTTTCTCTCTCATGCTTTCATTAGATTTTGCTACTGTTGTTCAATAGCACCTATTCTTATACATAGCCTGTTTTTGCAACCTACTGTTATTACTGTACCTGATATCCTCTATGCTTAGTATAGGTTGAGTAGTGATACAGCAGTGACCCCTTACCTTGTCCCTGTTGCCCCCGCTTTAATACCGGATGGCTCGATCAACATGATCGATGTGCAGAGACAGACATATCACTGCACACCCCCTAGTTGTATGACTATGTAGCGTTCATATCAAGTATCGAGGGTGATACCTCGTAATATTGTAACAGCCCGAGACCGACGCTCCAGAAGATTCCCCTTTCATTCCGTTGTCGTCGTGTGATTCGTTTGGTTGTCGCATTCATCATCGCATCATGCGCATCATCTGCATAGCATCGGCACTTCGTTGTCGTCATTTTTTTTCAAAACTTGCATTCGTTCGTAGTTGCCCGGTCTCTCCGTTCTCGTCGATGCCCGTTTCGAGACCAACCACACATGCACGCACCCGCGGCATCGATAAAATATTGTTTTTAAAAGTGTGCAAAAAATATTCTCGGATTGGGTCGAAACTTGGCGTGCGGTCTTGTTATATTGTAGGTAGACCGCCTGCCAAATTTCGTCGCAATCGGGGGTCGTTTGATACCCGAGCGGTCAACCGTAGCGGCGCAGTCATCGGATTATTTATCGGATATTTTCAGTGTTTTCAAAACTCGGTGCCGGGCCACAACTTCCCTCTCTTCTCAGCCCAACAACCCCCTACACAGCCACAACCAACCCAACTATAGCCTAGCTAAGCTCCCTCCGACCGGAGCCGTCCGATCGGCATCATACGGTCCGAATCGGGCTAAAAACCCTTAAACCCTAGCTGATCTGCTATATATAGACACCCTCCCTTCCAAAATTGAACAACCTAGTCTTCCACCTTGGGATCAGTGCCCCTCCAACCCTCAGCCGTAGCCCCCCCACCTCGCAGCCATCGCCACTTGGCGCACCCGGGCCGGTCAGCGCCACCGTGAACCACCTCCCAGTCAACGGGGCCTCGTCACCTGTCCATGCGTCGCCTCCCACCAGCCGCGATCCTGCCGAGCCCGTGGAAGGCCCGCCTGGGCCCAAGCTGGGCCCAAGGAGCCCACGCGCGCGCCGCCCGCTAGCATGGAGCTTCCCTGCCAAGGATCCGAGGTGCCTCCCTCTGCTGCCCTGCGAGACCTCGCCGCCGGCGTGCTTCACCGCCGCCACGCCGGGCCTCGTGACCCCGCCGCCCGCCGCCAGGAGCTCGCGCCGTCCCTACCCGCCGCCGCTCGCGCCGGCAGCCGACAAGCTCGGCCGCGGCCAGCCCGCGTCCCCGTCGCCCCGCAGCTGCGAGCGCCGCCGCCTAGCCGTTGTCGCCTTCCGTCGCAGCCCCCGCCGGACCTCCCCGCCGGTCGGATCTGGCGCTGCCTCGCCCAGATCCGCCCCTCCCCGGTGCCCTGTGCCTCCGCCGTCGCGGGCTCCGGCCGCCGCCGCCTCGACCTCACGGGAGGTCGGGGATGACCCCCCTCGCAGCGCCCACGTGGGCCAGCGCTTCCTCGCGGCCCAGCCGGCCCGCTCCGCAGGCCCAACCAACGCCTCCACCGAGCCAGCCTTTGGGCCCAATGTGAGCTGCCCCAGCCCAGCCACAGTTTTAGCGTTTTTTTCACTAAGTCTTTTTGACTGAAAAATCAGCACAGGCATTTTCAAACATGCGTATCTTTTAACATGTTGATCCGATGGAAATGTGTAGTATATGAAAAATGATCTACAGGATGTGTACTTCATCATGGTGGTATTTGCATGCATAATAGAATTCATCTAGGTGCTGTAAATTGCGTTGCAAAAGTGCATCTCATCGTTAGGCGCAAATCTATTAATTTTTATTCAAACTTCTACGGATGATTGCATCTCACTCGTAGGTCTTTTGCATATGGTGTCTTCATGAGTTTTGCTCTATGTTATGCCTACTTTGATTTCATGCCATTGCTTGCCATGTAAAACATCATATTCATGTTCATTTCTTGCTCTCAATGTGCTATCATGTTGAAACTGAAATCTGCTAACGATAAGTTCCATTTTGTGAGCATCATATTAATTAATCCATGCATGTTTTAGACTTGTGAAAATGGAGTGGTTGGAGTGGGTAATGTCTACTTGCTGGTTGTGTGTTTACCATGCCATGAAATACTTGCCTAGCTATAGTTTTCATCATATCTACATGCTATAAAAGTTGATGTTTTGAGGGTCCAAAATATTTCTAAGTCTGAAACTGAGTTATTTTGTTGCTGCCTTGCCATGTCAATTGCTATTGTTCTAGGGATCTTTTGTAGTTGCCACAAGGAGTGTCTTGTAGCCCATGTCATGCTCTTTAGTGGTGTGCATTTAGTTTGCATGTATAGGAATGGAACCATATTTATTTCTGTTGTTCAACATGCCAACCTGATAAAAACTGCTGCACATGTCTAGTCTAATTTTCACTAAGTCTGAGAATCTGTTTTCTTCAATATGCCATGTTGTGTTGATGCTAGCCATGATCCTATGCATAATTAGACCTTGCCATGTAGGAGTGAATTGTTGTGCATCATGCCCTCTACCATGTTGTAAATTTTCATGTCATGATATGCCCTGTGGCATATAGTTTTATTGCTGCCAATATGCCTTCATGAAAATCTTCTATGCTAAAAACTGGTATTTTCACCAAGTCCTAATCTGCTATATTTTGTTGCCATGTTGTGAGCTTCCTACCATGTGATCCATGAGTCTTCTGAGTATGATATGTGAAGATTAAATGAAGTGTGTATTGTATGCTATTGCCCCATGCTTAGTTTGTGCATTTTAGAATCTTGTAGCTTGTTGTTTTCATGTGTGCAATATGCTATCTTGCTGTTTAGGACATATTTCAACTAAAACTTGTGTTGGTTGTATTTGTTGAACCGTAGCTCCGTTTTGAACATGCCATATATGAAACTTGCCTAGAATTTCATGTAGTTTCATAATACCTTGTAGCATCCATGATTTGAAGTGTTTGTGGTTGTCATTCTCATGCATTTTGCATTCATGTCATATTCATCTTGTGTTTGTCATATCTTTTAGGCCGTAGCTCCGTTGCTAATGTTCTGTATATGTTAATCGACTAGAATGTCGTGTAGAATTGCATGGTCCTCTTTATTTTGCTGTTTAATAAATATAAAACATGATTAGTTCAGATCTGGACCAAATTCATAATTTGCATATGAGGTCGTTTTGGAGATGCTATAAGTTGTTTCCGGCCTCATTTAAGATGCCTAGATAGTGTAGTTTCTTATGCTTCACCTCTTGCCATGTTTAACAACATTTAATATTGTTGAGTACCTAATCGAGATTGAACTAAGTAATTCAAATGTGGAGTTTCGTCAATATGCAACTCGTTGCATATTGAGCTTCACTTAATGTGTAGTATTTGATTGTTGCGCGTTGTCATGTCATGCATAACATGCATCATATTTGATTGTGCATCATGCCTTACATATGTTGTGGTGTTTATCACGTGTTGATTGTTGTTTCCGGATTGCTTCTTCTCGATAGAGTTCCGAAACCGGTTCGGAGTGTGAGGATTCGTTCGACTACGTTGGTTCGTCTACTTCATGGACTCAGTCTTCTTCCAAGCGGGATCTCATGCAAGATGACCATTTCCCTGGATACCATTACTATCATTGCCATGCTAGTTGTCGCTTCTTATCGTTATGTCTCGCTACCTACCACTTGTATGTCAAGCCTCCCAACATTGCCATGAAAAGCCTCTAACCCTCCACATCCCAGCAAACCTTTGTTTGGCTATGTTACCGCTTGCTCAGCCCTTCTTATAGCATTGCTAGTTGCAGGTGCAAGCTGTTTTCCATGTGACAACATGGATTTGTTATATCACAATATTATTATTGCTATTTAATTTAATGCACACATATACTTGGTAAAAGGTGGAAGGCTTAGCCTTTTGCTGGGTGTTTTGTTCCACTTTTGCCGCCCTAGTTACTTGTGTACCGGTGTTATGTTCCATATTGAGCGCTCCTAACATGCTCGGGGTTGTTATGGGGACCCCCTTGATTTTCGTTTTAAGATAAAACTTTTCTGACAAGGCCCAACATTGGTACTATATTTGCCCAACATAATAGTACTGATCACCTTATTAACGCATAGAGGGTCGCCCCCTCGTGGATTTAATTCAACATAATACAGGGGGGACCAGTGCTGCTGGTGCTGGTCCAAAAAAGAGTCGTGTGCGGGGCCAACCAGGGGCAACTCGAGTGATTTCTATCAGGCCACTGTACGCTGCGTTCATCCGGTCGTGTCTTGAGAACGAGATACGCGGCTCCTATCGCGGTGTCGACACGTCGGGTGGCCTTGCTGGATTTGTTTTACCTTTCTCGAACGTCTTGTGCACGGGATTTTGAGGACACTTCGGGCTATCTCGAAGTTGAGATTTTCCATCGGGATTCCGCGAATACTACGGGTTATCCCGCGGTTGAGGAATTCCAACGCAGCTTGTGGTAGTTTGTGATGGACTAGTTGGAGCACCCCTGCAGGGTTAAATCTTTCAGAAAGCCATGCCCGTGGTTATGTGGCAACTTGGAAATTTTGTTTAACATCCGGTCTTAGAAAACTTGAAGTAAACTCTAATAAAATACACCAACCGTGTGCGTAACCGTGACCGTCTCTTCTCGTGAGGTCTGGCTCCGAAAGAGAACACGGTGGGGTTATGTTTGACCGTAGGTAGGTGTTCAGGATCACTTAGTGATCATTTCTAGTTCACGACCGTTTATGCGTAGACCACCCAATTTATTCTTGTTCTCGTAAGTTAGCCACTCAAATAAATGCTTAGTGCTTGCTGCAGCCTCACCACTTAACCATACCTCACCTATTAAGCTTTGCTAGTCTTGATACCCTTGGAAATGAGATTGCCGAGTCCCCGTGGCTCACAGATTACTACAACAACAGTTGCAGGTACATGTAATGTGATTTGACGTGAGCGCGTTGCTTGTTTGATTTAGAGTTCTTCTTCTTCATCATCGATCTAGGATGGGTTCCAGGACGGCAGCCTGGGATAGCAAGGATGGATGTCATTTTATCGTTTGATTTCGTCTGTAGTCGGACCCTGCTCTTCTGTATGATGTTTGGATATGTTGTTGTATTGATGTGATATTGATGTAGCTTGTGGCGAGTGTAAGCCAACCTCTTGTATACTTTTCTCTTCAGTACATGTACTTGTAATGATATCCATTCTTGCGAAACGACAAGATGCGCTTCTATCCCTACCGAGGCCCTCGAGCCAAAATAAGGATAGGACCGCATCTTGGGCGTGACAAGTTGGTATCAGAGCTTGTACCAACCTAGGAGCCCCCTTGATTGATCGAACATGGTCGAGTCGAGTCTAGTGAAAACTATTTTGAGTCTAGTTATATATCGGAGAGTAGGATTCTTTTTACTCCTCTTCTATGCTCTGGTGAGGAATCCTGATGTAGGAATTTTAATTATATCCCTCTTCTCACTCAATTTTTTTTTTAGGATCACACGGGTATTTTGGAATCTATATGATGCCGATGTGATGGAGTTCTGTACTTGGTGCCTACTGTTACCAAGGTTGTCAGAATCGCGATTCAAGTCTTAGAATCTTACGACTTTACGATCCAAACTAGCCCCTCCGATTCTACGATTTTGCTCATAGAATCTAAGTTTCTACGATCCTAGTAGTTATGATTTTATGACTCACGATCCTACCAATGGAGCTTCGATCCGATTCAGAATCTTGATTCTGACAACTTTGCCTGTTACCGAGGAGTAGAGCTCTAGGGGATTCTTGACACACCGTTATCGTTCAGTTTCCTTAGTATCTCAGGACGAGGATGTTCGAAATTGCTTCAATACTAGTTGTGGCGAGAGGAGTTTGGCGTCACCCAGTACTGGGGAGAGCGTCCAGATGTACTGCCATACTTAGTATCGTTGTGATCACAAGGGTCTAAGGTAGATTAGTCTCCGAGGTTTCTCTGGTTATGTGTTGATGGATGTGATACACGGTGGGTAGTATTATTGCTAGGAGTTGAGTGATTTATTCAGTAATTTATCCGTGTATCCGTTGGACCAGATTGCATAACCAGAAAAATTTCGGGAGTTCCTAGGTGGGAATTCAAGTAGTTACCTAGGATTATCCTTCCAACAAACGCAAATGGGTTTGTGTTTGTTTCTGGCTTAATTCTCAAGCCTCATCCTTGTTTTGTTGGAATATGGTAATTCGAGTTGCTTCGATGTCAAGTGGTGATTTCATATCTTTCCTAAGAGGTGTTCTCATATTTCTATGGGAATGCTAATCCTTTTGTTCAACTGGAGTTGTCATGAAATTCTTTTCAACCGGTGTGCTTCTCTTCAAGGTGATTCGATCCTTTCAATGTTTGCAAGATCTATCCTCTTATTTCATCCCGGAGTTCTTTTCATCCGTCTTAAGACATCTTTGTTTTCCCCGCCCTCCCGCCCTTTTTCTTCAATGAGTAAATTCTCATCCAAGTGCCTTCTTTCATCGATGCTTCCGCTATCGTTTGTTCCGTATCGTATCCGGCGATTCATGTGAAGATTCTCAAGAGTTTCAAGTTAGTAGTTCTTCATTCTCGTTGTCTTCTCCGGTGGATTCGATTCAACCCCTCCATGTTCATCATATTTTTCTCATTTGCAAATGCTTTCCCATGTTGGAAGTTCTTATCCAAGCCTCTCTCCTGTTTCGTCTCTCTTTATTCTATCCGGAGTGCTGAAGATATCTCAAAAGACTTTCTTTTCCATTCATATACTCTTAAAATTATTTTGAGGGTCTCACCTCATCAAATTTTTAATTTCTACCGGTGCAATCTTTCTTTCTAAGAAATTGTTTCAATGGTGTTTCCTTTCAGTGGGCCCATAACCCACAGGTTTTTACCAGGATCTTACCTGGCTCTTCTAATCTTTCCGGAGGTGTCCTCAAGTTCTTTTCAATATGACGTAAGAATGAATTTCATCAGTCATATTCCTTCTTGAAGATCGCTTCTAAATCAGTTTCATCATTGCCTCAACCTTTCTTTAGTCATTGTTCCAGAGTGTCTCAGTAATTCACGATGTTCTTTCTCGTCATCATTCTCAGTGTTGAAGACACAAGAAGAGTTTCTCTTAAATCCTATTCCATTCTATTGAAGATTCGTGGTTTCAGCTTCGTGCTATCCTCTCAAATTGTTTTGATCATGAGAAATTCCTTCCATCTATCCGGTGCAATTCAGTGTTGTTTTCATTTCTCGATCCCCCGAAGGCCATCATTTCAAAAGATTTCTTCGTTCTCAGCTTTCGGCTTTCGTTGTCAAATTCTTCTCAATTAATGTATCTTCGTTCGTATCTTGATCGTTCCGGTACTTCCTTCTAGTTTTCTGCTCGGTGGGTCATGCTCTCTTCGTTCTCATGTATTCTCATTCATTCGTTGTATTCAATCTTTCGTTTCAAATTCTTTACCGGTGGTTCGTTCAAGTGTTCTTTAAGTTCGTGCTAGCTTTCTTCAATCTTTTCAAGAGGAATAAGTAGTATGCCAAATCTGTTGCGTGTCATAATTCTTATTCTGGTTTCATCAAGGTGTTTTCAATTCTTCTTCCGGAGTCCTTCATGATATCAATTCTCGATTCTAAATTGTTCATCTTTTCTTTCCGGAGCTCAAAGTTTTTCTCAAAACCTCGTCGCGAAGTTCCATCTAAATCTTTGCAAGGTCATAATCTTATTCTTTTCAACCTTCAATTCTTTTCTCCATCCTTTCATTCCGGTGTTCCCCAAGAGGTTCTTCAAGGTGCTTCGTCAAGAATTTTATCCATTCTCGAAGTATTCTTCAAGATTCTTGTTGGAGGATCTCAAGTATTCTTATCTTGCATTCCAAAACTGCAATTCTTTCTCCCTTATCTTTTGAGATGGTGTTATAGCATTCTTGATTTATAAGGAGTTTCGAGATGAAGTTATCAAGAATGAGATATTTAAACCCATCTTTTCTTTTTTGGAGTTATCTTGGATTGGATTTCACCTTAAGCGTTTCCTAAGGAATGTTGCTATTATGGTGTTTATTAATGATCCAAGTTCTCAATGTATCCTCTTGGTGAAAGAAGTTTTCATCTCTTGTTGCTCCCAAGCAGTCAATTGTTTCTGTTGTGGCCGGTTGTCACCTCATAAGTTTGAGATGTTTTCTATAAGCCCACAACAAGCAAATTCTTTCGTTGTTGGTTTTTTAACAACTCCGTTCAACCTATGCTTTTCAAATTTAATTGTGATAGAAGTTGTCAATTTCTTCTCCGTTCTTTTCCTTTCCATCGAAATAGCTTCTATTCCTTGTTCCGGAGGCGTTGTGATGTTGCTCTCTTAAATCTATCATCTCGTTTTGTCAAGATCATGTTCTTCCCTTGCTTGTCCATTTAACCGGAGTGTTGTGCCCTCTTTTCAAGTTCGTTCTATCTTATCAAGTTTTGCCTCTATTTTCTACGGAAGTGCTGCCCAAATTTCGTTGAATTCTTGCTTGTCATCCTTCATCTCTGTTCATCCTTCAAGGTTCGTTGATTTCACTCGTTTGTCAAAGAAGCAACTAAGTTCCAACTATTTTTGTTTCTCTTCCCCTTCTCATTCTAAGATCTCGGGTCGAGATCTCTTGTAAGTGGAGGAGAGTTGTAACAGCTCGAGACCGACGCTCCAGAAGATTCCCCTTTCATTCCGTTGTCATCGTGTGATTCGTTTGTTTGTCGCATTCATCATCGCATCATTTGCATCATCTGCATAGCATCGGCACTTCGTTGTCGTCATTTTTTTTCAAAACTTGCATCCGTTCGTAGTTGCCCGGTCTCTCCGTTCTGGTCGATGCCCGTTTCGAGACCAACCACACACGCACGCGCCCGTGGCATCGATAAAATATTGTTTTTAAAAGTGTGCGAAAAATATTCTCGGATTGGGTAGAAACTTGGCGTGCGGTCTTGTTATATTGTAGGTAGACCGCCTGCCAAATTTCGTCGCAATCGGGGGTCGTTTGATACCCGAGCGGTCAATCGTAGCGGCGCAGTCATTGGATTATTTATCGGACCTTTTCAGTGTTTTCAAAACTCAGTGCCGGGCCACAACTTCCCTCCCTTCTCAGCCCAACAACCCCCTACACAGCCACAACCAACCCACCTATAGCCCAGCTAAGCTCCCTCCGACCGGAGCCGTCCGATCGGCATCATACGGTCTGAATCGGGCTAAAAACCCTTAAACCCTAGCCGATCTGTTATATATAGACACCCTCCCTTCCAAAATTGGACAACCTAGTCTTCCACCTTGGGGTCCGTGCCCCTCCAACCCTCAGCCGCAGCCTCCCACCTCGCAGCCATCGCCACTTGGCGCTCTCGGGCCGGTCAGCGCCGCTGTGAACCGCCTCCCAGCTAACGGGGCCTCGCCACCTGTCCCTGCGTCGCCTCCTACCAGCCGCGATCCTGCCGAGCCCGTGGAAGGCCCGCCCGGGACCATGCTGGGCCCAAGGAGCCCACGCGCGCGCCGCCCGCGAGCATGGAGCTTCCCCGTCAAGGATCCGAGGCGCCTCCCTCCGCTGCCCTGCGAGACCTCGCCGCCGGCATGCTTCACCGCCGCCACGCCGGGCCTCGTGACCCCGCCGCCCGCCGCCAGGAGCTCGCGCCGTCCCTACCCGACGCCACTTGCGCCGGCAGACGGCAAGCTCGGCCGCGGCCAGCCCGCGTCCCCGTCGCCCCGCAGCTGCGAGCGCCGCCGCCTCGCCGTCGTCGCCTTCCGTCCCAGCCCCCGCCAGACCTCGCCGCCGGCCGGATCTGGCGCTACCTCGCCCGGATCCGCCCCTCCCCGGTGCCCTATGCCTTTGCCGTCGCGGGCTCCGGCCGCTGCCGCCTCGACCTCACGGGAGGTCGGGGATGACCCTTCCTCGCAGCGCCCACGTGGGCCAGCGCTTCCTCGCGGCCCAGCCGGCCCGCTCCGCAGGCCCAACCAACGCCTCCACCGAGCCAGCCTTTGGGCCCAATGTGAGCTGCCCCAGCCCAGCCCCAGTTTTAGCGTTTTTTTTTTCACTAAGTCTTTTTGACTGAAAAATCAGCACATAGGCATTTTCAAACATGCGTATCTTTTAACATGTTGATCCGATGGAAATGTGTAGTATATGAAAAATGATCTATAGGATGTGTACTTCATCGGGTGGGCATTTCATCGAACACTTGGCGATCGCGACCCTTATTGTCGGCTGCGGCTGCCGCCAACGCCGGAGCAGTGGCCATAAGGGCCGTCGGAGTAGCTGCACGAGGAGCCGGCCATGGACGGGGTGCCAACTTGTTGTTGTTCTTCTTCTTCATCGTCGCGGACGCCTCGGCGAGGGTTTTTGCCGTCGTCATCGGTTTTCTTGTGCTTTTGGCTCCGACGGGAGGGCGGCGTCTGGTTCCCGAAGAGGCGGTCGCCTCCCCGTTGGCCATTGCCGTGGTCAGAGGCAGAGCTTGAACCCGGTGGGCTTTTTGATGCCCAAACTTTTCTTCGACGCGGGCAGCGACACGTGGGTGGTTTCCTTCGGCGACAAGCCGGCGACGGTGGCCGACGGGACGAGGGAAGGGTCCGAGCTATCCATTCCATCTGAAGGGATGGTCATCGGTGGCGGCGGTTAGGCGTAGTGACTGCTGCGACGGGAGACAAGGCGACGAGAGGTTGGGAGAAAGAAAGGCTGACACTTTTACTTGGCCGCGGTGGGAGGAAGGATATTTCAGAAAATTGGAAAGGATTTTTGATGGAAAGGGATAAGTTTTCAAAAATCCAACTCTGAGCTCGGGCTCAACTGCTCCCGCTGACGAAAAAAATCAAAAACAATACTAGAAAATTTCAAAAAAATCCAATTTTTTTTTGTGTGGTAGATATTTTGATGCGTGAGGTTCGCTCCAAATTTCAAGTTATTTGGACATCTGAGCAGCTCTCGGCAAAAAAGACAAATCGGGGTCTAAACCTTTTTTACAGACCCCGATTTGTCTTTTTTGCCGAGAGCTGCTCAGATCTCCGAATAACTTGAATTTTGGAGCGCTCCTCACGCATCAAATTACATACCACACAAAAAAAAATGGAATTTTTTGAATTTTTGTACTATTTGTTTTGATTTTTTCCGTCGGCGCGGGTGCAGATGCACCCGAGAGCCGAAACGCCGCTCTCATAAGTTTTTCTCTACTATTCGGTTTAGAGATTGGGGAGTGCTACGCGTCCGTCGTTTAAAACATCAGTCGGGTCGGTTAAATACGTCTCAATAAAAAAATAACCGAATTTATCCTCCATTGCGGCCGGATAGGGGAACGGCAACGTTTTCTAAAGGCACGTGGGTAAATCTCGGCAGCGGAAACAGAGACGAAATCAGCAGGAAGCCAACGAAGACTGGCTAAGCGACGCTGCATCCGTGCTCATCAAGTTTCTAGAAAAATAAATCATGCTCGATTTTAGTTCACTCCGTTGGTATATAAAAATGGCGACGCAGCAAAGATGTCCCAGCACCAGCAGCCGCCTACACCTACCATCACTGGCCAAAACGTGAACCGCTCCAGTCAACTTCCTCGTCGCCACCACACGACCGCACCTCTCCCATCCCATGGCGTCCTCCTCGCCGCCGCACGTCGTGGAGGACGTGCCCCCGTTCCTGCAGCTCCTCAGCGACGGCACGGTGATCCGCTTCACTGACGGCTACCCGCTCCCCATCCCGTCGCCGCCGCCCAGCCAGCCCGTCGTCGACTGGAAGGACGTCCTGTACGACGCCAGCCACGGCCTCAAGCTCCGCGTCTACAGGCCGCCGCCGGCCTCCTCTTCCGGGAACAAGCTCCCGGTGATCATCTACTTCCACGGCGGCGGGTACACCATCGGCAGCTTCGACATGCCGAACTTCCACGCGTGCTGCGTCCGCCTCGCCGGCGAGCTCCCGGCTGTGGTGCTCTCTGCAGACTACCGCCTCGCCCCCGAGCACCGGTTCCCCGCGGGCCTCGACGACGCGGCGAACGTCGTGTCCTGGGTGCGCGGCCAGGCGTTGGCGGCCGCGGTCGAGGACGGCGACGCCGACCCCTGGCTCTCGGAGTCGGCGGACTTCGGCCGGGTGTTCGTCGCCGGGGACTCAGCCGGCGGAGGCGTTGTCCACCACACGGCCGTCCGCCTCGCATCAGGCCGGCTCGGCCCCCTCGACCCCGTTTGCGTCGCTGGGTGCGCGATGCTCTGCCCGCTGTTCGGCGGGGTGGAGAGGACGGCGTCGGAGTCGGAGTTCCCGCCGGGCCCGTTCCTGTCGCTGCCGGCGGTCGACCAGGTGTGGCGCCTGGTGCTGCCGCCTGGATCCACAAGGGACCACCCGCTGGCCAACCCGTTCAGCCCGAATAGCCCGGCGCTGGACGGCGTAGCGCTGCCGCCGATGCTCGTGGTGGCCGCCGAGCACGACCTGCTGCGCGACCGCGCCGCAGACTATGCCGCGAGGCTCAAGGCCATGGGGAAGCCGGTGGAGCTCGTGGAGTTCGAGGGGCAGCACCACGGGTTCTTCGCCGTCGAGCCGTACGGCGACGCCGGCAGCGAGGTGGTCCGGCTCGTCAAACGGTTTGTCTACGGTAACGGCGGCGCCTCCGACTAAATTGGAGATCGAGGAAAGCAGTTCAGCTTGTATAGCTGCCTTGTGGAGGACGAGCGGAGTAACATTTTGTTTTGGACACTACTAGTAGTAGGGTGTCATACTCCTCAAAATACAAAGATGCCATAAACATATTCCTTTTCTCTTTTTAATATATATGCATCTGATTTGAATGTATTTGTAATTTATTAAAGATTTCGTTGCAAATCAAATGACAATTTTTTTAACATGAAAAATCTTACGTCCCAGACGACAAATTATGTTGCCGCAAGAATAACCGTTCTTTAAGAGCATCTCCAACGGTGGCTGTAAAAAGCGCGCGCGCCGCAGAAGCGAAATTTAGCGCGCGGAGCTATTTCGCACGCTCCAGCGGGCGCGGCAAAGTCACGCGCGCGTGAAAAAGCAGCCCGGCGCGCGCTAGATTTGGCGCGCGGCGTCCGGCGCGCTCTATACAACCCAGCGCCCGACAGATTTTTTTTTTGAAACTATGATGATTTTTATAGCAAATTCGGAAACTATACACTCTAATGCATAAAAATCAAAAGTATCACCCTGTCGGCCTCCTGTTGGCCGAAGAGGGACTTTTCGGCCTACCGTTGGCCGAAGAGGGAGGACTCTTCAGCCAACCGTTGGCCAAAGAGTCCCTCTTCGGCCAACGGTAGGCCGAAAAGTGGTCTTCGGCCAACACGTGCTCTCCTGTTTTAGAAAATTCATATCAATTAGGATTTTTAGTATTTTAATTTGATTCTTTTTGCATTAGATTAGAAATTTTATGAAGTTTCTGTAGATTTCAAGTTTGACTAGATTTGAAAGTTTGAATTTGAATTTTTATGAATTTGCTCAAATCATTAGATTGCCTATAATTTGAGCTAGGAGTATTTTTTTAGATGATTCTTTTTGCTACTGGTTCTTTGTGACTTTGTTTATCAGTAGTAATTAATTGGCGAATTTTAGAATTATTTATAATTAGGTTTTTACGAAAACAGTTCTGTTTTAGTGTTTTATAGGTTTTGTGCTATTTCTTTTAATTTTAATTGCTTTAAATTGTTTTCTTTAGTTTTTTTGACATATTCTTTTAGTTTCTGTTAAGTTATCAGTAGCTATTTTATTTGTAGTAAATTTTTTTGTATTTTATTTCTTTTATCCTACTAGAAAACTTGTTTTCACCTTCATAGGAGTTTATATTTAAAAGTTCCTTATAAATCATGTACAACCATTGCCGTTTTATACATGAAAAAATATACTTTCCCGCAATCTTTTTCCCTCCATTTTCTTTCCCGCCATTTTCTTTCCCGCCATTAAGTAGGTGCGGGTGGCCTGCAAGGACCTTTGAGGAGATACGAAAAGAACTTCTCAGGTTGCATGGAAGGTGGAAGAAGCAACAACATAAGGGTGAATCATTCCTAAAGGCTGCAGCAGAACATACTTATTTATGGACCCAAGACAGCGAGGACGAAGACGATATTTTCATGCCGAGCACCAAGGGCAAGAGTACCGCATTGTCGAAGGGCAATAGTACCGCATCGTCGAAGGGAAAGAGTGCTGCATCGACGGAGGATGACGATGATGCCTTCATGTGGAGTGTGAAACACTCTCTGAGAGAAGTCATAAGTGTGAAACACTTTCCGATGATGATGACAAAGCTGCAAACACTTATGACTTCTCTCAGACAGTGTTTCACACTCCACCAGCAGCACCGACACAGGAGACACAGACCGTGTCAGACGATGTTATCTACGGTCGTGGACACCGTGAGGCTCGTTTTATAAGTTGAGAAGAGAAGATGGCGAGAAAGAAGATGGCGGGAAAGAAGATGGCGGGAGAGAATGGCGGGAAAGAAAATGGCGGGAGAAAATGGAGGGAGAGAATGGCGGGAGAAAATGGCGGCAAAGAAAATGACGGGAAAGAAAATGGCAGGAGAAAATGGCGGCAAAGAATGGCGGGAGAGAATGGCGGGAGAAAATGGCGGCAAAGAATGGCGGGAGAAAATGGCGAGAAAGAAAATGGCGGGAGAAAATGGAGAGAAAGAACGGCGGGAAAGAAAATGGAGGATAAAAGAAATAAAATACAAAAAAAATTACTACAAATAAAATAGCTACTGATAACTTAACAGAAACTAAAATAATATGTCAAAAAACTAAAGAAGACAATTTAAAGCAATTAAAATTAAAAGAAATAGCACAAAACCTATAAAACACTAAAACAGAACTGTTTTCATAAAACCTAATTTTAAATAATCCTAAAATTCGCCAATTAATTACTACTGATAAACAAAGTCACAAAGAACCAGTAGCAAAAAGAATCATCTAAAAAAATACTCCTAACTCAAATTATAGGCAATCTAGTGATTTGAGCAAATTCATTATATTCAAATTCAAACTTTCAAATCTAGTCAAACTTGATATCTACAGAAACTTCATAAAATTTCTAATCTAATGCAAAAAGAATCAAATTAAAATACTAAAAATCCTAATTGATATGAATTTCTAAAACAGGAGAGCAGGTGTTGGCCGAAGACCACTTTTCGGCCTACCGTTGGCCGAAGAGGGCCCTCTTCGGCCAACCGTTGGCCGAAGAGTCCCTCTTCGGCCAACGGTAGGCCGAAGAGTCCCTCTTCGGCCAACCGGAGGCCGACGGGGTGATACTTTTGATTTTTATGCATCAGGGTGTATAGTTTCCGAATTTGCTATAAAAATCATCATAGTTTCAAAAAAAATCCGCCCGACACGCGCTCTTTCATCGCTCTCCCGCTCACCACGCGCTCTTCCCGTGCCTTCCTCGCCTCGCCGCCGCGCCGTCGGTCAGCATCGAGCTTCGGCGGCGTCCGCCCGCGCCCGTTCGGCACCTTCTACGCGGAGATCCGGTCCGGCGACATGCGCCTCGGCCTCGGCACTTTCGAGACCGCCCACGAGGCCGCCCGAGCGTACGACGCGGCGGCGTGGCGCCTCCGACGGCCTCGTCGGGAGATGAATTTTCCCGACGTGACGACGCGGAAGTGGGCGGAGAGTCTCGTGCCTCCCCCGCGGCTTGTCACCGACGAGGACCGTCGCCAGAGGCGGAGACTGGAGCGTCGCCTCGGCATCGCCGAGACGGACGAGGTGGCCATGGCGGTGTGGCGCGAACGGTTCCCGCATGACGTCCTCGACGAGCGCCAGTTCTTCGCGCAAAGAAGGGCGAAGAGAAGGGTGGCGCGAGAGGAGAGGAGGACGGAGCGAGCCGCCTATCGCGAGGACAGGCGTACGCGGAAGGCGGCCGCGATCTTCAACATCGAGCTTGGAACCACGTCGACCTGGGACGACAACGATGACCGATATGATGACGCCTATATCACTACGTCAGAGGAAAACGACACCGAGTCGGAGTCGGAGTCTACGTCGGAGGAGGAAGAGCACAATGAGTAGCAGTCGGAGTCGGAGTAGATGAACTATCTATGTATCGTTTTTATTTTATCTATGGATGTTTTTATTTTATCTATGTATCGTTGAACTCTATCTATGCTATGTATTTGAGATTAAAATGCACGTTGCAAGGGCCGGCTACTCGTGCGCACGATAAAATTTTAGCGCGTCTGCTGCAGCGCCGCGCGCGCGCAAAATTTTGCGGCGGCCGTTGGAGCCAGCGCTCGCAGGCGCGCTAAAATTTGCTACTTGCGCGCTGTAAAACCGCTTTTTACGCGCCGCACGTTGCGCGTCTGTTGGAGATGCTCTAACAAACATGTCAGTTATTTGTCAGGATTTGGCATGCTTGCTAAAAGAAATTACTATCCTCGCGACAATATAATTTGACATAAAAATGTTAAATTTGTGAAAAACGGACATCAGATTTTAATCAGTTCCATTTAATATACATACTCCTAATTGACCATCCAAACACACCTGCCATTGTTAGGGTGCTTGCCTTTCCACTAAAATGCAGTTGGCGATTCATGAGCGGTCACTATTCTCAATCCAACAATTTTCTTAGTGGTTTCGTGAGTTGTTCTCTCTGGATCCAACTATATGTGTTCATTTCTCAGTTGACTTATTTCTCAAACCACCATAACAACCTCATCAATTTGAGCTCGCTCCTGTTGGGATGCCTCAAGATCAAGCATTATATCTAAACCGCTCGCACCAAGGAACAACGAAAGTCCTCGTCGGTTCACGAGCTAGTGACGAATAGTTAATCCAAAAAATTGAAAACAATAAAAAATCCAAATTCATTTTGGAAAACTTTGATAAACGTTTGGAGTGCTTGCAAAGTCTCATCATGAACTGGCATTCATGGAAGTTATGACAATAAAAAACCAGCACTCAAGAATGCTTTTGAAAATTACAATTTTTTGGAGCATTGATTTTCTTTTGCCACGACTTATGGGAATGCCATTTCATGATGAGACTTTGCAAGCACTCAAAACATTTGGCATGCTTGCTAAAAAACATCATGCCGAACACCCTATTCCTATCCTCCCTCAGAACTAACTCCGGCAATACCTCCTTGCTTGTTGCCGTTGACGGTGCAATAGTCACGTCTTCGATAACTCTACATCATTAACCTAACCTTTCTATGAGATTTCTTTCTTGTATCCGATGTCGACAGATTTGTCTTGTTGTCTACCTGTTGTACATAATAAGATACTCCATCCGTCCCAAAATAAATGTCTCAATTTTGTACTAACTTTAGTACAAAATTATACTAAGCTTGAGACACTTATTTTGAAACGGAGGGAGTAGATGATTGAGTCATTATTAATGCACATCTATCTTGTTTTCTTGATGTAAATATATCTGTGAACTCATGAGGTGTGTAGATTTTACTAAAGAAAAAGTACACTTGAAAAAAAATTTGGTTGTTTAGAACTTAGACCAGACTCATGTCATGAACACAATTACTAGGACGAAAGCATCCCTACTAAAAGAAAGAGCATGATGAAAGCATCCAATGCTAATACAACGGAAAAACAACCGCCCCGATATCTATCACAAGTACAAAACAAACTCCAGATACCTCGTAGTTTCTTTACGTGCTAGGTAGGAGCTATGTTGATTTAATTAAGAGGACAAAAACAAATACAGAGCGACCCAATTCATGAGGAAAACTAGGCTGAAAACAATAACAAAAAACAAGGAAAATAGAAGAAAAAAAACAGCCCCAAGCACACCACTAGCACCTAACATGCCCTCTCCCCGGGAAGATCGAACGCAAGTTCTTCGCAAACGCCTTCAAGAAGGTAAACAACATTCGAAAACACCACTATCAGCAGCATCAACCCACGCGAAAGCTTTCACCATGATCCACGCAAAACCACCCCCACCAAACCGTTGGCAATTGTTCTGCCTAGCCAACAGTCTCCAAACATCGCATCCACCCCAATCGGCCACGTCCCTGTATGAAGTACTCTTCAGCAACGTTGCCCCTAGGTGCTAACATGACCAACAACTACCCCATCGAAGAACAAGGCTTTTGCCCAGCCTTATGCCTCGCCACCTCTGACCCAGGGTAGAGGCTCCTGCGGCCAGGCCACTGCGACTCCACCCGCACTCCACAACATTGAACTAGACCAAGAGGAATGGAGGATACAATGGCCTCCACGTCACTATGGTAGACAACCTGCATCGACACCGCCACCACCATTGCAACAAGGGCTTCGATAAGCCACAAACACTGCCCACACCCATCATGCAAACCAGCTCTGAGAGGAAGTAGCGCTGCCACACACCCACCGGCATGATCACCCACACCACGCAGAAGTCCATCAGCCCAAACCATCCGGAGCACACCACCGCAACCTCACTAGAGCACCAGCCTCGACCGAGTAGCGTCGTCTGGCAGGCCATGTAGGTCGGGAGCAGCAACTCCAATCCACCCGCAACATACCAGAGAAGCCGCCCCAGCCCCACCATGCGCAGCTTCCCTGCCGCTCGCACGAGGGTTAAAAATTTCAACAAAATTTCAGTGAAATTTCCGAAATTTCACATATTTCAGTGGGGTCCGAAATATTTTTAATCCCGAAAATTCGAGATAGATTCAAACCGATTTCATAACTAACTTAAATTATGTTAGAATTCATTAAAATTAAGTGAAATTTGAAATCTCAAAATAAAATTTCGCATATTTCAGTGAAGCCTAAAATTATTCTGTTTCCGAAATAAAAAACCTGCCACGACTCAGAATAGCCAGCGCCAGTGCATCACACTGACGTCCCATGCCAACCGGATCCGGGCACGAGGCCCTTATCCACCGCAAAAGAAGCACGCCGCGGCGCCTGCACCGCGAGGAGTGGAGGACGGGGAGACGAGGTCGCGGCCGCCCCAGCGCCCAACCCCGCTGCTCTGTACAAGCGCCAGATCTGCGTCGCCCGAACTCCACCGCGCATGCACGCCCACAGCCCTGCTCCAGCTCAGCACCAACGCAACCATCGCAGCCTGCCACCGTTGGAGAGAGAAAGCCCGGACCCGCCATCCGGTGCCTGGCCTTGAGTCGCACACCGTGCCGCCTAGGGCCGGCCGTCGCGCAACGGAGCTATGGAGTTCTGTCGCCGTCGGCTGCTACACGGGCTTTGCCCGGTGCTGGCGAGGCGAAGAAGGGAGTGACCCGGGGTTGGTGGCGACTGCGTGTTAGGTTTCGCCCATCCGCCCCTGGAAAGCGACGCGAGCGCGTCGTTTTTGCCTCGTAGCTTCCCACAACGATACTTTTTTTTTTGAACACACCCCACAACGATACTTGTAACCTCATAACTTGTGCCTTTTTTGATTCATTTGGTGCCTTTTTTCTTCCAAGATTTTTATAGATATTTTGAAGAGTGGGACCCTTAAGAATTCTTTTATACTTGTTGGTTGTTTGATATGTAACATTTGAGAGACAAATAACATGGATTGAACTCGGAGAAGTGCCATAGCTCGTTGGCACTCCCCCTTGGTGCCACGACTTTAAGAGCATTTATAGCCGGACCTAGCAAATCTGACCCCTTCAACGCCCGCGGACGTGCCCGGTCAGTGTCCGGGCGTGTCCGTTTTGAGCCCCAATAATTTGGTTCGCGCAGCCACACTCCTCATATTCTTTCTCATATATCCGGTCACTTGCATGTGATTGGTGGAGAAGAAGAGAGAGAAAGAAACGAATGAATAAAGAAAAAGAAAAGGTGGGCCGGAGTGGGGTCGCGTCCTATGTGACGGACTGACCGGGCGTGCCTGGGCGCGTCCGCGAGCCCTCATATCGTCCTCATATTTGAGATGGATATGACGGGTGCCGGTCAGTCCGGACGTTTGAGAGGGATATGAGGGGTCCGGTTGGGTCGCATTTTTGTGACCGGTCAGTGACCGGGAGGGCGTTCCGGGCGTTTGAGAAGCATATAGGGGGTCCGGCTGTAGATGCTATAAGGGCAGCGCTAACCTAATCCTCAAAAGATTTTCCCTTCAATTTCTCCTTAAATCTTAACCTCTCAAATACGATTGGTTATAGAATGTGCGAAGCTAACCGAATCATCAAATTTAACTCCTCAAATTCAATTTCTGCACAAACATCTCATTCGAATTCAAATTTGTAACTAAATTAAGACCACATACTTCATAATCATACATAACGATTGGAACACAACATCATACTTCATAATTAAAGTAGATAGCACTTACATAATAAAGGTAAACTAAAGCTAAAACAAGCACTAATCCGAGTCGGAGTCGTGGTTTATGGGTGCCTCGCCACATTACCAGCCCATCGATGGGGTCATTGGAGTCGTCGTCGGCGAGCTGGCCTAATAATGCGTCGCACACACGACCGTCCTCCGCCAAGCACCGGCGGCTGGTCCATTGCCTTGCTCTCGTTGGCGATCCGGGCGATCGCCTCCATGTCGGCATGCGCCGTCGCCCGGTGCTCCTCCTCCTCGAACGCGCACTCGTGACGGATGTGGTTGCCGGCGTTAGATTAGAGATGCCCTAAGGCCATTTCTAACCGATCCCCTAAAAATAGTGGAGTATCCAGTGGAGTAAAAACATAGTGGAGTATATTTACTACACTAAGTTTTGACCGTTTCTAGCCGATCCCCTATACTTAACGGAGTAAAAATAATAATATCATTTTCATTTCATTTTCGGCCACCTAAACACATTTCTTCTTCCAGTTTATTTCATTCAACGACATTTTGAAACATTGGAGTACTTAATTCATCCATTCTTCGCTACGAGACCAAGACCAAAGAATACAAAAACCACAATTAGACATTTTAAAAGATATCCAACTTGCATAACTGCTCCCACTAGTTGGACTAATATCTTCTCAAAGTCTTCACTGTCGATCTGCGGATTTTCGAGCTTGACCACTTCTTTCTTCTTCGATTCTAAAGAAGTAGACGTTGCTTCCCCTTTGGTGTCTTCTTTTGTCTCATCTCTAGTTCAATTATGGCTACAAGTGCACGAACATCTAGCAAATTCCGTGCGATCAAAAGATCGATGTATTCTTCTTCTCAATATCAAAACTTGCATCCTTCCTACACACAAATTTGAAGAAACAATGAGCTACTGAAATTGCACCGAATTCGATGAACAATCGAATCGAAATGAACACATACCCCATCTTTTAAGCACTTAAACACCCATTTGGGATGCTCTGGTGTGGTCGAAACTCGACGCACCACCTGCAATGGGCAATGGTCGCACTTTATGACCAGCAACGGCGAGCCGACGAGCCGCTGGGCCAGCATCGCGCCCGGGCGGCGGTCGGGCGTGCCTTTGCCGGCTAGTCGCCCATGGGAGAGATTCGAGTGGCTAGAAGAGGAACCGGTGCCTGCATGCGGTGCGGAGGCGTTGTCGGGCTGTGTTGTCCGGTTCCCGGTCAATCCATGGCAAGTTGTAGTTGCCGGCGGCCGAAATCGCCAAATCCGGTGGTGGCAGCTGTGGCCGCAGATCCATCGGTTCTGCTCCGGTGACGGGACAGGGAGGCACGAATCCAAGGGCCGGCAGAGCCTAGGGAGCATCCGCAGTGGCGGGCGGGTGCCGGCAGGGGACGGGAGGGGTGGAGCCGGCGTAGATGTGCCGCGGGAGTAGAGGAGGGAGTGGAGGAGAGGCGCAGCTTTTACTCGCTCGCCGAGTGGTGGAGTATATTTAGGGAGAAGTTTGGCGCCGGAGTAAAAAAAGTACTCCCTTACGGTGGATAAGGGATCGGCTAAGCCCTGGTTAGTGAAGTAAAAATGAATTTTTACTCCACTAACCGATTATAAGGGATCGGTTAGAAATAACCTAAATAAGTCTGGACAGTAAGGCCAACTCCAACGTAGACCCCCAAAACTCCGAGTGTGCCTACTTGGGCCCAAACGGAAAAAGAATACATCCCAACGCGTGGCCGCTTCCGCAAGTTTTGTCCGTTTCACGTTCGGGCCACCACATTTCTGGGGCAAACTTGCTCCTGCTTTGCGTCCAGGCGGACAGCAAACGGACGCGCGCGCCGAGCCTTCTCGTGTGCTTCGTGCCCGCGTGGCGGGCGGCCACCTACCTCCCACCGCCCAAATTTAGCACGCACGCGTGGGTGGCCCCACCTGCCAGTCTCCCAGCCACACAGTCCTCATCCTTTTTAGTGTGGAAGTCCGGCAGTCCACACTTCCGCTTCTTCCCGATCCTGCCTCCTCAAGCCCCGACACCAAACCCTAGTCGTCGTTCCCCATCCTCTTCCTCTCGTCGATGGCCATGGGGAAGTGGCATCCGCTCGAAAAGGGGAAGCACGACCATGGGGTCGGCTCCTCCTCCGGCCGCCACCGCTCCACGCCTCCCCCCTCCCGCATTTGCTATGGCTCCTCCGGGGGCGCCGACATGCAACAGGACGTACATCCACGCGGATGTGTGACACCGGTATTGGGAGATGACGACGCTGTCGTGGATAGATGTCCACCTCCCGAACTACTGGCCCATCCCGCCGGACAGGGTGCCCATCCCGCCGGACAGGGTGCCCATCCCGCCGATCCCGTTGAGCGGCCGCACCTGCCGGGAGGAGATCGACCGGCGTCGCGCCCGCCTCCGTCGGATCTCCTCTACGACCCTAGGTACGCGGTATATTCACCGCTGTGGGATATGTGGCTCCGCGACAAGCATGATCTTTGGCGACAATCTTTCCTTGCCGGCCGTCCTCCGAGCCCGTGCCGACCGCGTCCTGCCCGGACCGCGTGCTTCCATTCCGCCCCAGACGCGCGAGCGCTCGCTTGTGTGCGGGCTCACTCCGATGCCGCCCCTCCCCCTCTGCACCGCCACCAACACCCATTAACGAGGAGGAGGAGGCCGAGATCATGAGGCGGATCATGGAGGACTCCATGAACACCCATGACGAAGGACAGTGGGAGGGACTCGACACGTAGCTGGCCCTCTCAGTGGCCGGCGACATCACCATCCCGAGGTATGAAATGGCCATCAAGGAGGAGGTGCGGAAGGAGCTCGTCGAGGAGCCACCATCGTCGTGTGAAACCCGTGGCTCGTGTGTAGGGTAACGCAGCAGAAAACAAAAAATTTCCGACCTACGTACCAGCCCAGGATCACTATGGAGACTGCATACAAGGTTTGATCTGTTTCGTTACCGACTCGTAGCGCAGCGGAAGTAGAGTCGATGACGATAGGCGGTGCAGATCCCCGCAGCTAGGATTTACAACCTCCCAACCGCGAGGATGTATACCCTCATCCGCCCCTCGGACAGCCCTCCGGGAGGCGGTCGAACAGTCCCCCGGACGGTGTCGCGGACAGCCCTTCGGGAGGACCTTCGAAACTCGGACAGTCACTCGGACAGCCCTTCGGGAGGCACTCACAAACTAAGACCGAAACTACGATCTCTCTACAGAGTTGCACACATACGGTGTCATCTATCCGGTAGGGCTTCGCCGTCCAGAACTAGTTCCCACCGGAACCCAGACAGCCTTTCGGCACTACGAAACTATTTCGTGGGAGGGAGAGAGAATGCCAGATCATGCATGGCTTGTGTGAGAGAGTTGGAGAGGAGTTGGAGAGCACCTCTCCTCCTCCTTATATAGTGGTGGAAGGGGTGGAGGGGGCTGAAAATTCAGCCCACTAAACATGGGGAAAACATGTTCCCACAAAACAAGGAGAACATGTTCCCACCAAACAAGGGAAAAACATGTTCCCTTGTCCATGGTGCTCCAACATGGGGCCCCACCACCTCCCAACACTTCCCACCAATTGTGGAGGCTGCCCCCCACCATGGGGGGCCCCCCAACATCTTTTGTCCAGCCACAAGGGGCTGCCCCCCCAAGGGGAGGCGCCCCAAAACAGCCCCCACGCTTCGTCGGATCTTGTCCCCTCACGCTGGGACAAGATGTTTTCCGTGACTATTACTTCTGAAAAATTCCGGAAGGTCCCAAAACATTTCCAGCACCCTCTAAAATTATCTGGACGTGCTCCGGAACATTTCCGGTATGGTGGTTTAATTTAAAACCATCTTCGTTTACCCGCTAAACAATTCCGGCAGCTCCGAAAACTTTTTTTCGGTTTTTTCTCCAGAAAAATTCTAGAAATTACCAGACCAATCTGGCAACCTCCAAAACATTCCCGGTGCTTGCCGAAACCTTTTTGGATCAATGGTTTTATCCGAAACAACTTTTCGGTTTTACCGAAACTTTTTCGGTGTTCTCTCCGGAACTTTTCCGTTGTCTCCGAAACTATTCCAGTGACTTTCTCTCGGACTCCTTGTCTAGTATTCAGCAGATAGATGACCCTTAAGCGTGTGACCCTATAGGTTCGGTGAAGTATAGACATGACCGGAACACTTTCCGATCAATGATCAGCATCGGAGCCGTGGACACCCATATTGACCCCTATACCCACACGAATAAATATTCGAGTGAACCTCCAGTTGCCGTGTGCTATTCCTGTTGCTTCGCGATATGTTACAATACCCGAGGTGAGATTTATCGGCATCCCTGTGGATCAACAACCTTGTCCACTATGCCAGTTACCTCGTTACCGGTATTGTTCTCTTTTCTCGTTTCCGTGTTCCGGCATCCCTGTGATCAAATCACAAAGTGTCTGGCCAGACGATGATGGATACCGTAACACCGAGAGGGCCCGAGAATATCTCTCCACCGTCGGAGGAGCAAATCCCAATCTTGAGCTATCAAGTTACTTGACACACTTTTCCATGAACCCGTAAGCCGCCGTAATAGCCACCCATTTACGGATGACGTTTAACAAACCCCAAAGTTCATGAAGCAAGCATGAAGAAACTCGATACTCTCATGGTCTAAGGAATCATGCAAACGTTAACCATCTCTGTGTTATAAACCATTAACTAGTGACGAATGTATCTCATAGCATAACATCAATTCGGGTCGATTCAACACAAAAGTTCTTCCAACATTGTGCCCTCAAAATTGCCGGCATAGCCATGCCCATGATCAGGAAAACAGGATCATCATGCAATACTTGAGCCAGTCTTAGAGGCTTGACTAGGAATATATTTTACCGTTTATTATCCCACACGTGCACATGAGTTTCCCTCCAAGCCTCGTTTTATTTGTAGACTCGAGAATCATTGCAGTTATAGCATGGAACATAAACATAATTATGAACAGGGAGATAATCAATAACATTTATTATTGCCTCTAGGGCATATCTCCTACATCGTGGGGCAGCGTTGGACGCAGGAGTCCACGATGGGCGAGATGACGGACTGGTTGGGCACGAAGCCATTGGCGCCCACGCCATCACGGTCACCGGACCAGTCTCCGCCACACGAAGAGGTGGTACAGGCGCCTCCGGCCATGCAGCCACCACAGCGCCATCGGCCCACCTCTGGCAGCCACCACCGTACATCGACCTCACCATGGACGATGACGAGAAACGGGGGCGCCTGAAGACGACGTCGGCATCCAAGACGACCATAGCGGCGGCTTCTCTTTTTTAGTTCTTTTTTAGTTTTATTATGTTATATTTAAATGTGCGTCCGAGACTTTTTAAAATTTATGTTTAATGTATAATTATGTTTATATGCGTGTTTTTAATCTTCACAGCCAACTTTAAAGTATCTCCAACATGGACAGATTGCGATGCGGCCACGCGTTAGGTACATCGACCGACCGAATGTCAAAACCGGACACGGACATCCGTTTTGCCGCCCCAAACAGATAAAATCCGGATAAAACGGATGTCCGATTGGGTCGTGTGTTGGAATTAGCCTAAGACCAAACCAATTAGAGCAACTCCAACCGGCCAACCCATTTCGTCCACGCGTGTCCGTTTGGGTTGCCACAGACAACAAACTTGGCCCAACGCGGCGACCCAAACGGACGCGCGTCCGTTTTTTGTTAGCCCGCGACCCATTTTAGACTCAAATTCGGGACGTATTTGCATGAAGGACGCGCGCGACGTCCGCCCTGCTCCTCCCCCTAGCCCGCCAGTCGGTGGCACAGCGCCACCATTCTCCCCTACTTTCCCCAAAAACTCCCGCCAACTCGCGTGCGTGCCATGGACGACGACACGCCGACCATAGACGCCGCCGACGTACTCGCCTCCCTCGCCACCGCTGGCCCCGTCGCCACCAAAGGAGGTAAGCCCCACGGCGGCGGCCGCCGCAAAGCGTCGGCGAAACCCAGGATGAAGAAGGTGCTGACGGATGAGGAGCGTGCCATCGAGTCGTCGAGGAGGAAGTGCCGCCAGCGCGGGCAGGAAGCCAGGATCGACACTGCGGCCGCGGTGTAAGAGCCTGGCTTAATAGGAATGATAGACTACTCATATCAACAAGGAATTCCTTCTTTTCCGAGAGCCCACTCGAAAAGAACTCCAAAGTTAAGCATGCTTGGCTTGGAGCAATTCTAGGATGGGTGACCGACCGGGAAGTTGGTCCCGGGTGCGCACGAGTGAGGACAAAGTGCGCAAGAAAGACTAGTGTTGGTCTGTGGGGCCAGTCTAGATCCCGCCAGGCGTAACGGGGTGTTACACGCGGCCACCCTGGTCGCCGCCACAGAGCAAGAGGTCGATGCCGCGAAGACCAACCACCTCGTCCGCGAGGCCACGAGACAGGCCCTGCTGATTCTAGGGTTAAACCCAGGCCAGCACGGGCTCATCGCTGTCGTAGTGGCCGCAGCGAGCACCGGCTCGTCGCCCCTTCGTCCCCGACTTCCGGACTCGCTGCACAATTCAACCACACCGCAGGCACACGACTTCCACCCCACCACCCGCAAGGCTCCCATCTGTCCATCTCTTCGGGCTCTGGTTCACCGGAGGTGAGAGTGGTCGCGCCTCCCACACCAGCGCCCATGACCATCGATCTCAACGTGACCCCTATGGTCGCTGGATCATCCTCGGGGGGGGGGGGGGGGGGGAGCGGAAACGATAGCACGAGCTCCCAGCCGGCGCCATGGAGAATGCCCGCAACCTGTTCGACCCAATGTCGGCTGCGGACGACGAGGCCAACCGCATGTTCATGGAGAGTACCATCTTCGAAGGTGGTGCCGGTGGTGGTGGTGGTGGTGGCATTCCTTTCGATTCCGACAAGACGCAAAGCCAAGATGCCGAGCTCCCTTCATGGCCGGACACTAGGTAATGAGCAACAAGTTCTGTGAAGATAATGTAGGCACACCCGACCCCTTCATGGAGGACCAGGTCGGTGTGGTCAACTCTTTCCTGCTAGAGCACGAGTTCCCCGAAGACTATGGCCTAGACGAAGAGGATGATGAAGTGGACATTGATGGGGAGCCATTGTTTTTCGAAGCCGAGCTCACCACCCAAGCCGATGCAAACAAGAAGCGGAAGAGCAAGTGGACCAAAGCATACACAAGGGATGAGGACAAACTCTTTTGTGAATGTTGGCGAGACGTTGGACAAGACCCCAAGATAGGCGTCGAGCAAAAGCATTCGGCATTTTGGCTAAGAGTGCATCGCGAGTTCCACCACCGGCATCGCGAGTTACACGGGCTCATCGCTGTCGTAGTGGCCGCAGCGAGCACCGGCTCGTCGCCCCTTCGTCCCCGACTTCCGGACTCGCTGCACAATTCAACCACACCGCAGGCACACGACTTCCACCCCCACCACCCGGAAGGCTCCCATCTGTCCATCTCTTCGGGCTCTGGTTCACCGGAGGTGAGAGTGGTCGCGCCTCCCACGCCAGCGCCCATGACCATCGATCTCAACGTGACCCCTATGGACGCTGGATCATCCTCGGGGGGGGGGGGGGGGGGAGCGGAAACGACAACACGAGCTCCCAGCCGGCGCCATGGAGAATGCCCGCAACCTGTTCGACCCAATGTCGGCTGCGGACGACGAGGCCAACCGCATGTTCATGGAGAGTACCATCTTCGAAGGTGGTGCCGGTGGTGGTGGTGGTGGTGGCATTCCTTTCGATCCCGACAAGACGCAAAACCAAGATGCCGAGCTCCCTTCATGGCCGGACACTAGGTAATGAGCAACAAGTTCTGTGAAGATAATGTAGGCACACCTGACCCCTTCATGGAGGACCAGGTCGGTGTGGTCAACTCTTTCCTGCTAGAGCACGAGTTCCCCGAAGACTATGGCCTAGATGAAGAGGATGATGAAGTGGACATTGATGGGGAGCCATTGTTTTTCGAGGCCGAGCTCACCACCCAAGCCGATGCAAACAAGAAGCGGAAGAGCAAGTGGACCAAAGCATACACAAGGGATGAGGACAAACTCTTTTGTGAATGTTGGCGAGACGTTGGACAAGACCCCAAGATAGGCGTCGAGCAAAAGCATTCGACATTTTGGCTAAGAGTGCATCGCGAGTTCCACGAACGCCAGAAGTTCAAGCCGTACCAATTTGAGAGCAAGTGTGGGTGGGCTTCGCTCGACAAGCATTGGAGGGTGATACAACAAGAGTGCAACAAATTTTGTGCGACCCTTGAGAGCATCGAGGCCCGTCCCATGAGTGGCCTCGGTATCAAAGACATGGTATGCCAACATCTTTTTGGCACCTAAGCTTGCTAAATGTTTTGCCATTTAGCTTGCTCATTTGATTTTTCATAAGCTAATACGCTCGATCGTATGCTCGTCCGTATGCTTGACGACAAGCTTGCTCATATGCTTGCTTGTCCATGTGGTTGCTTGTCCATTTTGTAGGCCTTTCAAGCTTTGGAAGTATTCAAGGCCCAACATGAGGGCAAGTCCTTCAACCTCACCTATTGTTGGATGGTCATCAACGGGGACAAGAAGTTCATGGTGCATTATGCCGCCATTAGGGCACGTGGAGGGAAGGCAGTCGTTGAAGAGCATGGTGAGAGGGAGAAGTCGCGGCCGCGGGGAAAGACCAACTCCAAGAAAGAGTACAAGCGCGAGGCGGCGTCCCTTGCCTTTCAAGCTACTTTGCAAGGCATGATCACCAACAAAGATTCAAGAAAGGAGAAGCGCCAGCAAGACAAGGACGAGCAAATCAAGGCCTTCATGAAGATCCAAAAGAAGAAGCTCGAGTTGGAGGCAAAGAAACAAGCGAAGATGCTAGAGATCGAGGCCACCAAAGCCACCACTAGAGCAAGAGAAGTCCGGCTCGTTTGCATGACGAAAGTGGTCGAGATCATGAAGCGGTCTTGGTTCGAGAAGATGCATGCCGACATGCTCAACCTCGATGACGAGTGATCCATGGCCGAGAGCATCATATTTTTTGTATGCCCGCAAGTGTGCGGGCATGACCACATCCGAGATGGAGTGGTAGAACTATAGTCTCATTTTATGTGCTGGCATGTCTGTCGGCTGCTGGCAAGTGCGCCCAGCATAAACTGCATACTTTTTTTGGAGGTTGTCATATGTTTACCGGCCGCTGGCAAGTCGCCGGCGTGAACTCTTGACTGGCATGTCCGCTGGCATCATCTGTGACGGTGGGCCTTTTCTTTATGAAAAAACTATTTTGGACGGACGATAAATGGATCGCCCGCATGGTCGATCCATTCGCAAAAAGGGGCGGACGAGCCGACCCAAACGGATAAAAAACGGACAAATCATGCGTTCCGGCCGGTCGGTTGGAGTTGCTCTTACTGATCAACTGAAGATGGGGTCTTTGGTCAGTTTCAGATAAAAATTGCAGCACACATCGTTCATCTCTACTATTAAAGGGGATCGGACGTCGTCGTGATGGTTCGACCTCCCCCTCCAATCCCTATCGATACGACCTCCCACCCTTACGTGCATCCCACCGATTTTTTTGACACCGCAAGTTCCACGCACCCTCGTACGACTCCCGCACACAAAAATCGCACGAAAAAAACCGGTGTCCAAACCAGAAAAACCCGGAAAATAATCCCACGTCCACCACGCCCCCCACCTTCTTCCCTTGACCTGCATATCCGTCGCCTGACCCTCTCTCCCGAACCCAAACCACCCCGGCGTCCTCCTCCCCCTGGAGATCCGCCGCTAGGGTTTTGCACCGAGGAGAGGGGGGAGATGGACGTGGTGAACGTGGCGCCTCTCGGGGCGGACGCTGGACAAGGTGGTGGTGCACCCGCTGGTGTTGCTCATCATCGAAAATCACTACAACCGCGTCGCCCGCGACACATAGCGCGTCGTCGGCGTGCTCCTCGGCACCTCCGGTAGCGGCGTCGTCGACGTCACCAACTCCTACGCCGGTAAGCGAGCGAACCCCCCGTCTCTGGTCTGCTAGCGTTTGCACCGTCCGGGTCCGTCCCACCTGTTTCCGATGGAACCCGCGCGTGTGGCTGAGCCTAGGGTTCGCGGAACCCGCCCTGGCCGTAGCTGCAGTTATATCTGTTGGACGAAACCCTTGGGTGATTAGATCCGTACTGCTGTTTACGGTGGAGTTTTGCTGAATTTGTGACTTGTGGTGGCGTTTGATCTTGCAGTGCCATTTGACGAGGATGAAAAGGACCCGAGGATCTGGTTCCTCGACAATAATTACCATTAGTCTATGTTCTCCATGTTCAAGAGAATCAACGGTATGCTATTTTAGAATTCTCATCAGGTATGCTGGATTTGCCGTGTGCGATTTATTTCTGTTGTGTACTGATGAGCTGTTTCGGATGCAGCCAAGGAGCATGTTGTTGGCTGGTACAGTACTGGTCCAAAACTAAAGAAGAAGCACTTGGATGTTCATGCATTGTTTACCACGTATGATTCTGCGTTGCAATGTTTGTCCTGCAGTAATCTAGAAGCTATTCTCTGTTTATATACAATTATGTGATATGGATACTTAGAACTTATACATATGGACCAATCTTGAAATGCAATTGTGAACTCTTCGACCGTGCGCAGCGGTTCATCCTGCCATCCACCCCGCAAGAGCCGTAGCCCAACAGCACCCCCAGCATCCGCCACAGTGGGGCGTGATCTCACCGCCCATGCCGCCGAACCAGCAAGCGCCACCCCTGCCGCAGATGTTGGGCCAGTTGCAGCCACCACAGTCAACCACGTATGGGCAGGCACGGAGTGATAGCCCCGGCATAGCCGCCCGGCCTCAACATCCCCATTGGCCTTGCCTCCCATCCCCGGTTCCAGGAAGATAGTGGGGGCGACTGGCGACTTGGTGGTGCGGCCGCGAACAATAGTGAGCCAAAATCAGCAGGTTACAAGCATAAGCTAGGGACGCCGGGAAGATGCTACAACAAGTACACCACGTAGTCTCACTCTATTCCTCTCTGGGTTTTGGTCTTTTGGGCTTTCTCTAATAGATGTTGTTGTGGAAGGAAGACGAAACCGAGCAAGAATATGAGGTGGGAAGCGACCTACATGGTGTGCTACTCGTTGCTAACCAGAAGCTCGACAGTGAGGAGCCCTCTTTTATTGTCATGTTTCTTCAGCAGCCTTAAAATAACAAAGGCTGGTTAATTATTTTCTTCCATTAAGATACTCTTGAATTTGCTACATTCTGCAGGAGCAATCCAAGAGCTGTAGAACCATAATGATTTTGCTATCCACCAAGTATTGCTTTTTTTCTCTACCTGAAGTCCTAATCAGTTGCGCGGCAACTACTGACTTTGCTTACTGAATCATAATAAGCCTCACATGTTGTTGTCCTTTTTTTCTTTATCTTGCTTGTCTGCTTCTCATGCCATTCTGCATGCTAAATAATGAGTGCGGCAACAAACTAATAGTATGCATTTGTTTTTTTGTTTTTTTTGAAACGGAGGCACAAGATTTGCCTCATCTATTAAATAAGAAGAGAATAGAGTTTAGAGTTTTACAGTACCCTCCATGGTAATAACATGACAATTACTCGCATAAAATTACAGTCCCAAGTTTTTTTGCGCCGGCAATAACCCATAACTTTGCCTCTTCTAGGATGGAAGTAAGAAGAACAGGCGGGGGTGCAAATTTTTGACGAAACACTCTAGCATTCCGCTCGTTCCAAATGGTCCATGAGATGAGCATAGTGAGGGAGGTCATGGCATGCCAATTTGGGCTTCGGTTATCGGTTCGTTTATCCCACCACTCGTTGACGGATTCATCAAGATGCCACCGGGAGATGTTGACGTGAGGTAGCCCCAGTTTGTCAATGATAGATCTCCAGAGCCTAAGCGTGGTACCGGCACTTGAAGAATAGGTGTGGCCCCATTTCTTGTTCTCTTTTGCATAGTTGACAAAGACCATAGTTTGCCCAACCGCGCTTCTCCAACCGATCGGCCGTCCAAATACGGTCTTGTAAAGCTAGCCAAGAGAAGAATTTAACCTTGGGGGGGGGGGGGGGGGCAGCCTTCCAAACCATGCGGTCCATGAGAGAGAGAGTGTCAAACCAAGGAACTGAGCCTTATATGCGGAGGCAGCCGAGTAGGTCCCATCATTTGCGTGCTTCCAAATGATATCGTCTTCGGCATGCTCATCAAGGTGGAAGTCAGAACAAGCATCCAAAGAGTGAAGAATTCACGAATGTGGCTAACGGTGAAAGCGGTGTTGGGTTTATTTTGAGAATCCAAGCATTTCCTTTGAGTGCGTCCCGCACCTTCCAATGTTTCCTCCTTGAGGCCTCGAAGATTAACGGTGCAATATCCTTGGGCTTCCACCCAAGCAACCAAGGAGAGTGCCAGAACGGTGTCCTTGCACCGTCACCAACGGTGATAGTTGTAGAGGCATAAAAAAACTCGAGGTCGTCGTTAGTGCAAGGGTTACCAAAGCCCACACTAGTAGAAAACAGACCTTTTGTGCCGGTTCGTAAGGGCCTTTAGTGCCGGTTCTCCAACCGGCACTAAAGGGTGGGGACTAAAGCCCCCCCCCCCCTTTAGTCCCGGTTCAACACGGCCCGGCACTAAAGGCCCACCACGTGGCACCTGCCGGCGCCGTGGGCTGGGGGACCTTTAGTCCCGGTTGGTAACACCAACCGGGACTAAAAGTATTTAATTCTTTTAATTTTGGTTTATTTTTCCTTTTAATCCTTTAGGGGTTTATGAATTAATTATGGTTTATTTTTCCTTTTAAATTTGTGTTTTCCATTTAATTATTTTTCATTTCAAACATATATTACGCTACTACATACTGTACACGTTGTGCATATATATATAAATAGAATTTCTCGTAGAACCGATCATATATATATATCATCGAATTTCTCGTACGACGACCATTCACATACATATATATATATATATATATATACAATTTGGTATATACAATTTCTCCTACAATTTGCGGATCATTACATATGCAGACATTACTTCTTGATCTTGTAATGGTATTCTCCTTTGGGATCTATGACTTGGTCGACCAGAAATCCAGCTATTTCCTCTTGAATTTCTCATACGCGAGCCGTTGGTAGGAGCTGGCCCCGCATCTCCGTCAGCTATAATCAGGAGATCAAGATGAATATATTAGTTGTGTGTATATATATTAGCTAGATCATGATAAAAAAATTGTGGATAGTGTTCTGGCAAACGTACCCAAAGATTTCTTTCGTTTCTGGTCCTTTCAGACGTGATCATGCGAATGTTCTCGCAAACGTAGTATGCGCATAAACTATTCCCCTGCTCCTGCCTCATGCACTTTACGAGAATAAAATTCAATCAGGTAATAATTAATCAAGCATGATAATGGTATTGAAACTAGAATTAAAGAGATGCACGGACGTAGCTAGCTAGTACTACTTAATTACCTTTGGTCGCACCCATTTCAGCTTTTGTGCGAAGTCGCCTGGGACCAGTTTGATGAACTTGGCCCAAGCCCTGCCCGCCGGCAAAGAAAATGAATAAAGGAGTTATTAACTAGTTGATATCAGGAAATGAAGTAAAGAGGCCGACATAGTGCGATAATGATTGAAATTACCTGTCGACCATCCCCCTCACGGTTGCGTATTCGGATGGATTCTTATATAGTGAGTCCAGTACTTCAAATTTTCCCTTGTCAACTTCAATGATTAACAAGATCCAGTGGTAACTGCATGCGCACACGTTTTGTATAATTAAGCGGGCATGTGCATAACTCATCAACTACACTTATTAACATCTAGTAAGCAAAAAATAGAATTTGTAGTACAAGATATAGTAACACTCACCCGAAGTTGTAAGGAAGTAGTATTTCTGGTTGGGTGTTTAGTTGCTTCAAAAACTCTAGCAGGAATCTCTCTGTGTCTTTTCTCGAATATTCATCTTCCCATATCGCTTGATTAACCGTATTTGGGTCAATGAACCCAATGCCATAGCGTCCAGCTTTTTTCATTTCATACATCTTTATTCTGCATAATACCACAAAAAAGAATATAGTGAGGATAATTATAGGTAATGAACGAGAGCACAGCTAGCTAGCTAGAGACTTAAATTACAGAAAGAAATCACTTACAGACAATAGCAACTGACGATAGATTTGTCGAGTGCGTCTTGATTGAATAACTGAAACAACTCTGAATAATGAATCCACAAATCTTTTTTATGGAAGTAATGCTTTCTCTTGACTTTCACCATGAGGGACTCTTGATTGGTATTTGCTATTTCTTGCATGTACCACGTATGCAAATTGTACAATCTCGTTGGTAGAAGCTTGACATCGTCAGGCTTGACCAGAGGTTTGCCGCGGACATATTGGTATTTTACTTCCTCCTCTGTAATCCCGGGGATTTCCTCAAGGCCTAGGAGTTGTTCAACAGTGACACCGGCCTCTTTAGCCTGCCTTTTATGATCGTCGGTTATTACCATCCGATCGGCGGTACTCATAGGTGTTTGTACAATGAGCGGGGGGATCGATTGCACTGCCTGTTCTCCCAGCTGGGGAACAGTTTTCCCGCTTTTTTTGCCAACTGCTTTGCTCGAGCTCGAGCTCGACTCCTTTTGTCCTGCTAAATATGACTTCTTGATAGACCGCACATAGTCGGAGTCCTTCTGATTGTCAGCCGGTCGAGCCATATCAATAAAGTGTTGTGAGACATGCTCAGGTACTTTCTCCTTTGGCGGCGGGGGCTGTTTCGGTCCAAAATGGGCCTTCAATTGGGCATCCACTACGGTGTTGAGTTCCTCCTCAGTCAGGTGGTAAGACAACTTCGGAAGAGGCTCGAGGCTTGGACCATATTTGAAATTCTTGCCTGTTGTACCGCTAGCCGTCGTAGCTGCGGCCTTTCTCTTCCGCTGTTGCTTAGGCGACGGAGCACGCTGAGTCGGCGGAGACGGCAGACGCGGTGCCGGACTTGGAGGAGGAGTCGGCTGACGCGGTGTCGGCATACTTGGAGGAGGAGAAGTTGGTTGACGCCGTGCCGAACTTGGAGGAGGAGTCGGCTGACGCGGTGCCGGACTTGGAGGAGGAGCAGTCGACTGACGCGGCAGCGGACTTGGAGGAGGAGGAGTCGGTGGCCTTGGAAAGACGATGCAATCCTTTTTCCATAGAATGATACGATGTATGGCCTCTCCTAGTGTTCTCTCCTCGTCATCTCCAAGAATGTCAAGTTGTAGCTCGTGATATCCTGACATCACTTCATCAATCCCAACACGAGCATAGCCAGCTGGAATGGGATTGCAATGGAAGGTTGCTTCAGGGGGGTTTGCTAAAGCATAGCCGTCTGCCACCTTCATGGATAAGTTCTTCACTTTCATGTGTAGCTCACAGTTAGTCCTGTCTTTGATATCATCCACAGGGTAGCTAGCTAGCAGTGCATTATCGATATCGGCCGGGGCGGAACCCACGCTGCTTCTCGGCATAGATGGGACGGTGCTACCCAATGCTGGATCGATCTGCTCATGCTGCCGCTGAGACGCCCTTTCCTGGCTGAGTGAGTCGATCTGCTCCTACTGCCGCCTGACAAATCGTTCCAACTCCAGGTGCTTTGATTCTAGGCCTTCAAGGCGGAGTGCTTCCTCCTTCTTCTTCTGCTCCTCCTGCATCTTCTTTCTCGCACGGCTTCTATAGTCGTCGTTCCAATCCGCAAACCCCTCAAACCACGGAACAACTCCTTTGCCTCGTGTTCTTCCCGGGTGTTCAGGATTCTTTAGGGCGCGCGTAAGCTCATTGTTCTATCTGTTGGGCGTGAACACCCCCGTTCGAGCTTCTTCTATTGCAATAAGTATTTCGTCTGTCGCTTCTTTAAGACTTGCCTTCACCATAACCAGCCCTGTCTCTGGGTCCAACTTCCCCCCATGCGCATAAAACCATGTCCTGCACCTGGGGGGCCATGTCAATGTAACTGGAGTGACCCCTGCACTAATCATCTTTTGCTCAGATTGATCCCACTTAGGCAGGGCCACCTGGTAGCCACCTGGCCCCAGAGTATGGTGCCACTTCTTTTTCGCAGCATTAATCTTGTTTTTTCTCGACCGTTCCTTAGCTTCTTCCGATTCCTTGAACTTCACGAAAGCGTCCCAGTGATCTTTTGCCTTCACCAGTGCTCCCGTGAATTCTGGAGTCTTCTTTTTTGATTTGACGTACTTAGTCCATGCATTTTTCTTGAAGGTGTTGAATGCGATCGCCATCTTTTTAAGAGCATAGTTTCTGACTTTCTTCAGATCTGCATCTGTCAAATTATCTGGTAGGGTGAAATGTTCCATGAGCGATGTCCAAAGCACATCTTTTGCTCTTTCGTCGACAAAAGTAACTCCTGCTCGATCTCCCTTTGCTGGCTTTTTCCATTCTTGAACGGAGATCGGGATTTGGTCCCTGACAATAACTCCGCATTGATTCTTGAACTTGCTCGCATTTTTCCTATGTTCAAGCGGTTCGCCAGTTCATGTTTTGATGGAATCGATGTTGAACTTTACGCCAGGATCCAACTTTCTGGCCGGGCCTCGAATTATCCTGTCGCTTGTAGAAGATTTGCTCGATCTGGAGGCCTAAAAGAAGAAATATCGATTCGTTAATACATACAAATCAATTAAGACATGTAATGATCACCGGATGGCTTATATAATAAATATACCTCGCCGGTCTTTGTTATTTGAAGTTTTCTTCGTCAACATCGTTGTCGTCGCCTTCATCTATTCGTTCATCTTCATCAAATATCATACAACCCTCACCGGAATTGTTCAGATATTGTGAGCCGTCATCATCTTCAGGTTCATGCTCTGGGCTCGGGGAGGAGCGTATGATGTCGAACAAAGCCTCTTCTCCTTCTCTGCCGGTATTGTCCATAGCTTTTATTTAACTAATCCAGAAGAAAGATAAAACAATTTAGTATTCAAATTAGAATGCATGCAATCAATAAGGAAAAACTGAATCATAGTACATAATATGCATCTCGAATAATTCATATAATATGCATCATCGAATATAATCTCGAATAAATCGTCTTGAATATTATCGAATATAATCTCGAATACATCTCGAGTATTATCACTAGCTAATACATATCGAATATTATCGAAGAATCTAGTTCACTCGCGGTTCCTGAGGCGCGGGCGGTGGACACCCAAAGAGAAGGAACCATCACAGGATCATAGCTCGGGTGAGATCCCTGAAGAACCTGCCAGGTATTGGAGAACCTGACGTCCAACGCATCCATGTAGCGACGAACGTACTCGTCCTCCTCCCTGACACGGCGACGCACCACCTCCGGCGGGGCCGGCTGCCTCCGCACCGAAAGTGGCCCACGCGAACGCCACCAAAGAAGCTCCGGGTCGACGACGGGACCCGGGGCCGGGTTCCTCACCAAGCTGCGCATCCCTAAAGGTAGCACCTCCCAGTGCCAGCCCGGCGGAGCCCAGTCCCGAACGTTGCCCCTCTGAAGCAGGACGTCGTCGCGAACGAGTCGACGATGAGGATGCTGGCTGGGCATCGTTGACTCCGAGAAGAAATTCTATGCAAATTTAACATTTTTTAAATGCTTGATTGTGATTTCTTATATACGAGGAACCTTGAGAATCCTAACGGATTCTCTTAACCTTTAAGGGATTTAACAAAATGGCGCCATTGTGGATGTACAGAAAATGGTCCATATTTTTCCTGATCTCATCTACCCTTCTATATGTCACGTTGTCTAGCTAGTGTCAAAGGAAGAAAACCATGGCTTCATCATTAGCCGGAAGTAACAGGCGCATGATGGTACGAAGCTGTCCAAAGTTGTTTTGGAACGGAGTCCCGGATAGGATAATTAGCTTTTTGGTACGAAGTTTAGCAAGAGCCTTCCGAATATCGCTATTTGGAAGGCCTTTGCTGAACTTCGTACCAAAAAAACTAATTATTCTATCAAGAACTCCGTTCCAAAACAACTTTGAAAAGCTTCGTACCATCATGCGCCTGTTACTTCCGGCTAATGATGAAGCCATGGTTTTCTTGAATCCTTTGACACTAGCTAGACAAAACGTGACATATAGAAGGGTAGATGCATGCATGAGATCAGAAAAAAAATTGGATCAACTTTTGCACATCCATAATGGGGGCATTCTTGATAAATCCCTTAAAGGACTAAGAGAATCTATTGTATACATACATATACTAATTGCAAATACATAACAAACTTTTGCAAATACAACATTAAAATATGCAACTTTTGCAAATACTAATTGCTATACATTGGATCAAATGTCAAAATTCATCAACTTTTTTCTATACATTGTATTCATACATATATATACTAATTTCTATACATATTGAATCAAAATGTAAAAATTCCTCAAATGTCAAAATTCCTTCACTTTTTTCTATACATCTAATTAATCATCTAGTGAAAAAAAATGTCAAAATTCTTGCATCTATGTCAAAATTCCTCAAATGTCAAAATTCCTTAACTTTTTTCTATACATCAGAATTCTTGCATCTAATCATCTAATCATCTATACATCTAATCATCTAATCATCTAGTGTGCGTGTGTGTGTGTGTGTTCATGCATATACGTGTGTGGGGGGGGGGGGGCTCGGGGAGGGGCCGGCGGCCGCCATGGCAGCACAGGGGGCGAGGGAGAGGGCGGACAGGGGGGGAGCTCACAGCGGGGCGACGGCGAGGCGAGGCGAGTCGGGGGCGGCGACGGCGAGGAGCTCGGGGCCGGAGGAGCGGCGCGGGCGGCGTCAGGCCGGGCTCGGGGAGGAGTGGGCGCGGGCGGCGTCGGGGATCGGCGCGAGGAGGCGCGGGCGGCGGGCGTCGGGGGCGGCGACGAGCTCCGGCGTCGGGGAGGCGAGACGGCGACGGCGCGGCGATGTCGAAGAGGTCGAAGAAAGCAGAGGAACTGAATTTTTTTGAAGTGTTGTATATATGTAAGGAGGCCTTTAGTCCCGGTTGGAGCCACCAACCGGGACTAAAGGTGAATTTCACCAGCCGAAGCGGCGGGAAGCGATCCCCGTTAGTCGCGGTTGGTGGCTCGAACCGGGACTAAAGGGGGGACTTTAGTCGCGGTTGGTGGCACCAACCGCGACTAAAGGCCTGGCTTCCCGTATTGAAATGTTTAGTCCCACCTCGCTAGTTGAGAGGAGCTCGCACCGGTTTATAAGCCCCGCAGCGGCTACCATGTCGAGCTCCTCTCTAAAGCAGGCCTACTGGCCTACCACACCTCTGCCGCCCAGTGGGGCCTACTGGGCCGTACGGGCCTGCATCCTGTCCCAACTAGAGGTTGGGTTTCTAGTCGTATGCAGGTCGTGGCGGCCCAATAGGCGGGCTTTTTTTTTAATTTATTTATTTTTCTATTTTTTTTCTGCTTTATTTATTTTCTTTTGTTTCTGAGTTCTTTTTAGCTTTATTTAGAGTTTCTTTGTGAATCTTTTTGCTTTAGGTAAAAAAATTATAAACTTTCTGTTAGTGCCAGTAATTTTCAAATTTGAATTATTTGAAATTTGTGTGAATCACTAGTTTGTGAATAACTTTATTTTAAAAGTAGATTTTCAGTGATTCTTTTTTCTGCTGTTTAATATTAGCGTGTTTTATCATTATATTCAATTTGGTAATTCTTAGGTTATTTAAAAAATGAAATGCCTTAGTAACAGACGAGTTTTCGTCTGAAACCCTGATACTTCGAAAGAGATTGTCCATTTTGTACACGAAGTGCATCCAGTTTTTGCCGTAACCCTCTCAACTTTTTAGCACATGCTATGTGGGTGAAATGATGATACCATGCGAACTTTCAACCTTTTCAGAGTTCATTTGTAGTGCTTTTCAATTTCAGGGTCATTTAGCTCAAAAAAATCAGTAAATGCAAGAAAAATAGCAAATGAAGTCAGAAAGGGTTGAAAATTGATGGTGTGGCTTCGAATGGTGCATACTGAACACACAAAAAGTCTGGAGCTGAAATAAGTTTAAAAAAATGAAATGCCTTAGTAACAGACGAGTTTTCGTCTGAAACCCTGATACTTCGAAAGAGATTGTCCATTTTGTATACGAAGTGCATCCAGTTTTTGCCGTAACCCTCTCAACTTTTTAGCACATGCTATGTGGGTGAAATGATGATACCATGCCAACTTTCAACCTTTTCAGAGTTCATTTGTAGTGCTTTTCAATTTCAGGGTCATTTAGCTCAAAAAAATCAGTAAATGCATGAAAAATAGCAAATGAAGTCAGAAATGGTTGAAAATTGATGGCGTGGCTTCGAATGGTGCATACTGAACACACAAAAAGTCTGGAGTTGAAATAAGTTTAAAAAAATGATATGCCTTAGTAACAGACGAGTTTTCGTCTGAAACCCTGATACTTCGAAAGAGATTGTCCATTTTGTACACGAAGTGCATCCAGTTTTTGCCGTAACCCTCTCAACTTTTTAGCACATGCTATGTGGGTGAAATGATGATACCATGCCAACTTTCAACCTTTTCAGAGTTCATTTGTAGTGTTTTTCAATTTCAGGGTCATTTAGCTCAAAAAATCTGTAAATGCATGAAAAATAGCAAATGAAGTCAGAAAGGGTTGAAAATTGATGACGTGGCTTTGGACATAATATTTCGACGCGTTTCAAATGCCAAAACACATAAGTACACTACTATTACAAAGATTCCCTCCGGTTTGTCCGAAGTGGGACTTTCCAGATATATAAGTCCGGAAACTAACTTGAGAAGCCGGTCACATCCCAGAGTGGGATCTTTGGGTATAAAACTTTTTCTTCACCTGTGTCCCTTTGCGTCGTAACCATGGACAATCTTTATCGTTTAACTTGATGCTTGGGTCAACATTCACTCTGAAGGGAGCAATTTCATGAAACTTTTCATAATCTTCTGACATGTCTGTCTTGTCCTCCACTCCCACGATGTTTCTTTTCCCTAAAAGAACTATGTGGCGCTTTGGCTCATCGTATGATGTATTCGCTTCCTTATATTTTCTTTTTCTCGGCTTGGTAGACATGTCCTTCACATAGAAAACCTGCGCCACATCATTGGCTAGGACGAATGGTTCGTCTGCGTACCCAAGATTGTTGAGATCCACTGTTGTCATTCCGTACTACGGGTCTTCCTTTACCCCGCCTCCTGTCAGATTGACCCATTTGCACCAAAACAAAGGGACCTTCAAACCAAGTCCATAGTCAAGTTCCCATATCTCCTCTATGTAACCATAATATGTGTCCTTTGGCCTATTGGTGTTTGCTGCATCAAAGCGGACACCACTGTTTTGGTTGGCGCTCTTCTTATCTTGGGCGATCGTGTAAAATGTATTCCCATTTATCTCGTACCCTTTGAAAGTCAATATAGTCGAAGATGGTAACTTGGACAGCAAGTACAGGTCATCTGCAACAGTGTCGTCATGCATGAGACGTGTCTGCAACCAACCGGCGAAAGTCACCGTTTGTTCATGTGTAATCCAGTCGTCAGACTGCTCCGGGTGTTTGGAGCATAGAATATTCTTGTGTTGCTCGATATACGGAGCCACCAAGGCGGAACTTTGTAGAACTGTGTAGTGTGCTTGCGCCAAAGAATGCCCGTCCCGGCATATTACTGAATTCTTTCCTAGCGTGCCTTTTCCACCCAGTCTGCCCTCATGCCGCGATTCAGGAACACCAATCGGCTTAATGTCAGGAATAAAGTCAACACAAAACTCAATGACCTCCTCTGTTTCATGGCCCTTGGAGATGCTTCCTTCTGGCCTAGCACGATTATGAACGTATTTCTTTAAGACTCCCATGAACCTCTCAAAGGGGAACATATTGTGTAGAAATACAGGACCCAGAATGGCAATCTCCTCGACTAGGTGAACTAGGACGTGCGTCATGATATTGAAGAAGGATGGTGGGAACACCAACTCGAAACTGACAAGACATTGCACCAAATCATTCTCTAACCTTGGTAGGATTTCTGGATCGATTACCTTCTGAGAGATTGCATTGAGGAATGCACATAGCTTCACAATGGCTAATCGAACGTTTTCCGGTAGAAGCCCCCTCAATGCAACTGGAAGCAGTTGCGTCATAATCACGTGGCAGTCATGAGACTTTAGGTTCTGGAACTTTTTCTCTGCCATATTTATTATTCCCTTTATATTCGACGAGAAGCCAGACGGGACCTTCATACTGAGCAGGCATTCGAAGAAGATTTCCTTCTCTTCTTTGGTAAGAGCGTAGCTGGCATGACCCTGAAACTGCTTTGGATCCATGCCGTCTTCTCCGTGCATACGTTGCTGGTCCTCCCGTGCCTTCGGTGTATCTTTTGTCTTCCCATACACGCCCAAGAAGCCTAGCAGGTTCACGCAAAGATTCTTCGTCACGTGCATCACGTCGATTGCAGAGCGGACCTCTAGGTCTTTCCAATAGGGTAGGTCCCAAAATATAGATTTCTTCTTCCACATGGGTGCGCGTCCGTCAGCGTCATTCGGAACAGATTGTCCGCCAGGACCCTTTCCAAAGATTACTTTTAAATCCTTGACCATATCAAGTATATCATCACCAGTACGGTGGCGAGGCTTCTTCTGGTGATCTGCCTCACCTTTGAAATGCTTGCCTCTCTTTCTTACGGGATGCCTGCTCTGAAGAAATCGACGATGCCCCAGGTACACATTCTTCTTACATTTATCCAAATATATACTGTCTGTATCATCTAAACAGTGCGTGCATGCGTGGTATCCCTTGTTTGTCTGTCCTGAAAGGTTACTGAGAGCAGGCCAATCATTGATGGTTACAAACAGCAACGCATGTAGGTCAAATTCCTCCTGTTCTTTCTCATCCCACGCACGTACACCTTTTCCATTCCACAGCTGTAAAAGTTCTTCAACTAATGGCCTTAGGTACACATCAATGTCGTTGCCGGGTTGCTTGGGGCCTTGGATGAGCACTGGCATCATAATGAACTTCCGCTTCATGCACAACCAAGGAGGAAGGTTATAGATACATAGAGTCACATGCCATGTGCTATGATTACTGTTCTGCTCCCCAAAAGGATTAATGCCATCTGCACTTAAACCAAACCATACATTCCTTGCGTCCTTTGCAAAGTCCTTCCACTTTCTCTCGATTTTTCTCCACTGCGATCCGTCAGCGGGTACTCTCAACTTCCCGTCTTTCTTACGGTCTTCGTTGTGCCATCGCATCAACTTGGCATGCTCTTTGTTTTGGAACAAACGTTTCAACCGTGGTATTATAGGAGCATACCACATCACCTTGGCAGGAATCTTCTTCCTGGGCGCTCGCCCTCAACATCACCAGGGTCATCGTGGCCGATCTTATAGCACAATGCACATCATACCGGGCATGCATTCAAATCCCCGTACTCACCGCGATAGAGGATGCAGTCATTAGGGCATGCATGTATCTTCTGCACCTCTAATCCTAGAGGGCAGACAACCTTCTTTGCTTCGTACGTACTGTCGGGCAATTCGTTGTCCTTTGGTAGCTTCTTCTTTAACATTATCAGCAATTTTTCAAATGCCTTGCCAGATACACCATTCTCTGCCTTCCATTGCAGCAATTCCAGTGTGGTACCCAGCTTTTTCTTGTCATCTTCGCAATTTGGGTACAACAATTTCTTGTGATCCTCTAACATGCGCTGCAACTTCAGCTTCTCCTTTTCACTTGCGCAGTTTCTCTTTGCATCGGCAATGGCCCGACCAAGATCATCAGCGGGCTCATCTGATGCCTCTTCTTCAGCTCCTTCCCGCATTGCCGGCTCAGCTTCTTCCCCCATTGTTGTACCATCGTATTCATGGAACCCATGGCTAGGATAGCTGTCGTCATCCTCTTCTTCTTCATTCTCTTCCATTAGGACCCCTCTTTCTCCGTGCTTGGTCCAACTGTTATATCCGGACATGAAACCGGACTCAAACAGGTGGACGTGAATGGTTCTTGAGTTAGAGTAATTTCGATCATTCTTACAGCCAGCACATGGACAATACATAAAACCATCCGCCCGCTTGTTTGCCTCAGCCGCAACCAGAAAAGTATGCACGCCATTAATGAACTGGGGAGAGCACCGGTCATCGTACATCCATTGCCGGCTCATCTTCATTACACAACACCGAAAAGACCAAATTAATACAAGTTCATACATAAAGTTCATACACACTTGTTCTCATAAAACAACATACAAACTCTCTAGCTAAAGCATTTAAATGCGACAACAAATGCGATCAAGATCGCAACTAAGGTAACAATTGATCCAACAACATAGTGATACCAAGCCTCACTATCAATGGCATATTTTTTAAATTTTCTAATCTTCAAGCGCATTGCATCCATCTCGATCTTGTGATCATCGACGACATCGGCAACATACAACTCCAGTTTCATCTTCTCTTCTTCAACTCTTTTCAATTTTTCTTTCAAATACTCGTTTTCTTTTTCAACTAAATTTAACTTCTTGACAAGAATATCTATGTCGGTTGCAATTTCCGGTTCACATACCTCCTAGATAAAAATATCTATGTCAACTTGATGGGCATAATTGTCATAAACACGAAATGCAACAAATAGTTATAAAAGAGAGTATATACCACATCCGAATCATAAACCGGACGAGGGCCGACGGGGACGGATATCAAAACCATGCCACTATGTATAACAAACAACCATATAGGTAAGAAAACTATACAAGTAACTATCTAAATCTTACAAACATGATATTTTTTATATAAAAAGGATAAGAACAAGAGGCTCACCAAGGTGGTGCCGGCGACGGGACGGTGCGGGCGATCGACGGTGGTTAGGACGGGGACGGGAAGGCACTAAGTAAACCACACCTACACATGCAAAGTAAGAAGTTAATTTGAGCTCAAATTGCATATAAATCAAATAAACTACCACATATAAATACTCCCAAACTAAAACCCACAAATCACTATACTTATATAGCATTGCAAGAGCTAATCTAGCAATGAGAGATGAAAGGACAAAGTTGCTAACCTTTGTGAACACTTGGATGGATAGGGTGTCTCCAAATCTTGACAAATTTTGGCAAAAATGGAGGTGAGCTCGAGCAAGGGGAAGAACAAAGGAGAGGAAGAAGGGGAAAAACAGGGAGGAGTGTGCTTGGGCTGGCCGGAGGGTTCAAATAGGGGATCTTTAGTCCCGGTTCGTGACACAAACCGGGACTAAAGGTGAGCCTATAGTCCCGGTTCGTGGCACGAACCGGGACTAAAGGTGATCGTGGGGCCCCAGGCTGACACCAGCCTGCCACCACCCCTTTAGTCCCGGTTCGTGTTACGAACCGGGACTATAGGTCCGGAACGAACCGACACTAATGATGCCCGTCCCGAACCGGGACTAATGGTCACATTAGTGCCGGTTCAAAACCAGACCGGGACTAATGCTTTGGACAAAAGGTTTGTTTTCTACTAGTGCCACCCAAAGCTTGTGGGGCACCTTCCACTCGTACCACAGCCACCGAAGACGCAAGGCACGTGCAAACTTGTCAGTGTTGAGAACCCCTAGACCCCCATACTCCTTTGGTCGGCAAACCATTTGCCAATTCACTTTGCACTTGGCTCCCGTTGTCTTGTCCGTGCCGGACCATAAGAACGCCCTCTCGAGTTTATCAAGGTTGTTGAGCGTGCTTGACGGCACGATGAGAGGCGTGATTGAGTAAATTGCTTGGGAGGAGATGACCGACTTGACCAGTGTCGTGCGACCAATAGTAGTGATATTTTGGCCGTCCCATGTGCCCAATTTTCCAGCTGCCTTGTCCTCAAGGTATTGGAAATCCACCTTCCTAAGTTGCCAAACGGAGAGTGGCAAACCAAGATACTTCACCGAGAAGGTAGCACGAGTTGCCGGCATGCTCTGTAGTATGTACCCAAGGTTAAGTTGATTGCATCGAATTGGCACGACGGAGCTTTTCTGAAAGTTGGTACATAGGCCAGTCACGTCCCCAAAGCCTCTCAATATGGACGCAAGGTTGTCGATGTCCGTCTTGATAGGAGCCACAAAAACGACAGCGTCATCCGCATAGTATGCATTTGTTAAATGTAAGCATTCCGTTTCCAGTTATATGACTGACTTCACACCAGGATTGGATTCCTGACTACAAATCTTGACCTCTGTTGTGTTGTAGTAATTTGTGTTGCAGTAATTTCCTTGATATTATCTTATTAGCATGCTATCGATTTTACAACCTACCAAAAATAGGTGAATTGTTGAACTTCATACTCCAATGGAGGTGCACCGGATGAACTGGAGGTGATCATTTTGGACCGTGTTAGGTCTAATGGGGTCTGCTTATAATCAAGGTTGGAAAAAGCGGTAGGCGTAAGCGAGGTGGTTGATCGTCACCGAGCGCCTTTGTGGTGCACCCTAAGCGGATATACAATTTTGATAATCAGGTTGTATTTGGGAAGTTATATGTGTATCAACATCGATTTAGAGAACATAAGTGAGTAAACAACCAGCTATTGCAATTGGAAATGACCAATTTGTTCGGTCTATGGCGATATTGCATCATTTCTCACTTGAGTGGAAAATTTCTTGTTTGCCACGCCGAGAGTTCCGTTTACGCCCTAGGCAAGGCTTTGGTCATTGCCTAGAGCCTAAGCGTGCCTAAGCGCCTCCTAGGCATTGCCTTTTCCAACAGAGCTTATAATACATCAAACAACCACATGTTTTTCATGCTTTTATGATGACCGATCCTTCTAAACAGTATTACATATAATATTTTATAAATCTTTCTCCTTGTAACCATTTTATATGCATAATCAAAAACCAATCCTTAATAGCGTGGAACAAACACATTGACATCCAAAGAATGGATTAAGTGCTAGGGAGATTGTAGGGCCAAAATGAAGGCTTTAGAGACTTAGTGACAGAGCAATAAATTATTTTGTTAGGATAATAAATTGTTTGTTAGGTTGTTCTTTTATACGGGTGATTTTAATCCCGAGGTAGGAGTGTTCGTACAAGCGGAACTATGAGCACTCATGCAATGTTAAGGAAAAAAAAATAGGCCCCTTTCGAAATTCTGATGTATAATATTGCGAAAAACATAAACTGGGTATTAGTTGAAATACTGAAATGTTGTGGTGGGAGGTTACAGGCCATCTAAAGTTAGTGACATTGGGAATGACTTTGGCAATTTGGCGTACTTGAAGAAAACTCATTCAAATTTGGAGCGGGGCTGGGAATATCAATGGTAGTTTGATGGACCTGGAGAAAACATGACAGATTCGGAGCAGGGGTGACAACATATCAAAGCGACAATACGATCGCCATAGATTCTTGTTGACCCTGTGGCAACGCACCGGCATTCAACTAGTGTTCTATAAAAGAGACACGGTGGCATCGGTGGTCAAAAGTAAACTGCCTCGGTCAACTTCTTCATGCCCCATCGCCCCATGGCGTCCTTCTCGCTGCCGCACGTTGTGGAGGATATGCGCCCTTTCCTCCAGCTCCTCAGCGACGGCTCGGTGATCCGCTTCCCGGACAACAACCTGCTCCCTGCCCCGTCCCCGCCGCCCGGCCAACCCGTTGTCGAGTGGAAGGACGTCGTGTACGACGCCGGCCACAACCTCAAGCTCCGCGTGTACAAGCCACCGGCGGACTCCTCCGGCGAGAAGCTCCCGGTGCTCGCCTATTTCCACGGCGGAGGGTACTTCATGGGCAGCTTCGAGATGCCCAACTTCCACGCCTGCTGCCTCCGCCTCGCCGGCGAGATCCCGGCCGTGGTGCTGTCCGCGGACTACCGCCTCGCCCCGGAGCATCGCCTCCCAACGGCCCTCGACGACGCGGCGACCTTCCTGTCCTGGGTGCGCGGCCAGGCGGCTGCCGAGAGGGCCGACCCCTGGCTCGCGGAGTCGGCGGATTTGAGCCGGGTGTTCGTTTTCGGCGACTCGGCCGGCGGGAACATCGTTCACCACATGGCCGTCCGTCTCGGGCTGGGCAGCCTCAGCATCGACCCCGCGCGCGTCGCCGGGTGCGTGATACTCTGCCCGCTGTTCGGCGGGGTGCCGGCGTGTGACCAGCTGTGGCGCCTGGCGCTGCCGCCGGGGTCCACGGGGAACCGCGACCACCCGCTGGCCAACCCATTCGCGCCCGGGAGCCCGGCGCTGGACGGCGTTGCGCTCCCGCCGATGCTTGTGGTGGCCGCCGAGCGCGACCAGCTGCGCGGCCCAACCGCGGAATACGTCGCGAGACTGAAGGCGATGGGGAAGCCGGTGGAGCTGGTGGAGTTCGAAGGGCAGGACCACGGGTTCTTCGTCATCGAGCCGTACGCCGACGCCGGAAGCAGCGTGGTCCGGGCCGTCAAGCGATTTGTCTGCGACGACGGCGGGGCCACCGCCGTCTCCAAATGATTTTGGTTTGGAGATCGGCTACACCATGGTCTGGTTTTACAGTTCTCTCCGGGAGTTTGGCGATTCAGTTACGAAGTTCTACTATGCTACTATCACTCACATGGTTGATGGCGTGGGTTGCAGCGCCCGTCCATTTTGATAATACACTTAGACCTTGTGTGATAACAAAGTATTTTTGAAGTATTCCAAGAATACTACTCCCTCCGTTCCGAAATATAGTGCGTCCTCGGTTCCCGCGCTTCAACTTTGACCATAAATTTAACCAACGAGACCGACTGCGGCGGGAGTATTTCAAGAATACTACTCCCTCCGTTTCGAAATATGTGCGTCCTCGGTTCCCGCGCATCGCCACAGTCGGTCTCGTTGGTTAAATTTATGGTCAAAGTTGAAGCGCGGGACTCCCGCCGTAGTCGGTCTCGTTGGTTAAATTTATGATCAAAGTTGAAGCGCGGGAACCGAGGACGCACTATATTTCGAAACGGAGGGAGTACAGTTTATTTAAATACCGTAGTTTTAATTACTATGAGCTGTTTGGCTAAGAGTGAAAACTGTGGTATTAAACTACAGTATTAACAAAACCAAAATATTTTCTCTGTTTTGAAAAAAGAACCCTCGATCTCTTTTTTTTTAAACAGAGCACCTGCCTCTGCGCGGCCGCTTCATTCCTTTCGTGCCAGCTGACAGGAACGAGGCACCCTTGAACTTGGAGAGCGAGTCCACGTTTAGCCGCCGGCAGCTCCGCGTCGTGTTAAACTGCCTTCTTTTCCTGTATGCTAGCTTTGTGCATGGTGTTTCAGTGCATGCGGCTGGTTGTTATGCATGGACGTTCAGTGAAAGTCCGGCTAGCTAGCTAGCAACTGGCACATTGCAACTGCTTCATATGCTAGCTAGCTAATTTACGGTTGCTGCATATAAACAGTTGCCAAACGGGTCACAGTATTATCAATACTTCAAGATACTTTGGTATGTTAAAATTGTGGTATCTTGTACCTACTGACTAAAATACTATGGTTTTCAATACTTCATTTTTTCTAATACTTTACTACCAAACATAGCCTTAGTAACTTTTGTACAAATATGGTGATGATAGGTGCCATTGTGTTCGTTCATTTTTATTTTGAAATAATGTTTACGCTGGGTAGGGCTATATGGTAATATTTATAATAAAATGTGAATAATGCAAGCTAATATATGTAGTGCAGTTTCTCAATTCATACAAGCTTTATAGCAAAACAAAGAGAATTGTATTGTAGATCCCTGAACTTGAGGGATGTAATGTAGGTCTTTGAACTATGAAAATCATCCCCCAGGTCCTCATAGTGCAATATGTGTGTCATTGGGGGGGGGGGGGGGGGTACAAAATCAGTTCCATATGAAAACAGTCTGAGGACCTATATTTTGCCTAGCATGACAAACTTACTCGATGCCAATTTTCATAGTTTCAGGACCTACTTGACATCCTAGAAATTGTTCAAGAACGTATTGTTCTCTTCACAGAAGTCACACATGAAACAAATTGACAACCAATTAGCGTTTACGTTTTGACAGAAGTCACACACTACATGTTCCACCTACTTCTGAGCAGCGTTTTGTCATCCTTCACTCGGTTACACGTGTACCGCCATGGGCATCACTTGATCAGAAACGACTACAATACCTCCATCTAGTGTGTTCCAAGATTGCTCGTGGACAAGTTGATACCTAATTTGTAATTGAAGAGTAGCAAGTCTTGTTTCTTTTGTTACTCATACACATTCTGATTAGATATTAGGTTGGTAAAGTCTTGATTGGAAAAATTATTAACTTATAAATTTGAAGACATCACATAACAAATACATACAGTGAAGTACTAAGGATTGATGATGTGTAAAATAGCTGGAATAACTAAAACAATAGTACAATGACATATTAAACCAAACCATGGTCTTCAGGTAGCTTTTCAATACATGGAAACAACCAAACCATGGTTTTCGGGTAGCTTTTCAATACAGGAAAATAAGATTGTAAGGTGCAGATGGAGTTAATATAAGTGAACTGCAAACTAAGAAGAGGGTGCAAGATTTTCCATGCAATAGTCTCTTAACTAAAAAAAGCAATGGGAAACACACATAAAAACTAACATCGATCTTTAGAATGGGAAAGGAACAAAGGCAAGTGGAAATGCTTTCAAGATATATTATATTATGACATCTATTTTTCTAGTCAAAGTAGGAATTTCCAGGAAATAAGCCAGCTTATACCAATGGCATATATAGGTGAGATACGACATAACTTGTTTGAGTAAGTTGCAGGTGAGAAAAATAGTACTCATGATTAATCGAAGACTAAGCTCAATTCAGGATGCACCTCCTGGCAAGGGCTGAAATGATAGTAGTACCACACAGTACTTGGAATGCTAGAAAGGAATCAAAATAGAGAAGAGATATTGTTGTGTTTCGATCTCATTCATAAGAAGAGAAAATGCAAAAAGTGGACACAACATTTACAACATTCTCTACTCCAGATTATTCGACATGCATGAAACAATTTCAGATTCACCATATTCAATCCAACACAAAGAACTTCAAAGAGTACCCCAAGATTTCTATCGGAGAATGTAGTATGAAAACGTGCAATCAATCCCTATGCATAGATTCCCAAGGTCACCGAAATCCGCAAGTTGATGCCATAACATATATAAAGTGAATCAATATAATACCCCAATGTCACTACGGGTATCCGCATGCAAGACATACATCAAGTGTTCTCAAACACAAAGTAGTCGATTCGACACAACGAGATCTCAAAGGGAAAGATTCAATTCATCTCAACAAGATAGCAAGGGAAGAACACCATATGATCCAACTATATTAACAAAGCCCGTGATACATCAAGATCGTGCCATCTCAAGAACACGAGAGAGAGAGAGAGAGAGAGAGATTAAACACATAGCTACTGGTACATACCCTCAACCCCAAGGGTGAACTACTCCATCCTCGTCATGGCCTCCGCCGGGATGATGAAGATGGCCACCGGTGATGGTTTTCCCCCTTCGGCAAGGTACTGGAAAGGCTCCAGATGGGTTTTTCTTTGATACAGAGAGTTGCGGCGGTGGAGTGGAAGTTCTCTGTTTATTTCTGAGGGTTTCTGTATATATAGGATTTTTTGGCGTTGGAATCACGCTAAACGGAGCCACATGGGCCCCACAAGCCATCAGGGCGTGCCCAGGGGGTGGGCGCGCCCTGTTGGCTTGTGGCCCACAGGTGGCTCCCCTCCAGTGGTTCTTCGCTCCGGTATTTCTTATTTCCTCGAGAAAAAATCATAAAAAAATTCAGGCGATTTCGAGAACTTTTATTTTCTGCACAAAAAACAACACCACGGTAATTCTGCTTAAAACAACGTCAGTCCGGGTTAGTTATAAATAAATCATATAAAGTGCATCAAAACCATATAAAAGTATTATAAACATAGGCAAACATGGCATGGATACTTCATAAATTATCGATACGTTGGAGACGTATCAGCATCCCCAAGCTTAATTCCTACTCGTCCTCGAGTAGGTAAATGATAAAAGAAGTAATTTATGAAGTGTGAATGCTAGCATAGTGAATAGTTTCGATCAATCACTTTTTCTAGCATCATAAACAACAAGTCTTTTTCATAAACTCATCATGATAAAGTACCAGTCAATTCACATGCTATGGGTCAAATAATGCATTCTCTTGAAACTTAACAGCCTATGTTCTTAGTCATCAAACAATTATAGTTATAAAAAGTCTAAGTAAGAGCTCCACATACTCAATTATCATATATTCTTCCATGATTGCTAATACTCAAAGCATATTTTTAGAACAAACAATATCCATCAAACACATAAAAAGATAGGGGCTTAATGTTTCGCCTCCCAACATACTTATCATAAAGATAATTGTCAACAATAATGAATCATTATCAAATATATTTGATAGGATATATGTGTTTGGATCTTTCCCCACGACATGATGCTTTCCTACTAATAGATTGAGGTTGGAATAAGAATTTGACTCAACATAAAACGTAAATAACATGAAAGTAAATAACATAAAAGTAAACAGATCGTCCCTTCATAGAGGGAAGCAGGGATTTGCACAGGTGCCAGAGCTCATTAATTAAAACAAAGATGAATATATTTTGGGTGGTGTGCCTTTCCTGTCAACGTCACGACAAGAGATTTCAATATCTTCCATGCTAATCACATTATTGGCGGTTCCCAAACAGAATTGAAATTTTACTCCCCCTCCACCATTCAAACACATTCCATGGCTGGCCGAATCCACGGTTGCCCTCCAAACAATCAACCTTCTATGGGGAGTTCTTGTTTATTTACTTTTGTATTATGCAAGACTAGGCATCCTTTTTACCAGCCTCTCTCGTGCAATGACAAGTGAATAAACACTTATCTTGAGAATAACTCGCTTAGCATGGAAGATAATGACCGCCCCGTCGCTCCATGAGCGGTACGAGCACACAAAACAGATGTTTATTTGAATGTTTTAGAGGTGGCACGTCCAAAGTTACTCGGAATGGCAGTGAAATACCATATATAGGTAGGTATGGTGGACTCTCATGGAAGAAACTTGGCTCAAGGATTTGGATGTACAAGTAGCATCTCTACTTAGTACGAAGTTTTGGCTAGCAAAAGGTTCTAAACAAGCACCACATGTTGGAGGATCCATAACAATATAACTTCTATGCAAATATACCCAAACATAACCATTACGTTGTCTTCCTTGTCCAACTTCAACTATTTGATCAAGGTTGAAAGTAATTAATGAGTATTCATAATCATAAAAGATGTCCAAGATAATATATTTGTATGTGAAAGTTCTCTTTCTTACACTAATCATTCATGAATTGCTTGTATGACCAATATTGTGATTGTAAAACTTCAATAGATTTTACTTTCTAAACCAAATGTGCTGCTACTAAGAATATAGCACATTGATAATTTCATATTTATGATATTTCATTCATTCATAATTTACTCTTAGGATATAAGTGAAGCACAATAGTAAACATCAAACTACTCTCAAAAGATATAAGTGAAGATCAATGAGTAGTCAAGCAATTAAGTAGCTATGTGAGGACTCTCTCCCTCAGTAAAGATTTAAGAGCTGATATTTTTATTAAAACAGCAAACAAAAAAAAATGGCACTCCAAGAATAGCACATATCATGTGAACAAATAAAAACTTAGGATCAACATGGGCTAACCGATATTTGTTGACGAAGAGAGTTGGGATGTGTAGCATCCCCAAGCTTACATGCTTAATACTTCTTGTAATATTTACTTGGGGTTCCTTGGGCATCCCCAAGCTTGAGCTTTTGTATCTCATTCAATCCTCTCATACCACGGTTTCACCTATTCTCAAAAACTTCATCCACACAAAACTTGAAAAGAACTCGTGAGATAGGTTAGTGCACATAAGAATAAATCCACGCTTTATGTACTGCCAAGATAAGTTGCATACTACTATCCAAACATTATCTATTGTTTAATATCATTTCCACAATTTATATATACCAATATAAGCCATGAAAACTATAGGATAAGCTGATAACAAAACTATGACAATAATCTGTCTAAACAGGACAGTCTGTAGCAATTAATTTACAAAGTGCACTTCTATAACTCCAAAAAAATGAAAATTTAGGACATGATAAAAATTTATATGACAATACCGTGTAAAAATTTCAGAAACTTTCCACGTTCCAGCAAAATATTAAAATTGAAACACTACAGCAAAAGTTTCTGTTTTTACACAGCACATATCAAAACAAGCAAAGTTTTTATTGAAGAACAAGATTATAAATAATAGCAAGCAAAGTTTAACAAAATAAAATGACGCTCCAAGAAAAACTCATATTATGTGACGAATAAAAATATAGCTCCAAGTAAGATATACCGATAGTGTTGAAGACGAAAGAGGGGATGCCTTCCGGGGCATCCCCAAGCTTATACGCTTGATTATTACTTATATATTACCTTGGGGTGCCTTGGGCATCCCCAATCTTAGGGTCTTGCTACTCCTTATTCTCCTCATATCAATATCTCACCCAAAACTTGAAAACTTCAATCACACAAAACTTAACGGAACTTCGTGAGACGGGTTAGTGTAATAAAGATAGATCATTCACTTAGGTACTGTCAAGACAAGATTCATAATTGTTCTCACATAATACCTACTTTATTATAACATTCCAATAATTTATATCACTAAATATAAGCTACGGAAACACTAAAACAAGCAAACTATGCATGCAAAACAGAATCTGTCAAAAACAGAATAGTCTGTGAAGATCTGAATGAAATCCATATTTCCCTATCTCTAAAAATTCTAAAAAATTAGGACAACGCAGAGGATTTGCATAGAAAAACTGTGTAAACATTTCAGAATTTTTTGACTCTCTAGTAAAATCATAGAAATTCTGCACTAGACGTAAAAATTTCTGTTTTTGCACATAATCAAACTAACAAGTATCCACACTATCCCAAAGGCTTTACTTGGTACTTTATTGAAATAAAAGACACAAAACATGATTACTACAGTATCTTAATCACGGGAACACACAAAAACAGAAAGTATAAATATTGGGTTGTCTCCCAACAAGCGATTTTCTTTAAAGCCTTTTTAGCTAGGCATGATGGTTTCTATGATGCTCACATAAAAGTAAAGAACTGAAACACAATGGGAGCATCATAAAGCATATGACAAGCACATATAAGTCTAACCCACTTCCTATGCATAGGGATTTTGCAAGAAAACAATTTATTGTGGCAATAATCAATTTGCATTGGAAGGCAAAACAATCATGACTTCAAAACTTTGAATACATAGAGAGGAAACTTGATATTATTGCAATACCTACAAGCATATGTTCCTCCCTCATAATAATTTTCAGTAGCATCATGACGGAATTCAACAATATAATTGTCACATCAATCATTATATTCATGATGCACAAGCATAGAATTTTCATTACTCTCCACATACGCAATTTTCTTCTCATTCATAGTAGTGGGAGCAAACTCAACAAAATAACCATCATGAGACACTTGATTGACATAACCACATTGAATATTAAAATCATGAAGACAAGTTTCATGGTTACTATCACTCTTTATAGCATACATGTCATCACCATAATCATCATAAATAGGAACTTTGTTGTCATAGTCAATATAAATCTCTTCCAAAGTAGTGGAATCATCATTAAATAAAGTTGTGACCTCTCCAAATCCACTTTCATAATTATTACAATAAGATTCAACAACCTCCAAAATAGTGGGATCATTCTTTTAGACGTTGTTGGGCCTCCAAGTGCAGAGTTTTGTAGGACAGCAACAAATTTCCCTCAAGTGGGTGACCTAAGGTTTATCAACCGTGGGAGGTGTAGGATGAAAATGGTCTCTCTCAAACAACCCTGCAATCAAATACAAGAAATCTCTTGTGTCCCCAACACACCCAATACAATGGCAAATTGTATAGGTGCACTAGTTCGGCGAGGAGATGGTGATACAAGTGCAATGTGGATAGTAGATATAGGTTTTTGTAATCTGAAAATATAAAAACAGCAAGGTAGCAAGTGGCAAACAGCGAGCAAAACGTTATATAAATGCTTGGAAATAAGGCCTAGGGTTCATACTTTCACTAGTGCAATCTCTCAACAATGCTAACATAATAGGATCATATGATCATCCATCAACGTGCAACAAAGAATCACTCCAAAGTTCATATCTAGCGGAGAACATAAGATGAAATTCTTGTAGGTAGTAAAACCACCTCAAAGTTAGCCCTTCCGATCAATCTATTGGGCTATTCCTATAGGTGTCACAAACAACCCTAGAGTTCGTACTAAAATAACACCTATGATACATATCAATCAACCCTAATGTCACCCAGATACTCCAATGTCACCTCAAGTATCCGTGGGATAATTATTCAACATGCATGAAACAATTTCAGATTCATCATATTCAATCCAACACAAAGAACTTCAAAGAGCACCCCAAGATTTCTATCAGAGAACGTAGTATGAAAACGTGCAATCAACCCCTATGCATAGATTCCCAAGGTCACCGAAATCCGCAAGTTAATGCCATAACATATATCAAGTGAATTAATAGAATACCCCAATGTCCCTATGGGAATCCGCATGCAAGACATACATCAAGTGTTCTCAAACACAAAGTATTCAATCCAACACAACAAATCTCAAAGGGAAAGATTCAATTCATCACAACAAGGTAGCAAGGGAAGAACACCATATGATCCAACTATATTAACAAAGCCCGTGATACATCAAGATCGTGCCATCTCAAGAACACGAGAGAGAGAAAGAGATTACACACATAGCTACTGGTACATACCTGATGTCTACTACGCAACTTTATTCTTGTAGACTTTGTTGGGCCTCCAAGCGCAGAGTTTTGTAGGACAGTAGCAATTTTCCCTCAAGTGGATGACCTAAGGTTTATCAGTCTGTGGGAGGTGTAGGATGAAGATGGTCTCTCTCAAACAACCCTGCAATCAAATACAAGAAATCTCTTGTGTCCCCAACACACCCAATACAATGGCAAATTGTATAGGTGCACTAGTTCGACGAAGAGATGGTGATACAAGTGCAATATGGATGGTAGATAAAGGATTTTGTAATCTGAAAATATAAAAACAGCAAGGTAACAAGTAACAAAAGTGAGCACAAACGGTATTGCAATGCTTGAAAACAAGGCCTAGGGTCCATACTTTCGCTAGTGCAATCTCTCAACAATGCTAATATAATTGGATCACATAACCATCCCTCAACGTGCAATGAAGAATCACTCCAAAGTTCTTATCTAGCGGAGAACATAAGAAGAAATTGTTTGTAGGGTACGAAACCACCTTAAAGTTATCCTTTCCGATCGATCTATCCAAGAGTTCGTACTAAAATAACACCAAGTTATCCTTTCCGATCAATCTATCTAGAGTTCGTACTAAAATAACACCATATGATACGCATCAACCAACTCTAATGTCACCTAGATACTCCAATGTCACCACAAGTATCCATGAGTTAATTATACGATACGCATCAAACAATTTCAGATTCATAATACTCAATCCAACACAAAGAACCTGAAAGAGTACCCCAAGATTTCTATCGGAGAAAGTAGGACAAGAACGTGTATCAACCCCTATGCATAGATTACCCCAATGTCACCGCGGGAATCCGCAAGTTGAGTACCAAAACATATATCAAGTGAATCAATAGAACACCCCATTGTCACCACGGGTATCCACATGCAAGACATATATCAAGTGTTCTCAAATCCAATATTCAATCCAACATAACGATATCTCAAAGGGAAAGATTCAATTCATCACAACAAGATAGTAAGGGAAACACACCATATGATCCAACTATATTAACAAAGCCCGTGATACATCAAGATCGTGACATCTCAAGAACACGAGAGAGAGAGATTGAACACATAGCTACTGGTACATACCCTCAGCCTCGAGGGTGGACTACTCCCTCCTCGTCACGGCCTCCGCCGGGATGATGAAGATGGCCACCGGAGATGGATTCCCCTCTCCGGCAGGGTACTAGAACATCTCCAGATTGGTTTTTCGTCGATACAGAGAGTTGCGGCGGTGGAGCGGAGAGTCTAGGGTTATTTCTGACGGTTTCTATATTTATAGGATTTTTGGGCGTCGGTTTCACGCCAAGATGGGCCACGAGGAGGGCACGATACACCAGGGCGTGCCGGGGGTGGGGGGGGCTGGCGTGCCCTGGTGGGTTGTGCCCACCTCGTGGCTCATCTGGCCCTCCCACGAAGCGTCTAGTGCCTCTTTTGTTCCAAAAAAATCGTCAAAAAGTTTCAGGCGATTCCGAGAACTTTCATTTTCTACACAAAAACAACACCACGGTAGTTCTGCTGAAAACAGCGTCAGTCCGGGTTAGTTCTAAAAAAATCATATAAAGTGCATCAAAACCATATAAAAGTATTGTAAACATAGGTAAATATGGCATGAATACTTCATAAATTATTGATACATTGGAGACGTATCAATACCCTCAGCCCCGAGGGTGAACTACTCCCTCCTCGTCATGGCCTCCGCCGGGATGATGAAGATGGCCACCGGTGATGGTTTTCCCCCTCTGGCAGGATACCGGAAAGGCTCCAGATGAGTTTTTCTTCAATACAGAGAGTTGCAGCGGCGGAGCGGAAGTTCTATGTTTATTTCTGAGGGTTTCTGTATATATAGGATTTTTCAGCGTTGGAATCACGCTAAACGGAGCCACGTGGGCCTCACAAGCCATCAGGGCGCGCCCTGTTTGCATGTGGCCCACAGGTGGCCCCCCTCCAGTGGTTCTTCGCTCCAGTATTTCTTATTTCCTCAAGAAAAAATCATAAAAAAGTTTCGGGCGATTCCGAGAACTTTAATTTTCCGCACAAAAAACAACACCACGGTAATTCTGCTGAAAACAACGTCAGTCCGGGTTAGTTATAAATTAATCATATAAAGTGCATCAAAACCATATAAAAGTATTGTAAACATAGGGAAACATGGCATGAATACTTCATAAATTATCTATACGTTGCAGACGTATCACCGGCGTACCACAACAACAACCATCGTTGAACATTAGCATAGATGGGAATGATCAAAACTGAAGACACGCGAACATAGAGGAACTACGATCAGACCCGAGCAAATCCACCAAGAACATACCGACAAGGACACACCTCCACACACCCACCGACGATGCTAGACGCACCAGCGAGACACGGGGCAGGCGGGGAGAATCTTATTCCATCTTCAGGAAGTCGTCGTCGTCTCGTCTTCCTTTCAGCTCTACACGCCCACCGACTGATAGTTCGTCTCTGTAACTGTGATGTGATGAGATGATTTGACACGTACTCCCTCCATTTTAGTCAAACTTTATAAACTTTGACCAAGTTTATAGAAAATGTTAATGTATACAATATCAAATCAATATCATTAGATTGATCATTGAATATATTTTTCACATCATAGATTGTTATTGTAAATGTTTATGTTTTTTTCATAAACTTCGTGAAACTTTACAAAATTTGACTTTAATCAAAGCTAATATATGGAATAAATAAAAATAAAAAGTATGGTTGGTTAATACATAAATCAGTTGTAATTTCATAATTATGATTTGTTCACCGCGGCTGTAAGAATGAGGGTTGGAGATAAGGACGGTCTGGGATCCTCTGGTACCTGATTTTAGGTTGACTAACATGTTGGAGAAGCAATTGTTTCGTTCAGTAAAAGCTCTCAGGTTTCCCTTGCTCGATTGGAGCATACGTCATTTGGCAGGTGGGCTTCACAAAGCTCCACCCAAAAATATTAAGCTTATAATACCAACTTAACTGTGTTTAGAATAAAGTTGGTGCTATCACATCCATTCTCAGAAAAGCATATTGAAGGTACTATTAGACTTTATCGCACTCTCGCTAAAATATGGCGTTTTTCGAGGACCGCATGTAGCCGATGCATAAACGTTCATTGACTTTATGATTAGTGATGTTTAATTTTTCAAATTAAGTTTGTAATGATTCTAGATGTGTCAATATAGCGGTGCATTTATTTGAACAAGGTTGTTGAAGGGAGATGTGTAGGATTGAGTGGTATGAATGTCCCTTCTCACATGTTAAAAACGGTTGTAAGAACTTTGGTTGGTTTTGTAAAGGTTCGCTTGGTTTAAAAGCAGAAAAGCCTAGTTTGTGGATGCATAACTTCATGAGAATTTGCCACGTCCATTTATAATTTGGTTAAGTAAACAGAAATATGCACCAAAAAATAGTTGGAAAACAAGATTACCATAATGACAAATAACACCAATAGCAGATGGAAAAAGGTGAAAGGACATGATAGGAGAGCTAGGGTGTCAAGGCTATAGATAGAAACGCAATATGTAGGGTCATTGCATGACATTATAAGTTTGTTTCTATTTAATTTGCATTACATGCACATGTGGCCGATTCCATGGACAATTTATACATTTAGTTGCGTACATGGAGAATCATGATTCACGGGTGCAAAAACTATTGCCATCTTGATAACCCACAAGTATAGGGGATCGCAACAGTTTTCGAGGGTAGAATATTCAACCCAAATTTATAGATTCGACACAAGGGGAGCCAAAGAATATTTGAGAGTATTAGCAGCTGAGTTGTCAATTCAACCACACCTAGAGATTAAATATCTGCAGCAGAGTGATCAGTAGCATAGTAGTATGATAGTTTGATAGCAGCAGTAACAGTAGTAGTAACGGTAGCAGTGATAGCAATAGTTTTGTAGCAGTTGGAATAGTAGCAGCAACAATAGTAACTTAGCAAGAACAATAAGTGGAAAACTCGTAGGCACTGGATCAGTGAACTCGTTGGATGATATTCATCATATAACAGTCATAACCTAGGGCGACACAGAACTAGCTCCAGTTCATAAATGTAATGTAGGCATGTATTTCGTAAATAGTCATACGTGCTTATGGAAAAGAACTTGCATGACATCTTTTGTCCTACCCTCCCGTAGCAGTGGGGTCCATAAGGAAACTAAGGGATATTAAGGCCTCCTTTTAATAGAGAACCAGAATAAAGCATTAACACACGGTGAATACATGAACTCCTCAAACTACGGTCATCACCGGAAAGTATCCCGACTATTGTCACTCCGGGGTTTGCGGATCAGAACACGTAATAGGTGCGTATGACTAGCAAGATCGGATCAAGAACATAGATATAATGGTGATAACATAAACGGTTCAGATTTGAAATCATGGCACTCGGGCCCTAGTGACAAGCACTAAGCATGGCAAAGTCATAGCAACATCAATCTCAGAACATAGTGGATACTAGGGATCAAGGCCTAACAAAACTAACTCGATTACATGATGAATCTCATCCAACTCCTCACCGACCAGCAAGCCTATGAAGGAATTACTCACTCCCGGTGGGGAGCATCATGGAATTGGTGATGGAGAAGGGTTGATGATGACAAAGACCGAAGATTCCCCTCTCCGGAGCCCCAAACGGGCTCCAGATCTGGCCTCCCGATGAAGAACAGAAGGTGGCGGCGGCTCCGTATTGTAAAACGCGATGAAACTTTCTCCTCTATTTTTTTCTCCGAAAATAGGAATTTATAGTGCTGGAATTAGGGTCAGTGGGGCCACGAGGTGGGCACAACCCACCAGGGCGCGCCCTGGTGTATCGTGCCCAGCCATGGGCCCCCCTCCGATGGTTCTTGGCTCCAGTATTTTTTGTTTATTCTAAAATAAATCTCCAAAAAGTTTCGTCCAGTTCTGAGAACTTTTATTTCTGCACAAAAACAACACCATGGTAGTTCTGCTGAAAACAGCGTCAGTCCGGGTTAGTTTCATTCAAATCATGCAAATTAGAGTAAAAAACAAGGGCAAAAGTGTGAGGAAAAGTAGATACGACAGAGACGTACCAACTCCCTCAAGCTTAACCCATTGCTTGTCCTCACGCAATTCAGTTGACAAACTGAAAGTGATAAAGAAAAACTTTTACGAACTCTTTTGTTCTTGTTTACATATATGTTCCTAAGTAGCACCCGGGTTTTCAGCAAAGATTATGACCAACCATGTCAGCAATAACTCTTAGAAATTATATTAACTCATATCAATGACATAAGAAACTAGCGAGCAATAATAAGATATCTCAAGCGCCAACACTTTGTCAAAACAATCATGATACAATATGACAATAGTGGTATCTCGCTAGCCCTTTCTGAGACCGCAAAACATAAATGCAGAGCACCTCCAAAGTTCAAGCAACGACTAAACATTGTAATTCATGGTAGAAAAGATCCAGTCATGCTGCACCCAACATCAACTATACACAATGCATGAGGATGACAATAGTGCTCTCAGGTCTGGCGCTTATTTGAGAAGGTGATGACTCAACATAAAAGTAAATAGATAGTCCCTTCGCAGAGGGAAGCATGGATTTGCAGAGGTGCCAGAGCTCAAAGCTTAAAACAGAGATATATATAATTTTGGGAGGTACACCCTTCCTGTCAATGTTACGACCAAGAGTTATCAATATCTTCCATGCTAAACAAATTAGCGGCGGTTCCCAAGTGGTAAAAGTAAAGGTTTACTCCCCCTCCACCAACAATCACACTCCATGGCTAGCCGCATCCATGGGTACCGTCCAAACCAACAACATTCCTGGGGGAGTTTTGTTTAATTATTTGTAATTTTTTATTTCGGGACTGGGAATCCCTATTACTGCCCCTCTCGTGTAAGGACGAGTGAATAAATACTCATCATGAGAATAACCCGCTTAGCATGGAAGATACTGACCGCCCCCTGTCGCTCCATGAGTGGTCCAGGCACACAAAACAGATGTTCATTTGAATTTTTAGAGATGGCACATGCAAATTTACTTTGGAACGGCAGGGTAATACCGCATATAGGTAGATATAGTGGACTCATCTTGAATAACTTTGGTTCAAGGATTTTGATGCACAAGCAGTATTCCCGCTTAGTACAGGCGAAGGCTAGCAAATAGATTGAGAAGCGGCCAGTTAGAGAGCGAAAACGGTCATGAACATGCATTACATATAATAAACATTGACTACTAGCATGAGTAGGATATGGACACCATGAACATAAATATCATGAAGGCTATGTTGGTTTTGCTTCAACTACATGCGTGAACATGTGCCAAGTCAATCCACTTGAAACATTCAGAGGAGGATACCATATCATCATACCACATCACAACCATTTTAATGCATGTTGACATCCAAGATAAATCATTATCCACTCCTAGCTACTTAAGCATGGCATGGGAAACTATAATATCTAATTGTCATCGCGAACATGTTTGTTCATAATATGTTGAATCAAGGATACTAGGCTAAACATATTTACAAAAACAAAAACAAGTTGAGTTCATACCCGCTTTTCTCTGCCGCAGTCACTTCATCAAATATCGTCATTATTGCCTTTCACTTGCAAGACCAAATGATAAGAAAATAATAATAGTGCAAGAATGCCGTGGACTAAGCTGGAATCTGCAAACATTTTATTCACGAGGACAAGACAAGGTAACATGGGCTCTTTGTTAGATTAACATTAGTGCATATGAGAGCCACTCAACATTTTCATCGTGGTCTTCTCCTTGGTACGACTCAAATAAAAGAAAAAGAATTTCAGATAAACACACTGAAATATTTTTGGAGTTTTTGGTTTTTCATGAAGAAGGCAAATTAAAAAGGAAAAACAAAAATGAGAAAAACTATTTACACGGGAAAGCTCCCAACAAGTAAAAGAAGAAACGAGAAATCTATTTGGGTTTTCTTTTGATCCTACAACTAAATTAAGCTAGAAAGAAAAACCGAAAAGAAGTAGGAAATATTTTTGCATTTTCTCAAAGTTTTTCAAACACACAAGAAGAAAGCGAGAAAATAAATCTAGAATGGATATTACAATGAAAAAGTATGAACACCGACAACTGGAATGAAATGTGTGAACATGAATGTAATGTCGGTGGAAATACGTACTCCCCCAAGCTTAGGCTTTTGGCCTAGCTTGGTAATCACCATCCGCATGGATAATAATCTGAGCGATAGCTCACCGAGGCCCTTGGTGCAAACTCCTCGGCCTTCCTGACAGTTTCAACCTCCGCATTGTACGCACGGGCCTCGCTCTCAAGAACATAGTATCTTCCCCTACTGTGAAAATCAAAGAGAGTAGGAGCAGGCAAAGTGACAGGCACAACGTTTTTTATTAAATCTCAAGTTATAGGTGTAGTTAGTGGCCGTGCCCATAAGGAACTTATGACACTTCATGGCCTCAAAGTCTAAATACTGAATAGGTAAGATGGGGTCACTAGGCCAAGGTGATACGTTTAGTCTCTCTGCTACACGGGAGGCATAAATTCCTCCATAAAAATGACCACTAGCAGCATTGTGCTGCAATCTCCGTGCAACAATTGCTCCGAGATTATAACATTTATTTCCAGTTATGGCAGTGTGTATGAGACTTAAATCAGGAGCACATAGTGTGCTACAATCTTGTTTGCCTACGATACATTTGCCATTAAAGAGTGTGAAATATTGTATTGATGGGAAATGGATGCTCTTAATTCTCCCTTGTGTTACTCCCCTATCTTCACCATAGCAAAGATTAACCAAAAATGACTCGTACTCAGATTTTGTTGGTTCATCAAGTGAACCCCAATATGGAAGTTTGCATGCTACACTGAACAATTCTAAAGGCATGGTGAAGGAAAGGTCATAAAGGTTGAATGAAACTCTAGACTCACGAGAAAAATATTTAAATTTCTTTGTGAATGTTTTCGTGAGTTCGAGATGTTGGGGGCACTTATCTGCGATCAAGGGAGCAAGCTCTGTATTGTGGATATATTGATCAAATTCCCCCTTAATACCTGCACCTTCCATGAACTCGTCGCACGGCCACAAGCATGATTTGGTGGCGGCATCTCGCATCGAGCTTTCGCTTGGCTCAACATAAGATTGTCGAACCGAGCTTCCACTTGATGAGGCCTCCGAGGATCTCCTCCTCGAAGAACTCCTAAAGAATTGCATTTTTATTTGCGAAAAAATTTCTGAAATATTTTTGAAACACAAAATTCTGTCAACAAAACTTCGTGAAATTGATAGCAACTACTCCTAAGCATGCATAGAGGCCATATTAAGCATTCAAACTACTTCGAACTCTAAGAATTCAACATGCAAGCTCATCTACAGCAGCACCAAGAGTAGCTAATTACTCTAAAAATAACCCACTAAACCAAAAACTAATTGGAGCAATGGAGGAGTCACATACCAAGTAGCAATCCCTCCAAACAGTTTCCGAAACGGAGCTTCGAGCAAATAGATCGAAATCCATGGGTTTGAGAGCAAGAACATGGGAATGGTGGCTATGGTGATTTTTTCTGGAGGTAGGGGATGATGTAGGCTAAAGGAATAAGTGAGGGGGCCCACGTGGGGGCCACAACCCACCAGGGCGCGCCTGGGGTTGCTGGCACGCCCTGGTGTCTTGTGGGCACCAGGTGCACCCCCCTCTGGTATTATTTGCACCAGAAATTCAGAAATATTCAGAAAAAAATCGTATCAAATTTTCAGAACATTCTGAGAACTTTTATTTTTGGGTCATTTTTTTTATTGCACGGAGATAACAGAAAACAGAATAAACATGGCATTTTATTTTATTTGACTAACTAAAACAGAAAATAAAATGTGGGAGCGGAGAGTTGTGCTTACTAGATTCATCAACTTCATACCTCTAAAAAATGATCCATTAATAAGGTTGATCAAGTCTTATTAACAATCACTTCCGAATAGCATGAAACCGAAGAACTTTCGTAAAACACTAAGTTACCTCAATGGGGATGTGCATATCCCCAACAATAAGTATATCATTTTTTTGGCAGTAGGTAGAGGTAATTGAAAACTTCCAATAGTGATGGTCGGAGATTCTTCAATAACATTTATACCATTCACTTGGAATTGTTTCTTCGGAAAGTGCACCATGTGCTCATTACCATTGATATGAAAAGTGACTTTGCTTTTATTGCAACCAATAACAGCCCCTGCAGTATTCAAAAAGGGTCTACCAAGGATAATCGACATGTTTTCGTCCTCGGGCATCTCAAGAATAACAAAGTCCGTTAAGATAGTAACATTTGCAACAACAACGGGCACATCCTCACAAATACCGATAGGTATGGCAGTTGATTTGTCAGCCATTTGCAATGATATTTCAGTAGGTGTGAGTTTATTCAAATCAAGTCTTTTATATAAGGAGAAAGGCATAACACTAACACTGGCTCCTAAATCACACAAAGCAGTTTTGACATAGTTTCTTTTAATGGAGCAAGGTACAGTTGGTATTCCCAGATCTCCAAGTTTTTTAGGTACTCCATCCTTAAAATAATAATTAGCAAGCATGGTGGAGATTTCAGCTTCAGGTATCTTTCTTTTATTTGTGATGATGTCTTTCATATATTTTGCATAAGGGGCCATCTTTAGGATATCAGTTAAGCGGGTACGCAAAAAGACTGGCCTAATCATTTCAGCAAAGCGCTCAAATTCTTCATCGTCCTTTTTCTTAGATGGCTTAGGTGGAAAGGGCATGGGTTTTTGAACCCATGGTTCTCTCTCTTTACCATGTTTCCTAGTCACAAAGTCTCTTTTATCATAACGTTTATTTTAGGTTGTGGGTTATCAAGATCAGCAGCAGGCTCTATTTCAACATCATTGTCTGTTTCTTTATCATTATTAGGTTGATCATCTTCATGAACATCATCATTATCATTTTCATTATCACTAGGTAAATGTTCATTACCAGACTGAGTTTCAGCATCGGAAGTAGAGACATCATTATTATCAAGAGGTTTTTGTATCTCAGGTTCACTAGAGGTATGCAAAGTCCTATCATTTTTCTTTTTCTTTTTCTTTCTAGAAGGACTAGGTGCATCAGTATTAATTCTCTAAGAGTCTTGTTCAATTCTTTTAGGATGACCTTTAGGATAGAGTGGTTCTTGGGTCATTCTACCTCCTCTAGTTACTACTCTAGCAGCAAAATCATTCATATTATTATTCATTTCATCAAGCAATTCTTTTTTAGACTTAGCAACTTGTTCTAACTGAGTTTGAACCATAGAGGCATGCTTTCCTACACCTCTAACATCATTACTGATTCTAAATAGCAAGTCACTCAAGCGAGCAATCATATCAGAGTTATATTTCAATTGTTTCAGGACATGTGCATTGAAATGATCTTGCTTCATAATATAGTTGTCAAACTCATGTCAGCATTGACTAGGATGTTTATTGTGAGGGATATCACCTTCATCAAACTTTAATAAAGAATTTACCTTTACCACCTGTGGAGGTGGTGGTGTGTCAAGGCCATGTATTTCTTCTATAGGTGGTAAATTCTTAACATCCTCAGCTTTAATACCTTTTTCCTTCATAGATTTATTTGCCTCTTGCATATCTTCAGGACTGAGAAATAAGATACTCCTCTTCTTCGGAGTGGGTTTAAGTGGTGGTTCAGGAAGAGTCCAATCATCATAATTCTTTAATATGTTATTCAATAATTCCTCAGCTTGTTCAACAGTTCGTTCCCTGAAAACACAACCAGCACAACTATCTAGGAAGTCCCTAGAAGCATCAGTTAGTCCATTATAGAAGATATCAAGTATTTCATTTTTCTTGAGAGGGTGATCAGGCAAAGCATTAAGCAATTGGAGAAGCCTCCCCCAAGCTTGTGGGAGACTCTCTTCTCCAATTTGCACAAAGTTAAATATTTCCTGTAAGGCAGCTTGTTTCTTATGAGCAGAAAAATATTTTTCAGAGAAGTAGTAAATCATATCCTGGGGACTACGCACACAACCAGGAGCAAGAGTATTGTACCATGTCTTAGCATCACCCTTTAATGAGAACGGAAATAACTTGAGAATATAATAGTAGCGAATCTTCTCATCATGAGCAAAGAGGGTGGCTATATCATTCAGCTTAGTAAGGTGTGCCACTACAGTTTCAGTTTCATAGCCATGGAAAGGATCAGATTCAACCAAACTAATCAACTCTGAGTCGACAGAGAATTCATAATCCTTATCGGTAACAAAGATAGGTGAAGTAGCAAATTTAGGATCACATTTCATTCTAGCATTCAAAGTCTTTTCCTTATACTTGCGTAGCAATTTCTTAAGATCATTTCTATCCTTGCAAGAAAAAATTTCTCTAGTTACCTCCTCATCCATAACATAACCTTCAGGTATCTTAGGCATTTCAAATCTAGGAGAGCCAGGTCTAATAGGTGTTTCATAGTCATCAGTTTCATAGGCTTCATCAGTTTCAGTAATTTCATTCTCTTTAGCTCTAGCAATTTGTTCATCAAGAAATTCTCCTAGTGGCACATTATCAAGCATGGTACTAGCATCATCATAAGCATCATTCATAGCAGAGGTAACATCATCAATAACTTGCGACATATCAGGATTACTAGCATGTGGTGGTGTTGCAAGCTTACTCATAACAGAAGGTGAATCAAGTGCAGAGCTAGATGGCAATTCCTTACCTCCCCTCGTCTTAGAGGGAAAAATCTTGGTATTTGGATCCTTCAGATTCTTCATAGTGATCAATTGATATAAATCCCAAGTGACTCAGCAAATATAGCTATACTCCCCGGCAACGGCGCCAGAAAAAAGTCTTCATAACCCACAAGTATAGGGGATCGCAACAGTTTTCGAGGGTAGAGTATTCAACCCAAATTTATAGATTCGACACAAGGGAAGCCAAAGAATATTTGAGAGTATTAGCAGCTGAGTTATCAATTCAACCACACCTGGAGATTAAATATCTGCAGCAGAGTGATCAGTAGCACAGTAGTATGATAGTTTGATAGCAGCAGTAACAGTAGTAGTAACGGTAGCAGTGATAGCAATAGTTTTGTAGCAGTTGGAATAGTAGCGGCAGCAATAGTAACTTAGCAAGAACAATAAGTGGAAAACTCGTAGGCACTGGATCGGTGAACTCGTTGGATGATATTCATCATATAACAGTCATAACCTAGGGCGACACAGAACTAGCTCCAGTTCATAAATGTAATGTAGGCATGTATTCCGTAAATAGTCATATGTGCTTATGGAAAAGAACTCGCATGACATCTTTTGTCCTACCCTCCTGTAGCAGCGGGGTCCATAAGGAAACTAAGGGATATTAAGGCCTCCTTTTAATAGAGAACCGGAACAAAGCATTAACACACGGTGAATACATGAACTCCTCAAACTACGGTCATCATCGGAAAGTATCCCGACTATTGTCACTCCGGGGTTTGCGGATCAGAACACGTAATAGGTGCGTATGACTAGCAAGATCGGATCAAGAACATAGATATAATGGTGATAACATAAATGGTTCAAATCTGAAATCATGGCACTCGGGCCCTTGTGACAAGCATTAAGCATGGCAAAGTCATAGCAACATCAATCTCAGAACATAGTGGATACTAGGGATCAAGCCCTAACAAAACTAACTCGATTACATGATGAATCTCATCCAACTCCTCACCGACCAGCAAGCCTACGAAGGAATTACTCACTCGCGGTGGGGAGCTTCATGGAATTGGCGATGGAGAAGGGTTGATGATGACGAAGACCGAAGATTCCCCTCTCTGGAGCCCCAAACGGGCTCTAGATCTGGCCTCCCAATGAAGAACAGGAGGTGGCGGCGGCTCCGTATCGTAAAAAGCGATGAAACATTCTCCTCTATTTTTTTCTCTGAAAATAGAAATTTATAGTGCTGGAATAAGGGTCAGTGGGGCCACGAGGTGGGCACAACCCACCAGGACGCGCCTGGGGGGGCTGGTGCGCCCTGGTGTATCGTGCCCAGCCAGGGGCCCCCCTCCGGTGGTTCTTGGCTCCAGTATTTTTTATTTATTCTAAAATAAATCTCCAAAAAGTTTCGTCCAGTTCCGAGAACTTTTATTTCTACACAAAAAACAACACCATGGTAGTTCTGCTGAAAACAACGTCAGTCCGGGTTAGTTTCATTCAAATCATGCAAATTAGAGTCCAAAACAAGGGCAAAAGTGTGAGGAAAAGTAGATACGATGGAGGCGTATCACATCTTACAATGGAATAGGAGTAACATATTTTTATGTGATTTGGGAGTTGAAGAACAGTAAGACATGGAAAGTAAAGTACCTAAACTGTTACACCATTGCTATATCACTTCATAACATGTGCTGAATAAGGCCGCCGCTCCGAACTTTGCCATCTTCGGCCCTAGAATCGCGATGCCATGGCCATGATCAGACAGATAACTACGTGGTGGCACCGGATAATATTATCCCCGTTAAGCCTATTTTTGTCCCCCCTTGGCATGGCCCATATATATTTAAAAATTTCCACACATGTGTTTTCTAGATAGCTTTGAAGTAAAATCAACCCCGAGAGCAAAAACATCCAAAAAATAATCGTTCCATCAAAAACATATCTATTCCACACATAGAGGATTCCAACAGAGGAACCCCTTGATGGCACACAAGCAATTTATCAAATTTCCGAGGACAAAGGTCTTGATAAAACTTAAATCAAATTGCATACACTTAGTTTATTACAACCATATTACATCACATCCACTAATAGAGATTGCATTTCTTATGGCTAAATGTTTTTCTTTAGAATTTATTCCACGAATGTTCCACACGAGGATGTTGCAAAGCTTCTTACCGACCATGAAGAATTATGCAGTTGAGGAGGATGAAGACCCTTCTCCCTGCGCTGCCATCAACTTGGAGATGGAGGGATCTTCACTAGGATCCCACATTTGACAACACTAATGTGTTGGAGCACTGGAACTGGAGTTGGATCAGCCACACCTTTGGCTGTGGGAGCAACAACTTCTAATTGGGGGTAGCAGGAGTCATCCTGGGCTTAACCTTGCTTTTGGTGACACTTGTTTCTGCCATATATGAGGCTTTGAAGCCATTGTACTTTGTCACACGGTCATTGCGGCGAAGTAGGGTAGTGTTAAGTTATGTTATAGGCTTAGTTTTGCGTTCCTTTGCGAGCAGCAGGTTTGACATAGGCCAAGGTTGCCTCGGTCAAAACAGTGTCCAATTCCTCATGATGTGTGTCAGATCCACATTGTTGTTCAGGTTATGTTCTTGGGCAATTATTGTTTCCTCAATCATTTCAACTGTATGGTAGCCAAGATCCTCACCACCGACCGAGAGGGTAGCAAATACAGTGTCCCAGTTGCGCTTGTCAACTCTAATATTATCTTTGCACTTCAGAGGAACTAGTGTTAGCCAGGTGGTTTTCACAGCGTGAGCAACAAATAGAAATGACATCTTTTTGCAAAATTGAGCCGTGGTTTCATCCATGATTGGTTCATATGTAAGCAAAAATGGCATGACCTTATAAATATGTGTCCCGAGGAAAACAATCAGCTGAGTAAATGGCAGAACTGTGAAGTTTCTCTATTCTAAATTTCCTCTACTAGAGCTAAACTAGTTGTTGCTAGTTCCCAGTACAATATCATTCATTGCCATTTCTACTTGGGTTACATACATGAGAATTCCAGGCGTCCATGGCATCATCCTGCACATTTTTTCTCTGGCACACTGATTTTCCTTGTCTCTACTGTCATCGTTCTATTCTATTATCACCGATTTTATTCGGTGTAGAGGCAAGTTGCCTACCCAGTTTCGTTTCAAGATCAAATGATTCTTTCTATATAGTTTCTCGGTATTAATGATTTTCTTTTTCTTCCATATCCAGGTACCCTATGAAATTCCAAAAGAATTTGGAGCAAGTATGTATTCCGAGATGGGCAGACCGATATCCTTACCGGGAGCATTTGTCATTCGTATCTTAGGCTGCCAAATGAGTTTATCCACATCGGGATTCCGATAGTTCGGAGATGAATGCCCAAGGAAGGAACACTTATTACACCAGAATTACACCAGAGGCGGGACGGGTGATACGTCTCCAACGTATCTATAATTTTTGCTTGTTCCATGCTGTTATATTATCATTCTTGGATGTTTTACAATCATTTTATTACAACTTTATATCATTTTTTGGGACTAACCTATTGACATAGTGCCAAACTGCCAATTGCTGTTTTTGCTTGTTTTTTACTTCGCAGAAAATCAATACCAAACGGAGTCCAATCGCGATGAAACTTTTTGGAGATTTTTTCTGGACCAGAAGACACCCAGTGGGCCAAGTAACTGCCAAAGAGGTGGGCTGTGGAGAGGACAACCCACCAGGGCGCGCCAGGGGGGCCTGGTGCGCCCTGATGGGTTGTGCCCTCCTCGCCCCCCTTCCGCACCGCCTCTGATTCCTATAAATTCTCAAATATTCGGAAAACCCTAGAGGATTCGACGAAACACAATTCCAGCCGCCGCAAGTTCTAGAACCGCGAGATCCAATCTAAACACCATCACGGAGGGGTTCATCATCTTCATAGGTGCCTCTCCGATGATGCGTGAGTAGTCCACCATAGACCTACGGGTCCGTAGGTAGTAGCTAGATGGCTTCTTCTCTCTCTCTTATGATTCTCAATACAATGGTCTCTTGGAGATCTATTTGATGTAAACTTTTGCGGTGTGTTTGTTGAGATCCGATGAATTTTGAGTTCATGATCAGTTTCTATCCATGAATATTATTTGAGTCTTCTTTGATCTCTTATATGTATGATTACTTATAGCCTCGTATTTCTTCTTCGAATCTTTGGTTTAGTTAGGCCGACTAGATCAATTTTTCTTGCCATGGGGAGAGGTGCTTTGTGATGGGTTCGATCTTGCGGTGTTCTTTCCCAGTGACAGAAGGGGCAGCAAGACGCGCATGTATCGTTGCTATTAAGGATAACAAGATGGGGTCTATTCCTACATGAATAGATCTTGTCTACATCATGTCATCGTTCTTATTGCATTACTCTATTTTTCCATGAACTTAATACACTAGATGCATGCTGGATAGCGGTCGATGTGTGGAGTAATAGAGGTAGATGCAGGCAGGAGTCGGTCTATCTATCTTGGACGTGATGCCTATATAATGATCATTGCCTTGGATATCGTCATGACTATTCGATTTTCTATCAATTGCCCAACGGTAATTTGTTCACCCACCGTGTGCTATACTCATGAGAGAAGCCACTAGTGAACCCTACGGCCCCCGGGTCTACTTTTCCATCATATTGCTTTCCGATCTACGTTTTTGCAATCTTTGTTTTCAGATCTACAAAACCAAAAACCCAAAAATATATTGCTGCATATTTACTCTTTTTATTTGTGTTCTTGAGAGATCTATCTCTCCTATCTATCACTACCTAATCTATCTCATCACCGTAGAGAGATTGACAACCTCTCTTTCGCGTCGGGTTGCAAGTATTTGTTGTTTGTGTGCAGGTGCTGCTTATTGGGTGGTGGCGATCCTCCTACTGGTTCGATAACCTTGGTTTCATAACTGAGGGAAATACTTACCGTCGATGTGCGGCATCATCCCTTCCTCTTTGGGGAAATACCGACGCTGTGCAAGCCACGTCAACGGGCATCGTGCAGTAATATGTTGCATCGCTAAACAATAATTGCATTAAAATAAATGGTTATCCCTACGTGTGAAACCGTCCTGAATATTCAGCTCATTCACCTGCTCCAAAAAACTATCCAACGAGTAATATACATAAGATTATAAGATTGATGGATTGGGTTCTTCCGAACAGGCCTGAGCCAATTGGCCCTTTTGGTAACATATTGAACATACTTCTAGAATTGATTTTTTTCCTTTGAAGGAGGAATAGAGGGTAGCGACCAAATGAAGGCAATTTTCTCATTAGAATAGCCCAACATTCTATAATCTACAATATGAAAGAAAGTGAAATTTGGAAGGTAATCCCAGTAATCATGTTGGAATTTCTGGCCCTTGAAACGTAATTTCCGCTCAACATGGTCATTCTTAATTGGGCATGAGAGGCTGCCAAATAATAACTCCTTAGAAATGGGAATAACCTGAATTTTGGGAAGGAGAAACTACCAAAAATCAACGTTGCGGAGTTTGAATTTTTCGATTTCCCTTTGAGTACATTCAGGGTTGTTGTGAAAAATATTTCTTATCACACCTCTTTGTTAGTTGATATGGGAGATCATGACATAAAATCTCAATAGTTCAAATTTTGAATTCTGGTAGCTAGAAAGAGAGGATCTTAGAAAAGGTTGCTCAAGCTTTTTGGGATATACCCTTTAGAGGTGAAGACCCTTTAGATGAATGACGATGACGATTGAGAATGTTGAGACAAAAATGGAAAGATGATACTTGTGATATGCGTTGGGTTTTCCATGAAGAGGATCGGGTGATGCAGCACAATATAGATAAGTATTTCCCTCGGTAAGAACCAAGTCTATTGAACCAATAGGAGTAGCACGCAACCCCCGTCTTCAGCGACTGCACACAAAGAAGCAAACACTTGCACCCAACGCGGGCAAGAGGGTTGTCAATCCCCTTGGACTCATTATTTGCAAGCAAATGAATTGTGTAGATGAAAGTTGATAATTGTAAATTGCAAAATAAAATAAAAGATAAATAATGGCAGCAAGGTAATGAAAGCTTTTGTAAATATATAAGTGGATAGACCCGTGGGCCATAGTTTTTCCTAGTGGCTTCTCTCATGTAGTGGGCATACAGTGGGTAAACAAATTACTGTTGGACAATTGATAGAAAAGCGCATAGTTATGCAATATTTATTCACAACAATGATCATGTATATATAGGCATCACGTCCATAAGCAAATAGGCTGACTCCTGCCTGCATCTATTACTATTACTCCACGTCGAGAGGGCTTCTATGCTTGCCTCTCTAAGTATTAAGTTCATGTCAAACAGAGTAATGCTTGGAGATTGATGACATGATGTAGACAAAGAGAATTCAATCAATATGAATTAACCCCATCGTTTTATCCTTAGTGGCAACAATACAAAGATGTGTCTTGTCCCTTTCTGTCACTAGGATATAGAGCACCGCCAGATTGAACCCACTACAACGCACCCCTCTTACTGAAGAAATATCAATCTAGTTGGCCAAACTATTTCAATATATCGGAGAGATTTACGAAGATATAATAATCATGCAAATAAGAATCATAATAGAATTCATAAAAGGCTCAAATCTTTTTCATGAATAATCTGATCATAAACCCACAATTCATCGGATCCCAACAAACGCATCGCACAAAGTGATTACATCGAATAGATCACCGCGAAGATGCGGTGAACTTTGTATTGAAGATCAAGAGAGAGAGAGAGAGAGAGAGAGAGAGAGATCTAGGTACTAACTACGGACCCGTAGGTCTATAGGGAACTACTCACACATCACCATGGGAGCAGCAAGGTTGATGTAGAGGCCCTTCGTGATCGATCCCCCCTTCGGCAGGGCACCGGAACAGGGCTCCAGATGGGCACACAGCGGAACAGAGACTTGCGGCGACAAAAAAAGTGTTTTGGAAAGCTCTCTAGGGTTTTGGGGAAATATTAGAATTTACAGGCCAGAGAGGGGCGTCAGGAGGCGCGAGGGGGAGCCACCACACAACAGAGCGCGACCACCCCCCTGGGCGTGCCCTAATGGGTGGTGCCTCTCTTGTGTGGCCTCCGGTCTCCTCCCGAAGCCTCCAGGTATTCTTTTGATCCAGAAAAAAAATCATAAAACAGTTTCGTGGCAATTGGACTTCGTTTGTTACTGTAAACCTGAAAAGCCAAAAACATGCAGAAAACAACAACTGACACTAGGCACTAGGTTAATAGGTTAGTGATCAAAAATAATATGAATTTTTAAATAAATGCCCAAAAAGTATCCTAGATTGATAATATTATAGCATGGAACAATCCAAAATTATAGATACGTTGGAGACGTATCAAAAGGTTAGAGCATCTACAGCCGGGCACCCCAAACCCGCCTCATACGCCCAGGCAGGCCACCTGGTCACGGAATTTCAACCCAGACGGGCTTCTTAAATGGGCCTCAAACGCCCGGGCTGACCGGCACCCTCATATCCAGCCCAAATATGAGGAGAATATGGGGGAGCCCGGGCACGCTCGCCACGTCTGACCCGATAGACCGACCCCACCGCAAATTGCCCCAAATTCTCCAAACCCTTCCCCCTCCGCCCGCTGCCCTCCAACATTTCCCGCGCCCGAGCCCGAGCCGTCCGGCACCCTTGCTCCCCATCCTCACCACCGGTCCCGATCCGCCGCCGTGATGTCTTCCAGCCCGTCCCCGACCACCGCGACGGAGACGCAGTCCGCCTCGTCCGTCAGCGTCCCTTCCTCCACTTCGTCTTGCAAGCTGGAGAACGTTGCCCTGAAGATGCGCCATCGCCGGCAGTGTGAGACGGAGGCAAAGGCGACGACGCAGGTAGGTGCGGATATCGTCGAGGAGATGTTTCCCCTGGCACGCCCGGCTCCCCGCACCCCATCCATCCAAGCACCGATGCGGATTATGCCGTCCGGCACCGTTGGGATGGAGGAGGATGCGACGGTCGGTTGGGCCATTCTAGAAAGCTTTCCGCCCACGCATAAGCCATCGGTCGACGAATATGAGTCGCCGCAGCTCGTTCGGGAGCGGATGAGCACGGGCACCGCCACCGTCTAGGCTGCACTCCACATGTTTGACGGAATGATTAAACAAGACCGGGAACGTTTTCTCCTGTCCGATCAAATGTTCAATGTTTTGCATAGATTACTAGTTCGCGCATGATGAATGCTTGCAAAACATGATCGTGTAGGAGGCGTACGTGGCAAGCATGATCAATGACAAAGAAGATCCGGCCGAAATGGATTATGAATTGGAGGAGACCACCGCATTTGTAGTTGGGGCAACATTCGATCCCAATCCGAGCAAGAAGAATCTTGTTGATCAAATCTTGGTTGGACACAACATTGGATCCAATAAGCGGCACTGAGCAAAAGGGGAGCACGTCGTGGGAAAAAGATTTGTAAGGACTATCATGAACGAAAGGAGTATGTGGAGCCGCATCCTATCGTGACCACTTGTAATGTGGCATCTCTCCAACATCGATGGGGGATCATTCAAGGAGAAGTGAACAAGTACGTCAGCTACTACTCAGAAGTGACCAAATGGCCTCAAAGTGGGATGGGAGTGACAACTCATGTGAGCTCAATTGCCTCATCTTATTGTCATTTCAATATGTTTCATGTGTTTGCATTCTTGTGCTCATATGTATGTTGTTTGCTAGACGGTGGTGACGGCCACTTTGTATCACGAGGTCGAGAAGAAGCCATTTGCTTTTAGCCATTGTTGGCTCTTATCGAATGGCAAGCCAAAGTGGATACAAGTTGTGGCCGATCTCAAAGCCGGCAAGAAGAGGAATAATGGCTCAAGCTCCCACCAATCCATTGGATTGGACGATGAGGAGGACGAGGTTTTCATCGTCAATGGAAGAGTTACCATACCAAAGGATAACCGACAAGTCATGGGAAACAAATGGGAGAAGGCAAGGATCATCCGTGATGCCACGGCTACAAAAATGTCGTCCATATGGACATGCATTTTTTCGGCAAGGGAGAACAAGAAAGAGGATAGGTACAAGCTCATGTTGGATGCGCAAAAGGAGAGGATGGAGTGGGACCGGACAAGGGCAGAGAGGAGGCTGGAAATTGAGAGGGAGAAGATTGAGTTGGAGAAGCAAGAGGCGGCGATCAAATGGGAACTCGAGAAGGCCAAGACATTTGGAGAGATCGAGCTCGAGAAGGAGAGGTTGCAACTCGCATGGGACGCAGAAGGATGCGAAGATCATGTTGGCGGACGAAACTCTCTTGGATGCGCATGCGAAGAAGTAGCTTGCGGAGAAGAAGAAGGAGATCAACGAACATAGGACGCAGGAGGCGGCGAAGGCGGCTGCGGCAGCGGAGCACGCGGCCAGGATGCAGGCGGAGCACGCAGCCCGGATGCAGGCGGGCAGGACAAGCTGGACGAGGAGGACGCGTCCACCTCGTGATCCGATAAGCACCCCTTCTCGCTCGGACATTGATTTCATTTTGGCATGTCCGGTTTGTTGAACTTTGCTTTGTTTCGAACTGTTGAACTCGGGCAATTTGTATCGGATGATCGATGTACATGGATTGCATGGATTTAAGGATTGCATTTGATGTATGTGGATGTGCGGCACAACATATGAGGGGCCGGCGGGCGCTGTCCGCGGACGTGCCCAGACGCGTATAGGGGGTCGGATTTGCCAAGTGCGGTTGTAAATGCTCTTAGAATGCCAATTTCTCTAGTAAGCTCAAGAAAAGAATTGAATCGATTTATGTGGAAAACTTAGTCGAAAACCATGATTCAGTTTGCGTGTGAAACCAAATCAAAAACCTCAACAACCCGAAAGACAATTCATCCTACCAACACAAAAAACACCAACACATACATAGTTAGGGCTCCTTTGATTCAAAGGAATTCTATAGGGATTTTGGAGGATTGAAATCCTTAGGATTTTTTCCTACATTGGTCCTTTGATTCATAGGATTGGATCCCATAGGAATTTTTCCTATGGAATCATTTGTACTACATTTCATAGGAAATCTAACATCCACTCCAACCTCTTTTTACAATTCCTTTGTTTTTCCTGTGGCATCAAATACTCTTTGCTGATCCTATAGGGTTCAAATGGACATACCACTTTAACCCTCTATTTTTCCTATTCCTGCATTTTTAAAATCCTGCGAATCAAAGAGGCCCTTAGGCCAACTCCAGCGCACGACCCCATCTCGTCTGTCCCTGTCCGTTTGGAGCCCGGACCCATCTTGTCCGTTTTGTGTCCGGCCCGACCCATTTCCAGCGCAAACATGCGCCCGGTTTGGGTCCAGGCGGACAGCGAACAGACGCGTCTCTCGTCCGCATCGGGGCCGCGTGGCAGGCGGCCGCCTACCTCCCACCGCCCAAATTGACTGCGCACGCGTGGTCGGCCCCACATGTCATCCGCCCAGGCGAGCGGTCGCCGTCCTTCTTAAATGGGAAGCCGTGGACCGGTCAGTCCACGCTTCCACTCCAATCGTGCTGCCTCCTCGAAACCCGACACCCAAACCCTAGTTCTCCCCTCCCCTTCCTCGAGCCCGCCGTTCGCAGGCAGCAATGGTGTGGTGGAGCACCGGCCGCAAGGGGACGCACGACCACGAGGCTGGTTCGTCCTCCGGCCGCCGCCGCGCCGCCAGCTCACAGCCCACACCACCCCCACGGAGGGCCCCCGCACCGCCCGCATTCGCCATCGCCCCTCCGGCCGCCCCAGCGCGTGTCCGGTGATGTCTACTACGCAACTTTATTCTTGTAGACTTTGTTGGGCCTCCAAGCACAGAGTTTTGTAGGACAGTAGCAATTTTCCCTCAAGTGGATGACCTAAGGTTTATCAATCCGTGGGAGGTGTAGGATGAAGATGGTCTCTCTCAAACAACCCTGCAATCAAATAATAAAAAGTCTCTTGTGTCCCCAACACACCCAATACAATGGTAAATTGTATAGGTGCACTAGTTCGGCGAAGAGATGGTGATACAAGTGCAATATGGATGGTAGATATAGGTTTTTGTAATCTGAAAATATAAAAACAGCAAGGTAGCAAGTAACAAAAGTGAGCACAAACAGTATTGCAATGCTTGAAAACGAGGCCTAGGGTCCGTACTTTCGCTAGTGCAATCTCTCAACAATGCTAATATAATTGGATCATATAACCATCCCTCAATGCGCAACGAAGAATCACTCCAAAGTTCTTATCTAGCGGAGAACATAAGAAGAAATTGTTTGTAGGGTACGAAACCACCTTAAAGTTATTCTTTCCGATCGATCTATTCAAGATTTCGTACTAAGATAGCATCAAGTTATCCTTTCCGTTCGATCTATCTAAGAGTTCGTACTAGAATAACACCATATGATACGCATCAACCAACTCTAATGTCACCTAGATACTCCAATGTCACCACAAGTATCCATGAGTTAATTATACGATACGCATCAAACAAATTCGGATTCATAATACTCAATCCACACAAACAACCTCAAAGAGTGCTCCAAGATTTCTATCGGAGAAAGTAGGACAAGAACGTGTATCAACCCATATGCATAGATTACCCCAATGTCACCGCGGGAATCCGCAAGTTGAGTACCAAAACATATATCAAGTGAATCAATAGAACACCCCATTGTCACCACGGGTATCCACATGCAATACATATATCAAGTGTTCTCAAATCCAATATTCAATCCAACATAACGATATCTCAAAGGGAAGGATTCAATTCATCACAACAAGATAGAGAGGGAAACACATCATATGATCCGACTATATTAACAAAGCCCGTGATACATCAAGATCATGACATCTCAAGAACACGAGAGAGAGAGATTGAACACATAGCTACTGGTACATACCCTCAGCCCCGAGGGTGGACTACTCCCTCCTCGTCATGGCCTCCACCGGGATGATGAAGATGGCCACCGGAGATGGATTCCCCTCTCCGGCAGGGTATTGGAATGTCTCCAGATTGGTTTTTCGTCGATACAGAGAGTTGCGGCGGCGGAACGGAGAGTCTCGGGTTATTTTTGGGGGTTTCCGAATATTTGGGAATTTATAGGCATCGGAGGCGGTGGAGGGGGTGCCCGAGGTGCCCAGCACCCACCAGGCCGCGCCAGGGGGCCTCTGGCGTGCCCTGGTGGGTGATGGCCACCCTGGGCCCCCTCTTCTGGTGTTCTTTGGCCCATCTTCTTTCTTCTGGTCCGTAAAAAATCCACAAAAATCCCCGCAGCGTTTTATCTCCGTTTGGTACTGATTTTCTGCGAAGTAAAAAACAAGCAAAAACAACAACTAGCACTTTGGAACTATGTCAATAGGTTAGTCCCAAAAAATGATATAAAGTTGTAATAAAATGATTGTAAAACATCCAAGAATGATAATATAACATCATGGAACAAGCAAAAAATATAGATACGCTGGAGACGTAATAGCATCCCCAAGCTTAATTCCTACTCGTCCTCCAGTAGGTAAATGATAAAAACAGAATTTTTGATGTGGAATGCTGCCTAACATGTTTATCATATTCTTTTCTTTTGTATAGCATGGACATTTGGACTTATAATGATTCAAAGCAATAGTCTAGTTTTAACATAATGACTTCAATACTAAAGCATGCCAACAAGCAACCATGTCTTTCAAAATATCAACACTAAAGAAAGTTATCCCTAGCCCATCAAGCTCAATCATTGATCCATTCATGAAACACACTCAAATATTAGCTATGCCCAATGCTCAAGTACGATCATAGTGCCCCCTAGTTGGTGCTTATAAGAGAAGATGAGACTCAAAGTAAAAATAAAAATTGCATAAAGTAAATAGATAGGCCCTTCGCAGAGGGAAGTAGGGATTTGTAGAGGTGCCAGAGCTCAAGGTTTAAATTGAGAGAGAAACATATTTTGGGTGGCATGCTTTTCCTGTCAACGAAAACGACAAAGTAGCTCACAATACTTTCCATGCTAGATATATCATAGGCGGTTCCCAAACAAAAAATAAAGTTTATTCCTTTTTCCACCAAACTTTCACTTTCCATGGCGGGCCGTATCCACGGTTGCCTTCCATACCAACACTTTCCAAGGAATTTATTATTTGACAACATAAAGTAAATATTTTTTTTCTTTTTCATTTCGGGAATGGGCATCCCTATTACCGCCGCACTCTCGTGCAATGACAAGTGAATAAACACTCATCTTGAGAATAACACATCTAGCATGGAAAAATATTGGACACTCCCCACCGTTTCATGAGCGGTACGGGCACACAAAAGAGAAATTTTATTTTGAAAATTTAGAGATGGCACATACAAATTTGCTTGGAACGGCATGGAAATACCGCATATAGGTAGGTATGGTGGACTCATAAGGCAAAACTTGGTTTAAGGATTTTGGATGCACAAGTAGTATTTCTACTTAGTACAAAATGAAGGCTAGCAAATAGATTGGGAAGCAACCAAACCAAGAAACGAAAAATCACATAAGTGAGCATTGAACATAACTAACACCGAATAATGCACCACAAGTAGGATGTAACTTCATTGCATAACTATTGACTTTGGTGCATGCATAGGGAATCACAAACCTTAACACCAATATTCCTACTAAGCATAATTACTCACTAACATGACTCACATATTACTATCATCATGTTTCAAAACTATTACAAGGAATCAAGTTTAATTTGTCCAATGATCTTCATGAAAGTTTTTATTATATCCTCCTTGGATATCTATCACTTTGGGACTAGTTTCATATATTGCCATTGTTTTTTCGACAAGCTCAAACAAATTTAAATGAAGCACATGAGCATAAAGATTTCATCCCTCAAAAAGGTATAAGTGAAGCATGAGAGGAAATGGCAAGCTACTCTCAAAAGATATAAGTGAAGATCAATGAGTAGTCAAACAATTAAGTAGCTATGTGAGGACTCTCTCTCTCTCTCAATAAATATTTTCAGATCTGGGTATTTTATTCAAACAGCAAACTAAACAAAAATAGAACTCCAAGAATAACACGCATCATGTGAACGAATAAAAATTTAGGCTCAACATAGGCTAACCGATAGTTGACGAAGAGAGGTGGGATGCGTAGCATCCCCAAGCTTAGATGCTTGAGACTTCTTGAAATATTTACTTGGGGTGCCTTGGGCATCCCCAAGCTTGAGCTTTTGTATCTCGTTCAATCCTCTCATATCCCGGTTTCACCTATTCTCAAAAACTTCATCCACACAAAACTTGAAAAGAACTCGTGAGATAGGTTAGTGCACATAATAATAAATCAACTCTTTATGTACTGCCAAGACAAGTTGCACAATAATTTTCAAACATCATATACTGTTTACTATTGTTTCCACAATTTATATCTACCAATATAGGCTATGGAAACTATAGGATAAGCAGATAACAAAACTATGACAGCAATCTGTCCAAACAGAACAGTCTGTAGCAATTTATGAAAACAGTGTACTTCCGTAACTCAAAAAATTATGAAAATTTAGGACATGCTAAATAATTTATTTGACAACACTGTGTGAAAATTTCAGAAACTTTCCACGTTCCAGTAAAATATGAAAATTCAAACACTACAGCAAAAGTTTATGTTTTTACACAGCACACATCAAAACATGCAATGCAAGCATCCTAAGACAATTCTTGGAACTTTTTATTGAAAAACAAGATTATGAATAACACCTAACAGAAAATAAAAAAATATAATGACGATCCAAGCAAAGCACATATTATGTAACGAATAAAAATATAGCTCTAAGTAAGATATACCGATAATGTTGAAGACGAAAGAGGGGATGCTTCCGGGGCATACCCAAGCTTAGATGCTTGAGTCTTCCTTGAATATTACCTTGGGGGTGCCTTGGAAATCCCCAAGCTTAGGTTCTTGTCACTCCTTATCCTCCTTATATCGGTGTCTCACCAAAAACTTAAAAACTTCAATCACACAAAACTTAACGGAACTTCGTGAGATGGGTTAGTATAATAAAGATATACCATTCACTTAGCTACTGTAAAGACAAGATTCACAATTGTTCCCACATGATACCTACTGTATTCTACCATTCCCATAATTTATACCACTAAATATAAGCTATGGAAACACTAAAACAAGCAAACTATGCTTGCAAAACAGAATCTGTCAGAAACAGAACAGTCTGTGGCGATCTGTAGTGTAGCCATACTTCCCTGTCTCTTAAAATTCTGAAAAATTAGGAAAACCTGAAGAATTTGTATATGAAGACTGTGTAAAAATTTCAGATCATTATCACGCTCCAGTAAAAAATAAAAATTCCTGTACTGGAGTCAAAAGTTTCTGTTTTGGTTCAGCATCAATTCTACTCATCTTGTGAGTCATCCCAAAGGCTTTACTTGGCACTTTATTGAAATAAAAGGCACAAAACATGATTAATACAGTAGCTTAATCATGTGAACACACAAAAACAGAAAGTAAAAATGTTGGGTTGTCTCCCAACAAGTGCTTTTCTTGAATGCCTTTTAGCTAGGCATGATGATTTCAATGATGCTCACATAGGAATAATAATTGAAACATGCAAAAGAGCATCATGAATCTCATGACAAACACATTTAAGTCTAAACCACTTCCTATGCATAGGGATTTTGTGAGCAAACAATTTATGGGAGCAAGAATCAACTAGCATAGGAAGGCAAAACAAGCATAACTTCAAAACTTTGAACACATAGAGAGGAAACTTGATATTATTGCAATTCCTACAAGCATATGTTCCTCCCTCATAATAATTTTCAGTAGCATCATGAAGGAATTCAATCATATAACTATCACATAAATCATTCTTTTCATGATGCACAAGCATAGAATTTTCATTACTCTCCACATAAGCAATTTTCTTCTCATTCATAATAGTGGGAGCATCAAATGAAACTCGAATACTATAAATTGTTTCCACATTAAAAGAGTAACATTCAGTAAAAGGATATCCAAAATCATGACCATAATTATTACTACTTTTTATAACATAAGTATCATCACAATAATCATCATAAGTAGCAACTTTGTTCTCATCATAGTCAAGTGAAACCTCTTCCAAAATAGTGGAATCATTACTAAATAATGTCATGACCTCTCCAAATCCACATTTATCATTATAATAAAATTCAACACCCTCCAAAATAGTGGGATAATAATTATCTAAATTTGACACTCTTCCAAACCCACTTTCATAAATATCACAATCATCATAAATAGGAGGCATGCAATCATCATAACAAATTTGATCATTCAAAGTGGGGGAACTAAAAAGACCATCTTCATTAAGCATAGCATCCCCAAGCTTGTGGCTTGGCATATCATAAGCATAATCACTCTCATCATTAATAGTATGAATAGCACCAATAGTATAACAATTATTATCATCATAATTTACCAAGTTGGTGCCAAAAAGATTTTCAAGATTATAAGTAGTATCATTATCTTCCCAATCATAGTCATCACAACAAGCAATTGGAATAGCAAAATCATCATCAAGTGTATCATCTTCCACAATTATTTTTGATTCATCCTCGTGAGGCATAACAATAATAGGAGCAACATCATTTGGGAGAGATACCTTTTTACCTCTACTCTTTCTTCTTTTCTTCTTCTTCACCACATCATGTGTGGGTTTAATTAATTTCTTCGAGCTTCTTATTGATGAGATTGGTTGAATAGGGAGCTCCTCCTCATCACCTATCACATCATGAGAGACAATAGGAGGCAAAGTGGAATTCTTTACCCTTTCATTAGTATTCCTTTTATATTCTATTGGTTTTCCCATCTTTCTATAGTTGGCAATATAAGCATTCTCATTGCAATTTACCATGCAAAACATATAGATATTTTTTAGATTAGTTTCAATGTCGTCCGTGAGAATAAATACTTCAAACCAACTATTTTTATGTGTCAATTCTTCACTCCCCAAAAATAGAGAAAGCTCATCATAAAGTTCAAGAGTGATCAAGTCATTACAATATTTGGCCATGATTTGATCATGAAAAAGTTTGCATTGGAAATTAAGATGACCAACTTTATTGCAAAGTTCACAAGTGATAGGACAAAGAGAACATAATTTTTTAGCAAATTCATCTATCACTTTGAGCAAAGAACTGGTTCTATCATGTTTATGCTTCTTACAAAATCTATCATCCCTATAAGGCACGTCTTCACAAACTTTATGCACTCCACAAAAATTGACATGCTTATAAGAAACATTTTTATCATGACTAGTGCAATCATCATTAATATTTTGGATATTCATATAATTCATACTAACAACATTGCAATCATGCTCATCATTCAAGGAATTCTCATTGCGTATTTTCATAATTTCTTCCTCTACCAATTGAGCACAATTTTCTGAATCCTTATTTTCACGAAAGACATTATAAAGACGAAACAAATGATGCAACCTAAACTCCATTTTTTTTGTAGTTTTCTTTTATAAAACCAAACTAGTGAAAAACAAGAAACTAAAAGATTTAATTGCAAGATCTAAAGATATACCTTCAAGCACTCACCTCCCCGGCAACGGCGCCAGAAAAGAGCTTGATGTCTACTATGCAACTTTATTCTTGTAGACTTTGTTGGGCCTCCAAGCGCAGAGTTTTGTAGGACAGTAGCAATTTTCCTTCAAGTGGATGACCTAAGGTTTATCAATCCATGGGAGGTGTAGGATGAAGATGGCCTCTCTCTCAAACAACCCTGCAATAAAATAATAAAAAGTCTCTTGTGTCCCCAACACACCCAATACAATGGCAAATTGTATAGGTGCACTAGTTCGGCGAAGAGATGGTGATACAAGTGCAATATGGATGGTAGATATAGGTTTTTGTAATCTGAAAATATGAAAACAGCAAGGTAGCAAGTAACAAAAGTGAGCACAAACGGTATTGCAATGCTTGAAAACAAGGCCTAGGGTCCATACTTTCGCTAGTGCAATTTCTCAACAATGCTAATATAATTGGATCATATAACCATCCCTCGATGTGCAACAAAGAATCACTCCAAAGTTCTTATCTAGCGGAGAACATAAGAAGAAATTGTTTGTAGGGTACGAAACCACTTTAAAGTTATTCTTTTCGATCGATCTATTCAAGAGTTCGTACTAAGATAGCATCAAGTTATCCTTTCCGTTCGATCTATCTAAGAGTTCGTACTAGAATAACACCATATGATACGCATCAACCAACTCTAATGTCACCTAGATACTCCAATGTCACCACAAGTATCCATGAGTTAATTATACGATACGCATCAAACAATTTCATATTCATAATACTCAATCCACACAAAGAACCTCAAAGAGTGCCCCAATATTTCTATCGGAGAAAGTAGGACAAGAACGTGTATCAACCCCTATGCATAGATTACCCCAATGTCACCGCGGGAATCCGCAAGTTGAGTACCAAAACATATATCAAGTGAATCAATAGAACACCCCATTGTCACCACGGGTATCCAGATTGGTTTTTCGTCGATACAGAGAGTTGCGGCGGCGGAACGGAGAGTCTTGGGTTATTTTTGGGGGTTTCCGAATATTTGGGAATTTATAGGCATCGGAGGCGATGGAGGGGGTGCCCGAGGTGCCCAGCACCCACCAGGCCGCGCCAGGGGGCCTCTGGCGCGCCCTGGTGGGTGATGGCCACCCTGGGCCCCCTCTTCCGGTGTTCTTTGGCCCATCTTCTTTCTTCTGGTCCGTAAAAAATCCACAAAAATCTCCGCAGCGTTTTATCTCCGTTTGATACTAATTTTCTGCGAAGTAAAAAACAAACAAAAACAGCAACTGACACTTTTGGCACTATGTCAATAGGTTAGTCCCAAAAAATGATTAAAAGTTGTAATAAAATGATTGTAAAACATCCAAGAATGATAATATAACAGCATGGAACAAGCAAAAATTATAGATACGTTGGAGGCGTATCATCCGGCAGTACGTCCATGCGGATGTTTGCCGGCGTTATTGGGAAACAGGGACGCCGCTCCCCTGGGCCGACGTTCACCTGCCCAATAACTGGCATCTGTCCGCGGATCGGGTGCTGATCCCGCTGATCCCGTTGAGCGGCCGTGCCCGCCGGGAGGAGATCCACCGCCGCCGCCGCCTGCCTGACGACCTGTACTACGACCCCAGGTACGCCGTCGATTCCCCACCGTGGGACACTTGGTTGCAGGACGAGCACGACGTGCGGCGCGCGTCGTACTTTGCTGGTCGCCCAGCTAGCCCGCGGCGTGCACGTCCAGAGCGCCGAGCGCGTGCTCCGAGCCCTCCCCAGGTGCGCGGGCGTACGCGGGTGCGTGGCATCACGCCGACGCCGTCGCCTTCGCCTTCGCCCTCTCCGTCCCCACCACCACCTCCTCCCATGACAGAGGAGGAGGAGGCCCGGCTCATTCAACGTGTCTTGGAAGACTCCATGAACACGCACGATGAGCGCCAATGGGTGGGTCTGGACACCATGCTAGCCCTCTCTGCAGCCGGCGACGTGGCCGTACCGGAGCTGGAGATGATGGAGGAGGTGAAGGAGGAGGTGCTGGAGGAGGTGCTGGAGGAGCAGCCCGTCGCCGCGTTCCACCCGGGCCTGGTGGGCCAGCGGTGGAGCTGGTCGTGCACGGCCGCCGACATGGCCGACGCCGTGGGGGCCGGGTCTTGGTGCCCCACGCCGCCGCGGTCACCGGAGCGCGAGCCATCGCCACGGGGGGAGGTGGTGCATGCGCCTCTCACCTTCCAGGGACCACCGTCCCACCTCTGGACGCCGCCGCCCTACATCGACCTCATGGTGACGAGGACGACAACGGCGGCGTGTGACGGCGACGGCACGACATCGACGGGGACGGCAGCAGCGCGCGGGCGGCGCTTGTCTTTTTTTTTTTTAGTTTTTATGTTAATTATGTTAAGCACTATGGAGGCCGTGAAGACTATAATGTTTAATTATGTTTTAATCATTATTGTTTGCGTATTATTTGATTTTTTTCGTCATTTATTTGAGTTTTGCTCTTTTTTATATCATGTCCACCCCGGACATGATTTGGGGTGCGGCCGCGCGTTGGACGCAACGACACGGCAACGGCCCGATCCGGACATGAGCTACCCCATTGCCGCCCCAAACGGACAAAAAGCAGGCCGAAGCGGACGTCCGTTGGAGTTGGCCTTATAACGCAGGGCAATGCCATGTAAGTGTACATAGCAACACAAGCAAAGATAAGCGGGGTGAACAACACGGGACACCGGGCTGCGGATTGGATGGAGCAGTAAACGACAACTGTTCACTTCACAGCTTCTGCACGCTAGAGTCCCATCCCAAGTGACATAAAGCTCCATCAACACGAGACGACAACCAACACGTCCCATTCTTCCTTCCACGTACGATGCCCTATCGACCCACAGGCAATGAGCGAGAGCGAGAGCGAGAGAGAGAGAGAGAATCCGCCAGCCCGAAACGCACCGACCGGCCACAGCCCACAGGTGCGCCGGTCGCTGTCCTCCGCCTGTGGCCTGTGCCCGGCCTCTCTCGGGAATCGGCACGTCGCAAATACGAACCTCGCTAGTGGGTCGAGGTGCGCCGCGCACCGCCCCAGCCGGCCAATCCGCGCGACGCAGCCGGCCCCGCCGCCGGCACTTGCCCCCAGTGGAAGCTCCCCGGGACCCCGCTCGTAGTAAAGCCTAGTACCCGTTGTACTCCTACATGCAGCGTACTTATCCGGAGAAACGGCAATGGCGAGACCATGCATCTTCCCGATCCAGAACGTAGTACGACGTATAGGACCACCAGTATTACTGTAGTAGAATATACAGTGTGCTACGATGGCGAGCCGCACTAAAGTTGGTAACAGCCCCCTTTCCATGGCCGTAAAAGCCGCGCACGGGTGGTGGGGGTGGGCGCGCCGACGCCCGCTGACACTCCGAGCCCCCGCGCGCTCAGCCGCCGCGAAATGCCGCACCCCTCCCCGTCGCCGCAGCCGCTCCGCCTCGCGCGCGTGCTCCTGCCCTTCGGCCTGTTGCTCCTCGTCTCCCTGCTCGTGCTCCACGGCCGCCCGCCGGGGACCCGCCCCGGCCAATCCGGCACTGACCCTGCCGCGCTCTTCCTGTCGCTCTCCCCGGGGGCCAACGCCAGCATCGCGGCCGACCTGCGCGCGCTCACGGCCGGGCCGCACCTCGCGGGGACGGCCGGGGCGGCGGGCGTGGCCGCGCACGTGCTCGCGCGGCTCCGCGCCGCGGGGCTCCGAACGCTGACCCGCGAGTACGCGCCGCTGCTTTCGTACCGCGCGCACGCCTCCCTCGCGCTGCTCGCCGCCGACCGGTCCCTCCTTGCGCGCCTCTCGACGGACGAGCCGGCAGACCCGGGCCGCCGCGTCGTGCGGCCCTACCACGCGTATTCTCCCTCCGGCGCGGCCGTGGCCGAGGCGGTGTTCGTCAACCTGGGCCGGGAGGAGGACCTCGCCGCGCTCGACCGGCTCGGGGTGTCCCTCCGCGGCCGCGTCGCCGTGGCGGTCCGCGGGGGCGGGTACCGGGGCGGGGTGGTGGCGCGCGCCGCGGGGAGGGGCGCCGTCGCAGTGCTCATCGCCGGCCGCGCGGACGGCGGCGTCGAGAGGGGCACGGTCCTCCTGGGCCGCCCAGGCGACCCGCTCACCCCCGGGTGGGCCGCGGCGGACGGCGCGGAGCGGCTAGGGTTCGACCACGAGGCGGTCCGGCGGCGGTTCCCGGCGATCCCGTCCATGCCGGTGTCGGCCGACACAGCCGCGGCCATCGTGCGGAGCCTGGGCGGGCCGGCCTTGCCGCCAGAGTGGCGCGCCGGGCTCAGGCTCGGGCTGGAGGGCCACGCCGGCGGCGTCGGACCAGGCCCCACGCTGGTCAACTTCACCTATCAAGTACGTACACATATCCATAACTCATTTGGTATTTTGCTGTCCCCATTTCCTGTACAGGCAGAGGCAGACAAGAAGGACTCAAAAGCTGGAAATTCCGTGGACTAGTGCCCTGACTGACCACCTGAATTTCGGGGTTTCCATAGATCAGCTGTTAATTTGACGAGACCCATGTTGTTAGGAACTCACATGCTACTACTTCCACTGAGGCTGAATGCCTGAATTACAGTGACCCATGTCGTTGTCGACTCAACTATTTTGCTTCCAGTGGTCCTTGCATCCTTTTCATCTTTTTCCATGGCGAAGACGGTGCCAAATAGCGGCTCTGTTTGGTGTTTAGTGCGCCACCAGGTAGTTTTTGCTGGACAGACTGGGTGGCTTTCTGAAGATTATTGTTAGGGATACAGGGAGAAGGGGCCTTGGATTGGATGCCACCTTTTGCTATGTACTCCTTCACTTCACTCATGAAAGGCAGATGATTTTGCAGTCCTTGTTGCATAATGCAGGCGTGGCTGTGAATTAAGATGTGTTTCCCTGTGTCTCTCTGCCCACATTTTTCACAGCTTTGCTCTCCTGCATTTGCAGGTCACTAACTGTTTCCATTGTATGTATGTGGGGATAGCATTGTAATTTCTGCTGCCCTTTCTAATGGTCGCATAGCATCCTTAATCCCTTCGCACTCTCAAAATAAGGATTATAATTTGTGAAGGGAGATTTTTTTGGCAGTATCGCAAAGTAATTTGAGTATGAAATAGCAGAACATTTGGGTTGTACTAAGTGCTAAATGCTTCTTTGGGTGACTTTGTTCTATTGCTGTAGACCGCTTTGTCATTATTCGGGTGGACCAGGTGAGTATTGGACAAGCAAAAGGCCACATAATAATCGTGCATTCACAAGTATTTTCTTTCCTTTAGAGCTTTGCATTGTTGCATGTCCTGTCGAGTAGTTGTACTTTATTGACAATATTCAAGCTCATGGCGGCTTTAAGTTCTTAAAAAACGGTCTTCTCATTTCTGTTTTCAAGGAGGACAGGAAGATGGCTACGATAAAGGATATTTTTGCTATCATAAAAGGATACGAAGAAACCGATCGCTATGTGATCCTTGGGAACCACCGAGATGCATGGACTTACGGAGCAGTTGATCCTAATAGTGGGACGGCTGCGCTTCTTGATGTTGCTCGCCGTCTTGGAATAATGCTGCAGTCTGGTTGGACCCCACGGAGGACTATCATTCTTAGTAGCTGGGACGCTGAAGAGTTTGGAATGGTAAGTCTGTATCGACAGAAGAGGAGAAAATGGTTGTTACTAAAAACATGGTATATGAAATGCTTGTTATTAAAAACATGATATATGTAATCATCCGATGCATGTGCTAGTGCGAGGGGGCATGTGTCCCCCTCCCTCCCCCAAATTTGAAACTGCACAAGCACTCTGGAATGAAGGCATGTTGGTCATTTGTAGCAAAATACATAAGGTGGTAAACTGGTTGGCACAAATATGAAGCTGCATCGACTTCAAATGTCAATAAATGTATCTCTAAGTTACAAAAATAATCATGCAATTATGTGGCGGTCAATAGTGCCATGTCTCTGGTAGTTACAATTCAGAATATCAGAATAAGGTGGTAAATTGGTTGCGGTTGGCACTAATTGTGGACCTACATTGTCAACAAGTGTGCATGTTTTTTTTCATGCAAAATAGTCGGGTGATTATGCAGCTGTCAATAGTGCCATGATTTGTAGTACTTACAGTTCAAGAAAAGAAAAAGTATAAGGCAGATGTTAAGTTTTATAGATTTTTTGATATTGGATCATTTGCAAATCATTTTCTGGATTTTATTAATAGCAAAATCATAACCACATGAAGTTTGTTTGTGCTATCTAGTTTTAGGCTGTTCAGAATTCTGAGCAAAAGATTCTTTTGCTTGATTTATTTTGTCATTTATTACAACTCCCAAGACTCATTTACATTTTGCTACATTGCTTTTTCTATATTTTGAAGGTTCTTTTTTCCAGATCGGGTCAACTGAATGGGTCGAAGAGAACCTTGAAGATCTTCAATCCAAAGCTGTAGCTTACTTGAATGTTGATTGTGCTGTGCAAGGCATGGGGCTTTTCGCTGGTTCTACTCCCCAGTTGGATAAGCTCTTGATCGATGTTACAAGACAGGTAAAAGAAACTGTTTTATTCTTGCATTCTTCTCTGGGCTGGTCAGCTGGTGGTTTGGTCTTCTGTTGAAAATAAATTCACTTTTAGCTAGCGATACCAATCTCTTGGACACATGGTTCTGTTAAAAAAAAACTTTGTTATTACCTGACCTGTTTCTCGTGTATGATTGAAACTAGTTAGCTTAACCATCATTATTTTGCAAATATCATTATGGCATCAGTGTCACTGTGGTATCGAAGAATTGGAATGAGTACATGAGGTTTATTCTATTTCAAACCTGTTGTTTCCAGGTAAAGGATCCAGATGTTGAAGGAAAGACAGTTCATGATACATGGAGTACAATGAATGGCGGCATCATTGTAAGATTTTTTATTTTATTTTCCTCCTGTACACAGTATTGTGGTTGGACCGCAATTCGATTTTTGTCTCTAGTTACTCTAAAATGGTTAGAAGTCAAATGAGAGTTTTAAAGCAGAGCCACATAGAGGTCACAGTTTGTCCTTTGCATGCAAGTTAACTTTGACCATGCTGACATCATGTCTCATTTGTGGTCTCATAATTTTCTTACTGATCTGGTTGACTATTGTCAATTATGATGTTAGTAGGGAGTAGGGACAGACATAGTGTGCTAACATTGGGTCCAATTGTCCCAAATGCGTATGAGGTCTTTATAGATCATAGTAGGCGCACACACCCCTGCCCCCAAATTTAGCTACTACAATCTACATTGTCGAGTTTGACTTTTATTTTTTTATTCAAATCGGCAGTCACGATGACAGCCAGACTAGAGGAGGAACCCAAATGCTTCCACCAGCCGTTTTAAATGATATGAGTAGTGACAGATGTTGCCGAGATGGTGGCTTCAAACTTATTGATGTATTATTTTGTAAGGCCTTGGTGAATAATTAATAAAATGGCTGCATGCATCGCCCCGATGCAGAGGCCGGGGGTCATCCTCCTTTCCGAAAAAAATGAAATACTGTTTATGGCATATAACTCACTTTTTGTTGGTAAATTAATGGTCAAAGTTAGACACAAAAATATGAAGTGGCCTTGTATAAGGGAATGGAGGGAGTAGGTGGTATAAAACCCCGCAATATAGTTATCTAATATATTGGTTAAATGGAACACAGTAGCAATACATTGATCAAACCAAGAAAATAGTACGTTCATAGTTCACTGCATGGCCAAGATTAGCCTAATTACTATTATTACGCAGAAACCAGGTTTTGATATGAATAAATGGCTGCTAGTTGGCAGATTTATATTTTGAAAGTTGAAACTGGTCAAATCTTCTTTGGGTGATACATATGACCAACTAATAGAGCCCTCTGTCATCAGCATTAGTTAGTCTTACTGATAAATTTTGTGTAATTCAGGAAGCCCCCCCCCCCCCCCCCCCCCTGCATTTTGCCTCGAGAGGGCCTATTTCCTAACATAATCTCACATAAGCGCATGGACCATACCCACAGACTAATTGTATTGGAGATGATGCTTGTAGGTGCCCTGCTTGTATTCTAGTTTAGATTTATTTCTGAAGATGATCTCAATTTGCAGATAGAGAGACTTGCCAGAACTGATTCTGATTTCGCCCCATTTCTACATCATGCTGGAGTTCCTTGTGTGGACTTGTACTATGGAAAAGGTATTTGAGGACATTTAATCCAATGGTTGCTCCAAGATTCTTGTTGATATTTGTTTCGAAGTCATACCTTGTAATCTTCTGATACTTCTTAGCATGTACTCCCTCCATTCCTCCGACGAGTATTTCCGGACGGAGGGAGTATGTAGTTTGAGAAAGAACAGTCTCTTGCAAATAGAAATTACCATATTTTCATTATTTTCAAAAGTCAGATCTTGTAGAATTTTGAGTTGCAGGTAGCCCAATATGGATTCCTCTGTATAAATGAAAATTTTGGGAGCGTTATTGCATAGTCATTTTTGAAGTATTTTGTTTGGGTTATACTGTAGAAGGCAATTTTGTAGTTGTGTATGCCAACCATTTCTTTTGTTTCCATGTTTTTCCTGGTCAACCTTGAATTCGGCAGACACAGTTCTTCTCCCTTGCCCTCTACCTTTTCATAGATCATGTCTTGGTTCTGTTAATATGTAATGTAAATCATCATCACTAACCAGGGCACTACTGACGCAGAATTTCCTGGCTACCACACTGCACTTGACTCTTATAACTGGATGGAAAAGCATGGTGATCCATTGTTTCTTCGTCATTTGGCTAGTAAGTAGCAGCATGACCTATCATAATTACAATTTTGTTGGTCAAGAGTAAGATGCCCAAGGACTGTGGCCTACAGAAATGCACTAATAGTTGTGGTAGATTTTGACTGGAGCTTGTGCAACCATGTATTATAGTACTCATAAGACCACTCATTTTCTTTTTCCACTTCATCAGTTACTGAAATTTGGGGACTATTAGCGCTTCGCTTGGCAGATGATCTTGTGTTGCCTTTTGATTACCGGACATACGCCTCACAGTTGCAGGTACACCAATTATTTTTTAGAATTAGTGCAAGCATATTCATTTTTGTTAGGCATTACCATCTCTGTCATCATAAAGTGCTACACGCATATGCTTACGTTGCATAGTCATGAGTTGTTTCTTCCTTCAGGGTGGTTGACCCTCCAGATCAAGGATTAGCTCTTGTGTCACTATATCTGTAAATTATTAATATGACGATGCCCAATTTGTGAAATCTGATATGTGAACACAGAATAAGTCATACGTGCATTACTACTATAGTAATATAGTCTCGATAAAGGATATTTGTTTTACTATACACTTTGAATTCGTTACATTACAGGAGCATACAAATGTGCTTGCTGACATGATAAACAATAGCCAATCAGTCAGTATCATAAATGGATTCATCAATGATCTTTCTAGTGCAGCCACAGAAGTTCAGAAGGAGGCAAAGGTAAATTCAAGCTATCCATACGTTATTGTATTGTTTATTTTTATTGCTCCGTTGTGGATCTATTTTCATGTACTCCCTCCGATCCATATTAATTGTTGCTGATTTAGACGGGGATTCCGTGCTTGAACACCATTGTTCCCTATTTTCGTTTTATACGAGTACATTGTAACCACACCCTTTCGTTTCTTCAGTGCTCCAAGAATATGCATTTCTGTAGTCAAGTGCTTAAGCAGATTCCCATGTTTGCCTCGGTTATGGTCAATGAACTCTTAGACTTCAAGGTCTTGATACCTGACCAAGGAGTTGGTGTTGATGCTCTGCCTGAGTAGTGTAGCACAATATCTTTTAACACTAATAGACCACGATCAACAAGTGGTTTGGCGAGTTGGATTCCGCGTTTGAAATTCTTTGGACTAATCTCGTACTGTCAGTGGCTTGCGCCGTTTGTCACTACCGATTTGTTATCAAATCCAGGAACTAAAGCTGCTGGATATACACGACGGACACGATCTTATGAGGAGGCGGTTGTTGAACGACCGCCTTCTGCTCGCCGAGAGAAGCTTCCTGCATGCGGAAGGACTCCCCAAGGAAGAACATGGTACAAGCATCTGGTTAGTGACTACACAACCATGAAACGTTATTACTTCTAGCGGCTATGGGAATGACTTCACAACGACAATTTTTGTGTCCATTCACAGCTCTACTCGCCACCGGAGGACTACGAGAGCGAGCTCTCGTTCTTCCCCGGGATTGCGGACGCCATCTCTCGGTCGGGGAAGCAGAGCGCAAAACAACGGCAGGCGGTGGTGCGACAGGAACTGTGGAGAGTGACCATGGCGATCCAGAGGGCCGCAAATGTGCTCAGAGGTGAATTTGGCGCACACAACAAACCGATAAATTTCAGTGTCTCAGTGGCTCCGTGAAATCAGCGGTGTAAATAAAATCGTTCCGTTTCTTGTGCATGCCCATGATCACTTTGTGTCTCCAACGCGTCCGTGGATCGGTCTGCACGTTCGATTTTTCACAAACCGGAAGAAAAACTTGCGGAGTTTTGTAGGCGTCCGACACTCCCGCGCACCGGACCCGACCAAAAGCAGCAACATTCTCTGCCGACGTACTCAGCGTCATGCCGCGGGAGTCGGGACCTCGGCGACGGAGGAGAGGCTCTGGAGGTGCCTCTCCACAACGTCGAGGCCGCAGAGCTCCTTGACATCAGCCATGGTCGCCGGGACGTCCATCTGGAACGTCAGCGGCGAGTTGGCAGAGAATTCCTTCCCGGCCGCCCTGATGGCCTCCCGCATGGCGCAGTGCACCGACGCCGCCAGCAGCAGCGGCGGCTCGCCGGACGCCTTGGAGGAGAGCACCCGCTTCTGGTCGCGCGCGCTGCTGATGAGCTCCACGTTGAACTGCTTTGGGATGGTGTCCACCGTCGGGATCTTGTACGTCCAGGTGCCGTCGTTCACCACCAACCCGTCGGCGTTCGTCGCGTAGTCCTCGTTCGTGAAGAACCCCACCCCTTGCACGAACGCGCCCTCAACCTGATCCATGATCCAAAAATGGAGTCAGATTACCACGATCTGCAGAAGCAGCAAGCAATCAGGTGGCTGTGCCGGTCGGCGGCGAGCTTACCTGGCCGAGGTCCACCGCCGGGTTCAGGCTCTGCCCGCAGTCATACAGAAGGTCGCTCCTCAGGATCGTCGTCGCTCCGGTCAGCACGTCGATTTCCACCTCGCTGACGGCGGCTCCGTAGTTGATGTATTTTACGAAGGCTGGGTCTGGCTTCCAGAAGGCGTGCGCCGACAGGTTCACGCTCGCCATCTTAGCCTGGGCGATCAAGCCGCTCCATGGCGCCGCCGCGCCGGACTTGGCCTCGAGACTATCTTTGATGGGCTTGAGGCGCTCGACGAGCACGGCGCACGACTGCCGGACCGCCTCGCAGCTGCTTTCGGACGTGGTGCTCCCGCCGGTGAAGCTGCCCTGGATCAAGCTCAGCGTGTCGGCCTGAATGACGCGCACCTTGTCGAGCAGCCCGTCGGCGTCGGGACAGAGCTCCCGCAGCCCAAACGCCGTCATCTGCTTCACCTTGGTATACAGCCCTTGCCCGAGCTCCACGCCGCCGACCTCCACAGCGATCGAGCCGTCGTTCAGGATGGACACCTTCCCCGGCGTCGGCCGGAGGGTCACCTCGTAGGTGATCGGCACGCACGAAATGCCACGCTTCTTCCACATGCTCCCGCCATTGAACCGTTCAACTGCCTCCGCCCTGCTCCGGTATTCCGGCGACGAGGCCAGCTTGTCGAAGATGTCGATGAGGCTGTACGTCGGGGCGTCCCCCGCGGCGTCGCCGTAGAACTTCGTGAGGCTCTCGACGCTATGGAGGTTTTTTCTCCGGACGGCGTTGGTGTCGGCCCCAAGCGCGGACGCGACGTGCTCGATGATGGCCTCGGCGATGAAGGAGCCCTGCACGTCGCCGGGCGCCCGCACCGCCGACTTCGACGACATGTTCGTCCTGCACAACTTGATGTCGAAGGAGAGGGCGCCCCAGTTGTACTTCTTCAGAGAAGCGATGGTAGCACCGGGGATCATCGGGCTCAAGTCCGCGGATATCCCGGCGTTGATCCCAAGATCGACGTGCAGAGCCGTGAGCGTGCCGTCCGACTTGAACCCGACGGAGTACTTCGCCTTCATCGGGTGGCGCCCTCCGGCCATGATCATGTCTGTCTTGCGGTCGAGGTACATCCGGACAGGGCGCCGCAGCTTGAACGCTGCAACTGCACACGCACATGCTACCTGAAAACCCAAACAATTGCAACATGCTCAGAAGACTGTACCAACTGAAAAGCAGAACTTATTGTTGGCGTGTAGTCTGAATGAATGCTGCAGATAAAGTCATAAAATTTCTATATGAATCACTTACATGGGTTGATTTCATTCCCTTTCCACCAAAGCCGCCTCCAACTCTCCTTGTGATGATGCGAACATTGTGGTAGGGAATGCCGAGGCAGTCCGCGACGACATTCTGAATGATCTCGGGTAGCTGCGTAGAGGAGTAGACGGTGATGCAGTTATCTTCGTCAGGGATGGCCAATGCGGAGTGAGTCTCCATGTAGAAGTAGTACTGTGATTCAAGTTTCACCTATGGGAAATTAACACAAGACATTAGGTGTCACTATTAGGACCATGTCTGAAACTAAGAATGCAGCTTCGTAAATACCAAGTGTGTACCTCTCCTGATAAGATCTTGTGATCTGCTTCAGACATCCCTTGCTCGAAGTCCCCAACTGGCTGAGGAGCCAAAAATGGGGGAGTTTGGAAGTAGCTGCTATGTTTGATGGCGTCTTCTATTGTCAGAATCGGCGGGTCAAGATTCTCGGTGCTATACTCGATGACGGCTTGCTTCGCCGCCATATAAGCGTACCTCTGTGTTTCAGCGATCTGAGTGATGGGCAAGGAACACGAGGATATGGTAAGTCCAATGATCTCTTAAAATTAAGAGTAAAATAGACTACTACTGGTTTATGTCCTGAAATTGAGTTCAAGTGGCGAGAAGTAAGTACCACAATGCCAATATTTTGACCAGCAAATTCAGAAACCGTATCGCCGAAAAGAGCTTCTGTTCCTAGAAAATCGATGCCGGATCCAACATTTTTCCCACCAGCTGGAATATCCTTTGCGGTGATAACCTCGATGACCTTTTCTGAAGCCAAAGATGGTTTGAAGTTGACACCTTTGATATGGGCATGAGGGTGTGTGCTGTAGATAAATGCTCCATAGAGGCAATCCTTGGGAGCAGGGATGTCATCAACATACACAGCCTCCCCTGGAAAACAAGCAAGAATATTCTCAACCCCATGTTTCTTGATAGAAGTTAGATGTGCCAACAAATATTGTTTTTGAAGCAATATATTCAGGGATGCAACATATCAGATGGTTCAGCATTGATAGAACCATTGTACTAAAGATGAAAAAAAAAACTCCAAATGACCTTGAAGTATGTAGAACAAAATATCACTATAAACAATGCTGAGAAGTTCAAGCTACAGAAATCCAAGAAGTGCAGTGCCAGGGTATAAGTTATAAGGTTGACTAGCATTGTCAAGTAGTACTAACACTTGTACTTGAAGAGTACAAACTAATTGAAGGAAACATTTGCAAGCAAAATTAAACAAGAGTGTAGGAGTATACCAGAAGCTTGCAGCTCGGCCCCGGATTTTGTGATCGGCTTGCCGACAGGTTTGTATTCGTCATTGAAAACCAGTTCTTGCCTTGATCGAATCGGCGAGTCTTCGCTTGCAACCTCACCATTCATGCTTCCATTTGCACATGACCCATTGGGAGCAATAGCCTTTGCGGGTTCAATCAGGTTGTTTCCAAGTGAAGAAAGGAAACTGAACAAGAAACTGACAGCCAAGCTGACTCTGTATTCAGGGTGTGTGGTGCCTTCTGACGGGATGATAATATCTTTCAGCAATCGAACCGCTTCAAGTATCACAGGCGCACTCACTGATTTCCCCTTCAAGAACTCTTCAACCTTCCGAGCCCGGGTGGCGTGATCGACACCGTATGCGCCGAATGCAAGGCAGATATCCTCAACTATAAGCTCCCCTGATGCTCCATCGCCTGAAGTCCTTGCCAGGAATGCAGAATTGACATAGGAGACGGCATTGCCGAATGGTCTCGGAGCTACACGAGATGTCTCGAAGATGACATTGTCTGAACCCCAATCCGGGACAAATATGCTGAGCAGTATGGTCTTGGCATCACAGGGAGGCTGCTCCAAGAACTCCTCCATCGTCAGGCAAAACATCTTGGAAGCCGTCTGGATTGTGACCGTCGAACCCGCGGCGAGAAGAACGGTGGCGATGTCTGACGGAAACTGCAGTCGCTGTGCCATGATCACGTTCCCGCCGACAGTCGCCGTGTTGCGGACGAACGGCGAGGCCACCTTGCTGAGGTGACCGGCGATCTTTCTGAACACCGGAGTGCCATCGGAGAAGACCTCGATGGCTTTGGAGATGGACACGGCTGACCCGATCTCCAACCCCTTGCTGCTCCTGTTGATGATGGAAAGCTCCGGGATCCCTTTGATGTCGATGTACTTTTCGTACAGGTCTTGATCCTTGTACACTCCGGCGCCAGTGTTCGACGCCATGATCTTGACGGAGTTTTCATCAAACCAGTTGGAGTCAAAGAGGGTATGGAGCTCCTCGATGCTCTTGGGATGGTACCAGCTGTCTTCGCCGACGATCGCCGCTGGAATATCGTTCATTTGACTCTTGATCTCGGACTTGAGGAACTCAGGGAAGGTGCAGACAGACCCGCTGGAGTATTCCGGCAGCTTGCCGACGTCGGCGCGGTCAGTGCCTTTCTTCCAGAACGAGTTGAGGCCGAGGTCCTCGAGGTCGACGTCAGCGGCGAAGCTCTTGCAGGTGTCGAGGATGGGCCGGTAGCCAGTGCAGCGGCAAAGGTTGCCGGAGACGGCGTGCTCGGCCTCAGAGCAGGTGAGCTTGGAGAATCCCGGAGGCGGGGCGTGATCACCGGTGGTGTCGGGCTTGTCAGCCTTCACGAGGGCGGAGAAGATGGACATGCACATGCCGGGGGTGCAGAAGCCGCACTGGGAGGCGTGGAAGCCGGCGAGACGCTGCTGGACGGGGTGGTAGCCATCGCGGGTGTTGCCGATGCCCTCGCTGGTGGTGACCGAGCAGTGGTTGAGGCTGCCGACGAGCGTCAGGCAGGAGCTCGCCGAGAACTCGGTCACCTCGTCGGTGGCCGCGTCGTACTTGGAGATGAGGACCACGCATGCGCCGCATCCACCTGCATGAACGCATCAACGTTAATACACGTTAGTTTTTTTTTTACCTGTTATAGTTAATTTCACTTTCTTTTGCGGGGATATTTTCTGGCTGCTACGCATCTGCCGGCGGATCTTTTTAAAAGATCCATCGTCTTGTGAGCCGTCGGATATGGAGGATTGAGCGGCCGAGCATCATCTTCTACCATTACAACACATGTCGTGTTGCGGAAAATTTCTGTAACACTAGTCATATTGCAGAAAAATTTGCAACATAGATCAAGTCGTATGCTTTTTCTTTTTTGCAACAGAACTCTTGTTACATTTTTTTGCTATAGGGGTCTTGTTGCAATTTAGTTTTTTTTTTTTTTGCAACATGGGTGATGTTACAGTTTAAGTTATTTTGCGCCGGAGGTTTCATTTCAATTTAATTTATTTTGCAACAAAGGTCTCGTTTGAATTTAATTATGTTACACCAGAAGTTTTGTACGTTTTTTTTGCAACAAAGACCTTCCTATAGAAACTCACTGTAGCAGACAGTGAGACATCGAGCAGTGGTCACGTCGGACATGCAGGACACGCTTCGCACCGACAAGACAGCGGATGCTTCACATGCAATCCCCGGACTAAAGTCAAGCATTTCCATATTTTATTATCTTTTCCTAGTGAAAGGACAAGTAGGAGAAGATATACTCAACTAAAGAAACAAGGCAATCGAATATTGTCTTTGAAGGCCGAGCTCCACTCCGTGGAGCTCGGTTTTGAAAATTTTGAATTTCGTCAAATTTTATATTTTCTATGTTTCAAAAAATTCTAAAAACACTCACAGATATACATGAAGGCATAACACACATGTGTGTAAATTTTCAGGGCAAAATACGTTGAAATGAGGGCTACGCAGAAAACACAAATTTGGAGCCTTTTAACACATAATACTATTCATCCCCCCAAGCCATGAATTTATCTTTCTTGCACAGGTCGCATTTTAACGTTTTTCATCCTGAAATTTTACACACATACACATAAATCCTTGTTTACTTGCACAATTTTTTTCAGATTTTTTTAAAACTGAAAAGTTTGAATTTTGATTCTTTTTCAAAAAAAAGGGCCTCCATAGAGGCCGAGAGCCAAACATCTGTCTCCAAGGTAATTCCCTAAAAAAAACTACTGTTGGGCTATTTGCGGAACACACGGTCCCACCAATTACCTCGTTTGTTGGGCGATTTCCGTTAAGTGTAAGGTCATGCGAATCTATATAAATATCATCTTCTCAAGGAAAAAAATCTATAAAAGTATATATATCAATATAAAGCATCAACCAAGTTGATACGGGCAAAGTCTGGTGGTACTGTACTGGTTACAGAATTTCGCTATGTGGCAAACTGAAACAGGCGCCAAAGTGCGTTTCTAATCTCGGTAATTGAACATGGATGGGAGCTGGCCAGCAAACATGAAAGTAGTAGAGTCATGGTCCAATGGTTTTGGATGGTGTATGATTGCTCCACCATGAGAAAAGTACAACGGCAAGTCGGCAAGGCATATCCTTGTGTCTCCATCATGCATCAGCTGAGTGACCGTATATAACTATATAACTATAAGTCATCTCTCATAAAAAAAGTCAAGAAAATAGTACTCCCTCTGATCCATAATAAGTGTCGTGAAACTAGGCCGAGCGTGGTCAAAATAACGTGTCGGGCTAGTCGTTGATAGTAGGTGAAGTTGTTTAAAATTCATTCTTGAGAAAGGAAAGTTAAATTAAACTTACGGGGAAAAAAATACTACCACTGAACTACAAAGTTGAATCATATACTCCTACTTGAAGTTATACGTGTGACTTGCCTGATGGGCCAGATTATGTCTTCACACTTCGGAATCTTTTTTTTTCGATAAAAGGGGCCACATGGACACCATTTTCACTACGAAAATGAAAATTCGAAACAACATTATATATTATGAAAGTAAAAGAGAAGCGGTCCTTGCGATCGTCTGTGCTGACGGAGTGTTGAGAGCAGGTTGAAAAGTCAATGTCGAGATCCTCTGTGGCCTGTGCATGGGATCAAGCATGCGGTACCAGTATCCACTATCCAAGAAGGAAATACAGTAATCAGATCGTGGAATCTGTCGCTTGCTCACATGGAGGCAGGTGCAGGCAAGTGGGGTGAAAAAACAAACAATAAAACTGACAAACTAGTCATGCTGTTGGTTCAAATTGCTTTTAACGTTTGGTTTGGTTCAAACATGTCATGCGAAAGCAAATAAACTTGTCATGTCGTTGTGTAAGGTTTTGCCATGTTTTAAACTGAAAACAGCCGTGCACTGTAAAAAAAATGTCATGCTACAAGGAATAATTGCCATGCGTTCGATTGGGATCCGACGTATACGAGAGCGTGAGATTTTTCACCTAAAAAATTCTGGCATCATATGTATATTGGTGTTCTATATAAACCTCTATTTGTGGTCCGTGTTTGATAGAGCCATTGACCCAACAATTGTGATAGAGGCTGGAATCGGTATGTCCGTATGTGCCGTGATCCTTTTCTTCTCCTCCTTCTTCTTCATCACCAAATACTTGTCATTAAATTAACTTTAGATAGCTGACCACACATGCCACAAATGTGATACGTGCCGTGATCTGCGATGTGTCCGTGACGATTTATGAACGGTAGCGCTGGCTAGCTAATAAACCAAGAAAAAAAAAAAAAAGCAGAGACGAGGAAAAGCCGCCGCGTGCATGTGGCGCGATGTCCTACGCGCACGTGAACGCAAACTGCTTCCCTGCTCCCAAGAACTCCTTTCCGGTTCGATCGAAATCTCGAGGAAGCTCACATGGACAGCTAGGGCTGGGCGTTCGGTTTATATGGTTAATATGGTTCGGTTTATTCGGTTTTTTATAATTTCGGTTTTGAAGAAATAAAAACCGAAATAATCACACAAAATTTAGAAACCGAACCTATATCGGTTCGGTTTGTTCGGTTAACCGAAAAACCAAAATACATGCATTGGTCACTATAATTGTATAATATGCATAAAATAATCACAAGAGGTAGCAACCTTAACATCATTCTATGTATTCGGTCAGGCAAAGTAGTAAACATAATTAAGTGGAAAAATCACATGGAACGTGAAATGTATTATGTGGAGAGAAAAACGTGATGCCTCCAAACTGTTGCACTTTAGGAAACAAGGTATTACATGGGGTATCCTACATACCGGTTTGTTCGGTCTATTCGGTTTCTGAGCACCGAAAACCGAACAAAAACAAAACACCGAACAACCTTCAAATTTCCCACCGAACAAATAATCGAACCATCGAATTAACCGACAAATCGGTTAATACGGTGGGGTTCGGTTCGGTTTTTCGGTTTTCGGTTCAATAGTGCCCACCCCTATGGACAGCGGCCTCGATCCATCCATCCCATTCCCATCGGAGCGAACTACCGAGAGAAGAATTCATTCAACAAGCGGATATGAATCGAGTGGCTGCGGGCGGCGGGTCTGCTCACCTTCGCCGCAGCCGAGCTTGGGTCCCCTCACGGGCGTCCGCGTGCGGAGGAACTCCAGCAGCGTCGTCGACGGGTCGACGCCGGCCGCCTCGCGCCGCACGCCGTTCACCGCCAGCACCACCCGCTCCCCCGCCGCCGCAGCCGCGTCCTTCCCCAGCGATCCCATCGCTCTCTGACTCTCTCCGCAGCCCACCCTTGTTCTCCTCCTGCACGAGTACTCTAGTGGTAGTGCTCACCAGGTGCAAGCAGGAAGACAGACGGAGGCCCTTTATACAGCGGGATTTCGATCGCTACCTGGAGCTGGAGGTCAAGGGGGGCGCGAGATTGGTGTTCGGTGACGGCGCGTGTACACTCTCCGGTCCAGACGTCCGGCGGAACAGACCGGGGCGGCACGCTAGCTTCTCGTGTACCTTTTCTGCTGTCATGGGAGCATCGGTCAATTGGTGCTACTGTCAGCCCAGGTGATACAAACCGAATGAACACACTTTCGATCTCTGCAGATGTACTTGGCCAAAACCGACCGACACGCACACTAAAATCTTTATCTTTACCTAATAATAAAGCACGGATAACACGTCGTGGCGTTTTTGCAAAAAAGTCCTTATGTTTTCTGGTATTCAACCCGCAGTCCCTTAATTAAGTGGAAAAAACGTTTCGTCTTTTTATAAAAAAAACCCTGGGCAGCGTCGGCAGCGGCTGCGCGGCAGCGTCCGCCCCTCCTCCTCCTCCCCCCCCCCCCCTTCTCCTCCTCCCCTCACTGCGCGGATCCGTCGGCGGCGGGGTCTCTGGCATGCTGGCGGCTCGGCTTCGAGCTGGCTCTGCTTTGAGATGGGTCAACGGCAGGGAGAGCGCGGCGGACAGGTTACCGGCCGGGGATAGCGCGGCGGACGGAATTCCGGCGTTCTCCGGCGACTTCCGCCACCGCGCAGCACCGACCCGAGCTCGCCTCGCTCCGCTGCGTCTTTCCCCCCAGCGGGATTTGCCACTCCCGGCCACCAGCGATGACCTTAAGCCCTCACCATGGCTAGGGTTTCGGGCGCCTCCACACTGGCGTTGCCCCGGCGGCTCCTCTCCGACGCCCACCGCGCCACCCACCCCCCCACGCATCTCCATCTTCAGGATGCTGCTCCTCCGCCCACCGCGCCACCCACCCCCCACGCATCTCCATCTTCAGGATGCTGCTCCTCCGCCCGGTGGCCATGGGGTGAGTTCATCCCCTCCCCTATCTCTCCCCCCTTTCTCTCTCTAATATCTGGTTTGATCCTCCATGGTAGATGTGCAGGGCAAGGATTCGATGCTTGAGGAAGGAGGGGTCAACCTTGCCATGCTGCAGCTCGGGACGCATCACCCATGGAGCTTCCTCTTTTCTGTCTTCAGATGAGTTCTCCCCCTCCTCTCTCTGCTCTTGTACGTGGCCATTGAGGCATTGCTCTTGGTTAGGATTTACCATTGTTTGGGCTCAATTGGCTACTGCTTGAGGTCAATTTTGTTGATACTGTTAAGTGTTGATTGTTCCTTGAATTGAACAGCAAGGTTAACCATGGATTTGTTAGTTGAATTGATGCCTGACTGAACTGCAGTCGTTAGTTGAATTGTTCAATCTTGAATTTAGGGAGCTGCTACTAAAAGGTGAAAAAAATGGTACTGTTTGAGGTCCATGTGCCTCCCGTGCTCATCAACTTGCTACTGTTTGAGCTTAATTTTTTGGTACAGTTTATGTGTTAATTGATTCGTGCTCTGTTGCATCCCACCCTCCCCTCCGGTGATGGCAGCCAACGCTTGCATCGGAGGAGCTGATGCGGTGCTCCCTTCTCTGATTTTTCTGCTACATGTTGCAAGTGTTTGAGGCATCGACAAACAATGACAGGGTTCAGCGTTGGTTGAGCTAGCTGCTGGGGACGCCTCTCTCTCAATTATTTGTATCTCCGTCTCTGTCATGATATTTAGAAGCCATCTATTAATCCCGTCGATGTCTAATTCAAAATCCCGTCTGGCTCACTCTTAATCCCCCGTCCCTCAGTTACGGGATGCGCCGCCGCCGCCGCCAGCATGGTCCCAATGGTCGCCATGAGTCTCCCCGGTCGACGTCGCTGTCCGTCTGTTCTCAGAGCTCGACGGTTCCAGTGAGGTGATATTTTGTAGCGCTGTCAATGTCAGGTATGTCGAAAATTGCTCTCTTTCTATTTCCCATTTACGTAGCCAACTTAGTTTACTACCTGGGGTGTTCTGCAGTTTTGTTTCTAAAACAGATTGCGTTTTGTTTTGTTCTGAAGTGTTGGTACTGATGCATAAAACTACTGCATCTAAAATAGCTTGGTATTAGTATTTTTATTTTTAGAAGAATACCACTTGCCTTAAGCTCTCAGTGAATCAAAATATGTACTGATGTTACACTTGAATATTACTATTTTATCGACACTTGAATATGCATTATGATTTGGTGCACGTTCAGCAAATGGTCAATGGATCAGTATTTTCTGGAAACTTTCTGTTCCATATGAAGTTTTGATTTGAGCTTGATACATTAATAATATTATTACCATGATTTTTTGTAAATGTCTATTTGATTGCAGCTAAATTGGTGCTTGAATATTATAGAAGTAAGACACTTGAAAATATATTCAGCATTGTTCTTGCACTCCAAACTTTTCATTGTTGACTTCACGTCAAAAAAACAATGGGCAGTCATGGTTGTCCGAGACTCCGCATGAAGATGATCGAGGGTCGGCGGCGCGGCTGCTTCTTCGTCATCTTCGACGAGCACCGTCCAACACGATTTTCTGCTGGCATGTACCATGGAATATCACTGCTTTTATCATGGCATCCAACACTTGCAGATGTGACTCAAAAGGGGGTTCTGAAGCTAATGAACTTGGATGGCCTGACAGTCTACCATACCAACAGGCATCTCCAAGTACACGAACTTGAAGAATTTCTTAGATTCATACACAACTTCAGTTATAGATACTTGCTATGTTCTCTAGAATTCCTATACATTTTAAGCGGGTGAGCTGCACATATATCCATTAGGAAATGATGGAGGTGACCCTATTTAAAATGATGTTTCAGAATATATTTTTCCAGTAAAGATCAGGGTGCCAGCAGCGTTTCTATTATGTTTCAGGAGAAGTTTGGATCTTTTTGGACAGTTACTGCAGCCATCTTTCTGAATGAGTATGAAAACAACACTATGAGGTAATGCAAGAATGAGGGTGCCTCTTTTCATAATATCCGAACATATGGGTTACTCAAGGCTTTATGTTATTTTCCAATCTAAGGCATGTGAAACATTACTGTCATTGTTTTACATACCAATATCATTGCTTTCTCCAATTTCAATTGATTTTGATTTCTTGATTCATGTTTGTATAGGACAAAGAGGAGATAAAAGGAGTATTGGAAAGCTTAAAACCAGCCCCCCAAAACCACTCTGGGTTGAGAAAGAAGAAAATATTTGGCATGATTTGTCCGATCTACTACAGGTAATTTGGTCTTCTATTGTGCACACGCTATATCTTCATGTAAAAATAATCTAGAGGCTTGTTCTCTGAGGCATATCAAGCATGTTTCTGATGGAGAAAAACGAAGCATTTCTTCTCTTCAATTCAAACAGTTGCAAGCAAGATTCTGAAATAACACTTTGCAGTCAAGCTACGCATTTGTTCTAAGCTTCACATGTCTATACCTACTATTAAAGAGATGAACGCTTCTTCCTCCCGATTTTTTGTACGTTTGTCTTCCTTTCTTTCATACGTCAAAAGTGCCTTCGTCCGTCAGGTGTGGGACAAGGGGATCAAACTCCTAACCTGGGCTCTGCTAAGAGCAACAACTACCACCGAGCTAGCGTCAAGTTGTGTGTCCAAGTTCTGATTCGTCTATCTATTAATTAGTCCCCCATTGCTTTCTTAAATCCTAACTGACCAATTTATATATGTCTTTGATTTGAAATCAATAAACCACCTTGAGGTTCAATAAGCAGAGTGTAGTGGGTCCTGTTTGATTACAAATATCATCAGGAATGAATTACCTCCACTGAGGGCATATATATGAATGAGGGACAAGGCAAATAGGCGCCAGAACCGCACAAGGCGGGATTCAGGAAGGAAAAGAGAGCAGGTGAGGCGGGATTGAGTTCTCCCGCAGCATGCAACGGAGGCGAGGGTCTGATGGACGAGCGGTGCTGCCGAGAGGGAGAGAGACCGCCATGGTGGAGAGTTTGGAGAGCCGCACCGTCGCGGGGGAAGGCGGAAGCACATACGCCGCCGCCTCGGATCTTCCCACGTTTCTGATGCAAAGCTATAGCCACTAGAGGTAATTGAAATCATTGTCATGCAATACAAATGTTAGGTCTGCAAAGAAATAAATTAATTTTTATATACTGCAATCAAAAATCTTTGGCGTTCAAACCAATGTGGTTAGTGTTATGCGGTGCCGCAAACAATTTTTGACCTACAGACTAAGTGATTGAAAATTTCTGGGTTATGTTACATAATTTTACTTACGTTAAGCACTTTCAAATTTCAGTGTTGTGCTAACATTTTCTACTTTTGTAATAGACCAGTTTTTGCCTTCTATAATCTGTTCATAATCAAATTATTTTCCTGTGAAAATCTTCAGGCTGGAGAGCTCCTATGCATCGCTGCTGCTATTTTTTTTAATGGAACACTCTTGCATTCCTTAATTGCTAGGCAGGTCGCCAGCTACAAAGTTCAGTACAAACTCTGGGTATTCATGTCACTGGAAAGCTGAAAGTTAAGATCATCCAATATATGTATGCAAATTACAAAACAGTCTGATAAATTTGTTTTATTGCTTGAGTTGTGGAATGGGAGATATTTTGATTGTGTGATTCTTGCTATGTGTGATATGCCTATGATGCAAAGTTGTACTTATGTTCCTACAAAATTAAGTTTCACAAGTATGCAAACATTCAGTGTCACAATATAGCATGAGTGGTAGCTCCACATGAAGGTTTATTTTTTCAACAAATTTCGTTGTCCGTAGCAAGGCATAAGGATTTTAGCTACAACTCTAAATAGTAACGCAGATCCTAATGAAATAGTATTCCACTGTTTATCAATGTTTCTAGAGCTATTAGCTCTAAAATGCATAATAAGGTATAACTTCTTATTTACATTTTGCATTCTAAAAAAATATGTATTGGAATTTGATATCTTGAACAGGAACTACAAAGATGAGGATGTCCTGCTGGACGTGGCTACCGCCACCAACTGTAACAATGACGATGATCATGAGGCAGCTGCTCGAGCACCGGAGCCTGCTCGAGAAGAAGAGTGTGTTGTTGATTGAGGTACTCATCGAGGATGAGAGGGACGACCACAACAAAGAACAGGGAAGATCGACGCACGAGGAGAAGTACACGATGACGACAATGCATGTGATGTGCATGGAGATCCTAAATGTATATGCTAGACACGATTGAAATTGAACCACTAAAATACATACACCCCCGTTGCAACGCACGGGCATTGTACTATAATAATAAAGCACGGATCGCTTCTGGTCATTCGTCATTCAAATTGCCCTCGAAGTTTGCGAGAATTACCCACCAATGCCACCCGTAAGTCAAGAAAACGATTCGTTTTTTATTTTCAAAATCGCCGCCGGGTCGTGTTCTTATACAATGATACAGTCCAATAGCATACGAGGAGACATAGCGCCATGGCTAACGCCGCGCGGTTCCACACGGGAGACCAGGGTTTGATCCCTGGTTCTACCCATTTTCACTTCCTTTTTCCTCTCTTAAGGGCCCATTACTTTTCCTCACTTAAGGGCCCATTACTTTTCCTCTCTTAAGGGCGGTAATGGGCCGGCCCAAGTGCGAGTCGTGGCGCCTCCTCTTTTCTATTTTTTTACTTTCTCATTTCTGTTTTTGTTTTTTCTTCTCTAAATTAATTCCGAATTTTCAAAAAAACAAAATTTTAAAAAGTTGCGAGTTCTAAAAAAAGGAGGAAAATGATAAACTGTTTGTGAATTCAAAAAATATTCAGAAAATCATAAAATGTTCATGAGTTCAAAAAATTACTCACATATTAAAAAAAATCATGATTTCAAATAAATTTTCATGAAATAAAAAATGGTCATGATTTTTAGAACTGATCCAATATTCAAAGCATATTCACTTCCCTTTTCCTCTCTTAAGGGCGGTAATGGGCCGGCACAAGTGCGAGTCGTGGCGCCCCCTCTTTTCTATTTTTTTACTTTCTCATTTCTGTTTTTGTTTTTTCTTCTCTAAATTAATTCCGAATTTTCAAAAAGCCAAAATTTTAAAAAGTTGCGAGTTCTAAAAAAAGGAGGAAAATGATAAACTGTTTGTGAATTCAAAAAATATTCAGAAAATCATAAAATGTTCATGAGTTCAAAAAATTGCTCACATATTATTAAAAAAAATCACGATTTCAAATAAATTTTCATGAAATAAAAAATGGTCATGATTTTTAGAACTGATCCAATATTCAAAGCATATTCACTTCCTTTTTCCTCTCTTAAGGGCGGTAATGGGCCGGCACAAGTGCGAGTCATGGCGCCCCCTCTTTTCTATTTTTTTTACTTTCTCATTTCTGTTTTTGTTTTTTCTTCTCTAAATTAATTCCGAATTTTCAAAAAACCAAAATTTTAAAAAGTTGCGAGTTCTAAAAAAAGGAGGAAAATGATAAACTGTTTGTGAATTCAAAAAATACACAGAAAATCATAAAATGTTCATGAGTTCAAAAAATTGCTCACATATTATAAAAAAAATCACGATTTCAAATAAATTTTCATGAAGTAAAAAATGGTCATGATTTTTAGAACTTATCCAATATTCAAAGCATATTCAGTAATTTGCAAAACATGGCCATCAACTTTTAGAAATTTTCACAAAAATTAAAACACATCCGTAAATAATGAACAAAACGAACTGTCGCTTACGTAAAGGTTTTATTAGGAGATATGTAGAGGTCCTAATTTTTTTTCAAAAAGTTGCGAGTTTTGAAAAAAGGAGGGAAATGATTAAGTGTTTGTGAATTCAAAAAATATAAAGAAAATTATAAAATATTCATGAGTTCTAAAAATTGCTCACATATTATAAAAAAATCACGATTTCAAATAAATTTTCATGAAGTAAAAAATGTTCATGAATTTTTAAAAATGATCCAATATTTAAAGCATATTCAGAAATTTGCAAAACATGGCCATCATCTTTTAGAAAATGTTCACAAAATTAAAACATATCCGTAAATAATGAACAAAACGAACTGCCGCTTACGTAAAGGTTTTATTAGGAGATGTGTAGAGATCCTTTATGATTTTATGTAGTCCCTCGCATTGGATGAAAAAGGTTTCGGTGTTTTATACAACGCTGAACCCCAACAAAATTGACACAACTTTCTATGGGTTAGTTTTTGTAATCTATATTAAAATGACAAAATGTCTATTTTGCGTGTTAAAAAAATGTCTATTTTGATTCCATACATAGCTATGTTTATTCTGGTACCAAAATACTGGTTATGGTAAACACCGCTACGCTAAGTTAAGGCGAGACACATCATTCATCAGTGTAGCTCAGGCAGGGTTCGTTAATACAGTTTGCTCAGCCACAATTTTTTTTATTGTGACGCCTTAGGAAATGAAGTCGCGAGGAGCATCACATTTTTAGTTTTTGAAATTACATTTTAAAAGTGGCTTATGTCATTATGACATCACTCAGGTATACTTTGTGAAATGATATTTTAAAAGTTCTTATCTCATCCTTGCGTTTGATTCATATTATTTTATATCCACCACACCTGCATAATCTGATAGTTTTTCTCCCGTTGCAACGCACGGGCATATTTGTTATTTGCTATCTTTACCTAATAATAAAGCAAATAGTGCTTCTGGTCGTCCGTTTAAAAATTATCCCCAAAGTTGCCCGAAATTACCCACTATGCCACCCGTAAGTGTAGAAAAAGATTCGATTTTTCTGTAGAAGTCGTCATGTTTTCCGATTCTTATACAGCATGAGACCATGAGGAATCACGTCGACGTTCGAGCCATAGTGGCCAGAGCACCTCTTTTCCATCGAGGAGACCCATGTTCGATTCCTAGTTCTCCCTGTTTTCTTCCTCCTTTTATCTCTTTTCCTCCCAGCACGGGTTCGTGGGCCGGCCCATGTGCCTATTTTAATTTGTTTTTTCCTTTTAAAATTAATTCAGAATTTTTTGAAATTCCAAATTTTAAAAGTTTCAAGTTTTGAAAAAAATGTTCATGAAATCATAAATTGTTCGGGAATTCAAAAAAAAGGTTCAGAGTATCATAAAATGTTCACTGATTCAAAAATGTTGATGCTTTTAAAAAACAGTTCGCATATTATAAAAGAACTCACGATTTTGAAAAAATATTCCTCCTTTTATCTCTTTTCCTCCCAGCACGGGTTCGTGGGCCGGCCCATGTGCCTATTTTAATTTGTTTTTCCTTTTAAAATTAATTCAGGATTTTTTGAAATTCCAAATTTTAAAAGTTGCAAGTTTTGAAAAAAATGTTCATGAAATCATAAATTGTTCGGGAATTCAAAAAAAAAGTTTCAGTTTCATAAAATGTTCACCGATTCAAAAATGTTGATGCTTTTACAAAACAGTTTGCATATTATAAAAGAACTCACGATTTTGAAAAATATTCAGTAAATATAAAACGTTCATGATTTTGAAAATAATCATTTATTCAAAACATATTCGTGATTTCGAAGAAAATGTCTATGCAATTTTAAAAAATATACACCTAAACTCAAAGAAATCGCGAATTTCAAAATTTGTTCCCCAATTTAAAAAAAGTTCATCGATTCAAGAAATGTCCGCTGAGTAAAAAACTATCCATGCATTTCAGAAAAAAGATAAGTGGACATCAATCAACAAAATTTGATCACATGAACACCGCAACCATCATTCACGAGGGTCGGAACAAAAGATAAGCGACAACATGATGGACTATCGTGTTAAAATAGAAAAATAGAGGACACTCATATGTCAGGGTATTGAGTCATACTTATTTGGCTAGGGTGTAATAATTTTGTCTCCCGTTGCAACGCACGAGCATATTTGCTAGTCGTAATAAAGCGCTTATCGCTTTTGGTCGTCTGTCATAAGATTACCTCCGAAGTTGTGATTATTTACCCACCATGCCACCGGTAAGTAAGAAAACGATTTGTTTTTTCGCATCGCCTGGTGTCAAAGGTTAAGAGGTGGCGGTCCTTCAGTTTCTCACAACTGCATGGCCATCCTACTGGTTGGACCGGTGCTTTGCTATCCAGGTGGCCTAAGTTCGATTCCCATCACCTCCCCTTTTTTCCTTCTTATTTTTTATGGCAGTATATGTGTGCATACCTGATGGGTTGCATTTTTTGGTCCAGCTAATCTGTTTTCTTTTTTATTTTCATTTTTACAAGCAGATTTAAAATAGTTTCGAAATATTCATATCTTTTTAAATCTCAAATTCAAATCTAACATATCATATATGAAAGTGCCACATAGAAAAATATGTAGATTTCAAATATACAATTATCTTGCATATTAATTATTTCTAAAATTATGCTTTGGTTGCAACCTTAATTAATAGTTTAATACCTAATTTATATGGGGTCTTTAGTTGATCTCAATGTAATAGAGTCTTTAGTCGATCTCAATGAATCTATTGTTCGTGAAAAAGGATGTCATGAGATGGACATATTAGATGTGGTATGGAGGAACTTGGCAACCACCTTATACACACTTTTCTCCCGTGAATTGAGGCGAATAATAAAGCACGGACTGTTTCTGATCGTCCGTCATCCAAATTACACTCAAAGTTGATTACACTCAAAGTTGCAGATGGACATATTAGGGACGTCCTATATTATGCTATGTGTGCTGAGAGAAGATGCAGCACACCCATCGGGCCGGTCCATGTCCGGGCAGCCTGTTTTATAATTTCATATTTTATTTTATCTTTATCTTTTCTTTTTTCATTTTTCTCCACTTTAAATTATTTGGGACTCAAAGTTCTAAAAATTACGGAAAAAATGAGATTTTGAATAAAATGTTTATTAAATAAAAATGTTGCTGGATTAAAAAAATATTCACGATTTTGTAATAAAATGATTGCTTATTGAATGTTCGAAATTTTTAAAAAATGTTTGTAAATAGCAAAAAATGTTCATAAATTTAAAAAATGTTCTTGATTGTAGAAAATGTTCAGAAATTTGTAATAGTATTTTGTTTGCGATTTCAAATATGTACACGAGTTTAACAAATTGTTCATAATTTCAAAAAATGTTCATGATTTTGCGAAATTGAGAGTGATATTGTATCGTGACCATGACCATTAAAAATTATGATTTTTTTCTTCCGTTGCAACGCACGGGCCCTTTTGCTAGTACACCAACCAAACAAATAAGACCGAAGCTATGTCTTGATGGAGTATAAAAAAAATACATCAATAACTAGCAAAGACAAAATAATGATCACTAAGAGCATCTATAGGGGTGGTTCCTCAAACCACCCCCTCCCCAGGGTCCGGCCGGATGGTCCAGTCACAAAAACGTGACCCATTCCTATATGTCCGGGTTGACCGGCACCCCTCATATTCAGTCCAAATCTGGGACGGATATGAGGAAACCCGAATGTGTCGGGCGCGTCCGTCATGTCGGACTGACGTGTGAGACCCATGCGGACCCCCTCAAAACCCAACTGTTCGGTTGGATCGTCGCTCCGGCGCCGCCCGAGGTGCCAAATCCGCTTAATTAAACCGGACGACGACACGCCAACCCTAGCCCAACACATTTCCCCTCTCCCTTCCCTTTACGCCGTCACTGTCCAATTCGGTAGAGATGGCCTGGCAGCAGATTGCCACTTATGCCATGTGAGGGAGTCCGGGATTAAGGGGTCCTCGGGCCGTTGACATATCTCTTATAGTCCGGCCCGATGGGCCGCCTTATGGCATCTTTGGGAAGGCCGGACTGCGAAATGACCCTAGGCTTATGGGGCAATATTCTGAAGACTTGGTGTGTCCTCCAAGAAAGAATGGACGTATCTATGCCCGGATGGAAACCGACCATTTGTAACCCTAGGGACCCCTGGTGTCTATATAAACGAGGGGGCTTAGTTTATAGAAAAACAAGTCAACTAATCTAGGGTTTAGCTCGTTTGATCTCGAGGTAGATCTACTCTGTAACCTTCATACTCAGCAATACAACCAAGCAGGACGTAGGGTTTTACCTCCTCACGAGGGCCCGAATCTGGGTAAACACTGTCTCCTTCGTCCCCTGTTACCATCGTTCCTAGATCCACAGTTCGGGACCCCTTACCCGAGATCCGCCGGTTTCAACACCGACACCATGCTCACCCTAAAGCGGCGGTTGGAGCTACTGGAGGAGATCCAAAACAGGTGTGAACCTCGGATTGTAGCAGGACTGCCTTTGGACTCACCAGATTCGGAGGAGTAGAACGATAAGGAGGAGGAGGAAAAGTAGGAGCAGGCACCGGACGTGGAGACGAAGGAGGGGGAGGATGCATGCTTCGCCATGACCGATGTTCTGGCAAAGTACGAGGTCGCCCAAGCGGAGGGGACGGCTGAGCAGCAAGCCATCCTCGAGTCCATCCGGTTGGAGCTCAAGGTGGAGGCCAATCGTCACTTCCTCTACCAGGCGGTCGCGAAGCGCGACGAACTCTTCACTGTCATGGACAAGGCGAGCAATGAGTAGGAGGTCAGTTCGTCCAGCACCTCTTGCACGGACTTCGTCTACATCTCCGACGATGAGTAGTACTGGTAGGCTAGTTCATATCTACATTGCCTTTTCTCCAGAGGTGACCCTGAGTTATCGAACCCATGAGAGGGCAATGCCCTTTAAACAAGGGTTTCTAATAAGCTTATGCAAGATAAATAAATTCCAGCTTTTCACATGACCGTAATCAAGCTCACACTGAAAATACTTATAATAGAAATAAACATGGGTATGAGGTTTTATGCTTATAACTCAAAGTAAACATTAGTCCGTAGGGATTGTGATACGTCTCCAACGTATCTATAATTTTTGATTGTTCCATGCTTTTATATTATCATTCTTCGATGTTTTACAATCATTTTATAGCAACTTTATATCATTTTTTGGGACTAACCTATTGACATAGGGCCAAGTGCCACTTGCTGTTTTTTTCTTGTTTTTTACTTCGCAGAATATCAGTACCAAACGGAGTCCAATCACGATGAAACTTTTTGGAGATTTTTTTGGACCAGAAGAAAGCCAGAGAGCCAAAGAAGTGCCCGAGAGGGGGCCTGATACGTCTCCATCGTATCTACTTTTCCAAACTCTTTTGCCCTTGTTTTGGACTCTAATTTGCATGATTTGAATGGAACTAACCCGGACTGACGCTGTTTTCAGCAGAATTGCCTTGGTGTTATTTTTGTGCAGAAATAAAAGTTCTCGGATTGACCTGAAAATTTACGGAGAATATTTTTGGAATTAATAAAAAATACCGGCGAAAGAATCAACCGGAGGGGGTCCACCACCTGGTCACAAGCCAGGGGGGCGCCCCCTAGGGCGCGCCCCCTATCTTGTGGGCCCCCCTGGAGCTCCGCCGACCTCAACTCCAACTCTATATATTCCTATTCGGGGAGAAAAATATCAGAGAGAAGAGTTCATCGCGTTTCACGATACAGAGCCGCCGCCACCTCCTGTTCTTCCTCGGGAGGGCAGATCTGGAGTCTGATTTGGGCTCCGGAGAGGGGAAATCGACGCCGTCGTCATCATCAACCATCCTTCATCACCAATTTCATGATGCTCTCCGCCGTTCGTGAGTAATTCCATCGTAGGCTTGCTGGACGGTGATGGGTTGGATGAGATTTACCATGTAATCGAGTTAGTTTTGTTAGGGTTTGATCCCTAGTATCCACTATGTTCTGAGATTGATGTTGCTATGACTTTGCTATGCTTAATGCTTGTCACTAGGGCCCGAGTGCCATGATTTCAGATCTGAACCTATTATGTTTTCATGAATATATATGTGTTCTTGATCCTATCTTGCAAGTTGTAGACACCTATTACGAGTTATGATCCGCATCCCCCAGGGTGACAATAACTGAGATTCTTTCCGGTGATTACCGTAGTTTGAGGAGTTCATGTATTCACTAAGTGCTAATGCTTTGGTCCGGTTCTCTATTAAAAGGAGGCCTTAATATCCCTTAGTTTCCATTAGGACCCCGCTGCCATGGGAGGGTAGGACAAAAGATGTCATGCAAGTTCTTTTCCATAAGCACGTATGACTATATATGGAATACATGCCTACATTACATTGATGAATTGGAGCTAGTTCTATGTCACCCTATGTTATAACCGTTGTATGATGAATGCCATCCGACATAATTATCCATCACTGATCCATTGCCTACGAGCTTTTCACATATTGATCTTTGCTAAGTTACTTTTTCGTTGCTACTGTTACAATCACTACAAAACTGCTACTGTCACGTTTGCCATCGTTACCGTTACTTCCATACTACTTTGCTACTAAATACTTTGCTGCAGATATTAAGTCTTTCAGGTGTGGTTGAATTGACAACTCAGTTACTAATACTCGAGAATATTCTTTGGCTCCCCTTGTGTCGAATCAATAAATTTGGGTTGAATACTCTACCCTCGAAAACTGTTGCGATCCCCTATACTTGTGGGTTATCAAGACCTTTTTCTGGCGCCGTTGCCGGGGAGCATAGCTCTATCCTCTGAGTCACTTGGGATTTATATCTGTTGATCACTATGAAGAATCTGAAAGACCCAAAAACCAAGATCTATCCCTCTACTACGAGGGGAGGTAAGGAACTGCCATCTAGCTCTGCACTTGATTCACCTTCTGTTATGAGTAAATTTGCGACACCACCACCCGCTATTGATTCTGATATGTCGCAAGTAATTGATGATGCTACTTCTGCTATGCATGATGCTTATGATGATACTTTGCTTGATAATACTGTGCCACTGGGTGAATTTCTTGATGAACAAATTGCTAGAGTGAATGCTGAAACTGATGATATTTCTGAATCTGATGAAATTATTGAAACTGAACACTATGAGACACCTGCTAGACCGAGCTCTCCTAGATATGAATTGCCTAATATACCTAAGGGTTATGTTATGGAAGGAGAGGTAGCTAGGGACTTTCTTGCTTGTAAGGATAGAGATGATCTTAAGAAATTGCTATGCAAGTGGAAGGAAAAATCTTTGAATGCTAGAATGCAATATGATCCTAAGTTTGCTACTTCACCTATCTTTGTTACTGATAAGGATTATGAATTTTCTGTCGATCCTGAGTTAATTAATTTGGTTGAATCTGATCCTTTCCATGGTTATGAATCTGAAACTGTTGTAGCACATCTTACTAAATTGAATGATATAGCCACCCTATTTACTCATGAGGAAAAAATTCGCTATTACTATATTCTTAAGTTGTTTCCTTTCTCATTAAAGGGTGATGCTAAGATATGGTTTAATTCTCTTGCTCCTGGTTGTGTGCGTAGTCCCCAGGATATGATATATTACTTCTCTAAAAAATATTTTCCTGCCCATAAGAAACAAGCTGCCTTGCAGGAAATATTTAACTTTGTGCAAATTGAAGAAGAGAGTCTCCCACAAGCTTGGGGGAGGCTTCTCCAATTACTTAATGCTTTGCCTGATCATCCTCTCAAGAAAAATGAAATACTTGATATCTTTTATAATGGACTAACCGATGCTTCTAGGGACCACCTAGATAGTTGTGCTGGTTGTGTTTTCAGGGAACGAACTGTTGAACAAGCTGAACTACTATTTAATAATATATTGAGCAATGATAATGATTGGACTATTCCCAAACCACCTCCAAATCCAACTCCGAAGAAAAGAGGTATTCTATTTCTCAGTCCTAAAGATATGCAAGAGGCAAAGAAATCTATGAAAGAAGAAGGTATTAAAGCCGAAGATGTTAAGAATCTACCACCTATTGAAGAAATACATGGTCTTGATAACCCGACATAGGTAGTAGAGGTAAATTCTCTCCGTAGATTTGATGAAGGTGATATTCCTTATAATAAGTCTGCTAGCTAATGCTTGGATGAGTTTGATAACTTTATTGTTAAGCAAGAAAATTTCAATGCTTATGTTAGTAGACAATTGAAACACAATGCTTACATGCTTGAGTGCTTAGGTGATTATATGAGTAGAACTATCAATGATCTTAAGCTTATTAGTAAACATGCTTCCATGGTAACTACTCAAGTAGAACAAGTGCTTAAGGCACAAAATGATTTGCTTAATGAGATGAATGGTAAGAACAATGATCATTCTTTTAGAGTTGTGACTAGAGGTGGTAAAATGACTCAGAAACCTTTGTATCCTGAGGGCCATCCTAAGAGAATTGAGCAAGATTCTCAGAGAATTAATTCTGATGCACCTAATCGTCCTAGTAATAAAGGGAAAAAGAATGACGATAGGACTTTGCATGCTGCTAGTGAACCTGTTATAGGTACTCATAAAAACCCAAATGATATTTCTATTTCTGATGCTGAGACACAATCTGGTAATGAACATGAGCCTAGTGATAATATTAATGATGATGTTCCTGTTGATGCTCAACCTAGCAATGATAATGATGTGGAGATTGAACCTGCTGTTGATCTTGATAACCCACAACCTAAGAATAAAAGATATGATAAAAAAGACTTTGTTGCTAGGAAGCATGGTAAAGAAAGGGAGCCTTGGGTTCAAAAACCCATGTCCTTTCCTCCTAAGCCATCCAAGAAAAAGGATGATGAGGACTTTGAGCGCTTTGTTGAAATGCTTAGACCCGTCTTTTTGCGTATGCGCTTGACTGATATTCTGAAAATGTCTCCTTATGCTAAGTATATGAAAGATATTGTGACAAATAAAAGGAAGATACCGGAAGCTGAAATTTCCACCATGCTTGCTAATTATACTTTTAAGGGTGGAATACCAAAGAAACTAGGAGATCCCGGAGTACCTACTATACCATGCTCTATTAAAAGAAATTATGTTAAAACTGCTTTATGTGATCTTGGAGCTGGTGTGAGTGTTATGCCTTTCTCTTTATATCGTAGACTTGATTTGAATAAGTTGACACCTACTGAAATCTCTTTGCAAATGGCTGATAAATCAACTGCTTTACCCATCGGTATTTGTGAGGATGTGCCTGTTGTAGTTGCAAATGTTATTATCCTAACGGACTTTGTTATTCTTGATATTCCCGAGGACGACAGTATGTCGATCATCCTTGGTAGACCATTTTTGAATACTGCAAGGGCTGTTATTGATTGCAACAAGGGCAATGTCACTTTTCATGTTAATGGTAATGAGAATACGGTACACTTTCCGAAGAAACAACCTCAAGTTCATAGTATCAACTCCATTGAAAAAATTTCAACGATTATTATTGGAGGTTTTGAATTACCTCTCCCTACTGCCAAAAAGAAATATGATATACTTATTGTTGGGGACATGCATATCCCCATTGAGGTAACCTAGTGTTATTCGAAAATTCTCCGGTTCCGTGTCATTCGAAAAAAAGTTTGTCAATAAGACTTGATCAACCTTATTGATGGATTCTTTTTTATGAGCATGAGATGGATGAATTTAGAAAGCACAACCTTCTGTACCCAATTTTTACTTTCTGTTATTTAGAGATAATTAAAGTAAAAATGCTATTATTTTTCTGTTTTCTGTTTTTTCGTGCAATAAAAAGTGACCTGAAAATAAAAGTTCTCAAAATGCCCTGAAAATGTAGTATGATTTTTTCTAGAATATTTAAGAATTTTTGGCACTGAGAACACATCAGGGGGCTCCACCAGTGGGCCACAAGCCTGCAGGGCGCGCCCACCCCCTGGGCACGCCCACCTAGCTTGTGAGTCCCACGTAGCTCCCCCTCACTTATTCCAGCCACCATCCACTTCGTCTTCCTCCAGAAAAAAATCCCACCATTGCTCAAACCCGTGTTCTAGCTCATTTTGCTGCCATTTTCGATCTCCTTGTGCAAAGCTCCATTTGCAAAACTGTTTTGGGGGATGGTTCTTCGGTATGTGACTCCTCCAATGGTCCAATTAGTTTTTGTTCTAGTGCTTTATATATTGCAAAATTTTGCTTCTGTGGTGACCTTGTTCTTGAGCTTGCATGTCAAATTTGTATGGTCCCAAGTAGTTTTGATGCATGATATAGCCTCTAGGCGCTTGTGGGAGTAGTTGCTATAAGTTTTGTTGAGTTTTGTTCACCTTTATTGTGAGTCACTAATTTTTTTAGAGATTTTTCAGAAAAATGATGAGGAGATTATTAAGAGGCTCTTCAAGCTGGGGCTCTAAAGAAGATGAAAATGAGGAGAAGAAGAAGTCCAAATATAATCTTCCTCGCGTCGCGGAGGTTCGGCCATGTGAATGGCCAAGTGATGCATTCTTGAGGGCGGTCGGAATTTATGAAGATTTTTATTATTTGGCTAAGAATGCAGGCATCACCGACTTCCTCAACGATAAGTGTGACCAGTACCTCCTACTCACTAATATCTTCGTGCAAAATTTTCACTTTTATCCTAGGAAGAATCCTCCCATGGTAGAATTTTACTTATATGATGTGCCTAAGGAGATGAAACTTTATGATTTTTGCAAAGTTTGCAAAATACCTTATGAGGGCAGCACCAGTGAACCACGTCCTAGAGACATGGAGGACTTTATTGCCGCAATCACTGTGGGGGAAGAGAGAGGGGTGTCAAAGGCAAGAGCGACTACTTTACATTTTCCTGTTCTACGCTATTATTCATTATTCGCGGGGAGATGTTTAGTTGGTCATGGGGAGAGTGGAAGCCTTAGTGCTCCCGACCTCGCCATTCTACGCCACGCTTTACTTGCTGATATAACTTTTAGTCTGGGCGCTATAGTGGCCCAACGGTTGAACTTAAACCGTTCGAAGGGCCCCGTATTCGGAGGTATCTATGCATCTCGTCTATCCAAACACTTTAAAATACCCATTAGGCTTGCCGAGGAAGAGGAAAAGTTACTACCTACAAGATATTTAGGCTATGATAGTATGGTAGCACATGATTTTATTAGGAAGGATAATGATAGAAGGCTGATTTACAACCTAGTATTTAGTCAGGGTACTTGTGAGATTATTACTCTGCGTGCTTCTTCTTTGTTCGATATCCATTCAGGCAGGTACACTATTATGCCCGAGGACATCTATAGATATTGGGGTCTGTCGCAACCCCCAGCACCTGAGTCGGCACCAGCCCTTGATCCATATCAGGATCCAGTTTTTCAGTGGGAGCCACAGGAGCTCGCCAACCAGTGGAACCCTCAGTATCCTCCGGAGTATACAGGAGATGGTTATTTCCAGCCATGGCCATAAACCAACTTAGGCCAAAAGCCTAAGCTTGGGGGAGTACGTATTTCTCACCAACATTACATTTATGTTCACACACTCATTGCAGTTGTCGGTGCTTATACGTTTTCATTGTATCATCCACGGTATTTTATTTCTTCTTTCCGCTTTCTTCTTGAGTGTTTAATTAACCTTGAGAAAAATCCAAAAAAAATAGTTCTAGCTTTACCTTTTAGTTTGTTAGTTGTTTCATTAAAAGAAAACCCAAAAAGATTTCTCGTTCTTCTTTTGCTTGTTGGAAGCTTTCCCGTGTAAATAGTTTTTCCCGTTCTTGTTTCGAATTTTCTTTTCTTTGGGTCGTAAGGAGAAGGCCACGATGAAAATGTTGAGTGGCTCTCATATGCATCGTTGTTTATCTTACAGAGAGCCCATATTACCTTGCCTTCTCCTTTGAGTTATTGTTTGCAGATTCCAGCTTAGTCCAATGCACGTGCACTCTCATTATTATTCACCCTGTTCAGTCATGCAAGTGAAAGGCAATAATGACGATATATGATGAAGTGATTGAGATGGAGAACAGCTGGTATGAACTCGACCTATTTTGTTTTTGTAAATATGATTAGCTCATCGTTCTGGATTCAGCTCATTATGGATGGAACATGTTTGCAATGACAATTAGAGATTATAGTTATTCATGCCATGCTTAATTAGCTAAGAGTGTATAATGGTTTGTCTTGAGTGCCAACATGCATTTTAAAATGGTTGTGATGTAGTATGGTAGGATGGTATCCTCCTCTAAATGATTCAAGTGGCTTGACTTGGCACATGTTCACGCATGTAGTTGAAACAAAATCAACATAGCCTCCACGATATTTACGTTCATGGTGATTTATATCTTACTCATGCTTGCATTCAATGTTGGTTAATCTCAAAGCATGTTTATGACTGTTGTCGCTCTCTAGTTGGTCGCTTCCCAGTCTCTTGCTAGCCTTCACTTGTACTAAGCGGGAATACTGCTTGTGCATCCACCTTCATAAACCCAAAGTTGTTCCATATGAGTCCACTATACCTACCTATATGCGGTATTTACCTGCCGTTCCAAGTAAATTTGCATGTGCCAAACTCTAAACCTTCAAATAATATTATGTTTTGCATGCCCGAATCGCTCATGTAGTAACTAGGGGCTGTCAGTATCTTCCATGCTAGGTGGGTTATTCTCACGATATGTGTTGATTCACTATCATTCACGAGAAAGTGGCTGGTATTTGGAATGCCCAGTTCCATGCTCAAAATCAAATCAAAATATAATGAAACAAAACTCCCCCAGGATTGTTGTTTGTATGGACGGTACCCGTGGATTCGGCTCGCCGTGGAGTGTGATTGATTGGTGGAGGGGGAGTAAAAACTTTACTATTCTGTTTGGGAACCGCCTATAATGTATCTAGCATGGAAGATACTGAGATCTCTCGGTTGTTATGTTGACAATGAAAGCATACCGCTCAAAATTATTATTCATCCCTGTTTTAAAAGCTCGAGCTCTGGCACCTCTGCAAATCAATGCTTCCCTCTGCGAAGGGCCTATCTATTTTACTTTACTGTTGAGTCATCCTCTTCTTATAAAAATCACCGGTTAGAGAGCACCACCATCATTTGTATGCTTTGTTATTAATTGATATTGAGTATGATTGTGACTGGATCTCTTTTATCATGAATTACAATGTCTAGTCAGTCCTTGTTCTTTGGAGGTGCTCTGCATTTATGTTTTGCGGTCTCAGAAAGGGCTAGCGAGATACCATTATATCATATTGTAGCATGATTGTTTTGATAAAATTGTTGTCATCCGAGATTTATTATTATTGCTCGCTAGTTGGTTATGCCATTGATATGAGTAAATGTGAGACCTAAATGTTATTGTGAATGTGATTAGTCTATAATCCTTGCTGAAAAGCTGAACATCAGTTAGACATATTTACAACAACAAGATCAAACAGAGTTTGTAAAAGTTTTTCTTTGTCACTTTATGTTTGTCAACTGAATTGCTTGAGGACAAGCAATGGGTTAAGCTTGGGGGAGTTGATACGTCTCCATCGTATCTACTTTTCCAAACTCTTTTGCCCTTGTTTTGGACTCTAATTTGCATGATTTGAATGGAACTAACCCAGGCTGACGCTGTTTTCAGCAGAATTGCCTTGGTGTTATTTTTGTGCAGAAATAAAAGTTCTCGGATTGACCTGAAAATTTACGAAGAATATTTTTGGAATTAATAAAAAATACTGGCGAAAGAATCAACCGGAAGGGGTCCACCACCTGGTCACAAGCCAGGGGGGCGCCCCCCTGTCTTGTGGGCCCCCTGGAGCTCCGCCGACCTCAACTCCAACTCTATATATTCCTATTCGGGGAGAAAAAAATCAGAGAGAAGAGTTCATCATGTTTCACGATACGGAGCCGCCACCACCTCCTGTTCTTCCTCGGGAGGGCAGATCTGGAGTCTGATTTGGGCTCCGGAGAGGGGAAATCGACGCCGTCGTCATCACCAACCATCCTTCATCACCAATTTCATGATGCTCTCCGCCGTTCGTGAGTAATTCCATCATAGGCTTGCTGGACGGTGATGGGTTGGATGAGATTTACCATGTAATTGAGTTAGTTTTGTTAGGGTTTGATCCCTAGTATCCACTATGTTCTGAGATTGATGTTGCTATGTCTTTGCTATGCTTAATGCTTGTGACTAGGGCTCGAGTGCCATGATTTCAGATCTGAACCTATTATGTTTTCATGAATATATATGTGTTCTTGATCCTTTCTTGCAAGTTGTAGACACCTATTACGAGTTATGATCCGCATCCCCTAGGGTGACAATAACTGAGATTCTTTCCGGTGATTACCGTAGTTTGAGGAGTTCATGTATTCACTAAGTGCTAATGCTTTGGTCCGGTTCTCTATTAAAAGGAGGCCTTAATATCCCTTAGTTTCCATTAGGACCCCGCTGCCACGGGAGGGTAGGACAAAAGATGTCATGTAAGTTCTTTTCCATAAGCACGTATGACTATATATGGAATACATGCCTACATTACATTGATGAATTGGAGCTAGTTCTGTGTCACCCTATGTTATAACCGTTGTATGATGAATGCCACCCGACATACTTATCCATCACTGATCCATTGCCTACGAGCTTTTCACATATTGATCTTTGCTAAGTTACTTTTTCGTTGCTACTGTTACAATCACTACAAAACTGCTACTGTCACGTTTGCCATCGTTACCGTTACTTCCATACTACTTTGCTACTAAATACTTTGCTGTAGATATTAAGTTTTTTAGGTGTGGTTGAATTGACAACACAGCTGCTAATGCTCGAGAATATTCTTTGGCTCCCCTTGTGTAGAATCAATAAATTTGGGTTGAATACTCTACCCTCGAAAACTGTTGCGATCCCCTATACTTGTGGGTTATCAGGGCCCAGGCGGCCCACAAGACACCAGGGCACGCCAAAGGCCCCCGGCGCACCCTGGTGGGTTGTGGCCGCCTCGGGAGTCCCCTCCACCGTCTCTAAGCTCTATAAATACCCAAATATTCCAGAAACCCTAGAGTAGTCAACGAAAAATACTTCCAGCCGCCCCTCCAGAACCGCGAGATCCAATCTAACACCATCACGGAGGGGTTCATTATCCTCATTAGTGCCTCTCCGATGATGCGTGAGTAGTCCACCATAGACCTACAGGTCCGTAGACAGTAGCTAGATGGCTTTCTCTCTCTCTTTTGATTCTCAATACAATGGTCTCTTGGAGATCAATTTGATGTAATGACTTTTTGTGATGTGTTTGTTGGGAACCGATGAATTTTGAGTTCATGATCAGTTTCTATCCATGAATATTATTTGAGTCTTCTTTGATCTCTTATATGCATGATTACTTATAGCCTCGTATTTCTTCTTTGAATCTTTGGTTTAGTTAGGCCAACTAGATCAATTTTTCTTGCCATGGGAAGAGGTGCTTTGTGATGGGTTCGATGTTGCGGTGTGCTCTCCCAGTGATAGAAGGGGCAGCGAGGCATGCATGTATCGTTGCTATTAAGGATAACAAGATGGGGTATATTCATACATGAATAGATCTTGTCTACATCATGTCACCGTTCTTATTGCATTACTCCATTTTTCCATGAACTTAATACACTAGATGCATGTTGGATAGCGGTCGATGTGTGGAGTAATAGTAGTAGATGCAGAATCGTTTTGGTCTACTAATCTTGGACGTGATGCCTATATAATGATCATCGCCTTGGATATTGTCATGATTATTTGATCTTCTATCAATTGTCCAATAGTAATTTGTTCACCCACCATGTGCTATACTCATGAGAGAAGCCACTAGTGAAACCTACGGCCCCCGGGTCTACTTTTCCAACATATTGCTTTCCGATCTATCTTTTTGCCGCTTTTTTTCAGATCTATTATTCCAAAAACCAAAAAATACCTTGCTGCACTTTTTATTTGCCTCTTTTATTTTGTGTTCCTGTGAGATCTATTTATCCAATCTATTACTATCTAATCTTTCTTTTTACCGTTGAGAGATTGACAACCTCTCTTACACGTCGGGTTGCAAGTATTTGTTCTTTGTGTGCAAGTACCGTTTACATAGCGTTGTGTGGTCCTCCTCCTAGGTTCGATACCTCGGTTTCATAACTGAGGGAAATATTTACCGTAGCTGTGCTGCATCATCCCTTCCTCTTTGGGGAAATACCGACGCAGTCTCAAGCCACGTCAAAGGAATTTCTGGCGCCATTGCCGGGGAGGAGGTGCGAGAGCAGTCTCTCTTCAGTGTGCCAATCTCTGGCGCCGGGGAGACATCATCAACATCTATCAGGTTCCTAATCACAAATCTCATCTCCTTGCAATTTACATTATTTGTCATTTGCCTCTCGTTTTCCACTCCCCCACTTCACAAATTTGCCGTTTTATTCGCCCTCTTTTTCCGTTTGCCTTTTTCTCGTCAGATCTCTTGTTCGCTTGCAATCTTGTTTGCGTAGTCATGATGCCTCAATGAAAGTATCATGATGTTCCTTACCCCAATATTTTGCTTGTAATTGAAAAGAGTACTAAGGAATATATGACTACGCAATTTGAGCATAATAAGTATTTTACCGAGGATCTTAAAGAACACTCTACCGTACTAGATGCCATAACAAAACAACTTGATGATATTAGTAGAGAAGTTTCTAATCTACAATCTAAGTATGCTCATGCTGAAAATCTGCTAGGTAAAATATCCGACGCGCAAGCCACTTTGATAAATCAAATGGCCGCTAAACCGATCTCTCAAGAGGATAAAAATGATGAAGATCTTAAAGTGATTGGTGTTTCTTCTATTGATTCATTGTTTAGTAATATCAAAATTGATGATAAAGGGACTAAAGTAGAGCCAACTTTAGCTAGAAGGCGTCCCAATAATTTGGAGGGTGAAAATCTTGATGAAAAATTTGATGAAAGTGGGTTTGAAGAGGTCAAAATTGATGAAATTGGTAAAGTTAGAATATACTCCCTCCGTCCCAAAATAAGTGACTCGACTTTGCACTAACGTTGTAAGTTAGTACAAAGTTGAGTCACTTATTTTGAGACGGAGGAAGTAGTAGATATAATGCAATAATAAAATATGAATGAGTTTGCAACAGCACTTAGAGTGGTGATTTGCTTTATTATACTAACGGATCTCACGAAGGTTTTGTTGAGTTTTGTGTGATTGAAGTTTTCAAGTTTGGGGTGAGATCACGATGGATGAAAGAATAAGGAGTGAAAAGAACCTAAGCTTGGGGATGCTACAGCAAACCCAAGATAATATCCAAAGAGAAACAAGCAACTAAGCTTGGGGATGCCCCGAGTGGCATCCCCTCTTTCTTCTAACGACCATCGGTATTTTACTTGGAGCTATATTTGTATTCGTCACATATCATGAGTTTTTCTTGGAGCGTCTTGTATTACTTGAGTATTTGCTTGATTTGCTTTTTAGTTTGTCACAAGTATACTTGCTGGACACACCTATTTGAGAGAGCCAAAATTATGCTATGATTTGTTAGAATTGCTCTATATGCTTCACTTAAATTTTTTGAGCTATGGAATTGCTCTAGTGCTTCACTTATATCTTTTTGAGCATGGTGTGCTTTAAATTTTTGAAGAAATACTCTCATGCTTCACTTAGATAAATTTGAGAGTTAGTAAACTTTGAAGAAATCCTCTTATGCTTCACTTATATTATTTTGAGAGATGAAATTTTTATGCTCATGTTCTTCACTTAAATTTATTTGAGCTTGTCAAAAGCAATGGCAATATATGAAACTAGTCCCAAAGTGATAGATATTCAAGAGGGATATAATAAAAACTTTCATGAAGATCATTGGACAAATGAAACTTGATTCCTTGTAATAGTTTTGAGACATGATGATAGTGATATGTGAGTCATGTTGGTGAGTAATTATGCTTTAGTAAGAATATTGGTGTTAAGTCTTGTGACTCCCTATGCAAGCACGAAAGTCAATAGTTATGCAATGAAATTACATCCTACTTATGGTGCATTATTTGGTGTTAGTTATGCTCAATGCCAGTTTATGTGAATTTTCATTTCTTGGTTGGTTGCTTCTCAATCTATTTGCTAGCCTCCACTTGTACTAAGTAGAAATACTACTTGTGCATCCAAAATCCTTAAACCCAATTTTGCCTTATGAGTCCACCATACCTACCTATATGCGGTACTTCCATGCCGTTCTAAGCAAATATGTATGTGCCATCTCTAATTTTCAAAATGCTCGTACCGCTCATGAAACAGTAGGGGGTATCCAATATTTTTCCATGCTAGATGTGTTATTCTCAAGATGAGTGTTTATTAACTTTGTCATTTTCGTTGACAGGAAAGGCATGCCACCCAAAATATTTTTCACTCTTAATTTAAGCTTTGAGATCTGGCACCTCTACAAATCCCTACTTCCCTCTGCGAAGGGCCTATCTATTTACTTTATGCAATTTTTACTTTTATTTGAGTCTCCATCTTCTCTTATAAAGCACCAACTAGGGGGCACTATGATCATACTTGTGCATTGGGTGTAGTTAATATTTGAGTGTGTTTCATGAATGGATCAATGATTGAGCATGATGGGCTAGGGATAACTTTCTTTAGTGTTGATATTTTGAAAGACATGGTTGCTTGTTGGCATGCTTGAGTATTAAAGTCTTTATGTCAAAACTAGACTATTGCTTTGAACCATCTAAAAGTGCAAATGTCCATGCTACAGAAGAAAAGAATATGTGATGAACATGTTAGGCAACATTCCACAACAAAAATTCTGTCTTTATCATTTACCTACTCGAGGACGAGTAGGAATTAAGCTTGGGGATGCTGATACATCTCAACGTATCTATAATTGATTGTTCCATGCTGTTATATTATCATTCTTGGATGTTTTACAATCATTTTATAGCAACCTTATATCATTTTTTGGGACTAACCTATTGACATAGTGCCAAGTGCCAAGTGCCAGTTGCAGTTTTGTTTTTTTTACTTCGCAGAATATCAGTACCAAATGGAGTCCAATCACGATGAAGCTTTTTGGAGATTTTTTTTGGACCAGAAGAAAGCCAGAGAGCCAAAGAAGTGCCCGAGAGGTGGCTCAGGCAGCCCACAAGACACCAGGGCGCATCGTGGTGGGTTGTGGCCGCCTTGGGAGTCCCGTCCACCGCCTCTGAGCTCTATAAATACCCAAATATTCTAGAAAACCTAGAGGAGTCGATGAAAAACACTTCCAGCCGCCGCAAGTTCCAGAACCGCGAGATCCAATCTAACACCATCACGAAGGGGTTCATCGTCCTCATTGGTGCCTCTCCGATGATGCGTGAGTAGTCCACCATAGACCTACGGGTCCGTAGGCAGTAGCTAGATGGCTTTCTCTCTCTTTTTATTCTCAATACAATGGTCTCTTGGAGATCTATTTGATGTAATGACTTTTTGCAGTGTGTTTGTTGGGATCCGATGAATTTTGCGTTCACAATCAGTTTCTATCCATGAATATTATTTGAGTCTTCTTTGATCTCTTATATGCATGATTACTTATAGCCTCATATTTCTTCTTCGAATCATTGGTTTAGTTAGGCCAACTAGATCGATTTTTCTTGCCATGGGAAGAGGTGCTTTGTGATGGGTTCGATGTTGCGGTGTGCTCTCCCAGTGACAGAAGGGGCAGCGAGGCACGCATGTATCGTTGATATTAAGGATAACAAGATGGGGTTGATACGTCTCCAACGTATCTATAATTTTTGCTTCTTCCATTCTGTTATATTATCATTCTTGGATGTTTTACAATCACTTTATAGCAACTTTATATCATTTTTTGGGACTAACCTATTGACATAGTGCCAAAGTGCCAGTTGTTGTTTTTGCTTGTTTTTTACTTCGTAGAATATCAGTACCAAACGGAGTCCAATCGCGACGAAACTTTTTGGAGATTTTTTCTGGACCAGAAGACACCCAGTGGGCCAAAGAAGTGCCAGAGAGGTGGGCTGTGGAGGCCACAACCCACCAGGGCACGTCAGGGGGCCCCCGGAGAGCCCTGATGAGTTGTGCCCTCCACGGGAGCCCCCTTAACCGCCTCTGATGCCTATAAATACCCAAATATTCAGAAAACCCTAGGGGAGTCGACGAAAAACACATCCAGCCGCCGCAAGTTCCAGAGCCTCAAGATCCAATCTAACACCATCACGGAGGGGTCATCTTCTTCATAGGTGCCTCTCTGATGATGCGTGAGTAGTCCACCATAGACCTACGGGTCCGTAGGCAGTAGCTAGATGGCTTCCTCTCTCTCTTTTGATTCTCAATACAATGGTCTCTTGGAGATCTATTTGATGTAAACTTTTACGGTGTGTTTGTTGGGATCCGATGAATTTTGAGTTCATGATCAGTTTCTATCCATGAATATTATTTGAGTCTTGTTTGAGCTCTTATATGCATGATTGCGTATAGCCTCATATTTCTTCTTCGAATCTTTGGTTTAGTTAGGCTGACTAGATCGATTTTTGTTGCCATGGGAAGATGTGCTTTGTGATGGGTTCGATCTTGCGGTGTCCTTTCCCAGTGACAGAAGGGGCAGTAAGGCACGCATGTATCGTTCCTGAAAGGACGTGGATGTCGCCTAGAGGGGGGGGGGGTGAATAGGCGCTTTAAAATAATTACGGTTTAGGCTTGAACAAATGCGGAATAAAACTAACGTTTAATATGTCAAGCACAAAACCTGAAACAACTAGGCTCACCTATGTGCACCAACAACTTATGCTAAGCAAGATAAACAACTAAGTGATAGCAATATATATAACAAGAAACAATATGGCTATCACAAAGTAAAGTGCACAAGTAAAGGGCTCGGGTAAGAGATAACCGAGGCACGTGGAGACGATGATGTATCCCGAAGTTCACACCCTTGCGGATGCTAATCTCCGTTCGGAGCGGTGTGGAGGCACAATGCTCCCCAAGAAGCCACTAGGGCCACTGTAATCTCCTCACGCCCTCGCACAATGCAAGATGCCCTGATTCCACTAAGGGACCCTTGAGGGCGGTCACCGAACCCGTACAAATGGCAACCCTTGGGGGCGGTCACCGGTACCCGTACCCTTTGGCAACCCTTGGCGGCGGTTCACCAGTACCCGTACACTTTGGCAACCCTTGGGGGCGGTTCACCAGTACCCATACAAATTGCATGGGGCAATCTCCACAACCTAATGGGAGACCCCGACGCTTGCCCGGAGCTTTACACCACAATGATTGAGCTCCGAGACACCACCAACCGTCTAGGGCGCCAAGGCACCCAAGAGGAACAAGCTCTAGGGTGCTCAAACACCCAAGAGTAATAAGCTTCTCAACTTCTCACTTCCACGTATCACCGTGGAGAACTCAAACCTATGCACCAAATGCAATGGCAAGGGCACACGGAGTACCCAAGTCCTTCTCTCCCAAATCCCACCACAACAACAAATGTTATGGAGGAAATGAGAGGAAGAACGAAGAAGAACATGAAGAACTCCAAGATCTAGATCCAAGGGGTTCCCCTCACTTAGAGGAGAAAGTGATAGGTGGAAATGTGGATCTAGATCTCCTCTCTCTTTTCCCTCAAGAACTAGCAAGAATCATTGGAGGAGTTGAGAGTTAGCAAGCTCAAAGAAGGTCAACAATGGGGGAAGAACATGAGCTGGAAGGTTGGGGAGCAATGGGGAAGAAGACCCCCTTTTATAGGCCTCCCCAAATCCAACCGTTATGTGCACAGGTCGTGCACAAGCGGTACTACCGCTCGGCTGAGCGGTACTACCGCCCACGCGGTAGTTTTAGGGAAAACGTGCAAAACGGCAAAAAACTCGAGGCGGTAGTGCCGCCGGAGCGGTACTACCGCCCTAGCCAGCGGTACTTCCACTGGGATGCAGTAAGACGCCAGACCCAAGAAATAAGCAGTAGTAGCAGCGGTACTAGAGAGCGGTAGTACCGCGCGAGCGGTACTACCGCCCTACTACCGCCCACTACTACCGTCTAGAAAACCACCCTGACCAGAGAACAAATTATAAGCAGAAGTAGAGCGGTAGTACATAGCGGAAGTACCGGCCAAGCGGTACTACCGTGGTACTGAGCGGTACTACCGCCTGTTCAGAGAAAACCAGCTCTGGTTCTGAAACTGCCATAACTTTCGCATACGAGCTCCGAATTGAGCAAACTCAAGCTTGTTGGATAGCACACGACAAGTACTATCCAAACAGCAAAACCTCTATGAATGAAGAACCGGCAAAAACTCCAACATCGAAAACATCATAGAAGATGCATATGTACTCCGTTTTCGATGAACTCGAGCTTGTCATGAAGATGACCATAAGCTCTAAAACCCACAAAGAGAAAAACCAACCAAGAACCAAGAAAGATGATGATGCCAAGAATGCAATGGTTTGAGCTCTCAACGAACGATACGATCAAGCTACTCACTTGAGAGCCCCCCTTGATAGTACGACTATCGATCCTATAACCCGGTCTCCCAACTACCACCATGAGACCGGTAAAATAGAAAACCCTATCAAGGTCAAACCTTTGCCTTGCGCATAGTCCACTTGAGCTAGATGATGACGATCTTGTCCTTCTCAAGATGGACCACCTTTCTTGATTGCGTTGGCTTGATGAAGACTAGTTGATTGCTCCCCCATACTCCACTATGGGTGAGCCACTCTTTGGCACATCTTCACAAGTCCATTGTCACCACAATGGACGGCAAGCTTCAAGCATGATCTCTCCGTCATGCTTCACCTGAACTTGCACACCCATAGTGATAGATATTTTGAGAGATGAATTTTTTATGCTCATGTTCTTCACTTAAATTTATTTGAGCTTGTCAAAAGCAATGGAAATATATGAAACTAGTCCCAAAGTGATAGATATTCAAGAGAGATATAATTAAAACTTTCATGAAGATCATTGGACAAATTAATCTTGATTCCTTGTAATAGTTTTGAGACATGATGATAGTAATATGTGAGTCATGTTGGTGAGTAATTATGCTTTAGTAAGAATATTGGTGTTAAGGTTTGTGACTCCCTATGCAAGCACGAAAGTCAATAGTTATGCAATGAAATTACATCCTACTTGTGGTGCATTATTCGGTGTTAGTTATACTCAATGCCCGTTTATGTGAATTTTTGTTTCTTGGTTGGTTGCTTCTCAATCTATTTGCTAGCCTCCACTTGTACTAAGTAGAAATACTACTTGTGCATCCAAAATCCTTAAACCCAATTTTGCCTTATGAGTCCACCATACCTACCTATATGCGGTATTTCCATGCCGTTCTAAGCAAATTTGTATGTGCCATCTCAAATTTTCAAAATGAATTTCCTTTTTGTGTGCTTGTACCGCTCATGAAACGGTAGGGGGTATCCAATATTTTTCCATGCTAGATGTGTTATTCTCAAGATGAGTATTTATTCACTGTCATTGCAAGAGAGTACGGTGGTAATAGGGATGCCCAGTCTCGAAATGAAAAAGAAAATTAATTTTTGTTGTAAAATAATAAATTCCTTGGAAAGTGGTGGTATGGAAGGCAACCATGGATACGGCTAGCCATGGATTGTGAAAGAATGGTGGAAAAAGGAACAAGCTTTATTTTATGTTTGGGAACAGCCTATGATATATCTAGCATGGAAAGTATTGATAACTACTTTGTCATTTTCGTTGACAGGAAAGGCATGCCACCCAAAATATTTTTCACTCTTAATATTAGCTTTGAGCTCTGGTACCTCTACAAATCCCTACTTCCCTCTGCGAAGGGCCTATCTATTTACTTTATGCAATTTTTACTTTTATTTGAGTCTTCATCTTCTCTTATAAAGCATCAACTAGGGGGACACTATGATCATACTTGTGCATTGGGTGTAGTTAATATTTGAGTGGGTTTCATGAATGGATCAATGATTGAACATGATGGGCTAGGGATAACTTTCTTTAGTGTTGATATTTTGAAAGACATGGTTGCTTGTTGGCATGCTTGAGTATTAAAGTCTTTATGTCAAAACTAGACTATTGCTTTGAACCATCTAAAAGTCCAAATGTCCATGCTACAAAAGAAAAGAATATGTGATGAACATGTTAGGCAGCATTCCACAACAAAAATTCTGTTTTTATCATTTGCCTACTCGTTGATGAGTAGGAATTAAGCTTGGGGATGCTGATACATCTCCAACGTATCTATAATTTTTTATTGTTCCATGCTATTATATTATCATTCTTGGATGTTTTACTATCATTTTATAGCAACTTTATATCATTTTTTGGGACTAACCTATTGACATAGTGCCAAGTACCAGTTGTTATTTTTTGCTTGATTTTTACTTCGCAGAATATCAGTACCAAACGGAGTCCAATCACGATGAAACTTTTTGGAGATTGTTTTTTGGACCAGAAGAAAGCCAGAGAGCCAAAGAAGTGCCCGAGAGGGGGCGCAGGCGGCCCACAAGACACCAGGGCACGCCAGAGGCCCCCGGCGGTTCCTGCTAGGTTGTGGCCGCCTTGGGAGTCCCCTCCACCGCCTTTGAGCTCTATAAATACCCAAATATTCCAGAAACCCTAGAGGAGTCGACGAAAAAGACTTCTAGCCGCCACAAGTCCCAGAACCGCGAGATTTAATCTAACAACATCACGGAGGGGTTCATCATCCTCATTGGTGCCTCTCCGATGATGCGTGAGTAGTCCACCATAGACCTACGCGTCCGTAGGCAGTAGTTAGATGGCGTTCTCTCTCTCTTTTGATTCTCAATACAATGGTCGCTTGGAGATCTATTTGATGTAATGACTTTTTGCGGTGTGTTTGTTGGGATCCGACGAATTTTGAGTTCATGATCAGTTTCTATCCAGGAATATTATTTGAGTCTTCTTTGATCTCTTATATGCATGATTACTTATAGCCTCGTATTTCATCTTCGAACCTTTGGTTTAGTTAGGCCACCTAGATCGATTTTTCTTGCCATGGGAAGAGGTGCTTTGTGATGGGTTCAATCTTGCGGTGTCATCTCCTAGTGACAGAAGGGGCAGCGAGGCACACATGTATCGTTGCTATTAAGGATAACAACATGGGGTCTATTCCTACGTGAATAGATCTTGTCTACATCATGTCACCGTTCTTATTGCATTACTCCGTTTTCCATGAACTTAATACACTAGATGCATGCTGGATAGCGGTCAATGTGTGGAGTAATAGTAGTAGATGCAGAATCGTTTCGGTCTACTAATCTTGGACGTGATGCCTATATAATGATCATCGCCTTGGATATTTTCATGATTATTTGATCTTCTATCAATTGCCCAACAGTAATTTGTTCACCCACCGTGTGCTATACTCATGAGAGAAGCCACTAGTGAAACCTACGGCCCCCGGGTGTACTTTTCCAACATATTGCTTTCCGATCTATCTTTTTGCCGCTTTTCTTTCCAAATCTATTATTCCAAAAACCCAAAAATACCTTACTGCACTTTTTATTTGCCTCTTTTATTTTGTGTTCTTGTGAGATCTATTGATCCAATACTATGTAAACAAAATAAAAGAGGCAAATAAAAAGTTCAGCGATGTATTTTTGGGGTTTTGGAATAATAGATCCGAAAACAAAAGTGGCAAAAAGATAGATCGGAAAGCAATATGTTGGAAAAGTAGACCCGAGGGCCGTAGGTTTCACTAGTGGCTTCTCTCATGAGTATAGCACACGGTGGGTGAACAAATTACCGTTGGGCAATTGATAGAAGATCAAATAATCATGACGATATCCAAGGCAATGATCATTATATAGGCATCACGTCCAAGATTAGTAGACCGAAACGATTCTGCATCTACTAATATTACTCCACACATCGACCGCTATCCAGCATGCATCTAGTGTATTAAGTTCATGGAAAAATGGAGTAATGCAATAAGAACGGTGACATGATGTAGACAAGATCTATTCATGTAGGAATAGACCCCATCTTGTTATCCTTAATAGCAACGATACATGCGTGCCTCGCTGCCCCTTCTGTCACTGGGAGAGGACACCGCAAGATCGAACCCATCACAAAGCACCTCTTCCCATGGCAAGAAAAATCGATCTAGTTGGCCTAACTAAACCAAAGGTTCGAAGAAGAAATATGAGGCTATAATTAATCATGCATATAAGAGATCAAAGAAGACTCAAATAATATTCATGGATAGAAACCGATCATGAACTCAAAACTCATCGGATCCCAACAAACACACCCGCAAAAGTTTACATCAAATAGATCTCCAAGAGACCATTGTATTGAGAATCAAAAAAGAGTGAGGAAGCCATCTAGCTACTGCCTATGGACCCGTAGGTCTATGGTGGACTACTCATGCATCATCGGAGAGGCACCAATGAGGATGATGAACCCCTCCGTGATGGTGTTAGATTGGATCTCGCGGTTCTGGAACTTGCGGCGGCTGGATGTGTTTTTCGTCGACTCCCCTAGGGTTTCTGGAATATTTGGGAATTTATAGGCATCAGAGGCGGTGGAGAGGCGTGCCGAGGAGGGCACAAGCCATCAGGGCGCGCCTAGGGCCTCTGGCGTGCCCTGGTGGGTTGTGGTCTCCTCGACCCTCCCCTCTGGCACTTCTTTGGCCCACTGGATGTCTTCTGTCCCAAAACAAATCTCCAAAAAGTTTTACCGTGTTTGGGCTTCGTTTGGTACTGATATTCTGCGAAGTAAAAAACAAGCAAAAACAGCAACTGGCACTTTGGCACTATGTCAATAGGTTAGTCCCAAAAAATGATATAAAGTTGCTATAAAATGATTGTAAAACATCCAAGATTGATAATATAACAGCATGGAACAAGCAAAAATTATAGATACGTTGGAGACGTATCACTCGCTCTTTAGTTACCATCGAGATTAGTTTTAAACCTAAATAATGGTTATTTGGTGCTTGCGTTGAGCATGGACATTATATCTGGATCTTGTTTATTGCGAGACGGTTATTCATTTAAATAAAAGAATAATGGTTGTTCAATTTATATGGGTAATATCTTTTATGGCCATGCACCCAATTTGGATGGTTTATTCTTGTTCAATCTCTATAGTAGTGATACACACATTCATAACATTGATGCCAAAAGATGCAAAGTTAATAATGATAGTACCACTTTCTTGTGGCACTGCCACTTAGGTCATATTGGTATAAAGCGCATGAAGAAACTCCATGCTGATGGACTTTTGGAATCACTCGATTTTGAATCGCTTGATACATGCGAACCATGCCTCATGGGCAAGATGACGAAAACCCCGTTTTCCGGAACAATGGAGCGGGCAAGTGACTTGTTGGAAATCATACATACTGATGTATGTGGTCCAATGAGTGTTGAGGCGCGAGGTGGATATCATTATTTTCTTACCTTCACTGATGATTTGAGTAGATATGGGTATATTTACTTGATGAAACACAAGTCTGAAACGTTTGAAAAGTTCAAGCAATTTCAGAGTGAAGTAGAGAACCATCATAACAAGAATATAAAGTTTCTATGATCTGGTCGTGGTGGAGAATATCTGAGTTATGAGTTTGGCATACATTTGAGACAGTGTGGAATTGTTTCACAGCTTACGCCATCTGGAACACCACAGCGTAATGGTGTGTCCGAGCGTCATAATCATACTCTATTAGATATGGTGCGATCTATGATGTCTCTCACCGATCTGCCACTATCGTTTTGGGGTTATGCATTAGAGACAGCCGCATTCACTTTAAATAGGGCACCATCTAAGTCCGTTGAGATGACACCATATGAATTATGGTTTGGCAAGAAACCTAAGCTGTCGTTTCTTAAAGTTTGGGGCTACGACGCTTATGTGAAAAGGCTTCAGCCTGATAAGCTCGAACCCAAAGCGGACATGTTCGTCTTCATAGGATACCCTAAGGAAATAGTTGGGTACACCTTCTATCTCAGATCTGAAGACAAAGTCTTTGTTGCCAAGAATGGATCCTTTCCGGAGAAGGAGTTTCTCTCGAAAGAATTGAGTGGGAGGAAGGTAGAACTTGATGAGGTTGTTGAACCGTCACCTCAGTTGGAGAGTAGCATGATGCAGAAAGATGTTTTTGCGGTGCCTACGCCAAATGAAGAGGAAGCTAATGATGATGATCATGAAACTTCTGATCAAGCTACTACTCAACCTCGTAGGTTGACAAGGACTCGTACCGCCCCTGAGTGGTACGACAATCCTGTCTTGGAGGTCATGTTGTTAGACAACGGTGAACCTACGATCTATGAAGAAGCAATAGTGGGCCCGGATTCCAACAAATGGCTAGAGGCCATGAAATCCGAGATAGGATCCATGTATGAGAACAAAGTGTGGACTTTGGAGGACTTACCATATGATCGTAAGGCCATACAGAATAAATGGATCTTTAAGAAAAAGATGGACGCGGATGGTAATGTCACTGTCCATAAAGCTTGACTTGTTGCAAAAGGTTTTTCGCAAGTTCAAGGAGTTGACTATGATGAGACTTTCTCTCCTGTAGCGATGCTTAAGTTCGTCAGGATTATGTTAGCAATAGTTGCATTTTTCGATTACGAGATCTGGCAGATGGATGTCAAAACATCGTTCCTTAATGGTTTCCTTAAGGAAGAGTCATATATGATGCAACCGGAAGGTTTTGTCGATCCTAAAAATGCTGAGAAAGTATGTAAGCTCCAGCGATCCATTTATGGACTGGTGCAAGCATCTCGGAGTTGGAATCTTCGTTTTGATGAGGTGATCAAAGCGTTTGGGTTCATACAAGTTTTTGGAGAAGCTTGTATTTACAAGAAAGTGAGTGGGAGCTCTATAGCGTTTCTAATATTATATGTGGATGACATATTGCTGATTGGAAACAATATAGAACTTTTGGAAAGCGTGAAGATATATTTGAAAAAGGGTTTTTCAATGAAAGACCTCGGAGAAGTTGCTTACATATTAGGCATCAAGATCTATAGAGATAGATCAAGACGCTTGATAGGACTTTCACAGAGCACATACCTTGGCAAGGTTTTGAAGAAGTTCAAAATGGATCAGTCCAAGAAAGGGTTCTTGCCTGTCCTGCAAGGTGTGAAGTTGAGTAAGACTCAATGCCCAGCGACTAGAGAGGATAGAGAAAAGATGAGTGTCATCCCCTATGCCTTAGCCATAGGCTCTATCATGTATGCAATGCTGTGCACAAGACCAGATGTCGGCCTTGCCATAAGTATGGCCGGAAGGTTTCAAAGTGATCCAGGAGTGGAACACTGGCCAGCGGTCAAGAATATCCTCAAGTACCTGAAAAGGACTAAGGAAATGTTTCTTGTTTATGGAGGTGATCAAGAGCTCGTCGTAAAGGTTTACGTTGATGCTAGCTTTGAAACAGATCCGGATGACTCTAAATCTCAAAACGGATACTTATTTATTCTGAATGGAGGAGCGGTAAGCTGGTGCAGTTCCAAGCAAAGTGTGGTAGCAGATTCTACATGTGAAGCGCAGTACATAGCTGCTTCGGAAGCGGCGAAGGAAGGGGTCTGGATGAAGCAGTTCATGACATATCTCGGAGTTGTGCCCAGTGCACTGGATCCGATGACTCTCTTGTGTGATAACACTGGCGCTATTGCTCTAGCCAAAGAGCCCAGGTTTCACAAGAGGACTAGACATATAAAGCGCCGCTTCAATTCCATCCGCGATTACATCAAGGAGGATGACATAAATATTCGCAAAGTACATACGGATCTGAATGTTTCAGACCCGCTGACTAAACCTCTCTCACGAGAAAAACATGAACAACACCAGAACTCTATGAGTGTTAGATTCATTACAATGTAAATCACATGGCGATGTGAACTAGATTATTGACTCTAGTGCAAGTGGGAGACTGTTGGAAATATGCCCTAGAGGCAATAATAAAGTGGTTATTATCATATTTCCTTGTTCATGATAATCGTTTATTATCCATGCTAGAATTGTATTGATCGGAAACTCAGATACATGTGTGGATACATAGACAACAGTGTGTCCCTAGTGAGCCTCTACTAGACTAGCTCATTAATCAAAGATGGTCAAGGTTTCCTGACCATAGACATGAGTTGTCATTTAATAACGTGATCACATCATTAGGAGAATGATGTGATGGACAAGACCCAACCGTAAGCATATCATTTGATCGTATTAGTTTATTGCTACTGCTTTCTTCATGTCAAGTATCTATTCCTATGACCATGAGATCATGCAACTCCCTGACACCGGAGGAATGCCTTGTGTGTATCAAACGTCACTTCGTAATTGGGTGATCATAAAGGTACTCTACAGGTATCTCCAAGGGTATCTTTTGGGTTGGCATGGATCGAGACTAGGATTTGTCACTCTGTATGACGGAGAGGTATCTCTGGGCCCTCTCGGTAATACAACATCACAAGAAGCTTGCAAGCAATGTGACTAAGGAGTTAGTCACGGGATCTTGTGTTACGGAACGAGTAAAGAGACTTCCGGTAATGAGATTGAACTAGGTATGGAGATACTGACAATCGAATCTCGGGCAAGTAACATACCGCTCGACAAAGGGAACTGCATAGGGGATTGATTGAATCATTGGCATCGTGGTTCAACCGATAAAGATCTTTGTGGAATATGTAGGAACCAATATGGGCATCCATGTCCTGCTATTGGTTATTGACCGGAGAGGTGTCTCGGTCATGTCTACACGATTCTCAAACCAGTAGGGTCCGCACACTTAACGTTCGGTGACGCTAGAGTAGTATTGGGATATGTGCATTGGTGACCGAATGTTGTTCAGTGTCCCGGATGAGATCCCGGATGTCACGAGGAGCTCCGGAATGGTCTGTAGGTAAAGATTTATATTTAGGAAGTCCTGTTTTGGTCGCCGGAAAAGTTTCGGGCATTATCGGTATTGTACCGGGAGTGCCGAAAGGGGTCCAGGGCTCCACCTGCCCCGGGGGCCCACATGGGCTGAAGGGGGTGCGTCTTGGCCTCTATGGGCCAGGGTCACCAGCCCCAAGAGGCCCATGCGCCAAGGAGAGGTGGATGAGGAAGAGTCCTAAAGGGGGAAGGCACCCTCCTAGGTGCCTTCGGCAGGGAGGAAACCTCCCTAGGCCCACGCCCCCTCCTTGGAGGAGGGGCTACGGCTGCGACCCAACCCTCCCCCTTGCCTCCTATATATAGTGGGGTAGAGGGAGAGGCTGAACATACCAATTCCCATGCCTCGGTGGCAGCCCTCCCTCTCCCGTTACTCCGTTTTCTTCTCGGATCGCATCTACAGTAGTGCTTGGCGAAGCCCTGCCGGGATTGCTCCACCACCATCTTCACCACGCTGTCATGCTGTTTGAGATCCCATCTAATTATCCTCCCTCACTTGCTGGATCAAGAAGGAGGAGACGTCATCGAGCCGCAGATGTGCTGAACGCGGAGGTGTCGTCCGTTCGGCACTAGATCGGGACGGATCGTGATTGGATCGCAAAGACGTACGACTACATCAACCATGTTTCTTAACGCTTCCGCTTAGCGATCTACAAGGGTATGTAGATGCACTCCCCTCTCATAGCTATACATCTCCATAGATAGATCTTGGGTGTTCCTAGGATTTTTTTTGTTTTCCATGCAACGTTCCCCAACAAAAGTTTGTGTACTTTACCTGCGAGGCCTAGTCACACCCTTCTAGTACTAAATTTCAATTGTGAAGTAGTTAGGTAGACCAAGAGGAGACTTTTCGGAAGTAGTTTCCCACATTCAGAGGAAAACCTAGTCCAACCTATACACCCACATCTAATGGTCTACCTATGGGTTTTCATAACTTGCTTGGTCAATACAGAGCCCATAATAAATCGCTGTTACAGATGAAAGCTACTCAACTTTAAACTCGTACAATTCCTTCGAGCCTGGAGGGTCACCCACAAGTGCACATTCTAGAGGGTAAACTATTGACATGGGCCCGCTAAAGCCACTCAAAACCAACCAAAGAAAATTGAAGTGCGACGTGGAACCCAAAAAGGGAGCCCCACAAAATATACAGGTGACGGGAAAAATATCACGCCACCAGTAGGCCTAATAGTGATAGCGTGGATTATTTTGCCACGCCACCATTAAGTTGCGTCTCACAGATTGATGGGTCCCACATAGTAGTGGCGTACCATTTCCGGTCACTCCACCAATAAGATCATAGCTGTGGTTGTGAAATATTAGCAAATTACAAGTATTTCAAAAAAATAATACTCGTGGCGCGGATTGAAAGTGGCACACCACCAATTTAAATTATGTGCAAGCATTTCTACACTATTGATAGTATAAGCCCATACACTGAAGTACTTAGAGACGCCATCTTTGTTGTAAGAGAGAGCCTTTCATATACCATAATTTCTTTTTTGACAATTGTTCAGTGATCACCCGTTGGTGCATGTAACTCTTAAGTACTAGCAAACTCTGTTAACAGAGACTACACCATGCTTTTCAGAAGAAGAAGAAAGAAGAGTGCAACATCAAGCCTTGTAAGAGTTGGAGCATCTACAGCCGCGATGGGCTAATCTGGACCCACAAACGACAGCGGACGCGTCCAGACTCGTCCGCGGGGACTGATCCGCCAGTCCTCAAATTTCCTCGTCCACATCCAGATACCTTATAATAGCAATCTTAAATCCATACAAAGCATGCACAGAAAAAAATCTACGTATTACGCAGATCATCTACCCTACCCCTCATCGGAGATGCCCACTATCTCCATGTCCGGCTTCGGCTGCTCCGGCTGCTCGTCCGCATGCTCCTCCGAATCCTCCGCGTCGGCCTCCGAATCCATTTCCGCGTCGAGTTCGGCGAAAAGAGCATCGGTCGGCGCCCACTCCTGCCGGTTGCCTTCACATAGGCATAATCTTGGATGGACTCTAGGATGGCCTGCTGCTCCACCATCTCGTCTGTCTGAGCGACAGCGAACTCCGCCTCCGCCTGGTCCATGGTGAAGCCCGGAGATGGCTTTATCTCCTGCTCCGGATGCTCCGCCTCCTTGTCCACCTGCTCCTCCTCCATCGGAGTGGGCTACTACTCCTCTCCCTCCTCCTCCGCCTCCGACGAGTTCGGAGGCAGCCCGACTGCGATGTGGGCGGTGTGCCTCGCTCGGATCTCTTGCTCAATCTGGTACCGACGCTCTAGCGTGAGCATAGCATAGGTGGTTATCTTCTGTCGGACCATGACGCCGCCAAAGAGCATGATAAGAGCGGTGGAGCGGGAGAGAGGATGTGGATGGGCTCGGGTTGGCGGCGCGGAGAGGGAGGAGGTGGATGGGCTAGGGTTGAGGGATGCTAACCGGCTTAAATAGCCGGATTTGACCTCGGGCGAGGAGCCAGAGGGGCACCACGTGACGTTCACACCCCCACCCCCCACTGGAGGAGATGTCCGTTCGACCGCCGAGTCTCCGCGCGATTTCGCATGGGACCAGTTTTTTCAGTCAGACGTGGCGGACGCGCCCGGGCGCCCCATATCCGCCCCACATTTTGGGCTGGATATGAGGGGTGCCAGTCAGCCCAGCGTTTGAGGCCCGTTTGAGGCGACCGTCTGGGTCGAAATTTCATGACCGGTCAATGACCGGACCGTCCGCGCGGACATTTGAGGCGCCCGACTGTAGATGCTCTTAAATACCAGAGAACACCTATATACAACACTTATGTACCAACCACTTGGCATGAGTGGTGAGTTATCTCAATAAAAAAACTTAGAGAAACTCCAACCGGATGACCCAAACGGACGCACGCTTTGTCCACCTTTTGTCCATTTGGGTCGACGTGTCCGTCCCCTTCTGTGTTTGGGTCAGCCGTGCGCCCAACGCGCAGACCCATTTCGTCCGCATGTGTCCGCTTGGGATCATTTTTTATCAAGCACATATATTTTTGGTTGGCATTGAAACACTAATTTTTATTTCATCAAAGACATTTTGATACATACATTTACCATTTTTTTGCTACGAGAACAAGACCAGAAAAACAAGAACCACAATTAAAAATAAGATATCCAACTTACATAATTGCTCCCACTAGTTGGACAAATATCTTCTCTATGTCTTCATAGTTTATCTGCGGATTCTAGAGCTTAAGAACTTATTTCTTCTTCGATTCTAAAGAAGTAGACGTTGCTTCCCCTTTAGTCTCTTCTTTAGTCTCATCTCTAGCTTCCATTCTAACTACGAGTGCATGAACAACTAGCAAACTCCATGCATTCAAAAGATTGATGTAGTCTTCTTCCCAATACCAAAACTTGCATCCATCCTACTGATATCTTCTTTTTATTGATCCAGTATTGGAATAAGAAAGGGTACCCTGCACCTATTTCCCCAAAGGTGACCCTAGGTATTGAACCCACGAGAGGAAGATTCCCTTGAAGAAATGGTCTCTAGCAAGCTTTTGCCAAAGTCTCAATCGAGCTTTTGACCAGATCAACAAGCAAATTGTGATTCAACACTTATGATAAAAAGAAGATACGGGGATGAGGTCTTAATGCTTACAACCATGTATTGGTGTTGGGATAAAAATGATATGTGCTCAGTAAGTCACCCATCAAGATGTGCTTGCTTCGTATCGGAGTGGGGGATGTGTCCAAATAACATCTTGACCGGCACGAGTCCTGCATCAAGAATCAATTGTCCTACTGAGGGCCCTATCCGCCTCATGCGATTGCCCAGATAATTAAGATAATAATACCAGACAAAAGAATGGGGGTGTTTAATGACTACACCTCATGAATCCCCAAGGTTATGATCCATGTTACCCTACTAAACCTTACTGTCACCGGTGTTCGGTATAACACTTCACGGTCACCTTGCTCCTAGCCTCACCGGTGCTCCATCTCCATGATCCTGGGTACCTGCAGGGATGAATATCAAGGAGAAGACAAGAGACACTTCACTAAACAATTTTATTTCACGCATACGAGACGTTGTGTCAAAGATTTCCATTGACCCCTTCACCAAATACCTGGGATTGCAAGGCTCATGCCTCACCCCATACCTTACCGAACTACTCACACATGGAGATCAGATCGCGAGAACAAAAACATTGAAGAACACATCTTGGGATTGATTGATTGCAATATGTCTTACAATGGATGCCTTGTGCGATGCACGATTACAAGTATGAACTAGATGAGAGAGCACTATGGTGGTGGAGATGGCTATGGAGATGAAAATGGCAGTGGCTAGGGTTTGTAGATGAAGATGATGATGAAGAGGTTATGGCTGTCCTCGACGCTGTTCTATTGACATTTTGACGTGGTCCCCTTTATAAAAGTTGTTGAGGTGGACAACCTGCCTCAGTTTCTGTTGGGGATATAACCCCGTGGTAAGACCCGCCCAGGCGGGGCCGGGTCACACCAGGCGGCTCGTAAGCCCAAGACCTGTAAGGTGGGCCGAAGGATCAAGGCCAGGCTGCGTGGCGGCTTGCCAGACAGGCCAAGACGGAGGCCCAGAGACGGAAGATAGCATGATGACCCGGGTGGCCAAGCCGCCCGGTGGCGGCTTACCCAAGATGGTATGGCGGCTTAGAGACAGAGTAGGACACGTTGTATGAGTCGGTTTGAGACTCGTGTAACCCGGGGCCTTGACCTCTTATATAAAGGCTAGACCCCGGGGCGGCTTAGACAAGAAACCAAGTTATCGAGAACTAGGTCAAGCAATCCGCTCCCTTGTAATCGATACTCCAGTTAATACAACACAAGCAGGACGTAGGCTTTTACCTCGACTTGAGGGGCCGAACCTGGGTAAACTCGTGTCCTTCGTCCCGATCAACCCCTTTGAGTCCACTGCTATGGCGATGGCCTCGAACCCAAGTCTTCGGACATCTGCCGTGTTAAAGCCACGACAGTTGGCGCCCACCGTGGGGCTGGCGCTCGGTGGTGTTGAGTTCTCAAAGGGCTCTTTACCAGGGATCGAGGGGTACGCGGTTGGTAGGATGACCAAGAGTCGCCGCGGCCGGCTCTACATCGACGACGCCGGCTGGGGCCCCGAGGCTGACTCCATTGAGTATGGCTTCCGGGTCCCCTTCGGCGGGATTCACGTCTTCATCGGCAAGATCGGCGGATCTGAGCCCGGGCCGGACATCTGCACCGACATCGTCGAGCCGGCTCGGCGCATGCAACCCGCCCGACGAGTGCAACCCGCCCGTGCTAAGCCGGGCCGGAAGCATGTCTTCGTCGGCTTCACTCAAGGCATGGATCTCGAGGGATCTATGTCACAGGAGGAAACTCTCATCTGCTCCGAGGATGGATCTTCGAGCGGAGAGACGGAATCAATCTACCAGCTCCATGATGGCGGGCTCGGGGGCTACATTGAGCCTTACCCCGAGTTGGAGTTCCATGAGCCGGAGGAGTATGAGCCGCCGACCCGCGCTGCCGTCTTCATGGCGGGTTCAGCGGCGGCTCATGGCAGCACAGCCGCCGAGGCGACCGGATCTGGGGCTGGCAGGCCGCCGGCTCAGGTCCTTCTAGATCTGATGGGTGAGCTTACAACCCTGATGGCGACTGAGGTCACGGCTGAAAACCAAGCGGCCCGCAACACGGAGATTGCGAGGTTGAAGAATCAGATGACTGAAGTCCAGCAGGAGATCAATGAACTGAAGACTCAGATGGATGCTGAGGTGGAGCGCCTTAAGGCGGATGCTTTTCGTCTTGAGTTGGAACAGCAATCAGCAGCGGCGGTTCAGCGGATGAGGCATCAGTCCCGCTTGCCGGATCAGTATGAAGCAAGGAATCTTTTCAACACGCCAGGAACGGGACAGAACGTGCCTTTGGCTGTAGCCCGGACGGCGGAAGTGCCTGGAAGCCGGGCGGCGGTTCAGCATCAGCAGGTTAACCCGTCCCGACGGAACCAGGTTACGCCGACTTCTTTCGCTACACCGCCGGGTCTTTATTCTAACCCGGCGGAGAACATGGCGGTGGCAGCAACCCGGCTGGCTGCTATCCCAATCCCCGATGAGTCGCCTTTCGCAGAAGAGATGCGGAACGCTGTTGGATACCTGCGAACGGCGATGGCCCAGCAGGAGAAGTATGCTTACAGCCGGAGTCACGTGCACTCAACCCCCATCCCCAGTCGCAGCTACAGCCGGCGTTATGAGTCGCCGGCGGTTTCTAGCAGTGAACGACATCGGAACCCGCCGCGGGCTGACCGGGCGGCTCTGGATGCTCAGGCACTAGTGGATCGAGCAAGAGCACAACGAGAGGCGGCGGCTCTGGCGGCAGCGGCGGCTTATCAAGAACCCACAGTCGCACCCTCCGTCTCAACCGGAGCGGGGTTAACTTCCAGGGCTGTGGGGGTGCCGTGCTTAGTGCCGGCTTTGCGGAATGAGCGCCTGCCGAAAGATTTCAAGGGCCCTCGCAAGGTGCCCAACTACACAGCTGATCTACCTCCAGAGGCTTGGATCGAGAGCTATGAGCTAGCCATGGAGATGTTGGATGTTAGTGATGCAGTATGTGCCAAGTACTTTATCATGATGTTGGAAGGGCCGGCTCGCACGTGGTTGAAGGGATTGCCGCCCAACACCATTACTGAAAGAACATGTGCTGCCCCCATGTTTGGTTTTGGTAACTGATGACAATCTCTATGGACTAATGGTTGCCTTGAGTTATATTTGAAGGGTTTGTCCATAGGCTTTGCTTGTAGACCATTTGTTGGTCTCAAGGTGATTTGAAGAACAATATGTGTTGACCAAGGTACTATTCAAGGATTTATCCAAAGATTGGTCATGTGTGTGTTGAGCCTATTGCAAGCATGTCTTGAAGAAGAAAATTGTGTGAACATTCATGTGTACCTTCAAGACATCATCCTAATGAAGAGAGTTGGAAAGATTCAAGGTTGATCAAGACTAAATATGAAGAGTGATTCAAGTTGATCAACACACAAAGCGTAGAAGATGTACCGAGTGGGATCAAGTGATCTCACGGTATGGTAAGCATTGTCCATTACGCTTTGTGTACTAACCCATGTTCTATGCGAGAGTTCTATGTGGGGTTAGGTATGTTTCCATGGGCTTGCGTCAAGAGGAAGATCTCTTTTAACCCATGGAGGATGACATCAAGTGGTGATCGTCATCAAGATTGCGCAGTGCAAGTTCAAGTGGAGCATCACGAAGAGATCACATGCTTGAAGCTTGCCATCCATTGTGGTGACAATGGACTTGTGAAGATGTGCCGAAGAGTGGCTCACCCATAGTGGAGTATGGGGGAGCAATCTATGAGTCTTCACCGTGCCAGCGCTATCAAGAAAGGTGGTCCAACTTGAGGAGGTCAAGATCGTCATCATCTAGCTCAAGTGGATTATGCGCAAGGCAATGGTTTGTCCTTGATAGGTTTTCTATCTTACCGGTATCATGATGTTAGTTGGGAGACCGGGTTATAGGATCGATAGCCGTACTATCAAGGGGGGCTCTCGAGTGAGTAGCTTGATCGTATCATTCGTAGAGAGCTCAAACCATTGCATCCTTCGCATCATCTTTATTGGTTCTTATTTGGCTTTTCTCTATGTGGAGTTTTAGAGCTTGTCATGATCTTCAATACAAGCTCAAGTTCATCAAAAACGGATTCCGTATGAAAAACTTATTGCGTTTTTGATATTGGAGGTTTTGCCGGTTATTCTTTTTTTGAGAGGTCTAACCTTTCCCAATTTGGATTTATCCTCCTTTGTTATTTTTTGGTGTTTCTCTGCATGAAGATTTAGTTCTTGTTGTTAGCTTCAAAACAAGCCCAAGATCATCGAAAACGGAGTTCGGATGCTCGAGCTATGATCGTTTTCGTTTGGGTGTCTCTGCCTGTTTTTAATGAGCGGTAGTAGAGAGGTAGTACCGCTTAAGCGGTACTTCCGCTCGCTACTACCGCCTCTAGTACCGCTTAAGTTTGAGGCTGCGTGCAAGGTTCGGTTGCTCAATTTGCTTTAGCGGTAGTACCGCTTGGATGGACGGTAGTACCGCTTCGAGCGGCACTACCGCTCCAGTTCTTTCGTTCTCGCGGCTGGAACTACCGCTCTAAGCGGTAGTACCGCTCCCCCGAGCGGTAGTACCGCTTGAGCGCGTCCTGCACAGGTAACGGTTCGATTTTGTGGGGGCTATTTAAGGGGGTCTTCTTCCCCAATGGTTCTTATCTCTTTAGCTCGTGTTTGCCCCCCATTGTTGACCTTCTTGAGCTTGCCTAACTCTCAATCCCTCCAATGATTCTTGCTAGTTCTTGAGGGAAAAGAAAGAGGAGATCTAGATCCACCTTTCCACCAATCACTTTCTCCTCTATGTGAGGGGAACCTTGTGGATCTAGATCTTGGAGTTCTTGGTGTTCTCCTTGTTCTTCCTCTCACTTTCCTCCATAGCTTTTGTTTCTTTGGTGGGATTTGAGGGAGAGGGACTTGAGCACTTGGTGTGTTCTTGCCATTGCATTAGTTGCATCGGTTTGAGTTCTCCACGGTGATTCGTGGTGGTGAAAAAGTTGAGAAGCTTATTACTCTTGGGTGTTTGAGCACCCTAGAGCTTGTTACTCTTGGGTACTTGGTACCCTTGAGCTTGTTCCTCTTGGGTGCTTGGGCGCCCTAGACGGTTGGTGGTGCCTCGGAGCTCAATCATTGTGGTGTAAAGCTCCGGGCAAGCGTCGGGGTCTCCAATTAGGTTGTGGAGATCGCCCCGAGCAATTTGACGGGTACCGGTGACCGCCCTCAAGGGTTGCCATTTGTACGGGTTCGGTGACCGCCCTCAAGGGTCCCTTAGTGGAATCACGGCACCTTGCATTGTGTGAGGGCGTGAGGAGAATACGGTGGCCCTAGTGGCATTGTTGGGGAGCATTGTGCCTCCACACCGCTCTAACGGAGATTAGCATCCGCAAGGGTGTGAACTTCGGGATACATCGTCGTCTCCGCGTCCCTCGGTTATCTCTTACCCAAGCCCTTTACTTATGCACTTACTTTGTGATAGCCTTCGAGCTTGAAGTCATATATCTTGCTATCTCTAAGTTGTTTATCTTGCATAGCATAAGTTGTTGGTGCACATAGGTGAGCCTAGTGTATTTAGGTTTTGTGCTTGACAAAGTAAACGTTAGTTTTATTCCGCCTTTGTTCAAGCCTAAACCGTAATTGTTTTTAAAGCGCCTATTCACCCCCCCTCTAGGCGGCATCCACGATCTTTCAATTACTTCCTGGGCCGAGTTGAAGGCGAAATTCATAAAAAATTTCAAAGGGACGTGCAAGCAGCCCATGACGATTGTGGATTTAGATCATTGTGTGCAACAAGCGGATGAGTCGGCCCATCATTGAGTCCGGCGGGTTTCAACTATCATCCACTCTTCAGAACAGATCACGGCGGCTCAAGCAGTTTTGATTCTGGAGAAGAATTGTCACTTTACACCTTTGAAGCAGAAGCTTGGCCGGCTCAAACGTTCGTGTCAAGACATGGGGGAGCTTATGGCGGCTCTAACCAAATATGCAGATTCTGACAACACGAAGGACCCGGGCTCTGATGATGAAAAATCAGGTCAGGGGAAGAAGGGTAACAATGGAAAGGGTCAGCAGCAGAACGCGGCTGGAAACGGCAACCCCGGCAAGCGGAAACACCCGGACGGCGGGTCAGAACTGGTGGCGAACACCAGTGCCGGAAACAACCGTGCTAAGGGCAACGGGAACTTCAGGCAGAATTTTAACAAGGGAAAAGCTCCTTTCAACTTGCAAGCGATGCTCAATAAACCTTGTCCAGAGCATAGTCAGCCTGATAAGCCGGCAAACCATACATGGAGGAATTGTAGCATTATGCGGCAGTTTTGAGATTACAGCCTTCAACAGCATCATAACAACGGCAATGGTCCGTTCGGCGGCTCAGGGCCAGGCGGGTCAGGAGCCGGCTTTGGTCCTGGCGGCTCAGGGTCTGGTTACCAGAATCAAGGCAATCAAGGAGGTCATCATCAACAGTCTGGAGGCGGTGGCCAACAGCAGCATAACCAGTCAGGTTTTCAGAGCAACCCGAAACAGCTTAGCGGGGGTCAGTATCATGTTTTCACAACCAGCCTTGACAAGCGAGACCAGAAGGTACGCAAGCGGGCGGTTAATGCGGTCATGCCGGCTCTCCCGCAGTATTTGAAGTGGTCTGAGTATGACATCACTTGGAGCAGGGCGGATCACCCGCCGCAGGTTGACAACCCGGGGCAACTAGCTTTGGTGGTTGCCCCCCAAGTGGGTGGATACGTGTTCACGAAGGTGCTTATGGATGGTGGCAGCAGCATCAACATCGTGTATTATGACACTTTCAGCCGGATGGGTCTGCTTGACAAAGATCTTAAGCCCTCTTCCACAGTATTTCATGGTGTGGTACCTGGCAAGTCGGCTTATCCAGTGGGCAGGATCTCTCTGGAAGTCGCCTTTGGTGATGAGTACAATTACAGGGTGGAGTCCTTGTGGTTTGAGGTGGTCAAAATTAAAAGTCCGTATCATGCTTTATTCGGACGGCCGGCTTATGCCAAGTTCATGGCTAGGCCTTGTTATGTCTACTTACAGCTCAAGATGCCCGGGTTAAGAGGAACGATTACTGTGCACGGTGATTGGAAGACGGCTCTTGAGTGTGAGGAAGGTGATGCAGCTTACGCAGAGTCAAGTTGTGCAGAGGCAGAGCTCAAGTTTTATAAAGAGAATGTCGACCCGGAGGATATGACTCCCTTGAAGAAGCCCACTACAGAATCAGAGTCGCCCTTCAAGTTTGCGGCGGATGATACCAAGCAGGTGGATTTCACTGAGGGCGACTCATCTCAGCAGTTCACTATAGGGGCTAACATGGACCCCGCATAGGAAAGCGCGCTCATCAAATTCATCCGTGAGAATCGGGACATCTTTGCATGGAAGCCATCTGACATGCCGGGTGTACCGAGAGAGTTTGCTGAGCACCACCTTAATGTGGATCTTAAGTTTAAGCCGATCAAGCAATTCCTTCATCGTTTCAATGAAGAGCGGCGCAAAGCTATTTGAGAAGAGGTGGCCCGGCTCTTAGCGGCAGGGTTCATCGTGGAGGTCTTTCACCCGGAGTGGTTAGCTAACCCGGTGCTAGTGCTCAAGAAGAACGGCACTTGGCGTATGTGCGTGGACTACACGGATCTTAACAAAGCCTGTCCAGTTGACCCGTTTGCTCTCCCCCGGATTGATCAGATCATTGATGCAACGGCGGGTTGCGAGAGTTTATGCTTCCTGGACGCCTATTCAGGTTATCACCAGATCAAGATGGCAGTCAAAGACCAAGAGAAGACGGCTTTCATCACGCCTTTTGGTGCTTTCTGCTATGTGTCTATGCCTTTCGGGCTCAAGAGTGCCCAGGCGACTTACCAGCGTTGTGTGCAGAACTGTCTTCATAGTCAAATTGGGCGCAATGTTCATGCCTATGTGGATGATATAGTGGTCAAGTCAAGGAAGAAGGAAACTTTGCTGGACGACCTGAAGGAGACTTTCGACAACTTGCGGGTTTACAAGATGATGCTTAACCCGGCCAAGTGTGTTTTTGGAGTTCCTGCAGGCAAGCTTTTGGGGTTTCTGGTCTCTGAGCGTGGAATCGAAGCTAACCCGGACAAGATCAAAGCAATTACTTCTTTGTCTGAGCCGGCATGCATAAACGACGTTCAGCGCCTGGTGGGTCGAATCGCCGCGTTAAGCCGGTTCATAAGCCGCCTGGGCGAGAAGGCAATCCCTTTATATCAGATGATGAAGAAAACAGACGATTTCGTCTGGAGCAAGGCGGCGGGTGAGGCGTTTGAGGCGCTCAAAAAGCAGTTGACTGAGCCGCCGGTCTTAGCCGCTTCGGCTGAGAAGGAACCCTTACTCCTCTATGTGGCGGCTAACAACAGGGCAGTCAGCGCTGCGGTTGTTGTGGAGTGCAAGGAGGCAGGGAAGGAATATCCGGTTCAAAGGTCGGTTTACTACGTCAGCGAAGTTTAGATTGAGTCCAAGCAGCGGTACCCACATTGGCAGAAACTGATCTATGGGGTATTCATGGCAAACCGTAAGCTAAAGCACTATTTCCTGGGTCACCCGATCACAGTGGTTAGCTCTGCCCCGTTGGGAGACATAATTCAAAACAGAGAAGCCACTGGCCGGATTGCTAAGTGGGCATTGGAGCTGGGACCTCTTAATCTGAAGTATGTGCCTCGCACGGCTGTTAAATCTCAAGCTTTGGTGGACTTTATAAACGACTGGACAGAGTGTCAGTCGCCGGAGGAGAAGCCGGACACCACTTACTGGACGATTCACTTCGACGGGTCTAGACAGCTAGAAGGCTCGGGGGCTGGAGTTGTCTTAACTTCCCCCAAAGGTGATAAGTTCTGTTATGTGTTAAGGCTGATGTTTCCTTGTACTAACAATGCAGCTGAGTATGAAGCTTTGCTTCATGGCCTCCGGGTTGCTAAGGAGATGAATCTGAGCTGGGTTAGATGCCTTGGCGACTCTGACCTTGTGGCTCAGCAAGTTTCAGGCACGTGGGATTCCAAAGACCCACGGATGGCGGCTTATCGTCAGGCGGTGGACATCATTGCAGGTCACTTCAAGGGTTATCAGGTGGATCACATTGATCGTCGCAAGAACGAGGCGGCTGACGCGTTGTCAAGACTTGGCTCTCAGCGTAAGCCGGTGCCGCCTAACGTTTTCTTGGACGTGTTATATCACCCCTCAGTTAAGTTACCTTCGGAGGAAGATCTGGCTATTCCTGACCCGGAGGGGCAGCTCGTGGCGGCTCTGCGTGCTATTCCTGACTGGACGTTGCCTTACATGGCGTATTTAACTCGCGGCGAGTTACCTGAGGACGAGACCTTGGCGAGGCAAATCGTCAGACGATCTAAGTCCATGACAATCATCAATGGCGAGTTACATAAACGCAGCGTCACTGGCGTTTTCCAGCGTTGTGTTTCACCTGAGGAAGGCAAGGAGATCCTGAATGAAATCCACGCCGGAGATTGTGGTCATCATGCCGGCTCAAAATCTCTGGTGGCCAAGGCTTTTCGACATGGTTTCTTCTGGCTGACGGCTCATAAGGACGCAGAAAATTTAGTTCTCAAGTGTGATGGCTGTCAAAAGTTCGGGCGACGCGCTCACGTGCCGGCTCAGGAATTGTGCATGATCCCAATTACTTGGCCGTTCGCGGTCTGGGGGCTTGATATGGTCGGACCCTTCAAGAGATCCAAAGATAAGAAGACCCACCTTTTGGTGGCGGTGGATAAGTTTACCAAGTGGGTAGAGGCTGAGCCGGTACCGGCTCAGGATAAGTTTACCAAGCGGCTACGGCGGTTCAGTTTGTCAAAAAATTGATCTACCGCTTTGGTTACCCCCACAGTATAATCACAGATAATGGCACAAACCTATCCAAGGGGGCTATGCAAGCTTTCTGTGAAAGTGAACACATCCGGCTTGACGTCTCTGCTGTGGCTCATCCACAGTCCAATGGTCAGGCGGAGCGTGCTAACCAGGAAATCCTGAGAGGTATCAAGCCCCGGCTTATGGTTCCTCTACAGAGAACGCCGGGTTGCTGGGTTGAGGAGTTGCCATCGGTCCTTTGGAGCATTAATACAACTCCCAACAGATCAACAGGCTATACGCCTTTCTTCATGGTTTACGGTGCAGAAGCCGTGTTACCAAGTGATATACGTCATGACTCGCCAAGGGTGGCGGCTTACGTTGAGGCAGACAATGAGACGGCGCGTCAGGACGCGTTGGATGCTTTAGATGAAGAGCGTGACCTGGCGGCGGCTCGATCGGCGATTTATCAGCAAGACCTGCGCCGCTATCACAGCCGCCGAGTCAAGACCCGGACGTTTCAGGAAGGCGACTTAGTGTTGCGCCTGATTCAAGATCAGACGGACGCGCACAAGTTATCTCCTCCATGGGAAGGGCCTTTTGTGGTTAGCAGAAACCTCAACAATGGATCATACTATCTCATTGACGTACGGGACGAGTCACGCACTTCTGGGCAGGAGACCCACCGGCCGTGGAATATCGCTCATCTGCGGCCTTACTACACCTGAGTCATCGACTCCCTCCATTGTATATCATCATTGTATATATCATATATATATATAATAAAGTTGGCATCCCTGCAAGCCGGGGCCTCTGCCGTTTTACGTATCTCACATTGTTCAAAGATGGATACAATCATACGATCACTTGGGGGCTTTTAACCCGCCGGGTTAGGCTTCAACCCTCTTGGTCAGGCTCTTCAGCTGGAGTTACAAGGTCATTTGGGGGCTTCTAACACGCCGGGTTAAGCTTTAACCTTCTTGATCGGCTCTTTAACTACAACATCATCATCAACTGGCGGCTTACAATACGACGGCTTACAAGATGGTGTGTAAATTGATATCGTCAAACAAAGATTACTAGGAGTGCAGCGAGTTATGAACTCACCTCCTCTACTGATCTGCAAAACCGGGTTACGCCTGCCTGTAAGTAGCTGCGCTTTGACCAGGGGTGCATCGAGTTCTAAAACTTACCCTCTGCAAAGGCCTCTTACAGCGGCGAGGCTAACTCTTATTTGTAAGGCCGGGTTATACCTGCCTGTAAGTAGCTGCGCTTTGACCAGGGGTGCAGCGAGTTCTAAAACTCACCCTCTGCAAAGGCCTCTTACAGCGGCGAGGTAAAAACTCTTATATCTACAACTCCGGGTTAGACCTGCCTGTAAGCAGCTGTGCTTTGTCAGGGGTGCAGAAAGTTCTAAAACTTACCCCCTGCAAGGGCCTCTTACAGCGGCGAGGCAAACTCTCCCATCTGCCGCATCTCTCTCTGGTTCACTACGCTCTTATCAGTTATTAAGAGTTCAAAGTAGTAAGATTACCCAGTTGAGCCGGCTTATGTGTTTGGAAAGAAGTAAAATTGAGATTTCACGTTTCTGGGTTAGACTTTTTAAGCCGCCCTTACAACAGTACAAAACATGTTTCTGTCTTGTTTTTATTTTTGCCGGGTTTTATCTATAAGGTAAGACGCCATGCAAATTGGCATCATAAGCCAGACAAAGACAAGCAAGGAATATATTAAGATCGACAAAAGATTTATACGTGCACGATGGCACGGGTCAGACAGTGAAAGGTTTTTCTAAAGGCCTATTACAAAGCCCTCTTTGAGAGCCCAACAGGCAACAGACAAAAGTTTTGTACAACTCAGTTGGCGGCTCAGGAGGCCGGGTTATCAAATACAATGTGTTCAGCTCGATGGCGGGTCAGCCTGCGCCGGGTCTTCGGCCTCTTCGATCTGAAGATTGTCCACGTCCCAGTTGCAGTGTGTTAGTGCTTCAAACCGGGCGTCCTCAAAGATAGGAGACGGGTCAATCTCAGGAGCAAAGAGATGCTTACGGCGGACAGGAGTCAAATCTTTGCATTCAAAAGTTGGGCCGCGTATTTTCTTGGAAGTCTCGCTGTAAGCCGCCTGGTAAGTTGACATATCAAGTTCTTCCACCAGCTTTGAGGCAAGCACCCTGGAGGATCTTCTGCATTGAGCATAGTCTTCTGCAGTAAATTCAGAACCGTCATCCTTCTTGGATGGGAACCCGTCCATCATCTCTTCAGCCGTCAGTTCAGGAGCGAAAGCTAGGCACCGGCTTAGCGCGGATAGAGCTCCCTGCCTGGCGGCTGATCGTTTCAGCTCTTCAATCTGCTTGGGCAGCGTGGATAGCAATTCTATGACTCCCTTCATGTGCTTGGGGATGCTCTTCTCAGTCAGCATTGCTTTGATGGTGAGAAGAGTCCCGCAGTAGAGTTGTTCAGCTAGGGAGTACACTGCCTTCAATTTCATCAGGCTGTTAGATGACAATTGGCGGCTCCTTTCGCCTGCAAGAAAAGATTGGGTGGTGTAAGCCGCCAGCAAAGTTATTTAGCATGGGAAGAAAGGTTGCTAAGTATTATATGCTTACCAAAGATAGCAGAGGTCATTCTCGATATGTGGCGCTTCAGTGTTTGCAGTTCTTCTGATACAACTGTAAGCCGCCCTTCAGCATCTTCTGCACGCTTGGTCAGGGCGACTTGGTGCGTTTCAGTGTTCTTCTTGAACAGCGCAAAGTTAACTTGCGTCTTCTCAAGTTCTTCTACGGCAACCCGCCATTTGTTTTCCGCCTTCGACCGGGCGGTTTGTTGCAAAGCAAGGTTTTTCTTTAGGCTGGCCATTTCGGACTCAGCCGCCTACAAAGCATCCTGTGACAAAATACAAAAACAGGAAAAGGGTTCAATGGTCAGGATAAGTTATCAGTGAGGCAATAACGCTACAAGTCTCAAGCAGATTGCAAGCAATATACTCGACACTTGGGGGCTAATGTCTGTTTGCTCTTCAATGCTATACTTAAGTCCCGGCTCATCTTTGAAAAGATAAGCTGGCCCTTGGGGGCTACAGATCACGCTCTCAAGTCTTTCAATTAAGTCCCGGCTCATCTTTGAAAAGATAAGCCGGCCCTTGGGTGGACAACCTGCCTCAGTTTCCATGCAAAACGATCGCTCATGCGAGCGCGTGCGGTCGCATGGAATGCCTTCTTTGACCCTGGTTGCCTCCTGACGCGTCCCGGTGACTTGTTTCTTCTCCATTTCTCTTCCTTTCCTTTCTCCCACGTGATTTCTTCCCTTTTTAGACCATTTTCTGTGGAAAAATATCAAAGAGAGGATTTGTGGAATCCTTTGCATTCATTAGTCATTAGTGGCAATATCGGAGCGAATATCTCTCTTTTAATGAAATGTCTCAGTTTAAAAATGGTGTAAAAATCATCAACTCCCCCAAGCTTAAACTTGATCGTCCTCGAGCAACATAGAGAGAAATCCGAAGCATAAGGAACTCAGTTGTTTAAACCTAAATAACGAGAAGGTTTTGGTTCACTTACGATCGGTTAGGCCTAGATAGCCCTCCGTTTCTTGACCTAAAAACTTATCATAGATATAGCTGTGGCATGTTCATAGTGCAAGTGTTAGTGAAGCAAAGATAATCAGCACAAATTCTATGATCTACTAGATAAAACAACTTTGCAACACTTCATTTCATTTAATCTAGACAACACTTGCTAGCTGGGAATGCACGGAAGAGTTTATTAAGATAGAGCCATGAAAACAAAAGTTAGGCAGTAGAAAGCATGTAGTAAAATATGATGGTCAAGTGCTCATGAGCACACCACACCCACAATTGTCTCCTCCTCTAGGCTCTTAAACAATTTGTTTCAATCATTATTTGATGGAACTTTGATTGTCACATGAAGGAGGTTATGCCAAATAAGTGATCATGCATAGGGTTTTGTTGTGGCTTAATGTTTGGGAACTATGGACCTTTAGCAATAATGTCTTTTTTGAGCTCTTTTGAGCAGTCCCCTTTATTTACCACATACACACCCACTCAAGAGAAAGCCGAATAATATTCGTTTGTAGTGTTGCCACTACGTACAGTAACAAACTCATAGCCGAAATCCGAGCTATCGCTCTTGGTGGATCGTTCATTTACCAGCGGAGTCCTCAACATAATATCAAGAAGGGTGACGAAGTCACATTTACACACGTAAACGCATATATAGTAGCAAAGGCCGTGGCACCAGCCAGAGGCTGTAAAACCATGTTGAGATATACAAGAAAGATTTTTGGCATAATCCCACCCACCTTTCAACTAAGTTCCTCTAGACAATTTAATCCACAAGTGCTATCGAGTCTATTAAAATTAACAACATGGGGTTCAACATGTTAAACATCACTTCCACAATAATTTTCCAACTCCCAAGTCTCGAAAAACTTTCTCTTGTGCAAATTTATAGTTGGTTAATAACATTTCATTCAAAAACTGTCCCACGGCAAGTCATAGTTGTGTAAACTAAAGAAGACAAAGGCTACAAAATTATTTCAGCCAGTAGAGCAAAACCTTTGTATCAACTATCAAGACTTACTCCCATCTACACATATCACACATACAACTACTACATCTACTCTAAGTATCCAAGTGCAAAAGATGGGGGTCGTAGGACATACCTTCATGGTTGCGAATTTACACATTTCTCTTCCTTATTCTTGCATTCCTCGTTGTCCTGGCATAGATCAACTCCTCTGAAAACAAAATGCAAACGAACTCCAAGGGCCTAAATGAAGAACAAGAGCAAATCAAAGCTTATTCTATTTTTTGGTTTTTGGGTTTTTGAAAATTAACTTGCAACCGAAAAATCGCAAAGGCAAAAAAAAGTAAAAGCAAATAAAAAAGCAAAGTGTTGGAACAAACCAACACGAGTGTTTTGAAGCTCCTCGAGCTTAAGTACAACCTCATTACAATTTATTCAAATACCTCCACATCTTGATGTAGATGTGGTGATAACCTCCCCCAAGCTTAGGCTCTTGCAAGCCCAAACCGACAAGATCATTGTGGCAGTTGGTCTGGAGCCCACTCCTGCCTCCAGTTGCAGAAGTCCACGTTCATGTAGGATGCCTTGCCTCTCAGGGACGATGCGAGGTTGCTCATATCATGGATAGATCCCTGAAGGTTGTTGAGGTCCACGTAGGTGGTGTAGTCTTGCGGAGGCTGCTCCTCCTCTTCGTCGGTGGCGAGTTCTTCTTCATCTACTTGTTCAGGTTCTGGCCCTTCTTGGCCAAAAGTTGCATCTCCTTCCTGTGAAACATAATGCAATTGTCCATTCTCGATGGAGAAACGGTTAGGCATAGGTGTGGGTAACAAGTACGCCACTCTAGGAATTTTGATACAATGACGGCCATTAGGAACTACTGCCATTCCAACGCTAGTAAGAACACGAATGTTAACAAGGGTACAATGGGGTGGAGATGATTGTAGTTAAGGCCAAGGGAGTTGGCCAACATGGTGATCACTCCTCCACACATGATATCTTCTTGTGCATGATTTGCTTGATGCGCAAGGTGTAGCAAAAGTATTGCCCCTAAGTTGGGTGAATAACCGACGTCCAGGTTTGCTGCTTTCCTGAGAACTAGCATGTTCTCATCATTCACCTTAGTAACTTCTCCTCTTGCCTGCAACGAGTTAGTGATAACATAGTGGAAATAACGTATAGTAGGACTTTCAATGCAACTGACTCTTTGCTTGGAGCCATGGTGACTCATCTAGTAAAAGGATTGCCTTGGGTGCGGGTCAGTGAAATCATAAACATATCTAATATCATCATCATTGTTCGGAAATCCAAAGTAGTTACACCACTCAACAAAAGTGATGTTGAAGTCTTGGTTAAGGAGACGGAAAGTGATCCTCTTCTCCTCATATGCATTTGGCATTAAACCAACATTGTGCGAGAGAGTACTAAGAAACTCAAGCACCAATCGTTCATAAGTCTCACATCCCTGATAAACAAAATGATGGAACCCGACATTATGACAAAGCAAATTAAAATCATGAGTGATACCTAGCTTGGCGAGAATATTTGCACGAGCCCAGTTGGTTGCTTTGATCTTCCTTGCGGTGTCTTTTGGAACTTCTTCCTTGCTCCATGGTCGGTGAAGACAATACCCCAAGTGAAAACTTATTGCGGTTGTGCGGTGGATGAGCTCGAACCACCGCTTACGTGTGAAGACCTCCGTGTAAACATCTACAAAACAATTTTTCAGTCCAATACAATGAAAGAACAATGATCCTATGGTACTCACAACATCATTCTCCTCTAAAAACATCAACAAATCCATGCCAAACCCAAGTTTGAATAAAAAATATGCATATCCTAGACATGGCAATGCTAGGCATGTAGAACGTGGATTCACGAAAAATAAGTTGGGGATCGGAGGAGAAACGTACCATAGATCCATCAAATGGAAGGATTCGAACTGAAAATGAACGAGTAGAGAGATCGGGCACAGTTTTGCTGGAGTTTGGAGAGGTTTGGAGGAAGAAGAAGAAAAGAGAGAGATAGGGGCAAAATACCTCTTTCCTCGGGCTTAGTGGAGCCGCCGACGCGCAAAATGACCGCTCATACGGGCGCAAGCGCCCGCATGGAACATCGTCTTCAACCCGGTTTAACTCACCTTTGCCCGCGTGCAGATGAAACGACTGCTAAAACGGACGCCGGCGTCCGTTTTGAACGCCGTCGTTCGTTCTGTTCTTTCTGTGCTCCTGGTCGAAGACGTCAAACGACCGCTCGATCGGGCGCGTACACCCGTTTGGAACGCCATCGAATGCTCCGGACTCGATGATGGTTACTGCAAAGAATCAAAATGACCGCAAAAATAAGCGTGTGCTCGTTTCATACATCGTCTTTCTCTGTGTTCCCTCTGGTTATTTTGCGCTGGAACCTCCTGCAGGTCAAATGACCGCCCGTGCGACCGTTGTGGTCATAGGAAAGGCCTTCTTTTGGTCTGTCTCTTTCGAAACTTGTATTTTTCTTCATTTTCCTGCGGTGTTAGTTCCATAGCAATACATAGACATATTTCCAGGCATTCAAACATCAATCACATAAATAATCTTGCACAAGGCTAGGCCTTCATTAGAACAACTCTTCCAAACTCACTTCTTCATATGGAACTTCAATCACTCTTTTATTAAAAACAAAAATAAAAACTTACTTGTCTACTTTATTCGCGTGGGTTACCTCCCACGAAGCGCTTGTTTTCGATCGAATAGCTCAACCGTAGTGGTGATCAAGGTGGTGCTAGAACACCGAGACCGTAGCTTCTGGCATTCAAAATGATGCCACCTCCTGTGTAGGTCTTCAATTTCTTTTTACTGGGGAAATGCCTTATGAAGGGATATTTAGCTAGTAAATCAAAACGAGCACCCCTCAAACACATTTATCACAACTTTGATAGTCCTTAGAAAAGGTCTACCTAGAATTATAGGAGCAACAAGATCTTCAGGCATGTCTACTATAACAAGATCAATCGTGACATGGCAATCATTAATTTGAACTATAACTCCATGCTTAATGCCTATTGCCTGAGTAAAAGTAAAGTTAGCCATATTCAATATAATCTCAGTATTAGCATAAGGACCAAGATTGAGACTATCATAAACAGATTTGGGGATAGTGGAAACACTTGCCCCTAGATCACATAAAGCACTAAACTTTTAAATCCTATCTCAATCTCTATAATAGGTTCAAAAGCATCCTCTTGCTTAGCCGGTAACTTACTGAATATTTTTTTTCTTTCATCATCAATTTCACGTACCTTGGCTGCAACTTGTTCAACAAAAACATTATATGCCTCATCATTAGTGGATACTTCATGGATATCATCTTGACAAAATCTGCAACGGTATAATTGTACTCTAGCACATGGCTTGTGTCAAGTACCTCACCTTTCTCTTCGTTGCTCCTTACCATTTTAACTTCTTCAATAGGGTTAGGCTCTGGTTTACCTGCAAACTTGGCCAAAATAAAGGTTTGGCTCTCTGCTATCTTTGCCACTTGTGCATCCATATTTTTGGATCTGGCTTCAAGTATCTGCACATCATTTGTTAGTCCAACAACCTTACCGGTCAATTGACCAAGTAAGTTATCATGATTCTTCAAGATATTCTTGAAATTTTCATTCTGCTCAGTCTGGCTAGCATTATAACTTTTAAGAGTTTCTTCAAGAGTATTCATATTGCTACCATTAGCTCCATTAAAATGGTTGGATGCTCCTTCATTATTAGTATAAGAAAGTTTAGGAACATAACCATTATTTTTCCAATTAGGATTATAGCTATTACGAGCAATAAAATTCACATCACTAGTATCTTCATTAGTGATGGCATTGAAATTTACCTCTTATTTACCTTTCATCAAAGAGATAAGTTCTTCTAACTTGGTTGTCAACTTTGAGCTATTCTCTTCTATGGCATTCACCTTCTTGGTGGTGGTTCTCTCAACATGCCATTGGGCATGGTTCTCTTGCATATCATCTAGTATCTTCTTGACATCTTTTATGGGCTTTCCCATGATTGTCCTCCTCTAGCTGTATCAAGAATAGTTTTTGACATGTGATTCAAGCCATTATAAAACATATGAAGGATTTAACCACTCCTTCATTCCATATTTGGGGCAGTTTCTTATAGCTTCTTTCATTCTATCACATGCAAGCGCTAGTGTCCCATGTTCCCCTTGCTTGAAACCTGTAATCTGAGAACGTAATTGCATAATTTTTGCAGGTGGATAGAACTTAGATAAAAATTTACTACAACAAGCAGCCCAAGAAGTAATATTGCCTTTAGGCAAAGCTAAAAGCCATTCCTTAGCTTTTCCTCTCAAAGAGAAAGGAAATAAGCGAAGTTTCAGAGCATTTGGGTCATAATCCTTTATGTGTGTCATGTTGCACAATTCAGTAAAATTATGTAAATGCATACCCGCATCTTCAGAAGCAGAGCTTCCAAATTGGTTCTATTGAACCATGGAAACTAGGTTCGGTTTGATCTCATATTCTGCAGCTGCAACATCAGGTTGTGATATTGGTTCCCGCATGAAATTGTTGCTAGGAGTAGCAAAACTCCCAAGATTATGAGCCACAGTAACTTTTTGGTATTTTCAACTAAAAGACTTGCAACAAAATAAGACTTTAACTAAAAACAAAAACTGAAAATTAAATTTAACAAAAATTCTAAACACACTGTTTAGGAATACCAAACTCCTCCCCGGCAACGGCGCCAGAAAAAGGGCTTATATCTTCTTTTTATTGATCCGGTATTGGAACAAGAAAGGGTATCCCGCACCTATTTCCCCAAAGGTGACCCTGGGTATCGAACCCACGAGAGGAAGATTCCCTTAAAGCAATGGTCTCTAGCAAGCTTTTGCCAAAGTCTCAATCCAGCTTTTGACCAGATCAGCAAGCAAATTGTGATTCAACACTTATGATAAAAAGAAGGTACGGGGATGAGGTCTTAATGCTTACAACCATGTATTGGTGTTGGGATAAAAAATGATATTAGTTTGTGCTCGGGAAGTCACCCATCAAGAGGTGCTTGCTTCGCATCGGAGTCGGGATGTGTCCAAATAACATCCTGACCGGCACGAGTCCTGCATCAAAAATCAGTTGTCCTACCGAAGGACCTATACGTCTCGCATGGTTGCCCCGATAATTAAGATAATAATATCAGACAAAAGCATTGGGTGTTTAATGACTACATCTCATGAATCCCCAAGGTTACGATCCATGTTACCCTACTAAACCATACTGTCACCGGTGTTCAATATAACACTTCACGGTCCCCTTGCTCCTAGCCTCACCGGTGCTCAATCTCCATGATCCTGGGTACCTGCAGGGATGAATATCGCGGAGAAGACAAGAGACACTTCACGAAATAATTTTATTTGACACACACGAGACGTTGTGTCAAAGACTTCCATTGATCCTTTCACCAAATACCTGGGGTTGCAAGGCTCATGCCTCACCCCATACCTTACCGAACTACTCACACATGGAGATCATATCACGAGAACAAAAACATTAAAGAACAGATCTTGGGATTGATTGATTACAATATGTTTTACAATGAATGCCTTGTGCGATGCACGATTACAAGTATGAACTAGATGAGAGAGCACTATGGTGGTGGAGATGGCTATGGAGATGAAAATGGCGGCGGCTAGGGTTTGTGGATGAAGAAGATGATGAAGAGGTTCTGGCTGTGCTCGATGCTGTTTTGTTGACATTTCAACACGGTCCCCTTTATAAAAGTTGTTCAGGTGGACGACCTGCCTCGGTTTCCTCGCCAAACGACCGCTCATGCGAGCGCGTGCGGTCACATGGAACGCCGTCTTTGACCCTGGTTGCCTCCTGACGCGTCCTGGTGACTTGTTTCTTCTCCATTTCTCTCCCTTTCCTTTCTCCCACGTGATTTCTTCCCTTTTTAGCCCATTTCCCGTGGAAAAATATCAAAGAGAGGATTTGTGGAATCCTTTGCATTCATTAGTCATTAGTGACAATATCGGAGTGAATATCTCTCTTTTATTGAAATATCTTGGTTTAAACATGGTTGAAATGAGTGTAAAAAATATCACTCATCAGCTAGACACAAATTTGAGCAACAAAGCTACCGAAATTGCGTTGAATCGAAGAGCAAAACCGAATCAAGAGAAGATCATACCCCATCATTTTTGCATTTAACAAACACCCATTCGAGATGTTCCAGTGTCGTAGAAACGCGGCGCATGAACTGTCGCGGGCAGTCATCGCACTTTATGAGCAGCAATGATGAGCCGACAAGCCTCTAGGCCAGCGCCGAGCCAGGGCGACGGCTTACCGTGGCTTTGTCGGCGAACCGACGACGGGATAGATCCGAGCGGCTAGAGGCAGATTAAGCACCTGCATGCGGCACCGAGGCATTGCTCGTGCTGGATGGACCGGTACCTGGCCAATCCATGGCAAGACGCAATCGCCGGCGGACAGATTCGGCAAATCCTGCCGGCAGGATGCGCCAAATCCGCCGCCGCAGGTCTACCGCTTGGCCTCCAGCACCGGGGCGAGGGAGGCACCAAGACGGTGGTTGTGCTGCTTGGAGGAGGGAAGGGGCTGGGGAAAATGGGCGCGGCCTAGGGTTTGTGCACGGGCGGGCGACGGGTGGGGGAAGGGGATAGAAAAAGGGGAGTATGTGCCACCGACGGATGGAGCAGGGAAAGGATTAGGCGGGCAAGGCGCGTGTCCGTTTCGTGTCCGCGCTGACGCAAACGAGACCCAAATTTGAGCTTCAAATGGGTTGCACGGCGGACAAAAAGCGGACGCGTGTCCATGGAGATCGCTTCGTTGGGCCGGTTTTTTGTATCGGCGTTGATTCAAACAGACACATACAAATGAAATGGATCGGCCGGTTGGAGTTACTCTTATGTACCGTGTATAATCTTCTGCACCAATCTGAGTCCGTCGTGCACTGATTCAAATCGTATTTGTTCTCTTCAAGAAAATGAATTAACGAACTTGAAAAAAATGAATTAACAATCGAACACCGGGAACTAATCAGTGGACTTTGTCACCCGAGACCAAAAATGGAATCTCTTTGGCCCGGACCATCCCCGTTTTAAATTCTCTTCATTCCCGTTGTACTTACTAGATAAGGCCACGTTAAAGCCCGGTGTGCACATTTCAATTATATTATGTTAATAATCAGCCGGATACTCAAGAAATGCGATCCTGGCTTGCCATCGTGTTATAGGTTGGATACTTTGCACCTGCCATGAATCTATTTTCTTCCAGTAGCAAAACATTACATCCACCCTCTCTTTCATGAGAATAGATGAACAATATCTTCCTTCATCTTAACCCTTGGTCGGTAGAGTAGAATCGCAGCACGCGCATGCCTGCCGTTAGATCAGAACCCAACGCTCATGATAGATCCACGTCGATGGCTGTTTTATCTCCTCTCTCCTATACACAGCAGCACACAGGCAAACCGATTGAGATTACAGGCAAACCGGTAATTGTTCAGCGTCCCACACCTTCATCGTGTCATTACAGCAGTACATATTTTCCAGCCGGGCTCACACCCCTTTCCATTAATCACTTAACGGAAATACATCAGTCCAGTCTGTGATCCAAATGCTCCAATGACCAAGCAATTACGACCAAAAGGGAACTAGCACCACATACGCTATCTAGGGGACTGAAAGGGGAGGAGCGAGCTGGTGCATCGACAGGAAACCCATCTGTGAATGCCTCTAAAACGAAACATTCACCGTGGGGCGAAAACCTGTAGTACATATGCCCACATTTCGACACAGCTTACATGCAGGTACGATCACGCCTTCACGCCGGCGCTGGTGGCGGCAGAGGAGAGGCTCTGGAGGTGACTCTCGACGACGTCGAGGCCACATAGCTCCTTGACGTCGGCCATGGTCGCCGGCACGTCCATCTGGAACGTCAGCGGCGAGTTGGCCGAGAATTCCTTCCTGGCCGCCCTGATGGCCTCCCGCATGGCGCAGTGCACCGACGCTGCCAGCAGCAGCGGCGGCTCCCCGGACGCCTTGGAGGAGAGCACCCGCTTCTTGTCGCGCGCGCTGTTGATGAGCTCCACGTTGAACTGCTTTGGGATGGTGTCAACCGTAGGGACCTTGTACGTCCAGGTGCCGTCGTTCACCACCAGCCCGTCGGCGTTCCTCGCGTAGTCCTCGTTCGTGAAGAACCCCACCCCTTGCACGAACGCGCCCTCCACCTGATCCATCCAGCAAAAAGGAATTCAGATGACAAAGGTCTGCAGCAATAGCAAGTGGATGTGCCGCCAGCTCACCTGGCCGAGGTCCACCGCCGGGTTCAGGCTCTGCCCGCAGTCATACACCAGGTCGCTCCTCAGGATTGTCGTCCCCCCAGTCAGCACGTCGATCTCCACCTCGCTGACAGCGGCTCCGTAGTTGATGTATTTTACAAAGGGTGGGTCTGGCATCCAGAAGGCGTGCGCCGACAGGTTCACGCTCGCCATCTTCGCTTGGGCGATCAGGGTGCTCCATGGCGCCGGCGCACCGGACATGGCCTCGAGGCCCTCTTTGATGGGCTTGAGGCGCTTGACGAGCGCGGTGCACGCCTGCCGGACCGCCTCGCAGCTGCTCTCGGAGGTGGTGCTCCCACCGGTGAAGCCGCCCTGGATCATGCTCAGCGAGTCGGCCTGGATGACACGCACTTTGTCAAGGAGTACGTCCGCATCGAGGCAGAGCTCCCCCATCCCGAACGCAGTCATCTGCTTCACCTTGGTATACAGCCCTTGCCCAATCTCCACGCCGCCGACCTCCACGGCTATCGAGCCATCGTTTAGGATGGACACCTTCCCCGGTGTTGGCCGGAGGGTAACCTCATAGGTGATCGGCACACACGAGATGCCGCGCTTCTTCCACCTGCTCCCGCCATTGAACTGCTCAACAGCCTCTGCCCTGCTCCGGTACTCTGGCGACGAGGCCAGCTTGTCAAAGATGTCGACGAGGCTGTACGTCGGGGCGTCCCCCGCGGATTCGCCGTAGAACTTCGTGAGGCTCTCGACGCTGTGGAGGTTCTTTCTCCGGACGGTGTTGGTGTCGACCCCGAGCGTGGACGCGACGTGCTCGATGATGGCCTCGGCGATGAAGGAACCCTGCACGTCACCAGGCGCCCGCACAGCCGACCTGGATGACATGTTTGTCTTGCACAACTTGATGTCGAAGGCCAGGGCACCCCAGTTGTACTTCTTCAGAGAAGCGATGGTAGAACCCGGGATCAACGGGCTCAAGTCCGGTGATATCCCGGCGTTCATGCCGAGATCGACGTGCAGTGCCGTGAGCGTGCCGTCCGACTTGAACCCGACGGAGTACTTCGCCTTCATCGGGTGACGCCCTCCCGCCATGATCATGTCCGTCTTCCGGTCGAGGTACATCCGGACAGGGCGCCTAAGCTTGAATGCAGCAAGTGCACACGCACATGCAGCCTGAAGAACACAAGAATTTCTCCATGATCAGATTCTATCAAATGAAAAATTCATAAAATTTCTATGCGAGTCTCCAGGGTTATACAGTGGGGCACTTACATGGGTTCCTTTCATTCCCTTTCCACCAAAGCCACCTCCAACTCTCCTGGTGATGATACGAACATTGTGGTAGGGAATGCCGAGGAGGTCCGCGACGGTATTCTGCGTGATCTCGGGTAGCTGCGTCGAGGCGTAGACGGTGATGCAGTTGTCTTCGTCGGGGATGGCCAATGCGGTCTGCGTCTCCATGTAGAAGTAGTACTGTGATTCAAGTTTCACCTGTCGGAAATTAACAAAAGATACTAGGTGTCAGTATTTGGGCCTTGTCGGAAACTAAGAATGCAGCCTCCTAAATATCAAGTGTGTACCTCTCCTGATAGGATCTTGTGATCTGCTTCAGACATCCCTTGGTCGAAGTCCCCAACTGGCTGAGGAGCAAAATATGGGAGAACAGGGAAGTAGCTGTTATGTTGGATGGCGTCCTCTATTGTCAGAATTGGCGGCTCAAGATTCTCGGTGCCGTACTCAATGATGGCTTGCTTTGCTGCCATATAGGCATACTTCTGTGTTTCAGCAATCTGAGTGATGGCAAAGGAACATGATGATGTGTTTAAGTTCAAATGACCGCTTAAAATTCAGGGTAAAAATATTACTAATGGTTATGCGTTTCCTGAAATTGAGTTCAAGTGGTTCAGAAGTAGGTACCACAATGCCAATATTTTGACCAGCAAATTCAGAAACCGGATCGCCGAAAAGAACTTCGTTTCCTAGCATTGCCCAGCCGGATCCAACATTTTTTCCACCAGCAGGAATGTCCTTTGCAGAGATAACTGTGATGACCTTTTCTGAAGCCAAAGATGATCTGAAGTTGACACTTTTTATATGGGCATGAGGGTGTGTGCTGTAGATAAATGCTCCATAGAGGCAATCTCTGGGAGCAGGGATGTCATCAACATACACAGCCTCCCCTGGTAATCAAGCAGGAATATTGTCAAACCCATGTCTCAGGACAGAAGTTAGATGTGCCAACAATTTTTTTTAAATAAATATATTCAGGGATGAAGCATATCAGATGGTTCAGCATGATTGAAGCAGTGTACCAAAGATGAATAAAAAGAACTCCAAAACAATCTTGTTCAAGCTACAGAAATCTAAGAAGTTAAGTGCCAGGATATAAATTAATAAATTATAAGGTTGAAGTATTACTGGCACTTGTGATTGAAGCGTACAAACTAATTCAAGTAAACACTCATAAGCTAAATGAAAAAATGGAATCAGAGTGTAGGAGTATACCAGAAGCTTGCAGCTCGGCCCCGGATTTCGTGATTGGCTTGCCGACAGGTTTGTATTCGTCATTGAAAACCAGTTCTTGCCTTGAGCGAATCGGCAAGTCATCACTGGCAACCATACCATGCTTCTCGGGGCCATTAACACATGACCCATTGGGAGCATTCAGGTTGTTACCAAGTGAAGAAAGGAAACTGAATAAGAAACTGACAGCCAAGCTGACTCTGTACTCAGGGTGTATCGTGCCTTCTGACGGCGAGATAACATCTTTCAGCAACTGAACTGCTTCAAGTATAACTGGTGCACTCACTGATTTTCCCTTCAGGAATTCCTCAACTTTCCGAGCCCGGGTGGCATGATCGACACCATAAGCGCCAAATGCAAGGCATGTATCCTCAATTATGAGCCCCTCTGAGGCGGCATCCCCTGAAGTCCTTGCCAGGAATGCAGAATTCACATAGGAGACAGCATTGCCGAATGGTCTGGGAGCTGCACGAGAGGTCTCGAAGATGACATTGTCTGAAACCCAATCAGGGACAAATATGCTGAGCAGTATGGTCTTGGCATCACAGGGAGGCTGCTCCAAGAACTCCTCCAGTGTCAGGCACAGCATCTTGGAAGTAGTCTGGATTGTGACCATCGAACCTGCGGCGAGAAGAACTGTGACGATGTCTGAAGCGAATGGCAGCCGCTGCGCCATGATTACGTTCCCGCCGATGGTCCCCGTGTTGCGGATGAACGGCGAGGCCACCTTGCTGAGATGACTGGCGATCTTTCTGAACACTGGAGTGCCATCGGAGAAGATCTCAATGGCTTTGGAGATGGACACGGCTGCCCCGATCTCCACCCCCTTGTTGCCCCTCTCGATGACCGAAAGTTCTGGTATCCCTTTGATGTCGATGTACTTTTCATATAGGTCCTGATCCTTGTACACTCCGGCGCCAGTGTTCGAAGCCACGATCTTGACGGAGTTTTCGTCAAACCAGTTGGAGTCAAAGAGGGTATGGAGCTCCTCGATGCTCTTGGGATGGTACCAGCCGTCATCACCAGCGTTCACCGCTGGAGCATCGTTCATTTGACCCTTGATCTCGGACTTGAGGAACTCAGGGAAGGTGCAGACCGCGCCGCTGGAGTATTCTGGCAGCTTGCCGATGTCGGCACGGTCGGTGCCTTTCTTCCAGAACGAGTTGAGGCCGAGATCCTCGAGGTCGACGTCGGCGGCAAAGCTCTTGCACGTGTCAACAATGGGCCGGTAGCCGGTGCAGCGGCACAGGTTGCCGGAGACCGCATGCTCGGCCTCAGAGCAGGTGAGCTTGGAGAATCCCGATGCTGGGGCAGGGTCGCCAGGCTTGTCGGCCTTAACGAGGGCGGAGAAGATGGACATGCACATGCCGGGGGTGCAGAAGCCACACTGGGAGGCGTGGAAGCCAGCGAGGCGCTGCTGGACAGGGTGGTAGCCATCACGGGTGTTGCCGATGCCCTCGCTGGTGGTGACCGAGCAGTGGTTGAGGTTGCCAACGAGCGTCAGGCAGGAGCTCGCCGAGAACTCGGTCACCTCGTCGGTGGCCGGATCATACTTGGAAATGAGGACCACACATGCGCCGCATCCACCTGCACGCAGTAACATGACATCATAAATCAGAAACACTGCCGGCTACACAAATGGTTGGGCAAGCCAAGCTACAGAAGAGCACGATTTTCTTTTCTTCAAGTTCTGAGTTCTGACCGTACCATCACAATAGGCATTACCTCAGTTATTTTGAGAACCATCTCAATTGCAAACAATATAAATATCTTTTGAAAACTAAATCTATCATTCGCTAACCGGCATTCCCAATTTCCCATGGCCCGTTATTCAGTACTTAAATTACAATTTGTACCCAAAAAAATGACTGGATAATTCATGCTCTCAAATCGCTAACTGAGAATTTTAGTTTTCTACAGTCTATAGGGAAACTGGTATTGAGAATCTGAGATGATGCCGTGAAGTGCGACTAGGGCAAAGAGAGGAATTACTAGTGCGCGGTGCCTGCGCGGCCGGTTGTGCTCGTTGGCTGGGTCGCCCGTCGCCGGATCGCCGCAGCTAGGTGCCTGGAGCATGGCCGCACCGCCGCAGAATGGGGGATAGGTCACCCTCGGCTTAGCAACCGGCTGCCTGGCTGCTGGACCTAAACGCCGCCTCCCCGTCTCCGCCGGTGACCTCCGTACCCTAGCGTGGCTGAATCGGGAGCGTAATGGGAATTGGATTTTTGTTTTCTCAAGGGGAAGAATCTTTTTTTTTTTTGAGAAACTCTCAAGGGGAAGAATCGGGAACGAAGGTCTGGTCTGCTCGTGGACTGGGCTGCAGTGGGCTGGGCACTCAGGCCTGTGATAGCAAATCTCTCTCGTGCATGCTAACGATAGGCCCCGAAGTATCTCGTGCCTTCAGTCAAGCTTCTCACTTTTTGTCAAAAAAAAAGTCAAGCTTCTCACTTTTGTCTCAAAAAAAAAAAGTCAAGCTTCTCACATTGTCTCAAAAACAAAAAATAGTCAAGCTTCTCACTGAGTGGTAGTTTTTTTTTTCTAAATAAATCATCAATCCACCCAGATGTTAGGCCATGTATTATTGACCGTTATATTTATTTTGGATCTGTGTTTCGATTTTCGGTTGATGAACATTCCAAATATTTATTATTTCACTAATGATTCACAAAATAAAAAAAATCACAAACTTCAAAATCAAATAATTTTGAAAATAATCTAAAAATGTTCAAAAAGAGTCTGACATGCTTCCTTGCTATTTTAAATTCATTCAGTAAGTTCAATGGCATTTAATAAAATATTTCAATTAATTTTTATTATTCCAAACGTATTTAAAACTATAAATATTCACATTAAAAACACTTATATTTTAATCAATTTTGGAAACATTTCACACAATTTCAATTATTATTGCCACATTTCCGAAAATATTTCATACAGGTACCAAAATCATCATTGAATCAAAGTTTACAAAACAAATCACCAGTGATCTATCAAATCATGAGTTGTGCGAAAATGTAGTCAATTGTTCATGTGTACTCATAATGATGCAAACCTTTTCAGGAAAGTTGAGAACTTGCACATTTAGTCATTGGAGCATATTCTGTTTTCGCGGTACGGTGATTTCATAGTGCTATTTTCTTTTCTTTTCAGCTAAGTTGAAAAAAAAACAAGTGGAAGAATATATAATGTCTCAACTAAAAAAAGGCAATCGTGAAGCGCATGGTCCCATTAAATTACCTCGTTTATTGGCTATTTCTGAAAAGTGATGTGAATCTATGTAAAGATCAATATAAGTACAAAAGCATCTGTCAAATCGATACAGGCTAAAGTTTGTTACTGATTAGAAATCTCGCTATGTAGCAAACTGAAAACATGTGCCAAAAAGTTACTAATGCCGTCGGTTTGCACATGGGACCTGACCACCAAACAGAAAAATTAACAAATCAGAGAGTCAAGGTCCAATAATTTGGGATGGGTGTATGATTGCATTTCATGCCTACTCCACTACGTGAAAATAATAGTACAAAGTCAGGGTATCATTCTGTCTCCATCATGCCTGAGTTACCGTAAAGAATCAATTCTCCAGCTTACCGCTTTTTTTAATCACTACTATAAGTTATCCGAAATAAAAGTTTCAAAAATATTAGTGTATCTCCATACCATCGCTAGGCCCGAGTGTAGAAAAAAATAATAACGTGCAGTGCCATTGGTGAGCAAGGTTTTTTTTTTTTTTTTTTGCCCCGCTAACTATTCTACAAAGTTGCCGGTCGTCGACTGGGTAAGTAAAGTCATACGTACTTTAAACTGCATGAAAAAAAATACATGCCTTAAACTTTCCGAAGGATACTAACAGGTGATTCGCAAAGAAGAAGAAGAAGAAGAATACTGCCGGCATCTTCCACAAAAAACTATCTTGGATGTGTGTGTTTGAATTTGGACTTGTGTTAAACCTTGTGGGCAGAGGCGGTTTTAGGCCCCAGGCAGCCCGGGCGGCTGCCTGGGGCGTGCAGATCTTTTTCTTTGTTGACTGTAGCTACAGTACGTTACTGCAGCTACAGTGCCCGAAGCATGCCTGGGTCAGCCTGGGACGCGCAGGATTCCTAGGTCCGCCACTGCTTGTGGGTGTGGTGGTTTGCTTTATCTATAAAGCCGGACGAAAGCCTTTTTCGATATTGTATACTTCAGAGCAGGTTGAGTTGCTTACTTATGGATTACTATTATGAAACTAAAAGAGCAGCGGCTAGTGCGATCGTCTGTTCTGTCGAAGTGTTCATAGTAGGTTGGAAAGTCAGTCCCTAGCTATATCCTCTCCGGCCGGTATGCAAGGACGAAGCATGTAGCATGTGCCTTTCTATGTCTCCGTTTTGTGTTTCCTGCGATCTCCGTGATCAGATCGTCGCATGCTAGCTACGGTACGCACACCGGGGCCGGAGAAGGGAAGAGGGTTCCCGGAAGAAGAAACATGAACAGATCCATATATGTGATGGTTGATGAACGAATGATAGCGCCAAAACAAGAGAAAGCAAAGCAGATACATGCCTAGGCTATCCATGCCTAGCACAGGTATGATCGATCCTATCTACCTGGGCGATGTGTACGTGAGGAGATGATGAACGATGGCGCTGGCTGACCTAGGCGAAGACGAGACGAGAGGGGCCTGGAATCGGTGCGCATGTGGCATATTCCCTGCGCTGCTCATACGAAATCGAGAGCAACTCACATGGACTCGTTGGTTCGTCGATCTGCTTTGCTCTCTCCGAAGTCCGAACTACTGAACAAGTCGTCGGAGGCGGTGCTCACCTTCGCCGCAGCCGAGCTTGGGCCCCCTGACGGGCGTCCGGGTGCGGAGGAACTCTAGCAGCGTCATGGACGGGTCGACGCCGGCCGCCTCGTGCCGCGCGCCGTTCACCGCCAGCACCACCGACGCCGCCTCCTTCCCCAACGACCCCATCTCTGTCTCTCCACAGACGTACTCGTCCTGCACCTCTCACTCACCAAGCGCGCGCAGGGGCAGGGACACTCAGCCCCGGCTATTACTCTATCCTTTATACGGGCGGCAGCCGGCGAGGCACCTCGCTAGCTTGTGACGAAGTGGCGTTGGACGGGGTGGGTAAGGAGCAATGCTACACCTACGAAGGGTGTTACGAACCTTTACGTAATTAGCCAGTTGGCAGAAAATGATTGGGATTAGGGGGGGAGACGGGGCGTGCGTGCGTGTGTTGTGTGCTCAGCGCGCGCGTACCTACGTGGAGGTCAAAGGGGAAAGGGGCGCCAGCGCGTGTACGCTAGCTCCTGTCCGGTCCGGTGGAATGGGTCGAGGCAATACGTATGCTATGGCTCCTCGTCAACTATTTCCGCTGATAGGGCATCTACAAGGGGCAAACCGTAAAATTTCTTCCACATTTGTCCATTAGTGACCAATGCGCAGACACGAATATGGAAGGACGCATGACGTCATTCAACCGTAGTTGCATACCTTCCAATCCACATTTGAACAAACCGAATGAAATTCATGCAAACCGGTCGATATTCATCAAAGTTCGGATAGAAAATAACACAAATCATCTGTATTTAGCATGCAAATTAAGTCTGGTACAACAATGTCTTAAATTCGACTAGATCTCGGATGCCCAACGGGTTTTTCATCAACGGATAATGTCGTCCACACATACCCTCTCCCCCCCCCCCCCTCAACTTCATCCAACAATATGTACACGTAAATGACCGTCCCTCTGTCCTATGATACACCACTGCAGCGCGTGGGGGCTACATATAACAACCCATCCTTCATGATCGAGTAGCTCACCATCTTTCGTCCTCTAAAAATAGACAGCGCATTTGAAAATAAGCTAATGTCATTTGACACCTGTCGGACGTGGTGTCCGTCATGGATGTCATCAACAGGGGGCAGAGTGTACCTAGGTATAAACGGCTCCATGGTGGACAATTCCATCGTAAAAGCGAGCGGGCAGGTTGGTGCTGGTTGCGGACTTCCGGCAATGCCTCTTCGGCGACCGAAGAGGTACAACACCGGCGGGGGAGGTGAAGGGTTCGGATGCAAAGCAAGGGGAAGAAGGGGCGGAATGAAAGAAAATGGAACCGGGGGAGGGGGGATTGGGTGGGCCGGGAGATAGATAGCGATGTTCCGCGTGTCTGGAGTCTCGTAAAACCCCCACGCTTGTCTCCAATTTGCTGTAAAAATGTGGCAGACCGCCTCATGGACCTATGCAGGCCAGCGTTGGATGGCTTCTGTGGTCCAAACAGATGCGGATGGTTTAGGGCCTCTTTGATTCGCGGGATTTAAAAAACGCAGGAATATGAAATGTATAGAGTTGGAGTGGCATGTCCATTTGAACCCTATAGGATTAGCAAGGAGTGTTTGATGTCACAGGAAAAACAAAAGAATTGTAAAAAGAGATTGGAGTGGATGTTAGATTTCCTATGAAACGTAGTACAAAAGATTCTATAGAAAAAAAATCCTACGAGATTCAATCCAATGAATGAAAGGATCAATGTAGAAAAAATTCCTAAGGATAGTAATCCTCCAAAAAATAGTATGAAATTCCTTTGAATCAAAGGAACCATTATGCCCTTAGAGCATCTACACCCGGACCCCTCACACCCGTCTCAAATGTCTGGGCAGGCCGCCCGGTCACTGACCAGACACAAAAAAATCGACCCAGACGGGCCCCTCAAACGGGCCTCAAACGCCCACCCCTCATATCCAGCCCAAATATGGGGCGGATATGGGGGAGCCTGGGCCCCGCGCGGACTCACCCGAAAACCCGACGGGCGCCTCGACCGTCGGCGCGGTGTGAATGCCGCTCCGGCTCCCCGTCCGAGACTATAGCCGGCTATTTAAGTCGGCCGGCGTTCCCCAGCCCTAACACATCCACCTCCTTCCTTCCACCGCCGCCACCCGAGCCTGTCAGCCATGCCTCCACGTCGCCGCCACTACACGATACAACACCGTCTCTGGCTCCTTGAGCAGGTCCGGATCCGGAGGAGGATTTCGAGGAGGACGAGGAGGTGGAGGAGGAAGAGGAGGAGGAGCTGGGGGTGGAAGAGGACGAGGAGCGGGAGCCGGAGGAGGAGGCGCCGCCGCTAGGTGCGGGGGAGGACCAACAGGAGCCGACGGAGGAGGTGCCGCCGTTGGATGTGGGGGAGGACCAGCAGGAGCCGGCGGAGGAGGTGCCGCCGTTGGATGTGGGGGAGGAGGAGGAGGCCGTGGATCTTGCTCGGAGCAGCTGGCCATCCTGAACTCCATTCGCTCGGAGTCAACTGCGGAGGCCAGGCGTCTTCGTCGGCAGCAGATGGAGGCGGCGCGGGCTGCGGAGGAGGCGACGCAGGTGGCTCAGGCGCCGGCGTAGGCGGTTCAGGCTCCGGCGCAGGCGGCTCAAGCCATCTCCGACAACCACGAAGAGTAGTATAGTACGTAGTACGTAGTACGTAGGCTATTCATTTTGCATGCTTTTGTATGGATCTAGTGGATGAAATATGAGAAAGTTGAATCTGAAAGAGCGGATTTGAGACGTGACCGGTCAATGTCCGCGAACACGTCCGGATGCGTTTGAGGGGCCGGATTTGTAAATTGTGACTGTAGATGCTCCTATAGGAGGACTATCAGTGGTACTCTTATTTACTGCTCCCTCTGTCCGGAATTACTTGTCATAAAAATGGATGTATCTAGATGTATTTTAGTTCTAGATACATCTATTTCTTTCCATTTTGACGACAAGTAATTCTGGACGGGAGTATTACAAGAGATGAAAAGGACGGGGAACGTGATGCAGGAGTGTCATTTGGCGTGAGTGGCAGGCAAGCTTTGTTTGCTTTTGCTCCTTTTTATTGGAGATCATCACGAGGCCCCGCCCGCTGCATCAGCACTAGCAGTGAGGTGACGTCTCGCAGGCTTAATTTATTTAGGAGGTGGAAGCAGATGTTTAGTATGCTTTTTTACAGCCCAGGCGTATCTTGTTTACGGCAGCAAGATAAACTTGACCTGTACCGGTGATGTCGCGTACTGAACTGGTTATTCAACTTTTCAACCACACAATGGCCGTACCTGGGGCTGTCCGTTTCGTAGATTGATCGTAGATGCGATCCGGGTACACTATTCTCAAGTGTACCACGGTTGGAATTGGAAACACCAATCAACCACGTCTCACGAAATTAAGTAATGCTGCGCAGTGAAAACGACTTGAACCGTAGGAAGATAACATTGTCCAATCAACTACGAGGAAGATTCTGCGGAGTAGTAAGTGCAGAGATACAAACAAGATTGCCAAGTTGTAGAGCGGAGGGAAGGCTAACTGGATCTGAATGGCTTCTTCTCCGTCGATCGATAACTACCTGTAAGCTATGATGAGCACCGACGTCTCCCTGCTGGCCTGCTCCCTCCCCCGTTGCCTATGCCATCTACCACTGGCCACCGCAACGTCATCATCGATGAGCGTTGAGGCCCGTGCGCCTGGCTCCGGTGCAAACGTGTACGACAATGTGTCACCGTGCCATTCGTCATCCGACCCAGTTCAACATTGCCACATCAATGCCTACTCGCTCAACCAACCAGCAGATGCTGCCACATGTCCTCAGTCCCCGGCAGGAAACTTCCGCTTGTGCTGGAGAAGGCTAGTTGTAATGGAAAGTACCATATACTAGTGTATAATACTATATCCGTAATGCAAAGTATCATATGTTACTATCATATGATAGTTTATTTATTGCCATGCATGACACATAATAGCACAACATTTAATATAATACGGTACTCCCTCCGTCACGGTTTAGAAGGCACAGTTAAATTTGCGTGCGTTTCCACAATAGACAAGGTTTAGGGCGCATTGCATTTACTCTTAGTAGCTAATTAGTACTCCGATGTACTACTCCTATATGCATGCGTAGTGTGAATGCTATTTTTCAGCTCATCTCACAGCCAATCAATAACCACCTAGGTCCCAGAGAATTTCCAAGCACGCCTTCTAAACCGTGACGGAGGGAGTATCATGATATGATACTCAATACTCTCTTTCTTCATTTAATTTTATGTCACCTCATCGAAATTGCCTAGTTGGCATGTATGATACTACATATGATACTTCCATTATGACCAGCCGAAGTGGAGATCCAAGCTATTTCTCCGCCGCGGTAGCAAATAGCCAAAATCCTCTTCCACGGCCTCAAAAATGACCAAACCCCTCTCACAGCAGAGAGAAATCCCCAAAACCTTTGTCATGGGCTCATGGCAGCCTTTTTTTAACTAGTTTTCAGAAAATCCCTAAAAATAACTAGTTTTCAGAAAACCATCAAGAAATTATTCAAATCAGCTTCAAAATAGATAATTCTCAGAGCAACTCGTGCTAACTTTTGACAATGAAAGGAATAGGTCCGATTTGGTCCAATCGATAGCTGTATTATCTCCTCTCCTCTATACACAGCAGCACACAAGCAGACCGATCATTGTTCAGCATCCCAAACCTTTTGCTCGTGTCACGTTTCTACACAACTTGCATGCAAGTATCATCAGGCCTTGGCGGCGGCGGAGGAGAGGCGCTGGAGGTGCCTCTCCACGACGTCGAGGCCACAGAGCTCCTTGACGTCGGCCATGGTCGCCGGCACATCCATCTGAAATGTCAGCGGCGAGTTAACCGAGAATTCCCTCCTAGCCGCTCTGATGGCCTCCCGCATGGCGCAGTGCACCGACGCCGCCAGCAGCAGCGGTGGCTCGCCGGACGCCTTGGAGGAGAGTACCCGCTTCTTGTCGCGCGCGCTGCTGATGAGCTCCACGTTGAACTGCTTGGGGATGGTGTCCACTGTGGGGATCTTGTACGTCCAGGTGCCGTCGTTCACCACCAGCCCGTCGGCGTTCGTCGTATACTCCTCGTTTGTGAAGAACCCAACCCCTTGCACGAATGCGCCCTCCACCTGATCCATCAACCAAAGATAGTTTCAGATTACAGCAATCTTCAGCAATTAGGTGACTGTGTTGATTGGCGGCGAGCTCACCTGGCCGAGGTCCACTGCCGGGTTCAGACTCTGCCCGCAGTCATAAACGAGGTCACTCCTCAGGATCGTCGTCGCTCCGGTCAGAACGTCGATTTCCACCTCGCTGACAGCGGCTCCGTAGTTGAGGTATTTTACAAAGGCTGGGTCAGGCGTCCAGAAGGCGTGCGCCGACAGGTTCACGCTCGCCATTGTCGCCTGTGCGATCAAGGCGCTCCACGGCACCGCTGCTCCAGACTTGGCCTCGAGACCATCTTTGATGGGCGCTTGAGGCGCTCGACGAGCGTGGCGCATGACTGTCGGACCGCCTCAGAGCTGGTCTCGGAGGTGGTGCTCCCGCCGGTGAACCCGCTCTGGATCATGCTCAGTGAGTCGACCTGAATCACGCGCACCTTTCCGAGCAGCCCATCAGCATCGGGGCAGAGCTCCCCCAGCCCGAACGCCGTCATCTGCTTCACCTTGGTATACAACCCCTGCCCGAGCTCCACGCCGCCGACCTCCACGGCGATCGAGCCATCGTTCAGGATGGACACCTTCCCAGGCGTCGGCCGAAGGGCCACCTCGTAGGTGATGGGCACACACGAGATGCCGCGCTTCTTCCACCTGTTACCACCATTGAACCACTCAACTGCTTCCGCCCTGCTCCGGTACTCCGATGACGAGGCCAGCTTGTCGAAGATGTCGACGAGGCTGTACGTGGGGGCGTCCCCCGCGGCATCACCATAGAATTTCGTGAGGCTCTCAACGCTGTGGAGGTTCTTCCTACGGATGGCGTTCGGGTTGGCCGCAAGCGCGAATGCGACGTGCTCGATGATGGCCTCCGCGATGAAGGAGCCTTGCACGTCGCCAGGCGCCCGCATCGCGGACTTAGAGGACACGTTGGTCTTGCACAACTTGATGTCGAAGGCGAGGGCACCCCAGTTGTACTTCTTCAGAGCACCGATGGTGCAACCCGGCATCAACGGGCTCAAGTCTGGCGATATCCCGGCGTTGAGCCTGAGGTCGACGTGTAGTGCCGTGAGTGTGCCGTCCGACTTGAACCCAACCGAATACTTCACCTTCATCGGGTGCCGCCCACCTGCCATGATCATGTCGGTTTTGCGGTCGAGGTACATCCTGACAGGGCGCCGCAGCTTGAATGCTGCAAGTGCACACGCACATGCAACCTGAAGAACACAAAACAATTTCATTAAATTCACAAATTTATGTGTATGTTGTTATATAGTGGGGCACTTACATAGGATCCTTTCATTGCCTTTCCCCCAAAGCCGCCTCCAACTCTTCTGGTGATTATCCGAACATTGTGGTACGGAATGCCGAGGCAGTCCGCGACGACATTCTGCGTGATCTCGGGTAGCTGCGCCGAGGAGTAGACGGTGATGCAGTTATCTTCATCAGGGATGGCCAATGCGGTCTGCGTCTCCATGTAGAAGTAGTACTGTGATTCAAGTTTCACCTGTCGGAAATTAACAAAAGATACTATGTGTCAATATTTGGGCCTTGTCTGAAACTAAGAATGCAGCCTCCTAAATATAAAGCGTGTACCTCTCCTGATAGGATCTTGTGATCCGCTTCAGACATTCCTTGGTCGAAGTCCCCAACTGGCTGAGGAGCCAAAAATGGGAGAACAGGGAAGTAGCTGTTATGTTGGATGGCGTCCTCTATTGTCAGAATTGGCGGCTCAAGATTCTCGGTGCTATACTCAATGACGGCTTGCTTCGCAGCCATATAGGCGTACTTCTGTGTTTCAGCGATCTGAGTGATGGCAAAGGAACATGATGATGCGATAAGTTCAAATGACCTCTAGAATTCAGAGTAAAAATATACTACTGCTGGTTATACATGAAATTGAGTTCAAGTGGTTCAGAAGTAGGTACCACTATGCCAATATTCTGACCAGCAAATTCAGAAACTGGATCACCAAAAAGCGCTTCGTCTCCTAGCATTGGGAAGCCGGATCCAACATTTCTTCCACCAGCTGGAATGTCCTTTGCGGAGATAACCGTGATGACCTTTTTTGAAGCCAAAGATGATTTGAAGTTGACACCTTTTATATGTGCATGAGGGTGCGTGCTGTAGATAAATGCTCCATAAAGGCAATCCTTGGGAGCTGGGATGTCATCAACATACACAGCCTCCCCTGAACAAGAACCAAAAATATTGTCAAGTACATGTTTCAGAACAGAAATGCAGGGGTGAAGCATATTAGATGGTCCTGCATTGATGGACTAATGTACAAAAATAACTACCAAATGATCTGCGTCTTCAAAAAGAAAGATTTCAACTATGCAGAAGAAAATATAAGTTATATAACCGTAAACTCTGGAAGAAGCTCAAGCAATGGAAAGCTCAAAATTCAAGTGCCAGGTCTGGTACATACACAGCTAATTAATTGAATGAAACACTTGCACTAAATAATGGAATACGAGTTTAGGAGTATACCAGAAGCTTGCAGCTCCGCCCCAGCTTTCATGATCGGCTTGCCGACAGGCTCGTATTCATCATTGAAAACCAGTTCTTGCCTTGAGCGAATTGGCAAGCCATCGCTGGCAACCTCATCATGCTTCTCGGGCGATGACTCGGCACATGAACCATTGGGAGCAATAGACTTTGTAGGTTCATTCAGGTTGTTACTAAGTGAAGAAAGGAAACTGAACAAGAAACTGACCGCCAAGCTGACTCTGTACTCAGGGTGTGTCGTCCCTTCTGACGGCGAGATAACATCTTTCAGCAACTGAACCGCTTCCAGTATCACAGGTGCACTCGCTGGTTTCCCCTTCAGGAACTCTTCAACCTTCCGAGCCCGGGTGGCGTGATCAACGCCGTAAGCGCCGAATATGAGGCAGATACCCTCAATGAGGAGCTCCCCTGATGCTGCATCCCCTGAAGTTCTTGCCAGGAATGCAGAATTCACATAGGACACAGCATTGCCAAACGGTCTCGGAGCTGCACGAGAGGTCTCGAAGATGACACTGTCTGAACCCCAATCCGGGACAAATATGGTGAGCAATATAGTCTTGGCGTCACAGGGAGGTTGCTCCAAGAACTCCTCCAGTGTCAGGCACAACATCTTGGAAGTCGTCTGGATTGTCACTGTCGAACCTACGGCGAGAAGAACAGTGACGATGTCTGACGCGAAAGGCAGCCTCTGCGCCATGATCACGTTCCCTCCGACGGTCGCCGTGTTCCGGACGAACGGCGAGGCCACCTTGCTCAGGTGACCGGCAATCTTTCTGAACACGGGAGTGCCATCAGAGAAGACTTCAATGGCTTTGGAGATGGACACGGCTGCCCCAATCTCCACCCCCTTGTTGCTCCTGTTGATGACCGAAAGCTCCGGTATCCCTTTGATGTCGATGTATTTTTCATAAAGGTCTTGATCCTTGTACACTCCAGCGCCGGTGTTTGACGCCACGATCTTAACTGAGTTTTCGTCGAACCAGTTGGAATCGAAGAGGTTGCGGAGCTCCTGGATGCTCTTGGGACGGTACCAGCCATCGTACGTAGCGGCTGGGACATCGTTTCTTTGACCCTTGATCTCGGCCTTGAGGAACTCAGGGAAGGTGCAGACAGTGCCACTGGAGTACCCCGGTAGCTTGCCTACATCGGCGCGGTCGATGCCTTTCTTCCAGAAGGAATTGAGGCCTAGGTCCTCGAGGTCGACGTCAGCAGCGAAGCTCTTGCAGGCATCGATGATGGGCCGGTAGCCGGTGCAACGACACAGGTTTCCGGAGACGGCGTGCTCAGCCTCAGAGCAGGTGAGCTTGGAGAATCCCAGCGGTGGGGCGGGGTCCCCGGTCTTGTCGGCCTTGACGAGGGAGGAGAAGATGGACATGCACATGCCGGGAGTGCAGAAGCCGCACTGCGAGGCGTGGAAGCCGGAGAGGCGCTGCTGTACTGGGTGAAAGCCATCCCGGGTGTTGCCGATGCCCTCGCTGGTGATCACTGAGCAGTGGTTGAGGCTGCCGACGAGCGTCAGGCAGGAGCTCGCTGAGAACTCAGTCACCTCGTCAGTGGCCAGGTCATACTTGGAGATAAGGACCACACATGCACCACATCCACCTGCACGCAGGAATGTGACATTGTAAATAAGAAACACTGCCGGCTTGATCTAACACGTGCACCGGCTATGAATCGGCCGAGACTGATGATAAATCTGTAAATCTAAGAAAATCACACAAAACACACCGTTTATGTGTAAATATAAACACCAAGATACGAACATTGGTGGGTGAAGTGATTCTAAGATAAATCAAATATGCGAAAATGTATCTCAAATTTCTGTCAATCAAGCATCACGTCTAATTTGCATCAAGGATTCATCCACATCGGGGCTAATTCATAAGCAATCTCCATGTTGGTCTTAGGCTCAATATGCATCACGAAACAAAGTTGTCCCAGATTGGCGTACGCACAGTGCAGACAGCCGAGCGTTGGCAAAGCGTCGAACGGGCTACGTGCAGCAGCAGCAGCAGCAAGCTGTGCCCGTGGTGTATGGCATCGCGTACCTCGTCCCGGTGTCTTCCGAGGCGGCGTACCTCCTCGCCGGCGAGAGGAGCGGCCGCGCGCAGGCACTTGGCGGGGGCGGGGAAGGGCTGGAGCGCCTTCCGGGGAGGGGGAGGGGAGTTCTGAAGGGGGCAGAGGACGTTGGGGAGGAGCGCTGGAGGGGGCAGAGGACGTCGGGGAGGAGCGCTGGAGGGTGCGGTGGACCTCGTCGGTGCGGCCGGATTTGGTCTGGAAGTCGGGGGCCGCTAGTGCGGCGTCGGGGAGATCCACGCTGAGCTCCTAGAGTTCTCGGCCACGGGACGGCGGCGGGGGTCGTCGCGAGGCATGGTGGAACCGTGGAAGTGAGCAGGATGATCATCTTTTCATAAATGTTTTCTTTTATTTAGGGTATAAATATTCCTTTTTTAGATGTGGTATAAATATTAATATTTTTTGTCATACGTACATGAGTTTTTTAACACATGGGATATTTTTAATAGAAGTTGAACATTTTTTGCATGGTAAATGCATCATCGGTGCTTGAACTTATCATGGATAATCATTTTGATGCCCACAGTTGTGGCATACAGAAAAGTGATGCATTTGTCATCCATAGACGTTAAATTATGCTGATGTGCGGCAAAATAAAAAAAATTCTGCTGATCACCCCATTTTTTAGCGGTTTACTTTGCTGACATGGCATCTGATGGGTCCTACATGTGAACAGTCAAAATCACATGTCAGCGATCTACAAATAGATAGTATTAGAACCAAAAATGTTCGGGCTGGGGGTCGGACTAGTGATATGCAACTTGTTGGGGATATAACCCCGGGGTAAGACCCGCCCAGGCAGGGCCGGGTCACACCGGGCGGCTCGTGAGCCCAAGACTTGTAAAGTGGGCCTAAAGATGCAGACAAGGCCGCAAGGCGGCTTACCAGATGGGCCGTTGACAGGGGCCCAGAGACGGAAGATAGCATGATGACCCGGGTGGCCAAGCCGCCCGGTGGCGGCTTACCCAAGATGGTATGGCAGCTTAGAGACAGAGTAGGACACGTTGTTGTGAGTCGGTTTGAGACTCGTGTAACCCGGGGCCTTGACCTCCTATATAAAGGCTAGACCCCGGGGCGGCTTAGAGGAGAGACCAAGCTATCGAGAACTAGGTCAAGCAATCCGCTCCCTTGTAATCGATACTCCAGTTAATACAACACAAGCAGGACGTAGGCTTTTACCTCGACTTGAGGGGCCGAACCTGGGTAAACTCGTGTCCTTCGTCCCGATCAACCCCTTTGAGTCCAGTGCTATGGCGATGGCCTCGAACCTAAGTCTTCGGACATCTGCCGTGTTAAAACCACGACAGTTGGCGCCCACCGTGGGGCTAGCGCTTGGTGGTGTTGAGTTCTCAAAGGGCTCTCTACCAGGGATCGAGGGGTACGCGGTTGGCAGGATGACCAAGAGCCGCCGCGGCCGGCTCTACATCGACGACGCCGGCTGGGGCCCCGAGGCTGACTCCATTGAGTACGGTTTCCGGGTCCCCTTCGGCGGGATTCACGTTTTCATCGGCAAGATCGGCGGATCTGAACCCGGGCCGGACGTCTGCGCCGACATCGTCGAGCCGGCTCGGCGCAAGCAACCCGCCCGACGCGTGCAACCCGCCCGTGTTAAACCGGACCGGAAGCATGTCTTCGTCGGCTTCACTCAGGGCATGGATCTTGAAGGATCTGTGTCACAGGAGGAAACTCTCATCTGCTCCGAAGATGGATCTTCAAGCGGAGAGACGGAATCAATCTACCAGCTCCATGATGGCGGACTCGGGGGCTACATTGAGCCTTACACCGAGTCGGATTTCCATGAGCCGGAGGAGTATGAGCCGCCGAACCGCGCCGCTGTCTTCATGGCTGGTTCAGCGGCGGCTCATAACAGCACAGCTGCTGAGGCAACCGGGTCCGGAGTCGGCAGGCAGCCGGCTCAGGTCCTTCTGGATTTGATGGGTGAGCTTACGACCCTGATGGCGACTGAGGTCACGGCTGAAAACCAAGCGGCCCGTAACACGGAGATTGCGAGGTTGAAGAATCAGATGACTGAAGTCCAGCAGGAGATCAATGAACTAAAGACTCAGATGGATGCTGAGGCGGAGCGCCTTAGGGCGGATGCTTTCCGTCTTGAGCTGGAGCAGCAATCAGCAGCGGCGGTTCAGCGGATGAGGCATCAGTCCCGCTTGCCGGATCAGTATGAAGCAAGGAATCTTTTCAACACGCCAGGAACGGGACAGAACGTGCCTTTGGCCGTAACCCGGACGGCGGAAGCACCGGGAAGCCGGGCGGCGGTTCAGCATCAGCAGGTTAACCCGCCCCGACGGAACCAGATTTCGCCAACTTCTTTTCCTACACCGCCGGGCCATTACTCTAACCCGGCGGAGAACATGGTGGTGGCGGCAACCCGACTTGCTGCTATCCCAATCCCCGATGAGTCGCCTTTCGCCGAAGAGGTGCGGAACGCTGTTGGTTACCTGCGAACGGCGATGGCCCAGCAGGAGAAGTATGCTTACAGCCGGAGTCGCGTGCACTCAACCCCCATCCCCAGTCGCAGCTACAGCCGGCGTTATGAGTCGCCGGCGGTTTCTAGCAGTGAACGACATCGGAACCCGCCGAGGGCTGACCGGCCGGCTCTGGATGCTCAGGCGTTGGTGGATCGAGCGAGGGCACAGCGAGAGGCGGCGGCTCTGGCGGCAACGGCGGCTTGTCCAGAACCCACAGTCGCACCCTCCGTCTCAACCGGAGCCAGGTTAACCTCCAGGGCTGTGGGAGTGCCGTGCTTAGTGCCGGCTTTGCGGAATGAGCGCCTGCCGAAAGATTTCAAGGGCCCTCGCAAGGTGCCCAACTACACAGCTGACCTACCTCCAGAGGCTTGGATCGAAAGCTATGAGCTAGCCATGGAGATGTTGGATGTTAGTGATGCAGTATGTGCCAAGTACTTTATCATGATGCTGGAAGGGCCGGCTCGCACGTGGTTGAAGGGATTGCCACCCAACACCATTACTTCCTGGGCCGAATTGAAGGCGAAATTTATCAAAAATTTCAAAGGGACGTGCAAGCAGCCCATGACGATCGTGGATTTAGATCATTGTGTGCAGCAGGCGGATGAGTCGGCCCATCATTGGGTCCGGCGGGTTTCAACTATCATCCACTCTTCAGAACAGATCACGGCGGCTCAAGTAGTTTTGATTCTGGAAAAGAATTGTCACTTTACACCTTTGAAGCAGAAGCTTGGCCGGCTCAAACGTTCGTGTCAAGACATGGGGGAGCTCATGGCGGCTCTAACCAAATATGCAGACTCTGACAACACGAAAGACCCGGGCTATAATGATGAAAAATCAGGTCAGGGGAAGAAGGGTAACAATGGAAAGGGTCAGCAGCAGAACGCGGCTGGAAACAGCAACTCCGGCAAGCGGAAACACCCGGACGGCGGGTCAGAACTGGTGGCGAACACCAGCGCTGGAAATAACCGTGCTAAGGGCAACGGGAACTTCAGGCAGAATTTTAACAAAGGAAAGGCTCCTTTCAACTTGGAAGCGATGCTCAATAAGCCTTGTCCGGAGCATAGTCAACCCGATAAACCGGCAGGCCATACATGGAGGAATTGCAACATTATGAGACAGTTTCGAGATTACAGCCTTCAACAACATCATAACAACGGCAACGGTCCGTCTGGCGGCTCTGGGCCAGGCGGGTCAGGAGCCGGCTCTGGTTCCGGCGGCTCAGGGTCTGGTTACCAGAATCAAGGCAATCAAGGAGGTCATCATCAATAGTCTGGAGGCGGTGGCCAACAGCAGCATAATCAATCAGGTTTTCAGAGCAATCCGAAACAGCTTAGCGGGGGTCAGTATCATGTTTTCACAACCAGCCTTGACAAGCGAGACCAGAAGGTACGCAAGCGGGCGGTTAATGCGGTCATGCCGGCTCTCCCGCAGTATTTGAAGTGGTCTGAGTATGACATCACTTGGAGCAGGGCGGATCACCTGCCGCGGGTTGACAACCCGGGGCAACTAGCTTTGGTGGTTGCCCCCCAAGTTGGTGGATACATGTTCACGAAGGTGCTTATGGATGGTGGCAGCAGCATCAACATCCTGTATTATGACACTTTCAGCCGGATGGGTCTGCTTGACAAAGATCTTAAGCCCTCTTCCATAGTATTTCATGGTGTGGTGCCTGGTAAGTCGGCTTACCCAGTGGGCAGGATTTCTCTGGAAGTCGCCTTTGGTGATGAGTACAATTACAGGGTGGAGTCTTTGTGGTTTGAGGTGGTCAAGATTAAAAGTCCATATCATGCTTTATTCGGCCGGCCGGCTTATGCCAAGTTCATGGCTAGGCCTTGTTATGTCTACTTACAGCTCAAGATGCCCGGGTTAAGAGGAACGATTACTGTGCACGGTGATCGGAAGACGGCTCTTGAATGTGAGGAAGGTGATGCAGCTTATGCAGAGTCAAGTTGTGCAGAGGCAGAGCTTAAGTTTTATAAAGAGAATGTCGACCCGGAGGATATGACTCCCTTGAAGAAGCCTACTACGGAATCAGAGCCGCCTCTCAAGTTTGCGGCGGATGATACCAAACAGGTGGATTTCACCGAGGGCGACTCATCTCAGCAGTTCACTATAGGGGCTAACATGGACCCCGCATAGGAAAGCGCGCTCATCAAATTCGTCCGTGAGAATCGGGACATCTTTGCATGGAAGCCGTCTGACATGCCGGGTGTACCGAGAGAGTTTGCTGAGCACCACCTTAATGTGGATCCTAAGTTTAAGCCGATTAAGCAATTCCTTCGGCGTTTCAATGAAGAGCGGCGCAAAGCTATTGGAGAAGAGGTGGCCCGGCTCTTAGCAGCAGGGTTCATCGTGGAGGTCTTTCACCCGGAGTGGTTAGCTAACCCGGTGCTAGTGCTTAAGAAGAATGGCACTTGGCGTATGTGCGTGGACTACACGGATCTTAACAAAGCCTGTCCAGTTGACCCGTTTGCTCTCCCCCGTATCGACCAGATTATTGATGCAACGGCGGGTTGCGAGAGTTTATGCTTCCTGGATGCTTATTCAGGGTATCACCAGATCAAGATGGCAGTCAAAGACCAAGAGAAGACGGCTTTCATCACGCCTTTTGGTGCTTTCTGCTATGTGTCTATGCCTTTCGGGCTCAAGAGTGCCCAGGCGACTTATCAGCGTTGTGTGCAGAACTGTCTTCACAGTCAGATCGGGCGCAATGTTCATGCTTATGTGGATGATATAGTGGTAAAGTCAAGGAAGAAGGAAACTTTGCTGGACGACCTGAAGGAGACTTTCGACAACTTGCGAGTTTACAAGATGATGCTTAACCCGGCCAAGTGTGTTTTTGGAGTCCCTGCAGGCAAGCTTTTGGGGTTTCTGGTCTCTGAGTGTGGAATCGAAGCTAACCCGGACAAGATCAAAGCAATTACTTCTTTGTCTGAGCCGGCGTGCATAAACGACGTTCAGCGCCTGGCGGGTCGAATCGCCGCGTTAAGCCGGTTCATAAGCCGCCTGGGCGAGAAGGCAATCCCTTTATATCAAATGATGAAGAAGACAGACGATTTCGTCTGGAGCAAAGCGGCGGGTGAGGCGTTTGAGGCGCTCAAAAAGCAGTTGACTGAGCCGCCGGTCTTGGCCGCTCCGGCTGAAAAGGAACCCTTGCTCCTCTATGTGGCGGCTAACAACAGGGCAGTCAGCGCTGCGGTTGTTGTGGAGCGCAAGGAGGCAGGGAAGGAATATCCGGTTCAACGGCCGGTTTACTACGTCAGTGAAGTTTTGATCGAGTCCAAGCAGCGGTACCCACATTGGCAGAAACTGATCTATGGGGTATTCATGGCGAACCGTAAGCTAAAACACTATTTTTTGGGACACCCGATCACAGTGGTTAGCTCTGCCCCGTTGGGAGACATAATTCAAAACAGAGAAGCCACTGGCCGGATTGCTAAGTGGGCGTTGGAGCTTGGGCCTCTTAATTTAAAATATGTGCCTCGCACGGCGGTTAAGTCTCAAGCTTTGGTGGACTTTATAAACGACTGGACAGAGTGTCAGTCGCCAGAGGAGAAGCCGGACAACACTTATTGGACGATTCACTTCGACGGGTCTAGACAGCTGGAAGGCTCGGGGGCTGGAGTTGTCTTAACTTCCCCCAAAGGTGATAAGTTCTGTTACGTGTTAAGGCTGATGTTTCCTTGTACTAACAATGCAGCTGAGTATGAAGCTTTGCTTCATGGCCTCCGGGTTGCTAAGGAGATGAATCTGAGCCGGGTTAGATGCCTTGGCGACTCAGACCTTGTGGCTCAGCAAGTCTCAGGCACGTGGGACTCCAAAGACCCACGGATGGCGGCTTATCGTCAGGCGGTAGACATCATTGCGGGTCACTTTAAGGGTTATCAGGTGGATCACATTGATCGTCGCAAGAACGAGGCGGCTGACGCATTGTCAAGACTTGGCTCTCAGCGTAAGCCGGTGCCGCCTAACGTTTTCTTGGACGTATTATATCACCCCTCAATTAAGTTACCTTCGGAGGAAGATCTGGCTATTCCTGACCCGGAGGGGCAATTGGTGGCGGTTCTGCGTGCTATTCCTGACTGGACATTGCCTTACATGGCGTATCTAACTCGTGGCGAGTTACCTGAGGAAGAAACCTTGGCAAGGCAAATCGTCAGACGATCTAAGTCCATGACAATCATCAATGGCGAGTTGCATAAACGCAGCGTTACGGGCGTCTTCCAGCGTTGTGTTTCACCTGAGGAAGGCAAGGCGATCCTGAATGAAATCCACGCCGGAGATTGTGGTCATCATGCCGGCTCAAAATCTCTGGTGGCCAAGGCTTTTAGACATGGTTTCTTCTGGCTGACGGCTCATAAGGACGCAGAAAACCTAGTTCTCAAGTGTGATGGCTGTTAAAAGTTCGGACGACGTGCTCATGTGCCGGCTCAGGAATTGCGCATGATCCCAATTACTTGGCCGTTTGCGGTCTGGGGGCTTGATATGGTCGGGCCCTTCAAGAGATCCAAAGATAAGAAGACCCATCTTTTGGTGGCGGTTGATAAATTTACAAAGTGGGTGGAGGCTGAGCCGGTCAGCAAGTGTGACGCAGCTACGGCGGTTCAGTTTGTCAAAAAATTGATCTACCGTTTTGGTTACCCCCACAGTATAATCACAGATAATGGCACAAACCTATCCAAGGGGGCTATGCAAGCTTTCTGTGAAGAAGAGCACATCCGGCTTGACGTCTCTGCTGTGGCTCATCCACAGTCCAATGGTCAGGCGGAGCGTGCTAACCAGGAAATCTTGAGAGGTATCAAGCCCCGGCTTATGGTTCCTTTACAGAGAACGCCGGGTTGCTGGGTTGAGGAGTTACCATCAGTCTTATGGAGCATCAATACAACTCCCAACAGGTCAACAGGCTATACGCCTTTCTTCATGGTTTACGGCGCAGAAGCCGTATTACCAAGTGACATACGTCATGACTCGCCAAGGGTGGCGGCTTACGTTGAGGCAGACAATGAGACGGCGCATCAGGACGCGTTGGATGCTTTGGATGAAGAGCGTGACCTGGCGGCGGCTCGATCGGCGATTTATCAGCAAGACCTGCGCCGCTATCACAGCCGCCGAGTCAAGACCCGGACGTTCCAAGAAGGCGACTTAGTGTTGCGCCTGATTCAAGATCAGACGGACACGCACAAGTTGTCTCCTCCATGGGAAGGGCCTTTTGTGGTTAGCAGAAACCTCAACAATGGGTCATACTATCTCATTGACGTACGGGACGAGTCACGCACTTCTGGGCAAGAGACTTATCGGCCGTGGAACATAGCTCATCTGCGGCCTTACTACACCTGAGTCATTGACTCCCTCCATTGTATATCATCATTGTATATATCATATATATATATAATAAAGTTGGCATCCCTGCAAGCCGGGGCCTCTGCCGTTTTTACGTATCTCACATTGTCCAAAGATGGCTACAATCATATGATCACTTGGGGGCTTTCAACCTGCCGGGTTAGGTTTCAACCCTCTTGGTCAGGGTCTTCAGCCGGAGTTACAAGGTCATTTGGGGGCTTCTAACCCGCCGGGTTAAGCTTCAACCTTCTTGATCGGCTCCTTAACTACAATATCACCACCTACTGGCGGCTTACAAGACGGCGGCTTATAAAGTTGGTGTGCAAGTTGATAATGTCAACAAAGATTACTAGGAGTGCAACGAGTTATGAACTCACCTCCTCTAATCTGCGAAACCGGGTTATGCCTGCCTGTATGCAGCTGCGCTTTGTCAGGGGTGCATCGAGTTCTAAAACTTACCCCCTGCAAGGGCCTCTTACAGCGGCGAGGCTAACTCTCATCTGTAAGGCCGGGTTATACCTGCCTGTATGCAGCTGCGCTTTGTCAGGGGTGCAGCGAGTTCTATAACTTACCCCCTACAAAGGCCTCGTACAGCGGCGAGGTTTTGTCAGGGGTGCAGCGAGTTCTATAACTTACCCCCTGCAAGGGCCTATTACAGCGGCGAGGTAAACTCTCTTATTTGCTGCGTCTCTTTCTGGGTCGCTACGCTCTTATCAGTCATTAAGAGTTCAAAGTAGCTAAGACTATCCAGAAGAACCGGCTTAGGTATTTGGAAAGAAAGGCAAGGTAAATGAGGTTTCACGCCTCCGGGTTAGGCTTTTTAAGCCGCCCTTACAACAGTACAGAACATGTTTCTGTTTTGTTTTATTTTTGCCGGGTTTTATCTATAAGGTAAGACGCCGTGCACATTGGCATCATGAGCCGGACAAAGACAAGCAAGGAATATATTAAGATTGACAAAAGATTTATACGTACACGATGGCACGGGTCAGACAGTGAAAGGTTTTTCTAAGACCTATTACAAAGCCCTCTTCGAGAGCCCAAACAGGCAACAAACAAAAGTTTTGTACAGCTCATTTGGCGGCTCAGGAGGCCAGGTTATCAAATACAAAGTGTTCAGTTCGATGGCGGGTCATCCTGCTCCGGGTCTTCGACCTCTTCGATCTGGAGATTGTCCACGTCCCAGTTGCAGTGTGTTAGCGCTTCAAACCGGGCGTCTTCAAAGATAGGAGACAGGTCAATCTCAGGGGCGAAGAGATGCTTACGGCGGGCAGGAGTCAAGTCTCTGCATTCAAAAGTTGGACCGCGTATTTTCTTGGACGTCTCGCTGTAAGCCGCCTGGTAGGATGACATATCAAGGTCCTCCACCAGCTTGGAGGCAAGCACCCTGGAAGACCTTCTGCATTGAGCATAGTCTTCTGTAGTGAATTCAGAGCCATCATCTTTCTTGGATGGGAACCCGTCCATCATTTCTTCAGCAGTCAGCTCAGGAGCGAAAGCTAAGCACCGGCTTAGTGCGGATAGAGCTCCCTGCCTGGCGGCTGATCTTTTGAGCTCGTCAATCTGCTTGGGCAGCGTGGACAGCAGTTCTATGACTCCTTTCATGTGTTTGGGGATGCTCCTCTCAGTCAGCATTGCTTTGATAGTAAGAAGAGTCCCGCAGTAGAGTTGTTCGGCTAAGGAGTACACTGCCTTCAGCTTCATCAGGCTGTCAGACGACAATTGGCGGCTCCTTTCGCCTGCAAGGAAAGATTGGGTGGTATAAGCCGCCAGCAGTGTTATTTAGCATGGACAGGAAGATCACTAAGTACCATATGCTTACCAAAGATAGCAGAGGTCATCCTTGATATATGCTGTTTCAGTGTCTGCAGCTCTGCTGATACAGTTGTAAGCCGCCCTTCAGCATCTTCTGCACGCTTGGTCAGGGCGGCTTGATGTGTTTCAGTATTCTTTTTGAAAAGCGCAAAGTCAACTTGCGTCTTCTCAAGATCTTCGACGGTAACCCGCCATTTGGTTTCCGCCTCTGACCGGGCGGTTTGTTGCAAAGCAAGATTTCTCTTTAGGCTGGCCATTTCAGACTCAGCCGCCTCCAGAGCATCCTGTGACAATACAAAAACAGGAAAAGGGGTTCAATGATCACGATAAGTTATCAATGAGGCAATTATGCTACAAGTCTCAAGCAGATTGCAAGCAATATACTCGACCCTTGGGGGCTAATGTCTGTTTGTTCTTTAAGGCTACAGTCCCGGCTCATCTTTCAAAAGATAAGCCGGCCCTTGGGGGCTACAGATCACGCGCTCAAGTCTTTCCATGAAGTCCCGGCTCATCTTTGAAAAGGTAAGCCGGCCCTTGGGGGCTACAGGCGACGTTCAAGTCCTTCATTAAAGTTCCGGCTCATCATTTCATGTTAACCCGGACTTGGGGGCTACCATTGATCAAACTCTACAAATTGAGTATCGGCCTACTATCTATACTAACCCGATACTTGGGGGCTACAGCTCAAGTTATAAAGTGTGTTGCTAAGGAAAGACCCGGTTTATTATTTGAAATATTAATCCGGCTCTTGGCGGCTATGAAAGGGTATAAGGGAAAAGCTGGTAAAAATATTACCTCATATTTTTTCTTCATAAGGCTGACAAGCCTCAGCTCCATCTTCCAGCTTGACTCCAGGCGGTTTAAAAACCCAGCATGAAGCTCATCAGCAGTAAACTTCTCCAGCACAGGGGGTTCAAAATTAAACTCTTCAAGCGAAGAAATTTCAGCCTTGCCAGAGTGCCTTGACAGTACTCGGGGTTCAGGGGTTTGGTGACCCGCCCCAGTTATAGCAACATCTGGAAGGATTGTATCTTCAACAGCCATTGAAGGGCTGGGCGGTTTAGGATCATCCCTCGCAGGGCTTTCAGCAGTCGTGTCATGACCCGCCGGCTCAGGTGGCTGGTGAGTATCTCTCATAGTGTCTGCAGCTGGTGAAGGAGAGGCCGGTTTAGCAAACACTGGCTCTTTAGCAGCAGGGGCGGCAGTAGACCCGCCAGTCTTCCTTCGTTTTGCTTGGGCCCTGGAAAGTGCAGATGATGGTTACACATATGTCAAGGACATTGAAAATGTTCAGTGCAAAGTAAATGTACGCACTCCGGGTTGATCTTCATTGGAGGCAGTTTTGACGCGGTTGAGTCGCCAGATGAAGGTGGAGAATCCTGAAGGCAGCCAAAACAATATAAGACAAATAAGGTTACAATGCAAGGTTGATAAAAGCTATGTTTCAGTTAAAAGATACCTCAGCTGGCCGTTTTCGTTGAGCCGGGGCATGTGGTAACCCGGCCACGAGATCTTCAGAGCCGGCGCTCCGGGTCTGACGTCGGGAGTTGTGCTGTTGCTTTTTCAAAAGAAAATTGGGGTCTAAATGAGCAAGAGGATGAGAGAAGGGGACTTTCCGGACGACCCGCCGTACTCTGTCTTGTGGAAGGGTTTCTGAGTCAGAAGAAATATAAGTTACCTCAGGAGCATCTGCATGGCTGGCCTCTGCTTCTTCCTGTGAATGATTATTGTTAGTAAAAGTGCACAAAGAGACGGCAGGGGAGCTAAGTTCTACCTCCGAGTCATCAGTTTCAGGCGGCTCTGGAGTGGCGGCTTTCTTCTTCTTCTTAGCAGGGGTTTTCGTCTTAGGCTTCCTCACTGGCGGATTGAACTTCTTTTTCCAGAACGGGGAATTAGCCTATGCATAAGCCGCCGGCAAAGGTTAGAGGGTGCAAGATAAATGTGATCAATTGAAGGAAAAGAGACTTACGTCTGGAGCCGGATTCTTGGCGTAGAAGGGCTTTAGCCCAACCTTATTGCAAGCTTCCTGACTTTCACCAAGGAGTCCCTTGACTCTAGTGTTAATATCTTCGTCAGTCAAGGGAGTGTTCTTGAAACAAAGGGGGTCATTGGGTTCACCCGTGTATTCGCACATGAGCCGGTCACGCCGGCTCAGTGGCATGATCTTCCAGCTTACCCAGCAGCGGGTTAGGTCAACGCCTGTCAAGCCGTTTGCCAGTAAAGCTTTGACTTTGGTGTAAGCCGGGGCATACTTTGCTCGTTCGGCAGCTGTCATCCGTGCTGGGAGGGGGTTGTCATTGGTAAAGCAGAGCCGGGTTGGACGATAACCCGGCAGAGGATTTTCGCCTTCAGGAGAGGTATCCTTACAGTAAAAACAAGTTTTATTCCAGTCTTTGGGATGACTTGGCAAGGTAGCTGAAGGGTATGGCAAGTCTCTCCGTCTCTGGATAGTAATACCACCAAGCTCCAAGCTGGGTCCAGCCGCCATTTCAGTTTGGCGGTTTGCATAGTGGTAGTCATAGAAGAGGTCAACAGACGGTTCTTCTTGCATATAGACTTCACTTAAGACTTGGAATTGGCATATGTTGGTGACTGAGTTAGGGCCTATATCTTGGGGATGGATCTTGAAGAAGTGAAGAACATCCCGAAAGAACTTTGACCCGGGAGGGTAGAACCCGCGAAGGATGTGGTCAGTAAATATGATGATCTCCCCCTCCTTGGGCTCAGGCCTCTTCTCTAGTCCTGGGACCCGCCAGTGTATTTCGTCTTTACCCGGCAGCATGCCGGACTCAACAAAGTTAAGAAGGAGCTCTTCAATAACTCCAGAGCTGATCCAGTCACAGGATGATGGAGTCCTTGTCATGACGGCGGGTTATGCTACAAAGATAGAAGGAATGGCGGGTTAGAAGAGCACTTGCTGTGCAATGCAGTTATGGTCAGCGTAACAGTGGAGGAGCTAAGCCGCCAGAATAATTGGCGGAGAGCCGCCAAGACAATGGCGAGTTACGGAAACAAGGCAGTATGGGAAGAAAAACGGCTAAGTGCAGAAACAGATTTTGCATATCATCTCTTCGTTGCAAGATCTACAGGCAAGGAAAAATGAAAATATATATGACCTAGAAATAACAATGGAAGAACAGATCAATCTATCCGCGGCAATGAGCACTATATGGACCTAAAAACGAATGGAGGATTGACCTCGGGGGGATACCCGCAACAAATGAGCAAAGTTATGAGGCCTGAGGCGGTGCTCGATGCCTCGGTGGCTGTTGAACGGCGGTGAGCTATCAAGAACAGTGAAGAACTTGGAACCCTAATGGGGGTGGACACAGATTCAACGAGGGCCAGGGGAGTTTACCTCTTGGATGCGGAAGCGCCGGTGAGACTCTGGACCGATTCGGGTTGATGCAGCGGCCGGCGATGAGAGCAACGGCGAGGCTTCAGTTGCGGGCGGCGGAGCTCTGGAGAGAGGAGTTTTCGAGCGAGGAGGAAGATGACAGCGACAGGCGGAGAAAGAGAGGAGGCACACGTGTCGCTATTTATAAGGGGAAGGGCAACCGTGCGCACGAAAATTGGGGAGTCACAGTAAATTGGCGCCTCGATTTTCGGGATGACCTTTCAGTGACAAAGATCCGTTGCAAACGTCATGGAATCTTTTCCGAATATTCGGTATGACGTCATGGCGGGTTACAAATTGTTTCTCCAAATGACAGCACTATGAGGACTCGCCGCCAACAAAGTTGAAGATTGACATGAGCTGGCTCAAATCAACCTGGGGCCTAATGTTGGGGATATAACCCCGGGGTAAGACCCGCCCAGGCAGGGCCGGGTCACACCGGGCGGCTCGTGAGCCCAAGACTTGTAAAGTGGGCCTAAAGATGCAGACAAGGCCGCAGGGCGGCTTACCAGATGGGCCGTTGACAGGGGCCCAGAGACGGAAGATAGCATGATGACCCGGGTGGCCAAGCCGCCCGGTGGCGGCTTACCCAAGATGGTATGGCGGCTTAGAGACAGAGTAGGACACGTTGTTGTGAGTCGGTTTGAGACTCGTGTAACCCGGGGCCTTGACCTCCTATATAAAGGCTAGACCCCGGGGCGGCTTAGAGGAGAGACCAAGCTATCGAGAACTAGGTCAAGCAATCCGCTCCCTTGTAATCGATACTCCAGTTAATACAACACAAGCAGGACGCAGGCTTTTACCTCGACTTGAGGGGCCGAACCTGGGTAAACTCGTGTCCTTCGTCCCGATCAACCCCTTTGAGTCCACTGCTATGGCGATGGCCTCGAACCTAAGTCTTCGGACATCTGCCGTGTTAAAACCACGACACAACTAACCCAACGACATGCACCAAAACGTCCGCGACACGGATCGGACATCTGAAATCTCACAAACCGGAAGCACAACTGAGGGAGATTTGTGGCCATCCGGACACGTGCCACAACAATCCCCTTCGGACCCACACAAAACCCTCTCTCTCTCGTTCCGCTGCAACCGCCATTCCACTTGCTGTATCACACTTATGATAGCTCGGAGCGAACATGACTGGTCACTCGCACATGCCAGGGGAATGGCACGATCTTCACACCGGTACGGCGGTCGAGACGCCTGCTCCGGCTCACCGCTCGCGCCACGTCAATGTCGGCTCAAAGCTGATGTGATTGGTACTGGACAACTTCCTACCACATTAAAGTGGTTGACCGTCGTCCGCCTGCCCGGCATTCATGTTGGCAGGGGCAGGGCGAATGAGAAGCCAACTATGCAGAAGCTCGGTGTGCACGTTTAGGTTTTCCCCGCCTCCCGTTGGCGCCTCCACCAATCTACCTCGTCACCTATGGCCTTAGAGCCATGGAGGCATGGTGGATCCCAGACCTTTGTCGGTGGGAGGGCTCCTGCTTCGTTTTTATGTGTTTTTCTAGGTCTGTTTAGGGTTTCTATACTGCTCGGGAAGGCGAGGCGACGATGGCTCCTTGAAGATGGAATAAGGTTCTCCCCGCCTAGCCCCCATTCCGGCGGTGAATTTCGTGTCTTTGGAGGGCATGTGGAGGTGTATCTCCGGCGTATCTCGCGGGATTCGGTCGATGTTTGTTTTGGTTGATCCACGTGGATCCGGTTTTCATTCGTGTGAGTTTGTGTGTATACGAATTGTATCCTTCCGACTACGCTTCTCTTCATCAGCGACACTTGTTGTTCTGGTGCGTTGGTTCGTTGGAGCCTTAGCACGATGATTTTCTGACTGTCTACTACAACAAGGCTTGTCTGGCTCCTGCCACAGAGGGGCTATGACAGCGGCGCGCCTTTGGCTCGCTCCAATGCTTGTTTGTCACTAGGCGGTCTATGGTATCGTTGTATTTTTTTATTTTCCGGTGTTCTTTCTACTGTCACGATGTTTGATGAATAGAACGGAAGTTTTTCCCAAAAGAAAAGAAGCTCATTAGGGATGAAAATGGAGCGTAAACTTTTCGCTTTTCCGGCGGAAAGATGAAAATGGAGGGTGTGTGTGTGTGTGTGTGTGTGGGGGGGGGGGGGGGGGGGGGGGGGGGGGAGACGGAAACAAAAATGAAATTTTGCAAAACGGAAATGGATTTTTATGCGGAAATGAAAACAAAACAACGTCCGGCAGAACAGGCGCGGAAACAGAATTTTCCGTTTCAATTAATACGGAACTTTTCATTTTCCGTTTGAACTTATGGCTATTTTTTAACCCAACAAGCCCATAATTAGGCCGAATAATCGCGAGTGGACATGCGGCCACGCGCTGCCGAAATCCACACCGCATGCCTTCTCGTGATTCGTGCAACCTGAATACGAGCAAGTTGTATAATGATTCCAGCCTCTCATATAACACTCTGTATTCCTTGTATTTTTCCAACTGACATGCACAGTAGATGGCCCACAAGGCAGGAGCGGGGCATTGAACCAAATTGTGGGCCTCTCGCATCTCAGCGACGCTCCCCGCGGTCCTTTTAAACCCCATGCTTGCTCGCTCCCATATTCTCACTTCTCCTTCCTCATCTCTCTTGGCTCGCGACCCGCCCCGCTCACAACCATGTGTTCATCCTCGACGTCGTGAACCTGCTGCTCATGGCCATTATCTGCATGCACAAGCTCTGAATCTCTCCCCGGTCCAGTGGATTTGCTCTAGCCCCAATATGTATCCAGCGAGATGGATTTGATGTAGTTCCCATATGTATCCCGGGCGATGGATTTGATGTAGTCCCCGTATGTAAATTTTTCTCTTTGGTTGCTTTATGTATTTGCATGTATCTGCCAGTGCATGCCGTGTCGTACGTACGTAGCATGATGGCCTATCAATAATACACTGCGACGGTTGTTATAATGGAGCAATCAGTCCATGTCGGACCATGTTTACGTAATCCGAGTACGGTAATCACGATAGAACGCTGCAAAACGTAATTAAAATACGCTTAGGAGAAGCGAACAACATTAACACCAGGCGCTACGTGCACACCACACCCGCCCCAACGGTAATAATTCAGGACACGGCCAGCTGACACGAGCAATGGCGAGCGGCGGCTTCGAAGAGCACCTTTGTGTTGGCAGAGTCGTCGACTCGTGTGGAGTGCGGCGTCAGGGCCGGCGTGTGTGTGTTGCTGAGGTTTGTAAGTCGGAGCGGCGGCTCCGGGTCGTGCGGTTTCTGGGTGACAACTCTGGTCGTGTGGGCGACAGGGTCGTCGGCTCGTTGGTACGCAGCCCCGGGGCTGGTGTGTGTTCGTTGTATCGGTTTCGGCCAGTTCTTCCTTATAAACTGGTCAATTCTCTTCTTCTTAATTCAAAGACAGAGCTCCTGTTAGTTCCTCAAAAAAAAAAAACATGCCAGTGCGAATCACACCCCCCACCTGTCCTGCAAATCATAAAGCCACCCAGCAAACACAAAACTTACCTCCTAACCCATCCCACCTTATCATCAAGCGCTACGTATTTGTTCTCAGCCCTCTCAAACTTTTGCGCGTCTGAAACCGTAATACCTGGTCCTTGATGAACATCAACGGAATCTAACAAATCTGCAAACCTGCCGGTTGGGTCATCTTCGGTCACCTCCCGGAGGGCGAGCAACCCCGAATGGCTTCCCAAAACCACGGAATCTGGCTGAAAGTCCAACTCCAACGTCTCGCTAGAAGTCCCAGATCCAGAGCCAGGCCCCAAGAACTTCGTCATGCTACGGGGGGTGAGGCAAACGACAGATGATTACAGACACGTGTGTGCGCTCGTACGGCAAGGAAACCACGCATCAGAATGGATTTCGATGTGCTAACCTTATCTCCGTCTGTGGGGAACCCATCTCCGCATAGTTATTCCATCGCCTGGGACGGGCACGTGGGCCTTTGTATTCGTACGATCAATTGAATGACGTCTGGTCTACTAGTGTGACGTATACCACGGCGTATTCGGGAAAGCTGGTAGTTAATGCGTCACGTATTGCGAAGGCCTATAAAAAGTAGCAATCGCGGCACGCTAGCGGACCACCGGGATTTCGGCAGCGCGTGGCTGCATGTCCCAAAAATTCACGTCCATAATTAGGCCCTCTACTTAATGGGCAAAATGGTCCATATAGCCTAACTTCTATGGTACTAGTACGTGTCTCAAACAAAATTGTCAACCATGTAATCAGTGATGTATGAACTGTGTTCTTGTCTACTACATCATTTCACCGGTATGACCGTATGAGCACTGTTGTGATTTGACCTACAATGTTTGGTTGTTTGATGCCTTCCAATTTTTCGTCTTGACAAAGTCGAATATTTATGCACAAAGGGATATCTTATTCAATATCCATGACACATCTTAATATTTTGTCGCCTTGCAAGTTTTTTGCTGCCAAAATTCAATGGTACTTAGTTGGTTACGTTGTGTTTTTTCTATGGTTCGAGGGGTCTTTGGTTTCTGTAAACACTCGCCTCTGTCTTCATGTTTGTACCGTATTCGCTACGGTTCGTTTCCGGTAATATTTGTTTTCGTGTTTGTTTCTGGAGTTTCTGTATTTATTTTTCCTTCTGAAAAAAATATGAAAACAAATGTGACAGGACCAGTTTCATTTCCACTCTGTTTTCATACCTAATGCTTATTGTGTTTGTATTGCTTGATGCTTCATTTTAAGGTAATAAAATTAACGCTTTGTCAAGAAAAAGACCACGTTAAGATACAGTGCACTTGGGGTGGTCATCGAGCAGATTGGAAAGCTAGTTCCAATATCATGTGTGGCGAGTCAGGCTAATTTTTTTTAAATATTACTTTTTTTATATTAAATTTGTCACATATTATGTCGTTTCAAAATATTGCAAAAATGTGATCCAATCGGCCTTGGGGAAGCCGACTGCTTCCAGTCGGCCACGAGAGAGCCGACAAGACCCCGTCGGCCATGTGGAAGCCGATAAGAGGCCACTCGGCCACGTGGCGACCAATAAGTGGTTGGAACACCTCACTCGGCCGGCCTCCTTCCAGTCGGCCTGCGCGCGGCCGACTGGAGCCCAATCGGCCTCCCCAAAGCCGACTGGAGCCCCTTCTCGTACCGCAGCCGCGCCAGCCATCTTCTTCTTCCTCCTCTCATTTTCTGTTTTGCTCGCTTCTCTCTCAACCCGAGCAACAGCCGATTTTTCCACCTATATTGAGCCGATTCCCCCCCCCCCCCCCCCCTTTTCACCATAGGTTGATTCTAGAGGGTTAGGGGAGTCAAGGGAAACCTCGATCTCTTGATGGGGTAGCTCATAGTGGTGGTTGTGGAGGTGGAGGTGGACGACGAGGTGGAGGTGGTGGAGGAGCTGGAGGTGGTGGTGGTGGTGGAGGTGCACGGCGAGGTGGAGGTTGTGGTGGTGGAGGTGGAGCTGGAGGTGGTGGTGGTGGTGGAGGTGGAGGTTGTCGTCATCCGTTTTCGTTCTTCAAGGCCGGCGTTCGTCGTTTCTTCACACGCTTCAAGGGTAAGATTCAACGTCCGTTTATTCACACGCTGTAAATTTATAATTGGTTCGGTACAATATGTAGTTGTCAAATATTTTTAGTTTTTCCGGTAGCTTTGGGTAATATTAGGGTAGATGTGGTAATTTTAGTTGGTTCGGTAAAATTATTAGTTTGCCTTTTGCTTAATATTTATCCCTGTTTAATTTTTTTTAGGTCAACAGATATATCTGATTTAGTGACGTTAATTTTTTACTACGGCCCTGGTAATGTGCAAATAACTGAGACAGGAGCTGATCTGAGTGAATTTGAGCACATTGAAGTGCCAATGACTGCCCCTGAAACATGGTCTGTTAGTCAGTTGACAGAATGGATAACCGGGTCTTTAGGGTTAAATACTGAAACACACACCGTGGGTGTTCATGCATTATGGACCCGGTCCAGTTCGAAAGTTTTCTTTTATTTGAAGGAAATAGCGCGGGACGATCAGTGGGTGCGCTGGTTACAAGCTAGCTCGAGTAGGGGAGTTAATCCTGTCGCTTTAGTGCTTCCCGTCGTGAAGCAGGTGAGTGCAACTGAAGCCGACGGTGGTTACGATTATGGCCAGAGCAGTGAAGGAATGCATGATTCAATGCCAAATTATGCGTCCCATGCTACAGATGAAGTTTACGAAACAGGGCAGAGCAGTCATGCAGAAGGAGGTAATGTCGATGATTATGCTAGTGGCGAGGCGGATGCTGACGAGGTAGATGGACACATGCAAAACCAGATGGAAAATGAAGATAGAGATGGTGATATTGCTGATGATTCTGACGAGTCAGATGAAGAAGAGAACGTCTAGCAGGTGCCTAATCCTGCATCATGGAATCGGGACTTCTCAAATGCAATGACCGTGAATGATGACCATGATTCTGCGTGGCAATATCACCAGAACAACGTTGCGACGGTTGCGCTGTATCCAAACAAGCAAGCTCTCAAGGATGCAATAATTAGTTGGGCAATGTCCACGCAAAGGGTTTTTGTAGCAGATGTGTCAAGTCCGAAAAACTTGACAATGGTATGCAAGAACCCTGGTTGTCCAGCGAGGGTGCATGGCTATCTCCCTAAGTATGGCACAAATTGGGTGATCAGTGACTTGGTTCATCACACTTGTGTTATTCCCTGCATCCCTCAGGATCATCCTAACCTTACGTCCACCGTCATTGCTCGGTTGTTTTATAACGAGATAGTGGAGGGCAAAGCGATGGAAGTGAAGGCTATCCAGACAAAAGTCTTCGTCAGGTTGAAGTACAAAATATCTTATGGCAAGGCTTGGAGGGCTAAGAAGAGGGCACTTGAGAGCAGATTTGGTTCATACTTTGATGCATATGACTCTGTTGTCCGGCTCCTCCACACACTGCAGGACCGGAATCCGGGCACGTATGTCAATATTCAAGACTTCTTCATGCCAGAGTTCCCAAATGTAAAGGTGTTGCATCGATTGTTCTTCTCTTTCGGTGTGTGCATTGAATCTTTCAGACATTGTCGTCCAGTGATATGTGTGGATGGCACTTTTCTCACAGGGAAGTACAAGGGTCAGATCCTGACCGCCATTGGTCAAGATGGGCAAAATCAAGTCGTTCCTCTGGCATTTGCTTTTGTAGAAAGCGAGAACATTGAAAGTTGGACATGGTTCTTCATGTTTCAGACAGATCCATATCAGCAGGGGTCGGCGTCCGGATCAGCATTGGGGAGTGAGGGTGAGCCCCATTCACAGCTACACACGTGGATGGACATATTTTCGACTCCTCCACCAGGACCCACCCAGGATACACAGGATGACCTGGGCGGGTCTGAGGTTCCTCTTCGTCACATTAGGCCACCCAACAGGTTTGGCTGGAGTACGCCTACCACACCGCCTGAGCGCCGAGGCAGACGTCGTCGTTGACGGTTCTATGTTTAACTTTGTAATATGTCCGGACTTTTATCTATGCATCAGACTATTCTCATGTGTGAGGACTTATCTATGTATCAGACATCCTTCATGTATGTGTTACTATCTATTTATGAGTCATTATCTATGTAAGAGACTGATTTGTTTTCAAGACACTTGTCTGTTTCATATTAGTAGTACATCTGAATTAAACGGTACGACTCAACTAAGCGGTATGAGATACATTTCCAAACAGACTACAACAGATAATTAAGATAGAAGTACATCTGAATTAAACGGTACGACTTAAGTAAAAAAATACATCCCACAAACTACATGAAGTCATCGTCGTCATCCTCCGTTGATGCAGCACTCTTCCCCTTCGACGGTGCGGTAGTCTTGGACTTCAACGATGTGGGTCTCTTGGCCTTGGTGCTCGGCATGAAGTCATCGTCGTCATCCTCCGTTGATGCAGCACTCTTGCCCTTCGACGGTGCGGTACTCTTGCACTTCGACGATGCAGGTATCTTGGCCTTGGTGCTCGGCATGAAGAGGTCGTCTTCGTCCTCACTGTCTGCTGACCATAAATCTGAATTATTCCTCGCAAGCCTAATGTAAGATTCACTCTTATGCAGTTTGACCTTCTGCCATCTGCCATGCAACCTGAGAAGTTCTTTCCGTATCTCCTCAAATGTTCTGGGAGGCCACCCACTCCTAGCTAATGAGTGAGCCAACTCATTCATTATGGTGTCACTACTGATGAGTTCCTCCCATGGAACTACTCTATCGTCGATCTTGAAATTGGCGGCTAGACGGAGAAGACGATCGGACATACCAGAGTGAAAACTACGATCAAAAGGATAATGGGACATCTCCTCGAAACTACGATACTATACTGGACAACTTACCCAACTTAGTGTGGAGTGGTTTTTATAGGTTAAGAAGAGAAGAATAGGCGGGAACTCAGAAGAGGGAGACAATGGCGGGAACTAAGAAGCGGGAAACGATGACGGGAACTAAGAAGCGGGAAACGATGGCGGGAACAAACAAGCGGGAAACTATGGCGGGAGATATCGGCGGGAACTGATAAGGAAGAAACGATGGCGGGAGATATTGACGCGAAAAAATCTGGACCAAAATATGATTACATGCAGCTAATTGGCCACGACTAAGCCAATAGGCACTTATTGGTCACCTCTAGGCCGACTGGGACTAATTGGTCACCTCTAGGCCAACTGGGACTAATTGGTCACCTCTAGGCCGACTGGACCATCTACTGCATGGCCGACTGCCCTATCGGCCTAGTTGAAGCCGACTGGCACTAATTGGCTTCCTCTAGGCCGACTGGTTCCAGTCGGCTTCCTCTAGGCCGATTGGGTGACATTTATGTAATTTTTGCTAACAGCTTAATATGTGACAAATTTAATAAAAAAAAGATAATATTTAAAAAAAAAATAGCGCGAGGCAGGTCGTGTACTCATGTGCATGAGATCGAGTCGTCGGCGGCTGGCACAGCAGCATAGACTGGATTGACAACCGTGAACAGGAGGTCCCGTGCATGGTGCACCCGTTGATTGTTGCGCTGCGATTTGTGCTACAAATTATCAAAACTGATATAGTGTAATATTAAACCACCCACCCTTGCTTTTTTATATGATTAAAAGATTTATCAATTTTAATTAAAATTTGAATTCGAAAACGTGGTGAAACTTAGTGATACAAGATACAACACAAAATAACCTAATAAAACTTGATAATATTGCTTCATAGCGTTTTAGTTTGTTATATTATGTTTTATCTTCGTACCATAGTGTATCGTGTCGTTAAATTGTGTTCTTTTTTCCTGCGGGGGGTTTAAGTTGTGTGTTAAAATGATCAATAGGAACTTGTTCTATCATAATGTTTTTCACTGCAGAACTTCATGAAACTTGGTGAAAACTTTCCTCGCAAAAAAAAAAAGAACTTCATGAAACTTTCCTCGCAAAAAAAAAGAACTTCATGAAACTTGGTGAAAACTCAATGCACGCTTCACGCAGAACAATATTCTTTGAAAAAAGTTCATACAGTTTCATGATATTTCAGAATTAATTTTTCAAAACCTGTCAAAATGTATTCAAGAGTGATCATGTTTCAAAGTATTCATAGCAAGGAACATAAAGATGCAAACAAATCATAAATTATACTTTCGATTCAGTGAATAAGTTCGGGCCTCTTTGATTCACAGGATTCTATAAAAACACAAGAGTAGGAAAATTATAGGATTGAAATGTGATGGTCATCTCAATCCTACAAGATTTTAATTTGTTTGATTGCATTATAGGAAAAACAAAGGATTCTTTCAAAGAGATTTAAGTAGATAATAGAACTTCTACATAAAGTAGTACAAAGAAATCCTTAGATTCAAACTTTGAAATCAAATGAATATGGCATATGGTGGGTGAAATATTATAAGTGTATTGTGAGAAGGAAAGAAGGAGAGAGATTGACCCATGCATGAGTATCTAGAGCCGTGGACACCAAATTCGGTCACTCAAATGACCACGAACACGATCAGGCGTGTCCGCAGGCAGTGACCAGGCACACATTATTTGTCTGCTCCCACAATCGCATCCCTCATATTCGAAACCACAAACCAATGCAACGCGACGTACAAAAGATCAAAGTTCGTCGCCGGATACGCTTAATTTATCCGATACATCCGGATTATAGTTCATCACCAGACAATAGATCAATGTTCATCGACGAGCAGTGCAAATCAATACTACAAAGGACTAAAAACATAGCATTCTTGTGGCGAAGGCGTTGTGCATCCGTCTCCGCTGTCCTGAGGGAGTGCGGAGGACCGACGAGAGGAGCGTGTCCTCAGGATCCATAGGCACTTTCGTGCGTCCCCTGCGTGTGGCCAGCGCCTCCTCCGCCGCCTCCCTCACCCGCTGCCGCTCGCGTCGGGCTGCTCGTGCCTCATATTCGGGCGTCTGAGTCCGCGCCGGCGTTGTCTGTATACAATTTCCGAAGTAAATTGAGCGGGCACAGAGCGGCCGGAGCTGCATAATGGGCGGGAGGGGCCGGCGACTCGCCGACACTATGGAGCGGGAGCTGGCGTTGTGGCTGCCGCCTTGGTCGAGTCGCGACCGCCTCAAAGTGATGAGGGAGGTGACCTCCTCCACATCATTGGGCTCCGCATTGCGCAACAAGCTCGATCAGTAGCTGCTGCCGTCACTGGCCATCAATCGGAAGCATAGGGGAGTGGGAGTGGAGTAGATGGAGAAGCGAGTGAAGTGGCTGGCGGACCATGGAGATATTTATGGGGGCCAAGGCGGGCCAGGCCGTGCCCGGGGCGCCGTATATCCATCCAGAATTAGTTTGAATATGAGGCGTGCCAGACAGTACCTGTAGATTCTATGACGCATGCAAGAAGAAAACAGGTAGCAAGTGCCTTTCGATTTCTGTGTTCTTTTTTTCCTTTTTCTTTTTTGCGGGTGGTTCTCTCCATTTGTGTTGCTTCCGTTATCAGATCGTCGCATGCTCACACGGAGGCTAGACAAGGCAAGGAGTAATCCATAGGAGTATTTGTGGTGCTTGATGAGGGAACGATATGATAGCGCTACACTGCGCTAGCTAACCGGTTCGATCGGGCTGCCTCCTTGATCCGCTTATATGCAGCTAAAGCTTTCCTATCAGGGCATTTCTAACTGATTCTCAATAAACAGTTAGAGGAGTAAAATCTCGGTTTACTGCTCTAGTCCGGACCTAGCCGATCCCCAATTGACCTCAGCCGTCGCTCATCTCCCTATATTTACTCCATTGCTCGGCTGCCGAGTAAAAAAACCCTACTCCGCCTCCTCTTCCACTCCTCCTTCTCTGCCTCTTCTTCTCCTCAACTCCGTCGCCGGCGACCCACCTCCCCTCGCCGTTCCCCGACGCCCCCTCCTCTCGATGTCCGGAGCTTGTGGCCGGCGCTCTCCGCCGTTGATCCGCAGCGCGGATCCGCGCCGCCACGCCCGCGGTTCGCCTTCATGTAGCGCATCCTCGAGCCGCCGATGCGCCGGCCCGTGCCCGCTTCGCCGACTTTCCGGACCTCCCTCCGCCGCGGGAGCCGCAGAGGAAATACCTCGACGTCCGCCAGCGAGCCTAGGCGACATAGGTGGCGGAGATAACCAACTGGAAGACCCACACGAGGAATTGGATCGGGTCGTTCCACACGACAGAGCTCACCGCACTCGAATACGACCGGTGGCAGGTCCGGTTTCACGGCGAGCAAGCGTGCCTCAACTTCCCGTGGGGGACGGGGCCTGTCCACCTCGTCCTGTCGGAGCCAGGTGTGATGAGTGCTACGATGGCTCGGGAGGACCGGAGGTGAGGCGTACATGGCGAACCTCTGCCGCGAGCACCCCGAGCTTGTGCGAGTGGGTGATATTCGCGGAGCATGGCGGGGAGGTCATCGCCATCTCCGATGATGAGGTACAAGGCGGCGACGACGGCGGCCAGGACGAGAAGAAGTTCGACCTCGAGGAGTGACTGCGCATCTTCCCCCGACTGCGACGACGACGGCACCAGCCCGGACCATAGTTTTAAATAGCCGGCTATAGCCCCCGCTATAGCCTTGCTATAGCCTTTTCAGCAGGGTGCCGCTAAATGATGTCATGTACAAATTGGCCGCTATAGCCCGCAATAGCTCCGCTATAGCTTATTTGGAGGTCCGCAGCTATTTAGCATAGCCCGCTATTTAAAACATTGGCCCGGACCCAATGGGCGGTGGCATGTCAAGGTAAGATTGGCTCGACCTCAACTATAACGATGATGATGAGTAGTCTAGTGTAGTTTAAGTTTAGTTTAGTTTAGTTTAAGTTTAGTGTAGTTTAATGTTGAGTGTGTTTTAAGTCGGTTGTCAAGACTAAGTTAGCGTTTAAATGTATGAAAATTTTGGTTAAAACTAGGTTGAATTTTTGTAAATTTATGTTTAGTCCGTGATATAAGGATTGGCCAGGTCCGACGAAATCTTCTCTACTAAGATTCTATTATACCGGATCCTGCGCTAGTTTTAGGAAATCAGTTAGAAATGTCCTCACCGGAGCGAACTACCTCAAGTTAAAGAATTAGACAAGCTAGCTAGCCACCGGAGATGAATCGATCGAGTCGTCGGAGGCGGTGCTCACCTTCGCCGCAGCCGAGCTTGGGCCCCCGGACGGGCGTCCGGGTGCGGAGGAACTCCAGCAGCGTCATGGACGGGTCGACGCCGGCCGCCTCATGCCGCGCGCCGTTCACCGCCAGCACCACCCCGTTCTCCGACGACCCCATCTCTCCACAACGATCCAACCGCGCTGGGCACGGAGTGAGGCCGCCCTTTTATATGTATACACGGCCGGCCGGGCTCTCGCTGGAGCGGCAGCGCTATGCAGTGACGTCGGACGGGAAGAAACTGAGGCATTAGCTAGCCGCCGAAGCCCTGCATCAGCAGTGAGGTAACGTACGAGAGCGCCATTGGTGTGGCGGTGACACGGCCGCGATCGGGTAGTCAAACTCGTGACGCCAATATTATTTTCTGCCCCTACATCGCTCTTGCCTTGCCTTTCTCAATCACAACCAGGAACCTGGGATGGATCTTTTCAGTGTCGGGGAGAGCGGCATTAGCTGACACGATTCTTTTTTTTTAGAGAAAAGGCATCAGCCGAGTGCCCGAGTCCGAGATGGGACTCAGAGACTAGCCCGACTTTGAATTAACAAAGCCATCAATCGGCTAAGATTACAGATCACTTGACACCAAAGAAAGGAAATACAACACGGTAAGGTACATAGGCGCTGAAAAGCAGCTAATAAAGCCTCAAATGCTACAAGCTAGAAAGATAAATCACAGAGGCACGCAGCTGAAGACATCGAGGCCCTCCTCCAAGAACGAAGCATCAGGGAACTAGGACCATGCTAGCGCAGAGGAGAAGGGATGACCGGCATCAACAGGGAGACCAAACAAAATTAGACATCTAAGACAGTTTCTTCGAGGTTGGGCGAAGAATGAAAGCGGAGCCTATAAACTGAAGAAGCAAAGGCTCATGGAACTTATAGATCACCTAGATGTCAAGGCTAAATCCGTGTTGTTGGATGATAATGAGAGAACATCCAAAGCGGAGGCAGAATATGATCTTAAGCAACTTCTCAGAGAGGAGGAGCTAAAATGGGCACTTAGAGCAAAAGTGCGACAGGTAATTGAAGGAGATGATAACACACAATTTTTTCATCTGATTGCTAATGGAAAGCACAGAAAGAAGAAAATTTATCAGCTCGAACAGGACGAGGGTACAATCGTTGGGCAAGACAACCTAAAGTTGTACATCTCGGAGTATTACAAGAAATTGTTCGGGGCTCCTGAGGACAACACAGTGACCATGGATGAGCATTTTGTCGGTGATATTCCTCAGCTCGGGATGGACGAGAATGAGATATTAACCGCACCATTCTCGGAGAAAGAGGTGTTGGATGCTATTTCGCAGATGAAGAATAATAAGGCACCAGGGCCGGATGGGTTTCCAGCTGAATTCTATAAGAAGTGTTGGCATATAATCAGAGGAGACCTCCTTCCGATGTTTCATGACTTGTTTAATGGGCACTTGCAGTTATACCACCTTAACTTTGGGACAATCACGTTGTTGCCAAAGAAGGAGGGGGCGGTGCGCATTGAACAATTTCGACCTATCTGCCTTCTTAATGTGAGCTTCAAAATATTCACTAAAGTCGGAACCAATAGACTGACGCAGATTGCACACGCGGTGGTGCAACCGAGCCAATCTGCGTTCATGCCTGGTCGAAATATTCTGGAGGGGGTGGTTGTGCTCCATGAAACACTTCACGAAATTCATTCGAAGAAACTAGATGGGGTTGTCTTCAAGGTGGATTTTGAGAAGGCATACGATAAAGTTAAATGGCCTTTCCTACAACAAGCTTTACGTATGAAGGGTTTTGATGAGCTATGGAGGAAGCAAGTCGAATCTTTTGTACAAAAAGGGAGCGTTGGAATTAAAGTGAATGATGACATGGGTCATTTCTTCCAAACTAAAAAAGGTCTCCGCCAGGGAGACCCAATGTCCCCTATCCTTTTTAATGTCGTTGCGGACATGCTCGCTGTTTTGATAGGAAGGGCTAAACAGGAAGGCCTAGTAGGTGGTTTAGTGCCTCATCTAGTCGATGATGGGGTGTCCATTCTACAATATGCTGATGATACTATTCTTTTCATGGAGCATGACATAGCAAAAGCAAGGAATATGAAACTTATCCTCTGTTTATTTGAGCAACTGTCGGGCTTGAAAATCAACTTTCACAAGAGTGAATTGTTCTGCTTTGGGAGAGCCAAAGCGGACCAAGAGAGTTATAAACAGTTGTTCGGTTGTGAATTAGGTAGTATGCCGTTTAGCTACTTAGGTATACCTATTCACCACCGTAAGCTATCCAACCAAGAGTGGAAGAGGATAGAGGATCGATTCGAGAAGAAGCTTAGCTGCTGGAAGGGCAAGCTTCTGTCTTATGGAGGAAGGTTAATTTTGATGAACTCGGTTCTCACGAGTATGCCTATGTTCCTCTTGTCTTTCTTTGAGATACCAGTAGGGGTACGAAAAAGACTGGACTTCTATCGATCCCGTTTCTTTTGGCAGAGTGATGAGGTTAAGAAAAAGTATAGACTGACTAGATGGGACATTATATGTCGACCCAAGGACCAGGGAGGGCTGGGAATTGAAAACCTAGAAGCCAAGAATAGATGTCTGCTCAGTAAGTGGCTGTATAGACTATCTGTTGAGACTGATGGTATGTGGGTACAAATTTTACGTAACAAGTACTTACATTCCAAAACACTCGCCCAGGTCAGTGCTAGACCGACTGACTCTCCATTTTGGAAAGGCCTGATGAAGGTTAAGACTCAATTTTTCAACAGAACTAAGTTCATCATTGGTAATGGAGAGACAACCCGGTTTTGGGAAGATACGTGGCTGGGGGAGACGCCCTTAGCCGTTCAGTATCCATCTCTGTACAATATTGTGCAACGTAAAGAGAGATATGTTGCCACAATACTACAGTCCACTCCTCTAAACATCCAGTTTAGGCGCACATTGATAGGACATCGGTGGGCGGAGTGGTTGCATCTAGTCAGAAGACTTATGGATGTGCATCTTACGGGAGAGGCCGACAAGATTACATGGCAGCTCACTGCCTCTGGCATGTTTTCAGTTAAATCTATGTATCTTGACCTCATAAACACGTCTGCCTTGTCCAAATCCATTCACATTTGGAAGGTCAAAGTTCCTTTGAGAATCAAAGTTTTCATGTGGTTTGTTCACAAGAAGGTGATTCTTACTAAGGACAATCTTGCAAAGCGCAATTGGCCAGGTAGTACGAGATGTTGTTTTTGTGATCATCAAGAGACTATCCAACACCTTTTTATCCAATGTCCGTTAGCGAAACTTTTATGACAAACTGTGAGAGTCACTTTTAATATCGCTCCTCCAGATAGCATAGACACGCTGTTTGGGGCGTGGCTAAATGGAGTGGATATCATCGTCGCAAAGCATATACGCATAGGAGTTTGTGCACTTCTCTGGGCTATATGGAATTGCAGGAATGACATGATTTTTAACAGACAAACACATATACATTTCTTGCAGGTTTTACACAGGGCGTTGGCGTGGATCCGTACGTGGTCGTTACTCACTCCTGCGGAAACCAGGGAGCCTTTGGTTACTGGGTCTGCCCGGTGGGAGATGGTAGCGCGGGATATATTCAACCGGTTTGGATGGCGGTCCACTAATAGGATAGATGGATAGGCATCTATGCTTATTTTTGCCGGTTGTGGCTATTTCTTGTTTTGCTTTTTGAACCTTGCTATTGCTCCTTCAGAGCTCGGTTGTGTCCTCGGATTATTTGTTACTTTCTTTTAAATAAAGGGGCCGTATGCATCCCGCTGATGCAGAGGCCGGAGGTAACACTCCTTTTCTAAAAAAACAGGGAGACCAAACAGCTACGGACCCCAACACGGCACAATCATCCAATTCCATCTCCGAAGGAGGCCACAACCTCCTCGCTTGGCTCGATAGGCGCCACACCGTCGGAAGATAGAATATTCCACCTAGAACAAAAATGGTTGCTGCCAAAGGATGGCCACATAGAGAGGATGCACGCACACCCGACGAGCTGCCAACGCTTCCCTCAAGCAGAATTGCCCATAGCCCGGCCGCTGAGGAGGGATAGCATCAAGCTTGGACAAAGAGGACACACCACTGCCGCTACCGAACGCACCCCAACAACGCACACCAACCAAATAGCCTCCCAAAGGCGGCGCCTTTAAGAAGGAGAACGGCGCCGAGGGCACCGTCGCCCAGCACTGGGGTTAGAGCTTTCACCCGGGAGGCTAGAGGACAGTGGATGGAGGGGGGCAGACCTGACAAATGCCTTCAAGGAGGAAGAACGGTGCCCTCGGGCGCTGTCGTGGGAATGATCCTGGAATTAGTACTAGGGGTACGAATGAGGGGGCGAAGCCTAGCTACGGCGCAGGTGTAATAGTCGGATTTTACGAGTTTAGGCCCCTCTCGGAGGAGGTAACGACCCTACGTCTCGTGCCCGGAGGCTAGTGTTTTCTCTGGGGGGGTGTGATTACAATGGAATGCTGAACCCTTGTCCAGGAGATCGGGGGCGGCTTATATAGAGTGCGCCAAGACCGACGGAGCACCATTACAAGGGCATTTAATGAGAGTAACTACGGGAGTTACCCGTAACTGTAGCCCTAACTACTGACGTTACAGGTCGGTAGTCATGTCTATGCTTTATGTACAACGTTAAGTCCTTGACCGTTGGAGCTCCCACGTCGTCCATGCTACTCTTTTGTCCGAGTGATAGAGTCTGCCCGACTGGAGGGGGAACGTCCGAATGACTTGACGAATCCGAGTGGACATTGAGTATGCATCCAAATGCATCTATTACCTGGGGACTTTAATGTCAATGCGGGACCCTAGGTGGGCCCTGAATGTCCGGTCTATGATCCTACCTCTAGTAGGTGACCTCATCATTAGCCCCCGAATCGGTTGAGGTTTGGCTGGACGAGTGAACGATAGAGTGTCGCTGGCACCTCAGAGGTGCCTGGAAAGCGGCTAAGAGCGATTTCCACTCGGTCCAAGTTGCAACCACAACGGATTTAGGATTTAATAGCCCCGACTGATCGGATGGTTTGATTGCTGGGCAGTCGGATGATATCAGATTATCTCTCGGGAGAAACAACCCGACGGTCCGTACGCAGGTTCGTTTGGGACCCCAAGTGACAACATAGTAGCAAAGGCTGACCTTCCAAGCGTCCTTGCGGAACTCCCGTGATCGCTTCTTGGTGCATCCGAGTGAACGGAGACCTGCAAGGGACATTCGGCGGACCGATATGCGACGGGATGGACAGGTGGGCGTAGAGACCACCCGGGCCAACTAGCTGCGAAATTTTCGTGGGTTTGAAATCGTGCGTGACGCGCGCGCAGGCGTGGGAGCGGTTGCGCCACGGAAGTGGGGCAAGTGGGCGAGACACCTCGATTTCCACGCCGTGAATGTCGCCGCGTGTCCCTGAGACGCTATTCACGAGATCTCGCGGATCTCGCGCCGCCCGTGGATTGACGACTGAAGATACGCCGGATCCGCGTATAAAAAGAGGCGAGCGATGGGGGAGAGAGAATCAGATCTCATTTTCCCCTCCCTCGACTTCTCCTACACTCTGCCGAGCCCTCCGCATGTTCTTCGTCTCCAACTCGCTCCCCCCGTACCGATCCGTTCGAAAGAGATGACACGGAGCTCGACTGCGAAAGTGGGGCGGGCGAAGAAGGGGTCACGCGGGTCGTCCTCGAGCGCCGGAGCACAGGCCGGATGGATCCAGGGTGATTGGATGGCGCCACGGGTCACCGAGGGCCGCATGTGGGAGCTGGAGGGCCAGGGGCTCCTGGCCGCCGGGAGTTGGCGGCTGCCGGAGGCGGGGGAGGTCGAGCCTTTGTCGCGAGGGGACGAATGGGTCCTCCTCGTGACCCACATCGAGCGAGGTTTCTCCCAGCCGCTGCATCCATTTTTCCGTGCCTTTCTTGCTTATTTTGGGGCGCAACTCCACCACCTTCCCCCCAACGCCATTTCCTATCTAGCCGCCTTCGTTTCTTTATGCGAGAAGTTCATAGGATGTCACCCGCACTGGGGACTCTTTAAGCATCTGTTTACTTGTCACGCCATGACCGTGAAGAAGACCTCTCCGAGTGGGGAGAAGACCAATGTCAACCAGCTTTGCATGGGTTTAGGCGTGCAGCTTAGGGGTAAGGTTAGTTTCCCCACCATGTCGTTCCCCGATTCGGTGAAGGGGTGGCAGGACTCTTGGTTCTATTGCAAGGACGTCCTTGTCACTGGTGGTTAATCGGGCCTGCCACCGTACTCGGCGGAGCGAGTGCGGTCCCCTCCGGCCTTGCTCGTGGCAAAGGAGGAGAAGACTGACGCGGATATCTTGGTGATGACCATCGTCAATAAGGGAATCAACGGGCTGGATCTTCTGGAGATCTTCCTTCAGCGGAGAATTTAGCCTCTGCAGGCCAGGGTCCGACCGATGTGGACCTACGAGGGGCCGAGTGACTCCATGCGTGTTCACCCGGAGGAGCTCGACCCGAAGACGCTGGACGCAAAGATCAACTTCATCATTTCCGCACGTGACAACCCAAGGGGCAGCCAGCTGGTTTCTCCCTTCGACTCAGAACATCAGCCGATTGACGTAAGTTTGAGCTTCCTTAATCAGAGTGTGTTTAAAATTTTGTCTGACTGAGTTTAACGCAACTTCTTTTTCCACTCGGCAGGTCTTCCAGGAGTTGGTTAGTCCGGTGCCGGTCGTGAACCGGGAGCCCAAGGATGTGGCCAGCGACACTGAGCGCTAGGAGGCGTCAGACAACGATGATGACGGGAGGGAGGAAGAGTCGGCCGAGGAGGATGGATCTGAGCAGGGAGACGAGGCCGAATCGTCTCCGTCGGAGAACGTCCCGACCGAGTGCCGCTCAAAGATGTGGCAGGATCTGAGTGCCCATGCCAGGGGATCAGGCGCTGCCCATTCAGCTGCTCCGGCTACTCCCACGCGTACCTCCAAGCGCACGCGAGGCGAGGCCACTGATCCGCCCGAGAGGGCAACAAAGTTGCCCAAGGTCTCAGCGGTCAAGCCCCGGAAGGCCGCCCTGCCACGAATAAAGGTGCAAGTGCCTGTGGCCTCGAAGTAAGTTCCCAAGATGTTCGTTTTATTTCGCATTTTGCAATCTTTGAGTGAAGCCGACTGACTTGCCTTGTTGCAGCGCTGATACTTCATCAGCTTCGTTCGACCCCAAGGCTCCGGAGAAGGGCCAGGCGGAGGTAGACGCGACGTCCTCGAAAGGTGATTTCTGAACTTGTTTGGTGTTCGCCCGTTTGTCGTGTCTTTCTGTGCTTCTAACGCCCGAGTGTTCTTGATGACCTGTAGGGCCCCATGAGCTGATCGAGCTCAACGGGGATGACAAGGTCGACCCGCCGAACCCTTCGGCCGATGCGGACGTCGTGATGCAAGACGCCTCGTCACCCCGAGTGGATAGGGTTTCTCCGGCCAAGGCCCTGACTCCCGTTCGGGGTGCTACTCTGAGGGTTGAAGCCGCACTTGGGGCCGGCATGTCAGTCACTCAGCCGATCTCCCCGGTGACCAACATCTTCATGCTGCACCATGTCCCGGAAGATCAGATGGGCGCGAGCAAGGAGGCCCTTATCTAGGTGGAGCTGATGAACGACCGGTTGAAGGAAGCGTATGACGTCAGTGAAGCCTTGAAGAAGAACGTCTTAGTAAGTACTATCGTAAGTACGAACTTCGGTCGGAAATTTCGATCCTCGTCAAGTTTTTTTGTAGTTTTGGGTCCCGAGTGGGTTTGCACGGGGCACACCCACTGGGTGTTCTCCAGTTCCAATAGGGGCGCGTTGAGCGCACCCACTAGGTGTAGTCCCTGAGACTGCCGTCGACTATGGCAGTCTGCGGGAGTCTTAGAGTTTTGTGGTGTAGAACCTATTGCTCGGCTTCTCAAAGTAGCCAGAGCAGTACTTGTCGAAGAGGATGCGGTGATGGTCCATGGACCAGAGTCTCTCGATGTTTTCCGTTGGGGTATAGAACCTGTTGCTTAGCTTGTGGAAGTACCTCAATCTAGTTGTGTAGAACCTGTTGCTTAGCTTGTGGAAGTATGATGTGGCTTGAGACATCGTCAGTATTTCCCCAAAGAGGAAGGGATGATGTAGCATAGCGACGGTAAGTATTTCCCTCAGTTATGAAACCAAGATTATCGAACCAGTAGGAGGATCACCACCACCCAATAAGCAGTACCTTCACACAAACAACAAATACTTGCAACCCGACGCGAAAGAGAGGTTGTCAATCTCTCTACGGTAATAATATAGATTAGGTAGTGATAGATCTCTCAAGAACACAAATAAAAAGAGTAAATATGCAACAATATGTTTTTGTGTTTTTGGTTTTGTAGATCTGAAAACAAAGATTGCAAAAAACGTAGATCGGAAAGCAAAATGATAGGAAAAGTAGACCCGGGGGGCGTAGGGTTCACTAGTGGCTTCTCTCATGAGTATAGCGCACGGTGGGTGAACAAATTACTGTTGGGCAATTGATAGAAAATCGAATAGTCATGATGATATCCAAGGCGATGATCATTATATAGGCATCACGTCTAAGATAGATAGACCGACTCCTGCCTGCATCTACCTCTATTACTCCACACATCGACCGCTATCCAGCATGCATCTAGTGTATTAAGTTCATGGAAAAACGGAGTAATGCAATAAGAACGATGACATGATGTAGACAAGATCTATTCATGTAGGAATAGACCCCATCTTGTTATCCTTAATAGCAACGATACATGCGTGTCTTGCTGCCCCTTCTGTCACTGGGAAAGAACACCGCAAGATCGAACCCATCACAAAGCACCTCTTCCCATGGCAAGAAAAATCGATCTAGTTGGCCTAACTAAACCAAAGATTCGAAGAAGAAATACGAGGCTATAAGTAATCATGCATATAAGAGATCAAAGAAGACTCCAATAATATTCATGGATAGAAACTGATCATGAACTCAAAATTCATCGGATCCCAACAAATACACCACAAAAGTTTACATCAAATAGATCTCGAAGAGACCATTGTATTGAGAATCATAAGAGAGAGAGAGAGAGGAAGCCATCTAGCTACTACCTACGGACCCGTAGGTCTATGGTGGACTACTCACGCATCATCGGAGAGGCACCTATGAAGAAGATGAACCCCTCCGTGATGGTGTTTAGATTGGATCTCAAGGTTCTGGAACTTGCGGCGGCTGGAATTGTGTTTTGTCGACCCCCTAGGGTTTTTGAAATATTTGGGAATTTATAGGCATCAGAGGTGGTGGAGAGGGGCCCGGAGGAGGGCACAACCCATCAGGTCGCCCCGGGGTCCTCCTGGCGTGCCCTGGTGGGTTGTGGTCTCCATGGCCCACCTCTTCGGCACTTCTTTGGCCCACTGGGTGTCTTCTGGTCCAGAAAAAATCTCCAAAAAGTTTCATCGCGATTGGACTCCGTTTGGTATTGATTTTCTGCGAAGTAAAAGACAAGCAAAAACATCAACTGGCACTTTGGCACTATGTCAATAGGTTAGTCCCAAAAAATGATATAAAGTTGCTATAAAATGATTGTAAAACATCCAAGGATAATAATATAACAGCAGGGAACAAGCAAAAATTATAGATACGTTGGAGACGTATCAGCATCCCCAAGCTTAATTCCTACTCATCCTCGAGTAGGTAAATGATAAAAACAGAATTTTTGATGTGGAATGCTGCCTAACATGTTCATCTCATATATTTTTCTTTTGTATAGCATGGACATTTGGACTTGTAATGATTCAAAGCAATAGTCTAGTTTTAACATAATGACTTCAATACTCAAGCATGTCAACAAGCAACCATGTCTTTCAAAATATCAACACTAAAGAAAGTTATCGCTAGCCCATCATGCTCAATCATTGATCCATTCATGAAACACACTCAAATATTAGCTATGCCCAATGCTCAAGTACGATCATAGTGCCCCCTAGTTGGTGATTTATAAGAGAAGATGGAGACTCAAAGTAAAAATAAAAATTGCATAAAGTAAATAGATAGGCCCTTCCCAGAGGGAAGTAGGGATTTGTAGAGGTGCCAGAGCTCAAGGTTTAAATTGAGAGAGAGAAAATATTTTGGGTGGCCTGCTTTTCCTGTCAACGAAAACGACAAAGTAGCTCATAATACTTTCCATGCTAGATATATCATAGGCGGTTCCCAAACAGAAAATAAAGTTTATTCCTTTTTCCACCAAACTTTCACTTTCCATGGCGGGCCGTATCCACGGTTGCCTTCCATACCAACACTTTCCAAGGAATTTATTATTTGACAACATAAAGTAAATATTTTTTCTTTTTCATTTCGGGAATGGGCATCCCTATTACCGCTGCACTCTCGTGCAATGACAAGTGAATAAACACTCATCTTGAGAATAACACATCTAGCATGGAAAAATATTGGACACTCCCCACCGTTTCATGAGCGGTACAAGCACACAAAAGGGAAAATTTATTTTGAACATTTAGAGATGGCACATACAAATTTGCTTGGAACGGCATGGAAATACCACATATAGGTAGGTATAGTGGACTCATAAGGCAAAACTTGGTTTAAGGATTTTGGATGCACAAGTAGTATTTCTACTTAGTACAAATGGAGGCTAGCAAATATATTGGGAAGCAACCAAACCAAGAAACGAAAATTCACATAAGCGAGCATTGAGCATAACTAACACCGATTAATGCACCACAAGTAGGATGTAACTTCATTGCATAACTATTGACTTTCGTGCATGCATAGGGAATCACAAACCTTAACACCAATATTCCTACTAAAGCACAATTACTCACTAACATGACTCACATATTACTATCATCATGTTTCAAAACTATTACAAACAATCTAGTTTAATTTGCCCAATGATCTTCATGAAAGTTTTTATTATATCCTCCTTGGATATCTATCACTTTGAGACTAGTTTCATATTTTGCCATTGCTTTTTGGCAAGTCAAACAAATTTAAGTGAAGCACATGAGCATAAAGATTTCATCTCTCAAAAGGTATAAGTGAAGCATGAGAGGATTTCTTCAAAATTTACTAACTCTCAAATTAATCCAAGTGAAGCATGAGAGTATTTCTACAAAAATTTCCAAGCACACCGTGCTCAAAAAGATATAAGTGAAGCATAGAGCAATTCTATAGCTCAAAAAGTTTAAGTGAAGCACAAAGAGCAATTCTAACAAATCATAGCATAATTTTGGCTCTCTCAAATAGGTGTGTCCAGCAAGGATACAAGTGAAAAACTAACAAACAAAGCAAGCAAAGATACAAGACGCTCCAAGCAAAACTCATGATATGTGACGAATAAAAATATAGCTCCAAGTAAAATACCGATGGTTGTTAGAAGAAAGAGGGGATGCCACTCGGGGGCATCCCCATGCTTAGTTGCTTGTTTCTCTTTGGATATATCTTGGGGGTGCGGTAGCATCCCCAAGCTTAGGCTCTTATTACTCCTTATTCCTTCATCCATCGTGATCTCACCCAAAACTTGAAAACTTCAATCACACAAAACTCAACAAAATCTTCGTGGGATCCGTTAGTATAATAAAGCAAATCACTACTTTAGGTGCTGTTGCAAACCCATTCATATTTTGTTATTGCATTATACCTACTGTATTTCAACTTTACCATGGCTTATACCCCCTGATACAAACCATAGATTCATCAAAACAAGCACACAATGCAACGAAAACAGAATCTGTCTTAAACAGAACAGTCTGTAGTAATCTGTACTCTAACCATACTTCTGTAAGTCTAAAAATTCTGAAAAATTAGGACAACGTAAGGAATTTGTATAGAAACTCTGTGTTAAAATTTCCGCTCAAGATCACGTTCGAGGAAAAAAAATAAAATTCATATACTGGACGCAAAGTTTGTGTTTCAGATTCAGCATCACTTCTACTCATCCTATGAATCATCCTAAATGCTCTACTTGGCACAAACACTAAATAAACCATAAAAACACAATCATAACAGAGGCATAATTGTGTCAACACTCAAAAATAGAAAGGAAAAAGCAAAAAATTATTTATTCATTGGGTTGCCTCCCAACAAGCGCTATCGTTTTACGCCCCTAGCTAGGCATAACACATAGATTCATGTATTGTCATCTTTGGTTTTCAATGAGGAACTTTTGTCAAGAGGTTTCGCAATGATTGAGCATCATCCCTTCCTCTTTGGGGAAATATCGACGCAGTCTCAAGCCACGTCAAAGGAATTTCTGGCGCCGTTGCCGGGGAGGAAGCGGTCTCTTCTACGTGCCTATCATAGGCGCCGAAGGGACTCCATCATCATCTACCAGGTTCCTAATAACAAATCTCACTCCTTGCAATTACATTATTTGCCATTTGCCTCTCGTTTTCCTCTCCCCCACTTCACCAATTTGTCGTTTTATTCGCCCTCTTTTTCGTTTGCCTTTTTCTAGCCGGATCTCTTGCTTGTTGCTATGACTAGCGTTACTACTCCCCCTTCGTCACTAGACTTTGAAGTTCTATACTTCAAACAAAAACAAGGGGAAAATTTGAAAGATGCCTGGTATAGGCTAATGGAATCCTATCGTATTTCCAATCTAAAAGGAGACGCAAAAGTTTTGCTTAGAAATTTTTACATTGGATTGGCTTTGCATCATAGAGAGCTTTTGGAGAAACTTTGCGTCCCTTCCTCTTTGGGGAAATACTGACGCAGTCCAAGCCACGTCACTTCCCATTGGCAGAGTGTTTGTGAGATCAGAGCCCATTACAATGCCGTGGAGAAGGAGGTGAAGGACCTCAGGATCAGCTTGGAGGCTGAGAAGGCCAGGAGCGCGCGTCTGGAACAGGAGAAGAGCTCACTCGGAGGTAAGCATATCTCGTCCAAATGTCTCCGGAACTTTATTTTTTATCTCCCCATCCGACTGAATTTGTCCCACTAGATGTTCGTAGCGAAAATTTTCAACTTGCTTACGGGCTCAGGACTTCTATTTCTTTAGACACCATGAAAGAGGCACTCGAGAAGAAACAAGACCCTGAAGGTCGGTGCAAAGAAGTCTGCGGAGGAACTTGTCGAGCTCAAGAAGCACTACGCCGAGTGGGAATCCAGCCTCCAGCAGCTCTGTGCCAAGAAACTAAAGCTGGAGCAATATATCGAGGAGTTCAGCAACGAGATGAGCGAGAAGCTGAAAGGTAATCGTAGGCCCAAACGATCTTCGTATTGTCTTTGATGCCTTGCTCGTTGTTGATTTTCTCCATTTTTGTGCCTAGAGTTCTGCGTCGACATTGAGTTCGAGACGGAGAAGATTGAGAAGGAGTTGGATCCATCTCGGCAAATCCTCAGGGACAACTTAGCCTTGGCCATTCTCCGATTGGAAGAACGCATTGAGAAGGTGACGGGCTATCTCAACAGACTTCGCTCGGCTGTCCTGAAGATTGACCAAGAGGTCGCCCCTAGCGAGGAGTTCTCGAATGACTTGGAGTCTATCATGGAGCGAGTGAGGGATGTGCCGGGTCGAGTGCAGTCATGGAAGAAGTCATCGGCTCAATGCGGGGCCAACATCGCCATCTCGCTCGTCCGTGTCCATTGCAAGGGCGTGGATGAGGAGAAGATGAAGTCGCTCAAGGTAGTCAATAAGAAGCATGCCAAGTTTGAAGACTTCATGGAGGCTTTCCTCGAGGCCGCCACTCGGATCACAGACGGAATTGATCTCGACACCTTCGTCGAAGCTGCAGCTCCTTCGTGCTACTTCTTGAGCTTGCGTTGGTTTTCCCTTGAAGAGGAAAGGGTGATGCAGCAAAGTAGATAAGTATTTCCCTCAGTTGTTGAGAACCAAGGTATCAATCCAGTAGGAGATACAAGCAAGTCCCCAATCTTTGCACCTACACAAACAATCAAACACTTGTACCCAACACTATAAAGGGGTTGTCAATCCCTTCACGGTTACTTGCAAGGATGAGATCTGATAGAGATAGATATAGAAAATTACTAAAACGAAAAGTAAAACAAAAGTAAAAATATTGCAGCAAAGTATTTTTGGTATTTTTGGTTTATAGATCTGAAAATATAATATGGAAAATAGACCCGGGGGCCATAGGTTTCACTAGAGGCTTCTCTCTTGAAGGAAAATAATACGGTGGGTGAACAAATTACTGTCGAGCAATTGATAGAAAAGTGCATAGTTATGACGATATCCAAGGCAATGATTATGCATATAGGCACCACGTCCGTGTCAAGTAGACCGAAATGATTCTGCATCTACTACTATTACTCCACACATCGACCGACTCCTACCTGCATCTAGAGTATTAAGTTCATGAAGAACAGAGTAACGCATTAAGTAAGATGACATGATGTAGAGGGATAAACTCAAGCAATATGATGAAAACCCCATCTTTTTATCCTTGATGGCAACAATACAAATACGTGCCTCGCTACCCCTACTTTGTCACTGGGTGAGAACACCGCAAGATTGAACCCAAAACCAAGCACTTCTCCCATTGCAAGAATTACCAATCTAGTTGGCCACACCAAACCAATAACTCAAAGAGACTTGCAAAGATATGAAATCATGCATATAAGAATTCAGAGAAGATTCAAATAATATTCATAGATAATCTGATCATAAACCCACAATTCATCGGATCTCGACAAACACACCGTAAAAGAGTATTACATCGGATATATCTCCATGAAGATCATGAAGAACATGGTATTGAAGAACATAGAGAGAGAAGAAGCCATCTAGCTACTAGCTATGGACCCGAAGGTCTGAGGTGAACTACTCACGCATCATCGGAAGGGCAATGGAGTTGATGTAGATGCCCTCCGTGATCGAATCCCCCTCCGGCAGATTACCGGAAAAGGCTCCAAGATGGGATCTCACGGGAACAGAGGGTTCCGGCGGCGGAAAAGTATTTTCATGGCTCTTTTTGGTATTGGGGGAATATTTGGGAATTTATAGGCCGAAGAATAGGGTTAGGAGGCCTGCTGGGAGGCCACAAGCCAGGGGGGAGCGCCCAGGTGGCTTGTCGCCTCCCGGCAGGTCTCCTGCCTTCATCTCCAAGTCTGGCAGGTTTCTTCTGGTCCAAGAAAAATCATTCCGAAGCTTTTATTCCGTTTGGACTCCGTTTAATATTCCTTATCTGCAATACTCAAAAACAAGGAAAAATAGAAACTGGCACTAGGCACTAGGTTAATAGGTTAGTCCCAAAAAATAATATAAAATAGCATATTAATGCATATAAAACATCCAAAACAGATAATATAATAGCATGGAACAATAAAAAATTATAGATACGTTGTAGACGTATTAAGCATCCCCAAGCTTAATTCCTGCTCGTCTTCGAGTAGGTAAATGATAAAAACAGAATTTTTGATGTGGAATGCTACCTAACACATTTATCCATGTAATATTCTTTATTGTGGCATGAATGTTCAGATCCATAAGATTCAAAACAAAAGCTCAATATTGACATAAAAACAGTAATACTTCAAGCACACTAACAAGCAATTGTGTCCGTTCAAAATAACATGGCCTTAGAAAGTTATCCCTACAAAATCATATGGTCTGGCTATGCTCCATCTTCCCCACACAAAGTATCTAAATCATGCACACCCCCGATGACAAGTCAAGCAATTGTTTCACACCTTTTTTGTTCTCAAACCTTTTCAACTTTCACGCAATACATGAGCGTGAGCCATGGATATAGCACTATAGGTGGAATATAATATGGTGGAGGTTGTATGGAAAAAGGAGAAGATAGTCTCACATCAACTAGGCATATCAACGGGCTATGGAGATGCCCATCAATAGATATCAATGTGAGTGAGTAGGGATTGCCATGCAACGGATGCACTATAGCTATAAGTGTATGAAAGCTCAAAAAGAAACTAAGTGGGTGTGCATCCAACTTGCTTGCTCACGAAGACCTATGGCAATTTGAGGAAGCCCATCATTGGAATATACAAGCCAAGTTATATAATGAAAAATTCCCACTAGTATATGAAAGTGACAAAAATAGGAGACTCTCTATCATGAAGATCAAGGTGCTACTTTGAAGCACAAGTGTGGAAAAAGAGAGTAACATTGTCCCTTCTCTCTTTTCTCTCATTTTTTTATTTATTTTGGTGGGCATCTTTGGCCTTTTTTTTTATTTTGGGCTTCATTGGCCTCTTTTATTATTTGTAAAGTCCGGAGACTCATCCCTACTTGTGAGGGAATCATAGCTTCCATCATCCTTTCCTCTCATGGGACAATGCTCTAATAATGATGATCATCACACTTTTATTTACTTACAACTCGATACCTACAACAAGATATGACTCTATATGAATGCTTCCGGTGGTGTACCGGGATGTGCAACGATCTAGCATAGCAAATGACATCAAAAAACAGACAAGCCATGAAAACATCATGCTAGCTGTCTTACGATCATGCAAAGCAATATGACAATGATGGTGCGTGTCATAAAAAAATGGAACGGTGGAAGTTGCATGGCAATATATCTTGGAATGGCTATGGAAATGCCATAATAGGTAGGTATGGTGGCTGTTTTGAGGAAGGTGTATGGTGGCTGTTTTGAGGAAGGTGGGTTTAATGCACCGGCGAAAGTTGCGCGGTACTAGAGAGGCTAGCAAAGCTGGAAGGGTGAGAGTGCGTATAATCCATGGACTCACATTAGTCATAAAGAACTCACATACTTATTGCAAAAATCTATTAGTTATCGAAGCAAAGTATTAGACGCATGCTCCTAGGGGAGAGGTTGGTAGGAGTTAACCATCGCGCGCTCCCGACCCTCACACAAAGGATGACAATCATTAAACAAATCATGCTCCGACTTCGTTACATAATGGTTCACCATACGTGCATGCTACGGGAGTCACAAACTTTAACACACGTATTTTTACCATTCCACAATTACTCACTAGCATGACTCTAACATCACCATCTTTATATCTCAAAACTATATGCAAGGAATCCAACTTCTCATAGTATTCAATGCACTTTATCTGAAAGTTTTTATTATATCCCTCTTGGATGCCCATTATATTAGGACTAAATTCATAACCTAAACCAATTACCATGATGTTTAAAGACTCTCAAAATAATATAAGTGAGGTACGAGAGTTCAATTATTTCTATAAAATAAAAAACACCACCGTGCTCTAAAAACATATAAGTGAAGCACTAGAGCAACATTGCCTAGCTCAAAAGATATAAGTGAAGCACATAGAGTATTCTAATAAATTCACGATTAATGCGTGTCCCTCTTAAAAGATGTGTGCAGCAAGGATGATTGTGGCAAACTAAAAAGCAAAGACTCATATCATACAAGACGCTCCAAGCAAAACGCATATCATGTGGTGAATAAAAATATAGCCTCAAGTAAATTTACCGATGGATTGAAGACGAAAGAGGGGATGCCTTCCGGGGCATCCCCAAGATTAGGCTCTTTGGTATCCTTGAATATGTCTTGGGGTGCCTTGGGCATCCCCAAGCTTAGGATCTTGCCACTCCTTATTCCATAGTCCATCAAATCTTTACCCAAAACATGAAAACTTCACAACACAAAACTCAACAGAAAACTCGTGAGATCCGTTAGTATAAGAAAAATAAATCACCACTTTAGGTACTGTTGTGAACTCATTCTTTATTTATATTGGTGTAATATTTACTGTATTATAACTTCTCTATGGTTCATACCCCCCGATACAACCCATAGATACATCAAAATAAGCAAGCAACACAAAGAAAACAGAATCTGTCAAAAACAGAACAGTCTGTAGAATCTGTAAACTTCGAATACTTATGTAACTCAAAAAATTATGAACAATTAGGAAAGTAAGGGAAATTTGTATATCAATCCTGTTTAAAAAATTCAGATCCAATTGACGCTCTGGTGAATTTATAAAATTCCTGGACTGAGCACAAAAGTTTCTGTTTTTCAGCAAAATCAAGTCAACAATCACCGTAAACCATCCCAAAGGTCTTACTTGGCTCAAAAACTAATTAAAACAATAAAACACAATTACTACATAGGTAATAATGTGCAAAACACTCAAGAACAGAAGCAAAAAACAAAAACATAAAATAAGATTCGGTTGCCTCCCAACAAGCGCTATTGTTTAACGCCCTTAGCTAGGCATAACGCAATAGATCTAGGTATTGTCATCTTTGGTATGCAATCCATAAGTAGCTCTCATAATAGATTCATAAGGTAATTTAATTTTCTTTCTAGGAAAGTGTTCCATGCCTTTCCTTAATGGAAATTGGAATCTAATGTTTCCTTCTATCATATCAATAATTGCACCGATCGTTCTAAGGAAAGGTCTACCAAGAATAATAGGGCATGTAGGATTGCAATCTATATCAAGAACAATGAAATCTACGGGCACATAATTCCTATTTGCAACAATAAGAACATCATTAATCCTTCCCATAGGTTTCTTAATAGTGGAATCTGCTAGATGCAAATTTAAAGAGCAATCATCAAGATCATGGAAACCTAGCACATCACATAAAGTTTTCAGAATCGTGGAAACGCTAGCACCCAAATCACACAAAGCATGGCACTCATAATCTTTAATTTTAATCTTAATAGTAGGTTCCCACTCATCATAAAGCTTTCTAGGTATGGAAACTTCCAACTCAAGTTTTTCTTCAAAAGATTTCATCATAGCATCTACGATATGTTTAGTAAAAGCTTTATTTTGATTATAAGCATGCGGAGAATTCAACATGGATTGCAACAAGGAAATACAATCAATCAAAGAACAACTATCATAATTAAAGTCCTTGAAATCCAAAAGAGTGGGTCCATTGCTATTTAAAGTTTTGACCTCTTCAATCCCACTTTTATCAATCTTAGCATTAAGATCTATAAACTCCGAACCATTGGGACGACTTTTAACTAAAGTTGACTTATCTCCAGTCCCATATTTATCAAGATTTGTATTAGAAAACAAAGATTCAATAGGTGTCACATCAATCACTTTAAGATCTTCATCATTATGATCACGAGAACACATCTTTTCAAGCCATTCACGCTTAGCACGCATTCTAGCGGTTCTTTCCTTACACTCATCAATAGAAGTTCTCATAGCTTTTAAAGACTCATTAATATCACGCTTAGGTGAAGTAGATCTAATTTTCAAAAAATCAATCTCAAGAGAAATTCTATCAACGTTCCTAGCCAAATCATCAATCTTGAGCAATTTTTCTTCAATCGTAGCATTGAAAACCTTTTGCGAACTAATAAATTCTTTAATATTGTTCTAAAGATCAGAGGGCATCTTATTATAATTTCCATAAGAATTGTTGAAGGAATTACCATAATTATTAGAGGAATTACTAGGAAACGGCTTAGGGTTGAAATTACCTCTATACGCGTTATTACCAAAATTGTTCCTAGCAACAAAATTCACATCCATAGATTCATTATTATTTCCAATTAAAGAAGACAAAGGCATATCATTAGGATCAATAGGAGCACTCTTGCTAGCAAACAATTTTATTAATTCATCCATCTTTTCACTCAAAGTGTTTATTTCTTCAATAGCATGCACCTTTTTACTAGTAGGAGATCTTTCGGTATGCCATTGAGAGTAATTTGCCATAATATTATCTAGGAGTTTAGTAGCTTATCCTAATGTGATTTCCATAAAAGTACCACCCGCGGCGGAATCTAAAATATTTCTAGAAGCAAAATTTAATCCCGCATAAAAAATTTGTATAATCATCCATAAACTCAAACCATGTGCGGGGCAATTTCTAATCATTAGTTTCATCCTCTCCCAAGATTGTGCAACATGCTCATGATCAAGTTGCTTAAAATTCATTATATCGTTCCTAAGGGAGATGATCTTAGCGGGCGGAAAGTACTTGGAAATAAAAGCATCTTTACACTTATTCCATGAATCAATACTATTTTTAGGCAAAGATGAAAACCAAGTTTTAGCACGATCTCGTAATGAGAAAGGAAATAGCTTCAATTTAACAATATCATTATCCACATCTTTCTTCTTTTGCATATCACACAACTCAACGACAGTATTTAGATGGGATGCGGCATCTCCATTAGGAAGGCCGGAAAATTGTTCTTTCATAACAAAATTAAGCAAAGCGGCATTAATTTCATAAGATTCCGCACTAGTGGCGGGAGCAATCGGAGTACTAATAAAATCATTATTATTAGTATTGGAAAAGTCACACAACTTGGTATTCTCTTGAGTCATCATGACAAAGCAAGCAATCTAGCACACAAGCAAACAAAAAGCAAACGAAAAGACGAACGAAAGAAGGGCGAATAAAAAGGCAAATCTTTTTGGTATTTTCTGAAAATCGTTTTAGAAGTGGGGGAGAGGAAAACGAGAGGCAAATGGCAAATAATGTAAATGCAAGAGATGCGTTTGTGATGGGTACTTGGTAGGCTTGATGTAGATCTCCCCGGCAAAGGCGCCAGAAATCCTTCTTGCTACTTCTTGAGCTTGCGTTGGTTTTCCCTTGAAGAGGAAACGCTGATGCAGCAAAGTAGATAAGTATTTCCCTCAGTTGTTGAGAACCGAGGTATCAATCCAGTAGGAGATACAAGCAAGTCCCCAATCTTCGCACCTACACAAACAATCAAACACTTGCACCCAACGCTATAAAGGGGTTGTCAATCCCTTCACAGTTACTTGCAAGGATGAGATCCGATAGAGATAGATATAGAAGATTACTAAAACGAAAAGTAAAACAAAAGCAAAAAGATTGCAGCAAAGTATTTTTCGTATTTTTGGTTTATAGATCTGAAAATATAATATGGAAAATAGACCCGGGGGCCATAGGTTTCACTAGAGGCTTCTCTCTTGAAGGAAAATAATACGGTGGGTGAACAAATTACTGTCGAGCAATTGATAGAAAAGTGCATAGTTATGACGATATCCAAGGCAATGATTATGCATATAGGCATCATGTCCGTTTCAAGTAGACCGAAACGATTCTGCATCTACTACTATTACTCCACACATCGACCGACTCCTGCCTGCATATAGAGTATTAAGTTCATGAAGAACAGAGTAACACATTAAGTAAGATGACATGATGTAGAGGGATAAACTCAAGCAATATGATGAAAACCCCATCTTTTTATCCTTGATGCCAACAATACAAATACGTGCCTCGCTACCCCTACTTTGTCACTGGGTGAGGACACCGCAAGATTGAACCTAAAACCAAGCACTTCTCCCATTGCAAGAATTACCAATCTAGTTGGCCAAACCAAACCAATAACTCAAAGAGACTTGCAAAGATATGAAATCATGCATATAAGAATTCAGAGAAGATTCAAATAATATTCATAGATAATCTGATCATAAACCCACAATTCATCGAATCTCGACAAACACACCGCAAAAGAGTATTACATCGGATAGATATCCATGAAGATCATGAAGAACATGGTATTGAAGAATATAGAGAGAGAAGAAGCCATCTAGCTACTAGCTATGGACCCGAAGGTCTGAGGTGAACTACTGACGCATCATCGGAAGGGCAATGGAGTTGATGTAGATGCCCTCCGTGATCGAATCCCCCTCCGGCAGATTACCGGAAAAGGCTCCAAGATGGGATCTCTCGGGAACAGAGGGTTCTAGCGGCGGAAAACTATTTTCGTGGCTCTTTTTGGTATTGGGGGAATATTTGGGAATTTATAGGCCGAAGAATAGGGTTAGGAGGCCTGCTGGGGGGCCACAAGCCAGGGGGCGCCCCCCTAGGGCGCGCCCAGGTGGCTTGTCGCCTCCCGGCAGGTCTCCTGCCTTCATCTCCAAGTCTGACAGGTTTCTTCTGGTCCAAGAAAAATCATTCCGAAGATTTTATTCCATTTGGAATCCGTTTAATATTCCTTATCTGCAATACTAAAAAACAAGGAAAACAGAAACTGGCACTAGGCACTAGGTTAATAGGTTAGTCCAAAAAATAATATAAAATAGCATATTAATGCATATAAAACATCCAAAACAGATAATATAATAGCATGGAACAATAAAAAATTATACATACGTTGGAGACGTATCACTTCGCCAGCCGAGTGATTCTCGAAACAACTTTAAACTTGATTTCCTCGGAATGCCGAGTGGTTTGTGTAACTGAAAACTTTAAGCGAGCCTGGGGCTCCGGTCGTTTGCTTCTAGACAACATGCTATCCATTTGCTTTGCTTTCATTTGGTTTCTTGAATGTTTTCACTCATGTTTTAACTTAGGCGATTTCTGGGTCACGGCTAAGCCCCCCGAGTGTGGATGATGTCCACACTCGGAGCATTTTTGACTTAGGCGATTTGTGAATCGCAGCTAAGTCTCCGGGTGTGGATGATGTCCTCACTCGGGGCATATTAACTTAGGCAATTTCTGGATCGCAGTTAAGCCCCCGAGTGTGGATGGTGTCCTCACTCAGAGCATATTTAACTTAGGCGATTTCTGGATCACAGCTAAGCCCCCGAGTGTGGATGATGTCCTCACTCGGAGCGTATTTAACTTAGGCGATTTCTGGACTGCAGCTAAGCCCCCGAGTGTGGTCCTCACTCGGGGCGTATTTAACTTAGGCGATTTCTGGACCGCAGCTAAGACCCCGAGTGTGGATGATGTCCTCACTCAGAGCGTATTTAACTTAGGCGATTTCCAGATCGCAGCTAAGCCCCCGAGTGTGGATGATGTCCTCACTCGGAGCATATTTAACCTAGGCGATTTCTGGATCGCAGCTAAGCCCTCGAGTGTGGATGATGTCCTCACTCGGAGCGTATTTAACTTAGGCGATTTCTGGATCGCAGCTAAGCCCCCGAGTGTGGATGATGTCCTCACTCGGAGTGTATTTAACTTAGGCAATTTCTGGATCGCAGCTAAGCCCCAGAGTGTGGATGATGTCCTCACTCGGTGCGTATTTAACTTAGGAAATTTCCGGATCGCAACTAAGCCCCCGAGTCTGGATGATGTCCATGTCCTCACTCGGAGCGTATTTAACTTAGGCGATTTATAGATCACAGCTAAGCCCCCGAGTGTGGATGATGTCCTCACTCGGAGTGTATTTAACTTAGGAGAAGGCAAAGTCAGGTTCGCAGCTAAGGTTCTCGAGTGAGGAAATCTTCTTACACTCGAAACGTTTAAAGCTCAAGTGAAATCAGGTTCGCAACACAGCCCCCGAGTATGGAGATTCACCACATTCGGAACATTATAGCTTAGACGACACCAAGGTCGTAGCTAAGCCCCCGAGTGTGGAAATCTTCCACACTCAGGATTTTTTAACTTAGACGAAGTCAGGTTCACAGCTAAGGTTCTCGAGTGAAGAAATCTTCTTACACTCGAAACGTTTAAACCTCAGGCGAAATCAGGTTCGCAACGGAGCCCCCGAGTGAGGAACTCTTCCCCACTCGGAACGTTAAAACTTAGGCGACAACAAGGTCGCAGCTAAGTCGTTTTCACCCACTTGGGGGTGGGGTAAAGGAAAGTATCGTATGACAATCACCGGAGTGAAAATGAAATTTTGGCAAATTTTGACAAAATATTGAAAAAAATAATACTTTTATTCATCAAAACCACTCTGAAGTTCATTACAAAAAGAGGAGGAGTTTTTTGTTATACGTAAAGAACTTGCGGAGCAGGTCCGCATTCCAAGCTCGGGGCTCTTCATTATTCTTCTCAAATTTATATAGCCGGTAGGCTCCGTTGTTTAGGACTTTGGAGATAGCGAAGGGCCCTTGCCACAGAGGCGTTAGCTTGTCGAGTTTTTGCTAATCCACTCGAAGGACAAGGTCGCCTTCCTGAAAGGCTCGTGCTCTGACTTGTCTATCGTGATAGCGCCATAAATCTGTCTGATAAAGCGTTGACCGAATGAGGGCTAACTCCCTTCTTCTAGGAGATCCACACTGTCCTGGCATGCTTCTTTAGCTTCAGCTTTGGAGTAGAGTTCCACTCGGGGGGAATTGTGAAGCAGGTCACTCGGCAACACAACTTCGGATCCATAAACCATGAAGAAGGGGGTGCGATTAGTGGAATGATTCAGAGTCGTCCGTAGTCCCCATAATACTGACGACAATTCTTTGACCCACGTTCCAGCGGCATATTTCATATCTCTCATGAGACGTGGCTTCAATCCTTGCAAGATCATTCCGTTAGCTCATTCTGCCTGCCCGTTTGACTGCGGGTAAGCCACGAAGGCGTAATTAACCCGAGTGCCTTGGGTGTAGCAGAACTCGCGGAACTCGTCTGAGTCGAAGTTAGACCCATTATCAGTGATGATGTCATGGGGAACTCCAAACCTTAAGATGATCTATCTGACGAAGCTGATGACAGTCGCCGAGTCCAGACTCTTTATTGGCTTCACTTCAATCCACTTGGTAAACTTGTCCACAGCCACAAGCAGGTGGGTGAATCCACTCATCCCGGTCTGAAGGGGTTCGACCATATCGAGGCCCCAGACAGCGAACGGCCAAGTAAGCGGGATTTGTTCAGCGCGGATGCCGGCTTGTGAGACTGATTCTTGTAAAACTAACAACCAACACACAGCTCCATGATGTCTCTCGCTGCTTCGTTGGCACGAGGCCAATAAAAATCCACTCGTAAAGTCTTGGCAACCAGTGTCCAAGAGGAAACGTGATGGCCACAAGTTCCTGAGTGAATCTCATGTAGGATCTGCAGCCCTTCTTTCGGGGAAATACAACGATGAGTGACTCCGGTAGTGCTCTTCTTGTATAGCTGGTCTCCCATCACACTGAAGGCTTTGGACCGTCGGACGATCTGGCGTGCCTCTGTTTCATCTTCAGGGAGCTCTTGCCGGAGCAAGTACGCTATGTAAGATTGAGTCCACTCGGGAATTATCACCAACATCTCGTGGACTAAATCGACCACTGCTGGGACGTCAACCTCAGACGGGTAGGACAGACCGACTGCTTGCGGGGGCTCTTCCGTGAAGGGATCTTCCTTAATTGTCAGGGCGTGAAGATGCTCAAGGAACACATCTTTCGGAACAACTCGTCGAGTGGAGCTAATCTTGGCTAGGCCATCCACTGCCTAATTCTTGGCTCAAGGTATGTGGTGTAGCTCCAAGCCCTCGAAGTTCTTCTTCAATTTTCTCACAGCGTTGCAGTAGCCTGCCATTGCCGGACTTTGAAGGTCCCATTCCTTCATCACCTGGTTCACAACGAGGTCCGAGTCACCGTAAATCATCAACCTGCGAACGCTGAGTGAGATGGCCATACGTAGCCCGTACAGGAGGGCTTCTGTAACACCCTGGTTTTCACTCCTGTTTTTTTCCTTTGCGGGATTTGACTCCCGTCTTTTTTCTCGGTGTTATCGGATTTCTCTAGCTCTTGGGTATGTGAAGATGGTCATCTAGCCTTGCCTTCCCTATCCAACCAGAGATTCTCTCCAGTCCAACCTTGCCACCCAAGATCTATTCTCCGGACTTTGCCATCGGAACCCTACCCTCCGAGTTGCCAGAAGGGAAACCCTAATCCTAACCCAGTTACAAAGGAACCTCAATTTCCTTTGATCTGTTGCCTCCCAAACTTTTCCCAGTGATCATCCTTCATCTATAAACCCTGGATATGCAAAAATATTGCCCAGTCATTTGCAATATTTTTCATTTATAATTAATTCCTTTTTCTGCCAATTAAGGGAATTAAATCCAGGAAAATATCTATCCATCTCCAAAGTTCATGAAGACTTGTGGAGATAATATTTGTGATCATATTGAGCTCCCATAAAAATATTGGCCATAATTAAATAGGAGAAATTGCATTTTCCTATTTAATGCCAATATTGCATTTTGGGCACTTTCTAAAGGAACTACCATTTTGGTAGCCATGCAAAATCCTAAATAATCTGTGGAGCTTCTCCTATCCATATCTTCACCATTCCCATCAAGAACCCAAGTTCCGTAGTCCAAAGTTTGAGCATAACATCAATTTGCAAATTCTGTCCAGTGGGGCAATTTGCAATGGAAGTGCTCTATTCCTTGATCTATTTGAGCTGAAACTTTTCATGGTGGTTAACATTGCTAAATCACTCATGAATACCAAAAACCAGCTCAATACCTCTATCCATTCTTCCCCAGCAATTTTCTCAAATTTCTGTCCATTTGGAAGCTCTGTGAAGGAAGTACCATTTTGGTGTATCCAATTGGTATGAAATTTTTACAGTGGCTTCATATATCCAAACATGACTCTCCACCAAATTTCATCTCATTTCATCAAGCCATTGGAGCACAACTTCAAATTCCAGCTTCTGGACCAACTTCTGTGTTGTGAAGGGAGTATATGCAAATGGGGTCTAAATGACTTCAAATTTTGCAAGCATATACTCCTTCCTACCCTATTTCATTGTGAAAAATATCCAGCTCCTCTCCTTCATCCATCTCTCCAGAAACAACCACAAACAGTATGCTACTAAATCCTGTTTCAGCAAGTTTCTCCCACCCCAGAGCCTTCCAGTTGATTCCAGCCTCCTATCTTATCCATTTGAGCATCGAGGAGCTTGTTGGACAAGCTTGGACAGGCAGGAGCCTTCCAGAGCAAGCCATGCACGTGGTGACCGCGTGAGCTGCACGCAGAAGTAGTGCTCTGCGCTCTGTCAGCTCTGTTCGGTCATCTCCGACCGGCCTTCGCTTGTCTGAGAGTGTCAAATGGCTCTGCGGCGTCCACCTGCCCGTCACCAGACCCTTCTCCCCTCCGAATACCTCCTCTCCATGCCATGGAAGTCGTTGACACGGCACTGTGCTCCCCGTTACCCGCCATCGTCTTCCTCTTCCCTTGGCTCCTTCCTCCCCGAGCCTTCTTGAGCGCGCCAGCGCAGCCCCGTCCTCATCCGCGCGTCAGGTCGGCAACATGGGCCGGCAGTGTCATCCCCTCCGCACACGGGCCAGCTCACCGCGGCGCCCATACTTATCCCCGCCGCGACCGGCTATATATAGGCCGTGCCCGAGCCCCTCGAGCTCACCACCAGCCTCACCTCACTCCCAGCAACCTCCCTGACCTCTTCCCTGAGCTCGAGCCGTCCTCCTCGCCTCAATTGCTCGCTATGGCCGCCGCCCTCTCCGGCCTAAATCCGCGCAATGCCGAGCCCCTCCCTCCCTCCTGACACCACCAGAACACCACCCGGAGCTCGGAGATCCTCTCCCTCCTCTCCGTTCGCTGCCAGGATACTCGTGGCCATGCATCCGAGCCCGTCGCCGCTGTCAGCTTTGCTGCCGGTGTGCTGCTCGCCTCTGGCCGTCCCCGTGGCCGGCGAGACCTCCTACGGGCGCGACAGGGAGCAGAGCACCCGCCCCGGTCCTCGGCTGGGCTCCTCGTGGGGCGGAACGGCCGAGCCGCGACGGCCGGCTCCCTCTGCCTCCTTCCCGTCGCGAGGTAGAAGATGAGCTAAGGAGGAGAGAGAGAGATGGTGGGTCCCGCTTGTAAACGACCCAGCTGCCGGGCCCGCATAGTATAAGTGGAAGCGCATCTCACCGAATACGCTTCCCGTTTGAGAAAGCGTACTTTGCTGCTGCTTCGGGTAAAAATGCGCTTTCCCTCAGCTGAAGGCGCATTTTCAAAAGGCGCTTTCTGTTTACTCAGCCGGCCAAAACAGTTATATAGTGGACGTTCGTCGGTTAGGGGCAAAAATGAATAGATTCTGTTTATTTTTTTGCCTAAACACTGAACGGCCACAACTTTCCGCTCGTAACTCCGATTCAGGTGAAACCAACGGCCACGTCTTCAGTTCGTCGAGCCCATGCCGATGAGGTCACTTTCATAATGTTGGCACATTCTGAAAATGACCATTTTGCCCTTGCCCTAGCACAGCCCCTCCGAGGGAGAACGATTTCCGGTGAATCTTTCCGCGGACTCTCCGCACTTGTTCCCGGAGTATTCTTTGACCCCAGGCAAGCTGACCATCTGATATATGCCCTAAAGCATTGCTCTATGTTATTCTTCCGTGTTTAATTAATGATTATGCCTCTGATAGAAATAATTAAACTTCTGCTAGATTGCACTTACTGTTTACCTCACTTTCATTTACCTGCTATATAATTGATTTAATGCCTAGCTGATGCCATCTCAAGTTATTGTGATAAACCGCCATGCTTACTAAATGAAACCTAGCCGGTTGATCTAGAGTCACCTGTCCGGACTTATCCGTGCAACCACATTTGCCGGTATGGGACGGCCTTGACTTGGTCTGATCGCGTGCTCTTTTACCGGTACCACCAAACAGGGAAGGTTATGCGCGCGTGCTACCCTGGCCTGGTAGGCGGCGATAACCTTGTGAGCCCTGTTGAGTTATTTGCCGGCGTCCCCATTTGGGACAGTTTAGTTGGCCATGACGGTGGCAGGTGTCATGGGGTGACACAGGGGCCACCCAGGGCTTGACTCCGGGGGAGAATGATTGCCGGTGGTACGGTGGAAGAGTCACGGGTCAGGCAGGTTTCGTTGGAGCAACACTGGTCCACCCGAATGGGATCACGAGGCTAGGTGCTCCATGGTGTGGGTTGATACGTCTCCAACGTATCTACTTTTCCAAACTCTTTTGCCCTTGTTTTGGACTCTAATTTGCATGATTTGAATAGAACTAACCCGGACTAACGCTGTTTTCAGCAGAATTGCCTTGGTGTTATTTTTGTGCAGAAATAAAAGTTCTCGGATTGACCTGAAAATTTACGGAGAATATTTTTGGAATTAATAAAAAATATTGGCGAAAGAATCAACCGGAGAGGGGCCACCACCTAGTCACAAGCCAGGGGGGCGCCCCCCTAGGGCGCGCCCCCCTGTCTTGTGGGGCCCCTGAGGCTCCTCCGACCTCGTTTCCACTCCTATATATTCCTATTTGTGGAGAAAAAAACCGGAGAGAAGAGTTCATCACGTTTTACGATATGGAGCCGTCGCCACCTCCTGTTCTTCCTCGGGAGGGCAGATCTGGAGTCTGATTTGGGCTCCGGAGAGGGAAAATCGACGCCGTCGTCATCACCAACCATCCTTCATCACCAATTTCATGATGCTCTCCGTCGTTCGTGTGTAATTCCATCGTAGGCTTGCTGGACGGTGATGGGTTGGATGATATTTACCATGTAATCGAGTTAGTTTGGTTAGGGTTTGATCCCTAGTATCCACTATGTTCTGAGATTGATGTTGCTATGACTTTGCTAAGCTTAATGCTTGTCACTAGGGCCCGAGCGCCATGATTTCAGATCTGAACCTATTATGTTTTCATGAATATATATGTGTTTTTGATCCTATCTTGCAAGTTGTAGACACCTATTACGAGTTATGATCCGCATCCCCCAGGGTGACAATAACTGGGATTCTTTCCGGTGATTACCGTAGTTTGAGGAGTTCATGTATTCACTAAGTGCTAATGCTTTGGTCCGGTTCTCTATTAAAAGGAGGCCTTAATATCCCTTAGTTTCCATTAGGACCCCGCTGCCACGGGAGGGTAGGACAAAAGATGTCATGCAAGTTCTTTTCCATAAGCACGTATGACTATATATGGAATACATGCCTACATTACATTGATGAATTGGAGCTAGTTCTGTGTCACCTTATGTTATAACCGTTGCATGATGAATGCCATCCGACATAATTATCCATCACTGATCATTGCCTACGAGCTTTTCCCATATTGATCTTTGCTAAGTTACTTTTCCGTTGCTACTGTTACAATCATTGCAAAACTGCTACTGTCACTTGCCATCGTTACCGTTACTTCCATACTACTTTGCTACTAAAACACTTTGCTGTAGATATTAAGTCTTTCAGGTGTGGTTGAATGGACAACTCAGCTGCTAATACTCGAGAATATTCTTTGGCTCCCCTTGTGTCGAATCAATAAATTTGGGTTGAATACTCTACCCTCAAAAACTTTTGCGATCCCCTATACTTGTGGGTTATCAAGACCTTATTCTGGCGCCGTTGCCGGGGAGCATAGCTCTATTCTCTGAGTCACTTGGAATTTATATCTGTTGATCACTATGAAGAATCTGAAAGACGCTAAAACTAAGATCTACCCCTCAACTACGAGGACAGGTAAGGAACTGCCATCTAGCTCTGCACTTGATTCACCTTCTGTTATGAGTAAATTTGCGACACCACCACCTGCTAGTAATTCTGATACGTCGCAAGTCATTGATGATGCTACTTCTGCTATGCATGATGCTTATGATGATACTTTGTTTGATACTACTGTGCCACTGGGTGAATTCCTTGATGAACAAATTGCTACAGTGAATGCTGAAACTGATGATATCTCTGAATCTGATGAAATTATTGAAACTGAACACTATAATACACCTGCTAGACCTAGCTCTCCTAGATATGAATTGCCTAATATACCTGAGGGTTATGTTATGGAAGGAGAGGTAGCTAGGGACTTTCTTGCTTGTAAGGATAGAGACGATCTTAAGAAATTGCCACGCAAGTGGAAAGAAAAATCTTTGAATGCTAGAATGCAATATGATCCCAAGTTTGCTACTTCGCCTATTTTTGTTACTGATAAGGATAATGAATTCTATGTCGATCCTGAGTTAATTACTTTGGTAGAATCTGATCCTTTCCATGGTTATGAATCTGAAACTGTTGTGGCACATCTTACTAAGTTGAATGATATAGCCACCCTATTCACTCATGAGGAAAAAATTCGCTACTACTATATTCTTAAGTTGTTTCCTTTCTTATTAAAGGGTGATGCTAAGATATGGTTTAATTCTCTTGCTCCTGGTTGTGTGCGTAGTCCCCAGGATATGATATATTACTTCTCTGAAAAATATTTTCCTGCCCATAAGAAACAAGCTGCCTTGCAGGAAATATTTAACTTTGTGCAAATTGAAGAAGAGAGTCTCCCACAAGCTTGGGCGAGGCTTCTCCAATTACTTAATGCTTTGCCTGATCACCCTCTCAAGAAAAATGAAATACTTGATATCTTTTATAATGGACTAACTGATGCTTCTAGGGACCACCTAGATAGTTGTGCTGGTTGTGTTTTCAGGGAACGAACTGTTGAACAAGCTGAACTACTATTGAATAATATATTGAGCAATGATAATGATTGGACTATTACCGAACCACCTCCAAAGCCAACTCCGAAGAAAAGAGGCATTCTATTTCTCAGTCCTGAAGATATGCAAGAGGCAAAGAAATCTAAGAAAGAAAAGGGTATTAAAGCTGAAGATGTTAAGAATCTACCACCTATTGAAGAAATACATGGTCTTGATAACCCGACACAGGTAGTAGAGGTAAATTCCCTCCGTAGATTTGATGAAGGTGATATTCCTTATAATAAGTCTGCTAGCCAATGCTTGGATGAATTTGATAATTTTATTGTTAAGCAAGAAAATTTCAATGCTTATGTTAGTAGACAATTGAAACATAATGCTTACATGCTTGATCGCTTGGGTGATTATATGAGTAGAACTGTTAATGATCTTAAGATTGTTAGTAAACATGCTCCCATGGTGACTACTCAAGTAGAACAAGTACTTAAGGCACAGAATGATTTTCTTAATGAGATGATTAGTAAGAACAATGATCATTCTGTTAGAGTTGTGACTAGAGGTGGTAGAATGACTCAGGAACCATTGTATCCCGAGGGCCATCCTAAGAGAATTGAGCAAGATTCTCAGAGAGTTAATACTGATCCACCTAGTCATTCTAATAAAAGGAAAAAGAATGACGATAGGACTTTGCATGCTGCTAGTGAACCTGTTATTGATTCACATGAAAACCCAAATGATATTTCTATTTCTGATGCTGAGACACAATCTGGTAATGAACATGAACCTAGTGATAATATTAATGATGATGTTCATGTTGATGCTCAACCTAGTAATGATAATGATGTGGAGATTGAACCTGCTGTTGATCTTGATAACCCACAACCTAAGAACAAAAGATATGATAAAAGAGACTTTGTTGCTAGGAAGCATGGTAGAGAAAGAGAACCATGGGTTCAGAAACCCATGCCCTTTCCTCCTAAACCATCCAAGAAAAAGGATGATGAGGATTTTGAGCGCTTTGTTGAAATGCTTAGACCTGTCTTTTTGCGTATGCGCTTGACTGATATTCTGAAAATGTCTCCTTATGCTAAGTATATGAAAGATATTGTGACAAATAAAAGAAAGATACCGGAAGCTGAGATTTCCACCATGCTTGCTAATTATACTTTTAAAGGTGGAATACCAAAGAAACTAGGAGATCCCAGAGTACCTACTATACCTTGCTCTATTAAAGGAAATTATGTTAAAACTGCTTTATGTGACCTTGGAGCTGGTGTTAGTGTTATGCCTTTCTCTTTATATCGTAGACTTTATTTGAATAAGTTGACACCTACTGAAATATCCTTGCAAATGGCTGATAAATCAACTGCTTTACCCATCGGTATTTGCGAGGATGTGCCTGTTGTGGTTGCAAACATTACTATCTTAACGGACTTTGTTATTCTTGATATTCCCGAGGACGACAGTATGTCGATCATCCTTGGTAGACCCTTTTTGAACACTGCAGGGGCTGTTATTGATTGCAACAAGGGCAATGTCACTTTTCATGTTAATGGTAATGAGCATACGGTACACTTTCGGAAGAAACAATCTCAAGTTCATAGTATCAACTCCATTGAAAAAATTTCAACGATTATTATTGGAGACTTTGAATTCCCTCTCCCTACTGTCAAGAAGAAATATGATATACTTATTGTTGGGGACATGCATATCCCCATTGAGGTAACCTAGTGTTATTCGGAAATTCTTCGGTTCCATGCCCTTCAAAAAAAGTTTGTCAATAAGACTTGATCAACCTTATTGATGGATTCTTTTTAATGAGCATGAGATGGATGAATTTAGAAAGCACAACCTTCTGTACCCAACTTTTATTCTCTGTTCTTTAGTTTTGATTTAGTAAAAATGCCATGATTTCTCTGTTTTCTGATTTACCCATGCAATAGAAAAATGACCTGAAAATAAAAGTTCTCAGAATACCCTGAAAATTTAGTATGATTTTTTCTGGAATATTTAAGAATTTTTGATACTGAGAACACATCAGGGGGCCGCACCAGTGGGCCACAAGCCTGCAGGGCGCGCCCACCCCCCTGGGCGCGCCCCCCTGGCTTGTGGGTCCCATGTGGGGCCCCCTCACTTATTCCAGCCCCCATCCACTTCGTCTTCCTCCAGAAAAAATCCCACCATTGCTCAAACCCGTGTTCTAGCTCATCTTGCTGCCATTTTCGATCTCCTTGCTCAAAGCTCCATTTGCAAAACTGTTTTAGGGGATTGTTCATCGGTATGTGACTCCTCCAATGGTCTAATTAGTTTTTGTTCTAGTGCTTTATATATTGCAAATTTTTGCTGCTATGGTGACCTTGTTCTTGAGCTTGCATGTCAAATTTGTATGGTCCCAAGTAGTTTTGATGCATGATATAGCCTCTAGGCACTTGTGGGAGTAGTTGCTATAAGTTTTGTTGAGTTTTGTTCACTTTTATTTGGAGTCACTAAAAATTTTCAGATATATTTTTTCAGAAAAAGAAATGATGAGGAGATTGTTGAGAGGCTCTTCAAGCCGGGGTTTTAAGGAAAATGAAAATGAGAAACCTAGATACAATATTCCTCGCACCGCGGAGGTTCGGCCCTGTGAATGGCCAAGTGAAGCATATTTGAAGGCGGCCAGAATTTATGAAGATTTCTATTATCTAGCAGAAAATGCAGGCATCACCGACTTCCTCAACAATAAGTGTGACCAGTACCTCCTAGTTACTAATACTTTCATGCAAAATTTTCACTTTTATCCTAGGAAAAATCCTCCCATGGTAGAATTTCATTTATATGATGTGCCAAAGGAAATGTCACTCTACGATATTTGCAAGGTTTGCAAAATACCTTTTGAGGGCAGCATCAGTGAACCACGCCCTAGAGACATGGAGGATTTTATTGCCGCAATAACTGTAGGGGAAGAGAGAGGGGTGTCAAAGGCAAGAGCGGCTAGTGTACATTTTCCTGTTCTGCACTATTATTCATTATTTGCGGGGAGATGTTTAGTTGGTCGCGGCGAGAGTGGAAGCCTTAGTGCCCCCGACCTCGCCATTCTGCGCCACGCTTTACTTGCTGATAGAACTTTTAGTCTGGGCGCAATAGTGGCCCAACGGTTGAACGTAAACCGTTCGAAGGGCCCCATATTCGGAGGTATCTATGCATCTCGTTTAGCTAAACACTTTAAGATACCTATTAGGCTTGACGAGGAAGAGGAAATGCTGCTTCCTACAAGATATTTAGATTATGATAGTATGGTAGCACATGATTTTATTAGGAAAGGTAATGATAAGAGGCTGCTTTACAACTTAGTATTTAGTCAGGGTACTTGTGAGATTATTGCTTTGCCTGCTTCTTCTTTGTTCAACATCCATTCAGGCAGGTACACTATTATGCCCGGAGACATTTACAGATATTGGGGCCTGTCTCAACCCCCAGCACCTGAGCCTGCACCAGCCCTTGATTCGTATCAGGCTCCAGTTTTTCAGTGGGAGCCACAGGAGCTCGCAAATCAGTGGAACCCTCAGTGTCCTCCGGAGTATCCAGGAGAGGGTTATTTCCAGCTGTGGCCCTAGACCAACTTAGGCCAAAAGCCTAAGCTTGGGGGAGTACGTATTTCTCACCGACATTACATTCATGTTTACACACTCATTCCAGTTGTCGGTGTTCATACTTTTTCATTGTACCACCCATGGTAGTTTATTTCTTCTTTTTTGCTTTCTTCTTGTGTGTTTCATTAACCTTGAGAAAATCCAAAAAAATTAGTTCTAGCTTTACTTTCAAGTTTGTTTAGTGTAGTAGTAAAAGAAACCCAAAAAGATTTCTCGTTCTTCTTTTGCTTGTTGGGAGCTTTCCTGTGTAAATAGTTTTTCTTGTTCTTTCTCGTTCTTCTTTGGGTCGTAAGGAGAAGACCACGATGACATGTTGAGTGGTTCTCATATGTATTATTGTCTATCTATCAGAGAACCCAAATTACCTTGCCTTCTCCTTTGAGTTATTTCTTGCAGATTCCAACTTAGTCCAATGCACGTGCACTCTTATTATTATTCACACCGTTCGGTCGTGCAAGTGAAAGGCAATAATGACGATATATGATGAGGTGACTGAGATGGAGAAAAGCTGGTATGAACTCGACCTATTTTGTTTTTGTAAATATGATTAGCTCATCGTTCAGTATTCAGCTCGTTATGGGTTGAACATGTTTGCAATGACAATTAGAGATTATAGTTATTCATGCCATGCTTAATTAGCTAAGAGTGTATAATGGTTTGTCTTGCGTGCCAACATGCATTTTAAAATGGTTGTGATGTAGTATGATAGAATGGTATCCTCCTCTGAATGATTCGAGTGGCTTGACTTGGAACATGTTCACGCATGTAGTTGAAACAAAACCAACATAGCCTCCACGATGTTTATGTTCATGGTGATTTATATCCTACTCAAGCTTGCATTCAATGTTGGTTAATCTCAAAGCATGTTTATGACTGTTGTCGCTCTCTAGTTGGTCGCTTCCCAGTCTTTCGCTAGCCTTCACTTGTACTAAGCAGGAATACTGCTTGTGCATCCATCTCCATAAACCCAAAGTTGTTCCATATGAGTCCACCATACCTACCTATATGCGGTATTTACCTGCCGTTCCAAGTAAATTTGCATGTGCCATACTCTAAACCTTCAAATAAATATTCTGTTTTGTATGCCCGAATCGCTCATGTAGCGACTGGGGGCTGTCAGTATCTTCCATGCTAGGTGGGTTATTCTCATGATATGTGTTTATTCACTATCATTCACGAGAAAGTGGATGGTATTCGGGATGCCCAGTTCCATGCTAAAAAATCAAATCAAAGTATAATGAAACAAAACTCCCCCAGGATTGTTGTTTGTATGGACGGTACCCGTGGATTCGGCCCGCCGTGGAGTGTGATCGATTGGTGGAGGGGGAGTAAAAACTTTACTATTCTGTTTGGGAACCGCCTATAATGTATCTAGCAAGGAAGATATCGAGATCTCTTGGTTGTTATGTTGACAATGAAAGCATACCACTCAAAATAATTATTCATCTCTGTTTTAAAAGCTCGAGCTCTGGCACCTCTGTAAATTAATGCTTCCCTCTGCGATGGGCTTATCTATTTTACTTTCGGTTGAGTCATCCTCCTCTTATAAAGAGCACCAGTTAGAGAGCACCTCCTGTTGGGTAACGTTGCATGGGAAACAAAAAATTTCCTACGCACACGCAAGACCTATCCATGGTGATGAGCATCTACGAGAGGGAGATTGTATCTACATACCCTTGTAGATCGCTAAGCGGAAGCGTTAAGAAACGCGGTTGATGTAGTCGAATGTCTCCGCGATCCAAATCGCAAGTCGTCCCTCGATCCGATCACGAACTAGTGCCGAACGGACGGCACCTCCGCGTTCAACACACGTACGGCTTGATGACGCCTTCACCTCCTCGATCCAGCGAGCGATGGTGAAGTAGTAGATGAGTTCCAGCAGCACGACGGCGTGGTGATGGTGGTGAGGAACAATCTCTGCAGGGCTTCGCCAAGCACTACGGAGATTATGACGGAGGAACTAGAGCGCTAGGGTTGCCGGCACACGGCTTGGGAAATCCTGATGTCTCCCGTGTGCTAGCCCTGCCCCTCTATTTATATGTTGAGTCCTAGGGTCTAAACTTGGAGAGAAAACCTCTACAAGGTTGGTTTTGCCCGCACAAGGTCGGTTTGGCCCGCAAGGAAAGAGTCCAACTCGGATCCCTGCAGCACCGCGCACAAGCGGTAGTACCGCTCGTGAGCGGTAGTACCGCTTGAGTGGTAGTACCGCTTCACCCAAGCGGTAGTACCGCTTAAGGCAGCAGCAAAACTTCCTTTTGCACTTTCCAATACCTCGTGGGTTTCATCCCTTTGGCTCATATAAAGTGTTGCTGCACCCGAACACTTCGGTAAACATCGGGAACCCCTTCCAGTGAATTCCGGAACCCTTCCCGGGATCAAAACACTATTATCACATATATCAATCTTTACCTCCGGACCCTTCCGAAGATCCTCGTCATGTCCGGGATCTTATCCGAGACTCCGAACAACCTTCGGTCACCAACACAATAACTCAACTATACTAATCGTCACCAAACGTTAAGTGTGTAGACCCTGCGGGTTCGAGAACTATGTAGACATGACCGAGACATCTCTACGGTCAATAACCAATAGCGGGACCTGGATGCCCATATTGGTTCCTACATATTGTACGAAGATCTATATCGGTCGAACCTCTATGTCAAGGATTCAGTTAATCCCATATGCTGTTCCCTTTGTTCTTCGGTATGTTACTTGCCCCAGATTTGATCGTCGGTATCCCTATACCTAGTTCAATCTCGTTACCGGCAAGTCTCTTTACTCGTTCCGTAATACAAGATCCCGTGGCTAACACCTTAGTCACATTGCTTGCAAGGCTTATAGTGATGTTGTATTACCGAGTGGGCCCTGAGATACCTCTCCGTCACACGGAGTAACAAATCCCAGTCTTGATCCATACCCACTCAACAGACACCCTCGGAAATACCTGTAGAGCATCTTTATAGTCACCCAGTTACGTTGTGACGTTTGATACACACAAGGCATTCCTCCGGTGTCAGTGAGTTGCATGATCTCATGGTCATAGGAACAGATACTTGACATGCAGAAAACTATAGCAATAAACTAACACGATCAAATGCTATGTTTATAGTTTGGGTCTTGTCCATCACATTAGTCTCCTAATGATGTGATCCCGTTATCAAATGACATCTCATGTCTATGGTTAGGAAACCTTAACCATCTTTGATCAACAAGCTAGTCTAGTAGAGGCATACTAGGGACACTTTATTTGTCTATGTATCCACACATGTATTTGAGTTTCCAATCAATACAATTATAGCATGGATAATAAACGATTATCATGAACAAGGAAATATAATAATAACCACTTTATTATTGCCTCTAGAGCATATTTCCAACACCTCCGTCATTTGTATGCTTTGTTATTAATTGATATTGAGTATGAGTGTGACTGGATCTCTTTTACCATGAATTACAATGTCTAGTCAGTCCTCGTTCTTCAGAGGTGCTCTGCATTTATGTTTTGCCGTCTCAGAAAAGGCTAGCGAGATACCATTATGTCATATTGTATCATGATTGTTTTGATAAAATTGTTGTCATCCGAGACTTATTATTATTGCTCGCTAGTTGATTATGCCATTGATATGAGTAAATGTGAGACCTCAATGTTATTGTGAATGTGGTTAATCTATAATCTTTGCTGAAAACCTGAACATCAGTTAGACATATTTACAACAGCAAGATCAAACAGAGTTTGTAAAAGTTTTTCTTTATCACTTTCAGTTTATCAACTGAATTGCTTGAGGACAAGCAAAGGTTTAAGCTTGGGGGAGTTGATACGTCTCCAACGTATCTACTTTTCCAAACTCTTTTGCCCTTGTTTTGGACTCTAATTTGCATGATTTGAATAGAACTAACCCGGACTGACGCTGTTTTCAGCAGAATTGCCTTGGTGTTATTTTTGTGCAGAAATAAAAGTTCTCAGATTGACCTGCAAATTTACGGAGAATATTTTTGGAATTAATAAAAAATATTGGCGAAAGAATCAACCGGAGAGGGGCCACCACCTGGTCACAAGCCAGGGGGGCGCCCCCCCCTAGGGCGCGCCCCACTGTCTTGTGGGGCCCCTGAGGCTCCTCCGACTTCGTTTCCACTCCTATATATTCCTATTTGTGGAGAAAAAACCCGGAGAGAAGAGTTCATTGCGTTTTACGATACGGAGCCGCCGCCACCTCCTGTTCTTCCTCGGGAGGGCAGATCTGGAGTCTGATTTGGGCTCCGGAGAGAGGAAATCGACGCCGTCGTCATCACCAGCCATCCTTCATCACCAATTTCATGATGCTCTCTGCCGTTCGTGAGTAATTCCATCGTAGGCTTGCTGGACGGTGATGGGTTGGATGAGATTTACCATGTAATCGAGTTAGTTTGGTTAGGGTTTGATCCCTAGTATTCACTATGTTCTGAGATTGATGTTGCTATGACTTTGCTATGCTTAATGCTTGTCACTAGGGCCCAAGTGCCATGATTTCAGATCTGAACCTATTATGTTTTCATGAATATATATATGTGTTATGATCCGCATCCCCCAGGGTGACAATAACTGGGATTCTTTCCGGTGATTACCGTAGTTTGAGGAGTTCATGTATTCACTAAGTGCTAATGCTTTGGTACGGTTCTCTATTAAAAGGAGGCCTTAATATCCCTTAGTTTCCATTAGGACCCCACTGCCACGGGAGGGTAGGACAAAAGATGTCATGCAAGATCTTTTCCATAAGCACGTATGACTATATATGGAATACATGCCTACATTACATTGATGAATTGGAGCTAGTTCTGTGTCACCTTATGTTATAACCGTTGCATGATGAATGCCATCCGACATAATTATCCATCACTGATCCATTGCCTACGAGATTTTCCCATATTGATCTTTGCTAAGTTACTTTTCCGTTGCTACTGTTACAATCACTGCAAAACAACTACTGTCACTTGCCATCGTTACCGTTACTTCCATACTACTTTGCTACTAAAATACTTTGCTGCAGATATTAAGTCTTTCAGGTGTGGTTGAATGGACAACTCAGCTGCTAATACTCGAGAATATTCTTTGGCTCCCCTTGTGTCGAATCAATAAATTTGGGTTGAATACTCTACCCTCGAAAACTGTTGCGATCCCCTGTACTTGTGGGTTATCATGGGTAAAGTGCGCAACCTCTGCAGAGTGTAAGAATCTATTCGAATAGCCGCGTCCACGGTATTGCACAGCCCGTCCAGGCCTCATTAGGTGGTCAACCGTAATAATGATAATAATGATGGAAGAACTTGTCTTGCATAGACATCAGATGATGTTAGGAATATGATATGTTAGCCATGGGATGGCTATAAGAGGAGTGGTCGGATGACCACATGATTTGGATAGGATTTGGATCAGATTCAGATTGGATCATGAGAATATTCAGAATATAAATTATTTACTTAATATACTTTACCTTATCGTATTTACTTTAGTAGTTATCTTGCTGGATAATCCTGTTATATCATGATATTTAATCCTGCTAGGTAGGTATGCTATGCCATGTGAATTAATGTTGCTCTAATAATAAATGCATGCTTGAATGCCATGGATTGCTTTGCTTGGTGTATATGTTAGTTGGTTTGCTTGCGAGTACATTCAAAAGTACCCAGCGGCCTTTAACATGGCCAGGTTCACATAAGGATCCGTCGTCCGTCAACGAGGAGCCGGAGCGTTCGCGGGCTAGGAGAGTAACCCAGTTAGATCCCTGTGGATTGGAGCCGCACCAAGTCCATGCTGCCTTAGATAGAGCTTTTCCACTACCTTCACCCTTGTAATAGATCATGTAAGACTTATATATCCATTAATAGAAATGCATGTGTTCATGATACTTGTTGTAAACGCGCATGCCAGAGTGATTTCCTGGGCTGGCGTGCGTGGCAACCGTCTGGCTACAGTGGTAACCAGGCGGGGCGCCACAACGGATGGTATCAGAGCAGCCAGGCTGACTATAGGTTACCCTAGCCAGACTTCACTGTCTTGTGTTCAGTAGAAAGCCCAGATGGATTTCAGCCATCTTTGCCACCTGGCACGGCTACTATTGATCATAAGGCAACCCCATAGGTCTTTGGCTCCATCAGACCCCAACTCTCGTGGCCCTTGCCTCCAGTGTGAAACGTTCGCACCGGGCAATGACCCGTGAGCCCTGAAACCCCTAGGTAAACCAGATATCCTTACCCTGCTTGCTAACCATGGCATTTCTCTTCTTACTCTAGTTTCCTTTGGGAAACGCTTATAAATTCTATCTCTCCTCGACAACCTTAGGAACATTGACTAAGCCACTTTGGCTATGGTCCTGCGTCGAGTGTGATGTTCTCTAAGGAAGTAGTAGGAGCTTGACACCAGTGCTACCAGGGGCATTGTGTCGTTTTGCTTCTAAATCCTTAGAGGTGCATCGAGTGCTCTATAATAGTTATACTAGTGGATCCTTGGTCACATGTGTAAGGTCCGCAAAAATTTGAGCTTTATTTGCTTTTTGTTTTTTCGCGGTTCTTGTTTCTTTTGTCGATTCCGTTTCTCTTCGCTCCAACTGGATCCATCCGCAAGTGTCGTCAAGAAGATCAGCCTACAACTTGGATAATACCCAACAATCCAAATTCACCAAGAGTCAAGCCAAGCCAACTGCCTGGTATTCAGAATGGCAACACCGGATCTGTCAGGAATGAAGAATGAGTCAAAAGCAGAATATATGTGCAACAGACAAGGCCAGAATATACATGAGGAAGTTGGCCTCATAACAGAACACACCTAAGGAACAGTCAGCTGAGTTATGAGGAATGAACACCAATAAGGACAAATGATTTCGTGCGCGATACAAGGACTATTTCAGTCAGGGAGGTGAACCTTGAGTCTTTCCTCAAGGGACTCAAGAATTATTTACCCACCGAAGACATATTTCCAGAAGGTGAATGTGCCAAGAACAACAACAGAACTCTGGTATGTTGATACAAATTGCAAAGCAAACCTTGAAGTTCACCGGTGCAAATACAAAATTTTCTGGGCACTGTGACAAGGTTTGCAAGGAAAATGGATAAGGTCACGGTTGCCCAGAATCAATGAGAACTTCACATGTTTGGAAGCTCAGCTGAACCGAATGGAATTATCTGTCAACTGCCTAATATCGACAACACTTGGTTTGAATGCAAATGGGTATCCCGAATTAATTACCAACATGAAGTCTGCATCAGTTCTATAACCTTTACAGCAACAATGATCGGACCAGCAGAAGGACAAGCGATGTGCGTGACCATCAGAATATCTTTAGTCAAGGTATGGCCTATACCAAGTTTGGCTCCACTATGGGTAAAATTCCGGATACTTCGGAAGGAAGCCAGAATCGGCCATAGATCCGACTGTGTACACGAGGCTTCTGGTATAAGGAACCCAGCCTTCCCCCGCAAGCTGCCAAGAAGAGCTTACGATACCAGACTGCCAATCTTCCTCGGTACGCCACTCGGTGAGAGATCCTTCTGGGATACGGCACTCCCATCTTCCACAGCGTGCTACCGCGGAAAACTTCCGGCATAAGGCACCCGACCTTCCGCAGTAAGCCACATGAAGGAAAACTTTCGAGGCACGATACCCAGCCTTCTTCAGCACACTACCCTGGCAGAAGCTTCGAGCATAAGGAATTCAGTCTTCTTCAACACGCCATCATACCTACAACAAGCTTGTCAGGAGCACGAACTAGTCTGGACACACATCCGCCTCAGAACTCAGTGGTTATGAAAGGATTTATCCTACACCTGCATATGTTGTGAGCATGCAGTCCAGTGGATCAGTTCATGCGAGCCACTCGTACACGGGGATGACTGTGTTCAGAGAAACATTGGCCCCATGTTTAAAAGAAGAATATGAGCACATCAACCCCTGCGAGGTATGCAAGAGTAAGTTGTGAGAACAAGCCCGACAAGCCAGGAAAACAATCAAGGAGCCGTATTGGCAGGTCATTACAGGTCCATCAAAGGAGTCCACAAGCACAAGGAAGTTGTGGACAAACAACCTCCGTGACGGTCAACAAGGTACAGCTTCACGAACAGGGTGGTATTACCAACCCTTGTCAGACTCTTGCATATGCGGCCACATCAATGCCCTACCTGCGGCTACAAACGGGCTTGTCGCACTCCTCATGAATATGGGCTACCAACCAAGGTAAAAGGCTATGCTCCGAAAGATACACCAGATGATAGAAATACTATGCTTAGCTCAGTGGTTACAACAAGGACTACAGAGGCTATATATATGACAGAGCCATCTCCACGAGTGATAGAGTTTGAAACAGGACATTCAGATAGAATGACTCAAAGCACATCAGCACCAATAGCTCAGAGACATCATGACATCATTGGAATAAGAGATTACTATCTATGATTACTTTGTGATCATGCCTGACATTTCAGTTGAGGATATAGCAACCATAGTTCAGTCATGTTGATTCCTTGAATTGTGGAACACCTAGGACAAAGTCAGAATTGCCTAAGGCAGAGAGAAACATCAGTATGGAACCCACAACCAGACTAAGCATTCTGACACGGGAAAAAGAAAGCCACTCCCACTCACTCAAGACCATATGAGCATGTAAGCCTGGTACCAGGAAAGGATGTCTTGCCCGTAACAGTCAGGGTACGAAGCATTGCAATAAAATCCGAAGCAGTTACTTTCAGACCATGCATGGAAACCGAGCCGTTTGTTGGTATTACCCGCTACCCATGGAAACCGAGCCGTTTGTTGGTATTACCCGCTACCCCACCCAGCAACACCACTGCCAGATTAAAAGGTACACCTGACAGGAAAGAGAAGGATTCAAGAAAGTTGTGTGCAGAGACAACACATGGTCCATCAGAAGAGGCAGTTAAAAGGTCAGAGAACCAACGAAGACAGGACAACTGATGGATCCAAGTCGCACACAGGTAAGTCCCCCTTCACCGGGAGGTAAGCCCGGAAATCTTGAGGACGAGATTTTCTTAAGGGGGGTAGGTTTGTAACACCCTGGTTTTTGCTCCTGTTTTTTTCCCTTTGCGGGATTTGACTCCCGTCTTTTTTCTCGGTGTTATCGGATTTCTCTAGCTCTTGGGTATGTGAAGATGGTCATCTAGCCTTGCCTTCCCTATCCAACCAGAGATTCTCTCCAGTACAACCTTGCCACCCAAGATCTATTCTCCGGACTTTGCCATCGGAACCCTACCCTCCGAGTTGCCGGAAGGGAAACCCTAATCCTAACCTAGTTACAAAGGAACCTCAATTTCCTTTGATCTGTTGCCTCCCAAACTTTTCCCAGTGATCATCCTTCATCTATAAACCCTGGATATGCAAAAATATTGCCCAGTCATTTGCAATATTTTTCATTTATAATTAATTCCTTTTTCTGCCAATTAAGGAAATTAAATCCAGGAAAATATCTATCCATCTCCAAAGTTCATGAAGACTTGTGGAGATATTCTTTGTGATCATATTGAGCTCCCATAAAAATATTGGCCATAATTAAATAGGAGAAATTGCATTTTCCTATTTAATGCCAATATTGCATTTTGGGCACTTTCTAAAGGAACTACCATTTTGGTAGCCAGGAAAAATCCTAAATAATTTGTGGAGCTTCTCCTATCCATATATTCACCATTCCCATCAAGAACCCAAGTTCCATAGTCCAAAGTTTGAGCATAACATCAATTTGCAAATTCTGTCCAGTGGGGCAATTTGCAAAGGAAGTGCTCTATTCCTTGATCTATTTGAGCTGACACTTTTCATGGTGGTTAACATTGCTAAATCACTCATGAATACCAAAAACCAGCTCAATACCTCTATCCATTCTTCCCCGGCAATTTTCTCAAATTTCTGTCCATTTGGAAGCTCTGTGAAGGAAGTACAATTTTGGTGTATCCAATTGGTATGAAACTTTTACGGTGGCTTCATATATCCAAATCATGACTCTCCACCAAATTTCATCTCATTTCATCAAGCCATTGGAGCACAACTTCAAATTCCAGCTTCTGGACCAACTTCTGTGTTGTGAAGGGAGTATATGCAAATGGGGTCTAAATGACTTCAAATTTTTCAAGCATATACTCCTTCCTACCCTATTTCATTGTGACAAATATCCAGCTCCTCTCCTTCATCCATCTCTCCAGAAACAACCACAAACAGTATGCTGCTAAATCCTGTTTCAGCAAGTTTCTCCCACCCCAGAGCCTTCCAGTTGATTCCAGCCTCCTATCTTATTCATTTGAGCATCGAGGAGCTTGTTGGACAAGCTTGGACAGGCAGGAGCCTTCCAGAGCAAGCCATGCACGTGGTGACCGCGTGAGCTGCACGCAGAAGTAGTGCTCTGCGCTCTGTCAGCTCTGTTCGGTCATCTCCGACCGGCCTTCGCTTGTCTGAGAGTGTCAAATGGCTCCGCGGCGTCCACCTGCCCGTCACCAGACCCTTCTCCCCTCTGAATACGTCCTCTCCATGCCACGGAAGTCGTTGACACGGCACTGTGCTCCCCGTTACCTGCCGTCGTCTTCCTCTTCCCTTGGCTCCTTCCTCCCCGAGCCTTCTTGAGCGCGCCAGCGCAGCCCTGTACTCATCCGCGCGTCAGGTCGGCAACGTGGGCCGGCAGAGTCATCCCCTCCGCACACGGGCCAGCTCACCGCGGCGCCCATACTTATCCCTGCCGCGGCCGGCTATATATAGGCCGTGCCCGAGCCCCTCGAGCTCACCACCAGCCTCACCTCACTCCCAGCAACCTCCCCGACCTCTTCCCTGAGCTCGAGCCGTCCTCCTCGCCTCAATTGCTTGCTATGGCCGCCGCCCTCTCCGGCCTAAATCCGCGCAATGCCGAGCCCCTCCCTCCCTCCTTCTACCACCAGAACACCTCCCGGAGCTCAGAGATCCTCTCCCTCCTCTCCGTTCGCTGCCGGGATACTCGTGGCCATGCATCCGAGCCCGTCGCCACTGTCAGCTTCGCTGCCGGTGTGCTGCTCGCCTGTGGCCGTCCCCGTGGCCGGCGAGACCTCCTACGGGCGCGGCAGGGAGCAGAGCACCCGCCCCGGTCCTCGGCTGGGCTCCTCGTGGGGCGGAACGGCTGAGCCGCGACGGCCGGCTCCCTCTGCCTCCTTCCAGTCGCGAGGTAGAAGATGAGCTGAGGAGGAGAGAGAGAGAGATGGCGGGTCCCGCCTGTAAACGACCCAGCTGCCGGGCCCGCATAGTATAAGTGGAAGCGCATCTCACCGAATACGCTTCCCGTTCGAGAAAGCGTACTTTGCTGCTGCTTCGGGCAGAAATGCGCTTTCCCTCAGCTGAAGGCGCATTTTCAAAAGGCGCTTTCTGTTTACTCAGCCGCCGAAACAGTTATATAGTGGACGTTCGTCGGTTAGGGGCAAAAATGAACAGGTTCTGTTTAGTTTTTTTTGCCTAAACACTGAACGGCCACAACTATCCGCTCGTAACTCCGATTCAGGTGAAACCAACGCCCACGTCTTCAGTTCGTCGAGCCCATGCCGATGAGGTCACTTTCATAATGTTGGCACATTCTGAAAATGACCATTTTTCCCTTGCCCTAGCACAGCCCCTCCGAGGGAGAACGATTTCCGACGAATCTTTCCGCGGACTCTCCGCACTTGTTCCCGGAGTATTCTTTGACCCCAGGCAAGATGACCATCTGATATATTCCCTAAAGCATTGCTCTATGTTATTCTTGCATGTTTAATTAATGATTATGCCTATGATAGAAATAATTAAACTTCTGCTAGATTGCACTTATTGTTTACCCCACTTTCATTTACCTGCTATATAACTGATTTAATGCCTAGCTGATGCCATCTCAAGTTATTGTGATAAACCGCCATGCTTGCTAAATGAAACCTAGCCGGTTGATCTAGAGTCACCTCTCCGGACTTATCCGTGCAACCACATTTGCCGGTATGGGACGGCCTTGACTTGGTCTGATCGCGTGCTCTTTTACCGGTACCACCAAACAGGGAAGGTTATGCGCGCATGCTGCCCTGGCCCGGTAGGCGGCGATAACCTTGTGAGCCCAGTGGAGTTATTTGCCGGCGTCCCCGTTTGGTACAGTTTAGTTGGCCACGATGGTGACAGGTGTCACGGGGTGACACAGGGGCCACCCAGGGCTTGACTCCGGGGGAGAATGATTGCCGGTGGTACGGTGGAAGAGTGACGGGTCAGGCAGGTTTCGTTGGAGCAACACTGGTCCATCCGAATGGGATCACAAGGCTAGGTGCTCCATGGTGTGGGTAAAGTGCGCAACCTCTGCAGAGTGTAAGAATCTATTCGAATAGCCGCGTCCACGGTATTGGACAGTCCGTCCAAGCCTCACTAGGTGGCCAACCGTAATAATGATAATAATGATGGAAGAAGTTGTCTTGCATAGGCATCAGATGATGTTAGGAATATGATATGTTAGCCATGAGATGGCTATAAGAGGAGTGGTTGGATGACCACATGATTTGGATTGGATTTGGATCAGATTCAGATTGCATCATGAGAATATTTGGAATATAAATTATTTACTTAGTATACTTTACCTTATCGTATTTACTTTAGTAGTTATCTTGCTGGATAATCCTATTATATCATGATATTTAATCCTGCTAGGTAGGTATGCTATGCCATGTGAATTAATGTTGCTCTAATAATAAATGCATGCTTGAATGCCATGGATTGCTTTGCTTGGTGTATATGTTAGTTGGTTTGCTTGCGAGTACATTCAAAAGTACTCAGCGGCCTTTAACATGGCCAGGTTCACATAAGGATCCGTCATCCGTCGACGAGGAGCCGGAGCGTTCGCGGGCTAGGAGAGTAACACCCAGTCAGATCCCTGTGGATTGGAGCCGCACCAAGACCATGCTGCCTTAGATAGAGCTTTTCCGCTGCCTTCACCCTTGTAATAGATCATGTAAGACTTATATATCCATTAATAGAAATGCTTGTGTTCATGATACTTGTTGTAAACGCGCATGCCAGAGTGATTTCCTGGGCTGGCGTGCGTGGCGACCGTCTGGCTACAGTGGTAACCAGGCGGGGCGCCACAGCTTCATACTTGGCTTCATTGTTAGACGACTCGAAGTGGATTTGAAGCACATAGCTTATCCGGTCTCCTCTGGGGGAGACTGGGACTACTCCAGCCCCCGAGCCGTGAAGCATCTTAGCTCCATCAAAGAACATGGTCCAGTGCTAGGGGAGGCTCGGGACTGGTTGCTCTTGTTCCATCCACTCGGCCAGGAAGTCCACTAGGGCTTGGGATTTCATCGCTTTCTTGGCCTCAAACTTGATCTCCAGCGGGAGGAGCTCAATCGCCCATTTTGCCACTCGACCAGTGGTGTCTCCATTGTTCAAAATATCTGACAGGGGAGCATCACTGATCACTGTGACCGAGTGGTCCTGAAAGTAATGGGCTACCTTTTTTATCATCAGGTAAATGCCGTAGACCAGCTTCTAATAGTGCAGATATCTTTGCTTGGAAGGGGTCAGAATCTCTGAAATGTAATAGACTGGACGTTGGACCTTGAATGCTTTCCCCTGTTCATCGCGTTCCACAGTGAGGATGGTGCTGACCACTTGGCTCATAGCCGTGATGTATAAGAGCAAAGGCTATTGGCTGTCCGTAGCAGCTAACACCGGCTGGGTGGAGAGCAAGGTCTTGAGTTCTTGGAACGTGGCTTGCGCCTCGGTCATCCACTCGAACTTATCTGATTTTTTCATCAATCGGTAAAGATGCAGTGCCATTTCACTGAGCCTTGAGACAAATCGACTTAGGGCTGCAAGACAACCCGTGAGCTTTTGTACGTCGTGGAGACACTCCGGTTGTTTCATTCGGATAATAGTGTCGATCTTGTCGGGGTTGGCATCGATCCCCCGTTCGGAAATGAGGAAGCCGAGTAATTTGCCAACGGGGACCCCGAAAGTGCACTTGGCCGGATTCAGCTTTATTCCGAAGCGCCACAGGTTCGCGAAGGTTTCAGCGAGGTTAGTCAGGAGGTTGGAACCTTGCCTGGACTTGACCACGATGTCATTGACGTGGCTTGAGACTGCGTCGGTATTTCCCCAAAGAGGAAGGGATGATGCAGCACAACGACGGTAAGTATTTCCCTAAGTTATGAAACCATGGTTATCGAACTAGTAGGAGGATCACCACCACCCAATAAGCAGCACCCGCACACAAACAACAAATACTTGCAACCCGACGCGAAAGAGAGGTTATCAATCTCTTTACGGTAAAAACATAGATTAGGTAGTGATAGATAGGAGAGATATATCTCTCTAGAACACAAAATAAAAAGGGCAAATAAAAAGTGCAGCAATATATTTTTGGGTTTTTGGTTTAGTAGATCTGAAAACAAAGAGGCAAAAAGATAGATCGGAAAGCAATATGTTTGAAAAGTAGACCCGCGGGTCGTAGGTTTCACTAGTGGCTTCTCTCATGAGTATAGCACACGGTGGGTGAACAAATTACTGTTGGGCAATTGATAGAAGATCAAATAATCATGACGATATCCAAGGCGATGATCATTATATAGGCATCATGTCCAAGATAAGTAGACCGACTCCTGCCTGCATCTACCACTATTACTCCACACAGCGACCGCTATCCAGCATGCATCTAGTGTATGAAGTACATGGAAAAACGGAGTAATGCAATAAGAACGATGACATGATGTAGACCAGATCTATTCATGTAGGAATAGACCCCATCTTATTATCCTTAATGGCAACGATACATGCATGCCTTGCCGCCCCTTCTGTCACAGGGAAAGGACACCGCAAGATCGAACCCATCACAAAGCACCTCTTCCCATGGCAAGAAAAATCGATCTAGTTGGCCTAACTAACCAAAGATCCGAAGAAGAAATATGACGCTATAAGTAATCATGCATATAAGAGATCAAAGAAGACTCAAATAATATTCATGGATAGAAACTGATCATGAACTCAAAATTCATCGAATCCCAACATACACACCGCAAATGTTTACATCAAATAGATCTCCAAGAGACCATTGTATTGAGAATCAAGAGAGAGAGAGAGAGAGAGAGAGGAAGCTATCTAGCTACTGCATATGGACCCGTAGGTCTATGATGGACTACTCACGTATCATCGGAGAGGCACCTATGAGGAAGATGAACCCCTCTGTGATGGTGTTTAGATTGGATCTCGAGGTTTTGGAACTTGCGGCGGCTGGAATTGTGTTTCGTCGACTCCCCTAGGGTTTTCTGAATATTTGGGAATTTATAGGCGTCAGAGGCGGTGGAGGGGGGGGGGGGGGGCGTGGAGGGCACAACCCACCAGGGCGCGCCGGGGGCCCCCTGGCGCGCCTATGTGGGTTGTGGCCTCCAAAGCCCACCTCTCTGGTATTTCTTTGGACCATTGGGTAACTCCAAAACCAGAGCTCAAAGTTTTGAATTGAGAGCGAAAAAAATATTTTGGGTGGCATGCCTTTCCTATCAACGAAAACGACAAAGTAACTCACAATACTTTCCATGCTAGATATATCATAGGCGGTTCCCAAACAGAAAATAAAGTTTATTCCTTTTTCCACCAAACTTTCACATTCCATGGCAGGCCGTATCCACGGTTGACTTCCATACCAACACTTTTTATTATTTGACAACATAAAGTAAATATTTTTCCTTTTTCATTTCGGGAATGGGCATCCCTATTACCGCCGCACTCTCGTGCAATGACAAGTGAATAAACACTCATCTTGAGAATAACACATCTACCATGGAAAATATTGGACACTCCCCACCGTTTCATGAGCGGTACGAGCACACAAAAGAGAAAATTAATTTTTAAAATTTAGAGATGGCACATACAAATTTGCTTGGAACGGCATGGAAATACCGCATATAGGTAGGTATGGTGGACTCATAAGGCAAAACTTGGTTTAAGGATTTTGGATGCACAAGTAGTATTTCTACTTAGTACAAATGGAGGCTAGCAAATAGATTGAGAAGCAACCAAACCAAGAAACGAAAATTTACATAAGCGAGCATTGAGCATAACTAACACCAAATAATGCACCATGAGTAGGATGTAATTGCATTGCACAACTATTGACTTTCGTACTTGCATAGGGAATCACAAACCTTAACACCAATATTCCTACTAAAGCATAATTACTCACTAACATGACTCACATATTACTATCATCATGTTTCAAAAACTATTACAAAGAATCAAGTTTAATTTGCCCAATGATCTTCATGAAAGTTTTTATTATATCCTCCTTGGATATCTATCACTTTGGGACTAGTTTCATATATTGCCATTGCTTTTTGACAAGCTCAAACAAATTTAAGTGAAGCACATGAGCATAGAGTTTTCATCTCTCAAAAAGGTATAAGTGAAGCATTAGAGGATTTCTTCAAAATTTACTAACTCTCAAATTAATCTAAGTGAAGCATGAGAGTATTTCTACAAAAAAATTCAAGCACACCGTGCTCAAAAAGATATAAGTGAAGCACTAGAGCAATTCTATAGCTCAAAAAGTTTAAGTGAAGTATAGAGAGTAATTTTAACAAATCATAGCATAATTTTGGCTCTCCCAAATAGGTGTGTCCAGCAAGGATACCAGTCAAAAACTAACAAGCTAAGCAAGCAAAGACTCAAATGATACAATACGCTCCAAGCAAAACTCATGATATGTGATGAATAAAAATATAGCTCCAAGTAAAATACCGATGGTCGTTAGAAGAAAGAGGGGATGCCACTCGGGGGCATCCCCAAGCTTAGTTGCTTGTTACTCTTTGGATATATCTTGGGGGTGCTGTAGCTTCCCCAAGCTTAGGCTCTTTTCACTCATTATTTCATCCATCGTGATCTCACCCAAAACTTGAAAACTTCAATCACACAAAACTCAACAAAATCTTCGTGAGATCCATTAGTATAATAAAGCAAATCACTACTTTAGGTGCTGTTGCAAACCCATTCATATTTTATTATTACATTATACCTACTGTATTTTAACTTTACCATGGCTCATACCCTTCAATATAACCCATAGATCCATCAAAAGAAGCACACAATGCAACGAAAACAGAATCTGTCTTAAACAGAACAGTCTATAGTAATCTGTACTCTAACCATACTTTGGTAACTGTAAAACTTCTGAAATATTGGGACAACGTAAATAATTTGTATAGCAATACTGTGTTAAAATTTCAGCTCAATATCACGTTCCATTAAAAAATGAAAATTCTAACACTGGATATAAAGTTTCTGTTTCAGATTCAACATCGCTTTTACGCATCTTATGAATCATCCTAAAGGCTCTACTTGGCACAAACACTAAATAAAACATAAAAACACAATCATAACAGAGGCATAATTGTGTCAACACTCAAAAACAGAAAGAAAAAGAGGAAAAAATATATTCATTGGGTTGCCTCCCAACAAGCGCTATCGTTTTACACCCCTAGCTAGGCATAATGATTTCGAAGATCCTCACATAAAAAGTAGTAATTGAAAATGCAAAAGAGCATCATGAATAGCATGACAAACACATCTAAGTCTAACCCACTTACTATGCATAGGGATTTTGTGAGCAAATAATTTATGGGAATAAGAATCAACTAGCATAGGAAGGCAGAACGAGCATAACTTCAAAACTTTGAACACGTAGAGAGGAAACTTGATATTATTGCAATTCCTACAAGCATATGTTGCCCCCTCATAATAAATTTCAGTAGCATCATGAAGGAATTCAACAATATAACTATCACATAAATCATTCTTTTCATGATGCACAAGCATAGAATTTTCATTACTCTCCACATAAGCAGATTCCTTATCATCCATGGTAGTGGGAGAAAACTAAACAAAATAACTATCATGAGACACTTCATTGACATAACCACATTGAAAATTAAAACCATGATGATAAGTTTCATGGTTATCATTACTCATTCTAGCATACGTGTCATTATTATCATCATAAATAGGAGGCATGCAATCATCATAATAAATTTGCTCATCAAAACTTGGGGGACTAGAAATATCATCTTCATCAAACATAGCATCCCCAAGCTTGTGGCTTTGCATATCATTAGCATCATGGATATTCAGACAATTCATACTAGCAACATGGCAATCATGATCATCATTCAATGAACTATCATGAATCACCTTATAAATTTCTTCTTTCAACACTTCATCAAAATTTTCAGACTCATGATTTTCAAACAAAACTTCATAGAGATAATCAAGTGCACTCAACTCACTAGCAATTGGTTCATCATAATTTGGCCTTTTGAAAAGATTAGCAAGTGGATGAGGATCCATATCAATAGATTTTTAGCAAGCGAAGATGCAAGAAAATAGAAGGCACATGGCAACACAAGCAAAGATAGCAAAGAAGAAAACAAAAAAGAGATACGGCGAGAAAAAGGCAAACAAAAAAGAGGGCGAATAAAACGGCAAATTTGGTGAAGTGGGGGAGAGGAAAACGAGAGGCAAATTGCAAATAATGCAATTGCAAGGACATGAGATTTGTGATTAAGAACCTGGTAGATGATGATGGTGTCTCCTCGGCGCCAGAGATTGGCACATAGAAGAGACCGCTTCCTCCCCGGCAACGACGCCAGAAATTCCTTTGACGTGGCTTGAGACTGCATCGATATTTCCCCAAAGAGGAAGGGATGATGCAGCACAGCGACGGTAAGTATTTCCCTCATTTATGAAACCAAGGTTATCGAACCAGTAGGAGGATCACCACCACCCAATAAGCGACACCTGCACACAAATAACAAATACTTGCAACCCGACGCGAAAGAGAGGTTGTCAATCTCTCTACGGTAAAAAGATAGATTAGGTAGTGATAGATAGGAGAGATAGATCTCTCAAGAACACAAAATAAAAAGGGCAAATAAAAAGTGCAGAAATATATTTTTGGGTTTTTGGTTTAGTAGATCTGAAAACAAAGAGGCAAAAAGATAGAACGTAAAGCAATATGTTGGAAAAGTAGACCCGGGGGCCGTAGGATTCACTACTGGCTATCAACGCGATGTATCCCAAATATTGTCACTATGGGTTTTTGGTTTAGTAGATCTGAATACATGAACTCCTCAAACTACGGTCATCAACACGAAGTATCCCAAATATTGTCACTATGGGGTTGACGGATCATAACACGTAATAGGTGCATATGACTAGGCAAGATCGGATCAAGAACATGGATATAGAGATGATAACATAAACGGTTCAGATCTGAAATCATGGCACTCGGGCCCTAGTGACAAGCATTAGGCATAGCAAAGTCATTGCACCATCAATCTCAGAACATAATGGATACTAGGGATCAAGCCCTAACAAAACTAACTCGATTACATGATGAATCTCATCCAACTCCTCACCGACCAGCAAGCCTACGAAGGAATTACTCACTCCCGGTGGGGAGTATCATGGAATTGGCAATGGACAAAGGTTGGTGATGACGAAGACCGAAGATACCCCTCTCCGGAGCCCCAAACGGGCTCCAGATCTGGCCTCCCGATGAAGAACAAGAGGTGGAGACGGCTCCGTATCGTAAAACGCGATGAAACTTTCTCTCTAATTTTTTTCTCCGAAAATAGGAATTTATAGTGGCGGAATTAGGGTCAGTGGGGCCACGAGGTGGGCACAACCCACCAGGGCGCGCCCAGGGGGCCTGGCGCGCCCTGGTGGGTGCTTCTCACCCTGGCCCCCCCTCTTCGGTGGATTTTGGCTCCAATAATTCTTATATATTCTGAAATAATTCTCCAAAAAGTTTCGTTCCATTCTGAGAACTTTTATTTCTGCACAAAAACAACACCATGGTAATTCTGCCGAAAACAGTGTTAGTCCGGGTTAGTTCCATTCAAATCATGCAAATTAGAGTCCAAAACAAGGGCAAAAGAGTGAGGAAAAGTAGATATGTTGGAGACGTATCAACTCCCCCAAGCTTAAACCTTTGCTTGTCCTCAAGCAATTCAGTTGACAAACTAAAAGTGATAAAGAAAAACTTTTATGCACTCTTTTGTTCTTGTTTACATATATGCTTAAGTAGCACCCAGGTTTTCAGCAAATATTATGACTAACCATACCAGCAATAACTCTTAGAAATTATATTAACTCATAACAATAACATAATCAACTAGCGAGCAATAATAAGATATCTCAAGCATCAAAACTTTGTCAAAACAATCATGATACAATATGACAATAGTGGTATCTCGCTAGCCCTTTCTGAGACCGCAAAACATAAATGCAGAGCACCTCCAAAGTTCAAGCAGCGACTAAACATTGTAATTCATGGTAGAAAAGATCCAGTAATGCTGCACCCAACATCAACTATACACAATGCATGAGGATGACAATAGTGCTCTCAGGTTTGGCGCTTATTTGAGAAGGTGATGACTCAACATAAGAGTAAATAGATAGTCCCTTCGCAGAGGGAAGCATGGATTTGCAGCGGTGCCAGAGCTCAAAGTTTAAAATAGAGATAGATATAATTTTGGGAGGTACACCCTTCCTGTCAACGTCACGACCAAGAGTTATCAATATCTTCCACGCTAAACAAATTAGCGGCGGTTCCCAAGCGGTAAAAGTAAAGGTTTACTCCCCCTCCACCAACAATCACACTCCACGGCTAGCCGCATCCACGGGTGCCGTCCAAACCAACAACATTCCTGGGGGAGTTTTGTTTAATTATTTGTAATTTTTGATTTCGGGACTGGGAATCCCTATTACCGCCCTTCTCGTGTAAGGACAAGTGAATAAACACTAATCATGAGAATAACCCTCTTAGCATGGAAGATACTGACCGCCCCCTATCGCTCCATGAGCGGTCCAGGCACACAAAACAGATGTTTATTTGAATTTTCAGAGATGGCACATGCAAATTTACTTTGGAACGGCATGGTAATACCGCATATAGGTAGATATAGTGGACTCATCTGGCATAGCTTGGTTTAAGGGTTTTGATGCACAAGCAGTAGTCCCGCTTAGTACAGGCGAAGGCTAGCAAATAGATTGAGAAGCGGCCAGCTAGAGAGCGAAAACGGGCATGAACATGCATTACATATAATCAACATTGAATACTAGCATGAGTAGGATATGGACACCATGAACATAAATATCATGAAGGCTATGTTGGTTTTGATTCAACTACATGCGTGAACATGTGCCAAGTCAAGCCACTTGAAACATTCAGAGGAGGATACCATATCATCATACGGCATCATAACCATTTTAATGCATGTTGACACCCAAGATAAATCATTATCCACTCATAGCTACTTAAGCATGGCATGAACAACTATAATCTCTAATGGTCATTGCTAACATGTTTGATCATAATGAGCTGAATCAAGTATACTACGTTAAACATATTTACAAAAACAAAAACTAGTTGAGTTCATACCGGCTTTTCTCTGCCACAGTCAATTCATCAAATGTCGTCATTATTGCCTTTCACTTGCACGACCGAATGATAAGAAAATAATAATAGTGCAAGAGTGCCGTGGACTAAGCTGGAATCTGCAAACATTTTATTCAAGAGGAGAAGACAAAGTAATATGGGCTCTTTGTTAGATAAACAATAATGCAGATGAGAGCCACTCAACAATTTCATTGTGGTCTTCTCCTAGGTACGACTCAAGTAAAAAGAAAAGAATTTCAGAGAAACACACTGAAATATTTTTGGAGTTTTTGTTTTTTCTTGAAGAAAGCAAATTAAAGAGGGAAAACAAAAACGAGAAGAACTATTTACACGAGAAAGCTCCCAACAAGTAAAAGAAGAAGCGATAAATCTTTTTGGGTTTTCTCTTGATGCTACAATTAAACTAAGCTAGAAAGAAAACTAAAAAGAAGTAGAAAATATTTTTGGATTTTCTCAAAGTTTTTCAAACACACAAGAAGAAAGCGAGAAAACAAATCAAGCATGGATATTACAATGAAAAAGTGTGAACACCGACAACTGGAATGACATGTATGAACCTGAATGTAATGTCGGTGGAAATACGTACTCCCCCAAGCTTAGGCTTTTGGCCTAGCTTGGTAATCACCATACGTATGAATAGTAATCTGGGCGATGGCTTACCGAGCCCCTCGGAGCAGATTTCACGGCCCTCCTGGCAGCTTCAACCTCCGCATTGTACGCATGGGCTTCACTCTCAAGGACATAATATATTCCCCTGTTGTGAAAATCAAAGAGAGCAGGAGCAGGCAAAGCGACAGGCACAAAAAGTTTTTTATTAAACCTCAAGTTATAGGTGTAGTTGGTGGCCATACCCGTAAGGAACTTATGACGCTTCATAGCATGAAAGTCTAAATACTGAGTAGGTAAGATGGGGTCATTAGGCCACGGTGAGACATTTAATCTCTCCGCTACACGAGAGGCATAGATCCCTCCATAAAAATTACCATTAGCAGCATTGAGCTGCAACCTCCGTGCAACAATTGCACCAAGATTATAATCCTTATTCCTAGTTATTGTTTGCCTACTATACATTTACCATTAAAGAGCGCAAAATATTGTATTGATGGGAAATGGATGCTGTTAATTCTCCCTTGAGTTACCCCCCAATATTCACCAAAGCAAAGATTAACTAAAAATGACTCGTATTCAGATTTTGTTGGTTCATTGAGGGAACCCCAATATGGAAGTTTGCATGCTTCACTAAACATTTCTAACAGCATGGTGAAGGAACGGTCATTGACGTGGCTTGAGACTGCGTCGGTATTTCCCCAAAGAGGAAGGGATGATGCAGCACATCGACGATAAGTATTTCCCTCAGTTATGAAACCAAGGTTATCGAACCAGTAGGAGGATCACCACCACCCAATAAGCAGCACATGCACACAAACAACAAATACTTGCAACCCGACGTGAAAGAGAGGTTGTCAATCTCTCTACGGTAAAAAGATATATTAGGTAGTGATAGATAGGAGAGATAGATCTCTCAAGAACACAAAATAAAAAAGGCAAATAAAATATGCAGCAATATGTTTTTGGGTTTTTGGTTTTGTAGATCTGAAAACAAAGATGCAAAAAGATAGATCTGAAAGGAATATGTTAGAAAACTAGACCCGGGGGCCGTAGGGTTCACTAGTGGCTTCTCTCATGAGTATAGCGCATGGTGGGTGAACAAATTACTGTTGGGCAATTGATAGAAAATCGAATAGTCATGACGATATCCAAGGTGATGATCATTATATAGGCATCACGTCCAGGATAGATAGACCGACTCCTGCCTACATCTACCTCTATTACTCCACACATCGACCGCTATCCAGCATGCATCTAGTGTATTAAGTTCATGGAAAAATGGAGTAATGCAATAAGAACGATGGCATGATGTAGACAAGATCTATTCATGTAGGAATAGACCCATATTGTTATCCTTAATAGCAATGATACATGCGTGTCTTGCTGCCCCTTCTGTCACTGGGAAAGAACACCGCAAGATCAAACCCATCACAAAGCACCTCTTCCCATGGCAAGAATAATCGATCTAGTTGGCCTAACTAAACCAAAGATTTGAAGAAGAAATACGATTCTATAAGAAATCATGCATATAAGAGATCAAAGAAGACTCAAATAATATCCATGGATAGAAACTGATCATGAACTCAAAATTCATCGGATCCCAACAAACACACCGCAAAGTTTACATCAAATAGATCTCCAAGACATCATTGTATTGAGAATCATAAGAGAGAGAGAAGAAGCTATCTAGCTACTTCCTACGGACCCGTAGGTCTATGGTGGACTATTCACGCATCATCGGAGAGGCACCTATGAGGAAGATGAACCCCTCCGTGATTGTGTTTAGATTGGATCTCATGGTTCTGGAACTTGCGGCGGCTGGAATTGTGTTTCGTCGACTCCTCTAGGGTTTTCCGACTATTTGGGAATTTATATGCATCAAAGGCGGTTCAGAGGGGCCCCGTCGAGGGCACAACACATCAGGGCGCGCCGGGGGCCACCTAGCGCGCGCTGGTGGGTTGTGCTCCCCACAGCCCACCTTCCAGGCTCTTCTTTAGCCCACTGGGTGTCTTCTGGTCCATAAAAAATCTCCAAAAAGTTTCGTCGCGATTGGACTCCGTTTGGTACTGATATTCTGCGAAGTAAAAAAACAAGCAAAAACATCAACTGGCACTTTGGCACTATGTCAGTAGGTTAGTCCCAAAAAATGATATAAAGTTGTTATAAAATGATTGTAAAACATCCAAGAATGATAATATAACAGCATGGAACAAGCAAAAATTATAGATACGTTGGAGACATATCAGCATCCCCAAGCTTAATTCCTACTCGTCCTCGAGTTGGTAAATGATAAAAACAGAATTTTTGATGTGGAATGCTGCCTAACATGTTCATCATATTCTTTTCTTTTGTATAGCATGGACATTTGGACTTGTAAATGATTCAAAGCAATAGTCTAGTTTTAACATAATGACTTCAATACTCAAGCATGTCAACAAGCAACCATGTCTTTCAAAATATCAACACTAAAGAAAGTTATCCCTAGCCCATCATGCTCAATCATTGATCCATTCATGAAACACACTCAAATATTAAGTATGCCCAATGCTCAAGTACGATCATAGTGCCCCCTAGTTGGTCTTATAAGAGAAGATGGAGACTCAAAGCAAAAAAATAAAAACTGCATAAAGTAAATAGAAAGGCCCTTCGCAGAGGGAAGTAGGGATTTGTAGATGTGCCAGAGCTCAAAGTTTTAAATTGAGAGAGAAAAAATATTTTCGGTGGCATGCTTTTCCTGTCAACGAAAATGACAAAGTAGCTCACAATACTTTCCATGCTAGATATATCATAGGCGGTTCCCAAACAGAAAGTAAAGTTTATTCCTTTTTCCACCAAACTTTCACTTTCCATGGCGGGCCGTATCCACGGTTGCCTTCCATACCAACACTTTCCAAGGAATTTATTATTTGACAACATAAAGTAAATATTTTTTCTTTTTCATTTCGAGAATGGGCATCCCTATTACCGTCGCACTCTCGTGCAATGACAAGTGAATAAACACTCGTCTTGAGAATAACAGATCTAGCATGGAAAATATTGGACACTCCCCACCGTTTCATGAGCGGTACGGGCACACAAAAGGAGAATTTTTTAAAAAAGATTTAGAGATGGCACATACAAATTTGCTTGGAATGGCATGGAAATACCGCATATAGGTAGGTATGGTGGACTCATAAGGCAAAACTTGGTTTAAGGGTTTTGGATGCACAAGTAGTATTTCTACTTAGTACAAATGGAGGCTAGCAAAAAGATTGAGAAGCAACCAAACCAAGAAACGAAAATTCACATAATTGAGCATTGAACATAACTAACACCGAATAATGCACCACTAGTAGGATGTAACTTCATTGCATAACTATTGACTTTCGTACTTGCATAGGGAATCACAAACCTTAACACCAATATTCCTACTAAGCATAATTACTCACTAGCATGACTCACATATTACTATCATCATATGTTTCAAAACTATTAAAAGGAATTATGTTTAATTTGTCCAATGATCTTCATGAAAGTTTTTATTATATCCTCCTTGGATATCTATCACTTTGGGACTAGTTTCATATATTGCCATTGCTTTTTGGCAAGCTCAAACAAATTTAAGTGAAGCACATGAGCATAAAGATTTCATCTCTCAAAAAGGTATAAGTGGAGCATGAGAGGATTTCTTCAAAATTTACCTACTCTAAAATTAATCGAAGTGAAGCATGAGAGTGTTTCTACAAAAATTTCCAAGCACACCGTGCTCAAAAAGATATAAGTGAAGCACTAGAGCAATTCTATATCTCAAAATGTTTAAGTGAAGCACATACAGCAATTCTAACAAATCATAGCATGATTATGGCTCTCTCAAATAGGTGTGTCCATCAAGGATACAAAGGAAAAACTAACAAACAAAGCAAGCAAAGATACAAGACGCTCCAAGCAAAACTCATGATATGTGACGAATAAAAATATAGCTCCAAGTAAAATACCGATGGTCGTTAGAAGAAAGAGGGGATGCCACTCGGGGGCATCCCCAAGGTTGGTTGCTTGTTACTCTTTGGATATATCTTGGGGTTGCGGTAGCATCCCCAAGCTTAGGCTTTTATCACTCTTTATTCCTTCATCCATCGTGATCTCACCCAAAACTTGAAAACTTCAATCACACAAAACTCAACAAAATCTTCGTGAGATCCGTTAGTATAAGAAAGCAAATAACTACTTTAGGTACTGTTGCAAACCCATTCATATTTTGTTATTGCATTAGACCTACTGTATTTTAACTTTAACATGGCTCATACCCTTCAATATAACCCATAGATCCATCAAAAGAAGCACGCAATGCAACAAAAACAGAATCTGTCTTAAACAGAATAGTCTGTAGTAATATGTACTCTACCCATACTTCTGTAACTCTAAAAATTCTGAATAATTTGGAGAACGTAAGGAATTCGTATAGAAACACTATGGTAAAATTTTAGCCCAAGATCACGTTCGAGCAAAAAATAAAATTCATATACTGGACGCAAAGTTTCTGTTTCAGATTCAGCATCGCTTCTACTCATCCTATGAATCATCCTAGAGGCTTTACTTGGCACAAACACTAAATAAACCATAAAAACACAATCATAACAGAGGCATAATTGTGTCAACACTCAAAAACAGAAAGGAAAAAGCAAAAATTTATTTATTCATTGGGTTGCCTCCCAACAAGCGCTATCGTTTTACGCCCCTAGCTAAGCATAACGCATAGATTCAAGTATTGTCATCCTTGGTTTTGGTTGAGGTGTTTTTGTCAAGAGGTTTTGCAAATATAACTTGAAACACATCATCCATAGCAACCTTAGCACTATCAAGTTATCCCTCTATGTACCTCCTTTGATTACCGGCTACGATCCAAGAATATTGTTGGTTCACATCATTGAAAACATGTTGGATCATGTCTAAAACGGGGACTTCCTTTTTGAGATTCTCATAAAAAAATTGATTATTTCCAAGAAAATATCTCATCATGTAATCACTATTGTAGAGGATTTCTCCTATTACCGATTTTTCACGGTTCATACCATGAAAGTCAAAGATCTCCCTAGCTTCCCGTACTATGTGATCAAGTTCATGCATAAGAACAAGTGTAGCCAACTTCCTAGATTTAGGGTTCTTTATGACGGGAAGCTCATAAAACAATCTTTGCAAGGTAGGATGGGTACGGATAAATCTATTTTCAAGTTTTAGAACTAGCACTGAGATAGCTTCTGCATAAGATTTAGTTCTTTTGAAAATAGGAGTATCATCGAGAGTCAAATTCCCAATGCAATTGAAAAACTCTTGGATAGTTTCTTTTCCTATAAAGTTTCCTTGCCCCAAAACAATAGTTTTAGAATCCAGATTAACAGAACGTCCAATTTTAGGAGTCCTGCCATCATCTTTCTCTGCCATACCAAAATCACTCATGGTGACAAGCAAACAAGAGACCCGGCAAGAAAAAGGGCAAACGAAAAAGAGGGAGAATAAAACGGCAAATTGGTGAAGTGGGGGAGAGGAAAATGAGAGGCAAATGGCAAATAATGTAATTGCAAGGAGACGAGGTTTGTGATCAGGAACCTGGTAGATGATTATGGTGTCTCCTCGACGCCAAAGATTGGCACGTAGAAGAGACTGCTTCCTCCCCGGCAACGGCGCGAGAAATTCCTTTGACGTGGCTTGAGACTGTGTCGGTATTTCCCCAAAGAGGAAGGGATGATGCAGCATGTCAGTGTACAAAGAACCAGGGTATCCATTACCCAGACTTGTGTGCGGGCAGCTCCCTGGAGCTGACAAGATTTAGTCAGACCTTGGAGTCAAAGACAGCAGTAATCAAGAAGATAGAAAGCCAAGGGCTGGCGCCCCGGCAAGATATTGCCGGGCGGCTCACAGCCCCGACAAGCCGTGCGCCCGGCAAGCCTTCTCCACTGTTCTAGCGCGCCACCCCAGGGCAACTACCAGCTTGTCTTTTAGCCTTTGTCCCCTGAGTGCATGGCTAACGCTGACGGCGTGATGGGCTAAAGCGGTTCGATGGGATGGCCCCTTTTACCATCCCAATGCAAGGCATGGACACTTCAACAGGAGCATTAAATGCCCTTGTCCTGAGCCATCAGTATTAGGTATGATAAGCACTGTAGATACCTTGACACCTCATGTATTTACTGTGCTGCCACCTTTGTACTTTGCCACTGTTGGTGACCCCTTCGAGAGTATAAAAGGAGGCCCAAGGCATAGCTACAGGAGGGATCGGCTTTTCCAGACCCAAGTTCGCATGTGTAGCAGCTACTGTAGCGCTCCACGCACTAGTCTAAGAACACTCAATACAATCAAGCAGGAGTAGGGTTTTACGCATCTTTGCGGCCCGAACCTGGGTAAAATCCCCTTTGCGTTGATCACTCGATCTGCTCTCTGTGCAATCTTTCTCCCCGCCGAACCGTAAAGGGATCTCCGCGATCCCATAGGTGTCGTTTCCGACATCTTTGGCGCGCCAGGTAGGGGAGAAGAGGCTACGTGGACCTGATCCTGTGATCAGCGCGCCAGTTCTTCGTCATCATCACCGCCATGGCCCCCAAGAGGAAGGGTCTGACGGCGGTTGGACCATCCGCGTCCGCCGCGCCCGTGCTCACGCGCACGGGCGATGGAGTCGATGCGGGTGGAGGAGGTGGAGATCCCGAGCTTCCACGACGCTCCGGTGATCGCAGTCAGGCAAGCGGCGTCGTTCGCGTCGCTGGATCCAAAGATGGAGCCGTACTGCCAGCAGGCGGTGCGGCGAACTCCAGAGATGGAAGGGCGCTCTCCAAGACACCCACGCCGGCGCACGTGCCGCGGCCCTCCCAGGGCACGCGCGAGGAGCTTCGCCGCGACGTTGGAGGCCCCGGACGTCCCCATGGGAAATCTCCTGAGCATCATTCTCGGGGGGTGCAAGGCTAGCATGCACGTCCACGTGCTGGTGCTAGCGGCGTACGGTCGTAGGATCGTGTTGTTGCTCCTTCTAACACAGTTAGGACTCAGAGCACCTCACGTTCCTCGCACCTGTCGCCGCCGCCTACGCCGGCAGAAGCACTGGCGCGTGCACAGCTGCTCCTAAACTTCTCCTCTGCTGCGGACAAGCTCGAGGAATGGAGATCCGCCATCCAGAGCCTCGTTGGCCTGGCCAACGAAGATAAGCCGGAGCAGGCGGAGCCCTCGCGGCGACGGTCCGTCGAGCCGGCGCGCGTCAGCAAGGAGAAGGCTGTGGGCAGCACAACTACGGTGTATTCCCCCCCACAGCAGCAGCGGACGGCAACTCGGCGGGTCGACACTCGTGAGGATGATTCCACGGCGTCGTCCGACCCACGAACCCGCTGCGATCAACGCCAAGTTCTTCGGGAGCGGAGCAAGGAAGACGCTCGAAGTACCATCGAGCGGCGCCGGGAAGCGCGTTACCAGTCCGACAAGCGCGCGGGATCCACTGTAGATAAGCCTGCGCTGGGGTACCCTGGCGATCTACCTTACGAGGTGGGTTGTCCAACGTTCACCCGTGAGCTACGGCGAGTCCAGTGGCCCAATTCTCGCACTTTCAAGCCGGAGGTCCCGGAGAAATATGACGGCAAAACCCATCCGTCAGAGTTCCTGAGCATCTACACCATCGCGCTGCAGGCTGCCGGGGGTCGTGACGACAAGATACTTGCCAACTACTTCCCGTTGGTGCTCAAGCCTAACGTTAGGTCATGGTTGATGCACTTGCCGGAAGGATCCATTTCTTCCTGGGCAGATTTGTGTCACGAGTTTGTTGGTGCCTTCACTGGCGGCCATCAAGCTCCTGGCTAGGAGAGTGACCTACACATCTACCCCCAGAAGGAGGGCGAAACCCTGCGCAAGTACATCCAGAGGTTCAGCCGCGTTCACCACAACATCCCAGACGTCCATCCGGCTGCTGTCATCAACGCGTTCCATCAGAACGTGCGCAACCACAGGATGCGGGAAGAGCTGGCAATGAATAAGGTCAAGGATGTCGCCGAGCTTTATGCCCTGGCCGACAGGTGTGCGCGCGCTGAAGAAGGGAGGAGGCTTCCTGGTGAAGGTGCTGGCGCGGGGGCCGACTCTGACGATGATGCGCCGGCCCCGACAAAGAAGGGTCGGCAGCGCAACAGGAAACGCAAGGGCAAGGCCGTGCTTGCCGTCGAGGGATCCGGCAGTCCCGGCACCGCCAAGAAGACCAAAGTTGATGACCCCGGCAAAGATGTTGCCGGGTGTGCCAACTGTCAGGCCTTGGCGGCCGCCGACAAGCCAGAAGGTTCCGGCAAGCAGTATTGCAAGATCCATCGCACCAAGGGCCATGACCTCCAAGACTGCCGACAAGTCGAGCAGCTTGTTGAGAAGCAGAAGGCCGAATACGACAGGCGAGATAAGGAGAAGGCTCAGAATGGTGCTGAGGGGTCCGGCAAGAAACGCAGCGGTCGAAGAGGCCATCGCGGCAAGGCCAATCAACGGAAAGAGAAGCCCGCCAGAGGCCACGGCAAACAAGAAGGGGATGATGATGATGGCATGGAAGAGGACGACGAGTCCAGTGAGTAAGAGTTTCAGAAAGCCACGGACATGATGTGCGTCGACGGAGGTGCTTCCTTGCATTCTTCCCACCGCCAGCTCAAACAATGGGCACGTGAAGTGAATGCAACGGAACCGTCTGTCGCCGCCCGAAAGCCGTTGAAGTGGTCCAGCACGCCTATCATTTTTGACATCGAGGACCACCCTGATCTCACAACTGCGGTCGGGTGTTTTCCATTGTTGGTCTCACCAACAATCCGCAACCTCAAGGTGACAAAAATGCTAGTTGACGGCGGGGCCGGCTTGAACCTGATTTCACCTGAGGTAATCAAGAGGCTACAAATTCCTGATGGAGATCTCGAAGAGACAGGTTCCTTTCAAGGGGTCAATCCAGGAAGAAGTCAGCCCAAGGGAAAGATCACGCTGCCGGTAACATTTGGTAGCGACCTGAACTTCAGGACGGAGAAGATAGTGTTTGACGTCGCCAAGATTCCGTTGCCATATAATGGGATCCTTGGCCGCCCAGCGCTGGCCAAGTTTATGGCGGCATCACACTATGCCTACAACACATTGAAGATGCCCGGGCCGATAAGTGTCATCACTGTCAACTCCGACAAGAAGGATGCACTCGTTTGCACCGACAAGCTCTACCGGGAGGCAGTTGCAGCATCTGTCGACAAGGCACTTGCTCCTGCCGCTGAAGCTCCCGGGGGGAAGAAGACCGGCAAGGCCTCTCGCACTCACTCCGGCAAGCGCACCTCTTCAGAGTGCTGCGCTCCCGTTGAGGATGTGCCTGAGAGCTCCACCGGCAAGAGCAAGAAATCCAAGGCTACTCCGCCAGAGACCAAGAAGGTGCCCGCCAAGGAGGTCGGTACGGGAGGAACTTTCACTATAAGTTCCACCCTTGATGACAAATAGGAAAGCGCGCTCGTTGCCTTCCTGCGGGCGAATGTCGATGTGTTTGCATGGCAACCATCCGACATCCCCGGTGTTCCCAGGAAGGTAATTGAGCACCACCTTGCTGTCTGTCCTCACGCGCGGCCCGTCAAGCAGAAGGTCAGGAAGCAAGCTTTGGAGCGGCAACAATTTATTGCTGAAGAAATCAAGAAATTAGAAGCGGCAGGCTTGGTCAGAGGAGTACTCCATCCAACATGGTTGGCCAATCCAGTCGTAGTGCGCAAGGCGAATGGCAAATGGAGGCTGTGTATTGATTATACAGATATCAATAAAGCCTGCCCAAAAGATCCTTTTCCCTTGCCGCGCATCAATCAGATTGTGGACTCCACTGCCGGCTGCGACTTGCTTTCATTCCTTGATGCCTACTCTGGATATCATCAGATCTTTATGTCAAAAGAAGATGAAGAGAAAACTGCATTTATCACCCCATGTGGTACGTACTGCTTTTTGCGTATGCCTTTCGGGTTGAAGAGTGCTGGCTCAACTTTTGCAAGAGCAGTCCAAATCGGTTTTGAACCTCAGCTACATAGAAATATGGAAGCCTATATGGATGATATAGTGGTCAAAACCAAGGACAAGGCAACGCTCATTGCAGACTTGGAAGAGACATTTGCAAATCTGCGCAAAATCAATCTGAATCTCAATCCTGAGAAGTGTGTGTTTGGTGTCCCATCCGGCAAGCTTCTCGGGTTCTTTGTATCTCACCGTGGAATTGAAGCAAATCCTGACAAGATCAAGGCAATTGAGCAGATTGAAGCGCCAAAGCGTGTTAAAGATGTACGTCGCCTTGCTGGCTGCGTTGCTGCATTAAGTAGGTTCATCTCCAAGTCTGCTGAGCGTGCCCTGCCATTTTTCAAAATTTTGAAAAAGGCAGGTCCAATGAAATGGACTCCGGAAGCGGAGGCAGCGCTGCAAGATTTGAAGAGGTACCTCTCCTCTTCGCCAGTACTAGTCGCGCCAGAACCACAAGAGCCGCTGCTGCTATATCTAGCGGCAACGAATCAAGTGGTGAGTGCTGCGTTAGTGGCGGAGAGAGAAAATAATGAAGAAGCAGCGACAGCGGCAGGCCCGACAAGCGACTTGCCGGGACCTTCCCCGGCAGAGTCAGATGAGACCACACAGAAGAAGAAGATGGTGCAACACCCAGTTTATTTTGTCAGTTCCCTCTTGCAGGGGGCTAGATCAAGATATTCTGGTGTGCAGAAGCTGCTCTTCGGCCTTCTCATGGCCTTGGGGAAGCTGCGCCATTACTTCCAAGCACATGAGATCACTGTCGTCACCCGCTTTCCACTGCAGCGAGTTCTACGGAATCCAGATGCAACCGGCAGGATTGTGGAGTGGGCGTTGGAATTGTCAAGCTTTGGTCTCAAGTTTGAAAGCACTTCGACTATTCAGAGCAGAGCCTTGGCGGAGTTCATTGCAGAATGGACCCCAACGCCAGATGATGAGGTTCCAGAGTCAACTCTCCCCGGCAAGGAGACAAATCAAGAGTGGGTTATGTACTTTGATGGGGCTTTCTCGCTGCAAGGCGCCGGGGCTGGTGTGCTGCTTGTCGCACCCACCGGAGAGCACCTCAAGTATGTGATCCAGATGCACTTTCCCCGGGAGAGGTCGACAAACAATACTGCAGAGTATGAAGGGCTGCTTGCCATTCTCAGGATTGCGTAAAACCTTGGAATCCGGAAACTCATCGTCAGAGGTGATTCTCAGCTTGTCGTCAGGCAAGTCAACAAAGACTATCAGAGCCCGTTGATGGAGGCTTATGTAGATGAAGTGAGGAAGTTGGAAGAGCGTTTTGACGGTCTGCAAATGGAGCACGTTCCTCGTGCAGAGAATAACATTGCTGATGACCTGTCAAAGCGGGCTGCCCTCAAACTGCCTGTGGAACCAGGCACCTTTGTGCTCCGACTCACTCAGCCATCTGTGACACCATCAATCGGACAAGAGAAAAGAAGAAAGTTGAGTTCTGGCAAGTACTTCCCGGTAGAGCTCCCAGAAGCCGCCGACAAGGAAGTTGCCGGGAACAACACCAAGCTTGTCGGTGAGCGACGGGCTCCGGCAGGGCCGCAGGCTCTTGCCGTCGAGACGAACGCTCCCGCCGAGCTTGCCGGGGAACAACAAGATCCGTTAGGCTCCCAAGCCTTTGCTGTCGAGACAACTGCTCCCGCGGCAGAAGATTTGCCTTTAGTCCTTGCCGTCGAGCCTCAGGCTCCAGCATGGGCGCAGCACATCGTCCATTTCCTTCAGACAGGAGAACTTCCCGAACAACAGGAAGAAGCAGAGAAAGTAGCCCGTCAGTCTAAAATGCACCAGTTTGTGGACAATGTCCTGTACAGAAAGAGGCTGAACGGTGTGAAATTGAAATGCATTTCTCGGGAAGATGGACTGGAGCTGTTGGCAGAGATACATGGAGGCATATGTGGCTCCCACATAGGATCAAGAGCGTTGCCGGCAAGGCGTTCCGGCAAGGTTTCTTTTAGCCCACTTCCCTCCAGGATGCAACTGCGCTAGTAACGAGGTGTGAAGCATGCCAGTTTCATTCAAAGAAGATACATCAACCAGCTCAGGCTCTCCAGACAATCCCTTTATCCTGGCCATTTTCGGTCTGGGGGCTCGACATCTTGGGCCCTTTCCCCCGTGCTACCGGGGGCTTTGAGTACTTGTACGTAGCAATCGACAAGTTCACAAAGTGGCCAGAGGTGGAAGCAGTAGGAAGGTGACAGCACAGTCAGCCGTCAAGTTCTTCAAAGGAATAGTTTGCCATTTTGGTGTACCCAACAGGATTATCACCGACAACGGCACATAGTTCACCAGCAACACCTTCATGCAATACGTCCAAGACCTTGGCGGCAAGATTTGCTTTGCTTCTGTTGCTCACCCAAGGAGTAACGGCCAAGTGGAGAGGGCGAATGCTGAGGTGCTGCGTGGTCTCAAGACAAGAACTTTCGACAAGCTGCGCAAGTGCGGAAAGCGCTGGATTGATGAGTTGCCAGTGATTCTTTGGTCAATCAGGACGACACCAAATCGAGCCATCGGCCAGACACCCTTATCCCTAGTCTATGGGGCAGAGGCAGTTCTCCCCACGGAATTCATATACGGGTCACCTCGAGTGCTCGCTTATGATGAGCTTGAGCAAGAGCAGCTGCGACAAGATGATGCATTGCTCCTTGAGGAAGATCGTCTCCAGGCTGCTGTGCGAGCTGCACGCTACCAGCAAGCCTTGCGCCGCTATCACAGCTGCAAGGTTCATGCCCGGAGCCTTGATGAAGGCGACCTTGTTCTTCGGCGCGTTCAGTCGGCCAAGAATTCCAACAAGTTGACGCCAAAGTGGGAAGGCCCTTATCGGGTAGTACGAGTCACCAGGCCTGGCGCAGTCTGCCTGGAGACCGAAGACGGTATTCCGGTGAGCAACTCCTGGAATATCGAGCATCTTCGTAAGTTCTACCCATAAGGCGCGGTTGCCGGGACTCCCGGCAACCCCTTTTGTACAAGTCGTGCCGCTGTAGCACGTAATCCTTTGTACAAAGCCAGGCGCAGACCCTGTGCATAGTTAAATAAAGCTGAGTGTTTTCGCAAATCTTGTCGATTTTCATGTTTTCTTATATGCATGTTAGTCTAAGATTTTGCATTACACTTATCCCCGACAAGTGCTAACGAACCGCCAAGGTTCCATATCTCTATTTTCTCTTCTTTCTTTTTCTAAAAAGGGACAGAAGGCTACCTCACGTGCACCTTTGCCAGGGGAGGAGAATGGTGGTATGGATACTAATGGGCGACGTTCAAGGAAGCCACTTTGTCGAAAGGAATGCGACAAGCCACTTTGTCGAAAGGAATGCGACAATAAAAAGCTAAGTTGCCCAAAATTCCAAACAGATTTTTATTTTAGTTGTTTCCATCGAACGATTTCGACTTTTCTATGGAAAACCTACACGCGAGGGAACCTTGTTGTGATCGGTTGCGCCCTTATCCTGTTTCGAGTCCGCTCAACAGTTTAGGCAGCCGCACCGAAAGCACCAGGGTTTCTTGCGGGCAGCGGCCCCGCCAGCAGGCTGCTAAAGTCCCGCACCTAGCGCTCGCGGCAAAGGTGCGCGCACCGGCAAGTTTCTGAACAAGCGTAGGGCAAGTACACACAAATAGAAATCAAGCAAAGGGAAATAACATAGCAGTTGTCCAGAACATAGCAAGTCATATTACAATAATAGCTGTCGCGATTCTAACATAAGGCAATAATTGTCTTTGGCATGAGAGCGACGGCGACAAGAAATGAAGCGGCTAGTCCCGACGGTCACCTTCAACTCGCTTGACGCGGCCTATCCTGTCAATGATGGGCGCGACGAGCTCCTCTGCTGCTGTAAGGTCCGCGTCCTTCGGCAGGCGGTCGAAGACGTTGGAGAGGTTGATGCTGGGATTCCTGAACACCACCTTGGTGAGCACTTTACGGAGGACATCCTAGCAGAGCTTGCACGACTCGCTGGCCAAATGAGCTGCTCGATTGGAATCCAGCTGCTCCATTGCCCCAAGCACGTGGCCGAAGAATATGGTCAGTTTGGTGCTCTGGGGTGCTCTGTCATCGAGAGGCCTGTGATCTTCCAAGCCCATGAGGGGCAGCTGTGCGGCGAGCCTCCTCGCGACGTCAGCAAGATTCTTGGTCCAGTTGTCCATGCCTCTCACATAGTCATTGTGCTCGAGGGCGGCGCTCTGGACCAGCGCTCGTTCGTTCTGGAGTTCCTTGGTCAGAGCTTTCCCGTGGGCCTCCGCGTTTTTAAGGGACTCTATCAGCTTGGTCAGCTTCAGCCCCAGCTCGGTGATGGATTCGTTGGCAGTGGAGAGCTCCTTGGACTTGTCAGAGACGGCGACCTGTGCCTCCGCCATAGTGCGAAGAGCTTCGCCTCTTTCGGTCTCGAGCGTTGAGACCTTCTTGCCATGCTCCTCAAGTTCCTCCTCCAGCTTCTTCACCCTCCCGACAAGTTCGTCCTTGGCGGCCTCTGCTGCCTTGGCGGCATCGACGGCCTCCTTCAGCTTGCCAGCGTGGTCGACAGCCAAAGCCTTCAGCGCCTCCTCGTGCCTCTACTCCAGCTCCTGAGTCCGCTGGGCGACGAGCTTTTCAACCTCCTCGTCCTTGGCACGGAGCTGCTCGGCGAGCGCCTTCTCTCGGGCTTCAAGCTCTTCATCATGAGCCTTAAGCTCGACGCGGAGCCCGTTCAGACGCGCTTCCTCTGCTTCGACTTGTTGTTTGGCTTCGTCTTGAGCTTTCTCGATATCGGACTGCTTGAGGAGGAGTTCATCCCATTGCTGCTTCAGCTACGCCTGGTTCGATGCCAAGTCCTGGTAAGACTCATCAAACCAGCCCTGAACTTCTTCGACGTGCTTCTGGAAATCTGCCTCCACCTGGCTAGCAACCGCAGCCCTGGAGTCCAACTTTTCCTTGCGAGCGCGGTGAAGAGCCTGGAGCTTCTGGTAGTTGCTGTTTATTGCCAGGAGGAGCTTCTCTTCCTTAGATCTGTCATGACCGATGTTGGGTTCGTCAACAACCTCAAGCCCGGCAGCGGTGATCACTTCCTCAAGAGTTTCTCCTTCGATTGGCGCCCGAATGCTTACTGCTCCCGGCAGGCTCACAAATAAGTTGTCGCTGACCCTGATGTATTTGCTTGAAGAAGGAGCTTCGGATGATGGCGGTTGCTCTTCGGTAGCCGCCTCACCGGCGGCTGAGGACTCCGGAGCCGGATCAGCGCTATGCGCTCCTATGGCAGGAATGTCGTCAGTGTGGCTCCTGGACTCCTCGTCGACCCTCCTGGCGGCCTCCTCAGCGGCAGTGCTCCTGGCGGCCTCTTCAGCGACAAGCTTGTCAGCTTTGGCGGTAGCGTTCTTGGCGGCCTCTTCAGCGGCAAGCTTATCGGCTTCGGCGGCAGCGTCCCTGGCGATATTCTCAATGGTATCGTCGACATTCATGTCCTCCGCCGATGGGATGTCTAAAAGCCAAAGAAGTGAAACAAGATGGAGATGAAGAGGAAGTTCAAGAAGACAAAAAGAAAGGCCAAATAACAGATATCCAAGACAGGCAGCTCACCTACGCCAGGCTGCCGGGTCGAAGGTTCTCCCTCCCCGACAACATCAGTTGCCGGCGCACGGTTGCCGATGCCTCCGCTTGCTGGCTCCTCGTCTCGATAAAGCGAGCTAGAGGAGGTCTTGGCCGGAGACGCATCTCTGGGCGGCGTCGTTGACGGAGGCGGCATGTCAGGGTGGACCTCTGGCGATTCTCCTTGTCGCCCTTCTCCTCCTGCACGTCCGGTGATGTCAGCGGTATAGATGCACACCCCGGCACTCGCCAGCGGAAAGAGAGTGATAGGCTCACGCTGGGGGCTGCGCCGGGGGCTGAGATGAGGACTGCGTCGCGGGCTGGGCCTTGGACTGGTAGTAGCCGTGTCCGGTGCACCAGAGGTGCCCACCGGCGGCTCCTCGTCCGTTGAAGTCCTCGCCCTCTTCGTTGCCCTCTGCGCCAAGGTTTCTGCTTCTCTGCGGGAACAAGTCAAAGCAAATGATGAGATAAAGCAAAATGAGAGATTCGGAAAGCGGGGGAGCGGCAAGTATCTTACTCTTCGTCTTCTCCCGAGCTAAGGGCGGAAAGGTCGAAGGCGACTTCCACCATGGTGCTCGCGCGAGGAGGTGGAGGGGAGCTCCTTGCTCGCTTGGTCGCGGCAGGCGCGGTTTGCTGGTGAACTTCTTGTCGCTGCGCCGCCTTGCCGGCCGCTTCCTTGTCGAGGGTTGTGCCACTTGAGGAAGCTTGGCGGGCCGGGACCCCTGTAGCAGCACTCCGGAGGGTGCGTCTGCTCTTCGGCTGAAGGGTTGAGGCTTCCTCTACCAGTTCCTCCTCCTCTGTGTCTTCGGCAGGATGGTCCCCGGCAGGCGTGTCCCCCTGTTCCCCAACAGTGTCGTCCTGCCCGGCAACCTCCTCCTCTTCTTCTTCGTTGGATCCTTCTTCCGCGAAACCAGAGCCGCCAGCCTCGTCGGTAAGACCCGCCTCCTGCACTCTGCCGGCGATGTACGCCATCTCCCTTTCGGTGGTGGCGGCGACAAGTTTTTCGTCCTGAAGGATGGGCCTTTCCGACATATCGTCGAAGAATTGCTGGACCAAGTCATCAGTAGGCACGGCCCAGCGCCCGTCAACACTGTGGGCGTCAAGCACTGGCATCATGGCAAGAATTGAGCTCAGGCAAGAGTTGTTGCACAAAGGGACTACGCCTACCGGCAGATCACGCACCGCTGCGCTCCCGAATAGCTTTTGGCAGAGGGACCCGTGCTGCATGGTTGTTAAGTTGTGGTCCAGCCCAGGGCGCAGCCTCATGATGTCCGCCGCGTTCTGGAATTCCCAAGCTGGCCTCCTCTTGTTCTGCAAGGGGGCAATGCGCCGGCGAAGGAAGTCGGCGCCTATCATTTCTACGGTCAGCCCGGCATTCTTCAGGCGGAGGATTCTTGTCATGGCAACGGCGAGCTTCGCGTCTTCGGCATCTAAGGCGCTCCACTCATTGTTGCGGGCAATCTTCGTCCCCCGCGGCAAGCAGAAAGGTTGAACCTTTTTCTCCACTGACTCCCGAACCCAGCACCATTTGCCCCGCCATTCCTCCCACCTGCGGCGGTAGGCCCCCTTTGGATAGACCTCCTTGGTTCCTGTCCGCGGGATCCAAGTGACGGAACCAGAAAGGGCCTCGCCCTTCTCGATTCGAGGGATGAAATAGTGGCGGAACAGGGCAGTACTGGGATTCACTCCAGCGAAGTTTTCGCAAAGATGAGCGAAAACAGACATGCACGCTACGGCGTTTTGCGTAAAATCTAAGAGCTGAAAGCCGTAGGTGTTCAAGACATCCTTGAAGAAGTCGGAGAAAGGGGGGCAAAGACCGCAGTAAAAGTAATCGGTGAAAAAGGCATATTTCATTGGATCAGCTCCGCAAGCACCTAGGCTCACACGAGTCGCCGGATGCACCGTCGTCTCTGCCGCCCACATGAACTGGTAATGATCCGTCAGGGCCTTCCCATCAAGCCCCGACGCGAAGACGACGTGCTTCTTCCGCAGCGCCACCAGCTTGTTCTCCGCCGCCTTCTTGCCCTTGCTTGCCTTCGGCGGCATGGCGGCTATGGCGGCTGGATGATGAGATTGGCAAGGCTATGGAAGCGGTGGGGGAATGGAGAAGGGCTCGAGGAGGAAGACGGCGGCGGTTCCTAAATCACGAAAGGCGGAGGGTAAATGAGCCGCGGCCCTGGCAGATTCCTTTTTATGGGGAAGGCACCGGGCTGCCTCTTTACCAGAGGTAATAAAAGAATCCCTCGCGAGCGTGCTATTGCAGCGGTCACGTTGCGCACGTTCCCCATGTCCCGCATTTAATGGGCGGCGTGGGGGGCGCAGTAAAGGAATGATTTCGTGCAGTAACTGCTGCCATGCGTGCCCGTGCACTGTTTGGGCCTGGCCCAACGACGCCGCGTGCCCCCGTGTGGCCCAGGCCCGGGGGCTCCGGTGTCAGGCACTTGTGCACGGGCCCGTCGGGGCTATACCTGTGACAAGACTTGCCGGGGTGCTTATGGTGGCAAGGCTTGCCGGGACGCCTATGCAAGTGCAAGGTACATTTGCAGCAAGTACAAGAGCATAAAGACAAGAACTACAAGTTGAAGACACCAACAAGATAGCGGTGGGACGTCTTCGAGGGATGGTAGCGATGGCAAGAATACGTGTATAAATCGAGCATCGCCCTCGCGGCAACCCTTATGGGAAAGGCCCGGGGGATGACTCTTCATCACACGGCGCGGTGTTCTATCTTTAGACCCGCGGCTCTTGTCGACACTCCGTTCTATTCGTCCACATCATTGACAAGCCTGAAAAACGGCAAGACCTCCGGCGAGCGCACCTCTTTGAGTGCTGCGCTACCGTCGAGGACTTGCCGGAGGGCCTCTCGACAGGATACTTGTCGGGGAGGACAGCGAGAAACAAAGAAACATACAAGAGCAAGATTTTCAAACCAATAATTTTTTTGAAGATAAGTACCCGGTGCATTTCTTCTTGAAGTGGCCAAGGACTACATTAGGTATAGTTCTATACATCAAAAGAGATCTACAGCTACTACAGCGCGGCGACTGATTCGGGAACAAGGTCTCGCGGATGGAACAGTGGGACCTAACTACGGCGCCGAGCGTGCCTTGTCGGGAACCCCGTTCCTCATGTGAAGGCGTCGTCCTCGTCGGTGCCGTCCTTGTCTTCGCTGTCGCTGGAGGAGGCGAAGTCGCTGTCGCTTGAGCTCTCAGCACATCACTCCAGGCGAATGCCAGCCACCCCAAAGAACCTCACAGAGAGGGTGCCGGGGTCGACAAGCTTGAAGTGGAGCAGGTGCCCGGGGGTGAGGCCGCGGGAGCGAGCGAACGACTTCCACCCCCTGGTCAGAAACATGGCGCTTCCGGGGGTGAGGTCAACTGCCACCCACCAAGGGTCGTTGTTGCAGCCGTCCGCACGAAGCCAGAAGCCCCGGGGCCGATTGCTCTCCATGGCCCTTGCGAAAGGGTCAGGGAGACGCAGCCAGCTTCGGAGCCGGCGCGGAAGGACGATGACGAACTCTCGCGCCTCCTCCCCCACATGGATCCCCGCGTGAGGTTGCGGCAGAGGTGCGCTGCTGCGACTGCCGCCCCCTGCCGGAGCCGTCCTCGCGCGGCCGCGGGAGGCCGACCCGCCGCGGGAGCTCGGACCCGCCATCGTCACCACCACACGCGCCGGGGTTCGAGGGCTGCTCCTCGAGGCGCTAAGGGAACCCCGGGGGCGACCACGTCCTCTTGCCATCTTGGGGCGCAGCGAAGGTGGTGGCGAAAGGCAGTAGAGAAAGGAATCGAGCCGCGGAAGATCAGGAGTTTGCAGATGGATGGCCTTCTTCTTCCTTCGCCTCCTTTTTATAGGGCTGGGCGCTGTAGAGGGAGAGGAGCCGACCCTTCGCGAATCCTGAGCAACACGCGTCACTTGAGGCGCGTCGTTCAAGACATTGATGAGGAGGCGAACGGGCGCCGTCCTGTCCATCACTCCTACTCCCGTGGAGGAAGGCGGACCGTCTCGCTCCGATACTCCCAAGACCTGCAGTCATTATGCATCATGGGAGGAAGATATCAACCGTCATCATTACTATGGCCACGTGTGCCCGCGCACTGTTTTGGGCCTAGCCCAACAGCGCCGCGCGCGCATGTATGGCTCAGGCCCGGGGGCTCCTGTCAGTGTACAAAGAACCAGGGTATCCATTACCCAGACTTGTGCGCGGGCAGCTCCCTGGAGCCGACAAGATTTAGTCAGACCTTGGAGTCAAAGACAGCAGTAATCAAGAGGATAGAAAGCCAAGGGCTGGCGCCCCGGCAAGATCTTGCCGGGCGGCTCACAGCCCCGACAAGACTCACGCCCGGCAAGCCCCTCTCACTGTTCTAGCGCGCCACCCCAGGGCAACTACCAGCTTGTCTTTTAGCTTTCGTTCCCCTGGGTGCGTGGCGGACGCTGACGGCGTGATGGGCTAAGGCGGTTCGATGGGATGGCCCCTTTTTCCATCCCCAAGGCAAGGCAGGTATACCTAACAGGAGCATTAAATGCCCTTGTCCTAGGCCGTCAGTATTAGGTATGATAAGCACTGTAGATACCTTGACACCTTATGTATTTACTGTACTGCCACCTTTGTACTTTGCCACTGTTGGTGACCCCTTCGAGAGTATAAAAGGAGGCCCAAGGCATAGCTACAGGGGATCTGAGCTGGCCGTTCTGTAAGTGTAGCTGCTAGTTACTGTAGCGCTCCAAGAACTCAGCCTAAACACATCGGTGTCAGGCACTTGTGCACGGGCCCGTCGGGGATATACCTGCGACAAGACTTGCCGGGATGCTAATGGCGGCAAGGCTTGCCGGGACGCCTGTGCAAGTTCAAGGTACATCTGCAGCTAGTACAAGATCATAAAGACAAGAACTACAAGTTGAAAACCAACAAGATAGCGGTGGGACGTCTTCGACGGATGGCAGCGATGGCAAGAATACGTGTATGAATCGAGCATCGCCCTCGCGGCAACCCTTATGGGAAAGGCCCGGGGGCTGACTCTTCATCACACGACGCGGTGTTCTATCTTTAGACCCGCGGCTCTTGTCGACACTCCGTTCTATTCGTCCACATCATCGACAAGCCTGAAAAACGACAAGACCTCCGGCGAGCGCACCTCTTTGAGTGCTGCGCTGCCGTCGAGGACTTGCCGGAGGACCTCTCGATAGGATACTTGTCGGGGAGGACAGCGAGAAACAAAGAAACATGCAAGAGCAAGATTTCAAACAAAGAATTTTTTCGAAGATAAGTACCCGGTGCATTTCTTCTTGAAGTAGCCAAGGACTACATTGGGTACAGTTCGATACATCAAAAGAGATCTACAGCTACTACAGCGCGGCGACTGATCCGGAAACAAGGTCTCGCGGATGGAACAGTGGGACCTAACTACGGCGCCGAGCATGCATAGTCGGGGACCCCGTTTCTCATGCGAAGGCGTCATCCTCGTCGGTGCTGTCCTCGTCGTCGCTGTCGCTGGAGGAGTCGAAGTCGCTGTCGCTTGAGCTCTCGGCATAGCACTCCAGGCGAATGCCAGCCGCCCCGAAGAACCTCACAGAGAGGGTGTCGGGGTCGACAAGCTTGAAGTGGAGCAGGTGCCCGGGGGTGAGGCCACGGGAGCGAGCGAACGACTTCCACCCCCTGGTCAGAAACATGGCGCTACCAGGGGTGAGGTCAACTGCCACCCACCAAGGGCCGTTGTTGCAGCCGTCCGCATGAAGCCAGAAGCCCCGGGGCCGATTGCTCTCCATGGCCCTTGCGAAAGGGTCAGGGAGACGCAGCCAGCTTCGGAGCCGGCACGGGAGGACGATGACGAACTCTCGCGCCTCCTCCCCCGCATGGATCCCCGCGTGAGGCTGCGGCAGAGGTGCGCTGCTGGGACTGGCGCCCCCTGCCGGAGCCGTCCTCGCGCGGCCGCGGGACGCCGACCCGCCGCGGGAGCTCGGACCCGCCATCGTCACCACCACACGCTCCGGGGTTCGAGGGCTGCTCCTCGAGGCGCTAAGGGAACCCCAGGGGAGACCACGTCCTCTTGCCATCTTGGGGCGCAGCGAAGGTGGTGGCGAAAGGCAGTAGAGAAAGGAATCGAGCAGCGGAAGATCAGGAGTTTGCAGATGGGTGGCCTTCTTCTTCCTTCGCCTCCCTTTTATAGGGCTGGGCGCTGTAGAGGGAGAGGAGCCGATCCTTCGTGAATCCTGAGCAACACGCGTCACTTGGGGCGTGTCGTTCAAGACATTGATGAGGAGGCGAACGGGCGCCGTCCTGTCCATCGCTCCTACTCCCGAGGAGGAAGGCGGACCGTCTCGCTCCGATACTCCCAAGACCTGCAGTCATTGTGCATCATGGGAGGAAGATATCAACCGTCATCATTGCTATGGCCACGTGTGTCCGCGCACTGTTTTGGGCCTAGCCCAACAGCGCCACGCGCGCATGTATGGCCCAGGCCCGGGGGCTCCTGTCAGTGTACAAAGAACCAGGGTATCCTTTACCCAGACTTGTGTACGGGCAGCTCCCTGGAGCCGACAAGATTTAGTCAAACCTTGGAGTCAAAGACAGCAGTAATCAAGAAGATAGAAAGCCAAGGGCTGGCGCCCCGGCAAGATATTGCCGGGCGGCTCACAGCCCCGACAAGCCGTGCGCCCGGCAAGCCTTCTCCACTGTTCTAGCGTGCCACCCCAGGGCAACTACCAGCTTGTCTTTTAGCCTTTGTCCCCTGAGTGCGTGGCTAACGCTGACGGCATGATGGGCTAAAGCGGTTCGATGGGATGGCCCCTTTTTCCATCCCAATGCAAGGCATGGACACTTCAACTGGAGCATTAAATGCCCTTGTCCTAAGCCGTCAGTATTAGGTATGATAAGCACTGTAGATACCTTGACACCTCATGTATTTACTGTGCTGCCACCTTTGTACTTTGCCACTGTTGGTGACCCCTTCGAGAGTATAAAAGGAGGCCCAAGGCATAGCTATAGGAGAGATCGGCTTTTCCAGACCCAAGTTCGCATGTGTAGCAGCTATTGTAGCGCTCCACGCACTAGTCTAAGAACACTCAACACAATCAAGCAGGAGTAGGGTTTTATGCATCTTTGCGGCCCGAACCTGGATAAAATCCCCTTTGCGTTGATCACTCGATCTGCTCTCTGTGCAATCTTTCTCCCCGCCGAACCGTAAAGGGATCCCCACGATCCCATAGGTGTCGTTTCCGACACAGCACAGCGACGGTAAGTTTTTCCCTCAGTTATGAAACCAAGGTTATAAAACCAGTAGGAGGATCACCACCACCCAATAAGCAGCACCTACACACAAAAAACAAATACTTGCAACCCGACGCGAAAGAGAGGTTGTCAATCTCTCCAGAGTAAAAAGATAGATTAGGTAGTGATAGATAGGAGAGATAGATCTCTCAAGAACACAAAATAAAAAGGACAAATAAAATATGCAGCAATATGTTTTTGGGTTTTTGGTTTTGTAGATCTGAAAACAAAGATGCAAAAAGATAGATCTAAAAGCAATATGTTGGAAAAGTAGACCCGGGGGCCGTAGGGTTCACTAGTGGCTTCTCTCATGAGTATAGCGCACGGTGGGTGAGCAAATTACTGTTGGGCAATTGATAGAAAATTGAATAGTCATGATGATATCCAAGGCGATGATCATTATGTAGGCATCACTTCCAAGATAGATAGACCGACTCCTGCCTGCATCTACCTCTATTACTCCACATATCAACCGCTATCCAGCATGCATCTAGTGTATCAAGTTCATGGAAAAACGGAGTAATGCAATAAGAACGATGACATGATGTAGACAAGATCTATTAATGTAGGAATAGACCCCATCTTGTTATCCTTAATAGCAACGATACATGCGTGTCTTGCTGCCCCTTCTGTCACTGAGAAAGAACACCGCAAGATCGAACCTATCACAAAGCACCTCTTCCCATGGCAAGAAAAATCGATCTAGTCGGCCTAACTAAACCAAAGATTCGAAGAAGAAATACGATGCTATAAGCAATCATGCATATAAGAGATCAAAGAAGACTCAAATAATATTCATGGATAGAAACTGATCATGAACTCAAAATTCATCGGATCCCAACAAACACACCGCAAAAGTTTACATCAAATAGATCTCCAAGAGACCATTGTATTGAGAATCATAAGAGAGAGAGAAGAATACATCTAGCTAGTGCCTACGGACCCGTAGGTCTATGGTGGACTACTCACGCATCATCGGAGAGTCACCTATGAGGAAAATGAACCCCTCCGTGATGGTGTTTAGATTGGATCTCGTGGTTCTGGAACTTGCGGCGGCTGGAATTGTGTTTCGTCGACTCCTCTAGGGTTTTCCGAATATTTGGGAATTTATAGGCATCAGAGGCGGTGCAGAGGGGCCCCGTGGAGGGCACAACCCAACAGGGCGCGTCGGGGGCCCCCTGGCGCGCCCTGGTGGGTTGTGCTCCCCACAGCCCACCTTCCAGGCTCTTCTTTGGCCCACTGGTGTCTTCTGGTCTAGAAAAAATCTCCAAAAAGTTTCGTCGCGATTGGACTCCGTTTGGTACTGATATTCTGCAAAGTAAAAAACAAGCAAAAACAGCAACTGGCACTTTGGCACTATGTCAATAGGTTAGTCCCAAAAAATGATATAAAGTTGTTATAAAATGATTGTAAAACATCCAAGAATGATAATATAACAGCATGGAACAAGCAAAAATTATAGATACGTTGGAGATGTATCAGTCATACATGTTGAATGAAACTCCAGACTCACGAGAAAAATATTTAAATTTCTTTGTGAAGGTTTTCGTGAGTTCAAGGTGTTGGGGACACTTATCTGCGATGAAGGGAGCAAGCTCTGTGTTGTGGATAAATTGGTCAAATTCGTCCTTAATACCTGCACCTTCCATGAACTCGTCGCATGGCCACAAGCATGATATGGTGGCGGCATCTCGCATCGAGCTTTCTCTTGGTTCAACATAGGACTGTCGAACAGAGTTTCCACTTGATGAGGCTTCCGAGGATCTCCTCCTCGAGAACTCCTAAAGAATTGCATTTTTATTCCTATAAAAATTCTGAAAAAAAATTAGTCCATAAAAATTTTGTCAACAAAACTTTGTAAGATTGTTAGTAACTACTCCTAAGCATGCGTAGAGGCCATATTAAGCATTCAAACTACTTAGAACTCTAAGAATTCAACATGCAAGCTCATCTACAGCAGCACCAAGAGTAGATAATTACTCTAAAAATAACCCACTAAAACAAAAACTAATTGGAGCAATGGAGAAGTCACATACCAAGTAGCAATCCCTCCAAACAGTTTTAGAAATGGAGCTTCGAGCAAAGAGATCGAAATCCGCGGGTTTGAGAGCAAGTACACGAGAATGGTGGCTGTGGTGATTTTTTTCTGGAGGTAGGGAATGATGTGGGCTAAAGAGATAAGTGAGGGGGCCCACGTGGGGGGCACTACCCACCAGGGCACGCCCTGGTGTCTTGTGGGCACCAGGTGCACACCCCTCTGGTATTATTTACACCAAAAATTCATAAATATTTGAAAAAAAATTGTGTTAAATTTTCAGGGCATTCTGAGAATTTTTATTTTCGGGTCATTTTTTTATTGTACGGGAAAACAAAAAACAGGATAATCATGGCATTTTATTTTATTTAACTAACTAAAATAGAAAATAAAAGGTTGGAGCAGAGAGTTGTGCTTACTAGATTCATCGACTTCATACCTCTCAAAAATGATTCATTAATAAGGTTGATCAAGTCTTATTAACAACCACTTCCGATTAGCATGAAACCAAAGAACTTTCGTAAAACACTAAGTTACCTCAATGGGGATGTGCCTATCCCCAACAATAAGTATATCATATTTCTTGTTGGCAGTAGGAAGAGGTAATTAAAAACTTCCAATAGTGATGGTCGGAGATTCTTCAATAACATTTATACCATTCACTTGGAATTGTTTCTTCGGAAAGTGCACCGTATGCTCTTTACCATTGATATGAAAAGTGACTTTGCTTTTATTGCAATCAATAACAGCCCCTGCAGCATTCAGAAAGGGTCTACCAAGGATAATCAACATGTTGTCTTCCTCGGGCATCTCAAGAATAACAAAGTCTGTTAAGATAGTAACATTTGCAACAACAACGGGCACATCCTCACAAATACCGATAGGTTGGCCGTTGATTTGTCAGCCATTTGCAATGATATCTTGGTAGGTGTGAGCTTATTCAAATCAAGTCTTTTATGTTAGGAGAAAGGCATAACACTAACACCGGATCCCAAATCACACAAAGCAGTTTTGACATAGTTTCTTTTGATGGAGCAAGGTATAGTTGGTATTCCAGGATCTCCAAGTTTTTTAGGCACTCCATCCTTAAAAGAATAGTTATCAAGCATGGTGGAGATTTCAGCTTCCGGTATCTTTCTTTTATTTGTGATGATGTTTTTCATATACTTTGCATAAGGGGCCATCTTCAAAATATCGGTTAAATGGGTACGCAAAAAGACTGGCCTAATCATATCAGCAAAGCGTTCAAATTCTTCATCATCCTTTTTCTTAGATGGCTTAGGTGGAAATGGCATGGGTTTCTGAACCCATGGCTCTCTTTCTTTACCATGTTTCCTAGCCACAAAGTCTCTTTTATCATAACGTTTATTTTTAGGTTGTGGGTTATCAAGATCAGCAGCAGGCTCTATTTCAACATCATTAACTGGTTCTATAACATTGCTAGGTTTAGCATCTTCATGAACATCATCATTATCATTTTCATTATCACTAGGTGAATGTTCATTACCAGACTGAGTTTCAGCATCAGAAATAGAGACATCATTATTATCAGGAGGTTTTTGTGTCTCAGGCTCAATAGAGGTATGCAAAGTCCTATCATTTTCCTTTTTCTTTTTCTTCTTCGAAGGACTAGGTGCATCAGTATTAATTCTCTGAGAGTCTTGTTCAATTCTTTTAGGATGACCCTCAGGATAAAGTGGTTCTTGGGTCATTCTACCTCCTCTAGTTACTAATCTAGCAGTAAAACCATTCATATTATTATTCATTTCATCAAGCAATTCTTTTTGAGACTTAGCAACTTGTTCTAACTGAGTTAATCATAGAGGCATGTTTTCCTACACCCCTAACATCATTACTGATTCTAAATAGCAAGTCACTCAAGCAAGCAATCATATCGGAATTATATTTCAATTGTTTCAAAACATGAGCATTGAAATGATCTTGCTTCATAATATAGTTGTCAAACTCATATAAGCATTGACTAGGATGTTTATTGTGAGGAATGTCACTTTCATTAAACTTCAATAAAGAATTTACCTCTACCACCTGTGGAGGTGGTGGTGTGTCAAGGCCATGTATTTCTTCAATTGGTGGAAAATTCTTAACATCCTCAGCTCTAATACCTTTTTCCTTCATAGATTTCTTTGCCTCTTGCATATCTTCAGGACTAAGAAATAAGATACCCCTCTTCTTCGGAGTGGGTTTAGGTGGTGGTTCGGGAATAGTCCAATCATCATAATTCTGCAATATGTTATTCAATAATTCCTCAGCTTGTTCAACGGTTCGTTCCCTGAAAACACAACCAGCACAACTATCTAGGAAATCCCTAGAAGCATCGGTTAGTCCATTGTAAAAGATATACAATGGACCGCTATGCAAGATAATTAGACCGACTCCACACAACGTCCAAGATAAGTAGACCGACTCCTGCCTGCATCTACGACTATTACTCCACACATCTACCGCTATCCAGCATGCATCTAGTGTATTAAGTTCATGGAAAAACGGAGTAATGCAATCAGAACGATGACATGATGTAGACAAGATCTATTCATGTAGGAATAGACCTCATTGATAACCCACAAGTATAGGGGATCGCAATAGTTTTCGAGGGTAGAGTATTCAACCCAAATTTATAGATTCGACACAAGGGGAGCCAAAGAATATTTGAGAGTATTAGCAGTTGAGTTGTCAATTCAACCACACCTCGAGATTAAATATCTGCAGCAGAGTGATCAGTAGCATAGTAATACGATAGTTTGATAGCAGTAGTGATGGTAACAGTAGCAATAACAATAGTAGCAATAGCTTTGTAGCAGTTGGAACAGTAGCAGCATCAATAGTAACTTAGCGAGAACAATAAGTGGAAAGCTCGTAGGCACTGGATCGATGAACTCGTTGGATGATATTCATCATGTAATAGTCATAACCTAGGGCGATATAGAACTAGCTCCAGTTTGTCAATATAATGTAGGCATGTATTCTATAAATAGTCATACGTGCTTATGGAAAAGAACTTGCATGCCATCTTTTGTCCTACCCTCCCGTGGCAGTGGGGTCCATAAGGAAACTAAGGGATATTAAGGCCTCCTTTTAATAGAGAACCGGAACAAAGCATTAACACATGGTGAATACATGAACTCCTCAAACTACGGTCATCACCGCGAAGTATCCCAAATATTGTTAGTATGGGGTTGACGGATCATAACACGTAATAGGTGCATATGACTAGGGAAGATCGGATCAAGAACATGGATATAGAGATGATAACATAAATGGTTCAGATCTGAAATCATGGCACTCGGGCCCTAGTGACAAGCATTAGGCATAGCAAAGTCATAGCAACATCAATCTCAAAACATAATGGATACTAGGGATCAAGCCCTAACAAAACTAACTCGATTACATGGTGAATCTCATCCAACTCCTCACTGACCAGCAAGCCTACGAAGGAATTACTCTCTCCCGGTGGGGAGCATCATGGAATTGGCGATGGAGAAAGGTTTGTGATGACAAAGACCGAAGATTCCCCTCTCCGGAGCCCCAAACGGGCCCCAGATCTGGCCTCCCGATGAAGAACAGGAGGTGGCGGCGGCTCTGTATCGTAAAACGCGATGAAACTTTCTCTCTGATTTTTTTCTCCAAAAATAGGAATTTATAATGGCGGAATTAGGGTCAGTGTGACCACGAGGTGGGCACAACCCACCAGGGCGCACCCTGGGGGCCTAGCGCGCCCTAGTGGGTGCTGATCACCCTGGCCCCCCTATTCGGTGGATTTTGGCTCCCATAATTCTTATATATTCTGAAACAATTCTCCAAGAAGTTTCGTTCCTTTCCGAGAACTTTTATTTCTGCACAAAAACAACACCATGGTAATTTTGCTGAAAACAACGTTAGTCCGGGTTAGTTCCATGCAAATTATAGTCCAAAACAAGGCCAAAAGAGTGGGGAAAAGTAGATACGTTGGAGACGTATCACCCAACTTGTTATCCTTAATGGCAATGATACATGCGTGCCTTGCTGCCCCTTCTGTCACTGGGAAAGGACACCGCAAGATCGAACCAATCACAAAGCATCTCTTCCCATGGCAAGAAAAATCGATCTAGTTGGCCTAACTAAACCAAAGATTCGAAGAATAAATATGAGGCTATAAGTAATCATGCATATAAGAGATCAAAGAAGACTCTAATAATATTCATGGATAGAAACTGATCATGAACTCAAAATCCATCGGATCCCAACAAACACACCACAAAAGTTTACATCAGATAGATCTCCAAGAGACCATTGTATTGAGAATCAAAAGAGAGAAAAGAAGCCATCTAGCTACTGCCTACGGGCCCGTAGGTCTATGGTGGACTACTCACACATCATCGGAGAGGCACCTATGAAGAACATGAACCCCTCCGTGATGGTGTTTAGATTGGATCTCGAGGTTCTGGAACTTGCGACGACTGGAATTGTGTTTCGTCGACTCCCCTAGGGTTTTCTGAATATTTGGGAATTTATAGGCGTCAGAGGCGGTGGTGGGGGGGCGTGGAGGGCACAACCCACCAGGGTGTGACGCCCCCGATCTCGACCGTACGCTAATCATACACACAATGCGTACGACCAAGATTAGGGACTCACTGATTGATATCACAACACAACACTAGACACAAATTAAAGTCATACGGCTTCATATTACAAGCCAGGGGCCTCGAGGGCTCGAATACAAAGCTCGACAAGCACGAGTCAGCGGAAGCAAATAATATCTGAGTACAGACATAAGCTAGACAAGTTTTGCCTTAAGAAGCCTAGCACAAACATAAGCAGCGGATCGAAAGAGGCGAGGCCTCCTGCCTGGGAACCTCCTAACTACTCCTGAGCATCGGCACTCTCCACGTAGTAGTAGGCTCCCGCGGTGGTGGTGTAGTCGTCTCCGGCATACTCCATCTCCTGGGCTCCATCGTCTGAACGCGGCATCGTATCGAGGGGGAAAGAGAAGCAAAGCAGCGGTGAGTACTCATCCAAAGTACTCACAAGACTGACATCAGAACTATGCTAAGTATGCATCAGTATAAAGGGGAGGGGTTATATCTGGACTGACTGCAGAAAGCAAGAATAGGGGAAGGCCTAGTCCTATCGAAGACTATCATCTTCAGCATCTTGCAGCATTAGAAGAGAGTAGACTGATATCTCATATATAGTCATATTATTGTAGCAATTTTATTAAGTAACCACGCCCAGAGATTCTTCCTCGACTCCCTGCGAGGAAGCAATCTCGGAGCCAACATTCATTTCAAATTAAATCACAATTATAGTTGTAGTAGGTCAAAGTACAACTCCAAGTCGTCCTGTTACCGTGGACAAGGCTATTCGAATAGATTATTCATCCCTGCAGGGGTGCACCGCATTTCCAACACACCTAATCACCTCCGGCCGGACACACTTTCCTGGGTCATGCCCGGCCACGGGATAGCAGCACGTCGTCGCCCCACCTAGGCTCAACGAAGAGGCCAGCCCGCCGATCTAAATCCTAAGCACGATGCGCTCTTGCCCTCTGCGCTCCTGCACGATGCGTGGGCGGCCGGAAGCAGACCTAGTACACTCTAGTCCAAGAGCTGCACCATCCAGTCCAATCCGGCACGCGCCGCTCCATTGCTGACGTCCGAAGAGCTTCGGCTGATACAACGACGCTGAGTACCCATAACTTCTCCCACGCGATGGTTTGGTGCGTAAAAAGGCCAACGACCCAACTCAGATCAAATACCCAACCCATTAGCATTTTATTAATGCGGGGCAAGCGCGACCCATAAAGTGCGGTCCCGTCACCCCGTCTCGAGGATGTGTGGCAAGGGCCTCTCCTGCCCGTCCACGCCTCAACATAACCTTTTGGATGCCTTACCGGCGCATCCCACCACATCTTTCACACGGGTACCCTTGGGGCCGACCCGTCTCAAGACTATCGGGAACTCAGGTCCACCTCAACCAGGGTGGTACCGCCTGTCCCTCTAGTCCCGTCTTTCACATGTAAACAATGTCAAGTTAAAGCAACTGTGTGTATAACACATCAAGACGGAACCTGAGGAATCACCCTCAAAGGGCCCCGCTCGATGAAACCGTCAAGGTGGACCTAGAGGAATCACCCTCGAGGGTCCCACACTTGAGGGGTTGCACGACAGAGTCATCGTCGGGAGTGGTGAAGGAGGAATCACCCTCGATAACCACGACCGACTAGCTACACTACAGAGCTAGCATCATGAGTACTTCACGAGGTGTCACCCTCGGTACTCGATAGTAGCGCTGCAGAGTCGTACAACTAAGGGGGGTGCGGTGATGTGAGGGGCCTGGCTCGTCGGTCGGTTGACCGAGTCTTCGAGTCTTCGGGTCGTCGAGTCGTCGATGAAGAAGCAGGGGCAACTGGGACTAAGGGGTCACTGGGTATGATTGCAGGTATAGTAGCAGTTTATCAAAAACAGGCTATGCATCAGAAATAGGAGCTAGCTAATATAGTAGCAAAATCTAATGCAAGAATAAGAGGGAAGAATGGGCGATATCGGAATGCTCAAGGGGGTTGCTTGCCTTGCTGCTCTGCGGCAAAGGGCTGCTCGTCAAAGGTGTAGTCGTACCCGGCAGCAGCGTCAGTCTCGGGGTCTACCGGTAAGAAGAGGGGGGAGAAACAATAAATATAAAGCAGACAAATGCATCACGATGCATGACATGGCAATATGTAGAACTAGGCATGCACTAACGTAGTATTACACGTCGCAGGCGGGTCGGAAGAATATCTGACGATATTTCCCGGGTCTCTAGCTTTTACCAGACAGATGAAAACGATGGAAAAGTTCCATGTTTGCTATGCTAGAGGCATGTGACAAACGAACAGACCGCGTATTCGGAACCGTAGGATTTTTCTGAGCAACTTTCATGTTCAAAACTTTTTAATTCGGACTACGGTTTATTTTATATTAATTATTAAAGATTTAATAATATTCTGAAATTAACAGATTTAATTAAATTCGAAAAATAACTTATTGCGTCATCAAGACGTCAGCATGACATCAGCAGTCAACAGGACTGCTGACTGGGTAAAACCGACGGGTGGGACCCGTTTGTCACTGACTGCTAATTAACTAACATAATTAATTAGTCTAATTAGGTTTAGGTTAGTTAAGTTAATTAATTAACCTAATAATTAATTAATTACTCTAATTAATTAATTGTTAATATTATTATTTATATTTATTTATTTATTTATAAATATTATTATTAATTAAACACGTTTTAGGGGGCGGTAGGGCACCCATGTCATTGGGCCAGGGGAGATTAGTGGGGGGCTAATCCCCCACTAATCTGGATCGGACCGGGGCAGCCAGACGCACGGGCTCGCCGGGGGAGGGGCCTCGCCGGAGGCCGAGGGGCCGATGGTGGTGGCCAGCGACGGCGGCGCGATGGCCGGATGCGCGCAGCAAGCGGCGAAGGCGTGCGGGGGCCACCGGCGAGCGCGGCGCGGGCACGCACGCGACGCGGCGAGTGTCGGTGTCAAAACCGGCGGATCTCGGGTAGCGGGTCCCGAACTATGATGCTTGGATCGATGGTAATAGGAGACGAAGGGGACAAGGTTTTACCCAGGTTCGGGCCCTCCTATGGAGGTAATACCCTACGTCCTGCTTGATTATATTGATGGTATGGAGATTACAGAGTGATCTACCACGAGATCGTATGACTAAAAACCCTAGATGAGTTCTCTCCCTTGATGATCTAAAACCCTTCGGATTATATAGATGCCGGGGGTGCCTAGGGTTTACACATGGTCGGTTACACGTCGAGGGGATAAACATGCCTATTCTACTTTAAACGTGGAGCACACGCCAAGCTTCTAGAAACTTCCCTTCTGGAGTCCGGTCCTTCGAGCGATCCAGTATCCGGCGAACGTCCCATAAAGTCCGTCCCATATTAGATAGGCCGGCCTCCCGAGGACCCCCTAGTCCAGGACTCCCTCAGTAGCCCCCGAACTAGCCTCCAACGCCAAGGGTCCAAGCTCCAGCTGCTTCAAATGATCAGAGTCTTCGGCTTGCGAGGCGAGTTCCTTTCTCCGGATAGTAATCGGCAGTTCCTTTAGTCCGGCTTCCATCGACGCGTAATTTTCCCGATCATAGGTCATCCGAACATCATGTGTAACCCGGCCGGTAAGGCCAAATGCCAGGGAGCCAATAGCGCTCTTCTGACAACCTTTCAGACGAAAGGCCACGGCTCATCATGACCGCTGAGCCAGTCGTACTGATTCATTTAGCGGCTCGAGGCCGTATTTATCGGCACGATCCATCAATACACAGATCGTGCCCCGTTCCATACGGGACATGCTTAATCATGCGCGTGTAACGCCGCGCACGCCTCGGGAAGTGGAGAGATTCACGGCGTGATGGAGGGAAGCTAACCGGTAGCGGATCTTAATAAAAAGGGAAAAAACCCAAGGCTTATCCACATTCCTCCCTTCGCATCCTCGCCTCCCTAGACTCCCGAGCTCACCGAGTCCAGATCTAGGTTTCACATTCTTCTCCTTCCGAGGTCAGCCATGGCCAGCGGCAAGTGGAAGGTCTCCACAGTCACAGACAAGGATATCCGGAAGCTCAAGGGCGCCGGATACATCCCTGCCAACGTCTTCCACCGCGCCGCCGAGGAGGGTTAGGCGATTCCCACCCCTAAACAAGGGGAAAGGGTGGTTTTCGTCCCCCATTTCATCCGGGGATTAAGCTTCCCACTTCACCCCTTTGTGAGGGGTATGATGTTCTTTTACGGGCTCGACTTCCACGACCTTCCGCCAAACTCCTTCATGCACATATCTGCATTCATCACTGTCTGCGAGGCCTTTCTGCGGGTGGAGCCGCACTTCAGATTATGGCTTAAGACTTTCAACATTAAGCCGAAGTGCGTCGCCGGCGCGCACGCGGACTGCGGCGGGGCAGTCATCGGCAAACTCCCACGCGCAGTGTGGCCATCTGGCACCTTCATCGACACCATTAAGACCTGGCAGAAGGAGTGGTTCTATATCACTGAGCCAAAGGAGGAAGAGGGCGGAACTGTGCCTGCCAAATGCGGAACTGTTCCTGCCGAATTCAGGTCCGGCCCCCCAACCAGACTGACCTCGTGGGTCCGAAAGGGCCTGGATTGGGGGTCGGCTACCAAAGTAGAGGACCTGCAAAGGCGCATTGCCTCCCTAATCAGGGAAGGCGTTGGCCTGACCAATGTGGTCCAGGTAATGCTTCGGCGACATGTCCTGCCCTGCCAGCGCCGGAGTTCTCCTATGTGGGATTACCGAGCCAGCGACGACCCTACAGTTCGTCGACTCTTCCGTACCACGCGGGAGAAACTATGGAAGGTGTTGTTCAAGGCGCAGAAGGACTGGCCGGGCGAGGAGGAAGACCTGGGCTTGAATGCAACCAAGCCTCCTTCCAAGGTATGTTATGATTTCGATAGATCGGCTTTATTCTTCCATAGGTCACCTAAGGATTGTCCGATCACTTTTGCAGGAATGGCTGAAAAAAGCCAAGGACTTCAAGAGTCCGGCTCCACGGCCCGAGGATCCCCGGTCCCCGCTGCTGTTGGAGATGCTAGTCGTGGTGCCCTACAAGGCGCCAGAGAAGAAAGAGAAGAAGAAGAAGACAGGCCGAGCTGGCCTGCGCACCAAGGACCAGCTAGAGGCTGAGTCCGAAGAGACCCACGTCTCCTCGAATCAAGAGGAGGAAGAGGAGGAGGAGCACGAGGTCGAGGGGGAGGCGATTCCCCCCTTACAAGAAAGAGGGCGACGTCACCGGACGTCTTGGAGGATGAACTTCCTCCGGCCCAAAAGAAAGCACGCCGGTCACATGCGATCCTGTTCGACGATAGTTCGGCCTCGGACACCGAGTCCGAGGGGTTCAAGAGGGTTCCGCGAAGGACCCCAAGGGTTAAGCCCCCACCTCGAAGGTATAGATCCGAAGACCTTGCAAATACCAAGTTTCGTTAATATATTTAACATGCGGGCGTCAATTGACTTGCAGCCCGCCCCACATCCTTCCCACCGACCAAAGCTCGAATGGGGAGACCCCGCCCGCCGATCTAGCGGAGAGCGGAAACCCGTCGCACCCTTCCCCTCCAGATGCCAACAAGGAAGGCACAGAGGTGTCATCCCAACAGGCTCCCCTCGAGCCGAATACTGGAGGCGGGGACGACGAGATAATGGCCGAGGTTAATACCTTGGCCACCGAAGACCCGGGGGAGAAGACCCTTCCGGATACCGAGGAGACCGGTCAGGGAACTGTCCAGTCACCTTCACAACTGTCTCCGGAGCACACCATGTGTCCGGAGACATAGCTTCAATTCCCGACTGGGGATCGGACTAACCGACCCCCACCGGTGCCTCCGACCACTGAGTGGCCGGTCATGGGGGAGGCTCTATCCAGCGCCTCCATATCCGAGGAGCACCGCACCCTTATGGGTACGGTGCTGCAGAGCATTCGGTCCGTGGATACCGGACTGAAAGCGGCCTTCAACGGCCTCCTAACGGGTTTTCAGGTAAACAATGTAATGCCCCGTTTTTTTTGTAAGTTATTGATATGTTTAAGCAGTTGTTTATATACATAGCAGCCCCCGAGCCCTAGGTAAGTTTAAAAAACGTACCTGGGGGTCAAGACAAAAAATCCTTATCCGAACTATACATTTGCTCAGATTGTTCGGTCATTCTTTTAAGGAGACCAGGCACAGGATTATGATAATTCGGAGGTCTGTGAACTCATATAATATGAGACTTTCGCATTTTTTGCAGGCATCGGCGTCGTCCGATAACGCCGCAGAAATAGAGGAGCTGAATTGGAAGCTTAAGAACTCTGATGACGAGCTTAACGCTCTAAACCGAAGATTCGACGAGGCTCAAGGTAAGCGGAGTGAAGTATCTAAACTTCATGTTTCCGTTCTATCAACACGGATGCTTAATATAAGTCAATGCTTACGCAGCCTCGGCGAAAGAGATGGAGAAGCTCAAGGCCGAACTCAAGAAGGCAAAGCAGGAAACTGCTGGTGAAAAGGCGGCGGCCCAAGAGGCCGTAGCTGCACTATCTGCCTTGAGAGCAACCAGCGACAAGCACCAGGCTCGAGTGGAGGAGGTCCAACAGGAGCTTAAGGACGCCAGCAAGAAGTGCGAGGCCCTGGAGCTGAAAGCAAAAGAGCAGGCTGCCGAACTGTCCACCCTAAAAACCGATCTTCAAAAGGAGCGGGTGGATAGGCGGACCTTTGAAGAGGAAATCAGCCAGGCCCAGGCTATACTGAGTGGTAAGCCATATTTACTGCAGTGTGTCTTCGGAGATGATAGGTTCAAAGCTCTCACCCAAGTATGGCGTTCCGTAGGCGCCGGCTTGGACCTCCAGAAGAGCGCAGCGGACGCGAAGCAGTTCTATGCTTCGCGGGGAGAAGGAGATGAAGCCCGTGTTTTCTGGGCTCAATTCGAAGCCCACGAGTTAACTCCTCTCCTAAATGAGCAACTGAAGCAGCTGTTGGAGCTGCACAAGGTGGCGGAATCGGCCATGAAGGATCTCTGTATCCGGCTGTGGCCCGATGAGCCAATTCCCGGCAGTTACTTCGGCCTGGTGCAGAAGCTGAGCGACACCACTCCTCGGATCGACGCATTGAGGAGGTCTTCTTGCATCGAGGGGGCAAGGATGACCTTTGCGAAGGCCAAGGTACACTGGCCGGGCCTGGATCCGATGAAGGTGGCCACTGCTCCTCCGCCGCCTGGAAAAGAGTATAGGTGCCCCGAGCGGTACTTCTCCGGAGTTATGGAGGGTGCTCGGGCCATAGAGTCACAGTGTCGAAGGGACACTGTGTATGAGTAAACGGTTATGTAATATGTCCGAAGACTTTTTGGAACTCGTTTTCATGTATATAAAGTTTGCATGGTTTATCATGTCTTGTGTGTTTTGCATCCTTTATAACTTCTTTGTGGCCGGTTAAATCTGAAGGCTGCGAGTCGTCGGCTTCAGCCCCCAGGTAGATACTACGTGGGGTGTCGCTTCCAAAACGCACTATAACCCTTAGCCGAACTATCGGTACCCGAAGGCGGTAGTGCGGGGTGGACTAGGCAATCGGACCAGAATGCTTTATTACCTTCACTTAGCCGTAGGAGCGCGAGAAAGGAGTGCAGGAGGCCGATAAATAGCCCCCAAGAGTTTGTGATGTTCGGACGAGCCGTGGCCAAATCCTATATCACATGGTTCGGACCAATACCGAACCCATCGCATTACACGGAGTAACCTCTGACGAGATTAAGTTAAGCTCGGAATCGCAGACCGGTTCTCGCATACCATGACAGTCAGTTTTCGGCTTTCTCCGCTGAGGCGCTTGACCAGACTAGCCGGAAGCACAATCGCAGCGGAACTCTCAATGAAAGCACCAATGTCGGTGTCAAAACCGGCGGATCTCGGGTAGGGGGTCCCGAACTATGATGCTTGGATTGATGGTAACAGGAGACGAAGGGGACAAGGTTTTACCCAGGTTCGGGCCCTCCTATGGAGGTAATACCCTACGTCATGCTTGATTATATTGATGGTATGGAGATTACAGAGTGATCTACCATGAGATCGTATGACTAAAAACCCTAGATGAGTTCTCTCCCTTGATGATCTAAAACCCTTCGGCTTATATAGACGCCGGGGGTGCCTAGGGTTTACACATGGTCGGTTACACGTCGAGGGGATAAACATGCCTATTCTACTTTAAACGTGGAGCACACGCCAAGCTTCTAGAAACTTCCCTTCTGGAGTCCGGTCCTTCGAGCGATCCAGTATCCGGCGAATGGCCCATATAGTCCGGCCCATATTAGATAGGCCGGCCTCCCGAGGACCCCCTAGTCCAGGACTCCCTCAGCGAGCTCGTGGGCCGGCGGCGAGCGGCAAGCGGGCGAACGCGGGGAGCGGCGTGCGCGGGTTGCAGTGGCCGTGGCCGGCGCACGGCTGGGGGCGAAGAGGGCTTCGCCCGTGGCCCTCCTACGGTCGCCCGAGGGGCGGGCAGGCACGGCGGCGGGCGGCGTGGCCCGGCAACGGAGGCGAGCTGGGTGGGGAGCGCGGTGGGACGGCGAGCGCAGGCTGTGGGAGCGCGGCGGTGCGTGTGGGGGGGCATGGTGGCTGGCGAGCAGCTAGCGGCAGCGGGGTGGCGCGGGCCAGAGGGGGAAAGAAGGAGAGGGGAGTAGGACCCCCGGGGGCTCACTTTGGCCTGCAGGGGGGAAATGGGCGCGAGGAGGGGGTCGGTGGCCGGCGGCGATGGGGTGCCGCCGGAGAAGACCGGCGTCTGCGGGCGGCGGGGAGGGCGTCGTTGCCCCGATCCACCAGATCGGGAGGGGAGGTAGAGAGTGGGGGATCGAGTGGGGGTGAGGGGTAGGGTTTGGTGCGGTGGGGGAGGGGTTATCGGGGGCGGCTGGGCTGGCCTGGTTGGCCCGGTGGCCAGCTGGGCCGAGGCCCAGCAAGAAGGGGGGTTTGTATTTATTTTTCTTTTTGTTTTATTTTCTTTTCCTTTTATTTATTCTTTTTTTTCTTTTTAGCTTTCTTTTAGTTCTAGTTTTATAAAATATAAAAGTGGTACCTAAAATAGTACAACTAATTATACCACTGCGACATTAATTTGGACAGCTAAATAAAATAGTTTAATATTTTATTAATTTGAAAAATTTATTTAATTGAATGTTTTGCTATTGTTTTAATTATTTCAGTGCATTTAAACACTGTATAAAAAATGTAGTTTCAGCATGACAAATATCCAGAGAATATTTGCAACACTTTGAACATTTTTGTCTTCATGTTTGACAAAAATTGAATTTTGACTTTATTTTGAATTTGAATTTGAATAGGATTTCGATTGACGTGAGATTAACAACAGTAACAGTGGTGACATGGCATCATTAGCATGAGATTACTGTAGCTTAATTATCCGGGCGTCATAATTCTCCTCGTCTAACAAGAATTCTCGTCCCGAGAATTAAGAGGTAGGGTAAGGGAAAATGTTCTGGTTACGAAGTTCTAACGGATCTTCTCGTCTTTGTTGTTCTTCTCAAAGAAGTTGATCCCTTTCGTTGATATATTCATCTTTCTGCTTCAGGTCATCATGATGGAGTTATCATCCTTTCTTCGGGATCTTCATCGTCCTACGAATGAGATTAGAGGGGAAACCCTTGAATAACGGATCTAAACAAAGCTGGGCATCTAATGGTGAACTCAGGGAGGAACACAAGATTTATTTCTCAAGTTAAGACTCGAGGAATCACTACGAGCAAAATGTGATGGTATAAAAGTTTCAAAGGGGTAGGCAATCATTCGATGCCTGATCAGAAGGTGAAAGGGATTTAGAGCAACGAAAATAATTATTGCGTCTGATATTAGGATAGATCATCCCTTGGGCGGTGGCTCGGGAATTACAAACAAAGCCAAGTGCAAAAGATACTTTGGAATCAAAGTTGTACAGGAGAGTCAGGTTTCGATCATGTGGAACTATGGGTTATGGGACATTCATGTGGATTAAGAGTAAGAAGAGCGGTGACATCTTGCACGGTCATGGTAGCAAGACATGTCAGAGGATAACCTGGCCTTTATGTCGGCAACAACATCGGTACCAAGGGCGGGGAACGAAGAGAACCATCTTCCTGCTCGTCGAAACGAGGCGGACCAATAGGCAAAGTTCTCGTCCACCGGCGGTTACCGGAATGTTAACAACATTAGTAATAGGGTTTTACTGACAGACTTGTTCACCGAGGTGTTTACCGAAGCAGAAAATTATTACTTCGTAGATCATATAATCTCAAGAAAGGTTAAACAGACCAATGGAAAGGAAAATGTGATTATTAGATCAACCAGACCAATGGAAAGGAAAATGTGTTCATCACATTAAACAGACCAATGGAAAGGAAAATGTGGTTATACTCATGTTTTAGGAGTATATCTTTCCCAAGGAAAAACAGAGCGTGATTTACATGATAGGGCTCCAAGTATGTGACCATTTAGAAAAAGGGGCAAGCAATTTATGAGATTTACCCATACAACAGTGTTTGGATATTCGATCAAGAAACATTTGGCATTACGCCTCCAATATTCCTTTTGATGATCGGTGTACCACATACATGCTTTGAGATAGCGATGACATGGTCGTCAGGTAAAGGTCAAACCTTGGATACACAAAGGATCCATCAGGAACAACTTATAAAATAAGTCTTACAATTCCCCCATGGAAGAATGGCAACCCTAGCCGAACAAAGCATTATAACAATAGGTCATCCGGCCAGGTGTGCTAGCTACAACATCACCTCACCGAGTAATAAAGACCAAAGTTATAATTCTTGATAATGTTCCAACCATCATATCTGTCCGAGGTTCAGATCTGGTTGGTGTCAGGATACTTTAGACAAGAAGGCCTGAGGAGAAAAAGGATGCAACACAGACCTACGAGATGATGTTGCAAGAATCTCGGAATGAACGACAGAAGCAAGACTTGAATCGTTAGCCAGACTACAAGACATCTAAACACAAGGTCAAGACATTTGTGCCCACATGGAAGTTTCTAGAATGGAGGGCAATCAAGTTCAGATTGGGGACCATCATAGAGGATATCAAAGTTCCATGTGTAAGTCTGGACTAGGATAATCCAAATCAATCAGTGGCCTGGCGTGCTAGGAAATACATATGGAGTGAAGGTAGCAAATCTATCAAACCATAGAATACTTCGCACATGCCTGAATGAATTGGAACGATTCCAAAGGAAGCGAGACAAAATTTTCCCATAATCATGGTGGCAAAAATGCACGTGAACTTATAGAAAAACACTTCTTTTATCAAACATATTCTTCATGAACTAGGCACAAAGATAATGCTTTCAAGTTTTCCGACACTAGCTTAAATGTTCATCAAGAACCACGAAGGAGATGAGGATGTGGCTGATGGGCTCAGCAACAATTCGTTGAGATTTCCTCAAAGATGGATTTCCACGATTGAGTGAACAAGGTGATGGCATTGGTCAAACAAGATGATATATTGACGTATGCCCGAGGGAAACATCCACAATTAAACATTAATCGAAAGGTGCACCCAAAATCCGGACTAAGTAGCACGACCAATGTTAGAGTGCTGACACAACAGTCAACACACTAAGAATGGACTTATTGTTCATTAACTCCAAGGTGATAGAGTTGGTATGCCATAAGTATTGAATTTGCACATCACATTCCATTTGTCAGTATTCCGGTTAGAAACAACACGGGAACAAAGAAATGAAAGGTGATGGCAAGGATGTCGCCAACGACAACACCAATTACCACGGACAAGGATGCTACTCTCATCATGAATTTAATTGATATCCTGGAAGAGCCCAGAATGCCGATAAGGATCACGACACATTTGCCGAGAAGTTTCTTGAAGGTGTAATCGATCAACGACGACATCAAGCAAAGAAATGATGAAGCGAAGGGTGGTCGGAACCACAGTTTAGAGTGCTAGCTCAGAGTCGAAATTGCCTTCAAGACAACCAACATGACGTTGCAACTCGATGTAAGCTTAGAGCACTGTTGGAATTGTGTTCCGGGGATGAAGGATATAAATAGCATGGTCAAGCCTTAGCATGACGATGATGATGCAGCCAAACAGCTTGGAAAGACAAGATCGAGCACAAACTCATAAGCAAAGAAGATTCCTAAGAGTTGTTGAATCGCAATGCGGACTTGATTCAATTATCGGTGTCCTTGAGTGTCCAACAACTCAGAACACGAGGAAACTGGAATCAGTGAAGGAAAACATAGCTAATGAGGAGCTTATAAGAAGCTATGTAGCTCCATGATTTTCTCGAGATACCAGGGATAATACTCAGATGTAGATCAGAATTAAAGCTTGGACCGATGTATTGATCCGCAGAAGACAAGTGCTTAAACTGGTCTAAAAATGGGATCAAAGAAGAACACTCATGGTCGGAACCACGGTTGTAAAGTGTCAAATCAGGTTGTAGCTTTGAAAGATTATCCGGCAAAACACCAGAAGAGTAGGACTCGTGAAAACTCTCGAGTTCACACGAATTAAGGAAGGCATAGGTTCAACCCATCGGGGCATCTTAGGAACATATACCACAAGCTTCAAGAGTAATTAACACATGCTTGAAAAAAGAGCATGGCTTACAAAAGCATAGGATACAACTTACCAGAGGGAGAAGACACAATTTACCAATGGCATCATGTATCAGGGGAAGAACTCACAAGGATTTTGAATGTGAAGGATGCTGTCGGATAATAACCCAACACTGGGTCTGGCGGTCCACAAAGGACCTGATGTGAGTATTGGTACCCAATCAGAGGGAGAAGAATGCAAGGCATCGGATCATAGAACATCCAAATAATTTAATGCTTAAATAACCAAAGGAATTAAGATTTCCAAATTGGTGTATCGGAAACAGATGTTCCGATCAAATACAAGTAAGATGAAAGGACCTAGATGGGCAATCAATCAAGGTTGATTGGTCGGGAACCAACTCATGTTTGGAAAGGCGTCTGAGTCGGACGGATAATTTATGATAAACAACTGATGACTGCGTGCATTCACACACAGGTTGAATCAATAAAATCAAATGAAAACCACAAAGGATTTACCTACTATTGCTAGACATATGGAATTAACCACCATGTAAGCAGGTGAGAAAAGTCGAGAGCAACAGACTGCTCAGGATTTCGGAAGACCGGATAGCGTTTCGAAGAATTTTGTGAAAGACAAGAACAACTGGGAATGAACGAATCCTCAATAATGACGAGGAGTTATCCATAGAGGTTGGCGGTGGACGGGAATCGCAAAAGTGATGAGCACAAGTTCTCGGGAGAACATCGGAGAGTATCTTCAAAGTCTTCTGGTGAATCGAGCCATCGTCTGAAATGAGGGGCTCTCCGGGGGGAGTAGTTACGAGAACCTAGAGTTAGAGTTAATAAAACCTTTAACCCGAAAGAGAAGAGAGATCAGAACCCAGAGTATAGACGAGGAATAAAAGATCCTAATACTACCCGATTGAGATGTGGGCCCGTAAGCCACACAACTATGTTAGTAAAGTTTTTCAAGTACTAGACTCAACTTCGGCCAAGGAGTTGGAAAGGGGGCTACCTACAGGCAGTCGGCTCTGATACCAACTTGTGACGCCCCCGATCTTGAACGTACGCTAATCATACACACAATGTGTACGACCAAGATTAGGGACTCACCGATTGATATCACAACACAACACTAGACACAAATTAAAGTCATACAGCTTCATATGACAAGCCAGGGGCCTCGAGGGCTCGAATACAAAGCTCGACAAGCACGAGTCAGCGGAAGCAAATAATATCTGAGTACAGACATAAGCTAGACAGGTTTTGCCTTAAGAAGGCTAGCACAAACATAAGCAGTGGATCGAAAGAGGCGAGGCCTCCTGCCTGGGAACCTCCTAACAACTCCTGAGTGTCGGTACTCTCCACGTAGTAGTAGGCTCCCGCGGTGGTGGTGTAGTCATCTCCGGCGTACTCCATCTCCTGGGCTCCATCGTCTGAACACGGCATCGTATCGAGGGGGAAAGAGAAAGCAAAGCAGCGGTGAGTAGTCATCCAAAGTACTCACAAGACTGACATCAGAACTATGCTAAGTATGCATCAGTATCAAGGGGAGGGGTTATATCTGGACTGACTGCAGAAAGCAAGAATAGGGGAAGGCCTAGTCCTATCGAAGACTAGCATCTTCAGCATCTTGCAGCATTAGAAGAGAGTAGACTGATATCTCATATATAGTCATATTATTGTAGCAATTTTATTAAGTAACCATGCCCAGAGATTCTTCCTCGACTCCCTGCGAGGAAGCAATCTCGGAGCCTACATTCATTTCAAATTAAATCACAATTATAGTTGTAGTAGGTCAAGGTACAACTCCAAGTCGTCCTGTTACCGTGGACACGGCTATTCGAATAGATTATTCATCCCTGCAGGGGTGCACCGCATTTCCAACACGCCTGATCACCTCCGGCCGGACACACTTTCCTGGGTCATGCCCAGCCTCGGGATAGCAGCACGTTGTCGCCCCACCTAGGCTCAACGAAGAGGCCAGCCCGCCGGTCTAAATCCTAAGCACACAGGGGTCATGGGCCCACTTGCCCTCTGCGCTCTTGCACGATGTGTGGGCGGCCGGAAGCAGACCTAGTACACTCCAGTCCAAGAGCTGCACCGTCCAGTCCAATCCGGCGGGCGTTGCTCCATTGCTGACGTCCGAAGAGCTTCGGCTGATACAACGACGCTGAGTACCCATAACTACTCCCACGCGATGGTTTGGTGCGTCAAATGGCCAACGACCCAACTCAGATCAAATACCCAACCCATTAGCATTTTATTAATGCGGGGCAAGCGCGACCCATAAAGTGAAGTCCCGTCACCCCGTCTCGAGGATGTGTGGCAAGGGCCTCCCCTGCCCGTCCATGCCTCAACATAACCTTTTGGATGCCTTACCCGCGCATCCCACCACATCTTTCACACGGGTACCTTTGGGGCTGACCCGTCTCAAGACTATCGGGAACTCAGGTCCAGCTCAACCAGGGTGGTACGGCCTGTCCCTCCAGTCCCGTCTTTCACAAGTAAACAATGTCAAGTTAAAGTAACTGTGTGTATAACACATCAAGACGGAACCTGAGGAATCACCCTCAAAGGGCCCCGCTCGATTAAACCGTCAAGGTGGACCTAGAGGAATCACCCTCGAGGGTCCCACACTTGAGGGGTTGCACGACAGAGTCATCGTCGGGAGTGGTGAAGGAGGAATCACCCTCGATAACCATGACCGACTAGCTGCACTACAGAGCTAGCATCATGAGTACTTCACGAGGTGTCACCCTCGGTACTCGATAGTAGCGTTGTAGAGTCGTACAACTAAGGGGGGTGCAGTGATGTGAGGGGTCTGGCTCGTCGGTCGGTTCACCGAGTCTTCGAGTCTTCGTGTCGTCGAGTCGTCGATGAAGAAGCAGGGGCAACTGGGACTAAGGGGTCACTGGGGATTCACTGATCAACCTATACTAAGCAGTTGATATGATTGCAGGTATAGTAGCAGTTTATCAAAAACAGGCTATGCATCAGAAATAGGAGCTAGCTAATACAGTAGCAAAATCTAATGCAAGAATAAGAGGGAAGAATGGGCGATATCGGAATGCTCAAGGGGGGTTGCTTGCCTTGCTGCTCTGCGGCAAAGGGCTGCTCGTCAACGGTGTAGTCGTACCCAGTAGCAGCGTCAGTCTCGGGGTCTACCGGTAAGAAGAGGGGGGAGAAACAATAAATATAAAGCAAACAAATGCCTCACGATGCATGACATGGCAATATGTAGAACTAGGCATGCACTAACGTAGTATTAAACGTCGCAGGCGGGTCGGAAGAATATCTGACGATATTTCCTGGGTCTCTGGCTTTTACCGGACAGATGAAAACAATGGAAAAGTTCCATTTTTGCTATCCTAGAGGCATGTGACACACGAACATACCGCGTATTTGGAACCGTAGGATTTTTCTGAGCAACTTTCATGTTCAAAACTTTTTAATCCGGACTACGGTTTATTTTATATTAATTATTAAAGATTTAATACTATTCTGAAATTAACAGATTTAATTAAATTCGAAAAATAACTTATTGCGTCATCATGACGTCGGCATGACGTCAGCAGTCAACAGGACTGTTGACTGGGTCAAACTGACGGGTGGGACCCGTCTGTCACTGACTGCTAATTAACTAACAGAATTAATTAGTCTAATTAGGTTTAGGTTAGTTAAGTTAATTAATTAACCTATTAATTAATTAATTACTCTAATTAATTAATTGTTAATATTATTATTTATATTTATTTATTTATTTATTCATATTATTATTAATTAAACACGTTTTAGGGGGCGGTGGGGCCCCCATGTCATTGGGCCAGGGGAGATTAGTGGGGGGCTAATCCCCCACTAATCTGGATCGGACCGGGGCGGCCAGAGGCATGGGCTCGTCGGGGGATGCGCGCAGCAAGCGGCGAAGGCGTGCGGGGGCCAACGGTGAGCGCGGCGGGGGCACGCACGCGACGCGGCGAGCGCGTGGGCCGGCGGCGAGCGGCTAGCGGGCGAACGCGGGGAGCGGCGTGCGCAGGTCGCGGTGGTCGTGGCCGGCGCGCGGCTAGGGGCGAACAGGGATGCGCCCGTGGCCCTCCTGCGGTCGCCCGAGGGGCGGGCAGGCACGGCGGCGGCCGGCGTGGCTCGGCAACGGAGGCGAGCTGGGTGGGAAGCGCGGTGGGATGGCGAGCGCAGGCTGCGGGAGCACAGCGGTGCGTGGGGGGCGTGGTGGCCGACGAGTAGCTAGCGGCGGCGGAGTGGCGCGGGCCGGAGGGGGAGAGAAGGAGAGGGGGGGTAGGAGCCCCGGGGGCTCACTTTGGCTAGCAAGGGGGAAATGGGCGCGAGGAGGGGTCGGTGGCCGGCGGCGATGGGGATGCGGCGAGAAGGCGGTGGGGTGGCGCCGGAGAAGACCGGCGTCGGCGGGCGGCGGGGAGGGCGCCGTTGCCCCGATCCACCAGATCGGTAGGGGAGGGAGAGAGTGGGGGGTCGAGTGGGGGTGAGGGGTAGGGTTTGGTGCGGTGAGGGGGGGGGGTTATCGGGGGCGGCTGGGCCGGCCTGGTTGGCCCGGTGGCCAGCTGGGCCGAGGCCCAGCTAGAGGGGGGGGGTTGTATTTATTTTTCTTTTTGTTTTATTTTCTTTTCCTTTTATTTATTCTTTTTCTGTTTTCTTTTTAGCTTTCTTTTAGTTCTAGTTTTATAAAATATAAAAGTGGTACCTAAAATAGTACAACTAATTATACCACTGCGACATTAATTTGGACAGCTAAATAAAATAGTTTAATATTTTATGAATTTGAAAAATGTATTTAATTGAATGTTTTGCTGCTGTTTTAATTATTTCAGTGCATTTAAACACTGTATAAAAATGTGGTTTCAGCATGAAAAATATCCAGAGAATATTTGCAACACTTTGAACATTTTTGTTTTCATGTTTGACAAAAATTGAATTTTGACTTTATTTTGAATTTGAATTTGAATAGGATTTCGATTAACGTGAGATTAACAACAGTAACAGTGGTGACATGGCATCATTAGCACGGGATTACTGTAGCTTAATTATCCGGGCGTCACACATGGCGCGTCGGGGCCCCCCTCGCGCGCCCATGTGAGTTGTGGCCTCCACAGCCCATCTCTCTCGTACTTCTTTGGCCCACTGGGTGTCTTCTGGTCTCGAAAAAATCTCCAAAAAGTTTCGTCGCGATTGGAGTCCATTTGGTACTGATATTCTGCGAAGTAAAAAATGCAAAAATAGCAACTGGCACTTTGGCACTATGTCAATAGGTTAGTCCCAAAAAATGATATAATGTTGTTATTAATTGATTGTAAAACATCCAAGAATGATAATATAATAGCATGGAAGAAGCAAAAATTATAGATACGTTGGAGACGTATCAGCATCCCCAAGCTTAATTCCTACTCGTCCTCGAGTAGGTAAATGATAAAAACAGAATTTTTGATGTGGAATGCTGCCTAACATGTTCATCTCATATTCTTTTCTTTTGTATAGCATGGACATTTGGACTTGTAGATGATTCAAAGCAATAGTCTAGTTTTAACATAATGACTTCAATACTCAAGCATGCCAACAAGCAACCATGTCTTTCAGAATATCAACACTAAAGAAAGTAAACCCTAGCCGATCATGCTCAATCATTGATCCATTCATGAAATACACTCAAATATTAGCTATGCCCAATGCTCAAGTACGATCATAGTGCCCCCTAGTGAGGGAGTCCTGGACTAGGGGGTCCTCGGGAGGTCGGCCTATCTAATATGGGCCGGACTATATGGGCCGTTCGCCGGATACTGGATCGCTCGAAGGACCGGACTCCAGAAGGGAAGTTTCTAGAAGCTTGGCGTGTGCTCCACGTTTAAAGTAGAATAGGCATGTTTATCCCCTCGACGTGTAACCGACCATGTGTAAACCCTAGGCACCCCCGGCGTCTATATAAGCCGAAGGGTTTTAGATCATCAAGGGAGAACTCATCTAGGGTTTTTAGTCATACAATCTCGTGGTAGATCACTCTGTAATCTCCATACCATCAATATAATCAAGCAGGACGTAGGGTATTACCTCCATAGGAGGGCCCGAACCTGGGTAAAACCTTGTCCCCTTCGTCTCCTGTTACCATCGATCCAAGCATCATAGTTCGGGACCCCCTACCCGAGATCCGCCGGTTTTGACACCGACATTGGTGCTTTCATTGAGAGTTCCACTGTGATCGCCAGAAGGAATCGATGGTTCGCCTAGTCGTTAACGAAGAGGTCCGCAACACAGGGACTTTTGTCCATGGACAGATCTTCGCTTTCGGCAGCATAGTGCTGCACGCCGACCCGACCGGCCGCCTTGGCCGCGTCGAAAGTTTCACCCCTGATCAGGAGGTCAGATTCGGGAACTTAGAGTTCTCCGTAGACTCCCGCGGTGATCTATTACTGACCGGGCTTGCAGTCTCGCCTGCCATGCCCGAAGACCCTGAGGCTTTAACCTCGGACTCACCTTCCGGCTCCGCCTATGGGATCTGCCCTGGTGGAGGCCCGATCTTAAGTTCGGAACGGGTCATAGCGCCCGACAGCCGAACACACCCCCTGCACGGATGCATCGGAGGTTGACTCCGGAACTTCTGGGCAGACCGGTCCGATCGAGCTCTCGATACTCGACGAAGCTCTAGATCGGATCTCGTCGATGAGAATCAACGACGACCCAATCCCGATCTACTCTCAGATCGGTCTTCAGACGGGTCGGGATGGATTTTTTCTCCCACCCACCACCCACTTGATAGCCACTGTCGAGGATTTAACCGACATGCTAGACTACGCTTTCGAGGAGGCAGGGTACATGGACGAGGAAGATCATTCCCCCGCCCCTGCCAAGACCGGACAGTGGACGGCCACCTCCACATTCGACGTGTACATGGTGGACACTCCAAAAAGCAATGGCGATAAGTCGGACGAAGCGCCGTCAGGGCGCCGGAAACCGCATAAACAGTCCAAAGGGAAAAAGGGGCGCAAGTTTATTGAGGGCACGGGGAACGATGATACTCCAGAGGACATCGGCCGCCCCGAAATCCCCGGTAACCCGTTAGAGGGTCAGGAGGATCCCGAAGACCACCGCCATCCCGATGACCCAGATGATCCTCTGGCCGACGACTACCTCCGCTCTATTGAGGGGGAGGATAATGCGGATGCCGATGACTTGGCCATCCCCAACGATCCTGCAGATCAGGAATTGTTCAGACAACAACTGATATCCACAGCTCGCAGCTTGAGAGCAAAGGAGCGACAGCTCAAAGCCGAACAAGACGACCTCAATCACCGATGGACACGAGTCCTTTCAGCGGAGGAAGAGTTCGGCGCCGGTCTATCGGACCAACCAAAGAGCTACCCGCGCCAACGGCTGCTGCCACAGTTCGATGACGAGCTCTCTAATACGCCGTCTCCCGAACATACTCCATACGACAAGCCAGATCGCCCTCCTCGAGGACGAGATCGAATGGCTGATGATACCGGCTATAGGCCGACGATACCCCGTAGACATGGAAAGGAGCCACTAGAGCCCGATGACAGGTTCGACCTGCGCCACCACCTGGACCATAGAGCAGGCCGTACGCGATCCATCTACGGCTCCAGAAGATACTCACCCGACAGACGGGAAGGGTACCGGTCTCGGTTCGACCACAATGAAAATCGGGAACAAAACCGAGCTAGGGTAGCCGCCAATCATCGGCACACTATAGCTCGGGTTAGAGGCGCCGCACATCCACTGTGCTTTACAGATGAGGTAATGCAGCATCAGTTCCCAGAAGGGTTTAAACCCGTAAACATAGAGCAATACGGTGGGACAACTGACCCAACCGTATGGATCGAGGATTTCCTCCTCCACATCCACATGGCACGAGGAGATGACCTCCACGCCATCAAATACCTGCCCCTAAAGCTCAAGGGGCTAGCTCGGCACTGGCTAAATAGCCTCCCCGAAAACTCCATTGGATGTTGGGAGGACCTTGAAGAGGCATTCCGATCTAATTTCCAAGGCACTTATGTCCGGCCACCGGACTCCTCCGATCTAAGTAACGTCGTTCAGAAACCCGGAGAGTCCGCGAGGCTGTTCTGGAATCGTTTCCTGACAAAGAAAAACCAGATCGTAGACTGCCCAGACGCCGAAGCTATAGCCTCTTTCAGGCATAATATTCGGGATGAATGGCTAGCTCGACAGCTCGGCCAAGACAAACCCAGGACAATGTCCGCCCTCACATCACTCATGACCCGCTTTTGTGCGGGCGAGGATAATTGGCTGGCCAGACGCAGCCATAACCCCGAAGACCCCGGAACCTCCAAAGTACGGGATGGAAACGGGAAACCAAAGCGCAACAAAAACAAGCGCCGGCATAATAACAGTGATGCCGATGACACGGCTGTAAACGCCAGATTTCGCAACAACCGCTCTGGGCAGCGGAAAAAGCCTCCTAAAGGCAAACACGACGGACCTACCCCGCTGGACAAGATTCTGGAGAGGCCTTGCCAGATACATGGCACCCAGGAGAAGCCCGCCAATCACACCAACCGTAACTGTTGGGTTTTCAAACAGGCCGGCAAGCTCGCTACCGAGGACCAAGGCAAGAGCTCACGCAGCGAGGACGAGGATGAACCTCGGGGTCCGATCTGTGGCGGTCAAAAGAAATTCCCCTCAGAAGTGAAGACAGTAAACATGATTTACGCCACTCATATACCCAAAAAGGAAAGGAAACGCGCCCTCTGGGATGTCTATGCCATAGAGCCTGTAGTCCCGAAGTATAACCCCTGGTCGGCACATCCGATCACTTTTGATCGACGTGACCATCCGACCAGTATCCGTCATGGGGGTTCGGCCGCACTTGTCCTCGACCCGATCATAGACGGGTACCACCTAACCAAAGTCCTAATGGATGGTGGAAGTAGCCTCAATCTGATTTACTCAGATAGGGTTAAAAAGATGGGCATAGATCCGTCAAGGATCAAGCCCAGTAACACTACCTTTAAAGGAGTGATCCAGGGCGTTGAAGCCCGGTGTATAGGCTCTATAAGCCTGGAAGTTGTGTTCGGCTCGCCCGACAACTTCCGAAGTGAGGACTTGATCTTCGACATAGTACCATTCCTCAGCGGCTATCACGCCCGGCTCGGCCGTACGGCGTTCGCCCGTTTTAACGCCGTTCCGCACCACGCATACCTCAAGCTCAAAATGCCTGGCCCCCGAGGGGTCATCACTGTCAATGGCAATACAGAGCAGTCACTCCGAACTGAGGAACATGCGTTGGCCCTGGCGGCCGAATTCCATTACACTGGTGACCGGAAGACGCCGACGTCCGCCGTCAAGGCATCCAAGGCTGGGAAGCGAGCTCGGTCTCAAACCGAAATTTGAGAAGCTTCCCCTCCCAATAAATAGGGATTCGCCCCCCATCACATGGCCCCATTTCCCACACAATACGTGCCGAGGGTGCATAACTTCGCGCTTGAAATTCCATGGGCAGCGGTGGGGGAACATTGATGTAGGGTAAGTCTTCGGCTAGACCGAACTATCACCCTCAAACATGTCTTCGGACACATGGCAGGTACCGTCAAGTACCCACTAAGGCGTCAAGCTTGTTCAAATTTCGGCGACTTCTCAAGACTCTTCTACAATGGTCTGTTCGCCGAACAGCACACCTATCAAGGTATACACCGTCTTGGTGGTCGCAGGAGAGGATACGCTGCAAGGCATATCGCGGACGTCAGGCCACAGATCGAAGACCCTTAGTGCAGCACCCTCCTGTAAGATTTATATTTTATCTTCTATACCTGTACACAGTTGTATCAGCACTTTGAATGAAAAGAATGGTTTAGTATAATATAGATATATTATGCACGCTCGTTTGACGTTTTTTTAAGCATATTCTCTATTTTTCTCCTTCTTCTCTTGCGAGCCTGTTTGGTATACTTTTGCGAAGCAACCGGCTAATAGACCAGGGGCTCGCTCTTAAAATCGCCCTGTACACAATTGATTTTGTATTCGGCGTCTTGAACTTCCTCTTTATATGCATTGGTTCCGAACTGTGTCTTGGGTCAAATGTTGGGTTGCCCGGCTCCTGTGCTTGCCCCTTTATGTTCCGCTCGTTCGGCTAAAAGGGCAAAGGGAGCACCGCTGCGATTGTGCTTCCGGCTAGTCTGGTCAAGCGCCTCAGCGGAGAAAGCCGAAAACTGACTGTCATGGTATGCGAGAACCGGTCTGCGATTCCAAGCTTAACTTAATCTCGCCAGAGGTTACTCCGTGTAATGCGATGGGTTCGGTATTGGTCCGAACCATGTGATATAGGCTTTGGCCACGGCTCGTCCGAACATCACAAACTCCTGGGGGCTATTTATCGGCCTCCTGCACTCCTTTCTCGCGCTCCTACGGCTAAGTGAAGGTAATAAAGCATTCTGGTCCGATTGCCTAATCCACCCCGCACTACCGCCTTCGGGTACCGATAGTTCGGCTAAGGGTTATAGTGCGTTTTGGAAGCGACACCCCACGTAGTATCTACCTGGGGGCTAAAGCCGACGACTCGCAGCCTTCAGATTTAACCGGCCACAAAGAAGTTATAAAGGATGCAAAACACACAAGACATGATAAACCATGCAAACTTTATATACATGAAAACGAGTTCCAAAAAGTCTTCGGACATATTACATAACCGTTTACTCATACACAGTGTCCCTTCGACACTGTGACTCTATGGCCCGAGCACCCTCCATAACTCCGGAGAAGTACCGCTCGGGGCACCTATACTCTTTTCCAGGCGGAGGAGGAGCAGTGGCCACCTTCATCGGATCCAGCCCCGGCCAGTGTACCTTGGCCTTCGCAAAGGTCATCCTTGCCCCCTCGATGCAAGAAGACCTCCTCAATGCGTCGATCCGAGGAGTGGCGTCGCTCAGCTTCTGTACCAGGCCGAAGTAACTGCCGGGAATTGGCTCATCGGGCCACAGCCGGATACAGAGATCCTTCATGGCCGATTCCGCCACCTTGTGTAGCTCCAACAGCTGCTTCAGTTGCTCATTCAGGAGAGGAGTTCGCTCGTGGGCTTCGAATTGAGCCCAGAAAACACGGGCTTCATCTCCTTCTCCCCGCGAAGCATAGAACTGCTTCGCGTCCGCTGCGCTCTTCTGGAGGTCCAAGCCGGCACCTACGGAATGCCATACTTGGGTAAGAGCTTTGAACCTATCATCTCCGAAGACACACTGTAGTAAATATGGCTTACCACTCAGTATAGCCTGGGCCTGGCTGATTTCTTCCTCAAAGGTCCACCTATCCACCCGCTCCTTTTGAAGATCGTTTTTAGGGTGGATAGTTCGGCAGCCTGCTCTTTTGCTTTCAGCTCTAGGGCCTCGCACTTCTTGCTGGCGTCCTTAAGCTCCTGTTGGACCTCCTCCACTCGAGCCTGGTGCTTGCCGCTGGTTGCTCTCAAGGCAGATAGTGCGGCTACGGCCTCTTGGGCCGCCGCCTTTTCACCAGCAGTTTCCTGCTTTGCCTTCTTGAGTTCGGCCTTGAGTTTCTCCATCCCTTTCGCCGAGGCTGCGTAAGCATTGACTTATATTAAGCATCCGTGTTGATAGAACGGAAACATGAAGTTTAGATACTTCACTCCGCTTACCTTGAGCCTCGTCGAATCTTCGGTTTAGAGCGTTAAGCTCGTCATCGGAGTTCTTAAGCTTCCGATTCAGCTCCTCTATTTCAGCGGCGTTATCAGACGCCGCCGATGCCTGCAAAAAATTGCGAAAGTGTCATATTATATGAGTTCACAGACCTCCGAATTATCATAATCCTGTGCCTGGTCTCCTTAAAAGAATGACCGAACAATCTGAGCAAATGTATAGTTCGGATAAGGATTTTTTGTCTTGACCCCCAGGTACGTTTTTTAAACTTACCTAGGGCTCGGGGGCTGCTATGTATATAAACAACTTCTTAAACATATCAATAACTTACAAAAAAAACGGGGCATTACATTGTTTACCTGAAAACCCGTTAGGAGGCCGTTGAAGGCCGCTTTCAGTCCGGTATCCACGGACCGAATGCTCTGCAGCACCGTACCCATAAGGGTGCGGTGCTCCTCGGAGATGGAGGCACTGGATAGAGCCTCCGCCATGACCGGCCACTCAGTGGTCGGAGGCACCGGTGGGGGTCGGTTACCCCGATCCCCAGTCGGGAATTGAAGCTGTGTCCCCGGACACATGGTGTGCTCTGGAGACAGTTGTGAAGGTGACTGGACAGTTCCCTGACCGGTCTCCTCGGTATACGGGAGGGTCTTCTCCCCCGGGTCTTCGGTGGCCAAGGTATTAACCTCGGCCATTATCTCGTCGTCCCCGCCTCCAGTATTCGGCTCCAGGGGAGCCTGTTGGGATGACACCTCCGTGCCTTCCTTATTGGCATCTGGAGGGGAAGGGTGCGACACGTTTCCGCTCTTCGCTAGATCGGCGGGCGGGGTCTCCCCGTCCGAGCTTTGGTCGGTGGGAAGGATGCGGGGCGGGCTGCAAGTCAATTGACGCCCGCATGTTAAATATATTAATGAAACTTGGTATTTGCAAGGTCTTCGGATCTATACCTTCGAGGTGGGGGCTTAACCCTTAGGGTCCTTCGCGGAACCCTCTTGAACCCCTCGGACTCGGTGTCCGAGGCCGAACTATCGTCGGACAGGATCGCCTGTGACCGGCGTGCTTTCTTCTGGGCCGGAGGAAGTTCATCCTCCAAGATGTCCGGTGACGTCGCCCTCTTTCTTGTAAGGGGGGAATCGCCTCCCCCCTCGACCTCGTGCTCCTCCTCCTCTTCCTCCTCTTGATTTGAGGAGACGTGGGTCTCTTCGGACTCAGCCTCTAGCTGGTCCTTGGTGCGCAGGCCAGCTCGGCCTGTCTTCTTCTTCTTCTCTTTCTTCTCTGGCGCCTTGTAGGGCACCACGACGAGCATCTCCAACAGCAGCGGGGACCGGGGATCCTCGGGCCGTGGAGCCGGACTCTTGAAGTCCTTGGCTTTTTTCAGCCATTCCTGCAAAAGTGATCGGACAATCCTTAGGTGACCTATGGAAGAATAAAGCCGATCTATCGAAATCATAACATACCTTGGAAGGAGGCTTGGTTGCATTCAAGCCCTGGTCTTCCTCCTCGCCCGGCCAGTCCTTCTGCGCCTTGAACAGCACCTTCCATAGTTTCTCCCGCGTGGTACGGAAGAGTCGACGAACTGTAGGGTCGTCGCTGGCTCGGTAATCCCACATAGGAGAACTCCGGCGCTGGCAGGGCAGGACATGTCGCCGAAGCATTACCTGGACCACATTGGTCAGGCCAACGCCTTCCCTGATTAGGGAGGCAATGCGCCTCTGCAGGTCCTCTACTTCGGTAGCTGACCCCCAATCCAGGCCCTTTCGGACCCACGAGGTCAGTCTTGTTGGGGGGCCGGACCTGAATTCGGCAGGAACAGTTCCGCATTCGGCAGGAACAGTTCCGCCCTCTTCCTCCTTTGGCTCAGTGATATAGAACCACTCCTTCTGCCAGGTCTTAATGGTGTCGATGAAGGTGCCAGATGGCCACACTGCGCGTGGGAGTTTGCCGATGACTGCCCCGCCACAGTCCGCGTGCGCGCCGGCGACGCACTTCGGCTTAATGTTGAAAGTCTTAAGCCATAATCCGAAGTGCGGCTCCACCCGCAGAAAGGCCTCGCAGACAGTGATGAATGCAGTTATGTGCATGAAGGAGTTCGGCGGAAGGTCGTGGAAGTCGAGCCCGTAAAAGAACATCAGACCCCTCACAAAGGGGTGAAGTAGGAAGCTTAATCCCCGGATGAAATGGGGGACGAAAACCACCCTTTCCCCTTGTTTAGGGGTGGGAATCGCCTGACCCTCCTCGGCGGCGCGGTGGAAGACGTTGGCAGGGATGTATCCGGCACCCTTGAGCTCCCGGATATCCTTGTCTGTGACTGTGGAGACCTCCCACTTGCCGGTGGCCATGGCTGACCTCGGAAGGAGAAGAATGTGAAACCTAGATTTGGGCTCGGTGAGCTCGGGAGTCTAGGGAGGCGAGGATGCGAAGGGAGGAATGTGGATAAGCCTTGGGGTTTTCCCCTTTTTATTAAGAGCCGCTACCGGTTAGCTTCCCTCCATCACGCCGAGAATCTCTCCACTTCCCGAGGCGTGCGCGGCGTTACACGCGCATGATTAAGCATTTCCCGTATGGAACGGGGCACGATCTGTGTATTGATGGATCGTGCCGATAAATACGGCCTCGAGCCGCTAAATAAATCAGTACGACTGGCTCAGCGGTCATGATGAGCCGCGACCTTTCGTCTGAAAGGTTGTCAGAAGAGCGCTATTGGCTCCCTGGCATTTGGCCTTATCAGCCGGGTTACACATGATGTTCGGATGACCTATGATCGGGAAAATTACGCGTCGATGGAAGCCGGACTAAAGGAAGTGCCGATTACTATCTGGAGAAAGGAACTCGCCTCGCAAGCCGAAGACTCTGATCATTTGAAGCAGCTGGAGCTTGGACCCTTGGCGTTGGAGGCTAGTTCGGGGGCTACTGAGGGAGTCCTGGACTAGGGGGTCCTCGGGAGGCCGGCCTCTCTAATATGGGCCGGACTATATGGGCCGTTCGCCGGATACTGGATCGCTCGAAGGACCGGACTCCAGAAGGGAAGTTTCTAGAAGCTTGGCGTGTGCTCCACGTTTAAAGTAGAATAGGCATGTTTATCCCCTCGACGTGTAACCGACCATGTGTAAACCCTAGGCACCCCCGGCGTCTATATAAGCCGAAGGGTTTTAGATCATCAAGGGAGAACTCATCTAGGGTTTTTAGTCCTACGATCTCGTGGTAGATCACTCTGTAATTTCCATACCATCAATATAATCAAGCAGGACGTAGGGTATTACCTCCATAGGAGGGCCCGAACCTGGGTAAAACCTTGTCCCCTTCGTCTCCTGTTACCATCGATCCAAGCATCATAGTTCGGGACCCCCTACCCGAGATCCGCCGGTTTTGACACCGACACCTAGTTGGTGCTTTATAAGAGAAGATGGAGACTCAAAGTAAAAATAAAAATTGCATAAGGTAAATAGATAGGCCCTTCGCAGAGGGAAGTAGGGATTTGTAGAGGTGCCAGAGCTCAAAGGTTTTAATTGAGAGAGAATTTTTTTTGGGTGGCATGCCTTTCCTGTCAACGAAAATGACAAAGTAACTCACAATACTTTCCATGCTAGATATATCATAGGCGGTTCCCAAACAGAAAATAAAGTTTATTCATTTTTCCACTAAACTTTCACATTCCATGGCGGGCCGTATCCATAGTTGCCTTCCATACCAACACTTTCCAGGGAATTAATTATTTGACAACATAAAGTAAATATTTTTTTCTTTTTCATTTTGGGAATGGGCATCCCTATTACCGCCGCACTCTTGTCCAATGACAAGTGAATAAACACTCATCTTAAGAATAACACATCTAGCATGGAAAAATATTGGACACTCCCCACAGTTTCATGAGCGGTACGAGCACACAAAAGAGAAAATTTATTTTGAAAATTAAGAGATGGCACATACAAATTTGCTTGGAACGGCATGGAAATACCGCATATAGGTAGGTATGGTGGACTCATAAGTCAAAACTTGGTTTAAGGATTTTGGATGCACCAGTAGTATTTCTACTTAGTACAAATGGAGGCTAGCAAATAGATTGAGAAGCAACCAAACCAAGAAGCGAAAATTCACATAAGCGAGCATTGAGCATAACTAACACTGAATAATGCACCATGAGTAGGATGTAATTTCATTGCACAACTATTGACTTTCGTACTTGCATAGGGAATCACAAACCTTAACACCAATATTCCTACTAAAGCATAATTACTCACTAACATGACTCACATATTACTATCATCATGTTTCAAAACTATTACAAAGAATCAAGTTTAATTTGCCCAATGATCTTCATGATTTTTTTATTATATCATCCTTGGATATCTATCACTTTGTGACTAGTTTAATATATTGCCATTGCTTTTTGACAAGCTCAAACAAATTTAAGTGAAGCACATGAGCATAGAGTTTTCATCTCTCAAAAAGGTATAAGAGAAGCATGATAGGATTTCTTAAAAATTTACTAACTCTCAAATTAATCTAAGTGAAGCATGAGAGTATTTGTACAAAAATTTCCAATCACACCGTGCTCAAAAAGATATAAGTGAAGCACTAGAGCAATTCTATAGCTCAAAAAGTTTAAGTGAAGCATAGAGAGCAATTCTAACAAATCATAGCATAATTTTGGCTCTCCCAAATAGGTGTGTCCAGCAAGGATACAAGTGACATACTAACAAGCAAAGCAATCAAAGACTCAAATGATACAAGACGCTCCAAGCAAAACTCATGATATGTGACGAATAAAAATATAGCTCCATGTAAAATACCGATGGTCGTTAGAAGAAAGAGGGGATGCCACTTGCGGGCATCCCCAAGCTTAGTTGCTTGTTCCTCTTTGGATATATCTTTGGGGTGCTGTAGCATCCCCAATCTTAGGCTCTTTTCACTCCTTATTCCTTCATCCATCGTGATCTCACCCAAAACTTGAAAACTTCAATCACACAAAATTCAACAAAATCTTCGTGAGATCCATTAGTATAATAAAGCAAATTACTACTTTAGGTGCTGTTGAAAACCCATTCATATTTTATTATTGCAGTATACCTACTGTATTTTAACTTTACCATGGCTCATACCCTTCAATATAACCCATAGATCCATCAAAACAAGCACAAAATGCAACGAAAACAGAATGTGTCTTAAACAGAACAGTTTGTAGTAATCTGTACTCTAACCATACTTCGGTAACTCTAAAAATTCTAAAAAATTAGGATAACGTAAAGAATTTATATAGAAATACTGTGTTAAAATTTAATGTCAAGATCACAGTCTAGTAAAAAATGAAAATTCAAACACTGGATGCAAAGTTTCTGTTTAAGATTCAGCATCGCTTCTACGCATCTTATGAATCATCCTAAAGGCTCTACTTGGCACAAACACTAAATAAAACATAAAAACACAATCATAACAGAGGCATAATTGTGTCAACACTCAAAAACAGAAATAAAAATAGGAAAATAAATTTATTCATTGGGTTGCCTCCGAACAAGCGCTATCGTTTTACGCCCCTAGCTAGGCATAATGATTTCAAAGATGCTCACATAAAAAGTACTAATTGAAAAATGCAAAAGAGCATCATGAATATCATGACAAACACATATAAGTCTAACCCACTTCCTATGCATAGGGATTTTGTGAGCAAACAATTTATGGGAACAAGAATCAACTAGCATAGGAAGGCAAAACGAGCGTAACTTCAAAACTTTGAACACATAGAGAGGAAACTTGAGATTATTGCAATTCCTACAAGCATATGTTCCCCCATCATAATAAATTTCAGTAGCACCATGAAGGAATTCAACAATATGACTATCACATAAATCATTCTTTTCATGATGCACAAGCATAGAATTTTCATTACTCTCCACATAAGCAGATTCCTTATCATCCATGGTAGTGGGAGCAAACTCAAAAAAAATAACTATCATGAGACACTTGATTGACATAACCACATTGAAAATTAAAACCATGATGATAAGTTTCATGGTTATCATTACTCATTCAAGCATACGTGTCATTATAATCATCATAAATAGTAGGCATGCAATCATCACAATAAATTTGCTCATCAAAACTTGGAGGACTAGAAATATCATCATCATCAAACATAGCATCCCCAAGCTTGTGGCTTTGCATATCATTAGCATCATGGATATTTATAGAATTCATACTAGCAACATGGCAATCATGCTCATCATTCAAGGAACTATCATGAATCACCTTATAAATTTCTTCTTTCAACACTTCATCAAAATTTTCAGACTCATGATTTTCAAACAAAACTTCGTAGACATAATAAAGTGCACTCAACTCACTTGCAATTGGTTCATCATAATTTGGCCTTTTGAAAAGATTAGCAAGTGGATGAGGATCCATATCAATAGATTTTTATCAAGCGAAGATGCAAGCAAATAGAAGGCACATGGCAACACAAGCAAAGATAGCAAACAAAAAAGAGATCCGGCGAGAAAAAGGGAAACAAAAAAGAGGGCGAATAAAACGACAAATTCGGTGAAGTCGGGGAGAGGAAAACGAGAGGCAAATGGCAAATAATGTAATTGCAAGGAGATGAGATTTGTGATTCGAAACCTGGTAGATGATGATGGCCTCTCCTCGACGCCAGAGATTGGCACGTAGAAGAGACCGCTTCCTCCCTGGCAACGGCGCCAGAAATTCCTTTGACATGGCTTGAGACTGCGTCGGTATTTCCCCAAAGAGGAAGAGATGATGCAGCACAGCGATGGTAAGTATTTCCCTCAGTTATGAAACCAAGGTTATCGAACCAGTAGGGGGATCACCATCACCCAATAAGCAGCACCTGCACACAAATAACAAATACTTGCAACCTGACGCGAAAGAGAGGTTGTCAATCTCTCTATGGTAAAAAGATAGATTAGGTAGTGATAGATAGGAGAGATAGATCTCTCAAGAACACAAAATAAAAAGGGCAAATAAAAAGTGCAGCAAAATATTTTTGGGTTTTTGGTTTAGTAGATCTGGAAACAAAGAGGCAAAAAGCTAGATCGGAAAGCAATATGTTTAAAAAGTAGACCTGGGGGCCGTAGGATTCACTAGTGGCTTTTCTCATGAGTATAGCACACGGTGGGTGAACAAATTACTATTGGGCAATTGATAGAAGATCAAATAATCATGACGATATCCAAGGCGATGATCATTATATAGGCATCACGTCCTAGATAAGTAGACCGACTCCTGCCTGCATCTACCACTATTACTCCACACATCGACCGCTATCCAGCATGCATCTAGTGTATTAAGTTAATGGAAAAATGTAGTAATGCAATAAGAACGATGACATGATTTAGACAAGATCTATTCATGTAGGAATAGACCCCATCTTGTTATCCTTAATGTCAACGATACATGCGTGCCTTGCTGCCCCTTCTGTCACTGGGAAAGGACACCACAAGATCGAACCCATCACAAAGCACCTCTTCCCATGGCAAGAAAAATCAATCTAGTTGGCCTAACTAAACCAAAGATTCGAAGAAGAAATACGAGGCTATAAGTAATCATGTATATAAGAGATCAAAGAAGACTCGAATAATATTCATGGATAAAAACTGATCATGAACTCAAAATTCATCGGATCCCAACAAACACAATGCAAAAGTTTACATCAAATAGATCTCCAAGAGACCATTGTATTGAGAATCAAAAGAGAGAGAGGAAGCCATCTAGCTACTACCTACGGACCCGTAGGTCTATGGTGGACTACTCACGCATCATCGGAGAGGCATCTATGAAGAAGATGAACCCCTCCGTGACGGTGTTTAGATTGGATCTCAAGGTTCTGGAACCTGCGGCGGCTGGAATTGTGTTTCGTTGACTTCCCTAGGGTTTTCTGAATATTTGGGAATTTATAGGCGAAAAAGGCGGTGGAGGGGGGCCCCGTGGAGGGCACAACCCACCAGGGCACGCCGGGGGCCCCCTAGCGCGCCCATGTGGGTTGTGGCCTCCACAACCCACCTCTCTGGTACTTCTTTGGCCCACTGGGTGTCTTCTGGTCCAGAAAAAATCTCCAAAAAGTTACATCGCGATTGGACTTCGTTTGGTACTGATATTCTGTGAAGTAAAAAAAACAAGTAAAAAGAGCAACTTGCACTCTGGCACTATGTCAATAGGTTAGTCCCAAGAAATGATATAAAGTTGTTATAAATTGATTGTAAAACATCCACGAATGATAATATAACATCATGGAACAAGCAAAAATTATAGATACGTTGGAGATGTATCCGTCCACCCTCGGGGCTGAGGGTATGTACCTGTAGCTATGTGTTCAATCTCTCTCTCTCTCTCTCTCTCTCTCTCTCTCTCGTGTTCTTGAGATGTCACGATCTTGATGTATCACGGGCTTTGTTAATATAGTCGGATCATATGATGCTATTCCCTTGCTATCATGTTGTCATGAATTGAATCTTTCCGTTTGAGATATCGTTATGTTGGATTGAATATTGAATTTGAAAACACTTGATATATGTCTTGCATATGGATACCCGTGGTGACAATGGGGTGTTCTATTGATTCACTTGATGTATGTTTTGGTACTCAACTTGCGGATTCCCGAGGTGACATTGGGGTAATCTATGCATATGGGGTTGATGCACGTTCTTGTCCTACGTTCTCCGATAGAAATCTTGGGGCACTCTTTGAGGTTCTTTGTGTTGGATCGGGTATTATGAATCTGAAATTGTTTGATGCGTATCGTATAATTAACTCATGGATACTTGTGGTGACATTGGAGTATCTAGGTGACATTAGAGTCGGTTGATGCGTATCATATGGTGTTATTCTAGTACAAACTCTTAGATAGATCGATCTGAAATTATAACTTGGTGTTATCTTAGTACAAACTCTTGGATAGATCGATCGGAAAGAATAACTTTAAGGTGGTTTCGTACCCTACAAAAAATTTCTTCTTATGTTCTCAGCTAGATAAGAACTTTGGAGTGATTCTTCATTGCACGTTGAGGGATGATTATGTGATCCAATTATATTAGCATTGTTGAGAGATTGCACTAGCGAAAGTATGAACCCTAGGCCTTCTTTTCAAGCATTGCAATACCGTTTGTGCTCACTTTTGTCACTTGCTACCTTGCTGTTTTTATATTTTCAGATTATAAAACCTATATCTACCATCCATATTGCACTTGTATCACCATCTCTTCGCCGAACTAGTGCACTATACAATTTGCCATTGTATTGGGTGTGTTGGGGACACACGAGATTTCTTGTATTTGATTGCAGGGTTGTTTGAGAGAGACCATCTTCATCCTACACCTCCCATGGATTGATAAACCTTAGGTCATCCACTTGAGGGAAAATTGCTACTGTCCTACAAAACTCTGCGCTTGGAGGCCCAACACGAGTCTACAAGAATAAAGTTGTGTAGTAGACATGAAGCTCTTTTCTGGCGCCGTTGCCGGGGAGGTGAGTGCTTGAAGGTATATCTTTAGATCTTGCAATTAAATCTTTTAGTTTCTTGTTTATCACTAGTTTTGTCGTGGTTTTGTCACGGCAGATGTCCGAAGACTTAGGTTCGAGGCCATCACCAAAGGGGTGGACTCAAAGGGGTTGATCGAGACAAGGGACACGAGTTTACCCAGGTTCAGCCCCTCAAGAAGAGGTAAAAGCCTACATCCTGCTTGTGTTGTATTGATTGGAGTGTCGATTACAAGGGAGCGGTTTCGCTTGACCTAGTTCTCGACTTCTTGGTTTCTTGTCTAAGCCGCCCCAGGGACCCGCCTTTATATAGGAGGTCAAGGCCCTGGGTTACACGAGTCATAAACCGACTCATACCACATGGTCTATTCTGTCTCTAAGCCGCCTTGCCATCTTGGGCAAGCCGTCTCCGGGCAGCTTAACCGCCCGGGTCTTCTTACCATCTTCTGTCTCTGGGCCTCTGCCTTAGCCCGCCTGGTAAGCCGCCACGAGGCCTGGCCTTCATCTTCCGGCCCATCTTATGGGTCTTGCATTATGAGCCGCCAGGTACGACTCGGCCCCTCCTGGGCGGGTCTTACCACGGGGTTATATCCCCAACATTAGGCCCCAGGTTGATTTGAGCCTGCTCATGTCAATCTTCAAACTCATTTGGCGGAGAGTCTTCACATTTCTGTTATCTGAAAAAATTGTAACCAGCCATGATGTCATATCGAATATTCTGAAAAGATTCTGTGACGTTTGCAACGGATCTCCTCATTGGAAAAGCCATCCCGAAAATTGAGGTGCCACGTTTGGTCAATCATCACTGTGCCTCCTCAATTCTCGCGCACACTGTTGCCTTTCCAGCTTATAAATAGGGACACGTGGTGCCTCTTCTCCTTTCCCTGACGTTGCTGTCATCTTCTTCCTCTTTCGAAGACCTTCGCCTCCAGAGCTCCGCCGCCTTCGACTGGACCTCACCGTCGCCCCCATCGCCGGCCACTGCATCAACCTGAGTTGGACCAGAGCCTCGCCGGCGCGTCCGCATCCGCCAGGTATTATTTTCAGCCCTCGTCAAATCTGTACTCACCCTCATTAGGGTTCTCGAGTTCTTCACTGTTCTTGTAATGTTCTTCGCTGTTCATAGCAGTTCATCAGTGTATACCACCAAGCATCTCCTTGCGTCCCATTGCACCGCCTATTTGTTGCGGTTATCCCTTTAATATCGATGCCCATCTGTTTTCGATCTGCACAGGATTCCTTTCCGTGCGCTGATCCCCTGCTCTTCCACGACCATTTTCTAGGTCATGAATATACTTTGTTTTACCTTCGCCGGTAGATCTTGTAACTGAAATGGCAATATGCGAAACCTGTTTATCTACACTTAGCCGTTTTTCCAATACTGCCTTGTCCACTTACCTCGCCATTGCTTCGGCAGCTCTCTGCTAAAACGATTCGGCGGCTTAACTCATCACCATTACACTGACCACAGCTGCCTCATCCGGTTACTGTTTTTCTAACCCGCCATACTCTGTGTCTTTATAGTTTAACCCGCCATCATGTCAAGGGCACCCTCATCTTGTGATTGCTTCAGCTCCGGAGTCACCGAAGAACTTCTGCTTAACTTCGTAGAATCGGGTATCTTGCCAGCTAAGGATGTTATACACTGGCGGGTTCCAGGACCAGAGAAAAGACCTGAGCCTAAGGATGGAGAGGTTGTCGTGTTTACTGATCACCTCCTTCGCAGATTTAGCCCTCCCGGCTCAAAGTTCTTTCGGGATGTTCTTCATTTTTTCAAGCTTCACCCTCAAGACATCGGTCCCAACTCTGTCACCAACATGTGTCAGTTTCAAGTTTTGTGTGAAGTTTATCTGCAGGAAGAGCCGTCTGTTGACCTCTTCCACGACTATCATTACGCCAACCGCCAAACCGAAGTGGCGGCCGGGCCAAGCTTAGAACTTGGCGGTGTTTCCATCCAAAGACGGAGGGATTTGCCTTACCCAATAGCTCTCCTACCAAGCCACCCCAAGGACTGGAACAAAACTTGGTTCTATTGCAAAGACACTTCTCCTGAAGGTGAGAACCCACTGCCGGGTTACCGTCCGACCAGGCTTTGTAACACGAGTGAACTCCCAGCTTGGATGACCGCTGCAGAGCGAGCAAAATATGCTCCGGCTTATGCCAAAGTCAAGGCCTTACTGGCGAACGGCTTGACTGGTGTCGATTTAACCCGCTGCTGGGTTAGCTGGAAGATCTTACCACTGAGCCAGCGTAACCGGCTCATGCACCAATATACGGGTGAGCCCAATGACCCCCTCTGTTTCAACGCCACTCCTCTGACCAAAGAAGATATCAACTCCACCGTCAAAGGGCTTCTCGGTGAAAAACAAGCGGTTTGCAACAAAGTTGGGCTAGACCCCTTTTGTGTCAAGAACCCAGCTCCAGATGTAAGACTCTTTTTCCTCAATTGGTCAAATTTGTCTTTACTTTTTGTTTCACCCCTTCTAATCTTTGTTGGCAGCTTATGTATAGGCCGGCTCTCCTTTCTGGAAGAAAAAGTATAACCCTCCTGTGAGGAAGCCTAAGGTTAAAGCCCGCGCACCGAAGAAGAAGAGAGCCGCCACTCTAGACCCGCCTGAGCTTGATGACTCAGAGGTAGAACTTGACTCCCTTGGCCGTCTTTTCATGCAACTTATTGACAACAATCTTTCACGGGAGGAAATGGAGACCAGCCATGCGGACGCTCCTGAGGTAACTTACATTTCTTCTGACTCAGAAAACCTTCTTCCAGAAAAAGCATGGCGGGTCATCCGAAAAGTCCCCTTCTCTCATCCTCTTGCTCATTTAGACCCCAATTTTCTTTTGAAAAAGCAACAGCACAACTCCCGACGTCAGACTCGGAGCGCCGGCTCTGAAGATCTTGTGGCCGGGTTATCACATGCTCCGGCTCCGCGGAAGCAGCCAGCTGAGGTATTCTTTTAACTAAAGGTGTAATTTTAATCAAACTTGCATTGTAACCTTACTCTGCTTTGTATTGTCTTAACTGTCTTCAGGATTCCCCTCCTTCATCTGACGATTCTACTGCCACCAAACTGCCTCCAATGAAGATCAACCCGGAGTGCGTATCTTTGCTTTGCATCATGCATTTTAATACTCTTGTCCTCTGTGTAACAATCTTTCATGTCCTCCAGGGCTCAAGCAAAACGAAGGAAAACGGGTGGGTCTAAAGCCGCCCCAACTGCTCGAGAGCCGGGGATGGCTAAGCCGGCCTCCCCTTCAACTCACGCTGAGCCAGCTGACATTACAAGAAATGCGCCTGAACACGTTCATCAGCCCCCTGAGCCGGCTGATCCTGACATGGCACCTGAAGACCCTGCCAGGGACGACCCTAAGCCGCCAAGCCCTTCAACAGCCGTCGAAGACACAGTTCTTCCAGACGCTACCATTACTGGGACGGGCCATCGAACCCCTGAGCCTCATGTACTGTCAAGATATACCAGCCAGGCTGAAGCATCTTCGCCTGAGAAGTTTGAATTTGAATTTCCTTCGTTGGAGAAGCTGAGTGCTGATGAGCTTCATGCTGGTTATCTAAACCGCCTCACGACAAGCTGGAACATGGAGCTCAAGCTTGTTAATCTGATGAAGAAAAAATATGAGGTAATCTCTTTGCCAGCTTTTTCCTTGTACCCTTACATAGCCGCCACGAGCTGGTTTAGTATTGCAAATAGTAGACCGGGTCTTCCAACGTATATCACACTCCAAATAGCTTGGCCTGTAGCCCCCAAGTATTGGGTTAGCATAAAATGATGAGCCGGAATTGCACTGGAAACTTTAGAAAACACTGGTTGTAGCCCCCAAGTACCGGCTTATCTTGACGAAGATGAGCCGGGACTGCAGTTTAGATGTGAAGAGCTCCGTGTGTAGCCCCCAAGTGCCGGCTTATCTTGAAGAAGATGAGCCGGAACTCCCTTGTAAAACTTGGAAAGCACTGTGTAGCCCCCAAGTGACGGCTTATCTTGAAGAAGATGAGCCGGAACTCCCTTGTAAAACTTGGAAAGCGCTGTGTAGCCCCCAAGTGCCGGCTTATCTTGAAGAAGACGAGCTGGAGCTTCATGGTAGACTTGGAGAAAATAGACATTAGCCCCCAAGTGTCGAGTATATTGCTTGCAATCTGCTTGAGACTTTATAACATAGCAGCTTCATCGATTTTCCAATAGCTCATTCTGGCGACTTAAACCTTTTTGCTTGTGTATGACACAGGATGCTTTGGAGGCGGCCGAGTCTGAGATGATCGGTCTGAAGGAAAGCCTTGCTTCACAACAAACCGCTCGGTCAGAGGCGGAAAACAAATGGCGGGTTGCCATCAAAGATCTTGAAAAGACGCAAGTAGATTTTGCTCCTTTCAAGAAGACTGTTGAAACTGAGCTAGCCGCCCTGACCAAACGCGCAGACGATGCTGAAGGGCGGCTTAAGCTTGTGTCGGAAGAATTGCAAACTCTGAAATGCCATATCTCCAGGATGACTTCTGCCATCTTTGGTAAGTATCAAAGACTTTAGAAAAATTTCCGTGTTTTGCTGAAAATATTGTGGAGTCGGCTTATAATGCCAAACTTATCTTGCAGGTCAGAGAAGCCGTCAGTTATCGTCTGATAGCTTGCTGAAATTGAAGGCAGTATATTCCTTGGCAGAACAACTCTACTACGGGACTCTTTGCACCATCAAAGCCATGCTGACTGAAAAGAGTATCCCCAAATATATGAAGGGAATAATAGAACTCTTATCCACGCTGCCCAAACAGATTGAAGAGCTTAAACGATCCGCCGCCCGGCAGGGAGCAATGGTCGCGCTAAGCCGGTCTCTGGCATTTGCTCCGGAGCTAACTGCTGAAGAAATGATAGATGGGTTTCCATCCAGAAAGGACGACGGCTCAGAATTCACAGCAGAAGACTATGCCCGATGCAGGAAAGCCTCCCGAGTGCTTGCATCAACGCTGGTGGATGAACTTGATCTGTCAACATACCAGGCGGCTTACAGCGAAATCAGCAAAAAAATACGCGGCCCAACTTTCGAAGCCAAGGATTTAACTCCTGCACGCCGTAAGCAATACTTTGCTCCTGAAATTGACCCGTCTCCCCTCTTTGAAGAGGCTCAGTTTGAAGCTCTAACAAACTGCAACTGGGATGTGGACAATCTTCAGATCGAAGAGGTCTAAGACCCGGCGCAGGACGACCCGCCATCGAGCTGAGTACTGTAAAATTGATGACTCGGCCGTCTGAGCCGCCAAACTGAAAGTTGTACAAAACCTTAAGTCTATTGCCTTTTGAGCTCTGTGGAGAGCCTTGTAATATGCTTAGTAAAACTTTAATCGTCTAAGCCATGCCATCGTGCACGTATGAATCTTTTGCATAGCTTGATGTATGCTTTGTTTGTCTTGTGCCTGGCTTATGATACCTGCTTGCACGGCGGCTCATCTGAAAAGATAAACCCTGCAAAAATAAACAAGACAAGATGTTCTGTATTGCCGTAAGGGCAGCTTGAAAAAGCACAACCCAGAAACGTTAGCTCTTTCATAATCTTGAAAAACTCATAAGCCGGTTCTTCTGGGTGGACTCGCTGCTTGAACTCTTAATAGTACAGGGTCTCTAGCGAGATTGACCGTCAATGCTTTAAACGGCTCAGGGTCTCTGGGCGAGATTAACTGATTAGAGTGCAGCGAACCAGAAAGAGACGCAGCAGGGTATGAGTACCCCTAAGGCCCATAAGCTACCTCTCACGTGGCGTAAATCCGTCGTTTGAACCTTAAGCAGTGCAGGGTCCTTAAAAGAGTAACTGCTTAAGAGTACGAACAAACCACATAGCGGAGAGTTGGCAGCAGATGAGTGAGTTTATCCTCGCTTTCTGTAAGCCGGCCCTCACGTGACAAGAGCCGCCAATTTAACCTTGACCAGTACAGGGTCTCTAGCGAGAGTGACTGCCAAATATATTTGAACAGTTCAGGGTCTCTAATCGAGATTAACTAGTAAGAGTTCGGCGGGTCACCTAGTGGAGCAGCGGCAGCTTACAGGCAGGTTTAACTCCAACTTGCGGGGGCTGAAAAGCCGATCAAGAGGGTGTGTAAGCTAAACCCGGTGGGTTGGAAGCCCCCAAATGACCTTGTTGACGGAGTCAACTTTTTGGGTATATGACCCGGTCTTACTGCGGCTGAAGAGCCTGATCGAGAGGGTTGAAGCTTAACCCGGCGGGCTGAAAGCCCCCAAACGACCTTGTTGACGATATCACCTTGTGCACCGTGTTGTAAGCCGCCGTCTTGTGGACCGCCAACTTGTAAGCCGCCAGATAACGGTGCTTCTTTGGCTGAAGAGCCGATCAAAAGGGTTGAAGCTTAACCCGGCGGGTTAGAAGCCCCCAAATGACCGTATGATTGTATCCATCTCTGAACAGTTTGAGATACGTAAAAAACGGCAGAGGCCCCGGCTTGCAGAGATGCCAACTTTATTGTATATATATATATGATATATATAATGATAATGCACAATGGGGGGAGTCAATGACTCTAGTATAGTAAAGGCGCAGATGAGCGATGTTCCATGACCGGTGGGTCTCCTGCCCAAAAGTGCGCGACTCGCCCCATACGTCAATGAGATAATATGACCCATTGTTGGGGTTTCTGCTAACCACAAAAGGTCCTTCCCATGGAGGAGATAACTTGTGCGCGTCCGTCTGATCTTGAATCAGGCGCAACACTAAGTCGCCTTTTTGAAACGTCCGGATCTTGACTCTGGTAATCCGATCATGAACCGCCAGCACCAGAACCGGCTCCTGACCCGCCCGGTCCTGAGCCGCCAGACAGACCATCACCGTTGTTACGATGCTGTTGAAGGCTGTAATCCCAAAATTGCCGCATAATGCTACAATCCCTCCAAGTGTGACGTGCCGGCTTATCAGGCCGGCTGTGCTCCGGACAAGGTTTGTTAAGTGTCTCTTCCAGGTTGAAAGGAGCTTTACCCTTGTTAAAGGACTGTCTAAAGCCTCCGTTGCCCTTAGCACGTTTGTTACCTGCGCTGGTATTCGCCACCAGCTCTGACATGCCATCCTGGTTCTTCCATTTACCAGATTTACTGTTTCCAACCGCGTTTTGGCTCTGACCCTTTCCGTTGTTACCTTTCTTCCCCTGACCTGATTTTTTATCATCAGAGCCCGGGTCCTTTGTTTTGTCAGAGTCTACATACTCGGTGAGAGCCGCCATGAGCCCCCCTATGTCTTGACACGAGCGCTTGAGCCGGCCAAGTTTCTGATTCAAAAGAGTAGAGTGGCAATTCTTCTCCCGAATCAAAACAATGGGGATGGGGTTAAGTACACATGACTCCGGCTGTCGATGTACTCCTGCTGGGCCACCGCCGTCCCCAGGTATCCAACAGCGTTCCGCACCTCTTCTGCGAAAGGCGACTCATCGGGGATGGGGATGGCAGCAAGCCGGGTTGCCGCTACCACCATGTTCTTCGCCGGGTTAGAATAATGACCCGCCGTTGTTGGGAAAAAAGTTGGCGTGGTCTGGTTCCGTCGGGGCGGGTTAATCTACCACTGCTGAACCGCCGCCAGGCTTCCAGGTGTTTCCGCCGTCCGGGTTACGGCCAAAGGCACGTTCTGTCCCGTCCCTGGCATGTTGAAAAGACTTCTTGTTTCACACTGATCCGGCAAGCGGGATTGATGCCTCATCCGCTGAACCGCCGTTGCAGACTGCTGTTCTAACTCAAGATGGAAAACGTCTGCCTTAAGGCGCTCCGCCTAAGTGTCCATCTGAGCCTTCAGCGCATTGATTTCCTGTTGGACCTCGGTCATCTGGTTCTTCAACCTTGCGATCTCCGTGTTACGGGCCGCTTGGTTTTCAGCCATGACCTCAGTCGCCATCAGGGCTGTGAGATCATTCATCAGATCCAGAAGAACCTGAGCCGGCGGCCTGCCAGCCCCAGACCCGGTTGCACCGGCGGCTATGCTACTGGGGGCCGGCGCTGAACCCGCCATAAAGACGGCAGCGCGGTTCGGCGGCTCGTGTTTCTCCGGCTCATGATACTCTGACTCGGGGTAAGGCTCGATGCAGCCCCCGAGCCCACCATTGTGAAGCTGATAGATTGATTCCATCTCTTCGCTCGAAGACCCGTCATCGGAGCGGATGAGAGTTTCCTCCAGCGACATAGATCCTTCGAGATCCATGCCCTGAGTAAAGCCGACGAAAACATGCTTCCTGCCCGGGTTAGCACGGGCGGGTTGCTCACGCCGGGCCGGCTCGACGATGTTGGTGCAGATGTCCGGCCCGGGTTTAGATCCGCCGATCTTGCCGATGAAGACGTGGATTCCACCGAAGGGGACCCGGAAACCGTACTCAATGGAGTCAGCCTCGGGGCCTCAGCCGGCGTCGTCGATCTAGAGCCGGCCACGGCGACTCTTGGTCATCCTGCCAACATCGTACCCCTCAATCTCTGGGATAGAGCCCTTTGAGAACTCAACACCACCAAGCGCAGGCCCCACGGTGGGCGCCAACTGTCGTGGTTTTGTCACGGCAGATGTCCAAAGACTTAGGTTCGAGGCCATCGCCAAAGGGGTGGACTCAAAGGGGTTGATCGAGACAAGGGACATGAGTTTACCCAGGTTCAGCCCCTCAAGAAGAGGTAAAAGCCTACGTCCTGCTTGTGTTGTATTGATTGGACTGTCGATTACAAGGGAGCGGTTTCGCTTGACCTAGTTCTCGACTTCTTGGTTTCTTGTCTAAGCCGCCCCAGGGACCCGCCTTTATATAGGAGGTCAAGGCCCTGGGTTACACGAGTCATAAACCGACTCATACCACATGGTCTATTCTGTCTCTAAGCCGCCTTGCCATCTTGGGCAAGCCATCTCCGGGCGGCTTAACCGCCCGGGTCTTCTTACCATCTTCTGTCTCTGGGCCTCCGCCTTAGCCCGCCTGGTAAGCCGCCACGAGGCCTGGCCTTCATCTTCCGGCCCATCTTATGGGTCTTGCATTATGAGCCGCCAGGTACGACCCGGCCCCTCCTGGGCAGGTCTTACCACGGGGTTATATCCCCAACAAGTTTGGTTTTATAAAAGAAAACTACAAAAAAATGGAGTCTAGGTTGCATCATTTGTATCGTCTTTATAATGTCTTTCATGAAAATAAGGATTCAGAAAATTGTACTCAATTGGTAGAAGAATAATTTATGAAAATACTTAATGAGAATTTCTTCAATGATGAGCATGATAGAAATATTGCTAGTATGAATTCTCTGAATATCCATGATGCTAATGATATGCAAAGCCACAAGCTTGGGGATTCTATGTTTTATGAAGATGATATTTTTAGTCCCCCAAGTTTTGATGAGAAAATTTATTATGATGATGGCATGACTCCTATCTATGATGATGACATGTATGCTATAAAGAGTGATAGTAACCATGAAACTTGTCATCATGATATTAACATCGAATGTGGTTATGTCAATCAAGTATCTCATGATAGTTATTTTGTTGAGTTTGCTCCCACTACAATGAATGAGAAGAAAATTGCTTATGTGGAGAGTAATAAATTCTCCATGCTTGTGAATCATGAATATAATGCTTTATGTGATAGTTATATTGGGAAATTCCTTCATGATGCTACTGAAAATTATTATGAGGGAGGAACATATGCTTGTAGGAATTGCAATAATATCAAGTTTCCTCTCTATGTGTTCAAAGTTTTGAAGTAATGCTTGTTTTGCCTTCCTATGCTAGTTGATTCTTGCTCCCATAAATTGTTTGATCACAAAATCTCTATGCATAGGAAGTGGGTAGACTTAAATGTGCTTGTCATGAGATTCATGATGCTCTCTTGCATGTTCCAATTACTACTTTTTACGTGAGCATCATTGAAATCATCATGCATAGCTAAAAGATTTTAAAGAAAAGCACTTGTTGGGAGACAACCTAACACTTTTACTTTCTGTTTTTGAGTGTTAACATGATTAATATACTGTATTAATCATGTTTTGTGTCTTTTATTTCAATAAAGTGCCAAGTAAAGCCTTTGGGATGACTCACAAGATGAGTAGAATTGATGCTGAACCAAAATAGAAACTTTTGACTCTAGTACAGGAAATTTCATTTTTTACTGGGGCGTGATAATGATCTGAAATTTTTACAAAGTCTTGATATACAAATTCTTCAGGTTTTCCTAATTTTTCAGAATTTTTAGATAAAGGGAAGTATGGTTACACTACAGATCTTCACAGACCTAATCTGTTTTTGACAGATTCTGTTGTGCATGCATAGTTTGCTTGTTTTAGTGTTCCCATAGCTTATATTCAGTGATATAAATTATTTGAATGGTAGAAAACAGTAGGTATTATGTGAGAACAATTATGAATCTTGTATTTACAGTACCTAAGTGAATGATCTTTATTTATTATACTAACCCATCTCACGAAGTTCCGTTAAGTCTTGTGTGATTGAAGTTTTCAAGTTTTGGGTGAGACACCGATATGAGGAGAATAAGGAGTAACAAGACGCTAAGCTTGGGGATGCCCAAGGCACCCCCAAGGTAATATCCAAGGAAGACTCAAGCGTCTAAGCTTGGGGATGCCCCGGAAGGCATCCCCTCTTTCGTCTTCAACACTATCTGTATATCTTACTTATAGCTATATTTTTATTCGTCACATAATATGACTTTTGCTTGGAGTGTCATTTTATTTTTTTGTTATCTGTTAGGTGTTATTTATAATCTTGTTTTTCAATAAAAAATTCCAAGAATTGCTCTTAGGATGCTTGCATTTCATGTTTGATGTGTGCTGTGTAAAAACAGAAACTTTCTCTGTACTGTTTGAATTTTCATATTTTACTGGAACGTGCAAAGTTTCTGAAATCTGTACACAGTATTGTAATATAAATTCTTTATCACGTCCTAAATTTTCATAATTGTTTGAGTCACATAAGTACACTGGTTTAATAGATTACTATAGACTGTTCTGTTTAGACAGATTGCTATCATAGTTTTGTTATCTACTTATCCTATAGTTTCCATAGCCTATATTGGTAGATATAAATTGTGGAAATGATAGTATACAGTAGATAATGTTTGGAAATTATTATGCAACTTGTCTTGGCAGTACATGAAGTGTTGATTTGTCCTTATGTGTACTAACCTATCTCATGAGTTCTTTTTGAGTTTTGTGTGGATGAAGTTTTTGAGACTTAGGTGAAACCGGAATATGAGAGGATTGAACGACATACAAAAGCTCAAGCTTGGGGATTCACAAGGCACCCCAAGTGAATATTTCAAGAAGTCTCAAGCATCTAATCTTGGGGATGCTACGCATCCCACCTCTCTTCATCAAACAAATATCGGTTAGCCTATGTTGAGCCTAAATTTTTATTTGTCCACATGATATGTGATATTCTTGGAATGAATTTTTATTTAGTTTTCTGTTTGAATAAAATACTCATATCTGAAAATATTTATTGGGAGAGAGAGAGAGAGTCCTCACATAGCTACTTAATTGTTTGACTACTCATTGATCTTCACTTATATCTTTTGGAGTAGCTTGTCATTTACTCTTGTGCTTCACTTATATCCTATGAGTAAATTGTTGAAGGAATTGAACATCATCAAGTTGAAATTATTTGTTCATATCATGCCTATTAGTAGCTTCACATTGGGTTTAGAAAGTAAAATCTATTGAAGTTTTACAATCACAATATTGGTCATACAAGCAATTCGTGAATAATTAGTATAAGAAAGAGAACTTTCACATACAAATATATTATCTTGGACATCTTCTATGATTGTGAATATCCATTAATTATTTTCAAACTTGAGCAAATTAGTTGAAGTTGGACAGGGAAGACAATGTAATGAGTTATAATTGTGTATATTTGCATAGAAGTTATATTGTTATGGATCCCCCAACATGTGGTGCTTGTTTAGAACCTTTTGCTAGCCAACATTTCATACTAAGTAGAGATACTACTTGTGCATCCAAATCCTTGAGCCAAGTTTCTTCCATAAGAGTCCACCATACCTACCTATATATGTTATTTCACTGTCATTCCAAGTAAATTTGCATGTGCCACCTCTAAAATTTCAAATGAACACCTGTTTTGTGTGCTTGGACCGCTCATGGAGCGACAGGGGGTGGTCAGTATCTTCCATGTTAAGCGGGTTATTCTCATGATGAGTGTTTATTCACTCGTCCTTGCACGAGAGGGGCGGTAATAGGGATTCCCAGTCCCGAAAAAAATGCAAATAATTAAACAAAACTCCCCCAGGAATGTTGTTGGTATGGACGGTACCCGTGGATTAGGCTAGCCGTGGAGTGTGTCTGTTGGTGGAGGGGGAGTAAACCTTTACTTTTACCGCTTGGGAACCGCCGCTAATGTGTTTAATATGGAAGATATTGATAACTCTTGGTTGTAACGTTGACAGGAAGGGTGCACCTCCCAAACTATATTCATCTCTGTTTTTAAACAATGAGCTCTGGCAGCTTTGCAAATCCCTGCTTCCCTCTGCGAAGGGACAATCTATTTACTTTCATGTTATTTACTATTCATGTTGAGTCAACTTCTTATTCCAACCTCAGTCTATTAGTTGGCAAGCATCATGTGTTGGGGAAAGATCCAAACATATATATCCAGTCAAATATATTTGATCATGATTTATTATTGTTGACAATTATCTCTATGATAAATGAGTTGGGAGGCGAAATATTAAGCCCCTATATTTCTCTGTGTTCGATGGATGCCATTTGTTCTAAAAATATGCTTTGAGTACTAGCAATCATAGAAGACTATATGATGATTGAGTATGTGGAGCTCTTACTTAGACTTTGTTGAGAATAAGTTGAATTGCAATTGTTTGGTGACTAAGAACATAGGTTGTTAAGTTTCAAGAGAATTCATTGTTTGAACCATAACATGTGAATTGGTTGCTACTTTATCATGATGAGTTTTATGAGAAAAAATGCTAGTTATGATGATAGAAAAATTGATTGGAATTATCATTGATCACACTTATGCACTATGCTAGCATTCACATTTCATAAATTATTTCTTTTATCATTTACCTACTTGAGGACGAGCAGGAATTAAGCTTGGGGATGCTGATACGTCTCCAACGTATCGATAATTTATGAAGTATTCATGCCATGATTGCCTATGTTTACAATACTTTTATATGGTTTTGATGGACTTTATATGATTTATTTAGAACTAACCCGGACTGACGCTGTTTTTAGCAGAATTACCATGGTGTTGTTTTTGTGCAAAAAATGAAAGTTCTTGGAATCGCCCGAAACTTTTTGATGATTTTTTTTGGAACAAAAGAGGCACTAGACCCTTCGTGGGAGGGCTAGAAGAGCCACAAGGTGGGCAAACCCACCAGGGTGCGCCAGAGGGCCCAGGCGTGCCCTGGTGTCTTGTGCCCTCCTCGTGGCCCGCCTTCGCGTGAAACCAACGCCAAAAAATCCTATAAATATAGAAACCATCAAAAATAACCCTAGACAAGAAGTTCCGCCGCCGCAACTCTCTATATCGATGAAAAACCAATCTGGAGGCGTTCCAGTACCCTGCCGGAGAGGGTAGATCATCTCCGGTGGCCATCTTCATCATCCTGGCGGAGGCCTTGATGAGGATGGAGTAATCCACCCTCGGGGCTGAGGGTATGTACCTGTAGCTATGTGTTCAATCTCTCTCTCTCTCGTGTTCTTGAGATGTCACGATCTTGATGTATCACGGGCTTTGTTAATATAGTCAGATCATATGATGTTATTCTCTTGCTATCATGTTGTGATGAATTGAATCTTTCCCTTTGAGATATCGTTATGTTGGATTGAATATTGGATTTAAGAAAACTTGATATATATCTTGCATATGGATACCCGTGGTGACAATGGGGTGTTCTATTAATTCACTTGATGTATGTTTTGGTACTCAACTTGCGGATTCCCGAGGTGACATTGGGGTAATCTATGCATAGGGTTTGATGCACGTTCTTGTTCTACGTTCTCCAATAGAAATCTTGGGGCACTCTTTGAGGTTCTTTGTGTTGGATTGAGTATTATGAATCTGAAATTGTTTGATGCGTATCGTATAATTAACTCATGGATACTTGTGGTGACATTGGAGTATCTAGGTGACATTAGAGTTGGTTGATGCGTATCATATGGTGTTATTCTAGTATGAACTCTTATATAGATCGATCGGAAATGATAACTTGGTGTTATCTTAGTACGAACTCTTGGATAGATCGATCGGAAAGAATAACTTTAAGGTGGTTTCGTACCCTACAAACAATTTCTTCTTATGTTCTCCGCTAGATAAGAACTTTGGAGTGATTCTTCGTTGCACGTTGAGGGATGGTTATGTGATCCAATTATATTAGCATTGTTGAGAGATTGCACTAGCGAAAGTACGGACCCTAGGCCTTGTTTTCAAGCATTGCAATGCAGTTTGTGCTCACTTTTGTCACTTTCTACCTTGTTGTTTTTATATTTTCAGATTACAAAAACCTATATCTACCATCCATATTGCACTTGTATCACCATCTCTTCGCCGAACTAGTGCACCTATACAATTTTCCATTGTATTGGGTGTGTTGGGGACACAAGAGGTTTCTTGTATTTGATTGCAGTGTTGTTTGAGAGAGACCATCTTCATCCTACACCTCCCACGGATTGATAAACCTTAGGTCATCCACTTGAGGAAAAATTGCTACTGTCCTACAAAACTCTGCGCTTGGAGGCCCAACACGAGTCTACAAGAATAAAGTTGCATAGTAGACATCAAGGTTTCACTAGTGGCTTCTCTCATGAGTATAGCACACGGTGGGTGAACAAATTACTGTTGGGAAATTGATAGAAGATTAAATAATCATGACGATATCCAAGGCGATGATCATTATATAGGCATCACGTCCAAGATAAGTAGACCAACTCCTGCCTGCATCTACCACTATTACTCCACACATCGACCGCTATCCAGCATGCATCTAGTGTATTAAGTTCATGGAAAACGGAGTAATGCAATAAGAACGATGACATGATGTAGACAAGATCTATTCATGTAGGAATAGACCCCATCTTGTTATCCTTAATAGCAACGACACATGCGTGCCTTGCTGCTCCTTCTGTCACTGGGAAAGGACACCGCAAGATCGAACCCATCACAAAGCACCTCTTCCTATGGCAAGAAAAAACGATCTAGTTGGCCTAACTAAACCAAAGATTCGAAGAAGAAATACGAGGCTATAAGTAATCATGCATATAAGAGATCAAAGAAGACTCAAATAATATTCATGGATAGAAACTGATCATGAACTCAAAATTCATCGCATCCCAACAAACACACCGCAAAAATTTACATCAAATAGATCTCCAAGAGACCATTGTATTGAGAATCAAAAGAGAGAGAGAGGAAGCCATCTAGCTACTGCCTACGGACCCATAGGTCTATGGTGGACTACTCACACATCATCGGAGAGGCACCTATGAGGAAGATGAACCCCTCTGTGATGGTGTTTAGATTGGATCTCGAGGCTCTGGAACTAGCGGCGGCTGGAATTGTGTTTCGTCGACTCCCCTAGGGTTTTCTGAATATTTGGGAATTTATAGGCGTCATAGGCGGTGGAGGGGGGGCCATGGAGGGCACAACCCATCAGGCCGCACCGGGGGCCCACTGGCACGCCCATGTGGGTTGTGGCCTCCACAGCCCACCTCTCTGGTACTTCTTTGGCCCATTGGGTTTCTTCTGGTCCAAAAAAATCTCCAAAAAGTTTCGTCGCGATTGGACTCCATTTGGTACTGATATTCTGTGAAGTAAAAAACAAGCAAAAACAGCAACTGGCACTTTGGCACCATGTCAATAGGTTAGTCCCAAAAAATGATATAAAGTAGTTATAAAATGATTGTAAAACATCCAAGAATGATAATATAACAGCATGGAACAAGCAAAAATTATAGATACGTTGAAGACGTATCAGTCATCCATGTATGCCTCCACGTTCCGACTGATTTGTTTTTGCAAGCATTTCTGAATCATGCGCTGGAATGTGGCTCCAGCGTTTTTAAGACCGGATGACATAGTGATGTAGCAGAAACACCCGAATGCGGTGATGAAGGCCGTTTTTATTTCATCGGGGCCATACATATTCGGATTTGATGGTACCCGGAGTACGCATCCAAGAACGACAGGCGTTCACATCCGGCAGTAGAATCTACTATCTGGTCTATGCGCGGTAAAGGCAAATGATCTTTCCGGCAGTCCCGATTGAGATGCTTGAAATCGATGCACATCCGGAGGGATTTGTCTGATACGTCTCCAATGTATCTACTTTTCCTCACTCTTTTGCCCTTGTTTTGGACTCTAATTTGCATGATTTGAATGGAACTAACCTGGACGGACGTTGTTTTCAGCAGAACTACCATGGTGTTGTTTTTGTGCGGAAATAAAAGTTCTCAGAATAGAATGAAACTTTTTGGAGAATTATTTCAGAATATATAGGAATTATTGGAGCCAAAATCCACCGAAGAGGGGGGGCAGGGTGAGCAGCACCCACCAGGGTGCGCTTGGCCCCCTGGGCGCGCCGTGGTGGGTTGTGCCCACCTCGTGGCCCCACTGACCCTAATTCTGCCACTATAAATTCCTATTTTCGGAGAAAAAAATCAAGGATAAAGTTTCATCACGTTTTACGATACAGAGCTGCCGCCACCTCCTGTTCTTCATTGGGAGGCCAGATCTGGAGCCCGTTTGGGGCTCCGGAGAAGGGAATCTTCGGTCTTCGTCATCACCAACCCTTCTCCATCGCCAATTCCATGATGCTCCCCACCGGGAGTGAGTAATTCCTTCGTAGGCTTGCTGGTCGGTGAGGAGTTGGATGAGATTCATCATGTAATCGAGTTAGTTTTGTAAGGGCTTGATCCCTAGTATCCATTATGTTCTGAGATTGATGTTGCTATGACTTTGCTATGCCTAATGCTTGTCACTAGGGCCCGAGTGCCATGATTTCAGATCTGAACCATTTATGTAATCACCATTATATCTATGTTCTTGATCCGATCTTGCCAAGTCATATGCACCTATTACGTGTTATGATCCGTCAACGCCATAGTGACAATGTTTGGGATACTTCGCGGTGATGACCGTAATTTGAGGAGTTCATGTATTCACCATGTGTTAATGCTTTGTTCCGGTTCTCTGTTAAAAGGAGGCCTTAATATCCTTTAGTTCCCTTATGGACCCCACTACCACGGGAGGGTAGGACAAAAGATGTCATGCAAGTTCTTTTCCATAAGCACGTATGGCTATTTGCGGAATGCATGCCTACATTACATTGATGAACTGGAGCTAGTTCGGTGTCGCCCTAGGTTATGACTGTTATATGATGAATATCATCCAACGAGTTTCTGATCCAGTGCCTACGAGCTTTCCACTTATTGTTCTTGATGAGTTAGTAGTGTTGTTACTACTGTTCCAATTGCTATAAAACTATCATTACTACTGTTACCGTTACTGTTACTGCTGCTACTGCTATCAAAACTATGGTATTACTGTGCTACTGATCACTTTGCTACAGATATTTAATCTCCAGGTGTGGTTGAATTGACAACTCAATAATTAATACTCTCAAGTATTCTTTGGCTCCCCTTGTGTCGAATCTATAAATTTGGGTTGAATACTCTACCCTCGAAAACTGTTGTGATCCCCTATACTTGTGGGTTATCAAGACCTATTTCTGGCGCCGTTGCTGGGGAGCATAGCTATATTTGTTGAGTCACTTGGGATTTATATCAATTTATCACTATGAAGAATCTGAAGGATCCAAAGACTAAGATTTTTCCCTCTAAGACGAGGGGAGGTAAGGATCTGCCATCTAGCTCTGCACTTGATTCACCTTCTGTTATGAGTAAGCTTGCAAGACCACCACATGCTAGTAATCCTGATATGTCGCAAGTTATTGATGATGCTACCTCTGCTATGAATTATGCTATTGATGATGCTAGTACCATGCTTGATGATAATGTGCCACTAGGAGAATTTCTTGATGAACAAATTGCTAGAGCTAAAGAAAATGAAACTACTGAAACTGATGAAGCTTATGAAACTGATAATGACTATGAAACACCTATTAGTCCTAGCTCTCCTAAGTTTGAAATGCCTAAGATACCTGAAGGTTATTTTATGGACAAAGAGGTAACTAGAGAAATTATTTCTTGCATGGATAGAAACGATGTTAAGAAATTGCTATGCAAGTATAAGGAAAAGACTTTGAATGCTAGAATGAAATGTGATCCTAAGTTTGCTACTTCACCTATCTTTGTTACCGATAAGGATTATGAATTCTCTGTCGACCCAGAGTTAATTACTTTGATTGAATCTGATCCTTTCCATGGCTATGAAACTGAAACTGTAGTGGCACACCTTACTAAGCTGAATGATATAGCCACCCTCTTTGCTCATGATGAGAAGATTCACTACCATTACATTCTTAAGTTGTTTCCGTTCTCATTAAAGGGTGATGCTAAGACATGGTACAATACTCTTGCTCCTGGTTGTGTGCGTGGTCCCCAGAATATGATCTACTACTTCTCTGAAAATATTTTCCTGCTCATCAGAAACAAGCTGCCTTACAGGAAATATTTAACTTCGTGCAAATTGAAGAAGAGAGTCTCCCACAAGCTTGGGGGGAGGCTTCTCCAGTTGCTTAATGCTTTGCCTAATCACCCTCTCAAGAAAAATGAAATACTTGATATCTTTTATAATGGACTAACCGATGCTTCTAGGGATTTCCTAGATAGTTGTGTTGGTTGTGTTTTCACGGAGCAAACTATTGAATAAGCTTAGGAATTATTGAATAATATATTGTAGAATTATGATGATTGGACTCTTCGTGAACCACCGCCTAAACCCACTCCGAAGAAGAGGGGTACCTTATTTCTCAGTCCTGAAGATATGCAAGAGGCAAAGAAATCTATGAAGGGAAAGGGTATTAAAGCTGAGGATGTTAAGAATTTGCCACCTATCGAAGAAATACATGGTCTTGACACACCACCACCTCCACAGGTGGTAGAGGTAAATTATTTAATAAAATTTGATGAAGGCGATATCCCTTACAATAAACATCCTAGTCAATGCTTATATGAGTTTGACAACTATATTATGAAGCAAGATCATTTAAATGCTCATGTTCTGAAACCATTGAAATATAATTCTGATATGATTGCTCGCTTGAGTGACTTGCTATTTAGAATCAGTAATGATGTTAGAGGTGTAGGAAAGAATGCCTCTATGGTTCAAACTCAGTTAGAACAAGTTGCTAAATCTCAAAAAGAATTGCTTGATGAAATGAATAATAATATGCATGATTTTGCTGCTAGAGTAGTGACTAGAGGAGGTAGAATGACCCAAGAATCACTTTATCCTGAGGGTCATCCTAAAAGAATTTAACAAGACTCTCAGAGAATTAATCCTGATGCACCTAGTCCTTCAAAGAAGAAGAAGAAAAAGAAAAATGATAGGACTTTGCATACCTCTAGTGAACCTGAGACACAAAAACCTCCTGATAATAATGATGTCTCTATTTCTGATGCTGAAACTTAGTCTGGTAATGAACATTCACCTAGTGATAATGAAAATGATAATGATGATGCTCAACCTAGCAATGATATAGAACCAGATAATGATGTTGAAATACAGCCTGCTGCTGATCTTGATAACCCACAACCTAAAAATAAACGTTATGATAAAAAGACTTTGTGGCTAGGAAACATGGTAAAGAAAGAGAGCCATGGGTTCAGAAACCCATGCCATTTCCACCTAAGCCATCTAAGAAAAAGGATGATGAAGAATTTGAGCGTTTTGCTGAAATGATGAGGCCAGTCTTTTTTGCGTACCCGTTTAACTGATATTTTGAAGATGGCCCCTTATGGAAAGTATATGAAAGACATAATCACAAATAAAAGAAAGATACCTGAAGCTGAAATCTCCACCATGCTTGCTAATTATTCTTTTAAGGACGGAGTACCTAAAAAACTTGGAGATCCTGGACTACCAACTATACCTTGCTCCATTAAAAGAAACTATGTCAAAACTACTTTGTGTGATTTTGGAGCCGGTGTTAGTGTTATGCCTTTCTCCTTATATAAAAGACTTGATTTGAATAAACTCACACCTACCGAGATATCATTGCAAATGGCTGACAAATCAACGGCCATGCCTATCGGTATTTGTGAGGACGTGCCCGTTGTTGTTGCAAATGTTACTATCTTAACGGACTTTGTTATTCTTGAGATGCCCGAGGACGACAACATGTCGATTATCCTTGGTAGACCCTTTTTGAATACTGCAGGGGCTGTTATTGATTGCAATAAAAGCAAAGTCACTTTTCATATCAATGGTAATGAGCATATGGTGCACTTTCTGAAGAAACAATTACAGGTGAATGGTATAAATGTTATTGAAGAATCTCCGACCATCACTATTGGAAGCTTTCAATTACCTCTTCCTACTGCCAGAAAGAAATATGATACATTATTGTTGGGGATATGCACATCCCCATTGAGGTAACTTAGTGTTTTACGAAAGTTCTTCGGTTTCATGCTAATCGAAAGTGGTTGTTAATAAGACTTGATCAACCTTATTAATGAATCATTTTTGAGAGGTATGAAGTCGATGAATCTAGTAAGCACAATTCTCTCCTCCCACCTTTTATTTTTTGTTTTAGTTAGTCAAATAAAATAAAATGCCATGATTATCCTATTTTTTATTTTCTTCGTGCAATAAAAAATGACCAAAAAAAATTCTCAGAATGCCCTGAAAATTTAACACGATTTTTTCTGAATATTTATGAATTTCTGGTGCAAATAATACCAGAGGGGGATGCACCTGGTGCCCACAAGACACCAGGGGGCGCCAGGACCCCAGGCGCACCTTGGTGGGTTGTGGCCCCCACGTGGGCCCCCTCACTTATCTCTTTAGCCCACATCATCCCCTACCTCCAGAAAAAATCACCACAACCACCATTTTCATGTTCTTGCTCTCAAACCCGCGGATTTTGATCTCTTTGCTCGAAGCTCCGTTTCTAAAACTGTTTGGAGGGATTGCTACTTGGTATTTGACTCCTCCATTACTCCAATTAGTTTTTGATTTAGTGGGTTGTTTTTAGAGTAATTAGCTACTCTTGGTGCTGCTGTAGATGAGCTTGCATGTTGAATTCTTAGAGTTCTAAGTAGTTTGAATGCTCAATATGGCCTCTATGCATGCTTGGGAGTAGTTGCTAACAATCTTACAAAGTTTTGTTGACAAAATTTTTGTGGTGTAAAAATTTTCAGAATTTTTATACGAATAAAAATGCAATTCTTTAGGAGTTCTTCGAGGAGGAGATCCTCGGAAGCCTCATCAAGTGGAAGCTCAGTTCGAAGGTCTTATGTTGAACCAAGCAAAAGCTTGATGCGAGATGCCGCCACAAAATCATGCTTGTGGCCGTGCGACGAGTTCATGGAAGGTGCAGGTATTAAGGAGGAATTTGACCAATTTATTCACAACATAGAACTTGCTCCCTTTATTGCAGATAAGTGCCCCCAACACCTCGAACTCACGAAAACCTTCACAAAGAAATTTAAATATTTTTCTCGTGAGTCTAGAGTTTCATTCAACCTGTATGACCATTCCTTCACCATGCCGTTAGAAATGTTCAGTGAAACATGCAAACTTCCATATAGGGGTTCCCTCGACGAACCAATAAAATCTGGATACGAGTCATTTTTAGTTAATCTTTGCTTTGGTGAAGATAGGGGGGTAACACAAGGGAGAATTAACAGCATCCATTTACCATCGATACAATATTTTGCGCTCTTTAACGGTAAATGTATCGTAGGCAAACAAGATTGTAGCACATTGTGTGCTCATGATTTGAGTCTCTTACATACTGCCATAACTGGGAATAAGAATTATAATCTTGGTGCAATTGTTGCACGGAGGCTACAGCTTAATGCTGCTAATGGTAATTTTTTATGGAGGAATCTATGCCTCCCGTGTAGCGAAAAGATTAAATGTCTCGCCATGGCCTAATGACCCCATCTTACCTACTCAGTATTTAGACTTTGATGCCATGAACCGTCATAAGTTCCTTACAGGTACGGCCACTAACTACACTTATAACTTGAGATTTACTAAAAAAAACGTTGTGCCTGTTGCTTTGCCTGCTCCTGCTCTCTTTGATTTTCACAGTAGGGGAAGATTCTATGTCCTTGAGAGCGAGGCCCATGCGCATAATACGGAGGTTGAAGTTGCCAGGAAGGCCGCGGAGTTTGCACCGAGGGCCTCGGTGATCCATCGTCTAGATTATTATTCATACGGATGGTGATTACCAAGCTAGGCCAAAAGCCTAAGCTTGGGGGAGTACGTATTTCCACCGACATTACATTCATGTTCACACACTTCATTCCAGTTGTCGGTGTTCACACTTTTTCATTGTAATATCCATGCTAAATTTGTTTTCTCGCTTTCTTCTTGTGTGTTTGAAAAACTTTGAGAAAATCCAAAAATATTTCCTACTTCTTTTTAGTTTTTCTTTCTAGCTTAGTTTAATTGTTGCATCAAAAGAAAACCCAAAAAGATTTCTCGCTTCTTCTTTTACTTGTTGGGAGCTTTCCCGTGTAAATAGTTTTTCTTTTTTTCCTTTTTCTCTTTAATTTGCTTTCTTCAAGAAAAACAAAAAACTCCAAAAATATTTTAGTGTGTTTCTCTGAAATTCTTTTCCTTTTATTTGAGTCGTACCAAGGAGAAGACCACAATGAAATTGTTGAGTGGCTCTCATCTACATTATTGTTTATCTAACAAAGAGCCCATATTACCCTGTCTTCTCCTCTTGAATAAAATGTTGCAGATTCCAGCTTAGTCCACGGCACTCTTGTATTATTATTATCTTCTTATCATTCGGTCATACAAGTGAAAGGTAATAATGACGATATTTGATGAATTGATTGTGGCAGAGAAAAGCGGGTATGAACTCAACTTGTTTTTCTTTTTGTAAATATGTTTAACCTAGTATCCTTGATTCAGCCTATTATGATCAAACACGTTTGCAATGACCATTAGAGATTATAGTTGTTCATGCCATGCTTAAGTAGCTAGGAGTGGATAATGATTTATCTTGGGTGTCAACATGCATTAAAATGGTTGTGATGCGGTATGATGATATGGTATCCTCCTCTGAATGTTTCAAGTGGCTTGACTTGGCACATGTTCACGCATGTAGTTGAATCAAAACCAACATAGCCTTCATGATATTTATGTTCATGGTGTCCATATCCTACTCATGCTAGTACTCAATGTCGATTATATTTAATGCATGTTCATGACCGTTTTTGCTCTCTAGCAGGCCGCTTCTCAATCTATTTGCTAGCCTTTGCCTGTACTAAGCGGGAATACTGCTTGTGCATCAAAACCCTTAAACCAAGTTCTGTCAGATGAGTCCACTATATCTACCTCTATGCGGTATTACCATGCCGTTCCAAAGTAAATTTGCATGTGCCATCTCTAAAAATTCAAATAAACATATGTTTTGTGTGCCTGGACCGCTCATGGAGCGATAGGGGGCGGTCAGTATCTTCCATGCTAAGCGGGTTATTCTCATGATTAGTGTTTATTCACTTGTCCTTACACGAGAGGGGCGGTAATAGGGATTCCCAGTCCCGAAATCAAAAATTACAAATAATTAAACAAAACTCCCCCAGGAATGTTGTTGGTTTGGACGGTACCCGTGGATGCGGCTAGCCGTGTGATTGTTGGTGGAGAGGGAGTAAACCTTTACTTTTACCGCTTGGGAACCGCCGCTAATTTGTTTAGCATGGAAGATATTGATAACTCTTGGTCGTGACGTTGACAGGAAGGGTGTACCTCCCAAAATTTTATCTATCTCTGTTTTAAACTTTGAGCTCTGGCACCGCTGCAAATCCATGTTTCCCACGGCGAAGGGACTATCTATTTACTCTTATGTTGAGTCATCACCTTCTCGAATAAGCGCCAGACCTGAGAGCACTATTGTCATCCTCATGCATTGTGTATAGTTGATCTTGGTTGCGGCATGACTGGATCTTTTCTACCATGAATTACAATGTTCAGTAGCTGCTTGAACTTTGGAGGTGCTCTGCATTTATGTTTTGCGGTCTCAGAAAGGGCTAGCGAGATACCACTATTGTCATATTGTATCATGATTGTTTTGACAAAGTGTTGGCGCTTGAGGTATCTTATTATTGCTCGCTAGTTGCTTATGTTATTGATATGAGTTAATATAATTCCTAGGAGTTATTGTTGGCATGGTTAGTAATAATCTTTGCTGAAAACCTGGGTGCTACTTAAGCATATATATGTAAACAAGAACAAAACAGTTCATAAAAGTTTTTCTTTATCACATTCAGTTTGTCAACTAAATTGCATGAGGACAAGCAAAGGTTTAAGCTTGGGGGAGTTGATACGTCTCCAACGTATCTACTTTTCCTCACTCTTTTGCCCTTGTTTTGGACTCTAATTTGCATGATTTGAATGGAACTAACCCGGACTGACGCTGTTTTCAGCAGAACTACCATGGTGTTGTTTTTGTGCAGAAATAAAAGTTCTCGGAATGGAACGAAACTTTTTGGAGAATTATTTCAGAATATATAAGAATTATTGGAGCCAAAATCCACCGAAGAGGGGGGCCAGGGTGAGCAGTTCCCACCGGGGCGCGCCAGGTCCCCTAGGCGCACCCTGGTGGGTTGTGCCCACCTTGTGGCCCCACTGACCCTAATTCCGCCACTATAAATTCCTATTTTTGGAGAAAAAAATCAAGGAGAAAGTTTCATCATGTTTTACGATACGGAGCTGCCGTCACCTCCTGTTCTTCATCGGGAGGCCATATCTGGAGCCTGTTGGGGGCTCCGGAGAGGGGATTCTTCGATCTTCGTCATCACCAACCCTTCTCCATCGCCAATTCCATGATGCTCCCCACCGGGAGTGAGTAATTCCTTCGTAGGCTTGCTGGTCGGTGAGGAGTTGGATGAGATTCATCATGTAATCGGGTTAGTTTTGTTAGGGCTTGATCCCTAGTATCCATTATTGTCACAACCCAAGTTTACCTTGCTTGTCATTGCATATGCATGCATGCATTTTAAATTCAATTGAAATTGAATTGAGGATCCAGTAAGCCTCAGAAAGCATTTTTCACAAAAATGACCAAGATAAAATTGCCTCAAACAACTCCAAGAAAATGTTCCTGTTGTTCTGTGAAAATATTGGCAAGAGTAAACAAACTTAAACCGATATTTTTGGAGTCACAGAAATATATATTTTGGGCATTTGAGTTAATCCAATAAGTAATTGCATTGGATCTATAAATACCATAAATAATTTATAGATCCAAAAATTCTGAAAGGTTGTAAGTGGCTCTAAATATATTCTAAAAAGCCACATAAATATTTTCAGAAGGTTTACAAATGATTTGGTTTTTGAATCAAATCAAAACATAATAAGAAAAATATAAAAAACAAAAAAATAGATAAGAGAGAGAGAGAGAGAGAGAGAGAGCTTACCTGGCCGGCCCAACAAGCGGCCCAGCCCACCAGGGGCAAGGTTGTCTTCAACCTTGCGGCTACTGGCAGCCAGCGCGCGCGCCCGGGTGCGCCACCTCCTGCTTCGTCGTGGCGAGCTCCCCTTCATCCTTATCCCGCGCCCTGGAGACGTAGATGAGGCCCCGTGCTCATCCCCTCTCTCCCTGCACCCCGTTTCTCTCATCTAGCTCTCTCTCTCCCGCTTCTCCCCGAGCGCACCAGAGAGCACCGTCGTCGTCGTTTGCCGCGGCCACCAGTCAACCGTCACCCCCAAGCCGTCCAACAGCTCCACCGCGACCTCCTCTTCCTCCTAGACGAGCCGAGCAAGTCGGGAGCTCTCCAACAGCCGCCAACATTGCCGTTCCCATCTCCGGCCGCCGAAGATCGCCGGCGTCGATTCGCCGCATGCAGGCCTCCCCCGAGCTCTCCGTTGCCTCCTCTGGAACCACCGTGAGCCACCGCACCATTTCACTCTGTTCCCCGGCATCCCCACGTCCCCTAGGTCGTAGTGCCACTGTGACCAAGCTTCGGCCGCCGCCAAAGTCGCCGCTGCCGTCAGCTCCGGCCACTCCGGCCCCAACTGCCTGCTCCAATGGACGCAGCGCAATCCCAGCTATCCGCAGCCGCAACCAATGCTCAAAACTGACCCCCGTAGCTCATTTCCGTCGCCCTCCGCCGTCTCTGGCGACGCCGGCGACGAGCCGTGGGTCAACTCCGGCGAGTTGACCCCGGTTGACAATGTTTTGACCCCCCCCCCCCCAGAGTCAATGACAGGTGGGGCCAGCCCCTGGCTTAATTAGGTTGAGTGGTTAATTAAGTTAATTCATCTATTTTATTTATATGTGTCACTGACAATGGGCCCCAATGCCTGCTAATTAGTAATTAGGCTAATATAACCCTGGTTGAATCACAGAGCCACTGACGTGTGGACCCCACACGTCAGATTTGACTGGACCCGGCTCTGTTGACCGCTGACGTCACTGTGACATAATGCTGACGCAATAATGCTTTTCTAGTTTTAAAATAAATAGAAATGATTTAATAATTTTAGAAAATGTTCAAAACTTCTAATAATCATAGAAAATAATCTGTAACTTAGATGAAAATAATTTATATATGAAAAATGATCAGAAAAATCCAATGAATCCGTTTATGCCATGATCATGCATGTTTGAGCAAGTTAATATCACCAAGTAGGACATTTTATGATTAGGGCAATGCATGAAATATCATTTGGAGTTGGTATTCAAACTTGTTTGAATTCCACTTCAATTAAGTTGGTTAATTATTTCTCTTGGTCAATTCAGTACCTTGACATGCCATGTCATGCATCATGTTTGTTGCATTGCATTGAATATGTTCCTTTCTTGTTTTTGTCGGTGTTGTTCCTTCTCGATAGACGATGGTTCCGACGTTATGATCGTTGACACTGATGAAGAGAAATGCTATCTTCAGAACTATCAGGCAAGCAACCCCCCCCCCCCTTGAGCATACTGATATGAACCCACTCTCTCGCTCCTGCTCTCCTTTACTGCATTAGGACAACAACGATTCAACTATTACTTGTTCTCGGTAGTTGAACCCATTCCTTTGCATGACATGTCTTTGCCACAGTAAATAGTTGAAACCACTTAGCATGAGTAGCAACTGATTGAGCCTTGTTGTGCTTACTCATCCATGCTTGCTTACTGTGCCTGCTATGCTTAGAGTCGTGTCGGGTCTGCTCCATCTGGGTGATGGATCAGGATGGAGGTGTTCATGTCCTGCTGTGTGAGAGCTAAGTGTGTGAATCGATTTGGTAAAGGTAGCGATGAGAGGCCATGTAGGAGTACATGGTGGGTTGTCTCATTGGAACCGTCCTTAAGAACTGAGTTTTGTGTTTGTTATCCAAGACAAGATACTACCATGCATTGGGCCCGAAACAAATGGACCCTCTCAGCTTATTAATCGCCTCGATCTCTGTCCAGGAGTTGCAACTAGTTTCTGGTGTTTGTAGGATGTGCTGGCGGCCGTGCATAGCGCTGACCGGAGGGGTAGGCTATGGCGCTGTAGATGCACCATGGCCCGGTGTACCAAGCGTAGTACCATTCGTCGAGGTGGGCTTGGGAACCCTGCACACATCCTTTGGGGCCGTGATGGAAACTTCGGCCGGATTTCCATTGCGGGTTCAATCTCAAATAGGTGATAAACCTGGACTAGACTCTTGTTTGGTTAACGGTCGTGGCCGACTCCCTCGCTGGTCTTTCGCTTGAAGGTTGCCGAGGTGCCTTTTACGTGCACATGGCGGTAAGTGGCGGGAGCGTGTGTGAAGAAGTATACCCCTGCAGTGTGAAACAATCTGTTCGAATAGCCGCATCCTCGGATATGTAATACTTGGATTACTTATGTGGTACATAGACAAGTGAAAGGGATACTCTAAAATGCGCAAGATAAGTGTGAGTGCTATGGATGGCCTTCTCGTATGGAGACGGGAGTGGATCCATAGTGGTGTATTGATTTGGTGAATATGTGGACTCGTGTGCGCTATCCCACCTCAAAGATACTACTTGTAGTCGTAGTACAGGTTAGCCAAGAGTCAAAGCTGGCTTGCTGTAATAAACTCCACAACCCCCTTTGTTGACAATGATGCATATGTAGCTAGTTCTGATGTAAGTCTTGCTGAGTACCTTTGTACTCACGTTTGCTTAAATTATGTTTTTGCAGAGGAGACGTCAGTCTCATTAGTGATCCCTATGACGTGAAGTTCGATGTTGACCGGGTTAGCTTGGGAATCCCAGACAGAGGTCTGGCTCCTTTGGTAGGGTCGTTGTAGCTTTTCAGGCTCTTCCAGCCGCTTTTAGTAGATGTCTGTACCCAGACATGTAACTTCCGCTTGTTGTTTGTATGCTCTGAATGATGGGTCATGTGACCCCCCTGCTTGTAACATCGTACTATGTTGGCTCTTTGGAGCCTTCTACATAAATGTTGTGTTGTTGTATGGTTATGTTGTGATGTCATAGTTGTATCTATGCATATCGGACATGTCGTGCGTACGTGTGACGTGTAACGGTATGTATGGGATTCGACACCTATTTGTGTGCCTCTAGTAGTACTATTTATGGGGAAATGCCTCTTTGTGCTTCCACTGAGCCTTGGTAGCTTGCTACTGCTCCGGACACATTGATTGACCGGCGTGTATCCTTCTTTGCTGTTGTGTCTGTCCCTTCGGGGAAATGTCTCGCAGTGTAATGGAGTCCATGTAGCCTGCTATGACTCGTCTACGCGCAGTTGATGACATTTATGTCCCACGGCGAAATGGAGTCCCTGTAGCTTGCTATGACTCGTCTACACACGCTGAGACCGACACCTGCATTGTTGGGTTACGTATGCCTGTCCCTGTACGGATGTGCCACTTGGGTTCTACGACTAGTCATGTCGACCCGGGTTCTTGGACATTTGAATGCTAGTGACATATTCACATTCGTGAGCCAAAAGGCGCAAACGGTCCTGGCCCGGGTAAGGTGGCAGCCATGGAGATAACCGTGCGTGAGGCCACAAAGTAATGTGAAGAGTTACATGCTAGATTCTTATGGCTTAGGATCGGGTCCCGACAATTATGTTCTGAGATTGATGTTGTTATGACTTTGCTATGCCTAATGCTTGTCACTAGGGCCCAAGTGCCCTGATTTCAGATCTGAACTGTTCATGTTATCACCATTATATCTATGTTCTTGATCCGATCTTGCCTAGTCATATGCACCTATTACGTGTTATGATCCGTCAACCCCATAGTGACAATATTTGGGATACTTCGCGGTGATGACCGTAGTTTGAGGAGTTCATGTATTCACCATGTGTTAATGCTTTGTTTCGGTTCTCTGTTAAAAGGCGGCCTTAATATCCCTCAGTTTCCTTATGGACCCAGCCGCCACGGGAGAGTAGGACAAAAGATGTCATGCAAGTTCTTTTCCATAAGCACGTATGACTATTTACAGAATACATGCTTACATTACATTGATGAACTGGAGCAAGTTCTGTGTCGCCCTAGGTTATGACTGTTATATGATGAATATCATCCAACGAGTTACCGATCCAGTGCCTACGAAATTTCCACTTATTGTTCTTGCTGAGTTACTACTGCTGTTACCACTGTTCCAACTGCTACAAAACTATTGCTACTACTGTTACCGTTATTGTTACTCCTGCTACTGCTATCAAAAGTATCATATTACTGTGCTACTGATCACTTTGCTGCAGATATTTAATCTCCAGGTGTGTTTGAATTAACAACTCAACTGCTAATACTCTCAAGTATTCTTTGGCTCCCCTTGTGTCGAATCTATAAATTTGGGTTGAATACTCTACCCTCGAAAACTGTTGCGATCCCCTATACTTGTGGGTTATCATTGTCCTTCTTCGGCACTAGAACAGGATTGGCGAGCCACTCGGAGTGGTAGACCTCGCGAATGAACTCAGCAGCTAGGAATTGAGCTATCGCTTCGCTAATCGCCTTGCGCTTCTTCATGGAGGAGCGACGTAGATACTCCTTGACGGGCTTGACCTTCGGGTCAACACGGAGTCGATGCTCAGCTAGATCCCTGCGAACACCCGACATGTCAGACGGCTTCCATGCGAAGATGTCCCAGTTCTCATCGAGGAACTAGATGAGCTCGCCTTTCTATTTATCACCGAGTGAAGTGGAGATGTTGGTCGCCGCTGTACTCGGGTCCGATGGATAAATGCGAACTTGCTTCATCTCGCCAGCCGACTGAAAAGCGGACTCCATCACTGGCTTCTTTGACCGGAGCAGATTCGTTGCATCCATAGTCTTCTTGATCTCGTCGAGCTCAGCAATGGCTATCTGCTCGTCAGCGATCTTGGAGCCTTGCTGAAGGCACCTCCTCAGTGATCCTCCGATTGCCCGTGACCGTAATCACGCCTTTCTGACCTCATCTTAAGTTTAAGATATTCGTAGCATGGTCGGGCCAAGAAACGCGCATAGGTAGGCCTACCCAGGATGGTGTAATAGGCACTATGGAAGTCGACAACCTCGAAGGTCAGTCGCTCCTTGCGGTAATTCTTCTCGCCACTGAATACAACATTCAGGGCGATCTGGACGAGTGACTTAGCCTTCTTTCCAGGGATGACCTCGTGGAAGTGCATGTTGCTCTTGCTCAGTCGGGCCAACGGGATGTCCATCGCACTGAGTGTGTCAGCGTAGATGATGTTGAGTCCGCTGCGCCATCCATGAGGACTTTGCGCAGTCGAAACCCGTTGACCGCGGGATCGACAACCAGCGTCTGCCGCCCGGGTGTCGGTATGTGGGCTGGATGATCCGACTAGTCAAATGTGGCAGGCGTCTTTGCCCAATCGAGGTACTTGGTGACAGTCAGAACTACCATGTTAACCTCTCGGTTGATGACTTTCAACCGGCTCTTACTCTCCACGTCGGCGAAGATCATAAGGAGCTTCTCGACGTTGGGTGATACATCTCCAATGTATCTATAATTCTTGCTTGTTCCATACTGTTATATTATCATTCTTGGATGTTTGACAATCATTTTATAACAACTTTATATCATTTTTTGGGACTAACCTACTGACATAGTGCCAAAGTGCCAGTTGCTGTTTTTGCTTGTTTTTTACTTCCCAGAATATCAGTACCAAACGGAGTCCAATCGCAACGAAACTTTTTGGAGATTTTTTCTGGACATGAAGACACCCAGTGGGCGAAAAAATAGTCAGGAAGGTGGGCTGTGGAGAGCACAACCCACCAGGGCGCGCCAGGGGGGCCCCGGCGCGCCCTGATGGGTTGTGCCCTCTATAGAGCCCCTCTGCACTGCCTCTGATGCCTATAAATTCCCAAATATTCGGCAAACCCTAGAGGAGTAGACGAAACATAATTCCAGCCGCCGCAAGTTCCAGAACCGCGAGATCCAATCTAATCACTATCACGGAGGGGTTCATCTTCCTCATAGGTGCCTCTCCGATGATGCGTGAGTAGTCCACCATAGACCTACGGGTCCGTAGGCAGTAGCTATATGGCTTCTTCTCTCTCTCTCTTATGATTCTCAATACAATGGTCTCTCGGAGAGCTATTTGATGTAAACTTTTGCGGTGTGTTTGTTGGGATCCGATGAATTTTGAGTTCATGATCAGTTTCTATCCATGAATATTATTTGAGTCTTCATTGATCTCTTATATGCATGATTGCTTATAGCATCGTATTTCTTCTTCGAATCTTTGGTTTAGTTAGGCCGACTAGATCGATTTTTCTTGCCATGGGAAGAGATGCTTTGTGATGGGTTCGATCTTGCGGTGTTCTTTCCCAGTGACAGAAGGGGGAGCAAGACACGCATGTATCGTTGCTATTAAGGATAACAAGATGGGGTCTATTCCTACATGAATAGATCTTGTCTACATCATGACACCGTTCTTATTGCATTACTCCATTTTTCCATGAACTTAATACACTAGATGCATGCTGGATAGCGATCGATGTGTGGAGTAATAGAGGTAGATGCAGGCAGGAGTCGGTCTACCTATCTTGGACGTGATGCCTATATAATGATCATTGCCTTGGATATCGTCATTACTATTCGATTTTCTATCAATTGCCCAACAGTAATTTGTTCACCCACCGTGCGCTATACTCATGAGAGAAGCCACTAGTGAACCCTACGGCCCCCGGGTCTACTTTTCCATCATATTGCTTTCTGATCTACGTTTTTTGCAATCTTTGTTTTCAGATCTACAAAACAAAAACCCAAAAACATATCGCTGCATATTTTATTTGCCCTTTTTATTTGTGTTCTTGAGAGATCTATCTCTCCTATCTATCACTACCTAATCTATCTTATTACCATAGAGAGATTGACAACCTCTCTTTCGCGTTGGGTTGCAAGTATTTGTTGTTTGTGTGTAGGTGCTGCTTATTGGGTGGTGGTGATCCTCCTACTGGTTTGATAACCTTGGTTTCATAACTGAGGGAAATACTTACCGTCGTTGTGCTGCATCATCCCTTCCTCTTTGGGGAAATACTGACGCAGTCTAAGCACGTCAAAGGAATTTCTGGCGCCGTTGCCGGGGAGGAAGCGGTCTCTTCTACGTGCCTATCGCAGGCGCCGAGGGGACACCATCGTCATCTACTAGGTTCCTAATCACAAATATCATCTCCTTGTAATTACATTATTTGCCATTTGCCTCTCGTTTTCCTCTCCCCCGCTTCACCAATTTGCCATTTTATTCGCCCTCTTTTTCGTTTGCCCTTTTTCTCGCCGGATCTCTTCCTTGCTTGCAATCTTGTTTGCGTAGTCACGATGACTCAAGAGGACACCAAGTTGTGTGATTTTTCCAATACTAACAACAATGATTTTATTACTACGCCTATTGCTCCTCCCGCCACTAGTGCGGAGTCTTGTGATATTAATGCCGCTTTGTTGCATCTTGTCATGAAAGATCAATTTGCCGGTAATCCTAATGAGGATGCCGCGTCCCATCTAAACACGTTCGTAGAATTGTGTGATATGCAAAAGAAAAAAGATGTGGACAATGATATTGTGAAGTTGCAACTATTTCCTTTTTCCTTGCGGGATCGTGCAAAAATTTGGTTTTCCTCTTTGCCTCGCAATAGTATCGATTCTTGGAATAAGTGCAAGGATGCTTTTATCACTAAGTATTTTCCGCCCGCGAAAATTATTTCCCTTAGGATGCAAATCATGAATTTTAAGCAACTTGAGCATGAACATGTTGCACAATCTTGGGAAAGAATGAAGTTGATGCTAAGAAATTGTCCTACACATGGTTTGAATCTTTGGATGATCATACAAAAAAATTTATGCGGGATTGAATTTTGTCTCTAGAAATCTTTTAGATTCCGCCGCGGGTGGTACTTTTATGGAGATTACTTTGGGTGAATCTACTAAATTGCTAGATAATATCATGGCTAATTATTCTCAATGGCATACCGAAAGAGCACCTACTAGTAAAAACGTTAATTCGGTAGAGGAAATTAGGGCTTGTTGGGAGGCAACCCAATGAATAAATATTTTTTTGCTTTTTCCTTTCTGTTTTTGAGTGTTGACACAATTATGCCTCTGATATGATTGTGTTTTCATGGTTTATTTAGAGTTTGTGCCAAGTAAAGCCTTTAGGATGATTCATAGGATGAGTAGAAGTGATGCTGAATCTGAAACAGAAACATTGCGTCCAGTATATGAATTTTCATTTTTTTCTGGAATGTGATCTTGAGCTGAAATTTCAACACAGTGTTTCTATAAAAATTCCTTACGTTTTCCTAATTTTTTAGAATTTTTAGAGTTACATAAGTATGGATAGAGTACATATTACTACAGACTGTTCTGTTTAAGACAGATTCTGTTTTCGTTGCATTGTGTGCTTGTTTTGATGAATCTATGGTTTGTATTGGGGGGTATAATCCATGGTAAAGTTAAAATACAGTAGGTATAATGCAATTATAAAATATGAATGGGTTTGCAACAGTACCTAAAGTAGTGATTTGCTTTCTTATACTAACGGATCTCATGAAGATTTTATTGAATTTTGTGTGATTGAAGTTTTCAAGTTTTGGGTGAGATCACGATGGATGAAGGAATAAGGAGTGATAAAAGACAAAGCTTGGGGATGCTACCGCACCCCGAAGATATATGCAATGAGTAACAAGCAACTAAGCTTGGGGATGCCCCCGAGTGGCATCCCCTCTTTCTTCTAACGACCATCGGTATTTTACTTGGAGCTATATTTTTATTCCTCACATATCATGAGTTTTGCTTGGAGCATCTTGTATCTTTGCTTGCTTTGTTTGTTAGTTTTTCCTTTGTATCCTTGCTGGACACACCTATTTGAGAGAGCCACAATCATGCTATGATTTGTTAGAATTGCTCTATATGGTTCACTTAAACTTTTTGAGCTATAGAATTGCTCTAGTGCTTCACTTATATCTTTTTGAGCATGGTGTCCTTGGAATTTTTTTGTAGAAATACTCTCATGCTTAACTTAGATTAATTTGAGAGTAGCTAAATTTTGAATAAATCCTCTCATGCTTCACTTATACCTTTTTGAGAGATGAAATCTATATGCTCATGTGCTTCACTTAAATTTGTTTGAGCTTGCCAAAAAGCAATGGCAATATATGAAACTAGTCCCAAAGTGATAGATATCCAAGGGGGATATAATAAAAACTTGCATGAAGATCATTGGACAAATTAAACTTGATTCCTCGTAATAGTTTTGAAACATGATGATAGTAATATGTGAGTCATGTTAGTGAGTAATTATGCTTAGTAGGAATATTGGTGTTAAGGTTTGTGATTCCCTATGCATGCACGAAAGTCAATAGTTATGCAATGAAGTTACATCCTACTTGTGGTGCATTATTCGGTGTTAGTTATGTTCAATGCTCACTTATGTGATTTTTCATTTCTTGGTTTGGTTGCTTCTTAATCTTTTTGCTAGCCTCCATTTGTACTAAGTAGAAATACTACTTGTGCATCCAAAATCCTTAAACCAAGTTTTGCCTTATGAGTCCACCATGCCTGTTGGGGAACGTTGCATGGGAAACAAAAAAATTCCTACGCACACGCAAGATCTATCCATGGTGATGAGCATCTACGACAGTGAGAGTGGATCTACGTACCCTTGTAGATCGCTAAGCGGGAAGCGTTAAGAAACGCGGTTGATGTAGTCAAACGTCTTCGCGATCCAAATCGCAAGCCGTCCCGCGATCCAATCACGATCCGTCCCGATCTAGCGCCGAACGGGCGGCACCTCCATGTTCAGCACACGTACAGCTCGATGACGATCTCCGCCTTCTTGATCCAGCAAAAGGGGGCGGAGAGGTAGATGAGTTCCCCGGCAGCACGACGGCGTGGTGACGGTGGTGGTGGAGCTAATCCGGCAGGATTTCGCCAAGTGCCGCTGAACTAATCTAGAGGAAAAACGGTATAGACGGGGGGAGAGACGGCTGCACCGTGGCTTGGGGTGCAGCTGCCCTCTCTCCCCTCCAATATATATAGGAGGGAGGGGGAGGGGCTGGCACCCTAGGGTTTCCCCCTAGGGTCGGCCGAACGAAGGAGGTGGAGGAGTCCACCTGCAACTAGGAGGTGGGTGTGGGAGGAGTCCTCCTCCGATTAGGACTCCTCCCCCTCTCCTCTTTTTCCTGCGCATAGGCCCATAGGGCTGGCCACACCAGCCTACCAGGGGCTGGTGCGCCACCACTAAGGCCCATGTGGCCCCTTGGGGTGTGTGGGCCCACTTGGTGGACCCCTGGAACCCATTCGTCACTCCCGGTACACTACCGGAAATGCCCGAAACTTTTCAGAGTTCAAACACCACCTTCCTATATATCAATCTTTACCTCCAGACCATTCCGGAGCTCCTCGTGACGTCCGAGATCTCATCCGGGACTCCGAACAACCTTCGGTCACCACCATACATAACTCAATACTACCAAAACGTCACCGAACGTTAAGTGTGCAGACCCTGCGGGTTCGAGAACTATGTAGACATCACCGAGACACCTCTACGGTCAATAACCAATAGCGGGACCTGGATGCCCATATCGGTTACTACATATTCTACGAAGATCTTTATCGGTTGAACCTCTATGTCAAGGATTCAGTTAATCCCGTATGATGTTCCCTTTGTTCTTCGGTATGTTACTTGCCCGAGATTCGATCGTCGGTATCTCTATACCTAGTTCAATCTCGTTACCGGCAAGTCTCTTTACTCGTTCCGTAATACAAGATCCCGTGGCTAACTCTTTAGTCACTTTGCTTGCAAGGCTTATTGTGATGTTGTATTACCGAGTGGGCCCTGAGATACCTCTCCGTCACACGGAGTAACAAATCCGAGTCTCGATCCATGCCAGCTCAACAGACACCTTCGGAGGTACCTGTAGAGCATCTTTATAGTCACCCAGTTACGTTGCGACATTTGATACACACAAGGTATTCCTCCGGTGTCAGTGAGTTGCATGATCTCATGGTCATAGGAACAAATACTTGACATGCAGAAAACTATTGCAATAAACTGGCACGATCATATGCTACGTTCATAGTTTGGGTCTTGTCCATCACATCATTCTCCTAATGATGTGATCCCATTATCAAATGACATCTCATGTCTATGGCTAGGAAACCTTGACCATCTTTGATCAACGAGCTAGTCTACTAGAGGCATATTAGGGACACAGTGTTGTCTATGTATCCACACATGTATTTGTGTTTCCAATCAATACAATTATAGCATGTATAATAAACGATTATCATGAACAAGGAAATATAATAATAATCACTTTATTATTGCCTCTAGGGCATATTTCCAACAGTCTCCCACTTGCACTACAGTCAATAATCTAGCTCACATCATTATGTGATTTACATTGTAATGAATCTAACACCCATACAGTTCTGGTGTTGATCATGTTTAGCCCTTGGAAGAGGTTTAGTCAACGGGTCTGCGACATTCAGATCCGTGTGCACTTTGCAAATATTTATGTCCTCCTCCTTGATGTAATCGTGGATTGAATTGAAGAGTCTCTTTATGTGTCTGGTCCTCTTGTGAAACCTTGGTTCCTTGGCCAGAGCAATGGCACCAGTGTTGTCACAGAACAGAGTCATTGGGTTTAGTGCACTGGGCACTACTCCAAGATCTGTCATGAAATCCTTCATCCAGACACCTTCCTTCGCCGCCTCCGAGGCAGCGATGTACTCCGCTTCGCATGTAGAATCAGCTACCACGCTCTGCTTGGAACTACACCAGCTTACCGCTCCCCCATTGAGAATAAATACGTATCCGGTTTGAGACTTAGAGTCATCCGGATCAGTGTCAAAGCTTGCATCGACGTAACCCTTTACGACGAGCTCTTGATCACCTCCATAAACGAGAAACATGTCCTTAGTCCTTTTCAGGTACTTCAGGATACTCTTGACCGTCGTCCAGTGTTCCATTCCTGGATCACTTTGAAACCTTCCGGCCATACTTATGGCAAGGCTGACATCGGGTCTTGTGCACAGCATTGCATACATGATAGAGCCTATGGCTGAAGCATAGGGGATGACACTCATCTTTTCTCTATCTTCTGCAGTCACTGGGCATTGAGTCTTACTCAACTTCACACCTTGCAATACAGGCAAGAACCCCTTCTTGGACTGATCCATTTTGAACTTCTTCAAAAATTTGTCTAGGTATCTGCTCTGTGAAAGTCCTATTAAGGGTCTCGATCTATCTCTATAGATCTTGATGCCTAATATGAAAGCAGCTTCTCCTATGTCCTTCATTGAAAAACTCTTGTTCAAATATTCCTTCATGCTTTCCAACATTTCTATATTGTTTTCAATCAGCAATATGTCATCCACATATAATATTAGAAACGCTATAGAGCTCCCACTCACTTTCTTGTAAATACAAGCTTCTCTGTAAACTTGTATAAACCCGAAAGCTTTGATCACCTCATCAAAGTGAAGATTCCAACTCCGAGATGCTTGCACCAGTCCATAAATGGATCACTGGAGTTTGCAAACTTTGTCAGCATTCTCTGGATCGACAAAACCTTCCGGTTGCATCATATACAACTCTTCCTTAAGGAAACAGTTAAGGAACGCTATTTTGACATCCATCTGCCAAATTTCATAATCGAAAAATGCAGCTATTGCAAACATGATTCTGACGGACTTAAGCATCGCTACGGGTGAGAAAGTCTCATCGTAGTCAACTCCTTGAACTTGTGAAAATCCCTTTGCCACAAGTCGAGATTTATAGACAGTGACATTACCGTCCGCGTCCGTCTTCTTCTTAAAGATCCATTTATTCTGAATGGCCTTTCGCCCTTCAGGTAATACTTCCAAAGTCCATACTTTGTTTTCATACATGGATCCCATCTTGGATTTCATGGCCTCTAACCATTTCTCGGAATCCGGGCCCATCATCGCTTCTCCATAGCTCGTAGGTTCATCGTTGTCCAACAACATGACCTCTAAGACAGGGTTACCGTACCACTCAGGAGCAGTACGTGCCCTTGTTGACCTACGAGGTTCGATAGCAACTTGATCCGAAGCCTCATGATCACCATCATCAGCTTCCTCTTCAACTGATGTAGGCTCTACCGAAACATCTTTCTGCGCTGTGCTACTCTCTGGTTGAAGTAAAGGTTCAACAACCTTATCAAGTTCTATTTTCCTCCCACTCAATTCTTTTGAGAGAAACTCTTTCTCGAGAAATGACCCGTTCTTTACGACAAACACTTTGCCTTCAGATCTGAGATAGAAGGTATACCCAACCGTCTCTTTTGGGTATCCTATGAAGACACGTTTCTCCGCTTTGGGTTCCAGCTTTTCAGGCTGAAGCTTTTTGACATAAGCATCACATCCCCAAACTTTAAGAAACGACAACTTTGGTTTCTTGCCAAACCATAGTTCATATGGCGTCGTCTCAACGGATTTCGATGGTGCCCTATTTAAAGTGAATGCAGCTGTCTCTAACGCATAACCCCAAAATGATAGTGGCAAATCGGCAAGAGACATCATAGACCGCACCATATACAATAAGGTTCGATTACGACGTTCGGATACACCATTACGTTGTGGTGTTCCAGGCGGTGTCAATTGTGAAACAATTCCACATTGTCTTAAGTGATTGCCAAACTCATAACTCAGATATTCTCCTCCTCGATCAGATCCTAGGAATTTAATCTTCTTGTTACGATGATTCTCAACTTCACTCTGAAATTGCTTAAACTTTTCAAACATTTCAGACTTATGTTTCATTAAGTAAATATACCCATATCTACTTAAGTCATCGGTGAAGGTGAGAAAATAACGATATCCACCACGCGCCTCAATGCTCATCGGACCGCACACATCAGTATGTATGATTTCCAACAAGTCACTTGCCCGTTCCATTGTACCAGAGAACGGGGTCTTAGTCATCTTGCCCATGAGGCATGGTTCACATGTGTCAAGTGATTCAAAATCAAGTGACTCCAAAAGTCCATAAGCATGGAGTTTCTTCATGCGTTTTACACCAATACGACCTAAGCGGCAGTGCCACAAGAAAGTGGTGCTATCATTATCAATTCTACATCTTTTGGCAGCAATGTTATGAACATGTGTATCATCACTATCAAGATTCAATAAGAATAAACCCCTCACAATGGGTGAATGACCATAAAAGATATTACTCATATAAATAGAACAACCATTATTCTCTGATTTAAATGAGTAACCATCTCGCAATAAACAAGATCCAGATATAATGTTCATGCTTAACGCGGGCACTAAATAACAATTATTCAGGTTCATCACTAATCCCAATGGTAATCGAAGAGCGAGCGTGCCGACGGCGATCACATCAACCTTGGAACCATTTCCCACGCGCATCGTCACTTCGTCCTTTGCCAGCCTCCGTCTATTCTGTAGTTTCTGCTTTGAGTTGCAAATGTGAGCAACCGAACCGGTATCAAATACCTAGGCACTACAACGAGAGTTGGTAAGGTACACATCAATAACATGTATATCATATATACCTTGTTTGGTGTTGGCCGCCTTCTTGTCAGCAAGATACTTGGGGCAGTTCCGCTTCCAGTGACCAGTTCCCTTGCAATGAAAGCACTCAGTTTCTGGCTTGGGTCCAGCCTTGGGTTTCTTCATGGGAGGGGCAACTGCTTTGCCACTCTCCTTGGAGTTACCCTTCTTGCCCTTGCCATTCTTCTTGAAACTAGTGGTTTTATTGACCATCAACACTTGATGCTCCTTCTGAATCTCAGACTCAGCGACTTTCAACATCGCAAACAGCTCGGCGACTGACTTGTTCATCCCTTGCATGTTATAGTTCAATACGAAGCTTTTGTAGCTAGGTGGCAGTGATTGAAGAACTCTGTCAGTAATCGCCTCTGGCGGGAGAACAATTCCCAACTCCGCCAGACGGTTGGAATACCCAGACATTCTGAGTACATGTTCACTGACAGACCCGTTCTCCTCCATCTTGCAAGCATAGAACTTATCGGAGGTCTCATACCTCTCGATCCGGGCATTCTTCTCAAAGATAAACTTCAACTCCTGGAACATCTCATATGCTCCATGATGTTCAAAACGTCTTTGAAGTCCCGGTTCTAAGCCATACAACACTGCACATTGAACTATTGAGTAATCATCAGAACGTGCCTGTCAGGCGTTCGCAACGTCTGCAGACTCTACTGGAGCGGGTGGTTCACCGAGCGGTGCATCAAAGACATAAGCCTTTTGGGAAGCCGTGAGGATAATCCTCAGATTACGGGCCCATTCTACAAAGTTACTTCCATCATCTTTCAACTTAGCTTTCTCTAGGAACGCATGGAAATTCAGGGGTGCTACTGCGCGAGCCATTGATCTACAACATAAATTTTGCAAAGACAACTTAGACTATTGTTCAAGATAAAGAGTTTAGTTCATCATATTACTTAAAAACTCCCACTCAAATTGACACCCCTCAGGTCATTCGAGTGTTACATGATCCAAATTCACCAACCCAAGTCCGATCATCACGTGAGATGAGGTGGTTTCAATGGTGAACATCTCCATGTTGATCATATCTACTATATGACTCATGCTCGACCTTTCGGTCTCATGTGTTCCGAGGCCATGTCTGTACATGCTAGGCTTGTCAAGTTTAACCCGAGTGTTCCGCATGTGCAACACTGGCTTGCACCCGTTGTATGCGAACGTAGAGTCTATCACACCCGATCATCACGTGGTGTCTCAAAACGACAAACTTTCACAACGGTGCACACTCGGGGAGAACACAATTTTATCTTGATATTTTAGTGAGGGATCACCTTATAATGCTACCATCGTCCTAAGCATAATAAGATGCATAAAAGGATTAACATCACATGCAAATCATAAGTGACATGACATGGCCATGATCTTGTGCTTTTGATCTCCATCTCCAAAGCACCGGCATGATCTCCATCGTCACCGGCATGACACCATGATCTCCATCATCTTGATCTCCATCAACGTGTCGCCATGAGGTTGTCGCGCCAACTATTGCTTCTACAACTATTGCTAACTCATAGCGATAAAGTAAAGCAAAAACAGCGAAAATAAATTAAAAACAACCCTATGGCTCCTGCCGGTTGCCGTAGTCATCGACATGCAAGTCGTGATAATCTATACAAAACATGATCATCTCATACATCACATATATCTCATCATGTTTCTGGCCATATCATATCACATCATACCCTGCAAAAACAAGTTAGACGTCCTCTAATTTGTTGTTGCATGTTTTACGTGGCTGCTATGGGTATCTAGCAAGAACGATTCTTACCTACGCAAAACCACAATGGTGGTATACAAGTTGCTATTTCACCTTCTACAAGGACCGCCTCTGTCGAATCCGATTCAACTAAAGTGGGAGAGACAGACACCCGCCAGCCATCTTATGCAACAAAGTTACCTGCCAGTCGATGGAACCGGTCTCTCGTACGTGGACGAGTAAGGTTGGTCCGAGCCGCTTCATCCCACAATACCGCTGAATCAAGAAAAGACTAAGGAGGGAAGCAATCTGAATATCAATGCCCACAAACTCCTTTGTGTTCTACTCGTGATCTCATCTACGCATAGACCTAGCTCATGATGCCACTGTTGGGGAACATTGCATGGGAAACAAAAAAATTCCTACGCACACGCAAGATCTATCCATGGTGATGAGCATCTATGAGAGTGAGAGTGGATCTATGTACCCTTGTAGATTGCTAAGCGGGAAGCATTAAGAAACTCGGTTGATGTAGTCGAACGCCTTCGCGATCCAAATCGCAAGCCGTCCCGCGATCCAATCACGATCCGTCCCGATCTAGCGCCGAACGGACGGCACCTCCGCGTTCAGCACACATACAGCTCGATGACGATCTCCGCCTTCTTGATACAGCAAGAGGGGGTGGAGAGATAGATGAGTTTCCCGGCAGCACGATGGCGTGGTGACGGTGGTGGTGGAGCTAATCCGGCAGGGCTTCGACAAGCGCCGCCAAACTAATCTAGAGGAAAAACGGTATAGACGGGGGGAGAGAGGGCTGCACCGTGGCTTGGGGTGCGGCTGCCCTCTCTCCCCTCCAATATATATATGAGGGAGGGGGAGGGGCTGGCGCCCAAGGGTTTCCCCCTAGTGTCGGACGAACCAAGGAGGTGGAGGAGTCCACCTCCAACTAGGAGGTGGGCGTGGGAGGAGTCCTCCTCCGATTAGGACTCCTCCCCCTCTCCTCTTTTTCCTGCGCATAGGCCCATAGGGCTGGCCGCACCAGCCTACCAGGGGCTAGTGCGCCACCACTAAGGCCCATGTGGCCCCTTGGGGTGTGTGGTCCCCACTTGGTGGACCCCTGGAACCCATTCGTCACTCCCGGTACACTACCGGAAATGCCCGAAACTTTTCCAGAGTTCAAACACCACCTTCCTATATATCAATCTTTACCTCCGGACCATTCCGGAGCTCCTCGCGACATCTGGGATCTCATCCGGGACTCCGAACAACCTTCGGTCACCACCATACATAACTCAATACTACCAAAACGTCACCGAACGTTAAGTGTGCAGACCCTGCGAGTTCGAGAACTATGTAGACAAGACCGAGACACATCTACGGTCAATAACCAATAGTGGGACCTGGATGCCCATATTGGTTCCGACATATTCTACGAAGATCTTTATCGGTTGAACCTCTATGTCAAGGATTCAGTTAATCCCGTATGTTGTTCCCTTTGTTCTTCGGTATGTTACTTGCCCGAGATTCGATCGTCGGTATCTCTATACCTAGTTCAATCTCATTACCGGCAAGTCTCTTTACTCGTTCCGTAATACAAGATCCCGTAGCTAACTCTTTAGTCACTTTGCTTGCAAGGCTTATTGTGATGTTGTATTACCGAGTGGGCCCTGAGATGCCTCTCCGTCACACGGAGTAACAAATCCCAGTCTCGATCCATGCCAACTCAACAGACACCTTCGGAGATACCTGTAGAGCATCTTTATAGTCACCCAGTTACATTGCGACATTTGATACACACAAGGTATTCCTCCGGTGTCAGCGAGTTGCATGATCTCATGGTCATAGGAACAGATACTTGACATGCAGAAAACTATAGCAATAAACTTGACATGATCATATGCTAGGAAACCTTGACCATCTTTGATCAACGAGCTAGTCTACTCGAGGCATACTAGGGACACAGTGTTGTCTATGTATCCACACATGTATTTGTGTTTCCAATCAATACAATTACAGCATGGATAATAAACGATTATCATGAACAAGGAAATATAATAATAACCACTTTATTATTGCCTCTAGGGCATATTTCCAACAATACCTACCTATATGCGGTATTTCCATGCCGTTCCAAGCAAATTTGTATGTGCCATCTCTAAATTTTCAAAATAAATTTTCTCTTTTGCGTCCCCGTACCGCTCATGAAACGGTGGGGAGTGTCCAATATTTTTCCATGCTAGATGTGTTTTTCTCAAGACGAGTGTTTATTCACTTGTCATTGCACGAGAGTGCGGCGGTAATAGGGATGCCCATTCCCGAAATGAAAAAGAAAAAATATATTTATTTTATGCTGTCAAATAATAAATTCCTTGGAAAGTGTTGGTATGGAAGGCAACCGTGGATACGGCCCACCATGGAAAGTGAAAGTTTGGTGGAAAAAGGAATAAACTTTATTTTCTGTTTGAGAACCGCCTATGATATATCTAGCATGGAAAGTATTGTGAGCTACTTTGTCGTTTTCGTTGATAGGAAAAGCATGCCACCCAAAATATTTTTTCTCTCTCAATTTAAACCTTGAGCTCTGGCACCTCTACAAATCCCTACTTCCCTCTGTGAAGGGCCTATCTTTTACTTTATGAAATTTTTATTTTTGCTTTGAGTCTCCATCTTCTCTTATAAGCACCAACTAGGAGGCACTATGATCGTACTTGAGCATTGGGCATAGTTAATATTTGAATGTGTCGCATGAATGGATCAATGATTGAGCATGATGGGCTAGGGATAACTTTCTTTAGTGTTGATATTTTGAAAGACATGGTTGCTTGTTGACATGTTTGAGTATTGAAGTCATTATGTTAAAACTAGACTATTGCTTTGACCCATTACAAGTCCAAATGTCCATGCTATACAAAAGAAAAGAATGTGATGAACATGTTAGGCAGCATTCCACGTCAAAATTTCTGTTTTTATCATTTACCTACTCGAGGACGAGTAGGAATTATGCTTGGGGATGCTGATACGCCTCCAATGTATCTATAATTTTTGCTTGTTCCATGCTGTTATATTATCATTCTTGGATATTTTACAATCATTTTATAACAACTTTATATCATTTTTTGGGACTAACCTATTGACATAGTGCCAAAGTGCCAGTTGTTGTTTTTGCTTGTTTTTTACTTCGCAGAATATCAGTACCAAATGGAGTCCAATCGCGACGAAAGTTTTTGAAGATTTTTTCTGGACCAGAAGACACCCAGTGGGTGAAAAAAGAGCCAGGAAGGCGGGCTGTGGAGAGCACAACCCACCAGGGCGCGCCAGGGGGGGCCCCGGCACGCCCTGATGGGTTGTGCCCTCCACGGGGCCCCTCTGCATCGGCTTTGATGCCTATAAATTCCCAAATATTCGGAAAACCCTAGAGGAGTCGACGAAACACAATTCCAGCCGCCGCAAGTTCCAAAACCGCGAGATCCAATCTAAGCACCATCACGGAGGGGTTCATCTTCCTCATAGGTGCCTCTCCGATGATGTGTGAGTAGTCCACCATAGACCTACGGGTCCGTAGGCAGTAGCTAGATGGCTTCTTCTCTCTCTCTCTTATGATTCTCAATACGATGGTCTCTTGGAGATCTATTTGATGTAAAGTTTTGCGGTGTGTTTGTTGGGATCCGATGAATTTTGAGTTCATGATCAGTTTCTATCCATGAATATTATTTGAGTCTTCTTTGATCTCTTAAATGCATGATTGCTTATAGCATCGTATTTCTTCTTCGAATCTTTGGTTTAGTTAGGCCGACTAGATCGATTTTTCTTGCCATGGGATGAGGTGCTTTGTGATGGGTTCGATCTTGCGGTGTTCTTTCCCAGTGACAGAAGGGGCAGCAAGACACGCATGTATCATTGCTATTAAGGATAACAAGATGGAGTCTATTCCTACATGAATAGATCTTGTCTACATCATGTCACCGTTCTTATTGCATTACTCCGTTTTTCCATGAACTTAATACACTAGATGCATGCTGGATAGCGGTCGATGTGTGGAGTAATAGAGGTAGATGCAGGCAGGAGTCGGTCTACCTATCTTGGACGTGATGCCTATATAATGATCATTGCCTTGGATATCGTCATTACTATTCGATTTTCTATCAATTGCCCAACAGTAATTTGTTCACCCACCGTGAGCTATACTCATGAGAGAAGCCACTAGTGAACCCTATGGCCCCCGGGTCTACTTTTCCATCATATTGCTTTCCGATCTACGTTTTTTGCAATCTTTGTTTTCAGATATACAAAACCAAAAACCCAAAAACATATCGCTGCATATTTTATTTGCCCTTTTTATTTGTGTTCTTGAGAGATCTATCTCTCCTATCTATCATTACCTAATTTATCTTATTACTGTAGAGATTGACAACCTCTCTTTCGCGTTGGGTTGCAAGTATTTGTTGTTTGTGTGCAGGTGTTGCTTATTGGGTGGTGGTGATCCTCCTACTGGTTCGATAACCTTGGTTTCATAACTGAGGGAAATACTTATCGTCGCTGTGCTGCATCATCCCTTACTCTTTGGGGAAATACCGACGCAGTCTAAGCACGTCATTGGGGTACCCGGAGGTGATTTCTGCCTCAGCGTCGTCATCGTCCTTATCCTCGGAAGGGCCTGCTCGCATCTCCTGCTTGAGAAGGGGACAGTTCCGAGTGGAATGCTTCGGATAGATGGGGTTGCTATCTTCATCCCTCTTGGTGTGAATCTGACATGGCTGATCCAAGATGTCACCCTTGGGCTCGCTCTTCTGCTTGGCGACCCGGTCTTTCTTCTGCTTTTGCTTTGGCTTGCTCTGCCCCGGAATGGCAGTAGCTTCTGCCTTGCCGACGGGCTCGGCTTTCCGCTTCTGCTACTTTCCCGCCCCCCCCCCCTCCCCGAGTGCCGGGCTTCGCTGGTGTCGCCCTTGCCGCTACGGAGGCGGTCTTCTTCCTCGCCATTGGCATACCGACTGGCAATCTACATCGCCCGACTGAGGGACAAATCGCCAGTCTGACCATACTTTAGGATGAGCTCACGGTACCGGAGACCTGCCTTGAAGGCACAAATGGCCTGATGCTCTGTCACATTTTCCACTGTGTTATGCAGCACGGTCCGACGCTAGATGTACTCGCAGAGAGTCTCGTTGTTCTTCTGCACGCAATGCTGCAACTTGGTCAGTCCACCCGGGCGCTTGTAGGTGCCCTCGAATGTCTTGACGAACACTCGGGCTAGGTCTTCCCAGCTGTGAATACAGCCGACGGGCAGCTGACTCAGCCAAGCCCTCGCCAACCCTTCCAACATGAGGGGCAAGTGCTTCATCACGACGAAGTCATTTCCGCCGCCAATCTGGACTGCCACTCGGTAGTCTTCTAGCCAAGTCTCCAGCTTCGAATCGCCGTTGGACTTGCTGATTCCTATCCCTAACCTATAGTTGGCGGGTATCTCTGCCTCCCAAATGCATCTGCTGAAACACTCGAGGCCCGAGGTGCCCCGGCCACTCGGACGCTCTTTTCTTGCCCTGGCCCTGTCGACCACGCCCTGGGCGATGATGGACCTTGCATTGAGTGGGGGCGCTTGGAAGTCTTCATCCCCATAACCTCGGTGCCGAACGGGGCTATGCCTCTGGTTGTCTTCATAAGGCCATCTTTCATCATAGGAGGGTTGGCTGTATGAACCGCCGGGGGCGACCGACTGCGATAGCGGTCCTCGCGCCTCCGATCTCCATACTGGCCTCTCGGAGGAGGAGATCGCCAATGTCTTCCTGGTGTGAGTGGGCTATGGGCCGACTGCACCGTGTCCTCCCAGACGGACTTCCTGTGGATGCGGTTGTGCGACTGCGACACCGCGGAGTTTTGCTCCAGAGAGGTCTTCAGGAGCGTCTGAATCTGCCGAATGCCTTCCCCAGCCGCAGAATCGGACGGCTGAATTGAATCAGCGATCCGAGTGGCTGGAACTAAGTTCTATAGCGGGGTACGCATCACGTGGTAAATATGCGGACGGTCATTCAGAAACAACCGCCTGTGGTTCCGGCTGGAGCTGGGCTGCTCCCGAGCCGCGCGGTCGTCGAGTGACTTCTGGGCCACTCGAGCCGCTCGCGGTTAGCCAAGGTGGCTTGGCACGTGGCCTCCAGGGCCATCTCCTCCGGGGTCGTCCCAATGATGGGAGTGAGCAGAGCATGCTCATTCCTCTGCCTGAGCTCTTCCCGCTGCTCCCAACTGAGGGCCTGGGGAACATAGACGTCTTCAGCGCCGTCATCGCGGCCGTCTATGTCTCACCCATGGGAATTACCCACGGAGAACCCAAACGGTCCTCTGGCTAGGCCGGCCATCAGAACCTCTACAGCTGACTCGCTGCTCTCGCACTCGGACTCGTCAGAGGAGTCGTCGCACGAGGAGGGGAACAAGTTGAGGGTGGGCTCGTCGGAGTTGAGCATGGCCACCTGCTCGGCCGTGGCCTGAAGTGCCATGGCGTGCTTGATCCACCGCTGGAGCCGTGAGTGCCCGGAGCGCTTGCGACGCTGCACAGCGGAGTGAAGGGGCGCCGAGCGGTACGGAACCGACAGCTACCGGAGTAGGACTCCAAACGTCGATGCAAGGAAGTGTGACGTGCTGCGGGCGGGCAACGCATCCGTGTCAAGCGGAGTGTCCTACAGCCACGCCGAATCATCGGTGATGAAGCTGAGGGAACCGAAAAGAATCTCTCCGCCGAGTGTCATCATGATGACTGGGATAAATCCACCTGCGTCGGAATCTGCTAAACACGCAGCCCCACGATGGGCGCCAACAGTCGTGGGAGTAATCCTGACAATAGTACCAGGGGTATGAATGAGGGGAGAATCCTAGCTACGTCGCAGGTGTAACACTCGGATTTTACGAGTTCAGGCCCCTCTCGGAGGAGGTAATGACCCTATGTCTCGTGCCCGGAGGCTAGTGTTTTCTCTGGGGGGTGTGATTGCAATGGAATATTGAACCAATGTCCAGGAGCTCGGGGGCGGCTTATATAAAGTGCGCCAAGAGCGGTCGAGAGCCATTACAAGGGCATTTAATGGGAGTAACTACGGGAGTTACCAGTAACTGTAGCCCTAACTACTGACGTTACAGGTAACGGTAGTCATGACTATGCTTTATGTACAACGTTAAGTCCTTGGCCGTTGGAGCTCCCACGTCGTCCATGCTACTCTTTTGTCCGAGTGATAGAGTCTGCCCGACTGGAGGGGGAACGTCCGAATGACTTGACGAATCCGAGTGGATCTTGAGTATGCATCCGAATGCATGTATGACCCGGGGACTTTAATGTCAATGCAGGGCCCTAGGTGGGCACTGATTGTCCGGTCTGTGACCCTACCTATAGTAGGTGACCTCATCAGGCGCCGCCCATCGTCGAGGCCAGCCATGGTTGGCCAAGGATTTCTCCTGGTCTGGCGCCACACCACCATCCCACCCGCAACACTGAGAATGAAGATCAAAGAAGACCCCGACCCAGGTCCGGAGGGGTAGGATCGCATCGCATCGAAGATGCAAGGGGCAGCCAGATCTGGTGTTGCCGGCCGCCGAGACCGCGCCAGGTCCTCATCCACCAGATCCCCGCCCTCCACACGACCAGGGACACAAACACCATGCTCGTGCCACCACTCGCCGCAGAGCCGGTGGAGCCACTCCAATGGAGGACATCGCCTAGATCCCGCGACCCCCTGCATGAGAGTAGAGCAGCAGATGCCCCGCCGCCACCTTCCTCTGCAACGCCCTGGGCTTGACCGGCGGCCTCCTCATACGGCAACGAGCGAGGAGGGAGACGATGAGTGGGGTCTCTATGGAGAACTAGGGTTTCGCCCCTGAGTCGCCCGGACGGGGTAGCGCGGGGGTCGAGGGGGGAGCTAAGAACGTTCAGCTAATGCAATTCCAAGGCGGCCACCCGGATCTTGTTGGGAATTTTTTTTGCCTCCTGGGTCGCTGCGTACTACTCTGGAGGCCTCTCGTCGCCGCAGCCTTAGAGGCTCTTCCTCGCAGCTCCATTCACCCCGCCGTCGCCGGAGGAGGCTATCCGACGGTGGACGGCGGCGACGGGGCTTCTCCACCCATTTTTCTCTTCAACCCCGGTGGTTTTCTCCTACATACTACCTTGCCCGATCCGATTTGCTCGCTGCTCCGATTTGCTCGCTGGCCGTTGTCTTTGGTGTGGCATAGTCAGCTAGGCCAGGATCTCTTGGCATGCCAACCTATCAATGATGATGATGTCCCAACGGCTCAAGCACGCACCTGGGCCGAGGACATGCAAGCCGATGAGATTGGTGGATGGATCTGTCAGCATGTTGCAGCCTCACCTGCCTGTGCTGGCGTGCATGCCGACCTGGTGGCTTTTGGCAATGCAGAAGACGTCCAAGTGGAGTCGTGATCCTTGCTACAAGTCGGCCTACACGGATCTACCGATCCCTGGCTGTCGGCGAGGTCGTCCCCTTCCAAGGTGTGTGCTTCAGCCGGATTCGCTTCTGCCGTTGCACGATGATGACCCACAAGTATAGGGGATCAATCATAGTCCTTTCGATAAGTAAGAGTGTCGAACCCAACGAGGAGCAGATGGAAATGACAAGCGGTTTTCAGCAAGGTAATTTCTGCAAGCACTGAAATTGTAGGTAACAAATAGTTTGATAGCAAGATAATTGGTAACGAGCAAGTAACGGTAACGGTAAATAAGGTGCAGAAAGGTAGCCCAATCCTTTTCTGGCAAAGGACAGGCCAGAACAATCTCTAGTAATAGGCAAAGTGTTCTTGAGGGTACACAGGAATTTCGTATAGTCACTTTTATCATGTTGGTTTGATTTGTGTTCGGTACTTTGATAATTTGATATGTGGGTGGACCGGTGCTTGGGTGTTGTTCTTACTTGAACAACCTCTCACTTATGATTAACCCCCTCGCAAGCATCCGCAACTACGAGAAAAGTATTAAGATAAAATCTAACCATAGCATTAAACGTTTGGATCCAAATCAGCCCCTTACGAAATAGCGCATAAACTAGGGTTTAAGCTTCTATCACTCTAGCAACCCATCATCTAATAACTACTCCACAATGCATTCCCTTAGGCCCATGAATGGTGAAGTGTCATGTAGTCGACGTTCACATGACACCACTAAGGAAATCACAACATACATGTCATCAAAATATCGAACACATATCAAATTCACATGATTACTTGCAACATGACTTCTCCCGTGACCTCAAAAACAAAGGTAACTACTCACAAATAATAAACATGCTCAAGATCAGAGAGGTATTGAATAGCATAATGGATCTGAACATATAGTCTTCCACCAAATAAACCATATAGTAATCAACTACACAAGGTAATCAACACTACTAGTCACCCACAGGTACCAATCTGAGGTTTCGGTACAAAGATTGAACACAAGAGATGAACTAGGGTTTGAGAGGAGATGGTGTTGTTGAAGATGTTGATGAAGATTGGCCTCCCAAAGATGAGAGGGGTGTTGGTGATGACGATAGCTTTGATTTCCCCCTCTGGGAGGGAAATTCCCCCGGCGGAATCGCTCCGCCGGAGGACAAAAGTGCTCCTGCCCAAGTTCCGCCTCGAGGCGGCGGCGCTTCGTCCCGAAAGTCCTCCTCTGATTTTTTTCAAGGTCAAATGTGACTATATACCAGAAGATGGGCTCCGGAAGTGGGTCGAGGTGGCCACGATACACCAGGGCACGCCCAGGGGGGTCTGGCGCGCCCTGGTGGGTTGTGCCCACCTTGCTGGCCCCCTCCGGTAGTTTTCTGCTATAGTATTTTTTATTAAATACAAAAATAATCTCCGTAAAATTTCAGCTTCATTGGAGTTGTGTAGAATAGGTATCTCTGATGTGCTTTTCTTAGGTCCAGAATTCCAGCTGTCGGTATTCTCCCTCTTTGTGTAAACCTTGCATATTATGAGAGAAAAGGCATTAGAATCACTCCCCAAAGCATTATTATTCAACAAAACAAAGTAAATAACAGTAGAAAATCATGATGCAAAATGGACGTATCACACGACCACCATGCTGTTGGGCTCGTTGGCTCAGTTGTGGGATTTCTGATTGGCGGAGGTGACCTATGGTCCTGTGCGGCTAGCCCCTTCGGCTCGTCATCGGGCTATCTCCGCGTGCAGTCAAGGGAGCGCACCGCAGTTGTCGATCCATTTGGCTAAGTTTCGGCACGTTAGCTCGTCAGAATCAAGGAGGTTGTGCTTGAAGAAGATCGGTTAAGCTCTGGAGGCACCATCTCGCATGCTCGTGTTAGTCGAGAGCCGGTGACAATTCCGGAGAGTGTTGGCAGCAGATGGGGAGAAGACGTTGCAGTGCTCGTTGTGTGCATGAGGTTTACTTGTGTGACGATGTTCACATCATAACTGTGCACTCGATCGTATGTAGTCTGAAGATCGGAATTTTACAGCAGTGTTCAGGGGCAGCGGCACAGTCTAGGTGTTGCCACTGGTATTGCTCTTGCTGCTGCGAGTCTCCGGTCCTTCGATGGGGCCTTTGTTTTTCTTTTTTCTTTTTTGGATTTTTCTTTTTTTTTTGGTGGTGTGCATCCATGGCGTCTATATTTACTGTCGACATTATATTGTTGCAGAGGCCGGGTGTATTTGATATCATCTTGGTATTAATATATTTTCTTTATCGAAAAAATTAGACCGGGCCGTTATTGGCCTTCATCTCAATCACATCTTGCTACGTACACGATCAAGATTAAGTGACCTGTACCCAGTGCCTAACCAGGATCTGCTCAAGTTCTGGGCCAGCCTTGTATCTACAGTGGCTACTGTTGCTACAGTCAACGAAGTGTTTGTTGGCTGGCCCCAGGCCTAAACTTTGATAGATAGATTCTTGAGGGCATCTTCAACGTAATCCCGCAAAATGGATACACTAAATGTTCATGAACGCGTCTGTAGACAGCGTTAAAGGAGGGAACCATCTAATGTTATCTCATAAATTTTCTATTAGTAAGTACATCACGGGTCGTCCCCCGGAACTGCACAGAGTCGACGCCTCCGCCACAACCGCTGTCGTCTGCTGCCTTTGACTTCCCCTGCCCACCCCAACCTCGCCCCCGAACACGCCGTGAAATCCTCGATTCGATCCCATAGCCCTCTTCCCGTTGTACCTTGAGCATCGGCCGTCATGGCCATGGAGACGAGCTACGGCTCGTCTGCCTCGCCCCGAGACACTCCCTGGTCGCGTATGTCATGCGGGCGTGAGCCCACACTCCCCAGGGTTTGTCTTGTGTACGAGGGGTATATCAAGGGTATTATGGTAAGGTTGTATATTGAGATAATGAGGTACCTATCAGGTTCCGTACCAGGCCTTATATAGGTGGTTGTACAATTTGATTTAAATATGGGCCAGACCAATAGCATTTTTTCAGAATTCCTAATAAATCCTAGAGGCCCACTAAGCCCATTCGTGCGAGGCAAGATGTGGGACAAAAGTTTAGTCCCACATTACTAGTTTAGTAGCAGTTGGACCTCCTTATAAGGGAGGATGTTTCCCCGCATGTATGAGCATGAGAAGAAGAAATACATACACGCGTGCTCCTCCGCCGTCCGCCTCGTCACGACATGCTACGGGTTGCGGGAATGAGCCGAGCTGATGTCTAAATTTTTGCCATGCACGACTGGTATACGAAAGGTCACTCGGGAGCTGAAAAGTTTTGCTGTAGTGGAGGTTAATTATGAACGCTGCACCCTTCGGCTGCTGCCTGTTCGTTTCGTCTCCCTCTTTTGCTTCGCCTCCTGTCGCTGCCTGTTCGCCTCCTTCACCTGTGCCTATAAAAGGGAGGTCGCTCCTCTCCAGAGAGACACACCAGAACCTCCTCCTCCTCCTCACGCCATCGAGTTCCAAACACTGCGCTGCTACAAGGTTCTTCCCCATCCCGGCTTGTGGCGTGCACAGCAGGTCGGGACATTAGGTCTCCGAAACCCCACCACTTTGAGTCCTGCACGGGAGAAGGGTGATAAGGTTTTTGGGGAGCGCTCTGCGCGATTACTGACTACTTCACCACGGACGCCGACGACTACTTCCCGGACGACGACTTCTTCCCCGACGTCAATACCCTTTTCGACGACATGGCCGGTGACGACGTCAACGCAAATGCTTTGAAGAAGGGGATCAATGCCGACAACCACTACCCTGTGAGCATCTCCCGGCGAGGAGCACCAAAGCCCCTTTCCCGGTGACGGTCGACCTACAACCGACAGCTCCCCCACGCCTTGCTTCTCCGTCTCCCATTGCCTACGATGTCCACCGCTAGCCACCGCGACGTCATCATTGATGACAGCCGGGTCCCGTTTACCTAGCTCTCATGCCGGCGTCTAGCACAATCTGTTGCAGTGCCACTCATCCAAGTCAGCTAAACAATGCCACATGAGCACCCCGACTCACTCGCTTGACCAACCAGAGGTCGCCACGTGGCACACCCCCACCGAGAAATTCCAATAACCTTTGTCATGACAGCCTCTCGAAGTAGTTCTTTCTAAAAATAGTCAATTACACCACAGGTGTCTAAACTTGGCAAAAAAAGCCAGTTTGGTGCTGAAACTTGCGGCGTACAAATATCTGGTGACAAAACTTGGCTTCGTCGTGCAGATACAGTCATATTCACGTTTTCATGCGAACTGCGTGCTGACGAGGACCGACAGCGTGGCGCGGGACCCACTGTCAGTGGCTGGATTGTCGGGGCGCGGGCATGTGGGCTGTGTTTTCATGATAACCCCCCTGAAATCTTTTTATTTCTCACAAAAAAGCCCCTGTAGAGGCGGGAGAGGTATGGGCTGTAAGTTATGCGCATATGACCCCGCATATGGTTGGATTAGTGTACCAAAACCCTGCCTCGTCGACTGCCTCGCCTCGAGTTCTCCTCCTGTGTCTCTCCTCTCGATCCTTCGCAGGCGATGGCGGCGTGGATTGGGATGACGACGTTCATCAGCTGTGCCGACGACGATGGAGCCCCGCCAGTGAGATCCCAGGGAGCCAGCCTCTGTCTATGGTGACCATGCCCTCGATTTCTCTCTCCGCGACCTCTCTCTCTCCTGTTTATGTTAGGGTTTTTGTCAATTGCTCGAATCGGTGGAATTTCTTAGTTAGGTCTTAATTTCGTCGGTGGATCTCTACTCCTAAAGAAGCAGTCCGTACCTGGTTTCGTTCGTTCGTAACCAGCCCCCATCCATCCATCGTTAGAACCCCACCCACCAAAGAAAACCGAAGAAAAAACGCTGCCCGGTGAAACCCTAGCCGCATGCCCGCACGGCCGCACACCCCACTCCCTTTCCCTTCCTCCCGAGAGCAACCTCCCTCTGCCCCGCCGCCGCCTCCCTCCGTTGATCCATGTGGCCATGGCGGGCCAAAGCTGTTGGAGATGTGCGACGTGGAGGATCCCGCCGCCGCAGCCGCCGGTCCGCAGAGACGCCTCCATCCACCTTCTTCCCCGTGCTACCAGCGCCAGGGAAACGAGCCGCCGCATCACCATGCATCCGGCGCCGGTCCGAGCGGCTGGGCCCCAACAGCCGCACTACCTCCTCCTGCGCCATTCTCGGCGACGAATCCGGTTGCGCTCTTCTCTGGCGTCGCCCTCGGCTCGATCTCCGGTTGCCGTCCTCCGCCGCGTCGACCGCCTTCCCACCGCCTCGCCCTACCTCTGTGACCACACCCTTCATCGACGCGCCGGCATTCTGGAGCCACTAACGCCCCCCGAATCCAGGCCGCGGCCGACGGTGCCGAGCTGCTGAAGGCCAGCGATGCTAACGAGTGAGAAACCCAAGCTTGTTCTTCCTTCTAAGGCTGAGAACATCTGATTAGTGAACATGGCCCTTGGTTTTTCCTTATCTTGCTAATTGTAACAGATCTTGTTGGATATTGTGTGGATATGTGACAAAGTGGAATCCATCCGTGGAGGAACCTATCCATGGATGGAATGGCCACATCACCCCTAACATGTTGATGTGCATGGAGTATTCGTATGATCCACCCAGGAAATGAAATCTAGCAAGTAATGTTTTGATCAGTTGGGTTATCCCCTTTTGAAAAAAATCTCAATTGTCGTCTCATTGGTTGATTTGATTTCATCAGATTGTTTCTAATTAGTTCGAATTTGATCAGATTTGTACTCAAGTTTGTTTCTCTCATTGAATAAATTGATTGTTGGTCCTACAGGCTGGGTTAGAAGCAAACAAGGGTCACAGTGAACTGCTAGCTTGAGGAGATGCTCACATGTTGACATGGTTGCCGGAGATTGCATACAGCTGAAGTAAGCTTCTCTTTGAAAATCTCTTAATTGTTTCACTTGTCTTCTTTTTACGGTCTGCAGTTTCTACCTTTTCAAGTTGTTTGGTGGTGTATGAGACATGACTAAAGATATACAAGCTTATTAGCATTACCCCTTTTTCATGTATTTTGGTTACTGTTTTAGTTATCTAGACGGATGTGCTGCAGTTAAAATAATGACTTCTATGCTTATATCATTGTTTGGTTTATGTAATTGTTGGCGCAAATATCTTCACTCGCTAAATAGTGCATGCAGGTTTCTTATTAAAACAAGCACTGAAAATGACAAGCATGCACTGCAATTATTCTGGACCTGCAGCGTGGCTGAATGTAACAAGTGGGCTATATTCGACTCCACTAAATGTTTCACAGTTTACTACTTTTCATATATGTGTTATTATGAGCTGAAATGCCTAAAGACAATATGTTTCCGAATCTTAACCATGTGTAGTCTATGATTCTCATGCACTCTGAAATGTGGGTTCCAAAATTAATGATCCATCCTCATGCGCCGAAGGACCATAGGGATTTGGGTGGTCAATTCGGAAACTTGGAATTGTCATCTCTTTTTTGAAACTCTGAACTTTGCCACTTGATTGTGCCCAGTTAAAATGTATGATCATGCCGACTAGGTGGAGTACTCTGCGACATGTGTATACTGGCAAAAATTGATTTATTTTGTGTGGTTTCTTTACTCCCCTGCCTACCACAACGACTGTAGCTACAAGATGATGTAAAGAAGCATCTAAATAAGATGAACTTGGACATGTCAAGTCAGACTTATAATGGTCGGCTGCTGTGTAGAATCACCTCTACCCGTCAAGGTAAAGAACTCCAGATCCATTGATTCTTTTTGTAATCATTTTTGTAAATACTTAGTACTGCAACAAATAATAAAAGAAAGGATCAAAGATAGTTTCAGAGATTTTTTTGGCTTGGAAAAAACATAAGTGCATGGTACTGAAGACAACCTAGCAAAGGAGCGCAAACTGGCAGCAGCATCTTCGACACCCTCTCGACGAGCTGCGGGTAGATCGTAGCTGAGGGCGCGGTGCTGACCACTGACGTATGTGCTTCTCTCGTTGCCGTTCATGCTGGCACCAACAAGACCAAAAGATCTTCATGCGGGCAATCTGCTAGCGACAGTAGAAATTAACAATCCTCTATTTGTGTTTCTACATGGTGGGAGATATATGCACAGAACCTGAGTGCATGCATGGCTGCAGAAGAATCGGGGTGCTCCATGCTCGAGAATAGCAGTCGGACTCAAAAAATCACAACATTCGCAGGTACAGCAACCACTTGACGCCAAATCTTAATGTGTTCGTGTTAGCTTCACCGGCATCATTAACTAATCTCTCATGTTATATGAACTTTTTGGAATGCAATTCACAGTAGTTTCAGAGGAAAAAAATGATGTCTATAACTTATTTAGGACAACGGTATATAACAAGACAATAGAGAGAGATGTAGAGAGCTATTTTTCAATAGTTCAATATTTCCATTCATGACTGATGTCTATAACTTATTGATGTTTGTTGGTCGCTTAGTGGTCTATGTGCACGATGGGATGCTGGTACTACTGTGCTACTTTTACTGCTGTTGTTATTAAGCAGTTTTGTCAAAGCAATTGCTATGTGTATGCCAATTTCAGTTTTTAGACGTGTCTATTTTTCCATGTTCTAGAGATGGATATGATGATTAGTCGATCAAGCACTTGATTTCTAATACTAGCAATTGTGTATTTGGAACTTCTAATACTGACAGTTTTGGTTCATTGTCCAGCACTGAGACTATTTATATGGTGATGGCTGCAGCATAACCATCAGTTGAAGTAGATATCTACAAGGCTACGACTGGTGCTGCAGTGCAGCTCCGTTCTAGCTCGTAATTATCTAAAATTCTGAACATTGGTGTTCTTCAATACCACTGTGATCCAATCATCGATGGGAAGGTACATTGATCCATGATATTTCTTATGGAGTCTGAAACATCAGTTTTGATCCAGTCATCCTGGCAGCAGCGTTCTCTCCTGGCCCCTTATGATGCGGTGTCGGCCATGGCGGCCCCATCCTCGTAGAGGTCCAGGGGTGGGAAGGTTTTTTCTCCGTTCGATCGCAGCGTCGTCGCCATCTTCAGATCTGAAGTCTGTGTTGGCTGGTGATCCTCCGCTTTGGTAAACAGGAGGCGAGCAAGGGGTTGTGGGCTTGTGGCCCCTTTGCTATGCTTGGGTGTGCCACATCCGCCCCCAAGCAGACGGGTATGGCGCTCCGGTGTTGGATTTTATGGTTCCCAGCCGGATGTTTCCTGCATGTGCTCCGCAGGCGCCAAGTACAATTGTGAGTGTCGTTGTAGTTGTGGTTTGCCTTTAGTTGTGGTGTCAGGGTTCACATTCTGGGTGTGGTAGTGATGTGCGTGGTGTGTGGATGCCGAGGCGGTGGCCTCGGGCAAGTGGACAATGTTAGCTCTATGGCCAGCGATGACCATGAGTGCTTCACCCTTCAATCCAGGGCAAGAGGGTAGTGGCCCACTTTGTTGATCTGACTCCAGTGTTAGTATCTACTGACCGGAAAGTTGCTATATGTTTATCGAATATAGATGGTTGTATATTCCAATGCTGGTCATAACAGTTACATCTTCTCTTTTATGTAACAATTGTGGAGCAAAATAGAGGCGGACATACACCCTTTGAAGGGCATGTCGTGGTTGCTATAGAGGGGGGGGGGGGAAATCTCGTGTTTGTCAATACATGGTAAAAAAATATGATGCAAAGAAGACGCCATGTTGATGTTTGAAATATTTGTTCCACCTAGAGACAACAGTGGCAATAATTTATTCATTTGCAATGATGTGTTCAGCTATTTTGTTTTTGTCCTTAAAAATTTGTTACGCATTCATGACAACAGTGTCAATAATTTATTCATTTGCAAAGAGTGTTCGGCTATTTTTGTTTGTCTTGAAGTATTTGTGCCACATCGTGACAACACTTGTAATAATTTATTCATTTGCAGGGTGTGTTCAGCTATTTTGTTTTTGATTTTATGCTCTTGTGAAATGGTAAATAATTGGTTCATCCAGTTCACGCAGTGAGTATCAAAAGTCGCACATTTTTATATCAGCACGTGAAATCTTCTTGCTAATTATATATATTGCTCATGTTGGATGGTTATGAGTTGAGAATGGAATTTTCATTATGTTCCCAAAGTACCGTGTGAATGAAGCTAAAGACAACCCTTCTGAATTTGTATGGGTATATCTTAAGCGCATGAAATAGAGATCTTAGTTCAGGACAGATTGTTATTTGGATCATTGCTCTCTATTTATACATCATTGAATTATATTGCGAGTTAAGTGGATTTAAGTACTTTTCGATTGTTGCACGCTATATTTTTTATACATATGAAATTTAATATGCATCATTTGTATGCATAGTAAAAAAAAATAGGCCCGTGGCAACGCACGGGCATTGTACTAGTGCTTTTTAATTGCAGAGATGTAAGAAACCCCATTCGCATTCATCCATAGTGCCGGCTGTTTACATGGTTTCTACCTGGAGGGCTCTGTTTTGTTAACAGAAATATTCAGATATCTGAAAAATCAACCACTCGGTGTACAAGATTGTTAGAACATGTTTGCTCCTGTGAAAACAGTGGATGTGTGTGCAGAAGTTTGTAAATTTCATGAAACTGTACTTAACCAAATTTTTCGACAGTAGATAACTGAATTTTTGGACAGTAGCTAACTGAATTTTTTGACAGTGGGTGTGAGTACAGTAGTTGATATGAAATAGAGCTAGCAGAAGATGTTCTAGATGATTGCAACTAACGCAAAGTACATGAACACAGTAAACATAATCAACCTATCTCTAGATTGTAGCTGATCTTTGTGCATCCTTTCAATCATCTTCTTCTCTAGTCTGTGCTTCTCCTTCTCAGCTTCTATTTCACCATCTTTCTGCATTAGCTTCTTCTCCAGCACCTCTTTGTTGTTAGCAAGTTCACCGATGACAGTTCTTTCCCTCCCCTCCCATGGCTTGTCAATCCATTTGACATAACCACACGACTCCTGTTCAGGCACAATTGCACACTATTAAATGAATACTGACATTACCACCTAATTGCAGCAAGTAATTTACCTCATATTGGCATGACAAAAATTTCCTTCCAGTGTCCACTCCTTCTTTGCATACACGCATAGCCGGTCAATCAAAGTGTCCGCACATCTCACCCTTCTTCAGCTCAAGTTCCTGAGTTCAACTCCATTTAAACCTAATATCCAACAAATTGCTCTGATAAAAGGGATGTGACAGAGAGGTCGGAGAGAAGGAATGCCTGTGCTAATCAGAAGTCAGGGATACCTTCTGCTGCCGCCGTCGTCGTGCTCAACTGAGGGGAGCTCGTTGCTGTTCTGGAATTGAGGATCGAGGGTTAGTGATTTGGACGGTCAGAAGTGGGATCGAGGGTTATGTGCGACGGCGAGGGCTTTTTTGTGAGAAATAAAAAGATGTCAGGGGGGTTATCGCAAAAATACAGGCCACACGCCCGCCCCCTCACAGTCCAGCCACTGACAGTGGGTCCCGCGCCACGCTGACGGGCCTTGTCAGCACCCTATTCGTATGAAAACGTGAATATGACTGTATCTGCACGACGAAGCCAAGTTTGTCATCGGATATCTGTACGCCGCAAGTTTCAGCATCAAACTGATTTTTCTTGCCACGTTTAGTCACATGTGGTGTAATTGACTCTTTAAAAAATAATCTTTCAGAAATTGTCCAAATCAACTCCAAAACGATAATTCTCATCGGAACTCGAGCTAACTTTTGACACATGGAATAGCTTCGATTTGGTCGACTATCTAGCTGTAGTATCTCCTCTCTTCTATACACAGCAGCACACAAGCAGACCGGTCATTGTTCAGCATCGCAAACCTTGCTACACAACTTACATACAAGTATCATCAGGCATTGGCGGCGGCGGAGGAGAGGCGCTGGAGGTGCCTCTCGACGACGTCGAGACCACAGAGCTCCTTGACGTCGGCCATGGTCGCCGGCACGTTCATCTGAAATGCCAGCGGCGAGTTAACTGAGAATTCCCTCCTAGCTGCTCTGATGGCCTCCCGCATGGCGCAGTGCACCGACGCCGCCAGCAGCAGCGGTGGCTCGCCGGACGCCTTGGAGGAGAGCACCCGCTTCTTGTCGTGCGCGCTGCTGATGAGCTCCACGTTGAACTGCTTGGGGATGGTGTCCACCGTAGGGATCTTGTACGTCCACGTGCCGTCGTTCACCACCAGCCCGTCGGCGTTCGTCGCGTAATCCTCGTTCGTGAAGAACCCAACACCTTGCACGAACGAGCCCTCCACCTGATCCATCAAGCCAAAAAGAATTCAGATTACAACGATCTTCAAGCAATCAGGTGGCTATGTCGATCGGCGGCGAGCTCACCTGGCCAAGGTCCACCGCTGGATTTAGGCTCTGCCCGCAGTCGTACACCAGGTCGCTCCTCAGGATCGTCGTCGCTCCGGTGAGAACGTCAATTTCCACCTCGCTGACGGCGGCTCCGTAGTTGATGTATTTTACAAAGGCTGGGTCGGGCGTCCAGAAGGCGTGCGCCGACAGGTTCACGCTCGCCATCTTCGCGTGAGTAATCAGGGCGCTCCATGGCGCCGCCGTGCCGGACTTGGCCTCGAGGCTCTCTTTGATGGGTTTGAGGCGCTCAACGAGCGCGGCACACGCCTGCCGGACCGCTTCGCAGCTGCCCTCGGAGGTGGTGCTCCCGCCGGTGAAGCCGCCCTGGATCATGCTCAGCGAGTCGGCTTGGATGACACGCACCTTGTCCAGCAGCCCATCGGCGTCGGGACAGAGCTCCCCCAGACCGAACGCAGTCATCTGCTTCACCTTGGTATACAACCCCTGCCCGATCTCCACGCCACCGACCTCCACGGCGATTGAGCCGTCGTTCAGGATGGATACCTTCCCTGGCGTTGGCCGGAGGGCCACCTCGTAGGTGATCGGCACACACGAGATGCCGCGCTTCTTCCACTTGCTCCCGCCACTGAATCGCTCAACTGCCTCTGCCCTTCTCCGGTATTCTGGCGACGAGGCCAGCTTGTCAAAGATGTCGACGAGGCTGTACGTCAGGGCATCCCCCGCGGTGTCGCCGTAGAACTTCGTGAGGCTCTCGAAGCCGTGGAGGTTCTTCCTCCTGATCGCGTTTGTGTCGGCCTCGAGCGCGGACGCGACATGCTCGATGATGGCCTCCGCGATGAAGGAGCCCTGCACGTCGCCAGGCGCCCGCATCGCCGACTTGGACGACACGTTCGTCTTGCACAACTTGATGTCGAAGGACAGGGCGCCCCAGTTGTACTTCTTGAGAGAAGCGATCGTGGAACCAGGGATCAATGGGCTCAAGTCCGGTGATATCCCGGCGTTGATCCCGAGATCGACGTGCAGTGCAGTGAGCGTGCCGTCCGACTTGAACCCGACGGAGTACTTCGCCTTCATCGGGTGCCGCCCTCCGACCATGATCATGTCCGTCTTGCGGTCGAGGTACATCCGGACAGGGCGCCGCAGCTTGAATGCTGCTAGTGCACACGCACATGCAACCTCAAGAATAGAAAACAGGTTTTCCATGATCAGATTGTACCAAATGAAAATTCCATAAAATTCTTATGTGAATCTGGTTATATAGTGGGGCACTTACATGGGTTCCTTTCATTCCCTTCCCACCAAAGCCACCTCCAACTCTTCTGGTGATGATGCGAACATTGTGGTAGGGAATGCCGAGGCAGTCCCCGACGACATTCTGCGTGATCTCGGGTAGCTGTGTCGAGGAGTAGACGGTGATGCAGTTATCTTCGTCAGGGATGGCCAATGCGGTCTGAGTCTCCATGTAGAAGTAGTACTGTGATTCAAGTTTCACCTGTGGGAAATTAATAAAATATACCAGGTGTCAATACTGGGGTGTTCTCTGGAACTAAGAATGCAGCATCCTATAAACTGAAGTATGTACCTCTCCTGATAAGATCTTTTGATCGGCTTTAGCCATCCCTTGGTCGAAGTCCCCAACAGGCTGAGGAGCCAAAAATGGGAGAATAGGGAAGTAGCTGCTATGTTGGATGGCATCTTCTATTGTCAGAATGGGCGGATCGAGATTCTCGGTGCTATACTCGATGACCGCTTGCTTCGCAGCCATATAGGCGTACTTCTGTGTTTCAGCAATCTGAGTGATGGCAAAATAATGCGATTATATTGTAAGTTCTACAATCTCTCAAAATTCTGTGTAAAAAATTAGAGTAATACTGGTTGTGTATTTTTCTGAAATTGAGTCCAAGAGGTTCAGAAGTAGGTACCACAACGCCAATATTCTGACCAGCAAATTCAGAAACTGGATCACCGAAGAGCGCTTCATCTCCTAGCCCCGGGAAGCTGGATCCAATATTCTTTCCACCAGCAGGAATGTCCTTTGCGGAGATAACCGTGATGACCTTTTCTGAAGCAAAAGATGATCTGAAGTTGACACTTTTTATATGGGCATGAGGGTGTGTGCTGTAGATAAATGCTCCATAGAGGCAATCCTTGGGAGCAGGGATGTCATCAACATACATAGCCTCCCCTGGAAATCAAGCAGGAATATTGTCAAGCCCATGTTTCAGGACAGAAGTTAGATGTGCCAACATTTTTTTTTTTGAAGAAATACATTCAGGGATGAAGCATATCAGATGGTTCAGCATGAGTGAACCAGTGTACTAAAGATGAACAAAAAGAACTCCCAAACAATCTTGTTTAAGCTACAGAAATCTAAACAGTTAAGTGCCAGGACATAAATTATAAGGTTGAAGTGCTACTAGCCCTTGTAATTGAAGAGCACAAGATAAATAAAAAATTGGAATCAGAGTGTAGGAGTATACCAGAAGCTTGCAGCTCGGCCCCGGATTTCATGATTGGCTTGCCAGCAGGTTTGTATTCGTCATTGAAAACCAGTTCTTGCCTTGAGCGAATTGGCAAGTCGCTGACAATATTACCATGCTTCTCGGGGCCATTAGCACATGACCCATTGGGAGCATTCAGGCTGTTACCAAGTGAAGAAAGGAAACTGAATAAGAAACTGACAGCCAAGCTGAATCTGTACTCAGGGTGTATCGTGCCTTCTGACGGCGAGATAAAATCTTTCAGCAACTGAACTGCTTCAAGTATAACCAGTGCACTCACTGATTTCCCCTTTAGAAATTCCTCAACTTTCCGAGCCCGGGTGGCGTGATCGATGCCGTAAGCGCCAAATGCGAGGCATATATCCTCAATTATGAGCCCCTCTAATGCTGCATCCCCTGAAGTCCTTGTCAGGAATGCAGAATTCACATAGGAGACAGCATTCCCGAATGGTCTGGGAGCTGCACGAGAGGTCTCGAAGATAACATTGTCTGAACCCCAATCAGGGACAAATATGGTGAGCAGTATGGTTTTGGCATCACAAGGAGGCTGCTCCAAGAACTCCTCCAGTGTCAGGCACAGCATCTTGGAAGCAGTCTGGATTGTGACCGTCGAACCCGCGGCGAGAAGAACTGTGATGATGTCTGAAGCGAATGGCAGCCGCTGCGCCATGATTACGTTCCCGCCAACGGTAGCCGTGTTGCGGACGAACGGCGACGCCACCTTGCTGAGATGACTGGCGATCTTTCTGAACACCGGAGTGCCATCGGAGAAGACCTCGATGGCTTTGGAGATGGACACGGCTGCCCCGATCTCCACCCCCTTGTTGCTCCTCTTGATGACCGAAAGTTCTGGTATCCCTTTAATGTCGATGTACTTTTCGTATAGATCTTGATTCTTGTACACTCCGGCACCAGTGTTTGACGCCACGATCTTGACGGAGTTTTCGTCGAACCAGTTGGAGTCAAAGAGGGTATGGAGCTCCTCGATGCTCTTGGGATGGTACCAGCCGTCTTTGCCGGCGTTCACCACTGGAGCAACGTTCATTTGACCCTTGATCTCGGACTTGAGGAACTCAGGGAAGGTGCAGACGGCGCCGCTGGAGTATTCTGGCAGCTTGCCGATGTCGGCACGGTCGGTGCCTTTCTTCCAGAACGAGTTGAGGCCGAGGTCCTCGAGGTCGACGTCAGCGGCGAAGCTCTTGCAGGCATCGACGATGGGCCGGTAGCCGGTGCAGCGGCACAGGTTGCCTGAGACGGCATGCTCGGCCTCGGAGCAGGTGAGCTTGGAGAATCCCGGTGTTGGGGCGGGGTGGCCGGGCTTGTCAGCCTTCACGAGGGCGGAGAAGATGGGCATGCACATGCCGGGGGTGCAGAAGCCGCACTGGGAGGCGTGGAAGCCGGCGAGGCGCTGCTGGACGGGGTGAAAGCCATCGCGGGTGTTGCCGATGCCCTCGCTGGTGGTGACCGAGCAGTGATTGAGGCTGCCCACGAGCGTCAGGCAGGAGCTCGCTGAGAACTCAGTCACCTCTTCGGTGGCCGGGTCGTATTTGGAGATAAGGACCACGCATGCACCACATCCACCTGCACACAGCAATGTGACGTTGTAAACAAGAAACACTGCCGGCTATGATCTAACACATGCACCGGCTATGAATCGACCGAAGATACAAAATTCACACTAAACACACTTTTTACGTGTAAATAAAACCCCAAGATACTGTGGGTGAAGCGATTTTAAAATCTATCAAATCACCGGTTGTGCGGAAAAGTAATCAATTGTTATATCCTACACAAAATTTACAAACTGTAAGTGAACATTTTGAATAAAATTGGTAAATTGCACAATTAGTTAGCAAAGTTTATTTTGATGTGGGCTAAAGTTTGCTAGGAATTGCAAATCGAAACGTGCGCCAAAGTTTCCAATACTGTTAGTTGTATACGGCACCTGACCACCAAACAGAAAGAATTAACAATAACAAATCAGAGACTGAATGTCCAATAATTTGGGATGTGTGTAGAGAGCATCTCCAACAGTAACCCCTAAAACAGAGCCCCTAAATCTTAAATGGGGTTCCCCAAATTTCCTGAGCCGCAGCAACCCCTATTTCTCAGCCCCTGTTTGCCTCCCCCCCCCCCCCCCCCTCACCCCTCACCCCTATTTTCACATATATTTCATGTTTTACTCTATGTTTGACATCAAAACAATAAAATATAACTATTACTAATGCATAGAATTTAAGCATATTCAAGCACAACAATTCAAATTCAAGTACTCCCTCTGTAAACTAATGTAAGACCATTTAGATCACAATCTAAACGGTCCTATATTAGAGAGGGAGTACACAGTTAAAAAAAACATGAAAGAATATCCATCCGTGTAGGGCATCACTTTTTTTTCTAATTTCGACCACTCGAAAACACAACATGTCAAGAAATGCACTGAAGTACTTCACAACCATTTATGGAATCTGGTGAATCGCCGCCCAGCTGAAGCACTCAGTTATTCATATCAATTTCGGAAACATTTAGCAGCAGCATTACACTGAGACTCCAATCAATCAAGCATCACATCGGAACCGTTCCCTCCCGCGACATAGGAGGCGACTAGGGTTCCCTCTCCTCCCCTCCCGCCGCCGCTGGCCCTCCCGCCGCCGCCGGCCGCCGGCCAAGCCCCCCGCCCCCGTCCCCTTCCGTCCCCCTCATCCCCCCGTCCAGATCCGCCCTCGCGCCGCCTCCCCGGGAGGTGGCCGGGGCAGAGCTCGAGCTCCTCTCCCGCGGGCTCCCTCCTCCCCCGTCTCGCCCCCGCCGCTGCCGGCAGGCGCCCCCGGCGCTGGCCCGGGTGGCGCCCGCGGCGGCAGGCCATCTTGTCCCCGCGCGCGCGTGCTCCCTTCCCGGGGCAGGGAGGCGGCGGCGGTGCAGCCCGGTTTGGCAGCGGTCTGGCGGCCCTGCGGCGGCGGCCGGCGGAAGGCGTGGTGGCGGCGCCGCTCCTTGGCGGCGGGGCGGCGTGGTGGCGCAGGGTGGCCGGCGACGCGCCCCCGACCCAGATCTGGGCCCGGCGGGCCCCATCTGGGTCCTAGCGGGCCGGCCCCCCGGCGTGGCCTCGTTGTCTACTGCGCGGTGAGGAGGAGGAGCAGCTCGGATGTGGGGCGGCGGCGCCGATGGCGTGCCTGCACCAGCGCGAGGGCGGGAGCTTTACGGGCTTATGAGGGCCCGGCCGGGCCTGTGGGCCCACGGGCCTGGTGTGCTCCTGCTATTGCGTCCGGACGGCTACCGTCGCTGACGGTGGTGGTTGAGCCCTCCCGCGTGCCGACAGTGCTACTGCCCTAGTCCCGGCTCTGAATCATCGCCGTGCTGTCCTCACTTCGCGGTGCCGTGGTGCGACGGCGTGGGGGCTTCAAGACCGTGTTGGCGCAGGGTGGTGGTTGGTTTGGTGGCAAGCTCCGGAGCGCCCGAGGTGCGGGTTGGGATCGGGGGAAACCTCTGTCGGCATGGCCGACACCGGCGCGGTGGCGCCTGTGGGTGCCGCCTGACCTTCCTGGAGGGCGTCGGGGGCTACCCTTCCTCTCGCCTCGTCGTGTACCGGGGGAAACCCTTGGCAGCAGCGTCGTCATCATCGCAATCCTTCTTGGAGGTGTTGATTGGTGCCGGCGCTTCGGAGTCTTGGAGCTTAGTGGAAGATCCCCGGTGGGCGCAGCGGTCGCGAGGCTTCTTCGTTTTTGTTGATCCGCCGTTGTTGACATTTGTTTCTTTTGTTCTTTCTCTGTCGTTTCTTTTGGACGTGACTGTGCTGCTTCCGCCCCAGCACCTATCCCTAAATGGTTCGGTTGGTTGCTTTGTAATACAAAGCGGGGTAACCCTTTTTCGAAAGATCAAGCATCACATCCAATTTGCATCAAGGATTTATCCATGGCGGGGCTAATTCATAAGAAATCCCCATGTTGGTCTTAGGCTCAACATGCATCACGAAACAAAGTGGTCCCAGATGGGCGTACGCACAGTGCAGACAGCCGAGCGGGGGCAAAGCGTCGAACGGGTTACGTGCAGCAGCATCAAGCTGTGCCCGTGGTGTATGAACATCGCGTACCTCGTCCCGGTACCTCCTCGCCGGCGAGGCGGGGTCGAGCAGCGGCTTCCTGATGTCCGACAGATGAGCGCCGCGCGCGGGCGCTTGGTGTGGTGGACCTCCGGAAACTCGTCGGTGCGGCCGGATTTGGTCTGGAAGTCGGGGGCCGCTAGTGCGGCGTCGGGGAGATCCACGTCGAGCTCTAGAGTTCACGGGACGGCGGCGGAACGGCGGCGGGGGGCGTCGCGAGGCATGGTGGAACCGTGGAAGTGAGCAGGACGTCAGCGACTCAGCGTGGATGGGAAGGATGGAACACTTTTTCATAAAAAGTTCTTTTTTAGGGTATAAAATGATAAATGTTCTTTTGTTATACATGAACCATTTTCAACACACGGGGATATTTTTAAATAGACGTTGAACATTTCTTAAAGCGGTAAATGCTTGAACTTGTCATGGATGACCATTTTTGATGTCTAGAGTTGTGACATACTTAAAAATGATGCACAAACTTGGCTTTCACGTGTAATATGATGTTTTTGCCGTACGTAGGGTGCATTTGTCGGTTTGGGGGCTAGATCCAAATGGGACCATGCCCCCGTCGCCAGTAGTCCCCTCATCATGTGGACGGGGGTCCAGCCCTATGCTAGTGGTGTCCGTGCCTAGTTGTTCAACCGTGATGGCAATCTTTTGGTCTGGCAGCGACGGGGACACGGTTTTGGATGCGGGGGTGACGTCCCTAGATGGTGAGGTTGCACATTTGGCTCTGCGGCGTGTAGCGTGGTAGCGGTGGTGGCTTCTCCTCTTGACTATGTGGGTAGCAAGGGGAGGGGTGCCCGTGGCCCTGGTGTTGTCGTGGCTTCGCTGTGGTGATCACCTCGTCTGGATCTGAAGACCTGGCACAGCCGGCCGCGGCACCCCTCGTGGGTTGGGTCGGCAACCTTTAGTCTCCAGGTGGCACTGTGTGGATCCGAGTGAAAGCTTTACCCGGCGCCGACAACAATAGCACCTACGGGTGTCGCTTCCTTCTAGGGGTATTGCTAGGGGTCGCTACACGGTGCAAGGGGTCCAGGGTGAAAACCCTAGTCCGTCTCTCGAGGTCGACGATGGTGGTGCCTGGCGTTATCACCCTCTTGAGGGCGTCGTCGCGGACACCTGGCCCCTTTCGGTTGTAGATGGCCTGTGGCGTCGAGTTTGCCTTTTCCTTGGAGTAGTTTGTCCTCATCTCTGGTGAGGGGTGGATCCGATGATCTCCTATCTTATAAATGTTGCCCTATGGTCTCCATTCTCGATCATTGCTGTCTCTTGACATGAGCGGCCCTTCACGGTCCAGAGCGAGGGGGTTGTCTCAATGGGGAGTCAGCCATTTCCGAAGATGGCTCGGTGTGTTCAGTTCCTCAGGGTCTGGTGGTTCCTCATGGTGGCATGGCTTTCATACTCTTCAGTAGTTGTGGATATAGTTTGTTAGGTGTGACATCTCCTGTTTCTATTGATTAGTGTTGGGTTAGTGGCACTTGTGCCACTCGTCCGGTGTCATTATATTTTATTTTGACCTGTTTGTATGAGGGTTTTTTTTTATAATGGTTTGATTGTTTATGCCTATATATATGTGTAGTGTGATAGCGAAAGGGGGGAAGAGATTGACCCATGCATGAGATCCATGCACGGGAGAATTCATTTCTCATAGTAGCACGCAAGAACAGAACAGGTAGCACGTGCCTTTCGATCTCTGCGGTTGTGTTGTTTGCCATTTCCGATTTTCCATTATCAGATCGCCGCATACTCTCACACGAAGGCTAGACAAGGCAAGGAGATTTGTAAGAAAAAACCACCTACTCTCTCTGTAAAGAAATATGCTCCCTCCGTTTTTAAATATAAGTCTTTTTAAAGATTTCACTATCAACAGAGGAAGTAGTAATGATTTAAACACTTGTATTTTCTTATGGAGAAAGTACATACTCCCCCCGTTCCATAATGTAGTGCGTCCTCGGTTTTCGAGCTTCAACTTTGACCATGAATTTAACCATCGAGACCGATTGCGACGGAGGTAAAAATTATACCACTGAATTCGTATCGAAAATACGAATTCAGTGGTATAGTTTTTGCTCCCGCCGCAATCGGTCTCGTTGGTCAAATTTATGGTCAAACTTAGATTTGGGAAAGCGTGGACGCACCATTGTGGAACGGAGGGAGTATTTGTGATGTTCGATCGTGCCGCTGCATCGATCAGCTTATTGAGCTAAAACTTTTCTCTCACCGGAACGAATCGGTCGAGTTGTCTTGGGGTGGTGCTCACCTTCGCCGCAGCCAAGCTTGGGCCCCCTGACGGGCGTCCGGGTGCGGAGGAACTCCAGCAACGTCATGGACGGGTCGACGTCGGCCGCCTCGCGCCGCACGCCGTTCACCGCCAGCACCACCCGTTCCCCCGCCGCAGCCGCCGCATCCTTCCCCAACGACCCCATCTCTCCACAACGATCGACGTACGTCCTCGATCCAACTGCGCGGGGCACAGAGTGAGGCCGCCCTTTTATACACACGGGCACACGACCGGGCTCTCGTTGGGGCGGCAGCGCTATGTAGTCACGTTGGACGGGAGACGGGCAGGCAGGCGGGCAGGCAGACCGTTTTACTAAATCAAGCTCGCACCTCGCTGGTCAGGATCCGTTCATGCCGCGTCATACCACTTGCTCCCCGACGATCGTTGCTCCCAAAAAGTCGAAGGCCATAGTCGCAGAAACGGTGCTTCTGAAGGCTCTAGGCATTGCTCCGGAGGAGTTGGCGGTGAAGGATGACGTGCTAGGTCAGCTACGTGAGTTATTTGATTCACCGATCCAGGAGCCGCTTCTCCAGGCGACCGCGGCCATCTTTGGCAAGACCAGCGGCGGAGGACCCGGTAGGGCGAGGCAGGGCGCCCGCCCTACCTTGATTTGGCCGGTGCAGGCAGGGCACAAGGCGGCGCAGCCGCGCAGCGGCGTTGCCGGTGGCCGAGTGCAGGCAGCCCGCCCTACCTCAACTTTTGTCCGTCCTCCTCCATTGGGCAAGACAGTCCGTTCGGCGGGAGGAGGCTACGCGGGTAGTTATACTTGCGTAATGGGAAGGTATTGGAGTGACAATCATGATTAATGTCGTCGTATAATTTGGAGGTGGTGTGTTGGAATGTGCGTGACCTTATAGGCCAACGAAGAAGAAGGTGTTGCGTGAATTTGTTGATACGACACACCCAGCTATTTTTTTGTATCCAGGAGACCAAATTAGCTTGTACTGACACATTTACGATAATGCAATGTCTAGGCCCATCTTCGTATTTGGTTCACAACAAGATAGCTTTTGTCCCATTATATTTGATAGGCCTTTCTTGAATACCGTTAATGCTAAAATTAATTGTGTAATAGAGAAGGTTAAAGTAATCTTTGGTGATGTGTCTCATGAATTTAATTTCTCTAAGTTTGATTGACAACCACATGAGAAAGAATTGTCTAATAAAGATGAAATTATTTCTTGCTTCCATTGTCGTGCCTCCTACTGATCCTTTAAAACAATACTTGCTACACCATGAGAATGATACGCATATGAATAAAAGAAATGAAATAGATGAGATATTCTTTAGACAAATACCTATCCTTAAACACAACTTGCCTCTTGAGATCTTAGGGATCCTCCCCCACCTAAGGGAGATCCCGTGTTTGAGCTAAAGAAATTAACAGATACTTTGAAATATGCTTATCTTGCTGAAAAGAAAATATATCTTGTTATTATTAGTGCTAACCTTTCAGAGCACGAAGAAAAGAGATTACTCAAAACTCTGAAGAAGCACCGAGTTGCTATTGGATATACTCTTGATGATCTTAAGGGCATTAGTCCCACTCTATGTCAGCACAAAGTTAATATGGAACCGGATGCTAAACCTGTTGGAAATATGCCCCAGAGGCAATAATAAAGTGGTTATTATTATATTTCCTTGTTCATGATAATCGTTTATTATCCATGCTATAATTGTATTTATTGGAAACTCAAATACATGTGTGGATACATAGACAACAGCATGTCCCTAGTCATCCTCTACCGGACTAGCTCGTTGATCAAAGATGGCCATGGTTTCCTGGTCATAGACATGAGTTGTCATTTGATAACGGGATCACGTCATTAGGAGAATGATGTGATGGACAATACCCAAACTATGAACGTAGCATATGATCGTGTCAAGTTTATTGCTATCGTTTTCTACATGTCAAGTATCTGTTCCTATGACCATGAGATCATGCAACTCACTGACACCAGAAGAGTACGTTGTGTGTATAGCAACGTAACTGGGTGACTATAAAGATGCTCTACAGGTATCTCCGAGGGTGTATGTTGAGTCGGCATGGATCAAGACTGGGATTTGTCACTCCGTATGACGGAGAGGTATCTCAGGGCCCACTCGGTAATACAACATCATAATAAGCTTGCAAGCAATGTGACTAAGGAGTTAGCCACAGGATCTTGTATTACGGAACGAGTAAAGAGACTTGCCGATAACGAGACTGAACTAGGTATGGAGATACCGACGATCGAATCTCGGGCAAGTAACATACCGATGAACAAAGGGAACTGCGTACGAGATTAACTGAATCCTTGACATTGAGGTTCGACCGATAAAGATCTTCGTAGAATATGTAGGAACCAATATGGACATCCAGGTCCCGCAAGGTCTACACACTTAACGTTTGGTGATGATATAAGTATAGTCGAGTAATTATGTTGGTGATCGAAGGTTGTTCAGAGTCCCAGATGAGATCTCGGACGTCACGTGGAGCTCCGAAATGGTCCGGAGGTGAAGATTTATATATGGGAAGTTCCGTGTTGGTCACCGGAAGGAATTCGGGCGTCACTGGTAGCGTAACGGGAGTGCCGAAAGGGTTTCGGGGGTCCATCGGAAGGGGCCACCAGCCACGGAGGGGCCACATGGGCTGTGAGGGGTGCGCACCTGCCCCTGGTGGGCTCGGCACCCCTCCCCACCTAGTCCCATGCGGCTGGGCTTGTGGGAGGGCTAACCCTAACTTGGGTGGCAAGCCACCTCTAGGGCCGACGCCCCTCCTCCTCTTGAACGCCGCCCCCCAAAGGGGGGAACCCTAGGGCGCAGCCCCCTCTCCCTCCCCCCCTATATATACTAGAGGGGAGAGACGGTAGCCGCACCGGAAAGGCCACGGCGCAGCCCTTTCTCTCCCTGTAGATCAGTTTTCTCCACTAGATTGGTTCGGTAGTGCTTGGCGAAGCCCTGCCGGATCATCTCCACCACCACCGCCATCACGCCGTCGTGCTACCGGAGGACTCGACCTACTACTTCACCCTCGCTCGCTGGATCGAGGAGGTGAAGGCGTCATCAAGCCGTACGTGTGTTGAGCGCGGAGGCGCCGTCCGTTCGGCAGTTGATCGGGAGTTTGCGGGACGGATCGTGATTGGACCGCGAAGACGTTCGACTACATCAACCGCGTTTCTTAACGCTTCCGCTTAGCGATCTACAAGGGTATGTAGATGCAATCTCTCCTCTCGTAGATGTTCATCTCCTAGATCGATCTTGGTGAGCGTAGGAAATTTTTTGTTTCCCATGCAACGTTCCCCAACAGTGGTATCAAAGCTAGGTCTTTGCGTAGATGACATCACGAGTAGAACAGAAAGGAGTTTGTGAGCATTGATATTCAGATTGCTTCCTTCCTTGGTCTTTTCTTGATTCAGCGGTATTGTGGGATGAAGCGGCCCGGACCAACTTTACATGTCCACGTACATGAGACTGGTTCCATCGACTGACATGTGACTTTGTTGCATAAGATGGCTGGCGGGTGTCTGTCTCTCCCACCTTAGTTGAATCAGATTCGACAAAGGCGGTCCTTGTAGAAGGTTAAATAGCAACTTGTATATCACCATTGTGGTTTTGCATAGGTAAGAATCGTTCTTGCTAGATACCCATAGCAGCCACGTAAAACATGCAACAACAAATTAGAGGACGTCTAACTTGTTTTTGCAGGGTATATTGTGATATGATATGGCCAAAGACATGATGAAATATATTTGATGTATGAGATGATCATGTTTTTGTAATAGTTTATATCGACTTGCATGTCGATGCATACGGCAACCGGCAGGAGCCATAGGGTTGTCTCTAATTATTGTATGACCTACGTGTCAATCATTAAGGCTATGCAATGCTTTACTTTATCGCTAAATAGTAGCAATAGTAGTAGAAGCATGGTTGGCGTGACAACCCCGATGGCAACACGATGATGGAGATCATGGTGTCATGCCGATGACGATGGAGATCATGCCGGTGCTTTGAAGATGGAGATCAAAAGCACAAGTTCATGGCCATATCATGTCACTTATGATTTGCATGTGATTTTAATCCTTTTATGCATCTTATTTTGCTTAGGATGACGGTAGCATTATAAGGTGGTCCCTCACTTAAATTTCAAGATAAAATTGTGTTCTCCCCGAGTGTGCACCGTTGCGAAAGTTCGTCGTTTCGAAACACCATGTGATGATCGGGTGTGATAGACTCTACGTTCACATACAACGGGTGCAAGCCAGTTTTGCACATGCGGAACACTCGGGTTAAACTTGACGAGCCCAGCATGTACAGACATGGCCTCGGAACACAAGAGACCGAAAGGTCAAACATGAGTCATATAGTAGATATGATCAACATGGAGATGTTCACCATTTTAACCACCTCATCTCACGTGATGATCGAACTTGGGTTGGTGAATTTGGATCATGTAGCACTCGGATGACCGAAGGGATGTCAATTTGAGTGGGAGTTTTAAGTAATATGATTAACTAAACTCATTATCTTGAACAATAGTCTAAGTTATCATTGCAAAATTTATGTTGTACATAAATGGCTTGCGAAGTAGCTCCCCTGAATTTCAATGCGTTCCTAGAGAAAGCCAAGATGAAAGATGATGGAAGTAACTTTGTAGACCGGGCTCGTAATCTGAGGATTATCCTCACGGCCGCCCAAAAGGCTTATGTCCTTGATGCACCGATCGGTAACCAACCCGCTCCATCGTCTGTGGACGTTTTGAACGCCTGGCAGACGCATGTTGATGACTACTCAATAGTGCAGTGTGCTATGTTGTATGGCTTAGAACCGGGACTTCAAAGATGTTTTGAATGTCATGGAGCATATGAGATGTTCCAGGATTTGAAGTTTATTTTTGAGAAGAATGCCCGGATCGAGAGGTATGAGACCTCCGATAAGTTCTATGCTTGCAAGATGGAGGAGAATGGGTCTTTCAGTGAGCACATACTCAGAATGTCTGGGTATTACAACCGTCTGGCTGAGTTGGGAGTTGTGCTCCCGCCAGAGGCGATCACTGACAGAGTTCTTCAATCACTACCACCTAGCTACAAAAGCTTTGTGCTGAACTATAACATGCAAGGTATGAACAAATCAGTCGCCGGGTTGTTTGAGATGCTGAAAGTCGCTGAGTCAGACATCCAGAAGGAGCGTCAAGTGTTGATGGTCAATAAAACCACTAGTTTCAAGAAGAATGGCAGGGGCAAGAAGGGTAACTCCAAGAAGAGTGGCAAAGCAGTTGCCCCTCCCGTGAAGAAACCCAAGGCTGGACCCAAGCCAGAAACTGAGTGCTTCTATTGCAAGGGAACTGGCCACTAGAAGCGGAATTGCCCTAAGTATCTGGCCGACAAGAAGGTGGCCAACGCCAAACAAGGTATATATGATATACATGTTATTGATGTGTACCTTACCAACTCTCGTTGTAGTGCCTGGGTATTTGATACTGGTTCGGTTGCTCACATTTGCAACTCAAAACAGGAACTACGGAATGGAGGTTGGCGAAGGACAAAGTGACGATGTGCGTGGGAAATGGTTCCAAGGTTGATGTGATCGCCGTCAATACGCTCGCTCTTCGATTACCATCGGGGTTAGTGATGAACCTGAATAATTGTTATTTAGTGCCTGCGTTGAGCATGAACATTATATTTGGATCTTGTTTAATGTGAGACGGTTACTCATTTAAATCAGAGAATAATGGTTGTTCTATTTATATGGGTAATATCTTTTATGGTCATGCACCCATTGTGAGGGGTTTATTCTTGTTGAATCTCGATAGTGATGAAACACATGTTCATAACATTGATGCCAAAAGATGTAAAGTTGATAATGATAGTACCACTTTCTTGTGGCACTGTCGCTTAGGTCATATTGGTGTAAAACGCATGAAGAAACTCCATGCTGATGGACTTTTGGAGTCACTTGATTTTGAATCACTTGACACATGCGAACCTTGCCTCATGGGCAAGATGACTAAGACCCCGTTCTCCGGAACAATGGAACGGGCAAGTGACTTGTTGGAAATCATACATACTTATGTCTGTGGTCCGATGAGCATTGAGGCACGCGGTGGATATCGTTACTTTCGCACCTTCACCGATGACTTGAGTAGATATGGGTATATTTACTTAATGAAATACAAGTCTGAAACGTTTGAAAAGTTCAAGCAATTTTAGATTGAATTTGAGAATCATCGCAACCATAAGATTAAATTCCTACGATCTGATCGAGGGGGAGAATATCCGAGTTATGAGTTTGGCAATCACTTAAGACAATGTGGAATTGTTTCACAGTTGACGCCACCTGGAACACCACAGCGTAATGGTGTTTCCGAATGTCGCATTCGAACCTTATTGGATATGGTGTGTTCTATGATGTCTCTTGCCGATCTGCCACTATCATTTTAGGGTTATGCGTTACAGACAGCTGCATTCACTTTAAATAGGGCACCATCTAATTCCATTGAGACGACACCGTATGAACTGTAGTTTGGCAAGGAACCAAAGCTGTTGTTTCTTAAAGTTTGGGGATGCGATGCTTATGTCAAAAGGCTTCAGCCAGAAAAGCTCGAACCCAAAGTGGAAAAATGCGTCATCATAGGATACCCAAAAGACACGGTTGGGTATACCTTCTATCTCAGATCTGAAGGCAAAGTGTTTGTCGCTAGGAACGGGTCATTTCTGGAGAAAGAGTTTCTCTCGAAAGAATTGAGTGGGAGGAAGATAGAATCTGATGAGGTTATTGAACCTTTACTTCAACCAGAGAGTAGCGCAACGCAGAAAGATGTTTTTGTGGAGTCTGCATCGGTTGAATAAGAAGCTGATGATGGTAATCATGAAGCTTCGGATCAAGTTACTATCGAACCTCGTAGGTTGACAAGGACACGTACTGCTCCTGAATGGTACGGTAACCCTGTCTTAGAGGTCATGTTGTTGGACAACGATGAACCTACGAGCTATGGAGAAGCGATGGGGGGCCCGAATTCCGACAAATGGTTAGAGGCCATGAAATCCGAGATGGGATCCATGTATGAAAACAAAGTATGGACTTTGGAAGTATTACCCAAAGGGCGAAAGGCCATTCATAATAAATGGATCTTTAAGAAGACGGACGTGGACGGTAATATCATCGTATATAAAGCTCAACTTGTGGCAAAGGGTGTTTCACAAGTTCAAGGAGTTGACTACGATGAGACTTTCTCACCCGTAGCGATGCTTAAGTCCGTCAGAATCATGTTAGCAATAGCTGCAATTTTCGATTATGAAATTTGGCAGATGGATGTCAAAATAGCGTTCCTTAACGGTTTCCTTAAGGAAGAGTTGTATGTGATGCAACCAGAAGGTTTTGTCGATCCAGAGAATGCTGACAAAGTTTGCAAACTCCAGCGATCCATTTATGGGCTAGTGCAAGCGTCTCGGAGTTGGAATCTTCGCTTTGATGAGGTGATCAAAGCGTTTGGGTTTATATATGTTTACGGAGAAGCTTGTATTTACAAGAAAGTGAGTGGGAGCTCTATAGCGTTTCTAATATTATATGTGGATGACATATTGTTGATTGGAAAAAATATTGAATTTTTGGAAAGTGTGAAGGAATATTTGAACAAGAGTTTTTCAATGAAGGACCTAGGAGAAGCTGCTTTCATATTAGGCATCAAGATCTATAGGGATAGATCGAGACGCTTAATAGGACTTTCACAGAGCACATACCTTGATAAAGTTTTGAAGAAGTTCAAAATGGATCAGTCCAAGAAGGGGTTCTTGCCTGTATTGCAAGGTGAGAAGTTGAGTAAGACTCAATGCCCAGTGACTGCATAGGATAGAGAAAAGATGAGTGTCATCCCCTATGCTTCTGCCATAGGCTATATCATGTATGCGATGATGTGCACAAGACCAAATGTCAGCCTTGTCATAAGTATGTACGGAAGGTTTCAAAGTGATCCAGGAGTGGAACGCTGGACGACGGTCAAGAATATCCTTAAGTACCTGAAAAGGACTAAGGAAATATTTCTCGTTTATGGTGGTGATCAAGAGCTCGTCGCAAAGGGTTACGTCGATGCAAGCTCTGACACTGATCTGGATGACTCTAAGTCTCAAACCGGATACGTATATATTCTCAATGGGGGAGCGGTAAGCTGGTGAAGTTCCAAGCAAAGCGTGGTAGGTGATTCTACATGCGAAGCGGAGTACATAGCTGCCTCGGAGGCGGCAAAGGAAGGTGTCTGGATGAAGCAGTTCATGACAGATCTTGGATTTATGCCCAGTGCACTGGACCCGATGACTCTGTTTTGTGACAACACTGGTGTCATTGCTCTAGCCAAGGAACCAAGGTTTCACAAGAGGACCAGACACATAAAGCGACGCTTCAATTCCATCCACGATGCGTTCAAGGAGGAGGACATAAACATTTGCAAAGTACACATGAATCTGAATGTTGCAGATCCGTTGACTACACCTCTTCCACGGGCAAAACATGATCAACACCAGAACTCTATGGGTGTTAGATTCATTACCTTGTAATACTAGATTATTGACTCTAGTGCAAGTGGGAGACTGTTGGAAATATGCCCTAGAGGCAATAATAAAGTGGTTATTATTATATTTCCTTGTTCATGATAATCGTTTATTATCCATGCTATAATTGTATTTATTGGAAACTCAAATACATGGGTGGATACATAGACAACAGCATGTCCCTAGTCATCCTCTACCGGATTAACTCGTTGATCAAAGATGGCCATGGTTTCCTGGTCATAGACATGAGTTGTCATTTGATAACGGGATCACGTCATTAGGAGAATGATGTGATGGACAAGACCCAAACTATGAACGTAGCATATGATCGTGTCAAGTTTATTGCTATCATTTTCTGCATGTCAAGTATCTGTTCCTATGACCATGAGATCATGCAACTCACTGATACCGGAAGAGTACATTGTGTGTATCAAACGTCACAACGTAACTGGGTGACTATAAAGATGCTTTACAGGTATCTCCGAGGGTGTGTGTTGAGTTGGCATGGATCAAGACTGGGATTTGTCACTCCGTATGATGGAGAGGTATCTCAGGGCCCACTCGGTAATACAACATCATAATAAGCTTGCAAGCAATGTGACTAAGGAATTAGCCACGGGATCTTGTATTACGGAACGAGTAAAGAGACTTGCCGGTAACGAGATTGAACTAGGTATGGAGATACCGACGATCAAATCTCGGGCAAGTAACATACCGATGAACAAAGGGAACTGCGTACGGGATTGACTGAATCCTTGACATCGAGGTTCGGTCGATAAAGATCTTCGTAGAATATGTAGGAACCAATATGGACATCCATGTCCCGCTATTGGTTATTTGCCATGGAGGTTTCTCGGTCATGTCTGCATAGTTCTCGAACCCGCAGGGTCTACACACTTAACGTTTGGTGACGATATAAGTATAGTCGATTAATTATGTTGGTGACCGAAGGTTGTTCAAAATCCCGGATGAGATCCCGTACATCACGTGGAGCTCCGGAATGGTCCGGAGGTGAAGATTGATATATGGGAAGTTCCATGTTGGTCACCAGAAGGAATTCGGGCGTCACCGGTAGCGTACCGGGAGTGCCGGAAGGGTTCCGGGGGTCCATCGGAAGGGGCCACCAGCCACGGAGGGGCCACATGGGCAGTGAGGGGTGCGCACCAGCCCCTGTTGGGCTAGGCTCCCCTCCCCACCTAGGCCCATGCGGCTGGGCTGGTGGGAGGGCAACCCTAGGGGTGGTGCCACCCTAACTTGGGTGGCAAGCCACCTCTAGGGACGGTGCCCTGATGTCTACTACACAACTTTATTCTTGTAGACTTTGTTGGGCCTCCAAGCGCAGAGTTTTGTAGGACAGTAGCAATTTTCCCTCAAGTGGATGACCTAAGGTTTATCAATTCATGGGAGGTGTAGGATGAAGATGGTCTCTCTCAAACAACCCTGCAATCAAATACAAGAAATCTCTTGTGTCCCCAACACACCCAATACAATGGCAAATTGTATAGGTGCACTAGTTCGGCGAAGAGATGGTGATACAAGTGCAATATGGATGGTAGATATAGGTTTTTGTAATCTGAAAATATAAAAACAGCAAGGAAGCAAGTAACAAAAGTGAGCACAAACGGTATTGCAATGCTTGAAAACAAGGCCTAGGGTCCATACTTTCGCTAGTGCAATCTCTCAACAATGCTAATATAATTGGATCACATAACCATCCCTCAACGTGCAATGAAGAATCACTCCAAAGTTCTTATCTAGCGGAGAACATAAGAAGAACTTGTTTGTAGGGTACGAAACCACCTTAAAGCTATTCTTTCCGATCGATCTATTCAAAAGTTCGTACTAAGATAACATCAAGTTATCCTTTCCGTTCGATCTATCTAAGAGTTCGTACTAGAATAACACCATATGATATGCATCAACCAACTCTAATGTCACCTAGATACTCCAATGTCACGACAAGTATCCATGTGTTAATTATATGATACACATCAAACAATTTCAGATTCATAATACTCAATCCACACAAAGAACCTCAAAGAGTGCCCCAAGATTTCTATCGGAGAAAGTAGGACAAGAACATGTATCAACCCCTATGCATAGATTACCCCAATGTCACCTCGGAATCCGCAAGTTGAGTACCAAAACATATATCAAGTGAATCAATAGAACACCCCATTGTCACTACGGGTATCCGCATGCAAGACATATATCAAGTGTTCTCAAATCCAATACTCAATCCAACATAACGATATCTCAAAGGGAAAGATTCAATTCATCACAACAGGATAGTAAGGTAAACATAATGTGATCCGACTATATTAACAAAGCCTGTGATACATCAAGATCGTGACATCTCAAGAACACGAGAGAGAGAGAGAGAGATTGAACACATAGCTACTGGTACATACCCTCAGCCCCGAGGGTGGACTACTCCTTCCTCGTCATGGCCTCCGCCGGGATGATGAAGATGGCCACCGAACATGGATTCCCCTCTCCGGCAGGGTACTGGAACGTCTCCAGATTGGTTTTTCGTCGATACAGAGAGTTGCGGCGGCGGAGCGGAGAGTCTCGGGTTATTTTTGGGGGTTTCCGAATATTTGGGAATTTATAGGCATCGGAGGCGGTGGAGGGGGTGCCCGAGGTGCCCAGCACCCATCAGGCCGCGTCAGGGGGCCTCTGGCGTGCGTTGGTGGGTGCTGGCCACCCTGGGCCCCCTCTTCTGGTGTTCTTTGGCTCATCTGGTTTCTTCTGGTCCGTAAAAATCCACAAAAATCCCCGCAGCGTTTCATCTCTGTTTGGTACTGATTTTCTGCGAAGTAAAAAACAAGCAAAAACAACAACTGGCACTTTGGCACAATGTCAATAGGTTAGTCCCAAAAAATTATATAAAGATGTAATAAAATGATTGTAAAACATCCAAGAATGGTAATATAACAGCATGGAACAAGCAAAAATTATAGATACGTTGGAGACGTATCAGCATCCCCAAGCTTAATTCCTACTCGTCCTCGAGTAGGTAAATGATAAAAACAGAATTTTTGATGTGGAATGCTGCCTAACATGTTCATCATATTCTTTTCTTCTTTGTATAGCATGGACGTTTGGACTTGTAAATGATTCCAAGCAATAGTCTAGTTTTAACATAATGACTTCAATACTCAAGCATGTCAACAAGCAACCATGTCTTTCAAAATATCAACACTAAAGAAAGTTATCCCTAGCCCATCATGTTCAATCATTGATCCATTCATGAAACACACTCAAATATTAGCTATGCCCAATGCTCAAGTACGATCATAGTGCCCCCTAGTTGGTGCTTATAAGAGAAGATGGAGACTCAAAGCAAAAATAAAAATTGCATAAAGTAAATAGATAGGCCCTTCGCAGAGGGAAGTAGGGATTTGTAGAGGTGCCAGAGCTCAAAGTTTTAAATTGAGAGAGAAAAAATATTTTGGGTGGCATGCTTTTCCTATCAACGAAAACGACAAAGTAGCTCACAATACTTTCCATGCTAGATATATCATAGGCGGTTCCCAAACAGAAAATAAAGTTTATTCCTTTTTCCACCAAACTTTGACTTTCCATGGCGGGCCATATCCACGGTTGCCTTCCATACCAACACTTTCCAAGGAATTTATTATTTGACAACATAAAGTAAATATTTTTTATTTTTCATTTCGGGAATGGGCATCCCTATTACCGCCGCACTCTCGTGCAATGACAAGTGAATAAACACTCATCTTGAGAATAACACATCTAGCATGGAAAAATATTGGACACTCCCCACCGTTTCATGAGCGGTACGGGCACACAAAAGAGAAAATTTATTTTGAAAATTTAGAGATGGCACATACAAATTTGCTTGGAACTGCATGGAAATACCGCATATAGGTAGGTATGGTGGACTCATAAGGCAAAACTTGGTTTAAGGATTTTGGATGCACAAGTAGTATTTCTACTTAGTACGAATGGAGGCTAGCAAATAGATTGGGAAGCAACCAAACCAAGAAACGAAAATTCACATAAGTGAGCATTGAACATAACTAACAACGAATAATGCACCACAAGTAGGATGTAACTTCATTGCATAACTATTGACTTTCGTGCATGCATAGGGAATCACAAACCTTAACACCAATATTCCTACTAAGCATAATTACTCATCAACATGACTCACATATTACTATCATCATGTTTGAAAACTATTACAAGGAATCAAGTTTAATTTGTCCAATGATCTTCATGAAAGTTTTTATTATATCCTCCTTGGATATCTATCACTTTGGGACTAGTTTCATATATTGCCATTGCTTTTTGGCAAGCTCAAACAAATTTAAGTGAAGCACATGAGCATAAAGATTTCATCTCTCAAAAAGATATAAGTGAAGCATGAGAGGATTTCTTCAAAATTTACCTACTCTCAAATTAATCTAAGTGAAGCATGAGTGTATTTCTACAAAAGTTTCCAAGCACACCGTGCTCAAAAAGATATAAGTGAAGCACTAGAGCAAATGACAAGCTACTCTCGAAAGATATAAGTGAAGATCAATGAGTAGTCAAACAATTAAGTAGCTATGTGAGGACTCTCACTCTCAATAAAGATTTCCAGATCTATGTATTTTATTCAAACATCAAATTAAACAAAAATAGAACTCCAAGAATAGCACGCATCATGTGAACGAATAAAGGTTTAGGCTCAGCATAGGCTAACCGATAGTTGACGAAGAGAGGTGGGATGCGTAGCATCCCCAAGCTTAGATGCTTGAGACTTCTTGAAATATTTACTTGGGGTGCCTTGGGCATCCCCAAGCTTGAGCTTTTGTATCTCGTTCAATCCTCTCATATCCTGGTTTCACCTATTCTCAAAAACTTCATCCACACAAAACTCGAAAAGAACTCGTGAGATAGGTTAGTACACATAAGAATAAATCAACACTTCATGTACTGCCAAGACAAGTTGCACAATAATTTTCAAACATCATATAATGTTTACTACCATTTCCACAATTTATATCTATCAATATAGGCTATGGAAACTATAGGATAAGTACATAACGAAACTATGACAGCAATCTGTCCAAACAGAAGAGTCTGTAGTAATCTATTAAACTAGTGTACTTATGTAACTCAAAAAATTATGAAAATTTAGTACATGCTAAACAATTTATATGAAAACACTGTGTAATAATTTCAGAAACTTTCCACGTTCCAGTAAAATATGAAAATTCAAACACTACAGCAAAAGTTTCTCTTTTTACACAGCACACATCAAAACATGCAATGCAAGCATCCTAAGATAATTCTTGGAACTTTTTATTGAAAAACAAGATTATAAATAACACCTAACAGAAAACAACAAAATATAATGACGATCCAAGCAAAGCACATATTATGTGACGAGTAAAAATATAGCTCTAAGTCAGATATACTGATAGTGTTGAAGACGAAAGAGGGGATGCCTTCCGGGGCATCCCCAAGCTTAGGCGCTTGAGTATTCCTTGGGGGTGCCTTGGGCATCCCCAAGCTTAGGTTCTTGTCACTCCTTATTCTCCTCATATCGGTGTCTCATCAAAAACTTGAAAACTTCAATCACACAAAACTTAACGAAACTTCGTGAGATGGGTTAGTATAATAAAGATAGATCATTCACTTATGTACTGTCAATACAAGATTCATAATTGTTCCCACATGATACCTACTGTATTATACCATTCCCATAATTTATACCACTAAATATAAGCTATGGAAACACTAAAACAAGCAAACTATGCATGCAAAATAGAATCTGTCAAAAACAGAACAGTCTGTGAAGATCTGTATTATATCCATACTTCCCTCTCTCTAAAAATTCTGAAAACTTAGGACAACCTGAAGAATTTGTATATGAAGACTTTGTAAAAATTTCAGTTCATTATCACTCTTCAGTAAAAAATTAAAATTCCTTTACTGAAGTCAAAAGTTTCTGTTTTGGTTCAGCATCAATTCTACTCATCTTGTGAGTCATCCCAAAGGATTTACTTGGCACTTTATTCAAATAAAAGGCACAAAACATGATTACTTAAGTAGCTTAATCATGTGAACACATCAAAACAGAAAGTATAAGTGTTGGGTTGTCTCCCAACAAGCGATTTTCTTTAATGCCTTTTAGTTAGGCATGATGATTTCAATGATGCTGATATAGGAATAGTAATTGAAACATGCAAGGGAGCATCATGAATCTCATGACAAGCACATTTAAGTCTAACCCACTTCCTATGCATAGGGATTTTGTGAGCAAACAATTTATGGGAACAAGAATTAACTAGCATAGGAAGGCAAAACAAGCATAACTTCAAAACTTTGAACACATACAGAGGAAACTTGATATTATTGCAATTCCTACAAGCATATGTTCCTCCCTCATAATAATTTTCAGTAGCATCATGAAGGAATTTCACAATATAACTATCACATAAAGAATTATTTTCATGATCTAGAAGCATAGTAAATTTTTCACTCTCCACATAAGCAATTTTCTTCTCATTCATAATAGTGGGAGCAAACTCAACAAAATAACTATCATGAGATACTTGATTGACATAACCACTCTGAATATTAAAATCATGATGACAAGTTTCATGGTTACTATCAATCTTTATAGCATACATGTCATCATCATAATCATCATAGATAGTAGGCATGTCATTATCATAACAAATTTGCTCATCAAAACTTGGGGGACTAAAAATACCATCTTCATCAAATATAGCATCCCCAAGCTTGTGGCTTTGCATATCATTAGCGTCATGGATATCCATAGAATTCATACTAGCAATATTGCAATCATGCTCATCATTCAAGGAATTCTCATTAAGTATTTTTCATAAATTCTTCCTCTACCAATTGAGCACAATTTTCCAAACCATCATTTTCACGAAAGACATTAAAAAGACGAACCAATTGATGCAACCTACTCCATTTTTTTGTAGTTTTCTTTTATAAAACCAAACTAGTGAAAAACAAGAAACTAAAAGATTTAATTACAATATCTAAAGATATACCTTCAAGCACTCACCTCCCCGGCAACGGCGCCAGAAAAGAGCTTGATGTCTACTACGCAACTTTATTCTTGCAGACTTTGTTAGGCCTCCAAGCGCAGAGTTTTGTAGGATAGTAGCAATTTTCCCCCAAGTGGATGACCTAAGGTTTATCAATCCATGGGAGGTGTAGGATGAAAATGGTCTCTCTCAAACAACCCTGCAATCAAATACAAGAAATCTCTTGTGTCCCCAACACACCCAATACAATGGCAAATTGTATAGCTGCACTAGTTCGGTGAAGAGATGGTGATACAAGTGCAATATGGATGGTAGATATAGGTTTTTTTAATATGAAAATATAAAAACAGCAAGGAAGCAAGTAACAAAAGTGAGCACAAACGGTATTGCAATGCTTGAAAACAAGGCCTAGGGTCCGTACTTTCGCTAGTGCAATCTCTCAACAATGCTAATATAATTGGATCACATAACCATCCCTCAACGTGCAACGAAGAATCACTCCAAAGTTCTTATCTAGCGGAGAACATAAGAAGAAATTGTTTGTAGGGTACAGAACCACCTTAAAGCTATTCTTTCCAATCGATCTATTCAAGAGTTCGTACTAAGATAACATCAAGTTATCCTTTCCGTTCGATCTATCTAAGAGTTCGTACTAGAATAACACCATATGATACGCATCAACCAACTCTAATGTCACCTAGATACTCCAATGTCACGACAAGTATCCATGAGTTAATTATACGATACGCATCAAACAATTTTAGATTCATAATACTCAATCCATACAAAGAACCTCAAAGAGTGCCCTAAGATTTCTATCGGAGAAAGTAGGACAAGAACATGTATCAACCCCTATGCATAGATTACCCCAATGTCACCGCAGGAATCTGCAAGTTGAGTACCAAAACATATATCAAGTGAATCAATAGAACACCCCATTGTCACTACGGGTTTCAGCATGCAAGACATATATCAAGTGTTCTCAAATCCAATATTCAATCCAACATAACGATATCTCAAAGGGAAAGATTCAATTCATCACAACAGGATAGTAAGGGAAACATCATGTGATCCGACTATATTAACAAAGCCTGTGATACATCAAGATCGTGACATCTCAAGAACACGAGAGAGAGAGAGAGATTGAACACATAGCTACTGGTACATACCCTTAGCCCCGAGGGTGGACTACTCCCTCCTTGTCATGGCCTCCGCCGGGATGATGAAGATGGCCACCGAAGATGGATTCCCCTCTCCGACAGGGTACTAGAACGTCTCCAGATTGGTTTTTCGTCGATACAGAGAGTTGCGGCGGCGGAGCGGAGAGTCTCGGGTTATTTTTTGGGGTTTCCGATTATTTGGGAATTTATAGGCATCGGAGGCGGTGGAGGGGGTGCCCGAGGTGCCCAGCACCCATCAGGCCGCGTCAGGGGGCCTCTGGCGTGCGTTGGTGGGTGCTGGCCACCCTGGGCCCCCTCTTCTGGTGTTCTTTGGCCCATCTGGTTTCTTCTGGTCCGTAAAAAATCCACAAAAATCCCCACAGCGTTTCATCTCTGTTTGGTACTGATTTTCTGCGAACTAAAAAACAAGTAAAAACAGCAACTGGCACTTTTGCACTATGTCAATAGGTTAGTCCCAAAAAATGATATAATTAAAGTTGTAATAAAATGATTGTAAAACATCCAAGAATGGTAATATAACAGCATGGAACAAGCAAAAATTATAGATACGTTGGAGACGTATCAGCATCCCCAAGCTTAATTCCTACTCGTCCTCGAGTAGGTAAATGATAAAAACAGAATTTTTGATGTGGAATGCTGCCTAACATGTTCATCATATTCTTTTCTTCTTTGTATAGCATGGACATTTGGACTTGTAAATGATTCAAAGCAATAGTCTAGTTTTAACATAATGACTTCAATACTCAAGCATGTCAACAAGCAACCATGATTACTTATAACCTCGTATTTCTTCTTTGAATCTTTGGTTTAGTTAGGCCGACTAGATCGATTTTTCTTGCCATGGGAAGAGGTGCTTTGTGATGGGTTCGATCTTGCGGTGTCCTCTCCTAGTGACAGAAGGGGCAGCGAGGCACGCATGTATCGTTGCTATTAAGGATAAGAAGATGGGGTCTATTCCTACATGAATAGATCTTGTCTACATCATGTCACCGTTCTTATTGCATTACTCCGTTTTTCCATGAACTTAATACACTAGATGCATGTTGGATAGCGGTCAATGTGTGGAGTGATAGTAGTAGATGCAGAATCGTTTCGGTTTACTAATCTTGGACGAGATGCCTATATAATGATCATCGCCTTGGATATCGTCATGATTATTTGATCTTCTATCAATTGCCCAACAGTAATTTGTTCACCCACCGTGTGCTATACTCATGAGAGAAGCCACCAGTGAAACCTACAGCCCCCGGGTCTACTTTTCCAACATATTGCTTCCCGATCTATCTTTTTGCCGCTTTTGTTTTCAGATCTATTATTCCAAAAACCCAAAAATACCTTGCTGCACTTTTTATTTGCCTCTTTTATTTTGTGTTCTTGAGAGATCTATCTATCCAATCTATCACAACCTAATCTATCTTTTTACCGTAGAGAGATTGACAACCCCTCTTTCGTGTCGAGTTGCAAGTATTTGTTCTTTGTGTGCAGGTGTTGTTTACATAGTGTTGCATGATCCTCCTACTGGTTTGATACCTTGGTTTCATAACTAAGGGAAATACTTACCGTTGTTGTGTTGCATCATCCCTTCCTCTTTGGGGAAATACCGACGCAGTCTCAAGCCACGTCAAAGGAATTTTTGGCGCCGTTACCGGGGAGGAAGCAGTCTCTTCTACGTCCCAATCTCTGGCGCCGAGGAGACACCATCAACATCTATCAGGTTCCTAATCGCAAATCTCATCTCCTTGCAATTACATTATTTGCCATTTGCCTCTCATTTTCCTCTCCCCCACTTCACCAAATTTGCCGTTTTATTCGCCCTCTTTTTCGTTTGCCTTTTTCTCGTCAGATCTCTTGCTTGCTTGCAATCTTGTTTGCGTAGTCACGATGACTCAAGAAAATACGAAATTGTGTGATTTTTCCAATACGAATAATAATGATTTTATTAGTACTCCGATTGCTCCTCCCGCCACTAGTGCGGAGTCTTCTGATACTAATGATGCTTTGTTGAATCTTGTCATGAAAGATTAATTTGCCGGTGCTCCTAATGAGGATGTCGCGTCCCATATAAACACATTCATAGAATTGTGTGATATGCAAAAGAAAAGAGATGTGGATAATGATATAGTGAAGTTGAAATTATTTCCTTTCTCCTTGCGGGATCGTGCAAAAATTTGGTTTTCTTCTTTGCCTCGCAATAGTATCGATTCTTGGAATAAGTGCAAGGATGCTTTTATTACTAAGAATTTTCCGCCCGCGAAAATTATTTCCCTTAGGACTCAAATCATTAATTTTAAGCAACTTGAGCATGAACATGTTGCACAATCTTGGGAAAGAATAAAATTGATGCTAAGAAATTGTCCTACTCATGGTTTAAATCTTTGGATTATCATACAAAAAATTTATGCGGGATTGAATTTTGTCACTAGAAATCTTTTAGATTCCGCCGCGGGTGGTACTTTTATGGAAATTACTTTGGGTGAAGCTACTAAATTGCTAGATAATATTATGGCAAATTATTCACAATGGCATACTGAAAGAGCACCAACTAGCAAAAAGGTTAATTCGGTTGAAGAAATTAGTACTTTGAGTGAAAAAGTTGATGCTTTAATGAAGTTGGTTGCTAGTAAAATTGCTCCTATTGATCTTAATGACGTGCCTTTGTTTACTTTGATTGAACAAAATAGTGATTCCGTAGATGTGAACTTCATCTCGCAAAACAATTTTAATAACAATGCTTATAGAGGTAAATTTAATCCTAGGCCTTTTCCTGGAAATTCCTCTAATAATTATGGCAATTCCTATGGTAATTATTCTTACAATAATAATAGGAACCCTTTTTAGCATGAGAGTAATATTAAAGAATGTATCAATGCTCAAAAAGTTTTCAATACTATGATAGAAGAAAAGTTGAATAAGATTGATGATATGTCTAGAAGCATTGATAGGATTTCTCATGATGTAGAAAATCTCAAGTTGAAAGCTTTTGCACCTAAGATTGATGAATCAATTAAAACTTTATATGTTTCTATGGATGAAAGTAAGAAAAGAACCGCTATGCTTAGAGTTAAAAGAGAATTCTTAGAAAAAGCGTTTTCTAGTGATTGCCTTCATAAAAATGATGAAGATCTTAAGGTGATTGGTGTTTATTCTATTGATTCCTTGTTTAGTAATATTAAAATTGATTATAAAGGGACTGAAGTAGAGTCAACTTTAGCTAGAAGGTGTCCCAATAATTTGGAGGGTGAAAATCTTGATGAAAAAATTGACGAAAGTGGGTTTGAAGAGGTCAAAACTTTAACAAGTGATGTGCCCACTATGTTGGATTGCAAAGACTTTAATTATGATAGTTGCTCTTTGATTGAATGTATTTATTTTCTGCAATCCATTTTAAATTCACCCCATGCTTATGAACAAAATAAAGCTTTTACTAAACATATCGTTGATGCTATGATGAAATCTTTTGAAGAAAAGTTGGAGTTAGAGATTTCTATTCCTAGAAAATTACATGATGAGTGGGAACCTACCAATAAGGTAAAAATTAAAAATTATGAGTGCTTTGGTTTAGGTGATTTGGGTCCTAGCGTTTCCATGATTCCGAAGTCTCTATGTGATGTGCTTGGTCTTACCAATATTGAAGAATGTTCTCTTAATTTGCACTTGGCGGATTCTACTATTAAAAAGCCTTTGGGAAGAATTAATGATTTTATTATTCTTGCAAATAGTAACTATGTGCCCATATATTTTATTGTTCTTGATATTGATTGCAATCCATCTTGTCCCATTATACTTGGTAGACCATTTTTACGCACTATAGGTGTCGTGATTGATATGAAAGAAGGCAATTTTCAATTTCAGTTTCCACTAAGAAAGGGTATGGAACAATTCCATAGAATAAGAATTAAGCCACCATATGAATCAATCATGAGAGCATCCTATGGAGTAAAAACAAAAGGTGACAATACTTGAATCTATGACTTATGCCTAGCTAGGGGCGTAAAACGATAGCGCTTGTTGGGAGGCAACCCAATGAATAAATTTATTTTCATCTCTTTATTTATGTTTTTGAGTGTTGACACAATTATGCCTCTGTTATGATTGTGTTTTTATGTTTTATTTAGTGTTTGTGCCAAGTAAAGCCTTTAGGATGATTCATAAGATGAGTAGAAACAATGCTGAATCTGAAACAGAAACTTTGCCTCCAGTGCGCGAATTGTCATTTTTCACTGGAGTGTGATAATGATCTGAAATTTTAACACAGTATTGATATACAAATTATTTTCGTTTTACTAATTTTTCAGAATTTTTAGAGTTACAGAAGTATGGTTAGATTACAGATTACTACAGACTGTTCTGTTTAAGACAGATTCTGTTTTCGTTGCATTGTGTGCTTGTTTTGATGAATCTATGGTTTGTATCGAAGGGTATAAGCCATGGTAAAGTTAAAATACAGTAGGTATAATGCAATAATAAAATTAGAATGAGTTTGCAACAGTACTTAAAGTGGTGATTTGCTTTATTATACTAACGGATCTCACGAAGATTTTGTTGAGTTTTGTATGATTGAAGTTTTGAAGTTTTGGGTGAGATCACGATGGATGAAGGAATAAGGAGTGAGAAGAGCCTAAGCTTGGGGATACTACAGAACACCCAAGGTATATCCAAAGAGAAACAAGCAACTAAGCTTGGGGATGCCCCGAGTGGCATCCCCTCTTTCTTCTAATGACCATCGGTATTTTACTTGGAGCTATATTTTTATTCGTCACATATCATGAGTTTTGCTTGGAGCGTCTTGTATTATTTAAGTCTTTGCTTCATTTGCTTTTTAGTTTGTCATGTGTATCCTTTCTGGACACACCTATTTGAGAGAGCCAAAATTATGCTATGATTTGTTAGAATTTCTCTATATGCTTCACCTAAATTTTTTGAGCTATGGAATTGCTCTAGTGCTTCACTTTTATCTTGTTGAGCACGGTCTGCTTTAAATTTTTGAATAAATACTCTCATGCTTCACTTAGATCAATTTGAGAGTTAGTAAATTTTGAAGAAATCCTCTCATGCTTCACTTATACTATTTTGAGAGATGAAACTTTTATGCTCATGTTCTTCACTTAAATTTGTTTCAGCTTGCCAAAAGCAATGGCAATATATGAAACTAGTCCCAAAGTGATAGATATTCAAGAGGGATATAATAAAATTTTCATGAAGATCATTGGACAAATTAAACATTATTCCATGTAATAGTTTTGAGACATGATGATAGTGATATGTGAGTCATGTTAGTGAGTAATGATGCTTTAGTAAGAATATTGGTGTTAAGGTTTGTGATTCCCTATGCAAGTACGAAAGTCAATAGTTATGCAATGAAATTACATCTTACTTATGGTGCATTATTCGGTGTTAGTTATGGCCAATGCCCGTTTATGTGAATTTTCGTTTCTTGGTTGGTTGCTTCTCAATCTATTTGCTAGCCTCCACTTGTACTAAGTAGAAATACTACTTGTGCATCCAAAATCCTTAAACCCAATTTTGCCTTATGAGTCCACCATACCTACCAATATGCAATATTTCCATGCCGTTCTAAGAAAATTTGTATGTGCCATCTCTAATTTTCAAAATAAATTTCCTCTTTTGTGTGCTTGTACCGCTCATGAAACGGTAGGGGCTATCCAATATTTTTCCATTCTAGATGTGTTATTCTCAAGATGAGTGTTTATTCACTTGTCATTGCATGAGAGTACGGCGGTAATAGGGATGCCCAGTCCTGAAATTAAAAAAAAGAGAAATTTACTTTATGTTGTCAAATACTAAATTCCTTGGAAAGTGTTGGTATGGAAGGCAACCGTGGATACGGCTAGCCATGAATTGTGAAAGAATGGTGGAAAAAGGAATAAACTTTACTTTATGTTTGGGAACCACCTATGATGTATCTGTTGGGGAACGTTGCTTGGGAAACAAAAAATTTCCTACGCACACGAAAGATCTATCCATGGTGATGAGCATCTACGAGAGGGAGAGTGGATCTACATACCCTTGTAGATCGCTAAGCGGGAAGCGTTAAGAAACGCGGTTGATGTAGTCGAACGTCTTCGCGGTCCAAATTGCTAGCCGTCCCGCGATCCAATCATGATCTAGTGCCGAATGGACGGCACCTCCGCGTTCAGCACACGTACAGCTCTATGACGATCTCCGCCTTCTTGATCCAGCAAGAGGGAGCGAAGAGGTAGATGAGTTCTCCGGCAGCGCGACGGCGCGGCGGCGGTGGTGGTGGAACTATTCCGGCAGGGCTTCGCCTAAGCACCACCGAAAACAAGAGGAGACGATCTATTGGGAGGGAGGGGAGGGGCCGGCGCCCCTAGGGCTCCCCCTAGGAGTCGGCCGAAGTGGGGAGGTGGAGGAGTCCAACTCCAATCCTACTCCTAGTAGGATTCCTCCCCCACTTGGAAACCCTTCCCCCTCTTGGGCTTTTTCCTATTTCCACCTCCTAGCCGCATGGGCCCTTAGGGGCTGGCTTGCCCAGCCCACTAAGGGATGGTGAGCCACCCCTAAGGCCCATGTGGCCTTCCGGCGTGGGTGGCCCATATTGGTTCCTACATATTCTACGAAGATCTTTATCAGTTGAACCTCTATGTCAAGGATTCAGTTAATCCCGTATGTTGTTCCCTTTGTTCTTCGGTATGTTACTTGCTCGAGATTCGATCGTCGGTATCTCTATACCTAGTTCAATCTCATTACCGGCAAGTCTCTTTACTCGTTCCGTAATACAAGATCCCGTGGCTAACACTTTAGTCACATTGCTTGCAAGGCTTATTGTGATGTTGTATTACAGAGTGGGCCCTGAGATACCTCTCCGTCATACGGAGTAACAAATCCCAGTCTCGATCCATGCCAACTCAACAGACACATTCGGAGATACCTGTAGAGCATCTTTATAGTCACCCAGTTACGTTGTGACGTTTGATACACAGAAGGTATTCCTCCGATGTCAGTGAGTTGCATGATCTCATGGTCATAGGAACAGATACTTGACATGCAGAAAACTATAGCAATAAACTGACACGATCATATGCTACGTTTATAGTTTGGGTCTTGTCGATCACATCATTCTCCTAATGATGTGATCCCGTTATCAAATGGCATCTTATGTCTATGGCCAGGAAACCTTGACCATCTTTGATCAACAAGCTAGTCTACTAGAGGCATACTAGGGACACAGTGTTGTCTATGTATCCACACATGCAATTGAGTTTCCAATCAATACAATTATAGCATGGATAATAAACGATTATCATGAACAAGGAAATATAATAATAACCATTTTATTATTGCCTCTAGGGCATATTTCCAACAGTCTCCCACTTGCACTAGAGTCAATAATCTAGCTCACATCACTATGTGATTTACATTGTAATGAATCTAACACCCATACAGTTCTGGTGTTGATCATGTTTAGCCCTTGGAAGAGGTTTAGTCATCGGATCTGCAACATTCATATCCGTGTGCACTTTGCAAATATTTATGTCGTCCTCCTTGATGTAATCGCGGATGGAATTGAAACGTCGCTTTATGTGTCTGGTCCTCTTGTGAAACCTTGGTTCCTTGGCCAGAGCAATGGCACCAGTGTTGTCACAGAACAGAGTCATTGGGTTTAGTGCACTAGGCACTACTCCAAGATCTGTCATGAACTCCTTCATCCAGACACCTTCTTTCGCCGCCTCCGAGGCAGCGATGTACTCCGCTTCGCATGTAGAATCAGCTACCACGCTCTGCTTGGAACTGCACCAGCTTACCGCACCCCCATTAAGAATAAATACGTATCCGGTTTGAGACTTAGAGTCATCCGGATCAGTGTCAAAGCTTGCATCGACGTAACCCTTTACGACGAGTTCTTGATCACCTCCATAAACGAGAAACATGTCCTTAGTCCTTTTCAGGTACTTAAGGATATTCTTGACCGCCGTCCAGTGTTCCATTCCTGGATCACTTTGAAACCTTCCGGCCATACTTATGGCAAGGCTGACATCGGGTCTTGTGCACAACATTGCATACATGATAGAGCCTATGGCTGAAGCATAGGGGATGACACTCATCTTTTCTCTATCTTCTGCAGTCACTAGGCATTGAGTCTTGCTCAACTTCACACCTTGCAATACAGGCAAGAACCCCTTCTTGGACTGATCCATTTTGAACTTCTTCAAAACTTTGTCAAGGTATGTGCTCTGTGAAAGTCCTATTAAGTGTCTCGATCTATCTCTATAGATCTTGATGCCTAATATGAAAATAGCTTCTCCTAGGTCCTTCACTGAAAAACTCTTGTTCAAATATTCCTTCATGCTTTCCAACATTTCTATATTGTTTCCAATCAGCAATATGTCATCCACATATAATATTAGAAACGCTATAGAGCTCCCACTCACTTTCTTGTAAATACAAGCTTCTCCGTAAACTTGTATAAACCCGAACGCTTTGATCACCTCATCAAAGCGAAGATTCCAACTCCGAGATGCTTGCACCAGTCCATAAATGGATCGCTAGAGTTTGCAAACTTTGTCAGCATTCTTTGAATCGACAAAACCTTCTGGTTGCATCATATACAACTCTTCCTTAAGGAAACCGTTAAGGAACGCTGTTTTGACATCCATCTGCCAAATTTCATAATCGAAAAAGGCAGCTATTGCTAACATGATTCTGACGGACTTAAGCATCACTACGGGTGAGAAGGTCTCATCGTAGTCAACTCCTTGAACTTGTTTAAAACTCTTTGCCACAAGTCGAGCTTTATAGATGGTGACATTACCGTCCGCATCCGTCTTCCTCTTAAAGATCCATTTGTTCTGAATGGCCTTTTTCCCTTCAGGTAATACTTCCAAAGCCCATACTTTGTTTTCATACATGGACCCCATCTCGGATTTCATGGCCTCTAACCATTTCTCGGAATCCGGGCCCATCATCGCTTCTCCATAGCTCGTAGGTTCATCGTTGTCCAACAACATGACCTCTAAGACAGGGTTGGCGTACCACTCAGGAGCAGTACACGTCCTTGTCGACCTACGAGGTTCGATTGCAACTTGATCCGAAGCTTCATGATCATCATCATTAACTTCCTCTTCAACCGATGTAGGCTTTACAGAAACATCTTTCTGCGCTGCACTACTCTCAGGTTGAAGTAAAGGTTCAACAACCTCATCAAGTTCTATTTTCCTCCCACTCAATTCTTTCAAGAGAAACTCTTTCTCAAGAAATGTTCCGTTTTTAGCGACAAACACTTTGCCTTCGGATCTGAGATAGAAGGTATACCCAACTGTCTCTTTTGGGTATCCTATGAAGACGCATTTTTCCGCTTTGGGTTCCAGCTTTTCAGGCTGAAGCTTTTTGACATAAGCATCACATCCCCAAACTTTAAGAAACGACAACTTTGGCCTCTTGCCAAACCATAGTTCATATGGCATCGTCTCAACGGATTTCGATGGTGCCCTATCTAAAGTGAATGCAGTTGTCTCTAATGCATAACCCCAAAAGGATAGTGGCAAATCGGCAAGAGACATCATAGAATGCACCATATCTAATAAGGTGATTACGACGTTCGGACACACCATTACGCTGTGGTGTTCCAGGTGGTGTCAATTGTGAAACAATTCCACATTGTCTTAAGTGACTGCCAAACTCATAACTCAGATATTCTCCTCCTCGATCAGATCGTAGGAATTTAATCTTCTTGTTACGATGATTCTCAACTTCACTCTGAAATTGCTTGAACTTTTCAAACGTTTCAGACTTGTGTTTCATTAAGTAAATATACCCATATCTACTTAAGTCATCAGTGAAGGTGAGAAAATAACGATATCCACCGCGTGCCTCAATGCTCATCGGACCGCATACATCAGTATGTATGATTTCCAACAAGTCACTTGCCCGTTCCATTGTTCCAGAGAATGGGGCCTTAGTCATCTTGCCCATGAGGCATGGTTCACATGTGTCAAGTGATTCAAAATCAAGTGACTCAAAAAGTCCATCAGCATGGAGCTTCTTCATGCGTTTTACACCAATATGACCTAAACGGCAGTGCCACAAGAAAGTGGTACTATCATTATCAATTCTACATCTTTTGGCATCAATGTTATGAACATGTGTATCATCACTATCGAGATTCAATAAGAATAAACCCCTCATATTGGGTGCATGACCATAAAAGATATTACTCATATAAATAGAACAACCATTATTCTCTGATTTAAATGAGTAACCGTCTCGCAATAAACAAGATCCAGATATAATGTTCATGCTTAACGTAGGCACTAAATAACAATTATTAAGGTTCGTCATTAATCCCGATGGTAATCGAAGAGCGAGCGTGCCGACGGCGATCACATCAACCTTGGAACTATTTCCCACGCGCATCGTCACTTCGTCCTTTGCCAGCCTCCGTCTATTCCGTAGTTCCTGTTTTGAGTTGCAAATGTGAGCAACTGAACCGGTATCAAATACCCAGGCACTACAACGAGAGTTGGTAAGGTACACATCAATAACATGTATATCACATATACCTTGTTTGGTGTTGGCCGCCTTCTTGTCAGCCAGATACTTGGGGCAGTTCCGCTTCCAGTAACCAGTTCCCTTGCAATGAAAGCACTCAGTTTCTGGCTTGGGTCCAGCCTTGGGTTTCTTCACGGGAGGGGCAACTGCTTTGCCACTCTTCTTGGAGTTACCCTTCTTACCCTTGCCATTCTTCTTGAAACTAGTGGTTTTATTGACCATCAACACTTGATGCTCCTTCTGAATCTTAGACTCAGCGACTTTCAACATCGGAAACAGCTCGGCGACTGACTTGTTCATCCCGTGCATGTTATAGTTCAACACGAAGCTCTTGTAGCTAGGTGGCAGTGATTGAACAACTCTGTCAGTGATCGCCTCTGGAGGAAGGGGCATCCCCAATTCAGCTAGACGGGTGGAATACCCAGACATTCTGAGTATGTGTTCACTGACAGACCCGTTCTCCTCCATCTTGCAAGCATAGAACTTATCGGAGGTCTCATACCTCTCGATCCGGGCATTCTTCTGAAAGATAAACTTCAACTCCTGCAACATATCATATGCTCCATGACGTTCAAAACGTCTTTGAAGTCCCGGTTCTAAGCCATACAACATTGCACATTGAACCATTGAGTAATCATCAGAACGTGTCTGCCAGGCGTTCGCAACGTCTACAGACTCTACTGGAGCGGGTGGTCCACCAAGCGGTGCATCAAGGACATAAGCCTTTTGGGCGGCCGTGAGGATAATCCTCAGATTACGAGCCCAGTCTACAAAGTTACTTCCATCATCTTTCAGCTTGGCTTTCTCTAGGAACGCATTGAAATTCAGGGGAGCTACTTCGCAAGCCATTTATCTACAACATAAATTTTGCAATGATAACTTAGACTATTGTTCAAGATAATGAGTTTAGTTAATCATATTACTTAAAACTCCCACTCAAATTGACATCCCTTCGGTCATCCGAGTGCTACATGATCCAAATTCACCAACCCAAGTTCGATCATCACGTGAGATGAGGTGGTTAAAATGGTGAACATCTCCATGTTGATCATATCTACTATATGACTCATGTTTGACCTTTCGGTCTCTTGTGTTCCGAGGCCATGTATGTACATGCTAGGCTCATCAAGTTTAACCCGAGTGTTCCGCACGTGCAAAACTGGCTTGCACCCGTTGTATGCGAACATAGAGTCTATCACACCCGATCATCACGTGGTGTCTCGAAACGACGAACTTTCGCAACGGTGCACACTCGGGGAGAACACAGTTTTATCTTGAAATTTTAGTGAGGGATCACCTTATAATGCTACCGTCGTCCTAAGCAAAATAAGATGCATAAAAGGATTAACATCACATGCAAATCATAAGTGACATGATATGGCCATGAACTTGTGATTTTGATCTCCATCTCCAAAGCACCGGCATGATCTCCATCGTCACCGGCATGACACCATGATCTCCATCATCTTGATCTCCATCAACATGTCACCATGAGGTTGTCGCACCAATTGTTGCTTCTACGACTATTGCTAACTCATAGCGATAAAGTAAAGCAAAACGGCGAAAATAAATTAAAGATAACCCTATGGCTGTCGGTTGCCGTACTCATCGACATGCAAGTCATGATATTCTATACAATACATGATCATCTCATACATCACATATATCTCATCATGTAATTGGCCATATCACATCACAACATACCCTGCAAAAACAAGTTAGACGTCCTCTAATTGTTGTTGCATGTTTTACGTGGCTGCTACGGGTATCTAGCAAGAACGATTCTTACCTACGCAAAAACCACAACGGTGATACACAAATTGCTATTCAACCTTCTCAAGGACCGCCTTTGTCAAATCCGATCCAACTAAAGTGGGAGAGACAGACACCCGCCAGCCATCTTTATGCAACAAGGTTACATGTCTGTTGATGGAATCGGTCTCTCGTAAGCGTACGAGTAATGTTGGTCCGGGCCGCTTCATCCCACAATACCGTTGAATCAAGAAAAGACCAAGGGAGGAAGCAATCTGAATATCAACGCCCACAAACTCCTTTGTGTTCTACTCGTGATCTCATATACACATAGACCTAGCTCATGATGCCACTGTTGGGGAACGTTGCATGGGAAACAAAAAAATTCCTACGCACACGCAAGATCTATCCAAGGTGATGAGCATCTACGAGAGGGAGAGTGGATCTACATACCCTTGTAGATCGCTAAGCGGGAAGCGTTAAGAAACGCGGTTGATGTAGTCGAACGTCTTCACGATCCAAATCGCTAGTCGTCCCGCGATCCAATCATGATCTAGCGCCGAACGGACGGCACCTCCGCGTTCAGCACACGTACAGCTCGATGACGATCTCCGCCTTCTTGATCCAGCAAGAGGGAGCGAAGAGGTAGATGAGTTCTCCGGCAGCACGACGGTGCGGCGGCGGTGGTGGTGGAACTATTCCGACAGGGCTTCGCCTAAGCACCGCCAAAAACTAGAGGAGACGATCTATTGGGAGAGAGGGCTGCACCGTGGCCTTTAGGGTTGAGTGTATTTGGCCCTCTCTCCCTCTAGTATAAAAAGGAGGGAGGGGAGGGGCCGGCGCCCCTAGGGCTCCCCCTAGGAGTCGGCCGAAGTGGGGAGGTGGAGGAGTCCAACTCCAATCCTACTCCTAGTAGGATTCCTCCCCCCCTTGGGCTTTTTCCTATTTCCACCTCCTAGCCGCATGGGCCCTTAGGGGCTGGCTTGCCCAGCCCACTAAGGGCTGGTGCGCCACCCCTAAGGCCCATGTGGCCTTCCGGCATGGGTGGTCCCTCCCGATGGACCCCCGGAACCCTCCCGGCACTACCGGTACATTACCGGAAATACCCGAAACTTTTCCGGTGACCAAAACGGGACTTCCTATATATCAATCTTTACCTCTGGACCATTCCGTAGCTCCTCGTGATGTATGGGATCTCATCCGGGACTCCGAACAACCTTCGGTCACCGCCATACATAACTCAATACTACCGAAACGTCACCGAACGTTAAGTGTTCAGACCCTGCGGGTTCGAGAACTATGTAGACATGACCGGGACACCTCTACGGTCAATAACCAATAGTGGGACCTGGATGCCCATATTGGTTCCTACATATTCTATGAAGATCTTTATCGGTTGAACCTCTATGTCAAGGAATCAGTTAATCCCGTATGTTGTTCCCTTTGTTCTTCGGTATGTTACTTGCCCGAGATTCGATCGTCGGTATCTCTATACCTAGTTCAATCTCGTTATCGGCAAGTCTCTTTACTTGTTTCGTAATACAAGATCCCGTGGCTAACACTTTAGTCACATTGCTTGCAAGGCTTATTGTGATGTTGTATTACCGAGTGGGCCCTGAGATACCTCTCCATCATACGGAGTAACAAATCCCAGTCTCGATCCATGCCAACTCAACAGACGCCTTCGGAGATACCTGTAGAGCATCTTTATAGTCACCCAGTTACATTGTGACGTTTGATACACACAAGGTATTCCTATGGTGTCAGTGAGTTGCATGATCTCATGGTGATAGGAACAGATACTTGACATGCAGAAAACTATGGCAATAAACTGACGCGATCATATGCTATGTTTATAGTTTGGGTCTTGTCCATCAAATCATTCTCCTAATGATGTTATCCCGTTATAAAATGACATCTTATGTCTATGGCCAGGAAACCTTGACCATCCTTGATCAACAAGCTAGTCTACTAGAGGCATACTAGGGACACAGTGTTGTCTATGTATCCACACATGCAATTGAGTTTCCAATCAATACAATTATAGCATGGATAATAAAAAATTATCATGAACAAGGAAATATAATAATAATCATTTTATTATTGCCTCTAGGGCATATTTCCAACAGTATCTAGCATGGAAAGTATTGCGAACTACTTTGTCATTTTCGTTGACAGGAAAGGCATCCACCCAAAATATTTTTCTCTCTCAATTTAAACCTTGAGCTCTGGCACCTCTACAAATCCCTACTTCCCTCTGCGAAGGGCCTATCTATTTACTTTATGCAATTTTTATTTTATCTGAGTCTCCATCTTCTCTTATAGAGCACCAACTAGGGGGCACTATGATCATACTTGTGCATTGGGTGTAGTTAATATTTGAGTGTGTTTCATGAATTGATCAATGACTGAGCATGATAGGCTAGGGATAACTTTCTTTAGTGTTGATATTTTGAAAGACATGGTTGCTTGTTGGAATGCTTGAGTATTGAAGTCTTTATGTCAAAACTAGACTATTGCTTTGAACCATCTAGAAGTCCAAATGTCCATGCTACAAAAGAAAAGAATATGTGATGAACATGTTAGGCAGCATTCCGCATCAAAAATCCTGTTTTTATCATTTACCTACTCGAGGACGAGTAGGAATTAAGCTTGGGGATGCTGATACGTCTCCAACGTATCTATAATTTTTGCTCGTTCCATGCTGTTATAGTATCATTCTTGGATGTTTTAAGATCATTTTATAGCAACTTTATATCATTTTTTGGGACTAACCTATTGACATAGTGCCAAAGTGTCAGTTGCTATTTTTGCTTGTTTTTTACTTTGCAGAATATCAGTACCAAACGGAGTCCAATCGCAATGAAACTTTTTGGAGAATTTTTTGGACTAGAAGAAAGCCAGTGGGCCAAAGAAGTAACCAGGAGGGAGCCCAGGCCACCCACAAACCCCCAGGGCGCGCCAGGGGTCCCAGGCGCGCCCTGATGGTTTCAGGCCACCTCGGGAACCCCCTCCGCCGCCTCTGAGCTCTATAAATACCCAAATATTCCAGAAACCCTAGAGGAGTCGACGAAAAATACATCCAGCCGCCGCAAGTTCCAGAACTGCGGGATCCAATCTAACACCATCACGGAGGGGTTCATCATCTTCATTGGTGCCTCTCCGATGATGCGTGAGTAGTCCACGATAGACCTACGGGTCCGTAGGGAGTAGCTAGATGGATTCCTCTCTCTCTTTTGATTCTCAATACAATGGTCTCTTGGAGATCTATTTGATGTAAACTTTTTGCGGTGTGTTTGATTGGATCCGATGAATTTTGAGTTCATGATCAGTTTCTATCCATGAATATCATTTGAGTCTTCTTTGATCTCTTATATGCATGATTACTTATAGCCTCATATTTCTTCTTCGAATCTTTGGTTTAGTGAGGCCAACTAGATCGATTTTCTTGCCATGGGAAGAGGTGCTTTGTGATGGGTTCGATCTTGCGGTGTCCTCTCCCAGTGACAGAAGGGGCAGCGAGGCACGCAGATATCGTTGCTATTAAGGATAACAAGATGGGGTCTATTCCTACAAGAATAGATCTTGTCTACATCATGTCACCGTTCTTATTGCATTACTCCGTTTTTCCATGAACTTAATACACTAGATACATGCTGGATAGCGGTCAATGTGTGGAGTAATAGTAGTAGATGCAGAATCGTTTCGGTCTACTAATCTTGGACGTGATGCCTATGTAATGATCATTGGCTTGGATATCGTCGTGATTATTTGATCTTCTATCAATTGCCCAACAGTAATTTGTTCACCCACCGTGTGCTATACTCATGAGAGAAGCCACTAGTGAAACCTACGGCCCCAACATATTAGAAATCTTTTTGATAATTCTTTAATAAAACGCCTATGAAAACAAGATTAGTGAATTCTCGAAGATTTCCAGACCATTAACTAATCTTCTTCAAAAAGGTATTCCTTTTGTTTTTGATTATGATTGTGTAGAAGCCTTTGAAATAATTAAGAAAGCCTTGATTTCTGCACCTATTGTCCAACCACCTGATTGGAATTTACCATTTGAAATTATGTGTGTTGCTAGTGATTATGTTCTTGGTGTTGTTCTAGGGCAAAGAGTAGACAAGATATTGAATGTTATTCATTATGCTAGTAAAACTCTAGACAATGCTCAATGAAATTATGCTACTAGTGAGAAGGAATTTTTTAGCAGTCGTGTTTGCTTGTGATAAGTTTAGACCTTATATTTTTGATTCAAAAGTTACTATTCACACTGATCATGCTGCTATTAAATATCTTATGGAAAAGAAAGATGCTAAGCCTAGACTGGTTAGGTGGGCGCTTTTACTTCAAGAGTTTGATTTGCATATTGTTGATAGAAAATGAGCTGAAAATCTTGTAGCAGATAACTTGTCTAGAATGGAAAATGTTCTTGATGACCCACTGCCTATTGATGATACTTTTCCTGATGAGCAATTAGCTGTTATAAATGCTTCCCGTAGCACTCCTTGGTATGCAGGTTATGATAATTACATTGTTGCTAAATATATACCACCTAGTTTCACCTATCAACAAAAGAAAAAGTTCTTCTATGATTTAAGACATTACTTTTGGGATGACCCGCATCTTTATAAAGAAGGAGTAGATGGTTTTATTAGACGTTATGTACCTGAGCATGAACAGGAACATATCCTATGGAAGTGTCACCCCAAGGCCTACGGAGGGCACCACGCTGGTGACAGAACTGCACACGAGGTATTACAATCCGGTTTTTATTGGCCTACTCTTTTCAAAGATGCTCGTAAGTATGTCCTTTCTTGTGATGAATGTCAAAGAATTGGTAACATTGGTAGACATCGGGAAATGCCTATGAATTATTCACTCGCTATTGAACCATTTGATGTTTGGGGCTTTGATTATATGGGACCTTTTCATTCCTCTAATGGGTATACTCATATTTTAGTTGATGTTGATTACATTACTAAGTGGGTAGAAGCTATTCCAACTAGTAGTGTTGATCATAACACTTCCATTAAAATGCTTAAAGATATTATTTTCCCGAGGTTTTGAGTCCCTAGATACTTGATGACTGATGGTGGTTCACATTTTATTCATGGTGATTTCCGTAAACTTCTAGCTAAATATGATGTTAACCATAGAATTGCATCACCTTATCATCCTCAGTCTAGCGGTCAAGTTGAATTGAGTAACCGAGAAATAAAATTAATCTTGCAAAAGACTGTTAATAGATCTAGAAAGAATTGGTCTAAGAAACTTGATGATGCTTTGTGGGCTTATAGAACTGCTTATAAAAATCCAATGGGAATGTCCCCATAAAAGCTTGTCATTTACCTCTTGAGTTAGAACATAAAGCTTATTGGGCAATTAAAGAACTCAACTATGATTTTAAGCTTGCCGGTGAAAAGAGGTTATTTGATATTAGCTCATTAGATGAATGGAGGAAAAAACCCTATGAAAATGCCAAGTTATTTAAAGAAAAGGTTAAAAGATGGCATGACAAGAGAATTCAAAAACGAGAATTCAATGTAGGAGACCTAGTTCTTTTGTACAATTCCCGTTTCACATTTTTGCAGGTAAGCTTCTCTCCAAATGGGAAGGACCTTATATCGTCAAAGAGGTTTATTGCTCTGGTGCTATCAAAATCAATAATGCCGAAGGCACACATCCGAGAGTGGTTAATGGGCAAAGAATTAAGCATTATATCTCAGGTACGCCCATTAATGTTGAAACTAATATTATTCAAGTGATGACACCGGAGGAACACATAAGAGAGACCTTCCGGAACACTCTAGAAACCTGAAAAAAGGAATAGGTGTGTGATACGGTAAGTAAACCGACTCCAAAAATTCCGTAAAAATATGTTCTATTGGTTTTGGTATTTTAGAAAAATTATAAAAATAAAAATGAGTTAGGGGGACCCACGAGGGAGCGACAAGCTAACAGGGCGCGCCCACCCCCTGGGCGCACCCTGATAGCTTGTGGGCCCCTCGTGTGACTCCCAGAATTTGTTTTCTTCTTAGACACGTATTCTGACATGGAAAAAATCATTATATATACTCCCGTATGTTTTGACCACCACATCGCAAGTTTATCCTCTATTCTTGTTTTGAGCCGTTTTTCTGCGAGGTTTCTTAATTCAGGTGAGGTACCCATGGATCCTCCGACTCTCCACAAGAAGCATCGTATAGTCTGGCCTTCGCCTGGCAAGCGCCCTTACAATGAAGTCTATTATGAATTGTCTGCTGGAGAAGAGGATGAACCGGAGGTTCCAGAATATGCTAGAAGGAAGGGTGAGGAAGAAGTCGGAGGAACCGAAAGGAAGCATACTAACCACCCTTCTGAGGATCTCAACCAGGGAGATGTGGTATCACCTTTTTATGATGATATTTCCTTACCTAAAATTGATGCTTTGAATGCCATGTAATCTATCTGTGCTCAGAATACAACACTTACTCATGAAGTTATTTTGCTGGAGGAGCAGAACCGTGCCTTGCGGAAGATAATTGATAATCTTGAGTATTTGCTTCTAAAAGACAAGCCTACCACATCGTCGCCATCATCTCCCAAGAATGACGCTTGAGTACGTGGGTATGTGCACCACCCTTAGGTTGTTCCAAGCTTGCGAGAGGTGCCCCGGTATCGTATCACCATCACTTTTACCATTATCATCTACCTTAGTTCGATCCCTGGTGTTTCATGATTTAGAGAAATAAAATTTAGTGTTGCCTTGTTTTTAGTGTTTGCTTTGTCATCTATCTATCTTTGTAATCTAGTGTGAGAGTTATATAATAAAGATTAGTTGAGTTTGTCTGCTTTATTCTCATGCATCCATCATCATAGGAATGAAATAAAAGAAATAAAAAGAAAAATCATTTGCTAATCCCATGGGGAGTAATGATTCACATAGAAAAAGTATGATTGATAAAAAATTGTTGGGAGTTGACAAACATAGTTATAGTCATTGATACAATCCATGAAAAATTATGATAGAGGATAGGATATTCACATGCAAATACACTATCTTGGACTACTTCTATGATTGAGAGCCCCCATCAAATATTATATAATGATCAAATTGTTGATGTTGGACAAGGAAGACAGCGTAATGAGTTATGTTTGTTTACATTCACATAGAAGTTATATTATCTTGGATCCTTTAACATGTGGAGCTTGCTTTAGATCTTTGGCTACCAAAAAAATCCCCACTAAGTAGAGATACTACTTGTGCATCCATAACCCTTAAACCCGATTTCTTGCCATGAGAGTCCACCATACCTACCTATGGATTGAATAAGATCCTTCAAGTAAGTTGTCATCGGTGCACAAAGCAATAAAAATTGTTCTTAAATATGTATGATCTTTTATTGTAAGGGAAAATAAGATTTGTACGATCTTGTGATGACAAAGAAATAAAAGCGACAAACTGCATAATAAAGTTTGTTATCACAAGGGACAATATAAAGTGACGTTCCTTTACATTAAGAGTTTGCACATACAAAATAAAAAGTGCATGACAACCTCTTCTTTCCTCTACAAAGGGCCTATCTTTTACTTTTATGAAATTACCTTTCAAGTACTCACCTTCATGCAAGAGTCAAGTTCATCTCTATTCAAGTCTATTAACTCTTTAGTAGCAAGCATCATGTATTGGGGAAGATCCAGCTATATATATATCCCTTTGGATGTAGATGATCATGAGTTATTATTGTTGACATTACCCTTGAGGTAAATAAGTTGGGTGGCAAAAACAATAAAGCCCCCATCTTCCTATGTATCCAATGGAAATATTAGCTCCAAAAATATGCGATGAGTGTCAGCAATCATAGAAGACTAAATGATAGTTGAGTATTTGAACTTGCTAAATTGAAAGCTCTTGAGTAGACTCTTCTCTGAAATATGATGAATTGTGATTGTCTCAATGACTAAGAACATAGGTTGTTGATTGTCAATAAGGGTTATGCTTCATACTTCAATATTGTGGATAGATTGTTACTTGACCATGAGAAGTTATATGATGAAAAAAATTGCTGCTATGTTAATATTCATGATACTCTCATGTCCGTATTTTGTTTTTATCGATACATCTCTCTCAAATTATGTGGTCATTATTTTCGAGTTCGGCTTTCACTTGAGGACAAGCGAGGTCTAATCTTGGGGGAGTTGATACGTTGATGTCTACTACGCAACCTTCTTCTTGTAGACTCGTGTTGGGCCTCCAAGCGCAGAGTTTTGTAGGACAGTAGCAAATTTCCCTCAAGTGGATGACCTAAGGTTTATCAATCCGTGGGAGGCGTAGGATGAAGATGGTCTCTCTCGAACAACCCTGCAACCAAATAACAAAGAGTCTCTTGTGTCCCCAACACACCCAATACAATGGTAAATTGTATAGGTGCACTAGTTCGGCGAAGAGATGGTGATACAAGTGTAATATGGATGGTAGATATAGGTTTTTGTAATCTGAAAATATAAAAACAGCAAGGTAGCAAGTAACAAAAGTGAGCAAAAACGGTATTGCAATGCTTAGAAACAAGGCCTAGGGTTCATACTTTCACTAGTGCAAGTTCTCTCAACAATACTGACATAGTTGAATCATATGTAAATCCCTCACGTGCGACAAAGAGTTCACTCCAAAGTCACAAATAGCGGAGAACAAACGAAGAAATTATTGTAGGGTACGAAACCACCTCAAAGTTATCTTTTTCGATCAATCTTATGAGCTATCCCTATAAGTGTCACGAACAACCCTAGAGTTCGTACTAAAATAACACCTTAAGATACACATCAACCAAAACCCTAATGTCACCTAGATACCCCAATGTCACCACGAGTACCCATGGGCTTGATTATACGATATGCATCACATAATTTCAGATTCATCATGTTCAATCCAACACAAAGAACTTCAAAGAGTGCCCCAAAGTTTCTACCGGAGAGTCAAGACGAAAACATGTGCCAACCCCTATGCATAGATTCCCAAGGTCACGGAACCCGCAAGTTGATCACCAAAACATACATCAAGTGGATCAATAGAACATCCCATTGTCACCACGGATATCCCATCGCAAGACATACATCAAGTGTTCTCAAATCCTTTAAAGACTCAATCCGATAAGAAAACTTCAAAGGGAAAACTCAATTCATCACAAGAAGATAGAGAGGGGAAAACTCCATATGATTCATCTATATTAATAAAGCTCGCGGTACATCAAGATCGTGTCATCTCAGGAACACGAGAGAGAGAGAGATCAAACACATAGCTACTGGTACATACCCTCAGCCCCGAGGGTGAACTACTCCCTCCTCGTCATGGAGACCGCCAGGATGATGAAGATGGCCTCCGGTGATGGTTTCCCCCTCCGGCAGGGTGCCGGAACGGGCTCCCGATTAGTTTTTCGTGGCTACAGAGGCTTGCGGCGGCGGAACTCCCGATCTATGTTTCTTTCTGGGGGTTTTGGTATTTATAGGAATTTTTGGCATCGGTCTCACGTCAAGGGGGTGCTCGAGGAGTCCACAAGCCAGGAGCGCCCTCCCAGGGGGGTAGGGCGCGCCCTCCTGGCTTGTGGCCTCCTCGGTCACTTCCTGGCCCAGCTCCGGTGCTTCGAGGGTCTCTTTTGGTCCATAAAAAATCACTGTAAATTTTCAGCCCATTCCGAGAACTTTTATTTCTGCACAAAAAACGACACCATGGTAGTTCTGCTGAAAACAGCGTCAGTCCGGGTTAGTTCTAATAAAATCATACCGAAATCATATAGAATTATTGTAAACATGGCATGAATACTTCATAAATTATAGATACGTTGGAGACGTATCATACGTCCATTTTGCATCATGATTTCCTAGCAATATTTATAGTATTCTTTTCCATTATTCCACTTTATGATAAAATTCTTATGCCTTTTCTCTCGAATTTACAAGGTACATCACAAAGAGGGAAATTGCCGGGAACTGGAATTCTGGACCTGAAAACCAAGAAAAAGGGTGAAAATTCATTGGACTCCAAATGACCTGAAACTTCACGGAGAATTTTTGTGGAATATATCTGAAATTATGGAGCAAAAATATATCGGAGGGGGGCCACCTGCTGGCCACAAGCCAACAGGGCACGCCCATCCCCCTTGGCGCTCCCTGATAGCTTGTGCGGCCCTCGCAGGGGCCTCGGCCTCCCTCTTCTGCTATAAGATGTGTATTGACCTACAAAAAATTGGGGAGAAGCTTTTGGGATGAAGCGCCGCCGTCTCGAGGTGGAAACCTGAACAGAGGCCCTTTTGCACTTCGGCAACGTGATTCTGCCGGGGAAATCTCTCTCCTGGAGGGGAAGATCGAAGCCATCGTCATCACCAACGCTCCCTCCTTCGTGGGAGGGCCAATCTTCATCAACATCTTCACCAAGACCATCTCATCTCAAATCCTAGTTCATCTCTTGTACTCAATCTTTGTCTCAAAACCTCAGATTGGTCCATGTGGGTTACTAGTAGTGTTGATTACATCTTGTAGTTGATGCTTCTTGGTTTACTTGGTGGAAGATAATATGTTCAGATCCTTATTCATCATTAATACACCTCTGATCTTGAACATGGTGATGATTTGTAAGTAGTTACTTTTGTTCCCGAGGACATGGGAGAAGTCTTATTAGAAGTAATCATGTGAAGTTGGTATTCGTTCAATATTTTGATGATATGTATGTTGTTGCTTCCTTTAGTGGTGTCGTGTGAACGTCGACTACATGACACTTCACCATCTAATGGGCCTATGGGAAGGCATTATGGAGTAATAAGTAGATAATGGGTTGCGAGAGTGAAAGAAGCTTAAACCCTACTCTATGCGTTATTCCATAAGGGGGTGATTTGGATCCATATGTTTCATGATGTTGTTAGATTTATCTTAATTCTTCTTTCGTAGTTGCGAATGCTTGCGAGAGGGGGTAATTATAGATCCATCATAAGGGGTTGTTTGTTCAAGTAAGAACAACACCTAAGCAACGGTCTACCCACATATCAAATTATCAAAGTAACGAACACAAATCAACTCAACATGGTGAACATGACTAGACGGAAATTCTCTTGTGTCCACGAGAGCACTTTGCTTCATATAATAGAACTTTCAGGCTTGTCCTTTGCTACAACAAGGATTGGGCAACCTTGCTGCACACTTTCTACTTCTGTACTTATCACTTGTTACGAATTATCTTGCTACAAAACTATTTATCACTGTTACTTACAGCACTTGCAGAGAATACCTTGCTGAAAACTGCTTGTCATTTCCTTCTGCTCCTCGTTGGGTTCGCCACTCTTACTTATCAATAGGACTAGGATTGATCCCCTATACTTGTGGGTTATCAATCTGCAATCCCAAATCTATGATCTACAAAACCAAAATTGTGATTATGAATCTCGCTTCAACAGGATGAGCATTGCTGCAGATTTCAGAATTCCAGAGAGTCGGTCTTCTTTCCTCGATGGGGAGCCTATGCCATGGAAGGCGGAGGACAAGCCTACTACTTCATCACCGCCATCACCAAAGAAGGACACTTGAGTACATGGGTATGGGCACCACCCTTAGCTTGTTACAAGCTTGGACGAGGTGTCTCGGTATCATATCACCATCACTTTTACATTACCATCTATCTTAGTTCGATCCTTAGCTATTTCGTGATTTTAGAAGAATAAAAGTTTAGTATCGTTTTGCTTAGAGCGTTTGCCTTATGATCTATCTATCCCTATAACCGAGTATGAGAGTTATATAATAAATATTAGTTTGAGTTTGCTTGCTTTACCATCATGTCTCAATCATAGCAATGAAATAAAAGAAATAAAAAGATCATAGGCTAATCCCATAGGGAGTAATGACTTCACATAAAAGGAGTATGCCTGATAAAAGTTGTTGGGGATTAACAAACACAGTTTTAGTCATTGATACAATTCATGCAAAATTATGAAAGGGGAGAGGAGATTCACATACAAATATACTATCTTGGAGATCTTTTATGATTGTGAGCCCCCATCAAATAGTTTCTACATGATCGAATAGTTGATGTTGGACAAGGAAGACAGCGTAATGAGTTGTGTTTGTTTACATTCACATAGAAGTTATATTGTCATGGATCCTCTAACATGTGGTGCTTGTCTAGGATATTTTGCTAGCCAAAAATTCACACTAAGTAGAGATACTACTTTTGCATCCATAACCCTTAAACCCAGTTTCTTTCCATGAGAGTCCACGATACCTACCTATGGATTGAACAAGACCCTTCAAGTAAGTTGTCATTGGTGCATAAAGCAATAAAAATTGCTCCTAAACATGTATGATCTTTTATTGTAAGGGAAAATAAGCTTTGTACGATCTTGTGATGGCAAAGAAATAAAAGCGATAGACTGCATAATAAGGGTTGCCATCATAAGGGGCAATATAAAGTGACGTTCCTTTACATTAAGAGTTTGCACATCCTAAATTAAAAAGCGCATGACAACCTCTACTTCCCTCTACGAAGGGCCTATCTTTTACCTTTCTGTATTTACTTTTATGCAAGAGTGAATAATGTTCATCCCTATTCCAATCTATTAACTCTTTAGTTGGCAAGCATCATGTGTTGGGGAAAGATCCAGGCATATATATCCAGTTGGATGTAGGTGATCGTGAGTCATTATTGTTGACATTATCCTTGAGGTAAACAAGTTGGGAGGCGAAAACAATAAAGTCCCTATCTTCCTACGTGTCTAACGAAAACATTTTCTCCAAAAATATGCATTGAGTGTCAGCAATCATAGAAGACCACGTGATAGTCGAGTATGTGGACTTGCCAAACTGAAAGCTCTTACATAGACTCTTCTCTGAAATATGATGAATTGAGATTGTCTCAATGACTAGGAACATAGTTTGTTGGTTGTCAATAAAGTTTATGCTTCATACTTTAATAGTTGTGGATGGATTGTTACTTGTTTATGAGAAGCTATATGATGAAAACTTGTTGCTATGTTAACAATCATGATGCTTTCATGTCTATATTTTTTTATCGACACCTCTCTCTCTCTAAAACATGTGGTCATTATTATCGAGTTTGGCTTTCGCTTGAGGACAAGCGAGGTCTAAGCTTAGGGGAGTTGATACGTCCATTTTGCATCATGATTTCCTATTGATATTTATATTGTTTTTGACCATTATTCCACTTTATGATACAATTCCAATGCATTTTCTCCCTTAATTTGCAAGATCTACACAAAGAGGGAAATTGCGGGAAACTGGAATTCTGGACCTGAAGGCCATGGAAAAAGCTAGAAATTTTCTAGACTCCAAATGACCTGAAACTTCATGAAGATGTTTTATGGAATACATAAGAATTATTGGAACAAAGAACCACTGAAGGGGGCCACCTGTTGCTCCGAAGGCAATAGGGTGCACCCACCCCCTAGGGCGTGCCCTGATACCTTGGGCCTCCGGTTACCCTCTTCTGCTATACGAAGGGTTTTGACCTAGAAAAAATAAGGAGGATACTTTTGGGACGAAGTGCCTCCGTCTCGAGGCGGAAACCTGGGCAGGAGCCCTTTTGCTGTCCCACAGAGCGATTCTGTCGGGGAAACTTCCCTCCGGGAGGGGGAAGTCGAAGCCATCGTCATCACCAAGGCTTCCTCCTTCGTGGGAGGACCAATCTTCATCAACATCTTCACCAGAACCATCTCATTTCAAACCCTGGTTAATCTCTTGTATTCAATCTTTGTCTCAAAACCTCAAATTGGTACCTGTGGGTTGCTAGTAGTGTTGATTACATCTTGGAGTTGATGCTTGTTGGTTTATTTGGTGGAAGATAATATGTTCAGATCCTTTATCATATTCATTACACCTCTGATCTTGAGAATTATGATGATTTGTGAGTAGTTACTTTTGTTCTCGAGGACATGGGAGAAGTCTTTTTATAAGTAATCATGTGAAGTTGGTATTCGTTCGATATTTTGATGATATGTACGTTGTTGCTTCCTTTAGTGGTGTCATGTGAACGTCGAGTATATGACACTTCACCATATTTGGGCCTATGGGAAGTTATTGTGGATTAATAAGTAGATGAGGGGTTGCTAGAGTGACAGAAGCTTAAACCCTAGTTTATGCGTTATTCCGTAAGAGGATGATTTGGATCCATATGTTTCATGCTATGGTTAGATTTTATCTTAATTCTTCTTTCGTAGTTGCGGATGCTTGCGAGAGGGGGTAATCATAAGTGGGTTGCTTGTTCAAGTAACAACAACACCCAAGCACCGGTCCACCCACATATCAAATTATCAACGTAACGAACGCGAATCAACTCAATATGATGAACATGACTAGACAACAATTCCCTTGTGTCCTCGAGAGCACTTTGCTTTATATAAGGGAACTTTCAGGCTTGTCATTTGCTATAAAAAGGATTGGGCCACCTTGTTGCACCTTTTCTACTATTATTACTTGTCAATTGTTATGAATTATCTTGCTACAAAACTATCTATCAATGTTAGTTACAACACTTGCAGAGAATATCTTGCTGAAAACTGCTTGTCTTTTTCTTCTGCTCCTCGTTGGGTTCGACACTCTTACTTGTCGAAAGGACTACGATTGATCCCCGGTAATTGTGGGTCATCACTCACGTGAATCACTTCAAGGTCATGGTATATACATCATCACATATGACTATCAATGCTATATTTATTATACCCGCAAACAAAGTGCTAGATTTATACAAACTACTGATTATTATAAATTTTAGAGAAAGGGCTGCTGCCCCAACTCCATTTCATTGTAATGAAACCATATACAATGTTAGTTTTGCAGCACATGAGGGAGGACTGGGTATCAACCCCAGCAATCTGCAACTACTCAAAGCAAGTCGGGAACACTAACAAAGTTAAAAAATGACAGGGGAAGATACTCCTGATTACATTTTTATCATGGCAAAGAAAGAAGTAGGGACCACCCTCCCCTTCACTCCTCCATTGCCCCTGGATATCTTCAGTGAATAATCCCACCAGAGCTCCTTCTTCCTCGGCCTGGCTATGTCCACATCAGCAGGGGGTCTTTTGGCAGCCACCTAGAGTTAAGAAGTAATCATCTCCATACAACCTTTTATGTCGCCCACACACATGATCTTCCACTGCGAGCATGCTAGTGCAATTTCCCTCAGACTCACCTATTAACCCAGCCAAGTGCTGCTAGTAAAGCACAAATCATCCCCACAACTCCAAATATCCCAAAGAGTGGCAACATGAACAAGATTATTGACTTGGTTCTTTTTATTGCTCACCTACCATGTAACTGTTGGGGAACGTTGCATGGGAAACAAAATTTTTCCTACGCACACACAAGATCTATCCATGGTGATGAGAATCTACGACAGGGAGAGTGAATCTACATACCCTTGTAGATCGCTAAGCGGAAGCGTTTAAGAAACGCGGTTGATGTAGTCGAACGTCTCCGCGATCCAAATCGCAAGTCGTCCCTCGATCCGATCACGAACTAGCGCCGAACGGACGGCACCTCCGCGTTCAACACACGTACGGCTTGATGACGCCTTCACCTCCTCGATCCAGCGAGCGATGGTGAAGTAGTGGTTGAGTTCCAGCAGCACGACGGCGTGGTGATGGTGGTGAGGAACAATCTCTGCAGGGCTTCGCCAAGCGCTACGGAGATTATGACGGAGGAACTAGAGGGTTAGGGTTGCCGCACACGGCTTGGGGAAATCTTGATGTATCCCGTGTGCTAGCCCTGCCCCTCTATTTATATGTTGAGCCTTGGGGTCTAAACTTGGAGTAAAAGCCTCCTCCAGGTCGGTTTTGCCCGCACAAGGTCGGTTTGGCCCGCAGGGAAAGAGTCCAACTCGGATCCCTGCCGAACCGTGCACAGCCGCGCACAAGCGGTAGTACCGCTTCACACAAGCGGTAGTACCGCTCGGGCGGTAGTACCGCTTCACACAAGCGGTAGTACCGCTCGGGCGGTAGTACCGCTTCACACAGCGGTAGTACCGCTTACGCGGCAGCAAAACTACTTTTTGCACTTTCCAATACCTCGTGGGCTTTTATCCCTTGGCCCATATAAAGTGTTCTCGCACCCGAACACTTCGGTAAACATCCGGAACCCCTTCCGGTGAACTCCGGAACTCTTCCGGAGATCAAAACACTATTATCACATATATCAATCTTTACCTCCGGACTCTTCCGGAGATCCTCGTCATGTCCGGGATCTTATCCGAGACTCCGAACAACTTTCGGTCACCAACAAAATAACTCAACTATACTAATCGTCACCAAACGTTAAGTGTGTAGACCCCGCGGGTTCGAGAACTATGTAGACATGACCGAGACACCTCTACGATCAATAACCAATAGCGGGACCTGGATGCCCATATTGGCTCCTACATATTCTACGAAGATCTTTATCGGTCGAACCTCTATGTCAAGGATTCAGTTAATCCCGTATGCTGTTCCCTTTGTTCTTCGGTATGTTACTTGCCCGAGATTCGATCGTCGGTATCACTATACCTAGTTCAATCTCGTTACCGGCAAGTCTCTTTACTCGTTCCGTAATACAAGATCCTGTGGCTAACTCTTTAGTCACTTTGCTTGCAAGGCTCAATGTGATGTTGTATTACCGAGTGGGCCCTGAGATACCTCTCCGTCACACGGAGTAACAAATCCCAGTCTTGATCCATGCCAACCCAACAGACACCCTCGGAGATACCTGTAGAGCACCTTTATAGTCACCCAGTTACGTTGCGACGTTTGATACACACAAGGTATTCCTCCGGTGTCAGTGAGTTGCATGATCTCATGGTCAAAGGAACAGATACTTGACATGCAGAAAACAATAGCAATAAACTGACACGATCAAATGCTACGTTTACAGTTTGGGTCTTGTCCATCACATCATTCTCCTAATGATGTGATCCCGTTATCAAATGACATCTCATGTCAATGGCTAGGAAACCTTAACCATCTTTGATCAACGAGCTAGTCAACTAGAGGCATACTAGGGACACAGTGTTGTCTATGTACCCACACATGTATTTGAGTTTCCAATCAATACAATTATAGCATGGATAATAAACGATTATCATGAACAAGGAAATATAATAATAACCAATTTATTATTGCCTCTAGGGCATATTTCCAACAGTAACTACACTCTCATATGTGACATGGGCACTAGTGCTAGTAAGAGAGCTAATAATTTTACAAATCTCAACACCAACAACACAGTCAAAGGACATATGCATACGTGACTTTGATAAACAACAAAAAATCCAACAAATATCTTATACATGTTGTCTTTTGACAAGGTTATCCCTACTAAGCAACTTGTTATGAGAAAGAAGCAATAGAAAAATATGCATACCAGGAGAGGCATTTCATTGCCAAACAACACGGATATGAACGGGTGCAACCCCCCCCCCCCCTAAATTAACCAGATCATAATGGATATAACAAGGTAAAGCCCATTGGACTCCAACTACCGGGTATTATTTTTGTTAATTCGATCACAGATTACAACCACTTAATAATTTTTTAGATTTAGATCAAAGTATCTGCTAGGAATTTTCAGTCTGGGCTGCATATATATACTAACATAGAATCAGGAGAAGAAAAAAAATCTGAATATTGGTTGGAAGTCTTATATTTTGAAGTTTCTTAGGCTTCAAGAATAAAAAGATTTTAAAAACGAATAAAGAGAAAATAATCAAGCATCACTCCAGTATTGAAAATGTAATCTACTTGTGGAGATATTTTGATTGATTGGTTTGCAAACTACCGATCAAAATATTGTCGCACGAGTAAAAATATTGAATAAGCTAAACTTATAGAAAACCATATCATGTATTCATGTGTTAGCCTACATCTCTTGTGACACATGTTGTCATTGTGCCCCCCTATGCTCAAACATGGCTCCGCCCCTGCAAGTCACATCTACTGAAACTTGATAAGAATGAATGATAAATTCACGGAGTTTCAAAAAAAAACTTAAACACTAAATCATATGCCGTAAACCCTAAGCTCTAGACCATAAACACAAGTCCTAAGTGCTAAACATTGAACCCTAACCCCTAAAAGCAAATGAAACTTGGCAAATACATAATATTATGACTATCAAGTTTAATATTTGAATCCTGCTAAAAAATTAAAGTCGTCAAAATGTATTCAAGAATGATCTTGTTCGAAAGTTCTCATTGCAACAAACACCAATATGCAAATGGAGCTTAATTGTAAGTTTCAGATCAAAAGGGTTTAGGATTTTCTTTTTATTTTTATTTATTTTTCCTTTTTATGTTTTCCACTTTTGATTCTTTTGAAGCAGCATCCTTACTCGGGTTTTTAATTCCGTTTTCCCGTTTTTATTTTTATTTTTATGTATTCCTTTCTAACTAGTTTTCTTCCTGAATGTTTCATTTTTCTTTCTCTATATGTATTTCTTTTCAATGTGGCCCACATTTTTCAAATTCACTAACATATTTGGAATTAGTGAACGTTATTCAAATTCACAACCTTTTGTTAATTCAAAACCTTTTTGAATTTGTGATTTTTTAACTCACAAATATATGTCGAATTCTTGTTTTTTTATATTCAAGAACATTTTTTATTTTCTTTCTTAATTCGCTATTTTTTCTGAAATCGCGAGCATTTTTCAGAGGAACGAACATTTATCTGAATCTGCTAACATTTTTTCAGTCCATGAATATTTTTTGAATTTGTGAACATGTTCCGATTCACTTTTTTTTTGAAATCACTAATATTTTTCTGAATTCATGACTTTATATATTCAGAGCCTATTTAAAATTTTAGAACATTTTTGGATATATTTTTTGAAATTCCTGAACATTTTTTAAAAATACAAGAATTTTCTCAACATTGAACCAAATGCTAGAATTCACAAACATTTTTGTAACCACTTTTGAAAAGTTTTGAATTCATGAACATTGTCCAATTTGTGGACATTTGCGCAATTACCAATCGCTAACATTTTCTGCAATCATGGATTTTTAAAATTCGTGATGTTATCCATATTGACGAATATTATTTGGATTCATGAATTATTTTTATCTTCATAGTATATTTCAAATTTGTGAACAAGTTTTTATTTTTCATAATATTTTCTGAATTTCCTGAATATTTTCAAAAATCATGAATATTTTTTGAATTCATGATTTTTTTTTCATTTCAAAGCATTTAAAATTCATGTGCATCTTTTATTATGCCATGATTATTGAATTCACAAAAAAATTCCGCGACCACTTTTTCAATCAAAAAACATTTTTAAATTTGTGAACATTTTTTTTGTGTGTTAACATTACGAATAGTATCGAAATTGACACACTCTTCAACTTTTTATATATTTATAAAATGTTAAGAATATTTCCGTACAAAACGAACCAAAGAAAAATAGCTGAAAAGTCAATTAGACACGCTAAACGATATGCTCTTTTTTTGTAGCGCTCCAGAAGTCTGCCGACAAAGTTAGGAGTAGCGCGCTGCTAGTTGCGCAAACGGTGGCGATCGCGCGATCCAGGCACAATATAGAAGGGGAGCACCCATATCGTCGCTTTAGGCGAGATAGAAGCTCGTCCACTGGGGAAGTAGCTTCCTGCAGGTAAGACCTTTCGTTTTTACAACTTGTTGTTTTCCTTTTTTCGTTTATATTTTTGAAAATTTTCAAAATACGTGTATTCCAAAACTTAAATTTACGGAAATAAAGCTGAAATTTGAAAATGCTTACACAACGTAAATAAAACTATTACCATCATTTAATAAAATGTTGATAGCATTAAAAATATTCATGTGTTTCCAAATAATGTATGTGAAATTAAAAATATATGTTTATATACAATATAAAGCAAATATTCACGTAAATGAATTTTTTATCATACTATTCGAAAAAGTATATTAAATTTTATAAAAATCAGGAATTCCAAAAATAAATTTGTGACATTTGAATAAAAATGTTTATACAATTTAAGAAAATGTTCACATGGTTAAAAAAGATTTCATATCCTTAAAAAAAGTTGGTATACTTGTAAAATGTTCAAACAGATATATTTAACAATTTTAATTTTATATTTGAAAAATGGTATTCATGTATAAAAATGTTTTGGATGCATACTTAAAATGTAAACATAAAAAAAAATTGACAAAATATTTTATATTGTATTTACAAAATTTCTGTTGGGCTACTACAAAACCCCTATAGTCGATAAAAGATCGAAACAGGGATAAAACGTTGGATAATCCAGTGTATCAAAACAAATCCTAGTGTACAGAAAGAATGTACAATGTCTATGGAAAAATAGCATGAGTTAAAATTAAAAAAATCAGATAAAGAAAGACGGTAGACCAAAACCCAAAACCCTTAGCATAAGGCCAGTACTAGGCGCCGACGCCGACGTGCCGGCCCAAAAACTTGGCCGGTCATATGCTAGCCACTAGATTAGATTATTATGCGCCGTTTGATTGAGGCCAGACTGACGAACGCGGAAACATCTCTTTCTCTGTCCCCCGTTTTCACCTCGCGCATACGATGCTAGCTGGTGGCGCACGCACGCGGATGCTAGGTCGCGAGGTCTCTGGCGATTGCCGGCCGGCTAGCAGCACGTCACCTCGCCGTGACGCAGAGCGTCTCTTGCCGCACCCCTTTGTGTCGTCCCCGTCAACGGCCGGCTCGCGACACCATTGCACAACGTCTCGCCGCGCGCAGCACCTCGGTGGTCCGCCGTTCAGCGTCGCCACCGGCCGTCGTCGTAGCGTGCCGGTCGCAGCACCCCCGTGCCCCGCCACGCAGCCCCGTCGTCGTCGCCGCTCAACATTGTCAGCTCCCTGTAGTCTTCGATTGAAGCTTTTCGAGAAGCCGGTTGTAACTTTCTCGTCACCGGTTGTAGCTTTTTGCGATGCGCGATGGCCGGCCCTCACCTTCCCCGTCTTTGATTGAAGCTTTTCCTGAAGCCAATTGTAGCTTTCTCGACCACCGGACGTAGCATTTTGTGATGCTGGTTGCAGCTCTTTCACTCGTCGGTCGCTGCCCTTGCTTCCTCTGATCCCAGCAAAAAATGGCAACGGTAGTAGCATTTGGGGCACTTTCTCGGATCCAGCAAAAAAATGTCGTCGGCTGTAGCAATTGACACACTGGTTGCAGCTCAACCATATGCTGGTCGTAGCTCTTCTGTAGCCAGTTGCAGCATCCTGTGCATCACGTCGACGCCTCACGGCATCGACTCTACTTGCGGCTCCGACGGCCGTCTTTGCAGCAAAAATGGGGGATAAGCAGCAGCGGGTCGCGGCAGCATCGCCGTTGACCGCTGGCAAAGAAGTGGGAGGTTTGATGGGCGACAGGTTGTTGGAGTAATCTTGAGTTAGTAGTATTTTGTGTCTAAATAGTAGCCTGATTATTGTGGTGATAGATGAGTCCGGCTAGGAGCAAGTAATTGGCTGCGTGTCATGGTAGTATACGTGTATGGATGCATGCATGTTTGTGTTGGTTAGGACTAATTAGCATGAGCTGTCGTGTGCTATCCGAGTAGTCCTAGTTGTGTAATTAGAATAGGAAAGTAGACTCCGTGTAGGTCTAGGAGAGGTCCAAGGGTCGGCTGCCTGATGTATATTTATACGCACGGCGGCCGGTGAGTTTATTGTAACGTGAGTTGAGAAAATAGAAAATAAATAAAGAGAAAGAGAAGGCGCGACACGTGCCTTTGGCTATCAGTTTTGTGCGTGTGTGTTCATCGTGATTTGATGTGATCGATCCCAGGGGCCGAGTTCCAACAATTGGTATCAGAGCAAGGTTTTTTGAAGACGTGCTTGCCCCGGGGAGGCGACCCGACTAGCGCCTCGGGGCGGGCGATATGGTCGCTGGGTGGTGCAACGATGAGGAGGAGCGGGCAATAGTCATTCATGGAGCGACGGATGAGGAGGATCAGGAGATCGTCGTTCGGTGGAGCGACATGGAGGGAGACGACAGGCTGTCGTCGGCAAGGCGGTGGAAGATGATCGTTGACGGGGATGGTGGTGCCGAGGTGCGGTGCTGGAAGATCTCGTCAAGATCGTCATCCGGGAGTTAGAGTCAAGGAGTCGTGCGGGTTAGCACGGTCGGTCGGTCAGTTGGTCGTCGTCGTTGAGTCGTCGTCGTCATGTCCAAGTGCTCGTCTCTGTGAGGATCGGTTGAAGATGAAGCGTGTCACGGTCGATGGGCTGTCCGGTGTGGTGTAGCACCGAGGGCGAAGACGTGAAGTGGAGATCAAGCTCAAGCGTGTAGTGAGACGAGGACCAGTGAAGGGGAGCCTCTTCAATGAGGACCTGTCTCTGCATGGGACGGTGTGGATCCGTTGGCATGTATTGCGTTAGGGGTGACCGATGGTGTCGCCTGGCAGCGTGACTGGGAGTCTGGATCATACGTTGAGATGGATCGTCAAGTCGCAGATCTACAACGAGCCAAGATCGGAAGGAGCACGAGGAGATGATATGTCAAGATTAGGGGGTGATTGTTGGAGTAATCTTGAGTTAGTAGTATTTTGTGTCTAAATAGTAGCCTGATTATTGTGGTGATAGATGAGTCCGGCTAGGAGCAAGTAATTGGCTGCGTGTCATGGTAGTATACGTGTATGGATGCATGCATGTTTGTGTTGGTTAGGACTAATTAGCATGAGCTGTCGTGTGCTATCCGAGTAGTCCTAGTTGTGTAATTAGAATAGGAAAGTAGACTCCGTGTAGGTCTAGGAGAGGTCCAAGGGTCGGCTGCCTGATGTATATTTATACGCACGGCGGCCGGTGAGTTTATTGTAACGTGAGTTGAGAAAACAGAAAATAAATAAAGAGAAAGAGAAGGCGCGACACGTGCCTTTGGCTATCAGTTTTGTGCGTGTGTGTTCATCGTGATTTGATGTGATCGATTCCAGGGGCCGAGTTCCAACACAGGTATCAGCCATCGCCAATGGCCGGTGATGCTGTGGAGCTCTAAAGTGGAAATAGGGGAAGGAAGTGGATGGTTCGCTTGGGGCGTGCGGAGGCGCAGGCCGGCTTGCCGGTGTTGAGTCAGAGAAGAGAGAGACTGTGGAGGCGCATCCTAAAACAAGACTCACGGGAGAAACCCAGCGTTCACAGCCATTTCGGTTTACTGGCCGTCGGATCTGATGTATGGATTCGTTTCGGGCCGTCGGATCATGAGATGGGGCGTCACCGGTCGTTGGATCAAAAAACTGTACTGTAGATCGAAACAGTTTCACTTTCCTGTTTTTCTTTCGTACCGCAGGATGTTGTGTGTGTCTCGCTGGCCCGTGGGGTCGCCCTCTGGTGGGCCGCGCCTGTCGGCGTCTGTATCTGGGGGATGGCCGGTGCGGTCCGTTCGAGCCCTCCAGCGGTAAAAAGATCTTGTGCCACCGCGTGTTGTTTCATTGCCCCGCCGAGGGCGTTCTCGTCTTTTCGCATGAGGCCCAGTGGCGTGCTGCTCGCTGGTTGGCCCGTCTGTGGATGAGGTGAGGGCAGCGGCTGCCTTGCCCTCTTCGCCCTCCCATTCGTCCCCCTTTTCTCTGGATTTCGCCGCTGCTCCTCCTCCTTTCGCCGCCGGCAGTCCTCGCGCCCCCACCCCCCCCCCCCCCCTCTCTTCCCCGTTCATCTCCCATTACCGAGCTCGATGCCGCCGCTTTGCCTCTTCGTGCTCCGATTCGCCCCCTTCTGGATCTTGTGGTTGATTGATTCTCCTCTCTGACTTGCCTTCTGGATCTGGCGCTTCCCATCCAGCTCGTCGTTGCCTCGCCGCCGTTCCTCAGGTGATCTCCCCCCCCCCCCCCCCCCCCCCCCCCCCCCCTCTCTCTCGTGCGGTCGGGAGAGGCCCGTTACCGAAGAAGGAGGCAAACAGGAGAAGGAAGCGAACAGCAGCAGCCGCAGGCGGAGGAAGTTGACCCCTTCGCGGCGAACTACGATGATGTCCCCGTCGAGGAGATCCAGTCCAAGATCATCTCTGGCAGGTCCTGGACCGGATTGGTTGTTTGCGTTTCCGGCCACCGCGAGAATCAATTAGACTTGCTGGTGGTAGCTGTGTCCGTGCACATGTTGAAGATAGATCAGAAGTGGATTGATTAGCTGGGGGAAGCTGACTTTATACGTCCAGCAGGAAAAACTAACTGCAGGAGGTTGTGCCAAGAGTTGCTACAGAGGGGAGTATGATTTGTACACAAAATTTTATATTTTGGATTAAATGTGTTTCCTCCATTAGAGCAATGTAGGTTTGATTTTTATGCTTACAAGTTATAAGTTAGATGGATTCCATCAAGATTGGTCCAAGGAGCTTTTTGCTATTAAAATACTGGGAGACTCTCCTTTCTTAATTGTGGTTTGCATTGGGTCTATCTCCGTGGTTTACTTTAAAGCAGTCCGGGTGTGCTATTCATCTGATTTTGAGCACCTGTAGAATTGAAGTCTGTTTCATGTGTCCTTACTGATCAGGGGTAGCTTACAAAGTTGTAGTATTTAGGTTAATCTACTTACCTGATCTAGACATGAAAAAGTTTTATGCCTAGAAAATTGATTCTGATAACATAGGTTAATAGTTACTTAGCATCACTTAGTATTTTTTATATGGTAGTAATAATACATGATAGGTTAACTCGAAACAAAATTGATGCGCTGAAAAATTGACGTAAAAAAAATACTCATCTGCCAATCAAGCATAGATCCCTATAATAGTGGTTACGATTGACATGGACTTATGGATGGCGCTGGTCTTTCGTTCCTCCTGTTTGTTTTGCGTGACTTCTCTGGATGTTCTGCAGTTCGGTTGGTGGCGTGGCGGGAGGCTGTCTTGCGGATTCACCGGAGAGGTAGCACACCGGAGAGGCGTCTGAGATGGCTGAGGTGATCTTGCCGCCGTGAATCAGGTGATCTGTGTTATTGCTTATGGATGGCGCCGGTCTTTCGTTCCTCCTGTTTCTTTGCCTGACTTTTCTGGATGTTCTGCAGTTCGGTCAGTGGCGTGGCGGGGGGCTGTCTTGTGGATTCACCGGAGAGGTAGCACACCGGAGAGTCGTCTGAGATGGCTGAGGTGATTATTCGCTTCCTTGTTCGTATTTCCGTCTGTGATGTGTTGGTGCTCATCCACTTCTTTGTTGTTTCATAGGGATCTGTTTAGGGTTTGTTGTTTGATTCATCCTGGTTGGGGTCTCGAGGGCGCTATTTGGTTGTCCGGCTGGTTCTGGTCTCGGTGGACGACGCCTCCTTTGCAGGTGATTCTTTCCCCTCGCCTGGTCCCATGTGTATTTCAAGTCTGTACACTTTAAATCAGTATATACGCCATGTATGCATCTTACATTACCGGGTCTAATGTTTGTGTTCGTTTGCTGTTTTTTTTGTGTTCGGTTTGTTTGCTTATTTTGGGTTATTCGTTGTGTTGGCAGGATGTTTGCCGTGGGTTGTTTCCTACGTGCACATGCTAGGTGTTGTCGCTTCACGTTGTCGTTTGCCCTTTCATTCGTGCTTAAGAGAAGTAATGGATGATGGGGTCATAATTGGAGGGGTGGAGCTTGAGGTCGATGTTCCTGGAAGTGAAGCTTTGACCATGACGAGGTTTTTCTGGGCTCGGGTGGTGTGAACTGTTTGCCTCTTTATGAGGATGCTGTCTTTCAGGCAATTTGCTTTTTACAGGGTTTGTATGGCTTTGTCGTCTTAGATTACAATTACAAGAGTATAATGACCTACCGAGAGCTTGCTCGTTCTGCCGTTGTTTTAGCAGCCTCGTTGGTTCGGTCTTCGGAGCCTGTTGTTGGCGGTAATGGCTCTGCTGCTGTGGGTGACGTCAATGCTGCTTCACGGCGGCAGCTGCTACATGCTGGGTTGGTTTCCACAGCCTGTGCCATTTAGATGGGGTGTGTTTACTACGGGCTGATTAGTGGTTAGTCGTTTTTCTTGCGTGTTGTCGATCTGAATTCAGATCCTCATGTATGTACACTACGATGGGTGGCTTGTTGTAATAAGATGCTGATATTCTTTGTTCCTTTATTCAATTTCAGTCTTATATTGTTCCTGAGTAATCTCCTCGTGTTGAGTATATTATAGTATGTCATGTGCTATAAGCGTATGCTTCTTTTTTCCCTGAATTCCGATGCCTAATGTTGTGCTTATGGTTACGTGCTTCTTGCTTCTTATTTATCCAGACTGTGGTTATGATGTTGCTGGGTTGGTGACATGGCACGTGGTCCTACTGCGTCTCGTGGGCAAGGTACGGTCGAGGCTGGTATTGGGTTGATAGGTGTGCATGGCCGTGGCCGTCGGTGGACCGCTCGTGGTCGTGGACGAGCTACTGCCCGTGAAGGTTCTGATATAGGGTCTGCTCCTTCTTCTGATCATGTTGGTCGTGCCCGTGGCCGTGGTCGTGGGCGGACCGCTGGTGGTCGGGGACGAGCCACTGCACGTGGAGCTTCTGATATAGGGCGTGTTCCTGCTTCCGATAATGCTGCTGCCGGTGTGCTCGATGCTGGCCGGGTGCCTGCCGCTGGAACTGAGCCTCTCGACAGGCGTAGGGGTGTGGGTCGGCGGGTGCGTGCCGCTGGGGGTGTTCCTGTCCATGTCCCTTTTCGTGGTGCTGATGCCGCTGCTTCTGTACACATGCCTGTTCCTGGTCGTGTTGCTGGTCCTGGGCATGTCGCCTCTGCTAGGCGTACATCGGCCCCTGGGATCGCTAGGCGTTACGTGCCGCGTCAACCAGTTGGGTTTCCTTCTCGCAGCCGTATACGTACGTGTCTATCCATTGTTCTTTTTTATTTAAGTCTCTTAGTGTGGTATGCCAATTATTTCTTTCTTATGATTGTTTCCGACATGGTTAGGTGATGGTTGGTTTCCTTTTCTGAGTTCGACCGTGACTGCGGTAAATCGCAGGAAACGGAAAATGTCCGTTGAATTTCGGCATGCTCGATACGAAGGTGCATGATTTTTTTTTGCTTTGTTGTCGGTTGTTGTTGTTGTACGTGTGGTGTCTTACTTGGTTCTACATGTACTGTTAGAACATGCTGTTGATGGGCCCTTGCCGAAGGATTGGCATGGTTTCTCGGTTTATGTGGGTTCGGATGTGACCGGGATAGATCGCAACAAGCGGAAAAAACGGAAAGTGTCGATTAAATTGCGGCGTCCTGGATGTGAAGGTGCATTAGTTTCTTCTTGGTTTATTGCTGGTTGTTGCTGCTTGACGTATGGTCTCTTATTTGGTTTTACGTGCCTTGTTAGATATTGTTGTCAAAGGGCCTTTGCCGAAGGATTGGCAGGGTTTTTCGGTCAGGTTTGCTGAATCCCTTAAAGGTATCCATTAACGAGACCTTTGTTGTTTTGGTTATGTGATGGTTGTCTTTCTTTTACCCTTGGTTCCTGCCTGCTGGTCTCACATCTTTGTGTTCGTTAGCTTGCTATGCAGATAGGTCGTACTATGGTCCTCCGGATTTCTTGTGTCAATACTGTGGTGCCTCCTTCTGGTTTGCTGAGTGTTCTAAGTCCAGGTCGTCGTGGACACAGCGTAAGATGGTTTACAATCGATGTTGTAAAGGCGCTAAGGTATATATCCCTCCCTTTAAGGATCCCCCGGCCTATCTCCGGGAGCTCCTTCGATTCGATGGTACTTCTCGTGCTAAAAAATTCATCCGATCTATACGTGAGTACAATTGTATGTTTGCTTTCACTTCGATGGGTGCTACCGTTGAGAGTTCATTTGGTGGCAGCCGTGGGCCTAAGATTTTTAAGATTAGTGGTCAGGTGTCTCATCGTATTGGTTCATTGGTGCCTAGCGGTGATGATACCCCAAAGTTTGCTGAGTTGTATATACATGACCCAGCTAATGAGATTAAAAATAGGATGAATGCCTTACATCCAGACGATAAGCCTACTGGAGGTGTGGATGAGAGTATTGTCGTTGGTCTTAGAGACATGCTTAATGCGTTTAACCCATTGGTACAGACCTTTAGGGAAGCGGGTAAGATGATAGAGGATCGTGGTGATGAACCCATCGAGGATATTTCGATTCGTATTATTGGGCCTTCGGAGGGAGATAGTCCACAATTTAGCTTGCCTACAACCACTGGCCTTGCTGCTTTGGTTGTCGGTGGTGGCTTCACGTTAGAGGCATCTTCCCGGGATATTGTTGTTTGCAGCCGTACTAAGGGTTTGCAGCAGATATCTTCTCTGAACACTGCATTCATGCCTTTGCAATACCCATTGCTTTTTCCTTATGGAGAGAGAGGGTTCCAGGTGGATGTTCCTCATTTGGTTGTTCCTGAAGAAGATGATGATGATGGACCTGTAGATCCTAATCCTGCGCCTGGAAGCCCGTCTATTGAGGCGTCCTCTTCATATCCTTCTGGTGGTGGTGATGCTTCCACGAATAGTAGGAATAGGATGACCATGCAAGATTACTATCGTTTTATGTGCCATTACAAGGGTGATCAGCCCAATCCATATATCTGTTATGGTCTTCTCTCCTCTCAGTCGGTTGTTGATGCGCGTGCATGCATCGATGAAAATAGGCTGTGGTATATCATACGGAATCAGGACATGCTTAGATCAGAGCACATGCAGGGTATTGCTGATGCAGTAGGTGATGGGTGTGTTGACGGTGATGCTCTTGGGAAGAGGACCATCGTACCTTCCAGTCACACCGGTGGTTGTCGTTACTACCATGAAAATTTCCATGATGGTCTTGCCGTTTGTCGGGTGCACGGTGCACCAGACATATTTACCACTTTCATTTGCAATCCCAAGTGCCCGGAGATCACCAATGCATTAGAACCTGGTCAAACGCCTTCTGATAGGGCAGATATTGTTGTTAGGGTCTATCATATGAAGCTCACCGAGTACTTAGATGAGATCAAGTCAGGCCGGGCTTTTGGCCCTATTACGTCTGGTAATGATGTGCTCTGTCTTCTTCCTATTTTCTTAATTATGGCTTGGTTTTTATACTGACTGGTTTGGCTGATCTAGCTTTTGTGTCTTTTTTTCAGTGTTGTACACCGTTGAATTCCAGAAACGGGGGCTGCCTCACGCGCACATACTTGTCTGGCGGAGAGGAGGCAACGGTGAGATTGGTGTTGAAAGTATCAATTCATTCATATCTGCTGAAATACCTGATGCACTGCTTGATCCCCTAGGATATGCATTAGTTTCTGAGTTTATGATGCATGGTCCGTGTGGCGAAATGAACAGTAAGTGCGTTTGCATGAAAAAAGGTGTTTGCTCCAAACATTTCCCCAAGGATTTCAGAGATACCACTGTCGTTGATGACAATGGGTTTATCTTATATCGACGTCGTGACGACGGTAGGAGGGTCTATAAAAATGGTCATTACCTTGACAATAGGCATGTTGTTCCTTATAATATGCTGATGCTCAAGAAATTTCAGGGCCATATCAATGTAGAGTGGTGTAATAAGACGCAAGTAATGAAATATCTCTTTAAGTATGTTACCAAAGGTGTCGATTACTCTAAAGTCATGTTAGAAAGGCTAAAAAAATTGCATACAGCTGGATCTCGTACGATAGATGAAGTTCAGGAATACTTGATATGTCGTTATATATGTGAGTATGATGCACTATGGCGCATATTTGGGTTTGAGATACACTTTAAAATGCCATCAGTTCAAAGGCTGACTGTTCATATGCCTGGCATGAATACTGTCTACTATCGTGCTGGTGCTGATCTCACCAAAATTGTTGATTCTGACTTCTTGCAAAAGACTATGCTTACCGAATGGTTTGTTGCGAATGAGATGTTCGAAGATGCTCGATCATTAACATATTGTGATTTTCCAACTGCTTGGACGTGGGACACTAAAAGTAGATCATGGCATCCAAGGGTTAGGGGTGAAAAGATTGGCCGCATATATTATGTACATCCTCTGAGTGGTGAGTTGTATTACTTGCGCATGCTCTTGACGATTGTTAAGGGGGCTAGGTCTTTCGAATGTCTCCGAACATATGCTGGGCGTCTTTATCATACCTTCAAAGAGGCTTGTGCTGCCCGCGGTTTATTAGGAGACGATAACGAGTGGTACATAGCGTTTGATGAAGCGGTCGTCTGGGGTTTTGGGCATCGACTTAGACAGTTGTTTGTAACTATGCTCATGCATTGTTCTATCAGGGATGAGTTAGCTTTCTTTGAACGTTACTGTGTTAGCATGTACGATGATATCCAGCATAGATTGCGTCGTGCCCTGGGTAATCCAAACTACGTTGTTCCTGCTGAAAGATTGAGAGATATGCTTCTTGACGATTTGGCTGACGTTTTTTTGAAACATGGTTCTAACATAAGAAACTTTAACCTGCCATCCCGCTCTGGTGAAGGTGAACAATCTGATGATAATCGTCTAATCCGTGAGGAGTTGTCTTATGATGCACATGCTTTGTCTAAACAATCCTTGGTTATGCTTGCTACTCTAAATGAGGACCAATTAGTTGCTTATAAGACGATTGTAGACTGTGTGCAGGCGGGGGAACCGGGCTTTTTCTTTGTCTCTGGGTATGGTGGTACTGGTAAGACTTACCTATGGAATGCAATATGTGCTTTCCTTAGGGGCGAGAGAAAGATAGTGCTTACCGTTGCATCGTCGGGCATTGCGTCGCTTTTGTTGCCTGGTGGGAGGACTGCTCATTCTCGCTTTAAGATACCTATTCTTCTTGATGATGATACGCAATGTGATATTAGAAGAGGATCTAAGCTTTGTAAGTTGCTGATGGTATCTTCGCTTGTTATTTGGGATGAGGCGCTTATGACACATAGGAGATGCTTTGAGGCTGTAGATAGAACTTTGCGTGATGTCCTCTCTGTGGCTAATCCAGAGCTTGCGGATGTTCCTTTCGGTGGAATAGTAATGGTCTTGGGTGGTGACCTTAGACAAATCTTACCGGTCATTGAGGGAGGTACCAGGCCTCAGATCGTTGATGCCGCAATCACAAATTCTCCGCTGTGGTGTTCTGTCCAGAAATTGTCACTTTCTATTAACATGCGCTTGGCTGTACCTAGTGCAGATGCCCAGGCGCGGGAGGATGTTGCCTTATTTAGCAGATGGGTCCTAGATCTTGGTGAAGGGATATTGCCAGTTACAAGACGAGGCGATGAGGTTGAGGCTTCTTGGATACAGATACCAGATGACCTCTTGGTTTGTACGTCCGGTGATCCAATAGCTGCTAGTGTTTCTTCCGTCTATGTCGGTTTCTTATGTAACTACCTGCACTCTGGTTACTTGCAAGAGAGAGCTATTTTAGCCCCTACCAATGACCATGCTGAGGATATTAATGATTATATTCTTAGTTTGGTTCCTACTGATAGCAGAGACTATTTGAGTGCCGATTCTATTGACGACTCTGCGGATTCTGTTAGGGACAAGGATCTTTACTATCCAATTGAGTACCTGAATGCAACTAAGATTATAAATTTCCCAAATCATAGGCTGACTCTGAAGGTTGGTGTTCCGATTATGCTTCTTAGAAACCTTAGCCAGGCAAATGGTCTGTGTAACGGTACACGACTAATTGTAAAGGAATTAGGTGATCGGCTTATCAAGGCTGTTATTATGACTGGCTCCCATGTGGGTGATGTCGTTTATATCCCCAGGATTGAGTTATTGGCTAAGAAGAGTAACGCACCCTTTGTGCTAAGGCGTCGTCAATTTCCTGTTCATGTGTGCTATGCCATGACAATTAATAAGAGCCAGGGACAGACCCTGTCTGCTGTTGGTATATATCTTAAAGGTCCCGTTTTTACGCATGGGCAGCTGTATGTGGCAGTGTCTCGTGTTACTTCGAGATCTTCTTTGAAAATCCTTATACTCGATGCTGATGGTAAGTGCGGCTCTGAGACCAAGAACATTGTTTTCCCTGAGGTCTTCCGAGCCGCGGGGATGACCTAGGTTTGTGTGTGATGGCAGTCTTCATTTTGGTAGGTGTTGCCATACTTTTGTGAGATGAATGATATTTTGGTTGGCGGCATTTGGTGTTGGCTAAATAACTATGTAGTCCCATGCGATGGGGATGGTGTTTTGAGTGTTCTTGTGTACAGACATTTGCTTTGCTCTATAGTTTAGTTTATGGCATACAACTTTACTGAGATCAACGGTGGTTCTGTGTTTTGGTTCTGACCCTTTTGCTGTAGATGGCGATGGCTGGCCTGCAGTCTCTTGTTGTGGGGAACAGGAACCGGACTATCCGTGTGTATGTTTCGCGTCTGTGGCAGCATCGTGGGACCACTGATAACGGTCCTATCAAACATGCTAACATGGTCCTTTTGGATGCCCAGGTATATGGCTTCCCTAGCCCCGTGCCCTGTGTTGTTTGTAGTTTTCTTCTACCTTTTCTCCTTGATAATTGATGCACTTTTTTCCTTGGCAGGGCAACCACATCTATGCTGAGATTGGTGAGAAGCTTGTGCCTAAGTTTATGGGTAAACTGAAAGAAGGATGTGCATATGAAATTTCACAGTTCTTAGTGTTCTTGAACAAACGCTTTTTCAAGTCAGTCGATTCGATACACATGATCAGGTTCAATAGGTTCACTACGGCTAATCCTAATACTGATCCAGAAGCTCAATTCCCATTTTGCACTTACTCGCTCACTGAGCTGTCACGCCTGCCTGCGCCTCTCGATACACCTGACTTCTTCACAGGTGTGTTTTCTAGACGATAATGTCTTCCTGTATTTGCTGTGTGCACCTGTATAATGTTTTCCCTTTCTCTGGATGATCAGATGTGCTTGGCGTTATTACTGGTGTATCCGATGCTGTTCAGTATCACAGCTCGAGCAGGACTGAACCTTCCATAAAGCGTTGTATCAACATCAGGGACCTAAAGTATGCTAGCTTGCTCTGTTCCTTGTTACTGGTGTTGTCGTAATTACCATTGTGTTTCTTTCACTATGTTTTGTTTATACTCTGTGCAGTGGGTGCCAGATAACTGTTGTGCTATGGGGCGAGCGTGCTACGGCCTTCGAAGGAGACTACCTTATCAAGCTAGGCCTAACTGAACCAGTGGTTGCACTGTTTGTTGGAACTCTTGTGAAAACCTATGAAGGTAAGAACTGTTGTTAGGTTGTCTGAATGCCTGTTTCTTTGCCCATGGCTGATTAGTGACATGTTACGTATTTCGTTGCGGTCTGTAGGTCGAAGGGGCGTGAGCGGAAGTGCGGCATGTCGGTGGTACATAAATGATGACATTTCAGAGATGATAGACTTTAATACAAGGTACGTGCTACTTCACTTATGTTCATGCTCATTACGTACTGTCCGTGGCCTGATTTGGTCATATGCTTACGTTGTCGATCTTGGTGCCTAAAGACTACAGGGAAAGTTCTCTCCTATAGAAAAGATTGTCCTCCAGGGACAGACATCAGCTAAAGTGAGTGCCAGGTTGATCTGCAGATCAAAACAATTGGTGAACTTCTGGACTTGGACATCTACCAGAACCGGGTGAGTAATCCTGACTTCTCCGTTTGTCCTGATTTGTTGTATGTTGTGGTTTTTTCAAATTTGTTTAACTTTGTACCTGTCGCTTGTCATCTATTTTTGTAGGATGTTCGTTTCTTTTGCTCGGTTACATCGAGTAAGTTGCCTCTGGCCAGCACTATTGGTTCATGTCATGTACAAAGTGCCATAAATCTTCCCAGCCATATGGAACCGTCTACAAATGTGCTGATCTAGACTGTTCTTCCACCGATGCAGTGCCAAGGTCACTTTCTTTTCATGTGTGTGCATTGGTTTCCACTTGATTTATTCGTTCGGTGCATACCTAATGCATGCTGTGCCGCAGGTACCGAATCTGTTTCATAGGTGTTGACGACACAAGGGAAGCTGAATTCGTCTTCTTTGATAGGGCGGGAAAAGATCTTGTTGGCAAGTCTTTAATTACCCTGATTCGTGAAGGAAAGTCCAACCGTGTTCCTCTTGACGAGATTGTTCGGATGGCACGTGGTGATGACACCGTGCCCCGAGAAGTGACTGCACTGGTTGGTCAAAGTTATAGATTTGTGGTATCTATCTCCTCAAAGAGCTTCTTGCCTGACACAGAGGTGACTTCATTCCAAGTCAATAGGCTAGATTTGCCCGTTGAGATAGCCGTGCAAAATGCAGTTGTGTATCGTAAGGCAGACTCATCCGGACAATCTGAAAGTAACCCGAGTTCTCAGACTATTCCTGGCTTGTCTCACTCAAACCATTCCACCGTTGTCTCTCACAGACAGCGAGCATGCCAATGAGTCTGTGCCAGAGGAACAATACTCAAAGGTATGACTTATCTGTCAAAAAAAATCATCTAGGTTCCTTTTCATTGGTCCTGTCTGGGTTGTTTTACCTACTTGACATGTGTCTTTCTTCTAGGAACTTGCCACCCCTGAAGGCAATAAGGGTCGTTCTTCGGCTTCTGTCAACAAAAGGTACAATAGCTGTTACAGCAAAAGTGATCCAAAATGCCGCAAGCAGATGAATTTAGATATCTGATGTGAACTGATCAGGTTTGTGACCTGCAGTGTCGGTGCAAATATAGTGCCAGCCAGTGTTCCACCTAAATCTGGACTGCGCAAACCTTTGTTTTCTGATGGCCTTGCCCAGGTATTTCCTTTCATTTACTTGGTGAAAACTCATCCGGGCTTGTTCGCATGATTGTTTGATGGTCTGTTCACAATGTATATCGGTTTATTCCTGCTAGCAGCCTACAAAATTGGATGGCGTCCCCGTTGTTCACACTGATGAGCTTGCTGCTACCTCAAGGTATCTGCCTTTGGTGTTATGCAAGTGTTTAACATCATATGCATCGTTGTTGCCTTTTTACATGGTTGTTGTTTGTCCTTGAAGCAAATCAACTAAAAGCCTGACAGCAGACGAAGACGTGGCCTCTATGGCTAAAAGGCCCAAGCTGTAGATCAAATGCTCCTAGGCAGCCTACTCTTTTGGTGTGTCTGTTTGGTACCTTTTCTATCGTCAGATGCTTCGTGTGGTGTACATGATTTGGTTCTTATTTGAACTTGTGTTTTCACAGGATCATAGTGTGTTAGGCGTATGTGCTCTCGAAGCGTTGATCTACCGAATGGACGTCTCGACGTGGATTAGACGGTGAAGCTTCTCCCTAGGTCTATGTCCCTTCTGGCGTGTCGTGCTGTTTATGATATGATGTTTCGTTCTGCCAACCCCACAAAACTTTAATGTGTTGTTTCTGAAAGACCAATCACTATTAGTGCTCGGATCAGCGTTTGTCTTTGCTTTTGTGTGATCTCTGTTTGGCTGTTGGTTGCCGCCTGATTTAGTATGCCCATTATGGATTCTGTTCTGTGGTGTTTCTTATGTACGCTTTGCATATCGATGCTATGGCATGTGTTGATGTATATTACCTATGTTGAATTGTGGATTTTGTTAATGGCTTCGTGCTCTTTGAGTTGTCGGTGAAGCATTCGTGTGCCTTTTAGCAGTTTCTTAACTAGCATCCTATGCTTTTTCAAATGTTGAATGTCATGATTGATAGAATTTATTGGGAAGTTTTATAGCTCCATGGCATTGTTAACGCTATGCACTTGTATTTCACATGCATATACAGGTTTCTACTCTATTTCAATGATCCTCTGTTCATCTATTTGATTTCTACTTATGGCCTATCTCAGAGATTATAAGAGATTTTTTTTTGTCTTACATCTCTTATTAAAGGGGTTAGAAGTTTCTGGGCCATGTTTGTCGGCATCTACGGCTCTGACTGCACGACTCCTACCAGTTTAAACGACTGCATTAGAATATCTCGGTTTTCGTTTACCACTTATTCATAGATTTTTCTATCTCGTTCTGCCATGTATGGATATGCAGCTTATCGGGCTTATAATTTTGTGCTATTGATTGTGTTGTTGCAACGAACATGGCAAAAATAATTGCCTTCCAGCATAATTTGATTCAGAGACTGCCTATCATTAAAATGTGCCTTTTTTTGAGACAATGAAAATGTGGCTACTTACCAGTTTTTTTAGGGGTTAGGTGGTGCGTGTTAGCCTGTGGGCTACACAGGTGTTGTTTTACGTCAATGGGCTCTATTGGGCCCTATTGGTCAAGCTATATGTCACATATGTTTCACGCCTCGATCTGTTTTGACCTAAACCTAGCTCAGCTGACGCTTGGTTTCTCTCCCTTTGCCGACAGTTCAATGTTTCTTCTTCGCTCTATTGATATACTGTATGGGTGCATACGCTAAACCAGGATTCCTAATAACTTAGTATTACATGCTTAACCAAAACGTTGGGCCAGGCACCCTCGCGCCTTCCGATCTAGTGAGTCAGAGACGAGGAGGCGGTAGCACTCAGGCGAATAGAGAGAGAGAAAAATAAGACTGAGAAAAGTCACCGTGGAGAACGAATGAGTGGCTCATACCCTTCGCGTGGGGATAAGATTGCAACAGCAAAACAACGGTGGTGTGTGCCCCGCATGGAAAGCTGTGTGTGTGAGCGGATAACGTTCACGGGACCGGCGGAAGCTTCGACCGGCGCGCCGTTTGCAAACGTTTACCTTAGCATAACGAGTGAAATCAGACGCAAATAAAGATTGAAAACCGACTTTAACAAAGGAAAAAAAGGGAGGGGAAGAGAACCCGCTCCCGCAGGAACCTGAATTGGCGGCGGGCCATAGCGCGCTCGCTTACAGGCGAGATGGGGTACCCCGTCTCGCAATAGGCGAGATATAACTCCCGCGGTATAGGAGGTCCTATGAATTTACACTAGACGTAGCAGGGGCTTTGCTAGACACACAGACGGATTTTTACAGGTTTTACGGACTATCACACGTGGTATCAGTTGATTGGGATTAAGGGGAGGAAGGGCCCCACGCTTCCTGAAAATCAGGGGGCGGATCAAGTTAATTAGCATTAAGGCCTCCGTAAAACCCGTTGTTTGCCGTGAGTGTAGGATTATTGACGTAGCAGTATCGTACTACGTCGGCTCCTCCAGCTGGAACAACCAGCGCCCAGCCCGGTGCTGGTTTATGACCCGGGCCACCATACAGTGAAACAGAAGCGCCAAACCAAACGTTGGACAACCCACCGGATTAATTAACGGCGAATTCGCGCCACCCTTGCATGGCAGGATAAGAGATCTTCATCAACAAATACTCATCAACTCAAGTACTCAACTTGACCCACTTACCCCCTCCCGACCCCGCGTCGCCCAAGCCAGGCGACTCGGGGCAAACCCTAGCCGCCGGCGACCGGCACCCACCCTCCGCCCGCCCCAGCGTCGCCGCCGCCGGAGGGCCAGCCGGCGAAGCCGCGCCGGGCCCTGGGATGGCGGCGGCGGGGCTGTCCTTCTCCCTCCTGCCCTCTGCCCGCCCCCCTCTCGCGCCAGATCTGGGTTGGCGGCGGCGGCCTCCCCCGCTTCCCCTGCTCGCTGGCGGCGCTGGGGGTCTGCCCCGGCCGCGTTCCCCCGTGGTGGCTCCCTGTCTGCCCCGACGCGGTTTGGGCACCCTCGCCGGCTAGTTGCGGTTCTCCGGCCGGCCGGCCATGGCGTTCGGTTGGGCCCTGCTTGCTGCGGCTCCCGCCCTCCCGACCACCCTTCCCCTGCTCGAGCTTCAGGTCCGTCCCTTCGGGCGGCGGCCATGGAGGCTGCTGGTTGCGGGTGTGCCCATCGGTGTCTGCCTCCTGTGGCACGCCGGTCGGGAGTTTGGCTGCGCGCGCGAGACCACCTCAACACCACCACCACGACCACCCCCTCCCCCGCAGGGGCGACTTCGGCCTGGCGGCCATGGACCTGCGTCCCCTTCCTGCGTCCATGGTCTGTCGGCGCGGCTTCGGATCCGGCGAGCCTCGGAAGCTGCGCTCTTTCCGGCTCCCTTGGCTCATTGGCTCCTCTGCATATTCGCACCACCACGACCACCCCCTCCCCCGCATGGACGACTTCGGCCTGGCGGCCATGGACCTGCGTCCCCTTCCTGCGTCCATGGTCTGTCGGCGCGGCTTCGGATCCGGCAAGCCTCGGAAGCTGCGCTCTTTCCGGCTCCCTTGGCTCATTGGCTCCTCTGCATATCCGCACCACCACCACCCTGCGGTTCCTTGGTTGGCCATCCATCCCGACGCATCTTCGTCGTCGGTACGCTCCGGGAGCTGCGTCCCCTTCCAGGTCCCTTGGCCCGCTGGCGCCAATGTTGCTTCGGTCCCGGTGGCCCGGATCTGCGCTTCCTTCCAGATCCTGGCTTGTCCGGGGATATGGTCACCGTTCCATCCCCGCCGCCTCTCATTCCGCGCCGTCACACATCCTCGCCCTCCTTCAGAGCTTGTACGCCCGGTGATGCACGGTGCCCCTTCGGCATCGCGCGTGGCTCCCCTTCCTGGGGTCGCAGCACCGGCCTACGCCTGACGACCTCCTCTTCGACTCGTGTTCCGACGGCTTGGGACTGCTTGGAACTGGCCAAGGCGAAAGCCCTGCATCTTATGCTGGCAGCGGCGACACCCGTGGGTGCCGTCCCCTTCTTGAAGGCGCTGCCATGGCCGTTCCGTGCCCCTCTTCGAGCATCAGGGGAAACTCTAGGTCCGGGTTTCCGGATCGGACGACGACGGCGTCTCGGTGTCGTTATCCTTCTTGAAGGCGTTGTCTTGCTGCTCGCGGCGTCCTCGGTGCCGGCTTCGGAGTTTTGGTCGTCTAGTTGTTGATTGGTTTTGCTTCTCTGGTCGGCGAGTCTAGCCGTGTTCTTTTTGTTTTGGGTCGAGCATCTTCCGTCTCTCCGTTTCGGGCACCATGTTCACGCCCCTTGCGTTCGTGTAATGTGTTGTACCACCTCCTGTACTCGTTCTAACTTCTTTCTATCAATGCAATGATACGCAAGCTGTGCGTATTCCTGAAAAAGTACTCAACTTGAAATAGGAGATAGGAGATACGTAGCAGATAGCTGACCACACATGCCAGAGATGTTGATGTTGACGCGTATGCGCTTGCCTTCAGAGTTCAGACTCTTGTCGCTGCATGTAGTGGAGAATGCTAGGCGCTCCGCCGGACGGAGGCAAAGCGTACGTACATACAGCCCACAGCGACGAACGCGTCCGTCCACGCAACAGCGAGGCTGGCTATCGATGAGATCGATCGGCCATGACATCACGAGTCCTTAACCGCCGAGTTACCTGACGACGGCAACCAGTAGGCACGGACTCTCTCTCGCTCTCAGACTGTTGGAAACGATCTTGCATCCCAGTTGTAATCAGCTAGGTTGGGGTTTGGCTGTGTTCGAGGCAGTACGAGTTGTTTATAGGTTTAACTATAAATAGTGGTCAAGCTAAGGTTGCCGTGTGATCGATTGATAATAGTGGTCAAGGCTGCCGTGTGACTAGATTATGGAAGCTCTTAGCCACGCCATTGATATGTTTTTCTAGTGGTTTGTGCCTCCAAGTGTTAAATACAGGCACACACATGTACCATTGGTATAAGGGTACCATATATTGGTATCTTTGGGGAACTTTTCAAATTTTGGCAACGACTTCTACCAGTTTGGGAGAAGGGAATGGCAAGGATCACGGGAGGAGAGAGAAGGATTAGGATTCTTTTGGTATTATTGATTTATGCAAAATTGTACTTCTTCCGTTTCATAATGTACTGCGTCTGCGCATAATTTTTGCTTTCACCGCAGTCGATTGCGTTGGTTAAATTTATGATGTAACATAAGTGGTCAATCCCCTTTCCCCCTTCCCCTCCCGCGCCGCCACCGCGACGGCCGGGCCGCGCCTCCTCGCCCCCCCCCCCCTTCCCTCCTCCCTCCCGCCGTCACCGGTGTGCTGCGTCGGCCCCAGTGGCGGCGGACCTCCGGCCCTTCCCCTCCTGGCTCGGGTGGCGCGGGGCAGCCCGGGGTCTAGTGGTGTTCCTCGACGGCGACGGCCCGGCGCGACGGTGGGGCTCTCTCGGGTGCGGCATGGGTGGCCTTGGTGGTGGTGGTGCTGCTGTTGGTGGCTGGGCGGCGGTGGTGGCGATCCGGCCCTGTAGGCCCAGATCTGGGCCCCTCGGGCCCGATCTAGGTCAGCACGGTCTTGCCTTGGTGCCTCCGGTTGGCCTGCGGCGTGACTCATGACGGGGATGACAGCGTTGATGCCATACCGCTGCAGCGTGGCGATGGAAGCTTCATGGGCCTGTTTGTGTCCGGCTGAGCTTTGGGCTGATCGAGGGTAGCGGCGGTGGCAGCCTACGTGCAGCAGCACGGCGGCGGGGACTTTACGAGCCCTGTGGCTCGGCCGGGCCTGCTTGGCCTGGTGTGTCCCTGCTGTTGTGTCCGGTCGGCACCCGCCGATGGCGGTGGAGGACGTCCTCCAGGTGGCTGCGCTGCTGCCACCCTCCGGTTTCAATGGCTCGGTATGCTTTTGTCGTCGCGTCCGGACAACGGCCATCTTGGACGGTGGAGGTGGTTCCGTCCTGCGTGGTTGTCGTCCTGTCGGACCTTGTCTACGGTTGGTTCGCCTCAGACTGACCGACCTTGCTACGTTGGTCATGGTGAGACGACGATGGTGACTGCAAGACCGTGGAGGCGTATGTTGGTGGATGGCACGCTTGGTGGAACGCCTCTGATTGTCCGGGAGGTGGTGTTCTGGGGGTCGGGAGAAATCCTTGTCATTTGACACCGACACGGTGACGCTTGAGAGTGTCACCCTTCCTTCCTGAAGGCTATCGAGTGTACCTCCTTCCCACTCATCGGAGCGTACCGGGGGAAACCCTAGGACCTGTCCGGGCAGCAGTGTCGTCGTCGTCACTATCCTTCTTGGAGGTGCTGGTTGGTACGCGATGAATCAGAGTGCTAGGATCGTGGTGGGAATACTCCGGAGGGGACGCAGCGGTTGCGAATCATTGTTGTTTTCGTTGATCCGCCGGTGTTGGCATTGTTTTCTCTTTTTTTTCTTTTGGACGTGGTTGTGCTGTTTACCCAGCAATGGTTATATATATATAGCGGGGCGAAAGCCTATTTCGTGTCTTGGTTAAATTTATGATTAAACTTAAATCTCGAAAAACGCGGGCGCACTATATTATGGAATGGAGGAAGTATTCGTGTTTTCGTCAGAAATAATTATTCACTTTTTACGGGATTTTTTTTTTGTTTCCACTTTCATGTTTTATTTTTTGAAAAGAGAGAATACCCCGGCCTCGTCATCATGCTGCACACATCCAGTTTCCACTTTCATTTTGTAGTTTCCATTTCTATTTTCGTAATAATTTTTTGAAAGGGACGGCTTCCGCTTGGTTTTCATCACTGCATGACGAGAGCACGCGCGCACACAACCTTGGACACACTAGCGCTGCGCATGTGACAACCTACCTTTAACTGTCGCGAGGCCCACATGGCGGCCGGGTGAAGCCGGGCCGAAGGAACCCAGCTCCGTCGACGTTAAATACACACGACGCACACGGCCGCTCATGCACACACACACACAAAGTCCGGCGAGCTTCTTTCCGGTAGTCCTACTCCTACAAACCGCAACTCTCGACCGCAGCGCCCCCGGCATCATCCCCATGGCCAGCCTCAACAACGCTTCGTGGTCCAGCGGCCTCTGCGGCTGCTTCGGCGACGTCGGCGGCTGTAAGCTATAATTAATTCCCCAGAGAAGCATTTGGCATTGGTTGTGACTTGAGTGAACTTGTGATGACCGGGCCGGGCGCGTGTGCTGTGCTGCAGGCTGCCTGACGTTCTTCTGCCCATGCGTCGTCTTCGGGAGGATCGCCGAGATCGTCGACATGGGCGCCACGTGTGAGTTGATTTCTCTTGCCTAGACGACCATCAGATGACCTATCAATCTATCTATTGTCCGGTGAACCAAGAACTAACGAGCTCTGCGCAGCTTGCTGTGCGAGCGGGACGGTGTACGCCGCGCTGGCTTCGATGACGGGGATGGGCTGCCTCTACTCGTGCGGGTACCGCTCCAGGCTGCGGGAACAGTACCGGCTCAAGGAGACGCCCTGCGGCGACTGCTGCGTCCACTGGTTCTGTGAGGCCTGCGCCCTCTGCCAGGAGTACCGCGAGCTCAAGACCCGCGGCTTCGACATGGCCCTCGGTACGTACGCTCTACCAATTCATCCTCGGCGAACCTCGATCATGGCGTACATCACTACTAGGATGCATCAATGGCCGGCTGCGCGTGGAGACGTCTTGGTCTTGATCAGCGTTGATGTTGTCCCATTGGTGCAGGATGGCAGGCCAACATGGAGAAGATGGGCAAGACCACCGCGCCTCAGACGCACGCGGGGATGACTCGCTAGAGCCACCGACGATGTATCCATGCCCGTCAATGTCAGCTCTTCCAGCTCAAGATAAAGAATAATGCCACCAGTCTACCGGCGTCTACTTATGTCCTGTCGCCAGTCGGTTTGTGTTTGTGATCCATGTGTAGTGTGCCTTTTCTGTTGTAATAAATCGTCGTTTCCCGTCCGTCCACCTCCACCATGTGTGATGTTTATGTGGACATTTGAATAAGATGTATTGGGCCTCTGTAAGGAAGCAGAGTCCACCATCTCGCTCCTTGCTCGGTCACCATATAATTATGCTTTGAATTTTATCTACTCTTAGGCGTATGAAGTGTGGGCGTGTATATATTTATGATCAACTAGAAGGATACGGTAAGCTACGAACTAAGCGTAACTCAGATGGTTAGGCTCCTCGTGGTGAAACCAGCCCATCAAGATTCAAGTTCTAAATGTGACACTACATACTGCTTGCATTTTTCAGACTTTTCAATGATATTCGTTCAATGGGAAGAGAAGTTCTTGTTGACTACGAGACACCGTGATGACTTTGTCAATCTTCCAGTCAAAAAAAATTTAAATCCAGTCAAAAAACTTTGTCAATCTTGATGCTCATAGAAGTGAATGTATGTATGTGTGTGAGAGCATCTGCGAATATACATTTGTTAAAATAAGATAAGCGAATGTCGTTGCATTTCTGTTTAATTAACATAAAAATGATGTCTTACACTCTTACTTAGTAAATGAGTTTTCAAAATACTCACCGAGGATGGTGTATCATAATCCCTGCGCAATAAGTATCTAGGCCAAAAAGCCGTGTCTCGGACCTATTGAAAATCTGGTAACTCCACTTTTGTGTTGGATTACTGACGGCAAAGAAACATCTTTTAGGATTTGGATCCTTCGTGATAAAAGATGGATGGGGGATTTGTTTCTGGGAGGACAAATGGCTAGACAATGCCGTCCTTCGAGAACAATATCCAGCTTTGTACCGCATTGCTCGTGTTTATTGCACGTGCTTACGATAAGGTAGTTCAGACCTCATGTCATACCAGCGCGAAATACCTTTAAATTCATTGGTAATTTTATCCAAACCTTAGTTTTAAAACCCAGACCGGACCGTCGGCCTACCGAGAAAAACGTGTACATATATGCGAGGTCATAATTTTTAAAAATTATACTCCCTCTTTTTTTATTTACTCCGCATATTAGCTTTGACCTAAGTCAAACTTTATAAAGCTTGACCAAGTTTATCAAAAACAATATCTGAACTTTCACACAAAAAAATATAGCATGAAAATATATTGAATGGCGATTTCAACGGTATTGATTTGGTATTGTGGATGTTAATAATTTTTTGTATAAACTTGGTCAAAGTTTAGAAAGTTTGACTCGAGACAAACCTAATATGCAAAGTAAATTAAAACAGACAACTTCACCTGTTTGGTTGTCGATTCAGTTTTTAAAACTGGATTTGCAACAGGATCTTAAACTATCACACCATAGACAAGGTACTCTTACTTAAGATACCCCAAGCGCCGTAACCATGACACTTTGCTAAAGCTTTTTATTTCGCCTTCGTATTCGATCTTCACACAATATGGTGGTTCCACTTGAAGATATTGTCTCTGACCGACCACACGCGCACACACACTCGCACAAATGTTGTAGAACCTCCATATCTTTGTGTCATCTGTGCGAATTGCCCAGTTTGCTTCCAAAAAGCAACTAATAGAATGAACTCAACTTTTCTGAATGTCTGTCCTAGATCAACAAAATCTTTACTACTATACCTCAGATTTATTTTAACAGTTTACCAACAGTCCTAGACCTCATACCATCACCCAGATTTGTAACAGAAACTGAAGTCTTTTTATCCGCAACCGCAAGCAGAATCCAAGCACGTGCATTCATGCTGTTAGATGAAATCCAACGCTTAAGATTGATCCACGTCGATAGCTGTATGATCTCTTCTCTTCTATACACACAAGCAGCGTTCCAAACCTTCGCTCGTCTCATTACAGTACACACGTGTCACATTTCTACATAATTACATGCGTGTACCATCACGCCTTGACGGCGGCGTTGGGACCGGCGGCGGCAGAGGAGAGGCTCTGAAGGTGCCTCTCGACGACGTCGAGGCCGCAGAGCTCCTTGACGTCGGCCATGGTCGCCGGCACGTCCATCTGGAACGTCAGCGGCGAGCTGGTGGAGAAGTCCTTCCTGGCCGCCCTGATAGCCTCCCGCATAGCGCAGTGCACGGACGCCGCCATCAGCAGCGGCGGCTCGCCGGACGCCTTGGAGGAGAGCACCCGCTTCTTGTCGCGCGCGCTGGTAAGGAGCTCCACGTTGAGCTGCTTCGGGATGGTGTCCACCGTGGGGATCTTGTACGTCCATGTGCCGTCGTTCACCACCAGCCCGTCGGCGTTCGTCGTGTACTCCTCGTTCGTGAAGAACCCTACCCCTTGCACGAACGCGCCCTCCACCTGATCCATCAACCAAAAATGAATTCGGATCACAACGATCTGCAGAAACGGTAAGAAATCAGGCGATCGCCGGCGTGCTCACCTGGCCGAGGTCCACCGCCGGGTTCAGGCTCTGCCCGCAGTCGTACACCAGGTCGCTCCTCAGGATCGTCGTCGCTCCGGTCAGCACGTCGATTTCCACCTGCAATTCGGATAAACTCGCAATCAGAAATGAAGATCCCTTGTTGTTATGATTTGGGGATCTTTGGATCATCGATCATGGTACCTCGCTGACGGCAGCTCCGTAGTTGATGTACTTCACGAAGGCTGGGTCAGGCGTCCAGTACGCCTGCGCCGACAGGTTCACGCTCGCCATGGTTGCCTGGGTAATCAAGGCCTTCCATGGCGCAGGCGCGCCCGATTTGGAGTCGAGGCTCTCCTTGATGGGCTTGAGGCGCTCCACGAGCGTGACACACGACAGTCGGACAGCCTCGCAGCTGGTCTCGGAGGTGGTGCTCCCGCCGGTGAAGCCGCCCTGGATCATGCTCAGCGTGTCGGCCTGGATGACACGCACTTTGTCGAGGAGCTCATCAGCGTCAGAGCAGAGTTCAGCCAGCCCGTACGCCGTCATCTGCTTCACCTTGGTATATAAACCCTGTCCGATCTCCACGCCACCGACCTCGACGGCGATGGATCCGTCGTTTAGGATGGACACTTTCCCGGGCGTCGGCCTGAGCCTGACCTCGTACGTGATCGGCACGCACGAGATGCCCCGCTTCTTCCACCTGCTCCCGCCGTTGAACCGCTCAACTGCCTCCGCCCTGCTTCGATACTCCGGCGACGAGGCCAGCTTGTCGAAGATTTCAACAAGGCTGTACGTCGAAGCCTCGCCAGCAGCAGGGCCGTAGAACTTCGTGAGGCTCTCGAAGCCATGGAGGTTCTTCCTCCGGACGGCATTGGTATCTGCCGCGAGCGCCGACGCTACGTGCTCGATGATGGCCTCCGCGATGAAGCAGCCCTGCACATCGCCAGGGCCGCGCATGGCTGACTTGGACGAGACATTCGTCTTGCACACCTTGATGTCGAACGCCAGGGCGCCCCAGTTGTATTTCTTCAGAGCACCGACGATGGCCGACGGGAGCGCCGGGCTCACATCCGGCGATATCCCAGCGTTTATCCCGAGGTCAAGGTGCAACGCTGTGAGTGTGCCGTCTGACTTGAACCCAACGTTGTACTTCACCTTCATCGGGTGACGCCCTCCTGCCATGATCATGTCCGTCTTGCGGTCGAGGTACATCCGGACAGGGCGCCGCAGCTTGAACGCGGCAACTGCACACGCACATGCCACCTGAAAAGACAAACAATTCCTCCGTGGTCACAAGATTGTACAAACTTTTTGTTGCTGTAAACATGTGTTTGAATGGTTGGGGCTTCCACTTACATGGCACCCTTTCATTGCCTTCCCGCCAAAGCCGCCGCCAACTCTTCTTGTGATGATGCGAACATTGTGGTACGGAATGCCAAGGCAGTCCGCGACAACATTCTGCGTCACCTCAGGTATCTGTGTCGAGGCGTAGACAGTGATGCAGTTATCTTCATCGGGGACGGCCAAGGCGGTCTGAGTTTCCATGTAGAAGTAGTACTGTGATTCAAGTTTCACCTGTTGGAAATCAACAATCATACCATGCGTGAGTGTTTGACTATATGTGATGATCCATGTTATACCCAAAAAATGTAAGGACCCTTGTCTGAAACTATGAATGCGACATCCTACTAAACTGAAGTATGTACCTCTCCTGATAAAATCTTGTGATCAGCTTCAGACATCCCTTGCTCGAAATCTCCAACTGGTTTAGGAGCCAAAAATGGGGGAGGTTGGAAGTAGCTGCTATGTTGGATGGCATCCTCTATTGTCAGGATGGGCGGCTCGAGATTCTCGGTGCTATACTCGATGACGGCTTGCTTCGCAGCCATATAGGCATACTTCTGTGTTTCAGCAATCTGAGTGATGGCAAAACAACGCGATGATATTGTAAGTTCTACAATCTCACAAAATTCTGTGTAAAGAATTACTACTGGCTGTGCATTTTTCAAAAATTGAGTTCAAGTGGTTCAGAAGTATGTACCACAACGCCAACATTTTGACCAGCAAATTCAGAAACCGGATCACCGAAGAGCGCTTCATCTCCTAGCCCCGGGAAGCTGGATCCGATATTCTTTCCAGCGGCAGGAATGTCCTTTGCGGAGATAACCGTGATGACCTTTTTTGAAGCCAAAGATGATTTGAAGTTGACACCTTTGATATGGGCATGAGGGTGTGTGCTGTAGATAAATGCTCCATAGAGGCAGTCCTTGGGAGCTGGGATGTCATCAACATACACAGCCTCCCCTGAACAAGACCAAGAATATTGTTATGTCCATGTTTCAGAATGGAAACTAGTGTACTGTGTACAATAGCATATGAAACATAGCAGATGGTTCAGCATTGATTGAACTAGTGTACAATGAACAAAAAGAACTAACAAAAGATCGTGTTTTAAACTATGCAGAAGAAAAGTTAACCATAAACTCTGTAAGAGTTTCTAAAAAAAAGTTCTGTAAAAAACTGGAATAAGAGTACAAGAGTATACCAGAAGCTTGCAGCTCGGCCCCGGCTTTCGTGTTCGGCTTGCCGACAGGTTTATATTCTTCTGTGAAAACCAGTTCTTGCCTTGAGCGGATCGGCAAATCATCACTGGCAACCTTACTTTGCTTCTCCGGTATGGACTCGACGTTGCCATTCATGGTTCCATTGGTATATAAGCCATTGGGTGTTATAGTCTTTGCCGGCTGTTCGTTCAGATCATTAGCAAGTGAAGACAGGAAACTGAACAAGAAACTGACAGCCAGGCTGACTCTGTACTCAGGGTGTGTGGTGCCTTCTGAAGGTAAGATAACATCTTTCAGCAACCGAACTGCTTCAAGTATCACAGATGCACTCAGTGATTTCCCCATCACGAATTCCTCAACCTTCCTAGCCCGTGTCGCGTGATCGACACCGTAGGCGCCAAAAGCGAGACAGATTTCATCGATGATGAGCTCCCCTGATGCTGCATCACCTGAAGTCCTTGCCAGGAATGCAGAATTCACATAGGAGACAGCATTGCCGAATGGTCTGGGAGCTGCACGAGATGTCTCGAAGATGACATTGTCTGAACCCCAATCAGGGACAAATATGCTGAGCAGTATAGTCTTGGCATCACAGGGAGGCTGCTCCAAGAACTCCTCCAGTGTCAGGCACAGCATTTTGGAAGCCGTCTGGATGGTGACGGTGGAGCCGGCGGCGAGAAGAACGGTGGCTATGTCCGACGGGAACTGCAGCCGTTGTGCCATGATCACGTTCCCGCCAACGGTCGCCGTGTTTCGGACGAACGGCGAGGCCACCTTGCTCAGGTGACTGGAGATCTTTCTGAATACTGGAGTGCCATCGGAGAAGACCTCAATGGCTTTGGAGATGGACACGGCTGCCCCGATCTCCAACCCCTTGCTGCTTCTGTTGATGACGGAAAGCTCCGGGATCCCTTTGATGTCAATGTACTTTTCATACAGATCTTGATCCTTGTACACTCCGGCGCCCGTGTTTGACGCCACGATCTTGACTGAATTTCCGTCGAACCAGTTGGAGTCGAAGAGGCTATGCAACTCCTGGATGCTTCTGGGATGGTACCAGCCGTCTTCGCCGGCAATTGCTGCCGGCACATTGTTCATCTGTTGATCAACGGAGGCCTTGATCTTGGACTTAAGGAACTCCGGGAAGGTGCAAACGGTGCCACTGGAGTATTCCGGCAGCTTGCCAACCTCGGCACGGTCGGCGCCTTTCTTCCAGAAGGAGTTGAGGCCGAGGTCCTCGAGGTCGACGTCGGCTGCGAAGCTCTTGCAGGCATCGACGATGGGCCGGTAGCCGGTGCAGCGGCAGAGGTTGCCCGAGACTGCATGCTCCGCCTCGCACGACGTGAGCTTGGAGAACCCCGGCGACGGGGCTGACTCGCTGGCGGTGCCGGGCTTGTCGGCCTTGACAAGCGCAGAAAAGATGGACATGCACATGCCGGGGGTGCAGAAGCCACACTGCGAGGCGTGGAAGCCAGCGAGGCGCTGCTGGACCGGGTGGTAGCCATTGCGGGTGTTGCCGATGCCCTCGCTGGTGGTGACCGAGCAGTGGTTGAGGCTGCCGACGAGCGTCAGGCAGGAGCTCGCTGAGAACTCGGTCACCTCGTCGGTGGCCGGGTCGTATTTGGAGATGAGCACCACGCATGCGCCACACCCACCTGCACGCAGCAACGTGACATCGTTAATGGAAAGGACCATTTCCTCAGGAAAAAAAAGTTGCTGAATGGAATAATTTGCTCCTGGATGGAATAAATAATTTGCTGAATGTAAAAAGAAACAGAAAAATAGGCATGTGTATGTTTGTGTCCATTAAGATGTCTGAATTTTCATGGGAAGAAAAAAAGTATTGCAACCTGTCAATGTCATGTCTCTATGAAACACATTAACATATACTCCCGCTGTTCCTAAATATAAGTATTTTTAAAAATTACACTATAAACTACATACGAAGCAAAATGAGTGAATCTACAGTCTAAAATATCTCTATATACATCCGTATGTAGTTTGTAGTGGAATCTCTAAAAAGACTTATATTTAGGAACGGAGGGAGTATGTTGTAAACAGAATTACATTTTTTTATTTTACAATATTATTTTATGGTTTTAAAGTTCATGGAGGCAAGTGGCAGAGCTACCACCCACAACAAAAGAAAAGCCAAGGCCAGGACGAAAAGATGCACATATTTTGCAATTGGCATATTTTGCATTTGTAACTGTATTGTACTCATTTGAAAAACATGAGTTACTTGGGATATTTTCCATTTCAGTGATCCAAACCTTTCAATCCAATTTCATAAAGTTTTTATCCGATGGTTGTCGACAAGTGTAACCTCCTTAATTATGTTTATTGTCGTCTCGTAATTAAGCACTCTCTTAGCTCATTATGTATACTTGAAGTTGTCTTCTCCGTACTTAAAGAATTTGTTTTGTATGTGATTCTTTCTTTTAAAATGTCACGTCTTTTTGCTTTCTTAAAAGGGAACACATGCTTTTAATTAAAAAACATCGACAATTACATTGTTTTCTTTATCAATATATGTAAGCTCATTGTACTTTTCACCTGCACCATTAGTACTTCACTAAAATAATGATGAGTTGGTGTAATACTTTGGATCTAAGTCGGCAGAGACACTTTCATCGATGGCTCACGGTTTAAAGTGAACAAGACTATTTCTTAATTGTGTACTCATGGCATGTTTAATTTCTACTAATTCACTCTATGTGTCATGCTTATGGGTCATGATTTACAAAATGATTAAATACATCGGTACATTTCCCATATGAGTTACAAATGCCATTGCAGGTGCAGAATTGCAAATTCAGTTAGGGAAGTGTGTTTTCCTAGCTAGGGTTCAGTAAAACCATATTTTATTTTAGCTTTGATTCGGCGAACAAACAACGTTGGGAGCCAGGATTGAAGCAAGCTCCGGGCCCAAAGAAAATAGGCAACATCGAATAACTTTGCCGCTTACAATTACAAAAAAAAATGCCTAATAACATTCCCAAAAAACACCACATGCGAAAACACGCAATATAGAGCCCGGTTGCTTAATAAATATATACTTTAAACTCGATGCTTAACAGTCCAACATGAGAGGAATTTGATATTAAGATGCATCAATTTAGTTCAACGACACATATAAGAATACCGTATACTCATACATACAGAGAGACTGCACACACACACACACACACACAAACAAACAAAAAAATCGATTAAATTCAAGTTCAATGCACAGGGAGTTGTGAGAAACTTGCCAAGCATGAAAATTTCAGTTCATTGTCATATAAGCAGATCTGCAGATGAGCTTCTGCTGTTGTGCATAGGCTGGTTATAGTTCATCTAAAAGCTAGAGCCAAGCACTAGCTAGTTCTAATATCCCCCCATGGCTTCATCTGATAAACTTACTAAGCGATAATACGTTGTAGGAAAACTACTACAAGCATGGATGGAAATTACCAAGGGACGAGGCAGCCAAGCAGGGGAACGGCGCGGCCGCAACAAGCAGTCAGACTCGCCTCTCGCGGCCAGCGGTCTGGGCCACGCAGTCCCGAAGGATGGCGGAGGCCGAGACCAGGGGGGCTGTGGGTGTAGAGACGCCGGGACGGCGGCCGGCGACGGCGCTAGAGCATCCGTGCGGGGAACAGAGGAATTAGGTCGCGCATTGCCCGTGAATGCTCACATGGTTGGGCCTTTTCTTTCTGGGCTGTGCTGAGCTGAATGCCAGGCCCATACGAAAATCCTACGCCCCGGGCTGGGCCCTGGGTGCCCGGGGTGTAGCACAGATTTTTATGAAATCTTCTGTGTTAAAAAAAAAGAATTGCTAAATCTTCTGAGTTTTCACTGAAAGAAGAGTCATTGTGGAGCCTACGGCAATTTTAAAGTTATTTGATAAAATTTGTTGTGTGGAGCCTATGGTCTGATAAGCGGGATGTTTCTTTAAAGTCATATATGCATATATCAATACAAGGACAAGCATCTGGTACAATGACATGGGCCAAAGCATGCTACTGAAAGTCTGAAACACTGTAGCAAACTGATACACGTGCCAGGGTTTTCTAAGGTGGTTAGCTGCAGCATATGGGACCTGACCACCTAACAGAAAAGATAAACAATTGCAAATCGGAGAATATATTGGTCTAGGTCCAATAATTTGGGACAGGTGCATGCTCGCGCTGCATGCCTGCTCCACTAGCTAGCTAGCTAGGAGAAAAGTAGAACGGCAGCTAGCGTATCCGGCCTTTTCACTCCATCATGCCTGATTGAACTGTAAAGTAGTACTCCACACAATCACCTTGCTAACTACAACCTCTGCTACACAGCCCAAAAAAAAAATACAACCTTTGTTTCTAAATATAAGACGTTTTGAAAATTTAAATTTGTTATCTCAAACATAAAATGAAAGATGCATAGTCTCCGAATCATCGCTGGCCGAGCGCAGCCGTCGAAAGAAAATGTCGTTTTCAAGCATATATGCTAGGCGTTTTTCGAAAGAACGAGTAGTCTCTTTGGTTGCCGTGTGTGGTGTCAAAGTGTCTAGAGCAGCTGGAAAAGTAGTAGTGCAGAAAAAGGCAGGAAACATTTTTCTCAAGTTACAGGAAAAAGGCAGGAAACAAGTGCCCCCACATGCATATTTGTGGACTTGTGGCGCGTGGATGAATGAACGATAACGATAGCTAGCTGGCTTAGCCAGACAGCGGCAAAAGAAGAGAACAAACGGAATATATACCACACGGATACAGCGGCAGAAGAAGAGAACAATCGGTGTGCGCCGAGAGGGGGAGAGAGCGATAAGATTTTTGCATAAAAAGGAAGCATTAGTCGGCATTTTTGTGGTTCATCGTTGCTGTGGATATGTGTGTGTATAGTATATATAGAATTAAAACATGAAAGATGCGGAAATGGAGAAGGAAAGTTGTGGTTTCAGTCTGTTTTGGATGCGTCCGGATGATGGTTTGTAGTTTTTGCTAGAGCTTCTGTTGGTATCCTGTAATCGGTTGTGGTCTGAGACTGGCGTTTGCTTCATTAATAAAGATGGAGCGAGGGAAACCCCTTTCATTTCAAAAAAAAATAGGTGGCGGTAGGAGTTTCTGTACACGTGTACGTAGGCACCACGGCACACAGTGCGCGAAACCGACCGACGACCAAGCGATCGGATCGGGTCGGGTCGTTGAATTTAAAACGGCGACAGATTGGCTTGGTTTGAGCTACTGTATTCATCCGAAGATTCTCGCCGATGGAAAGGAAACTGCAAGAACTGAACCCGAGCTAGCTAATGGAATGGAGAGGCGGTTGGCGGTGCTCACCTTCGCCGCAGCCGAGCTTGGGCCCCCGGACGGGCGTCCGGGTGCGGAGGAACTCGAGCAGCGTCGTCGACGGGTCGACGCCGGCCGCCTCGCGCCGCACGCCGTTCACCGCCAGCACCACCCGCTCCCCCGCCGCCTTCCCCAACGACCCCATCTCTCCACAGCCCACAACTCACAGCTTCGTCCTCGATCCAAGTGCACCACTCACCAAGTGCGCGCAGGGGCCGGCTATGCCCCTATCCCCTTTATACGTATTACGGAGGCTTTGCTTTGCTAGAGCGGCAGCGGGGAGAGGCGAGGGACCTTGCTAGCTATGCAGTGACGTTGGACCGGGGGAAAGCGACGGGAAATGGCGTGGGCCTGCGCTCAGCGCGCACGTACTCGGCGTTCACGTGGAGGTCAAGGGGGAATGGGCGCGGGGATGGATCGTCGTGAACGTGCGTACAGTACGTTCGAATGATCCGGTGGAACGGATCGATCGAGGCCACTGCACGCTGTATGGGCACCTGTGCTGTGTGATGCTGCTGCTAGCTTCTCGTGAACATTTTTCTGCTGTGGTACCAGCCTATCCAGTGGTACTGGCACTCCGCACTCCTACTCCACTCTCTACGCAAGAGACCGAAAGGATGAGGGAGGTGATAATAATGTTTATTACTCTGGAGATTTGCTTCATTTTGCTCTTGTTTGTTTATGCTTTGTATGGGTCTCCTTTCTTCTGGCCATGCCCAGACAGACGGGAAGGGCACAGTCATGGATGATCTTCTCCGTAGCTAGCATGTAGGTAAACCATAAACATGACAAATTTTCTTAGTCCGATGGCATATGTCATGATATAGTAGACAGGCGATGTATGTTGCATGTCTTTTGTATGGACTTGAGGTGTACTAATTGAGATATCCGGTTGTAAGAAGGAAAATTTAAGGTCTGCCTAATCAGTGCATGCGGACACGCAAGGCGCATCCACGGGCGTTTAGGGGTCCAAATCAGCAAGTTTCGATTGTAGATACTCTAAGGTTATCTCCGACGTTGACCCTCAAATTTTCCTCCTGTGTCTGTCTGTGGACAAGATACCAGTCCGCGGGCACAGATGTGGGAGCCGGCCATGCAAAACTATCCGCATATGTCCGGTTACATTTTAGAAGAATTTTAACAAAAATAAACAAATTTGATGCATATTTAAACAAACCGGACAATATTCATACATACTTGGATGATTTTTACACAAAACTGGATGCTTTTCATCTAAACCGGAGCAATTTCATTACATTTACACGTATTTCAACTAGACAAACTCTAAACCTAGACTAACATGATCGCCGACGTCTGTTCCCATCTCCGACCGGCCATGAGCCCCAAAAAATGAAGCCCTGTCTCCTCCGTAGCCATGAGCCCCAGGAACTGAAGCTATACGCCTCCTTCGTAGCCATGAGTCTTGGGAAATGAAGTTATCCGCCTTCACATTGCCGCCAAGCGGCTAATCACCCTACGATGTTAAGCCCACCAATCTTGGCTACAACGGGAGGGGAGGAGCGGTAGCCTTCATGGGATACAAAGCCCCATCAACCTCCCATGCGCTACTCTTCTTCGTTGCCGGCGACGCTCGCGAACGTGCCGGCTTCGTGGTCATGGCGGCGGGCGGGGCTATGGCGGAGCTGCCGATGTCTTTGTCGTCATCGATTTTTCCAAACACCTCATCCGCCACTTCATCCATCTCCTTGTAGGTTGCCTATAAATCCTCCTGATACTGGATGTTTCGTTAGGGGTCGCAACGGATTTCGCGGGCTGTCCGGTAGGAGCCGACCGGTGCCGCCTGCTCGGCAACCTCCACGTACGGCACTATATATCGTCGTGTCGGCGGTGAGTTGCTCCTCCGCAAGCCGGGATCGTCGAGGAGGCGCGGGTTGTCGTCCTGGTCGGCCTGTGCCTGCCGGAACAAGACCTCCTGTTCCTCAACCACCCTGTCCATGTAGTGGGCACGTGTCTCGCCCATGGTGATGTCGGCATCGACAAAAGAGGCGGGTGGCGCCGGCTTGTCCGCGACCGCGTCCTCTATTGGGACGTCCGCAACGTCGGCCTTTGTCTGCCTGCTAGCTGACTGCAGTGGAGGCGATCTCCTTTTTCGTCTCGGACGGAATGTTGTCACAGACGGCTTTGGAGCTCAACGGAGACCATGGCGGACGTGATGCAGAGAGAGCGAAGGGAGCGGAGGATGATGGATGCGGCTATGAGCGGACCTGCGGTTTATATAGCAAAGGGATGGAGGGCAACCGACGGTGTGATTAATGGCGGACGGTAAATGAACGGACAGGTGGCACCGGCTCGCCGTTCCATGGCAGCAGCACACATGTTTAATTTAGGCAGGCGGACAGATGGGCCGTTGTTTGAACGCGGGGCAGTCGCATGAACCGGGAAGCGACAAGAGCGACGCTCTCGGCTGGCGCGCCGTTTCAATGTGTGAGCATGATGAAAGGTCGTGTTGCTCTAAGCACCTCTGGTGCGGCGCTAACCTTTTCGTGCGAGAACTCGCGGGCATGAGTGGGATTTTTTATGGCCAGATTAGTCAAGAGTAGATGTGACAGCGGTCCGGACGACTACCAAGCCTCTTAATTTGTCTTTGATTTATGAGAAAAAGTGTTTTCGAGCCGATATACGGACTGATGCAAAACCATATTGGAGGGCAAAACAGGTACTACGAACCACACGAATTGCATTGAAAATGTCCTGAGCTACCTGCTCCAATCGTGTCGCCAGCATCAGCGGAGGGATCAGGGAGCAGGCACGAGAGTTGAGGCCGCTGCGTTCGGGGAGTGGCAAGCGAGCGCGTAGCACCGAGCAAACCATTCGCGTGGTGCGATGCGCGCGACGCTGCCTGCTCGGCATAGTCAAACACGTGATGCGAATATTATCTCTGTCTAGAAATCCCCCGTCTGTTCCGTGGACTTAACTGACAGATGCCGGTTTAGTGGGAGGAGACGTTTCCGTCGACGACTAGTCGCATACGGTGACTTCGTAAATCTCAAGATGATATGCCGACTCAGTCTCTTGAAGATATTCATAAGAGTATGGTGTGCGTGTGTGTTTATAGGGTGAGTGTATGCGCGTGTATATAAGCGTTTGCGTTTGTACTGTGTTCAAAAAAACTAACAGATGCCGACGTCCTATTCTCCAGTATAGTACTCACTCATATTACTAGTATAGTACGATTCTGATTCTTTGAAATTTCGGCCGGGAAAGCGATGTGTCCTCTATCTTGCAGGTAACTAAATGCGTGGACTTATTCGGACAAATGACGCCCAATCAATCAACAAAACAAGAAGAATAACACTGGAGTACTGGTTGCACTATTGCATGGACCGTGTGATCCATTTTCGGGCAAAGATGTAAAAGCATCTATGGCCGGACGCCTCAAGCCGGCTTGAAACGTTTGGACGGGCTAATCGATCGCTGACCAGTCATAAAAATTCGATCCATCTGGATGTTTCAAACCGGTCTTAAACGGTCACTGTCCCACGTCTCACATATCCAGTCCAAATCAAGAGTGGATAAGGGATGCCTGGTCACGTCCGGACGCGTCTGCTACGTCCTTGCTGACAGGCCCGGTCCACCATCAACCCCATCATTGTCCCACAAAACCTCAGTCCGACGCCTCGCTAGTTCACTCTCACTCGCCTCCCTCCCGTCCTCCCCTCTCCCTCTCGGATTTCAATCCAATACAATTCAATGTTGAGCTTCGGCAGCCACTCTGGCTCCGACCTCAACTACAAGGAGGAGCTGCCCTCCGCATTACCTTGGAGCGGTCCAAGGTGGACACCGACGGCGGCTTTGGATCTGCAGCGTCGCTGCAGCTCCCGCGCAGGCGCAGCGCATACGTCAGAGCTGGACCTCCCGGCCCGCGCGCTATGCCCGGACAGCGTAGTCTGCACCGCCCCTGCGCTGTCTCCTTCCCTCGCCAACCGCTCCTCCATGCGGGGCAGCAGTGGGTGCTAGTGCCCGTGTCGCCGGTCCGCACGCGCACTCCGGAATCGGAGACACGCGTCGGCCCACCGTGAGAGGCAGCGGGCAAGGGAGAGGGACACGACAAAGGAGTCCGCTCGCCGTTGCTGTGGGATGCAGGTGGAGCCCGACGAGGACGAGTAGCTCCTCGCATCAGTCTACCGCCGATCGCTCACGACGGCGGAGATGGACGCTCGCCATCTACGGTGAAAGAATGCAGAGGCGCTCCGGCTTGCTATTGAGCAGTCGGAGCGCGAGTCAAAGGAGGCAACTCCGGTTGTGAAAATGAAGCAGCAGTAGGACAGAGCCGTCCGACGGATGAAGGGGCTGATCGTCCTCTCGGACTCCGACTCCGACGATGGCGACGACCACAGCTCCACCTCCTCCTACGACGACCAAGACCCTTCACCGGCCGTGGACGCCTACAATTGCGCTGACGACCGGAAGGGCAAAGGCCCGGTGAGTGATGAATCTCCGTCGTCTCCGTCGTTAATTTGTAGTTATTAGTACTCTAGTTAGAACCTGTCCGCGTTGTACGTGGATTATGTGAACTTTGATTAATTTTTGGAGATTCATCTGTGATCTTTTGTTAATCGAAATGTGCATATCTAGCTCCGTTGTCTTCATATTGCATGGATAATATGGATATAAGGTGTCCGATATAAAAAGTGTGTGGGGGGGGGGGTGAAGGACACAATTTAAAATGTGTCGGTCAGTGCCCGCGGACACGTCCGGCCGACGCGTTTGCGAACGTTTTAGAGGTTGGATTTACCAACCGTGATTGTAGATGCTGTAAACTGAACGCGAGAGGACAGGGAGAAATGCGGCCAACCGGACACGGTCCTTGTCTGTTTTCGTTTCGTAGACGGATGCTACTACCATATGTGCGTGCGTGTGCGTGCCACGGTACCGCCGCTGAAACTTCTATCAAAGTAATGTTGCACGGTGCGAAGAACTTGGCCCGATCGATCGATTGGTAGCGACCGGCACGACCAAATCAACACCTCCGGTTGCAAAACCATTTCGACACAGATAGTACTAAGATGCGTGCAAACCTGAAGTAGTCCTACGTAAGCAGCCACCGATATTTGTTCATCTCAAGCCTTGAGAAGGGATGGGATAGGGACTGATGCAACTCACTACTCCCATCCCCCACGATAACCGGGCTCGGAACGTTCCGTGCCTGACCAAACAATGCTTGGCCGCGCGCGCGGTACGTGGCGTCCGCGCAAGTGCGATCTGCATGCGCCGCCGGATTGCTCGGCCCGTAGTCGCCTGCCTCCCCCACCACGAGGTCCGGCTCGCGCTGGGGTCAACGTGACACGTTCCTCGTTGGTTCCATTCGGCGCCGAGAGAATCGTAGGTATAGATCTATCTATCGGGCTCTCTCTCGCGTCATGCGTGACGGGCCGAGGTCTCTCTTTCAGTGTCAGTGAGAGTGGAGACTAGCTAGAGTGCGCTTCATCGTGATGTACTACCGACTGACCAAGTGCGGCCCTGGCATGGGGAACGGCGGCCATGACATGACATGGGTGTTTATCTTTATTCGAACGAAGCGTATTCAAGTGGGCATACCGATGAGCGTCGTTGAAGGCGGGCGGCGGATTTCCGGCCGGGCTCGTCGGCTCGCGCCGTGACCAAATCCACAGCGCGCGAACTCCTAGTGTACGTGCCACCAAGGCGTCCGTCCACGAGGCCGGCGCGCAAATTTCGGTGTTTTGATCTTTTGCAAAAATTTAATTGGATTTGACACCTGTTCGAGAATATTTTAGAATCTAATCATTTTTCTAGCATCAGGGTCGATGAAGATAGGTATAGCTGTCTACCGCCAAGGCCTCTGACGGTAGAACAACTTATCCATGTCAGCGCAGCATACCTCTACCGTCACAAAAACTGATAGTAGCCTATGCAACACTATCGACGAGGTTCCCGGCGGTAGGTGCGTACAAGCAGTGTGTCTGATGCTTAGAATTTTTTTGCGGTAGGACGCGCATCCCTACCGCCATGTGCCTCGGCGGTAGCCTGGTATACCCTATCGCCATCGATCACGACGGTAGAAAAAAGGTGAGATCCCGAAATATTTTCGAACATGGGATAGATCCGGCTAAACTTTCGCAAAAGCGTTAAAACACCAAATTTTACCCCCCGGGCCCTCCCCGACCGAGGCTCCAGCCGTCGAGCTAAGATATAGAGTACAAAATACAGGCGCGGAGCAAGATCTATCCGACGAAAAGAGAGCGGCGTACCCAAGTAGCGATCCGTCAGATGGCGCATCTTCGACATGAATGAGGTGACATCACCAGGACAAATCACGTGGGCCTGCCTCCTCTTGAAAAAGTCGTCACCGTCCTCGAGCAGAAACGGGACAAAGACAAAGTTATCATACCATCACACAATCGCGCGTGAAAGGATGAGTGAAATCGTCACATATGAATGAGTCCCGTGCACTCTATTAACTGTCCTCGTGAGGCAAAATGGACAGAAGTAACCCAAAGACGAAAATAATTTAAAAGCTAAACTCTCGGTGAAATTATTTCATAAAATCTATTCTTTTTGGGTAGCTCCTAACACGTATGCGCTATGCTACACCGTGTAGCGCTCACTAGTACATAAGAGGGCTTTGGTCCAGGCCGGGCCAGCCCATTAGTCCCGGTTCACTCACGAACCGGGCCTCGTGGGGCATTGGTCCCGGTTCGTATGACCCCTTTGGTCCCGGTTCCAGACACGAACCGGGACCAATGGGCCTCGCTCCTGGCCCACAACCATTGGTCCCGGTTCGTGGCTGGAACCGGGACCAAAGGAACCGGGACCAATGAGATGCCTATATATACCCCCTCGCCAGCGAGCAGAGCACTCCACACTGCTCTGTTTTTCTGGCCGGCGAGGGGAGAGCTTTGTGGTGCTCTAGCTCACCTCCTATGCACATGAGGTGTTCGATGAAATGCCCGAGCCACACTTAAGCTTTCTGCTCTCGAAGCTCCTTGTCCAAGCTTCATTTTTCTCAAGATTTGTTTAGGTTTGGCGGTCCGTCCTGTCCCGTCCCCGTCCTCACCGCCGTCGATCGCCCGCGTCCATCTCGGCGCCGGCACCACCGTGGTTAGCCTCTTCTTCTTATCTTCTTTCTAAAAGAAAAAAGTTCTTACTTGTATCATTTAGATAGATACTTGTATAATTTTCTTACTTTTATTATTGTTTGTTATTATATAGTGCCATGGTCATGGTATCCGCCCACGTCGGCCCTCGTCCGGTCTATGATTCGGATATGGTATATATTATCTTTTATAACTATTTGTTTTATTTAGTGTTTATGACAATTATGCCGACCAACGTGACATAGATGTGTTTATCTAGGAGGTATGTGAACCGAAAATTCCAACCGACCCTCTTGTCGAGAGGTTAAATTTAGTTGAAAAAGAAAACGAGGATTTGAAAGAAAAATTGAAAAGAATTGAGGAGGAGAAGATGAAATTGGAGTTGCATGTTGCCGATGTCGTCGATGACCACAAGATCAAGATGGATGCAATGCGCTTGAAGATTAGAAAGATAAGAAAATATGCCATTGATAATGAGGCTTGGTATCATTATGCTGTTGGATCAATTGTTACCTTAGTTGCCATTATGATCGCATTTGTTGTTGCATTTAAATGTTTTACATAGTTGTATGTTAGTTTCAATTTATGTTTTAATTAGATGCTCTAGAGAGCTGTATGTTGTTCTATGAGAACTATGTGTGAACTTTATGTATTTATTTTTTCAATAATAACATTTGATCACTTCTCTATTCACTTCTCTATTCATTTGCCCTCGTCCGGTCTATGATTCGGATGTGGTATATATTATCTTTTATAACTATTTGTTTTATTTAGTGTTTATGACAATTATGCCGACCAACGTGACATAGATTTTTTAATCTAGGAGGTATGTGAACCGGAAATTCCAACCGACATAGAAATTCTTGTTGAGAAGTTAAATTTGGTTGAAAAAGAAAACAATTACTTGAAAGAAAAATTACAAAGAGTTGAAGAGGAGAAGATGAAGATGGATGCAATGCGCTTGAAGATTAGAAAGATTAGAAAATATGCCATTCATACTGAGGCTTGGTATCATTATGCCGTTGGATCAATTGGTACCTTAGTTGCGGTTATGATCGCATTTGTTGTTGCATTTAAATTTTCTAGTTTCAATGTATGTTTTAATTAGATGCTCTAGAGAGCTATATGTTGTTCAATAATGAGAACTATGTATGAACGTTATGTATTTATTTTGGTCACTACTGTACTTTGGCTTTAATGTGATGATGAATTTCTATTAATTTGGTCACTTCTCTATTCATGATATGCACGCAGATGAACCGGCAATGGATGTACGGTGACCGACGCACCTCCGAGTATATTGAGGGCCTGCATAATTTTCTCGAAGCGGCTAAGGCAAACAAGCAGAATGGTTTTATGCATTGTCCATGTACTGTCTGTGAGAATACGAAGGCTTTCTCCAACTCTAAAACCCTTCACTTCCACCTGCTTGAGAAGGGTTTTATGCCACACTATAATGTTTGGACCAAGCACGGAGAAAGAGGGGTTATGATGGAAGACAACGAAGAAGAAGAGGATGACGACAACTACCCGCCCCCTGAATACGGTGATGCTGCAATGGGGGAAGCTGAAGATCAAGAGGAACCAGACGATGTGCCCGATGATGATCTTCGCCGGGTCATTGTTGATGCACAGAGAGAATGCGAAAGTGAAAGGGAGAAGTTGAAGTTCGATCGCATGTTAGAGGATCACAAAAAAGGGTTGTACCCAAATTGCGAAGATGACAACAGAAAGCTCGGTACCACACTGGAATTGCTGCAATGTAAGGCAGACAATGGTGTATCTGACAAGGGATTTAGTTCGCTACTGAAAATAATGAAGAAGGGATACCACGCATGCACACACTATTTAGATGACACCGACAGTATATATTTGGACAAATGCAGGAAGAATGTGTACCTGGGGCATCGTCGATTTCTTCCGACCAACCATCAATGTCGAAAGAAAGGAAAGCATTTCAAAGGTGAGGCAGATCACCGGAAGAAGCCCGCCCTCCGTACTGGTGATCACATACTTGATATGGTCAATGATTTACAAGTAATATTTGGAAAGGGTCCTGGCGGACTATCTGTTCCGACTGACGATGCGGGACGCGCACCCATGTGGAAGAAGAAATCTATATTTTGGGACCTACCCTATTGGAAAGACCTAGAGGTCCGCTCTGCAATCGACGTGATGCACGTGACGAAGAATCTTTGCGTGAACCTGCTAGGCTTCTTGGGAGTGTATGGGAAGACAAAAGATACACCGGAGGCACGGGAGGAACAACAACGTGTGCATGAAAAAGACGGCATGCATCCAAAGCAGTATGAAGGTCCTGCCAGCTACGCTCTTACCAAAGAAGAGAAGTAAATCTTCTTTGAATGCCTGCTCAGTATGAAGGTCCCGTCTGGCTTCTCGTCGAATATAAAGGGAATAATAAATATGACAGAGAAAAAGTTCCAGAACCTAAAGTCTCATGACTGCCACGTGATTATGACGCAACTGCTTCCGGTTGCATTGAGGGGGCTTCTACCGGAAAACGTTCGATTAGCCATTGTGAAGCTATGTGCATTCCTCAATGCAATCTCTCAGAAGGTGATCGATCCAGAAATCCTGCCAAGGTTAAGGAGTGATTTGGTGCAATGTCTTGTTAGTTTCGAGCTGGTGTTCCCACCGTCCTTCTTCAATATCATGACGCACGTCCTAGTTCATCTAGTCGACGAGATTATCGTTCTGGGCCCTGTATTTCTACACAATATGTTCCCCTTTGAGAGGTTCATGGGAGTCTTAAAGAAATATGTTCGTAACCGCGCTAGGCCAGAAGCAAGCATCTCCATGGGCCATCAAACAGAGGATGTCATTGGGTTTTGTGTCGACTTCATTCCTGACCTTAAGAAGATTGGTCTCCCTCAATCACGGTATGAGGAGAGACTGAATGGAAAAGGCACGCTAGGAGCGCACTCAATAATATGTAGGGACGGGCATTCTTGGTCTGAAGCACACTACACAGTTCTACAGAATTCTACCTTGGTGACCCCGTATGTCGATGAACACAAGAATATTCTGCGCTCCAAACACCCGGAGCAGTGTGACGACTGGATTACATATGAACACATCAGGACTTTCAACAGTTGGTTGCAAACACGTCTCATGGGTGACAACACTGTTTCTGATGAGTTGTACTCGTTGGCCAGGGGACCATCTTCGACTGTATTGACTTACAAAGGGTACGAGATAAATGGGAATACATTTTACACGATCGCCCAAGATCAAAAGAGCACCAACCAAAACAGCGGTGTCCGCTTTGATGCAGCAACCAATAGGGGAAATGACACATATTATGGTTACATAGTGGACATATGGGAACTTGACTATGGACATGATTTCAAGGTCCCTTTGTTTAAGTGCAAATGGGTCAATCTGTCGGGAGGCGGGGTACAGGAAGACCCACAGTACGGAATGACAACAGTGGATCTGAACAATCGTGGGTACACAGACGAACCATTCGTCCTAGCCAATGATGTGGCGCAGGTTTTCTATGTGAAGGACATGTCTACCAAACCGAGAAAAAGAAAAGATAAGGAAGCGAATACATCATACGATGAGCCAAAGCGCCACATAGTTCTTTCAGGGAAAAGAGACATTGTGGGATTGGAGGGCAAGACAGACATGTCTGAAGATTATGAAAAGTTTCATGAAATTCCTCCCTTCAAAGTCAAGGCTGACCCAAGCACCCTCTTAAACGATGAAGATTATCCATGGTTACGGTGCAATAAGCAAAGGACACAAGCAAAGAAAAAGTGAAGACTTTCTCTCCACAACTATATCATTGCAGTTACATGTGAAGAAATGAAATGCCTTTTGTAACAGATGAGTTTTCGTATGAAATCCTAATTAATACTTCGAAAGAGATTGTCCGTTTTGTCCGCCAATTGAGCATCATCCTTTCTATTTGTCTTTTGTTTCTTTCTAAGTGTCTTTGTAAAAATGGAGTTGGAAAAATGAAATATACCGTCGGAAAATGAAAGGATTTCTAGATAGATCAACAAAACACACGGTTTCCCCTGCATACAGCCCGACGGTGGCTCGTGAGTGCCCGCATATGAAATGCACCGTCGGACCGTATGCAGGGAATCCGAATGATTTGCATTCGGTCGATGAACTGCAGGATTTCTAGATAGATCAACAAAACACACGGTTTCCCCTGCATACAGCCCGACGGTGGCTCGTGAGTGCCCGCATATGAAATGCACCGTCGGACCGTATGCAGGGAATCCGAATGATTTGCATTCGGTCGATGAACTGCAGGATTTCTAGATAGATCAACAAAACACACGGTTTCCCCTGCATACAACCCGACGGTGGCTCGTGAGTGCCCGCATATGAAATGCACCGTCGGACCGTATGCAGGGAATCCGAATGATTTGAATCCGAATGAGTACACACACTAAGTGTCCGAGAGGTGGGCTATATATAGGGTCGTGTGCCTCTTTAGTCTCGGTTGCTAGCACGAACCGGGACTAGTCGTTATAGTGCTGATCCAACAGCTCACAAGCGCTTGAAAGAAACACACGATCCGTGTGCTTCTTCCTGAATGGTGCATTTTGAACACACAAAAAGTCTGGAGTTCAAATAAGTTCAAAAAAATGAAATCCCTTTGTAACAGATGAGTTTTCGTCCGAAACCCTGATACTTCGAAAGAGATTGTCCATTTTGTACACGAAGTGCATCCAGTTTTTGCCGTAACCCTCTCAACTTTTTAGCACATGCTATGTGGGTGAAATGATGATACCATGCCAACTTTCAACCTGTTCAGAGTTCATTTTCATAAAGATTTTTTTTAGAAACTTTAATAGCAAACTAAAATAACAAAATCTGTTTTTGGTTAAAACAAACATTTAAAATAACCTAAAAATTACCAAATTGAATATAATGATAAAACACAGTAATATTAAATAGCAGGAAAAAGAATCACTCAAAAATCTATTTTTATAGTAAAGTTATTCACAAACTAGTTATTCACACCAATTTAAAAGAATTCAAATTTGGAAACTAATGTCACTAACAGAAAGTTTATAATTTTTGTGACCTAAAAGCAAAAAGAATCACTGAAAAACTGTAAGTAGAAACAAAAGAAAATAAATAAAGCAAAAAAGAAAACAAAAAAAGTAGAAAAAAATTAAAAAAAATGCCGCCTACTAGGCCACAACGGCCTGAATACGACTAGAAACCCAACCACCAAGTTGGGCCAGGATTCAGGCCCGCTGAAGGCCTAGAAGGCCCACAGGCAGGGGTGTGTGCAATTAGGCCCGTAAGCCTGCTGTTGAGAGGAGCTCGAGAGGTTGTGCACAGCAGCGCTTATAAACCACTCTCGAGCCCTCTCAACTAGCGAGGTGGGACTAAACATTTGGCCCCGGGCAGCACCACCTTTTGGTCCCGGTTGGTGGCACCAACCGGGACCAATGCCCACCTTTGGTCCCGGTTGGTGCCACCAACCGGGACCAAAGGTCCCTGTTTCCCGCCCTTTGGGCTGACGAAAAGAGACCTTTGGTCCCGGTTGGTGGCACCAACCGGGACCAAAGGTGGGCATTGGTCCCGGTTGGTGGCACCAACCGGGACCAAAGGCTCTGGGTATATAAGCCCACGCACTTAGCAGTTTCTACAAATCGTGTTCTTCTCCGCCCGACGCCCTGCTCCTCGTCGCCGTCGCCGCCGAGCCCTGCCCCGACGCCGTCAGGCTGCTCCACCTCGCCGTCGTCGCCATCGCCGAGCTGCCCCCGACGCCGTCCCCGCACCCACTGTGAGCCGCCTCGCCGTTCCCCTCCTCTCCTCCCCCCCGCGCCCCGACGCCGTCGCCCGCCGCGCCGTTCCCCTCCTCTCCTCCTTCCCCCCCCGCGCCCCGACGCCGTCGCCCGCCGCGCTCTGCTTGTCGCGCCCCGTCGCCCGTCGCCCGCCGCGCTCTGCGAGCCGTAGCTCTGCTTGTCGCGCCCCGTCGCCCGTCGTCCGCCGTCGGGAAGGGCCTCGCCGGCTTAACTCCGGCGACGCTGACGTGTTGGCATCGGGCATGTATATAGAAGTGTTGTCGAGGCCACCCCAAACCCTAGAAGTGTTGTCGAGGCCACCCCAAACGGATCCGGAATTTGTCGAGGCCACCCAAATTTACCAAGTTAAATGAGTTAAATGAGTTAAAAGAGCGTTGTCGAGGCCACCCCAAACCCTAGAAGAGTTGTCGAGGCCACCTGTACCCCCTCCCCGATAACTTCGACATGAGGGGGGACGTCGGACATGAGGGGTGAGTGTCGTTGTCGTCTACCCCCTCCCCAATAACTTCGACATGAGGGGGGATGTCGGACATGACATGAGGGGTGAGCGTCGTTGTCGTCTACCCCCTCCGGTAACATAGATAACTCCGGTAACCCTAGAAAAAAAGCGGTAACTTCGACATGAGGGGGGACGTCGATCAACCCCCTCTCGCCCGAACAAGTCTATGTATCATTTTATATCGCGGTGGACATATATCAAAGTTTGATCATATGTCAAAGTTTGAATTTTGACATATGCAACATTTGATCATATATCAAAGTTTGATCATATGTCAAAGTTTGAATTTTGACATATGCAACATTTGATCATATGTCAAAGTTTGATCATATGTCAAAGTTTGAATTTTGACATATGCAACAATATTTGATCATATGTCAAAGTTCTTCAATCCTTTGACAGTACTAGACAACGTGACATATAGAAGGGTAGATGAGATCAGGAAAAACATGGACCATTTTCTGCACATTCAGAATGGCGACATTTTGTTAAATCCCTTAAAGGTTAAGAGAATCCCTTGTTTGACATTCATGAGAGAGGCGGTCCGGACGTCGGACATTCATGAGAGAGGCGGTCCGGACGTCGGACATTCATGTTTGTATATTAATTGCCATGTTGTAATATTTGCAGAAACTATGGATCAAAGAGACTTGGAACAAGAACAGTTGTTGGGGGATATAATCCGCGACGGACGTGATGTCTTGTCGTATCTCAACGACACCGTTGGTCTGGAAGGAGAGGATGACGGCTCCGGTGATCGAACAATGGAGGAGGAAGGACATGATCATGATGGCTCCGGTGACCGAATGCCGGAGGACGGAGCTGTTGCAAAGTCCGGCGAGGTATATATATTAATTAAGCCTGTGCTGACTACCTAATTGATGCATTAATTGTTTTGATATATTAACTGTTCTTTCTTCTTTTCTAGCCCTCCGGATCAAGCCAAACTTCGGTAACGAGACGAGGCCCGAAGAAGAGGTTGCAGAAGGATGAAAGGTTCACGATCACAGCACTCGCGCACGATGGCCATCCGATTGAACCCAAGCGGACCAAGGACGCATTTTCTGCTCAGTGCGGAGCTATTGTTAGGGACGACATCCCGATCAGCATCAAGCAATGGAATAAGCCTAAGGACGGCGCCCCTGAAGGTGATTATGTCACCGATAGACAGAAAGATGATCTTTGGACCACGCTGAAGGCAAATTTCACCCTACCGCCAGAGGAGGATCCGAACAAGCCAGTTATAGAGCCACTGGTCAAGGCGTGTGCTCTTAAGAAGATGGCAGATCTATTCAGGAGGTGGAAGAAGGAGTTGAAATCAAAGTTTGTCGACAAAGGGGAGACTCCAGAATTCAGGGGCCGATATGAGAAGATAAGAGATCACTGGCCCGCATTTGTGGCCTACAAGACATCGGACAAGAGTAAGAAAATGTCAGAGACAAACAAGATCAATGCTGCAAAGAAGCAGTATCACCATCACACGGGGTCAGGTGGCTACCTCAGAGCCCGGCCGTTGTGGGACAAAGCTGAGAATGACCTGATTGCTAAAGCAGTCGTACCACAGACATTGAACTGGCCAGACCGTTCAAGGACTTGGTTCTTCGGGGTTGGGGGAACTTTGGACCCTGAAACAGGGAAGTGCCGCTGGACGGACGAGCAACTTGCAATACCCGTCACGAAGCTTCAGGAGTATATCACCGCAGCGCAGCAAGGGACGTTCATTCCCGACAGAGAGAAGGACGAGCTGACTCTGGCCCTAGGGAATGATGAGCACCCTGGACGAACACGAGGCACACCAGGCTCCGTTCCGTGGAAGGTTGGGTTTCCCGGCGCAGGCGGTTACAGAAGCCGGGAGAGAAAGAGGAAAGCGGAGCTGAGCGAAATGCAGAAGCTCAATGCAAGACTACAAAAGCTAGAGGAAGCTGAGAGCCAGCGAGCTGCCGGCCAACCATCTCAGCGGCACGAAGCTACCCCAGAAGCTACCCCGCCATCTCAGCGGAGAAGCAGCGTGGCTTCCACGGAGCCCGTTCAGCCTGACTTCACGGCTCCTAGCTACCCCGTGGATACTATCACGGAGGCTCAACATTGAGAGCTTATGACGAAACATCGGAACCTCACTTTGAAGGCGGCTGTCGGCTCTGTTGCACCTCCTCAACCCAACGGAACTTTTCACTGCTCACCGATTCCACATGGCTATGCTGTTGTGATGGTGGATGAAGTAATGGAGGGATTTGAGGAGCTCGAGCTTGAACACTCTACAGGTGAAGGGGAGAATCATCTGGTTCATGCTCTGAGGAGTACATGTCTATGGCAGAAGGAGTACATCAAGCTTCCAAACTGGACGCCTCCGCCTCCTCCTCCTCCGGCGAGACAGGGCACTCCGCCTCCTCCTCCTCCTCCTCCGGCGAGTGATCAGGGCACCCCGCCTCCTTCTTCGGCTCCTCCGACGCGTGAGGGCACTCCGCCTCCTCCTCCTCCTCCTCTGGCGAGTGATCAGGGCACCCCGCCTCCTTCTTCGGCACGTCGGAGCAGTACGCCTCCTCCTCAGCAACGGCGGAAGACAGACGCCGCCGCTCCGGCTCCTCCGGCGCGTCGGAGCACTCCGCCTCCTTCTCCGCCTCGTAAGCAACGACGGAAGGGAGACGCCGCCGCTCCGGCGGCTAGCAGTACAAGCAGAGGCAGGAGGGAATACAGATATGGTCCCCGATCTCTCAAGCCTCTGGAAAAGTTACCATATGAGAGGACCGAGTCTGAAAACGAGGAGATATGTCAGGAGCAATTGAGGGCCCATTTTGCAAAGAAAACTCCACCTCCGAAGGAGAAGCTAGATCCGGTGAAAGTGAAGCGCACTATCGATGCCCTGAAGCGACCACCACCGCCTCCGCCGGATTCCAACTATGTCCGGATTATTAAAAAGACATATGAAGAAGCGCGGCGATCGGGAAGTACTTCTAGTGATGCAAGGTTAGCAGAACGAAGAAGTGGGAAAACAATTCCCCAGCTCGGCGAACAGGAGAAGCAATCGTGCCCCCCGCTCAAGGTGTCTAGCGATATCGTCGCTAATCATCCGGGGATGGTGCCCGGTACCAATCCTGGTGATTACTTGGGGGATGATGTAATTTTTCAAACGGCTGAGGTAACAGAAGAATATGAATACTTGCACGGGAAGCCTCTCGTCAAACCTGATCATCCTTCTCTAACAACGATGATGTACAAATTGCATGAGTGGTACATGAAAACCTGCAGGGAGTCTGGGAGAGACACTATGTATCTGGCAGTGAAACCAGAGCACGAATTCATTGGACTTTCCGTGATGCCTGTTGAATTTGTGGAGTTATTTCAGTTATACAATCAACGGGCCCTCGACAAACAACTCATGACTGCCTACTGTCTGTAAGTATTACTTCTATAGTTAAGTCTCTAGCTCAGCTTGTTCATTGCATGTATATATAATTATCCTCACTATATTATGCAGATTGAAGATCGTCGAATGCAAAAAACTAGGAATCTTCGACGTTGGGTTCATTAGCCCAGATGCCGTAAATGAATGGACGGTACGAAACTCAATCAAAGAGACCGAGAAAAACTTGCTAAAGTCGTTCCTTATACATCAAAACAAAAGGGAAATACTCTTTCCTTACAACTTCAAGTGAGTGTTGCTGTCTTCTCTGTATACTCGGTTTCGCTTACTCGAGGTTAAGTAATGTAATTGATGAGTTATATATGCGTGCGCATGTACCACTTTATTCTGCTATCCATTAAGCTTGACGGGGCATTAGTAACTGTCTTAGACTCGAGACGTAAAGATCCCGAGATTTATGCGGACATGACTGCAATGCTCAAGAAGTAAGTTCAGTCAATACCGGGACCATATCGGCATGCAACTTTCGTTAATTTCCTGATATCAAGTAATCATTTTCTTTGCCTGACAGGGTTTGGAAGAAGTTCACCCGAAAGGTTCCCGGTCTAAACTCGGAGTTGCGATTTACGCACCCCAAAGTAAGTAGTACTAGCTAGTTCCGCGCATCTCTAATTGATTCAAATTTTCATCAATATATCATTACCATGCTTGCTTATCAGTTTGATTGAACTTTATTCTCGTAAAGTGCTTGTACCAGAAAGAAGGAACTTCTTTATGTGCATACTACGTATGCGAGTTCATTCGCCACTCGACCTCTGAGCAGGGCTTCTCTGACAAACAATTTGAAGTACGTAAATAATATTCACAATTTTATTTTATATATTACCATCAATTGTGTTGAGTTTTATTCATATATATGCATGTATTGACCCCCTTCTTTAAATTAGATCTGGCAGATGCGGGATGAACTCCTACCACATGATCGCATACGAGCAATTCAAGAGGAATTGGCGGGATTCTTTCTTGACCACGTCATATCTAAAGACGGAGAATACCATTCGAATATATGATGTTAGGGATTGTAAAAGATGTTAGGGATTGTAAAAGATGTTATATTGTATATATGTAGTAGCGTCGGATAGATATACGATAACTTGTTGTTCGACCAATCTCTCCGGAGAAAGAGAGGTCGATCACTCCTCTCTGTATATGTTCATGACGATCTTATGTACTTACTGGTTCCTTCATTTGCTTACTACCTAGCGTGTCGAGTTCTCTCTATACGTATAGTACGTAGCGTCGACCAAGCACGGAGATAAGAGAGGTCACTTCTCTCTAGGTAGCTATTAGCTAGCTAACACAATATATGAAACCCCCAAATTAACCCTCCAAAACCCCCAACCCCCCCCCCCCTTTCAAAAAAATAAATAAAACCCCAGCTCCTGAGCTGCTGACGCGTGGATGCTTATTGGTCCCGGTTGGTATTACCAACCGGGACTAAAGGCCCTCCTGCCTGGGCTCGCCGCAGCGGCCACGTGGAGCACCATCTGTCCCGGTTCGTAAGCGAACCGGGACTAAAGGTATTGGGCTTTAGTTCCGACCCTTTAGTCCTGGTTCCAGAACCGGGACAAATGGGCCTCTGGAACCGGGACAAAAGGGCCTTTTTCCACTAGTGGCTTGAGGCATGGGCGCTACACCGTGTAGCGCTTGTGGAATGGGTGTTACACTGTGTCGCATAGCGCCTAGGTGTCAAGTGTTACCCCGTGCAACTTAGCACCTATGTGTTGGACGCTGTCTGAAAGGTTATTTTTATGAAATAGTCTTACCGATAGTTTATTTCTTAAATTACTTTTGTTTTTGGGTTATTTTTGTCCATTTTGCCTCCTTGTGGTGGGGAGCAACTACCACTTCTTCCAAAGTTCGAATAGCGACATAAAAGTTAATTCAGTAAAAAAAATGTCACTAGTTGACTTTTCTACTCCTAGGTAACCACTTTGCAGTCAATTTAGTGTTTTACTATCTTAAATTGAGTGTGTGGATTTTTAAGTTCATGCAACAAAAAAAAAATAGAAAAATATGGAGGCCGCCTATGCAACTATGTTTGCGCACAACGACGGCGACCTAACTATTCCATATATGCCAATGTTTGAATCAGAATTCTTTGAATGATTTAGTGGGCTCTTTCTCAATCATGTCTTCCTCTCCACTTCACCACGCTATTAATGTGTATATTCTTTTTTTATTGTAGCATCCAACGAAAGGTGCATCACCTTGTTGCTTGTTGCCCATGCTCCTGCTAAGAACAATCCATGAAGCCTTGAAGAAACTTTTGAATTCTCATTGTAACGTGTGAAAATACTGACTTGCAAACACGAAGGGAGCATAATTTTGTCGCTACTGATTGTTCTAAATTTTACTCGCTACGTAAAGGGAGCAACAGAAAGGATGAAGAAGTTACTAGGGAGAAGCGTGGTTCACAACAAACACCACCAACAATATGTTTGCTATCATTGCTTTGTTTTGATGTAAGGAGGATATGTAAGTTTACAAGCTTCATGCTAGCCATGGTAACCTTGCCTCTTACTTTCTTCAACACTGCTTTGCTTCGTTTGTTGGATTGGAGACCGAGGGAGAGAAAATTGATGTACTTTTGTTCCAAATATCCGATTGCAAATGAACAAAGAGCAGGGTCCATATGTTGGTTCATGGAAAAAAGAGTAATTTGTTTCATAAGAGAATGGAATCAAATCTTATCAAAATCTCAACTAAATCAGAACTTTTCTATTGTTCCCCGATCCTTACTCAAATCAAATTAAGTATTATCAAAATCTAGAATATGATGGGTGTAAGGCATATGCGAATATAATTAGTATTGAGCCCGTAGCAACACACGGCCATTCTACTAGTGTAAATAGATTAGTGGCTTGATCCTATCCTTTCATCTCATATCTAACACAACACTTGGTCCTGGAGCAGCGTATCACCCCACGCACCAGAGCACTGGATATTGCCCGACTGAAACTGCAGGCTGTTTCCTAATTTTATATTTTTTTTCTATTATGTTCAGTAGATTTTTTACTTTCCGTTTTAATCTTTGGTTTATTAGTTTCCTATTCTTATGCTTTCTGCCATTTTTCTTTTTTTGTGATTTTACTTTTTCTGTCCATTTTATATTTATATTCATGAACATTTTTCAGCAAGCATTTTTTTAAATATGTGATGAACATATTCAAAATATGGGATGAACAATTTTCTAATACATGATGAATATTTTTTTGTTATGCAATGAACATATTTCAAATACTCGACTATCATTCTTAAATAGGGATGAACATACGCAGTGAAGATTTTTTAAGTACACAAAATTGTTTGTAATAACCAGTTCACATTTTCAAATTTAACATAGTAAACATTTTTCTAAAATTTGTGATGAACATTTTTTTCATTTTAAGTATTTTTTATTTACTAAGTCGAAATTACCCTTTCCTTTTTATGTGTGTGACCTGGAACATCGGCCGATACATTTAGCTCCCACGGTGGGCGTTACCGGAGATTTGGCAGGCCTAGCATAGAGCGTGTTCGACTTTGCTCATTACCTTTTTCTTCTCCATGTAGATCCTATCTGATGCTCGTGAGCGTCAAAACGTCGTGGCTTCACTGAAGCTCGGCCTCCTGACACCCCAATTTGGTTCGGTGCGCGGTCGTTTTGCTGTGTTCTTCTCTTTTCTGTTTTATTTTTTATGCATGTGTTAATGTTTATGTCTATACTAGCAAAAGGGTCGTGCATCACATTGGGAAAAGAAAAATATCACACTTGGTTCAAGATTTCATGGGTCTAGTTTTAATTTGATACATTAGGCAAACTACGGTTTTCAATTCAAGCATCACCGACTTATGCCATGTTCATTATCATTCTAGCACTTGCTTCGCTGTCACGACCTATAGCACATTGTCACGCTGCCGCTTCGAGCTCGTCCTCGCTTCACTCTGAAGTCAAATGTTCTGGCAGTGTATATAAATGGGAGAGGAAATATCCATATCAGCACATAAACGTTTGTTTCTTCTTTACCGGGTCTGTTAGTGCCAGCTTATAGCCACACCCTACCCTCTATTTTGTTTATTTTCAAATGTCATTGCCAAATAATAGCCACACCCCACCCTCTGTTTTGTTTATATCTTAGGGCATCAGTAGTGTTTAGAGGCTGTGCTGCTTCTAAACTGGGGCCCATATGGTTGCCTCCAACACTACTGGAATCAGCAAATTTGCCATCTGCCAGTTCTTTGCCGTCAGCTGGCGGACGGCAAAGAAGCTCTTTGCCATCCGTTTCCAGAAAACAGACGGCAAAGAACTAGCTGACGACAAAGAAGCTCTTTGCCATCAGCCACTTCTTTGCCGTCTGCTGACGGACGGCAAAGAAACTTTCCCGTCCGTCAGCAGACGGCAAAGAGGGGGGGGGGGGGTGGGGTCCAGTGGACGCCAGATTATTGCAACGGAGAACCCCACCTCTTTGCCGTCTGCTAGCTGACGGCAAAGATTCTTTGCCGTCCGCTAGCAGACGGCAAAGAAGCCACTACCTAACGGCCCTAACGGCCCACCCCCTCCTCTCTCTCTTCTCCCCCTCTTTGTCTCTCTCTCTCTCTCCCCGACCGCATCCCGCCGCACCCCGCCGCCGCCCCCGACCGCACCCCGCCGCCGCCCCGACCCCACGCCGCCCCGGCCCGCCGCCCGCCGCCACCGCCACCCCACCGCTCCCCCTCCCGCCGCACCCGCCGCCGCCCCCGACCGCACCCCGCCGCCGCCCGACCCCACGCCGCCCCGGCCCGCCTCCCGCCGCGCGCCGCCACCGATGCCCCCCCGACTCCCAGCCGCCCCGGCGCCCCGCGGCCCCTGCGGCCCAGCGCCCCGCCGCCCCGCGGCCCGGCCTGCCCGGCGCCCCGCCGCCCCGACGCCCTCGCCGCCCCGGTGCCCCGCCGCCCCGACGCCCTCGCCGCCCCGCCGTCCCGGTGCCCCGCCGTCCCACTCCGGTGAGCTCTCCCCCCTGTTTTTTTCTTTTTTTTGCTGTTAGTTAGGTTAGTTACTACTGTTAGTTAGGTTAGTTAGATTAGTTCTAGGTTAGTTAGGTTAGTTCTAGGTTAGGTAGGTTAGTTTCTACGTTAGTTAGGTTAGTTCTTGAAAAAAAATTATTAGGAGAAGAAAAGAAGAAGAATAAGAAGAATAAGATGAAGAAGAGGAGGAGGAGGAGAAGAAGAAAAGGGGGAGGAGAAGAAAAGAAGAAGGAGAAGAAGAAGAAGAAGAAGAGGAGGAGGAGGAGGAGGAGAAGAAGAAAAGGGGGAGGAGAAGAAAAGAAGAAGAAAAAGAAAAAGAAAAATAGGAGAAGGGGCGGAGAAGAATAGAAGAAGAAGAAGAAGAAGTGGAGGAGGAGGAGAAGAAGAAAAGAAGAAGAAGAAGAAGAAGAAGAAGAAGAAGAAGAAGAGGAAGAAGAAGAAGAAGAAGAAGAAGAAGAGGAAGAAGAGGAAGAAGAAGAAGTTGATGATGATGAAAAAAGAAGTAGAAAAAGAAAGAAAAGAAGGAAAAGAAGGTCGAGGATCGAGGGGTCGATGGTCAAGGATCTCCGAGGGGTCAAGGGGTCGATGGTCGAGGATCTCCGAGGGGTCGAGGGTCGCCGAGGGGTCGAGGGTCGAGGGTCGCCAAGGGGTCGAGGATCGAGGGGTCGAGGGTCGAGGATCGAGGGGTCAAGGGTCGAGGGTCGCCGAGGGGTCGAGGATCGAGGGGTCGAGGGTCGAGGATCGAGGTTCGAGGGTCGAGGGGTCGAGGGTCGCTGAGGGGTCGAGGATCGAGGGGTAGAGGGTCGAGGATCGAGGGGTCGAGGGTCGAGGATCGAGGGGTCGAGGGTCGAGGGGTCGAGGCTAGAAGAAGAAGAAGAAGAAGACCCCCGACCCTCGACCCCGACACGACACCCCGACACCCCGACCCCGACACGACACCCCGACACCACGACACCCCGACACCCCGACCCGACACCCCGACCCCGACCCGACACCCCGACCCCGACACGGCACCCCGACCCAGACACCCCGACACCCCGACCCCGACACGGCACCCCGACCCCGACACCCCGACACCCCTGACACCCCGACACCACGACACTCAGACACGACAGCCCCGACACCCCGACACCCCGACCCCGACACGACACCCCGACACGACACCCCGACACCACGACCCCCCGACACCACGACACCCCGACCCGACACCCCGACCCCGACCCGACACCCCGACCCCGACACGGCACCCCGACACCATGACACCCCGACCCGACACCCCGACCCCGACACGACACCCCGACACCCCGGCCCCGACATGACACCCCGACACCACGACACCCCGACACCACGACACCCCGACCCGACACCCCGACCCCGACCCGACACCCCGACCCCGACACGGCACCCCGACCCCGACACCCCGACACCCCGACCCCGACACGGCACCCCGACCCCGACACCCCGACACCCCTGACACCCCGACACCACGACACCCAGACATGACACCCCCGACACCCTGACACCCCGACCCCGACACGACACCCCGACACCCCGACCCTGACACGACACCCCGACACCACGACACCCTGACACCACGACACCCCGACCCGACACCCCGACCCCGACCCGACACCCCGACCCCGACATGGCACCCCGACACCACGACACCCCGACCCGACACCCCGACCCGACACCCCGACCCCGACACGATACCCCGACACCCCGACCCCGACACGACACCCCGACACCACGACCTCGACACCCCGACACCCCGACCCCGACACGACACCCCGACACCACGACCCCGACACCCCGACACCCCGACACTTAAATTAAGTATTCAATTTTTTAGGTATTCAATTTTTTATTATGTTCATGATGATGATACACTTAAATTATATACATATTATTCATGTCAGGTATTCATTATTTTTATGTTGTACTAATTTCGTTTACTCTTTGTCATTGCATGTGTTGACAGATGGTGGGCGCGGGTCGAGAGCGCTCCGAGGCTCCTACCTCGGCGCGTGGTGGGAGGGGTAGTTCCATTCCACCCCATAGCCTCCGGAGAGCGCTGGATCTCAGTCTGCAGACACCACCGGCGGTCGCTTCTTCTTCGGCCGGGAGAGGTCGGGGGGCGGGAAGAAGGCTGGTAGAGGTGGACGTGGCGGCGGGAGAGGTAGGAAGGCTGCTACTACGCCTTCCTCGCCGCCACCCCCAGCTGATTCACCTGACCACAGGAGTGCTCCGTCTGAGATGGAGCCGCCTGAGGTGGACCCGTCTCGGACTCCGGTCCACGAGCCTCGGGCCGACGAGCCTATGGCAGACGAGCCTCGGGCCGACGAGCGTTGGGCCGACGAGCCTTCGTCCCACGAGACTCCGTCCCACGAGACTCCGGAGCTCAGCAGGGATCACGCTGCGTCGCAGCGGAACTCGACGGAGTCGAGTGGCCGTGCTGAGGGTGGCTATAGTTCTGATAGCTATAGCGAGGGTGAGTGGGTTGAGGGGCGCAAAGTCTACCAGCGTGGTGGTACAAAGCTCCCGCCCACCCCGGCGACCCCCGACCAGAGGTGGTTGATTGCGCCTAACGGGGCCAAGTAAGTGCATTTACTCTTTTTTAACCTTTTGCCTTCACGTTTCTTCGAATATCTAATGCGTTGGCCTTGTCATACTGCAGGTCTTGGACATACGAGCCTCATGTCCGCAGGCCCAACAGTGTACTTGGTGTGATTTGTCGCCAAAGCTTCCCGGGGTGGGTCACGTTGCCCGGTGAGGGCCGGGTTCCAGAGCTAGGAATGACCTGGTAGCACTACTTGGCTGCCCCGGCCCCACCGGGGCATAGGATCGGCGATGTCGAGTGCCACAAGGTGGCCGACATTGTGATCCAGACGTTTTGGGTAATTTCTCCTTTGCCGTCTACGTTGTGTTTCCTTCTTTGATTGGCACCCCTAGTGATTGTACTAATCCGTGTTTTCTTGTTTTATTGCAGACCTTCTACAAGTGTGCTGAGGGACAGGAGGAGGCCGCGGCTCGGGTTATCGACAACGAGTGCAGGCGCCTACTTCAAAACTTTCGGCACGAGGCTCGGACGCAGGCTATTCGAGACTACTTCGCCTTGGCTGGTATTAGGAGGAAAAGAGAGAAGTGCCGCGAGAAGTTTCTGAGTAAGGAGAAGTACATGAAGGTAATTACCTATTCTTAAGGCCTTGTACTTAGTTTCCTTGATTTGATTCGTAGGCGTAGCGCTCAAATTTCTCTTGCTTAACTTAGGTGCCCCCGAGATGGTGTGCGGATAGGATGGACTGTTGGGAGGCGTTGGTGGATGAGTGGTGCTCTCCCCAATGGCGCTCCACCCACGACACTTCAAAGGACAAGCGTGGCAAAATGAAAGGTGTCCCACACCATCTAGGCAGCGTCAACCTACATCAGTACGGGGAAAACTGGGTATGTGGTTTGCTTCATGATTCATGCAAATTTAGTCTTCATGCTAGCTTGAGCCCTCAACTAATACTCTGTTCCTCTCTTTTAGGCGCGACAGAACAAGGCTCCAGTGCCACAGCTGTTCGACCTCTATGCCATGTCCAATACTGCCTCGTACAAGAAGGCCAAGGCATTCTCTGAGTCTGATCTCGATGATCCAAATAAATTCACCAACCGCGCCTCCCACCACAAGCTTGTGAGGTACAGAGACGAGGGGAAGGCGAGGAAAGGGCCGGACTTTAACCCGAGCCAGCAACCTCTTGATCCAGAGCTGGTGATGATATCTGGTGGCGGGAGGCCCCATGGCTCGTTAGCCATTGGGGATGGACTGATACGTTGTAGTAGCACTCTCCCGCAGATCAAGAAGCGCCAGACCAGCTCCGATCCTGAGATATTGCCTCGTGCACGGCCAGTGGAGCTCGAATTCAAGGTTAGTTATACGGACTCAGATACCTTTCCTTCATTACATTGTGTGTGTGGCCGTCGATGATTACAATGCTAACGAGTGGTGTTGCAGGCTGCTATTGAGGCAGAGAGAGCGAAGACCCAGGCTGCTATTGAGGAAGAGAGAGCGAAGACCCAGGAGATTCTAGAGGAGAGGGACCGGCAGGCGGCGGAGAGGGAGAGGGAGCTTGAGGACAGGACGGCTAATGCGTTGGAGGAGGAGAGGAACCGGAACATGATGGCTAACCGGGCCCTATACGAGATGTTCGCGGTAAGTTTCTTCTGCATATTAGCCAAATCATGCACGTAATGTTCCTTACAGTAGTATCTAATATGACTGACTCGTCAAAACCAAATGTGCAGACCCTGTGCGAGAAGGCCGGCACGACCCCTCCGCCGATGCCAGTCATTGCTCCGGCGGGCACGGTGAGTTTCATTTGAATGGCCATTAGTTACTAGTCTTCACATTTGAGTTGCATCATGCTAACGATACATTGGAAATGATCTTTGGTGCAGCATAACTCCCGACAAGCATCGACCGATCCTCCTCCGTCAGCCACTGGCGCGACCGGTCCTACAACTACACCTACAACTACACCTCCGTGATGACGGTAAGTTTTCGCAAGTGTTTAGCATAACAAATGCGTACTTAGCTTAGGAAATGACCTATTTATCTCCAAAATGCCGTATACTTAGCTTAGTTTCCTCAAAAATGACATTATAACCTTACTTAGCTCCAAAATGACCAATTTTACCATGGATAGCTCTCAAATGACCTATACTTAGCTTAACTTAAGAAATGACATATTTAGCTCTAAAATGACCTGTACTTAGCATTATTTCCTACAAAATGACATAATAACCTTAATTAGCTCCCAAATGACCAATTTTTACCACGGATAGCTCTCAAATGACCTATACTTAGCTTAGCTTAAGAAATCACCTATTTAGCTCCAAAATGACCTATTTAACCTAGGAAAGCTCTAAAATGACATATACTTAGCATTTATTCCTCCAAAAATGAATTTATATGGTTAGCTAGCTCAAAAATAACATAATAACCTTAATTAGCTCAAAAATGACCTATTTAACCTAGGATAGCTCTAAAGTTACCTATACTTAGCATTTATTCCTCCAAAATGACTCAATATGCTTAGCTAGCTGAAAAATGACATAATATGCTTAAGAAATGACCTATTTAGCTCCAAAATGACTTAATATGCTTAATTAGCTCAAAAATGGCATAATTACCTAGGTTAGCTCTGAAATGACCTATACTTAGCTTATTTAGTTCATTTATGACATACTTAGCATATTTAGGTCAAAAATGGCCTATTTAACTAGGTTAGCTCTAAAATGACACAAGTAAGCAATAAGAAGAAGAAAAAGAAAGAGAAGAAAAATGACACAAGTCTTCTTCTTCTTCTTCTTTTTTTCTTCTTCTTCTTCTTCTAGTCTTCTTCTTCTTCTTTTTCTTCTTCTTCTTCTAGTCTTCTTCTTCTTCTAACTTCCTTCTTTCCCATTTTGCAGATTTGATTCACTTCACGGAAGCTTGCGTTCATGGAGTCCTTGTCCTTCCATTTTGTTTTGATTTTGTAGGATCAACAATTGACACTGGCATATGTATGTATAGATGAATGAAACTTGCATATGTATGGATGAGACTTGCATATGTTTTGATTTGGTATGTGTTGGATGATCATATCCATATGGCTTGCATATTATTTGCATATGTATTGTTTATTATGTGGTGGATGAGACATTTTATGTGATGGACTAGACATAATGTTTGCCTTATTATGTGATTCTGAATATATATATATATATGTGTGTGAATTTCTGTGCAACTGAATTGATATAAGAGAAAACAGTAAAAACAGGGGCTATATAGTCACTTTGCCGTCTGCTAGCAGACGGCAAAGAGGTTTGCCGTCTGCTAGCAGACTAGCAGACGGCAAAGAGGCCACGTGGCAGCAGCCTGTGCAGTATGGGCTGGCCTATTTGGCCTGTTTGCCGTCTGCCAGCAGACGGCAAAGAAGCCAAGCTCTTTGCCGTCTGCTGGCAGACGGCAAAGAGCCTGTGCTGGCCCAGCTGACGCCTGACGTCAGCTGCAGCTCTTTGCCGTCTGCTGGCAGACGGCAAAGAGCTTGGCTTCTTTGCCGTCTGCTAGCAGACGGCAAAGGGGCCTTTGCCGTTAGCTGTTCGGCCGGACTGTTGGCCGTCTGCTGGCAGACGGCAAAGGCTTTGCCGTCCGCCAGGCATGCCTTTGCCGTCTGCCATAGCAGACGGCAAAGAAGCTGATTCCAGTAGTGCAAGCTTAACTAGAACACTCGCAGTGTATAACGTTCTGAGCAGCCTCTAATGTGGAGCCCACAAAACTGTAAATAATTCACTCGTTTTCTGTCTTTGGTGGGCGTGAACCTCAACCAGCCACATGACAAGTAGGGCCACAGATTATTTTAGTCGAAGGAAAAGTCTTAGAGGCTGCCTCTTCCCTTGGAGGCGATGCTAGCGATTTTAACATGGAGGCGACCGACTGCAGTGTATACTGTCGGCCTCTAAGGCCTTAGAGGCAGGTTTGGAGGCAGTAAAAGGCAACATTGTGGATGCTCTTAAGGAGCTTGTTCATTGTCTATTTGGGGCCATATATAAATTGGTGAGATCCTCTGTAAATTAATGAGGTGGTGTTATTAAGTAATATAAACAACAACAACAACAACAACAACAACAACAACAACAACAACAACAACATGGGTGAAAAAAATGGGTGAACGGATGAAAATATATCAGAGATACGCACCTTACTTTATTAGTAGGTAGAGTTATAGATTGTTTTCTTTTATTTTTCAATTTTTCTTTTTGTCCTTTTTTCATGTATTATACAAAGTTGATTGCGTGTTACAAAAATGTTCACCGTATATTAAAAAAATGTTTCTGATATATTAAACAAATTCACCATGCATTAATTATTTTCATCTTATATAATAAATTGTTGAAGAAATAATGCAAACGTTCACTGTATTTTTCAAAAAAACTCATCATATATTACGCAAATGTTCAATGTGTATTAAAAGGGACAATTGCATTTTTACCCCTAGTTGGAACCTACCCACGGGGTTTGCCCTTACTTTTTGACTCTACTAAGTTTTGCCCTTAGATTTGCCCGCGAGGTCGCCCAAATGCCCTTTGACCGTTTGACCAATACTTTGAAAATTCATAACAAATTCATATGAACTCGGAAAAAATGCAAATAAGGTATCAAAATGTTTAGATAAACATTACCTTTATGTGTATGTCATTTGTATTCATGATAAAAGTACCGTTTAAACTACTCGAGGATATTAATGTTATTAACATTATTACAAATAAAAAGGTACAAACAATAAATTTTTTATGAATAAAAATTACATGCAAGTGAAGGTGATGTTTTCAGAACATTCTGATATCGTATTTGCATTTTTCTTAGTTCATATCTACTTCTTATGAATGTTCAAATGACTTTGACCATTATTTTGAAACTTCATAACAAGTTGATATGAACTCAGAAAAATGCAAATAAGATATCGGATGTTCAGAAAACATCAGCTACATTTGCATGTAATTTAAATTCATGAAAAATTATTGTTTATACCTTTTAAATTTTAATAATGTCAATAACATTAATAACCTCAGGCAGTTTAAACGGTACTCTTGTCCTGAATGCAAATGGCATCCACATAAAGGTAAAGTTTATCTAAACATTTTGATATCTTATTTGCATTTTTCTGAGTTCATATGAATTTATTATGAATTTTCAAAGTATTAGTCAAACGGTCAAAGGGCATTCGGGTGATCTCGGGGGCAAATCTAAGGGCAAAACTGAGGAGAGTCGAAAAGTAAGGGCAAAACCCGTGGGTAGGTTCCAACTAGTGGCAAAAATGCATTTGTCCCGTATTAAAAAAATTCTTCAACTTATATTACAGTCCAATGCATATTAGAAAATTGTTCAATGTATCTATGCATATATTTTTTCGAAAATCTTCATCACATATGAAAAAAAAGTCAATTGTATAATACAAAAAATTTCATTGTGTATTATTAAAATATTCATCGTACGTTCGGTGTTTATTATGAAATAATTTTCATGGTATATATAAATTTGTTTACAGTATGGAAAACTATAAGAAAGAAGAAAGGAGCAAAAATAAAAAAAATAAGAAGAGGAACCAAACTAGGAAGAAATTATTGACAAAAAGCGACCGCTACAGTAAAACAAACATAGGTACCTATAGCTAAATTACGTGCATACTTAGCGAGATCGTGAGCTGCAAAATTAATTTTCCTACGTTAAAAAATGTAACTGCGTGAAAGAAAACTAGTCTTTTGCTCCATGATTGTTACAGTAGCCGTCGTCTTCTACAGTCCAGTATAGTAACTATTGTTGGGCTGGCTCAATGAGCTCGGCCCTGTGGGTTGCCTCCGCTGTTTGACGCCTGCGGGCGTCGAACAAGCTGTGCATTTCTTCAGACCCTCCAAATAAAAAAAAAACTGTGCATTTCGTCTACTCGTCTGCCACGGAGTCCGAAATCGGCGCGGCGCGGTGCTCGCATGATTCAGACTCCGGCTGGGAGGCTGGGATCTGCACAAACTCGGCTCTCTCGCGTATGCTAAAAGGCGCCCGCACCCCCGCAAACCAGGCCACCATACTCAAGCCTCTCGCCGCGTCCCAAACTCGATCGCACCGCACCGCACCGCACGCACGAGGGATCGCGATCTCAGAGGAGGGCACGACCGCACCGGCGCCTGGGCACAGAGCGCGTCCTGTTCGAGGAGTAGCAACCATGGCGCACCACGCATCGGCGGCGACGGCGCAGAAGCGCAAGTTCCCCGACGGGGAGACGGCCGGCATGTGCGCCGGCGGCTGCGGCTTCTTCGGCGCCGCCGCCACCGGCAACATGTGCTCCAAGTGCTACAAGGACCACCTTCTCGCCGCCTCCACCGCGCCTCCGGAGAAGAAGGCCAAGATGACTGTATCCAACGCGGCGTCCCCCGATGCTGCGGCCGAACCCTCTGTGGCGTCCGCGAAGCAGCCGGCGGTGAGGGCGAGCCGGTGCGCGGCGTGCCGCAAGAAGGTGGGGCTGCTGGGGTTCCTGTGCCGCTGCGAGGGCACCTTCTGCAGCGTCCACCGCTACTCGGACAAGCACGACTGTGGATTCGACTACAAGGCCGCCGGCCAGGAGCAGATTGTTAGCAGTTGCATGGCTCTCACATGCGCGTACGTGGTCACCCCACGTCCCTGCACACGTTCTCCCACTCCCTGCACTCACCGCAGGCCTCTCTCCCTCTCACCAGCGCCATTGCGCCATGTTGTACTCTGTACTATATATACACATGAATGGAATGAGAGCACCCAAGGTGCATTTCTCTCTCGCATCACTTCTCCACATGGTATCAGAGGCTGGTCCATTCCCTCGTCTCTGAACCACACTTCCGCTGCCTCCTCGCTTCCTAGGAACCGCCATGGCGTCTCCCCCTCCCCCACCACCTCCCCCACCTCCTCCTCCCCGTCCCGGCCTTGGAACCGGCGGCACGCCACCCACTCCTGCCACGCCGGTGCGCTCCTCCACCTCCCAGACCCTACTGACGCCGACTGCGCTCGCTCGTGGCTCGCTCTTCCTGCCTGACCCGAGCGCATCCTCCTCCACTGGCGCCCGCGATCTCTCTCCTCTCGCCGGCGTCTTCATCAACCAACAGGTCCCGCTCGTCCTCGGCCTCAGCCCGCCCAACTTCTCTCAGTGGCGCACTCTTTTTGAAGTGACCTTCCAGAAGTACGCCGTCTCCGACCACATCTCCGGCGTGCCGCGTCCCGCCGACCCGGTGTGGCTGCAAGACGACGCACACCTCATCTCGTGGCTCTACAACCGCATTAGCCCCGAGGTGTTCGGCCTTGTGCACCAGCGCGGTGCCACCGCCGGTGAGCTCTGGGCCTCCATCTGCAGCCTCTTCCTGGAGAACCGCGAGCACCAGGAGGTGCTCCTCGCCACCGAGTTCAGGCGGATCGAGCAGGGTTCCTCGTCGATCCTCTCTTTCTTCGCCCGGCTCAAGGAGTGCGCCGATCGTCTCGCGGACCTCGGCTCCCCCGTCTCCGATCGCGACCAGGTGCTCAACATGATTCGCGGGCTCCACCCCCGCTTTCGCTATGCTGTCCCGATTCTCACCATGCAGACGCCCTTCCCCACCCTGCTCCGTTGCCGCGCCTTCCTCCTTCTCGAGGAGAGCCGCTACGCCGCGGAGGCTCCCCACGACATCGCTCTTCACGCCGCGCGCGCGCCGGCGCACTCCAACACCAGCGGTGGTGGTGACACCAACAACCGCGGCAACGGCGGCGGACGCGGCAATGGTGGCCGCAGCAGAGGCAAGGGCCGGGGCTCCGGCGGGGGGCAGCCCTCACACTACGGCGGGGGCGGCTCCGCACCTCGTCCACCTGCACTTGCCCCCGCGCCGTGGACAGGCATGGTTCACGCGTGGCCTATGCCTTGGCGTCCCCATGCTCCCGGAGCGGGCATCCTCGGGCCCCGCCCCGGTGGTGCGTCGCCCTTCGTCGGCATCGCCGCTCAGTACGGCGCCTCCCCACCACCTGCCTCGCCTCCCCCCGCGCATTGGCAGTACGGCGTGGTGCCTGCCCACCCACTCTATGGCGTCCCTCCCAGTGCTCCTCCCGCCGGTCCGACGCCAGCTTGGGATCAGGCCGCGCTTGTCCAGGCACTCAACGCCATGAACCTGCAGCAGGGGCAGACGCCTCACTCCGGCGGGGAATGGTACCTCGACTCCGGCGCCACCTCTCACATGGCTTCCTCCCCTGGTATGCTGACTTCATCCCGTCCAAGTTTTTCTCCTGGCATCATAGTTGGCGATGGATCGACGCTCGCTGTCACGCACGTTGGTGATCACACCTTGCCCACTGCCTCCTACCCTCTCTCCCTCCAAAATGTTCTCGTTTCACCCCATCTCATTAAAAATCTCATCTCCGTAAAAGCTTTAGCTCGTGACAACCCGGTTAATGTTAAATTTGATGACATTGGTTTCTCTGTCAAGGATCGAAGCACGAAGGCGGTGATCCTCCGGTCTGATTCGCCGGACGACCTCTACCCCCTCCATCCATCACCACCGCAGCGTTCGCCACAAGCCTTCACCGCCGTCTCCCGCACCACCTGGCATCGTCGCCTCGGTCACCTCGGCGACGACGCACTGGACTCCACCCTCCGCCGGTCGTCCGCCACCGCCCCTGCCTGCTCCAACGACATCTGTACCGCCTGTCAACTAGGAAAAAGCCGTCGTTTACCGTTTAGCACTTCAGATCATGTCTCTTACGTTCCCTTTCAACTTGTTCATTGTGATGTGTGGACATCCCCTGTACTTAGCCTCTCTGGTTGTAAGTACTACCTCATTGTCGTTGATGATTATAGTCATTTCATGTGGACCTTTCCCCTTAAACAAAAATCAGATGTTTTGCCCACTCTGCGCACGTTTGTCCGCATGGTCTGTACTCACTTTAACCTACCAGTCCTCACGGTTCAAACCGACAACGGGCGGGAGTTTGACAACCTCGCTGCCCGCCAGTTCTTCTCCTCCCTCGGCATCGTCCTCCACATGTCATGCCCGTACACGTCACCACAGAACGGGCGTGCCGAGCGAGCCCTACGGACCCTTAACGACATCACCCGCTCTCTCCTGATCCAAGCGTCCATGCCGCCTCCGTTCTGGGCCGAAGCACTCCAAACAGCCACATTCCTCCTCAATCGCCGCCCATGCCAGCCTCGACACCACCACACGCCGTTTTTTCTTCTCTACGGCGCCCACCCCGACTACACAGCCATGCGCGTATTTGGGTGTCTCTGCTTCCCAAACCTCACAGCCACCACTCCGCACAAGCTAGCCCCCCGGTCAGCTCCTTGTGTTTTCCTTGGCTACTCCCAAGATCACAAAGGCTACCGGTGTCTCAACCAAGCCACCGGGCGTGTGGTTATCTCTCGCCATGTGGTGTTCGACGAATCGCAATTCCCATTTCAGCAACCTGCTTCGCCCACACCGACGGTCGACAGGACAGACTCTGATCTTGCCGAACAGCTCCCACCCATCGTCATCCCACGACGCCCTCTCCCCACTCCTGCCACGCCTGCCACCACCCGCACCCCTGCCGCGCACGCCGCGCCGCAACCACCCACACCCGCCGGCTCGTCGCCGGCCACACCCTCTGCCACCACAGACCAGCAACCACCTGCCGCGATGGACGGCTCGTCGCCGGCCACACACACATCCACCGAACCCTCCCCGTCGCCAGCCACTCCAAACTCCACCCCTGCTCCGGCCCCTCGTCGTCGTGCTCCCATCATCCCTACACACAACATGATCACACGAGCCCAGTCCGGCAAATTCTTCCCCAACCGCAAATACCACCAAAACCTTCACGCGGCTGTCAACACTTCCATCTCACCTGTACCTAAAACCGTGCGAGCGGCGCTGCGCGATCCAAATTGGCTAACTGCGATGCAGGTTGAATACTCGGCACTGATGGAGAACCGGACGTGGAGCCTTGTCCCTCGCCCGCCTGGAGCCAACATTGTGACCGGCAAGTGGCTGTTTCGCCACAAGTTCAAATCAGATGGCAGCCTCGAGCGGTGCAAGGCAAGGTGGGTGGTGCGGGGGTTCTCGCAGCGGCCCGGCGTCGACTTCGACGAGACCTTCTCGCCGGTCGTCAAGGCTGCTACGATACGCGCCGTGCTCTCCGTCGCGGCGTCGCGCGCGTGGCCAGTTCACCAGATGGACGTGAACAACGCTTTCCTTCATGGCCACCTCGTCGAGCGCGTCTACTGCCAGCAACCAACCGGCTTCGTCGACGCCAACAACCCCGACCACGTCTGCCTCCTCGACAAGTCCCTCTACGGCCTGAAGCAAGCGCCGCGCGCCTGGTTCGCCAGGTTCGCTGCGTTCGTCCGCACCCTCGGCTTCCGCGACTCCCGCTCCGACCCGTCTCTGTTCGTCCTGGACGGCGACGGCGGCACGGCCTACTTGCTGCTTTATGTCGATGACATAATCCTCGCCGCGTCGACGCCCGCTCTCCTGCACCACATACAGCAGCAGCTCTCCGCGGAGTTCTCCATGAAAGACCTCGGGGCTCTTCATTACTTCCTGGGCATTGCAGTGACCAGAGACGCTGCTGGCTTCTTCCTCTCCCAGCGAGGCTACACCGAGGAGCTCCTGGAGCGCGCCAACATGGTCGACTGCAAGCCTGTTTCCACTCCCGTCGACACGCACTCGAAGCTCTCCGCCACGGATGGTGCGCCCGTGTCCGATGCATCCGAGTACCGCAGCCTCGTCGGTGCCCTGCAATATCTGACGATGACACGGCCGGACATCGCCTACGCCGTCCAACAGTGCTGCCTCGTCATGCACGACCCGCGTGCCGCCCACCTTGCTCTGGTCAAGCGCATCTTGCGCTACCTCCGGGGCACGGCCAGCCACGGTCTTCATCTGCATCGCTCCGCCTCCCTCGACTTGGTCGCGTATTCGGACGCCGACTGGGCCGGCTGCCCCGACACCCGTCGCTCCACGTCTGGCTACGTCGTCTTCCTCGGTGACTCGCTCGTGTCATGGTCGAGCAAGCGACAGGCCACGGTTTCCCGCTCGAGCGCGGAGGCGGAGTACCGTGCCGTCGCCAACACAGTGGCGGAATGCTGCTGGCTCCGGCAACTACTTGGCGAGCTCCACGTCCCCCTGCCCAAGGCCACCGTCGTTTTCTGCGACAACATCTCCTCGGTGTACATGGCGGCCAATCCAGTCCACCACCGGCGCACGAAGCATATAGAGCTGGATATACACTTCGTACGGGAGAAGGTGGCACTTGGAGAGTTTCGTGTTCTGCACGTCCCAACCAAACAACAGTTCGCCGACGTATTGACAAAAGGGCTCCCCTCGCCGGCGTTCCAAGATTTTCGGTCCAGCTTGTGCATCCGGCCACCGGACGCTGCAGCTGCGGCGGGGTGTTAGCAGTTGCATGGCTCTCACATGCGCGTACGTGGTCACCCCACGTCCCTGCACACGTTCTCCCACTCCCTGCACTCACCGCAGGCCTCTCTCCCTCTCACCAGCGCCATTGCGCCATGTTGTACTCTGTACTATATATACACATGAATGGAATGAGAGCACCCAAGGTGCATTTCTCTCTCGCATCACTTCTCCACACAGATCGCCAAGCGCAACCCGGTCGTGGTCGCGGACAGGATCACCAGGATCTGAAGCCCATACAGGACCGTCAGATTCGACCAGAGCGATGAAGCGATCGAACGTGTTGTGTTCGTTGTAACTTTTCCTTGTCGCAAAACCTGTAAGTTGTCTTGGAAATGAATTTGTAAGGTTCTTTCATCTTTGCCCGATGCTTGTTTGGCACTTTGGCTGCATGTTTTCTTTTTTGAGGGTAAATGTTGCGGAATCTCGTCCGAAATAACCTCCAGAATGCAATCTGGAGGAATAGAAAACCAAAGTTTACAAATCCAGTACAGTTGCGATCAACCGCACGCCAGTACTAGCCGACCGTAGGATGTTCATTGTTGGTAAATGACAACGAGGTGTCACTAATGTAGGCAGATGACGCTCGCCATCAAAGTCTCAATGATAGTAAATCAGATTACCTACGTGTATCCTTTTTCTCAGTCTTCTTGCACTACCTTCACAAACCTATTGGTGAACAGATCGGTAATGTGGTTACTGATGTTATAAACTGCATTTGTTAAATGGAAATTTATCATGGAGGGGGCCCCAATCCTTTTCTTTTACGCAAAGAACAGACACAAGTCGTGCCCTGCTTTAAATTAATAAAACGAACAGAAATCGCACACCATACGAGTTATTACAACTTCATGCAAGGTAGCATAGTTCCGCAAAATAAGACAGCTCCAGGGAGCGCCACGGTGATAGTAAAACTAGGTACTCCGGTGAGTGGCGTGAAGATGGTTGATTTTGCGAAGTACGTATGCCGCCGCCTCACCGTCTTCCCTCCTTCCGAGAGGCCTCCACTGCTGAAAGAATAAAGCCCATTTGAAGATGTAGTTAACAGGAGGATGCGGAGGGATGGCACCTTCGATAGCTAGCTTGTTTCTAGAGGTCCAAAGCGCCCAAGCTAAGGCCCGGGACGTTCTCCAGGCAATTCTACAAACTTGCTCACTAGTGTTTTGCATTTTGGTAAGCAGACCTGTCATCGATGTGGGGTTCAACTCCGGCCCGAAAAATCTCCCGAACACATCTCCAGATAAAAACCGCCGGAGCACAATTAAAAATAATGTGGTTGGCATCCTCCTGGGCCCCACATAGAGCACATGTCCCATTCCCAGGACCATGGCGTTTTTGAAGGTTAATGGCCGACGGCTGGCGGTCTAGAGTAGCATGCCGGATGAAGATCTTAACACGCGGGGGAATGCGGGCCGCGCATAGAGGTTTAGCAAAGTTAATCTTGGGACCGTCTACCAACTTGGCGTAAAGGGATTTGACTAAGAATTACCCCGAGGGTTCAAGGAACCAGGAGATCGAATCTCTAACTGCCGACAACGAAACCGTAGCAAGTACCTCGCGGAGGGCATCGAAGGTCGTTTGTTCTTGTTAGACAAGTCTCGAAGAAAACCTATCCTTCATGAGTCACTTAACACAATTCACCATAATAAAACAAAATGCACAACTTTTAAAGGTTGATTTTGAATATGCATATGACCAAAATAAAATGACATTTTGTGTATTATCTTCTTTAATATATGATATGCACACTCGTGGGCAAGGTTGTCAGAATCACGATTTTCAATCGGATCGGAGCTTCGATGGTAAGATCATAAAAGGAGAATCTTAACTAACTATCAAGGTCGTATAGATGTAGATTCTATGAACTAAAATCGTAGAATCAAAAGGGTACTTTGGATCATAATGTCATGGAAACGTATAACAGAATCACGATTCTGACAACCTTGCTCATGCATATTCGAGGAAAAAAACATTTGTTTGAATGATACAATTAAAAGCTTTAATAGGTTTATGTGGGGGCATAATTTAAAGCACCGGACCGATGATCGAACCGGTGAGCCTGACAATCCAGTTTTCACCTCTTGGACCGCCGGTCTATCGGTTTGGTCGTCGGTTCCATAGCTTATTTTTTTTTTGCACATGCTACTATATATATATAGTAGGGAAGATACATCAAATAAGGGAATTTGTTTCAATTCAGCATGATTGGAGCGTGTCTAAGTTGGTTATTGGGCCGAGTTTATGACTTTGACCTCTTCCATGAGGCACATGCAATCAAATCGCACCCAAGGTCTGCCTATTGAACGAAAGCTGGAAAGTCCAAAAGAAGCGAAGGAGCCACTAAGGCCTCCTTTGGTTTGAAGGAATCCCATAGAAATTCTATAGGATATGATTTTTGTAGGAATATTTCCTTTTAGAGCCCTTTGGTTCATAGGAATGGATTCCTATGCCTACATAGGATTGGTTCCTATACTTCACATTTGTAAGAGCACATTTATCCATGTGTGGTTTTGGTAATTGATGACAATCCCTATGGACTAATGGTTGCCCTGAGTTATATTCGAAGGATTTGTTCATAGGTACTTCTTGAAGTCGATCTGTTGGTTTCAAGGAGTTTATATGGTGACCAAGGTGGTATCCAAGGTTTTATCCAAAGATTGGTCATGTGAGAGTTGATCTCATTGCAAGCATGTCTTGAAGAAGAAGATTGTGTGAACATTCATGTTTACCTTCAAGACATCATCTTTGTGAAGAGAGAAGAGAAGACACAAGGTTGATCAAGATTAAGGCAAAGAATGATTCAAGTTGATCAACACACAAAGCGTAGAAGATATACCAAGTGGGATCAAGTGATCCCATGGTATGGTGGTAAGCATTGTCCATTACGCTTTGTGTACTAACCCATGGTCTACGTGAGAGTTCGTTGTGGGGTTAGGTATATTTCCATGGGCTTGCGTCAAGAGGAAGATCTCATACAACCCATGGAGGATGACATCAAGTGGTGATCGTCATCAAGGTTGCGGTGTGCAAGTTCAATTGAAACATCACGGAGAGATCATGCTTGAAGCTTGCCATCCATTGTGGTGACAATGGACTTGTGAAGATGTGCCGAAGAGTGGCTCTCCCATAGTGGAGTATGGGGGAGCAATCTACTAGTCTTCATCGAGCCGACGAAATCAAGAAAGGTGGTCCATCTTGAGAAGGACAAGATCGTCATCATCTAGCTCAAGTGGACTATGTGCAAGGCTAAGGTTTGACCTTGATAGGGTTTTCTATTTTACCGGTCTCATGGTGGTAGTTGGGAGACCGGGTTATAGGATCGATAGCCGTACTATCAAGGGGGGGCTCTCAAGTGAGTAGCTTGATCGTATCGTTCGTTGAGAGCTCAAACCATTGCATTCTTGGCATCATCATCTTTCTTGGTTCTTGGTTGTCTTTTCTCTATGTGGGTTCTTGAGCTTATGGTCAGCTTCATGACAAGCTCAAGTTCATCGAAAACGGAGTCCATATGCATCTTCTATGATGTTTTCGATGTTGGAGTTTTTGCTGGTTCTTCATTCATAGAGGTTTCACATCTCTATATCATTGGCATTTTCATACTGCCTCTTCTCAAGATAACCCTTGTCGTCCTGAATCCAACAAGGTTGAGTTTGCTCAATTCGGAGCTCATATGCGAAGATTATGGCAGTTCTGGTTTTACTGTATCCATCTGGTTGCTTGGATTGTTTGTTTCTCTCCCGCGGTAGTACCGCTCTGGCCAGCACGGTAGTACCACTTATAGCCGGTACTACCGCCCTGGACAGCGGTAGTACCGCTGGGGGGAAGTGAGGTGGCTCGGGGAACTCGCGCGAGGCACCAGACAGCTCCAGACACTTGTCTGGTGTCCCGCGCCAGCCCTCCAGCCGCAGCGGTAGTAGTGGCGGTAGTACTAAGCGGTACTACCGCCGCCCCTTCTACTGCTGCTCAGTTCTGCTGGTGGGCGGTAGTACCGCTCCCAGGGGCGGTACTACCGCTTGTGTGCGGGCTGTGGGGGTAACGGTTGGATTTCCCCCCACCTATTTAAGGGGGTCTTCTTCCCCAATGGATCTCATCTCTTCAGCTCGAGTTTGCCCCCCATTGTTGACCTTCTTCGAGCTTGCTAACTCTCAATCCCTCCAATGATTTTTGCTAGTTCTTGAGGGAAAAGAGAGAGGAGATCTAGATCCACATTTCCACCAATCACTTTCTCCTCTAAGTGAGGGGAACTCATTGGATCTAGATCTTGGAGTTCTTCGTGTTCTTCTTCGTTCTTCCTCTCATTTCCTCCATAACATCTGTTGTTGTGGTGGGATTTGGGAGAGAAGGACTTGGGCACTCCGTGTGTCCTTGCCATTGCATTTGGTGCATAGGTTTGAGTTCTCCACGGTGATACGTGGAAGTGAAGTTTGAGAAGCTTATTACTCTTGGGTGTTTGAGCACCCTAGAGCTTGTTCCTCTTGGGTGCCTTGGCGCCCTAGACGGTTGGTGGTGTCTCGGAGCTCAATCATTGTGGTGTAAAGCTTCGGGCAAGCGTCGGGGTCTCCAATTAGGTTGTGGAGATTGCCCCGAGCAATTTGTACGGGTACCGGTGACCGCCCCCAAGGGTTGCCAAAATGTACGGGTACCGGTGACCGCCCCCAAGGGTTGCCATTTGTACGGGTTCGGTGACCGCCCTCAAGGGTCCCTTAGTGGAATCACGGCATCTTGCATTGTGCGAGGGCGTGAGGAGATTACGGTGGCCTTAGTGGCATCTTGGGGAGCATTGTGCCTCCACACCGCTCCGAACGGAGATTAGCATCCGCAAGTGTGTGAACTTCGGGATACATCATCGTCTTCGCGTGCCTCGGTTATCTCTTACCCGAGCCCTTTACTTATGCACTTTACTTTGTGATAGCCATATTGTTTCATGTTATATATCTTGCTATCACTTAGTTGTTTATCTTGCTTAGTGTAAGTTGTTGGTGCACATAGGTGAGCCTAGTTGTTTTAGGTTTTGTGCTTGACTAATTAAACGTTAGTTTTATTCCGCATTTGTTCAAGCTTAAACCGTAATTATTTTAAAGCGCCTATTCACCCCCTCCTCTAGGCGACATCCACGTCCTTTCAACATTTCAAAGGAAAATAAATATGAGTCTAGGCTCAATGAAAAAATTGCTATGATGTGAATCAAATGATATCTCCTTTTCTATTTCTACTCATAGAATTTGAGATACATGTCCGTTGGTTCGGCTTGCACGCCAGGTCGCCAGCACAGGCAGGAGAGGCTGCAACATGCTGGCAGATCCGGCCACCAATCTCATCGGCGTGCATGTCCTCGGCCCAGGTACGTGCTTGAGCCGTCGGGGCAGCAGCATCTTTGATAGGTCGGCATGCAAGAGATCCTGGACTAGCTGACTATGCCACACCGAAGACAACAACCAGCGACCAAATCAGAGTCAACGAGCAGATCGGATTGGGCATGACAGTGTGGAGGAGAAAACCACCGGGGTTGAAGAGAAAAATTGGTGGAGAAGCCCCGCCGCCACCGTCCGCCATCGGGCAGCCTCCTCCGGCGACGGCGGGTTGAACGGAGCGGCGAGGAAGAGCCTCTAAGGCGGCGGCGGCGGGCGGCCTCCAGAGTAGCACGCAGCGATCCATCCAGGAGACAAGCTGCGTACAGAACAAGCTCAAGGAGATAGAGAGGCACTATGCCATCGCGACAGACAAAGCTTTTCCCGCCGCCGTTGTTCCAGAGAGAGACAATCGAGAGGACTGCGGGGAGGTAATGTATGCTCGGGGACTTTTTTCCCTAGTGAGATCGGGATGCATCTACACTCCAATTACCCAATCACGGCAGCGGTCCTAAGAATGCTCATAGTTGACTGACCTTACACGTTCTAAATGATCTAGACTATTTGGGGATCTATGGTTATATATATCCTAAACAGTTTTGTGTGTGTGTGTGACAGAGACCTAGATCTGTCCCGACGGACGAACTTTCCCGAGGAGAATCGGACCACGGAAGATTGACTCGAAGAAGAAGCATCGCCATCCGTCCCGCTGCTGCAATGACTAAAACCCTAACCTATCTACTGATCGGAGCAGAGGCACCATGATTCGCCTCCCAGCCACCGGCCGCCAGAGCGACATGTATAAGGGAGGCGAATCCACATGCTCTCCAATGAAGATCCGTGAGGAAGGATTTTCCCTAGTTGCCATGCAAGAGGGGAAGAAAGACTAACAAAAACATTACAAAATAAAATAATTATAATCATAATACATTGGTATTTGTTGAAATGGACGAAAATTCCTTTTGAAGGTAATACACGTTATCATTCATATAATAAAGAGAAAAGTACAAGTTACGTAGTCACCGACCCGGCAAACATGAAAGACAAGAGAACCCTGGCTTTATCCCAAAGGACCCCTGGTCAAGAAGGAAAGTTACAATCAGGACCGAATAACCCTCTAAGCTTGATACCAACATCTATTACCTGCCCCCGGCACTACGCAGTTACCACCAAAGGAAAAGGGGACAAAGCACCTCTACTGAGCTCGACGCTAGAGCGAACAATGTCGCAGTGGCGGAGCTCGAGGACACTCTTCCACCACAAGATTCCGCCACCGCCACGCCATCCCCGCTTGAATAGTCTTGCACCCAGATCAATCACTGACCACAGAGTAGAATACCGCGTTGAAATATGACCTGAAACTCCCTTATTCACCGCTTTCGTTTCGGAGCTGGAACCAAGATGTCGAGCGACAAAAGACTTAAGCTACGAAGACCCTAAACCTACAGCTACACATATCCGCATGTGCGATGTCCGACGGCCCTCCTCATGACAGACGGCCAAGAAGTCGTCAGTGGAGAGAAGCCGCCAGAGGACGGCGCCGGAAAATTGCAGGTCGCACTAGGCAAAACAAAATCGATTTTCTTCTTCTACGAGAAGAAAGAAAACGATAGCCCTAACTGCGTACGTGTCTGCCCTAATTTAAGAGGAAAGTAAACGATAGCCCTAAGTACTTACGAGGGTCTGCCCTAGTTTTCTTTATGTAGGTTGAGTTATTGTACAAGTACGTACTCATGAAACTTCCTTGTGGTATGTTTGTATAATCCTAAGGCACCTCGATCTCAAACGGCATAAGAGCGCACGCTCCTTGAGTGAGTGTATAAAAAAAAAAAAGATGCCGACGTAGAACGTCCGTCTTGCCTTTGCGTTGAACTGACACCGCAAGCCGTACGTGTAACGTGTTCGTTGGCCGCTTCGGTCACAGATGCGACTCCTGCTAGGACTATGTTGCGCACCGGGCGCGTCCGTCGTTATAAGGTTCCGCACCCACGCGCAACCCAGCCCATCATCAAACGCAACCAACCGGCCTCGCGCCCCCCCTAGCCTCGATCGCACGCAGATCACGCAGCTCTCGGCGCCCCCAATACGCACGCGCGCGGACGTGTTCGTGGAGCAATGGCGCACAACGCATCGGCGGCGACGGTGCAGAAGCGCAAGTACACCGAGACCGAGGAGGAGGAGACGGCCGGCTTGTGCGCCAACGGATGCGGCTTCTTCGGCGCCGCCGCCACCGGCAACATGTGCTCCAAGTGCTACCGCGACCACGTTTTCGCTGCCGGCGTTGATACCATGGCCGCGGGGAGCGTCTTCATCGACCCTGATTGTTCGACCGCGCCTCCTCCGGCGAAGAAGGCCAGGATGACCGTCGCCGTCCCGTCCTCTGATGGTGCGGCCGCCTCGTCCACCGCCTCCTCAGTTGACCCCGCCGTGACGCCCGTGAAGCAGCCGGCCGTGGCGGCGAACCGGTGCGCGGCGTGCCGCAAGAAGGTGGGGCTGCTGGGGTTCCGATGCCGCTGCGAGGGCACCTTCTGCAGTGTGCACCGCTACTCGGAGAAGCACGACTGTGGGTTCGACTACAAGACCGCCGGCCAGGAGCAAATCGCCAAGCACAACCCGCTCGTGGTTGCGGACAAGATGACCGGAAGGATCTGAAGCCCACAAGAAACCACCAGATCAACGGCGAACCGATCAAGCAGTTAGTCATGGCGTCCTCGAGGATATAGTCGATCGATCTTCTTTGTATTTGCTAGGTCTTGGAACGTGTAAATACTAGTTTAGGTTTTGGAGATATCGGAATTTTGTACAATTAGCAACTCTGTTTGATTAATAGGAGAATTTTAGTTCATCGACTGATCATAAACTGAGTAACTGACCCGTATGGTGAAATAGAAAACTGTCCGGCCCCGCGTCGTCCGCCTGGGCGGCACGGGCAGCGAGCCGATCCACTTTTTCAGGCGGCTCCCTTCCCGTGCTTCTTCCCTCGCCGCGGCTGGGAATCGCCGCCGGGCTTGCCCCCACGCCCGACGGCGGCGGCGGGGCTCCGCTCCCGACTTGATGCAGCGGCCGCAGTGTGGTTCGTGGCTGGGCATGCCAGTTACAGTGTGGCATCACTTAACATGAAAGTCGCCCGTGTTGAATCTCTTTTCTTGTCCAGGGATTCCACGAATCCATCATTGCCTACAGAACAACATCCGAGGCCCTCAAGGTTGAGGTATTCTCTTTAGTTTGAGTTAAATCCACAAAACCACATTCGTGTTACGATTAGCGAAAAATCACCACTTTACAATCCGTGACATTCTGTACGGAACCGAAATTCTGACAGCAAAAAGTTGAGCTCGTTTTGACGTGGCAAACCTGCTGCTTGGCGAGTCGAAGATGGCGCAGGGGTAACGACCTTTAACACCGGTCTAATTCACCCACACAAAAAAAACACCGGTCCGACCGAGCCGGTCAGAAGCCCCCCCGAAAGGAAACAATGCTCACTCCTCACTATCACTACACTCCACTCGCGCCGTTCTCGCTCTCGTCACACAAGCTCTCCCCTCTCCCATCTGCTTCGCCCACGCTTAACCTCGCTGCCGCCGCTGCTATAATGCCTTCTTGGAAAGACGGGGTGGAGAGCAGCGACGATGACATGGTGCACTTCGCCGGGAAGGTAATGCCTAATCGATGTGCTCTCGTTGGTAGCCTCGGGTTAGGGATTTCAGATTTGGGGATTTCTATTCTCGTGCCCCTCGTTCCTTAGTTGTGCTCAGTTTTGCCCAAGCCAACTAACTTTGCTCACTTTTGCCCTCCCCTCTCCGCCGCCTGCTCACAAAAGGCCAAACGGAGCACCACCGTCCAGTCAAAGCCTTTGACCCTTACCTCTTGACTAGTGGGTCGGCCAGATATCCTGATAGGTGGGGCAACTTAGCATCAGGTTCCATATTAATCTTGTGCTGACATAGAGTGGAACTAATGCCCTTAAGATCATTAAGAGTATATGCAATAGCATCCCGGTGCTTCCTCAGAATTTTTAATAATCTTTCTTCTTCATGTTCTGAAAGGTTAGCACTAATAATAACAGGATATATCTTTTTCTCATCAAGATAAGCATACTTCAAAGTGTCAGGCAATTGTTCTAATTCAAACACAGGATCACCTTTAGGTGGAGGAGGACCTCCTAGAGTTTCAATAGGCAAATTGTGTTTCAGGAGAGGTTGTTGTTCAAAGAAAATTTTATCTATTTCATTTCTTTCACGCAAGTGTATATCGTTTTCATGGTCTAGCAAATATTGTTCTAGTGGATGAGTAGGAGAAACGACAATAGAAGCAAGACCAATTATTTCATCCTTACTAGATAATTCTTTATTACGGGGTTGTCTACTAAACTTGGAAAAATTAAACTCATGAGACACATCACCAAACGTAACACTGGCAGTTTCTTTTTGGCAGTCTATCATAGCATAAAAGTGTTCAAAAATGGTCTATCAAAGATAATGGGACAAAAATCATCTTGTTGGGAACCAAGAACTAGATAATTAGTAGGATATTTTATTTTCCCACACAAGACTTCAACATCTCTAACAATCCCAAGTGGTGTAATGGTGTCTCTATTTGCAAGTTTAATAGTAACATCAATGTCTTCTATTTCAGCAGGTGCTATGTCATTCATAATTTCTAAGTATAAGGTAAAAGGAATAGCACTCACACTAGCACCCATATCACATAAACCATGATAGCAATGATCTCCTATTTTAACTGAGACAACATGCATGCCAACTACACGTCTATGTTTATCTTTTTCATCAGGTTTGGCAATTCTAGCAGCTTCATCACAGAAGTAAATAACATGCCCATCAATATTTTCTACCAAGAGATCTTTAACCATAGCAACACTAGGTTCTACTTTAATTTGTTCAGAGGGCTTAGGTGCTTTAATATTACTTTTGCGAACCACAGTTGATACCTTAGCATGTTCCTTTATCCTAACAGGGAAAGGTGTTTTTTCAATATAAGCAGTAGGAACAACTGGATCAACATTGTAAATGATAGTTTCTTCTTTAGCTATGACCAGTTCTTTTATTTCTTTTTTAATAGGGGGATGATATTTAAACCACTTCTCCTTAGGGAGATCAACATGAGTAGCAAATGATTCACAAAAAGAGGCTACTATCTCAGAGTCAAGTCCATATTTATTGCTAAACTTGTGAAAAGCATCGGTATTCATAAAAGATTTAACACAATCAAATTCAAGTTTAATACCTGACTCATTACCTTCGTCGAGTTCCCAATCTTCAGAGTTGCGTTTAATTATTTCTAAGAGATCCCACTTGAATTCAATAGTCTTATTCATAAAAGAACCAACACAAGAAGTATCGAGCATGGATTGATCATTATGAAAAAGTCGAGCATAAAATTTTTAAATAATGATTTCTCTCGAAAGATCATGATTGGGGCATGAATATAGCATTGACTTAAGACTCCCCCAAGCTAGAGCGATGCTTTCTCCTTCACGAGGACAAAAATTATATATATAATTCTGATCACGATGAACTAGATGCATAGGATAAAACTTTTGGTGTAATTCCAATTTCAATCGATTCTAGTTCCATGATCCAATATCATCACATAGCCTATACCATGTCAATGCTTTTACCTTCAAAGATAAAGGGAAAACCTTCATCTTGACTTCATCTCCGAATAAACCTGCAAGCTTAAATAATCCACAAATTTCATCCAAATGTTTTAGGTGCATATCGGGATGTTCAGTTCCGTCTCCTGCGTAAGGATTAGCTAGCAGTTGTTCTATCATACCCGAAGGAATTTCATAACCAATATTTTCAATAGGTGCAGTAGGTTGAGGGGCAACTAATTGTGGTTCCGGTCGAGGTGAAGATACCCCAAACAAACCCCTCAAAGGATTGTTTTCCATAGTAGCAAGTGACAGTAAATTTCAGCACGTAGTATAAGTTTTTCCTTACCGATTTCCACTTACCAAGAGCGCTTCACTACCCGACAACGATGCCAGAAAAGAGTCCTGATGACCCACAAGTGTAGGGGGTCAATCGTAGTCCTTTCGATAAGTAAGAGTGTCGAACCCAACTAGGATCAGAAGGAAATGACAAGCGGTTTTCAGCAAGGTAGTTTCTGCAAGCACTGAAATTGTAGGTAATAGGTAGTTTGATAGCAAGATAATTGGTAACGAGCAAGTAATGGTAATGGTAAATAAAGTGCAGCAAGTTAGCCCAATCCTTTTGTGGCAAAGGACATGCCAAAATGGTCTGTTATAATAAGCAAAGCATTCTTGAGGGTACACGGGAATTTCATCTAGTCACTTCATCATGTTGGTTTGATTCGTGTTCGCTACTTTGATAATTTGATATGTGGGTGGACCGGTGCTTGGGTGCTGTTCTTACTTGAACAACCTCCCACTTATGATTAACCCCCTCGCAAGCATCCGCAACTACGAGAAAAGTATTAAGATATAATCTAACCATAGCATTAAACATGTGGATCCAAATCAGCCCCTTACGAAGTAGCGCATAAACTAGGGTTTAAGCTTCTTTCACTCTAGCAACCCATCATCTAATAACTACTCCAAAATGCATTCCTTTAGGCCCAAGGATGGTGAAGTGTCATGTAGTCGACGTTCATATGACACCACTAAGGGAATCACAACATACATATCATCAAAATATCGAACACATATCAAATTCACATGATTACTTGAAACATGACTTCTCCCGTGACCTCAAGAACAAAAGTAACTACTCACAAATAATATGCATGCTCAAGATCAGAGGGGTATTAAATAGCATAATGGATCTGAACATATAATCTTCCACCAAATAAACCATATAGTAATCAACTACGTAATGTAATCAACACTACTAGTCACCCACAGGTACCAATCTGAGGTTCCGGAACAAAGGTTGAACACAAGAGATGAACTAGGGTTTGAGAGGAGATGGTGTTGTTGAAGATGTTGATGAAGAATGGTTTCCCAAAGATGAGAGGGTTGTTGGTGATGACGATGGCTTCGATTTCTCCCTCCGGGAGGGAAGTTCCCCCGGCGGAATCGCTCCGCCGGAGGGCAAAAGTGCTCCTGCCCAAGTTCCGCCTCGAGACGGCGGCGCTTCGTCCCGTAAGTCCTCTCCTCATTTTGCTAGGTCAAAACACCTTAAATACCAGAAGAAGGGCTCCGGAGGTGGGCCGTGCTGAGCACAACCCACCAGGGCGCACCTGGGGAGCTTGGCGCGCCCTGGTGTCTTGTGCTCACCAGGTGGCCCCCCTCCGGTAGTTATTTGCTCCAGTATTTTTTTTATATTCCAAAATAATTCTCCTTGAAGTTTTAGCTCATTTGAAGATGCGCAGAATAGGTATCTCTGATATGCTTTTTCAGGTCCTGAATTCCAGCTGCCGGCATTCTCCCTCTTTGTGCAAACCTTGCATATTATGAGAGAAAATGCATTAGAATTACTCCATAAAGCATTATTATGCATAAAACATTATAAATAACAGTAGGAAATTATGATGCAAAATGGACGTATCAGTGAACTACTCCCTCCTCGTCATGGCCTCCGCCGGGATGATGAAGATAGCCACCGGTGATGGTTTTCCCCCTCCGACAGGGTACTGGAAAGGCTCCAGATGGGGTTTGTCTTTGATACAGAGAGTTGCGGCGGCGGAGCGGAAGTTCTAGGTTAACTTTCGGGGGTTTCTGGATTTATAGGATTTTTCAGCGTTGGAATCACGTCAAGCGGAGCCACGTGGTCCCCACAAGCTAACAGTGCACGCCCAAGGGGGGTGGACCCGCTCTATTGGCTTGTGGCCCACAGGTGGCTCCCCTCCGGTGGTTCTCTACTCCAGTATTTCTTATTTCCTCCAGAAAAAATCATAAAAAAGTTTCGGGCGATTCCGAGAACTTTTATTTTGTGCACAAAAACAACACCACGGTAATTCTACTGAAAACAACGTCAGTCCCGGTTAGTTCTAAATAAATCATATAAGGTGCATCAAAACCATATAAAAGTATTGTAAACATAGGTAAATATGACATGAATACTTCATAAATTATCGATACGTTAGAGACGTATCACCATCCCCAAGCATAATTTCTACTCGTCCTCGTGTAGGTAAATGATAAAAGAAATAATTTATGAAGTGTGAATGCTAGCATAGTGTATAAGTTTGATCAATGATAATTCCAATCACTTTTTCTATCATCATAAACAACAACTCTTTTCTCATAAAACTTCTCATGATCAAGTAGCAAGCTATTCACATGTTAAAGTATAGACCATAAACATTCTTGGAAACCAACAAACTATGTTTTCAGTCATTAAACAATTTCAATTCATCTTATTTTTAGGAAGGGTCTATGTAAGAGATTTGATTTAGCAAATCCCACATACTCAACTATCATTTAGTCTTCCATGATTGCTGACAGTCAAAGCATATTTTTAGAACAACCAGTTTCAATCAAACACATAGGAAGATAGAGGCTTGATGTTCTGCCTCCCAACTTATATATCTCAGGGATAATGTCAACAATAATGAATCATGATCACCTATATCCAACTGGATACATGTGCCTGGATCTTTCCCTACCACATGATGCTTGCCAACTAAAGAATAAATAGATTGAAATAGGGATGTACATTATTGACTCTTGCATAAAAGTAAATACATAAAATTAAATGCATAAAAGTAAAGATAGGCCCTTCACAGAGGGAAGCAGAGGTTGTCATGCACTTTTTATTCTTGGATGTGCAAACTCTTAATGGAAAGGAACGTCCCCGTATATTGCCCCTTGTGATAGCAACCTTTATTATGCAGTCCGTCGCTTTTATTTCTTCACCATCACAAGATCGTACAAAGCTTATTTTCCCTTCCAATAAAAGATCATACATATTTAGGAGCAATTTTTATTGCTTTTTTCACCGATGACAACTTATTTGAAGGATCTTATTCAATCCATAGGTTGATATGGTGGACTCTCATGGCAAGAAACTGGGTTTAAGGGTTTTTGGATGCACAAGTAGTATTTCTACTTAGTACGAATTTTTTGCTAGCAAAAGATCCTAAGCAAGCACCATATGTTAGAGGATCTATGAAATATAACTTCTATGTGATTATAAATAAACATAACCATTACATTGTCTTCCTTGTCCAATATCAACTACTTGTCAATTTTTAAAATAATTAATGGGGGCTCACAATCATAGAAGATGTCCAAGATAGTATATTTATATGTGAAATCTCTCTTCCTTCAATATTCTTTCATGAATTGTTCAAGTGACCAATGCTATGTTTGTTAACTTCCAATAAATTTTACCGCTTATACTTCTTGTATGTGAAGTCACTACTCCCCATGGGACAAGCATATGAAGCATACATAATTTCATATTTATGACATTCAATTCATTCACCGTTTTCTCTTAGGATATAAGTGAAGCACAAGAGTGAACATCAGAGTGCTCTCAAAAAGATATAAGTGAAGATCAATGAGTAGTCAAACAATTAAAAAGCTATGTGAGGACTCTCTCTCTCAATAAATATTTCCCTATCTGAGATTTATTTAAAACAAAAAACTAAACAAAAATACACTTCAAGAATAGCACATATAATGTGAACGAATAAAAACTTAGGATCAACATATGCTAACCAATATTTGTTGACGAAGAGAGGTGGGATGCGTAGCATACCCAAGCTTGAGACTTCTTGTAATATTAACTTGGGGTGCCTTGGGCATCCCCAATCTTGAGCTTTTGTATCTCGTTCAATCCTCTCACGTCCCGGTTTCATCTATTTCTCAAAAACTTCATCCACACAAAACTTGAAAAGAACTCGTGAGATAGGTTAGTGCACATAAGAATAAATCAACTCTTTATGTACTGCCCAAACAAGTTGAATTATAATTTTCAATCATTATCTACTGTATACTATCATTTCCACAATTTATATCTACCAATATAAATCATGAAAACTATAGGAGAAGTCGATAACAAAACTATGACAACAATCTGTCTAAACCGGACAATCTATAGCAATTAATTTACAAAGTTCACTTATGTATCTCCAAAAATTATGAAACTTTAGGACATGATAACTAATTTATCAGAAAATACTGTATAAAAATTCCATAAACTTTCCACGTTCCAGTCAAATATGAAAATTCATACACTACAGCAAAAGTTTCTGTTTTTACACAACACACATCAAACATGCAATTCAAGCATCCTAAAAGGCAATTCTTGGAACTTTTTTTGGAAAACAAGATTATAAATAACAGCAAGAAAATTTTAACAAAATAAATTTATGCTCCAAGCAAAACTCATATTATGTGACGAATTAAAATATAGCTCTAAGTAAAACATACCGATAGTGTTGACGACGAAAGAGGGGATGCCTTCCGGGGCATCCCCAAGCTTAGACGCTTGAGTATTCCTTGGATATTACCTTGGGGTGCCTTAGTAATCCCCAAGATTAGGGTCTTGCCACTCCTTATTCTCCTCATATCGGTATCTCACCCAGAACTTGAAAACTTCAATCACACAAAACTTAACGGAACTTCGTGAGATGGATTAGTGTAATAAAGGTAGATCATTCACTTAGGTACTATCAATACAAGATTCATAATTGTTATCACATAATACCTACTGTATTATATCATTCCCATAATTTATACCACTAAATATAAGCAATGGAAACACTAAAACAAACAAACTATGCGTGCAAAACATAATATGTCAAAAACAGAACAGTCTGTGAAGATCTGAATGAAATCCATATTTCCATATCTTTAAAAATTCTGAAAAATTAGGACAACGCATAGAATTTTCATAGAAAAATTGTGTAAAAATTTAAGAATTTTTTGACTGCCAGTAAAATCAGAGAGATTCTAAACTGGACGTAAAAGTTTCCGTTTTAGCACATAATTAAACTAACAAGTATCCATACTATCCCAAAGGTTTTACTTGGCACTTTGTTGAAATAAAAGACAAAAAAACATGATTACTACAGTATCTTTATCATGTGAACACACAAACAGAAAGTATAAGTGTTGGGTTGTCTCCCAACAAGCGCTTTTCTTTAAAGCCTTTTAGCTAGGCATGATAATTTCAATGATGTTCACATAGGAACAGTATTTGAAACATGCAAAAGAACATCATGGATCACATGACAAGCACATTTAAGTCTAACCCACTTCTTATGCATAGGGATTTTGTAAGCAAACAATTTATGGGAGCAAGAATCAACTACCATAGGAAGGCAAAACAAGCATGACTTCGAAACTTTCAACACATAGAGAGGAAACTTGATATTATTGGAATACCTACACGCATATGTTCCTCTCTCATAATAATTTTCAGTAGCATCATGAAGGAATTCAACAATATAACTATCACATAAAGCATTATTTTCATGATCCACACACATAAAATTTTCATCACTCTCCACATAAGCAATTTTCTTCTTATTCATAGTAGTGGGAGCAAACTCAACAAAATAACTATCATGAGTCACTTGATTGACATAACCACATTGAATATTAAAATCATGATGACAAGTTTCATGGTTACTATCACTCTTTATAGTATATATGTCATCACCATAATCATCATAGATAGGAGGCATGCCATCATCATAATAAATTTGCTCATCAAAACTTGGGGTACTAAAAATATCATCTTCATCAAACATAGCACCCCAAGCTTGTGGCTTTGCATATCATTAGCATCATGGATATTAATAGAATTCATAATAATAATATTTCTATCATGCTCATCATTCAAGGATTTCACATTAAGCATTTTTATAAATTCTTCCTCTAACAATTGAGCACAATTTTCCGAACCATCATTTTCACGAAAGACATTATAAAGATGAAGCAATTGAGGTAACCTAACTTCCATTTTTGTGGTTTTCTTTTATTAAACCAAACTAGTGAAAAACAACAAACAAAAAGATTCAATTGCAAGATCGAAAGATATACCTTCAAGCACTCACCTCCCCCGCAACAACACCAGAAAATAGCTTGACGTCTACTATGCAACTTAATTCTTGTAGATGTTGTTCGGCCTCCAAGTGCAGAGTTTTGTAGGACAGTAGCAATTTTCCCTCAAGTGGATGACCTAAGGTTTATCAATCTATGGGAGGTGTAGGATGAAGATGGTCTCTCTCGAACAACCCTGCAATCAAATACAAGAAATCTCTTGTGTCCCCAACACACCCAATACAATGGCAAATTGTATAGGTGCACTAGTTCGGCGAAGAGATGGTGATACAAGTGTTGGGGAACGTTGCATGGGAAACAAAAAATTTCCTACGCACACGCAAGATCTATCCATGGTGATGAGCATCTACGAGAGGGAGAGTGAATCTACATACCCTTGTAGATCGCTAAGCGGAAGCGTTAAGAAACGCGGTTGATGTAGTCGAACTTCTCCGCGATCCAAATCGCAAGTCGTCCCTCGATCCGATCACGAACTAGTGCCGAACAGACGGCACCTCCGCGTTCAACACACGTACGGCTTGATGACGCCTTCACCTCCTCGATCCAACGAGCGATGGTGAAGTAGTAGATGAGTTCCGGCAGCACGACGGCGTGGTGATGGTGGTGAGGAACAATCTCTGCAGGGCTTCGCCAAGCACTACGGAGATTATGACGGGAGGAACTAGAGGGCTAGGGTTGCCGGCACACGGCTTGGGAAATCCTGATGTATCCCGTGTGCTAGCCCTGCCCCTCTCTTTATATGTTGAGCCCTGGGGTCTAAACTTGGAGAGAAAACCTCCACAAGGTCGGTTTTGCCCGCACAAGGTCGGTTTGGCCCGCACGGAAAGAGTCCCACTCGGATTCCAGCGGTACCGCGCACAAGCGGTAGTACCGCTTCACACAAGCGGTAGTACCGCTTACGCGGTAGTACTGCCTTACCAGCGGTAGTACCGCTTAAGGCAGCAGCAAAACTTCCTTCTGCACTTTCCAATAACTCGTGGGCTTTACCCCTTTGGCCCATATAAAGTGTTGCTGCACCCGAACACTTCGGTAAACATCCGGAACCCCTTCCGGTGAATTCCGGAACCCTTCCGGAGATCAAAACACTATTATCACATATATCAATCTTTACCTCCGGACTCTTCCGGAGATCCTCGTCATGTCCGGGATCTTATCCGAGACTCCGAACAACCTTCGGTCACCAATACAATAACTCAACTATACTAATCATCACCAAACGTTAAGTGTGTAGAGCCTGCGGGTTCGAGAACTATGTAGACATGACCGAGACACCTCTACGGTCAATAACCAATAGCGGGACCTGGATGCCCATATTGGTTCCTACATATTCTACGAAGATCTTTATCGGTTGAACCTCTATGTCAAGGATTCAGTTAATCCCGTACGCTGTTCCCTTTGTTCTTCGGTATGTTACTTGCCCGAGATTTGATCGTCGGTATCCCTATACCTAGTTCAATCTCGTTACCGGCAAGTCTCTTTACTCGTTCCGTAATACAAGATCCCGTGGCTAACACCTTAGTCACATTTCTTGCAAGGCTTATAGTGATGTTGTATTACCGAGTGGGCCCTGAGATACCTCTCCGTCACACGGAGTAACAAATCCCTGTCTTGATCCATACCCACTCAACAGACACTCTCGGAGATACCTGTAGAGCACCTTTATAGTCACCCAGTTACGTTGCGACGTTTGATACACACAAGGCATTCCTCCAGTGTCAGTGAGTTGTATGATCTCATGGTCATAGGAACAGATACTTGACATGCAGAAAACTATAGCAATAAACTGACATGATCATATGCTATGTTTATAGTTTGGGTCTTGTCCATCACATCATTCTCCTAATGATGTGATCCCGTTATCAAATGACATCTCATGTCTATGGCTAGGAAACCTTGACCATCTTTGATCAACGAGCTAGTCTATTAGAGGCATACTAGGGACACAGTGTTGTCTATGTACCCACACATGTATTTGAGTTTCCAATCAATACAATTATAGCATGGATAATAAACGATTATCATGAACAAGGAAATATAATAATAACCATTTTATTATTGCCTCTACGGCATATTTCCAACAGTCTCCCACTTGCACTAGAGTCAATAATCTAGCTCACATCACTATGTGATTTACATTGTAATGAATCTAACACCCATACAGTTCTGGTGTTGATCATGTTTAGCCCTTGGAAGAGGTTTAGTCATCGGATCTGCAACATTCAGATCCGTGTGCACTTTGCAAATATTTATGTCGTCCTCCTTGATGTAATCGCGGATGGAATTGAAACATAGCTTTATGTGTCTGGTCCTCTTGTGAAACCTGGGTTCCTTGGCTAGAGCAATGGCACCAGTGTTGTCACAGAACAGAGTCATTGGGTTTAGTGCACTAGGCACTTCTCCAAGATCTGTCATGAACTCCTTCATCCAGACACCTTCCTTCGCCGCCTCCGAGGCAGCGATGTACTCCACTTCGCATGTAGAATCAGCTACTACGCTTTGCTTGGAACTGCACCAGCTAACCGCACCCCCATTGAGAATAAATACGTATCCGATTTGCGACTTAGAGTCATCCGGATCAGTGTCAAAGCTTGCATCGACGTAACCCTTTACGACGAGCTCTTGATCACCTCCATAAACGAGAAACATGTCCTTAGTCCTTTTCAGGTACTTCAGGATATTCTTGACCGCCGTCCAGTGTTCCATTCCTGGATCACTTTGAAACCTTCCGGCCATACTTATGGCAAGGCTGACATCGGGTCTTGTGCACAGCATTGCATACATGATAGAGCCTATGGCTGAAGCATAGGGGACGACACTCATCTTTTCTCTATCTTCTGCAGTCACTGGGCATTGAGTCTTACTCAACTTCACACCTTGCAATACAGGCAAGAACCCCTTCTTGGACTGATCCATTTTGAACTTCTTCAAAACTTTGTCAAGGTATGTGCTCTGTGAAAGTCCTATTAAGCGTCTCGATCTATCTCTATAGATCTTGATGCCTAATATGAAAGCAGCTTCTCCTAGGCCCTTCATTGAAAAACTCTTGTTCAAATATTCCTCACGCTTTCCAACATCTCTATATTGTTTCCAATCAGCAATATGTCATCCACATATAATATTAGAAACGCTATAGAGCTCCCACTCACTTTCTTGTAAATACAAGCTTCTCCGTAAACCTGTATAAACCCGAACGCTTTGATCACTTCATCAAAGCGAAGATTCCAACTCCGAGATGCTTGCACCAGTCCATAAATGGATCGCTGGAGTTTGCAAACTTTGTCAGCATTCTCTGGATCGACAAAACCTTCTGGTTGCATCATATACAACTCTTCCTTAAGGAAACCGTTAAGGAACGCTGTTTTGACATCCATCTGCCAAATTTCATAATCGAAAAAGGCAGCTATTGCTAACATGATTCTGACGGACTTAAGCATCGCTACGGGTGAGAAGGTCTCATCGTAGTCAACTCCTTGAACTTGTGAAAAACCCTTTGCCACAAGTCGAGCTTTATAGACGGTGACATTACCGTCCGCGTCCGTCTTCCTCTTAAAGATCCATTTGTTCTGAATGGCCTTACGCCCTTCAGGTAATACTTCCAAAGCCCATACTTTGTTTTCATACATGGATCCCATCTCGGATTTCATGGCCTCTAACCATTTCTCGGAATCCGGGCCCACCATCGCTTCTCCATAGCTCGTAGGTTCATCGTTGTCCAACAACATGACCTCTAAGACAGGGTTGCCGTACCACTCAGGAGCAGTACGCGTTCTTGTCGACATACGAGGTTCGATAGCAACTTGATCCGAAGCTTCATGATCATCATCATTAACTCCCTCTTCAACTGATGTAGGCTCTACAGAAACATCTTTCTGCGCTGCGCTACTCTCTGGTTGAAGTAAAGGTTCAATAACCTCATCAAGTTCTATCTTCCTCCCACTCAATTCTTTCGAGAGAAACTCTTTCTCAAGAAATGTTCCGTTTTTAGCGACAAACACTTTGCCTTCGGATCTGAGATAGAAGGTATACCCAACTGTCTCTTTTGGGTATCCTATGAAGACGCATTTCTCCGCTTTGGGTTCCAGCTTTTCAGGCTGAAGCTTTTTGACATAAGCATCACATCCCCAAACTTTAAGAAACGACATCTTTGGCTTCTTGCCAAACCATAGTTCATATGGCGTCGTCTCAACGGATTTCGATGGTGCCCTATTTAAAGTGAATGCAGCTGTCTCTAATGCATAACCCCAAAACGATAGTGCCAAATCGGCAAGAGACATCATAGATCGCACCATATCCAATAAGGTTCGATTACAACGTTCGGACACACCATTACGCTGTGGTGTTCCAGGCGGTGTCAATTGTGAAACAATTCCACACTGTCTTAAGTGACTGCCAAACTCATAACTCAGATATTCTCCTCCTCGACCAGATCGTAGGAATTTAATCTTCTTGTTACGATGATTCTCAACTTCACTCTGAAATTGCTTGAACTTTTCAAACGTTTCAGACTTGTGTTTCATTAAGTAAATATACCCATATCTACTCAAGTCATCAGTGAAGGTGAGAAAGTAACGATAACCACCGCGCGCCTCAATGCTCATCGGACCGCACACATTAGTATGTATGATTTCCAACAAGTCACTTGCCCGTTCCATTGTACTAGAGAACGGCGTCTTAGTCATCTTGCCCATGAGGCATGGCTCACATGTGTCAAGTGATTCAAAATCAAGTGACTCCAAAAGTCCATCAGCATGGAGCTTCTTCATGCGTTTTACGCCAATATGACCTAAACGGCAGTGCCACAAAAAAGTGGTATTATCATTATCAATTCTACATCTTTTGGCATCAATGTTATGAACATGTGTATCATCACTATCGAGATTCAATAAGAATAAACCCCTCACATTGGGTGCATGACCATAAAAGATATTACTCATAAAATAGAACAACCATTATTCTCAGATTTAAATGAGTAACCGTCTCGCAATAAACAAGATCCAGATATAATGTTCATGCTTAACGCAGGCACTAAATAACAATTATTCAGGTTCATCACTAATCCCGATGGTAATCGAAGAGCGAGCGTGCCGACGGCGATCACATCAACCTTGGAACCATTTCCTACGCGCATTGTCACTTCGTCCTTTGCCAGCCTCCGTCTATTCCTCAGTTCCTGTTTTGAGTTGCAAATGTGAGCAACCGCACCGGTATTAAATACCCAGGCACTACAACGAGAGTTGGTAAGGTACACATCAATAACATGTATATCATATATACCTTGTTTGTTGTTGGCCGCCTTCTTGTCAGCCAAATACTTGGGGCAGTTCTGCTTCCAGTGACCAGTTCCCTTGCAATGAAAGCACTCAGTTTCTGGCTTGGGTCCAGCCTTGGGTTTCTTCACGGGAGGGGCAACTGCTTTGCCACTCTTCTTGGAGTTACCCTTCTTACCCTTGCCATTCTTCTTGAAACTAGTGGTTTTATTGACCATCAACACTTGATGCTCCTTCTGAATCTCAGACTCAGCGACTTTCAACATCGCAAACAGCTCGGCGACTGACTTGTTCATCCCGTGCATGTTATAGTTCAACACGGAGCTCTTGTAGCTAGGTGGCAATGATTGTAGAACTCTGTCAGTGATAGCCTCTGGCGGAAGGGGCATCCCTAATTCAGCCAGACGGGTGGAGTACCCAGACATTCTGAGTATGTGATCACTGACAGACCCGTTCTCCTCCATCTTGCGAGCATAGAACTTATCGGAGGTCTCATACCTTTCGATCCGGGCATTCTTCTGAAAGATAAACTTCAACTCCTGGAACATATCATATGCTCCATGACGTTCAAAACGTCTTTGAAGTCCCGGTTCTAAGCCATACAACATTGCACATTGAACTATTGAGTAATCATCAGAACGAGCCTGCCAGGCGTTCACAACGTCTGGAGACTCAACTGGAGCAGGTGGATCACCAAGCGGTGCATCAAGGACATAAGCCTTCTGGGAAGCCGTAAGGATAATCCTTAGATTACGGGCCCAGTCCACAAAGTTACTTCCATCATCTTTCAACTTAGCTTTCTCTAGGAACGCATTAAAATTCAGGGGTGCTAATGCGCGAGCCATGATCTACAACATAAATATTGCAAAGACAACTTAGACTATTGTTCAAGATAATGAGTTTAGTTAATCATATTACTTAAAAACTCCCACTCAAATTGACATCCCTCTGGTCATTCGAGTGTCACATGATCCAAATCAACCAACTCAAGTCCGATCATCACGTGAGTTGAGGTGGTTTCAATGGTGAACATCTTCATGTTGATCATATCTACTATATGACTCATGTTCGACCTTTCGGTCTCTTCTATTCCGAGGCCATGTCTGTACATGCTAGGCTCATCAAGTTTAACCCGAGTGTTCCGCACGTGCAACACTGGCTTGCACCCGTTGTATGCGAACGTAGAGTCTATCACACCCGATCATCACGTGGTGTCTCGAAACGACGAACTTTCGCAACGGTGCACACTCGGGGAGAACACAATTTTATCTTGAAATTTAAGTGAGGGATCACCTTATAATGCTGCCGTCGTGCTAAGCAAAATAAGATGCATAAAATGATTAATATCACATGCAAATCATAAGTGACATGATATGGCCATGAACTTGTGCTTTTGATCTCCATCTCCAAAGCACCGGCATGATCTCCATCGTCACCGGCATGACACCATGATCTCCATCATCTTGATCTCCATCAACGTGTCGCCATGAGGTTGTCGCGCCGACTGTTGCTTCCACGACTATTGCTAACTCATAGCGATAAAGTAAAGCAAAACGGCGAAAATAATTAAAGACAACTCTATGGCTCCTGCCAGTTGCTGTACTCATCGACATGCAAGTCGTGATATTCTATACAACACATGATCATCTCATACATCACATATATCTCATCATGTAATTGGCCATATCACATCACAACATACCCTGCAAAAACAAGTTAGACGTCCTCTAATTGTTGTTGCAAGTTTTACGTGGCTACTACGGGTATCTAGCAAGAACGATTCTTACCTACGCAAAAACCACAACGGTGATATAAAAATTGCTATTCAACCTTCTCAAGGACCGCCTTTGTCAAATCCGATCCGACTAAAGTGGGAGAAACAGACACCCGCTAGCCATCTTTATGCAACGAAGTTACATGTCAGTTGATGGAACCGGTCTCTCGTTAGCGTACGAGTAATGTTGGTCCGGGCCGCTTCATCCCACAATACCGCCGAAACAAGAAAACACCAAGGGAGGAAGCAATCTGAATATCAACGCCCACAAAACCCTTTTGTGTTCTACTCGAGATCTCATCTACGCATAAACCTGGCTCTGATACCACTGTTGGGGAACGTTGCATGGGAAACAAAAATTTTCCTACGCACACGCAAGATCTATCCATGGTGATGAGCATCTACGAGAGGGAGAGTGAATCTACATACCCTTGTAGATCGCTAAGTGGAAGCGTTAAGAAACGCGGTTGATGTAGTCGAACGTCTCCGCGATCCAAATCGCAAGTCGTCCCTCGATCCGATCATGAACTAGTGCCGAACAGACGGCACCTCCGCGTTCAACACACGTACGGCTTGATGACGCCTTCACCTCCTCGATCCAGCGAGCGATGGTGAAGTAGTAGATGAGTTCCGGCAGCACGACGGCGTGGTGATGGTGGTGAGGAACAATCTCTGCAGGGCTTCGCCAAGCACTACGGAGATTATGACGGGAGGAAATCCTGATGTATCCCGTGTGCTAGCCCTGCCCCTCTATTTATATGTTGAGCCCTGGGGTCTAAACTTGGAGAGAAAACCTCCACAAGGTCGGTTTTGCCCGCACAAGGTCAGTTTGGCCCGCACGGAAAGAGTCCCACTCGGATTCCAGCGGTACCGCGCACAAGCGGTAGTACCGCTCATGAGCGGTAGCACCGCTTGAGCGGTAGTACCGCTTCACACAAGCGGTAGTACTGCCTTACCAGCGGTAGTACCACTTAAGGCAGCAGCAAAACTTCCTTCTGCACTTTCCAATAACTCGTGGGCTTTACCCCTTTGGCCCATATAAAGTGTTGCTGCACCCGAACACTTCGGTAAACATCCGGAACCCCTTCCGGTGAATTCCGGAACCCTTCCGGAGATCAAAACACTATTATCACATATATCAATCTTTACCTCCGGACTCTTCCGGAGATCCTCGTCATGTCCGGGATCTTATCCGAGACTCCGAACAACCTTCGGTCACCAATACAATAACTCAACTATACTAATTGTCACCAAACGTTAAGTGTGTAGACCCTGCGGGTTTGAGAACTATGTAGACATGACCGAGACACCTCTACGGTCAATAACCAATAGCGGGACCTGGATGCCCATATTGGTTCCTACATATTCTACAAAGATCTTTATCGCTTGAACCTCTATGTCAAGGATTCAGTTAATCCCGTACGCTGTTCCCTTTGTTCTTCGGTATGTTACTTGCCCGAGATTCGATCGTCGGTATCCCTATACCTAGTTCAATCTCGTTACCGGCAAGTCTCTTTACTCGTTCCGTAATACAAGATCCCGTGGCTAACACCTTAGTCACATTGCTTGCAAGGCTTATAGTGATGTTGTATTACCGAGTGGGCCCTGAGATACCTCTCCGTCACACGGAGTAACAAATCCCTGTCTTGATCCATACCCACTCAACAGACACTCTCGGAGATACCTGTAGAGCACCTTTATAGTCACCCAGTTACGTTGCGACGTTTGATACACACAAGGCATTCCTCCAGTGTCAGTGAGTTGTATGATCTCATGGTCATAGGAACAGATACTTGACATGCAGAAAACTATAGCAATAAGCTGACACGATCATATGCTATGTTTATAGTTTGGGTCTTGTCCATCACATCATTCTCCTAATGATGTGATCCCGTTATCAAATGACATCTCATGTCTATGGCTAGGAAACCTTGACCATCTTTGATCAACGAGCTAGTCTATTAGAGGCATACTAGGGACACAGTGTTGTCTATGTACCCACACATGTATTTGAGTTTCCAATCAATACAATTATAGCATGGATAATAAACGATTATCATGAACAAGGAAATATAATAATAACCATTTTATTATTGCCTCTAGGGCATATTTCCAACAACAAGTGCAATATGGATGGTAGATGATATAGGTTTTTGTAATCTAAAAATATAAAATCAGCAAGGTAGCAAGTGGCAATCAACGAGTAAAACGTTGTATAAATGCTTGGAAATAAGGCCTAGGGTTCATACTTTCACTAGTGCAATCTATCAACAATGCTAACATAATATAATCATATGATCATCCCTCAACGTGCAACAAAGAATCACTCCAAAGTTTATATCTAGCGAAGAACATGAGATGAAATTGTTGTAGGTAGTAGAACCACCTCAAAGTTACCCTTTGCGATCAATCTATTGGGCTATTCCTATTGATGTCACAAACAACCCTAGAGTTCGTACTAAAATAACACCAATGATAAATATCAATCAACCCTAATGTCCCCTAGATACTCCAATGCCACCTCAAGTATCAATGGGTTAATTATTCGACACGCGTCAAACAATTTCAGATTATTCATATTAAATCCAACACAAAGAACTTCAAAGAGTACCCCAAGATTTATATCGGAGAAGGTAGGACAAGAACGTGTATCAACCCCTATGCAAAGATTACCCCATTGTCACCATGATACGTCTTCAACGCATCGATAATTTATGAAGTATTCATGCCAATATTCTACAAGTTTCATATACTTTTGGCAAAATTTTATATTATTTTTTGGGACTAATTGACTTATCCAGTGCCCAGCGCCAGTTCCTGCTTTTTGTGTGTTTTTTGTTTCGCAGAAAATACATAACAAACGGACTCCAAACGCGATAAAAATTTACGGAGATATTTTTTGGAATATATGTGAATTTTGGAAGAAGAATCAATGCCACACGATGCCCGAGGCTCTCACAAGGAAACAGGGCGCGACCAGGGGTGTGGTCGCGCCCTAATGGATTGTGAGAGCCTCGATGGCCGTGCCCTAATGGCTTGTGGCCACCCCTTAAGTCGGTTGGAGCCCTTCTTTTGCCGCAAGAAATATATTTTTCCGATAAAAATCCCCTCAAAATTTTAGCCCGATCGGAGTTACGGATCTCCGGATATTTAAGAAATGGTGAAAGGCTTGAAAACAGCAACGAAAAAAGGAGAGAAACAGAGAGAGAGAGAGAGATCCAATATCGGAGGGTATTTCGCCCCTCCGGGAGCCATGGCGGCCAAGGACCCGAGGGAGAACCTCTCCCTAGATGGGGAGAGTCCATGGAGGAGGAATCTTAAGGGGGAGACTCTCCCCCCTCTCTTCCGGCAGCGCCGGAGTGCCGTCAGAGGAGCTATCGCCGCGGTGATCGTCTTCATCGACATCACCATCTTCATCACCTTCCTCATCTCTTTTCAGCGGTCCACTCACCCGCACCCCACTCTAATCCCCTACTTGAACATGGTGTTTCATGCCACATATTATTAATCAATGATGTGTTGCCATCCTATGATGTTTGAGTAGATATATGTTGTCCTTTGGGTTGATTGATGATATTGATTGGTTTGAGTGTATGTTTTATTTTGGTGCTGTCCTAAGGTGCCTTCCGCGAGGAGCACACGTGAATGATCCACGCTGGAGGGTGTTGCAATATGTTCATGATTCGCTTATAGTTGGTGGCTAGAGTGACAGATGCTTACACCCGAGTAATTGGGTTGTTTACGTATGGGAGTAAAGGGGACTTGATGTTTAATGCTATGGTTGGGTTTACCTTAATAATTTCTAGTAGTTTCGGATGCTTGCTAGAGATCCAATCATAAGTTCATATGATCCAACTACGGAAAGTATGTTAGCTCATGCCTCTCCCTCATATAAAATTGCAATAATGATTACCGATCTTGTTATCAATTGCATAGGATAATTCCGCACACCATACCATCATTATTGCACACTCACTATTTGTAATATATTGTGATATATTCTAACTCTATTTAGTGCAGCAACTATTTTTCATATTTTAGTTCTCTAATATCATGCAAAGCTATCCTCTTTATAACCACAACGCGGTTTTATTTCTCGTTACTAGATAGAAGCAAACGTTCGGTGTATGTAGAGTCGTATCAGTGGTAGATAGGACTTGAGAGAATATTGATCTTACCTTTAGCTCCTTGTGGGTTCGACACTCCATACTTACCATTTCCATCTTTGGAAAGTGCTACGATGATTCCTTGCACTTGGGGATTATCACAGCACGGGAATCTGCGAGTTGAGTACCAAGACATATATCAAGTGATCTCAAATCCAATATTCATTCCGACATAACAAAATCTCAAAGGGAAAGATTCAATTCATCACATCAAGATAGCAAGGGACAAACACCATATTATCCAACTACATTAACAAAGCCCGTGATACATCAAGATCGTGACATCTCAAGAACACAAGAGAGAGAGAGAGAGATATTGAACACATAGCTACTAGTACATACCCTCAACCCGAGGGTGAACTACTCCATCCTCGTCATGGCATCCACCGGGATGATGAAGATGGCCACCGGTGATGGTTTTCCCCCTCAGCTAGGGTACTCGAAAGGCTCCAGATGGGTTTTTCTTCGATACAGAGAGTTGCGGCGGCGGAGCGGAAGTTCTAGGTTAACTTTTGGGGGGGTGGTTTGGATTATAGGATTTTTCAGCGTTGGAATCACGTCAACCGGAGCCACATGGGCCCCACAAGCTAACAGGGCACGCCCAGGGGTGGGTGCGAGCGCCTTGTTGGCTTGTGGCCCATAGTTGGCTCCCCTCCGGTGGTTCTCCGCTCCAGTATTTCTTATTTCCTCCAAAAAAAATCATAAAAAAGTTTCGGGCGATTCCGAGAACTTTTACTTTGTGCACAAAAACAACACCACGGTAATTTTGCTGAAAACATCATCAGTCCGGGTTAGTTCTAAAGAAATCATATAAAGTGCATCAAAACCATATAAAAGTATTGTAAACATAGGCAAATATGGCATGAATACTTCATAAATTATCGATACATTGGATACGTATCAATGTGTAGAGGTTTTGATGAAAACGCCAAGCCTTGCAAGTGGTACATGTCTGCTAGATGCCAACCTGATGGAAGTACCATCAGGGTTAATCAAATCTCATATCAACACACTTGTATTAAATTCACAAAGAGTACCAACCATGACATTACACATTTGGGTTGCAAAAAAGATTACTCCTATTTTAGCCAAGATACCAAACACTACTACAAAGAAACTTTAAGTAGACCTAGAAAATCAATACCCCCATTAAGCTAAAATATACCAACATGACATGGTTGTGCAGAGTGTTTTAACAACAAGGTGAAACCGTTTATAAGCTTGCCTGTGCATGACATGGTTTACCGAATAAGGATCATGATCATGCGTTGGGAATTGAGAAGAAAGATTGGTGATTGTCTGCAGGGGGATAAACTTCCTGTAGTGGTACAACAGCTGGTCAACAGGAGCAGAAATGTTACACATTTTTCTGTTGAAAAATCTATAGTGTGGGGTGTTGAAGTTAGCGATACAAGACTGGAAAGCGGCATGTTGTTAACACTGAAATGCATAACTACATTTGCCTCGAGTGGCAACACACTAGGAAACCATGTGAGCATACCATGCTTTTCTTGGCCTCCCGCCCGAATATAAACATGCATCAATATTTCCATGAATACTCCCTCCATTCCACAATATAGTGCGCCCGTGCTTCCCGAGATCTAAGTTTGACCATACATTTAACCAACAAGACCGACTGCGGTTGGAGCAAAAATTATACCACTGAATTCATATCAAAATACGAATTCAAGGCTGCCACAGTCAGTCTCATTGGTTAAATGTATGGTCAAACTTAGATCTCAAAAATCACGGACGCACTACATTGTGGAACGGAGCGAGTATTACTCAGTAGAAAGATTCAAGGTTGCGTATGAAGCTCCAATTCCAGCACTTACAGATCAGTCTCAGTGGCCTAAAGTGGAAATCGAGTTTTCCTGTGTCCTCCCTTAACAAAAAGAAAGGCTGATAGGCCTATGGAAAGTACATTCAAGGCATCATATGAGAAAGCTGAGAGTAGTAAGAAGGAAGAGAAAGATGGAAAGCTTAAGAGGTCATAGAAAGGTAACAAAAATAGATGCAAGCTGTGCCAGGGACTTGGGCACAGAAAGTAATCTCCAAAATGTTGTTACACTCTTGAAAGGCCAAAGTATGGTAATGTTTGTGATGTTTTTAATTTGACTGCTATTTTCTATTACCAACCAAATGAAATGCTTTGTATGTCATGAGGAAGCATGCAAGCTAGCCCCTGGTTGCTGAAACATTACAGACTAAAGCTAATCCAATGAAGAAAACTAAGACCATTAGTGAGCTTTGTGCTGTGAAATCAAAAGCAAGCTGTCGTAAGAAGAAGTGAAAACTATTAGTCTGTGATTCTCATTTTGTGTGATGTAATGCTAGTTGTATTTAATATGTGCTGTACTTTGAGAACTATCTGCCATGATTCAAATTCGAGCTAGATTTCTAATTTGAGCCGACTTTCAAATTTGAGGCACATTTCAAATTTGTACTTGTATGGGTATTGATGTTCTAGTGCATTCTCAAGCTTTATGCACGTTAGGTGATCGATCCGGGCACTTTTGTGAAGTAAAAATCATATTCATGAAAAATGTGCTTCAAATGAGCTCCAAAGCTAGGGTACACATCCCTATTCTAAGCATTTTTTTGCCGAATTTATCTAAATGAGCTAAAAAAACTTGTCATCTAGTGTGCAAATATAGGGTCCATGCCCAATATGGGATCGTTTGGACAAACTATGCCATGGTTAACCCTAAACCTTAGCTCAATCCCCTTGAAAACCATGCAACCTTGTTTCTGATACCTAAGTTATGGGAAGGCAATTTCATGAAAATATCCGTATTCGTGGTTTCTTATTTTTACTATCAACTTAGTAACATAAAACGATGATGTGGGTAAGTTTCACATTTTTTGAATTTTTTTAAAATTAGTTATGCTCAACCCTAGCCCTCAAACCTCTCTCAAAACCTCTCAAACCCCTGTCAAAACCCCTCAAACCCCTCTCAAAACCCCTCAAACCCCTCTCGAAACCCCGCACTAGCAGGGCCGTTGGATCGTTGTTCAGAAACGGTTTAGATCGGGCGCTATAGTTTGCCATAGTCGACCCGCGAGATGAGACCAGATTGCTGGATGCGGGCGGGTGTTTCGTGGTTGCAGACATGAGTGGTTCACCTGGCAGCGGAGGAACATGGACACAAGACAGCGCCCGTGGGCCGCGTGCTTGACGCCTTTTCTGAAATGCATTCAATCGGGGCGGGATGCTCGTTGGATCGATGGGCCGTCATGAACCATTGGGACGCAACTGTATCGATCGTCACGCCTAGATTCAGTGTGGAAAACGGAAGCTCCGATGAACGCATTTCAAAAGGGCGCATTGCACCACGAAACGCATTCAAACGGGCGCGTCACATCATGGCTATTTCACTGGTGCATCGACGTGCTATGCAAACGGTTTTCAACCCCTTTCCGCGACGTAGTTCCAAACGGTCGCCTTGCATGTGTGGGCGATAGGGGGGGTCCATCCCACACGACACCGCAAAACTGTCGGCGATGGTGGCCAACGAACGCAAACGATCTCCAAATATAATCGTGTGTGGTGCAGGAACAGATCGCACACATAATCTTTTGGGCGTACGTGTGGGATTTGGGATCAATCCCACACGTCTAAGACGAGTGAAACGCGTCTAATTGCTCATGGAAAACAAACGGAGTTTGACCTTTGACCGTTTGCGAAACATTAACTAATCCACACGGGCCATTGTAGACACTGTGTGTGATATCTTCATCATCGCACACGAGATTTCCCTGTGAACCGTGTACCATATACAACATCATCGAACATGTTTCCCGAAAAATGTACGCGTGGGATCGTCTTTGCATCGGGCACGGTTTCCTGTTGGCTCATGTGTGAGATACGGTGCTATCGCAAACGATTGAGTAGCTCCTACGCACACATACAAGTGTTGCAAACCGTTTGCGATTTCTTATGTATCACCAACGTTTTAGATTATATCTCGTGTGCTTTTCCTGTGGACCACAGGCGGTTGCGCTACGAGTTGCATGTGCTTTCCGTTCTGGACCGCACACGCTTAGTTGCTTGAACCGTGTGTGCTGAAATTGCTAGGTTATTGTAAAATATCGCATTTAATTCACCCTGCAAATAGCAAATTCGCCACAATATGCAATCGACAAATAGTGTCCACATGAAAAACATTCATCATAATTCGCCACAATATGCAATTGAACGAATAGTATCCACAAGCAGAGGATTCATCATAATTCACGACAATATGCAATTGAGAAAATGCTAGCTAAATTCCACAGCTGTTGAACCGACATATTCAATACATAATCATAGTGTACGAAATACGAAGACATGGTCACATGGAAAATAATGCATCCATGTGTATATGTTTAGCTGATAACACCATATAAATGCGTACTTATTTTTAGGAGATTTTATTCCGGAAATCTTCATCGTCTTTAGAGGGCTTGATATAGTGTTTCACAAAGAAGGTGCTGATAAATTTCCTAACAGACAACAATTCATCGGCGGCGAGCGGTTCAGAAGTCATCAGTACGAAGATCAGCTACATGGCTTTTAGATCAGAATGTGACATACGTGTGGAGTAGAAGATAGTAATTAAGAACCAGACTTACTAGTTTTATCCTGTCAGCATCGACACCACATTCAGCATGTCTGCATAGGTTGATCATGTGTGCACAAACGTAGTATCCACATAGGCTGGTACCTGGTTGTTGCTGAGGACACTGAAATTTTTTGTACAGTATTAGTCATGTATTTGCCCTGTAGGAACAACCTAACCGGTGTAATTTGTTTTTTTTTCTATGGAGAGAAATGGAAAGAGGTTTACTTAGAAACTTGAACATCTGACTAGCATTTTCTAAAAATAACGGATTTCGTTGTCTTACCGGAGAAACGATCACGTGCTGCAGAGGTAGTTGGCGGTCGAACCTATTCCCCCCTAATGTTATGATCTTTGACAATACACTGCAAATGAAGATGAATTTTCACACACTCAATTCTGGAACCAGATATGAACACAACACATTAACATCAAATAATTCAATACCTATCCATGAAATCCCGAAGACCACTCAGATCCTGAGGCGCATTTGACTCTCTGAGAGAATCCATGTAGTAAACTATGTTGCGTTTTGGAACAATGACCACCAAGATCCAGTGACCCCTACAGTTTAAGAAAACCAATGGAAGCCGTGCGTGAGCCATTATCTTTTAACAAAACGCCATTTGCTAAATCAGGATCTATGAAATACGCATGCACCCTTGATTTTCTCTGCATCGTCAATCCCCTGAGAGGAATACAGTACAGTTAGCTTTTTTGTCATTTACAACCTTGTATGGAGAAGTGGATCAGAGTTTGTGAAGTACTTACAACATCAAGCATTTGACAAGAGTGGCAGCAAGCTCATCGAAGTTGAAGAAGAGATGAAAGTCCTCAAATTCCACACTGATGGTACCTGGAACGTGAGAGAAATGATGATGGTCGTAGTGCAATTCCACAATGTTAGTATCTTCTCCTTCCGACATTCTGTCCATGCAATATTTATGTAACTTGCGAGCACTAGAATTGCACTCCTCCCAGAAATTGCCACCAAGGAATGGCTGGCCATGTTTGTACTCGCGTTTCTCATATGTGTCTACTTCCGTACTAGCAAGATGCATTTGAAGGTCTGCTTCAGACATGTGGTCAGAACCGGGATTATCCAGCCCTTCGAAAACCTTATTGTTAATTTGGGTATGACTGATGATTCCTTGTAGAAGGAGGCTCTTGGTCCTATCCCTCCACGCTCTTTGGAGGCCCAACTTCCTGTGTGCAACCCTGCCCGCTTGTGTCTTCTTAGCGGAAGCACTTCTTGTTTGACGTCTGGTTTCATCAACGACATGCTGCTGAGAGGCGTGTGAAGGTACGATGGACTGCTGAACAGATGATGCCGCTGTGGCGGACTATTGAGCTATAGTGCCAGAGTCGACGGACTGACGAGCAGCCGTTGAAGCTATTCTGGGCTTCTGAGCAGCTGGTGCCAACGTGTCGGTGTGTTGATGCGGCTGTGACAACGTGTTGGTTTGCTGAGCAGGCAGTGCCGACACATCGGTATGCTTATCAGGCGGCTGCGAACCACTGGACTGATGAGCAGGTGGTTCCTGAATTTCGTAGTGCTTAGCAGGCGGTCCCGGAGTTTCGGCGTTCTTAGCAGGCGGTTCCAGACATTCAGACTCCTTAGCACGCGGTTCGGTCGGGTTTATCTGGTGAGCATGCAGTGCCGATGTGTCTGCACTTTCTGCTTCAGTGGTCGGCATCTGAACCGATGATACGTCTTCAACAATTGTAGGCCTTGCCACAGGCTGCTCAGGACGGGACAATGACCTGGCATCTATGGTAGGAAGTCGGCCGGGCTAATCACAGGTTGATCCTCGGGCATCTGATTCCCAAGAGTATGTTCATCGGGGGAATCACACAAGATCTGCTGTGGCGAGATGACAGTCACCGGTTTGAGGGCGACATTGGTTGCTTTTGGGGGGGCTGGAGGGGGCTCATCCAGGAAGTATATTTCTTTCCGTGGCCACTGGATATGATTTAACCGTGTTTCTTCCAAGGTCCTCTGCTCATCAGGGTCCAGAAGGACATTCTTCAGGGGAAAATCACTGAATCCAGGCTTTATTTCAGTCACGTAGCACATCACACAACCCTCCTTCAATGGCACATTGTCCAACAAGCGACCCCCGTCAAAGTCAGGGTTGTAAACCCACGCTGTTGCACATTTTAAAGAACCATCATAATGTGTAAGCACGGCCCTCACTCTCTCCCCCTGTCCATATAGATCAGATATAGCACAATCATGTCCGGCTGCAGCATCATTGTCGCTGGGGTGAGCTGATGCACAGCTACTCTTGTGCGGTGTTGCCATACAATAAGTGGCATCATCCATGCCGACACCCCCTTGCGTCTCCCGGCTATCTCTCAGCATTAGTGTCTTCTCCTGCATATATGACTCCTCAACTTCCTTTCGAACTACATGATACATGTCCCTCTTAATCTTTTCGCGCAAGTCTCTCTGCCTATAATCACTCCTAGCTTTTTTCATGCTAAGCCTCTCTTCTTTGCTTAGTGAGAAAGCCCTCTTGTGTGTGACATTGACCCCAATACCCCTAGCATGGCTAGGGCCTCTTTGGTAGTCAGAGACTCGGACAGAATGTCACATGGCCCTGAGTTCCTGTACAACCTTCCAGTGTTTTTGGAAGCCCTTGCCATCACATAATACAGTTCTTGGTCTGCTGAGTTTTCAAAGTAATAAGAACCGTCTCCATGCCTCTTTGCACGTGCCCGCAAGTAGTCCCTAGCACGAGTGCCCCTAATTTCACTAAAGGCCAGTTTGCCACCCGCAGCTACTGCTTCTTTGTCCTCCTACTCCCATATCGGTTTCATGCCGTAGTATCCTGCCACACCCATACGGTGGGGGTGTGTGTTCTTCTTCTGAAGTTCCGATTGCATGGCACTCCTCTTAATAAACTCTTCACTGGCCCTGACCCTTTTGAATTCTGTCCAATCTTCCTTTGTGATTTGGGGGTACGAGGGGATTGGGTCCTTGCCTTGACTCAAGAACTTCTTCTACAACACGTGCTTCCAGTTTCTCCAATCATCCCTCTCCTTCTTCAGTGCAGCGTGTTCCACCTGTGCTCTTCACTCCTCAGGAATGTTGAAGTGCGCCATGATCTCACGGACTATCCTCTGCCGTGTTTCTGTACCAGCCTTTCGAAACCCCGGCAGATTAATGTTGAGCCTTGCCCTGCCAACAAATCCGCACACACTCCTGAACCTCGTGTGTGCTTTATCAGGTTTAGTTGGAGCCCAAGACTTCAAATCAATGTCAGTTACTTCGTATACACCTTTAGGCTGGTGTGTGGGCTTTCTTGGAGCGCTCTTCCGGCTCTTGACTGGATGGGTGATTGTGGCAGCTCTATCTCGTAAATCATTTCTTGGTACACGATCATCTATTGCAGACATGTCGGCTTTGGACTCAGATGAAGATACATCGCCAGAAGTATGACCGTCATCGCTGCTAATAGACATCTACAGAGTACACATGCGAAATTCAAAAAAGGGTGATAATCATAAAAAAATGTAACAACTTTGAAGCTAGCTGTCTAAACATGGCATGTGATCATTTGGAAATATACGGCTAATCTGTTCATTTAGTGTGACTCGTGCGCACATGATATGTAATTGGACAATAACTAATTGGAACAAATACGACTTATATGTTAGAAGGTAGATGATGAACATAAATACACTCTCCATTATTTTATAATCATTTTGGGGACAAACCAAACCAAATAGGAAAAGGGATCGCAAGATAATATACCTCACCGCGATGAAGGGCAGCAACTGACCGGTTTTTTTGTGCAAATCCGGCAGGAGAGGCAAGGGTACAGGATCGATATGCTCGACGGCGGCTGGCGAGCAAATGAAGACGGCGAGGCGTGGGCAGTTGCGTGTTCGGAGCGTCAGCAAAGGGTAGGGTTGACGCCGGGAAGCGGGTACACGGCTGGGTTGAGCACGACGGCGCCGGAAAGGGTTCTGGTGTGGATCTGGGGGATGGGAGGGGGAGGGAGCTAGCTGTCGATGGAGTTTGGGTAGAATACGCTGGCAGATGAGTGAAACGGGGGAGGGCGCGGGTTTGGGGGGAGGGGAGGGGGGCATGTTGGCGGCTTCGGTGAAAAGGGTGAAAAAAGATCGCCCTGTGCCCGCGGAAAAAACTTTGCAAACGGTTTCATATAGTAACCCGTGTGCACAAGCAGCATAAATCTGTTCGAAATGAAAACCTGAAAACTTTGAAATGTAGGCGTGACCCCATCGTTTTGTCTCGAAATTTTTCCCACGGTATGCAGCCATCGTTGTACCCTAATATTGATTTTCTGGCGCATTTCTGGGCTCACTTGCTATATTTAAGCCATTTTTTTGCATTTACGGGGCATTTATTGCATATAATCCAAATCCCAACTACAACAGCGTGTGTAGATGAGAGGTTTAAGAACTGTCGTTCGATCTGGATGAATCCTACGGTGCAGACGCACGATCCGTGTGGTTTGGGTTTTGTCCAATCAGAAAGCAGGACTCGCTTTGCGCGCATTAGGTTTCATAGGCCACGGTCTAAAAGCACACGGTTCTAGTTAACGAACCGTGTGCTATTTGTCCATGCAGAACAGTCATATTTTCATTTCAAATGCATTTGAGACACCATCATTTCGCCTCGAATTATTTTCATCCATAGACAATCAACTATTAGCCCCTGTATTGATTTCCGGTCGCATTTCATGACTTGTTTGCTAATTTGAAGACATTTTTTCCACCAACATGGGGCTTGTTAGTAATTTAATTGGAGGAAATGCAGATGTATTACGAATATTACAAAAATGGGTGTGTCACCGTGGCATGATGTGAAGACCCCGTGCGAAAAATTGGTAATATCTGGCGGAAGTTGTGATGGCCTGCCCTTTGAAAACGAATGCATCTCGCACAAAGGATCATGGTTTATGAAAAGTAGAGTTGGCATTTCGGACTCCAATCGGTGTCAATCTCATCCTTTCGCCTTGGTTTTTTCCATGGTATGCAAACATCATTGTACTCCTAATATTGATCTTCTGGTGGATTACATGTCTCGTTTGCTATATCTAAGTCATATTTTTGCAGTTACCATGTTAATTAGTTCTTATAAATAAAATATCACAACATGAATTACGTGTGGATGGTGGCAAAGAATCGCTTACAAATCATTTGTGTGTCACTTTGCGTGATTTTCGTCATTGTGCAACGAATGAGAAAAATTGTCAACCATTTCGGATGGGAGATGTGTCCACCTAAATAAATGTCAGTAATTTAATTACAGGAAATGCATATGGACTCAGAAAATCAAGAAAATTGATGTGTCATCGTGGCGTGACCTCGAGACACCGTGGAAAAAATTTGGTAAAATTTGGCACAAGCTACAATGATCGCTAATTGGAAACCATAGCATCTGAGTAGAAGGAGCATAGTTCCAAGGGGAGAAGTGGCAAATCGAACTCCAATCGACGGTGTCTTCATCGCCTCTCCTCCAAAGTTTATCCCACGGTAGTCAATCATAATTATACACCAGGTTTGATTTTCTGGCGCATTTTTGGGCTCGTTCGATATTTTTCAGCAATTTTTATCATTTACGGGGCATTTATTCCATATAAACCAAATCCCAACTTCAACAGCGATTGTTGATGAGAGGTATAAGGACCGCCGTTCCATCTGTGTGAATCCTACGGTGCAGACGCACGATCCGTGTGGTTTGGGTTTTGTCCAATCAAAAAGCAGGACTCACGTTGCGCGCACTAGGTTTCATAGGCCGCGGTTTAGAAAGCACACGGTTCTAGTTAACGAACCGTGTGCTATTTGTCCATGCAGAACAGTCATATTTTCATTTCAAATGAATTTGGGACACCATCATTTCACCTCAAATTATTTTCATCCGCAGACAATCAACTATTTGCCCCTGTATTGATTTCCGGCCGCATTTCATGACCTGTTTGCTAATTTGAAGACATTTTTTCCACCAACATGGGGCTTGTTAGTAATTTAATTGGAGGAAATGCAGATGTATTATGAATATTACAAAAATGGGTGTGTCACCGTGTCATGATGTGAAGACCTCGTGCGAAAAATTGGTAATGTCTGGCGGAAGTTGTGATGGCCTGCCCTTTGAAAACGAATGCAGCTCGCAGAAAGGATCATGGTTTACGAAAAGTAGAGTTGACATTTCGGACTCCAATTGGTGTCAATCTCATCCTTTCGCCTTGGTTTTTTCCATGGTATACAAACACCATTGTACTCCTAATATTTATCTTCTGGTGGATTACATGTCTCGTTTGCTATATCTAAGTCATATTTTTGCAGTTACCATGTTAATTAGTTCTTATAAATAAAATATCACAACATGAATTACGTGTGGATGGTGGCAAAGAATCTCTTACAAATCATTTGTGTGTCACTTTGCGTTATTTTCGTCATTGTGCAACGAATGAGAAGAATTGTCAAGCATTTCGGACGGGAGATGTGTCCACCTAAATAAATGTCAGTAATTTAATTACAGGAAATGCAGATGGACTCCGAAAATCACGAAAATCGATGTGTCATCGTGGCGTGACCTCGAGACACCGTGGAAAAAATTTGGTAAAATTTGGCACAAGCTACAATGATCGCTAATTGGAAACCATAGCATCTGAGTAGAAGGAACATAGTTGCAAGGGGAGAAGTGGCAAATCGAACTCCAATCGACGGTGTCTTCATCGCCTCTCCTCCAAATTTTATCCCATGATAGTCAATCATAATTATACGCCTGGTTTGATTTTCTGGCGCATTTTTGGGCTCGTTCGATATTTTCAGCATTTTTAATCATTTACGGGGCATTTATTGCATATAAACCAAATCCCAACTTCAACAGCGATTGTTGACGAGAGGTATAAGGACCGCCGTTCGATCTGGGTGAATCCTACGGTGCAGACGCACGATCCGTGTGGTTTGGGTTTTGTCCAATCAGAAAGCAGGACTCACGCTGCACGCATTAGGTTTCATAGGCCGCGATTTCTAGTTAACGAACCGTGTGCTATGTGTAAACCAAACTGCGCATGTTCAGTTCGTACATACCGGAGTGAGATGAACTGAGCGTTCTACCTATAGAGTAAATTATCATGAATATTTCAAATTCATTGTTACAGGTGACAACATATTAATCTAGATCAACATAAGGCCATGCATACCTCGCAATACAGTACATGCGAAACTTATAATAGAACGAACTCAGTACACATCCCTCACAATTCAGTACATGCAACAATTCAGTACAGTACACATAATGACTACTTTGTTGAATCAATTCCCATGTACATGTTGTGATCGCGATCATTAGGTTGACCCCTAATGAACTCAGGATTTCTGATGATTTTACGCTTCTCCTCTTTTATGTTGCGTGGCCCCTCAGGTGGCAACTCATCATATTGATTGTACTCCTCCTCATCACCAACATTCTCGACGCCTAGTACCCTCCTCTTCCCATACATCACTACATGGCAGTGCGTATGCAAGAGGTCTGGCACAAAGAAAATCTGGGTAGCATCACTGGCAAGAATAAATGGGTCCTTGTGATATGCCATAACTCTGTGGTCAACATATGTCTTCTTGCTGTAAGCATCAACCTTTACGCTACTAAGAGGGACCCATCTGCACTTGAATAATGCCACCCTCATTTGCACATAGTCAAGATCCCAAATCTCTTCAATGGTTCCATAGTACACATGTTTACCATCTTCCTCTACAGTTAGGCATTCTATTCGAACATAGCTGTTCTGATACGAGATCTTAGCATCACGTTCCTCAGTGTAGAATGTGTTGCCATTTATGTCGTACGCTTGGTACTTCATAAACGTCGGTGATGGCTTTTGTGCCAATGATATTGCAAGGTCTTCTTGGGAAATGATCCTTCAGCCATCTTATATAGTCCCTATTGTGTGCATTTGTCTCGGCAGTTAGTGACAGCACATTGGGTAAGTTGCTTTGTCGTATCTCCTCCATGTGTTCTACAGCATAAGCGTCGAGTATCGGGCTGTTAAGCAGTACCGTCAAATGGGCTTGATCGTACATATCTCTAGGTGCACGAATCTGATTGCCAGCAAGGACCGGCTTACCAGCCAGCCTTTCCTCATGGCGAGAGAGGGGCACACCTATAGGTCTAAGTTTCATGTATTCGGTGCAAAACTCAACCACCTCCTCCACGGTATAACCTTGTAGGATGCTTGCCTCTGGATGACATCGGTTCCGACAATAGCGCTTCAATATTCCCATGTACCGCTCGAAGGGATACATGTTGCGAAGAAACACAGGACCACAATACTTTATCTCATCCACAAGGTGCATGGTGAGATGGACCATGACATCAGAACGACGGTGGGAAGAACATCTCTAAGTTTGACAATATCCTTGCAATATCAGCTTACATATTATCCAACTCTTCAACATCTACCACCTTCTGCCATAGTTTGTTGAAGAAATCACAGAGATCAATCAATGTGTTTCTTATGTCTGTGTCCATCATATTCCTTATGGCCACCGGGAGGATTTGTGTCAACATTACGTGGCAATCATGTGACTTCATGTGAGACAACTTCTTTTTACCCAAGCTGTCATCCACGAGAATTCTGATGTTTGCGGAGTAGGAAGAGGGTGTCTTAATTGACAACAAAAATGCGAAGAATTCTTTTACTTCTGCTGCAGTTAAATTGTAACTCTGGTGTTGGTGGAGCAATTTTTCATCATCTTCTGCTTCATCCATGCGTTGTGATTGATCACCAAGCATATCGAGTCGTGCACCGTCACCATACTTTCTTTTGCCGTTAATCTTGAGCAGAGTACCAAGGATGATTTCACAGACATTCTTCTCTACGTGCATGACATCAATGCAATGACGTAGACTTTGGAACTCCCAGTAAGGTAATTCCTAGAACACTGATTTCTTCTTAAACACTTGGTCCCTGGGTGTTATTTTTGACATCGAACCGGATCCCTTGCCAAGCACAACATTAATTTCTTTAACCATGTTGTGGACTTCTTTCCCAATACAGGGTCTTGGGCCCGTTCCTTTCTCTACCGTACCATCAAATTCAGCAGTCATTTTTCGGTAAGGGTGATTTCTCCTTAAGGACCTACAATGACGCAAATACACGGTTTTGCGTGAGTTGGAAAGAAATCTACTCTCGGTCCTATCCATGCATGTGACACATCCTACTGGTCCGTTTGTTTTCTACCCCGAACTGTTGCCTAATGCCGACATATATTGAATGGTGTGCAGCAGCAACGCATGTAGCCGGCAAAACTCCTTTGCGTTGGCATCATAACAGTTCACACCAGACGTGCACAATGTCTTCAGTTCTTCTACCAGTAGCTCAAAGTAAATGTCGATATCATTTCCAGGTTGCTTCGGGCCTTGGATAATCATCGACATCATGATGTATTTTTTCTTCATACACAACCAAGGAGGAAGGTTATATATGCACAGAAGCACCGACCAAGTGCCGTGTTTGGTGTTCATATCGCCAAATGGATTAAATCCATCAGTACACTCCCCTAGCCATATATTTCTAGGATCCTTTGCAAAATCTTTAAACCTTTCAGCGATTTTTTCCCACTGAGCCCCGTCTTTCGGGTGCCTCATATACTTATCCACAGTTCGCTCATCATGGTGCCACCGCAACCTCTTTGCCTCTCTAGGGTTTGCAAACAAACGCTTCAACCTTGGAATTATAGGCAAGTACCAAACAACCTTGAACGAGATTCCTGTCTCGATCTCTTCGTCCAATTTGTACTTGTCCTGTGCTCTCCTGCGCTTGTATCGTGCGTGCTTGCCTATGCGGCATGAACGCAAATCTTTGTATTCACCGCGGTACAACATACAATCATTCACACAAGCGTGTATCTTCTGGACTTCAAGTTCCAATGGACAAACAATTTTTTCGCTTTGTTCGTGCTTTTGGGGAGCACATTATCTTCTGGAATAATGTCTTTGAAAAGACTCAACAACTGTGTGAAGGCCTTGTTTGATAGACCGCTTTCTGCTTTAAATCTCACAAGCGTAAGTGTGACACTCAACTTGGAATATTTATTTTTGCAACCTGGATACAAATCTTTCTTCGAGGCCGCATCAATGCTTGGCAGCTCCTTGTACCCGGCTAAATCTTTCTCTGGGCCCTGGAAATCTGCAATCATAGCAGCAAAATCTGGCATATCATCAAGGTCGAGGTTGTCTGCTTCACACTCTTGGTTTTTCTTTGGGTTTTTGGCATGCAAGTCTTCTGCATGTAGCTTGACGTCTGAGCCCCGAGGTTAAATTCATCACCCATGCGACTCTGATCGGGGTTTGGCACCTCGCCAACAGGCAGGTTATTACATTCATCCATAACCGGCTCTTCACCATGTTTAGTCCATCTTGTGTATCCACCCATGAATCCCCTTTTGTATAAGTGTAACTCGACCTCATCAATTGGAATTGACACCGTATTGCCACAATCCTTGCATGGACAGAGGACGTAATATTGTTTGCAAATTCTCTTCTTTGTCCGTTCAACCAAAGCCATGAACTCCTTCACGCCATCCCTATACCTTGAGCTTGTCCGATCCCCCATCCATTCAGATCGTTCCATCTGCACAGGTTGCATCCATTAGATGGGTGAATAAATCACAAGATTTTATTTTCAAAATTTATGGAGGGCGCTACATAATGTTACCCAGCCATGCAATGACACTAATCAACCAGTCAATTTACACGCATCGTCAGTACTGCCATTATATGAATTTAATACCTTAATTAGGCCACTCAAGGAAAATAATACGTTAATTAATTAGCAGCGGCACGACGAGACAGCAGGTTCGAGGAGCAGAGCTTAGCGGGGCAGCTGCCTGTAGTCTGGGCTCCACTATCCCGCCTACAACTGCGAGGGACGTGCTCCAGTCACGCCGACGCCGACCACGAGGATTGAGCTACTCCGATATCTCCCGCCGCCAACCGAGGATTGACCTCATGTCACGCCGCCATCGCCGACCGAGGATTGACCTCCTGTAACGCCGCCACCATCGACCGACTGAGGATGGACTCCCTATAACGCCGACACCGGGTTAACCTCCTATCCGTCAGCCACTGCATCGGTCGCCGCCGACATCTCTATGAGCATAACGTTTTTTTTGGGGTGGGGGTTCCGGAGAGCGGCTGTTTACCGCACCCATATGTACCGGGAAGCACATCACAAACGGTCATGTTACAGAAACCGTGTATCACACACGTTCTATCTCACACGATTTGATTTGGGAAACCGTGTGCCGTATACAACAGAATGCGATAAATAGTTCACCCGACCGTTATCATCAGATCCCCATAGTTTCCCTATCTTCCCCAAATCCCTAAATAGCTTCAAAATCCCTAGCGCCCAAATTCCCTAGCGTGGATCTGACATTGGGGAAATGCGGATGAGTGGTGCTGATGGTTTCAGTGCGGCTGCACCGGTTCGTACAGTCGCTCTTGGCAGCGCCATTGGCGGCGCAACCACGACGGCGGTCACCGCCGAGCACTTGCCTAAGGTCACCAGGAGGCCGGTGTACTACGGATCCGAATTGTCTTGTCAGGTCCCAATCATTCCTCATCTTTTTAGCATGACACACACACATGAAATCGATCAAATGCCGGATCCAGAGTTTGACTCCAGCAGACTCCCGCAACATGAGTTCGATTCCGAGTTTTGCGCCATCGAGAAGTACCAAAAGCTGAGTTGTGTGCACGGACACACTCCCGCTCGACGTGTATGCACGGAGGGATTCGACATTGGCAGACGGTTTCTCGGTTGCCCCTTAGAGGTTAGTGATAAGTTCGTCCCTTAAGTTCAGTTAATGCCCCCACTCATCCTGATTATTTAACATTCGCAGGGATATGAGGCTTGTGCCTTTCTTAACTGGCTGGATGATGAATGGCATGGCAGGGCTCGGAGTGTTATCACCAAGCTTGCAGAAGATAACGTAAAGTTGAAGAAGAAACTGACTAATCTGGAGTGTACAATCACTACGATGAAGCAAGAAAGAATCAATCACAGGCAACAGATGAAAGCAAGAGACAAGAAGGAACTAGCATGTGTAGTTGTAGTTGCAGCATTAGCCATCTTCTATGCGCTGTTTGTAATGATCATTAGGGGTTTCGTTTGATTATTAATGGCTACATCAATAAGCAGAGCTCATCTATTGCTTACCAACTGTCCTATGTTAAATGCTTACTATTTCACACCCGTTGTGTTTCATATAAGCGTGTGTGTAGTTAAACAATGCATCTAGCGAACCGTGTGAACTCCTAAAATGTACACATGTGAAACATTTGGCATATTGAGAACTGCACAATAGCGGGAATTTAGAGCGACGGACCGGGTGCACACAATTGCGGTTGATTATATCGGAATTCTAACCGCCTGTCAAGGCGCCAATATAATCCGTCAACCCCCCGCTTCAATAGCCATTCCTCTTGTCTTCAGACCACGCTTCAGTTGCCACCATCTTAATCGTCCCGGCCGGCCACTCTGCAATCTCGCTTTCTCGCCGGTTGTTTAATTATGTAGCGCAGTAATGTCGAGAGACAGCGAGGACGACAGTTCCGCCAGTCTGGGGTCAACCACAGAATCATCGCGCTCGTCTACCATGAGTCCGGCATCAAGCCCTGACCTCCATTTTATTCGGCTCATGGAAGGGACGCCGCCGCCGGAGTCATCAGATGACGACCTGACGGACGAGGACCCACCGAAGGACGAAGAAGACGACAACGATGAGGAGGAGGAGGAATGGTCGGACAAGGAGGAGGACGACGAGGAGCCTCCGAAGGACGAAGAAGACGACGACGATGATGGGGAGGAGGAATGGTCGAAAAAGGAGAAAGACGACGAGGACGTCAACGACGATGGCGATGAAAATCCAGCGGTCAGTGGCAAGAAGCGTCCACGTCAAGACGATGGCGCGGGGCCATCTAACAACAACAAGAAGAAAAACAGACCGTAATCCTTAAACCTGTTGTCGTTTGCTCATATTTATTCCTTAACTCTGTCTACCTTCTCGATCTCATCACAAACAGTTAAGAATACAGATTCGTCAGTGATCATTCACAATATCGCACACATTTGGTTTCTTGAATTGTGTGCCATGTCGAGCACACAATTCAGAACAAAAAATCGTATGCGTTGTCCAGAATTATAGCACACAGTTCTGATTATCGAATTGTTTGTAGCCTATCACAAACACCTTGTTACGCCGCACCGTTTGTGTTCTTACGTATCATCGCAAACAGTTCATATGAGGGACCTGTATGCCGTACATCACACACATCTATATTCGATTAACCATTTGTGCCATTTCGCCTCATCGCAAACAGTTCCTAAAAGTCAACTGTCTGCCGTAGATCGCACACACAAATATTTTCTGAATCGTATTTGATGGATCCTACATCGCACACAGTTCGTATCATTGGCGACGGAGCTTGAACTATACCGCTTGCGATTCATGCATCGCACACAGTTTCGTCGAAGGGTCTCTGATTGCAGTGTCGCGTTAGCACCATTCTGCAGTAGTGTTTATGTTGGAAATATGCCCTAGAGGCAATAATAATTTAGTTATTATCATATTTCCTTGTTCATGATAAATCGTTTATTATCCATGCTATAATTGTATTGATTGGAAACTCAAATACATGTGTGGGTACATAGACAACACTGTGTCTCTAGTATGCCTCTAATAGACTAGCTCGTTGATCAAAGATGGTCAAGGTTTCCTGGCCATAGACATGAGATGTCATTTGATAACGGGATCACATCATTAGGAGAATGATGTGATGGACAAGACCCAAACTATGAACATAGCATATGATCGTGTCAGTTTATTGCTATAGTTTTCTGCATGTCAAGTATCTGTTCCTATGATCATGAGATCATGCAACTCACTGACACCGGAGGAATACCTTGTGTGTATCAAATGTCGCAACGTAACTGGGTGACTATAAAGATGCTCTACAGGTATCTCCGAGGGTGTCTGTTGAGTGGGCATGGATCAAGACTGGGATTTGTTACTCCGTGTGACGGAGAGGTATCTCAGGGCCCACTCAGTAATACAACATCACAATAAGCCTTGCAAGCAAAGTGACTAAAGTGTTAGCCACATGATCTTGTATTACGGAACGAGTAAAGAGACTTGCCGGTAACGAGATTGAACTAGGTATGGAGATACCGGCGATCGAATCTCGGGCAAGTAACATACCAAAGAACAAAGGGAACAACATACGTGATTAACTGAATCCTTGACATAGAGGTTCAACCGATAAAGATCTTCGTAGAATATGTAGGAATCAATATGGGCATCCAGGTCCCGCTATTGGTTATTGACCGTAGAGGTGTCTCGGTCATGTCTACATAGTTCTCGAACCCGCAGGGTCTGCACAATTAACGTTCGGTGACGTTTTGGTAGTATTGAGATATATGTGTTGGTGACCGAAGGTTGTTCGAAGTCCCGAATGAGATCTCCGGCATCACGAGGAGCTCCGGAATGGTCCGAAGGTAAAGATTTATATATAGGAAAGTGGTATTTGGGTTCCGGAAAAGTTTCGGGTATTTCCGGTAGTGTACCGGGAGTGACGAATGGGTTTCGGGGGGCCACCGGGTGGGGCCCACCCACCTCGGGGGCCACATGGGCCCAAGAGGTGGCGCACCAGCCCCTAATGGGCTGGGGAACCGACCCCATGAGGGCCCATATGCCCAAGAGGAAAAAAGGTGGAGATAGGAAGGAATAGGACTCCTTCCTAATATGAATCCACTTCCTAGTAGGAAGTGGATTGAACTCCTCCTTGCCTGGTTCGGCCGAGCCCTAGGGGAAACCCTAGGGAGGCTGCCTCCTCCCCCCTCCCGCCTATATATACTAGAGGAATAGAGCCCCCAAAGACACACGGCCACGTGCTAGTTCTCTATTCTCTAGTTCCTCCACCAAATAGATTCCGGTAGTGCTTAGGCGAAGCCCTGCCGGGATAACTCCATCACCACCACCACGCCGTCGTGCTGCTGGAGATCTCATCCACCTCTCCGCCCCCTCTTGCTGGATCAAGAAGGCGGAGATCGTCATCGCGCTGTACGTGTGCTGAACGCGAAGGTGTCGTCCGTTCAGTGCTAGATCGGGACGGATCGTGATTGGATCGCGGGACGGCTTGCGATTTGGATCGCGAAGACGTTCGACTACATCAACCGCGTTTCTTAATGCTTCCCGCTTAGCGATCTACAAGGGTACGTAGATCCACTCTCCCTCTCGTAGATGCTCATCACCATGGATAGATCTTGCGTGTGCGTAGGAATTTTTTTTGTTTCCCATGCAACGTTCCCCAACAGTGGCATCATGAGCTAGGTCTATGCGTAGATGAGATCACGAGTAGAACACAAAGGAGTTTGTGGGCGTTGATGCTCAGATTGCTTCCTCCCTTGGTGTCGGGGGGATTACCCCCGGGCAGGCTCAAGGAGACGACTCAACATTTTAAAACACCAGGGGGACCACCCCCCGCAAGCCGGGCCTAACGAATCAACAAGACAAACGAAGAAGTGAGCTGGCGGCACTGTAGCTGACGACACTGTAGCACACTGTAGCAGTCCGGCTGCTCCTGTCCGGCTCCTCCCGGCGACACTGTAGCAGCCCGGCTGCTCCTGGCGACACTGTAGCTGCCCGGCTCCTCCCGGCGACACTGTAGCTGTCCGGCTCCTCCTGGCGACACTGTAGCTGTCTGGCTCCTCCAGTCCGGCTGCCGGCTGTGGCCCGACGAAGTCAGCTCCAGGCGTCCCGTCGGACACGAGCTGACGACACTGTGGCTGACGGACTGCAGAGCCTGCCACTCTGCTACTGACGGGCACTATTGGCCAATAGTGCCCCACAGTACACCCTGATCCATCATGTCACCCTGCCCCAATAATGGCGCACTGTAGCCGGCATCACTTGTCATATCCAATAGTAAAGTTAGGCCATGTGGGCCACCCCTTGTCCCCTGGGCCTCCCTTTATAAGAGGCACCAGGGGAGCTCACCCACAGGCAAGCAACACTCACGGGAGCTCCTCCCATCCTCTCTCTCTCACTCACTCATGCCCACGCATGCATGCATGTGAGGCAAGGAAGGGAGCAGCCGGCTCCCTCTTCCTCCTCTAATACAGCTCCAGGAGCAACCATGTACCAGATATACCACATATATACAGACATGCAGGAGTAGGGGTATTATCTCCCCGGAGAGCCCCGAACCTGGGTAAACCACCACGTGCTATTCGCATACCCGTCCCGGATCATCCACGGCAGCCTTGCTCTCACCTCGATAAGCCTACCTATGGCATCTGCCGTCTCTCGCGACCCCCCGTGAGAAAACGACGACACTTGTTCTTTTCTTGATTCAGTGGTATTGTGGGATGAAGCGGCCCGGACCAACCTTACTCGTACGCTTACGAGAGACCGGTTCCATCAACTGACATGTGACTTTGTTGCATAAAGATGGCTGGCGGGTGTCTGTCTCTCCCACTTTAGTTGGATCGGATTCGACAAAGGCGGTCCATGAGAAGGTTGAATAGAAATTTGTGTATCACCGTTGTGGTTTTTGCGCAGGTAAGAATCGTTCTTGCTAGATACCCGTAGCAGCCACGTAAAACATGCAACAACAATTAGAGGACGTCTAACTTGTTTTTGCAGGGTATGTTGTGATGTGATATGGCTAATTACATGATGAGATATATGTGATGTATGAGATGATCATGTTTTGTATAGAATATCATGACTTGCATGTCGATGAGTACGGCAACCGACAGGAGCCATAGGGTTGTCTTTAATTTATTTTCGCCGTTTTTGCCTTACTTTATTGCTATGAGTTAGCAATAGTCGTAGAAGCAACAGTTGGCGCGACAACCTCATGGCGACATGTTGATGGAGATCATGGTGTCATGCCGGTGATGATGGAGATCATGCTGGTACTTTGGAGATGGAGATCAAAAGCACAAGTTCATGGCCATATCATGTCACTTATGATTTGCATGTGATGTTAATCCTGTTATGCATCTTATTTTGCTTAGGACGACGGTAGCATTATAAGGTGATCCCTCACTAAAATTTCAAGATAAAATTGTGTTCTCCCCGAGTGTGCACCGTTGCGAAAGTTCGTCGTTTCGAGACACCACGTGATGATCGGGTGTGATAGACTCTACGTTCGCATACAACGGGTGCAAGCCAGTGTTGCACATGCAGAACACTCGGGTTAAACTTGACGAGCCTAGCATGTACAGACATGGCCTCGGAACACAAGAGACCGAAAGGTCGAACATGAGTCATATAGTAGATATGATCAACATGGAGATGTTCACCATTGAAACGACCTCATCTCACGTGATGATCGGACTTGGGTTGGTGGATTTGGATCATGTCACACTTAGACAACCTGAGGGATGTTGATTTGAGTGGGAGTTCTTAAGTAATATGATTAATTGAACTCATTATCATGAACATAGTCAAAGTGACTTTGCAAATTATGTTGTAGATCAATAGCTCGCGCTGTATCTCCCCTGTTTTTATACGTTCCTAGAGAAAATAGAATTGAAAGATGATGGTAGCAATAATGCGGACTGGGTCCGTGATCTGAGGATTGTCCTCATTCCTGCACAGAAGGCTTATGTCCTTAATGCACCGCTCGGTGCGCCACCCCCTCAAGCGTCGTCTGTAGATGTTGTGAACATCTGACAGGCACGTTCTGATGACTACTTGATAGTTCAGTGCATCATACATTACGGCTTAGAATTGAGGCTCCAAAACATTTTGAACATCACGGAACATATGAGATGTTCTAAGAGCTGAAATTGGGATCTCAGGCTCGTGCCCGTGTTGAGAGGTATGAGACCTCCAACAAGATTCTTTGCCTTCAAGATGAAGGAGAATAGCTCAATCGGTGAGCATGCGCTCAGATTGTCTGGTTGCTACAATCGCTTGAATCGAGTGGGAGTTGATCTTCCAGATAAGATAGTGGTTGATAAAGTTCTCCAAGTCACCGCCACAAAGCTACTAGAGCTTCATGATGAACTATGAAATGCCATGGATGGAAATAATGATCCGCAAGCTATTCGCGATGTTTGACACCACGAATATAGAAATCAAGAAGGAGCATCAAGTGTTGATGGTTAGTAAAACCACTAGTTTCGAGAAGGGCAAGGGCAAGGAGGGAAACTTCATGGATGGCAAGCCAGTTGCTGCTCCAGTAAAGAAACCCAAGGTTGAACCCAAACCCGAGACTGAGTGCTTCTATTATGAGGAGAACGGTCGCTGAAGTGGAACAACCCTAGATACTTGGTAGATAAGAAGGCTGGCAACCTCAACAGAAGTATATTCGATATACGTTTTATTCATGTGTACCTTGCTAGTACTCCTAGTAGCACCTGGGTATTAGATACCGGTTCAGTTGCTAAATGTTGGTAACTCAAAATATAAGCTACGGAATGAACAGAGACTAGCTAAGGGCGAGGTGACGATGTGTGTTGGAAGTGTTTCCAAGGTTGATGTGATCACCATCGCACGCTCTCTCTACCTTCGGGATTAGTGATGAACCTAAATAAATTTTATTTGGTGTTTGCGTTGAGCATGAACGTGATTAGATCGTGTTTATTGCAATACAGTTATTCATTTAAGCTAGAGAATAATGGTTATTCTGTTTACATGAATAATACCTGTCGTCGTTTTCTCACGACAGATGCCATAGGGTGGCTTATCGAGTGTGGTTGGGGACGAAGGACGCCGACGGGCTTCGGGAGCGGGATTAGGCACGAGCGGTGATAGACACATGACGTACCCAGGTTCAGGGCCCTCCGTGGGAGGTAATACCCCTGGTCCTGCTGGTCTAGTTGGATGGGGAGAGATGTTACAATGGTGCTCCTTGAGCTGTTCGTCTGGAGGTGGAAGAAGGAGCAGCCGGCTCCCCTTCCCCTGCTATGTGTGGGTGTGAGAATGGGATGAACACCTCCGTGCGTGTGTTTCTTGCCCGATGCATGGGGGCCTCGGGGGGCATGGGCCCCCTGGCGTACAGTATTCCTAAGATATTACAAGGGGGACCCGGCTGGCAGCCTCTCCAGCCGGCCAGGGGGCCCGCCGACTGGGTTGTCTTGTCGCCCACAGGGCCCGCCGGCTACGTGGTCCCATCGCCAGCTGGGGCCCGCCAGCCAGCTCTTCTATTGGCCCGCGCTCACCTGCCGCGGCACGGGTTGCCCCGTCCGGCGTCGTCTTGCGCCAGCCGGCCGAAGTCAGCGGTATGGCCGGTGGTGCTGTAGCCACGCCGGGGCAGGTAACGGAGTGGATGGCGGTGCAGAGGTACTGTGGCTCCGCCTGGTCTAAATCAGTCCTCGGTCAGCGGTATGGTCTGCCGGACTGTAGCCATGCGCGTCCGTGCGTCAGCGGCCGCTGTAGCTACATCGGAGTCCGTCGTGGGGGTCGCGTCCCGTCAGCGTACCCGGCCGTAGTAGCAAGGGACGGATACCCGCCTGTCTAGAGGTCAGTGGGCGAGCTAGTCGCGTAGCGGCCAGGCGCGCCTAGCCGGGGGCCAGACGGCCGGCTCCTTTTCAGCCGGCCGCGGGCCAGCCGGCCAGGGGGTCAGCCGGCCCCTCCCTGCCGGTCACGGACCAGCCGGTAGTGGCCAGCCGGCCAGGGAGGCAGCCGGCCACTGACCAGCCGGCCGTGGGCCAGCCAGCCGTATAGTTTTTTCGGAAAGGAGCTGGAACTCCCTCTCCTTGGCATACCCAAGGGTAATAACCCCGTCAGTAGTCCCCGAAGCCGACGGGGGCCCGCGTCCGCCTGATGAGGGGCAACCGGCGGTTTCATTCGGCCACGCCCATCTGCCGGGCGGGACCGGCCGGGCGACCGCGTCGGCCACCGCCTCTGACGCCTCGGGCCCTATCGCGCCGCTTCGGGCCCCGTGCCGGACCGCGGCGCGCCACGCGGGGCGTGATGATGTCATGGGACCCGCGCCCATGGCCCGACGGGACGCCTTCCCGGGCCTAGTCTGACAGGCCGCGGGCCTAGCCCGATAGGCCTCTGGCCGCAGGCCAGGATCCTCTGCGCTTGGACCCCAGCGGCCGCGGCGCACGATGCCCACGTCCCGCGGATTCCCCGGGGGAGTGGGCGCAGTTAATCCCCACGTCCCCCAGGCGCCGCCCCGTGTTTATAAGGGGAGAGGGAGGGGCGGAGGCAGCTCACGCACCCTTCTCCCCTTCGTCTTGCTTCTCGCGCGTGGCTCGTCGTTTCGGCTCGCATCGCTGCGCCACCCATCTTCTTCCTCGCGCTTGCTCGCCGCGGCTCGCACCGCTGCTCCGCCCGTCTTCTTCCTCGCGCTCGTTCGCCTCAGAGATGGCCGACGGACCCTCCGGCAGCTGGGGCGGATCCATCATCACCGAGGAGGATATCGCGCACCTCCGCCGCGCCCGGATGTTGCCGTCGGAGGACCGCGTTGCCGCCCGTCCGCCGGGCCGCGAGGTGGCACCCGAACCCCAGGAGGGGAGTTCGTGGTGTTCGCGTGGCACTTCTCGCGCGGCTTCGGTCTGCCGGTGAGCCAATTTTTTCGCTTCTTCATGGATACGTTCGACCTCCAGCCGCACCACCTTGGGCCCAATTCCATTCTCCAGCTCTCGAGCTTCGTGACGCTCTACGAGGGCTACCTCGGGCTGCTCCCCTTCGTGGAGTTATGGATGAAACTCTTCTACCTCAAGGCCCTGAGGAACGAGGACGAGCCGTGCGCCTGCGGGGGCGCGGTGATATGCGTCCGGGGCCCATTGTTCCCCCGCATCACCCTCATCGAATCTGTCAAGAAGTGGAACCGGACGTTCTTCTACGTGAAGAACGTCGACCCGGCGCGGGACTACATCCGGCTGCCGGCCTTCGTCAACGCCCCATCCTCCGGGATCAACTGGACGGGCGACGGGCCGTTCGTGGACGTCCTCGCGGAGCTGGGCCGGCTCAAGATCATGAGAGCCGGAGAGGGGCTGGTCGCGCCCGATTTGGTGGCCGCCTTCATCGACCGCCGGGTGCTGCCTCTGCAGCAGAGGCCACACCGGATTTCCGAAATGTCGGGCCGGCGGGACCCCTGCCGGCTGTCCACCTTTGACCTGTCGTCGTCCCAGGTGGCGAGGCGGGTGAACGCCATCACTAATTTCAAGCTGGCACCGGGGACTTGGAGGTTTGGCAAGCTGCCGTACAGCCGGCACGACCCGGCGCCCCTGGTACGCCCTGCTGCGGTAATTCTCTCCCCCTTCCATTCTCCAGCCGGCCCTTCTCAGCTCACACACCATGCCGACCGTAGCACTCCGTGCGACAGAACACGCCGGACGGCCCGCACCCCCAGGTATTCCAGGCGGAGCGTGCCGAGTCCGACCCGGAGAACTTTGAGCTGGGGGCGGCGTCGAAGAGGGGGCCTACTCCTTGGGAGAGGTCGAGGCAGACGACGTGATGGGCGACCCGGGAGCCGGCTGGTCCAGAGTGGCTAGTGAGTTCCCCTCCGGAGCCTCCATCAAAGATTGGACTGACGACGATGATTACGATGATGATGTTCGGATCCTGGACGCGCCACCCCCTGCAGCTCGGCGGGAGAAACGCGGGCGGAGCGAGGAGCGGCCGACCCGCGGCCAGACGGCCGAGGCCACTCGCCGGGAGAAGAGGCCGGCCGTGGGGCAACCGTCGACATAGCCGCCGGCCCGGGCCAGGCGGGTCCTTCCCGTCGTCGCTGGGTGAGCATCTTTCTCTGAATTCTTACAGGTTTTTCGGGTTTGCGAGCCGGCAAGCACCCGAGGCACCGTCTCTTTTCTGCTCCAGGGAGGCCATCGAGCTTCACGACACGGAGTCGGCTGCTGGCCCGGTGGATGTTTCCACCCTGCAGGCGTAGGAGCATGCGACTACGACGCGGGAGGAGAAGAGGTGGCTCGCGGAGATGCGAGCCGCGCAAGCGAGGGCAAAGGGTGCGCCCTCGCGTTCAGGGGCCTCGAGCGGCGGGAGGCGGAGGCGGTCCACCGAACCGGAGCGCGCGACCGACTCTGCGGCGGAATCGACGCGGAGGTCGAGGCCTCCGTTGAGCGAGCCGCTAGAGCCGGCCGTGGAAATGGCCGTGGCCCCGCCCGCGGCGGAAGTGACCCGGCCGGTGGGAACGGTCCCCGAGCCGGCTCCGGAGACGGCCCAGCGGTGGGAGGCGGTGGTGACTTCTTCCGTCATTGAGCCGGCAGCAGCGAGCGTGCCCGTTGCCCTGGCTGTGCCGGAGGCGGCACCGGAGGCACCGACCGGAGGGAGGAGTGAGCCGGCCCAGCCGGCCCTTGAGCTGGCCCGGCAGGAGGTGGAGCCGGCGGCGCCGGTCGTGGTGGGGCCTGAGGCCAGCTCCCAAGCCTTGGTGGTCACCGCCAACCCTCCACCGGCTGCTGCGGTGGTGGACGCCGGGTCGAGCGGCGGGTCGAGCCGATCGAGGCGGATCATGCTGGACGTGATCCGGGACCGGGAGACGCCGGCACTCGTCCCATCTGATCCGGCTCCTCCAGCCAGCATCCCGGCCCTTGCGCCTGGGGAGCCAGGCCGCATCATGGCGCACTGCCGTGAGGGGCTGGTCAGGTTCGCGGAGGCCGCTGAAAGCAACTTTCGGCGCGTGGAGGTGGCGGTGGAGGTGAGACTCTCCTGCCTTGTGTTGAATTTCTAGTGGGGGCGCGCGAGCGCACCCACTGGGTTTAGCCCCCGAGATTCGGCCGGCTGCGCGGCTGCGTGGCAGCCGGGCCGGATCTAACCCTTTTTGCTTGTCTGACTTGTTGTTTCTTGGCGCGGGGCAGGCTGAGAACGCTCGGCGGCAGGCGCTCTTCGATGAGGCGGTCCTTATCCACAACCGCGGCAAGGTCGGCTACTACCGGGTCCAGGAGGAGTTGAAGAAGGCGCAAGGTATGTTGGTTCCAGTGGGGGCGCGCGAGCGCCCCCACTGGGTGTAGCCCCCGAGAGTCAGGCCGGCTGCTCGGCAGCCGGTCCGGGTCTTCCACGTTGGAGTGGCTTATGCTTGGTTTTTTATGCAGAGGAGCTGGTCCCGATCCGGCAGAAGAGGGATGAACTGGCCTCCGAGTGGGACCGGCTGGGGCAGGAGCTCCAGGCTGCCACGTCGGAGCGGGGCCGGCTGGTGCAGGAGCTCCAGGCGGCCACGTTGGAGCGGGAGCGTCTGACCGCGGAGCTGCAGCGGGAGGTGGCGGCCCGCGAGGACGCCACCAAGCGGGTGGCTGATGCCACCCAGCGGGCCACCACTCTTCAGGCTGAGGTAGATCGCCTCAAGGGGGAGCTCGAGATGCGCAGGGTCGCCCTTGCTCGTGCGGAGGAGGCGCTGGAGAGGGAGAAGAGCGCAGGCCTTCAGTTCGCCCTCGAGATGGACGAGGCCTTCCAGAGTACGCTTTGTTTGAGTCTTTTCTTCCTTCGCCGACTGCTTTCGACTTGCTTTTGTCTTGTTCGTGGATTCCTTTCTGTCCCCCCAGACCGGTTCCCGGAGACCCAGCGCCACGCCGAGCGGGCTGTGGCGGCTCACTGGGAGTGCCTGCGGCAGCGCGGGCAGGAGGTTGAGGAGGACGCCGGTTGGGACGTGGCGGAGCTTGCGCTGGCCATTGAGAACCGGCTGATCCACGTCGAGCGCTGCATGGAGCGGCTCCAGACGGCCGGTAAAGAGGTGATCGCGGCCCTCTGGCCGGGTCGTGGGGCGCCGTTGGGCCGCGTGGCGTTGTGGCTGGAGAATGCGGTGGCCCGGCTCGGTGTTTGGAAGGCGTCGGCGGCTCGGGCCGGGGCGCAGATGGCCCTCCGGTTCGTCACGTCGTGGTACACCGGCGTCAAACTGGACCGGCTGGCCACGATGCGCGAGGTCCCTGAGGCTGAACGGATCGCCCGCGAAGATGCCCTCGTCCGTCGGGCCAACGAGCTGGCCTCGTATGTCGACCCGGACGAGCTCCTGCCGGCGCTTGGCGAAGACGGCGAGCCGGTCGCCGAGGACTCTTTTGGCAACCCTCAGGGCCCTGAAGACGACGAGGTTGCCGACGAGAGCACTGACTGCAGCAGCGGCAGCGACACCGAGGCCATGGAGGAAGAGCCGGCTGGCGATGCGCCGGAGGTCTAGGCGCCCCTCTTTTTCTCTTTGTTGTATCCGTTCCTTCGCTGTAAGACTTGTTTAATATGCATTTCCACCCACTGGGGGTGTATTGTAAAGAATCCTTGGCCTGCGGCCTTTTGCTTATGAATCTGTTTCCATTCTAAAACGTTTGCGTGCCGTCTCCTCCCCTTCCTTTTACCTTTCGACTCATGTTTTACGCCCGGGTTCCTTCCGGCTTCCGCCCGCCTGTCACCTAGCCAGGAGCAGGTCTGGGACAGGGACGGGGCATCGTCCTTGGGGAAACGAGCGGTCCTTAGAGTCGTTCAGCTAGGGTTGGGTCGAACCGGCAGAGGCTGGTTTCCAGAGGTAACATGGTCCGATTGGACCTATCCGGCTGCTACACCTTAGGTGGTGTTCGCGTGGTAAGTTCCTTTCTACCCCGTGGCTCCACCAGCCGGACAGCTATAGGACCGAAAGTATGTCTAGAGGTGGGGTGATTAGACTACTTGACCAAATAAAAGTTTTGCCTATACCAAGTTTTAGGGTTGATAGTTTTTAGCATTTCATGGCAAGTCAAGTACACCCTACACATGCATGTCTAAGAGTATAGCAGCGGAAAGTAACAACAAGCATGTATAGAAAGGATAGGGTAGGAGGATCAAACGCAGTTGTAGACACGATGATTTTTCCCGTGGTTCCGATAGGTGGTGCTATCGTACATCCACGTTTATGGAGTCTTCAACCCACGGAGGGTAACTGATGGGGTTATTACCCCCGGGTAGGCCAAAGCTGGGGGGTTCTCTCCCTCTTTCGAAGAAAAACAGTACCGCTGGCTGGTCCGCGGCCGGCTGGCGGCTCCCTCAGGGCCGGCTGGCGGCTCCCTCGGGACCGGCTGGTCCGCGGCCGGCTGGCGGCTCCCTCAGGGCTGGCTGGCGGCTCCCTCGGGACCGGCTGGTCCGCAACCGGCTGGCGGCCCCTTCGGGGCCGGCCGGCGTCTCCCTCGGGACCGCCTGGCGCATCCCTGAAGACCAGTGCCGGCTCTCTCAGAACCGGCTGGGCGGGAGCCGGCTGGCAGGCTAACCGGCCGGCTGCCTCGCGACCGGCTGCCCCTGCAACCGACCTACGGGCGGACCAACGTCCGTCCCATCCCTCTGCGCATCAGCACAGCGACAAGACAAGACCTCCCCGACCGACCTACGGGTGAACCAACGCCCATCCCATCTCGCAGTACATCGGCCGGCGACCAGGCGCGACCCCCTTCCTCCGCCCCAGCGCGGCTACAGTGGCTGCTGACGGCGGCCGACCGAGACAGGGCTGCCAACAGTAACCGGCACGCCCCCGTAACCACTCCATTACCTGTCAGGCATGGTGATAGTAAGCCGGCCGCGCCGCTGACTCCGCCCCGACAGACGCAAGACGACGCCCCGGTGGGCCGCCCGTGCCATGACATGACCGGCACGGGAACCCACCAGGCGGGACCCGCCGGCTCCTGACGGACTCGACAGCCGGCGGGCCCTACCGGCGACTAAACCCCTCGGCCGGCGGCCCCCACAGCCGGCTAAGGGAGGCTGCCGGCTGGGGCCCTCCGAAGCCTCTTATTCCTATTGTAACCCGGGGGGTTGGTCTATAAAACCCCCCGGGCCTCCCCTATGCAAGGGGGTTCGACGCTGGGCACACAGTTCCACTAGCCCACTCACACAGAGAGGTAGTAGGGGCGAGCAAGCTCCTTCTTCCTCCTCTAGCAAACAGCTCCAGGAGCACCATTGTAACCTCACCATTTGTCTCAACTAGCCCGAGCAGGACTAGGGGTATTACCTCCCACGGAGGGCCCTGAACCTGGGTACATCGTGTGTACGCCACCGCTTGTGCCTAACCCCGCTCCCGGAGCCCGTCGGCGTCCTTCGGCCCCTCTCGATAAGCCTACCCATGGCACCTGCCGTGACGAAACCACGACAGTTGGCGCCCACCGTGGGGCCGTCCGCGGCGCCGTCCGGAGTCACGCTCTGGGCGGGGCCCTTCACCACCTCCCCCGGCCGCCTCGCGTCCGGGCAAAACCGCATGCTCGTGGGGCTTGCTCCGGCAGGCCCTGCGGGCGACGCGGCCGGCATCTCCGACGACTGCCTCGGCCGCGACCTCGCGCCCAACGTCGCCGCGCTCGCTGGGCGGCTCGGCAAGCTGAGCCTCGCCGGCGAGCCGACGGCTGACGAGTACCCCAGCGGGTTGCTCGACTGCATCGACCCTCCATCGTCCGTGGTCGTGCTCGCCACGGGCGAGGCCATCGCCTCCCACGACTGCGTGGGGGTGATGGTTACCACATCCTCCACCACCTCGGGCCGTGTGCAGGCGGCCGAGGTCGACGCGGCCACCGCTCGCGCCGGCACCTCCGACCCGCTCGCCACCACCCTCCGGGGTTTGAGCACTCCCATCGCTACGACGGCGGACCCGACCGCCGCCAGAGCCGAACTGGAGGCGGCCCGCCGCCTGATTTTCGACAACGCCACCGCCCTCGCTGCCGAACGATGCCGGATGGAAGCCGCGCAGCGAGAATACGTCTCCGCGTACGGCCTCACCCCGGCTGGCCCCGAGCCCAGTCGGCGTGGGGCTGTACGGGAACGCGGCCGCGTGGTCGCGGAGATCCTCGGCGGCCGCCTACCCGTCTACGACACCCCCGCGGCCAACCTGCGCGCCGCCATGGTTGCCTACGAGGATTTGGCAACCTTGGAGGGCGAGGAACGCGCCGCACGCGAGCAACACATCAAGGACCTCATCGACACCGCCAACGCCCAACAAGTCGTCCTCACCCCCGGTGGGGTCGTCTCCGAGCTTCCCCGGCCCGAGGGCGAGGGTGCTGGGGCTACTAACCGTCAGCCGGCCCAACACTCCAGTACCCCTCGTCCCTCCGCCCGGCAGAGCGAGGGAAGCGACGTTCGGCGCACCCAGCTGCGCGGGAACGAACAGCCGGCTGTAAACAGCCGGCGCAGCAACAATCCGGCTGACAGCTACCGCCGAGACGAGGCTCCGGCCGGCGGTAGCCGCCGAGACAAGGCCCCGGCTGGCGGCAGCCGGCGGGACGAGCCCCCGGCTGGCGGTAGCCGGCGCAGCCGCGGACACACTCCGCCTCCACGGCCAGAACCGGCCCAGCCTATCCCGCCGGCCGTCCGCCCAGACCTCGCGGCCCGGCTCGGGCCGCGCGTCCCCCACAGCGACAACGACCCCGGCTCTGCCTCGACCAGCTGGCGCAGTCGGCTCTCCTCGAGGAGGAGGGCTCGATTGGCCCGGCCTGCTTCGGGCCTCGGATCCGCAACGAGCCGTTTCCGCCCGGCTTCTGGCTTCCCCGCGACACCCCGAAGTACACCGGGGCTGCCAAGCTGGAGGACTGGCTAATCGACTACACCACCGCCGTCGGCATCGCCAGGGGGAACAAGCGCGTAGCCGTCCGCTACGCCCCTCTCATGCTGATCGGCTCGGCCCGCACCTGGCTAAACAGCCTCGCGGCCGGCAGCGTCAACACCTGGACGGACTTCGAAGAGGCGTTCGTCCGCAACTTCACCGGCACTTACAAGCGGCCGGGCCAGCCCCGCGAGCTGGCCATGTGCGTCCAGGGGACGGAGGAACCCCTCCGCGACTACCTTACACGCTGGACCGAGCTCCGCAACTCATGCGAAGGAGTACACGAGGTGCAGGCCATCCAGTACTTCGTCGAAGGCTGTTGCGATGGCACCCACCTCAAGCACAAGCTCTTGTGCTCCGAGCCAACCTCCCTGGCGGACCTAATGTCCAAAGCGGACAAATACGCCACGGCCGATTCCTCCATGAGGATGAAGGCTAAGGCACCAGCCAAAACGGCTCCGCACCACGCCGCGCTGCGGGCGGCAGCCGACAACCGGCAGCAGGGCAACAAGCGCAAGGCCGACCAGCCCGACTCCCGCTACGGGAGCCGGCAGGTTGCCTCGCTTGAGGAGGAGCAGCCGCCTGCCCAGGCTTCCGGCCAGCGGCAGCGCGTCGGCAAGACTGCCTGGCAGCCTAAGCTCACGTTCGAGCAAATGCTCGACCTCCCCTGCAAAAACCATTCCGGTGCCAAACCGGCCACGCACACGCTCCGGCAGTGCAGCTTCTCACAACGATTGGCCCGGGGGGACGGCCTCCCGGCTCCCCCCGTGCCACCTGCCCGCGCGCCGGCTCCGGCTCAAGCCCCGGCTCCGGCTCCGGCTCAGGCTCTGGCCCCGGCTCAGAACGACGGCCGGCTGCTCGACCGTTTCCCCGATCAAGACGGTTGCTACGTCGTTTTCACCAGTGAAGAGACGGACAAGCATGCCCAGCGCCGGCTCCACCGTGAGGTGAATGCCACCATGCCCGCGACTCCCCAGTTCATGCACTGGTCCGAGAAGCCGGTCACGTGGAGCCGGGCCGACCATCCGGCCGTAATGCCAAACCCTGGCAGCCACGCTCTCGTCCTCGATCCCACCATCGCCTCCGGGAAGCGCACGTGCCGTTTCTCGCGGGTGTTGATCGATGGGGGCAGCAGCATCAACATCCTCTACCTTGACACAATGCTCAAATTGGGGCTCAAGGTGGAGGACCTACAATCAAGCCGGACCGTTTTCCACGGCATCGTGCCGGGAAAGTCCTGCACCCCAGTCGGCAAGATCAAGCTCGACGTCCTCTTCGGCGGCCACGACCACTTCCGCCGCGAGCCAGTTTGGTTCGAGGTGGTGGACCTCGACAGCCCCTACCACGCACTGCTGGGCCGACCGGCTCTTGTCAAGTTCATGGCAATCCCCCACTACGCCTACCTCAAGCTCAAAATGCCGGGCCTCAAGGGCATCATCACCATCGCCGGCAAGTACCAGATGTCAATCGCGTGCGCGCGAGACGGTAGCCGGCTGGCCGAGGCCCTGGAGATTGCGGAGGAGAAGCGGCAGCTCGACCGGCTGGTGGCCTTCGCCTCTGCCCAGCCGGCCGTGCCGGCTCCTCCGTCCCAGTCAGTCGGAGAAGGCTCATTTCAGCCGTCCAAGGACACCAGGCAGGTGCCACTGGATCCGGCTAACCCCACCCAGTGCGTGACCGTCGGCTCCCGCCTCGACAGCAAATAGGAAAGCGAGCTCGTCGATTTCCTCCGTGAGAATCAGGACATCTTTGCATGGTCTCCCAAAGACATGCCGGGTGTCCCGAGGAAATTCGCCGAGCACAAACTTCACGTGCGACCGGACGCGAAGCCGGTCAAGCAACCCCTGCGCCGTTTCTCCGAGGAGAAGCGGCGTACAATAGGAGAAGAAATCGCCCGGCTGCTCGCAGCCGGCTTCATCATGGAAGTATTCCACCCGGACTGGCTGGCCAACCCAGTCCTGGTGCTGAAGAAGAACAAGACCTGGCGCATGTGTATCGACTACACAAGCCTGAACAAGGCGTGCCCCAAAGACCCGTTCGCCCTGCCGCGGATCGATCTAGTCATCGACTCCACGGCCGGCTGCGACCTGCTGTCTTTCCTCGACGCCTACTCTGGCTACCACCAGATAAAGATGGACCCGGCCGACCGGCTCAAGACCTCCTTCATCACCCCCTTTGGAGCCTACTGCTACATCACCATGTCCTTCGGCCTGAAGAATGCAGGCGCTACCTTCCAGCGCTGCATGCAGAAGTGTCTCCTGCCTCAGATAGGCAGGAACGTCCACGTCTACGTCAACGACATCGTCGTCAAGTCCAAGAAGCATTTCAGCCTTCTCGACGATCTCCGGGAGACATTCGCCAACTTGCGCGAATACAAGATCAAGCTCAACCCGGAGAAGTGCGTCTTCGGCGTCCCAGCCGGCCAACTCTTGGGTTTCTTCGTGTCCGCTCGTGGCATCGAAGCTAACCCCGAGAAGATCAGCGCAATCGAGCGCATGCCCAAGCCGGTCCGGCTCCGCGACGTCCAGAAGTTCACCGGCTGCCTCGCCTCGCTCAGCCGGTTCATCAGCCGGCTGGGCGAGAAGGCTCTGCCCCTCTACGGCCTCCTACGCAAGACGGCTCTGGTCGAGCCGGGCCGCGACCCCTCGAAGAGGCCGGCTCTGTTCGACTGGTCCGACGAGGCGGACGAGGCGTTCCGCGGCCTCAAGCGGGCCCTCACCAGCGCGCCCATCCTGGCCGCGCCGGCTGAGAAGGAGCCTTTGCTCGCCTACATCGCCGCGACCACGCGCGTCGTCAGCATCGTCCTGGTGGTAGAACGGCCGGAGGAGGGCAAGGCGCTGCCGGCTCAGCGTCCCGTCTACTACCTCAGCGAGGTCCTCTCCGCCTCCAAGCAAAACTACCCCCACTACCAGAAGATGTGCTACGGTGTATACTTCGCCGCCCAGAAGGTCAAGCAGTATTTCCAGGAGCATGTCATCACCGTCGTCAGCACCGCACCGCTGGGCGAAATCATGAGCGGCCGGGACGCCACCTGCCGGATCGCCAAGTGGACCGTTGCCCTCGCCGACTACGAGATACGGTACGAACCCCGCACCGCCATCAAATCCCAAGCGATGGCCGACTTCCTCGTCGACTGGGCCGAAACCCAGTTCATGCCACCTCCGCCCGACTCCACGCACTGGCGCATGCACTTCGACGGCTCGAAGATGCGAGCCGGCCTGGGAGCCGGCATCGTCTTGTCGTCTCCCAGGGGAGACCAGCTCCGGTATGCCCTCCAGATCCACTTCTCCGCCTCCAACAACGTGGCCGAGTACGAGGCCCTCGTCCACGGCCTCCGGCTCGCCAAAGACATCGGCATCCAACGCATCATATGCTTTGGCGACTCCGACCTCGTGGTGCAGCAGGTCTCTGGCGAATGGGATGCCAGGGACGCCAACATGGCCAGCTATCGCTTCCTCGTCCAACAGCTAACTGGCTCCTTCGAGGGCTGTGAGTTCCACCACGTCCCCCGAGCGGACAACGAGGCGGCCGATACGTTGGCGAAGATCGGCTCCACCCGGCAGGCCATCCCAGCCGGCGTCTCCCTCGAGCGGCTGCTCAAGCCTTCGATCAAGCCATCTCCTGACTCGGAGTCCATCTTCGTGCCGGCCAACGCGGCCGGCCCCTCGGCGGGTCCGGCGGCCCAGCCGGTCCCACCGGCTGCGGCGACTTCACCTGCCCCGCCGCCTCCGGCTGCGGCAACTTCGCCGGCTGCCCTGCCGGCACCATGCATCCCGGCTGCCGAGCCGGACTCATCCGCGATAGCCGGCTCAGAGCTCGCGGCTGTCATGACGGCAATCGACGTTCCTCGCGGCACCTCCCTCCCGGGGACTAGCGAACCGGTCCCGGGGGCTGGTGAGCCAGTCTCGGGGGCTGGTGAGCCGGTTTCGGGGGCTGGTCTCCCGGACCCGGGGGCTGCTGCGACCTCCGACGTCCCGCTTGGGCCCGAGCCGGCTCCCGTCTCGGTCCCCTCATGGGCTCAGCCCATCCTGGCATTCCTCCTAGGTGGCGAGCTTCCCTCCGACAAGGCCACGGCAAGGCAAATCCAGCGCCGAGCCCCGGCCTATGGCATCATCAACCACGAGCTGGTTCATCGCAGCACCACCGGCGTTTTCCAACGCTGCGTCGAGCCGGAGAAAGGGCAAGAAATCCTCCTCGACATCCACCAGGGCGAATGCGGGCATCACGCCGCCTCCAGGTCCCTGGTGGCCAAGGCATTCCGCCACGGTTTCTACTGGCCGACCGCTCTGGAGGCGGCCAAGAAGCCGGTCAACGAGTGCGAAGGCTGCCAACGCTTCAGCACACAGAGCCACCTGCCGGCCACCGCCCTCCAAACCATCCCCCTCTCGTGGCCCTTCGCGGTCTGGGGTTTGGACATGGTGGGACCCTTCAAAACCGCTCGAGGCGGCATGACACACCTGCTGGTCGCCATCGACAAATTCACCAAGTGGATCGAGGCCCGGCCGATCAAGAAGCTGGACGGCCCCACGGCTGTCCGGTTCGTCGAAGACATCACGGTCCGCTACGGCGTCCCCCACAGCATCATCACCGACAATGGCACGAACTTCGCCAAGGGCGCGCTAGCGCGCTTCTGCTCCAAGCAAGGCATCCGGCTCGATTTGGCGTCCGTCGCCCATCCACAGTCAAACGGACAGGTCGAGAGGGCCAACGGCCTGCTCCTGTCCGGCATCAAGCCCCGGCTCGTGACGCCGCTGACCAGGTCGGCCGGCTGCTGGATCGAAGAGTTGCCGGCTGTCCTCTGGAGCCTAAGGACCACGCCCAACCGGTCAACCGGCTACACCCCTTTCTTCCTCGTGTATGGGTCCGAGGCAATCATCCCCACCGACATCGAGTTCGATTCGCCTCGGGTTTCCCTATACACGGAGAAGGACGCGAAAGAAGCAAGAGAAGACAGCGTCGACCTCCTCGAGGAGGCCCGCGAGCTGGCCCTGAGCCGGACGGCCATCTACCAGCAAAAGCTCCGGCACTACCACAGCAAGCGGATCCGGCCACTCTCCTTCCGCGAAGGGGACTTGGTGCTCAGACGGATCCAGCGAACTGCCGGCCAGCACAAGCTGTCCTCCCCATGGGAGGGCCCGTTCATCATCAGCAAAGCGCTGCACAACAACGCGTACTATCTAATAGACGCCCAGAAGCCGCAGAAGCGCAAGAGAGACGCCTCCGGCGAGGAGACGGAGCGCCCGTGGAACGCAACGCTCCTCCGTCCATTTTACTGCTAAAAAGCCAGTGTATGTATATATCCTTCCCTTTTTGGGTTTTATGAATACAATGAGGGCCCCGAGCCGGCACTCGGGGCACGCCTCTCTTTTGTTCGATTCCTCCAAAAAAAAAAGCTCCCGGGGGCTCGGCCGGCTCCCTTTCGAGGCGGACGAATAATGTGAGCAAGCAATCCTTCGCCTCCCCACCCTAACCAGCCACAGACCGGCTCCCGGCTGTCCGGCTGAAGGGGCTATGGGGTACGAAGGAACTTCTCACAGCAAGGTCAGCCAAGGAACGACAGCCGGACTGGCCCGACCGAACTATGCTATTTCTAGCAACTGGCCACTACCGGCTCAACCTAGTCCTAGCCGGTTGACTCTAAGAGCCCGCTGGTTTTCCCAAGGGTGAAGCCTCGTCCCTGTCCCAGACCGGCTCCCGGCTGGCTGGCAGGCGGGGCGGAAGCCGGAAGGAACACCGGCGCGCGACACAAGTCAAAAGGCGAAAGGCAAAAGAAGAGCCGGCATGCATAATTTTTAACAGCATAAGTTGAAACGATAAACGGCCACCGGCCAGAGGTTCATTACAGCCAAGGGTTCATTACAATAACACACCCCCAGTGGGTGGAAAAGTGTCTCAAAATGTTGCAGAAAAAAGAAACAGACAAACGGGCGGGCCGGCTCAGGCCACCGGTGCGTCGTCAGCCGGCTCGACGGCCCTCCCGGAGGAAGTCGCGGCCTTCGGGTCCGCCTCCGTCATCTCTGTGGCGCCGGTACCACCATCGGTGCTGGAGGCGGTGCTCTCTTCGGCGACCTCATCGTCCGCCGGGCCTTCGGGGTTGCCGAAGGAGTCCTCCGCAACCGGCTCGCCGTCCTCGTCAAGTGCCGGTAGAAGCACGTCCGGGTCAACGTACGAGGCGAACTCGTTGGCCCGACGGACGAGGACATCCTCACGGGCCACCCGCTCCGCCTCCGGGACGGCACGCATCGTGGTCAGCCGGTCCAAATTGACCCCGGGGTACCACGACATGACGAACCGGAGCACCATCTGCGCACCGGCTCGAGCTGCCGATGCCTTCCAGACCTTAAGCCGGGCCTTGGCGTTCTCCAGCCACAGCGCCACCCGGCCCTCCGGGGCCCCGCGAGCCGGCCACAGGGCGCCAATAACCTCCTGGCCGGCTTCCCTCAGCCGCTCCACGCTGCGCTGAAGAAAGATCAGCCGGTTCTCCACGGCCAACGCAATGTCGTCCATGTCCCACCCGGCGTCCTCCTCGCGCTCTCGCCCGCCCCGCTGCCCCGCCCGGTGGGTCGCCATGGCTCGCTCAGCGTAGCCCTGGGTCTCCGGGAACCGGTCTGGAGAAAGAAAAGGTGGAATCAAGAAACACCCGAAGAATCAAGAAAAGCACCAACAACTGAAAAGAAAGAAGACTTACGCTCGAAGGCGTCGTCCATCTCGCGGGCAAACTGCAGGGCCGCGCCCCTCTCCTTCTCCAGCGCGGCCTCCGCCTTGGCAAGGGAGGCGCTGCGCGCCTCTAGCGCCTTCTCGAGCCGGGCCGCCTTGACCTCAAGGGTGGCTTTCTCCTGGGCGGCATCGGCCGCCTGCTTGACGGCGCCCTCCTTGGCCACCACCTCCCGCTGCAGCTCCTCCTTCAGACGCTCCTGGGCTGCCTACCCGTCCACCAGCAGGCCCGCCACCCGGTCTCGCTCCGAGGAAATCTCCTGGACCTTCTGCGCCAGCCGGTTCCGCTCGGAGGCCACCTCGTCCCTCTTCTCCCGGATGGAGGCCAGGGTGTCCAGGTCCGCTGCAGAGGCAAACAAGCACGATCAGCGACGCAAACAAGACCCGCGCTGGCTGCTGAGCAGCCGGCCCGGCTCTCGGGGGCTACATCCAGTGGGTGCGCTCGCGCGCCCCCACTGGAACTGGCATACCTTGCGCCTTCTTCAGCTCCTGCTCCAGCCGGTAATACCCGCGCTTGCCGCGGTTGTGAATGGCGACGGCCTCGTCAAAAAGCTCCTGCCGCCTGGAGTTCCCCGCCTGCTCCAAAGAAGCCAGTTAAGAAAATACAAGGAAAGATCCGGCCCGGCTGCCCCGCAGCCGGTCAGCCGGCCCGCATCTCGGGGGCTACACCCAGTGGGTGCGCTCGCGCGCCCGCACTGGAATTTCGACGAAGTACGAGCAGGCTCACCTCTGCGCGCTGAAGGGCGCCATCGGCCGCCTCAGCAAACCTGGCCAGCTCCGCCCGGCACCGCGCCAAGACGCTGCCCAGCTCGCCGGTGGTCGGAACCGGGCCGCCAGCCGGCGGGGGCAGGACGGCTGGGACCTGGGCCAGCGCCTCCCAGTCCTTGATAACATCCATCATGGTCCTCCCGGACCGGCTCCCCTCGCCGCTCGCTCCGGCGTCCGCCGCGTCGCCACCTGCCGGGGGGCGGTCGCTGACCACAAGGGCCCGGGCATCGGCTCCCGGCCACCCGGCGTCCGGCGCCGCTGCCCCCGCTCCCGTCCGGCTCGGCGGGCCGGCCCCGGCGGCCGGCGCTCCCGTCTCCCCGGCCGGCAACCCCGGCGCCGCCTCCTGCGCTGTCCCCGGCGCCGCCTCCGGCACCACCTCCTGCGCCGCCTCCGGCGCAGCCGGGGCCTCCGGCACGTCGGCCGCGGGCGGCGTCGCCACCGTCTCCGCCTGCCGGGGCGCCTCCGGCGCCGGCTCGGGGTCTGCTCCCCCCGGCCGGGCCACTTCCGCCTCGGCCGTGGCTGCAGCCGTCTCCGCAGCCGGCCTCCGCGGCTCGCTCGATGGAGGCCTCGCCCTACGAGCTGACTCCGCCGCCGAGTCCGACGCCGCCGCGGGGTCCTCGTGCCGCCTCCGCCTCCCGCCGCTCGAGGCTCCGGAACGCGAGGCCCCGCCATGGGCCCCAGACTTTGAGGCTCGCAGCTCCGCGAGCCTCCTCTTCTCCTCACGCCGCATGGCGGCGTGCTCCAAGGCCAGCTGGTTGGTCGGCTCCGGCGAGCCAACTGCCGACTCCACATCATGGAGCTCGATGGGGTCCCTGCAACGGGCGAACCCTTAGCCGCCTGCCGGCACGAAACCGACCGAAAGAAACATCCCTGGCGATCGAACTACTTACCCGGTGACTACGGGAAGGGCCCGTCTGGCTCGCGCCGGCGGCTTCACCGCAGCCGCCTTCACCCGCTTGCGGGCCGGCGGTTGGGCTGCCGGCTCCTCCCGAGCCGGCCTCTTCCCCTGACGGGAGGACCCAGCCGCCCGGTTGCGCGGCGGCCTCTCCTCGCTCCGCCCGCGCGGGCTCCCCTGAACTGCGGGGGGAGGCCCGTCCAGGATCCGGACGTCATCATCATCATCATCATCACTCCAATCTTTGATCGTGGGGCCGGAGGGGTACTCACCAGCCGGTCGGGACCCGCCGGCTCCTGGGTCACCCCCCGCCTCGGCTTCTCCCGAGGAATCGACCCCCTCTTCGGTTCCGGCTCCCGGCTCGGGGTCCTCGGGGTCGGATTCGGCGCGTTCGGCCTCAAAGATCTGAGGGTGCGGGCCGTCCGGCGTGTTCTGTCGAACGAAAAGCTGCGGTCAGCACGGCGGGTGAGATCAAGCGCCGGCCGAAGAGATGCAAAAAGAAAAAGAAGAATTCACCTCGACGGGGCGTACCAGGGGTGCCGGGTTGAGCCGGCTGTACGGCTCCTTGCCCAGGGACCAAGTCCCCGGCACCAACTTGAAGGTCGTGATGGCGTTCACCCGCTTCGCCACCTGGTCCGTCGTCAGCTCGACGGTGGACAGCCGGCAGGGATCCCGCCGGCCGGACATGTCACAGATCCGGTGCGGCCTCAGCTGGAGGGGCAGCACCTGGCGCGAGATAAAGGCGGCCACCAGGTCGGAGGCAACAAGCCCCTCTCCGCGTATCATCGTCTGGAGCCGGCCCAGCTCTGCGAGCACGGCGTTGGCCGGGCCGGCCCCCGACCAGTTCGTCCCTGTGGACGGGACGTTGACAAATGCCGGCAGCCGGATGTAGTCCAGCCGCGGGTCGGCGTTCCTCAAGTAGAAGAACGTCTTGTTCCAACCCTTGACGGAGTCGATGAGGTCGATGCGGGGAAAGTGCGGGCCGCGGCAACACACCACCGCGCCCCCGCAGGCGTACGGCGTCTCGTCCTTGTTCTTCAAGGCCTTGAGGTAGAAGAGCTTCCTGAAGAGCTCCACGAAGGGAAGCATCCCCAGGTAACCCTCACACAGGGTCACGAAGCTGGCGATGTAGAGCACGGCGTTGGGGCCGAGGTGATGCGGTTGGAGGTCGAAGGTGTCCAACAGCAAGCGGAAGAAGAGGCTCACCGGCAAGCCCAAGCCACGCAAGAAGTGGCAGGCGAAGACGACGTGCTCACCCGCCTGTGGCTCGGGCACCACCTCGCCGCCCGGCGCGCGGGCGACCACGCGCTCCTCCGGCGGCAGCATGCGGCCACGGCGGAGCCTCTCGATGACCTCCTCCGTGACGACGGAGCCTCCCCAGCTGCCGTGCGGGCCTTCGGCCATCGCTGCGGCGGGGCGGTGCGAACCGGCGTGCGGGCGGAGCTCCGGCGCAAGGCGTGCGCAAGACGAGCGCAGGTGACGAGGTGACGAAGGAGACGAGGGGAGCGGGGAGTGCGTAACTGCCTCCGCCCCTCACCCTTCCCCTTTAAATAAGGGGACGACGCCCGGGGGAGGTGGGGATTAACTGCGCCCACTCCCCCGGGAAACCCGCAAGATCATGGGCGCTTCGGGTCGCGGCCGCCGCGATCTGGGCGCAGCAGATCCCGGCCTGCGGCCCGAGGCCTACTGGGCTACGCCCGCGACCTCACGGGCTAGGCCCAGTGCGACGTCCCATCTGCCCGCGTGCGCAGGCCCCACGGCTTCACTGCGCTCCGCGTGGCGTGCCACGAACCGGCGCGGGAACCAGGGCGGCACGACAGAACCCGATGCGTCGGGGGTGGCCGCCGCCTCGTCCGACCGCCCGGCTCCGCGCGAAAGATAGACACCGCCTGGAGGAAGCCACCGGCTCCTCCTCGTCCGGCAGACGGGAGCCCCCGCCGGCTTCGGGGACTACTGACGGGGTTATTACCCCCGGGTAGGCCAAAGCTGGGGGGTTCTCTCCCTCTTTCGAAGAAAAACAGTACCGCTGGCTGGTCCGCGGCCGGCTGGCGGCTCCCTTAGGGCCGGCTGGCGGCTCCCTCGGGACCGGCTGGTCCGCGGCCGGCTGGCGGCTCCCTCAGGGCCGGCTGGCGGCTCCCTCGGGACCGGCTGGTCCGCAACCGGCTGGCGGCCCCGTCGGGGCCGGCTGGCGTCTCCCTCGGGACCGCCTGGCGCATCCCTGAAGACCAGTGCCGGCTCTCTCAGAACCGGCTGGGCGGGAGCCGGCTGGCAGGCTAACCGGCCGGCTGCCTCGCGACCGGCTGCCCCTGCAACCGACCTACGGGCGGACCAACGTCCGTCCCATCCCTCTGCGCATCAGCACAGCGACAAGACAAGACCTCCCCGACCGACCTACGGGTGAACCAACGCCCATCCCATCTCGCAGTACATCGGCCGGCGACCAGGCGCGACCCCCTTCCTCCGCCCCAGCACGGCTACAGTGGCTGCTGACGGCGGCCGACCGAGACAGGGCTGCCAACAGTAACCGGCACGCCCCCGTAACCACTCCATTACCTGTCAGGCATGGTGATAGTAAGCCGGCCGCGCCGCTGACTCCGCCCCGACAGACGCAAGACGACGCCCCGGTGGGCCGCCCGTGCCATGACATGACCGGCACGGGAACCCACCAGGCGGGACCCGCCGGCTCCTGACGGACTCGACAGCCGGCGGGCCCTACCGGCGACTAAACCCCTCGGCCGGCGGCCCCCACAGCCGGCTAAGGGAGGCTGCCGGCTGGGGCCCTCCGAAGCCTCTTATTCCTATTGTAACCCGGGGGGTTGGTCTATAAAACCCCCCGGGCCTCCCCTATGCAAGGGGGTTCGACGCTGGGCACACAGTTCCACTAGCCCACTCACACAGAGAGGTAGTAGGGGCGAGCAAGCTCCTTCTTCCTCCTCTAGCAAACAGCTCCAGGAGCACCATTGTAACCTCACCATTTGTCTCAACTAGCCCGAGCAGGACTAGGGGTATTACCTCCCACGGAGGGCCCTGAACCTGGGTACATCGTGTGTACGCCACCGCTTGTGCCTAACCCCGCTCCCGGAGCCCGTCGGCGTCCTTCGGCCCCTCTCGATAAGCCTACCCATGGCACCTGCCGTGACGAAACCACGACAGTTGGCGCCCACCGTGGGGCCGTCCGCGGCGCCGTCCGGAGTCACGCTCTGGGCGGGGCCCTTCACCACCTCCCCCGGCCGCCTCGCGTCCGGGCAAAACCGCATGCTCGTGGGGCTTGCTCCGGCAGGCCCTGCGGGCGACGCGGCCGGCATCTCCGACGACTGCCTCGGCCGCGACCTCGCGCCCAACGTCGCCGCGCTCGCTGGGCGGCTCGGCAAGCTGAGCCTCGCCGGCGAGCCGACGGCTGACGAGTACCCCAGCGGGGTGCTCGACTGCATCGACCCTCCATCGTCCGTGGTCGCGCTCGCCACGGGCGAGGCCATCGCCTCCCACGACTGCGTGGGGGTGATGGTTACCACATCCTCCACCACCTCGGGCCGTGTGCAGGCGGCCGAGGTCGACGCGGCCGCCGCTCGCGCCGGCACCTCCGACCCGCTCGCCACCACCCTCCGGGGTTTGAGCACTCCCATCGCTACGACGGCGGACCCGACCGCCGCCAGAGCCGAACTGGAGGCGGCCCGCCGCTTTATTTTCGACAACGCCACCGCCCTCGCTGCCGAACGATGCCGGATGGAAGCCGCGCAGCGAGAATACGTCTCCGCGTACGGCCTCACCCCGGCTGGCCCCGAGCCCAGTCGGCGTGGGGCTGTACGGGAACGCGGCCGCGTGGTCGCGGAGATCCTCGGCGGCCGCCTACCCGTCTACGACACCCCCGCGGCCAACCTGCGCGCCGCCATGGTTGCCTACGAGGATTTGGCAACCTTGGAGGGCGAGGAACGCGCCGCACGCGAGCAACACATCAAGGACCTCATCGACACCGCCAACGCCCAACAAGTCGTCCTCACCCCCGGTGGGGTCGTCTCCGAGCTTCCCCGGCCCGAGGGCGAGGGTGCTGGGGCTACTAACCGTCAGCCGGCCCAACACTCCAGTACCCCTCGTCCCTCCGCCCGGCAGAGCGAGGGAAGCGACGTTCGGCGCACCCAGCTGCGCGGGAACGAACAGCCGGCTGTAAACAGCCGGCGCAGGTTGGCCGCGGGGGTGTGCCCTGAACCTGGGTACATCGTGTGTACGCCACCGCTTGTGCCTAACCCCGCTCCCGGAGCCCGTCGGCGTCCTTCGGCCCCTCTCGATAAGCCTACCCATGGCATCTGCCGTGACGAAACCACGACAGTAACTGTCGCGAGAGTCCATGGAGGGCTCCACCCATAAGGGTCCACGAAGTAGCAACCTTGACTATTCCATAACGGCTTCCGTCCACGAAGGACTAGCCTCACTATGGGTAGATCTTCACGAAGTAGGCGATCTCCTTGCCCTTACAAACTTCTTGGTTCACTCCACAACACGAAGTAGGAGGCTCCCAAGCGACACCTAACCAATCTAGGAGGCACCACCCTCCAAAAGGTAATAGGCTCGGTTATGATAATGAACTCCTTGCTCTTGTGCTTCAAGATGAAAGACTCCTCAACACACAATCACTCTCTCACAGATTTGGCTTGGTAGAAGAGATGGGATTGGTGGAAAGCAACTTGGGGAGGCTAGAAATCAAGATCCATATGGTTGGAGTGGAAGATCTTGACCTCAACACAAGACTAGGTGGTTCTCTCTCAGAAAACTGGATGGGGCAAGTATGGAATAGTTCTGAGTGCTTCTCTTTCGAGTAGGTGGTGGTGAAGGGGTATATATAGGCATCCCCAAAAATCCAACCGTTACACACAAAATGACCAACTTGGTGACACCGATGTGTTAATCTCGGTGGTACCGAAGTGACCAAAAGGTGGCAACTTTTGAATCTCGGTGAGACCGATATAGGAAACTCAGTTACACCGATAAGGTGACCAACGGTCAGATTGACAATCTCGGTGACGCCGATCCAACAATCTCGGTTGCACCGATTTTGTGGATTTGCATAACAGAGAGTTGGCAACCCAAGCTCGGTGGCACCGGTATGGAATCGGTTGCACCGAAGTGGCTAGGGTTTGGCTGAGTCTGTCTGAGGTGAGAATCGGTGGCACCGAAATGGAAAAGTTGGTTGCACCGATTTTGAGTGTTTGGCTATGACAGACTTTGGTGGGAGAGCTTGTGGGTGTTTTTGGTGACTGTCACTTGTGCACGTATGCGCATTTTGTTCACCAACAAAACCTTACCCCCTTTTAATAGTATTGGCTTTCCTATGGACTCAAAGTGATTTCTCACAAATATAAAATGTAGAGTCCTCTTCCTTGAAGCTTTGCCAACCTATTTCCTTGCATCTTGGGGTATTCCACAATCTCCTCCTTTTTGGTAATTGATGACAACATATAGATCAAAGCTTCGACATATAGATCAAAGCTTCGACATATGATATAATCAATGAATATAATCGTCGCTTTGAGAGGTATGTGATAAGCAAGAGCTCCCCCTAAATTTGTGCATTATTTTGAATTTGCGTTTGAATGCAAATGCACAATCGATTAGGTACATGGGGCACTTCTTCCATGTCACATACAACTTGGTGGTGTGCGATAATAATAATAAGAGTGAACATCATAGCACAACACAATCAAGCAAAGGTGAATGATCATCTCACAAGCATTAAGATGATAGGAAATAGTAGCATCACACATTAAGCGTATTATCAAACACCACAAACATGTGTCACAAGTAACCAAAAGATCAAATGTTTTGAAACAGCAAATAACAACCAAAACGCTCTCTCACTCGAAGCCTAAAGATCTATATACACTTCTCCCCCTTTAGCAACAAGTTACCAAAAAGTTCAAAGGCATATAACTAAGCGTTCTTGGGCTGATCTCCTCCGGTTGTTGATGAAGGAGTCAAGAGAACAGCATCGGCGAAGATCTCTGCAGATGTCGTGGATGGAGTTGGTGTGGCAACTGGAGGAACTGGAGCTGATGGAGCAGGAGCTGAGGTGACAGTAGCTGGAGGTGATGAAGAGGGCCTCAAGTCTGGAGCTGGCACAGTGGCTGATCTGGCCTGAGTGGTGAACTGTGTGCCTGGCCTGAGAGGTGATCCATCCTCATCATCATCATCATCTGAAGAAGTCTGAGGAAGAGGCACTGAGTCAACTTCCTTCTTGAGCTCATTAACTGTCTTAGTCAGCCCATCCACCTTATCATTAAGGGTCTTGATCCTGTTCTCAAAGATCCTGACAAGACTGTTCTGGTTGTCCAGAATCCCCTTAATGTCGTTCTTCATGTCCTGAACTGATGAGATCAAGAGATCCATTTGCTCGTTCCTGGATCTGGGGACTAGAGCACTAGTGGCTCTAGCTGCCTCTGCTTCTGCCTGAGCTGTAGCTGATGTGGGATGTTCTGGGTCCATCACCACAACGTTGTCCTCGAGATCTGGCTATAGGGGCAACTGGGGACGATCTAGAGCAAATATGTGCTTCTCCAACTTTGAATTGATGAGCATCTGGATGTAGGGTGCATAAAAGCAAGAGCGCTTCTGATCAGCGCCATCCTTCTTGACTGTCTCAACAATCAAGTCCATGACTCTGATCCTGGTGTGTCTGTCAAGGTGGATCAACATGTTAATGGAGTAGCCTCGGATCATCTTGTCATCTCCTGACTTGGGCATCAAGGTATGCCTCAAAATGGTGTTCATGGTGCGGAGGCCAGCCTGAAGAAAGTAGATAGATCCTAGCCTGTGAGACTTCACGTTAGCAGCAGGGATCTCCTTATACATATTGGCCATAGCATTGTGGCTCTCCTTGGATTCTGAGTAGACATCCAAATCACCATCCTGTGCTTCTGGGACTCCTAAGATGGTAGCCCACTCCTCAACAGTAGATTCATACCTTGCACCTTCAGTCATCCATACAATTCTACCATCTCCATAGAAATGTGCAGTGGAGTAGAATTGCATGATCATCTCATCATTCCAAGCGGTGAACTCTCTGCCAACGAACTCATCTAATCCAATGCAGTGGAAATTGTCTTGGACACTTGGAAAGTATTCCTCATTCTCCTTGATGAATTTCCAATCAACATACCGCATATCACTCATAGCTGGACTCTTGTCAAAGAGCACAGTCTCATAGAAATCATGTTGCTCTTTGGTGTAGAATCTGTAGTCCACAGCTGTCTTCTTTCTCTGGGCATATGGATCAACAGCTCTCCATGCCCTCAAACCAGAGTCCTTCCTCTTCTTCATATCCTCAGCAAGTGGATAACTGGCATTATGTACTGGAAGGTGTGGCCTAAGCTTCATCAAAGCAGACATAGTATCTTCATCCTCAACTCTAGAGGTGGTTCCTTTGTTCTTCTCAGAAGCTGGAATTTGCCTAGACAATCTCTTGGGCTTCTCAGCAGCAGGCTTCTTTGCAGCAGACTTGGTGCTCTTGGAAGTACCAGTCTTTGGCATAGCATCAGACATAAGCTTTTTCTGCTTCTTCTTGGGAGGAGCTTTCTCAACATGTTCTTCCTCCTCCTCAGCAGCAGCAGCCGCCTCCTCAGGGTCCTCAAACATGGAGGCATGCCTGCTAGCAGCATAAACAATCCTCTTCCTGGTACCCTTCTTTTCACCTGCCTTCTTAGGCAATGACTTCTTTGGAGGTGACTCAAGGTGAAGATCCATCCTAGTCCTCGCACTTTCAGGAGCTCTTCCAGCTGCAGAACTAGCATAGACTTTGCCAACAACTTTCCTGGAAGAAGTAGCTTCACTTGCAGACTTCTTGGGAGCCTTCTCTTGCTTCTTAGCAAGAACCTCTTCTGGAACGAAGTCTGAATCCTCCTCATCTGAATTCAGCTTCTTCCTAGTCCTTGTGGCAGCCTTGGGCAATCCATGGGAACTGGGAGTGCCTGGATCTGAAGATGAACTAGACTCAGGACTAGTGCCTGAATCCATCTCAACACTTTGCTCTCTGAAGCTGTTCTCACTGTCCTCAGCTCTTGACATATCTGACCCTGTGAATAGAGTATAGAGGAGCAGAATAGGATGAGTCATCACAAAATGTGGCTAGATTTTTGAAAGATTTGAACAAAAGATTTTCAAAGTTTTGCATTCTGTCACATGAATATCAGTACAGCCAAAGCAAAATTGTCGGTGTCACCGAGACTGACTATCTCATTAACAGAAACTTGGCACTCGTTTCGGTGGGACCGAAAATGAGCACTCGGTTTCACCAAGACAGTTCTTAGTAGCACAGACAGGAAAATCGGTGGTACCGATTTACTTACTTCGGTTCTACCGAGATTCATCGGGCGGAAGGCAAACCCTAGAAAATCGATCATTCGCTAGACTATAGAGATTTCTTGTGGATAGAACGTTGTGCAAGCGGTGGCTTATGGAGAAAAACAAATCCATTGCGCGAGATTCAGATGGGGAGCGCAAAGGAGGTCGAATCCGTACCCTAACTCAGCGACGGATCCGCTACGGCGGCGACGATGGAGAAGATTTCGTCGACGGCGGCGATTCCCAGCGGCGGAGGAGCGCAGGGAGACAAGGGCGATGACCAGGGGTCTCGAAGCGGCAGCTTAGTGTTCTGAGGCGCGACGGTTTGAGGATGAATTTCAAAATGTCGGGGTCCACAGCATATATACCCACCACTGTCGGTGACGCCGATTCTTGATTTTCGGTGTCACCGAGTTTCTCAACTGTCAGTTGACAGGGAAACTCGGTGTAACCGAGAATATGGAATTGGTAGTACCGAGATAGAAAACCAGATCAACCCTAGGCATTCGGTGAGACCGAGAATGTGGGGTTGGTTCCACCGAGATGCACTTGGGAGGTTTTAATGGTCAGTCCTTGTCGATACGGAACTCCGAGTGCTTCACACACAGAGGGATCGAAAAGTACTTGTTCAAATTTTGTGATGCAGCATGAATGGAATATGAGGTGAGAAAGCATAGATAGCTAAAGAGTGGTCCTAGGCATTCTTGTCCATCCAATTGGCAAAAGATAAAATGAAAGCCAAATAGCAACAATTGGATGTCCTCGAATGAGAAAATAAATGCAGACCAACATGCTCACACAATAAAGATGTCAAATGAAATCATGACAAACATGCACATACACACTAGCATATAACAAGCACTCGGGTGATGACAAAGTCATCTATATATGAGTATTTGACTTAGGAGCCAAGTAAGAATACTTGATCATAGGTCATACTCATCGTTTAAGCACAAGTGGGGTTACCACTTTTACATAAAGCATTTAATGTTGTCACATTCTAAGAGATGCTTTAGCTCAAGTCTTAGAGTAAAGCTCCCCCTAGATGTGACATCCCCCCTTAAGAGGGACAAACTAACCTTGGGTTTTGTCGATGAAGACTTCATGTTGGTGAGGTAGTTGCGGATGCTCAAAGTTGATGAAGATCACCAAGAGTTGGGAGCATCCTCGTTGTTTCCTTACTCTTCTCACCTACATGGGTTAGTCCCAACACACAAGAGACAAATACAAGGATATCTATGGACATGGAGTGCAAAGCATGTGTAATGATGTCCATTGATTTGTTGATTACCTTGTCCCTTGCTTACCTTTGAGGGAATGTGTGACTCCTTGAACTATTGCATAGAGTTGATGTTGATTGCAAATAATTCTTGCCAATAATGAATGTGAGTTAATTTCATTGGCGGAGTCACCCCTCAAGAACTTTCTAGTTCTTCTTCTTGGAAACCCACATCAAGTTGATGGGGATCGTTGGTGTTGTAGTAGCCTTTGTAGAAGTTGAGCTTGACGTAGTCTTGGGAACCCACTCCACCATAGCTAGGGATCCATCTTCATATGAGTCAATGTCCTCTTGAAGCTTGTTCTTGCCCTTGAGCTTGTGGTCTTGTGGTGGAAGGTCATCTTGAGTGTTTGTCCCCTTGGGAAGAGTATTTTCATACTTCTCCTTTTGAGGAACAAACTTGGGCTCGGGATATTGACCTTCTTCCCATTCAACTCCATTTGCGTTGAAGTAGCCAACACCACGATTCTTCCGGTATCCTCCGTGCTTGCTTACAATTTCCTCAAATTGCTTACACCCGGCAAGACTCTTGTAGATACCTTTTTCTATAATTCCTTTCAATAAAGCATTTTCTTGCTCAAGTGTAACTTGGCTAAGAAAAACATCATTAGTGGAATCAATAGAACTACTAGAAGCAACATCATTGGGTTTTGCATTATTATTGTTGCTACTAGATGAAGAACCTTTCTTGCCTTTGTTGCTAGTTTGTTTAGACTTAACTTGTGGCATGAAAGTAGACAAGAGTAGTCGTTTGGCTAGATAAGATGAAGTCTTCTTTCGGAGATCATCATTGATAGCTTTGAGAAACTCATGCTCTTGCTCCAAGTTGAGCTTCTCGAAGCGTAGCTTCTCATGAGTTCTCACAAGCTCTCTATGATCTTCGAGAGTAGATTCATGAGCTAACTTAAGAGTGTTTAGTTCTTTAGTTAGTTCTTCTATTTTCACCTTATCGTCATCAATTGACTTATCTTGACTAGCATGAGAATTATCAAGTTCATTTTGATCAACATCACTAGTTTTATCACAAAGCAAGTCATCATCACAAAGCAAATCATCTTCATCACTACCAAAATCAAGATACTCGGGGTGTGATACCTTGGGGCCTTTAGCCATGAAGCAACTTCCACTCCCTTCATTTGGTGAGTCAAATAGGTCATGGGATTGGGTAGTCACTAGAGCAATTCCGGCAACACCATCATCTTGACTATAGTCGGAGTCGGAGTGATAGCTTCTCTCGGAGTTGTTGTCGGAGTCGGAGCCGGAAACCCATTCACCAACATGAGCTTGATGTTTCCTTCTTGTGTAGCTCTTGGTGTACTTGTCCTTCTTCTCCGAATCTCTACTTCTCCTTGAGTGTCTTCGTTCATAACGATCATCTCTACTCCTTCTCTCTCTTTGAGGTGATTCATTTCTTGAGCTTCGTCTTCGAGGTGACTCTTCTCTTCGTTTGTAGGTAGCCGTGCACTCATTGGAGTAGTGTCCGGGCTTCCCACAATTGTAGCAATTGCGGTCACGACTTGACGAACGCTTCTCATCATATCTTGAGTTGGAGCTTCTTTCTTTGCCTCTACTCTTGTAGAATTTGTTGAATTTCTTGACTATGAGACTTATCTCTTCATTGGTGACAAGGTTGTTGCTTGAAGTCGCGAGAGCATCACTTGCGGCTTTGTAAGCACCGCTAGACTTGTGATGAAGCTCTTCCTTGTCTTTGAGTGTCATCTCATGAGCAACAATCCTTCCGATGACTTCCGTAGGCTTGAGATCTTTGTAGTTTGGCATCATTTGGATCAATGTGCACACGGTGTCGTATCTCTCATCCAAAGCTCTAAGTATCTTCTTGATGGTGAATTTGTCGGTCATTTCTTCGCTTCCTAAGCCGGCAATCTCATTTGTGATGAGAGCTAGCCTAGAGTACATCTCTGCGACTCCTTCACCATCCTTCATCTTGAACTTGTCAAGCTGACCTTGAAGAACATCTAACTTGGATTATCTCACGGACTTAGTTCCTTCGTGCATATCAACCAAAGTATCCCATATCTCTTTTGCATTCTCAAGACGGCTGATTTTGTTGAATTCTTCGGGGCATAAGCAGTTGAAGAGAATGTCACATACTTGAGCATTGTATTGCAACATCTTCAACTCATCCGCGGTCGCTTCACGATCCGTTTCCTTTCCATCCGAAAAGAATTCACCTTGCAAGCCAACACGAACAACAGCCCAAATGGCGGGGTTATGACCAAGAATATGCATTTTCTTTTTGTGCTTCCAACTAGCAAAATTAGTGCCATCAAAGTACGGACCTCTACGGTGATAACTTCCCTCACTAGACGCCATACTCTCCTAGGTTGTGAGATCAATGCAATGGAGACCAAAGCTCTGATACCACTTGTAGGACCGAAAGTATGTCTAGAGGGGGGGTGATTAGACTACTTGACCAAATAAAAGTTTTGCCTATACCAAGTTTTAGGGTTGACAGTTTTTAGCATTTCATGGCAAGTCAAGTACACCCTACACATGCATGTCTGAGAGTATAGCAGCGGAAAGTTACAACAAGCATATATAGAAAGGATAGGGTAGGAGGATCAAATGCAGTTGTAGACACGATGATTTTTCCTGTGGTTCCGATAGGTGGTGCTATCGTACATCCACGTTTATGGAGTCTTCAACCCACGGAGGGTAACGGTCGCGAGAGTCCACGGAGGGCTCCACCCATAAGGGTCCACGAAGTAGCAACCTTGACTATTCCATAACGGCTTCCGTCCACGAAGGACTAGCCTCACTATGGGTAGATCTTCACGAAGTAGGCGATCTCCTTGCCCTTACAAACTTCTTGGTTCACTCCACAACACGAAGTAGGAGGCTCCCAAGCGACACCTAACCAATCTAGGAGGCACCACCCTCCAAAAGGTAATAGGCTCGGTAATGATAATGAACTCCTTGCTCTTGTGCTTCAAGATGATAGACTCCTCAACACACAATCACTCTCTCACAGATTTGGCTTGGTAGAAGAGATGGGATTGGTGGAAAGCAACTTGGGGAGGCTAGAAATCAAGATCCATATGGTTGGAGTGGAAGATCTTGACCTCAACACAAGACTAGGTGGTTCTCTCTCAGAAAACTGGATGGGGCAAGTATGGAATAGTTCTGAGTGCTTCTCTTTCGAGTAGGTGGTGGTGAAGGGGTATATATAGGCATCCCCAAAAATCCAACCGTTACACACAAAATGACCAACTCGGTGACACCGATGTGTTAATCTCGGTGGTACCGAAGTGACCAAAAGGTGGCAACTTTTGAATCTCGGTGAGACCGATATAGGAAAATCGGTTGCACCGATAAGGTGACCAACGGTCAGATTGACAATCTCGGTGACGCCGATCCAACAATCTCGGTTGCACCGATTTTGTGGATTTGCATAACAGAGAGTTGGCAACCCAAACTCGGTGCACCGGTATGGAATCGGTTGCACCGAAGTGGCTAGGGTTTGGTTGAGTCTGTCTGAGGTGAGAATCGGTGGCACCGAAATGGAAAAGTTGGTTGCACCGATTTTGAGTGTTTGGCTATGACAGACTTTGGTGGGAGAGCTTGTGGGTGTTTTTGGTGACTGTCACTTGTGCACGTATGCGCATTTTGTTCACCAACAAAACCTTACCCCCTTTTAATAGTATTGGCTTTCCTATGGACTCAAAGTGATTTCTCACAAATATAAAATGTAGAATCCTCTTCCTTGAAGCTTTGCCAACCTATTTCCTTGCATCTTGGGGTACTCCACAATCTCCTCAATCCTTTTGCCATCCCTATCATTGAACATTTCCTGAAATATACTTGGTAGAAACATTAGTTCAATGACTTATATGTTGTTATGAATTACCAAAACCACCAAGGGAGCAAATGTGCTTTCAATCTCCCCCTTTTTGGTAATTGATGACAACATATAGATCAAAGCTTCGACATATGATATAATCAATGAATATAATCATCGCTTTGAGAGGTATGTGATAAGCAAGAGCTCCCGCTAAATTTGTGCATTATTTTGAATTTGCGTTTGAATGCAAATGCACAATCGATTAGGTACATGGGGCACTTCTTCCATGTCACATACAACTTGGTGGTGTGCGATAATAATAATAAGAGAGAACATCATAGCACAACACAATCAAGCAAAGGTGAATGATCATCTCACAAGTATTAAGATGATAGGAAATAGTAGCATCACACATTAAGCGTATGATCAAGAACCAAAAGATCAAATGTTTTGAAACAGCAAATAACAACCAAAATGCTCTCTCACTCGAAGCCTAAAGATCTATATACACTTCTCACCCTTTGGCAACAAGTTACCAAAAAGTTCAAAGGCATATAACTAAGCGTTCTTGGGCTGATCTCCTCCGGTTGTTGATGAAGGAGTCGAGAGAACACCGTCGGCGAAGATCTCTGCAGATGTCGTGGATGGAGTTGGTGTGGCAACTGGAGGAACTGGAGCTGATGGAGCAGGAGCTGAGGTGACATTAGCTGGAGCTAATGAAGAGGGCCTCAAGTCAGGAGCTGGCACAGTGGCTGATCTGGCCTGAGTGGTGAACTGTGTGCCTGGCCTGAGAGGTGATCCATCCTCATCATCATCATCATCTGAAGAAGTCTGAGGAAGAGGCACTGAGTCAACTTCCTTCTTGAACTCAATAACTGTCTTAGTCAGCCCATCCACCTTATCATTAAGGGTCTTGATCCGTTTCTCAAAGATCCTGACAAGACTGTTCTGGTTGTCCAGAATCCCCTTAATGTCCTTCTTCATGTCCTGAACTGATGAGATCAAGAGATCCATTTGCTCGTTCGTGGATCTGGGGACTAGAGCACTAGTGACTCTAGCTGCCTCTGCTACTGCCTGAGCTGCAGCTGATGTGGGATGTTCTGGGTCCATCACCACAACGTTGTCCTCGAGATCTGGCTGTAGGGGCAAGTGGGGATGATCTAGAGCAAATATGTGCTTCTCCAACTTTGAATTGATGAGCATCTGGATGTAGGGTGCATAACAACAAGAGCGCTTCTGATCAGCGGTAACCCTCTTGACTGTCTCAACAATCAAGTCCATGACTCTGATCCTGGTGTGTCTGTCAAGGTGGATCAACATGTTAATGGAGTATCCTCGGATCATCTTGTCATCTCCTGACTTGGGCATCAAGGTATGCCTCAAAATGGTGTTCATGGTGCGGAGGCCAGCCTGAAGAAAGTAGATAGATCCTAGCCTGTGAGACCTCACGTTAGCAGCAGGGATCTCCTTATACATATTGGCCATAGCATTGTGGCTCTCCTTGGATTCTGAGTAGACATCCAAATCACCATCCTGTGCTTCTGGGACTCCTAAGATGGTAGCCCACTCCTCAACAGTAGATTCATACCTTGCACCTTCAGTCATCCATACAATTCTACCATCTCCATAGAAATGTGCAGTGGAGTAGAATTGCATGATCATCTCATCATTCCAAGCGGTGAACTGTCTGCCAACGAACTCATCTAATCCAATGCAGTGGAAATTGTCTTGGACACTTGGAAAGTATTCCTCATTCTCCTTGATGAATTTCCAATCAACATACCGCATATCACTCACAGCTGGACTCTTGTCAAAGAGCACAGTCTCATAGAAATCATGTTGCTCTTTGGTGTAGAATATGTAGTCCACAGCTGTCTTCTTTCTCTGGGCATATGGATCAGTAGCTCTCCATGCCCTCAAACCAGAGTCCTTCATCTTCTTCATATCCTCAGCAAGTGGATAACTGGCATTATGTACTGGAAGGTGTGGCCTAAGCTTCATCAAAGCAGACATAGCATCTTCATCCTCAACTCTAGAGGTGGTTCCTTTGTTCTTCTCAGAAGCTAGAATTTGCCTAGACAATCTCTTGGGCTTCTCAGCAGCAGGCTTCTTTGCAGCAGACTTGGTGCTCTTGGAAGTACGAGTCTTTGGCATAGGATCATACATAAGCTTTTCCTGCTTCTTCTTGGGAGGAGCTTTCTCAACATGTTCTTCCTCCTCCTCAGCAGCAGCAGCAGCAGCCTCCTCAGGGTCCTCAAACATGGAGGCCTGCCTGCTAACAGCATAAACAATCCTCTTCCTGGTACCCTTCTTTTCACCTGCCTTCTTAGGCAATGACTTCTTTGGAGGTGACTCAAGGTGAAGAGCCATCCTAGTCCTAGCACTTTCAGGAGCTCTTCCAGCTGCAGAACTAGCATAGACTTTGCCAACAACTTTCCTGGAAGAAGTAGCTTCACTTGGAGACTTCTTGGCAGCCTTCTCTTGCTTCTTAGCAAGAACCTCTTATGGAACGAAGTCTGAATCCTCCTCATCTGAATGCAGCTTCTTCCTAGTCCTTGTGGCAGCCTTGGGCAATCCATGGGAACTGGGAGTGCCTGGATCTGAAGATGAACTAGACTCGGGACTAGTGCCTGAATCCATCTCAACACTTTGCTCTCTGAAGCTGTTCTCACTGTCCTCAGCTCTTGACATATCTGACCCTGTGAATAGAGTATAGAGGAGCAGAATAGGATGAGTCATCACAAAATGTGGCTAGATTTTTGAAAGATTTGAACAAAAGATTTTCAAAGTTTTGCATTCTGTCACATGAATATCGGTACAGCCGAAGCAAAATTGTCGGTGTCACCGAGACTGACTATCTCATTAACAGAAACTTGGCACTCGTTTTGGTGGGACCGCAAATGAGCACTCGGTTTCACCGAGACAGTTCTCAGCAGCACAGATAGGAAAATCGGTGGTACCGATTTACTTACTTCGGTTCTACCGAGATTCATCGGGCGGAAGGCAAACCCTAGAAAATCGATCATTCGCTAGACTATAGAGATTTCTTGTGGATAGAACGTTGTGCAAGCGGTGGCTTATGGAGAAAAACAAATCCAGTGCGCGAGATTCAGATGGGGAGCGCAAAGGAGGTCGAATCCGTACCCTAACTCGGCGACGGATCCGCTACGGCGGCGACGATGGAGAATATTTCGTCGACGGCGGCGATTCCCAGTGGCGGAGGAGCGCAGGGAGACAAGGGCGATGACCAGGGGTCTCGAAGCGGCAGCTTAGGGTTTTGAGGCGCGACGGTTTGAGGATGAATTTCAAAACGTCTGTCGGGGGGATTACCCCCGGGTAGGCTCAAGGAGACGACTCAACATTTTAAAACACCAGGGGGGCCACCCCCGGCAAGCCAAGCCTGACGAATCAACAAGACAAACGAAGAAGTAAGCTGACGACACTGTAGCTGACGACACTGTAGCAGCCCGGCGGCTCCTCCTGACAACACTGTAGCTGTCCGGCTCCTCCAGTCCGGCTGCTCCTGACGACACTGTAGCTGTCCGGCTCCTCCTGTCCGGCTCCTCCTGTCCGGCTCCTCCAGTCCGGCTGCTCCTGTCCGGCTGCTCCTGTCCGGCTCCTCCTGTCCGGTTGCTGGCTGCGGCCCGACGAAGTCAGCTCCAGGCGTCCCTTCGGACACGAGCTGGCAACACTGAACCTGGCGGACTGCAGAGCCTGCCACCCTGCTACTGATGGGCACTATTGGCCAATAGTGCCCCGCAGTACACCCTGACGCGTCATGTCACCCTGCCCCAATAATGGCGCACTGTAGCCTGCATCACTTGTCATATCCAATAGTAAAGTTAGGCCATGTGGGCCACCCCTTGTCCCCTGGGCCTCCCTATATAAGAGGCACCAGGGAAGCCTCCAGAAGGAGGCCGAGCACACTCACGGGAGCCCCTCTTCCTCCTCTCTCTCTCTCTCACTCATGCCCACGCATGCATGCATGTGAGGCAAGGAAGGGAGCAGCCGGCTCCCTCTTCCTCCTCTAATACAGCTCCAGGAGCAACCATGTACCAGATATCACACATATATACAGATATGCAGGAGTAGGGGTATTATCTCTCCGGAGAGCCCCGAACCTGGGTAAACCACTGCGTGATATTCGCATACCCGTCCCGGATCTCCACGGCAGCCTTGCTCTCACCTCTCAAGCCATCCCATGGCATCTGCCGTCCTTGCGGCACCCCCTGTGAGAAAACGACGACAGTTGGCGCCCACCGTGGGGCAAGCTGCTGCTGGTTCCGCGGTCTGGGCGGGACCATCTTCGCCAGCTCCGCCATGGCGTCGCCGTCGCCTCTCCGGCCGCCCCCGAGGGCTCGACATCAACTCACCCCCGGGGCGGCCGCGCGAGGCAGCGAGCCTTCGCCGTCAGCCTCGCCATCTTCGTCATCACTGCCGCGGCGTCGCGCCGTCTCTCCGGTAGCGCTCGGGGGCTCGACATCGACCCGCCCCCGGAGCGGCCGCGCGGGACGGCGTGTCCTCGTCGTCGGCGTTGCCCTTTTCGTCTCCACCACCGCGGCGTCTCCGCCGTCCCTCCGCCGGCGTTCGCCCCCAGGGCCCGTGCCCCGCGCCGCATCTCGCTCCGGTGCGGTCGTCCGCTCGTCCCACGGCTGCCCCGGCCGTGCGCCCGCGGTGCCCCGCCGCTCGTCCGCGCCCACAGCCGTTGCCGGCGCGCCTCGTCGCCGCTCCGGCCGCGTGCCCGCAGCCCTCGCGCCGCCGCGACTCGCAGTCGGTCTGCTCCTCCACCTCGCATCGCCAGGAGGGAGCTCCGCTTCGTCCGGGACGCGGGCGCCCGATGTCCCGCGGCCAGATCTCCGCCCGCCACGCGCGCACCCGCGGCGCCCACCGCGGCCGCGAGAAGCTCGTGCCCGAGCTCCTTCCCGGGAACCCCTCCACACCAGTGGGCCACCTACGCCACCGGAGCTCGCCCCGTGCGCCACCAGCTCCGCCCTGCTCCGTGGTTGTCCCAAGCTCCTCCGCCTTTGTGTGTGCACGCACTCATGCCCAGCTAGCTAGCTGAGCCAATCGATTCGATTCGGCTGCGTATGTGCTAGCTAGCTGGCTACCTTGGCTCGTGTTCACGCAGGCGGGCAACCACGCTGGCGCCCACCCTCTGCTCTTTTCCGTCTGCGCATGCATGTAGCGCTCGCCTCCGCTCCGCTCGTGCGTGCACACAGCCGCCCCGGACGTGCCTCTCCGGCCCTCTCCGCGGCCGGGTCCTCCGTGCCGGCGCCCCGCTCCACGTCGCCATGCGCGGCCGGGTCCTCCGCGCCGGCGCCCGCTCCGCCCGCCTGCCGGCTCGGCCTCGACCTCGGCCGGCTCCGGCTCCGCCTCCACGTCGCCATGCGCGCGCAGGCTCCGGCTCCTGTCCGGCGCCCCGCTCCGCCCGCCTGCCGGCTCGGCCTCGACCTCGGCCGGCTTCGGCTCCGCCTCCACGTCGCCGTGCGCGCGCCGGCTCCGGCTCCCACGGCGCCCCGCTCCGCCCGCCTGCCGGCTCGGCCTCGGCCTCGGCCGGCTCCGGCTCCGCCTCCACGTCGCCATGTGTGCGCCGGTTCCGGCTCCCGCGGCGCCCCGCTCCGCTCGCCTCCCGGCTCGGCCTGGGTCTCGGCCGGTTCCGGCTCCGGCTCCGCGTCGCCATACGCACCTCGGCCGGCTCCGGCTCTCCTTCCGCGAGCTCCCGGCCGGCTGTGCCCTGTGTGCAGCGGCCGGCTGCTGCGTCCGCACCCGTGCGCCCGCACCGTTCCGGGCCGGCTGCTGCTTCGACGTCTCAGTGGACTTCAAGCATGTGCATCAGCTGGCTACCCACAAACATGAGAAGGAAAAGAAAAAAGGGCGTACAATACATGCATGCATGCATGCACGTACGTGCTACGTGCGGACGGCTGCACTACTCACGTGCGTGCATGGCTGGCTATACTACTCCGCACGTCCGCGCTCGCCTCACCGCTGTGCCCCCGCACAAGCTCGACCTCCGTTCGCGACCTCCGAGCCGCCTCGGTCGTTCGGCCTGCGCCGAGTCGGCTCCATCCGCGCCCTCCGCCGGCCCCGGTTCACGCGTCGGCCTCCTCCGAGCTCCGTTTTCTTCGCGCCGCTGCGCCCCCGTGCGAGCTCGCCCTCGCGCCCCTTCACGCGTCCGCTCCGGCTCGCCGCGGCCGGCTGTGTCTCGCTCCTGTCGGCTGCGCTTCGCCTCCTCGCGCCTCCGTGGGATCCTCCTGCTCCAGCCGCCCGCTTCGGCTGGCTGCCCGGCGATGTACCCTCGCTCCGGCTCGTCGCGCCGGCCGCGCTCCTCTCCGGCCGGCTGCGCCCGGCCTCGACGCCTGCTGGTTCGCTCCTCCGCGCGTCCGCCTCCCCGTGTCCCCTCGAAAGGCCGACCAGCGCCGCCTCCGGGTAGGCTGGCCTGCCCGTCTACTTCGACATCGGGCCGGCTACAGCCGCCCACCCACTTAAACACCACTGGCACACCCGTCGACCACCGCGGGCTCAACGACTACACCCAGCGGGTCCGCCGGCACGCTCCGCTCGAAGAAAAGGCCGCGCCGATCGTCATCGACAACAACCGCTTGGACTGCAACCCACCTCGACCACGCGAAAATCAATGAACCTCCTCGCTCGGAGGCTCGGAGGCTACTCCGGCAGTGCCTCGCGCACACCAGTCGGCGGACCCCGCGTCCGCCGGCGGCAGCGCCACGCGCACATCGGCCGGCGGACCCCGCGTCCGCCTTCGGCAGAGCCTCGCGCTCACGAGCCGGCGGACCCCGCGTCCGCCTTCGGCAGAGCCTCGCGCTCACCAGCCGGCGGACCCCCCGTCCGCCTTCGGCAGCGCCACGCGCACATCGGCCGGCGGACCCCGCGTCCGCCTTCGGCAGAGCCTCGCGCTCACCAGCCGGCGGACCCCACGTCCGCCTTCGGCAGCGCCACGCGCACATCGGCCGGCGGACCCCGCGTCCGCCTTCGGCAGAGCCTCGCGCTCACCAGCCGGCGGACCCCCCGTCCGCCTTCGGCAGCGCCACGCGCACATCGGCCGGCGGACCCCGCGTCCGCCTTCGGCAGAGCCTCGCGCTCACCAGCCCGCGGACCCCACGTCCGCCTTCGGCAGCGCCACGCGCACATCGGCCGGCGGACCCCGCGTCCGCCTTCGGCAGAGCCTCCCGCTCACCAGCCGGCGGACCCCACGTCCGCCTTCGGCAGCGCCACGCGCACATCGGCCGGCGGACCCCGCGTCCGCCTTCGGCAGAGCCTCGCGCTCACCAGCCGGCGGACCCCACGTCCGCCTTCGGCAGACCCACGCGCACATCGGCCGGCGGACCCCGCGTCCGCCTTCGGCAGAGCCTCGCGCTCACCAGCCGGCGGACCCCCCGTCCGCCTTCGGCGGCGCCACACGCACATCGGCCGGCGGACCCCGCGTCCGCCTTCGGCAGAGCCTCGCGCTCACCGGCCGGCGGACCCCCCGTCCGCCTTCGACGGCGCCACACGCACATCAGCCGGCGAACCCCCCGTCCGCCTTCGGCAGCGCCACGCGCACATCGGCCGGCGGACCCCGCGTCCGCCTTCGGCAGAGCCTCGCGCTCACCAGCCGGCGGACCCCCCGTCCGCCTTCGGCGGCGCCACGCGCACATCCGCCAGCGGACCCCGCGTCCGCCTTCGGCAGAGCCTCGCGCTCACCAGCCGGCGAACCCCCCGTCCGCCTTCGGCAGCGCCACGCGCACATCAGCCGGCGAACCCCCCGTCCGCCTTCGGTAGCGCCACGCGCACATCAGCCGGCGGACCCCGCGTCCGCCTTCGGCAGAGCCTCGCGCTCATCAGCCGGCGGACCCCGCGTCCGCCCTGGGCAGCGCCTCGCACCCTTCAGCCGGCGGACCCCGCGTCCGCGCCCGGCAGCGCCTCGCGCCCATGAGCCGGCGGACTCCAAGTCCGCGCTCGGCGGCGCCTCGCGCGCATCAGTCGAACTACGTCGGCTGCAAGCCACGCTGGCCAACATCGACAAAAACCGCCTCGCCGGCACCAAAAAGCAATGTGAGATCTCCACCCGCATATCCCTCGCGGCATACACACACAAACAGATACCCCGAGCGATCCTCGGGGGCCATCTCCGCATTTGTTTCTACTACTTTATTGTTTACCCCGGCGCCAGCTAGCCTCGGCCCGGGGGTTGGCCGTCTGGCCCGATACGTTTGTTCCCACGAGACGGCATAGTAGCGTGCATGGGACCGAAGGCCCACTCTTTGTCTCAGCTACAGACCGCACCGCGGCTGTCCGGCTAGCGAGAGCAAAAGCTGGAGGTCACCACACGCGAAAAGCGTCCCGGGAGGAAACGGCCCGGGCGACCCGGTCGTTTCATTTATGAGTATCTGCTCGGTCGAGCCTGCTCCCAGAGTCCGAGTACTGTACGCTCCATTCCGCGGCCCACTCTTCGCCTCAGCTACAGACCGGCTCCCGGCTGTCCGGCTAGCAAGAGCAAAAGCCAAAGAGTGGAGAGCACATGAAAAAGATTGAAGGGTGCTCGGACGAAACCGAGTCGGCACCCTCTGCATAAACCTGCACCACCAAAGTCAAATATTTGATATATCTGTGCCGATTAACCTGCCTTTTGCACGATCATTTCCATGAGGAACCTCCTCGCTCGGAGGCTCGGAGGCTACTTTCGGCAGAGCCTCGCACTCATCAGCCGGCGGACCCCGCGTCCGCCCTCGGCAGCGCCTCGCGCGCAACAGCCGGCGGACCCCGCGTCCGCCCTCGGCAGCGCCTCGCGCGCCCTTCAGTCGGTGGACCGCGCGTCCGCCCTCGACAGGGCCCCGCGCCCACCGGTCGACGGTCCCCGCGTCTTCGCCCAGCGTCCTCAACGCCGCTGTCTGCTTCAGCAACTGCGAAGACCCTCCGCCCGACTCTTCGAGTCGCCCGGAGGCTCGGGGGCTACATCCAGCGGGTGCGCTGGCGCGCCCCCGCTGGAAACAAGCCAGCCGGTGGACTCCGCATCCACCCCCGGCAGCGGCTCGCGCCCTTAAACCGGCGGACTCCGCGTCCGCGCCCGGCGTCCTCGATGCCACCATCTACTTCAGCAAATGCAAAGAAGTCAGCGACGACACTGTAGCAGTCCGGCTGCTCCTGACGACACTGTAGCAGTCCGGCTGCTCCTGTCCGGCTGCTCCTGACGACACTGTAGCGGTCCGGCTGCTCCTGTCCGGCTGCTCCTGACGACACTGTAGCGGTCCGGCTGCTCCAGTCCGGCTGCTCCTGACGACACTGTAGCGGTCCGGCTGCTCCAGTCCGGCTCCTTCTGTCCGGCTCCTACAGTCCGGTTGCTCCTGTCCGGCTCCTCCTGTCCGGCTGCCGGCTGCGGCCCAACGAAGTCAGCTCCAGGCGTCCCGTCGGACACGAGCTGACGACACTGTGCCTGGCGGACTGCAGAGCCTGCCACCCTGCTATTGACGGGCACTATCAGCCGGCGGACCCCGCGTCCGCCCCCGGCAGCGCCTCACGCTCATCAGCCGGCGGACCCCGCGTCCGCCTTCGGCAGAGCCTCGCGCTCATCAGCCGGCGGACCCCGCGTCCGCCTTCGGCAGAGCCTCGCGCTCATCAGCCGACGGACCCCGCGTCCGCCTTCGGCCGCGCCACGCGCTCATCAGCCGGCGGACCCCCCGTCCGCCTTCGGCGGAGCCTCGCGCTCATCAGCCGGCGGACCCCCGCGTCCGCCTTCGGCCGAGCCTCGCGCTCATCAGCCGGCGAACCCCGCGTTCGCCTTCGGCAGGGCCTCGTGCTCATCAGCCGGCGGACCCCGCGTCCGCCTTCGGCAGCGCCACGCGCACATCAGCCGGCGGACCCCCCGTCCGCCTTCGGCAGAGCCTCGCGCTCATCAGCCGGCGGACCCCGCGTCCGCCTTCGGCAGAGCCTCGCGCTCATCAGCCGGCGGACCCCGCGTCCGCCTTCGGCAGAGCCTCGCGCTCATCAGCCGGCGGTCCCCGCGTCCGCCTTCGGCAGAGCCTCGCGCTCATCAGCCGACGGACCCCGCGTCCGCCTTCGGCAGAGCCTCGCGCACATCAGCCGGCGGACCCCCGCATCCGTCTCCGGCAGCGCCTCGCGCCCTCCAGCCGGGGGACTCCGCGTCCGCCTTCGGCAGCGCCACGCGCACATCAGCCGGCGGACCCCCGCGTCCGTCTCCGGCAGTGCCTCGCGCCCTCCAGCCGGTGGACTCCGCGTCCGCCTTCGGCAGCGCCACGCGCACATCAGCCGGCGGACCCCCGCGTCCGTCTCCGGCAGCGCCTCGCGCCCTTCAGCCGGCGGACTCCGCCTCTGTCTCCGGCAGCACCTCGCGCCCTTCAGCCGGCGGACCCCCGCGTCTGCCTTCGGCAGTGCCACGCGCCCATTAGCCGGCGGACCCCCGCGTCCGTCTCCGACAGCGCCTCGCGCCCTTCAGTCGGCGGACCCCGCGTCTGCGCCCGACATCCTCGACGCCACCGTCTGCTTCAGCAACTGCGAAGACCCTCCGCCCGACTCTTCGAGTCGCCCGGAGGCTCGGAGGCTACACCCAGCGGGTGCGCTGGCGCGCCCCCGCTGGAAACCGCCAGCCGGTGGACTCCGTGTTCGCCCCCGACCGCGCCTCGCGCCCATTAGCCGGCGGACCCCCGCGTCCGTCTCGGACAACGCCTCGCGCCCTTCAGTCGGCGGACCCCGCGTCTGCGCCCGACATCCTCGACGCCACCGTCTACTTCAGCAAATAGCAAAGACCCTCCGCCCGACTCTTTGAGTCGCCCGGAGGCTCGGAGGCTACACCCAGCGGGTGCGCTGGCGCGCCCCCGCTGGAAGCAAGCTGCGCTGTCCTCAACCCGCGACCGACCGACAACGACAACTTCTGCAACCCCGATGGCAAAACCCTCCACCCGACTCTCCAGTCCAACTCGCCAACGTCTTCGAGTCGCCCGGAGGCTCGGAGGCTACTGTCGGGGGGATTACCCCCGGGTAGGCTCAAGGAGACGACTCAACATTTTAAAACACCAGGGGGGCCACCCCCGGCAAGCCAAGCCTGACGAATCAACAAGACAAACGAAGAAGTAAGCTGACGACACTGTAGCTGATGACACTGTAGCAGTCCGGCGGCTCCTGTCCGGCTCCTCCTGACAACACTGTAGCTGTCTGGCTCCTCCAGTCCGGCTACTCCTGACGACACTGTAGCTGTCCAGCTCCTCCTGTCCGGCTCCTCCAGTCCGGCTCCTCCAGTCCGGCTGCTCCTGTCCGGCTCCTCCTGTCCGGTTGCCGGCTGCGGCCCGACGAAGTCAGCTCCAGGCGTCCCGTCGGACACGAGCTGGCAACACTGAACCTGGCGGACTGCAGAGCCTGCCACCCTGCTACTGATGGGCACTATTGGCCAATAGTGCCCCACAGTACACCCTGACGCGTCATGTCACCCTGCCCCAATAATGGCGCACTGTAGCCTGCATCACTTGTCATATCCAATAGTAAAGTTAGGCCATGTGGGCCACCCCTTGTCCCCTGGGCCTCCCTATATAAGAGGCACCAGGGAAGCCTCCAGAAGGAGGCCGAGCACACTCACGGGAGCCCCTCTTCCTCCTCTCTCTCTCTCTCACTCATGCCCATGCAAGCATGCATGTGAGGCAAGGAAGGGAGCTGCCGGCTCCCTCTTCCTCCTCTAATATAGCTCCAGGAGCAACCATGTACCAGATATCACACATATATACAGATATGCAGGAGTAGGGGTATTATCTCTCCGGAGAGCCCCGAACCTGGGTAAACCACCGCGTGATATTCGCATACCCGTCCCGGATCTCCACGGCAGCCTTGCTCTCACCTCTCAAGCCATCCCATGGCATCTGCCGTCCTTGCGGCACCCCCTGTGAGGAAACGACGACAACGTCCGGGTCCACAGCATGTATACCCACCACTGTCGGTGATGCCGATTCTAGATTTTCGGTGTCACCGAGTTTCTCAACTATCAGTTGACAGGGAAACTCGGTGTAACCGAGAATATGGAATCGGTCGTACCGAGATAGAAAACTAGATCAACCCTAGGCATTCGGTGAGACCGAGAATGTGGGGTTGGTTCCACCGAGATGCACTTGGGAGGTTTTAATGGTCAGTCCTTGTCGATACGGAACTCCGAGTGCTCCACACACAGAGGGATCGAAAAGTACTTGTTCAAATTTTGTGATGCAGCATGAATGGAATATGAGGTGAGAAAGCATAGATAGCTAAAGAGTGGTCCTAGGCATTCTTGTCCATCCAATTGGAAAAAGATAAAATGAAAGCCAAATAGCAACAATTGGATGTCCTCGAATGAGAAAATAAATGCAGACCAACATGCTCACACAATAAAGATGTCAAATGAAATCATGACAAACATGCACATACACACTAGCATCTAACAAGCACTTGGGCGATGACAAAGTCATCTATATATGAGTATTTGACTTAGGAGCCAAGTAAGAATACTTGATCATAGGTCATACTCATCGTTTAAGCACAAGTGGGGTTACCACTTTTACATAAAGCATTTAATGTTGTCACATTCTAAGAGATGCTTTAGCTCAAGTCTTAGAGTAAAGCTCCCCCTAGATGTGACGTCCCCCCATAAGAGGGACAAACTAACCTTGGGTTTTGTCGATGAAGACTTCATGTTGGTGAGGTAGTTGTGGATGCTCAAAGTTGATGAAGATCACCAAGAGTTGGGAGCATCCTCGTTGTTTCCTTACTCTTCTCACCTACATGGGTTAGTCCCAACACACAAGAGACAAATACAAGGATATCTATGGACATGGAGTGCAAAGCATGTGTAATGATGTCCATTGATTTGTTGATTACCTTGTCCCTTGCTTACCTTTGAGGGAATGTGTGACTCCTTGAACTATTGCATAGAGTTGATGTTGATTGCAAATAATTCTTGCCAATAATGAATGTGAGTTAATTTCATTGGTGGAGTCACCCCTCAAGAACTTTCTAGTTCTTCTTCTTGGGAACCCACATCAAGTTGATGGGGATCCTTGGTGTTGTAGTAGCCTTTGTAGAAGTTGAGCTTGACGTAGTCTTGGGAACCCACTCCACCATAGCTAGGGATCCATCTTCATATGAGTCAATGTCCTCTTGAAGCTTGTTCTTGCCCTTGAGCTTGTGGTCTTGTGGTGGAAGGTCATCTTGAGTGTTTGTCCCCTTGGGAAGAGTATTTTCATACTTCTCCTTTTGAGGAACAAACTTGGGCTCGGGATATTGACCTTCTTCCCATTCAACTCCATTTGCGTTGAAGTAGCCAACACCACGATTCTTCCGGTATCCTTCGTGCTTGCGTACAATTTCCTCAAATTGCTTACACCCGGCAAGACTCTTGTAGATACCTTTTTCTATAATTCCTTTCAATAAAGCATTTTCTTGCTCAAGTGTAACTTGGCTAAGAAAAACATCATTAGTGGAATCAATAGAACTACTAGAAGCAACATCATTGGGTTTTGCATTATTATTGTTGCTACTAGATGAAGAACCTTTCTTGCCTTTGTTGCTAGTTTGTTTAGACTTAACTTGTGGCATGAAAGTAGACAAGAGTAGTCGTTTGGCTAGATAAGATGAAGTCTTCTTTCGGAGATCATCATTGATAGCTTTGAGAAACTCATGCTCTTGCTCCAAGTTGAGCTTCTCGAAGCGTAGCTTCTCATGAGTTCTCACAAGCTCTCTATGATCTTCGAGAGTAGATTCATGAGCTAACTTAAGAGTGTTTAGTTCTTTAGTCAGTTCTTCTATTTTCACCTTATCGTCATCAATTGACTTATCTTGACTAGCATGAGAATTATCAAGTTCATTTTGATCAACATCACTAGTTTTATCACAAAGCAAGTCATCATCACAAAGCAAATCATCTTCATCACTATCAAAATCAAGATACTCGGGGTGTGATACCTTGGGGCCTTTAGCCATGAAGCAACTTCCACTCCCTTCATTTGGTGAGTCAAATAGGTCATGGGATTGGGTAGTCACTAGAGCAATTCCGGCAACACCATCATCTTGACTATAGTCGGAGTCGGAGTGATAGCTTCTCTCGGAGTTGTTGTCGGAGTCGGAGCCGGAAACCCATTCACCAACATGAGCTTGATGTTTCCTTCTTGTGTAGCTCTTGGTGTACTTGTCCTTCTTCTCCGAATCTCTACTTCTCCTTGAGTGTCTTCGTTCATAACGATCATCTCTACTCCTTCTCTCTCTTTGAGGTGATTCATTTCTTGAGCTTCGTCTTCGAGGTGACTCTTCTCTTCGTTTGTAGGTAGCCGTGCACTCATCGGAGTAGTGTCCGGGCTTCCCACAATTGTAGAAATTGCGGTTACGACTTGACGAACGCTTCTCATCATATCTTGAGTTGGAGCTTCTTTCTTTGCCTCTACTCTTGTAGAATTTGTTGAATTTCTTGACTATGAGACTTATCTCATCATTGGTGACAAGGTTGTTGCTTGAAGTCGTGGGAGCATCACTTGCGGCTTTGTAAGCACCGCTAGACTTGTGATGAAGCTCTTTCTTGTCTTTGAGTGTCATCTCATGAGCAACAATCCTTCCGATGACTTCCGTAGGCTTGAGATCTTTGTAGTTTCGCATCATTTGGATCAATGTGCACACGGTGTCGTATCTCTCATCCAAAGCTCTAAGTATCTTCTTGATGATGAATTTGTCGGTCATTTCTTCGCTTCCTAAGCCGGCAATCTCATTTGTGATGAGAGCTAGCCTAGAGTACATCTCTGCGACTCCTTCACCATCCTTCATCTTGAACTTATCAAGCTGACCTTGAAGAACATCTAACTTGGATTCTCTCACGGACTCAGTTCCTTCGTGCATATCAACCAAAGTATCCCATATCTCTTTTGCATTCTCAAGACGGCTGATTTTGTTGAATTCTTCGGGGCATAAGCAGTTGAAGAGAATGTCACATGCTTGAGCATTGTATTGCAACATCTTCAACTCATCCGCGGTCGCTTCACGATCCGGTTCCTTTCCATCCGAAAAGAATTCACCTTGCAAGCCAACACGAACAACAGCCCAAACGGCGGGGTTATGACCAAGAATATGCATTTTCATTTTGTGCTTCCAACTAGCAAAATTAGTGCCATCAAAGTACGGACCTCTACGGTGATAACTTCCCTCACTAGACGCCATACTCTCCTAGGTTGTGAGACCAATGCAATGGAGACCAAAGCTCTGATACCACTTGTAGGACCGAAAGTATGTCTAGAGGGGGGGGGTGATTAGACTACTTGACCAAATAAAAGTTTTGCCTATACCAAGTTTTAGGGTTGAAAGTTTTTAGCATTTCATGGCAAGTCAAGTACACCCTACACATGCATGTCTAAGAGTATAGAAGCGGAAAGTAACAACAAGCATGTATATAAAGGATAGGGTAGGAGGATCAAACGCAGTTGTAGACACGATGATTTTTCCTGTGGTTCCGATAGGTGGTGCTATCGTACATCCACGTTTATGGAGTCTTCAACCCACGGAGGGTAATGGTCGCGAGAGTCCACGGAGGGCTCCACCCATAAGGGTCCACGAAGTAGTAACCTTGACTATTCTATAACGGCTTCAGTCCATGAAGGACTAGCCTCACTATGGGTAGATCTTCACAATGTAGGCGATCTCCTTGCCCTTACAAACTTCTTGGTTCACTCCACAACACGAAGTAGGAGGCTCCCAAGCGACACCTAACCAATCTAGGAGGCACCACCCTCCAAAAGGTAATAGGCTCGGTAATGATAATGAACTCCTTGCTCTTGTGCTTCAAGATGATAGACTCCTCAACACACAATCACTCTCTCACAGATTTGGCTTGGTAGAAGAGATGGGATTGGTGGAAAGCAACTTGGGGAGGCTAGAAATCAAGATCCATATGGTTGGAGTGGAAGATCTTGACCTCAACACAAGCCTAGGTGGTTCTCTCTCAGAAAACTGGATGGGGCAAGTATGGAATAGTTCTGAGTGCTTCTCTTTCGAGTAGGTGGTGGTGAAGGGGTATATATAGGCATCCCCAAAAATCCAACCGTTACACACAAAATGACCAACTCGGTGACACCGATGTGTTAATCTCAGTGGTACCGAAGTGACCAAAAGGTGGCAACTTTTGAATCTCGGTGAGACCGATATAGGAAACTCGGTTGCACCGATAAGGTGACCAACGGTCAGACTGACAATCTCGGTGACGCCGATCCAACAATCTCGGTTGCACCGATTTTGTGGATTTGCATAACAGAGAGTTGGCAACCCAAACTCGGTGGCACCGGTATGGAATCGGTTGCACCAAAGAGGCTAGGGTTTGGCTGAGTCTGTCTGAGGTGAGAATCGGTGGCACCGAAATGGAAAAGTTGGTTGCACCGATTTTGAGTGTTTGGCTATGACAGACTTTGGTGGGAAAGCTTGTGGGTGTTTTTGGTGACTGTCACTTGTGCACGTATGCGCATTTTGTTCACCAACAAAACCTTACCCCCTTTTAATAGTATTGGCTTTCCTATGGACTCAAAGTGATTTCTCACAAATATAAAATGTAGAATCCTCTTCCTTGAAGCATTGCCAACCTATTTCCTTGCATCTTGGGGTATTCCACAATCTCCTCAATCCTTTTGCCATCCTTATCATTGAACATTTCCTGAAATATACTTGGTAGAAACATTAGTTCAATGACTTATATGTTGTTATGAATTACCAAAACCACCAAGGGAGCAAATGTGCTTTCAATCTCCCCCTTTTTGGTAATTGATGACAACATATAGATCAAAGCTTCGACATATGATATAATCAATGAATATAATCCTCGCTTTGAGAGGTATGTGATAAGCAAGAGCTCCCCCTAAATTTGTGCATTATTTTGAATTTCCGTTTGAATGCAAATGCACAATCGATTAGGTACATGGGGCACTTCTTCCATGTCACATACAACTTGGTGGTGTGCGATAATAATAATAAGAGTGAACATCATAGCACAACACAATCAAGCAAAGGTGAATGATCATCTCACAAGCATTAAGATGATAGGAAATAGTAGCATCACACATTAAGCGTATGATCAAACACCACAAACATGTGTCACAAGTAACCAAAAGATCAAATGTTTTGAAACAGCAAATAAAAACCAAAACGCTCTCTCACTCAAAGCCTAAAGATCTATATACACTTCTCCCCCTTTGGCAACAAGTTACCAAAAAGTTCAAAGGCATATAACTAAGCGTTCTTGGGCTGATCTCCTCCGGTTGTTGATGAAGGAGTCGAGAGAACAGCGTCGGCGAAGATCTCTGCAGATGTCGTGGATGGAGTTGGTGTGGCAAATGGAGGAACTGGAGCTGATGGAGCAGGAGCTGAGGTGACAGTAGCTGGAGCTGATGAAGAGGGCCTCAAGTCTGGAGCTGGCACAGTGGCCGATCTGGCCTGAGTGGTGAACTGTGTGCCTGGCCTGAGAGGTGATCCATCCTCATCATCACCATCATCTGAAGAAGTCTGAGGAAGAGGCACTGAGTCAACTTCCTTCTTCAGCTCATTAACTGTCTTAGTCAGCCCATCCACCTTATCATTAAGGGTCTTGTTCCTGTTCTCAAAGATCCTGACAAGACTGTTCTGGTTGTCCAGAATCCCCTTAATGTCCTTCTTCATGTCCTGAACTGATGAGATCAAGAGATCCATTTGCTCGTTCCTGGATCTGGGGACTAGAGCACTAGTGGCTCTAGCTACCTATGCTTCTGCCTGAGCTGCAGCTGATGTGGGATGTTCTGGGTCCATCACCACAATGTTGTCCTCGAGATCTGGCTGTAGGGGCAAGTGGGGACGATCTAGAGCAAATATGTGCTTCTCCAACTTTGAATTGATGAGCATCTGGATGTAGGGTGCATAACAGCAAGAGCGCTTCTGATCAGCGCCAACCCTCTTGACTGTCTCAACAATCAAGTCCATGACTCTGATCCTGGTGTGTCTGTCAAGGTGGATCAACATGTTAATGGAGTAGCCTCGGATCATCTTGTCATCTCCTGACTTGGGCATCAAGGTATGCCTCAAAATGGTGTTCATGGTGCGGAGGCCAGCCTGAAGAAAGTAGATAGATCCTAGCCTGTGAGACTTCACGTTAGCAGCATGGATCTCCTTATACATATTGGCCATAGCATAGTGGCTCTCCTTGGATTCTGAGTAGACATCCAAATCACCATCCTGTGCTTCTGGGACTCCTAAGATGGTAGCCCACTCCTCAACAGTAGATTCATACCTTGCACCTTCAGTCATCCATACAATTCTACCATCTCCATAGAAATGTGCAGTGGAGTAGAATTGCATGATCATCTCATCATTCCAAGCGGTGAACTCTCTGCCAACGAACTCATCTAATCCAATGCAGTGGAAATTGTCTTGGACACTTGGAAAGTATTCCTCATTCTCCTTGATGAATTTCCAATCAACATACCGCATATCACTCACAGCTGGACTCTTGTCAAAGAGCACAGTCTCATAGAAATCATGTTGCTCTTTGGTGTAGAATATGTAGTCCACAGCTGTCTTCTTTCTCTGGGCATATGGATCAGTAGCTCTCCATGCCCTCAAACCAGAGTCCTTCATCTTCTTCATATCCTCAGCAAGTGGATAACTGGCATTATGTACTGGAAGGTGTGGCCTAAGCTTCATCAAAGCAGACATAGCATCTTCATCCTCAACTCTAGAGGTGGTTCCTTTGTTCTTCTCAGAAGCTGGAATTTGCCTAGACAATCTCTTGGGCTTCTCAGCAGCAGGCTTCTTTGCAGCAGACTTGGTGCTCTTGGAAGTACGAGTCTTTGGCATAGGATCATACATAAGCTTTTCCTGCTTCTTCTTGGGAGGAGCTTTCTCAACATGTTCTTCCTCCTCCTCAGCAGCAGCAGCAGCAGCCTCCTCAGGGTCCTCAAACATGGAGGCCTGCCTGCTAACAGCATAAACAATCCTCTTCCTGGTACCCTTCTTTTCACCTGCCTTCTTAGGCAATGACTTCTTTGGAGGTGACTCAAGGTGAAGAGCCATCCTAGTCCTAGCACTTTCAGGAGCTCTTCCAGCTGCAGAACTAGCATAGACTTTGCCAACAACTTTCCTGGAAGAAGTAGCTTCACTTGGAGACTTCTTGGCAGCCTTCTCTTGCTTCTTAGCAAGAACCTCTTCTGGAACGAAGTCTGAATCCTCCTCATCTGAATTCAGCTTCTTCCTAGTCCTTGTGGCAGCCTTGGGCAATCCATGGGAACTGGGAGTGCCTGGATCTGAAGATGAACTAGACTCATGACTAGTGCCTGAATCCATCTCAACACTTTGCTCTCTGAAGCTATTCTCACTGTCCTCAGATCTTGACATATCTAACCCTATGAATAGAGTATAGAGGAGCAGAATAGGATGAGTCATCACAAAATGTGGCTAGATTTTTGAAAGATTTGAACAAAAGATTTTCAAAGTTTTGCATTCTGTCACATGAATATCGGTACAGCCGAAGCAAAATTGTCGGTGTCACCGAGACTGACTATCTCATTAACAGAAACTTGGCACTCGTTTCGGTGGGACCAAAAATGAGCACTCGGTTTCACCGAGACAGTTCTCAGCAGCACAGACAGGAAAATCGGTGGTACCGATTTACTTACTTCGGTTCTACCGAGATTCATCGGGCGGAAGGCAAACCCTAGAAAATCGATCATTCGCTAGACTATAGAGATTACTTGTGGATAGAACGTTGTGCAAGCGGTGGCTTATGGAGAAAAACAAATCCAGTGCGCGAGATTCAGATGGGGAGCGCAAAGGAGGTCGAATCCGTACCCTATCTTAGCGACGGATCCGCTACGGCGGCGAGGATGGAGAAGATTTCGTCGACGGCGGTGATTCCCAGCGGCGGAGGAGCGCAGGGAGACAAGGGCGATGACTAGGGGTCTCGAAGCGGCAGCTTAGGGTTCTGAGGCGCGACGGTTTGAGGATGAATTTCAAAACGTCGGGGTCCACAGCATATATACCCACCACTGTCGGTGACGCCGATTCTAGATTTTCGGTGTCACCGAGTTTCTCAACTGTCAGTTGACAGGGAAACTCGGTGTAACCGAGTATATGGAATCGGTAGTACCGAGATAGAAAACCAGATCACCCCTAGGCATTCGGTGAAACCGAGAATGTGTGGTTGGTTCCACCGAGATGCACTTATGAGGTTTTAATGGTCAGTCCTTGTCGATACGGAACTCTGAGTGCTCCACACACAGAGGGATCGAAAAGTACTTGTTCAAATTTTGTGATGCAGCATGAATGGAATATGAGGTGAGAAAGCATAGATAGCTAAAGAGTGGTCCTAGGCATTCTTGTCCATCCAATTGGCAAAAGATAAAATGAAAGCCAAATAGCAACAATTGGATGTCCTCGAATGAGAAAATAAATGCAGACCAACATGCTCACACAATAAAGATGTCAAATGAAATCATGGCAAACATGCACATACACACTAGCATCTAACAAGCACTTGGGCGATGACAAAGTCATCTATATATGAGTATTTGACTTAGGAGCCAAGTAAGAATACTTGATCATAGGTCATACTCATCGTTTAAGCACAACTGGGGTTACCACTTTTACATAAAGCAGTTAATGTTGTCACATTCTAAGAGATGCTTTAGCTCAAGTCTTAGAGTAAAGCTCCCCCTAGATGTGACATCCCCCCATAAGAGGGACAAACTAACCTTGGGTTTTGTCAATGAAGACTTCATGTTGGTGAGGTAGTTGTGGATGCTCAAAGTTGATGAAGATTTCCTTGGCGCGCCGGAGGCCGTGGACGAGCGCCTCGTACTCGGCCATGTTGTTGGAGGCGGCGAAGAGGATCTGGAGTGCATACCTGAGATGGCCCCCCTTTGGAAACGACAGGACGATGCCGGCTCCCAGGCCGGTTCGCATCTTCGAGCCGTCGAAGTGCATGCGCCAATGCGTGGAGTCCGGGGGAGGCGGCACAAACTGGGTCTCGGCCAAGTCGACGAGGAAGTCCGCCATGGTCTGTGATTTGATGGCGGTGCGCATCTCGTACCGGATCTCGTGGTCGGCGAGGGCAATGGCCCATTTGGCGATCCGGCCGGTCGCGTCCCGGCCGCTCATTATCTCGCCAAGCGGGGCCGTGCTCACCACGGTGATGGTGTGCTCCTGGAAGTACTGCTTGACCTTCTTGGCGGCGAAGTATATGCCGTAGCACATCTTCTGGTAGTGGGGGTAGTTCTGCTTGGAGGCGGACAGGACCTCACTGAGGTAGTAGACAGGGCGCTGGACCGGTAGCGCTTTGCCTTCTTCCGGCCGATCCACCACCACCACGACGCTGACCACGTGGGTGGTGGCCGCGATGTACGCGAGCATCGGCTCCTTCTCAGCCGGCGCCACCAGGATGGGGGCGCTGGAGAGCGCTTGCTTGAGGTCACGGAATGTCGCGTCCGCCTGGTCGGTCCACTCGAACTTGGGTGACTTCCTCATGAGCTGGTAAAGAGGCAGCGCCTTCTCGCCTAGCCGGCTGATGAACCGGCTGAGAGAGGCAAGACAGCCGGCGAACTTCTGGATGTCGACGAGATTGGCCGGCTTGTGCATGCGCTCGATGGCCCTGATCTTCTCTGGGTTAGCTTCGATGCCACGGGCGGACACGAAGAAACCCAGGAGCTGGCCGGCTGGCACGCCGAACACGCACTTCTCCGGGTTTAGCTTGATCTTGTATTCGCGCAAGTTAGCGAAGGTCTCCCGGAGGTTGTCGAGGAGGCTAAAATGCTTCTTGGTCTTGACGACGATGTCGTCCACGTAGACGTGGACGTTCCTGCCGATCCGCGGCAGGAGGCACTTCTGCATGCAATGCTGGAAAGTGGCGCCCGCATTCTTCAGGCCGAAGGACATGGTGATGTAGCAGGAGGCCCCGAAAGGGGTGATGAAGGAGGTCTTCAGCCGGTTGGCCGGGTCCAGTTTGATCTGGTGGTAGCCTGAGTAGGCGTCCAGAAAAGACAGCAGGTCGCAGCCGGCCGTGGAGTCGATAACTTGATCGATCCACGGCAGGGCGAGCGGGTCCTTGGGACATGCCTTGTTCAGGCTCGTGTAGTTGATACACATGCGCCATGTCTTGTTTTTCTTTAGCACCAGGACTGGGTTGGCCAGCCAGTCCGGGTGGAACACTTCCATGATGAAGCCGGCTACGAGCAGCCGGGCGATCTCCTCTCCTATGGTACGCCGCTTCTCCTCGGAGAAACGGCGCAGGGGTTGCTTGACCGGCTTTGCATCCGGCCGTACGTGAAGTTTGTGCTCGGCGAACTTCCTCGGAACATACGGCATGTCTTTTGGAGACCATGCAAAGATGTCCCTATTCTCACGGAGGAAGTCGACGAGCTCGCCTTCCTATTTGCTGCTGAGGTTGGCGCCGATGGTGACGCACTGCTTGGGGTTGGTCGGGTCGAGCGGTAGCTGCCTGGTGTCTTTGGACGGCTGGAACGATGCCCCGCCGGTCGTCTGGGACGCGGGAGCCGGCACTGCCGGCACGTTAGAGGCGTGAGACACGAGCCGGTCGAGCTGCCGCTTCTCCTCCGGTATCTCCAGGGCCTCGGCCAGCCTGCTGTCGTCGCGAGCGCATTCGATCGACATCTTGTAGTTGCCGGCGATGGTGATGATGCCCTTGGGGCCCGACATCTTGAGCTTGAGGTAGGCGTAGTGGGGGATCGCCATGAACTTGATGAGAGCCGGCCGACCCAGCAACGCGTGGTAGGGGCTGTCGAGATCCACCACCTCGAACCAGATCGGCTCCCGGCGGAAGTGGCTCTGGTCACCGAAGAGGACGTCGAGCTCGATCTTGCCGATGGGGGTGCAGGACTTTCCCGGTACGATGCCGTGGAGAACCGTCCGGCTCGCTCGCAGGTCTTTCTCCTTGAGCCCCAGCTTGGTCATCGTGTCGCGATAGAGGATGTTGATGCTGCTACCTCTGTCGACCAACACCCGCGAGAAACGGCAGGTGTGCCTCTCGGAGACGATGGTGGGGTCGAGGACGAGGGCGTGACTGCCCGGGTTTGGCATCACGGCCGGGTGGTCCGCCCGGCTCCAGGTGACCGGCTTCTCACACCAATGCATGAACTGGGGGACCGAGGGGGCGACGGCGTTCACCTCGTGCCGGCGCTGGCGCACACTGTGTTTGTCGGTTGCTTCACTGGTGAAGACGACATAGGACCCGTCCTGGCAAGGGAACTGGTTGTGGAGACGGCCCTCGTTGGCCGCCTGAGCCGGAGCAGGCGATGTGGCCTGGGCCGGAGCCGGATCGCGGGGAGCCGGAGGCGGAGGAGCAGGGAGGCCCTCGCCTCGGGCGAGCCGCTGGGAGAAGCTGCACTGCCGGAGCGTATGGGTGGCCGGCTTGGCCCCGGAGTGGTGTTTGCAGGGCAGGTCGAGCATCTGCTCGAAGGTAAGCTTGGGCTGCGAGGCGGCCTTGCCGGTGCGCTGACGCTGGCTGGGGGCCTGGGCAGCCGGTTGCTCCTCTTCGATGGTGGCGACCTGCCGGCTCCCGTAGCGGGGGTCCGGTTGGTCGGGCTTGCGTTTGTTGTTCTGCTGCTGCCGGTTGTCGGCGGCCGCCCGCGGCGCGGCGGGTAGCGGAGCCGGCTTGGCTGGCGTGGCGACCTTCATCCGCATTGCGGAGTCGGCCGTGGCGTATTTGTCCGCCTTGGCCATCAGGTCCACCAGGGTAGCCGGCTTGGAGCACAAGAGCTTGTGCTTGAGGTGGGTGCCGTCGCGGCAACCCTCGATGACATACTGGATGGCCTGCACCTCGTGCACTCCCTCGCAGGAGTTGCGAGGTTCGGTCCAGCGCGGGAGGTAGTCGCGAAGGGGCTCCTCCGGCCCCTGGATGCACATGGCCAGCTCGCGGGGCCGGCCAGGCCGCTTGTAGGTGCCGGTGAAGTTGCAGACGAACGCTTCCTCAAAGTCCGTCTAGGTGTTGATGCTGCCGGCCGACAGGCTGTTAAGCCAGGTTCGGGCCGAGCCAGTTAGCATTAGGGGGGCGTAGCGCACGGCTACGCGCTTGTTCCCCCTGGCAATGCCGACCGCGGTGGTGTAATCGACCAACCAGTCCTCCGGCTTGGCGGAACCATTGTACTTCGGGGAGTCGCGAGGGAGAGTGAAGCCGACCGGGAACGGCTCGTTACGGATCCGGGGGCCGAAGCACGACGGGCCGATCGAGCCCTCCTCCTCGAGGAGGGCCGACTGCGCCAGCCATTCGATGCGGGTCCCAGCGTCGTTCTCGCTCCGCGAGACGCGTGGGCCGAGCCGAGCGGTGAGCTCGGGGCGGACAGTTGGGGCAGGGGAGCAGGCACGTTCCCGCCGCAGAGGCGGGGTGTGGTCTCGGCTGCGCCGGCTGCCGCCAGCCGGAGCGTCGTTGTGCCGGCTGGTGACGGCCGGCTGCTCGTCTCGCAGCCGGGCGCGCCCGTTGTGAGACCCGGCGCCCCGTCGGCCGGAGCCGCGAGGGGAGGAGGCCTGCTGCGCCGGCCGGCGCTGGCCAGTAGTAGGCGGAGCGTCCCCCTCGGGGATGGGGATTTCGGAGCCGGCGTTGATGCCGTCGAGCCGGGCCTACAGGGCATTGGCGGTGGCGATGAGGTCCTGGATGTGTCGTTCCTGCAGCTCTCGCTCTTCGCCCTCCAGGCCGACGAGGTCGGCGTAGGCCACGTGGGCTACCCTTTGGTTGGCGGCCGGAGTGTCGTAGGTGGGGAGCCTGCCACCGAGGATTTCCGCGACCACGCGGCCGCGGTCGCGGACGTCGCCACGCCGGCTGGGCGCGTTGCCGGCGGGGGTGAGGCCGTAGGCGGAGTTATACTCGCACTGCGCGGACTCCGTCCGGCGCTTGGTGGTGGCAAGCATGGTTGCCTCGTCGAACAGCTGCCGGCGAGCAGCTTCCAGCTCGGCAGTAGCCGTGGCTGGATTTGCCGTCGGTGCGACGGGGGTGCTGAGGCCCCGAAGCTCGGCGCCGAGGGGGTCGGAAGTGCCAGCGCGAGCGGCCGCGGCGGCCGCGTCCGCCTCCGCCCTGGCGCGACCGGAGGTCGTGGAGGAGCCGGTGGACATTACCCCCGCGAGGACGCGGGAGCCGCCGGCCTCGCCCGAGGCGAGTGCGTTCACGGACGAGGGCGGGTCGAGGCAGTCGAGCACCTGGCTAGGGTACTCGTCGGCAGCTGGCTCGTCGGAGAGGCTCAGCTTACCGACGCGCTCGGTGAGGATGGTGATGTCGATCCGAGGGTCGCCGCCGAGTCACTCAATGGAGCGAGCCCCACGAGCGTGCAGTTCCGCCCGGGCGCGGGGCGGCCGGGGGACGTGGTGAAGGGTCCCGCCCGGAGCGTGACTCCGGCCGGCGCCGCGGACGGCCCCACGGTGGGCGCCAACTGTCGTCGTTTTCTCACGACAGATGCCATAGGGTGGCTTATCGAGTGTGGTTGGGGCCGAAGGACGTCGACGGGCTCCGAGAGCGGGATTAGGCACGAGCGGTGGTAGACACACGACGTACCCAGGTTTAGGGCCCTCCATGGGAGGTAATACCCCTAGTCCTGCTGGTCTAGTTGGATGGGGAGAGATGTTACAATGGTGCTCCTTGAGCTGTTCGTCTGGAGGTGGAAGAAGGAGCAGCCGGCTCCCCTTCCCCTGCTATGTGTGGGTGTGAGAGAGGGATGAACGCCTCCGTGCGCGTGTTTCTTGCCCGGTGCATGGGGGCCTCAGGGGGTTTTATAGGCCAACCCCCCGGCGTACAGTATTCCTAAGATATTACAAGGGGGGACCCGGCTAGCAGCCTCTCCAGCCGGCCAGGAGGCCCGCCGGCTGGGTTGTCTTGTCGCCCGCAGGGCCGTCGGCTGCGCGGTCCCATCGCCAGGTGGGGCCCGCCAGCCGGATCTTCTATTGGCCCGCGCTCACCTGCCGCGGCACGGGTTGCCCTGTTCGGCGTCGTCTTGCGCCAGCCGGCCGAAGTCAGCGGTATGGCCGGTGGTGCTGTAGCCACGCCGGGGTAGGTAACGGAGTGGACGGCGGCGCAGAGGTACTGTGGCTCCGCATGGTGTAAATCAGTCCTCGGTCAGCGATACGGTCTGCCGGACTGTAGCCATGCACGTCCGTGCGTCAGCGGCCGCTGTAGCTACATCGGAGTCCGTCGTGGGGGTCGCGTCCCGTCAGCGTACCCCGCCGCAGTAGGAAGGGACGGATACCCGCCCGTCCAGAGGTCAGCGGGCGAGCTAGTCGCGTAGCGGCCAGGCGCGCCTAGCCGGGGGCCAGACGGCCGGCTCCTGTTCAGCCGGCCGCGGGCTAGCCGGCCAGGGGGTCAGCCGGCCCCTCCCTGCCGGTCGCGGACCAGCCGGTAGTGGCCAGCCGGCCAGGGAGGCAGCCGGCGACTGACCAGCCGGCCATGGGCCAGCCAGCCGTATAGTTTTTTCGGAAAGGAGCTGGAACTCCCTCTCCTTGGCATACCCAGGGGTAATAACCCCGTCAATACCTTCAAAGGTCATGCACCCAATGAGAATGGTTTATTGAATCTCGATCGTAGTAATACACATGTTCATAATATTGATGCCAAAAGATGCAAAGTTAATAATGATAGTACCACATACTTGTGGCACTGCCGCCAAGGTCATATTGGTGTAAAGCGCATGAAGAAACTCCATGCTGATGGATCTTTTGACTCACTCGATTTCGAATCGGTTGAGACATGCGGACCATGCCTCATGGGCAAGATGACTAAGACCCCGTTTTTCGGTATAATGGAGTGGGCAAGTAACTTATTGGAAATGATACATGTTGATGTATGCGGTCCAATGAGTGTTGAAGCGTGCGGTGGATATAGTTATTTTCTTACCTTCACTGATGATTTGAGTAGATATAGGTATATTTACTTAATGAAACACAAGTCTGAAACGTTAGAAAAGTTCAAGCAATTTCAGAGTGAAGTGGAAGATCATCGTGACAAGAAGATAAAATGTCTACGATATGATCATGGAGGTGAATATCTGAGTTACGAGTTTGGTATGCAACTTAAGACAATGTGGAAATTGTTTCACAACTCACGCTACCTGGAACACCATAGTGTGATGGTGTGTTCGAACGTCATAGTCGTGCTCTATTGGATATGGTACGTACTATGATGTCTCTTATCGATCTTCCACTTTCGTTTTGGGGTTATGCATTAGAGACAACTACATTCACTTTAAATAGGGCACCATCTAAGTCCGTTGAGATGACACCGTATGAATTTTGGTTTGGCAGAAACCTAAGCTGTCATTTCTCAGAGTTTGGGAATGCGACGCTTATGTCTGATAAGTTCAATCCCAAAGCGGAAAGGTGCATCTTCATAGGATACCCTAAGGAAACAGTTGGGTATACCTTCTATCTCAGATCCAAGGGCAAAGTGTTTGTTGCTAAAACGGGTCCTTTCTCGAGATAGAGTTTCTCTCGAAAGAATTGAGTGGGAGGAAGGTAGAACTTGATGAGGTTATTGAACCGTCACTTTAGTTGGATGGTAGCACGACGCAGAAAGATGTTTCTGTGGCGCCTACACCGAATGAAGAGGAAGTTAATGATGATGATCATGACACTTCGGATCAAGTTACTACCGAATCTCGTAGGCCGACAAGAAATCGTACCGCCTCTGAGTGGTACATCAATCCTGTCTTGGAGGTCATGTTGTTAGACAACAGTGAACCTACGAGCTATGAAGAAGCGATGGTGGGCCCGGATTCCAACAAATGGCTAGGATCCATGAAATCCGAGAAAGGATCCATGTATGAAAACCAAGTATGGACTTTGGTAGACTTGCCCGTTGAACGGCAGGCCGTTGAGTACAAATGGACTTTTAAGAAGAAGACAGACGCTGATGGTAAATGTCACCATTTATAAAGCTCGACTTGTCGCAAAGAAGTTTCCGACAAGTTCAAGGAGTTGACTACGATGAGACTTTCTCACCTGTAGCAATGCGAAAGTCTATTGGAATTATGTAAGCAATTGCTGCATTTTTTGATTATGAAATCTGGCAGATGGATGTCAAAACATCGTTTCCTTAACGGTTTCCGTGAGGAAAGGTTGTATGTGATACAACTGGAAGGTTTTGTCAGTCCTAAGGATGCTAAAATGTATGCAAACTCCAGCGATCCTTCTATGGACAGGAGCAAGCATCTTGGAGTTGGAATATACGCTTTGATGAGGTGATCAAAGTTTTTGGGTTTATACAAAGTTTATGAGAAACTTGTATTTACAAAAGGGTGAGTGCGAGCACTATAGAATTTCTGATGAGTATATGTGGATGACATATTGTTGATCGGAAATGATGTAGAATTTATGGAAAGCATAAAGGGTCATTTGAAAGGAGTTTTTCAAAGGAAGACCTGGAATGAAGCTACTTAAATATTGGGCATCAGGATCTATAGAGATAGATCAAGACATCTGATGAGACTTTCAATGAGTACATACCTTGACAAGATTTTGAAAGAGTTCAAAATGGATCAGTCAAAGAAAGAGTTCTTGCCTGATTTGTAAGGTGTGGAGTTGAGTCAGACTCAAAGCTCGACCACGACAGAAGAAAGAGAGAGGACGAAGGTCGTCCCCTATGCCTTATCCATAGGCTCTATATAGTATGCCATGCTGTGTACCGCACCTGGTGTGTGCCTTGCCATGAGTCTGTCAAGGGGTACAAGAGTGGTCCAGGAGTGGATCACTGGACAGCGGTCAAGATTATCCTTAGTAACTAGAGGACTAAGGAAATGTTTCTCGATTATGGAGGTGATAAAGAGTTTGTCGTAAAGGGTTACGTCGATGCAAGCTTTGACACCTATCCGGACAACTCTGAGTAGCAGTCCGGATACGTATAGTGGAGCAGTCATTTGGAATAGCTCCAAGTGGAGCGTGGTAGCATCTGCAGTATGACATATAGATTTGCAAAGAAAACACGGATCAGAATGTTGCAGACCGTTGACTAGAACCTCTCTCACATGCAAAACATGATCGAACCCCAGAACTCATTGGGTGTTAGATTCATTACAATGTTAATCACATGGTGATGTGAGCTAGATTATTGACTCTAGTGCAAGTGGGAGACTGTTAGAAATATGCCCTAGAGGCAATAATAATTTAGTTATTATCATATTTCCTTGTTCATGATAAATCGTTTATTATCCATGCTATAATTGTATTGATTGGACACCCAAATACATGTGTGGGTACATAGACAACATTGTGTCCCTAGTATGCCTCTAATAGACTAGCTCATTGATCAAAGATGGTCAAGGTTTCCTGGCCATAGACATGAGATGTCATTTGATAACGGGATCATATCATTAGGAGAATGATGTGATGGACAAGACCCAAACTATGAACGTAGCATATGATCGTGTCAGTTTATTGCTATAGTTTTTTGCATGCCAAGTATCTGTTCCTATGACCATGAGATCATGCAACTCACTGACACCGGAGGAATACCTTGTGTGTATCAAACGTCGCAACGTAACTGGGTGACTATAAATATGCTCTACAGGTATCTCCGAGGGTGTCCGTTGAGTGGGCATGGATCAAGACTGGGATTTGTTACTCTTTGTGACGGAGAGGTATCTCAGGGCCCAATCGGTAATACAACATCACAATAAGCCTTGCAAGCAAAGTGACTAAAGTGTTAGCCACATGATCTTGTATTACGGAACGAGTAAAGAGACTTGCCGGTAACGAGATTGAACTAGGTATGGAGATACCGACGATCGAATCTCGGGCAAGTAACATACCGAAGAACAAAGGCAACAGCATACGGGATTAACTGAATCCTTGACATAGAGGTTCAACCGATAAATATCTTCATAGAATATGTAGGAACCAATATGGGCATCCAGGTCCCGCTATTGCTTATTGACCGTAGAGGTGTCTTGGTCATGTCTACATAGTTCTCGAACCCGCATGGTCTGCACACTTAACGTTCGGTGATGTTTCGGTAGTATTGAGATATATGTGTTGGTGACCGAAGGTTGTTCGGAGTCCCGAATGAGATCCCGGACGTCACGAGGAGCTCCGGAATGGTCCGGATGTAAATATTTATATATAGGAAAGTGGTATTTGGGTTCCAGAAAAGTTTCGGGTATTTCCGGTAGTGTACCGGGAGTGACGAATGGGTTCCGGGGGTCCACCGGGTGGGGCCCACCCACCCCGGGGGGGCACATGGGCCCAAGAGGTGGCGCACCAGCCCCTAATGGGCTGGGGAACCGACCCCATGAGGGCCCATATGCCCAAGAGGAAAAAAGGTGGAGATAGGAAGGAATAGGACTCCTTCCTAATATGAATCCACTTCCTAGTAGGAAGTGGATTGGACTCCTCCTTGCCTGGTTCAGCCGACCCCTCGGGGAAACCCTAGGGAGGCTGCCTCCTCCCCCCTCCCTCCTATATATACTAGAGGAATAGAGCCCCCAAAGACACACGGCCACGTGCTAGTTCTCTATTCTCTAGTTCCTCCACCAAATAGATTCCGGTAGTGCTGAGGCGAAGCCCTGCCGGGATAACTCCACCACCACCACCACACCGTCGTGCTGCTAGAGATCTCATCCACCTCTCCACTCCCTCTTGCTGGATCAAGAAGGCGGAGATCGTCATCGAGCTGTACATGTGCTGAACGTGGAGGTGCCGTCTGTTCGGCGCTAGATCGGGACGGATCGTGATTGGATCGCGGGACGGCTTGCGATTTGGATCGTGAAGACGTTCGACTACATCAACCGCGTTTCTTAACGCTTCCCACTTAGCAATCTACAAGGGTACGTAGATCCACTCTCCCTCTCGTAGATGCTCATCACCATGGATAGATCTTGCGTGTGCGTAGGAAATTTTCTGTTTCCCATGCAACGCTCCCCAACAGTTTAAATACCTCCCGCCTACATCTTCATCTCCACTCAATCTCATCCATCTTCTTCACCAAAAGCCAAAGCAAAAGCTAGATCAATGACCCAACGTACCGTCTGCCGGCCACCGTGCCGGAGATGCAGTACCCCGCCGGGGTCATCATGGAGGACACCCTACACATGTGGCCATCTCAAGGTGGAGGGGCTCGAGGGAGCTGGCGAAATACTTCCTCACTACCGGCTACCGCCACCTACCAAGCGGCTCTCCGGTGATGTTCCACGTGGAAGAGGTACATGCCAACGGAGGCCTTGATACGTCTCCGTCATATCTACTTTTCCTAACACTTTTGCTCTTGTTTTGGACTCTAATTTGCATGATTTGAATGAAACTAACCCGGATTGACCCTGTTTTCAACAGAACTACAATTGTGTTGTTTTTGTGCAGAAATAAAAGTTCTCAGAATTGGACGAAACTTTTTGGAGAATTATTTTACAATAAATAAAAAATACTGGAGCCAAGAACCACCAGAGGTATTGCCCTGGGTGCCCTAAACCCTAAACCCTAAACGGGTCACGGATCAAACGGGGCACAATCACACCCTAGGGGTCACAATCAAACGGGGCACGGATCTGCAGACCTACGGGGCACGCCCTTCCATTGGACAGGGCCACGTGCGTGCCCTTGTGTGTTGGAGGTCGTTGCGCTGTGATAGCGTTCCGTGCGCTGGCTGTACAGGCACGGTTCCTTGTGTCGCAAAGCCACGGCCGTGTACTGGAATTTATACAGTGACTGTGCACGGTCTTGTAGCCTCTGCGTGCACGGTTTTGCAAGCATCACAGGAACAGATTTTACACTTGTATATTAGGTGAGAGTTTGCATTTGTGGATCTCCCGTGTTGCACGTCTTTCGTCGGTCACAATGAAACGGGGCATGGATCTGCAGACCACCGGGGCACGCCCTTCCATTGGACAGGGCCACGTGCGTGCCCTTGTGTGTTGGAGATCGTTGCGCTCTGGCAGCGTTCCGTGCGCTGGCTGTACAGGCACATTTTTTTTGTGTCGCAAAGCCACGGCAGTGTACTGGAATTTTCACAGTGACTGTGCACGGTCTTGTAGCCTCTACGTGCACGGTTTTGCAAGCATCACAGAAACATGTTTTACCCTTGTATCTTACGTGAGAGGCGGCATTTGTGGATCTCCCGTGGTGCACGTCCTTCGTCGGTCACAATCAAATGGGGCACGGATCTGCAGACCTCCGGGGCACGCCCTTCCATTGGACAGGGCCACGTGTGTGCCCTTGTGTGTTGGAGATCGTTGCGCCGTGACAGCGTTCCGTGTGCTGGCTGTACAGGCACGGTTGTTTGTGTCGCAAAGCCACGGCCGTGTACTGGAAATTTCACAGTGACTATGCACGGTCTTGTATCCTCTGTGTGCATGGTTTTGCAAGCATCACAGGAACCGATTTTACCCTTGTATCTTAGGTGAGAGGCGGCATTTGTGGATCTCCCGTGGTGCACGTCCTTCGTCGATCACAATCAAATGGGGCACGGTTCTGCAGACCTCCGGGGCACGCCCTTCCATTGGACAGGGCCACGTGCGTGCCCTTGTGTGTTGGAGATCGTTGCGCTGTGACAGTGTTCCGTGCGCTGGCTGTATAGGCACGGTTCCTTGTGTCGCAAAGCCACGGCCGTGTACTGGAATTTTCACAGTGACTGTGCACGGTCTTGTAGCCTCTGCGTGCATGGTTTTGCAAGCATCACAGGAACAGATTTTACCCTTGTATCTTAGGTGAGAGTCTGCATTTGTGGATCTCCCGTGTTGCACGTCTTTCGTCCGTCACAATCAAACGGGGCACGGATCTGTAGATGGTTCAACAACAAGTGAATAATTCATAGGCATTTCCTGACGCTTACCGATATTACCAATTCTTTGGCATTCATCACAAGACAAAACAAACTTACGGGCATCCTTGAAGAGAGTAGGCCAGTAAAAACCAGATTGCAGTACCTTATTAGCAGTTCTATCTCCCGCATGATATCCTCCATAAGCTTCGGAATGACATTTCTGTAGGATTTGTTCATGTTCATGCTCAGGTACACAACGTCTACTAATACCATCTACTCCTTTATAAAGATGTGGGTCATCCCAAAAGTAGTGTCTTAAATCATAGAAGAATTTTTTCTTTTGTTGGTATGTGAAACTAGGTGGAATATATTGAGCAATAATATAATTATTATAATCAGCATACCATGGAGTGTTTTGAGAGATATTTATTGCGGCTAATTGTTCATCAGGAAAACTATCATCAATAGGTAGTGGGTCATCAAGAATATTTTCTAACCTAGACAAGTTATCAGCTACGGGGTTCTCAACTCCTTTCCTATCAGTAATATGTAAATCAAATTCTTGAAGCAAGAGAACCCACCTAATGAGTCTAGGTTTAGCATCTTTCTTTTCCATAAGATATTTTATAGCAGCATGATCGGTGTGAACAATAACTTTGGAATCAACAATATAAGATCTAAATTTATCACAAGCGAACACAACAGCTAATAAATCCTTTTCAGTGGTGGCATAATTCCTTTGGGCACTGTCTAGAGTTTTGCTAGCATAATGGATAACATTTAATTTCTTATCAACTCTCTGTCCTAAAACAGCCCCAACAGCATAATCACTAGCATCACACATAATTTCAAAAGGAAAGTTCCAATCAGGTGGTTGAACAATAGGTGCAGTGGTTAAGGCTTTCTTAAGTGTTTCAAAGGCTACCACACAATCATCATAAAAAACAAAGGGAATATCATTTTGTGAAAGATTAGTAAGAGGCCTAGAAATTTTTGAGAAGTCTTTAATAAACCTCCTATAGAAACCAGCGTGACCAAGGAAACTTCGAATACCTTTGATATCTTTAGGACATGGCATTTTCTCAATTGCATCAACTTTAGCTTGATCCACCTCAATACCTCGTTCAGAAATTTTATGCCCCAAGACAATACCTTCATTAACCATAAAGTGGCACTTCTCCCAATTCAAGACGAGATTAGTTTATTCACATCTCTGCAAAACTCGATCAAGGTTGCTTAAGCAATCATCAAAAGAAGTTCCGTAAACGGAAAAATCATCCATGAACACCTCCACAATCTTTTAACAAAAATCAGAGAATATAGCAGTCATACATCTTTGAAAGGTAGCAGTTGCATTGCTTAAACCAAAAGGCATACGTCTATAAGCATAGGTTCCAAAAGGACATGTAAAGGTGGTTTTCTCTTGATCAGATTGTGACACAGGTATTTGAGAGAAACCAGAATATCCATCCAGGAAACAAAACTGTGTGTGCTTAGATAAGCTTTCAAGCATTTGATCAATGAAAGGAAGAGGGTAATGATCTTTTCTAGTAGCTTTATTTAATTTTCTAAAATTAATTACCATTCTATAGCCAGTAACAATTCTTTGTGGGATAAGTTCATTTTTATCATTAGGAACAACAGTAATTCCTCCTTTCTTAGGGACACAATGAACAGGACTCACCCATCCACTATCAGCTATGGGATATATTATACCTGCTTCCAGAAGCTTTAACATTTCAGTTCTTACCACTTCTTTCATCTTGGGATTCAATCGTCGTTGATGATCAACAACGGGTTTAGCATCAGGTTCCATATTAATCTTGTGCTGACATAGAGTGGGACTAATGCCCTTAAGATGATCAAGAGTATATCCAATAGCAGCCCGGTGCTTCCTCGGAATTTTTAATAATCTTTCTTCTTCATGTTCTGAAAGGTTAGCACTACTAATAACATGATATATCTTTTTCTCATCAAGATAAGCCTACTTCAGAGTGTCAGGCAATTGTTTTAATTCAAACACAGGATCACTTTTAGGTGGAGGAGGACCTCCAAGAGTTTCAATAGGCAAATTGTGTTTCAGTAGAGGTTGTTGTTCAAAGAAATTTTTATCTATTTCATTTCTTTCACGCAAGTGCATATCATTTTCATGGTCTAGCAAATATTGTTCTAATGGATCGGTAGGAGGAACGGCAATAGAAGCAAGACTAATTATTTCATCCTTACTATGTAATTCTTTATCACGAGGTTGTCTACTAAACTTGGAAAAATTAAAATCATGAGACACATCATCAAACTTAACACTGACGGTTTTCTTTTTGACAATCAATCTTAGCATTAATAGTGTTCAAGAAAGGTCTACCAAAGATAAAGTGACAAAAGTCATCTTGTGGGGAACCAAGGACTAGAAAATCAGTATTGTATTTTATTTTCCCACACAAGACTTCAACATCTCTAACAATCCCACGTGGTGTGATGGTGTCTCTATTTGCAAGTTTAATAGTAACATCAATATCCTCTATTTCAGCAGGTGCTATGTCATTCATAATTTCTTGATATAAGGTAAAAGGAATAGCACTCACACTAGCTCCTAAATCACATAACCCATGATAACAATGATCTCCTATTTTAACTGAGACAACAGGCAAGCCAACTACGGGTCTATGTTTATCTTTTTCATCGGGTTTAGCAATTCTAGTAGCTTCATCATAGAAGTAAATGACATGCCCATCAATATTTTCTACTAAGAGATCTTTAACCATAGCAACACTAGGTTCTACTTTAATTTGCTCACAGGGCTTAGGTGCTCTAATATTACTCTTGCGAACCACAGTTGATACCTTAGCATGTTCCTTTATCCTAACAGGGAAAGGTGGTTTTTCAATATAAGCAGTAGGCACAACTGGTCAACATTGTAAATGATAGTTTCTTCTTTAGCTATGACCGGTTCTTTAATTTCTTTTTTAATAGGGGGGGGGGGGTAATATTTAAACCACTTCTCCTTAGGGAGATCAACATGAGCAGCAAATGATTCACAAAAAGTGGCTACTATCTCAGAGTCAAGTCCATATTTAGTGCTAAACTTGTGAAAAGCATCGGTATTCATAAAAGATTTTACACAATCAAATTCAAGCTTAATACCTGACTCATTACCTTCGTCGAGTTCCCAATCTTCAAAGTTGCATTTAATTCATTCTAAGAGATCCCACTTGAATTCAATAGTCTTCTTCATAAAAGAACCAGTACAAGAAGTATCGAGCATGGTTTGATCATTATGAGAAAGCCAAGCATAAAAATTCTGAATAATAACTTCTCTCGGGATATGATGATTGGGGCATGAATATAATGTTGTCTTAAGCCTCCCCCAAGCTAGAGCGATACTTTCTCCTTCACGAGGCCAAAAATTATATATATAATTCCGATCACGATGAACTAGATGCATAGGATAAAACTTTTGGTGGAATTCCAATTTCAATCGATTCCAGTTCCATGATCCAATATCATCACATTGCCTATACCAGGTCAATGCTTTTCCCTTCAAAGATAAAGGGAAAACCTTCATCTTAACTTCATCTCCGGATAAACCTGCAAGCTTAAATAATCCACAAATTTCATCCACAGGTATTAGGTGCATATTGGGATGTTTAGTTCCATCTCCTGCATAAGGATTAGCTAGCAGTTTTTCTAACATACCCGAAGGAATTTCATAACCAATATTTTCAGTAGGTGCTGTAGGTTGAGGGGCAACTAATTGTGGTTCCGGTCAAGGTGAAGATATCCCGAACAAACCCCTCAAAGGATTGATGTCCATAGTAACAAGTGACAGTAAATTTCAGCACGTAGTATAAGTTTTTCCTTACCGATTTCCACTTACCAAGAGCGCTTCACTCCCTGGCAACGGCACCAGAAAAGAGTCTTGATGACCCAAAAGTATAGGGGATCAATCATAGTCCTTTCGATAAGTAAGAGTGTTGAACCCAACGAGGAGCAGAAGGAAATGATAAGCGGTTGTCAGCAAGGTAATTTATGTAGGCACTGAAATTGTAACTAGCAAGTAGTTTGATAGCAAGGTAATTTGTAATGAGCAAGTAACGGTAACAATAGGTAAGGTGCAGCAAGGTAGCCCAATCCTTTTCTGGCAAAGGACAGGCCAAAACTATTTCTTATAATGAGCAAAGTATTCTTGAGGGTACACGGGAATTTCATCTAGTCACTTTCATCATGCTTGTTTGATTCATGTTCGCTACTTTGATAATTTGATATGTGGGTGGACCGATGCTAAGGTGCTGTTCTTACTTGAATTAACAACCTACTTATGATTAACCCCCTCACAAGCATCCGCAACTACGAGAAAAGTATTAAGACAAAGTCTAACCATAGCATTAAACACGTGGATCCAAATCAGCCCCTTATGAAGTAGCGCATAAACTAGGGTTTAAGCTTCTGTCACTCTAGCAACCCATCATCTAATAACTACTCCACAATGCCTTCCCTTAGGCCCAAGGATGGTGAAGTGTCATGTAGTCGACGTTCACAAGACACCACTAAAGGAATCACAACATACATATCATCAAAATATCGAACACATATCAAATTCACATGATTACTTGCAACATGAATTCTCCCGTGACCTCAAGAACGAAGGTAACTACTCACTAATAATATTAATGCTCAATATCAAAGGTGTATTGATTATCATAAAGGATCTGAACATATGATCTTCCACCAAATAAACCATATAGCAATCAACTACACAAGGTAATCAACACTACTAGTCACCCACAGGTACCAATCTGAGGTTCTAGTACAAAGATTGAACACAAGAGATGAACTAGGGTTTGAGATGAGATGGTGTTGTTGAAGATGTTGATGAAGAATGGCCTCCCAAAGATGAGAGGGGTGTTGGTGATGATGATGGCTTCGATTTCCCCCTCCGGGAGGGAACTTCCCCCGGCGGAATCGCTACGCCAGAGGGCAAAAGTGCTCCTGCCCAAGTTCCGCCTCAAGGCGGCGGCGCTTCGTCCCGAAAGTACTCCTTTGATTTTTTAGGTTAAATCAGAATTTATACCAGAAGATGGGCTCTAGAGGTGGGCCAGGGTGAGCACCACCCACCAGGGCGCGCCTGGGGGGCCTGGCACGCCCTGGTGTCTTGTGCTCACCAGGTGCCCCCCCTCCGGTAGTTTTCAGCTCCAGTATTTTTCATTTATTCCATAAAAATTCTCCGTAAAGTTTCAGCTCCATTGGAGATGTGCAGAATAGGTATCTCTGACATGCTTTTTCAGGTCCCGAATTCCAGCTGCCGGTATTCTCCCTCTTTGTGTAAACCTTGCAAATTATGAGAGAAAAGGCATTAGAATTACTCCCCAAAGCATTATTATGCATAAAAACATTATAAATAACAGTAGGAAAACATGATGCAAAATGGATGTATCATGTATTTGGATGACATTCTTGTACTCTCAGAGACTAAAGAAGAGCATGCAGAGCATCTTCGACTTGTGCTTGGCAAGTTAAGAGATCATCGACTCTATGCTAAGTTCTCGAAGTGTGAGTTTTGGCTCAATGAAGTGGTTTACCTTGAGAACATCATCTCTGCCGAGGGCATCAAGGTGCATCCTGAGAAAGTTGAGGCCATCGTGAATTGGGAGCCTCCTCAGAATGTCAAGCAGCTTCGTAGCTTCCTCGGGCTTGCAAGTTTCTGCAGAAGATTCGTGGAGAACTTCTCACAAATTGCTAAGCCTCTGTCTAACCTCCTTCAGAAGAGTGTCAAGTATGTCTGGACTCCTGAGTGTGATGTGGTGACCAATACACTCAAGGAGAAGCTGACTTCAGCTCCAGTTCTCATTCCTCCTGATGAATCCAAGCCTTTCCAAGTGTTATGTGATGCTTCCCTCCAAGGTCATGGTGGCATTCTCATGCAAGATAAGAAGGTTGTTGCTTATACCTCGCGTCAGCTGAAGCCCAGCGAGAAGAACTACCTCACTCATGATCTTGAGCTGGCGGCAGTTGTTCATGCTCTGATGACATAGAGACATCTATTGTTGGGAAGACCAGTTGAGGTATTCACCGACCGCAAGAGCCTAAAGTACATTTTCACTCAACCGAATCTCAATCTTCGGCGAACACATTTGGTGGAAATGATCAAGGAGTACAATTGGAGCATTAAATATACCCCTGGAAAAGCAAATGTCATTGCAGACGCACTGAGCAGAAAGGCATACTGCAACAGTCTTATCATCAAGCCTCTTCAACCCGAGCTTTGTGAAGCTTTCCGCAAGCTCAATCTCCAAGTTGTTCCTCAAGGGTTTCTTGCCAATCTTCAAGTCTCTCCGACTTTGGAAGATCAGATCCACCAAGCTCAGCTTCTCGATGCTATGGTGAAGAAAGTGAAGAAAGGTGTGGTGTCAGGACCGGTTTTCCAATAAAACATTTATTGAAAAATCGCCCCATACAGTCAGACCAGCACAGAAAATCCTTCGTACCGGTAGACAAATCCTTGATACAGAAATCCAGTAGTACTAAATATTATACAGAGTTGAGCTGAGGCTGCTCAACAATTTATTACAAGCACGCCAATATTAAGCATAAAGGTGGATATGACACAATGGATATGGTGGCATACTACTGACTCACAATAAAAGTGCGTGGTGGGTATGTCATAGTGGAGTGGGGTGACATGACTCTAATATCTTACAACTCATCAAGCGTCGGAGTGAGGCTCGACGATTTTATTTGGGTAGCGGAAGCGTATATAATACAAGTGGCAAACTCCAGGATCGCAAGGGACTGACAGGGACTCCTCTAGGCGTCGGACTCGCTATCGTACTCTTCATCCATAAGATCGCCTTCGTCAACATCTGGCCAAATCAACAAGCCAGGTGAGTACTTTGAATGTACTCGCAAGCAGTTTGGACATAAGATATAACAAATGTAAACATGATGCACATGAGCAAATTAGTAATACACACTCAGGTAATAAACTTGCACAGCAAGATAAGTGAAAAGGAAGTCGGGCGGTAGTCCTCCCGAAATCCCAATAAAATAGAAGAAACCGATCGGGTGTCTGAAGCGACGCCTCGAAAGGTAAGAATAAATAAACATGCCTCAGTCGGGCGTCGGGGCGACACCACATAAAGGGCTTATACTGGAAAGTAAATAATAGTACGCGCCACAGTCGGACGTCTGATGCGACATCACATAAAGGGCTTATATCGAAAATAAATAACAAGAATGCCACAGTCGGACGTCTGAGCGACATCACATAAAGGGCTTATATCAAAAATAAATAACAAGAATGCCACAGTTGGACGTCTGAGCGACATCACATAAAGGGCTTATATCAAAAATAAATAACAAGAATGCCACAGTCGGACGTCTGAGCGACATCACATAAAGGGCGTATATCGAAAATAAATAACAAGAATGCCACAGTCAGATGTCTGAGCGACATCACATAAAGGGCTTATATCGAAAATAAATAACAAGAATGCCACAGTCGGACGTCTGAGCGACATCACATAAAGGGCTTATATTTCAACATTCGAATACGAGTAATCCAGGAGGTAACACCATCCCAAGGAATACTCGGCACATCACAATAATAAACCGGTTAGTCCATCCACAGGAATAATATTCAGCCAAGTTTACTTCTGTCATTTAACTTATTAGTTCTCCAGAGACTGACACTGAGACCGACACTTGACCTGTCAACCAACGTCCTTGACCGTGGACACGGCTATTTGAATAGTTTTGACTCTGCAGAGGTTGTACTCTTTACCCACATCCAACGGGTTTCAGTAGTCACAAAGGACTAGTTCCGTCTACGGTATTTTAGAAGAAAACACACCTAACCAGTACACACCCATTTCACATCCCGTTGCCAGGTATCACCCTAGGGAACGTTCAAGAAAAACCTTAAGACGGGGAGGCCAACACCTCGAATAGCATGGGATCAAATTTGTATCGCGCGCTCTAAGGGGTGCCCCCCTCTCGGTCCCAACCGGAAACACCCATGCCCCCTGACCAGATGACGGGCTTTAATCCAGGGCCATGGAACCCTCATCACGGCCCCTCTATTTGGTGTGTACATGGAAAGAGGTTTGCAACTTACTAAACCGTATTCTTTGCAGAAAACATGTGGCAGCACGAAAAGAAGGCGAGCGGGAACAAGACTCGTTCTATGTCAACACTGGAGTTAAACAGTTTCTTTGATAATACCGGCATGCTCCAACAATACCAGCATACAACCTATCATGTCACCACATGACTAGGTTGTCCAATATTTCATGATCACATCAAGTTTGTAGCTCACTTGCAACTTATCATGCATGAAAATATAACATTCATCATATGCTTATATAACATGCCATGAGAATAACCACTCAAGCAAACATGAAAAACACTCATCATATCAAAGGTTCAAACATGCTTGCCTGGATCGGAGTAGTCGGAGTCTAGCTCGGCGAATTTGACGGCAGCATCTCCTCCTTCGGTATCTACGTTATACAAATATTCGAATACTAACGTAAATACCGTGCGTGCATAAAAGTTGTTCCAAATATTTTTCAACTAAATATGATAAAAAACTAGACAGAAAAATAAAGATGACAGAAAAAGAATCAACTCCAAATCATCTTTTGTTTAAAAGATATAAAGAAACTAGGTCCAGGGACCAATCTGTTAGAAACAGAAAAGTAACCAGGGGTAGTTTGATAAAAACAGAAAACATTTCAATGGAAATACGCCAACCAGAAGGGAAAACTTACCCAGCCCGAAGGCGCTTTCAGAAAACGATTCGAAAAGAAGGAGAGAGGCTGACGAGGGGGTCCCTCATGTCAGGTTTAAAAAAAAGAGCTCGCCGGCGCTAGAAGCAAACGGTGGACGCCGGCGACGATCGACGGTGATCCAGAGGAGGGCAAGGGGATGGTTGCACTTACAGGACTATTCCACGTCTGGGGGTGGTGGAGGGAGGCGTCGGAGAGCACCACGGCGACGGCCACTTCCTCTCCGGCGGACGGCAGCTTCGGGTGATGATGGATCTCACCGGACAGAGCTGCAGACACCAAATTGAAGCACGGGTTAGGGGAGTGGTTCTACTAGGAGGCTGCTGACAAAATTTGGGCTGAGGAGACAGAGCAACCAGAGCGAATTTAGCCGGAGCCCTAAGCGGATCGGGGCGGCCGGAGGCGAGGAAGAAGACCTCCCCGAGGTCCTCTGATGAGCGAGGCATGGTTCTGAGGAGAGGTGGAGAGGTGCTGAGTTGCGAGATGGCTCGGGGGCCTCCTATTTATAGGCGGGCGATGGGGGTGCCGCGAGCAAAATATCTCCGGTGATAAATTACGGCGAGGTGGTGATCGGACGGGAGGTTACGGCGACTGGGCAGCTTCGGATTGGTCCACTGGCTCCATTTTTGGCCTAAGCTCGATCAAGGATGGCCTACCACCATGGCCTCGACGGAACGGCCTCACGGGCGCGCACCGGCTGCAGAGGGCGCGCTCTCTGGCTCCAGGCCACGGCGACGGTTCTGCAGCGCGCACAGAGAGGAGGACGGCCACGCGTAGCTTGCTGGTGGTGTGGCGGTGCTGGACGGCGCCGCTCCTCGTTGAGCTCTCTGGCGACCGCAGCGGGCGTCGCTGCCGTCGCTCACGGGGACGATGCACCCTTGCTAGCTCACCACCGACGCTCGCAACTGTCCAGACGACCGTGCGGCGCGATGGATAAGAAGGAGGAACAAGGAGCATGGCGCCAATGCAGCTACTAGAGAGATTGACGCCGGAGTCTGAAGAAAACGACACTGTCTCTCAAAACTTAACACTGAACTCTGAACTTGACCAAAACAGTGTACGCCAGCTCCTCGATGAAATGTTTGACGCACGTGGAACATTTGTTTTGAGCTGAAACTTGGAGGGGTGGCCTCTTGATGCATCCAGAGGCTTCCTGAATTTTCTCAGAATTTTTGGAAAGAAGAAAGAATGGTTTCCATCAAAAATGACAAATCTGGTCCAAATTTGCAGTGAACAAAATTTGAAATTTTTGAACTGTGGACCAGTAGATCTTTGGTGGTTTAGGTTGAGGGTACTAAGGAGTAGCTAGGGTAATTTATTTGGGACCAAAGATCAAAGGAATCTGATACTTCCTTTGTAAACTAGAGAGGTCCAAAATAAATGACAGAAAATAGTTTGAGGATAGAATAAATAGAAAGGAATTTGAAAATAGGTTGAACCTTGCTGGACTAAGTATAAAACTTGGTCCAAAAGTAGGGAGGATGTTTTGGAAGGAAATTTCAAAGTAGGTCATGGCAAGAGAGTAGCATAAGAGTATTTTTGAATAGGGAAAGACAAAAATCCAATTTCATAGGAATTCTTTTTAATAAAAGAAATAAAAAAACAATCCAAATGTACTTGTGTTGAACCAACACATGTTGAAAAACCCTCAAGACCAGAATCAAGATTGAGAAGGTTTCATAAAAGATTTATCATCAAAAGTTTTTAGAAGGGGAGTCTTTTAGAAGAATTCAAATAACCTCCTTCAAATCAAATAAAGAATTTGGTAAAAAAACATTTTGGGTGTTACAACACCTACCCCCTTAGGAAAAATCTCGTCCCCGAGATTTCAGCTGATCCTCAAATAGGTGTGGGTGCTCTACCCGAAGAAAATCCTCTCTTTCCCATGTTGCCTCATCCTCGGTGTGGTTGCTCCACTGAACCTTGAAAAACTTGATTGTATTCTGACGGGTTCTTCTTTCAGATTCCTCGAATATTTTTATTGGACGTTCCCTGTATGTGAGGTCTGGTTGAACGTCAATGCTCTCATGAGATACATGCTTCTTCGGGTTGCTCACACATTTCCTTAATTGTGAGATGTGGAACACGTCATGAACGTCTGACGGTTCTTCGGGTAGGTCTAGCTGGTAAGCCATTGTGCCTCTTCGTGCAATCACACAGAAGGGTCCAATAAATCGTGGTGCTAGCTTTCCCTTGACCTTGAATCTTTGCAGGCCCCTCATTGGGGATACTCGTAGGTACACATATTCACCTGGTTCAAAACTGACTTCACGGTGTTTTTGATCATAATAACTCTTTTGTCGGCTCTGGGCTGTCTTGAGTCGGTCCCTGATTAGTTTGACTTTTTCCTCAGCTTCCTTGAGCATGTCTGGGCCGAAAATACGGCTGTCTCCTGTCTCTGACCAATTTAGTGGAGTACGGCATCTTCGCCCATACAAGGCTTCAAAAGGTGCCATTTGTAGACTGGCTTGGTAACTGTTGTTATATGTGAACTCAGCGTACGGCAAGCTTTCTTCCCAAATGGTTCCATAGGTGAGAACACATGCTCTCAGCATGTCCTCTAGAATTTGGTTCACCCGTTCAGTCTGTCCTCCCGTCTGGGGGTGGTACGCTGTACTGAATACTAGTTGAGTCCCCAGAGCTTGTTGTAGGTGATCCCAAAATCTGGAGACAAACTGAGTGCCCCTGTCGGATATTATAGTCTTTGGAACTCCATGCAAACAGACAATACGGGTGAGATAAAGTCTGGCAAGCTTCTGTGTGGTGTGGGTTGTCTTCACTGGAATAAAATGTGCCACTTTGGTTAATCTATCGGTGATGACCCATATGGCATCATTTCCGTGTCGTGACCGAGGTAGTCCGACAATAAAATCCATTCCAATTTTGTCCCACTTCCATTCAGGTATCCTGTTGGGCTGTAATAGTCCTGCTGGTTTTTTGTGCTCGGCTTTGATGCGCTGACATGAATCACAACATGCAATAAATGTGGCTATATCCCTTTTCATACCGTGCCACCAAATTTTTTCCTGAATGTCCTTGTACATTTTGGTTCCTCCTGGGTGGATTGAATATGGAGCGGTGTGGGCTTCGGTCAAAATTTGTTGTTTGAGGCCCTCTACATTTGGTACTCATAGCCTGTCTTCGTACCATAATATTCCCTTGTCGTCTACGACAAATTCCGAAGCCTTGCCCATACTCACTTTTCTCTTTATGCCTTCAATGCTGGGGTGTCCGGGCTGAGCTTCTTTAATTTGTTCCATCAAGGTGGGCTGAATTTCTAAATTTGCCACAGTGCCTTCTGTGACTAAAACCATGTTGAGTTTTGCAAATTCCCGTTGAAATTCAGGTCTTAAATTTTGTAGACTGCCGCTGTTCGAGCTTGGGTTTCGACTGAGAGCATCTGCCACGACATTTGCCTTGCCTGGATGGTAGTGAATACCAACATCATAATCCTTCACTAATTCCAATCAGCGTCGTTGTCGTAAATTGAGTTCCGGCTGTGTGAAAATATATTTGAGACTTTTATGGTCCGTATATATTTCACAGCGATTTCCAAGTAGAAAATGCCGCCATTCTTTGAGTGCATGAATAACTGCTGCCAATTCCAAGTCATGAGTAGGATAATTTTCTTCATGCCGACGTAGTTGCCTGGAAGCATAGGCGACTACTTTGCCTTCTTGCATTAGCACGCATCCGAGGCCTTTCCTGGACGCGTCGCAATATACTTCAAAACTTTTGTGTATGCCCGGCACGATTAATACTGGGGTTGTTGTTAATCTCTTCTTCAACTCTTGAAAACTTTTCTCACATGCTTCAGTCCACACAAATTTCTTATCTTTCTTGAGTAGCTGTGTCATAGGTTTTGCTATGGGGGAAAATCCCTCAATAAATCTTCTATAATATCCAGCCATTCCCAGAAAGCTTCGTATATCTGTTACGTTGGCTGGTTGTTTCCACTCAAGTACAGCCTTGACTTTTTCTGGGTCCACGGCAACACCTTCTTGGGTTAGTACGTGGCCTAGAAAACCAACTTGTTTTAACCAGAATTCACATTTGCTGAATTTGGCGTACAATTGATGTTTCCTTAATTCTCCCAGTACAATTCTGAGATGTTCAGCATGTTCTTCTGGTGTCTTGGAATATACCAAAATATCATCAATGAACACCACAACAAATTTGTCCATATATTTCATAAACACCTTATTCATGAGATGCACAAAATATGCGGGGGCATTTGTCAGTCCGAACGGCATTACTGTGAATTCATACAACCCGTATCTGGAGGTGAATGCTGTCTTAGGAATATCTTATGTCCGTATCTTTAATTGATGATATCCTGACCTCAAATCAATTTTTGAGAAAACCTTGGCTTGTGCGAGTTGGTCAAATAAATCATTTATCCGTGGCATCGGATATTTGTTTTTGATGGTGACCATGTTCAAGGCTCCATAGTCCACACAAAATCTCAGAGTTCCATCTCTTTTCTTGGCAAATAATACTAGTGAACCCCAAGGTGAGGAGCTGGGCCTGATATAACCTTTGTCCAGTAATTCTTTTATCTGCTTCTTTAATTCTACCAACTCGGATGGTGCCATCCTGTATGGTTTCTTGTAGATGGGCTTGGTGCCAGGTGCTAGTTCAATGATGAACTCTATCTCTCGGTCTGGTGGCATACCTGGTAGCTCTTCTGGAAATACATCAGGAAATTCACACACCACCGGAACTTTACTTAATTCAGAAATATCCACCTTGTTCAATCTTGGTTGCAGTGATATTGGTCTTTATAGAGCTGCAATTCTTATTGTCTTCCCGTGATGATGAGTGAGAGTCACAGTCCGATTGTAACAATCAATAAAACCCTTATTTGTTGTTAGCCAATCCATTCCAAGAATAACATCCAGTCCCTTGTTTTCTAGTACAATGAGGTTCGCCCAAAACTTTAATCCCTCAATCTCAATAATCACACCTTGGCAGTAACTTTGAGTGATTTGCTTAATCCCGGGGGGCTTGATAGTCATTGAATTTTCCAAAGGAAGGATCGGAAAATCATGTTGCAAAGCAAATTTCTTGGAAATGAATGAGTGAGAGGCTCCAGAATCAAACAAAACCGTGGCAGGTATTGTGTTGACAGGGAACGTACCGAGTACGATGTATGGAGCATTTTGTGCGTCATCCTTGGTCACATGGTTCACGTGACCCTTCCTGTGATTGTTATTGGGGTTGAAGTTGGTGCGCTTGGGAGCTGAATTATTTCCATTGTTGTTCGGCTTGGGAGCCGAGTTCTTGGCTTTGGGCACTGCTTGGCATAGTGTCCTTCCTCTCCACAGGCGAAGCAGGTAACGCCTGGGCGGTACGTAAATTCCTTGTCCCTTGCATGAAATTTTTTATTTGGGTGTGGAACATTGGTTGAGGATTTGTTCGCCCCATTTCTCTGGAAATCATTCTTGTTCTTGTTGTTGCGAGAATGAGTAGTCTTGTCCCTTTTGCACTTGCGAATGTCATCCAAGCTGCGGCGCTCATTTTCCAGTGTAATGGCCTTGTCCACAAGTGTCTTGACACTAGGCGTCATTTTGTGGAAGGCAATAGTTTTATGTAGAATTTCATCAAGATTACTCAATGAATAACTTGGATATCGTTTCTCCAAGTCATTCCACAAAGTGTAAGCACATACAAAATTCTTCATTTGATTGAGCACATTTCTAGGCAAAGCTCTAACAATGAGATTGACAGTTCTAAGATTGCATAGCATATCAACTTCCTCTTCGTGTGTGGGATGCAAGGGATCAATGGGAGGCACATAGGGGATCTTAACAAATTTGCTCAATTTAAATTCATTAAACAGCTCAAGCATCAAAGTTTTCCATTGACTATAGTACTCTCCATCAAGAATAGGCACTCTACAACTCAAACTCCCTATACTAGACACATCCATCTTCCTCCTCGGTGATTAGACCGAAGCAATGGAGACCAAAGCTCTGATACCAATTGAGGGATCACTAGAAGAGTGTCTAGAGGGGGGTGAATAGACTACTAGCAGGAATTTAAAACCTAACATTTTCCCAAGTTAATTGATTGGCAGATTTTAACAGTTATAGCAAGTCTAGCAAGTCTAACAGCCCTACACATGCATGTCAACAAATATGGCAGCGGAAAGTAAAGACATTGCACATGAAGTAAAGAGTAGAGATATGGAGATCAAACACAATTGGAGACGCAAGGATTTTTCCCGTGGTTCCGATAGGTGGTGCTATCGTACGTCCACGTTTATGGAGTCTTCAACCCACAGAGGGTAACGGTCGCGAGAGTCCACGGAGGGCTCCACCCATAAGGGTCCACGAAGTAGCAACCTTGACTATTCCATAACGGCTTCCGTCCATGAAGGACTAGCCTCACTATGGGTAGATCTTCACAAAGTAGGCGATCTCCTTGCCCTTACAAACTTCTTGGTTCAACTCCACAACACGAAGTAGGAGGCTCCCAAGCGACACCTTACCAATCTAGGAGGCACCACCCTCCAAAAGGTAATAGGCTCGGTAATGTCGATGAACTCCTTGCTCTTGTGCTTCAAGATGATAGACTCCTCAACACACAATCACTCTCTCACAGATTTGGCTTGGTGGAAGAGATGGGATTGGTGGAAAGCAACTTGGGGAGGCTAGAAATCAAGATCCATATAGTTGGAGTGGAAGATCTTGACCTCAACACAAGAATAGGTGGTTCTCTCTCAGAAAACTGGATGGGGCAAGTATGGAATAGTTCTGAGTGCTTCTCTCTCGAGTAGGTGGTGGTGGAGGGGTATATATAGGCATCCCCAAAAATCCAACCGTTACACACAAAATGACCAACTCGGTGACACCGATGTGTAAATCTCGGTGGTACAGAAGTGACCAGAAGGTGGCAACTTTTGAATCTCGGTGAGACCGATATAGGAAACTCGGTTGCACCGATAAGGTGACCAACGGTCAGATTCCCAATCTCGGTGACGCCGATCCAACAATCTCGGTGGTACCGATATTGTGAATTTGCGTAACAGAAAGTTAGCAACCTAAACTCAGTGGCACCGGGATTGAATCGGTTGCACCGAAGAGGCTAGGGTTTGGCTGAGTCTGTCTGAGGTTGAGAATCGGTGGCACCGGGATGGAAATGTTGGTTGCACCGATTTTGAGTATTTGGCTTTGGACAGACTTTGGTGGGAGAGCTTGTGGGTGTTTTTGGTGACTATCACTTGTGCACGTATGAGCATTTTGTTCACCAACAAAACCTTACCCCCTTTTAATAGTATTGGCTTTCCTATGGACTCAAAGTGATTTCTCACAAATGTAAAATGTAGAGTCCTCTTCCTTGAAGCTTTGCTAACCTATTTCCTTGCATCTTGGGGTATTTCCACAATCTCCACAATCCTTTTGCCAACCCTCTCTGTGGACTTTATCTGAAATACACTAGGTAAAAGTATTAGTCCAAGAGACAATGTATGTTGTCATGAATTATCAAAACCACCAAGGGAGCATGTTGTGCTTTCAATCTCCCCCTTTTTGGTAATTGATGACAACATACAATCAAAGCTTCAAATAAAGATATGCATGGATATAATGAAGACTTTGAGAGACACATGACTTAGATTTGCTCCCCCTAAATGTGTGCAGTCCTTTAAAGGATAGTTGCTTCGGAATGCATGGACACACATATGGATGAAGGGATATAATGAGTCATGTGTATCTTGGCCATATGCATCAAACATATATGAATGAGATGTATCCTTGTTCAGGACTTCACTCTTGCAAACAATATGTGCAAGAAGCAAGAGATCATCTTGATCAAGGGTATGATGCATATACTTACCTTGAGTTCTTGAGCATTCTAGTAGTAGAAATACACTTGAGAAAACAATGTTAGGAAACACAAGAGTATTCTACCAATCAAAGGCAATAGAACTCAACAGTACCAAGATATGGAGAACATATAGAAGATAGCATTTCTTAAGATTGATATGTCTACGAAATTATTTCTTTCTCCCCTTAGATATGACAATAGTAGAACATCCTCTCCCCCAGAATCTCAGCATGTAGATATTGGGATTGGATAGGGTGAGAAGGGTAAACTTCCAAATTTGTCTTCTCCCCCTACTTTGATATTCTCCCCTTGTCTAAGTGAGTATGAATATTGATATTGGCTCTCCCCCTTGATCATATCTCCCCCTTTGCATAAGCATGTATCTCCCCTTTAGCATGAAGCTTTGTTCTTCTCCCCCTTTGGCATTAATTTCCAAAAAGGTCAAAAACAGGGATGGATACAGGGATCATTGACTGAGAAGGGATCCTTGAGAACAAGGGTCACTGAATGTAGGGTTCATAGAAATGAAAACTGAGGGAATCATGGAAAGTAGTTTCTCTCCCTTGGAGATGTTGTAAGATTTTGTTATTCTCCCCCTTCTTCCGTTAAGGTAGGGATCCTTTAATAAAGAAATTCTCTCCCTAAGATTATCTTTTGTTATTCTCCCCCGATTTTTTTTAACGGGATCATCGAAGTAACATAAGTATTGCTTGTAGGACAGTGGTGGTGGTGTATGGAGGAGCTCCCTCCTGTTGGCGACACAGCCCTGAACTGAGTCCATACGAGCAGCCACAAAGTCGTCCACGAGGTTATCAAAAGCTGCCTCAAGAGCTTTGAGATACTCAACAAGCATCTCAATAGCCTCATCTCTCTCTCCCCTAGTGCAAGCAAATGCATAGTGACAAGTGTATGGCACGTGGCATGGGGGGTAGCGGTAGCGACGAGCCTTCATCGAAGGAAGAGCATCCCGGAGACGAGCAATTGCCTCATGGGCAGCCATCTGCATAGCATGCCTCTCCGTAGGCATGGCTCTCCCAACAAATCGGAAGTAGCGTGATTCAGCAGTCCCTCCCTTAAACTGCACCGCGGCCTGGTGCATGGACACGCTGTCACTGAGCTTGTGCTGGTAGAGTGTGAACTCCGAACGAGTCGATGGCCCGATCGCGATCTTGGTGAGGAGCTTCATAAACCCCTCGGGTACATTGGCGAACACCTGTGACTCACAGTCGCCGCCAGCCATCTACAAAAGTAGACAAAAATTCCATATAGTCAAATCATAAATCTATGATGACTAACAGAAAAATTGCTACAATTTGTATAGTGCTAAAATAACACTCTTACGCTAATAACCGATTAGCGATCGCACCTAGTGGCTTCCTACAGTCAACCTGGCTCTGGTACCAAGGTTGTCAGGACCGGTTTTCCAATAAAACATTTATTGAAAAATCGCCCCTTACAGTCAGACCAGCACAGAAAATCCTTCGTACTGGTAGACAAATCCTTGATACAGAAATCCAGTAGTACTAAATATTATACAGAGTTGAGCTGAGGCTGCTCAACAATTTATTACAAGCACGCCAATATTAAGCATAAAGGCGGATATGACACAATGGATATGGTGGCATACTACTGACTCGCAATAAAAGTGGGTGGTGGGTATGTCACAGTGGAGTGGGGTGACATGACTCTAATATCTTACAACTCATCAAGCGTTGGAGTGAGGCTCGACGATTTTATTTGGGTAGCGGAAGCGTATATAATACAAGTGGCAAACTCCAGGATCGCAAGGGACTGACTGGGACTCCTCTAGGCGTCGGACTCGCTATCGTACTCTTCATCCATAAGATCGCCTTCGTCAACATCTGGCCAAATCAACAAGCCAGATGAGTACTTTGAATGTACTCGCAAGACAGTTTGGAAATAAGATATAACAAATGCAAACATGATGCACATGAGCAAATTAGTAATACACACTCAGGTAATAAACTTGCACAGCAAGATAAGTGAAAAGGAAGTCGGGCGGTAGTCCTCCCGAAATCCCAATAAAATAGAAGAAAACCGATCGGGTGTCTAAAGCGACTCCTCGAAAGGTAAGAAAAATAAACATGCCTCAGTCGGGCGTCGGGGCGACACCACATAAAGGGCTTATACTGGAAAGTAAATAACAGTACGCGCCACAGTCGGACGTCTGATGCGACATCACATAAAGGGCTTATATCGAAAATAAATAACAAGAATGCCACAGTCGGACGTCTGAGCGACATCACATAAAGGGCTTATATCGAAAATAAATAACAAGAATGCCACAGTCGGACGTCTGAGCGACATCACATAAAGGGCTTATATCGAAAATAAATAACAAGAATGCCACAGTCGGACGTCTGAGCGACATCACATAAAGGGCTTATATCGAAAATAAATAACAAGAATGCCACAGTCGGACGTCTGAGCGACATCACATAAAGGGCGTATATCGAAAATAAATAACAAGAATGCCACAGTCGGACGTCTGAGCGACATCACATAAAGGGCTTATATCGAAAATAAATAACAAGAATGCCACAGTCGGACGTCTGAGCGACATCACATAAAGGGCTTATATTTCAACATTCGAATACGAGTAATCCAGGAGGTAACACCATCCCAAGGAATACTCGGCACATCACAATAATAAACCGGTTAGTCCATCCACAGGAATAATATTCAGCCAAGTTTACTTCTGTCATTTAACTTATTAGTTCTCCAGAGACTGACACTGAGACCGACACTTGACCTGTCAACCAACATCCTTGACCGTGGACATGGCTATTCGAATAGTTTTGACTCTACAGAGGTTGTACTCTTTACCCACAGCCAACGGGTTTCCGTAGTCATAAAGGACTAGTTCCGTCTACGGTATTTTAGAAGAAAACACACCTAACCAGTACACACCCATTTCACATCCCGTTGCCAGGTATCACCCTAGGCAACGTTCAAGAAAAACCTTAAGACGGGGAGGCCAACACCTCGAATAGCATGGGATCAAATTTGTATCGCGCGCTCTAAGGGGTGCCCCCCTCTCGGTCCCAACCGGAAACACCCATGCCCCCTGACAGGATGACGGGCTTTAATCCAGGGCCATGGAACCCTCATCACGGCCCCTCTATTTGGTGTGTACATGGAAAGAGGTTTGCAACTTACTAAACCGTATTCTTTGCAGAAAATATGTGGCAGCACGAAAAGAAGGCGAGCGGGAACAAGACTCGATCTATGTCAACACTAGAGTTAAACAGTTTCTTTGATAATACCGGCATGCTCCAACAATACCAGCATACAACCTATCATGTCACCACATGACTAGGTTGTCCAATATTTCATGATCACATCAAGTTTGTAGCTCACTTGCAACTTATCATGCATGAAAATATAACATTCATCGTATGCTTATATAACATGCCATGAGAATAACCACTCAAGCAAACATGAAAAACACTCATCATATCAAAGGTTCAAACATGCTTGCCTGGAGCAGAGTAGTCGGAGTCTAGCTCGGCGAATTTGATGGCAGCGTCTCCTCCTTCGGTATCTACGTTATACAAATATTCGAATACTAACGGAAATCCCGTGTGTGCATAAAAGTTGTTCCAAATATTTTTCAACTAAATATGATAAAAAACTAGACAGAAAAATAAAGATGACAGAAAAAGAATCAACTCCAAATCATCTTTTGTTTAAAAGATATAAAGAAACTAGGTCCAGGGACTAATCTGTTAGAAACGGAAAAGTATCCAGGGGTAGTTTGATAAAAACAGAAAACATTTCAACGGAAATACGCCAACCAGAAGGGAAAACGTACCCAGCCCGAAGGCGCTTTCAGAAAACGATTCGAAAAGAAAGAGAGAGGCTAACGAGGGGGTCCCTCATGTCAGGTTTAAAAAAAGAGCTCGCCGGCGCTAGAAGCAAACGGTGGATGCCGGCGACAATCGACGGCGATCCAGAGGAGGGCAAGGGGTTGGTTGCACTCACGGGACTATTCTGCGTCGCGGGGTGGTGGAGGGAGGCATCGGAGAGCACCACGGCGACGGCCACTTCCTCTCCGGCGGACGCCAGCTTCGGGTGATGATGGATCTCACCGGACAGAGCTGCAGACGCCAAATTGAAGCGTGGGTCAGGGGAGTGGTTCTACTAGGAGGCTACTGACAAAATTTGGGCTGAGGAGACAGAGCAACCAGAGAGAATTTAGCCGGAGCCCGAAGCGGATCGGGGTGGCCGGAGGCGAGGAAGAAGACCTCCCCGAGGTCCTCTGATGAGCGAGGCGTGGTTCTGAGGAGAGGTGGAGAGGTGCTGAGTTGCGGGATGGCTCCGGGGCCTCCTATTTATAGGCGGGCGATGGGGGTGCCGCGAGCAAAATATCTCCGGCGAGAAATTACGGCGAGGTGGTGATCGGACGGGAGGTTACGGTGACTGGGCAGCTTCGGATTGGTCCACTGGCTCCATTTTTGGCCTAAGCTCGATCAAGGATGGCCTACCGCCATGGCCTCGACGGAACGGCCTCACGGGCGCGCACCGGCTGCAGAGGGCGCGCTCTCTGGCTCCAGGCCACGGCGACGGTTCTGCAGCGCGCACAGAGAGGAGGACGGCCATGCGTAGCTTGCTGGTGGTGTGGGCGGTGCTGGACGGCGCCACTCCTCGCTGAGCTCTCTGGCGAGCGCAGCGGGCGTCGCTGTCGTCGCTCACGGGGACGATGCACCCCTGCTAGCTCACCACCGACGCTCGCAACCGTCCAGACGACCGTGCGGTGCGATGGATAAGAAGGAGGAACAGGGAGCATGGCGCCAATGCAGCTACTGGCGAGATTGACGCCGGACTCTGAAGAAAACGACACTGTCTGTGAAAACTTAACACTGAACTCTGAACTTGACCAAAACAGTGTACGCCAGCTGCTCGATGAAATGTTTGACGCACGTGGAACATTTGTTTTGAGCTGAAACTTGGAGGGGTGGCCTCTTGATGCATCCAGAGGCTTCCTGAATTTTCTCAGAATTTTTGGAAAGAAGAAAGAATGGTTTCCATCAAAAATGACAAATCTGGTCCAAATTTGCAGTGAACAAATTTTGAAATTTTTGAACTGTGGACCAGTAGATCTTTGGTGGTTTAGGTTGAGGGTACTAAGGAGTAGCTAGGGTAATTTATTTGGGACCAAAGATCAAAGGAATCTGATACTTCCTTTGTAAACTAGAGAGGTCCAAAATAAATGACAGAAAATAGTTTGAGGATAGAATAAATAGAAAGGAAATTGAAAATAGGTTGAACCTTGCTGGACTAAGTATAAAACTTGGTCCAAAAGTAGGGAGGATGTTTTGGGAAGGAAATTTCAGAGTAGGTCATGGCAAGAGAGTAGCATAAGAGTATTTTTGAATAGGGAAAGACAAAAATCCAATTTCATAGGAATTCTTTTTAATAAAAGAAATAACAAAACAATCCAAATGTACTTGTGTTGAACCAACACATGTTGAAAACCATTAAGACTAGAATCAAGATTGAGAAGGTTTCATAAAAGATTTGTCATCAAAAGTTTTTAGAAGGGAAGTCTTTTAGAAGAATTCAAATAACCTCCTTCAAATCAAATAAAGAATTTGGTAAAAATCGAAAAAAAATTGGGTGTTACATGTGGCCAAGAGCATTCCAAAGTATAAGTGCTTCCGTGTTGATGACAAGGACACCTTGTTTTTCGAGGATTGTCTAGTGGTTCCCAAGGGAGAACTCAGGAAAGTTGTCATGGATGAAGCACATAATTCTCTCCTCTCCATTCATCCAGACAGTTCTAAAATGTATCAGGATCTCAAGCAAATGTTCTGGTAGACTCGCATGATGCGTGAGATTGCTCAGTTTGTGAACGAGCGTGATGTTTGTCACAGAGTGAAAGCGGAGCATCAACGTCCAGCAGGTCTCCTTCAGCCTTTGCCTATCCCAGAGTGGAAATTCAATTATGTTGAGATGGATTTCCTCACTGGGTTTCCTAAGTCCAAGAGAGGTAATGATGTCATCTTTGTGGTCATCGACAAGCTCACCAAGGTTGCCCATTTCCTTCCGGTCAAAGAATCTATGTCGACAGCTCAGCTGGTAGAGCTATACACTTCAAGGATAGTTTCTTTGCACGGTATTCCTCAGCTCATATCTTCAGATCGTGGAAGCATCTTCACTTCCAAGTTCTGGGATTCCTTCCAGACTGCAATGGGTACCAAGATCTGTTTCAGTATAGCTTTCCATCCTCAGACTAGTGGTCAAGTTGAGTGAGTCAATCAAATCCTTGAAGATATGCTCAGAGCTTGTGTGATTTCTTTTGGCATGAAATGGGAAGATTGCCTCCCGTTTGCTGAGTTTTCACACAACAACAGTTTCCAAGCAAGTTCGGGCTAGGGCCCATTCGAGATTTTCTATGGCAGGAAATGCCGCACCCCGCTCAATTGGTCTGAAACCGGTGATCGTCAAATCCTTGGGAATGACATGATCACTAAAGCAGAAGAGATGTGCCGTGTCATTCATGATAATCTCAAAGCAGCTCAATCCCGTCAGAAGAGCTATTATGATAACAAACATCGTGATGTGACCTTTCAGATCGATGATTTTGTCTATCTCAGAGTGTCTCCCATGAAGGGCACTCATCGCTTTGGCATCAAAGGAAAGCTTGCTCCTCGCTTTGTGGGTCCTTTCAAGATTGTCGGCAAGAGGGATGACCTTGCCTACCAACTCAAGCTTCCTCCCAATTTCTCAAATGTGCATGATGTGTTTCACGTCTCTCAGCTCCGGAAGCATTTCAAGACTCCCGAGCGCACTGTTGATCTCCAAGACATTGATCTCCAAGAAGACCTATCCTATCATGAGCATCCAGTGGCTATCCTTGAAGAAACTGAGCGTAAGACTAGCAACAAGTCAATCAAATTTCTTAAGGTGAAGTGGTCACATCACTCCGACAAAGAAACCACTTGGGAACGTGAGGACCTTCTCCATCCCGAATTTCCTGAATTCTTCCGTTCATAGATCTCGGGCGAAATCCTCGTGTAGTGGAGGAGAGTTGTAATAGCCCAAGTGCATGCACTTGCCACCTTTGTAATATTTTCATGTGTGAACCATCAATGAATGCCATCTTGTGGTTTGAGTAATAATAATTTGCTTCGTGACATTTTGCATCATGGCATCATATTCATCATTTCATAAGTTCCATCATGCCTTGCTTGTCATGCTTGTGAACTGGGATGTGAGTGTGTGTGATTGTGCTGTTGGTATGCTAAACTATGGTGTGAAAGCCTCTCCACTATTTCCTAAAACTATGCCCACCTCTCCTATTTCAAAAATGCAATATATGTTGATTCACTTGCCCTATTCCATCTATTAAAAATGTTGCACCTCTTCTAAATATTCTGATTAGAATTGTTAATAAACTCTCAAACATGTTTGAGAATTTTTGTCTCTTGAATCTTTGCAAAACAGATTGTTATTATAATATATGTGATTTATTTTATTGCTCTTAAAAATTCCCAAACTAATTTTGTTAAATGGGGCATATTTTGTGAGTGCAAAAACTATTTTTCTTTCCCAGAGATTCTCTCTCTAACTCCCTGGTTTTATTTTTTCTTTTGCTATTAAATTTTAAAGAAAAGCCTTTTCTTCTCGGGAGAGAGAGAGGTTCCAGCCTCACCTGGGCCTCCTTGCCCCCTCGCGGCACAACTGGCTCCCGCATCGACCCAGCGCGCAGCCCAGCTGGCCTCCCCAGCGTTCGCGTCGTCTTCAACCTGTACGGCAGACCATCCCAAGCACCACGTAGTCCCTTCGGTCGATTTGACGGCCGGAGAAAGCCCTAGACTCCTATAAAACTTGTCCTAGCCCTAGCCCCGGTAACCCTCGCCCCATTCCGTCCTTCTCCTCGCCTCCCCGCCGCCGGTAAGCTCCTCCACGACCATCGCCATCGCCATGCTCCGAGAGCACCCGAGCTCGTGCTCGGGGTAGCCTCCCGTGCCTCCCCTCCTTCGTCTGCGACCCCAAGGAGCTCGGGGTCGTCCGCTGCATCGCCCCTCGCCCGCGTTCGCGTCGTCAGGACCTCAGGATTGGTGCAGCCCCGAGCCTCTTCTTCCCGGACAGGAGCTCGCCGGAGTTCTTCGCATCATCGCCGTCTCTTCGGTGCCCCCCCGTCGTCTCCAGCACGCCGTAGGTAAAGGAGGTGCTCCCTGCTCCCGATCCATGTCTTCCTTGCCGTCGGTAGCCGCCCGTAGGTCTCGCCCGCATCGTGTCGCCGTCGTGCTCTTCGCGCTCCCCGTCGCTTCTGAACCTCTCTTCAGAGAAGGTAGGTAGCGATCACGCTCCCCTGCCAGCGTGCTCGTGTTGGCGCAGTCGCCGTAGTGCCTTGCCCCACAGCACCCACAGCTTGCCCCGCCGTGCTCGCACCGCATCGCCGCGCCTGCATCTCCATGCCCGGCCGAGCCAAGCTCGAGCTCGAGCTCACCCCCGCATCAGTAGCTCCTCGTAGCCCCGGGAATGGAACCTTCGAGGTCCCCGCAGTCCCCGCCGGTGGACATCCTCGCCGGAGAGCGCTGTTGTAGCCGTCGGCGCCGTCACCTCCTTCTCTGGCGCAGGGAAGGAGAAGAGCCTCGCGCGCGTCTGTTTAAAAGGACAAAGCCCCCCCCCTTTTGGTCAGTAGTCGTAGCCTAGCGTAGTGGTTACGCCTCTACTGCCTCATAGGGGGGTCGTGGGCTCGATCCCTCGCGGGGAAGGATTAACCCCCCCCCTTTTTCCCCAACCATTGAGCCACTGACAGTGGGCCCATGGCCCACATGTCTACCCCATAGGGCCCCTGGCTCAATGCCAGGTGGGCCCTTGTTTTTTTTCATTTTTGTTTTGTGTTTATTCAGTGTTTTCAGTGATTTTCCATTTAAGGAAATATTCCAGATTTGGCAATTTTCCAATTCTGTCAGTTCTAGTTTAGGACATGCCAAATTTGGCATATAACTTGTCATAAGTGTATATGTTAAATTTCGAATGGAGATTGTGGTAGTTTTGTCCATAGGACCATAGACATATGATAGATGATTTTGGGGTAGAAAAATCCAGTGAATTCAATGGTGGCATTGGTTTTGTCATTTGAGCAAATTTGTGAAAATGTTGTTTTGTGATAATATGACATTTTGTCTTTTTTACATGATTTAATTCTTGCATCATATGATAAGCTTGTCAACATGAAAGATGTTCATTTGTGTATGTGCTAGCCCCTGGTATTTTTGCATGCCATGATAGATCATGATATGAGTAGTATTCTTGCTGTCAACATGTCACCAAAATGTTACTTTCCATTCTCAAATATTTCTAAGTGTTGAAACCTGTTATTTTGTTGCCATGTTGTCTTGATGATTCCCATGAATCCATTGCTCTTTTGAGGTTGGCACAATGTTATGAATTGATGAACATGTTGCCCTTTGTAAGTTTGTGCCAAGTGCTTGTAGGTAGAGATATTGCATCCTATTTAAAATTGATGTCAAACTTGTCATTCTGTTAAAAATTGTCCTGCTTGCCACTTTTTAAAATTTCTAAGTCTGTGAGCTGTGAATTCTCAGAATGCCATGTTGGGAGGATGAAAGCCATTGATATATGCATATGTTGATGTTGCCATAATGTAATTAAATGAAGTACATGATATCCTCTATCACCCTGTTAATTGTCATGCCATGAAAGTCCCTCTAGCATATGTAATTGTTGCTGTCAAGATGCCATCATGTTAACTCAGATTCTATAAAACTGGTATTTTCACTAAGTCCCTAAAAACTGCTTCAACATGCCATCTTGTGAGCTCCATTGCCATTGATCCATGATTCCTTTCATGTGTCTGTAGATAGATGATTTTTAAGCATGTTGTATACTTCATGTCCATGCCTTGGTTGTGATTTGAAACTTAATGTAGCTCTGGTTATGTGTGTTGCAAGATGACATGTTGCTGTTTGTGGACAGATTGTGAGTTTGGTGGTTTTGTGACTTGTGGGAGCTATACTCCATTGTTTTGCATGATCTTTAGGTCTATTCTTGCTAGATTTTCATTTCCTATCCAGTGGCATCCTTTGAATACCAAGGAATAGCCCATGGCCTTCTTCATCCTTGCATTTGTCTCCGTTAACGTTCGTACTTTGCCGTGAGTGTACCGTGAGCTTCGTTACTCCGTTTGCGACGTTCTACATATGCATTTGCATCGATTTTACATGAAGCATTCATATTTGCCATGTTCATGCATGTTCAAATAACTAAACATGAGGTTCTGTACAGAATACTAAATAACTTAATATTTGCATGTGAAACATGACTAGCATAGGAATGCCATGATATTTGCATTAACATGAACATGCATCATCTTTGATTGCGCATTGCGCCTTGTTTGTATGTTTATTTTGTGTTGTTTCTCCTTAGGTAGACCCGAGTGTCGAGCCTGAGTACGAGGATCCCAGAGAGAACGTCTACGAGGACCCAACTCTGTATCCCCCTGAAGACCCAACATGCAAGATGATCGTACCCGGATCCCGACACTATTTTTGCTATGCTAGATGTCTCGTTCCTATCGTTATGTTTCGTTACCTACCACTTAAATGTCAAGCCTCCTAAATTGCCATGAAAGCCTCTAACCCCTCCACTACCTAGCAAACTTGTTTGGCTAAGTTACCGCTGCTCAGCCCCTCTTATAGCGTTCTTAGTTGCAGGTGCAGGTTGTTTCCATGTGATAACATGGATATCGGAGATATCACAATATTTATTGCTATTTATTTTAATGCACCTATATACTTGGTAAAGGTGGAAGGCTTGGGCATTTCCCTGTGTTTTGTTCCACTTTTGCCGCCCTAGCTACTTGTTACCGGTGTTATGTTCCATATTTTGCGCTCCTAACATGCTCGAGGTTGTTATGGTGCCCCCCTTGACTATTCGGTTTAGGATAAGGCTTATCTAGCAAGACCCAACTTTGGTACTATTTGCTTAACAACCTAATTAAAAATGCATAGGGCTTAGCTACCCCGTGGATAATTAATCAACAACCCGGGCCAGTGCTCCTCATGAGTGTTGGTCCAAACCGGGCGATGTCCGGCGCCCCCTGGTCACCCGGGGTTTCAGCCAACCCGACGTCTTGCCCATCTGGTAGTGCCCTAAGAAAGAGATACGCGCGGCTCCTATTGGGATCTGGCCTGCCGGGCGGTCTTGCTGGACTAGTTTTACCTTTCTTGAATGTCTTGTGCGAGGGATTCTGAGGATACTTTGGGCTATCTCGAGGTTGAGGTTTTCCAAACGGAATTTGCAAGGAGATCACGGGTTTTCCACGGTCGAGGTTATTCCAACGCGGCGTGTGGTTAGTTTATGATGGATGAGTTGGAGCACCCCTGCAGGGTTTGATCTTTTTGAGAAGCCGTGCCCGCAGTTATGTGGCAACTTGGAAAAAAAATTAACACCCGATTATAGCAAACTTCAAGTAAACTCAACTAAAACACACCAACCGTGTGTGTAACTGTGACTGTCTCTGCTCGTGGGAATGAACCGAGAGAGAACATGGTGGGGTTATGATTGACATAAGTAGTTGTTCAGGATCACTTAGTGATCATTCTAGTTTCCGACCATCATGCGTAGGCCACCATATTTAATTCTTGTTCTCTTAACTTAGCCACTCAAAGAATATATGCTTAGGTGCTTGATGCAGTCTCACCAATTAAGCATTCCTCACCCATTGGCTTACATAGTTTCGGTACCCGGGTTACAAGATTGCTGAGTCCCCTGCGGCTCACTTACAACAATACAGGTATAGGTACTGATGATATCGATCCCGTCGATGTGTCTCAGCTCCAGTGGGAGTATGATGAAGAACGTGGGTGTCGGGGCAGGATGCACACGATCACCTATGGGGCCATCGGCCCCTTGTGGTTCGGCAGGGGCATGGACGCAGTCACAAAGAGCAGAGACAGTGGGACGGCACGGCGATTTACCCAGGTTTGGGCCACTGTGAAGCATAAAACCCTACTCATCCTTTATGGGTGGATTGATCAGAGGAACACGAAGGCGTGCAGCACTCCAACCCAGCAAGGGTTGCCTCCGGGGGAGTTACTATGTGTGTACAAGTGTTCAAGAGTCCGAATCCTCATCTAGGTTGCCTTGGAACTCCTTTTATAGCACAAGGGGCAACCACGGTGGCAAAACAGACATTGTTTGATGATTAGACAGCTAGCAGAGCTTATCATACCTAACTCTGGCATTAGGGACAAAATATCATCATTTCTAGTCTAGGTGGGGCGCGGGCGTGCATCCCTGGCAAGCTTGTACCGCCGCTCTAGCTAACTATCGCCCCCCAGCTCGACACGTCTATGGACGGGTGTCAAGGGAGTGCAATTTATCTTCCAGCGTGTCGCGACGTGCTTAGCGAGAGCCACTTAGTCGCCTGGGGGCTCGACACCGCATCGACAGTGACTAGCGTTGTGATGCTGTGGAGCGGTGACTGATCAGCTCGCTCCTGTCGGGGGATGGCTTGCCGGGTCTTCATGGAGGGGCGCGCGTCGCTTGCCGGGGACGCGCTTGGCGTGCTGCAGTCCTGGTTTGGGCTGCCGCGTCGAGCTTGTTGGTGTCTTGTCTTGATTGTTTGCCGGGTTGATGTCGATGTCTTTTCCCGGCAGGCTCAGGTTGCCGCAATGGAGGCTTTGTCGTCCGTGCACGAATCAGGGGAAAACAAATGCCCCTGTTTGTATACCCCGACAGAAGCCCCCGGGCCTGAGCCATACGTGTCGCTGGGCACATTGGGTTAGGCCCCAAACAGTGCACGGACACGCGTCGGAGAAATGCTGCGCCTCTGTCCCACGTCCACTCCGCGTAATTATCGCAGGCCGTGGGGTCGTGGAATAGTAGCCATTTGGAGAATAACAAAAACCGCCAGTAATGAAAAATGGCAGTTTTCCCGAAGAAATAGCGAAGAGCCAGCCTCCGTGCGGGCCCTCCAAATAAAAAGGGAAAGGCGCATAGGGGCGCTGCTCATTCGCATCCGTTTCTCCGTCCTTCATCTTCTTCCTCAAGCCACAAAGAACCGCTCCCGTCGCCGCCTCCACCCCACCGAGAACTGCCCAACTCAGCCATCCCTACTGAGAGCTCAAAAGATAGGGAGGAAGACTGGTGTTGTCAAGAGGAAGCAGGCGGCCGCATATGCGGAGCCGGCGGCTGAGGAGAGGAGGAAAAGAGCGGAGGAGTTGGAGAAGTGGCGGCAGAGAGATGTGGTCATCTCCCCGTTGACTCTGGATGCCAACACTCTGATCGACAGGTATGCCTATATGTGGGGGAGAGACACAAAGGGGCACGGAGCAACTAAGGTTCTGGCAGATAGCCCCAAAGATAAGACGCCTTCCGATTCATACCGCTTCTTCTGCTCATACTTCCTCTTCGGCCTTTCTCCTCCTTTCTCTGATTTCTTCTACTCCATGATGGCGCCCCATGGATTCCACCTTCTGGACTTTACGCCCAATGCAATGGCATGCATGGCGATCTTTGCCCATATGTGTGAAAACTTCGTCGGAGTCGCCCCCAATGTGGATTTGTTCAAGCACTTCTTCGTCCCCCGGATCGAGGACAAATCTCATCGTTCTGGGAACATAAGTTGGATTATGCGGGGCAAGAAGGAGGACTGGGACTACCTCCCTGGCCGGCAGCGCGAAAAGTGGGAAGAATGGAGGGGCAATTGGTGCTGGATCAAAGATGACAAAGCCCCCGATTTCTGCTCCGCGCGGGCAGAATGTGTCTCGCGCGGCAATGACTGGAGCAAGTCAGGCCTTACAGACGACAAACTCCGCCCGGCGGTGAACAGGATCATCCGCCTCAAAGCTGCCGGGCTGACCATTGAGAACGTGGGCGCTGACTTCCTTCGGCGCCGCATCGCCCCCTGCAGAAGAGGGACAGGTTCGCCTGGGAGTACAATGGCCCCGCTGATTGGATGCCACTGTATCCAGGTCCCGGCAACAATTTGACCATCTATGGCCATAGCTGGCTGTGCGACCAACTGTTTGGTGTGTTCAGCCCGTTCCATCTGCCGGTGAAAGTTGTCCCGCTGCACCTCAATTCGGCCCGGAGCCAAATCTTGCAGTGGATGCCTTATTGCGACGCCTCCCGAGTCAAGCCTGATTGGGCATTACCCACTCTGGAAGCTGAGATGGCGTGGGGCTCTGTCCTGGAGGAAAGATTTGTCCGAGCGGAGGGCAATATGTTTGCGCCAACCAGGGAGGCGGAGAGGGCCTTCATCGCTGGCCGGATTGCGAAGGACAAATCAATCAGAGTTTCCAAGGGAACAACCTCCGGAGGAACGGGAGTGGGTGAGCTTGAGGATGAAGACTCTTCCGGGGAGGAGAGCGAAGAATTCACTCAGGAGGGGGCTACCTGCCGGGGTTGGAGGATCCCAGACCGCGGCGACAGAAACCCAAGGGGAGGCCGAAATGGAGGAAGCGAGGGAGCCGGAGGTGGAGGAAGAGCGGCTCGAGGTAGGCCCTTAGGCTCCGGAGCCAGGGCGTCGTCTCCCTCACCGCGCCAGCCGGGAAGCAGCGGTTCCCACACCCCCGCGGGGTCCGCCGAAGGTGAGAAAAACAGCCCCCAAGGGGGGCGGACGCGCAATAGCATGCCGGCAATCCCCTCGCATCTCCCAAGCTCGGGCTACGCCCGTCAAGCGACGGAAGCTCCTATGGGTGGACCCTAGCCCCCCGTCAAGCCTGACATCTCCGCCGAACTCGCCCTTACTGGAGGTTTTGGCTCCTCCGGCAAGCTCCGCTCCTCCAACTTTGAAGAGGGGCAGATTAACCCCGCCACCTGCGTCGTACGAGCTAGGCTCCATGCTTATGGTTTTGGAGTAAGTTGTTTCAACTCAAATCTTGATCGAAGCTTGCCGTTGATTTCCTTCATTGCGCTTGAATGATTGCTTTTGACAGGGATGCGGATGAGGAGCCTTTAGCGCATCGGGCCAAGCGGGTCAAGCCCTCGGCGGGGTTGGAGCCCGAGGCGGGCGCAAGCTCGGCAAGGGATGTGGAGGAGAACCTCGTGCCCAGCCCCCGGTCCAGCCCTCATCGCGAAGTCCAAGCGCAAGTCTCACCCATCAGCAGGGACGACGACGAACGTCCCTTCACACCCGCCAAGGAGATGGGAGAGAGCTGCCAAGGAGAAGTTTCCCAGGAGGAGGCGTCTCTCCAGGGTCTCTCGTCGACCGCCCCTTGCGAGAAAGAATCTCTGGCAAGGGCCTCCACCAAAGAGCTTGCCTGTGCTGAGGCTGTCACTGAGAAGGCAGTAATAGACTGCGCGCCGGCGACAGGTGTTGCCGGGGAAGATGATGTTCCTCCGCAACAATCTCCATCGGGTATCCCACTTGCCTTTATTTCCATTTTTCTTCCTTGTACAACTAATTAATTTCTGAATCTCATAATCTTATATGTTGTTTTGGTCTGCAGCTTCGCTTCCCGAAGAACCTGAGCTGCTCGAGGAGGTTGCCGGTATGGGGAAGGATGCCGCCGAGGAGGCCACGAAGATCGCTGCCGCGGAGGGCCATGAGTTGGTTGCCGGGGAACCCCAAGAGCTCATGGAGAGGATGGTACTGGACCTCGGCAATGTGGTAAGCACAGATGTACCCATCGAGGAAAAGACCCCTCTCCAATTCATGGGACCCCTTCCTCCAAGCTACCCCCTGGCGTCATTGCTACAGTCCCCCTCGAATCGGCTGGCGTTGGTTACCACTCGCCTACATCCAACGACTGCCGGCGCGTCTTTCTCAGAAGGCGCAGACATAAACGAAGGAATCAAGCGTGTACTAGCACCGTTGCTTCAAAGAGTCGAGGAGGCTGATGATTCCGCTAACAGTGCCCAGGATTTGGCCTTCTTGAAAAGCCTGGCAACCGGAATCAAGGACGCCCAGAGCAGGTATAGCCTCAAATGGCAGGCCGTCAAGGAGGAGCGCGAGCTGGCTGGACAAGTGGACCAACAGCTGAGGGCTAAAGGGAAAGAACTGCAAGACTGGTATAACCAGCATATCTGTTCCCTCAAGAGACAGCACGAAACATTGTCTACAGCCCAGGTGGTGGTCGCAGCCAGAGAGACTCATCTGGCGGAGCGCAAGGCGCTTCTGGATGCGAGAGAAGCAGAAATCTCCTCCCAGGAGGAGGCTCTCAGCGCTTCCCTCCACGACAAGGATGAGGAACTGGAAGCCCGCGTCCTGCAGCGCACCAAAGAGCTGGAGGACGGCCATAAAGCTGCTCTCGACACAATTTCCTTGGCGTCCGCTGATCAACTGAAGAAAGTCGCTGATGACCTCGCCGCTGTTGTTGCCGCCAAGACCACTCTCAAAACTCAACTGAGCAAACTGGCGGAGGACCTTGACAAGAGCAACAAGGAGATCGGGGCCCTCAAGGAGGAAGCGCAGAAAGTGCGAACCACTTTGAACGAGGTGCAATCGCATCTTTCCTCCAAGGATCAGGACCTCGAGGCAGCCAATGGCGCCATTTCTAATTTTAAATCCAAGCTTGCTTCCTTGGAGAAGGACATCGAATCTGCTGGTGCTCGTGAGAAACTGCTGCGATCAGACCTGGCCAATGCGCAGTCCCTCCGGGAAGAGGCCGAGGATACGTTGAAGAATCAAGTTGAACAACGCGACCTCTGGATCAAGAACTTGACTAACATCGCCAAGCGCCTCACTACCAAGATCTCGAACATGAACATGAAGATTTGGGCCTTCTCCGTCAGCCAACATGAAGTCCCAAGCGTCAAGCTGACACTCTTCTTCGAGGGCTTGATCGAGGGGCTGAAGACGTATGAGGATGACAGAGCCGCTTGCTTTGCCGATGAATCACGGAAGCTGGCCCGCAACGCCCTCTTCATGGTCCTGAGCAATCTGGCATACTTTCATCCGGAGCTCGATCTTTCTGTTGGTTTCAAGAAACTGCCGCCGGATGTTGATGTCTTTGCTGCCGAGGAGAAAGTTGGCCCTCTCGCCGACAGGGTCCTCTCAGTCCGAATGGTCCAGGGAGGACGCTGGAGTTAATCTTTGAACCACTCCTAGAGTTGTGTTGTCCTGCATCTCAGGACATGAAATGTATCCCGTATTAGACCACTCACTATCTTTGCTTTGAAGTTGCTGAACTATTGCTTTTATGTAACCGTGTGCTATCCCCCCCCCCCTTTGTTTCCCATTTAGTATTCGTATGGTTATTTTCTTGATGCGCTCTGGTCGCCCGCCAACAATGTGTTGCCGCGATTGCTTTGAGGAACAGGTCCTTCGCGCTCAGCTGGCAAGGACACGCTGCCAGCGGGTTTTTCCTTGTCGGTCCTTGATGCTGCCGCACGCTTCGTTGAGTAGGCTCGAAATGAAACGAGGGCACGAACAAGAGACGGTAAGGTTCCATTGCACGCAAGATTCACCATACGAAACCCTAGAGACTAGGGGAGTCACACGAACGCAAGTTCTAATGAAAGTTGATAATCATGCCAACTTATCTTTCATCGTGGCGCATATTTATCCATGTGCATTGTCTCTTTCTCCATATATGGCCGCTTCTCTCCTTCGGGATTCCCGGCGAACATGCGCACGTGTATCCGCCTTCATCCTGAGAGGAAAAGATAAACGGAGAGGGGCAAATGGAAAAACTCGGGAACTCATCAGTTACGAACATAATCCATGACACGGGTCTGTCGGGTCAATGTAAACATTCATAATCAACTGCAAATGATGGGGTATCATAAACGATCAAGCTCCTTCTATCTTTATTCCTTTCCTTTGCACTCGACGGCCTTGTCGGGGGGATTACCTCCGGGTAGGCTCAAGGAGACGACTCAACATTTTTAAACACCAGGGGGGCCACCCCCGGTAAGCCAGGCCTGACGAATCGATAGGACAAACGAAGAAGGTAGCTGACGACAATGTAGCTGACGACACTGTAGCTGTCAGGCACCTCCTGTCCGGCTGCTCCTGTCCGGCTCCTCCTGGCGACACTGTAGCTGGCCGGTTCCTCCTGGCGACACTGTAGCTGTTCGGCTCCTCCTGTCTGGCTGCTCCTGTCCGGCTCCTCCAGTCCGGCTGCTCCTGTCCGGCTGCTCCTGTCCGGCTGCTCCAGTCCGGCTGCTCCTGTCCGGCTGCTGCTGTCCGGCCGCTCCAGTCCGGCTGCTCCTGTCCGGCTGCCGGCTCTGGCCCGATGAAGTCAGCTCCAGGCGTCCTGTCGGACACGAGCTGACAACACTATAGCTGATGGACTGCAGAGCCTGCCACCCCGCTACAGTCAGGCACTATTGGCGAATAGTGCCCCGCTGTGCACCCGTCACCTGTCACTTCACTGCGCTCCAATAGTGGCGCACTGTAGCCTGCATCACTTGTCCTCTCCAATAGTAGATAGTTGCCTGGTGGGCCACCCCTTGTCCCGTGGGCCTCCCTATATAAGAGGCACCAGGGGAGCCTCCAAAAGGAGGACACACTCACGGGAGGCCTCCTCTCATCCTCTCCCTCTCACTCATGCTCACGCATGCATACATATGAAGCCAAGGTAAGGAGCTCACAGCTCCCTCTTCCTCCTCAGACACAGCTCCAGGAGCAACCATGTACCAGATATACCACATATATACAGATATGCAGGAGTAAGGGTATTATCTCTCCGGAGAGCCCCGAACCTGGGTAAACCACCGCGTGCTATCCGCATACCCGTCCCGGATCTCCACTGCAGCCTTGCTTTCACCTCTCAAGCCATCCCATGGCATCTGCCATCTCGGGGTACCCCCGGTGAGAAAACGACGACAGTTGGCGCCCACCGTGGGGCTTGCTGCTACTGGTTCCGCGGTCCGGGCGGGACCATCTTCATTACCATCGCCGCGACGTCGCCGTCGCCTCTCCGGCCGCGCTCGAGGGATCGACACCAACTCGCCCCCGGGGCGTCCACGCGAGGCGGCGCGCCTTCGTCGTCGGCCTCGCCATCTTCGTCATCTTCGCCGCGACGTCGCCGTCGCCTCTCCGGCCGCGCTCGAGGGCTCGACACCAACTCGCCCCCGGGGCGGCCGCACGAGGCGGCGCGCCTTCATCGTTGGCTCGCAATCTTCGTCATCTGCGCCGCGACATCGCCGCAGTCTCTCCGGCCGCGCTCGAGGGCTCGACATCAACTCGCCCCCGGGGCGGCCGCGCGGAGCGGCGCGTCCTCATCGTCGGCCTCGCCATCTTCGTCATCACCGGCGCGGCGTCGCCAGCGTCTCTCCGATGGCGCCTGCCGGGTCACCACTCCGGCCGCACGTCCCACGGGCCTCGCGCCGCCGCGGCTTGCTCCGGCCCCCGCACGCCCGCCTGCGTGCGCGACCTGGGTCTCGGCCGGCTCCGAGCCCCGCCGCCGCGCCCGCACGTCAGACGGCTGCCGCGCCGGCTGCCGGCTCTGCCGTCACCTCTCCCTCCGCATGTGCCTCGCCTCCACCCCGCGCGTCGCTCACGGCCTCCGTGTCGCGGTCCGCTCCGTCGTGTCGTCGGCCGCACATCCGTCCCGCCTCCTCGCGCTGGCGCACTCGCGCCGCCCCGGGCCGGTTGGCGTCGACCGCCCCGACTCCGGCCCCCGAACGCCCGCCTGCGCGCACGGCCTGGGTCTCGGCCGGCTCCGAGCCCCGCCTCCGCGCCCGCACGTCAGACGGCTGTTGCGCCGACTGCCTCCTCCGCCCGCACCTCGCCGCTCCGCATGCCCCACCTCCAACCGCGTCGCTCGTCCCGTCGTGCCCGCTACGCCCCTCGCCTGCGCCGGCCGCCCTGCTGCGCGCTCGGCCAGCTCCCGCACCGCTCGCCCCTAGCACGGCGCAGCCAGCTCCGCCTCCCCGCGGCCGGCTGGGCCTCCTCCGCCCCGGCCGTCTCGCCGCGCCCGCTCGTCCCCGTCCGCCTCGTGGCACTCCGGCTCCGCCCCTCCACGCCCACGCGGTCTCCCGCTGCTGCGCCCAAGCACCCCCGCCAGGGCATCGCCGCTCCTCCATGGCCGCTACGGCCGCGCGCCCGAGCCCTCCCAGCCGCGGCGCTCGCGTCCGCGCCCGCTCCGCGCACGCGCACTAATCCACCCCTGCGGCTCCGTCCGCCCCTCGTCCGCGGCTCCCCGCCCGCCATCGCGGCTCCGCCCCGCTGCGCCGGCTTCCCCGCCACCCGGCCGGCCATCTCCGCTCGTCTCCCGGGCGGCCGGCTTCCCCGCCACCCGGCCTGCCGGCTCCGCTCGCCTCCCGGGCGGCCGGCTTCCCCGCCACCCGGTCTGCCGGCTCCACTCGCCTCCCGGCTTGCCGGCTTCGCCCGCCACCCGGCCGGCTGCCGGCTCCGTGCTCCCGCGCTGGTCTCCGCTGCTCGGCGGCTGCGGCCGGCTGCCCGTGGAGAAGGAGGTAGCAGCCGGCTGGAAAAAAAAAAGGGGGTTGTGTCCGGCTGCCCACAGCCGGCAGAAGTGAAAAAGAAGAAAAGAAAAAGGCTGCCCGACGCCTCCGTCCGCCCGCGACGCTGCTCCGCCGACGGTCATGCCCGCCTCGATGCCTGGCCGGCTGTGCCAGGCCGGCTCGGCCGCGTCCCGTCGCGCCGCCTGGCCGGTCGGGCCCGACCGGCTGGACCCCCCTAGCTCGGAGGCTTGGAAGCCACTCTCGGCAGCGCTTCGCGCGCAACAACTGGTGGACCCCGCGTCCGCCCTCGGCAGCGCCTCGCGCCCACTAACCGGCGGACCCCGCATCCGCCCTCGGCAGCGCCTCACGCTCAACTTCTGGCGGACCCCGCTTCCGCCCTCGGCAGCGCCTCGCGTGCAACGGCCGGCGGACCCCGCGTCTGCCCTCGGCGGCGCCTCGCGCGCAACGGCCGGTGGACCTCGCGTCCGCCCTCGGCAGTGCCCCGCGCACACCAGCCGGCGGACTCCAAGTCCGCACCCGGCAGCGCCTCGCGCGCATCGGCCGGACCACGTCGGCTACAAGCCGCGCTGACCGACATCGACAAAAACCGCCTCGCCGGCACCAAAAAGCAACGGGAGATCTCCACCCGCACACCCTCGTGGCGTACACAAAGCAGATACCCCGAGCGATCCTCGGGGGCCATCTCCGCATTTGTTTCTACTACTTCACTGTTCACCCCCAGCGCCAGCTAGCCTCGGCCTGGGGGTTGACCGTTCGGCCCGATACGTTCATACCCGTAGACGGCTTAGTAGCGTGCATGGGACCGAAGCCCCACTCTTTGTCTCAGCTACAGCTCGCACCGCGACTGTCCGGCTAGCGAGAGCACAAGCTGGAGGTCACCCCACACGAAAGGCGTCCCGGGAGAAAACGGCTTGGGCAACCCGGTCATTTCATTTATGAGTATCTGCTCGGTCGAGTCTGCTCCCAGAGTCCAAGTACTGTACGCTCCACTCCGCGGTCCACTCTTCGCCTCAGCTACAGAACGGCTCCCGGCTGTCCGGCTAGCAAGAGCATGTAACACCCCAAAAATCGGGTTATCGATTTTTGTGCTGTTATTCCTTCCTAGCTTTTCTCTCCCGAATTTTTTCCTCTGGAATTTGGCAAGTGACCAGGTGAATCCCGTCTGTCCTCGACATCTCAGTCAACCCTCTGTCATCCAACCCCCGATCTCATTCAAACCCTAGTTCCGAAATATTGGAACCGGGAATCCTGCCTTTGTGTTTTCAAAGGAGCCATCATTTCCCTTGCTCTGTTGATCCTCCCAAGATTCCCAGAGATCCTTCTTTCTTCCTAGACCCGAGATGTGCAAAAATATTGCCAGGTCATATGCAATATTTGTCATCTAGAATTAATTCCTTTTTCTGCCTTTCTGAGGAATTAAATCCAGGAAAATATCTATCCATCTCCAGATGTCATGAAATCTTGTGGAGATATTCTTTGTGGATATATTGAGCTCTAATAAAAATATTGGCTATAATTAAATTAGGGAAATTGCATTTTCCTATTTAAAGTCAATATTCCAATTTGGGGCATTTCCAAAGGAACTACCATTTTGGTAGCCAGGAAAATTCCCAAATAATTTGTGGAGCTTCTTATATCCATATATCTCCATTTCCATCCAAATACCCAGTTCCCCAATTCAGATTTTGAGCTCCACTTCCATTTGCAGATTTTGTCCAATTTTTCAGTTTGCAAAGGAAGTGTTTGATTCCTTGATCTCCTTGGGCTAATATTTTGCAGGGTGATGCATAGTGATAAATTAACATTGTCCTCCAAAAATTAGCTCAATCCCTTTAGCCAATTTGTCTCAGCAATTTTCTCAAGTTTCTGTCCATATTGAAGCATTGTGAAGGAAGTACCATTTATGCTTAGGCAAATGGTATGAAACTTTTACAGTGTCTTCATATGCTCAAATCTTTTATCTCCTCCAAATTTCATTCATGTCCATGTAGCCATTTGATCCCAGCATCATTTTCTTCAAATCTGGTCCAGCTGCCAAGTTACAAAGGAACTGGTATTTTTCTTGGCCCATTTGAGCTGAGAGTTTGCCAAGGGAGTGACCCTAGTGTGTGATTAACCCATGCCAAGGATCAGGCCAAGGATAGTACTGTGGTGGCCACACCACAGTACAAACAGGTTGCTGCTGGCAACTGTTTGACCTTGGTCCGGTCAATTCAGACCCCTCCAGAGCTATCCTGATGCATGGGTCAACTCGCAATAGCGCGGTGATTAGCCCAGACATGAATTGGCTTGGAGTGCATCGTGGCATTGCCGTGGACGCGTGGTGACCGCCGGCAGAGCATGCCAAATTTGCGCTCTGTGCGCCAGAGTCGTCGGTAGCGCCCTCCAGCTCGTTCCAGGCTGTCCCCGAGCGCCATAGAGCTTCCCAGCGCGTGCTTGAATCGTCCAGAGCCGTCTCCCATTCGTCCCCTAGCCGTTGGCCGCCTCTGCCGACGTCGATTCGCCGTCGGAACGCCGCCACGTCGCCGGTCGTCTTGAAGCTTCGCCGTCGTCGTGTAGCTTCGCCCCCGTGCTATAAATAGGCAATTCTCCGAGCCCCCCGAGCATCAGCGAGCCCCCAGCCCCTCCCCTCGAGCTCTTGGAGCTCTGGCAGCTCCAATGGCCGAAGATGGCCACCGGAACCCGCAGCGATTCCGGTGCGGTGGCCCATCCCCTCCCCTCTTCCCTCGCCAGTGGCTACCCCAGGAGCTCTCCGAGCCGCCGCCGCCTTCGTTTGAGTGGGGAAAGCACCGCCGGAGCCGCCCATGGTGCCCATCCGCCGCCGCATCCCGTCGCCCACCGCAGCTCCACCTCGGGCAGTCCCCGGCGCCGTGGAGCCTTGCCCTGAGCGCGGAATGACGCGGGGAACCCATCCCCGTCGACGCCCGCGGCCGCCGTGGCTTCCATCGCCGGCGTCAGGACGGCCGGACGCTCCTGCCCCCTCCTCTGTTTCGGGTCAGAGGTAGAAGATAAGGGAGGAGAGAGGAAGAGGAGCGGGCCCCGCTGTCAGTGGGTGTGGCTCGGGCCCGCCCGTTTTTAAGTGATGGCGCATTCGGCCGAAGGCGCTTTCCCTTTTTGAAAGCGTATTCCGTCGGATGCACGATCAGTTTTAGCCCAGGGACCCTGTGGTAGTAGTTTTTATTTGCAGATAGGTCCCTGGTGCTAAAATGCTTATATCTTCGCGACCGTAGCTCGGAATCAGGTAAAACCAGCGCCCTCGCTTTCGTCTCGTCGAGCCCGTTCCGATAGTGCTATTTCCATATTGTGTTAACATAGTGGAAATAACAGTTTTGCCCTTGCCCTCCGATCGAGCCGTTTGAGAGAGAACCCTGTTCGGCGATTTATTCTGCGAGGTGATTGCATTGCTTCCCGGTGTATTCATCGACCCCCAGGCAAGCCAACCTCCTACATGAGCTCCGGACTTGCGTGATGACTTTGCTTGCACCTGTGTGTTTATCTGTATTACCTGTTAGTCTGCATCTGCATTTACCGGTGGTAACATCGGTATAGATACTAGTGGTATTCTTCGTCTAGTGCCATGCCTTACTTTGATGCTGCCATGCTAATAGTAACATTGCTAGTGACATATTCATGCTAGTATTATGATTGAACTCCTGCTATAATTATCAGTACTATGATCCGTTATGCTATCACTTATAATTGTCAGTGAGGTGGTATGGACAATGCTGAGTTGGATTAAGAGATTGCTGTCTATGATTATTTTGGGTTTCATCCGGCAGTTGTGGATAAGAGTAATTAAATTAATGCAACCTAGTTGGTTGATCTTGAGCCACCTGTCCGGGCTTTTCCGTCCAACCACATTTGCCGGTATGGGACGGCCCTGACCGTGTCTGATTGCGTGATCTTTCACCGGTACCTCCACACAGGGAGGGTTAGGCGCGGCATGCTACCTTGGCCCGGTAAGCGGCGATAACCCTGTGGGCCAGTTGTTGAGTTTTGCGCGCGGTCCCCGTTTGGGACAGTTTGACCCGGTTTGGGTCGTGGCCACGACGGTGGCAGGTGTCATGAGGACACAGGGGCCACCCAAGGCTGACCTCCAGGGGAGGAAAAGTGCCGGAGGTACGATGAAAGAGTCATGGGTCAAGCAGGTTTTGTTGGAGATGTCCTAGTCCACTCCTATGGGACGAGTTCCAAGGATCCTGTGGGACAAGTCCCAAGGGACTGGATAAGGGAGGAACTCCATGGTGTGGGTAAAGTGTACAACCTCTACAGAGTGTCAAATCTATTCGAATAGCCGTGTCCACGGTAATGGACGACCCGTTCAGACCTCAGTAGCCGATCAACCAAGTTAATGATATTATTGATGGAAGAACTCATCTTGAGTAGACATCAGGGGATGTCAGGAATAAGATATGTTAGCCATGGGATGGCTAGATGATGAGTGGTCGGGTGACCACATGAGTTGGATTGAACTTGAGACAGTCCAGGTTGGATCATAAATATGTCGAGGGTTGTGGGACAACCCGGAAGAGAGTAAGTTGGTGTTCAGTACAGTAGTACTCTAAGCACTTAACGTAATCATTGCCATGTCATGTAGATTGCATGCCTGATCCATGATATGCCATGCTTGATCCATACTTGTCTTGTTAGAATTTATGCCATAGAATTTGTTCATGCATAGCATAGGGCTTGCTTTGTCATCTGTTTGTTTGGATGCTATGTATTTGGTTGTCTTGCGAGTACATTCAAAGTACTCACCTGGCCTTGCACGTGGCCAGTTGCAGGAGAAGACCCGTCGTGCTAGATGGTAACCTAGCCAGTCCTATGCGTTATGGAGCTCAGCCAGAGATGTCATGACCGCTGAACCAAGACCTCTGCTACCCATTTAGTCAGCCTTGGAGTCATGTAATATTGTTGTAAGCAACAATATTGTAATACTCCATTTTACTAATAAAGCCATTTTTGCCTGGAATTGCTGTATCATGTCGTTGGCGTGCGTCAGGTCTTATCCTGGGGACTGGCGTGCGTCGGCCCTCTTTCGGGGTGCCACAAGACTTGGTATCAGAGCCATGCTGGCTATAGGTTACCCTAGCCCCTAGGTTTAACCGGTAGTGAGCCTGATAGATTTGACCCATCTCTGGCAACTGACATGGCCACTGTGGATCAACAGTCAGCGCAGTCGGAATGGACGTGACCCTACCCAGCTGTCCACCCAGCAATTTAGGATTAGACCGTGACCCCACTTGGTTGTCGACCGTACCGGTGTATCTTCTACCCGGCACGAGAAGGATCCACGCCATGCTTGTGTGTTCCAGCCGACTGCCTATTTAAGCCCTCCCATTTGAGAGCCGTAGCCCTTCCCATCCAGTAAGCCAGACCCAGTAAGAGAACCCAGGATAGTATTTCCCCAAGCCAGTAGCCATGGCCAGTTCTTCCAAGGCCCCCATAGCCCCCGTTTTCCATAGCCGGACCCTGGCTAATGGTCATCCCGGCTTTTCGTCCATTCTTTCGAGTGTGCTCACTCGAGCCCTTGGCTGTAGCACCCCTCCGGTGTATTTGGTGTTCCAGTCGGACCCCGTCCCCCACCTTTGCCGATTTTATGCAAGGGTGTATATCAGCCCAGGTCCAACAGCGGATGGGAAGCCCATGAATTTTCAGGGCAAACCCATGCCCACCCCCGCGTTGGCTGTCCAGCAGGCTGCCGCAGGAGTCATCGGCCGTCTTCATAGTCAGTTTCCGCAAATAGCGGAGATGCAAGAGTTCCGCTACTTTCCATCTTCGTCGGACACAACTAGCAGGTTCTCCAGCATAGTGGGAGATGTTGACCCGACCACAGCTCGCCTAGTCCAGTATATTGATGCCCAGGGACTTCTGCTCTCTGGCATTCTGAAAGAGTTCCAAGCCATTGACCAAGACACCACCCGGGTTGTTACGGAAGCCTACCGTGCGGCCCGAGAAATTGCAGCCCAGACCACCCGTCCTTTGTTGCCAAGCCCAGTGCCACCTTCACAGCCAGTACCACCCTCGCCATCTGTAAACCTATTCCGCCCAGCCATCATCCACCCAAATTCCATTCAGGGAGCTATCCGGCGACTTCGTCGTCGGGATGTGTTCGGTCAAGTTCCCGCTGCAGCTCCAGCAGTTGAGCCTCAGCCCATTGAGGTGTCCGACGATGAAGATGGAAGTTGGCTCAGTCTCCGTCCCCCAGGAGAGCCCCAGCGGAAGTAGGCCCATCTGTGGCTCCGGCAGTGATCGAACCTGAAGACGCCGCGAGTAGGTGGGTGGCGAAGACTGTTTCTTCGTCCGCAGCTGGTATTAGGACCCCGTAGTTCGGAGTGAGTTGTTGTGGTTAGCTGCCTAGCAGTGCTGTGTGTTGTTGTATGCTTGTATTGCCTGTACTGCTTGTGCTGTTATGCATGCCTGTTTGCTTTGTGTGCTTGGTTCATCTGTCACTCTGTTAAACAGAAATGTTTAACAGAGCCAACAGTGGACCCTTAACAAGATTCTAGTCTGTAGAGCATTTACACCTGATAACATTGGACTCTTCGGGAGTCCCTAATTAAAATGCGAGTTGGTGTAGGTGTATGTATGCCAGGAGTACATACACCCACTGGCATTAAAACGTTAGTGTAATCTGTGTTTCTTTCTTCCGCCTGCATTTTGCTATCATGTGCATTCTGCATCTGCCTGCATATTAGAATAGATTGCATATGTATCGTTTGAGCAAGTCTGCACGCCGGTTGCGATTTCAGAGCGATTCTAGGAAATTTTATTGCAGCATAGACCGACGCGACCCTTCTAGACCAAGGCCGAAACCCCGATTTGACCCCTAGCCCCTATTGTGGTTGTTGTTCAGCAAGGAGCAACCAGCAGTGTGGCCTCCACACTGGTAGAGCTCCGCTGACTACACCACACTAGCCCTAGACCTAGTGGCGCCTCTGTCACCGTCTTGTTTGATGTTGACAGGCCGCCCTCGCCGCCCCAGCCTGCGCTTATTCCGTCGGCTTGAGACGGCGTAGTTGCCCCTTAGCCACCTCTCTGGCAGCAGCATCCTAGCGATCATCAAGGATCATGGCGCACAGCAGCAGCGAGCCGCCAACCAGTGCCGCCAGCATGCCAGCCATGAGGATCGTGAGTAGCTCTGAGCCCATGCCCGCCATTAGCGTCTTGCCTCGCGCTCCTGCAACCAACAGGAAGAGGAGAAAAGGAAGGAGAAGTGAGGCAGGATGCGAGGTGATAGGTAGTAAGTAGAGACCCCGTGGTAGTTTTTATAGCCCCAGTCCGGTGTACGGTGAGCGAGGTCCAGAAGAACCCCGCACGCCGCTCGATCACCGGCGTCCAGGAGGCGAATCCGCGAGCAGTGCCGCCCGGCGCTGGCCCGCGATGGGAGAGCTCTCTGAGTGCCCTCGTGCACGCCGCGCACTATCGCCGTAGGGTACTCCGTGCCCTAGAGCTAGGCGTGTGCAGTGCCTAGCCGCACTCGGAGCAGCGAGAGAGCGGGTGAGAGAGAGCCGTGGCGGGAGATAGTAGAAGGCTGCCAGTGGGCCCTGGTCCCACCTGTCAGCGAGAGAGGCCGATGTTCTTTGCAGTACCCCGAGCATTTTTGGAAAAAGAAAATTTTGCTTTTCCCAAAAATGTCAGGGCTACCCGCGGCCCGTGAATGTAGAGTAGATTCGGCGATATCCGTATCTAGATCTGGGTGTACCAGTTTTTGGTACTTTTAACCCGGTTGTTTTCAACCGCAGGGTTAAAACCCAGCCCAGAGGTTTTTTTTCTAGGAGGCGTAGTAGTTTTGTTTTGAGCTAGCCCTAGGAATCTCGAGGACGAGATTCTTTTAAGGGGGGAAGGTTTGTAACACCCCAAAAATCGGGTTATCGATTTTTGTGCTGTTATTCCTTCCTAGCTTTTCTCTCCCGAATTTTTTCCTCTGGAATTTGGCAAGTGACCAGGTGAATCCCGTCTGTCCTTGACATCTCAGTGCTTTTCTCATGCTCTTGTGCCAGTCAACCCTCTGTCATCCAACCCCCGATCTCATTCAAACCCTAGTTCCGAAATATTGGAACCGGGAATCCTGCCTTTGTGTTTTCAAAGGAGCCATCATTTCCCTTGCTCTGTTGATCCTCCCAAGATTCCCAGAGATCCTTCTTTCTTCCTAGACCCTAGATGTGCAAAAATATTGCCAGGTCATATGCAATATTTGTCATCTAGAATTAATTCCTTTTTCTGCCTTTCTGAGGAATTAAATCCAGGAAAATATCTATCCATCTCCAGATGTCATGAAATCTTGTGGAGATATTCTTTGTGGATATATTGAGCGCTAATAAAAATATTGGATATAATTAAATTAGGGAAATTGCATTTTCCTATTTAAAGTCAATATTCCAATTTGGGGCATTTCCAAAGGAACTACCATTTTGGTAGCCAGGAAAATTCCCAAATAATTTGTGGAGCTTCTTATATCCATATATTCTCCATTTCCATCCAAATACCCAGTTCCCCAATTCAGATTTTGAGCTCCACTTCCATTTGCAGATTCTGTCCAGATTTTCAGTTTGCAAAGGAAGTGTTTGATTCCTTGATCTCCTTGAGCTAATATTTTGCAGGGTGATGCATAGTGATAAATTAACATTGTCCTCCAAAAATTAGCTCAATCCCTTTAGCCAATTTGTCTCAGCAATTTTCTCAAGTTTCTGTCCATATTGAAGCATTGTGAAGGAAGTACCATTTATGCTTAGGCAAATGGTATGAAACTTTTACAGTGTCTTCATATGCTCAAATCTTTGATCTCCTCCAAATTTCATTCATGTCCATGTAGCCATTTGATCCCAGCATCATTTTCTTCAAATCTGGTCCAGCTGCCAAGTTACAAAGGAACTGGTATTTTTCTTGGCCCATTTGAGCTAAGAGTTTGCCAAGGGAGTGACCCTAGTGTGTGATTAACCCATGCCAAGGATCAGGCCAAGGATAGTACTGTGGTGGCCACACCACAGTACAAACAGGTTGCTGCTGGCAACTGTTTGACCTTGGTCCGGTCAATTCAGACCCCTCCAGAGCTATCCTGATGCATGGGTCAACTCGCAATAGCGCGGTGATTAGCCCAGACATGAATTGGCTTGGAGTGCATCGTGGCATTGCCGTGGACGCGTGGTGACCGCCGGCAGAGCATGCCAAATTTGCGCTCTGTGCGCCAGAGTCGTCGGTAGCGCCCTCCAGCTCGTTCCAGGCTGTCCCCGAGCGCCATAGAGCTTCCCAGCGCGTGCTTGAATCGTCCAGAGCCGTCTCCCATTCGTCCCCTAGCCGTTGGCCGCCTCTGCCGACGTCGATTCGCCGTCGGAACGCCGCCACGTCGCCGGTCGTCTTGAAGCTTCGCCGTCGTCGTGTAGCTTCGCCCCCGTGCTATAAATAGGCGATTCTCCGAGCCCCCCGAGCATCAGCGAGCCCCCAGCCCCTCCCCTCGAGCTCTTGGAGCTCTGGCAGCTCCAATGGCCGAAGATGGCCACCAGAACCCGCAGCGATTCCGGTGCGGTGGCCCATCCCCTCCCCTCTTCCCTTGCCAGTGGCTACCCCAGGAGCTCTTCGAGCCGCCTCCGCCTTCGTTTGAGTGGGGAAAGCACCGCCGGAGCCGCCCATGGTGCCCATCCGCCGCCGCATCCCGTCGCCCACCGCAGCTCCACCTCGGGCAGTCCCCGGCGCCGTGGAGCCTTGCCCTGAGCGCGGAATGACGCGGGGAACCCATCCCCGTCGACGCCCGCGGCCGCCGTGGCTTCCATCGCCGGCGTCAGGACGGCCGGACGCTCCTGCCCCCTCCTCTGTTTCGGGTCAGAGGTAGAAGATAAGGGAGGAGAGAGGAAGAGGAGCGGGCCCCGCTGTCAGTGGGTGTGGCTCGGGCCCGCCCGTTTTTAAGTGATGGCGCATTCGGCCGAAGGCGCTTTCCCTTTTTGAAAGCGTATTCCGTCGGATGCACGATCAGTTTTAGCCCAGGGACCCTGTGGTAGTAGTTTTTATTTGCAGATAGGTCCCTGGTGCTAAAATGCTTATATCTTCGCGACCGTAGCTCGGAATCAGGTAAAACCAGCGCCCTCGCTTTCGTCTCGTCGAGCCCGTTCCGATAGTGCTATTTCCATATTGTGTTAACACAGTGGAAATAACAGTTTTGCCCTTGCCCTCCGATCGAGCCGTTTGAGAGAGAACCCTGTTCGGCGATTTATTCTGCGAGGTGATTGCATTGCTTCCCGGTGTATTCGTCGACCCCCAGGCAAGCCAACCTCCTACATGAGCTCCGGACTTGCGTGATGACTTTGCTTGCACCTGTGTGTTTATCTGTATTACCTGTTAGTCTGCATCTGCATTTACCGGTGGTAACATCGGTATAGATACTAGTGGTATTCTTCGTCTAGTGCCATGCCTTACTTTGATGCTGCCATGCTAATAGTAACATTGCTAGTGACATATTCATGCTAGTATTATGATTGAACTCCTGCTATAATTATCAGTACTATGATCCGTTATGCTATCACTTATAATTGTCAGTGAGGTGGTATGGACAATGCTGAGTTGGATTAAGAGATTGCTGTCTATGATTATTTTGGGTTTCATCCGGCAGTTGTGGATATGAGTAATTAAATTAATGCAACCTAGTTGGTTGATCTTGAGCCACCTGTCCGGGCTTTTCCGTGCAACCACATTTGCCGGTATGGGACGGCCCTGACCGTGTCTGATTGCGTGATCTTTCACCGGTACCTCCACACAGGGAGGGTTAGGCGCGGCATGCTACCTTGGCCCGGTAAGCGGCGATAACCCTGTGGGCCAGTTGTTGAGTTTTGCGCGCGGTCCCCGTTTGGGACAGTTTGACCCCGTTTGGGTCGTGGCCACGACGGTGGCAAGTGTCATGAGGACACAGGGGCCACCCAAGGCTGACCTCCAGGGGAGGAAAAGTGCCAGAGGTACGATGAAAGAGTCATGGGTCAGGCAGGTTTTGTTGGAGATGTCCTAGTCCACTCCTATGGGACAAGTTCCAAGGATCCTGTGGGACAAGTCCCAAGGGACTGGATGAGGGAGGAACTCCATGGTGTGGGTAAAGTGTACAACCTCTACAGAGTGTCAAATCTATTCGAATAGCCGTGTCCATGGTAATGGACGACCCGTTCAGACCTCAGTAGCCGATCAACCAAGTTAATGATATTATTGATGGAAGAACTCATCTTGAGTAGACATCAGGGGATGTCAGGAATAAGATATGTTAGCCATGGGATGGCTAGATGATGAGTGGTCGGGTGACCACATGAGTTGGATTGAACTTGAGACAGTCCAGGTTGGATCATAAATATGTCGAGGGTTGTGGGACAACCCGGAAGAGAGTAAGTTGGTGTTCAGTACAGTAGTACTCTAAGCCATTTTTGCCTGGAATTGCTGTATCATGTCGTTGGCGTGCGTCAGGTCTTATCCTGGGGACTGGCGTGCGTCGGCCCTTTTTCGGGGTGCCACAGAGCAAAAGCCAAAGAGCGAAGGGCTCATGAAAAAGACTGAAGGGGGCTCGGACGAAACCGAGTCGACACCCTGTGCATAAACTTGCGTTACCAAAATCTAATATTTGATATGCCTGCGCCGACTTAACCTTGTCTTTTGCACGATCATTTCCATGAGGAACCTCCTCGCTCGGAGGCTCGGAGGCTACTCCCGGCAGGGCCCCACGCTCATCAGCCGGCGGACCCCGCGTCCGTCCTCGGCAGCGCCTCGCGCTCATCAGCCGGTGGACCCCGCGTCCGTCCTCGGTAGCGCCTCGTGCTCATCAGCCGGCAGACCCCGCATCCGCCCTCGGCAGCGCCTCGCGCTCATCAGCCGGCGGACCCCGCGTCCGCCCTCGGCAGCGCCTCACGCTCATCAGCCGGCGGACCCCGCATCCGTCCTCGACAGCGCCTCGCGCTCATCAGCCGGCGGACACCGCGTCCGCCCTCGGCAGCGCCTCGCGCTCATCAGCCGGCGGACCCCGCGTCCGCCCTCGGCAGCGCCTCGCGCTCATCAGCCGGCGGACCCCGCGTCCGCCCTCGGCAGCGCCTCACGCTCATCAGCCGGCGGACCCCGCATCCGTCCTCGACAGCGCCTCGCGCTCATCAGCCGGCGGACACCGCGTCCGCCCTCGGCAGCGCCTCGCGCTCATCAGCCGGCGGACCCCGCGTCCGTCCTCGCCAGCGCCTCGCGCTCATCAGCCGGCGGACCCTGCATCCGCCCTCGGCAGCGCCTCGTGCTAATCAGCCGGCGGACGCCGCGTCCGCCCTTGGCAGCGCCTCGCGCTCATCAGTCGGCGGACCCCGCGTCTGCCCTCGGCAGCGCCTCGCGCTCATCAGCCGGCGGACCCCACGTCCGCCCTCGGCAGCGCCTCGCGCTCATCAGCCGGCAGACGCCGCGTCCGCCCTCGGCAGCGCCTCGCGCTCATCAGCCGGCGGACCCCACGTCCGCCCTCGGCAGCGCCTCGCCCTCATCAGCCGGCGGACCCCGCGTCCGCCCTCGGCAGCGCCTCGTGCTCATCAGCCGGCAGACGCCGCGTCCGCCCTCGGCAGCGCCTCGCGCTCATCAACCGGCGGACCCCACGTCCGCCCTCGGCAGCGCCTCGCCCTCATCAGCCGGCGGACCCCGTGCCCGCCCTCGGCAGCGACTCGCGCTCATCAGCCGGCGGACCCCGTATCCGCCCTCGGCAGGGCCCCGCGCCCATCAGCCGGCGGACTCCGCGTCCCCGCCCGGCATCCTCGACACCACCGTCTACTTCAGCAACAGCAAAGACCCTCCGCCCGACTCTTCGAGTCGCCCGGAGGCTCGGAGGCTACACCCAGCGGGTGCGCTGGCGCGCCCCCGCTGGAAACCGCCAGCCGGTGGACTCCGCATTTCGCCCCCGGCCGCGCCTCGTGCCCTTCAGTTGGCGGACTCCGCGTCCACGCCCGACGCCCTCGACGCCACCGTCTGCTTCTGCAAACAGCGAAGACCCTCTGCCCGACTCTTCGAGTCGCCCGGAGGCTCAGAGACTAGACCCAGCGGGTGCGCTGGCGCGCCCCCGCTGGAAACCGCCAGCCGGTGGACTCCGCATTTCGCCCCCGGCCGCGCCTCGCGCCCTTCAGTTGGCGGACTCCGCGTCCACGCCCGACGCCACCGTCTGCTTCTGCAAACAGCGAAGACCCTCCGCCCGACTCTTCGACTCGCCCGGAGGCTCGGAGGCTACACCCAGCGGGTGCGCTGGCGCGCCCCCGCTGGAAACAGCCAGCCGGTGGACTCCGCGTCCGCACCAGGCAGGGCCCTGCGCCCGTCAGTTGGCGGACTCCGCGTGCACGCCCGACGCCCTCGACGCCACCGTCTGCTTCTGCAAATAGCGAAGACCCTCCGCCCGACTCTTCGAGTCGCCCGGAGGCTCAGAGGCTACACCCAGCGGGTGCGCTGGCGCGTCCCCGCTGGAAGCAAGCCGCATCGTCCCTGACCCGCAATCGACCGTCGTCAACAACTTCTGCAACAAACCCCAGCGGCAAGAACCCTCCACCCGACTCTCCAAGTCGCCCGGAGGCTCGGAGGCTACTGTCGGGGGGATTACCCCCGGGTAGGCTCAAGGAGACGACTCAACATTTTTAAACACCAGGGGGGCCACCCCCGGTAAGCCAGGCCTGACGAATCGATAGGACAAACGAAGAAGGTAGCTGACGACACTGTAGCTGACGACATTGTAGCTGTCCGGCACCTCCTGTCCGGCTCCTCCTGGCGACACTGTAGCTGGCCGGTTCCTCCTGGCGACACTGTAGCTGTCTGGTTCCTCCTGTCCGGCTCCTCCTGTCCGGCTGCTCCTGTCCAGCTCCTCTAGTCCGGCTGCTCCTGTCCGGCTGCTCCTGTCCGGCTGCTCCTGTCCGGCCGCTCCAGTCCGGCTGCTCCTGTCCGGCTGCCGGCTACGGCCCGACGAAGTCAGCTCCAGGCGTCCCGTCGGACACGAGCTGACAACACTATAGCTGACGGACTGCAGAGCCTGCCACCCCGCTATAGTCGGGCACTATTGGCGAATAGTGCCCCGCTGTGCACCCGTCACCTGTCACTTCACTGCGCTCCAATAGTGGCGCATTGTAGCCTGCATCACTTGTCCTCTCCAATAGTAGATAGTTGGCTGGTGGGCTACCCCTTGTCCCCTGGGCCTCCCTATATAAGAGGCACCAGGGGAGCCTCCAAAAGGAGGACACACTCACGGGAGGCCTCCTCTCATCCTCTCCCTCTCACTCATGCTCACGCATGCATACATATGAAGCCAAGTTAAGGAGCTCACAGCTCCCTCTTCCTCCTCAGACACAGCTCCAGGAGCAACCATGTACCAGATATACCACATATATACAGATATGCAGGAGTAGGGGTATTATCTCTCCGGAGAGCCCCGAACCTGGGTAAACCACCGCGTGCTATCCGCATACCCGTCCCGGATCTCCACTGCAGCCTTGCTCTCACCTCTCAAGCCATCCCATGGCATCTGCCGTCTCGGGGTACCCCCGGTGAGAAAACGACGACAGGCCTCGTAACGACCAACGCAGTAGAGGCATTGGTGAACGAGGCCTTGCCGTGGTTCGCTTGCCGGGATTGCCTACTAATGGACTCGCTCTAGTATTTGGCTCGGGAATTACCCTTTTCGAAGGGTAAATTCTGGACCGAGCTTCACACGAGCTCATCAAGACCAGTGACACCACCGTTGCGCTGAACTGTTTCACGGGCGGGGAAGGAAAGCAAAAGAGGAGCGGAATCCTATACCTCCTTTATGTGTTCATTCGACCAAGCCGCACTCTCCTGAGATTTAGTGGGCTCGATGACCGCGACGAGGATGACACCGTTACTTGGCTCACTTCTTCCTCAGTCGCAGATTATGCTGCGGCCGCTCCATCTGTCATGGTTGCGCCGCCCGTGGTGTCGGGGGGATGACCCCGGGGTAGCCTCAAATGACCCACTACTCCTACTTTCTGACGCGACTGAAGGACGAGCCGCTTCCCCCTACAGTCCGGCTACGCCCTACCGGTTACGCCCCGCCGGCTACGCACCACCGGCTGTGCCCCGCCGGCTATGCCTTGCCGGCTGCGACGAGCCAGCCGGCTAGGGGCCGAGTCGCCTGGCCCCCTAGCCGGCCGCGCGTTGGATGACCGCGGTCCAGGTACGCATCGCAACAGTGGCCCCCATCCCATCGGGGGTCAGCGCCCATGTGGACACAGTAGAGGTGACGGTGCCTCTGACTCTGGCCGATGGCGACCGGGCTCCCAACAGTGTCGGCATGCCTTCAACCACTTCATTACCTGCTCCGGCGTGGCTACAGCGTGGCCGGCCGTACCGCTGACCTCGGCCGGTTGCCACAAGACGACGCCCAGAGGACGGTCCGTGCCGCGACATGACCGGCATTGGGACCTACCACATGGGCCCCGTCGGCTCCCGACGAGACCCTGCAGCCGGCGGGTCCTACCAGCGACAAGACCCCACAGCCGGGGGCCCCCACAGCCGGCCAGAGAGGCCGCCGGCTGGGGCCCCCCTGAGACCTCTTATTCGTATTGTAATCCGGGGGGTTGGCCTATAAAACCCCCCGGGCCTCCCCCATGCAAGGGGGACGACTTTTTCCACTCACCACACTCACGTAGAGAGGCAGCAGGGGCAGTCCAGCCCTTTCTTCCTCCTCTAGCCATAGTGCTCCAGGAGCGCCATTGTAACCTCACCATTGTTTCAACTAGACCAAGCAGGACTAGGGGTGTTACCTCCCACGGAGGGCCCCGGACCTGGGTACATCGTGTGTCTGCCACCGCCTGTGCCTAACCCCGCTCCCGGAGCCCGTCGGCGTCCTTCGGCCCCAACCACTCTCGATAAGCCTACCCATGGCATCTGCCGTGACAAAACCACGACAGTTGGCGCCCACCGTGGGGCCGTCCGCGGCGCCGGCCAGAGTCACGCTCCGGGCGGGACCCTTCACCACCTCCCTCGGCTGCCCCGCGTCCGGGCGGAACTGCATGCTCGTGGGGCTTGCTCCGGCAGGCCCTGCGGGCGACGCTGCCGGCCTCTCTGATGAGTGCCTCGGCCGTGACCTCACGCTCGACGTCGCCGCGCTCCTCGGGCGCTTCGGCAAGCTGAGCCTCGCCGGCGAGCCGGCGGCCGACGAGTACCCTAGCTGGTGCTCGACTGCACCGATCCACCCTCGTCCGTGGGCGCGCTCACCACGGGCGAGGCCAACGGCTCCTGCGCCTGCGTGGGAGTGATGGTCACCGCCTCCTCCACCACTTCGGGCCGTCTGCGGGCCGATGCCGACGCGGCCGCCACCCGCACCGGTCCCTCCGACCCGCTCGCCGCTACCCTTCGGGGTCTGAGCACCCCCAACGCTACGACGGCGAACTCGGCCACCGCCACAGCCGAGCTGGAGGCGGCCCGCCGTCTGCTATTCGAAGACGCCAGCGCCCTCGCGACCGAGCGGCGCCGGATGGAAGCCGCGCAGTGGGAGTACATCTCCGCGTATGGTCTCACCCCGGCTGGCCCCGAGCTCAGCCGGCGTGGGGCTGTGCGTGACTGCGGCCGCATGGTCGCGGAAATCCTCGGCGGCCGCCTTCCCGTCTACGACACCCCCGCGGCCAACCTACGAGCCGCCAAGGTAGCCTACGAGGATCTGGCTACCTTGGTGGGCGAGGAGCGTGCCGCGCGCGAGCGGCACATCAAGGACCTCATCGACACCACCAACGCGCAACAAGTCGGTCTCGCCCCCGGTGGGGCCATCTCCGAGGTTCCCCATCCCAAGGGCGAGGGCGCTGGGGCTGCTGACCGTCAGCCGGCTCAGCACTCCAGTACCCCTCACCCCTCCGGCCGGCGGGACGAGGGAAGCAACGTTCGGCGTTCCCAGCTGCATGGGAACGAGCAGCCGGCCATGAATAGCCGGCGCAGCAACAACCCGGCTGGCAGCAACCGCCGCGACAAGGCGCCGGCTGGCGGTAGCCGGCGTAGCCGCGGGCACACTCTGCCTCCAAGACAGGACCCGGCACGGTCCGTCCCGCCAGTCGTCCGCGCCGAACTCGCGGCCCGGCTCGGGGCACGGGTCCCCCACAGCGAGAATGACGCGCGGCTCCGCCTCGACCGGCTGGCGCAGTCGGCTCTCCTCGAGTGCTTCGGCCCCCGGATCCGCAATGAGCCGTTCCCGCCCGGCTTCACACTTCCCCACGACACCCCGAAGTACAACGGGGCTGCCAAGCCGGAGGACTGGCTGATCGACTACACCACCGCGGTCGGTATCGCCAGGGGGAACAAGCGCGTAGCCGTCCGCTACGCCCCCCTTATGCTGATCGGCTCGGCCCGCACCTGGCTGAACAGCCTGGCGGCCGGCAGCATCAACACCTGGACGGACTTCGAAGAGGCGTTCGTCCGCAACTTCACCGGCACTTACAAGCGGCCCGGCCGGCCTCGCGAGCTGGCCATGTGCGTCCAGGGGCCGGAGGAGCCCCTCCGCGACTACCTCACGTGCTGGACCGAGCTCCGCAACTCCTGCGAGGGGGTGCACGAGGTGCAGGCCATCCAATATTTCATCGAGGGTTGCCGAGACGGCACCCACCTCAAGCACTAGCTCCTGTGCTCCGAGCCGGCTACCCTGGCGGACCTGATGGCCAAGGCGGATAAATACGCCACGGCCGACTCTGCCATGCGGATGAAGGTCGCCACGCCAGCCAAGCTGGCTCCGCCGCCCGCCGCGCCGCGGGCGGCCGCCGACAACCGGCAGCAGCAGAACAACAAGCGCAAATCGGACCAGCCGGATCCCCGCTACGGGAGCCGGCAGGTCGCCACCATCGAGGAAGAGCAGCCGGCTGCCCAGGCTTCCAGTCAGCGTCAGCGAACCGGCAAGGCTGCCTGGCAGCCCAAGCTCACGTTCGAGCAGATGCTCGACCTCCCCTGCAAACACCATTCCGGCGCCAAGCCGTCCACGCACACGCTCCGGCACTGCAGCTTCTCGCAGCGGCTGGCCCGGGGGGAGGGTCTGCCGCCTCCCCCCGCGCCGGCGCCGGCTCCGGCTCCCGCTCCGGCTCAGGCCCCGGCTCCGGCCCAGAACAACGGCCGGCTGCTCGACCAATTCCCCAACCAAGATGGTTCCTACGTCGTCTTCACCAGTGAATAGACGGACAAGCACGCTCAGCGCCGGCTCCACCGCGAGGTGAACGCCACCATTCCCGCGACTCCCCAGTTCATGCACTGGTCCGAGAAGCCGGTCACCTGGAGCCGGGCTGACCACCCGGCCGTGATGCCAAGCCCTGGCAGCTACGCCCTCGTCCTCGATCCCACCATCGCCTCCGAGAGACGCACATGCCTCTTCTCGCGGGTGTTGATCGATGGGGGCAGCAGCATCAACATCCTCTACCTCGATACGATGCTCAAGCTGGGGCTCAAGGTGGAGGACCTGCAAGCGAGCCGGACCGTTTTCCACGGCATCGTGCCGGGAAAGTCCTGCACCCCCGTCGGCAAGATCAAGCTCGACGTCCTCTTCGGCGGCCACAGCCACTTCCGCCGCGAACCAGTATGGTTCGAGGTGGTGGACCTCGACAGTCCCTACCACGCGCTGCTGGGCCGGCCGGCTCTCGCCAAGTTCATGGCGATCCCCCACTACGCCTATCTCAAGCTCAAGATGCCGGGTCCCAAGGGCATCATCACCGTCGCCGGCGACTACAAGATGTCAATCGCGTGCGCGCGAGACAGCAGCCGGCTGGCCGAAGCCCTGGAGATAGCAGAGGAGAAGCGGCAGCTCGACCGGCTCGCGGCCCACACCTCTGGCCAGCCGGCCATGCTGGCTCCTCCATCCCAGTCGGTCGGCAAAGCCTCGTTCTAGCCGTCCAAGGACACCAGGCAAGTGCCACTCGACCCGGCCAACCCTAGCCAGTGTGTCACCATCGGCTCCCGCCTCGACAGCAAATAGGAAAGCGAGCTCGTCGACTTCCTCCGTGAGAATCGGGACATCTTTGCATGGTCTCCTAAGGACATGCCGGGTGTTCCGAGGAAGTTCGCCGAGCACAAGCTTCACGTACGGCCGGATGCGAAGCCGGTCAAGCAACCCCTGCGCCGTTTCTCCAAGGAGAAGCGGCGTACTATAGGGGAAGAGATCGCCCGGCTGCTCGCAGCCGGCTTCATCATGGAGGTATTCCACCCGGACTGGCTGGCCAACCCGGTCTTGGTGCTGAAGAAGAACAAAACTTGGCGCATGTGTATCGACTACACGAGCCTGAACAAGGCGTGCCCCAAGGACCCGTTCGCCCTACCGCGGATCGATCAAGTCATCGACTCCACGGCCGGCTGCGACCTGCTGTCCTTCCTGGACGCCTACTCCGGCTACCACCAGATCAAGCTGGACCCGGCCGACCGGCTGAAAACCTCCTTCATCACCCCTTTCGGGGCCTACTGCTACATCACCATGTCCTTCGGCCTGAAGAACGCGGGCGCTACCTTCTAGCGCTGCATGCAGAAGTGTCTCCTGCCTCAGATAGGCAGGAACGTCCACGTCTATGTTGACGACATCGTCGTCAAGACCAAGAAGCATTTCAGCCTCCTCGACGATCTCTGGGAGACATTCGCCAACTTGCGCGAATACAAGATCAAGCTCAACCTGGAGAAGTGTGTCTTCGGCGTCCCAGCCGGCCAACTCCTGGGTTTCTTCGTGTCCGCTCGCGGCATCGAGGATAACCCCGAGAAGATCAGGGCAATCGAGCGCACGCCCAAGCCGACCCGGCTCCGCGACGTCCAAAAGTTCACCGGCTGCCTCGCCTCCCTCAACCGGTTCGTCAGCCGGCTGGGCGAGAAGGCCTTGTACCTCTACGGGCTCCTGCGGAAGACAGCTCTGGTCGAGCCGGGCCGTGACTCCTCGAAGAAGCCGGCCGTGTTCGACTGGCCCGACGAGGCGGACGCGGCGTTCCGCGACCTCAAGCGGGCTCTCACCAGCACACCCATCCTGGCCGCGCCGGTTGAGAAGGAGCCTTTGCTCGCTTACATCGCGGCGACCACGCGTGTCATCAGCGTCGTCTTGGTGGTGGAGCGGCCGGAGGAGGGCAAAGCGCTGCCGATCCAGCGCCCCGTCTACTACCTCAGCAAGGTCCTCTCCGCCTCCAAGTAGAACTACCCCCATTACCAGAAGATGTGCTACGGCATATACTTCGCCGCCCAGAAGATCAAACAGTACTTCCAGGAGCATGTCATCACCGTGGTGAGCACCGCGCCGCTGGGCGAAATCATGAGCGGTCGGGACGCCACCGGCCGGATAGCCAAGTGGGCCATCGCACTGGCCGACTACGAGATACGGTACGAGCCGCACACTGCCGTCAAGTCACAAGCAATGGCCGACTTCCTCGTCGACTGGGCCGAAACCCAGTTCGTGCCGCCTCCGCCCGACTCCACGCACTAGCGCATGCACTTCGACGCCTCGAAGATGTGAGCCGGCCTGGGAGCCGGCATCGTCTTGTCATCCCCGAGGGGAGATCAGCTCAAGTACGCACTTCAGATCCACTTCGCCGCCTCCAACAACGTGGCCGAGTACGAGGCCCTCGTCCACGGCCTCCGGCTCGCCAAGGAAATGGGCATCCAGCGCATCATATGCTTCGGCGACTCCGACCTCGTGGTGCAGCAAGTCTCTGGCGAATGGGATGCCAGGGATGCCAACATGGCCAGCTATCGCTTCCCCGTCCAACAGCTCGCCGGCTTCTTCGAGGGCTGTGAGTTCCACCACGTCCCCCGTGCGGACAACGAGGCGGCCGATACGCTCGCAAAGATCGGCTCCACCCGGCAGGCCATCCCAGCCGGCGTCTCCCTCGAGCGGCTGTTCAAGCCTTCAATCAAGCCCTCCCCCGAATCGGAGTCCATCTTCATGCCGGCCAACGCGGCCGGTCCATCGACGGATCCGGCTGTCCAGTCGGCTCCATCGGCGCTGGCAGCTACGCCGGCTCCACCAACTCCGGTTGTCCAGCTGGCACCACCAGCTCCGGCTATCGAGTCGGCCGTGTCTGTGGCGGCCGACTACGAGTCCGTGGCCGTCATGATGACGATCGACGCCCCTTCCACTGCTTCACTCCCAGGGGCTGACGAGCCGGCCCCGGGGACTGGTCTTCCGGACCCGGGGGCTCCTGCTGCCGGCAACGCCCCACTTGAGCCCGAGCCGGCCTCCGTCTCGGCTCCCTCGTGGGCCCAGCCCATCCTGGCGTTCCTCCTATGCGGCGAGCTCCCCTCTGATGAGGCCACAGCAAGACAAATCCAGCGCCGAGCCCCGGCCTACGGCATCATCAACCATGAGCTGGTTCATCGCAGCACCACCGGCGTCTTCCAACGCTGCGTTGAGCCGAAGAAAGGGCAAGCGATCCTCATCGACATCAACCAGGGCGAGTGCGGGCACCACGCCGCCTCCAGGACCCTGGTGGCCAAGGCATTCTGCCACGGTTTCTACTGGCCGACTGCTTTAGACGTGGCCAAGCAGCTGGTCGACAAGTGCGAAGGCTGCCAGCACTTCAGCACACAGAGCCATCTGCCGGCTACAGCCCTCTAGAGCATCCCCCTCTGGTGGCCTTTTGCCGTCTGGGGTCTGGACATGGTGGGACCCTTCCAGACCGCACGAGGCGGCATGACGCATTTGCTGGTAGCCGTCGACAAATTCACCAAGTGGATCGAGGCCAGGCCAATCAAGAAGCTGGACGGCCCCACGGCCGTCCGGTTCATCGAAGACATCACGGTCCGCTACGGCGTCCCCCACAGCATCATCACCCACAACGGCACTAACTTCGCCAAGGGCGCGCTAGCGCGTTTCTGCTCCAAGCAGGGCATCCGGCTCGATTTGGCGTCCGTCGCCCACCCACGGTCAAACGGCCAGGTTGAGAGGGCAAACGGCCTGATCCTGGCCGGCATCAAGCCCCGGCTCGTGGCGCCACTGATCCGGTCATCCGGCTGCTGGATCGAAGAGCTGCCGGCTGTCCTTTGGAGCCTCAGGACCACGCCCAACCGGTCGACCGGCTACACCCCATTCTTTCTCGTGTATGGGTCCGAGGCAATCATCCCCACCGACATCGAGTTTGATTCGCCTCGGGTTACCCTGTACACGGAGACGGACGCAAAGGAAGCGAGAGAAGACGGCGTCGACCTCCTCGAGGAGGCCCGCGAGCTGGCCCTGAGCCGGACGGCCATCTACCAGCAGAAGCTCTGGCACTACCACAGTAAGCGGATCCGGCCACTCTCCTTCCGCGAAGGAGACTTGGTGCTCAGGCGGATCCAGCGAACTGCCGGCCAGCACAAGCTGTCCTCCCCATGGGAGGGCCCGTTCATCGTCAGCAAGGCGCTACACAACAACGCGTACTATCTAATAGACGCCCAGAAGCCGCGGAAGCGCAAGAGAGACGCCTCCGGCGAGGAAACGGAGCGCCCATGGAACGCGGCGCTCCTTCGCCCGTTTTACTGCTAAGAACCAGTGTATGTATATATCCTTCCCTTTTGGGCTTATGAATGCAGCGGGTGCCCCAAGCCGGCTCTTGGGACACGCCCCTTTTCATTCCTTCCAAATAGACTTTCTTCGCATCGCTCGCTGGCTCCTAGGCCCGGCTCCCGGTCCCGGGGGCTCGCCGGCTAGTCCTGCCCTCCTCCCCCAAAGTCGACCAAGTAATGTGAACTAAAAAGAGCCGTCCCACCCCTCCCAGCCACAGACCGGCTCCCGGCTGTCCGGCTGATGGGCCCTCGAGACGGCAAAGGTTAGCTCACACGAAAAATCGATCGCAGAGGGGATTGCTGGCTAGGGCTAGCCGGAACAGTTTCTTTTAGCCTATGTGACTCACCTTACCCAAAAAACTCTCGTGGTTTCCAAACTCACGACCGGATCCCTCGAGGCGGACGCCCCGTCCCAGCTACAGACCGGCTCCCGGCTGTCCGGCTGGCGGGACCGAAACCAAGGGGGACAAGGTTTTGACCGAACAGAACCAAAAGAGCAAAAACGGGGTAAGGCCGAGCCGGCACGCATAAAACAACATTTCAGCAACCAAAAGCTTTATACAACTTAAAAGGCCCACGGCCACGAGTTCTTTACATCTACACCCCCAGTGGGTGGAATGGAAGTCTAACAATGCAGAAAGATAAAGTCCTGGCGGCAGCACCGTCTTCTCCTCCGGCACCGCCCGCGGCGGCCGACGAAGAGGTCCCGTCCTTGTCCACGGTGCGCTCTGCGTCGGCTCCCGTCTCCAAGTCCGGAGCCAGCTCGGAGTCGGCGTAGGCGTCGGTGCTGGAGCCGGATTCTTCCTCGTCCGTCTCGGCGGCGCTACCCTCCGGGTCCTCCAGGGCGAGCGTGTACCGGTCCTCCGGGATCACCACGCCGTCTGCCCCGCGCTCTGGGACGTACTCGTCCCACGCGGCGAAGGACGCAAGGTCGCTCGCCCTCACGGCCATCGCATCGGCCACCGCCTCCAACTCCGCGTCGGTACTGGCACGCTGGGCCGTGAGCAGACCCAGGTCCAGCTCGGGGTACGATGACCTCGCAATGCGAAGCGCCATGCTCGCACCGGCGCGCGCTGCGGAGGCCCTCCAGGCGTTCACCCGCGCGGTCCCGAACTCCAGCCACCTCAACAGCCGGCTCATGGAGGTCGGTTCCACCGCGCCGGGCCAAAGGGTGCGAACCAGCGCCGTGCCGGCCGCCTGGAGCCGCTTCAGGGCCCGAACCACCTCCGACAGCCGCACCCCGGCGGTGAGCCCCACCTCATCCAAGGTCCAGGGGGCAAGCTGCCCAACGGCGACCCCCTGCGCCCGCTGGCCCTCACGGTGGGCCTCCACGGCCGCCTCCGCGGCCTCCTGCGTACCAGGGAAAAGCCCTAAGAAGAGAAGAAGACGCGGGATGAGCAAAGAAGCAAGCCAAAAACCCAGAAGCAACGCGTGGAAGGAGCAAGACGGCGAAAACTTACCGCGCAGCATCCGGTCCACCCCGTGCCCTTGCTCCTGCAGCGCCGCCTCCCTGGCTGACCACTCCTGGAGCCGGCGCTCGTGCTCATCTCGGGCCGCCTGCGCCTCCTCGGCCACCTTTGACAGTGCGGTGTCCTTGGCCTCCAACTCCTGGCGGAGAACCTTCTCTCGCTCCTCCGCCTCCCGACGAAGAGCCGCCTCGTGGTCCACCAGCTCTTGGCGGTGGGCCGCCTCACGCTCGGCCGTCTGCGCACGCGCCCGGCTCTCCTCCTGGCAGAGTCGTTCGCACTCCGTGGTCAGTAGACTCCGTTGGTCGCCGAACTCCACCACCTGGCGACGGAGCTCAACCGCCTCGGTGTGAGCGGCTGCCCAGGACGAAGAAGTTTCTGTTAGAAGACAAGAAATGGGATTCCGCCCACCTCCGCGGCAGCCGGCTCGAATCCCGGGGGCTACACCCGCACCCGAAAGTCGCAAGGTCCTCACCCTGCAGGTCCGCGGACAGAGTGGCCAGCCGGCCTTCGGCTTCCCGATACAAGCCCAGCAGGGTGTTGTACGCGGCCACCCGGCAGTCATGCGCTGCCTGCGAACAACAAAGATACATAGCAGCATTAGGCTCGACCTGCCTGTACCACAGCTGGCTCGAGCCTCGGGGGCTACACCCAGTGGGTGCGCTAGCGCGCCCCCACTAGAAAAGAAAAAACGCCAAGGCAAGAAAAGAAGAAAAGCTGAGAGCTTACCGCAACAGACTGCTCCAGATGCACCAGCCGGTCATTGGTGGCTCGAGCATCCTGCGACGTCTGGGCGCGGCAGGCAGCAAACGCCTCGACGACGGCGGCCACCGCCGCCCCAAGGGCACTCGGCGGATCACCAAGGGCCGGGCGGCCGGCTGCGGCCCAGTTTTGTTGCGGCCAGCCCCAGTCTGCGGGCCCCCCTTTGCCGGAGGTCACCATGGGACCTGCCCCTCCCGGCACCGTCGTGCCAGGAGCCCCCGACGACGAACTCGCGGCGGTCGTCTCCCCGGTCATCGCGACCGTCCCCACCGGCGCTCCGCCTCTGGCCGCTCCTGGCCGGTTCGCCTCCGGTGCTGGCGCTTCTGGAGCCGGGATTTCAACTTCCGGGGGCTCCTCTGCCCCCGGCGGCACATTGCCCGCCCCCGGCGGGGCTGCGTCGCGATCCATCTCCTCCCTCCCTCCAACACTGGCCGCGCCCACGCCTGCTGCCGCGCACGCGTCTTCCGCGGCCTTCGCGTCCGCCTCCGCCCGCCGCTCGGGATCGTGGTGGTCCTTCGACCTCCTCTCCCGGCCGCGGGGGAACGGCTCCCACGATTGGCCGGCTGCCTCTCCACTGGCTCTTCCCGGCGGCTGCTGTTTCTCCACCGCCTTCTCCGAGGGGCGGCGCTCCTCAGCGCGCCGCTCTTGCTCGGCCGCCTCGAGATCGAGCCACGCCTGGCGCTCCCTATCCTCGGCGGCGCCGTCCTCGTGGCCTCGTCACCCGGGGTCCTCCCCAGGGCGCGCGCCTCCCTGATCATGGCGGGATAAGGATAAGGGGGGAAATGGAAAAAACTAAGGAAGAAGGGGAGATGGGCTTACCCGACGACGACGGGGACCGCCCTCCTCGCGAGTCCCGCCTTGGCGACCCGCTGCTTCTTCCCGCCGCCTCCGCGGCCGCCGCTGTCGTCGTTTCCTCACAAGGGGTGCCGCGAGGACGGCAGATGCCATGGGATGGCTTAAGAGGTGAGAGCAAGGCTACCGTGGAGATCCGGGACGGGTATGCGAATCGCACGCGGTGGTTTACCCAGGTTCGGGGCTCTCCGGAGAGATAACACCCCTACTCCTGCATGTCTGTATATATGTGGTGTATCTGGTACATGGTTGCTCCTGGAGCTGTATTAGAGGAGGAAGAAGGAGCCGGCTGCTCCCTTCCTTGCCTCACATGCATGCATGCATGGGCATGAGTGAGTGAGAGAGAGAGGATGGGAGGAGCTCCCGTGAGAGTGTGGCCTCCTCTTGGAGGCTTCCCTGGTGCCTCTTATATAGGGAGGCCCAGGGGACAAGGGGTGGCCCACCAGCCAACTATCTACTATTGGAGGTGACAAGTGATGCAGGCTACAGTGGCCACTATTGGAGATGACAAGGTGACATGATGGATCAGGGTGACATGATGCATCAGGGTGTACTGTGGGGCACTATTGGCCAATAGTGCCCGTCAGTAGCAGGGTGGCAGGCTCTGCAGTCCGTCAGCCACAGTGTCGCCAACTCGTGTCCGACGGGACGCCTGGAGTTGACTCCGTCGGGCTGGAGGAGCCGGACAGGAGCAGCCGGACAGGAGGAGCCGGACAAAAGGAGCCGGACTAGAGGAGCCGGACAGCTACAGTGTCGCCAGGAGGAGCCTGACAGGAGGAGCCGGACAGCTACATTGTCGTCAGGAGGAGCCGGACAGCTACAGTGTCGCCAGGAGGAGCCTGACAGGAGGAGCCGGACAGCTACAGTGTCGTCAGGAGGAGGCGGACAGCTACAGTGTCACCAGGAGGAGACGGACTGGAGGACCCGGACTGCTACAGTGTTGCCAGGAGCAGCCGACTGCTACAGTGCCGCCAGGAGCAGCCGGATAGCTACAGTGTCGTCAGCTACAGTGTCGTCGGCTTCCTTCTTCGTTTGTCTTGTCGATTTGTCAGGCCTGGCTTACCGGGGGTGGCCCCCCTGGTGTTTTAAAATGTTGAGTCGTCTCCTTGAGCCTACCCGGGGGTAATCCCCCCGACATTAGCCTCCGGGTGACTCGAAGACGTTGGCGAGTCGGACTGGAGAGTCGGGTGGAGGGTCTTTGCAGGTGCCGAAGTAGAAGGTGGCGTCGAGGGCATCGAGCGCGGATGCGAGGTCCGTCGGCCGATGGGCGCTAGGCGCTGCCAGGGGTGGATGCGGAGTCCACCGGCTGGTTGTTTCCAGCGGGGGCGCGCCAGCGCACCCGCTGGGTGTAGCCTCCGGGCGACTCGAAGAGTCGGGCGGAGGGTCTTCGCAGCTGCTGAAGTAGACGGTGGCGTCGAGGACGCCGGGCGCAAACGCGGAGTTCGCCAGCTGAAGGGCATGAGGCGCTGCCGGAGACGGACGCGGAGTCCGCCGGCTGAAGGGTGTGAGGCGCGGCCGAGGGTGAATGCGGAGTCCACCGGCTGACTGTTTCCAGCGGGGGCGCGCCAGCGCACCCGCTGGGTGTAGCCTCCGAGCCTCCGGGCGACTCGAAGAGTCGGGCGGAGGGTCTTCGCAGTTGCTGAAGTAGACTGTGGCGTCGAAGATGTCGGGCGCGGACGCGGGGTCCGCCGACTGAAGGGCGCGAGGTGCTGCCGAGGGCGGACGCGGGGTCCTTCGGCTGAAGGGCGCGAGGCGCTGCCGAGGGCGGACGCGGGGTCCGCCGGCTGAAGGGCGCGAGGCGCTGCCGAGGGCGGACGCGGGGTCCGCCGGCTGAAGGGCGCGAGGCGCTGCCGAGGGCGGACGCGGGGTCCGCCGGCTGAAGGGCGCGAGGCGCTGCCGAGGGCGGACGCGGGGTCCGCCGGCTCAAGGGCGCGAGGCGCTGCCGAGGGCGGACGCGGGGTCCGCCGGCTGAAGGGCGCGAGGCGCTGCCGAGGGCGGACGCGGGGTCCGCCGGCTGAAGGGCGCGAGGCGCTGCCGAGGGCGGACGCGGGGTCCGCCGGCTGAAGGGCGCGAGGCGCTGCCGAGGGCGGACGTGGGGTCCGCCGGCTGAAGGGCGCGAGGCGCTGCCGAGGGCGGACGCGGGGTCCGCCGGCTGATGCGCGCGAGGCTCTGCCGAGGGCGGACGCGGGGTCCGCCGGCTGATGAGCGCGAGGCTCTGCCGAGGGCGGACGCGGGGTCCGCCGGCTGATGAGCGCGAGGCGCTGCCGAGGGCGGACGCGGGGTCCGCCGGCTGATGAGCGCGAGGCTCTGCCGAGGGCGGACGCGGGGTCCGCCGGCTGATGAGCGCGAGGCGCTGCCGAGGGCGGACGCGGGGTCCGCCGGCTGATGAGCGCGAGGCTCTGCCGAGGCCGGAGGCGGGGTCCGCCGGCTGATGAGCGCGAGGCGCTGCCGAGGGCGGACGCGGGGTCCGCCGGCTGATGATCGCGAGGCGCTGCCGAGGACGGACGCGGGGTCCGCCGGCTGATGAGCGCGAGGCTCTGCCGAGGGCGGACGCGGGGTCCGCCGGCTGATGAGCGCGAGGCGCTGCCGAGGACGGACGCGGGGTCCGCCGGCTGATGAGCGCGAGGCTCTGCCGAGGGCGGACGCGGGGTCCGCCGGCTGATGTGCGCGTGGCGCTGCCGAAGGCGGACGCGGGGTCCACCGGCTGACGCGGGGTCCGCCGGCTGATGAGCGCGAGGCTCTGCCGGGAGTAGCCTCCGAGCGAGGAGGTTCCTCATGGAAATGATCGTGCAAAAGGCAGGTTAATCGGCAAAGATATATCAAATATTTGACTTTGGTGGTGCAGGTTTATGCAGAGGGTGCCGACTCGGTTTCGTCCGAGCCCCCTTCAATATTTTTCATGTGCTCTCCGCTCTTTGGCTTTTGCTCTTGCTAGCCGGACAGCCGGGAGCCGGTCTGTAGCTGAGGCGAAGAGTGGGCCGCAGAATGGAGCGTACAGTACTCGGACTCTGGGAGCAGGCTCGACCGAGCAGATACTCATAAATGAAACGACCGGGTCGCCCGGGCCGTTTCCTCCCGGGACGCTTTTCGCGTGTGGTGACCTCCAGCTTTTGCTCTCGCTAGCCGGACAGCCGCGGTGCGGTCTGTAGCTGAGACAAAGAGTGGGCCTTCGGTCCCATGCACGCTACTATGTCGTCTCGTGGGAACAAACGTATCGGGCCAGGCGGCCAACCCCCGGGCCGAGGCTAGCTGGCGCCGGGGTGAACAATAAAGTAGTAGAAACAAATGCGGAGATGGCCCCCGAGGATCGCTCGGGGTATCTGTTTGTGTGCACGCCGCGAGGGATATGCGGGTGAGGATCTCACATTGCTTTTTGGTGCCGGCGAGGCGGTTTTTGTCGATGTCGGCCAGCGTGGCTTGCAGCCGACGTGGTCCGACCGGCGCGCGCGAGGCGCCGCCGGGCGCGGACTCGGAGTCCCCCGGCTCATGGGCGCGAGGCGCTGCCGGGCGTGGACGCGGAGTCCATCGGCGGTCAGTTTCCAGCGGGGGCGCGCCAGCGCACCCGCTGGGTGTAGCCTCCGGGCGACTCGAAGAGTCGGGCGGAGGGTCTTTGTTGTTGCTGAAGCAGACAATGGCGTTGGGGACGCCGGTTGCGGACGCGGGGTCCGATGACCGATGGGCGCGGGGCCCTGTCGGGTGCGGACGCGTGGTCCACCGTCTGGTGTGCGCGGGGCACTGCCGAGGGCGGACGCGGGGTCCGCCGGCTGTTGCGCGCGAGGCGCTGCCGAGGGCGGACGCGGAGTCCGCCGGCTGGTTGATGGCACGAGGCGCTGCCGAAGGTGGACGCGGGGTCCGCCGGCTGCCGTGCGCGAGGCACTGCCGGAGTAGCCTCCGAGCGAGGAGGTTCGTTGATTTTCGCGTGGACGAGGTGGGTTGCAGTCCAAGCGGTTGTTGTCGATGACGATCGGCGCGGCCTTTTCTCCGAGCGGAGCGTGCCGGCACACCCGCTGGGTGTAGTCGTCGAGCCCGTGGTGGTCGACGGGTGTGCGGGTGGCGTTGAAGTGGGTGGGCGGCTGTAGCCGGCCCGATGTCGAAGTAGACGGGCAGGCCAGCCTACCCGGCGGCGGCGCAGGTCGGCCTTTCGAGGTGACGCGGGTAGGTGGACGCGCGGAGGAGCGAGCCGGCAGGCGTCGAGGCCGGGCGCAGCCGGCCGGAGGGTAGCGTAGGTGGCCAGGCGCATGCGGCCCCTGGCCAAGCACGCACCTGAGCAGTGCGGCTGGCCACGTACGTCACACATGCATTCGTGCATGCATGCACTGTACGTCCTCTATTTTATTATTATTTATTTTTTATAGCCGGCTCTACTCAAATCCGCGTGGGCAACCGGCCACCCAACACGCCCCCCGGCCGACACGGGAGACGGACGCGGGGTAATGGAAAGCGGGAGCCGGACGCGGGTGCGGAGCCGGCGTGGCGTCACGGAGCCGGCGCGGCGTAGCGGAGCCGGCAACGGGCGGGAGCGGAGTCCCAACTGGCAGGCGCGGCGGGCGGGGCCGGCCAGCGCGGGAGCCGGCCGGCGCGGCGAGCGGGGATCCGACGCGGGGCCGGAGCGAACCGGCGGCCGGGACGTGGGGGACCGGCTGGCGGGGCCTGCGCGACCGGGGACGGAGCCGGCCCGGCCGGTCCAGCGCCGAGGCGAAGCCGGCGAAGGTGCTGGGGCGTGCGAGGATGTGAGGCGGCGACGACGCGGCCGTGGGAGAATGCCGAGCGGACCACCGGCGCGCGGGGCCGCGGTAGCAGCCAGCCGCGGTAGTAGCCGGCCGCGGCGACGGCCGGCAGCGTGGCGCAGCAGCCGTGGAGGTACGGCGCACATGGCCTGGGCGGCGCGCGGAGGAGCCGGACGGGAGCCGGACCGGGCCGGTGGGCGCGCAGGCGGGCGAGGTGGAGCCACCGGCGCGGGACGGCCAACCGACGGGGCGTGGGAGCCGGCACGGGCGGCGGAGGAGCCGGCGCTGGAGGAGCGCGGGCGGACGCGCGCGTGCGCAGCCGGGCGCTGGGTCGCAGGGCGACGGGGTCGAGCGGAGCGAAGCGATGCGCGAGCCGGGGAGCATGCGAGAGGCGGCGGCCGGGTGCGGCGGAACCGGCGCGACGGGAGGCCGGCGCGGAGGGTCAGCGGGCAGTCAGCGTGAGTGGGTACGGGGGCCGAGCCGCCGGCCGGGGCGACGCGAGCCGGCCGGCCCTCCCTCCTGGGGCGGACGCGGAGCCGAGGCAGAACCGATGCGTGGCAGAGAGGCGTGGTGGAGCCGGCCGGGCCAGCGGGCCGTCGGGCGAGGCGAGGAGGAGTGGGGCGCAGCCGGAGGCCAAGCTTGCACGGGAGCGCGGATGCGCGGGGAGCTCGGGAGGCGCTCCTGGCCAGAAGAGCGGACGCACAGCAGGTGGGCCGCACGGCGGCTGCGGCACGCAGCGACGCAAAACTCTGGCGGACGGACGCACAACAGCGAGCGGCGCGGAGGCCGGGACGGGCCTGAGCTCCCGCAGCATGTGGTCGTAGGCGCGGACGAGAGTGGTGAGGTCGTCGTCGGGAGCACGCGGCCGTGCAGCCAGCCAAGGCGGGCCGAGCCGCAGCCGGCGGCTGGCCACGCGTGCAGGCGGCCAAGCACGTAGCCAGCCATGCATGTGGCCATGCAAGTCGTTTTGGCCATGCATGCATGTACGCAGCCGGCCGTGAAATACATGTATACGCAGCCGGCCGTGAGATACATGCACGTGTGGGTTGGCGTAGAGGAGTCGGAGGCGGGGCAGGCGCCGGGCGAGGTCGAGCCGGGGCGCAGCCGGCACGGGGCGGCACGCGGGTGGACGCAAAGGAGCCGGGGGAGAACCGGACGCGGCCGGACGGCCGAGGCGCAGGCGGAGCTGGACCCGCGACTGCCGGTGGAGAAGGTTGGTCGCGGGGGAGAGCGGGACGGTCCGCAGCGGCGAGGAATGCCCGGCGCGGCCCGCGGTTGCCCGACGACGGAGCAGCTGCGCCGGTGCAGGGAACGGCTCCCCGGGGCGGCGCACACCAGCCGAGCTAGCTAGCCAAGCTAGCAAGTTAGCACGCACGTAGCCAATCCATTGGCCTTGCTAGCTAGCTAGCTAGGCACGGGTGTGCGCACTGGGCGGGGGAAACCCACGCTTTCCGGGCGGCCGCACAGGGACGGAGGTGCAGCCGTAGTTGGGGAGCGACGAGAATGACGACTGATCGAGCAGCGGCCGCAGCGGCCGCCGCGACGCTGCAGGTGCCGACTCGAGCGCGGCGGTCGGGAGCGGCACCTGGCGCGAGAAGGACACAAGAGAGAGCTCGAGCTTGATTTCATGGGGCCGGAGAGCGAGGCACACAGTGCCGAGGCCGCCTGTGAGGACGCGCCGTCCCGCGCGGCCGCCCCGGGGACGTGTTGGTGTCGAGCCCTCGAGCGCGGCCGGGGAGGCGACGGCGACGCCACGGCGGAGCTGGCGAAGATGGCGAGGCCGACGACGAAGGCGCGCCGCCTCGCGCGGCCGCTCCGGGGGCGAGTTGATGTCGAGCCCTCGAGCACGGCCGGGGAGGCGACGGCGACGCCACGGCGGAGCTGGCGAAGATGGCGAGGCCGACGACGAAGGCGCGCCGCCTCGCGCGGCCGCTCCGGGGGCGAGTTGATGTCGAGCCCTCGAGCGCGGCCGGGGAGGCGACGGCGACGTCGCGGCGATGGCGACGGAAATGGTCCCGCCCGGACCGCGGAACTAGCAGCAGCTTGCCCCACGGTGGGCGCCAACTGTCGTCGTTTCCTCACAGGGGGTGCCGCGAGGACGGCAGATGCCATGGGATGGCTTAAGAGGTGAGAGCAAGGCTGCCGTGGAGATCCGGGACGGGTATGCGAATCGCACGCGGTGGTTTACCCAGGTTCGGGGCTCTCCGGAGAGATAACACCCCTACTCCTGCATGTCTGTATATATGTGGTGTATCTGGTACATGGTTGCTCCTGGAGCTGTATTAGAGGAGGAAGAAGGAGCCGGCTGCTCCCTTCCTTGCCTCACATGCATGCATGCATGGGCATGAGTGAGTGAGAGAGAGGATGGGAGGAGCTCCCGTGAGAGTGTGGCCTCCTCTTGGAGGCTTCCCTGGTGCCTCTTATATAGGGAGGCCCAGGGGACAAGGGGTGGCCCACCAGCCAACTATCTACTATTGGAGGTGACAAGTGATGCAGGCTACAGTGGCCACTATTGGAGATGACAAGGTGACATGATGGATCAGGGTGACATGATGCATCAGGGTGTACTGTGGGGCACTATTGGCCAATAGTGCCCGTCAGTAGCAGGGTGGCAGGCTCTGCAGTCCGTCAGCCACAGTGTCGCCAGCTCGTGTCCGACGGGACGCCTGGAGTTGACTCCGTCGGGCTGGAGGAGCCGGACAGGAGCAGCCGGACTGGAGGAGCCGGACAAGAGGAGCCGGACTGGAGGAGCCGGACAGCTACAGTGTCGCCAGGAGGAGCCGGACAGCTACAGTGTCGCCAGGAGGAGCCAGACAGCTACAGTGTCGCCAGGAGGAGCCGGACTGCTACAGTGTCGCCAGGAGCAGCCGACTGCTACAGTGCCACAAGGAGCAGCCGGACGGCTACAGTGTAGTCAGCTTCCTTCTTCGTTTGTCTTGTCGATTCGTCAGGCCTGGCTTACCGGGGGTGGCCCCTCTGGTGTTTTAAAATGTTGAGTCGTCTCCTTGAGCCTACCCGGGGGTAATCCCCCCGACAGCCGCCCGGCTGCGCGGCGGCTGCCCGTTTGGGCGCCGGCTTGGTGACGGCCGACTGCTTCCCCTTGACGCCCGCGTCCGCTCCGCCCCGGTTGGGCTCGGGGCCGGCTCGGCGTGGGCGCCTCCTCGGCGCCGTGACATCGCCCTCCGAGGCCTTGGGGTCCTCCGGAGCCTCTGCATCACGCGACTCCTCCGACTCCGCGTCATCATCGGTCCAATCCCGTAGATGCGTCGGGGGAGGGAACTCACCCGTCGATTCGGCCTCCTCCGTCTCCGTCTCTGCCTCGCCGACTTCGGACACGCCGGCTTGCTCCGAGTCTGCCGGCTCTACGTCATCGGCGTCCTCGACCTCCTCGGGGTCCGAGTCCACCAAGTCGGCAGCCGGCTCCCCGTAGTTCTGCAGCTGCGGGAAAACCTGCGAGCGGGCGAAGTGCCACACCATCAGGCCAAAGGGGGGCGCCATCTCTGAAAGGGTGGAGCGGCGGAGACGGCTAGTCACTTACCCACGGCGCCGGATGGCTCCGGCTATACGGGGTTTTCCCCCATTGCCACCCCTCTTCGTTCAGCTTCGCCGTCGAGATGGCGTTCACCCTCCTCGCCACATGGATCGGCTTCAGCTCCTTAGTGGAGAGCCGGCAGGGGTCGTGCCGCCCTCCCATCTGGCAGATAAGGTGCGGCCGGCTCTACAGCGGCTGCACCCGGCGCGCCACCATCGCGGCCAGCAGGTCGGTGGCCTTCAGCCCCTCCGTCCCGGTCATCACCAGCAGGCGCTCGCAGAGCCGGTCCGCCGTCTCGGGCGCCTGGGGCGGAGCTGTCCGCCAGTTCAGCATCGCCGCCGGCGGCTGGTTGACGAAGTCGGGGAGGTTGATGTAGTCCTCCTCCGGCTTCACGTTCTTCACGTAGAAGAACCCCCGTTGCCAATTCTTCACCGACTCCTGCAGCGGGAGCTTCGGGAAGCCGGCTCCCTTGCGGATGTGGATCAGGGCGCCCCCGCGGGCGATCATGACCTTCTCCTGCGTCGCCGGGTCCACTACCGTCTGCCGCTTGAGGAAGAACAGCCGGAACCAGAGGTCGAGCCTCGGCTCCACCCCCAAGAACCCCTCGCAGACGGTGACGAATGCCGCCAACTGCAAGACGGCGTTGGGGGCGAGGTGGTGTGGCTGCAGACCGAACCGCGTCAAGAACCACCGGAAAAAGGTACCCGCCGGCAGCCCGAGCCCGCGGAGGAAATGCTTGGCAAAGACAACCACCTCGCCCTCCCGCGGGGCCGGGGAGTTCTCCGGCCCGGCGATGCGCGCCTCCAAGTGCGCCTCCGACGGAAGCTTGCGGCGGTGGCGGAGGTGCTCGATGAACTGCTCATCCACGATGCTGCCATCCCAAGCGCCCTTGCTCGCCATGGCTCCTAAAAGGGCTTGCGATCGCGGCGGCGGGCGCGGTTGCTCGGCCGCAGTGCGGGCCTGCGGCGGCGGCGAGCGGCGGAACGACGTGCCCTTAGGCTTTACCCTCTTTCTCTCTCTCGGAGCGGGAGGAGGGGGCGGCGAGGACGACGCGACTGGGGCAGGAGGAGCGAATGTGCCGTTCTGTTCCTCCCCCTCTCCATTTAAACCCCGCGCGGTCCATCGTGGGGGCGGATTCATTGCGCGCGACCCCCGCGATTCCCGCTGCATGCGGGATGGAAGTTATGGCACTCGGGAATGCCAACCGACGACCCGAGCCGCAAAAGATCCATGCGCGCAGGCCGAGGCCGCGGTCGTGGAGCACCCCACCCCACGGCCCGGTCTTGTCCACCGCGCGGCCTGTCAGGCAACAGCCCGTTACGTCTTCCACGTGGCGCGGCTTTTCCACCTGACGGGGCGCCCGAGGCGGCGCGCGAAGCGTCGGCCGGCTGCGGAGCCGGCCGCCGCTTGCCCGCGTCGGCTAGCTTCCGATGCACGCTGCGGCACAAAGGCGATATTCAAGCCGGCGAGGACCGCCACGGTTCGTCGGCGGGCCTCCCCTGCTTCGGGGACTACTGTCGGGGGGATGACCCCGGGGTAGCCTCAAACGACCCACTACTCCAACTTCCTGACGCGACTGAAGGACGAGCCGCTTCCCCCTACAGTCCGGCTACGCCCTGCCGGTTACGCCCCGCCGGGTATGCACCACCGGCTGCGCCCCGCCGGCTATGCCTTGCCGGCTGCGACGAGCTGGCCGGCTAGGGGCGGAGTCGCCTGGCCCCCTAGCCGGCCGCGCGTTGGATGACCGCGGTCCAGGTACGCATGGCAACAGTGGCCCTCATCCCATCGGGGGTCAGTGCCCGTGTGGCCACAGTAGAGGTGACGGTGCCTCTGACTCTGGCCGATGGCGACCGGGCTCCCAACATTGCCGGCACGCCTTCAACCACTCCATTACCTGCTCCAGCGTGGCTACAGCGCGGCCGGCCGTACCGCTGACCTCGGCCGGTTGCCACAAGACAACGCCCCAGAGGACGGTCCGTGCCGCGACATGACCGGCACTGGGACCTACCACGTGGGCCCCGCCGGTTCCCGACAAGACCCTGCAGCCGGCGGGTCCTACCAGCGACAAGACCCCACAGCCGAGGGCCCCCACAGCCGGCCAGAGAGGCTGCCGGCTGGGGGGCCCCTGAGACCTCTTATTCGTATTGTAATCCGTGGGGTTGGCCTATAAAACCCCCCGGGCCTCCCCCATGCAAGGGGGACGACTTTTTCCACTCACCACACTCACGTAGAGAGGCAGCAGGGGCAGTCCAACCCTTTCTTCCTCCTCTAGCCATACTGCTCCAGGAGCGCCATTATAACCTCACCATTGTCTGAACTAGACCAAGCAGGACTAGGGGTGTTACCTCCCACGGAGGGCCCCGAACCTGGGTACATCGTGTGTCCGCCACCGCTTGTGCCTAACCCCGCTCCCAGAGCCCGTCGACGTCCTTCGGCCCCAACCACTCTCGATAAGCCTACCCATGGCATCTGCCGTGACAAAACCACGACACGTGGCGTCGACGCTCCCCACCTTCGCTACCGACATCTCCATAGTGTCGACATGCGACGGAATCCGGTGAAGATGATGATGAAGATTGACGCGCCGATCACGATCTTAGTTTTGCACCAACGCGGCGCCCCCTACCTGGCGCGCCAAAGATGTCGGGGGAGGATGCACACGATCACCTATGGGGCCATCGGCCCCTTGTGGTTCGGCAGGGGCGTGGACGCAGGCACAAAGAGCAAAGACAGTGGGACGGCACGGTGATTTACCCAGGTTCGGGCCGCTGTGAAGCGTAAAACCCTACTCATGCTTTATGGGTGGATTGATCAGAGGAACACGAAGGCGTGCAACACTCCAGCCCGGCAAGGGTTGCCTCCGGGGGAGTTACTACGCGTGTACAAGTGTTCAAGAGTCCGAATCCTCATCTAGGTTGCCTTGGGCCTCCTTTTATAGCACAAGGGGCAACCACAGTGGCAAAACAGACATTGTTTGATGATTAGACAGCTAGCAGAGCTTATCATACCTAACTCTGGCATTAGGGACAAAATATCATCATTGCTAGTCTAGGTGGGGCGCGGGGGTGCATCCCCGGCAAGCTTGTACCACCGCTCTAGCTAACTATCGCCTCCCAGCTCGACACATCTATGGACAGGTGTCAAGGGAGTGCAATTTATCTTCCAGCGTGTCGCCACGTGCTTAGCGAGAGCCACTTAGTCGCCTGGGGGCTCAACACCGCATCGACAGTGACTAGCGTTGTGATGCGGTGGAGCGGTGACTGATCAGCTCGCGCCTGCCGGGGGATGGCTTGCCAGGTCTTCATGGAGGGGCGCGCATTCTGGTCCTCGGGGACGCACGTTCTGGTTCGCAGGGACGCGCTTGGCGTGCTGCAGTCCTGGTTTGGGCTGCCGCGTCGAGCTTTTTGGAGTCTTGTCTTAATTATTTTCCGGGTTGATGTCGATGTCTTTTCCCGGCAGGCTCAGGTTGCCGCAATGGAGGCTTTGTCGTCCGTGCTCGAGTCAGGGGAAAACAAATGCCCCTGTTTGTATACCCCGATAGTGGGCGCATGTACGTGACGTATCCGGATGAGTAGGGGAGCTTCGTGATCGTGTTCCTGGGATAGCAAGACAGTTTCATTGCCTTCTTTAATCGTTTGATTTCGTCCGTAGCCGGACCCTGTCTTATGGATGATTGTATGAATGACTATGTGGAATTGTAATTTAGCATGTGGCGAGTGTAAGCCAACTCCTATACTCATCTCCTCTTTATATATGTGCAATGATTTCTGTACTTGCGAAACACCTAGATGCGCTCCTACCCCCTTCGAGGACCTCGAGCCTCTATCGGGATAGAACCGCATCTTGGTCATTACAATATAACATTGACTTAAGCCTCCCCCAAGCTAGAGCGATGCTTTCTCCTTCACGAGGCCAAAAATTATATATATAATTCCAATCACGATGAACTAGATGCATAGGATAAAACTTTTGGTGGAATTCCAATTTCAATCGATTCCAGTTCCATGATCCAATATCATCACATAGCCTATACCATGTCAATGCTTTCCCTTCAAAGATAAAGGGAAAAGCTTCTTCTTAACTTCATCTCCGGTGAAACCTGCAAGCTTAAATAATCCACAAATTTCATCCACATGTATTAAGTGCATATCGCGATGTTCAGTTCCATCTCCTGCATAAGGATTAGCTAGTAATTATTCTATCATACCTGAAGGAATTTCATAAGCAACATTTTCAGTAGGTGCAGTAGGTTGAGGGGAAACTAATTGTGGTTCCGGTCGAGGTGAAGATACCCCGAACAAACCCCTCAAAGGATTGTTCTCCATAGTAACAAGTGACAATAAATTTCAGCACGTAGTATAAGTTTTTCCTTACCAATTTCCACTTACCAAGAGTGCTTCACTCCCCGGCAACGGCGCCAGAAAAGAGTCTTGATGACCCAAAAGTGTAGGGGGTCAATCGTAGTCCTTTCGATGAGTAAGAGTGTCAAACCCAACGAGGAGCAGAAGGAAATGACAAGCGGTTTTCAGCAAGGTAGTTTCTGCAAGCACTGAAATTGTAGGTAGCAGGTAGTTTGGTAGCAAGATAATTGGTAAGGAGCAAGTAACGGTAACGGTAGATAAAGTGCAGCAAGGTAGCCCAATCCTTTTGTGGCAAAGGACACGCCAAAACGATCTCTTATAATAAGCAAAGTGTTCTTGAAGGTACACGGGAATTTCATCTAGTCACTTTCATCATGTTGGTTTGATTTATGTTCGCTACTTTGATAATTTGATATGTGGGTGGACCGGTGCTAATGTACTGTTCTTACTTGAACTAACAACCTACTTATGATTAACCCCCTCGCAAGCATCCGCAACTACGAGAAAAGTATTAAGACAAAGTCTAACCATAGTATTAAACATGTGGATCCAAATCAGCCCCTTACGAAGTAGCGCATAAACTAGGGTTTAAGCTTCCGTCACTCTAGCAACCCATCATCTAATAAGTACTCCACAATGCCTTCCCTTAGGCCCAAGGATGGTGAAGTGTCATGTAGTCGACGTTCACATGACACCACTAAGGGAATCACAACATACATATCATCAAAATATCGAACACATATCAAATTCACATGATTACTTGCAACATGACTTCTCCCGTGACCTCAAGAACAAAGGTAACTACTCAAAAATAATATTAATGCTCAAGATCAGAGGGGTATTGAATAGCATAATTGATCTGAACATATAATCTTCCACCAAATAAACCATGTAGTAATCAACTACGCAAGGTAATCAACACTATTAGTCACCCACAGGTACCAATCTGAGGTTCCGGTACAAAGATTGAACACAAGAGATGAACTAGGGTTTGAGAGGAGATGCTTCTGTTGAAGATGTTGATGAAGAATGGCCTCCCAAAGATGAGAGGGGTGTTGGTGATGACGATGGCTTCGATTTCCCCCTCCGGGAGGGAAGTTCCCCTGGCGGAATCGCTCCGCCGGAGGGCAAAAGTGCTCCTGCCCAAGTTCCGCCTCGAGACGGCGGCGCTTCATCCCGAAAGTCCTCCTCTCATTTTTTCTAGGTCAAAACACCTCTTATACCAGAAGATGGGCTCCGGAGTTGGGCCGTGCTGAGCACAACCCACCAGGGCGCGGCTGGGGGGCCTGGCACGCCCTGGTGTCTTGTGCTCACTAGGGTGGCCCCCTCCGGTAGTTATTTGCTCCAATATTTATTATATATTCCATAAAAAATCTCCGTGAAGTTTCAGCTCATTTGAAGATGTGCAGAATAGGTATCTTTGATATGCTTTTTTAGGTCGAGAATTCCAGCTGCCGGTATTCTCCCTCCTTGTGCAAACCTTGCAAATTATGAGAGAAAAGGCATTAGGATTGCTCCATAAAGCGTTATTATTCATAAAAACATTGTAAATAACAGTAGGAAATCATGATGCAAAATGGACGTATCAGCTGTCAAGGCCGAACTGGAGGAGGTGAAAAAATTCACCAGAGAGGCACACAGTAAGTAAAAAAATGTGTTTTATTATGTGCCAAAAATAAAATTTGAAGACATCCTTTCTAATGAAGGATTGTGGTGTAGTAGTTGAATCCATAGGTCAATTGCAAAATGATTTGGATGCGTCTTGAGAAACCCAAAGGTATGCCGAGTCCCAGCTTGAGGCTCGTTACTGCGTATTGGAACGATGTCACGAAGAAAAGAATCGACTCAAAGAGGAAAACCAATGGCAAGCCCGAGAAATTGAGAGTTTAAAAACTCAATTGGCACAAACCCATGAGGAGAACCAAAAATTGAAGGGCGGCATGTTCTGTAAGTGAATTTCTAACCTGGAATTTCATAAAGTATTCATGTTGTGTCGAGTGTAATTGATACATCGTATGTCGTGCTTAGGCCTCCTAACCGGGTGTCGGGGATATATCCCCGCGGTGTAACCCGCCCTGTTGGGCCGGGTTAGTTTATCAGCGGCTTCGGAGGCACTCAAGATGGGCTATGTCAAGAAGACAAAACGATTAAGGCGGATACTAAGCAAGTCGCCGGGCGGCCCAAACACCAGGAGATGGCGACGCATGGCCCGCAGGGCGGATCACGCCGGAAGGTATCCTTGCTTAAGAGGCAAGGCGTGTTAGATACATGATAGGTTACGAGTCATGATATGACTCGGACTCTGCTGTAAACCCTAGGGTCTTGACCTATATATAAAGGCAAGCCCCCAGGGGCAAAAGACTTAAGTTAGATACCCTCGAAAGCTAGGTTAGCGATTCCGCATCCTTGTAATCGAGATCTCCATTAATACAGACACAAAGCAGGACGTAGGCTATTACCTCCATCGGAGGGGCCAAACCTAGGTAAACCAGCCTCCTGTTCTCGTTCGATCCCTTTGAGTCGCCACCCAGCTGCGATGGCCTCACACCTAAGTCCTTGCACGAGGACATATGCCGTGACAAAACGACGAGAGTTGGCGCCCACCGTGGGGCCTTCGCCCGGTAGAATTGAGTTCTCGAAGGGAACCTGTCTAGGGTTCGGGAAGTTCGCGGTTGATCAGATGGTCAAGAGCCGCCGTGACAAGATCTGCGTCAACGACCCAATCTGGGGCATCGAGGACGGCTCATCCAAGCATCAGGGCGTGACCCCCCTCGATAGGCTTGATACTACCATCGCCGAGCCAGACTTCTACATCGACATCGACGAGCCGGCTCAGCCCGCGCGGCCCGGTCGGAATCAAGCCGGCCGGCGTCACGTCTTTGTCGGTTTCACTCAGGGAGTTTCCCTCCTGGAAGAGCCGGCAAGCAGCAACGGCATTCTCGGTGGATCAGATGGTGACTCTTCTACTGGGGAAACCGAGTCGATCTGTCCTCTCTACGATGGCAGACTCGGGGGGCCTTTGGAGCTTGAAGCCCCCGAGGAAGTCCATGAGTCGACTAGGCAAGTCGTCGTTTACATGGCAGGAACCGCGGCGGCTCAGAACCCATCTGCGTCCGGAGCGGCCTTTGGATCTGGCGGGTCAGGCAAGACGCCGGCTCAAGCCATGACAAATCTGATGGCTGAGATGGCTAAGCTTGTAGAAAGTCCCGTTACGGCGGAAAACCAGGAAGAACGTAACGTGGAGCTGACCAAGCTAAGAGACCAGATGACCGAGGTACACAGGGAATTGATGCTGAGAATGCCAGGATGGCAGAACTGCAGACCCACATACATAATGAGTCAGAACGCCTTAAGGCTGAGGCTTGGCAGCTAGAGCGCCAGAGAGAGGCATCTGAGGTGGTTTACCAAAGGAGGCATCGGAGAGCCTGCCACTGGACCTTGAGCCGAAGCAACTCTTCAACACCCCTCGGTAGACACCAGGGGCTGGGCAGCCACTTGTCAATCAACAAAATGAGCCGCCTCACCCACCGCCGATTCCTTCACCACCATAGCGTTTCCAGACACCACGGGGTCATTTTTCTAACCCCGTTGATAATATGCTGGCTGCGACCCGGCATTTGGAATCATTACCCATACTAGGGAATACCCCTGTTGATATTGAGGCAAGGAACGCCATTGAGATGTTGAAAACAGTGGTGGTTCAGCAAGCCCAGTATTCTTATAGCAGTGACCGGATGCACTCCACCCCATACGCCAGCCATAAAAAAAGGTCGCCACTTGGAATCCCCGGTCGTCTCAAGCAGTGGGCACAGGCAGCAGTCTCTGATTCTTCCAACCCGGCCTGCCCCTCCAGAAGCGCAGGAAATTGTTGATGCGGCCAAGGGGGCACGACAAGCAGAGGCGGAAGCGGCAGCGCGGGCGATTCAACCGCCATCTCCTCAAACGGAAACTGGGACCAATAGTAGGACGATAGGAATACCTTGCTTATCACCGGCTCTCTGTACTGAGCGTATGCCCAAGGATTTCAAGGGACCACGCAAGGTACCAAACTACACGGCGGATCTTAAGCCGGCTGCCTGGATTGAAAGTTATGAGCTAGCAATGGATATGCTGGATGTCAGTGATGCCGTATGCGCCAAATACTTAACCATGATGCTGGAAGGACCGGCCAGGACTTGGTTGAAAAAATTTCCGCCTAACTCCATCAATACCTGGGCAGAGCTTAAAGAGCGTTTCATCAAGAATTTCCAAGGAACATGCAAGAAGCCAATGACGATAGTGGACCTTCAACATTGCGTTCAACGTGCCGATGAGTCGGCTCATCACTGGACTCACCGGGTCGCGGAGATCATACACTCATCAGACAGCATTACAGCGGCCCAAGCCGTCCTGATACTAGAAAAGAATTGCCACTTCCAGCCACTGGTCCTAAAGCTCGGGCGGCTCAAATGCAAGGTACAAGACATGGGCGATGTCGGGACCCCGATCCTAAGCCATAAGAATCTAGCATGTAACACTTCACATTACATTGCGGCCTCACGCACGGTTATCTCCACGGCTGCCACCTTACCTGGGCCGGGACCGTTTGTGCCTTTTGGCTCACGAATGTGAATATGTCGCTAGCATTCAAATGTCCAAGAACCCGGGTCGACATGACTAGTCATAGAACCCAAGTGGCACATCCGTACAGGGACAGGCATACGTAACCCAACAATGCAGGTGTCGGTCTCAGCGTGTGTAGACGAGTCATAGCAAGCTATAGGGACTCCATTACGCCGTGGGACATAAATGTCATCAACTGCGCGTAGACGAGTCATAGCAGGCTACATGGACTCCATTACACTGCGAGACATTTCCCCGAAGGGACAGACACAACAGCAAAGAAGGATACACGCCGGTCAATCAATGTGTCCGGAGCAGTAGCAAGCTACCAAGGCTCAATGGAAGCACAAAGAGGCATTTCCCCGTAAAGAGTACTACTAGAGACACACAACTAGGTGTCGAATCCCATACATACCGTTACACGTCACACGTACGCACGACATGTCCGATATGCATAGATACAACTATGGCATCACAACATAACCATACAACAACACAACATTTATTTAGAAGGCTCAGGGAAGCCTTACATAATATGATGTTACAAGTAGAGGGTCACATGACCCATCATTCAGACCATACAATCAACAAGCGGAAGATACATGTATGTTTACAGACATCTATTAAAAGCGGCTAGAAGAGCCTGAAAAGCTACAACGACCCTACCAAAAGAGCCAGACCTCTGTCTGGGATTCCCAAGCTATTTCGAACAACGTTGAACTTCACGTCATAAAAATCACTAATGATACTGACGTCTCCTCTGCAAAAACATAAATTAAGCAACCATGAGTACAAGGTACTCAGCAAGACTTACATCAGAACTAACTACATGCTCCCTTGGTGGTTTTGACTCTTGGCTAACCTGTACTACGACTACAAGGTACTCAGCAAGACTTACATCAGAACTTACATCATTGTCAACAAAGGGGGTTGTGGAGTTTATTGCAGCAAGCCAGCTTTGACTCTTGGCTAACCTGTACTACGACTACAAGTGGTATCTTTGAGGTGGGACAACGCACACGAGTCCACATATTCACCAAATCAATACACCACTATGGATCCACTCCCGTCTCCCTACGAGAAGGCTATCCATAGCACTCACGCTTATCTTGTGCATTTTAGAGTATCCATTTCACTTGTCTATATACCACATAAGCAATCCAAGTAGTCCATATCCGAGGACGTGGCTATTCGAACAGATTGTTTCACCCTGACTCAGAGGAACCGACGTCCTCGTGCCATCAGCAACGTTCCCTCCTGGAACACGTATCTGCGTCCAGTCCGGCACATGTGAAAGCACAACATGCTCCCTTGGTGGTTTTGATAATTCATGACAACATACATTGTCTCTTGGACTAATACCTTTACCTAGTGTATTTCAGATAAAGTCCATAGAGAGGGCTGACAAAAGGATTGTGGAGATTGTGGATATACCCCAAGATGCAAGGAAATGGATTGGCAAAGTTTCAAGCAAGAGGACTCTTCATTTTACTTTGTGAGAAATCACTTTGAGTCCATAGGAAAGCCAATACTATTAAAAGGGGGTAAGGTATTGTTGGTGAACAAAATGCTCATACGTGCACAAGTGACAGTCACCAAAAACACCCACAAGCTCTTCCACAAAAGTCTGTCCAAAGTCAAATATCCAAAATCGGTGCAACCAACACTTTCCACTCGGTGCCACCGATTCCCATACTCAGACAGACCTAAGCCAAACCCTAGCCTTTCGGTGCAACCGATTCTGCTTCGGTGCCACCGAGTTCGGGTTGCCAACTTTCTGTTACGCAGTTTCACAAAATTGGTACCACCGAGTTTGTTGAATCGGCGTCACCGAGATTGGGCAATCTGACCATTGGTCACCTAATCGGTGCAACCGAGTTTTATATATCGGTCTCACCGAGATTCAAAAGTTACTGCCTTTTGGTCACTTCGGTACCACCGAGATTAACACATCGGTGTCACCGAGTTGGTCATTTTAGGTGTAACGGTTGGATTTTTGGGGATGCCTATATATACCCCTTCACCACTACCTACTCGAACGAGAAGCACTCAGAACTATTCCATACTTGCCCCATCATATTTTCTGAGAGAGAGCCACCTACTCATGTGTTGAGATCAAACCATTCCATTCCAACCATATGAATCTTGATCTCTAGCCTCCCCAAGTTGCTTTCCACCAATCCCATCTCTTCCACCAAGCCAAATCTGTGAGAGAGTGATTGTGTGTTGAGGAGTCTATCATCTTGAAGCACAAGAGCAAGGAGTTCATCATCATTACCGAGCCTATTACCTTTTGGAGGGTGGTGCCTCCTAGATTGGTTAGGTGTCGCTTGGGAGCCTCCTACTTCGTGTTGTGGAGTTGAACCAAGAAGTTTGTACGGGCAAGGAGATCTCCTACTTCGTGAAGATCTACCCATAGTGAGGCTAGTCCTTCGTGGACGGAAGCCGTTATGGAATAGTCAAGGTTGCTACTTCGTGGACCCTTATGGGTGGAGCCCTCCATGGACTCTCGCGACCGTTACCCTCCGTGGGTTGAAGACTCCATAAACGTGGATGTACGATAGCACCACCTATCGGAACCACGGGAAAAATCTTCGTGTTCCTCATGCGTTTGATCTCCCTATCTCAACTCTTTACTTCATGTGCAATGTCTTTACTTTCCGCTGCTATACTCGTAGACCTGCATGTGTAGGGTGTGGTAGACTTGCTATAATTGTTAAAATCCGCAACCAATTAACTTGGGAAAAGGTTAGGTTTTAAATTCCTGCTAGTAGTCTATTCACCCCCCCCCCCCTCTAGACACTCTTATAGTGATCCCACAATTGGTATCAGAGCTTTGGTCTCCATTGCTTCGGTTTAGTCACCGTGGAGGAAGATGGATGTGTCTAGTATAGGGAGTTTGAGTTGTAGAGTGCCTATTCTTGATGGAGAGTACTATAGTCAATGGAAAACTTCGATGCTTGAGCTGTTTAATGAATTTCAATTGAGAAAATATGTTAAGAGCCCTTATGTACCTCCCATTGATCATTTACATCCCACACATGAAGAGGAAATTGATATGCTATGCAATCTTAGAACTGTTAATCTCATCGTTAGAGCATTGCCTAGAAATGTGCTTAATCAAATGAAGAATTTTGAATGTGCTTACACTTTGTGGAATGACTTGGAGAAACGATATCCAAGTTATTCATTGAGTAATCTTGATGAAATTCTTCATAAAACTATTGCCTTTCACAAAATGACGCCTAGTGATCCCAAGTTTGATGATTGTCTATTTGAGCTTAGAGACCTCATGCGTGCTAAAGGAGATGTCATAACTATCAGCAACATCATTGTTGAAGCCATTCGCATTCATAATCTTGAACATTGTCATGATCACAACCCTAACGAATCTCTTGTTCTTTGTGACGAGGATTTCCCACTTGATGATGACAATGTGGAACACGGCTACTATGATGAAGATGAGTTGTTCGACATCGAGTATGAGAAGATCATGAAGAATCTAAGTCTCATGGCAAACTTCAAGGATTACATGTCCGGAGGAAAAGAGTGGATTCTCGATAGCGGATGTACCGATCATATGACCGGAAATAGAGAAATGTTTGAAGAGATCACACCAAACCATGGACCGCGAAGGTACGTAACATTTGGAGACAACTCCAAGGGTAAGGTACTTGGTCTTGGTAAGGTGGCCATATCCCATGATAGCTCTATTCAAAATGTCATGCTTGTTGAATCTCTTGGCTACAATCTTCTTTCCGTATCTAGACTTGCCAACTTTGGTTTTAATGTGCTATTCACGAAAGTAGACTGCCAAGTGTTTCATCAAGATAATCATAACATGGTCTTTGCCGGTTTCCGTAGAGGTGATCTATACATTGTCGATTTCACTAAGAGATCCAAACCTCGTACTTGTCATATTGCAAAATCTTCTAAAGGTTGGCTTTGGCATAGAAGACTAGGACATGTTGGCATGCGTAATCTAGACAAGCTTATCAAAGGTGATCATATACTTGGTGTTAAAGATGTTATCTTTGACAAAGATAGACTTTGTAGTGCTTGTCAAGCTGGAAAGCAAGTAGGTGGAAGTCATCCCGTTAAGAATATCATGACTACTAGGAGACCACTCGAGTTACTTCACATGGATCTTTTTGGTCCCAACGCTTACAAGAGTCTCGGTGGAAATTCCTATGGTCTAGTTATAGTTGATGATTTTTCCATATTTACGTGGGTATTCTTTCTTGATGATAAGTCGCAGCTACAAAAGATCTTCAAGAACTTCGTTCGCAAAGCGCAAAATCAGTTTGAAGTGAAGATCAAAAAGATTCGGAGCGATAACGGATCGGAGTTCAAGAACACCCATGTGGATACCTTTCTTGACGAAGAAGGGGTTTCACATGAGTTCTCGGCTACGTACACGCCTCAACAAAATGGAGTTGTTGAGAGGAAGAACCGGACGCTCATTGAGATGGCAAGAACGATGCTTGACGAATACAAGACGCCAAGACACTTTTGGGCAGAAGCCGTGGAAACAACATGTCATGCCACAAACCGACTCTACTTGCACAAGCTTCTCGGTAAAACGGCATACGAGCTACTCACCGGTAACAAACCCCAAGTTGGATACTTTCGGGTATTCGGCTCAAAGTGCTACATTCTTGATAAGCATCGTCATACTAAATTTGCTCCCAAATCTCATGAAGGATTCCTACTTGGTTACGGATCGAGCTCTCACACTTACCGTGTCTACAACAACTTCACTCGAAAAGTTGAAGAGACGGTAGATGTGAAGTTTGATGAATCTAATGGTTCGCAAGTCGAACAATTGCCAAATGATGTAGGTGATAAGGATCCTTCGGAAGCTATCCAAGACTTATCCATCGGCAAGATTCGTCCCATGGAGGTGAAGGAAAGTTCTTCATCAACTCAAGTGGAAGCCCCTACTTCATGTCAAGGTGAACCTCAACACGACATGGAGGCATCCACAAGCGGTTCACGACAAGATGATGAAGAGGAGGAAGTACATCATGAAGATCCACCACAACCTCCTTCACCACCATCTCAAGGGAACGACACCTTCGACAACAACGAAGATGAAGGAGATGATGATGAAGAAGAAGCTCCACCATCCAACAAGCCAAAGCTACCCCGAGTTCGAGCACAAGTGACCAAGAATCATCCTCTAAACCAAATCTTTGGTGATATACAAACAGGGAGAATCACTCGCTCTAAAACTCGCCTAGCTAACTTTTGTGAGCATTATTCTTTCATCTCTAGCATTGAACCCTTGAAGGTAGAACAAGCTCTTGAAGACCCGGATTGGGTGAACGCGATGCATGAAGAGCTTCACAACTTCGAGAGGAACGAAGTGTGGACACTCGTGGAGAAGCCCAAGGATGAGCAAAACATCATCGGAACCACATGGGTGTTTCGGAACAAGCAAGACGAAGACGGTCAAGTCGTACGCAACAAGGCACGTCTCGTAGCCCAAGGATATACGCAAGTCGAAGGTATGGACTACGGTGAGACCTATGCCCCCGTTGCTAGACTTGAAGCTATTCGCATTCTTCTTGCTTATGCTAACCACCATGATATCACGCTTTATCAAATGGACATTAAAAGTGCCTTTTTAAATGGTGAGATTGAAGAAGAAGTATATGTTAAGCAACCACCTGGATTTGTGAATCCTAAGAAACCTAATCATGTTTACTAGCTTCGTAAAGCTCTTTATGGTCTTAAGCAAGCCCCTCGTGCTTGGTACAAATGCTTAACGAAGTTTCTCATTGAAAAAGGTTTTGAAATTGGCAAAATTGACGCAACCTTATTCACTAAGAGAGTTAATGGTGAATTATTTGTGTGCCAAATCTCTGTGGATGATATTATCTTTGGATCTACTAACCCACAATTTAGTGAAAGATTTGGAAGGTTGATGTCCGAGAAGTATGAGATGTCCATGATGTGTGAGCTGAAATTCTTTCTTGGTTTGCAAATCAAGCAAACGAGAGAAGGAACTTTCATCTCTCAAACTAAGTATACCAAGGAATTGATCAAGAAGTTCAACATGCAGGAGTGCAAAGGTATGAAAACTCCTATGCCTACTAGTGGACATGTTGATCTTACCAAGGAGGACGAACCGGTTGATCAAAAGGTTTATCGATCTATGATTGGTTCATTGCTATATCTATGTGCCTCCCGTCCCGATATTATGCTTAGTGTTTGCATGTGTGCTAGATATCAAGCTGCACCTAAAGAGTGTCATCTTTTGGCCGTGAAACGTATTGTGAGATATTTGATACAAACACCAAACTTTGGCATTTGGTATCCCAAGGGATCTTCTTTTAACCTTGTTGGCTATTCCAATTCGGACTATGCCGGTGACAAGGTTGATAGAAAATCCACCTCAGGTACTTGTCAATTTTTGCGTAGATCTCTTGTGTCTTGGTCCTCCAAGAAACAAAACTCGGTATCTCTATCTACTGCCAAAGCTGAGTATATTGCTGCCGGATCGTGTTGTGCACAATTACTTTGGATGACACAAACGCTTAAGGACTATGGAATCCATGTTAAAAATGTTCCATTACTTTGTGACAATGAAAGTGCTATTAAAATTGGTCATAATCCTGTGCAACATTCTCGAACTAAACATATTCAAGTTAGACATCATTTCATTCGTGATCATGTTGCCAAAGGAGATATTAATCTTAAGCATGTTCGCACTAACAAGCAATTGGCTGATATCTTTACTAAGCCACTTGATGAGAAAACATTTTGTTATTTGAGGAGTGAGTTGAACATCATTGATGCTTCAAACTTGAGCTAGACTCACTCGGTTGCATGCAAGGGCATGAGCTTACTTGATACTTCCATGATACTCTTGATATATTATCTTATACCATGGAATTCTATGCTCCCTTGTATTGCATCTAACCTTTTGTAGGTACTTGGAAGAACTTCATTCCACAAGATTGCCATCAACTCAAATCATAAGCAATCTTGTCATGACCAAGTATTCACAACCTCTTTTGATGATGGAAGGAAGAGGGCAACACAAACATATCCTTGACACAAATTTGTACTTCACAATTGGTATCGTGTCATATCATGTTCTTCCTTGCTTGACTAACCTATGTAGGTGACAAGTGAACTAAAACGAGAAGGATTGCTCCCAACTCAAGATGATCTTCATCAACCTCGAGCATCCTCAACAAGTTCACCTACAAGCCACGTCATCAACATCACTCAAAGGTATGCACTCATATCCTTGAAAAGGCTTTACTCCAAGTCATGAGCTAAAGCAACTCAAGTGGTATGAAAACATTAAAATGCTTAATCGAAAAATGGTAACCCCATTTTGAGCTTAACATTGAGTATGACCTATGATCAAGTATTCTTGCTTGGCTCCTAAGTCAATATACTCAAATATAGGTGACCTAGTCACCGCCCATCATCTAGTTAAGAATCTTGTGTGGTTCATTCTCTGTTTGCAAGATTTCTTAGAACCACTCAAATCTTCTCTAGTTGATATCCTCCTGTAAAAACTTTTGCATTCCCTTTGAAAATTTCTCTTTTGACACTTTGTTAAAAGTTTTCTGAATTCATTTGCAAGTTTCCAAACCTTGACAAGTTTCTGTTTTAGCCTCGGAGCCACCGATACATACAACTCGGTTCTACCGATTTAGCAGATGAGCTGCAAAACAACATCTCGGTACCACCGGAATGTTTGTATCGGAGTCACCGACATGATTTGTTTTTTAATTTGTGTTCATAATTGCAAATATGTGTTTCTTTAGTGATCCTACAAGTGATGCTCTTGTTACTTCGATGATTCCTTCTTATTTAAAAAAAACTTAGGGGGAGAAATTCTTTATTCAAGGATCCCTAACTCTAAGGAGGAGAAGTCTTACAAGATCTCAGATCAGCCAAAGGGAGAGAAATTATTTTCCATGATTCTCTCAGTTTTCATTTCTATGAACCCTACATTCAATGACCCTTGTTCTCAAGGATCCCTTCTTAGTCAATGATCCCTATATCTATTCCTGTGTATGACCTTTTTGGAAATTAATGCCAAAGGGGGAGAAATACCAAAGCTTCAATGCTAAAAGGGGAGATACATGCTTATGCAAAGGGGGAGATATAATCAAGGGGGAGAATATCAAAGTTTATACTTACATAAACAAGGGGAGAATACCTAAGTAGGGGGAGAAAAATATGTTTTGGGAGAAAATATGCTTATTTTTCTTAACTACTCATGTTAGACTTTTCTCACCCTATCCAATCCCAATATCTACATGCTGAGATTCAGGGGGAGAGGATGATCTACTACTTTCATATCTAAGGGGAGAAAGCTCTAAATGATCTTGGAGACATATCAATCTTAAGGAATACTATCTTCTATATGTTCTCCATATCTTGGTACTATTGAGTTCTATTGCCTTGTTGATTAGTAGAATACTCTTGTGTTTCCTAACACTATTTTCTCAAGTGTGTTTCTACTACAAGAATGCTCAAGAGCTCAAGGTAAGTATATGCATCATATCCTTGATCAAGATGATCTCTTGCTTCTTGCACATATTGTTTGCAAGAGTGAAGTCTTGAACAAGGATACATCTCATTCATATACATTTGATGCATATAGCCAAGATACACATGACTCCTTTTATCCCTTCTACTATATGTGTGTTCATGCATTCCAAAGCAACTATCCTTTAAAGGAATTGCACACATTTAGGGGGAGCAAGTCTAAGTCATGTGTCTCTCAAAGTCTTCATTATATCCATGCATATCTTTATTTGAAGCTTTGATTGTGTGTTGTCATCAATTACCAAAAAGGGGGAGATTGAAAGCACAACATGCTCCCTTGGTGGTTTTGATAATTCATGACTACATACATTATCTCTTGGACTAATACCTTTACCTAGTGTATTTCAGATAAAGTCCACAGAGAGGGCTGGCAAAAGGATTGTGGAGATTGTGGATATACCCCAAGATGCAAGGAAATGGATTGGCAAAGCTTCAAGGAAGAGGACTCTTCATTTTACTTTGTGAGAAATCACTTTGAGTCCATAGGAAAGCCAATACTATTAAAAGGGGGTAAGGTATTGTTGGTGAACAAAATGCTCATACGTGCACAAGTGATAGTCACCAAAAACACCCACAAGCTCTTCCACAAAAGTCTGTCCAAAGTCAAATATCCAAAATCGGTGCAACCAACACATTCCACTCGGTACCACCGATTCCCATACTCAGACAGACCTAAACCAAACCCTAGCCTTTCGGTGCAACCAATTCTGCTTCGGTGCCACTGGGTTCGGATTGCCAACTTTCTGTTACGTAGTTTCACAAAATCGGTACCACCAAATTTGTTGAATCGGCGTCACCGAGATTGGGCAATCTGACCGTTGGTCACCTAATTAGTGCAACCGAGTTTTATATATCGGTCTCACCGAGATTCAAAAGTTACTGCCTTTTGGTCACTTCGGTACCACCGAGATTAACACATCGGTGTCACCGAGTTGGTCATTTTAGGTGTAACGGTTGGATTTTTGGGGATGCCTATATATACCCCTTCACCACTACCTACTCGAACGAGAAGCACTCAGAACTATTCCATACTTGCCCCATCATATTTTCTGAGAGAGAGCCACCTACTCATGTGTTGAGATCATGTTATTCCATTCCAACCATATGAATCTTGATCTCTAGCCTCCCCAAGTTGCTTTCCACCAATCCCATCTCTTCCACCAAGCCAAATATGTGAGAGAGTGATTGTGTGTTGAGGAGTCTATCATCTTGAAGCACAAGAGCAAGGAGTTCATCGTCATTACCGAGCCTATTACCTTTTGGAGGGTGGTGCCTCCTAGATTGGTTAGGTGTCGCTTGGGAGCCTCCTACTTCGTGTTGTGGAGTTGAACCAAGAAGTTTGTACGGGCAAGGAGATCGCCTACTTCGTGAAGATCTACCCATAGTGAGGCTAGTCCTTCGTGGACGGAAGCCGTTATGGAATAGTCAAGGTTGCTACTTCGTGGACCCTTATGGGTGGAGCCCTCCGTGGACTCTCACGACTGTTACCCTCCGTGGGTTGAAGACTCCATAAACATGGACGTATGATAGCACCACCTATCGGAACCACGGGAAAAATCTTCGTGTCCCTCATGCGTTTGATCTCCCTATCTCAACTCTTTACTTCATGTGCAATGTCTTTACTTTCCGCTGCTATACTCGTAGACCTGCATGTGTAGGGTGTGGTAGACTTGCTATAATTGTTAAAATCTGCCAACCAATTAACTTGGGAAAAGGTTAGGTTTTAAATTCCTGCTAGTAGTCTATTCACCCCCCCCCTCTAGACACTCTTCTAGTGATCCCACAACATGTGCCATGCCATGTGTCACGACGGGCCACACGCACCATGTGCCACGACGGGCCACACGCGCCATGTGCCACGACGAGCCACACGCGCCATGCGCCACATGCCCACGCACCTAACCCGCACATGTCCATGTAACAGCGAGGTAGGCTCTGATAAGCACGAAACCCTGTTCCTATGAGCCGTATCACAATACAATCCACCATGTTCTCCAACACGGCCTCTCATCACCATCTTGACCAAAACGGGTCAAGACACTTAAATCTCATCATTAGGACATGATCATTCCAATCCATCACCCAGATGGATCAGACCAACTCAACTCTAAGCATATCAAGCGAGCATGGTTGAGTAGTCACAACATAGCTCAAGCAACTCCTAAGTATGCTAGGATGGTTTAGCTATTTGGCGACAATGACAGGTCATGCAAAGGAATGGGTTCAACTATCGAGAACAAGTAATAGTTGAATCGTATTGTCCTAATGCATTGAAATGAGAGCAAGAGCAAGAGAGTAGGATTATATCGAAATGCTCAAGGGGGGGTTGCTTGCCTGACACTTCTGAAGATAACAATGAGTCTCCATCGGTGACAACGATCTCAACATCGGAACCATCGTCTACCGAGAAGGAACAAACACCGGCAACAGGAAGCAGGAACACATTCAATGTGATGCAACAAACATGGTGTATGGCATGGCATATTAAAGCATTGAATTGACCTAGTGCAATAGATAGTCATATTAAGTGAAGTGGAATTCAAATATATACCAAATCCCAGCTCCAACACTATTATTAAATTGTCCTAATCATGAAATGTCCTACTTGGTGATGTTAACTTGCTCAAACATGCATGAACATGGCATAAACAGATTCCTTGCATTTTTCTGATCATTTTCCATATATAACTTTTCTTCATCTGAGTTATAGATTAATTGCTATGATTTTTAGAAGTTTGACATATATTCTATACTTATTTAAATTCCAGAACTCATTTATTGCGTCATCATTGCATTAGCACTGCGTCAGCTGGTCAACAGGGCTGGCCAGGTCAAATCTGACGTGCGGGGTCCACACGTCAGTGTCACGGTGTTAAGCAAGATTTAACTAAAACTGAACTACTATTAATTGGTGTGGTGGGGCCCTTGGTCAGTGTTAGTCGTGTTAATTAGCACGGTCATTAGGCTCTAATCAAGCGCCACGTCAGCGCAGACGGAGCATCGCCGGCGGTGGCCATTCCGCACGGCGGAGGGCGTCGGGTTTCACCGTCCGGCAACCAAACGCCGCGTGGAGAGGTCCTACGGCGAGCTGGCGATGGTGCGCATCGACCGGAGCAATCGGATGGACGCGGGGAGGCCTTCAATGACGGCAGCAACAATGAAGGCGAACGCCGGAATTCGGGTCAGCGGGGTGACGGCGCTGCGGCTTGCGGGCGAGCGAACTAGATGGCTAGGAAGCATCTACGGGACAGCAGGAGCTCGCCCATGGGCTCATCTTGGTCATCGGGGGCCGCTAGCAACAATGGGTCTCACGGCAGCGCAATGGAGCTCTCGGCCATGGCGGCTTGGCGGGTTAGAGGGCGCGAGCGAGGACGATGATAGGGGAAAGGAGACCGGGGGCTCACAGAGAACTCGAGGAGGGGGGTTGGCGAGCTCGGGGATGACCGGACGAAGGCGAATCGGGGCCGGCGACCGGACGAGGAGGGGAATGAGCTCGAGGGCGGCGATTCCCACTTCCCGGGCTCGATTCCTTCACCGAGGGGATGCTTGGCTCGTTGGTGAAGCTTCTGGCCGAGGATAGGGGGCGCGTAGGGCACGGTGGCCATGGGTGCGACGACGTCAGAGCCATGGCGCTCTCGGGCGAGCGAGAGAGAGAGCCAGAGGAGGAGAGGGAGAAGGATGTGAGGGGGATAAGGGAGACGGGGCACTGGGCACTGGGCGTCTGCGTGGCGCGGCTAGAAGAGCCGGGGCATCCCGGTGGAAGCAGGAGCTGGCGCGCGCGCATCAGCCACACGCCCGGCGTCCTTCTGGCGCAAGGTTGAAGACAACCTTGCCCCTGGTGGGTGAGGGAGTCCTAGTTTAAGGGGTCCTCGGGAGGCCGGCCTATGTCTTATGGGCCGGACTATATGGGCCACTTGCCGAATACTGGAAGAATTGAAGACCTCATCTCCAAGAAGGAAGCTTCGAGAATCGTGGCTTGTCCTCCACGTTTGGAGTAGTGAATAGGCATGTTTATCCCTTCGACGTGTAATCGACCATGTGTAAACCCTAGGGACCCCCGGCATCTTTATAAGCCGGAGGGTTTTAGGTTGTAGAACAAGAGAACTCATCTAGGGTTTTAGTCATACGATCTCGTGGTAGATCAACTCTGTAATCCCCATACAATCAATATAATCAAGCAGGACATAGGGTATTACCTCCATAGGAGGGCCCGAACCTAGGTAAAACCTTGTCCCCTTCGTCTCTCGTTACCATCGATCCTAGTCTCACAGCTCGGGACCCCCTACCCGAGATCCGCCGGTTTTGACACCGACATTGGTGCTTTCATTGAGAGTTCCGCTGTGATCGCCAGAAGGAATCGATGGCTCGCCTAGTCATCAACGAAGAGGTCCGCAATCCGGGCAATTTTGTCCCCGGACAGATCTTCGCTTTCGGCAGCATTGTGCTGCACGCCGACCCGACCGGCCATCTAGGCCGCATCGGAAGTTTTGCCCCTGATCAAGAGGTCACATTCGGGAACTTAGAGTTCTCCGTAGACTCTCGAGACGATCTATCACTAACCGGGCTCGCGGTCTCACCTGCCATACCCAAAGACTCTGAGGCCTTAACCCCAAACCCATCTTTCGGCTCCGCCCATGGGATCTACCCCGGCGAGGGCCCGACCTTCAGTCCAGATCAGGTCATAGTACCCGACGTCCGGACATCGGTTCTCGCCGAACACTCTTCTCGCAAGGACGCATCGGAGGTTCACTCCGGAAGCTCTGGGCAGACCGGTCCGATTGAGCTCTCGATACTCAACGAGGCTCTAGATCGGATCTCGTCGATGAAGATCAACGATGACCCAACCCCGATCTATTCTCAGATCGGGCCTCAGACGGGTCAGGACAGATTTTTCGTCCCACCCACCACCCACTTGATAGCCATTGTCGAGGATTTAACCGACATGCTAGACTATGCTTCCGAGGAAGCAGAGTACATGGATGAGGAAGATCACTCCCTCACCCCCGCTAAGACCGGGCACTGGACTGCCACCTCTACATACGACATCTAAATGGTGGACACTCCGAAAAACAACGGTGATAAATCGGACGAAGCGCCGTCAAGACGTCGAAAGCCGCATAAACGGTCAAAAGGAAAAAAGGGGCGAAAGTCTACCGATGGCACCAGGGACGGAGATACCCCGGAAGACATCGGCGGCCCCGAAATCCTCGAACACCCGTTAGATGGTCAGGAGAGGCCCGAAGACCGTCGCAACCCCGATGATCCAGATGATCCTGATGATGACGACTACCTCCGCTCTATTGAGGAGGAGGACAATGCGGAAGCCGATGACTTCGCTATTCCCGATAATCCTGCAGATCAGGAACTATTCAGGCAACAGCTGTTATCTACGGCTCGCAGCCTGAAAGCAAAAGAACGGCAGCTCAAAGCCGAACAAGACGACCTCAACGACCAATGGACGGGAGTCCTCTCCTCTGAGGAAGAATAAGGCACTGGTCTATCGGACCAACCTAAGAGCTACCCATGCAGAAGGCTGCTGCCACAATTCAACAACGAGCTCACTGATACGCCGTCTCCCAAGCATACCCCATATGACAGGCCAGACCGCCCCCCTCGAGGACGCGACAGGATGGCTGATGATACCGGCTATAGGCCGACGATACCCCGTAGACGGGGAAAGGAGCCACTAGAGCCCAATGACAGGTTCGACTTGCGACACAACCTAGACTATAGAGCAGGCCGTACGTGATCCATCTACGGATCCAGAGGATAATCACCCGATAGACGGGAAGGGTGCATGCCTTGGTTTGACCGCAATGAAGATCGGGAACGAGCCCGAGCTAGGACAGACACCGATCACCGGCGCGTCATAGCTCGGGTCAGAGGCGCCGCCCACCCATTGTGCTTCACAGATGAGGTAATGCGGCATCAGTTCCCGGAAGGGTTTAAACCCGTAAACATAGAACAATATGATGGGACAACTGACCCAACCATATGGATCGAGGATTTTCTCCTCCACATCCACATGGCACGAGGAGATGACCTCCACGCCATCAAGTACCTACCCCTGAAGCTCAAGGGGCCAGCTCGGCACTGGTTAAACAGCCTCCCCAAAAACTCCATTGGGTGTTGGGAGGACCTAGAAGAGGCATTCCGATCTAACTTCCAGGGCACTTATGTTCGGCCGCCGGACTCCTCCGATCTAAGTAACGTCATTCAGAAGCCCGGAGAGTCCGCGTGGCTATTCTGGAACCGTTTCCTGATCAAGAAGAACCAGATCGTAGACTGCCCGGACGCCGAAGCTATAGCCTCCTTCAGACATAATATTCGAGATGAATGGCTGGCTCGACAGCTCGGACAGGACAAACCCAGGACAATGTCCGCCCTCACATCACTCATGACCCGCTTTTGCGCGGGCGAGGATAATTGGCTAGCTAGACGTAGCCATAACCCCGAAGACCCCAGAACCTCTGAAGTTCGGGATGGAAATGGGAAACCGAAGCGCAACAAGAACAAGCGCCGGCACAATAATAGTGATGCCGATGACACGGCTGTCAATGCCGGCTTCCGCAATTCCCGTCCTGGGCAGCGGAAGAAGCCTCCTAAAGGCAAACACGACGGACCCACCCCGCTGGACAAGATCCTAGAGAGGCCTTGCTAGATCCACGGCACTCAAGAGAAGCCCGCCAATCACACCAACCATAACTGTTGGGTCTTCAAACAGGCTGGCAAGCTCGCATCCGAGGACCAAGGCAAGAGCCCACGCAGCGAGGAAGAGGATGAGCCCCATGGTCCGATCGGTGGTGGTCAAAAGAAATTCCCTCCAGAGGTAAAGACAGTAAACATGATCTACGCCACTCATATACCCAAAAAGGAGAGGAAGCGCGCCCTTCGAGATGTCTACGCCATAGAGCCTGTAGCCCCGAAGTATAACCCATGGTCGGCATATCCGATCACTTTCGATCGACGCGACCACCCGACCAGCATCCGTCACGGGGGTTCGGCCGCACTCGTCCTAGACCCGATAATAGATGGGTACCACCTCACTAAAGTCCTAATGGACGGTGGAAGTAGCCTCAATATGATTTACTCAGATACGGTGAAAAAGATGGGCATAGATCCGTCAAGGATCAAGCCCAGCAACACTACCTTCAAAGGAGTGATCCCAGGCGTTGAAGTCCGGTGCACAGGCTCCGTAAGCCTGGAGGTTGTGTTCGGCTCACCCAATAACTTTCGAAGCGAGGACTTGATCTTCGACATCATACCTTTCCGCAGCGGCTATCACGCCCTGCTCGGCCGTACAGCGTTCGCTCGCTTTAACGTCGTCCCTCACTACGCATACCTCAAGCTCAAGATGCCCGGCCCTAGGGGGGTCATTATAGTTAATGGCAATACAGAGCGCTCCCTCCGAACCGAGGAACATGCGTTGGCCCTGGCGGCCGAATTCCATTACACTGATGATTGGCAATCGCCGACATCTGCCGTCAAGGCACCCAAGGCTGGGAAAAGAGCTCGGTCTCAATCCGAGGTACCAGAACCTTCCACTCCCCGTAAATAGGGACTCGCCCCCCATCGCACGGCCCTAGAACCGGCAAGGTACGTGCCACGGAGGCACAACTTCGCGCTCAAAATTCCAGGGGCAGCGGTGGGGACATACTATTAGAGGGTAGGTGTTCGGCTGGACCGAACTATTACCGTCAACACGTCTTCGGACACACTATAGGTACCATCAAGTGCCTGCTAAAGGCGTCAAGCTCATCCATACCTCGGCGACTTCTCAAGACCCTTTCTTCAAGGTCCGTTCGCCGAACTAACAAAGCCCATAAAGGCATACACCTCCTTAGGAGCTGCAGGAGCAGATAAGCGACGGAGCACATCAAGGACGTCAGGTCACCTATCGAAGGCCCTTGGTACAAACTCTCCTGTAAAATTTATATTTTATTTATCAAATACCTGTGAACAGTTGCATCGGCAAATTGAACAATAAGAGTTGTTGAGTAAAATACAGATATATCATTTTCTCTTTGATGTCCCTTTTCGGAACACTTTCTGTTTTCTCCCTCTTCTTGCGAACCTGTTTGGTATACTGTACGATGCAATCGGCTAATAGACCGGGGGCTCGAACTTAAAAATCGCCCTAATCACAATTTCTTTAAGTGTTCGACGTCTTGGAATTCCGCTTTATATGCATTGGCTCTGAACCGTGTCTTGGGTCAATAGTTGGGTTGCCCGGCTCCTGTGCTTGCCCCTTTATGTTCCGCTCGTTCGGCTAAAAGGGCAAAGGGAGCACCGCTGCGATTGTGCTTCCGGCTAGTCTAGTTAAGCGCCTCAGCGGAGAAAGCCGAAAACTGACTGTCATGGTATGCGAGAACCGGTCTGCGAATCCGAGCTTAACTAAATCTCGTCAGAGGTTATTCCGTGTCATACGATGGGTTTGGTGTTAGCACAAACCAGGTGATATAGGCCTTGGCCGCGGTTCATCCGAACATCACAAACACCTGGGGGCTAGTTATCAGCTCCCGCACTCCTTTCTCGCGCCCCTATGGCTAAGTGAAAGCAATAAAGCATTATGGTCCGATTGCCTTGTCCGCTCCACACTACCGCCTTCGGGTGCCGATAGTTTGGCTAAGGGTTATAGTGCGGTTGGAAGAGACACCTTGTGTAGTATCTACACGGGGGCTGAAGCCCACGACTCGCAGCTTTTAGAGTTAACGGCCACAAAGGAGTTATAAAGGATGCAAAACATACAAGACATGATAAAACCATGCATCTTAAATACATACACGCTGACAAGTCTTCGGACATAGTACAGCAATCTATTCATACTCATTCTCTCTCGTACACTGTGATTCTATGGCCCGAGCACCCTCCATAACTCCGGAGAAGTACAGCTCGGGGCGCCTATGACCCTTTCCAGGAGGCGAAGGAGCTGTAGCTACCTTCATCGGATCTAGCCCCGGCCAGTGCACCTTGGCCTTCGCGAAGGTCATCCTAGCCCCCTCGATGCAGGAAGACAGCCTCAAGGCGTCGATCCGAGGAGTGGCGTCGCTCAGCTTCTGCACCAGGCCGAAGTAGCTGCCCGGCAGTGGCTCATTGGGCCATAGCCGGATACAGAGATCCCTCATGGCCGGTTCCGCCATCCGGTGTAGCTCCATCAGCTGCTTCAGCCGCTCCACAAGGAGAGGAGAACGCTCGGGGGCTTCGAATTGCGCCCAGAATAGCCGAGCTTCATCTCCTTCTCCCCGCAAAGCAGGCGCCTGAGGAACGCCATACTTGGGTAAGCAACTCGAACTTGCTGTCCCCGAGGATACACTGCAATGAATACGGCTTACCATCCAGGATAGCTTTGGCTTGGCGGAGCTCCTCTTCAAATGACCGCCTATCCACCCGCTCCTTTTGGAGATTGGTTGTCAGGGTGGATAATTCGGCGGCCTGCTCCTTGCCCTTCCGCTCCAGATCCTCGCACTTCCGCCCAGCGTCTTTGAGCTCCTGCTGGATTTCCTCCACCCGAGCCTCGTGCTTGTCGCTGGTGGCTCTTAGGGCGGATAGCGCGGTAGCTGCTTCTTTGGCAGCCGCCTTCTCCACCGCAGCCTCCTGCTTGGCCTTCTCAAGTTCGATATTGAGCTTCTCAATCTCTTTCGCCGAGGCTGCACAAGCATTAAGCATATCAAACAACACTGCATTGACAGTGCGATAACAAAGAGTTTTTTACTCTAATTCGACTTACCTTGCGCCTCGTCGAATCTCTTGTTTAGAGCGTCAAGCTCGTCTTCGGAGCTCTTGAGCTTCCGATTTAGCTCTTCTAGCTCAGCAGCGTTATTGGCCGATGCCGTCGACGAAGCCTGTAACAAACAACATCATATAACGTTACAGGGGCTTACCACCTCCGAACTGTCACTAAAATAATCCTATGAACGCTCCTCTTAAGGGCTGACAGAACGATCCGAACATATATTGTCCTATGCATAGTTCGGATAAGGATCTATGATTTGACCCCCAGGTAAGTTTTTCCAAACTCACCTAGGGCTCGGGGGCTGCCATGCATATAATCATAACTTACAGAAATTAATATTTCACAAAGTAGAGCATTACTTGGCTTACCTGACAGCCCGTCAGGAGACCGTTGAAGGCCTCCTTCAGACCGTTGCGGTGCTCCCCGGAGATGGAGGCGCTCGATAGAGCCTCCCCCATGACCTTCCACACATTTGTCGGTGGCGCTGGTGGGGATCGGTTGACCCGATCTCCATCCAGAGATTGAATCGGTACCCCCGGAGGCATGGTACGCTCCGGAGACCGCCTTGGAGGTGACTGGACGTCTTCTGGTCCGGTCTCCTCAGTATCCGGGAGGGGCCTCTCCCCCGGGTCTTCGGAGGCCGAGGTGTTTGCCTCGGCCATGACTTCGTCGCCCCTGCCTCCAGAGTCTGGCTCCAAAGGAGCCTGTTGGGAGGACGCCTCCGCAGTGTCCTTCGCTGTGCCCGGAGGAGAGGGGTGCGACGTGGTCCCGCTCTCCGCTAGCTCGGCGGGTGGGGTCTCCCCGTCCGAAACTTGATCGGTGGAGAGGACTTGTGGTGGGCTGCAAGTCAGTAAGCGCTCACGTGTTAGTAACATTCGAAGCTTTGCATCAATAGCACGGAAGGGTCTTCGGATCTGTACCTTCGAGGTAGGGGCTTGACCCTGAGGTTCCTCCGCGGAACCCTCTCGTAGTCCTCGGACTCAGTGTTCGAGTCCGAACTATCGTCGGACGGGACTACCTGTGTCCGGCGCGGTTTCTTCTGGGCGGGAGGAGTTATCTCCTCCGAGGCGTCCGATGACGCCGCCCTCTTTCCTGTGAGGGGCGAATCGCCTCCCCCCTCAGCCTTGTGCTCCTCCTCTTGATTCGAGGAGGCATGAGTCTCTTCGGACACAGCCCCTGGCTGGTCCCTGTTGCGCAGGCCTGTTCGGCCTGGCTTCTTCTTCTCCTTCTTCTCTGGCGCCTTGTAAGGCGCCACGACGAGCATCTCCAGCAGCAGCGGAGACTTGGGGTCTTCGGGCTGTGGAGCCTGACACTTGATGACCGTGGCTTTGCTCAACCATTCCTATGAAAGGTGATCGGAAAGTGCGTAGACTATCTTTGGGAAGATAGAACCGGTGAAATGAAACTATGCTATACCTCAGGTGCGGGCTTGATGGCGCTCAAGCCCTTGTCCTCCTTCTTGCCCGGCCAGTTCTCCTGCGCCTTGAACAACGCCTTCCATAGCTTCTCCCGCGTGGTACGGAAGAGTTGACGAACTGTAGGATCGTCGTCAGTCCGATAATTCCACATAGGAGAGCTCCGGCGCTGGCAGGGGAGGATGCGCCGCCGAGGCATAACCTGGACCACGTTGGTCAGGCCGACTCCTTCCCTGATAAAGGAGGTGATGCCCCTCTGCAGGTCCTCCACCTTTGTGTCCGACCCCCAGTCGAGGCCCTTTCGGACCCATGAGGTCAATCTGGTCGGGGGGCAGATCTGAATTTGGCAGGAACAGTTCCGCCCTCCTCCTTTGGCTCGGTGATGTAAAACCACTCTTTTTGCCAAGTTTTGATAGTGTCGATGAAGGTGCCGGATGGCCACACTGCACGCGGAAGCTTGCCGATGACTGCCCCGCCGCAATCCGCGTGTGAGCCGGCGACACACTTCGGCTTGATGTTGAAGATCTTGAGCCACAGTCCGAAGTGTGGCTCGACTCGCAGGAAAGCTTCACAGACTATGATGAAGGCCGATATATGCATGAAAGAGTTCGGTGGGAGGTCGTGGAAGTCGAGGCCGTAGAAGAACATGAGGCCCCTCACGAAGGGGTGGAGCGGGAAGCTCAGTCTCCGGATGAAGTGAGGGACAAAGACCACCCTCTCGCCTGGTTTAGGGGTGGGGATCACCTGGCCCTCCTCTGCGGCGCGGTGGAAGACATTGGTGGGGAGGTAGCCGGCGTCCTTGAGATCCCGGATGTCCTGGTCTGTGACCGTGGACGCCTCCCACTTGCCGTTGGAGCCGGAGCTGGCCATGGCTAAGCTCGGAGGGGGAAGAATGGAAGACCTAGATTTGGGCTCGGTAAGCTTGGAAGATTGGGGAAGCTGGGATGCGAATGGGAGGGTGCGGATAAGCCTTGGGGTTTTCTTCCCCTTTTATTGAGGCTTGCTGCTGGTTAACCTCCCTTCACGAAGCCGTGAATCTCTCCGCTTCCCAAGGCGTGCGTGCCGTTATATGCGTATGATTAAACATATCCCGTGTAAAACGGGGCACGATTTGTGCATTAATGGATCGTGCTGGTGGAAACGGCCTCGAACCGCGAATCGAGTCCTCACGGCTGGTTTAGAGGTCGTGGTGGGCCATGGCCTTTCATCTGAAAAGTTGTCAGAAAACACTATTGGTGCTCTGACGTTTGGCCTTCAAGGCCGAACTACTCATGGTATACGGACGATCTATGATCAGAAACATTACAAATCGATGGAGGCCGAACTATATCTCGGCCGTTCACTGTTTGGAGAAAGGAACTCGCCTCGCAAGCCGAAGACTCTAATCACTCGAAGCAGCTGGAGCCTGGATCCTTGGCGTTGGAGGCTAGTTCGGGGGCTATTGAGGGAGTCCTGGTTTAAGGGGTCCTCGGGAGGCCGGCCTATGTCTTATGGGCAGGACTATATGGGCCACTTGCCGAATACTGGAAGAATTGAAGACCTCATCTCCAAGAAGGAAGCTTCGAGAATCGTGGCTTGTCCTCCACGTTTGGAGTAGTGAATAAGCATGTTTATCCCTTCGACGTGTAACCGACCATGTGTAAACCCTAGGGACCCCCGGCGTCTTTATAAGCCGGAGGGTTTTAGGTTGTAGAACAAGAGAACTCATCTAGGGTTTTAGTCATACGATCTCATGGTAGATCAACTCTGTAATCTCCATACAATCAATATAATCAAGCAGGACGTAGGGTATTACCTCCATAGGAGGGCCCGAACCTTGGTAAAACCTTGTCCCCTTCGTCTCTCGTTACCATCGATCCTAGTCTCACAGCTCGGGACCCCCTACCCGAGATCCGCCGGTTTTGACACCGACAGTGGGCTCGGCTGCTACTGGGCCGGCTCAGGTAGGTTCCTTCTCTTTAATAATTCTGTTTTTCTATTTTTCTGCTTTCTGTTTAAATTGTTTGGGCAAAATACATATATCCAAAAACCCTTAAATAATTTATGGGATATAATATGAATATTGCAAAGTCCCACAAAAAGTTTCAGCATTTTTTGAAACAACTAAAATAGTTATAGTGCTTTATTGGTCATTTTCAGAAACTTTGCTGATTTAATAAAATTGCCAAAATAGTTGTGAAAATATAGTTCACCCCTGGTATGTTGTTGACAACATTTATCAGAGAGGGGGAACATTTTTGAAGAGCATTTTGGATTCATTGAAAATTCAATTGTTGGAGTTTTGTTTATTCAATGAGGTGCTAGGGTTTGTCATCCCCATTTCCAAATCATTTGAATTTAAACATGATGCCATGATGGTTAATGCAATGACAAGCAATGGCTAGCTAGGGCTGTGACGGGCGACTTAATGGATGTCCTCACCAGGTACGTCGAGTCAGACAACACGAAGGATGCCGGCTCAGATGAGGACAAGACCGGCAAAGGAAAGAAAGGGGAAGGTGGTAAAAGCCAGCACAACCATGGTGGTAACCAGGGAACCCAGAACAACAATGGCAAGCGAAAGCAGGCAGATGGCGGGTCAGATTTTGTGGCCAACACCAATGTTAATTTCAAAAACCAACGACGTAATGGTCGCCCTGGAGGAGCTTATAATGGGAATAAGCCTCGTAACTACGAGGAAGCACTCAAGGGACCATGCCCCAAACATAGTACCCAGGATAAGCCGGCTGCCCATTCATGGGAAAACTGTTACATCATGCAGGAATTCCTCAACCAAGCCTTCCAGAATCATCAAGGAGGTAATGGTGGGGGACACCCAGGTCAGCATGGCCCTGGCGGGTTACAGGGCGGCTCAGGTGTTGTTTTCCAGCAGCAAGGAAATAATGGCAATGGACAACATCTAGGCAAGAACAATCAACATAATAACCAAGGTGGCTTCCAGAGTAATCCCAAGCAGTTGAACAGCGGCCAGAACCATTAGTATCTGAGTTATCAAATAATAAATCATATTGCTTGGAAGATTTGCAAGGAAGATCATATGCCACCCAGAAGAAAATAAACCGGCCTTAGAGCACTGCTTGTCTACGGTCATATTATGTTTAGAGTCACCGGCCTGCAAATTTTGTACATACTTCCTTATATTTCAATAAAGCCGGCTTACCCGAAATTCGGAGTTCTTGTCGTTTCAGCCACACATTTGGCTTGAGTCTTTATTTTATAAGGTATTGGGCACTTGGGGGCTTCCAACTCATTGAGTTTAGCTTTCTCACCCTTGTGACCCGGCAAAAACGCCATAAAAGATATTGGGCATTTGGGGGCTTCCAACTCATCGAGTTCAGCTTTCTCACCCTCTTGACCCGGCAAATAAAAACGCCACATGTGGTTAAACCTGCATGTATGCTTGATGCAACTCCGATCAGGTGACCCCATGTACCCTTAAAAAGTCAATCCTTTTTCGGGAGCCTGAACTTCTTGAGGTTAAAACATCGGCTTGAGTCACGAGAGAGCCGGCATGTAGAGAGCTAGGATAAACCACGGATTATCATACCTGCTTCATTGAAGCAAGACTCGAGCCTCGAAAGCCGGTCTTTATGTCGAGCTTCGAAAGCCGACCCGTTTTTTACACGCGAATGTCAGTTTAGCATAGCGTTATTTGAATAAAGTATCATACCTATTTATACGTGTTGGGTAAACCTGGTTTTCGGACCAGGTTGCACTATAAATTCCTGCAGAAAGATAAGTCTTTGGTTTAACCAAAATTGAGCGATTAGAATTTCCGATCCGGCTCAAAAAAGTTGGTTTAACTGACTAAGCCTCGAAAGCCAGTCCCTTATTGCCGACTCATTAAAACCGGCTTATAATACAATACTTGATATTGTTAATTATTGCTACCATATAAAATCTTGTAGGTACATCATTGTTTCACTACCGGCTCAGACATGAGCGTCCGGGTTACCGACCGTCGTCATATCATGGCCGGTTAAAAATCATTAAAATAAAGCCTAAAGCTCTGAATGCCAGGATTGCCCCGCCGGCTCATTTTTCTGAATGAATCATCAAGCACAGTAGAAATTGTCAAGACAAGTAGAAGAACAGAGCAATCTGCAATCATTAAAGGTCGAAAGGATCGAAGGTTTTTTCTTCACCGATGCAAACATGCACGAAGGCATGACAGTTTTTCAAGAAGTTTCTAAAAACTACTCCTATTATAGACTCAATTCAAGAGTCTCCAAATATCTGTCTTGCCCAACACATGGGGGCTATAGGCAACAGGCGACTTAAATCATTTTTCACATCACTCCTAAGCTTTGCCTTCCGCGCCGTCCGGATTAACCTCAGGTTGTTCTTTCGTCTGAGCCGCCTTCGGGTCATCCTCCGCTGCCTCTTCCGACTCTACAATCTGAAGATTGTCCACATCCCAGTTGCAATGAGTTAGGGCATGGAATACAACCTCTTCATTCAGAATAGGGGACGGGTCAACCTCAGGAGCGAAAGTGTGCTTACGGCGTTGAGGAGTCAGATCCACTGATATGAAGGGGGGTGGCCGAATTCGCGAATTATTCGCATCATAAGCCGCCTGATATCCTTTCAGCCCCATCCCAGCAACAAGTTGCGTCGCCAGCACTCGAACCGTCTTGACACATTTCAAATAGTTAGCCTCGTCAAAAGTCGTGCCATCATCCTTGAGCTCAGGAAAACCTTTGGCCATCTGTGTCGGATCAAGCTCCTCTGCGTAAGCAAAGGCCCGACTCAAAGCAGAAGTTGCGCCAGACCGGGCGGCTGGTTTTTTCAATTCTTCCACTTGTTTAGGAATCGTTGAGAGGACCTTCATCATGTCCTTGATGAGCGTCACCGGCTCTTTCTCTCCCATTACAACTTTAATAGCAAACCGGCCTCCAGCATAGAGTTGCTCGGTTAAAGTGTATACGGCCTTCAGCATAAGTAAGTTGTTCTCTTGGAGGTTGGATGTCCTTGGGCCTGCAAAAAAATATAAGCATCAAAGTCGACAGACATTGTATCTACGAACATGAATTTGTACAAGTTACCACAAGATACTTACCAAAGATAGCCTGGGTCATATGGGCAATATGCCGCTTTAACCTGGCTAGTTCCTCGGTGATGGGCTTCAACTGACCCTCGGCATTTTCTGCGCGCTTCAGCAAGGCAGATTTCTCAACAACAACATATTCTTTTTGTTTCTCAAAAAGTGCCTTGGTTTTCTCCAATTCTTCAACGAAAGGCGCAGCTTCTCTTCAGCGGCGGCTTGGGCACTTTGCCCTGATTCCAAATCTTTCTTCAAGCCGGTCACACTTAACTCGGCTTCCCGTAAGGCTTTCTCCATAAAAGAGCCAGGATATTCAATGATCATCAGAAGAGCACAAGAGTCAATTTCATATAATGAAGAATTATGTCAAGTCCCAAGCAAACTGCAAGCAATATCCTTGACACTTGGGGGCTAATGCATATAATGAAGAAGACCCGACTCATCTCAAGAAGTGAGCCGGCCCTTGGGGGCTACAGGTCGAATTCTTCTACGGTATTAAAGAGGAGACCCGACTCATCTCAAGAAGATGAGCCGGTCCTTGGGGGCTACAGGTCGAATTCCTCAATCATTTATAAAGACCCGGTTCATCTCAAGAAGATGAGCCGGCCCTTGGGGGCTACAGGTCGAATTCCTCGATCATTTATAAGGGCCCGATTCATCTCAAGAAGATGAGTCGGCCCTTAGGGGCTACAGGCCGAATTCCTCAATCATTTATAAAGACTCGATTCATCTCAAGAAGATGAGCCGGCCCTTGGGGCTACTGGTCGAATTCTTAATTGCTTGTTATCAAAGACCCGACTCATATCACGAAAGTGAGCCGGCTCTTTGGGGGCTAGATGAGGATATGCGAAGTACACAATAAAGAGGAACATACCTCATATTTGTTTTTCATCATGCTGACAAGGCCGACTTCCATTTCCCGGCTTGTTGCAAGACGATCCAAATAACCAGCTTGAAGTTCTTCAGCACTCATGCTCTCATAGTTTGGAAGCTCCAGTTTGGCTTTGCCTTTGTCTGGAAGTATTGGTTCATCCTTAGCGACAAGCTTTGTCAACACTTTGGAGACCTCAGGGATGGTATAACCCGACCCAGTAATGACAACCTCCTCGTTCTTGTTACAAGGATTATCTTCAGTTCTCTTGGGAGGACTGGGCGGATCAACATTCATCGCCGAGTCAACTTCAGTATCCACAGCGTCGGCACTCGCTGGCTCAGGTTGAAGAGGGATATCAGTCTGGATCTCCTGATGATCTTCAGGATGACTCGCCTGAACTTCAGGGGCAGTCGAATCAGGATTTCCTGGCTTAGAGGCCTCAGGATCAGCGGACAGCTCGCCGATTTTCCTCTTCTTGGCCTTGGCCTGAGCCCTATAAAACAAGAAGACATTATCAACAATGTGCCAAAAGGCGTGTAAAGGCAAACATCTATTATATATAAAAAGCGCTTAACGGGTTAACCAGAGAAAGATAAATTAGCTACAAATTATCACAAAAATTAGAAATTACTGGCCGTTAATCTGGTGGACCCGAAACTTAAAACACAAAATTGACGGATTGGATCTAACTCACATATTTATAGGAAATTAAAATTTTCTACACCCAAAAATCGTAACCGTTTGATTCAGTTAAAAGATTTACCCATCAATGCCACCTTCTAAATTACACGCCATACTACCCAACCCCATCCATGTTCGATCTAATAAGATAAATCCACTTTAAAAATGAATAAATTAGCATGTGTGTCTGTTGTGTTAGTTTCCGGCCGGCCGAGGAATTGATAAAGTGTGCATGCTAGCCTCACCAAGGAATTATGGCCGAGGAACATAAAGTGTCCTTGCTAGCCTCGCCAAGGAATTAAGATAATTCTACGTGGGTAAGAAATTGATCAGCTAACCGTGCCAGCCTTCTCAAGGAATCAAGATCAGTTTTCAGGGTTGATTGATATTTGTTTCCTGTGTGTGCGTTTCCGGCCGGACAAGGAACTGGTCAGCTGGTCATGCGCCCCCTCAAGGAACAAAGATCGATCTGCCTTTTGTACGTGGCCGTGAAATTGATCAACTAGCCGTGCTACCTCCACAAGGTATCAAGTTCAATATACCAGAAGGAATCAAGATCAATATGCATCATGGATCAATATGTGTTTGCTGCATGTGTTTCTGGCCGACCAAGGAACTGATCAGATGGTTGTGGCAGCCTCCCCGAGAAAAAAAAATGATCTGTGGCATGGATCGGTATGCGTTTGCGGGTTAGTTTCCGGCCGGCCGAGGAGTTAAGGGACTCTTTGATTCACAGGATTTTGAAAATGTAGAAATAGGAAAAATAGAGGGTTGGAGTGGCATGTTCATTTGAACCCTATAAGATTAGCAAGGAGTGTTTGATGTCACGGGAAAAACAAAGGAATTGTAAAAAGTGGTTGGAGTGGATGTTAGATTTCCTATGAAATGTAGTATAAAAGATTACATAGGAAAATTTCCTATGGGATCCAATCCTATGAATCAAAGGACCAATGTAGAAAAAAATCCTAAGGATTTCAATCCTCCAAAAATCCTATAAAATTCCTTTGAATCAAAGGAGCCCTGGCGTGCTAGCCTTCCCAAGGAATAGAGATCAATCTGCGTTTCCTGCATGCGTTTTTTGCCGCCGGAGGAGATAATCAGCTAGCTTATTCATACTCCCTCCGTTCTTAAATATAAGACTTTTTAAATATTTCACTATAGACTACATACGAATGTATATAGACATATTTTAGAATGTAGATTCACTCATTTTGCTTCGTATGTAGTCCATAGTAAATCTCTAAAAGGTCTTATATGTAGAAACGGAGGAAGTACATGCTAACACCCCCATGAAATTAATCAATATGCCTGCTCTACTGCCTTCAAGATCGATCTGTATATTCTACATGCGTTTTGTAAAGGGCGGAGGAATTGATGAGCTAGCATCTTTGTACGTGTGCTAGCCTCCCTAAGATATTAATCAATTTGCTTTCTCTACTAGCTCCATGGGACACCGCATTTCTTTCTAGCAAGCAATCGGCAACCAATGACGTAAGAGCAACTCCAACGGACCGACCCAAACGCGCTTTTGTCCGCTTTTGTCCGTTTGGGTCGGCCGCCCGCTCGGCGTCCGCCCTTTTTAAGATTTGGGTCGGCTGTGCGCCCAACGAGCGCGACCCATTTCATGTCCCCACACAAATTTCGAAAAAGGCCCGCGGCCATAGATCATGCAAGTGGCCATGTCGTCGTCCGAAGTTCATGCCGGCACCATGCCAGCGCCGGCATACAATGCCAGCTTCAGAAAACAGGAAGCAGTTCAGCTGGCGCACTTGCCAGCGGCCGGCACACATGCCAGCACACAAAAAAGGGCGGGAGAGTTCGACCACACCATCGCGGCCGTGGTCATGCCAGCACACTTGCCGGCATACAAAAAAAAGGATGGCGCAGGCCGCCATAGATCACTCGTCGTCAAACTTGAGCATGTCGGCCTGCATCTTCTCGAACCACGGCCTCTTCCTTGGTGACACGGTGTTGAGATCCACCTTCATGATCTCCACCCCCGTCATCATGCTCGCGAGAGCCACTTCTTTCGCCTTGGTCTTGGCGTTGGCGGCCTCGATCTCTAGCATCTTGGCTTGCTTCTCCGCCTCCATCTCAAGCATCTTGGCTTGCTTCTCCGCCTCCATCTCAAGCCTCCTTCTCTGGATCTCCATGAAGGCATTCATTTGCTCTTCCTTCTATCGCCGGCGCTCCTCCTCCCTTGAGTCCTTCTTGCTCATCATGCCCTACACGCTTGCGATCAAGGCGTTCGCCGCCGCATCCCGCTGGTCCTCCTTCTTGGAGTTGCCCTTCCCGCGCGGCAGTGGCTTCTCGCCGTCTTCCTCCTCCACGGCCTTCTTCCCCCCACGCGCCTTGATGGCGGCATATTGCGCCTTGAATTTCTCCTCGTCTTTGACGATCCTCCAACAATGGGAGAGGTTGAAGCACTTGCCAGCATGTTGGACCTTGAATGCCTCCAAAGCTTGGAATGCCTACAAATGAATTGCATGCAAGCATATTGACAAAATAGATATGGAAATGAACATGCAAGCATTAACGGGATGACACAAAGAGGACCGCTTGCTAGCATACCATGTCTTGCACGCCGATGCCGCTCACGGGGCGTGCCTTGATGCTCTCAAGAGTGGCACAAAACTTGTTGCACTATTGTTGGATCACCTTCCAACGCTTCGAAACAGACACCCATCCGCGCGTGCGTTGCATTTGATACGGTGGAAACTTCTTGCGTTCATGGAACTCACGATGGACACGAATCCCAAAGGTTGATGCCTTTTGTTCCGCGCTGGTCGTGGGGTCTTGCCCAATGTCCCTCCAACACTCACAAAGAAGCGTGTCCTCGGCCGCCATATATGCCTTCGTCCGCCTGCTCTTGTGCTTCGGTTTCTCCCCGGCGGCTTGGTCGGCGAGCTCGTCCTCGAACAAAGGCTCCCCTTCGATGTCCACCTCATCCTCTTCCTCGAGACCGTAGTCCTCTGGAAACTCGTGGTCGAGCGGGAAGCCGTCCAGGTCCACGCCGACCTGATCATGCATGAAGGCGACTTGATTTTGATCAAAGGTGAACGGCGTGAACGGCCCTCGGCCGTCCTGGCTTTGTGTCTCGTCGGGATCGTAGCCAGCCCCGGCGGCACGGCCAGCGGCCGGCGCACCGCCCTCGAAGATAATGTTCTGCATGTAGTCATCGTCGCCGGAGGCCGGCATTCCGTCGAACAGGTTGCGTGCGCCCGGCAGCACGTCCGCTGGCATCTGCCGCGCGCGTTTCCTCGCCCCTTCGGATGACGAGCCACCGGCCACCGGTGTGGCGTTGAGGTCGATGGGCGCGGGCGTGCTAGGTGCCACCACGCTCACCTCGGGCGAGCACTCTCCGGAGAGTCGGGAGGCCTGCGGGTAGACGTGGAAGTCGGGAATCGGCTGCGTCGCCGACACGCGGGGCGAGTCGGGCAGCACCATCCGAGGAAACGCAGATGAGCCAGTGCTGGCCGCGGCCACAGCGGCGTTGACGAGGCCATGCTGGCCAGGGTTTAACCCTAGGTACATTAGCGCCTCCCTCGTTGCCGCCGCGACTCGGGCGTTGGTGGCCTCCTGCTGCTCGGCGGCCGCCGCGATGGCTTCCTCCCTCGCGCACGCCGCGTGCCTCTGGTTCTTTCTCTTCGTCGACTCCCATGCCCGCTCCTCGGGCGTCCGCTCCTTCTTCGGCTTGGGCGCGGCGGCGGTCATGCGGGGGGCGCGAGGCTTGCCTTTGTCGAAGGGGGCGCGACGCTTGGAGGGGCCGGACGAGGCGAGGGAGGCGAGGCCAGCGGCGGCATCGAGGTCGGCGTCCATGGCGTCCATGGCGAGCGGTGGGAGCACGCGCGGGCAGGAGGGTTTTTTTTGGGGGGGGGGGATGGAGGGAAATGGCGGGCCAGGGGGAGGAGTAGGCGGGCGCGCGCGCGCGTCCATCTCGTGTCCGCGCCGACGCAAATTCGGCTAAAAAATGGGCCGGGAATGGGTCGGCAGCCGGACGAAAAGCGGATGCGCGTCCGTTCGGGTCGGCGCGTTGGGCCGACTTTTCTGTCCGCGCCGACCCAAACGGACGGTCGCGGACGAAATGGGTCGCCGCGTTGGAGTTGCTCTAATCTCATACAGGAGGGTTTGACATCCACGGGAAAGTAATCGGAGTTTGACTTTGGACCAGTGCCAACACAAAAGGGTCGTCGACCGAAGCCGCATTACAAGAAAGAGAGGGGCAAGGGAGTAGGAGTACGTACAATCAAACACAAAGCCCAGAGGTTGTCATCGGGGAGCTACATACAGTTTAAACATGGGTATAGGTGGTCTGTCCTGGCCACTCTGCACAAGGTTGGTTCAGGGAGGAAGGAGATGTGGTCTACATCAGAGACATGGTGTGGCTATAGCCTATAGGCATGCGTGGACATGTATACATGTTTTCTCCAAACTTGGCATTAGGTAGACTGGAAAGTTTAAGATCAATGTAGCCAATATCATCGAGCGCATAGCGCATACATGATGTAGTTGCGATTGGGATACGTAGACAGGGCTGAGGCATATACATGGGAGGACCCACAACAACAACATCTTTTAGTTATTTTAACAGTAATGACTTGCCTCGACCGGCCGTTTAGCTTGGAGTTTAGGGTTTCTCGGAACTAGGTTAAAGAAACAAGTAAAAGAGCGGCATACTTGGCTACACGCATGGCTAAATTAAGTACTACTTTGAAAAAAGAATATACTATCTACTAAAGCGCCAAGCGTTTGCTTTTTCTGGGTTTTTTGATATTTTTTGACTGCCTACTGTTGAAAAATTACTTGGGGGACAGATGTCTACTTATGGAAGAGTTACGTGGGCAAACATGACTTCTCCTGGCCGCATTTCTCTACCAAGCTAAAGAAAATATTGGCCGCCCTTTTTCGATTTTTTTTTAAAAGGTGTACTGTTCAGTATAAGATGTAACTGTGAATATTAATTTTGGTGAGAAGTGTTTCTAGAAAAAAAAATATTTTTTCTAATATACCTATATACTAAATCGCCAAGCGTTTGCTTTTCCTTCTTTTTTGACTTTTTTTACTGCCTACTGTTAAAATATTACTTGGGGGACAGATGTCTACTTTATGGAAGAGTTACGTGGGCAAACATGACTTCTCCTGGCCGCACTTCTCTACCTAGCTAAAGAAAATACTGGCCGCTCGATTTTTTTAATTAAAAGGTGTATTGTTCAGTATTAGATGTAACTATGAATATTAATTTTGGTGAGAAGTGTTTCTAGAAAAATATATTTTTTCTTATATAGCTATATACTAAAGCGCCAAGCGTTTGCTTTTCCTGCTTTTTTGACTTTTTTTACTGCCTACTGTTAAAATATTACTTGGGGGACAGATGTCTACTTTATGGAAGAGCTACGTGGGCAAACATGACTTCTCCTGGCCGCACTTCTCTATCTAGCTCAAGAAAATACTGGCCGCCCTTTTTTGATTTTTTTTTAAAAGGTGCACTGTTCAGTATTAGATGTAACTGTGAATATTAATTTTGGTGAGAAGTGTTTCTAGAAAAAAATATTTTTTCTAATATACCTATATACTAAAGCGCCAAGCGTTTGCTTTTCCTTCTTTTTTGACTTTTTTTACTGCCTACTGTTAAAATATTACTTGGGGGACAGATGTCTACTTTATGGAAGAGTTACGTGGGCAAACATGACTTCTCCTGGCCGCACTTCTCTACCTAGCTAAAGAAAATACTGGCCGCTCGATTTTTTTAATTAAAAGGTGTATTGTTCAGTATTAGATGTAACTATGAATATTAATTTTGATGAGAAGTGTTTCTAGAAAAAAATATTTTTTCTTATATAGCTATATACTAAAGCGCCAAGCGTTTGCTTTTCCTGCTTTTTTGACTTTTTTTACTGCCTACTGTTAAAATATTACTTGGGGGACAGATGTCTACTTTATGGAAGAGCTACGTGGGCAAACATGACTTCTCCTGGCCGCACTTCTCTATCTAGCTCAAGAAAATACTGGCCGCCCTTTTTTGATTTTTTTTTAAAAGGTGCACTGTTCAGTATTAGATGTAACTGTGAATATTAATTTTGGTGAGAAGTGTTTCTAGAAAAAAATATTTTTTCTTATATACCTATATACTAAAGCGTCAAGCGTTTGCTTTTCCTGCTTTTTTTAACTTTTTTGACTGCCTACTGTTAAAATATCACTTGGGGGACAGATGTCTATTTTATGGAAGAGTTAAGTGGGCAAACATGACTTCTCCTGGCCGCACTTCTCTACCTAGCTAAAGAAAATACTGGCCGCTCGATTTTTTTTAATTAAATGGTGCACTGTTCAGTATTAGATGTAACTGTGAATATAAATTTTGGTGAGAAGTGTTTCTAGATTTTTTTTTCTTATATAGCTATATACTAAAGCGCCAAGCGTTTGCTTTCCCTGCTTTTTTGACTTTTTTTACTGCCTACTGTTAAAATATTAGTTGGGGGACAGATGTCTACTTTATGGAAGAGTTACGTGGGCAAACATGACTTCTCCTGGCCGCACTTCTCTACCTAGCTAAAGAAAATACTGGCCGCTCGATTTTTTTCAAAGGTGTACTGTTCAGTATTAGATGTAACTATGAATAATAATTTTTGTTAGAAGTGTTTCTAGAAAATAATATTTTTTCTTCGCGGTCATACTGATGCACATCCGTCTCAAATCGTTTTCCGATCCTTTTCGAGTGAATTTTAATTTTGGTGAGAAGTATTTCTAGAAAACAATAATTTTTCTTCGCGGTCATACCGATGCACATCCGTCTTAAATCGTTTTTCGATCCTTTCTGGTGATGTTACTACCGAGGCAGAAAACAATAATCTAGAACAATATATTGTGCGAACAGTAACCCATTGGAAAAATAAGTTCCTTGCCGATTAATGTCCATTTTTACATCACGCCATTGGTAAACAGTGGACAAATAATTGTCCGGAACAATATCCGAAATATACTATATACTAAAGCGCCAAGCGTTTGCTTTTTCTGGTTTTTTTGACTTTTTTTACTGCCTACTGTTGAAAAATTATTTGGGGGACAGATGTCTACTTTATGGAAGAGTTACGTGGGCAAACATGACTTTTCCTGGCCGCACTTCTCTACCTAGCTAAAGAAAATATTGGCCGCCCTTTTTCGATTTTTTTAAAAGGTGTATTGTAGATGTAACTCTGAATATTAATTTTTATGAGAAGTGTTTCTAGAAAACAATATTTTTTCTTCGCGGTCATACGGATGCACATTCGTCTTAAATCATTTTCCGGTCCTTTTCGTGTGAATATTAATTTTGGTGAGAAGTGTTTCTAGAAAACAATATTTTTTCTTAGCGGTCATACCGATGCACATCCGTCTTAAATCGTTTTTCGATCCTTTCTGGTGATGTTACTACCGAGGCAGAAAACAATAATCCAGAACAATATATTGTGCAAACAGTAACCCATTAGAAAAATAAGTTCCTGGCCGATTAAAGTCCATTTTTACATCACGCCATTGGTAAACAATGGACAAATAATTGTCCGGAACAATATCCGAAATATACTATATACCAAAGCGCCAAGCGTTTGCTTTTTCTGTTTTTTTTATACTTTTTTTACAGCCTACTGTTGAAAAATTATTTGAGGGACAGATGTCTACTTTATGGAAGAGTTACTTGGGCAAACATGACTTCTCCTGGCCGCACTTCTCTACCTAGCTAAAGAAAATACCGGCCGCCCTTTTTGATTTTTTTTAAAAGGTGTACTGTTTAGTATTAGATGTAACTGTGAATATTAATTTTGGTGAGAAGTGTTTCTAGAAAACAATATTTTTTCTTCGCGGTCATACCGATGCACATCCGTCTTAAATCGTTTTCCGATCCTTTCCAGGTGAATATTAATTTTGGTGAGAAGTGTTTCTAGAAAACAATAATTTTTCTTCGCGGTCATACCGATGCACATCCGTCTTAAATCGTTTTTCGATCCTTTCTGGTGATGTTACTACCGAGGCGGAAAACAATAATCCAGAACAATATATTGTGCAAATAGTAACCCATTGGAAAAATAAGTTCCTGACCGATTAATGTCCATTTTTACATCATGCCATTGGTAAACAGTGGACAAATAATTGTCCGGAACAATATCCGAATAAACCCAGAACTGCTAAACGAAACAGTAGACCAAATAAACTAAAACAGCACACCGAAAATATTAACCCATCCAAACCATAAACCGAAACAATTACCGTATTGTAACCCAGAACAATACACTTGAACAAACCCAAAACTGCTAAACGAAACAATAGACCAAAAAAACTAGAACGGCACACCGAAAACAATAACCCACCCGAACCATAAACCGAAACAATTACCGAACTGTAACCCAGAGCAATACGCTCAAATAAACCAGAACAACAAAAACAGTAAGTCAATACCATGCATTCGCGCGAACGATAATCCAAAAGAAATGCCAAGAAAACCACAAAAACTGAGACACCTCATCCCTCGACCCGAAACAGTAAAACCAGTGAATAGAGTACTACGAGAATAGCATTTTAGTTTCCCGAAGCACGCGCTCCCGCGTGAATAGTAAACAAAAAATATAGTAGATGCTTTTTTTTGTAAAAACAATTTTTTATAGATGTTCGTGTTAGTGTCACAAACTTTCTTGAAGAATCTCATGCGAAATGGAGCATCGGTGTTTTGCTGGTGAAAAAAACAGTTTTACAATTATATTTTGGGGTAACATTTGGTGTTTATTTTGCTTTTTGTTGCACGGGCCAAAATGTTTAACTTTTTTTATCTATAAATTTGTATGTAGCATTTGGATGTGACAAAAAACATATAGAATATTTGTTAGATTTTTTTGGATATTTCAAAAAACATTTTTCGAGTGCAGGAGCGCGCACTCCCAGGAGCACCAACGGATTTCCAAGAGTACCACTTCTTACGTAGACTAATACCAATTTGTGTTGGCCAAGAACTCTGATTGGTTTAGCATGACGAAGAGGGGGCATTGAAGGGGGAAAAGCCTATTTGACGCATTTTGCTGTTGGCCAAGAACTCTGATTGGTTTAGCATGACGAAGAGGGGGCATTGAAGGGGGAAAAGCCTATTTGACGCATTTTGCGTCAAAGTGTCCAGGGCCGCACACCCCTCTACTCTATTTGGGCCGACCTTTTTATTTCCCCGTCGCTGTTCCCTTCCTCACTCGTGCGAGTCGTTCGTTCCTAGCTCCAGAAGCTTTCGGGGCTGTTTGTATGGTGACCAACTCTAGCCTTACCAAAAAATTGGTCATACCCATGATATTTGGCTGGTGTTTGGTATGATGCCATTTTTGGCTCACCATCGTCGACTTGGACGCGCCCGCGTATCCTTTTCGCCAACTCGCGGGCGAAACAGCGGCACGGAAATCAGCCGCCAAAATATTGGCTGCCAAATCTGGCGCAAGCCAGCCACCATGATATAAAAGGCACGATTGGTTTTTTCCCCACCTTTTTTTTGGAAAAGGAGGTTGAACCCCCGGCCTCTGCATCAATCGATGCATGCAGCCATCTTTATTAATTATTCCACAAAGGTCTGACAAGAACATACATCAATCTATCCGAAGCCACCACTCACACCTACAAACTTGACACTCCTCATATCTAAAACCAGTGTCGTCGCCAATCCATCCACATAACGTATCGGGACCAACAACCGGTGCAGCCTACCTAAAGCCGCCCTCATCATCGGACCACTGACCCATCTTCAGGAGAGATATCCGCATCATCCTTGCCAGACCGAACATTCGTCGACGCCACCACGACGCCCAACGGCGCCACCGCCCTCCGCTCATCCGCCCAGACGCGAAGACTCTGGAAGATCTGTCGTGCGTAGCACCTGCCAACCAGGCATGACTCAGCGTAGCACCTGTTGGTCAGGCATGACTTGACAGCTCCACCGAAGCTTCGTGCAAGACGAAGCCGCTCCATCCTCCTGCCTCTGTCTTCCAGCGCTGCTCCACAAACGATGCTCCCAAGAAAGAAACGGCTTCATAGTACCGCCATCGTCCGATCTGGAAGACCAGATCTTAGGGTTTCCCCCGGAGCAGCACGAGTGGGTCGACAACAGTTGCACGACGATGCCTTCATCAAGGTAACGGCCCAAAACGCCGTCATCGCCCGCCAACGGCCCGGTTTTTACCGGCAACTATGTCTCCCCGACTCGTAGCCGGGACTAGATGCCGAATCTCGAGATCCGACCACCCAGCCGCAGGCCGACCATCTTTGACGGAAAAGATGACCACCATCGCCGACTGCACCGGTCAGATCTGACCGAAGGTGCCGCCGACGAGACCACCAGGCCCTCCACGCCGCCGCCGCCGATCCAAAAACAGATGGCGCGCCGCCGTGGCCGTCGCCCAAAGGGCTGGCCGCCGCGCCTGCAGCCCGCGCCGCCTCCGCCGCCGCCGCCGTCGCCCGCAGCCCGTGCCGCCTCCACCACCGCCGCGCCACAGTCATCGCCGTTGCCGACCGGATCGGGCGCGCCTCCACATGAATCGGGGCCCCGCGCAACCCCAGCTCTGCGGGAGAGAGGCAATATCCTCCGCCACCGCCGTCGGCCCCCGGGCTTAGACCGGCGGCGTCCCCCGACGGCGGCGGAGGGAGGGGACGAGGGAGATGCGCCTCCGACAGCTAGTTTGGGGCAGACCTGGCCAAACGGGACGGGCCTGGCATGCCGGCCCATGGGCACGCCGGCACGGCACGTGACGGGCCAGGCCCGGCACGCTTTAAACGGGCCGTGCCAGGCACGCGGCACGCCTCGGGCCATGACTGGAACTGAAGGCTGGGCACGCGGGCCGGCACGACACGGCCCGTTTACATTTTTTATTTTTTATTTAGATTATATATATATATATATATATACAAAACAGCGCCAAAATCGGCCCAAAAAACAGCCTAACATGCTAAAAAACTAGCGGGCCAACGGGCCGGCCCGTATAGCTCCCGGGCCGTGCCTGGGCCGGAGAGGTTGCCGTGCCGGGCCCGTTTACGGCCGGGCCGTTTGGCCAGGTCTTTTGGGGCGCCACCCGAGTCACCCGACGCGGGGACGACGCGGGGGCCTGAGGGCTTGGTTCCGCCTTGTCTTTTCCCCACCTGTGCGCCACTTTCCCCATCTCTCTTCTCACCTCCACGCACAGAAACAATCTCCCTCTCGATCTACAATCACCGGCCGGCGGCGCTCCTGCGCCTCTCGTCCTCCTCTCTCAGTCAAGCTACGCTCCAAGGTCAGCCGCTCAAATCCCTATCAACCCTATTCCAATCCCCTTTTCTATGGTCTGATTTGGCAGCTCAAATCTCCATCATCCCCTTATAGATGTATTGTACGGAGATACTACTTGCTAGATCTGAGATATTGTTTGCTGAATCCTATTCTCTGTTTGGTGGAAGTAAAAATGGCATGGGACTCCCGTGCCTGTTCTTGGTTTGCTGCAAGTAAAAAACGTATTAGACTCTCATCCAGGTTCTTTGTTTGACGCAAGTAAAATCACTAGCAGTATCTTTTCCCAAAAAAAAAGCAAGCTTTTCCCAAGAGTTAAAGAAAAACAAGTTATTCCCAAGAGAAAAACACACGCAGGAGGCCCGAAGCGCGTCCGTTTCGGCTATGTCGGCCCAGATTTTGGCCCCGTCCACCATCATCGGACACGCTTTCTTTTCACTCGGTTGAACCAACCTTGCCCGTCTCTCTCTCTCCTCTCATCTTCCTTCTCCCAGAATTCACTCGACGGACCCAGGAATCAGTCTGCGCATCCCCCTTTTCCCCCACACGCGAAGCAAACGCAGCACGCCCACGCCGACGCGGACGCCGGCCGGCGAGGTAACCAACCCCTCTCCCCTCCTTTGATCCACTGTGATCGGTTTTGCGCCAGAACCGATCCCCCTTTGATCCGGGCCGGCTGCGTTCCGTCGACGCGTGAGGAGAACAAAAATCCCCCTCGGAGTTATCAGATTAGATGGTAAAATCGCGTCCAGTCGATTGTTTCCCGGGGGTGTCGGCCGCCCGTGTAAACCCTTGAGAATCCCCTGTTGGAATTTTCTGTCCCAAGGATTTTGGCCTGCCTGGTCCGACCTACCGACCCGGTAGGCCCTGGCAAATTACAAGATTAGAAACTTAGTGCGTCATTACAGCTTAGTTTGGACTTTGGAGAGCTGCTGGATGGCTGGATGTGTTAGGTCGTACTGTATTTTGCAGTAGCAAGTTGCCAGCAAACGCATGGATTTCCTTGCCCTAGCACCTTGTGTAGGCAGTCTGGGAATATAATCCACTGCCTGCAACTCGATCTGCTTATTGCATACTCCCTCCGTCGTTATTAAATCAAATATATGAGTATATTGGACGTAATAACGTCTTGTATTATGGGACGGAGGGTAGAACGGTATGTAGATTTGATCAGATTGTTTCTTTGTGATGGAGCTTTAGTGTCTTATCATTTTTGTTCCTAATGTTAATGGCGAGCACCTCTCTTCCGTATTCTCAGAAAATGTTAGCATCCTGTCATTCACCAATATGTATTACCGTCGAGATGTTATTTTCCATCAGAGTTGAAGTTAGATATTAACCCATTACTCATAGCTAATATCGGTTCAAACATTTCAACTTTACCTAACCTTCTCTTTCTTTTGATGCAGATTGCTTTCGCGCGATGAGCTGGAGAATTCCTCTTTTCGGGTAGGTTAATGCCAGTTGCAATTGAAAACTAATCTAGGTGGTATTGCCTATTATTCTTATTTCTCTATCCGAGCGTTCACTTTTCAATCTTCCGAAGTAATTTTTCTTAATGTTGTATGGATTGAGTTGGCTCTCTTCGCAAACCAGATATATTGGGGAATAGAGCCAATAAGTTCCATTCATTTCCCATTCTTGTGGAGCGATGTTTTCTTGTATAGATCGAGCTTCCTGTTGTTCAAAGCCTAATGCTGGGAAATAATGCAAATGAAATAAGTTGTCAGTTCATGCTATGTTATTTGTCAGAGGCTCAGTCCAGCTACCAAGCAGGCTTAGTCTGGTACCTAGTCCTTCCTTTCAAAGAAAATCGTGCAATTAACATGTTCATGAATCTGCTCACCTTTGCTCCAAAACATTATTTTGCTTTCAGCCAAAGAAAGTTAGGCGAACTACTATTTTTCATTTCCTATGGTTGAATCTTCAGTTACACTGAATTATTAGAATAGTGTATGTGAATGAGTACTGTATATTTGTTGTAAGATTGCTTTGAACTCTTTACTTGTCTTGCTTACTTCCTATGGTTATTAATAAATGCTATCAGCAGCTCTCAGCAGCAGCAGCAGCAGCAGCCTGAACCAAATTTCCAGAACATATCAACGCAATCTTGGTACCCTCCCTCGGTAGGTGGTTCATCTTCACTTCCATCCACACCCAGCTCTTCCGGTGCTAGTCCACACCAAAGAGCTTCCGATCATCCTCAGCCTTCTTCACGTGGTCAACCGTCTCCAGCTGAAGCTGCAGGGATAATTGCTCGTTTGAGGGATAAGAGGTACACTATTGGCCTTCTTTCCTTTCAGTATTCGTGCATATTTTTGTATACAAAACTGTATCTGTATTATGGACTATAAATTGCAACCAACATCTTAGTTTTACCATGATGAGATGTGTATTTGAATATTTATCTTCAGACCGTATCTGTACTATGGACTATTTGAAGAAATGTTCATCTTTTAAGTTGTAACTTCTTATAGTGCATCACATTACAATGCTGAATCAAGGCTGGCATTTTCCATGTTCCAGCTAGGAATAAGAAAAGGAAACCACTAATTTTATAGATCTTACCATGGGTAGTGGGTACAGTTTCATAATCCTCAATTCCGCTTCAAGTAATAATACTGGGCAAGCTTTGTGCCAGCAGATTGCTACATCCAAGTTGTACGAAAGATATTTTATCCTTACACCTTTGAAAACTCCTTTCACTTTCTGGCAATGTTGGATATAATAAAAGAAAACTATGTAAAATGGCTAATATATTCAGTTGTTGTGCTGCTTAGACATCAAATTTGCATGTCCCCCTTAAAGATTTGCATTTTCAGGTATTTGCTCATTGTTATTTGTACCTTCTATTAGAACTTGCTACAAGATATAACTATGTCACTTGCTGGACAAACCCAAATTTGATTTGTTGTTTTGTATTGAGCAGACAACATTGTTTCTACATATGCTATTTATCTTATCTTAGTAAGTGAGGAAATGTGGAAAATTATCACTGAACATAGTCAGATGGTTCATTCATGCGCCTCATCCCTGAACATTTTAGTTTGGCACGACTCTTTTTTACTTCAGCACTCTTTTCTACGAATTATAGCCGAGCATGACTCTATTTGCTGCACAGATAAGATAGAACATTGCAAGAACAAGAACTTCTTTGATTGTCTATGTAGCCAATAGAACGATTGTGTAGGTTGATTCTAGAGGGCAATTATATATTAATTACTGATGAGTAGAAAACAGATGTACAGAAGGCATGCCAACTATATGTATGCTAGAGAATTTGGAAGCAGCAATTATGCATAGATTTGTTATGTTTCAAATTTCCAAATGCTTACTGTGTGTGTATTTGCACAGTATTTCGTTATACATACCATTACATGGTGATGGTTATGCATGCTTTTTGGAATACAGAACTATGTTATGCTATGCTGTTCTGAGCTTTCCTATTAATGCAGTGTTGATGAGCTGCAGAGGCTGTTAAAGGACAAAGAGTCATATAATGCTTTTTTCAATTCACTTGACCAAGTTAAAACACAGAACAATGTAAGTCTTGTTGCTGCTATACCATTGTTAATTGTATTGCTGACTTCATTGTGGTATGGTTGAATTGATTGTTCTACATGATAGCTACATTTAATTTTCTGCTGTTGGTTCTAATATAGAAGTGGGGTTGCTAACTGCTAAGAATAGCCCCCCTGGGTTTTTTAGTTAGTGTTTCTGTTGTAGCATAAATAGACATATCATTCAGTAAGTTGGTTTTCACTTCTTTTTTACCAGATTCTTTTGCTTCCACTTTTTCCTATGATCTTTGTTACTTAACATTATAAATCGATTAAATAGGATGAGCCTTATCAAATGCAACGGAGGGTTATTGCTGACACATGTTCTTAAGTAGTTCAGATGCCATTTTGGTGATTATCTTGCAATTTTTGTAATATTTGTTGCTGTGGTTGATTTAAAATATATACAAGTTATCTGAAGGCTTGATCTTGCCAATAGATATCCCACATAGAACATTCCTAAGAGTTCTCTTGTCGGTTCACTCACTTGTGTCTTCTTATGCCTTATGTTCAGTTACGCGATGAGCTTAGAAAGGAGACCCTGCAGCTTGCGAGTGAGTTATTCAATATCTGTAGATCAATTATTGGTATCTCTAAATGGGCTTTTGGTTGTCTCTAAATGGGAAGTTATGGTTTATGGTGAATTTATACAGGAGAAAATTTAGAAAAGGAGCAGCGAATTTCAGAGCTCAGGAATCAGGTTCAGTACTATTTACCTCTCAAGCTTGTAACCAGTAGTCTTGTTTTTCATTACTTAGTCCACTCAATATAAATAACTAATTCAGTTAATAGAGACAAAAATAATAATTCTGCTAAAACATTGACAGAACCTAGTTAGGCACAATTGCGAAGTTATATAATTTTTTTAGCCTACTATAATCAGAACCTGGTTATCATACAGGCTCCCTTCTCAGTGTATAAACATCTTGCATATTATGCACTAAATTATTTTTGCACAATGCTCTCATTCATGAAATTATACACTAATTCTGGATCATGTAATTTCCTCCTGACACTCTGGTTGTGTTTGTGATTTTGTGCAGTGCACTATAATAAGAACTACGGAACTAGCTGCTGCTGAGGATAGGTTGGCTGAGTTAGAAAGGCAAAAGGATGAGATTATGAAGTCCTATTCCCCTGCTGCGCTGCTCAACAAGCTGCAGAGTATGTGCTCTGAACAGCTGCAGCTCCAATTCGTCGATATCGTGATTGTTTTCCTTCCAGTCTAAACCAGTGCTTGAAGTTCAGCAATGTAACACTGTTCATCACGCTAGCCCGTTGCTGACATACCTGCACACCCTATCTTCATCTCTCTACTCAGGTACAATGGCGAAGCTGGATGAGGAGTCGGAGGAGCTGCACCAGAAGTTCCTGGAGAAGGACGTCGACCTGCCGACCTTCGTGCAGAAGTACAAGAAGCTCCGCGCCGCGCACCACAAGTGCGCGCTGCTCCACCTCTCCGGCAAGGCCTCGCTTCGCTGATACATCTATCTTTTCATTCATCTTCTGTCGTTGCTCTGTTGTATCCCGTTCCTGGCCCCGTTTTTAACTGCAGACATCAGACTGAGGTCACATGTATAGTCTTATGGGTGACTTCACGGGCATAATTACAGTTGCTAGTATGTGTGATTGGTTGATGCTGAATGATGCCATAGTCGTGTGAGTCACGAGAACAAGCTGATGTCTTCTTTTATATGGTTATTATTCACGTAACACATCATTTTGTCCAGACATAATTTATCTAACCATTTGGTCATATGTGAAATTATGAACCGAAAACGTATTAATTTGCACTGTTTATGAATACGTCTAAACTTCATTGTGGTCCGAACTTTGTCTAAACCTGAGAAGTATAAAATTGGAAATTATCTTCTATTCTCATGTTCAATAGCAACCAAGAAAATGACCTCAAGCAACAAGTCTTGCTAAAACTTCATTGGATTTAACCTGTCCGCCTATGTAAGCTTCATTATAGTTCATTTCCTTTCAAATTTACTCTATTGGCGATGTATCTAGTGAGTAACTTGATTTGGGTGAATTTATCAAAAAAGAAAAACTTGATTTGGGTGAAAGTCTGAAAAGTTGCCTCATGAGCCGTTGAATCTGCAACGAACCGCATCCGGGTAGAAGTTAGGGTCTGTTCACCAAAAGGGGCTAACCCCATTTTCCATCAATCAACCATGATAATAAGGGAAACAATGTTCAAAAGGGTTAAACGGGTTCTGGTCTGTTATCCATCACCACAGCAGTAGTTGCAGCTGTTCCCAGGTAGAAGGAGAACAGAAAGCTCCATTGGCTGACCTTTTTGCCCTAGATACACTATAACCCTAGGTCTAGGTTGATCGAGTCGCCGTCGACAGGCTTCTCCTTGCATTGACTAGTGGTTGCAGCAGGGGCTGGGACGCTAGCATCGTCCATGATCGACCTCACCGAGAAGCTCCCGTCCATGTACTTGTCGAAAATCTCGAAGGTGTGCGTCGAGCCAATAAGATCCTCGATTTCGTCTGGCAAGATGTACCACTCATCATCGTCCTCGATCTTATTGACGAGCTCCTCCGCGGGGACACCGACCAGCTCCTCCGCCACCTCATAGAAGATCATCAGGTTCATTGCGTCGGTAGCATCCTGCACCTTCACCTTCAGCTTGTACCTAGCATGCCCACAAGGCCGGAACAGCAGTGTGGTAATCAGCGACTCATGAATGGGCAACAAGTATGCACTGAGAACCGGCAATGGCACCATAGCGTTGCAGGTCCCTACCACTGAACTGGCATCATTGGGCCACATCGGGCGCACTTGTATTTCCTTGGAGCCCTGGACATCGACTTTTGGTAGGTGTCACATCCAAGATAACACCAACCACTGGTGCAATCTATATCTATCAGGGAGACTCTGCACAGAAACATGGTATCCTGCAAGTGAGCATAGATATGTGAGTTCATCGGATAGGCTTTGCACACATCAACGAGAAGAGCAGCAAACTTGATTTACCTCACCGTACTCTTCTCGATCGAGGCTTTTTAGCTGTTCGATTGTTCGCCAACTCTCAGCCAACTTCTGAGCTGGAGTTTTTTCTGGAACAGGGTTTGCCTGCTGAATGAGCAAACTGCGTGCACATCAACCAGTTAGCCATGTACCACTAGTACAGCTTAGATCAATCATCAACGAAGGTATAAACTTTATGAAGTCCACTCACCTCGCATGGAATTCTTGCACCTCTGGTATTTCCAAATCAAGATAGTACTTGGAAGATGTTGTAGAGCAAACTATGACAACCAAACATCACAAACAAATGGCACCAAAATATTACAGTACACACTACTGCATCGAATGATAAGACAGACTAAACCTTTACAAGAAAGGAAGGACTATATTTCAACAGTATCACATGGTAGAAACCGACAAATGAAACGGTGGATCAAGGATTAACCTGATGTTGAGGAAGTAACAGACATCCCTGCAAAGACAGCAACAACTGAGGCGTCTTCGCCTTTCTCGAGCATATCCTCAGCAAAACCAGAAGCAATATCTCCAAAGAGTGTCACACTCAGTGCCCTTCCTCTGTAAATGGTAGCTCCAGCAATGAGGAGCTGTCAATGGACGTCAATCATCCGAAAGAAAGATGTGTATTCCGTTACCTCAAATCCCGAATTCTTGCATTGCAAATTTCTATAACGCGTGATTTTTTTGAGACTTCCTGCAGCTCCCCGACATGTACTACGTGACCCAGAACATCTGCATATGTCAGAAAAGGAATGAGATATACATGTGGCAGGTCTGACGATGACCAAATATTCAGTTCCAAAATAATCTACCTGTCAATAAGCTGTTGTCGTCGCACCTATAACGGAGATCCTTAAATTTAACAAACTCAAAGCTGTGGAGGGGTATCGAATCAATATCTCCTTCCATCTCAGTGACCACCGCCTGCCTTCAGAAGTACATAGTCCACTCATTGCTACAGGACATATAGTAGTCCCTCTGCACATCAACATTAAAATCTGACAAGGCATAGATCTTCCCTTCAACTAGCAGATCTTCAAACTGCTCTATATTGCCGGGTTCTACACGCGCCTGCATAGTTTTATCCTACAAGTGGAAAACAACTAGAAGAATCAGTGCATTGAAAACTCAAAGGATGGTAAAGGTTCGTAGCCAGCAAACAATGTGATTCATCCGTTTGGTGTTCAACTTAAGCTAGGGAATGCATCACCTGGTCGTCGATTAGAAGACAGTCAAGGCCGAACAAAGTGTCATCTTTTGGATTGAAGGACTCCCATAGCCGCGAGATGCGCACCCGCACTTTACATTTGTCCATTCCATATTCTAACTAAGACAGTGGGGTGAACTCATCCCCAGCTAAACCCATTTTGGCCTGGATGGCTTGAAGCTGCAAGTTAGCATAGAGAAATAAGGAAATAGTCCAATAATAAAATTTCACCAGTAGTCTGATAGCCTGACATTGAAATTATGGACTATGGTTGCTTCCCCATCATAAACAAATTCTGAGATGTGTGTTTGTGATGAAAAGGTAGTATCGGTTCTGTTGCCTGTTAACCTATTTTGGGACAAAATCTCTTCTATTCTTCTTGTATATATCAACAGTGATTTAGAGTAATAGAAATGCTTCCTGTACTGCTGTCATTATGTGGCGTATATTGGAAATTAGAACAACAAAATTTTCAACCAACAGGTGTAGCATCAGAAACTAGAATATACTGCCAAATAAAATGGTTTTAACATATAAAACCCTAGCGGAACAAGGGGGGAAATCACTACTCCGTAAGAGAAGTAGTACTATCCGTCTTCGGGATGCAAACATTTAAGAGTGTAATAAACCGACTTGGCTCCAATTAGTGGCAGAAAACAAGAACAAATCCGAATGAATGCTGAGATCATAACTCCGCATTCCCCGCGCACTGAGGCCAAATAGAGTAGTAGAACCTCGAAGCTATTCAAGGATGCGGAACGCGCTACTGGAGGAATCATGGTCGTCGGCGAAGAATCGTCCGTGTGGGCCAAAGAAAAGGAGGCTGCTCTGCTGTTTTCCCCCTTGGAATTGGAGGATGGAGAAGGAAGGCCTGGGTTTACCTCCGGAACCGAAATCGTAGTAGACGTAACTCGCTTTCTCCGCCCCGTCGCCGAGAAGAACGAAGCTTGCTGGAGATTCTTTTTATGGAAGGGCTTGCTGGAGAGTGGAGACTCTTGGAGAAGGAAATTGACCAGGGAGAAAGGAGGAGGAAGAGACGGGGTGGCGGATAGTTGGTTTAATTTATGATCAAAATTGAATTTTAAATTATGTCCGGTCACTCTCCACTTTCTCTCGCATCCGTCCGCGGATAGTAAGACTGCTTTTTCTTTTCATCTCAATAGAAAGAAATGGAAAATTTATCGTGTGAGCAATATCTGTTTTAAGATAGAATCTATCGAGGAGAATAATCATTGGTGAAAGACTTTCTTTGTTGAAATGTGACGTGGCTTGAGACTGCGTCGGTATTTCCCCAAAGAGGAAGGGATGATGCAGCACAGCGACGGTAAGTATTTCCCTCAGTTATGAAACCAAGGTTATCGAACCAGTAGAAGAATCACCACCACCCAATAAGCAACAACTGCACACAAACAACAAATACTTGCAACCCGATGCGAAAGAGAGGTTGTCAATCTCTCTACGGTAATAAGTTACATTAGGTAGTGATAGATAGGAGAGATATATCTCTCAAGAACACAAATAAAAAGAGTAAATATGCAGCAATATGTTTTTGGGTTTTTGGTTATGTAGATCTGAAAACAAAGATTGCAAAAAGATAGATCGGAAAGCAATATGTTGGAAAAGTAGACCCGGGGGCCGTAGGGTTCACTAGTGGCTTCTCTCATGAGTATAGCGCACGGTGGGTGAACAAATTACTGTTGGGCAATTGATAGAAAATCGAATAGTCATGACGATATCCAAGGCGATGATCATTATATAGGCATCACGTCCAAGATAGATAGACCGACTCCTGCCTGCATCTACCTCTATTACTCCACACATCGACCGCTATCCAGCATGCATCTAGTGTATTAAGTTCATGGAAAAACCGGAGTAATGCAATAAGAACGATGACATGATGTAGACAAGATCTATTCATGTAGGAATAGACCCCATCTTGTTATCCTTAATAGAAACGATACATGCGTGTCTTGCTGCCCCTTCTGTCACTGGGAAAGAACACCGCAAGATCGAACCCATCACAAAGCACCTCTTCCCATGGCAAGAAAAATCGATCTAGTTGGCCTAACTAAACCAAAGATTCGAAGAAGAAATATGAGGCTATAAATAATCATGCATATAAGAAATCAAAGAAGACTCAAATAATATTCATGGATAGAAACTGATCATGAACTCAAAATTTATCGGATCCCAACAAACACACCGCAAAAGTTTACATCAAATAGATCTCCAAGAGACCATTGTATTGAGAATCATAAGAGAGAGAGAAGAAGCCATCTAGCTACTGCCTACAGACCCGTAGGTCTATGGTGGACTACTCACGCATCATAGGAGAGGCACCTATGAGGAAGATGAACCCCTCCGTGACGGTGTTTAGATTGGATCTCGCGGTTCTGGAGATTGTGGCGGTTGGAATTGTGTTTCGTCAACTCCTCTAGGGTTTTCCGAATATTTGAGAATATATAGGCATCATAGGCAGTGCGGAAGGGGGTCGAGGAGGGCACAACCCATCAGGGCGCGCCGGCCCCCCCTGGCGCGCCCTGGTGGGTTGTGCTCTCCACAGCCCACCTCTCCGACAGTTGTTTGGCCCACTGGGTGTCTTCTGGTCCAGAAAAAATCTCCAAAAAGTTTCGTCGCGATTGGACTCCGTTTGGTATTGATTTTCTACGAAGTAAAAAAACAAGCAAAAACAGCAACTGACACTTTGGCACTATGTCAATAGGTTAGTCCCAAAAAATGATATAAAGTTGTTATAAAATGATTGTAAAACATCCAAGAATGATAATATAACAGCATGGAACAAGCAAAAATTATAGATACGTTGGAGACGTATCAGCATCCCCAAGCTTAATTCCTACTCGTCCTCGAGTAGGTAAATGATAAAAACAGAATTTTTGATGTGGAATGATGTCTAACATGTTCATCATATTCTTTTCTTTTGTATAGCATGGACATTTGGACTTGTAAATGATTCAAAGCAATAGTCTAGTTTTAACATAATGACTTCAATACTCAAGCATGTCAACAAGCAACCATGTCTTTCAAAATATCAACACTAAAGAAAGTTATCCCTAGCCCATCATGCTCAATCATTGATCCATTCATGAAACACAATCAAATATTATCTATGCCCACTGCTCAAGTACGATCATAGTGCCCCCTAGTTGGTGCTTATAAGAGAAGATGGAGACTCAAAGCAAAAATAAAAAAATTGCATAAAGTAAATAGATAGGCCCTTCGCAGAGGGAAGTAGGGATTTGTAGAGGTGCCAGAGCTCAAGGTTTAAATTGAGAGAGAAACATATTTTGGGTGGCATGCTTTTCCTGTCAACGAAAACGACAAAGTAATTCACAATACTTTCCATGCTAGATATGTCATAGGCGGTTCCCAAACAAAAAATAAAGTGTATTCCTTTTTCCACCAAACTTTCACTTTCCATGGCGGGCCGTATCCATGGTTGCCTTCCATACCAACACTTTCCATGGAATTTATTATTTGACAACATAAAGTAAATAATTTTTTTTTCATTTCGGGAATGGGCATCCCTATTACCGCCACACTCTCGTGCAATGACAAGTGAATAAACACTCATCTTGAGAATAACACATCTAGCATGGAAAAATATTGAACACTCCCCACCGTTTCATGAGCGGTACGGGCACACAAAAAAGAAAATTATTTTGAAAATTTAGAGATGGCACATACAAATTTGCTTGGAACGGCATGGAAATATCGCATATAGGTAGGTATGGTGGACTCATAAGGCAAAATTTGGTTTAAGGATTTTGGATGCACAAGTAGTATTTCTACTTAGTACAAATTAAGGCTAGCAAATAGATTGGGAAGCAACCAAACCAAGAAACGAAAAATCACATAAGTGAGCATTGAACATAACTAACACCGAATCATGCACCACAAGTAGGATGTAACTTCATTGCATAACTATTGACTTTCGTGCATGCATAGGGAATCACAAACCTTAACACCAATATTCCTACTAAGCATAATTACTCACTAACATGACTCACATATTACTATCATCATGTTTAAAAACTATTACAAGGAATCAAGTTTAATTTGTCCAATGATCTTCATGAAAGTTTTTATTATATCCTCCTTGGATATCTATCACTTTGGGACTAGTTTCATATATTGCCATTGCTTTTTGGCAAGCTCAAACAAATTTAAGTGAAGCACATAGAGCATAAAGATTTCATCTCTCAAAAAGGTATAAGCGAAGCATGAGAGGATTTCTTCAAAATTTACCTACTATCAAATTAATATAAGTGAAGCATGAGAGTATTTCTACAAAATTTCCAAGCACATCGTGCTCAAAAATATATAAGTGAAGCACTAGAGCAATTCTATAGCTTAGAAAGTTTAAGTGAAGCACATAGAGCAATTCTAACAAATCATAGCATGATTTTCGCTTTCTCAAATAGGTGTGTACAGCAAGGATACAAAGGGAAAACTAAAAAACAAAGCAAGCAAAGATACAAGACGCTCCAAGCAAAACACATGGTATGTGACGAATAAAAATATAGCTCCAAGTAAAATACCGATGATCGTTAGAAGAAAGAGGGGATGCCACTCGGGGGCATCCCCAAGCTTAGTTGCTTGTTTCTCTTTGGATATATCTTTGGGGTGCGGTATCATCCCCAAGCTTAGGCTTTTTCTACTCCTTATTCCTTCATCCATCATGATCTCACCCAAAACTTGAAAACTTCAATCACACAAAACTCAACAAAATCTTCGTGAGATCCGTTAGTATAATAAAGCAAATCACTACTTTAGGTGCTGTTGCAAACCCATTAAAATTTTATAATTGCATTATACCTACTGTATTTTAACTTTACCATGGCTTATACCCCCCAATACAAACCATAGATTCATCAAAACAAGCACACAATGCAACGAAAACAGAATCTGTCTTTAACAGAACAGTCTGTAGTAATCTGTACTCTAACCATACTTATGTAACTCTAAAAATTCATAAAAATTAGGACAACGTAAGGAATTTGTATAGAAACACTGTGTTAAAATTTCAGCTCAATATCACGTTCCAGCAAAAAATGAAAATTCAAATACTGGACGCAAAGTTTCTGTTTCAGATTCAGCATCACTTCTACTCATCCTATCAATTGTCCTAACGGTTCTACTTGGAACAAACACTAAATAAACCATAAAAACACAATAATAACAGAGGCATAATTGTGTCAACACACAAAAACAGAAAGGAAAAAGCAAAAAAAATTATTTATTAATTGGGTTGCCTCCCAACAAGCGCTATCGTTTTACGCCCCTAGCTAGGCATATTGGATAGATTCAAGTATTGTCATCTTTGGTTTTGGATGAAGTGCTTTTGTCAAGAGGTTTTGCAAATAAAACTTGGAACACATCATCCATAGCAACCTTAGCACTATCAAGTTGTCCCTCTACATAACCCCTTTGATTACCGGCTACGATCCAAGAATATTGTTGGTTCACATCATCGAAAACTTGTTGGATCATGTCTAAAACAGGGAGTTCCTTTTTGAGATTCTCATAAAAAATTTGGTTATTTCCAAGCAAATATCTCATCATGTAATCACTATTGTAAATGATTTCTCCTATTACCAGTTTTTCATGGCTCATACCATAAAAGTCAAAGATCTCCCTAGCTTCCCGTACTATATGGTCAAATTCATGCATGAGAACAAGGGTAGCCAACTTCTTAGCCTTAGGATTCTTAATGACGGGTAGCTCATAAAACAATCTTTGCAAGGTAGGATGGGTACAAATAAATCTATTTTTAAGTTTTAGAACTAACACCGAGATAGCTTCCGCATAAGATTTAGTTCTTTTCAGAATAGAGGTATCATCGAGAGTCAAATTCCCAACGCAATTGAAAAACTCTTGAATAGTTTCTTTTCCTATAACGTTCCCTTGCCCCAAAACAAAACTTTTAGAATCAAGATTGGCAGAACGTCCAATTTTAGAAGTCCTACCGTCATTCATTTCTGCCATACCAAAATCACTCATGGTGACAAGCAAACAAGAGATCTGACGAGAAAAAGGGCAAACGAAAAAGAGGGTGAATAAAACGGCAAATTGGTGAAGTGGGGGAGAGGAAAACGAGAGGCAAATGGCAAATAATGTAATTGCAAGGAGATGAGATTTGTGATTAGGAACCTGGTAGATGATGATGTAGTCCCCTCGGCGCCTACGATAGGCACGTAGAAGAGACCGCTTCCTCCCTGGCAACGGCGCCAAAAATTCCTTTGACGTGGCTTGAGACTGCGTCGGTATTTCCCCAAAGAGGAAGGGATGATGCAGCACAGCGACGATAATTATTTCCCTCAGTTATGAAACCAAGGTTATCGAACCAGTAGGAGGATCACCACCACCCAATAAGCAGCACCTGCACACAAACAACAAATACTTGCAACCCGACGCGAAAGAGAGGTTGTCAATCTCTCTACGGTAATAAGATAGATTAGGTAGTGATAGATAGGAGAGATAGATCTCTCAAGAACACAAATAAAAAGAGTAAATATGCAGCAATATGTTTTTGGGTTTTTGGTTTTGTAGATTTGAACACAAATATTGCAAAAAGATAGATCGGAAAGCAATATGTTGGAAAAGTAGACCCGGGGGCCGTAGGGTTCACTAGTGTCTTCTCTCATGAGTATAGCGCACGGTGGGTGAACAAATTACTGTTGGGCAATTGATAGAAACTCGAATAGTCATGACGATATCCAAGGCGATGATCATTATATAGGCATCACTGTCGGTGTCAAAACCGGCGTATCTCGTAGTAGGGGTCCTAAGCTAGGCGTCTTGGAGCGATGGTAACATGGACACAGGATTTTACCCAGGTTCGGGCTCTCTCGAGGAGATAATACCCTACGTCCTGCTTTTGACGGTATTGATATGGGTGATAGTACATAGTACAAGTATCTACCACGAGATTATGAGATGTAATGTATTGATCTATTGACTAGCCTGGCCTCGGTTTATATATGCACCGTAGGCCTAGGGTTTAGAGGAGTCCTTGTCTTGTGCGCCAAGTCTTGTGGAATCCTCCTTGTATTCGGCATGGGCTGCCCGAAGTGGCCCATTAGTGAATCATCACGGGGGTCCTCGGCCCGACCCACTGGTCGAGAGACGACATGATGAGTACCCCCTAGTCCAGGACACCGTCAGTAGCCCCCTGAACCGGTCTTCAAGTTGGGGACGCTCCTCGGTTCTTCCGAACAGTTCTTTGTCTTCGGTCGTCGGTCTTGAAAACTGGTTCAACAAATCTTCCCATGTCCGATCTTGAGGATCGCCGAGCTGAATCCGAAGAGTTCACACGTCGGGCATCCGAGGAGCCCCTTTAAGTTATCGGACTTTATCAATGCCTCATTATTTTTTACGCCACACCTCGGGTTTGAAGGGTTTCCCGTGCGGCGGTGTCCTCTTGCATCCGAGTTCCAACGCCGAACTGCATATGAGGTGTCTTTTTACAGCCGAGCTCCAACACCGGACTGTATCCGAGGTATCTTTTTGCAGCCGAGCTCCAACGCCGGACTATGTCCGAGCTCCAACGCCGGACTGTGTTCGAGCTCCAACGCCGAACCGTGTTCGAGCTCCAACGCCGAACTGTATCCGAGGTGTCATAGATTACCTCGGTCGTGAAAAAGTTGAAGGACTTCATCCGAGCTTAAATGCCGAAATAGTCTTTTATGGAGCCAGCCATTCACATCCGAGATTTATGCCGGATTGCTTCTAAGGCGTCTCCGATCTTGAGCTTTATGCCGGACTGCTTCCGAGCTCCAACGCCGGACTGCATCCAAGCTCCAATGATGATCAGCGTCCGAGGTATCATAAACTACCTTGGACCTTAAAAAATTAAAGGAATTAGTCCGAGCTTAATGTCGGAAACGCTCTCTATGGAGCCAACCACTTGCGCCCGAGCTTTATGCCGGACTGCTTTCGAGGTGGTGCACCACCCCGACCATGGGCTGATTTTTTGTGGATATTTTCGGTTGGTGCAATTTATTCTCTGCCGAGATATATAGCCAGTAGCCCTCAAGGTGTGTGTCGGTCTATAACCCGAGATGCGCCTGAAGGATGACATAAGACCGCTGATCCCAGTAGCCCCTGAGACTCAGGTCGATTCGCGAAAGCGGCCTGAGGATCAACTTCTAGCTCGGCATCATACTTAGGAACACAAAAGCGGTGTGCACAGACCTCGAGACTCAGGTTGGGTGCGGCCGACCAACCTGAGGATCATAATCTCCTCGGAAACTGTATTGCACTTAAATTTTCTGCATTGAATTGCCAATGCAGTAGCCCCCGAGACTTGGGTTGGGCAACATGGCCGACCCTAGGATCGTACCTCCTCGGGAACTAGTTCAACCGTCATGTATGTTTTGACAACACCGAGGTGGAGTTCAGCAGGAAAGATGCCGAACTATAGTTTAGAAAAGAGTTTTCTAGCAAGACCATCACGCCGAACACCTCAACCAAGAGAGTGTCCCGCTTCCTGAAAGGAAAACATAAATAGGTGAAAGATGTTATAAGCTCAACAGACCAAAAAACTTGCGTAAAAAACTTTACGTCTAGATTGAATCAAGTTTTTTGGTGCCAATACGAAATTGGTCTTAAAATTATGCTTCCGTCGTGCTTTGACATGACACATCCGATCTCTAGACTTCAAGTGGGTCAGCCTTCGGCTTCAACCTCCCTATCCCGAAGGCGGAGTGTTTCTCAGGCCAGTTTAGCGAACTAAACGCGAGCGGCTTTAGAGAGAAACCAGGCTACCCGGCTATTGATCATACACTTGAGTCGAGAAAGGAGTGATAGAAAAAGATTTTGCAACGACTAAGAAGAAAACATCTATTATAAAATGGCTCATATTAATTTAAGAGCCCCCAAGTGACTTGGGTAAAAGAATTTTATGTATAATGATTGTATGTACCGAAGTACCTATATAATATCTGTGTTCGCCCGAACTTTGAACGTGTCTTAACCGACCGTCGGCTTCTCCCTCTTCGGCCAAGGGCCGAAAAGTGTTATCTACTCCGCCTACCGAAAATATCGGCGGTGTTTCGGAACCAGGCAATCAGGCCATGAGGCTGTAACAGACAAAGCGCGCCCAGGGAACTTATGCTATATTACTTATGTAACGTAAGAAGCATCTTCAAAGAAAATAGTGCCCCCAACGGTACCTTTCTTTGGTCGCTCATAATTACTATGAGACTTGTGCAATAGATTTGTGTACGCATGAGTTCCGTCGTGTGCCGACCATAGTTGAAAACAATAAGAGCGCTAGCTTTCGGCTTCACCCGTCTGAGGTACGAGTTCGGATGACCCGATCGTAACAATCGCAGAGGTGCTCCCTTTACTCCCTAGCCGAACAATCGGGAACGTAGGGGTAAGCATAGGAGCCAGGCAACCCAGCTTTGGGGAACACTTAAGTCAACATGATGCATATTTTGGCATAATACACGAGCAAGGAAAGAAGCTGTACAATAATAATCACATGCAGAGAGAAAAAGTTTCATAAAGGAAGCCCCCAAGTTAACGGGGTATTTGAACTTGTTTGTAACAAACAAAGTTTTGACAAAGAAAGTTTTTCGTAAACAACTTTTTGTCAAAAAAGTATAGTGCTTGGTCGAACCGAACAAAAAGTAAAATTCTAAAGAGAGCTGAGCACGAAAATGACTTAGCTAGTTAATGTGCTCGGTGCGGTCCGGGGTTGTGGCAGGACAAAGATGTAGTCCTCGGCCTGGCCGAGGTCCCAACCCCCAAGCCCGAGGTAACCGAGCGAAGAGCTCGGGTCGAGAAGTGGCAACGCAGCACAGTTGCTGCGGCGAGGCAAAGCCCCCGGTCCAGCCGAGGAGACAGAGTAGTTCGGCAGCGTGACGACGAAGCCCCCAGTTATCATGGGAAAAGGAAGTGTTGTTAACAAACAAACTTTTTTATTTAACATAAATATAATGCTCGGTAGAACCGAACAAAAATTTAGAAATTTGAGCATTAAAGCGACTTAGCTGGTTAATGTGCTCGGTGTTGACGACGCAGGCCGAGCTTATAGCGGGTCAAGGTCCCAGCCCCCAAGCTGGTCCCGAGGTGACCGAACGAGGAGTTCGGCACTCCGAAGTAGTGTCACGGCTCGGCCGATGTGGCGAGGCGAAGCCCCTGGTCCAGCCGAGGTGGTGGAGTAGGTCGGCAAGGTGACGCCGGGGTGACCGCATGACGGCAGTCGAAGTCGATTTCCTGCACTCATAAAATAGTGCAAGCCAGAAGTAATAACAAAGAAAGATAATAATATATTTAAAAAAAATTCTTCTACTTAGTTAATTTAAGTGAAGCAAATAAGTAAAGGAATATGGCCTGGGCGCCGAGGTGCCTGAACGAAGAGTTCGGCTTGACGAAGTGACGACGCTGCACGGTCGATGTGGTGAGATGAAGTCATCGGTTCAGTTAACATGGCGAAGCTGTGATCGGCGGACGCCGAAGTCTCATGCAGGTCGGCTGGTGACGCTGAAGTCTCATGCCAGCCGAGGTGTTGAAGCGGGTCGGCTGGTGACGCCGAAGTCCCCGGAGCAGGTTGATGAAGGGATGCCAAAGCCCCGGTCTAGCCGAGGTGACGGAGCAAGTGGGCTGGTGATGCCGAAGTCTCAGGCCAGCCGAGGTGTCGAAGCAGGTTGATTGGTGACGCTGAAGTCTCACGCCAACCGAGGTGTCGAAGCTGGTCGGCTGGTGATGCCGAAGTCTCACGCCAGCCGAGGTGTCAAAGCTGGTCGGCTGGTGATGCCGAAGTCTCACGCCAGCCGAGGTATCGAAGCTGGTCGGCTGGTGATGCCGAATTCTCATGCCAGCCGAGGTGTCGAAGCTGGTCGGCTGGTGACGCCGAATTCTCATGCCAACCGAGGTGTCGAAGCTGGTCGGTAAGGTGACGCTAGAGCCCCATACCAGCCGACGTGTCAAAGCAGGTCGGCGTGGCGGACGTCAGCTTGAAAAAGTAACGGCGCGGCGATGCCGACGCATGTCGGAATTTGTGACGAGGTCAATGCTGGCTTGATGAAGCAACGGAGCGCCCGACCCGTACAACCCGCGGATGACGAGGTTCGCTTGATGATTATTCGGCCCTCGCGATGCCGAACTCTTGGTCGGATGACAGAGATGATGAGAAAATTTCCTTCAAAAAGGGCGTCCGACAACCCGTTCATGGAAAAGATGAACTCGGGTTGGATTCGTTTTCGCGCAGAAAATAGATCGGAAAAATTGATGCACTCATCGGACGTTTCCTGGAGTTTGAACGGTCGGATTGAGCTGAAATTTTGAGGGTTGATCGGTATGGGAATTCCACAGCCGATGAACGGTGGGATTTGACAGGGCTCCGGTATTTCGTAGATCGCCAAAGATTCCTTCATCGGAATACGACGAAAATTTACGGGGTCATTACAGACTCAATTCCGCACAGTTCCACCAAAGCAATTGTCAAGGCGATGCTCGAGGAAGCGGAGACGACGAACACGAGTCGTTGTCCAGAAAAAACTGCACGGTTGCTCGAGGACGATGTCAACATCGAGCCCCCGAGCTTCATGGATGATTTCTCGTGATCTTGATAGAGATCGGAGATGATGACGATGAAAGTATCCGTCCGATCTTGACGATCCGGCATGGAGCGTAGTCCTCGGTCCAGTTGAGTTGACCAGTCGAGCCGGTGACGAAGATGCCGACATCGACAACAAAGCTCGGTTCCAACGCGTAGATCGCGCCGGAGACGACCTGAATTCCCATCGCACCACGGTGACTGCCAGCAGGCTCTCAATGAAAGCACCAATGTCGGTGTCAAAACCGGTGTATCTCGTAGTAGGGGTCCTAAGCTAGGCGTCTTGGAGCGATGGTAACATGGACATAGGATTTTACCCAGGTTCGGGCTCTCTCGAGGAGATAATACCCTACGTTCTGCTTTTGATGGTATTGATATGGGGGATAGTACATAGTACAAGTATCTACCACGAGATTATGAGATGTAATGTACTGATCTATTGACTAGCCTGGCCTCGGTTTATATATGCACCGTAGGCCTAGGGTTTAGAGGAGTCCTTGTCTTGTGCGCCAAGTCTTGTGGAATCCTCCTTGTATTCGGCATGGGCTGCCCGAAGTGGCCCATTAGTGAATCATCACGGGGGTCCTCGGCCCGACCCACTGGTCGGGAGACGACGTGGTGAGTACCCCCTAGTCCAGGAAACCGTTAGCATTCTCCCCTGCCAGCGCCGGAGCTCTCCTATGTGGAGGCTAGTTCGGGGGCTACTGAGGGAGTCCGGGCATCATCACATCCAAGATAGATAGACCGACTCCTGCCTGCATCTACCTCTATTACTCCACACATCGACCGCTATCCAGCATGCATCTAGTGTATTAAGTTCATGGAAAAATGGAGTAATGCAATAAGAACGATGACATGATGTAGACCAGATCTATTCATGTAGGAATAGACCCCATCTTGTTATCCTTAATAGCAACGATACATGCGTGTTTTGATGCCCCTTCTGTCACTGGGAAAGAACACCGCAAGATCGAACCCATCACAAAGCACCTCTTCCCATGGCAAGAAAAATCGATCTAGTTGGCCTAACTAAACCAAAGATTCAAAGAAGAAATACGAGGCTATAAGTAATCATGCATATAAGAGATCAAAGAAGACTTAAATAATATTCATGGATAGAAACTGATCATGAACTCAAAATTCATCGGATCCCAACAAACACACCGCAAAAGTTTACATCAAATAGATCTCCAAGAGACCATTGTATTGAGAATCATAAGAGAGAGAGAAGAAGCCATCTAGCTACTGCCTACAGACCCATAGGTCTATGGTGGACTACTCACGCATCATCGGAGAGGCACCTATGAGGAAGATGAACCCCTCCGTGACGGTGTTTAGATTGGATCTCGCGGTTCTGGAGATTGTGGCGGTTGGAATTGTGTTTCGTCAACTCCTCTAGGGTTTTCCGAATATTTGAGAATATATAGGCATCATAGGCAGTGCGGAAGGGGGTCGAGGAGGGCACAACCCATCAGGGCGCGCCGGCCCCCCCTGGCGCGCCCTGGTGGGTTGTGCTCTCCACAACCCACCTCTCCGACAGTTGTTTGGCCCACTGGGTGTCTTCTGGTCCAGAAAAAATCTCCAAAAAGTTTCGTCGCGATTGGATTCCGTTTGGTATTGATTTTCTATGAAGTAAAAAAACAAGCAAAAACAGCAACTGACACTTTGGCACTATGTCAATAGGTTAGTCCCAAAAAATGATATAAAGTTGTTATAAAATGATTGTAAAACATCCAAGAATGATAATATAACAGCATGGAACAAGCAAAAATTATAGATACGTTGGAGACGTATCAGCATCCCCAAGCTTAATTCCTACTCGTCCTCGAGTAGGTAAATGATAAAAACAGAATTTTTGATGTGGAATGATGTCTAACATGTTCATCATATTCTTTTCTTTTGTATAGCATGGACATTTGGACTTGTAAATGATTCAAAGCAATAGTCTAGTTTTAACATAATGACTTCAATACTCAAGCATGTCAACAAGCAACCATGTCTTTCAAAATATCAACACTAAAGAAAGTTATCCCTAGCCCATCATGCTCAATCATTGATCCATTCATGAAACACAATCAAATATTATCTATGCCCACTGCTCAAGTACGATCATAGTGCCCCCTAGTTGGTGCTTATAAGAGAAGATGGAGACTCAAAGCAAAAATAAAAAATTGCATAAAGTAAATAGATAGGCCCTTCGCAGAGGGAAATAGATAGAGGTGCCAGAGCCCCGTCGCCGAGAAGAACGAAGCTTGCTGGAGATTCTTTTTATGGAAGGGCTTGCTGGAGAGTGGAGACTCTTGGAGAAGGAAATTGACCAGGGAGAAAGGAGGAGGAAGAGACGGGGTGGCGGATAGTTGGTTTAATTTATGATCAAAATTGAATTTTAAATTATGTCCGGTCACTCTCCACTTTCTCTCGCATCCGTCCGCGGATAGTAAGACTGCCTTTTCTTTTCATCTCAATAGAAAGAAATGGAAAATTTATCGTGTGTGCAATATCTGTTTTAAGATAGAATCTATCGAGGAGAATAATCATTGGTGAAAGACTTTCTTTGTTGAAATGTGATGTGGCTTGAGACTGCGTCGGTATTTCCCCAAAGAGGAAGGGATGATGCAGCACAGCGACGGTAAGTATTTCCCTCAGTTATGAAACCAAGGTTATCGAACCAGTAGAAGAATCACCACCACCCAATAAGCAACAACTGCACACAAACAACAAATACTTGCAACCCGATGCGAAAGAGAGGTTGTCAATCTCTCTACGGTAATAAGTTAGATTAGGTAGTGATAGATAGGAGAGATATATCTCTCAAGAACACAAATAAAAAGAGTAAATATGCAGCAATATGTTTTTGGGTTTTTGGTTATGTAGATCTAAAAACAAAGATTGCAAAAAGATAGATCGGAAAGCAATATGTTGGAAAAGTAGACCCGGGGGCCGTAGGGTTCACTAGTGGCTTCTCTCATGAGTATAGCGCACGGTGGGTGAACAAATTACTGTTGGGCAATTGATAGAAAATCGAATAGTCATGACGATATCCAAGGCGATGATCATTATATAGGCATCACGTCCAAGATAGATAGACCGACTCCTACCTGCATCTACCTCTATTACTCCACACATCGACCGCTATCCAGCATGCATCTAGTGTATTAAGTTCATGGAAAAACCGGAGTAATGCAATAAGAACGATGACATGATGTAGACAAGATCTATTCATGTAGGAATAGACCCCATCTTGTTATCCTTAATAGAAACGATACATGCGTGTCTTGCTGCCCCTTCTGTCACTGGGAAAGAACACCGCAAGATCGAACCCATCACAAAGCACCTCTTCCCATGGCAAGAAAAATCGATCTAGTTGGCCTAACTAAACCAAAGATTCGAAGAAGAAATATGAGGCTATAAGTAATCATGCATATAAGAGATCAAAGAAGACTCAAATAATATTCATGGATAGAAACTGATCATGAACTCAAAATTTATCGGATCCCAACAAACACACCGCAAAAGTTTACATCAAATAGATCTCCAAGAGACCATTGTATTGAGAATCATAAGAGAGAGAGAAGAAGCCATCTAGCTACTGCCTACAGACCCGTAGGTCTATGGTGGACTACTCACGCATCATAGGAGAGGCACCTATGAGGAAGATGAACCCCTCCGTGACGGTGTTTAGATTGGATCTCGCGGTTCTGGAACTTGCGGCGGCTGGAATTATGTTTCATCGACTCCTCTAGGGTTTTCCGAATATTTGAGAATATATAGGCATCAGAGGCGGTGCGGAAGGGGGCCGAGGAGGGCACAACCCATCAGGGCGCGCTGGGGCCCCCCTGGCGCCCCCTGGTGGGTTGTGCTCTCCACAGCCCACCTCTCCGGCAGTTGTTTGGCCCACTGGGTGTATTCTGGTCCAGAAAAAATCTGCAAAAAGTTTCGTCGCGATTGGACTCCGTTTGGTATTGATTTTCTGCGAAGTAAAAAAACAAGCAAAAACAACAACTGACAATTTGGCACTATGTCAATAGGTTAGTCCCAAAAAATGATATAAAGTTGTTATAAAATGATTATAAAACATCCAAGAATGATAATATAACAGCATGGAACAAGCAAAAATTATAGATACGTTGGAGACGTATCAAAATGTTCCGTTCCCAAAATTCCTAAAATAAAAGGAAAAAAGCTTTCCACCTTTCTAAACTAAGGAAGGGAAATAATAAGGCGAGCATATCTTCTAAATTAATCATACTCAACCCTAAAGAGTTCACCTATCCCTATAACAAAGAAATCGGACTTAAATGATCATGTATTAAGAGCTATATTAGCTAAATGGACGAGACATAATTATTATCAGGAACCCCATGGCCCATCGATCTTTTATATTTTTTCCAGTAGCAATTTTAGGTACTATTGCATGTAATGTAGGTTTAGCGGTTCTCGAGCCATCAATGATTGGTGAACCTGGAGAACCGTTCGCAACTCCTTTGAAAATATTACCCGAGTGGTATTTCTTTCCCGTGTTTCAAATACTCCGTACGGTACACAATAAGTTATTGGGCGTTCTTTTAATGGGACTTGTCGATATTGTAGGGGATGAAATGATTGACAAGCACTGCGATACTGATCCAGAGACCTCCGGAGACACTGATGTCAAAAGCCGCCATCCAACACAGCTCGCATACATTTCAACAACTAATTAAACCAACAAGACGAAATTCCTACAAACACGACGAATTTTCAAATAATCCGGAAGAGATTAATGCAAATACGACAGATTTCATATAAACATGACAAAAATTAATACATTTTAGACATACTTCAGCTAAAAGTGGAACTCGTCCCGGTCTGAAGGTATAATTCCTAATCTAAATGATCGCAGGCGCTGTTCCCCAACAGACTACTATGAGCCACAAGAATTGAAGCTCCGACACTTGCCTTCGCCTTCTCTAGCTCTGCCTCCGTAGCCTCCACCATCGTAGCTTGAGTGGCTAATTGGCCGACGATTATCAGCTCACCAAGCTTGGCTTCAGGCGGAGGGGAAGAACAATGGACTTCCTGGGACCCGAGCGACAGCGACCTAAACCCTAAACTCTAGCGGAACAAGGGGAAAATCACTAGTCCATAAGAGAAGTAGTACTATCCGGCTTCGGGATGAAAACATTAACGAGTGTAATAAATCGACTTGACTCCAATTAGTGGCGGAAAACAAGAACAATTCTGAATGAATGCTGAGACCATAACTCAGCATTCCCCGCGCACTGAGGCCAAACAGAGTGGTAGAACCTCGAAGCTATTCAAGGATGCGAAAAGCGCTACTGGAGGAATCATGGTCGTCAGCGAAGAATCGTCCGTGTGGGCCAAAGAAAAGGAGGCTGCTCTACTGTTTTCCCCCCTTGGAGTTGGAGGATGGAGATGGAAGGCCTGTGTTTACCTCCGGAACCGAAGTCGTGGCAGATGTAACTGGCTTTCTCCGCCCCATCGTCGAGAAGAACGAAGCTTGCTGGAGATTCTTCTTCTGGAAGGGCTTGGTGGAGAGTGGAGATTCTTGGAGAAGGAAATGGACCAGGGAGAAAGGAGGAGGAAGAGACGGGGTGGCGGAGCCTGGGCCGGTGTCCTGTCAAGCCCGAGAAGAAACTATAAAAAATGCCCCTGGTAGTCTTAAAAGCCTACGAGTCCCTGCCAGGCCTATTGATGGGATAAGACATGCTTAGTTTTCATGAGAAACTAACTCCATTTCAATAAGGAAAGGTCACGCTTTTAAAAATCCAATTTTGACTATGATTAGCTTAATAATATATTTTTTGTAACTTTAAAAAGCTATCATTGAAAGCTTCTTCTCAACACAAACAAGGGTATAATTTTTATCACATATAATCAATATTTAGTTGGTTTAATTTATGATCAAAATTGAATTTTAAAATACGTCCGGTTCCTAAGGGCATCTCCAAAACCGACACATAAATTTTCTCTCGCGTCCATCCGCCGGATAGTGAGACCATGTTTTCTTTCTTTTTTCATCTCAATAGAAAAAATGGGAAATTTTATTGTGTTAGTAATGTATATTTTAGGATAGAATCTATCGAAGAGAATAATCATCGGTGAAAGACTTATTTTGTTGAAATGTTATGTTCCCAAAATTTCTAAAATAAAAGAAAAAACTTTCCACTTTCCTAAACTAAGGACGAGAAATAAGAAGGCGGGCATATCTTCTAAATTAATCATACTCAACCCTAAAGAGTTCACCTATCCCAGTAACAAAGAAACCAGACTTAAATGATCATGTATTAAGAGCTAAATTAGTTAAAGGTACGCGACACAATTATTACGGGGAACCACATGGACCAACGATCTTTTATATATTTTCCAGTAGTAATTCTAGGTACTATTGCATGTAATGTAGGTTTAGTGGTTCTCGAGCCATCAATGATCGGTGAACCGGCAGACCCGTTTGCAAGTCCTTTGGAAATATTACCCGAGTGGTACTTCTGTCCCATGTTTCAAATATTTTGTACGGTACCCAATAAGTTATTGGGCATTCTCTTAATGGGACATGTCAATATTGTAGGGGATGAAATGGTTGACAAGCACTGCGATACTGATCCAGAGACCAATCCGGAGAAATTGATGTCAAAAGCCGCCATCCAACACTGCCTGCATACATTTCAAAAACTAATTAAATTAACAATTCAAAATTCTTACAAACATGACGAATTCTCAAATAATCCGGAAGGGATTAATGCGAATGTGACAGATTTCATATAAACATGACGAAATTAATACATTTCAGACATACTTTACTGACGTGGCTTGAGACTGCGTCGGTATTTCCCCAAAGAGGAAGGGATGATGCAGAACAGCGACGGTAAGTATTTCCCTTAGTTAAGAAACCAAGATATCAATCCGTGGAGGAAGATCAAGCAACTATGTAAACAACACCTGCACACAAAGAACAAATACTTGCAACCCGACGCGTAAGAGAGGTTGTCAAGCTCTCAACGATAAAAAGATAGATTAGATTGTAATACACTACAAGAAATATGTCAACTTGTGACCTTCTCTTAGTGACCCCAGCTGAATTGGTCGTAAATCCACGGCCATTTCGATAGGAAGGGCTCAAACCTTGAAATTGCCTTACACCAAATGGTCATAAAGTAGACAACAGTGGTCGACGACCTTATTTCTACCTGATTACGACCAATATAAATGGTCATGAGGTTGTGAATGTGGATGCATTGGTACTTAAGGCCACCTCCTTTTTACATGCATACAAAAAATGTACAATGTGTAAAACCAAATATAGACATCAAAACGTATGTATGAAAATATGTTTTTTTGTTGGGAATATATGAAAAGATGTTAATCATGTATTTGAAAAATGTTAAACATATATAAACAATCCATCTGTGCTCACAATCCAATCTTTGTTTCTGGTAATATTTTCAGTTTGTGAAGCAACTATATTTTATATTGCTTTATAATTGCTGAAAATTTACCAAGACATGACCGTGCCCATAGAACCTCCCTCCACGAAATTTTAGCTCATATAATTTATCCAATTTCCCTCAATATTTTTCCACATTTTCTGTTCAGTGGAGAGCATTGTGAAGGAAGTTTCATTTTTATTTATCCAAATGGTATGAAAATTTTAGAGTGCCTTCATATGCCGAAATTATCATCCTTCTCCAAATTGCAGCTCAATCTAATCATGTATGTGAGCCCAGCATCAATTTCTATTTTTTGTCCAGATTGGCACATTGCAAAGCAAGTGCTATCTAGAGCCCTCCTATTTCCCTCAAACTTTTTGGTCTCTCTTCCATATTCAAATCATTGCCACATGCCAATATTCAGCTCCATTTGCCTAGTAAATCTTCGTCCGAAAATTTCCAAAGTTTCTATCCAGAGAGAAGATTTGTGAAGAAAGTATTGGCTAGGATTATCTAAATGATCTGAGATTTTTTCCAAATGTTTCAGATACTCAAATAATCACTCTGCACAAAATTTGAGATTTATCCAGCAATCCATGTGAGCTCATCATCCAATCTTTTATTTTGGTCATATTTTCAGTTTATGAACCAACTATATTTTATATTGCTTCATTATTTCTGAAACTTTACCAGGGCATGTTTCTGCCTATATAACTTGCCTCCATCAAATTTGAGCTCATTTCATTTATCCAAATGCTCTCAATAATTTTCCCAAGTTTCTATCTAGAGAAGAGCATTGTGAAGGAAGTACCACTTTGCCATGTCCAGATGGTATCAAATTTTTACAGTTCCTTCCTATGCCCAAATGACTATCCTCCACCAAATTGCAGCTCAATCCATTCATTTATTTGATCTCACCATTCAATCTTTGTTTCTGGTGATATTTTCAATTTGTGAAGCAACTATATTTTATATTGCTTTAGAATTGCTAAAAATTTACCAGGACATGACCCTGCCCATATAACCTCCCTACAACAAATTTTATCTGATTTTAATGTAGCCAATTTTCCTGAATATTTTTCCCAAGTTTGTGTTCAGTGGAGAGCATTGTGAAGGAAGTACCATTTTTATTTATCCAACTGGTATGAAATTTGTACAGTTCCTTCATATGCCCATATTATCATCCTCCTCCAAATTGCAGCTCAATCCAATCATCTATATGTGCCCAGCATCAATTTCTATTTTCTGTCCAGAGAAGAGCATTGTGAAGGAAGTACCACTTTGGCATGTCCAAATGGTATAAAAAATTTAGAGTGCCTTCCTATGCCCAAATTACTATCCTCCACCAAATTATAGCTCAATCTATTCATTGATTTGAGCCCACCTTCAACATTCATATTTCTGTCCAGTGTGGTACTTTGCAAACCAAGTGCCACCTAGGATCCTCCATTTGAGCTGAAAATTTGTCAACACAGTATCCTTAGTAGATAATCATCCTTAGCAAAAACTCAGGCCCATTGGCCATATACATTTCCCCCACCGCTAATCAAACACTTGGCTGCTAATTCATAGTTGAGCTTAGTTCAGTCTCCTCGTGAGATTATTCTATTGTATTTTTCTTCCTAACACCTACTGGGTGAGTGCCCAACCCACCACACATGCGTTGGACGCCCAGAACACGTGGCAACGCCACGGTCACGCGGTGACCACGCGGATGGCATCCCAGTTTACGCGCTCTGGAGTTGGGGCCCTCGGCCACCGTCCAAACCTCGATGTCTCGCTACCACACCATGTATATCTTATTAAATAGATACTTATGTACCTAGAAAATATTTTTGGAAAAAATCATGAGCAAACTATATGGCAGCTACAGTTCAAATTTGACCCGCTTCCTACTAAATTGGCGGAAATTTGTCTTTTTCACGAGAGGTGGCTCAAAGCTTTTGACACCCAACCATTATGTCAATTGTACATTAAATATGGCTTAATATTTTATAAAATTGATTCGGTCCAATTTTGCAACAAATATATGGTAGACCCTTCACAAAAAAACTCATTTTGGGCACTCGAAAAATGAAAAATGAATTTTCCGTCCAAAGAAAATGAAAAATTCCTTCAGCAACATTGTTTGTAATTACAAGATGCAGCCTTGTGCACAATATTATATCATTTGAATAAACTAAAACATGAATGTGGCCATCAGATTGATCATTTGGCTTCAAAGCCATGAATCTTCACACATGATAGCTCTTTTCTGACAACACTTTTTTAAAGTAATTATCGTATTACAAGTTTATTATTTTTCCTTGTAACTTGGTATCATATAATGACACAATGCGAAGGTTTTCCAATTTTTTGATTTTTTTGAGTTTTTCAAGCCCGTTTCAAAATGCGGTCAAAACGGCAGGGATGACTGTTCCTAGATAGTGGTTGAATCTTGGAAAACTTTTGGTGTTTCTCTTATTAAATGGATACTTATGTACCTAGAAATTATTTTTGGAAAACATCATGAGCAAACTATGTGGCAGCTACAGTTCAAATTTGACCCGCTTCCTACTCAATCGGCGGAAATTTGTCTTTTTCACGAGAGGTGCCTCAAAGCTGTTGACACCCAAAAATTTGGTCAATTGTACATTAAATATGTCCTAATATTTTAGAAAATTGGTTTGGTCCAATTTTGCAACACGTATATGGTAGGTCATTCACAAAAAAACTCATTTTTGGCACTCAAAAAATGGAAAATGAATTTTTCGTCCAAAGAAAATGAAAACTTCCTTAGGACTCATTGTTTGTCATTCCAAGATTCAGCCTTGTGCACAATATTATATCTTTTGAATAAACTATGCCATGATTGTGGCCATCAGATTGATAATTTGGCTTGAAAGCCATGAATCTTCACACCTGATAGCTCTTTTCTGAGAACACTTTTTTAAAGTAATTTTCGTATTACAAGTTTATTATTTTTCCTTGTAACTTAGTATCATATAATGACACAATGCGAAGGTTTTCCAATTTTTTGATTTTTTTTTGAATTTTTCATACCCGTTTCAAAATGCGGTCAAAACGACAGGGATGACCGTTCCTAGCTAGTGGTTGAATCTTGGAAAACTTTTGGTGTTTCTATTATTAAATAGATACTTATGTACCTAGAAATTATTTTTGGAAAAAATCATGAGCAAACTATGTGGCAGCTGCAGTTCAAATTTGACCCGCTTCCTACTCAATCGGCAGAAATTTTATCTTTTTCACGAGAGGTGGCTCAAAGATTTTGAAACCCAAAAATTTGGTAAATTGTACATTAAATATGTCCTAATATTTTAGAAAATTGGTTTGGTCTAATTTTGCAACACGTATATGGTAGGCCCTTCACAAAAAAACTCATTTTTGGCACTCGAAAAATGGAAAATGAATTTTTCGTCCAAAGAAAATGAAACCTTCCATAGGCAACATTGTTTGCCATTCCAAGATTCAGCCTTGTGCACAATATTATATCTTTTGAATAAACTATGCCATGAATGTGGCCATTAGATTGATCATTTGGCTTGAATGCCATGAATCTTCACACATGATAACTCTTTTCTGACAACACTTTTTTAAAGTAGTTGTCGTATTACAAGTTTATTATTTTTCCTTGTAACTGGGTATCATATAATGACACAATGCGAAGGTTTTCCAATTTTTTGTTTTTTTTTTGAATTTTTCATGCCCGTTTCAAAATGCGGTCAAAACGGCAGGGATGACCGTTCCTAGCTAGTGGTTGAATCTTGGAAAAAATTTGGTGTTTCTATTATTAAATAGATACTTATGTATGTAGAAATTATTTTTGGAAAAAATCATGAGCAAATTATGTGGCAGCTGCAGTTCAAATTTGACCCGCTTCCTACTGAATCGACGGAAATTTGTCTTTTTCACGAAAGGTGGATCAGAAGCTTTTGACACCCAAAAATTTGGTAAATTGTACATTAAATATGTCCTAATATTTTAGAAAATTGGGTTGGTCCAATTTTGCAACACGTATATGGTAGGTCCTTCACAAAAAAACTCATTTTTGGCACTCGAAAAATGGAAAATAAAATTTTCGTCCAAAGAAAATGAAAACTTCCTTAGGCAACATTGTTTGCCATTCCAAGATTCAGCCTTGTGCACAATATTATATCTTTTGAATAAAGTATGCCATGAATGTGGCCATCAGATTGATCATTTGGCTTGAAAGCCATGAATCTTCACACATGATAGCTCTTTTCTGAGAACACTTTTTTAAAGTAATTGTCGTATTACAAGTTTATTATTTTTCCTTGTAACTTGGTATCATATAATGACACAATGCGAAGGTTTTCCAATTTTTTGATTTTTTTGAATTTTTCATGCCCGTTTCAAAATGCGATCAAAACGGCAGGGATGACCGTTCCTAGCTAGTGGCTGAATCTTGGAAAACTTTTGGTGTTTCTCTTATTAAATAGATACTTATGTACCTAGAAATTATTTTTGGAAAAAATCATGAGCAAACTATGTGGCAGCTGCAGTTCAAATTTGACTCGCTTCCTACTGAATCGACGGAAATTTGTCTTTTTCACGAAAGGTGGATCAGAAGCTTTTGACACCAATCATTTGGTCAATTATACATCAAATATGGCATAATATTTTGTAAAATTGATTTGGTGCCATTTTGTAAAATATTCTTGATAGTTGCTTCACAAAATTCCTTATTTTTATAACACTAAAACCAATTTTATTGACACATATCTTCAACCAATCAGGAGGCAGAAACCACTCTCCCACGGATCCCCCCACGGACCACCCTAAGCACCGTCGGATCCTCCCGCATCCGACAGTAGCACTCACCCCCTCACCCTCTCGCCCCTCGTCCCGCTCATCCTACTCCTGGTTCAACACTTCCCCCTCTCATTCCCTTCGTCCAAACCCTAACTAAACCCACCCCACCCACCCCCTCCCCGCGCTGCCGCCGCCACAGTACTCCGGGGCGGCTCCTGCCGCGTCCTCGCCTACCCGGCCCTCCACGCCGACGTGATCTCCAGCCCCGCCGCGCTCCCGACGTGCCCGCGGCCGCAGGGACCCAGCCGCCGCCGCCTTCGCCGCTGGCCGCGGGACTCCGGGCGAGGTCCATGGCCACCTTCACCCGCACGTGAGCACTCCCACTGCCCAGATCCACTCTTCCTCCGCCTCCCTCCTTCCGCTTCTCGTTTCGTAGTTCGGAATTTGAGTGGCATCTCGGTTGAATCTGTGTCGCAGGAAGCAATTTCCAGGCCGGGGATACAGAGAAACTATCGGGAAGATGGCCGCACGTGTTGTTTCTCCACTCCGACCTCGCCGCTCTCCAGCTCCGCCTCCCCTACCCCTCCTCTCGGGAAGATGGCCGCGGCAGCGCTGGCGAATGGGGACGTGCACGTCGGCGTTGGGGGCGCGGTGCCGCGGCCTACGAACCCGATGGTCACGCCCCTGCTCACCGACCTCTACCGGTTCTCCATGGCCTACGCCTACTGGAAGGCCGGCAAGCACCTCGACCGCGCCGTGTGAGCACCCTCAAACTCACTCAACCCCCACTCTCTCTATCCTATACGCGTCGTTTGCTATTGAGCTCCGCGGCAGAGTGACGGTCTAGGAACAGTAGGCAGTTTCCGGCTCCACCGAATCAGGCGCGGGGGAGGCCCAGTTTGGTGTCCCGGATTCGAGCTCCGGGGAGCTTTTGTGCTGTCAAATTTGGACCCGTGTGATGTCTGTCTGTTACTAATTCAGTTTGCCAGTGTTCCATTTAAGGGGCCATTAGGTTCATAAAACTTGTGTGGTGGATATTTTGGCGGTTACTCCATTATCGTGGAATAGTAGAAATTGGCAGTCGTTCTTATTGGGAGAAATAAGTAAACCATGTTTGATGTAGCCCAAGTGGAATCTGAGATGAAAACTTATGCTGATGGAATATATGGCAACTGTGTATAGATTCAGTGATACCCACCATAACCATTGATAAAAGAAAGCAGTAAACCAAGTAGCAAGCTTGCTTGCCAATGTTAAAAACTGATGTAAATAGTCTGTAACCAAGCAATCGCACGCACACGTTATAGGCGTGCTGTTTCTGAAGGTTATATCAAGCATAGCTGCAGTGTTAATTAGAACCATATGGATGAGGCCAGCCATGTGCACCAAGGCAGACAGTTTCTCTGTATCCCTGGCCTGGAAATTATGCACCAATGTCTATTCTGTGTAGAGCTAGGATCAGCTCGTCTACGACGAGATCTTAACTGAGATTAGTTAGTAGCTCTCTCCTTTATCTACCACTAAAAAAAGCACAAAGCAGTACCTTCTGTCGCTCCTCTGTTTTGTTTGTTGGGGGGAACCGGACGTCTGTCTTCTTGGACGATGAATCAGCCTGCTACTAGTATGTTCAGCTCGCTGCACATGGTTTACACGCATAAAGAGTACCCTGTTGGTTGGCCTTTTGTTTGTTTTGATTCACTGGCTGACTCCGGGGCTGCCGCACCTCCCGATTTTGCTCTCCAGACTAGCTGGGCTCTCCACTTGCGTTGGACTGTTGCTAGTTTTTGGTCAGATGCATGCTGCTCCGTCATTTCTTTCCCACCGAAAACTGTTTCGCCACCAGGGTAAACCTTTAGAAGCATCGTTCAGTGTTTAGAGTAGCAGTACATACATATTCCTTTCTAGTGATACATGTTCCCCACTTTCCTATTTTTTTTACTCTGCTCTGTTTCTGTTTTGTGTGTTTCTTGATGTCTTGGCTTATCATGTTTTCCATTTCCCTGTTGCAAGATTCTGGCCATGCGCCATCCCCGGAAGCTCGTCCTTGCTGGCTGTCTATCTGCATTAACAGTGAGATTTTCTAAACATGCTCTAGTATAATGTAATGACCTGTTTTTTTTCTCCTTGACTGGTCGTGTTAAATATCACTGTGTAGAGATTTTTTAAACAATAGATTGACTACTCTGGCCGTGCTGCAATTGTATTGGGAAGTTTTTAACCCACTGTGTTGGGCATGTAATGGTCCATAACATCTAAAGCGGGTGTTGCTGGATGCTCCTTTGATTCATTTTTTTGATTAGGAATGCGAATGAAACCTGGGGATGGGGCAGTGCTTGTGTTGTTTGTGGCTAGACAATCTTTTTTAATGTTTATACCAGTTAATTTCTTAGCAGGTTCTGCAACTAATACGCCACAACTCTCATGTGTTGTGCCTGTTGTATTAAATATATGTGCTGACTTTTTTTGCAGCAAAGAATCTTTTTATTCTGGTATAAGATGAACTAGCTCGTTGTTTGCTTGGTGATTGGTTTGGATACATGTTCTTTTTCTGCAGAAATATGTTGTGGTTCCTTGCAGAATAAATAAGTAACCATTATAGATAATCATGTAAAAGTAAAATTCTTGGAATTATCGTTTTCCTGCTGTATAATTATTTATTTATTATTTTACTGCTGTTGTGAGTTAACCATACTCCATCCCTTTTATTGATAGCGTCTTCACGTGGGCGACCAACGGTAGATAGGCCATGGACGTGACGGACCTACTGTTGCCTGCTATCTTCCCCGGCCACGTCCCCGAGCTGCTCCTGCCACCGACCCACCTCAACTTCACCTGTTGCCCGTTGCTGCTGTAGGTGAGACAATTTCCTTGACCCATCACTTCTTCCTCCTAGCATGGCCATATGTGTTGCTTCTGTAACTCCTCTAGTTTGGGTGTAGCTGCAAATATTGTTGGGTGTGATTCGATTTCACCCCTCTATACTGCTGAGAAATTTTGTTGTCATTCTCTTGCACTCTGCTATGCAGCTCCTGTTTTCCTTAAATGTAATTATTGGTGCACTTGTTATATGCCATTATTTGTGCTGTTTTGCTTCCTTTGGGCATGCATGGTTATACAGTTCGGTGCCCCCATGGCTTGAAATGCATTGAATTGTGAATGTGTTACATTGATGTTCATTGCATTACCTGCACTTGTACCAATATACCATACAAGTACCTGTAGGTTACTATTGTAGAACAACATTAGGTTAACATGTTGCATTCAAGTTGTTGGAAGTTTTGCTATGCTATGCTTAGTGTTTATTGAACCGAGGGATTTGGGCATGTATGTATAAATTTTAGTATGTTGAATGAATATTGTTTACTTCCAGTGTATTTCACTAATAGTTTATCTTGATCAGGATCTAATGTCGTCGAGGTTGCTGCTGCTTTGACAGATATCAGAAGAAATGATGCGTACTACAATTTTAATTGATGTTGCCACCATGTTTTGGTGCTTTTGTATCTGTTTTTGATTGTATGTACACTTGTTGGACGTGCATACGTGTATTGTGCTGTTGTGAGTATTTGATTGAATGATTTATGAATTTAATCCTAATTGTTTGTTGTTCAAATGTGTGAATTGAAATCTGTGAGTGAAAAAGACCAAATGTTCTACTCAACCAAATAATATTTGGGCTCTAAAAAGGCTGCGGCCCAAACAATAGGGGACTGGAACATCGTGCATTTATGAAAAACCAAAAAATAGGCTTAATGAAATGGTCCACAGAAAGTCCATGGCCCAAAAAATAAAAAGGCCGAATTGTTGGGCTAGGCCCATGCGGCTGACCAAAATTAATAAGAAAAATAATATTAAATGGGCTGAATTATTGGGCTCGGCACATAAATACGACTGAACTGGACCGGACTGATTTTTATCAACGACCAATTCAATTGGTCGCAATTTTGCCACGTCAGCTTGCCACGTTGGATCTGACATGGCCTGGCCAAACTGCGAGTGACCAAAACAATTGGTCGTAGAACCAACGACCTTTTGTTTTGGTCGTTAAGTTTCATTAAAGACGGTCAACTTTTGACCAACTATTTTTGGTCACAAAAAGGTCGCAAATAAAAAATAATGACCATTCAGTGACCAATATTGATGGTCGCAAGTTGACATATTTCTTGTAGTGATTGGTTGGGCAAATAGATCTCACAAGAACACAAAATAAAAGAAGTAACCAAAAAGTGCAGCAAGGTATTTTTGGGTTTTTGGATTAATAGATCTGAAAACAAACACGGCAAAAAGATAGATTGGAAAGCAATATGTTGGAAAAGTAGACCCGGGGGCCGCAGGTTTCACTAGTGGCTTCTCTCATGAGTATAGCACACGGTGGGTGAACAAATTACTGTTGGGCAATTGATAGAAGTTCAAATAATCATGACGATATCCAAGGCAATGATCATAATATAGGCATCATGTCCAAGATAAGTAGACCGAAATGATTCTGCATCTACTACTATTACTCCACACATCGACCGCTATCCAGCATGCATCTAGTGTATTAAGTTCATGAAAAAACGGAGTAATGCAATAAGAACGGTGACATGATGTAGACAAGATCTATTCATGTACGAATAGACTCCATCTTGTTATCCTTAATGGCAACGATACATGCGTGCCTTGCTGCCCCTTCTGTCACTGGGAAAGGACACCGCAAGATCGAACACATCACAAAGCACCTCTTCCCATGGCAAGAAAAATCGATCGAGTTGGCCTATCTAAACCAAAGATTCGAAGAAGAAATACGAGGCTATAAGTAATCATGCATATAAGAGATCAAAGAAGAATCAAATAATATTCATGGATAGAAACTGATCATGAACTCAAAATTCATCGGATCCCAACATACACACCGCAAAAAGTCATTACATCAAATAGATCTGTAGGAGACCATTGTATTGAGAATCAAAAGAGAGAGAGAGGAAGCCATCTAGCTACTGCCTACGGAACTGTAGGTCTATGGTGGACTACTCACACATCATCGGAGAGGCACCCATGAAGACGATGCACCCCTTCGTGATGGTGTTAGATTGGATCTCGCGGTTCTGGAACTTGCGGCGGATGGAATTGTGTTTCGTCGACTCCCCTAGGGTTTTCTGAATATTTGGGTATTTATAGAGCTGATAGTCGGTGGAGGGGGTTCCCGAGGCGGCCACAACCCATCAGGGCGTGCCTGGGTCCTCTGGCGCGCCCTGGTGGGTTGTGGGCGGCCTCGGCTCCCTCCTGGTTACTTCTTTGGCCCACTGGCCTTCTTCTGGTCCAAAAAAATTCTCCAAAAAGTTTCACGATGTTTGGGCTTCGTTTGGTACTGATTTTCTACGAAGTAATAAACAAGCAAAAAACAGCAACTGGCACTTGGCACTTTGTCAATAGGTTAGTCCCAAAAAATGATATAAAGTTGCTATAAAATGATTGTAAAACATCCAAGATTGATAATATAACAGCATGAAACAATAAAAAATTATAGATACATTGGAGACTTATCATTCAGCTAAAAGTGGAACTTGTCCGGGTCTGAAGGTACAAGTCCTAATCTAAATGATCGCGGGCATCGTTCCCCACCGAACTGCCATGAGACGCAAGATCCGATACTTGCCTTCACCTTCTCCAGCTCTGCCATCATAGCCTCCGCCTCCGTAGCTTGAGTGACTAATTGACCGATGATTATCAGCCCGCCAAACTTGGCTTTAGGCGGAGGGGATGAACGGTGGCCTTCCTGGGACCCGAGCGGCGGCGACCTACCATGCACTACTCTTCCCCGCTGCCGTTGGTGCCCATGGACGTGCCGGCTTCGTGGTTGTGGCGGCGGGGAGCGGACTTGGCGGAGCCGGCGATGTCCTCCTCGTCGTGCTCTTACCCCACGCATTGTCTGTCGCCTCGTCGAACTCCTTGTAGGCAGCCTCCAGTTCCACCTAACGCTAGTAGTACCGCCAGCGGTCGAGGCGAATATCGCAGGCGGAGCGGTAGGACTTGAGAAGCGCCGCCTGCTTTGCCACATCAATGTTTGACGCGATCGCCCTGCCATCGTCGAGTTGCTCCTCCGCCTGTTGGTGCTCCTCGAGGACCTGGAGGTTGTAGGCCGCGTCGACCTACGCCTCCTGAAAATGCTCATCCCGCACCATGTCCATGTAATGGTCATGAGCCTCGCCGATGGTCATGATGCAATGCACCGGCGAGGGTGGTACCGACGAGGAGGGTGGCACCGACTCATCTAGGGCCGCGTCCTCCATTGGGACGGCGGCGGCCTTCAGCTGCCTGTCGGCCTGCCAACCGGCAGCAATGGTGGCCATCTCCTTCTTCTGCTTTGGCGACAACCCATCCCAGAGAGATTTAGAGTGCGAGGAGGCCATGGTGGGAATGGTGCGGAGAGGAGAATGAGATCGGAGGACGATGACTGTCGGCTATGGCCGGGGTTGGAGTTTATATAGCGAGGCGAATGGCAATGGTGGGCGGCAGAGGGACGGACAGGGTGGCATCGAAGTAGTTTCCTCGACAACCGTGTGCCATTAATGTGGGTGGCAGAGGGCCGGACAGGTGGTCATGGTGTCGATTGAACACGGGGAAGACGCGTGCATCGGGAAGCGGTGCGAGCGACACTATATTGGCCGACACGCCGCTTCAAGGCATGCGTGAGTGTGAAAGCACAATATGCTCCCTTGGTGGTTTTGATAATTCATGACAACATACATTGTCTCTTGGACTAATGCTTTTATCTAGTATGTTTCAGATACAAGTCCATGGAGAAAAGGATTGGCAAAAGGAGATTGTGGAGATACCCCAAGATGCAAGGAAATAGGTTGGCCAAGCTTCAAGCAAGAGGACTCTACATTTTATATTTGTGAGAAATCACTTTGAGTCCATAGGAAAGCCAATACTATTAAAAGGGGGTAAGGTTTTGTTGGTGAACAATATGCTCATACGTGCACAAGAGATAGTCGCCAAAAACATCCACAAGCTCTCCCACCAAAGTCTGTCCTAAGCCAAACACTCAAAATCGGTGCAACCAACTTTCCTATCCCGGTGCCACCGATTCCAAACCCTAGACAGACTCAGCCAAACCCTAGCCACTTCGGTGCAACCGATTCCATACCGGTGCCACCGAGTTTGGGTTGCCAACTTTCTGTTACGCAAATTCACATTTTCGGTCCCACCGAGAATGTTGGATCGGCGTCACCGAGATTGGAAATCTGACCGTTGGTCACCTTATCCGTGCAACCGAGTTTCCTATATCGGTCTCACCGAGATTCAAAAGTTGCCACCTTTTGGTCACTTCGGTACCACCGAGATTCACACATCGGTGTCACCGAGTTGGTCATTTTGTGTGTAACGGTTGGATTTTTGGGGATGCCTATATATACCCCTCCACCACCACCTACTCGACAGAGAAGCACTCAGAACTATTCCATACTTGCCCATCCAGTTTTCTGAGAGAGAACCACCTAGTCTTGTGTTGAGGTCAAGATCTTCCACTCCAACCATATGGATCTTGATTTCTAGCCTCCCCAAGTTGCTTTCCACCAATCCCATCTCTTCTACCAAGCCAAATCTGTGAGAGAGTGATTGTGTGTTGAGGAGTCTATCATCTTGAAGCACAAGAGCAAGGAGTTCATCGTCATTACCGAGCCTATTACCTTTTGGAGGGTGGTGCCTCCTAGATTGGTTAGGTGTCGCTTGGGAGCCTCCTACTTCGTGTTGTGGAGTGAACCGAGAAGTTTGTACGGGCAAGGAGATCGCCTACTTCGTGAAGATCTACCCATAGTGACGCTAGTCCTTCGTGGACGGAAGCCGTTATGGAATAGTCAAGGTTGCTACTTCGTGGACCCTTATGGGTGGAGCCCTCCGTGGACTCTCGCGACCGTTACCCTCCGTGGGTTGAAGACTCCATAAACGTGGATGTACGATAGCGCCACCTATCGGAACCACAGGAAAAATCCATGCGTCTACAACTGCGTTTGATCTTCCTATCTCTACTCCTTACTTCACATGCATTATTCTCATCTTTCCGCTGCCATATCTATTGACGTGCATGTGTAGGGCTGTTAGACTTGCTATGCTCACTAAAATTGTTAAAATCTGTCAACCTATTCAATTGGGAAAAGGTTAGGTTTTAAATTCCTGCTAGAAGTCTATTCACCCCCCCTCTAGACACTCTTCTAGTGATCCCTCAGAGTGAGAGGTCACATCCGCTATGGCCAGGCATGAACGTGGCCGCTGACGCTCTATAGCGCCGCTGACCGTTTCAGGCGGGAAGCGCACGCACGCGAGGGAGGAGTTTTTGGTGGTCCGGGATGGTCATAAGCGGGCGCAGCAGCGGTCCGAACACGAGAAAATCCCCTAGTTTATCTCCAATTTGTGGGAGAAAGTGCGTGAGGACCGCTCGGCGAGCCGGTATAGGCCCGCGTTGTATGACACAACATGATAGGACTGCGCGGTTCGGACGTATGCGGGTGTTTTGAGGGTCGGCGTTGGAGAAGCCCTAAGAGCATGTACAACCGGATACACCAAATCCGGCCCCTCCACGAACGCGTCCGGGTGCGTCCACGGAAAGTGACCGGTCACACCTCAAATTTCCTCTTCCATAACCGGATATCTCAATTACGAATCCCGAAATCATACAATTACATGCAACGTAAAACCTAATGACAATCTTTGTCGGTGCCACGGACATGTCCATATCCGACGGCCGGTTGAGCCTCTCGGGGTGAAGGTAGAGTAGGACATGGTACACGGAGCCCGTGGCATGCATGTCGTTGGTCAATGTGAGGTCGACGATGGATCCGTCGTGGTCGGAGCCCGACTCGTCCATCACGATGCGGTTGCCGCGCCATGGGTTGTCGGCCACCCATAGCGGCACCCCCGCGTACAACTACTCCTCGATGTAGTCTGTCGCGAGGGCTGTTGTGCCCTCTCACGCCCTCTACCTCGGACGACGACCACACCACGTTATAGCCTTAGCAGACGTGTCGAGAATTGCGTTAACCTTCGAGTCGACGTGTCAACGAAGAGTTTGCACCTCCGCCACGACGTTCGAACGCTAGCGGACCGCACAACCTCCAGCAAGGTAGCGGCGACACGGCTCGCACCGGATCCAGGTGCCATTTGGGCATACACTATGGATTTATACCGAATCGAGTCCAATCATTGTCGGGCATTCTCCTTGCGGGCGCGGCGTATTGCAATACGGACAGCCATCTCCTCCTTGAGCTCGCATGGGATGAGCTCCTAGTATGCAGATCGGGTGATGGAGGACTCAGAACCGCTGCTCGCCATGCCATAGAAGGCCGGAGATTGCTAGATGTGAGCTTAGGGGCGGGGCGGAGTGGAGTGGCTAGGGTTTGGTCTAAAGAATAGATGAGGACGAATATATGTGTGGTCGGGGTGGACCAGCGTGGGCCGGATCCGACGTGGCGGACGCGCTCGAGCGTGCCCGGGCCTCCCCATATCTGCCCCAGATTTGGGTTGGATATGAGAGGTATTGGTCAACCTGGGCATTGGGGGCCGGTATGAGAGCATCTACAGTCGGACGGCCCGGTCACTGACCGGTCATGAAAATGTGACCGAGACAGATGTCTCAAACGAGCCTCAAACACGCGGGCTGTCCGATGCCCCTCATATCCCGCCCAAATCTAGGGCGGATATGGGGCACCCCGGGCATTCCTGGCAATGTCTGCCATGTCACCCCGACCCCATTTTGTCCCCACAAATATCCCCAATCCGTAAAACCTACCTGATACTTGTGATCCGCGTTGGGTTTTTCCCCGAAGACGAGGGGATGATGCATCGCAGTATAGATAAGTATTTCCCTCAGTGAGAACCAAGGTTATCGAACCAATAGGAGGATCACACAAGTCCCGTCTGCAGTGCCTACACACAAAAGAGCAAACACTTGCACCCAACGCGGGCAAGAGGGTTGTCAATCCCCTTGAACTCATTACTTGCAAGCAAATGAGTAGTGTGGGTGATAATAGATAATTGTAAAGTTGAAAATAAATAAAAAGTAAATAATGGCAGCAAGGTAATAGTAGAGTTTGTAAATATATAAGTGAATAGACCCAGGGCTATAGTTTTCCCTAGAGGCTTCTCTCTTAAATAAAGCATACGATGGGTAAACAAATTACTGTTGGGCAATTGATAGGAAAACACATAGTTATGCGATATTTATTCACGGCAATGATCATGTGTATATAGGCATCACGTCCATAAACAAATAGACCGACTCATGCATGAATCTAGTACTATTACTCCACTTCGAAAGCGCTTCTATGCTTGCCTCTCTAGGTATTAAGTTCATGCAAACAGAGTAATGCTTGGAGAACAATGACATTATGTACACAAAGTAAACTCAATTAATATGAATGAACCCCATCATTTTATCCTTTGTGGTAGCAATACAAATACGTGTCATGTCCCCTTCTGTCACTGGGATTGAGCACCGCAAGATTGAACCCACTACAACGCACCCTCTCACTGAAGATAAACCAATCTAGTTGGCCAAACTAAACCGATAGATCGGAGAGATTTACGAAGCTATGATGATCATGCAAATGAGAATCAAATAAGTACTTAGAGATAACTCAAATCTTTTATCATAAATAATCTGAACATAAACCCACAATTCATCGGATCCCAACAAACACACCGCAAAAGAAGATTACATTGCATAGATCACCGTGAAGATCGCGGTGAACTTTGTATTGAAGATCAAAGAGAGAGAAGAAGCCATCTAGGTACTAGCTATGGACCCGTAGGTCTGTGGTGGACTACTCACACATCACCATGGGAGCAACAAGGTTGATGTAGAGGCCCTCCGTGATTGACCCCCCCTCCGGAAGGGCACCAGAACAGGGCTCCAGATGGACACACGGAGGAACAGAGACTTGCGGCGGTGGGGAAAAGTGTTTCGGGAGGCTCTCCAGGGTTTTTGGAATATATTGGAATTTATAGGCTAGAGAGGGGCGTCGGGAGACAAGGGGGGCGACCACAAGCTAACAGGGCACAGCCAACCCCTAGGCGTGCCCCTCGTGGCCCCAGGTTTCCTCCCGAAGCTTCCAAGTCTTCTTTTGGTCCAGAAAAAATCATCAAAAAGTTTTGTGGCAATTGAACTTCCTTTGGTGCTGTAAACCGGAAAAGCCAAAAACATGCAGAAATCAGCAACTGTCACTTGGCACTGGGTTAATAGGTTAGTACTCAAAAGTAATTTTAATCATCAAATAAATGCCCAAAAAGCATCCTAGAATGATAATATTATAGCATGGAACAGTAAAAAATGATATGTACGTTGGAGACGTATCAGCATCCCCAAGCTTAATTCATGCTCGTCCCCGAGTAGGTAGATGATAAAAACAGAATTTTCGATGTGACATGCTACCCAACATGTAATCTATTGCATGTATGATCATTGAGAAACGACGAATTAACAAACATCAACATAATAATAGCCATAAGCATAAGTAACATAATCATCAATGTTCAAAATACGATCCTCAATGAATGTTTACTCCCCATTCATTTTCTCATATTAGCATGGAATGACTCCATCTTCACCATATAAATACAAATGTCAAGCACCACGGTGTTAAGTCAGGCAATTGGATCGTACTTCTTAACACGCTTCAGCTTTTTACTACTCACACAATACATGAGCATGAACCATGGATATAGCATATGGGTGGAATAGAATACGGTGCCAGGTTTCAAAGGGGTAAAAGGGGAGAAGAAAGTCTCGCATCAACTAGGTGTATCAATGGGCTATGGAGATGCCCATCAATAGATATCAATACGAGGAGTAGGGATTGCCATGCAACGGATGCACTAGAGCTATAAGTGTATGAAAGCTCAAATGAAGCCAAGTGGGTGTGCATCCAACTTGCTTGCTCATGAAGACCTCGGGCATTTGAGGAAGCCCGTCATCGGAATATATAAGCCAAGTTCTATAATGAAAAATTCCCACTAGCATATGGAAGTGACAAAACATGAGACTCTCTATATGAAAAATATGGTGCCACTTTGAGGCACAAGTGTGGAAAAAGAGGTAGTAGCACTGTCCCTTCTCTCTTTTCTCTCATTTCTTTCTCTCCTTTTTCTTTTTTCCTTCTTTTTTAATTTTCCTTTTCTTTCTTTCTTTCTTTTCCCCCTCCTTTTTCCCTCTTTTTTCTTTTATTTTTCATCTGGAGTCTCATCCCAACTTGTGGGGGAATCATTGTCTCCATCATCCTTTCCTCACTAAGACAGTGCCCTAATAGTGACAATCATCACACCTTTATTTACTAACAACTCAATATGAAAAACTACTAAATAATATGACTCTATATGAATGCCTCTCACAGTGTACCAGGATGTGCAATGATCTAGCATAACATGTATAAAAAATGATGAACGATGGCTTTGCTGTAAATACCATGTCAGCAACACGATCATGCAAAGCAATATGACAATGAAGGTACTAGTCATATGATGTAATAGTGGAAGTTGCATGGCAATATATCTCGGAATGGCTATGGAGATGCCATGATAGGTAGGTGTGGTGGCTGTTTTGAGGAAGATATAAGGTGGATTATGTGCAACAGAGCGTATCATGTCCCGGGGTTTGGATGCACCGGCGAAGGTTGCACCGATCCTCGAGGTGAGAATGAGCAATGCATGGTACCGAAGAGGCTAGCAAATATGAGATGGTGAGAGTGCGTACATCCATGGATTCACATTAGTCATAAAGAACTCACATACTTATTGCAAGGTTTTATTAGCTCTCTCGAAGGAAAGTACTACTCGCATGCCCCTAGAGAGGAGGTTGGGAGGAGTTAACCATCGAGCGCCTCCGACATAAAGGACACTAGGATTTCAAAGAGGAATAAGAATGCTCACACATTATCACCATGCCATAACCAATATTTAGATGAACAACAAATTAACACTCTTTAACTATCGATATTTTTACTAACCAACAACCATGCACTCACACCCTTTCATATTACCACATCAATATCATTCACTCACAATTTCTCTTTTATGTGCTACATTAAGGTTTTAATTATGCACTCATTGAATACCTATTATTTTGGATTAGTCTTATAACCCATGCAAATTACTGTCACTATTTATTAACTCTCAAACAAATTTAAGTGAAGAACGAGAGTGCACTTATTTCATAAAATCTATACACCATCGTACTCTAAAAGATATAAGTGAAGTACTAGAGCAACTACTTAGCTCAAAAGATATAAGGGAAGCACAAAGAGTATTCTAATAAATCATGATGAACATGTGTCTCTCTCAAGTGGGTGTGTCCAGCAAACAACGATTGTGGAAAACTAAAACAAACAACGCTCCAAGCAAAACTCATATCACGTGATGAATAAAAATATAGCTCCAAGTGACGTACCGATGGATTGGGACGAAAGAGGGGATGCCTTCCGGGGCATCCCCAAGCTTAGACGCTTGAGTCTTCCTAGAATTTAACTTGGGGTGCCTTGGCATTCCAAGCTTAGGCTCTTGCCGCTCCTTATTGTGGGATCGAGAAGGGACGTCTAGAGGAGGGTTGAATAGACTACTTGGCAAAATAAAAACCTAACCTTTTCCCAATTTTAATGGTTGGCAAGTTTTAGCAATTCTAGCAAGTCTAGTACACCCTACACATGCAAGTCAACGAGTATAGCAGCGGAAAGACAAGCACATGTAAGTAAGTGTAGAGAAAGGAAGATCAAACGCAATTGGAGACATGAAGATTTTTCCCGTGGTTCTGATAGGTGGTGCTATCGTACGTCCACATTGATGGAGACTTCAACCCACTAAGGGTAGCGGTCGCGAGAGTCCACGGAGGGCCCCACCCATAAGGGTCCGCAAAGTAGCAACCTTGTCTATTCCATCACGGCTTACGTCCATGAAGGACTAGCCTCACTCGAGGTAGATCTTCACGACGTAGGCGATCTCCTTGCCCGTACAAACTTCTTGGTTCAATTCCACAAGAAGACGGAGGCTCCCAAGCGACACCTAACCAATCTAGGAGACACCACTCTCTAAAAGGTAATAGATGTGGTAAGAATGATGAACTGCTTGCTCTTGTGCTTCAAAAGATAGTGTCCTCAACACTGAATCACTCTCTCATAGATTTGGCTTGGTAGAAGAGGTTGATTGGGTGGAAAGCAACTTAGGGAGGCTAGAAATCAAGATTCATACGGTTGTAGTGGAAGATCTTGATCTCAACACATGAGTAGGTGGTTCTCTCTCAGAAAAAGGATGGGGAAAGTGTTGGTCTATTCTGAGTGCTTCATCTTCGAGTGACAGGCGGGTGGAGGGGTATATATAGGCATCTCCAAAAATTCAACCGTTACAACATTATTGCACAACTTGGTGAAACCGAAGCAAAAACTCGGTTGCATCGAGTAGTGCAAAATGTGGCAACTTTTGGCGTTTCGGTGAGACCGATATATAAATCTCTGTGGGTCCGATTTTTGCTGGCCTAGGCAGTTACCAGTTTTGGTGTCATCGATTTCTAAAAATCGGAAATTCTGATTCTTAGAAATGGGACAATAGAAAGTTGGTCACTGGTTTCGGTTTCACCGAAATGGGACTTGGTGTCACTGAGACCTTAGGGTTTGGCATAGGATCTGTCTGGGATGAAACTCGGTAGGGCCGAAATGTAAAAGTTGTTGGCACCGAATTTGGGTGTTGGGGTATAGACAGAATATTTGTGGAAGAATTTTGGCTAACTTTAAGCACTTGAGCAACCAAATCATCATAGATACCGCATCCCCTTTTAATAGTATTGGCTTTCCTATGGACTCAATTGTGATTTCTCACACAAAAGCAAAATGTAGAGTCTTGAAACCTGAAGCTTGGACAATCCTATTCTTCTCCTTCCTTGGGGCTTCTCCTCACAATCCTTAGCCAATCCTGTCTGTGGACTTTATCTGAAATAAACTAGGTAGTACTTTTAGTCCAAGAGACAATGTATGTTGTCATGAATTATCACAACCACCAAGGGAGCATATGTGCTTTCAATCTCCCCCTTTTGGTAATTGATGATAACATATAATCAAAGCTTAAAATTAAGATATGCAGAGATATATGAAGGCTTTGAGAGACACATGACTAAGACATGCTCCCCCTAAATGTGTGCAATCCCTTTTAGAGGATAGTTGCTTTGGAATGCATGAACACACACATAGTAGAGAGGACATGATGAGTCATGTGTACCTTGGCCATATGCATCAAATATATGTGAATGAGGTGTCTCGATGTTCAAGATTCACTCTTGCAAATAGTATGTGCAAGAAACAAGAGATCATCTTGACCAAGGATATGATGCATATACTTACCTTGAAGTTCTTGAGCATTTTAACTGTAGGAACACACTTGAGAAAACAATGTTAGGAAACACAAGAGTGTTCTTCTCATCCAAATGCAAAAGACTTCAAATGTACCAATATAAGGAAGACATATAGAAAATACTATTTCTTAAAAAATCGATATGTTTCCAAGAACATTTAGACTTTCTCCCCTAAGTGTGGATTTGTAGGTCTTCCTCTCCCCCTGAATCTTAGCTTTTAGATATTGGGAGTAGGTAGGGCGAGATAAGTCTAACACAAATAGACAATCAAATCTAAATCACATTTTCTCTCTCCTTTAATGATAGAATGAATTTGGTCTTCTCTCTCCCCCTTAATATTTCCCCCCCTTTGGGTATTTCTCCCTCTTTAGGTAAGCATAAGCTTTGATATTTCTCCCCCTTTGGCATTAATTTCCAAAAAAGGGTCAGAGAGTAAGGGTTCCTTGAGAGTAAGGGTCATTGAGAACTTTGACTAAAGATGTCAAGAAGATGGCAAAGAACACAAGTAGTGGCAAAAGTCGGTAGCTCCGAGGCAAAGTGAATCGATAGAACCGATATGGAAATCTTAGGCATCTGGGAGAAATCGATGCAGCCAAAGAGGTTTGTATCGGTGGTACCAAGGAGGCTCTTGGTAGTATTGCTGCAATATCGGTAAGATCGATTTTCCTAGTTCGGAGCGACCGAGTTGCAAACAGAAACTTAGCAAAATCATTCTTGGCCATATTGAAAATGAAAACTTTTCAATAGATTTGCAAGGAATTTTCTCAAAGATTTGCAATGAATTTTACAAAAAGATTTGCAAGGAATTTTCTCAAAGATTTGCAATGAATTTTCAAAAAGATTTGCAAGAATTTTTTTCAAAGATTTGTAATGAATTTTCAAATAGATTTGCAAGGAATTTTCTCATCTAGATGGAGATTAAATGGTTCCAAGAAGGCATGCAACTAAAAGATGAGCCACACAAGAAGATTCATCTAGATGATGGTCGGCGACTAGGTCACCTATATTAGAGTATATTCACTTAGGAGCCAAGTAAGAATACTTGGTCATAGGTCATACTCATCGTTAAGCTCAAAATGTGGTTGCCATTTTTCGGTTAAGCATTTTGATGTTTTCATATCACTTAGAATTGCTTTATCTCATGTCTTGGAGTAAAGCTTTTCAAGGATATGATTACATACCTTTGTATGATGTAGATGGCGTAGCATATAGGTGGACTTGTTGTGGATGCTCAAAGTTGATGAAGATCATCTTGAGTTGGGAGCAATCCTTGATTGTTTTGGTTCACTTTTCACCTACTTGAGTTAGTCATACAAGGAAGAACAAGATATATCCAAATGATATGAGATAAATGGTTCAACAAATAGTTGTCAATGATATGGTTTGTGTTGTCTTCTTCCTCCATCACAAATAAAGGTTCTTGATACTTGGTCATGACAAGATTGCTTTTGATGTGAGTTGATGGCAATCTCGTGGAGTGTAGTTCCTTTACACTGTTGCATGTTGAACTTCTTGATCAAGTCCTTGGTATACTTGGTTCGAGAAATAAATGTTCCTTCTCTCGTTTGCTTGATTTGCAAACCAAGGATTTTTTTTATCTCACACATCATAGACACCTCATATTTCTCGGACATCAACCTTCCAAATTTGTCACTAAAATGTGGGTTAGTAGATGCAAAGATAATATCATCCACATAAATTTGGCACACAAATAATCCACCTTTAACTCTTTTTGTGAACATGGTTGCGTCAATTTTACCAATCTCAAAACGATTTTCAAGAAGAAACTTCATTAGGCATTTGTACCAAGCTTGTGGGGCTTGCTTAAGTCCATAGAGAGCTTTACGAAGTTTATAAACATGATTAGGTTTCTTAGGGTTCACAAAGCCGGGAGATTGTTTAACATAAACTTCCTCCTCAATTTCACCATTTAGAAAAGCACTTTTGATATCGATTTGGTAAAGAGTAATATCATGGTGATTGGCATAAGCAAGAAGTATATGAATGGCTTCAAGTCTAGTAATAGGGGCATAGGTCTCACCGTAGTCCATACCTTCGACTTGTAACCTTGAGCTACGAGACGTGCCTTGTTGCGTACCACTTGACCATCTTCATCTTGCTTGTTCCGAAACACCCATTTTGTTCCAATGATGTTGTGCTCGTCCTTGGGCTTCTCCACTAGTGTCCACACTTCATTCCTCTCAAAGTTATGTAGCTCTTCATGCATGGCATTCACCCAGTCCGGGTCTTCAAGTGCTTCTTCTACCTTCATAGGCTCAATAATAGAGATAAATGAGTAATGCTCACAAAATTTAGCTATAAGAGTTTTAGAGCGAGTGATTCTCCTGGTTTGTATGTCGCCAAATGTTTTCTCTAAGGGATGATTCTTGTTCACTCTTTCTCGAACTCGTGGTACCTTTTGCTTGTTGGATGGTGGAGCTTCCTCTTTATTATCTTCTTCTTCGCTGTTGTTGAAGGTGTCATTTCCTTGTGGTGGTGGTGAAGGAGGTTGAGGTGGATCATCTTGATATACTTCTTATTCTTCTTCTTCATCTTGGCGTGTACTGCTTGTGGAGGCCTCCATGTCGTTTCGTGGTTCGCCTTGATGCGAAGTAGGAGCTTACACTTGTGTTAATGAAGTGCTTTACTTCACCTCCATGGGATGAATCTTGCCGATGGACAAGTCTTGAATGGCTTCCGAACGTTCCTTATCTCCTACATCATTTGGCAATTGTTCGACTTGCGAACCATTAGACTCATCAAACTTCACATCTACCGCCTCGTCAACTTTTCGAGTGAGGTTGTTGTAGACATGGTAAGTGTGAGAGTTTGATCCATAACCGAGTAGGAAACCTTCATGAGAATTAGGAGCAAATTTAGAACGACCATGCGTATCAAGAATGTAGCACTTTGAGCCGAATAACCGAAAGTATCCAACTTGGGGTTTGTTACCGGTGAGTAGCTCTTATGTCGTTTTACCAAGAAGCTTGTGTAGGAAGAGTCGGTTTGTTGCATGACAAGCTGTTTCCACGGCTTCTGCCCATAAGTGTCTCCGCGTCTTGTATTCGTCGAGCATCGTTCTAGCCATCTCTATGAGAGTTCGGTTCTTCCTCTCAAGAACTCCATTTTGTTTAGGTGTGTACGTAGCCGAGAACTCATGTGAGATACCTTCTTCGTCAATAAAAGTATCCACATTAGTGTTCTTGAACTCCGATCCGTTGTCGCTCTGAACTTTCTTGATCTTCACTTCAAATTGATGCTTTGCGAGCAAAGTTCTTGAAGATCTTTTGTACCCGCGACTTGTCATCAAGAAAGAATACCCACGTAAATCTGGAAAAATCATCAACTATATTTAGACCAAAGGAATTTCCACCGAGGCTCTTGTAAGCATTGGGACCAAAGAGATCCATATGAAGCAACTCGAGTGGTCTCCTAGTAGTCATGATGTTCTTTACAGGATGACTTCCACCCACTTGTTTTCCTGCCTGACAAGCACTACAAAGTCTATCTTTGTCAAAGATAACATATTTAACACCAAGTATATGATCACCTTTGATGAGCTTGTCTAGATTACACATACCAACATGTCCTAAACTTCTACGCCAAAGCCAACCTTTAGATGATTTTGCAATAAGACAAGTATGAGGTCTGGCTCTTTTAGTGAAATCGACAATGTATAGATCACCTCTACGAAAGCCGGTAAAGACCATGTTATGATTGTCTTAACGAAACACTTGGCAATCTACTTTAGTAAATAGCACATTGAAACCGAAGTTGGCTAGTCTAGATACGGAAAGAAGATTGTACCCAAGGGATTCAACAAGCATGACATTTTGAATAGAACTAACGATATGGCCACCTTACCAAGACCGAGTACCTTACCCTTGGAGTTGTCTGATACGTCTTCAACGTATCGATAAGTTATGAAGTATTCATGCCAATATTCTACAACTTTCATATACTTTTGGCAACATAAATGACCATTTGCCATCAAAGTTATCATTGTTCGTCTCGTCCCTTCTTCTGATAATGTTAAAATCTCCTCCAACCAAGATGGGTAGCCTTTCATCGCCACATATCTACACCATATGGGCTAGAAAATCCAGCTTTAATTCTGGCTGAGCAGCTCTATACACGGAGACAAGTGCCCATCTGAACCCATCTAATTTTGAGCAAACCCTGAATTTGACTGCGAAGTCCCCGAACACTACATTCAGAGCTTCTAGCGTCTCGCATTTGACCCCAAGTAAGATCGCACCAGATCTTCCTCTTGGACGAAAACAGTGCCAATAAAAGTCCACCCCAACAGAGATTTGACGTGGCTTGAGACTACGTCGGTATTTCCCCAAAGAGGAAGGGATGATGCACCACAACGACGGTAAGTATTTCCCTCAATTATGAAACCAAGGTATCGAACCAGTAAGAGGATCACCACCACCTAATAAGTAGCACCTGCACACAAATAACAAATACTTGCAACTCGACACGAAAGAGAGGTTGTCAATCTCTCTACGGTAAAAAGATAGATTAGGTAGTGATAGATTGGAGAGATAGATCTCTCAAGAATACAATATAAAAAGAGCAAATAAAAAGTGCACCAAGGTATTTTTGGTTTTTTTGGTATAATAGATCTGAAAACAAAAGAGGCAAAAAGATAGATCGGGAAGCGATATGTTGGAAAAGTAGACCCGGGGGCCGTAGGTTTCAGTAGTGGCTTCTCTCATGAGTATAGCACACGGTGGGTGAACAAATTACTGTTGGTCAATTGATAGAAGATCAAATAATCATGACGATATCCAAGGCGATGATCATTATATAGGCATCACGTCCAAGATAAGTAGACCAACTCCTGCCTGCATCTACCACTATTACACCACACATCGACCTCTATCCAGCATGCATCTAGTGTATTAAGTTCATGGAAAAACGGAGTAATGCAATAAGAACGATAACATGATGTAGACAAGATCTATTCATGTAGGAACAGACCCCATCTTGTTATCCTTAATGGCAACGATACATGCGTGCCTTGCTGCCCCTTCTGTCACTGAGAAAGGACACCGCAAGATCGAACCCATCACAAAGCACCTCTTCCCATGGCAAGAAAAATCGATCTAGTCGGCCTAACTAAACCAAAGATTCGAAGAAGAAATACGAGGCTATAAGTAATCATGCATATAAGAGATCAAAGAAGACTCAAATAATATTCATGGATAGAAACTGATCATGAACTCAAAATTCATCAGATCCCAACAAACACACCGCAAAAGTTTACATCAAATAGATCTCCAAGAGACCATTGTATTGAGAATCAAAAGAGAGAGAGAGGAAGCCATCTAGCGACTGCCTACGGACCCGTAGGTCTATGGTGGACTAATCACGCATCATCGAAGAGGCACCAATGAGGATGATGAACCCCTCCGTGATGGTGTTAGATTGGATCTCGAGGCTCTGGAACTTGCGGTGGCTGGATGTGTTTTTCGTCGACTCTCCTAGGGTTTTCTGAATATTTGGGCATTTATAGGCATCAAAGGCGATGGAGAGGGGCCCCGTGGAGGGCACAACCCACCAGGGCACGCTGAAGGCCCCCTGGCACGCCCTGGTGGGTTGTGCTCTCCACAGCCCACCTCTCTGGCACTTCTTTGGCCCACTGGGTGTCTTCTGGTCCAAAAAAATCTCCAAAAAGTTTCATCGCGATTGGACCCCGTTTGGTACTGATATTCTGCGAAGTAAAAAACATGCAAAAACAGCAACTAGCACTTTGGCACTATGTCAATAGGTTAGTCCCAAAAAATGATATAAAGTTGCTATAAAGTGATTGTAAAACATCCAAGAATGATAATATAACAGCATGGAACAAGCAAAAATTATAGATACGTTGGAGACGTATCAGCATCCCCAAGCTTAATTCCTACTCGTCCTCGAGTAGGGAAATGATAAAAACCGAATTTTTGATGTGGAATGCTGCCTAACATATTCATCTCATATTCTTTTATTTTGTAGCATGGACATTTGGACTTTTAGATGATTCAAAGCAATAGTCTAGTTTTAACATAGTGACTTCAAAACTCAAGCATGCCAACAAGCAACCATGTCTTTCAAAATATCAACACTAAAGAAAGTTATCCCTAGCCCATCATGCTCAATCATTGATCCATTCATGAAACACACTCAAATATTAGCTATACCCAATGCTCAACTACGATCATAGTGCCGCCTAGTTGGTGCTTTATAAGAGAAGATGGAGACTCCAACTAAAACCAAAAATTGCATAAAGTAAATAGATAGGCCCTTCGCAGAGGGAAGTATGGATTTGTAGAGGTGCCAGATCTCAAAGTTTTAAATTGAGAGAGAAAAATATTTTGGGTGGCATGCCTTTACTGTCAACGAAAATGACAAAGTAGTTCACAATACTTTCCATGCTAGATATATCATAGGCGATTCCCAAACAGAAAATAAAGTGTATTCCTTTTTCCACCATTCTTTCACATTCCATGGCTGGCCGTATCCACGGTTGCCTTCCATACCAACACTTTCCAAGGAATTTATTATTTGACAACATAAAGTATTTTTTTTTCTTTTTCATTTTGGGAATGGGCATCCCTATTACCGCCGCACTGTCGTGCAATGACAAGTGAATAAATGCTCATCTTGAGAATAACACATCTAGTATGGAAAAATATTGGACACTCCCTACCATTTCATGAGCGGTACGAGCACACAAAAGAGAAGTTTATTTTGAAAATTAGAGATGGCACATACAAATTTGCTTGGAACGGCATGGAAATGCCGCATATAGGTAGGTATGATGGACTCATAAGGCAAAACTTGGTTTAAGGATTTTGGATGCACAAGTAGTATTTCTACTTAGTACAAATGGAGGCTAGCAAATAGATTGAGAAGCAACCAACCAAGAAACGAAAATTCACGTAAGCGAGCATTGAGCATAACTAACACCGAATAATGCACCATAAGTTGGATGTAATTTCATTGCATAACTATTGACTTTCGTACTCGCATAGGGCATCACAAACCTTAACACCAATATATTCTTACTAAAGCATAATTACTCACTAACATGAGTCACATATTACTATCATCATGTCTCAAAACTGTTACAAAGAATCAAGTTTAATTTGTCCAATGATCTTCATGAATGTTTTTATTATATCCTCCTTGGATATCTATCACTTTGGGACTAGTTTCATATATTGCCATTGCTTTTTGACTAGCTCAAACAAATTTAAGTGAAGCACATGAGCATAGAGTTTTCATCTCTCAAAAAGGTATAAGTGAAGCATGAGAGGATTTCTTCAAAATTTACTAGCTCTCAAATTAATATAAGTGAAGCATGAGAGTATTTCTACAAAAATTTCCAAGCACACCGTGCTCAAAAAGATATAAGTGAAGCACTAGAGCAATTCTATAGCTCAAAAAGTTTAAGTGAAGCATATAGAGCAATTCTAACAAATCATAGCATAATTTTGGCTCTCCCAAATAGGTGTGTCCATCAAGGATACAATTGACAAACTAACAATCAAAGCAAGCAAAGACTCAAATGATAAAAGACGCTCCAAGCAAAACTCATGATATGTGACAAATAAGAATATAGTTCCAAGTGAAATACCGATGGTCGTTAGAAGAAAGAGGGGATGCCACTCGGGGGCATCCCCAAGCTTAGTTGCTTGTTTCTCTTTGGATATATCTTGGGGGTGCTGTAGCATCCCCAAGCATAGGCTCTTTTCACTCCTTATTCCTTCATCCATCGTGATCTCACCCAAAACTTGAAAACTTCAATCACACAAAACTCAACAAAATCTTCGTGAGATCCGTTAGTATAATAAAGCAAATCACTACTTTAGGTGCTGTTGCAAACCCATTAATATTTTATTATTGCATTATACCTACTGTATTTTAACTTTACCATGGCTCATACCCTTCAATATAACCCATAGATTCATCAAAACAAGCACACAATGCAATGAAAGTAGAATCTGTCTTAAATAGAACAGTCTGTAGTAATCTGTACTCTAACCATACTTCTGTAACTCTAAAAATTCTGAAAAATTAGGAAAATGTAAATAATTTGTATAGCAACACTTTGTCAAAATTTCATCTCATTATCACGTTCCAGTAAAAAATGAAAATTCGAACACTGGATGCAAAGTTTCTGTTTCAGATTCAGCATCGCTTCTACTCATCTTAGGAATAATCCTAAAGGCTCTACTTGGCACAAACACTAAATAAAACATAAAAACACAATCATAACAGAGGCATAATTATGTCAAAACTCAAAAACATAAATAAAAAGACAAAAATAAATTTAGTCATTGCGTTGCCTCCCAACAAGCGCTATCGTTTTATGCCCCTAGCTAGGCATAACACATGGTTTCAAGTATTGTCATCTTTGGTTTTCAAATCTTCAATCACACAACTAGATTTCTTCAAGGTTTTAGCATGCATACTCTGGATAACAACGCTCCTAGGAAGAAAGCCAAAAAATTCACTTTTGTAAATAGGGTCTCTTACTATTTCAACAAAGTCGGGATGAATAGTAATCATTTTAAGATCTTCGTTGTGGCCACTAGGTGTAGTAACTTTGTTCTTAGTGACTTGCGTGATCTTGCCAATTTTTACGGGAGTTTTTTCAATAGTTTTAATAGAAGAAAAAGCCGAACCCAAGTTACTAAAAATTTCTTCCAACTTATCAATTCGGTAAGGACTCTCTTCTACCCTTTCGTTAACTACGGTTTCCTTTTCCTTTAACAATTTAAAGGCATCTCCCGCCTTAGACCCAATGTTATTAGCAAGATTATGCATTTTCTTATCCAAATTTTCAAGATGTTCTTTGGTAATCATCTTCTTTTCAATAGCATCTAATCTCTCCGTGAGATGTTCAAGAGTTAAAGTTGTTTCATTGATCATAAGAGGTGGTGATCCCACTAAACTTACCATAGCATTAAAAGCATCCAAAGATGGACTCATCAAGAAATTCCCACCGGTAATCGTATCAAGGATGAATCTATACCAAGTGGTGATGCCCACATAAAAACTGCGAAGAAGAACAACGGTAGATTGCTTATGGATAGATCTATTATGAGCATTGCAAATCCTATACCAAGCATCTTTTAGGTTCTCCCCTCCCCTTTGCTTAAAATTAAGAACTTCATTATCGGGAGTACACGCAATAAAGGAAGAACTAGCCATAATGACAAGGCAAGAAATCTGACGAGAAAAAGGCAAACGAAAAAGAGGGCGAATAAAACGGCAAATTGGATGAAGTGGGGGAGAGGAAAATGAGAGGCAAATGGCAAATAATGTAATTGCAAGGAGATGAGATTTGTGATTAGGAACCTGGTAGATGATGATGGTGTCTCCTCGACGGCAGAGATTGGCACGTAGAAGAGACCACTTCCTCCCCGGCAACGGCGCCAGAAATTCCTTTGACGTGGCTTGAGACTGCGTCGGTATTTCCCCAAAGAGGAAGGGATGATGCAGCACAGCGACGGTAAGTATTTCCCTCATTTATGAAACCAAGGTATCGAACCAGTAGGAGGATCACCACCACCTAATAAGCAGCATCTGCACACAAATAACAAATACTTGCAACCCGACGCGAAAGAGAGGTTGTCAATCTCTCTACGATAAAAAGATAGATTAGGTAGTGATAGATTGGAGAGATAGATCTCTCAAGAACACAAAATAAAAAGAGCAAATAAACAGTGCAGCAAGGTATTTTTGGGTTTTTGGTATAATAGATCTGAAAAAAAGAGGCAAAAAGATAGATCGGAAAGCAATATGTTGGAAAAGTAGACCCGGGGGCCGTAGGTTTCACTAGTGGCTTCTCTCATGAGTATAGCACATGGTGGGTGAACAAATTATTGTTGGGCAATTGATAGAAGATCAAATAATTATGACGATATCCAAGGCGATGATCATTATATAGGCATCACGTCCAAGATAAGTAGACCGACTCCTGCCTGCATCTACCACTATTACTCCACACATCGACCTCTATCCAACATGCATCTAGTGTACTAAGTTCATGGGAAAACGGAGTAATGCAATAAGAACGATGACATAATATAGACAAGATCTATTCATGTAGGAATAGACCCCATCTTGTTATCCTTAATGGCAACGATACATGCGTGCCTTGCTGCCCCTTCTGTCAGTGAGAAAGGACACCGCAAGATCGAACCCATCACAAAGCACCTCTTCCCATGGCAAGAAAAATCGATCTAGTCGGCCTAACTAAACCAAAGATTCGAAGAAGAAATACGAGGCTATAAATAATCATGCATATAAGAGATCAAAGAAGACTCAAATAATATTCATGGATAGAAACTGATCATGAACTAAAAATTCATCGGATCCCAACAAACACACCTCAAAAGTTTACATCAAATAGTTCTCCAAGAGACCATTGTATTGAGAATCAAAAGAGAGAGAGGAAGCCATCTAGCTACTGCCTACGGACCCGTAGGTCTATGGTGGACTACTCACGCATCATCGGAGAGGCACCAATGAGGCTGATGAACCCCTCTGTGATGGTGTTAGATTGTATCTCGAGGCTCTGGAACTTGCGGCGGCTGGATGTGTTTTTCGTTGACTCTCCTAGGATTTTGTGAATATTTCGCTATTTATAGGCATCAGAGGCGGTGGAGAGGGGCCCCGTGGAGGGCACAACCCATCAGGGCGCGCCGAGGGCCCCCTGGCGTGCCCTGGTGGGTTGTGCTCTCCACAGTCCACCTCTCTGGCACTTCTTTGGCCCACTGGGTGTCTTCTGGTCCAAAAAAAATCTCCAAAAAGTTTCGTCGCGATTGGACTCCGTTTGGTATTGATATTATGCGAAGTAAAAAATAAGCAAAAACAGCAACTGACACTTTGGCACTATGTCAATAGGTTAGTCCCAAAAAATGATATAAAGTTGCTATAAAGTGATTGTAAAACATCCAAGAATGATAATATAACAACATGAAACAAGCAAAAATTATAGATACATTGGACACGTATCAAGATTGTGTGGAGAAATTGTGAGGTAAAATGATCCATGCCTGTCTCTAATAAGGCAATAAAGTCCAACTTATGTTCAACATATGCTTCCGTAAGGAACCTTCTTTTAGCCAAGTCTCTCAGACCTCGGCTATTCCAAAAAATTCCTTTCATTTATCACCATGAAATCTTTTTTTGAACCGTATTCTAGCACTTCGACGCATGCCGATGCAAGATAAACCTTTCGATTGCAAGTTTTTTTTGGTTTATCATGCACTCCTTCTTGGTCCATATAACCAAGATATGTGCGGTCCTCCGTTTCTGGCTGCACAAGGGCCGTATACCCCTCTAAATCAGTCTCCTCATTCTCCTCATGTAACACAGTAGACGACACTAAATCCGCACAAAGACACTCAAGTGCCCCCACACCTAAAGCATTAATATCATCATCATTCATCATCATGCTCTCATCACTAAGAGCCGTACGAGCAAGAAGATCCTGGATATACTTTTCTTGGGAAATAAAAAATGCATCAAAGGTGGAGGAAATCTCAAACCCAAGAAAGTAACGAAGAGGATCAAGATCAGACATAGAAAATTGTTCACTGAGATGGGCCTTGACAAAGGCAATGTACTCAAGATCATCGCCGGTGATGATCATGTCATCAACATATAGAAGAAGAAGAGTGCGATCGCGAGCAGAAAGGTGGACAAACCATGCTGGATCATGAGCACTGGGCGAAAAACCAGCTGCACTGACCACCGAGGCAAAACGCTCAAACCAAGCGTGGGGGGCTTGCTTAAGGCCATAGAGAGAGCGACGAAGACGGCACACCATGCCATCAGGAACTGAATACCCAGGTGGTGCCGCTATCTTACGTAACATCTCCATAGCTCTATCAGCTTCTAAGTCAAGCAAGTCATTTACCGATTTAGCAATTTGCTTCCCGTTATTATCCAGTGAGATGCCCAAATTCTTAGCGTTGTCAACAATTTCATCATCATTGAAATGGAGGATAGAGCAATTCGTATTTACTAACATACTTGTAGTGGATTCGATATCACAAAGTTTGGCCGCCCTCATGGCGCGCTCCAGCTGCAGGTCATCAGCATCCGGTTGCGCCTGAATCTGTTGACTCATCCGTCTGTCACCGAAAGTCGGATCTAGAATCCCGCCAAATGTGATGATGTCGTCCATGATGGGTGAAGCTGGGGTCCGTCCGCCGGCCATATACCCAGCTTGACCCAATCCCTGTAGTTAAACATTTGTGAAATGATGCTAAATTGTCATGCCAACGCCGTTTAGCTTGATTATCCTTAGTCGGAATAATGCAACGACACGAGTTCACATAGAAAACTTGATTTTGAGTAGCACCTTAGGCTTCCATACATATTTAGAGTGGAATCTATCATGTATCTCCAATGGCTGAGCACATAGAAAACTTGATTTTGAGTAGAACCTTAGGCTTCCATACATATTTAGAGTGGAATTTATCATGTATCTCCAATGGCTGAGCACGTACACTGAACACTGAATGTACCGATCGCATTTGACTGAAATTTATCATGTATCTCCAATGCTCCCAAAATAGGGTGATTTTGTCGACTCTAAGCACAATCTCGCGCCTTCGTAAAATGTTATATCATAATAATTTGTGGAAATAAACATTCAAACTACTCTTAGTGAGAAGTTGTGCTTATTTTAGTTGAAAAATGGAAATATGTTGGACTATGTAGATATATGTAATTTCTAAATATTTTATTCTGATTGTCTTCAAGATATTTTGTATGCACATATCTAACGGAGTGACTATGGAAAGTAATTATAGTGTTCTTTACAAGATAGACACAATAGTTGAATAATAAGAGAACCAGAGCAAATAGTATTCTCTATCTCGATCGTCCATATGGAAACAACTAATGCCATCTTGTTCTGTCTGAATTGCACATCCTTTTCTTTGGAATGTTTCGTTGTCCGGCATTTCGTATCCCAGGCAATTGCATACAAAAGCAAACCATATCTTAAGAGCACTGATATAACTTTATTAATAATCAAAAGAAACAAATCATTTATTGAAGAAAATTATGATGTACTAACATCAATCAAGAATAACAACACAAATTTCCAGCAGCAACCTGAAGAATAACAACATGATGGAACACATACACAAACCAACATATAAAAAATGCTCAGCTATATGTAAAGAGGATAGAGTGGCACTGTGGTGGCCTAGAGCACGAGCACGGCCATGGCGAGCGCAGTGACCGCGGCCGCTGCCTCACCGAAGCGCGCCTGCAGCTTGCCGGCAGGGTTGGTCGGTTCTGGCTGGGGAGTCGGCGCGGCGGTCTCGAGGATGGTGATCTTGAGCTTCATGCCGTTCTGGCAGTGCTGGCCGACGGCGCACAAGAACCACATGCGCCCGGCCTTGTCGAGCGTGACCCGGTCCTCGCCGGTGGTCTGAACGACGGCGTTGGCCGGCTCGGTACACGAGAGGAAGTCCGGCCCGCCCACCTCCACCAGATTGTGGACGGCGCTGTTGTACTTGAACACTGCAACATAGTTAACACGAGAGCGCGCGCGCGCGGCGAGCAGTTTAGTTTCGGACGAAACAAAGATAGAGAGCGCAACGTACGTGTTCTGAAGCATGGCGAGATGCATGCGCGGCGCGTGGTTGGATTAATGGTTGTGTGATTGCTTACCTAGCGTGTCGCCGATGACGAACTGCTTGGTCTCGGCCCAGGCGGTGTAGTTGAAGTTGAGGGTCCAGCCCTTGTCGTCGCCGACCATGTGCTCCGTGCCGACGGCGAGCCCCGGGAGGAAGGCCACGGCGAGGGCGAACACGGCGACGAGCAACTGCTGGGACGCCATCACTGACTGAGTAAGCAGCAAAGCTAGCGAGATGACTGGAAGGGTCTTGTGATGGGGTATTCGGGTGGATGCAGCTCGTGTGTTGTGCTTCTAGCTCTGGCTTTGCATGTATATATAGGGAATGACAGAGCTCGATCAGTAATGAGTATGTATACGTACGTAGTTATCACCGTTGCCACTCGAACGCGTCTTGTCGCTGACCGGGGCAGAGTCAGCAGCTGGCCAATGGCGGCAGTGGTGTGGCCATGGGAGTTGAATGCGTCCGTGTGGCGCCAAATGTAGTATTGCCTTGGTATCATCTGAAGAACGGAGGGATACGCAGCATCAGCACGCAGATGCTAATTATTTGGTCGTGCAAAATAAAATAAGTGGTCTTGATTTGACAACATGTTATTCGTGTAGTTGGGCACTTGGACCGGCCAGGTTCGTCGGCCATGTTAAGAAGATCCTCCAATTTCCTCCACGTGCCAAAAGAACAACGTCGTAAAGATTAACCGGCACTACATGAAAAACATATGTTGCCTAGTCTTTGACAGAAGACCCTGGCTTATGTTCGTATGCGGTATGCCGACTGGGTATACGCTGAGTGCGCGTCGCCGAGTTTCACACTCGGTCTAGCCTTTGTTGAGGTGAATTTAGCCTTCGCGGAGCGGTTTGCACACTCGGGTTTAAAACCTTTTCCTGTGGTGCAGATCGGCCTAAGCAAATCATTTTTTTTTCAATCGAGCAACGAGTACAATATTAGTTCGAGTAGTCAAGGAAGCTGAGATTTTTTACGGTACATCATACTACCAAATTTAAGGGGTAGTATTAAGTTGATCCAACGACTGATATTGTTTGACTCAAAGATCGGTTCGAGGATAACTTGGTAATTTGCTGATTTTCGTCTCTGCTTAGTCTCTCGCCGGTGTTGGAAATAACCACGATGTCTAAGTCCGGATCGGACTAGAATCAATCACGTGTACGTGTAGGAGTCCTAATCCTAGTTAGCTATAGGCTGTTTGGTTTAGCTCCTATATATACTTATACCCCTGTAAGATTTTGGAACTCAGATCAAAGCAATACATACAACAGGTCCGACACGGCCCTGTTTAGCCATCAACTCGCGTCTTCTCGTGTTCTCGCATATGTGTTTCCGGCGACTTGCACCCGGCTGATTGCTAGCCTCGTCTAGTTAGCTTACAATCTATCTTGCAGAACCAATCTACTGGTTAGCTTCTGCGTACGTACGTGTTCCGGCGGAAAGTATTCGCTCGGAGCGACGTTTGACGTGGGCCTGTTCTAACAATTGGTATCTGATAACCCACAAGTATAGGGGATCGCAACAGTTTTTAAGGGTAAAGTATTCAATCCAAATTTATTGATTCGACACAAGGGGGGCTAAAGAATATTCTCGAGTATTAGCAGCTGAGTTATCAATTCAACCACACCTGAAAGACTTAATATTTGCAGTAAAGTATTTAGTAGCAAAATAGTATGGAAGTAACGGTAACAATGACAAAAGTGATAGTAGCAGTTTTGTATTGACTGTAACAGTAGCAACGAAAAAGTAACTTAGCAAAGATCAATATGTGAAAAGCTCGTAGGCAATGGATCAGTGATGAATAATTATGTCGGATAGCATTCATCATGCAACGGTTATAACATAGGGTGACACAGAACTAATTTCAATTCATCAATGTAATGTAGGCATGTATTCCATATATAGTCATGGGAAAGTAGTGGCTGAACCCCCGCTCGGTGCACCCACGGTGCACCCACGCAAGAAAACGTATCAAAACATTTCAAAAAATTCTGAAATTTTGTGAGAATGTTCTTCAACAAATGTTATGGGCACATGCAAAGTTTGGTGGTCAAATAACATTTGAAGAACTCTGTACAAAAAATACAAAATTACAAAATCTGCTCAAACAGTGTACTTACATTTTGACTATTTTTCAGTGATTTTGTCTTTTTTGTACAGAGCTCCTCGAATGTTATTTGACTACCAAACTTTGCAGGTGCCCATAACATTTGTTGAAGATCATTCCCAAAAAGTTTCAGATTTTTTCAAAATGTTTTGATATGTTTTCTTGCGTGGGTGCACCGTGGATGCACCGAGCGTGGGTGTAGAAAAACCACTCTCATATAGTCATACGTGCTTATGGAAAAGAACTTGCATGGCATCTTTTGTCCTACCCTCCCGTGGCAGCGGGTCCTAATGGAAACTAAGGGATATTAATGCCTCCTTTTAATAGAGAACCGGACGAAAGCATTAGCACTTAATTAATACATGAACTCCTCAAACTACGATAATCACCGGAAAGAATCCCAGTTATTGTCACCCTGGGGGATGCGGATCATAACTCGTAATAGGTGTCTACAACTTGCAAGATAGGATCAAGAACACATATATATATTCATGAAAACATAATAGGTTCAGATCTGAAATCATGGCACTCGGGCCCTAGTGACAAGCATTAAGTATAGCAAAGTCATAGCAACATCAATCTCAGAACATAGTGGATACTAGGGATCAAACCCTAACAAAACTAACTCGATTACATGGTAAATCTCATCCAACACATCACCGTCCAGCAAGCCTACGATGGAATTACTCACGAACGGCGGAGAGCATCATGAAATTGGTGATGAAGGATGGTTGGTGATGACGACGGCGTCGATTTCCCCTCTCCGGAGCCCAAAACAGACTCCAGATCTGCCCTCCCGAGGAAGAATAAGAGGTGGCGGCGGCTCCGTATCGTGAAACGCGATTAACTCTTCTCTCTGATTTTTTTCTCCCCGAATAGGAATATATAGAGTTGGAATTGAGGTCGGAGGAGCTCCAGGGGGGCCACAAGCCTGCAGGGGGGGCGCCCCCTGGCTTGTGGCCAATGGGTGGGCCCCCTCCGGTTGATTCTTTCGCCAGTATTTTTTATTAATTCCAAAAATATTCTCTGTAAATTTTCAGGTCAATCCGAGAACTTTTATTTCTGGACAAAAATAACACCAAGGCAATTCTGCTGAAAACAACGTCAGTCCGGGTTAGTTTCATTCAAATCATGCAAATTAGAGTTCAAAACAAGGACAAAAGAGTTTGGAAAAGTAGATACGATGGAGACGTATCAACTCCCCCAAGCTTAACCCATTGCTTGTCCTCAAGCAATTCAGTTAACAAACTGAAAGTGACAAAGAAAAACTTTTACAAACTCTGTTTGATCTTGTTGTTGTAAATATGTCTAACTGATGTTCAGGTTTTCAGCAAAGATTATAGACTAACCATATTCATAATAACATTTAGGTCTCACATTTACTCATATCAATGGCATAATCAACTAGCGAGCAATAATAATAAATCTCGGATGACAACAATTTTATCAAAACAATCATGATACAATATGATATAATGGTATCTCGCTAGCCCTTTCTGAGACGGCAAAACATAAATGCAGAGCACCTCTGAAGAACAAGGACTGACTAGACATTGTAATTATGGTAAAAGAGATCCAGTCACAATCATACTCAATATCAATTAATAGCAAAGCATACAAATGACGGTGGTGCTCTCTAACTGGTGCTTTTTATAAGAGGAGGATGACTCAACAGTAAAGTAAAATAGATAGGCCCTTCGCAAAGGGAAGCATTGATTTGCAGAGGTACCAGAGCTCGAGCTTTTAAAACAGGGATGAATAATAATTTTGAGCGGTATGCTTTCATTGTCAACATAACAACCAAGAGATCTCGGTATCTTCCATGCTAGATACATTATAGGCGGTTTCCAAACAGAATAGTAAAGTTTTTACTCCCCCTTCACCAATCAATCACACTCCACGGCGAGCCGAATCCACGGGTACCGTCCATACAAACAACAATCCTGGGGGGGTTTTGTTTCATTATATTTTGATTTGAATTTTGAGCATGGAACTGGGCATCCCGAATACCAGCCACTTTCTCGTGAATGATAGTGAATCAACACATATCATGAGAATAACCCACCTAGCATTGAAGATACTGACAGCCCCTAGTCACTACATGAGCGATTCGGGCATGCAAAACTGAATATTATTTGAAGGTTTAGAGTTTGGCACATGCAAATTTACTTGGAACGGCATGTAAATACCACATATAGGTAGGTATGGTGGACTCATATGGAACAACTTTGGGTTTATGGAAGTGGATGCACAAGCAGTATTCCCGCTTAGTACATGTGAAGGCTAGCAAGAGACTGGGAAGCGACCAACTAGAGAGCGACAACAGTCATAAACATGCATTGAGATTAACCAACATTGAATGCAAGCATGAGTAGGATATAAATCACCATGAACATAAATATCGTGGAGGCTATGTTGATTTTGTTTTAACTACATGCGTGAACATGTGCCAAGTCAAGCCACTTGAATCATTCAGAGGAGGATATCATTCTATCATACTACATCATAACCATTTTAAAATGCATGTTGGCACTCAAGACAAACCATTATACACTCTTAGCTAATTAAACATGGCATGAGTAACTATAATCTCTAATTGTCATTGCAAACATGTTTCATCCATAATGAGCTGAATCTAGAACGATGAGCTAATCATATTTACAAAAACAAAATAGGTCAAGTTCATACCAGCTTTTCTCCATCTCAATCACTTCATCATATATCGTCATTATTGCCTTTCACTTGCACGACCAAACGGTGTGAATAATAATAAGAGTGCACGTGCATTGGACTAAGCTGGAATCTGCAAACAATAACTCAAAGGAGAAGGCAAGGTAATATGGGCTCTCTGTAAGATAAACCATAATGCATATGAGAGCCACTCAACATTTTCATTGTGGACTTCTCCTTACGACCCAAAGAAAAGAAATTTAAAAAAAAAGAACGAGAAAAACTATTTACATGGGAAAGCTCCCAACAAGCAAAAGAAGAACGAGAAATCTTTTTTGGTTTTCTTTTTAATGATACAACTAAACAACTAAAAGGTAAATCTAGAACTAATTTTTTTGGATTTTTTCAAGGTTAATTAAGCACACAAGAAGAAAGCGGAAAGAAGAAATAAAATACCATGGATGATACAATGAAAAAGTATAAGCACCGACTACTAAGATGAGTATGTGAACATGAATGTAATGTCGGTGAGAAATACGTACTCCCCCAAGCTTAGGCTTTTGGCCTAAGTTGGTTTAGTGCCATGGCTGAAAATAATCATCTCCTGAATACTCCGGAGGGTCCTGAGGGTTCCACTGGTTGGGGAGCTCCTGTGGCTCCTACTGAAAAACTGGATCCTGATACGGATCAAGGGCTGGTGCCAACTCAGGTGCTGGGGGTTGCGACAGACCCCAATATCTGTAGATGTCCTCTGGCATAATAGTGTACCTGCCTGAATGGATATCGAACAAAGAAGAAGCAGGCAGAGCAATAATCTCATAAGTACCCTGACTAAATACTAAGTTGTAAAGCAGCCTCCTATCATTATCCTTCCTAATAAAATCATGTGCTACCATACTGTCATAGTCTAAATATCTTGTAGGTAGCAGCATTTCCTCTTCCTCGTCAAGCCTAATGGGTATCTTAAAGTGTTTGGCTAGACGAGATGCATAGATACCTCCGAATATGGGGCCCTTCGAACGGTTTAAGTTCAACCGTTGGGCCACCATAGTGCCCAGACTAAAAGTTCTATCAACAAGTAAAGCGTGGCGCAGAATGGCGAGGTTGGGAGCACTAAGGCTTCCACTCTCCCCACGACCAACTAAACATCTCCCCGCGAATAATGAATAATAGCGTAGAACAGGAAAATATAAACTAGCTGCTCTTGCCTTTGACACCCCTCTCTCTTCTCCCACAGTGGTTGCGGCAATAAAGTCCTCCATGTCTCTAGGACGTGGTTCACTGATGCTGCCTTCATAAGGGATTTTGCAAACATTGCAAAAATTGTAAAGTTTCATCTCCTTAGGCACATCATATAAGTAAAACTCTACCATGGGAGGATTCTTCCTAGGATAAAAGTGAAAGTTTTGCACGAAGATATTAGTGAGTAGGAGGTACTGGTCACACTTATCGTTGAGGAAGTCGGTGATGCCTGCATTCTCTGCCAAATAATAAAAATCTTCATAAATTCTGGCCGCCCTCAAGAATGCATCACTTGGCCATTCACATGGCTGAACCTCCGCGACGCGAGGAAGATTGTATTTGAACTTCTTCTTCACCTCATTTTCATCTTCTTTAGAGCCCTGGCTTGAAGAGCCTCTTAACAATCTCCTCATCATTTTTTCTTCTCTGAAAAATAAAAAAAATCTCTGAAATTTTTAGTGACTCAAAATAAAGGTGAACAAAACTCAACAAAAGTTATAGAAACTACTCCCACAAGTGCCTAGAGGCTATATCATGCATCAAAACTATTTGGGACCATACAAATTTGACATGCAAGCTCAAGAACAAGGTCACCACAGCAGCAAAAATTTGCAATATATAAAAGCACTAGAACAAAAACTAATTGGACCATTGGAGGAGTCACATACCGAGGATCAATCCCCCAAAACAGTTTTGCAAATGGAGCTTTGCACAAGGAGATCGAAAATGGCAGCAAAATGAGCTAGGACACGGGTTTGAGCAATGGTGAGATTTTTTCTGGAGGAAGACGAAGTGGATGGGTGCTGGAATAGGTGAGGGGGGCCTACGTGGGATCCACAAGCCAGGGGGCGCACCCAGGGGGGTGGGCGCGCCCTGTAGGCTTGTGGCCCACTGCTGCAGCCCCCTGATGTGTTCTCAGTGCCAGAAATTCTTAAATATTCTAGAAAAATCATACTACATTTTCAGGGCATTTGGAGAACTTTTATTTTCAGGTCATTTTTTTATTGCACGGATAAATGAGAAAACAGAAAAAATAATAGCATTCTTACTTTATTGAATCTAAATAACAGAAAGTAAAAGTTGGGTACAGAAGGTTGTGCCTCCTAAATTCATCCATCTCATGCTCATAAAAAAGAATCCATCAGTAAGGTTGATCAAGTCTTATTGACAAACTTTTTTCGAATTACACAGAACCGGAGAATTTTCGAATAACACTAGGTTACCTCAATGGGGATATGCATGCCCCCAACAATAAGTATATCATATTTCTTTTTGGCAGTATGGAGAGGGAATTCAAAATCTCCAATAATAATCGTTGAAATTTTTCCAATGGAGTTGATACTATGAACTTGAGATTGTTTCTTCGGAAAGTTTACCGTATGCTCATTACCATTAACATGAAAAGTGACATTGCCTTTGTTGCAATCAATAACAGCCCCTGCAGTATTCAAAAAAGGTCTACCAAGGATGATCGACATACTGTCGTCCTCGGGAATATCAAGAATAACAAAGTCAGTTAGGATAGTAACATTTGCAACTACGACAGGCACATCCTCACAAATACCGATGGGTAAAGCAGTTGATTTATGAGCCATTTGCAAAGAGATTTCACTAGGTGTCAACTTATTCTAATCAAGTCTACGATACAATGAGAAAGGCATAACACTAACACCAACTCCAAGGTCACATAAAGCAGTTTTAACATAGTTTCTTTTAATAGAGCATGGTATAGTAGGTACTCCGGGATCTCCTAGTTTCTTTGGTATTCCACCCTTAAAGGTATAATTAGCAAGCATGGTGGAAATCTCAGCTTCCGGTATCTTTTTTTTATTTGTCACAATATCCTTCATATACTTAGCATAAGGAGACATTTTCAGAATATCAGTCAAGCGCATACGCAAAAAAGACATGCCTAAGCATTTCAACAAAGCGCTCAAAATCCTCATCATCCTTTTTCTTGGATGGCTTAGGAGGAAAGGGCATGGTTTTCTGAACCCAAGGTTCTCTTTCTTTACCATGCTTCCTAGCAACAAAGTCTCTTTTGTCATATCTTTTATTCTTAGGTTGTGGGTTATCAAGATCAACAACAGGTTCAATCTCCACATCATTATCATTACTAGGTTGAGCATCAACATGAACATCATCATTAATATTATCACTAGGCTCATGTTCATTACCAGATTGTGTCTCAGCATCAGAAATAGAAATATCATTTTCGTTTTCATGTGTATCTATAACAGGTTCACTAGCAGCATGCAAAGTCCTATCATCATTCTTTTTCCTTTTGTTACTGGGACGACTAGGTGCATCAATATTAATTCTCTGAGAATCTTGCTCAATTCTCTTAGGATGGCCCGCAGGATACAAAGGTTCCTGAGTCATTTTACCACCTCTAGTCACAACTCTAACAGAATGATCATTGTTCTTACTATTCATCTCATTAAGCAAATCATTTTGTGCCTTAAGTACTTGTTCTACTTGAGTAGTTACCATGGAAGCATGTTTACTAATAAGCTTAAGATCATGGATAGTTCTACTCATATAATCACCTAAGCGATCAAGCATGTAAGCATTATGTTTCAATTGTCTACTAACATAAGCATTGAAATTTTCTTGCTTAACAATAAAGTAATCAAACTCATCCAAGCATTGGCTAGCGGACTTATTATAAGGAATATCACCTTCATCAAATTTACGGAGAGAATTTACCTCTACTACCTGTGTCGGGTTATCAAGACCATGTATATCTTCAATAGGTGGTAGATTCTTAACATCTTCAGCTTTAATACCTTTTTCTTTCATAGATTTCTTTGCCTCTTGCATGTCTTCGGGACTGAGAAATAGAATACCTCTTTTCTTCGGAGTTGGCTCTGGAGGTGGTTCGGGGATAGTCCAATCATTATCATTGCTCAATATATTATTCAATAGTAGTTCAGCTTGTTCAACAGTTTGTTCCCTGAAAACACAACCAGCACAACTATCTAGGTGGTCCCTAGAAGCATCGGTTAGTCCATTATAAAAGATATCAAGTATTTTGTTTTTATTGAGAGGATGATCAGGCAAAGCATTAAGTAATTGGAGAAGCCTCCCCCAAGCTTGTGGGAGACTCTCTTCTTCAATTTGCACAAAGTTAAATATTTCCTGCAAGGCAGCTTGTTTCTTACGGGCAGGAAAATATTTTTCAGAGAAGTAATATATCATATCCTGGGGACTACGCACACAACCAGGAGCAAGAGAATTAAACCATATCTTACCATCACCCTTTAATGAGAAAGGAAACAACTTAAGAATATAGTAATAATGAATTTTTTCCTCATGAGTAAATAGGGTGGCTATATCATTCAATTTAGTAAGATGTGCCACAACAGTTTCAGATTCATAACCATGGAAAGGATCAGATTCAACCAAAGTAATTAACTCAGGATCGACAGAGAATTCATAATCCTTATCAGTAACAAAGATAGGTGAAGTAGCAAACTTAGGATCATATTGCATTCTAGCATTCAAAAAAATTTCCTTCCACTTGCATAGTAATTTCTGAAGATCATCTCTATCCTTATAAGCAAGAAAGTCCCTAGCTACCTCTCCCTCCATAACATAACCCTTAGGTATATTAGGCAATTCATATCTAGGAGAGCTAGGTCTAGCAGGTGTCTCATAGTGTCCAGTTTCAATAATTTCATCAGTTTCAGAAATATCATCAGTTTCAGCATTGACTCTAGCAATTTGTTCATCAAGAAATTCACCCAGTGGCACAGTATTATCAAGCAAAGTATCATCATAAGCATCATGCATAGCAGAAGTGGCATCATCAATTACTTGCGACATATCAGAATTACTAGCAGGTGGTGGTGTCGCAAATTTACTCATAACAGAAGGTGAATCAAGTGCAGAGCTAGATGGCAGTTCCTTACCTCCCCTCGTAGTAGAGGGATAGATCTTGGTTTTTGGGTCTTTCAGATTCTTCATAGTGATCAATACATATAAATCCCAAGTGACTCACAGAATAGAGCTATGCTCCCCGGCAATGGCGCCAGAAAAAGGTCTTGATAACCCACAAGTATAGGGGATTGCAACAGTTTTCGAGGGTAGAGTATTCAACCTAAATTTATTGATTCGACACAAGGGGAGCCAAAGAATATTCTCGAGTATTAGCAGCCGAGTTGTCAATTCAACCACACCTGAAAGACTTAATATCTGCAGCAAAGTATTTAGTAGCAAAGTAGTATGGAAGTAACGGTAACGAGGCAAAAGTGACAGTAGCAGTTTTGTAGTGATTGTAACAGTAGCAACGGAAAAGTAACTTAGCAAAGATCAATATGTGAAAAGCTCGTAGGCAATGGATCAGTGATGAATAATTATGTCAGATAGCATTAATCATGCAACGGTTATAACATAGGGTGACACAGAACTAGCTCCAATTCATCAATGTAATGTAGGCATGTATTCCATATATAGTCATACATGCTTATGGAAAAGAACTTGCATGACATCTTTTGTCCCACCCTCCCGTGGCAGCGGGGTCCTAATGGAAACTAAGGGATATTAAGGCCTCCGTTTAATAGAGAACCGGACTAAAGCATTAGCACTTAGTGAATACATGAACTCCTCAAACTACGGTAATCACTGAAAAGAATCCCAGTTATTGTCACCCTGGGGGATGCGGATCATAACTCGTAATAGGTGTCTACAACTTGCAAGATAGGATCAAGAACACATATATATTCATGAAAACATAATAGGTTCAGATCTGAAATCATGGCACTCGGGCCCTACTGACAAGCATTAAGCATAGCAAAGTCATAGCAACATCAATCTCAGAACATAGTGGATACTAGGGATCAAACCCTAACAAAACAAACTCGATTACATGGTAAATCTCATCCAACCCATCACCGTCCAACAAGCCTACGATGGAATTACTCACGAACGGCGGAGAGCATCATGAAATTGGTGATGAAGGATGGTTGGTGATGACGACGGCGTCCATTTCCCCTCTCCGGAGCCCAAAACAGACTCCAGATCTGCCCTCCCGAGGAAGAACAAGAAGTGGCGGCGGCTCCGTATCGTGAAACGCGATGAACTCTTCTCTCTGATTTTTTTTCTCCCCGAATAGGAATATATAGAGTTGGAATTGAGGTCGGAGGAGCTCCAGGGGGGCCACAAGCCTGCAGGGCGCCTCCCTGGCTTGTGGCCAATGGGTGGGCCCCCTCCGGTTGATTCTTTCGCCAGTATTTTTTATTAATTCCAAAAATATTCTCCGTAAATTTTCAGGTCAATCCGAGAACTTTTATTTTTGCACAAAAATAACACCAAGGCAATTCTGCTGAAAACAACGTCAGTCCGGGTTAGTTTCATTCAAATCATGCAAATTAGAGTCCAAAACAAGGGCAAAAGAGTTTGGAAAAGTAGATACGATGGAGACGTATCAGTATCAGAGCTTGGTTTATTGACGTGATTTTCGGAAAACAATCGAAGGATCATGTCGAGTCCGAGCAAGGAGATCGTTGTTGCGGGAGCGGGAGCGGGAGCACCGATGCAGACGGTGGGGGTGTCGCAGTTCCCCCGGCTGGATCGAGAGGACTACGCACTATGGGCGATGAACATGGAGGTCGCGTTGGAGGGAGCTGAGTTCTGGGAAGCCGTCGACCCCGGCGGCGCCGAGTACGCGAAGGGCGCGGCGAAGTACCGGACGGATCGTCAGGCGTTAACGACGATCTACTCCGCCATGCCGAAGGATGTGCTGCAGCACCTCGTCGGAAAGAAATCGGCGAAGGAGGCATGGAAAGAAATCACCATTATAAAGGATACAATCTATACAAGTATGGCTGCTAAAAATTGTGTGCTGTCATGTTGAAAGATGTGTTATACATCTTGATGTAGTGTTGTTGATTTGCTGCTAAATTCTTGCTGGAAATTAGTCCGGGATACTTGCTGTTATGCTGCTCAATTGGGCTGTTTAAATGGAGCCCTGCTCAATTGGTGGTTGTTTAAATGGAGCCTGGGAGTGTTTTGTCTTGCGCAAAGGTAATGTCGAGGAGTTCTTTAAATGTAGCCTCGGAACGCATGCACCTCGTCACACCACTCACGCGGACGGAGTGGCGCCAGTTCATGGTCGTCGCTAATCGTTTTTCGTCGTCACCAATGGACTGCAACTCTGAAGTTTTGCTTCAAATGAAGTTAACCTCGCGGGTACATGATATCTACCACCAGGCCCCTATACTGTCACGAACACATGCACATCCCAGTGGTATGAACCTACACCAACACCCTAGAGGGTTTGAGGTCGAATCCTCACGGAGACAAATATGCTCCTATTTTTCCCGGTTTACTGTGCGGTGGTCTTTTTGAAGTACGACCACTTTTTACAGTACGATCACTTTGTTTTCGATTTCTATCCCACAAGTCCTTGTTTTTGAGATAAAACACCCTAGTTCCAAAATAAAATATGTATTCCTATCAGAAAAATAAAATTGGTATTTCTATCAAAAAAATGCGTTCTATCCATTTATAAACTAAGTTCACTGTTTTGGTTAATTAAAATTGGTGCAATTCATAAATACTTTAATTCCTCCTTAAAACTTGCAAAAATCATAAGTTAATATCTATAAATCCGAATGTAAATTATATGTCTATAATTAAGAGAAAAAATGTGTAGATGTTCTATTGCTCCTTTTTTGCATCACTAGGGATTGTTGCAATATGTTGTACATATTACCATGTTGCACAATTTGTCGCAATATGTAATAGTTATTGCAACACAATGAAGGTGAGGAAAAAAGTCGTCATATTACAACCAATACATGTTTTGTTGCAATACGAAGCCATTTTTTACAACAATATCTAAGGCTAGCGCCTCACGCCAGAATTGTTGCAATATATGTCAGAATATTATCACAAAGATTTACTTTGTTGCAATACCTAGTCTCTATTGCGACAACACGCCTAATTCCCGCAACGGAACATAACTGTTGCAATATCACTGCCATATTACGACGCTGACACAGCTTGTGGCCATACGTGACTTCTATTGCAACAAAAGGAGTACCTAGCGAGACGAAACAAAATTGTGGTAATATGTAGGCCCTATTACCACGAACTAGAAATTTGTGATAGTATAGCATCTTATTGCAACGAAAGATAGCTGTAGCAATAAATTTTGTTGCAATATATTGGAATCCTTGTAGTGCATCAAGATCCTGCACCAGGGTCATGACCGTGTCAAGGAAGCACACCTTCAGTCCTTGATGAGAAGCTACGAGTGCCTGAAGATGGAGGAAAGAGAGACGGTTGATCAGTTTGCCACCCGTCTCAAGACCCTTGTCGACGGCATACGCGGCTATGGTTCAACCCTGGAAGAAGTTGCGATCATTCGACGATTTTTGCGCGCCGCACCGGCACGCTACATCCAGATCGTCACATCGATCGAGCAATGTCTCGACCTAAAGACTCTCACGGTCAAGGATCTCGTCGGAAGGTTCAAGGCCCATGATGAGAGAATTCGTCTCAGTTTCGGCGACGCGGAGGCGAGTGAGCACCTGATGCTGACAAAGGCGCAATGGATTGCCCTATCAAAAGAACAGCAGGACGGATCCACAAGCAACGGCAAGAAGAAAGGGAAAGGGAAGCAGCGCTCGGCGAGAAAGGACTATACCGACTCGGACGACGAGGATGCGCCTGCACCACCGAGGAGGAAGTTTGACATCAGGAAAGTGAGGTGTCATAAGTGTGGCCTCCTCGGTCATTTCAAGGCTGACTGCGAGGAAGCACCGAAGCAACATGCGCTCATGGCTGAGGAAGGAGACGATGGGGATATGATGCTGATGTGCGAGCTAGTGGACAAGATGGATCCAGATGATCATGATCAGCTAGACACCTGTCCGAGTGCATCCGTGTCAGTAAACCCGGGCGAAGTCATGGCGCCAGAAGACCATGACACAAGGCGTGATGGTGTGGTCACGCAAGAAACGGGCAAAGTTGTGGTGCCAGAAGATCATGACACAATGCGTGATGGTATGATCACGCTGAAAGTAGGCGAAGACGTGACGCCAGAAGTCCACGACGCAGGCGAAATTGTGACGCCAGAAGACCACATTGTTTCCATCGACCAAGCCGCGTACAGATGACACGACGAGGCCCGCAAGGCCCGAGGGCGTCGTGTCAAGGGATGGCGGGCCGAGGCGAGACGGTCCACACGTGACTGTCGATGTGAACAGTCCAGGCGTTCGTCCAAGAGTCGACGTACGAGCGACGGTCCAGTTTGCTGCGTCACATGAGCCGAGAGGCAGCACGTTTGACGCTGGCGGCGGCCAAGGCAGACAAACTGGGAACTCACCACCATGTGAAGTTCTAGTGGAAGGGCCACATGGGGACGGACCATCAGCTAGCTCTCTTGAAGAAAGCTCACCACCACGTGAAAGTCTTGTGGATGTGCTTAAAAAAAGTGGACAACGTCCAGAAAAAGAAGATAGCAACCCAGCTAGAAGCAGCAGTACTGGAGCTGGACTAGCTCAGGCCGCAGATTCTCCATGGAGCAGTCTACGGAGGTGCAGCCCAGTAACTCTAGTAAGAAGTTTGAACGGGCCGAAACGCCCAGGAAGCAGACAAGCAGGTCCAAAATTGCCAGGAAATAGAACTTTGGCAAGTTCAGAAACAAGTGTGTCTTCTTCAATAGCACACGAACGACGCGTATTGGATCTCTATCCAGAGGAAGCACTTCAAATAAATTCGGTGAAGATGAAAAGTAAAGGGCAATCACGTCTGCACATCGAGGAACCGGAAAATTTTGAAGACGCAAATATGGAGGAGTGTTGGTGTCGTGCTATGAATGATGAGTTGGGAGCGATACGAGACAACAAAGTATGGGAGCTCGTGGATCTTCCCAACGGACATAGTGCCATAGAGCTCAAGTGGATGTATAAAGTCAAGAAAGATGCTGAAGGGAACTTGGTGAAGCATAAAGCAATTCTCGTAGCTAAATCAAGCGTGCAAGAGCAAGGTGTGGACATCAAAGAAGTGTTCGCTCCAGTAACAAGGATGGACTCGGTGAGACTACTTATAGCTCTCGCGGTTCAAGAATCTTGGAGGATACATCACATGGATGTGAACTCCGCGTTTTTGACTGGGGAGTTAGAAGAAGAATTGTATGTGAAGCAACCACCGGGGTACATCAAAGAAGGAGAGGAACACAAGGTATTGAAGCTACACAAGGCGTTGTACGGGCTACGAGAAGTTTCTCGGGCATGGAACATCAAGCTTGATAGTACATTGATTTCTCTTGGATTTGAGAAGAGTCCACTGGAGCATACGATGTACAAGCGAGGTAAAGGCAAGGATCGTCTCTTAGTGGATATCTATGTGGATGATCTGTTGATAACTGGAGCTGACGAAGAGGTGATTGCAAACTTCAAGCTACAAATGAAGGAGCTATTCAAGATGACTGATCTAGGGCTCTTGAGTTACTACCTTGGGATCGAGGTACAGCAAAAGCCGGAGGAGATCACATTATGCCAGGAGGCATACGCAAAGAAGTTACTTGAAAGCTGTGGCATTAAAGATTGCAATCCAAGTCATGTTCCGATGAAGCCTCGTCTTATACTAAGCAAGAAAAATGAAGCACCTGCGGTTGATGCAACGGAGTATAGAAGTGTGGTCCGAAAGTTGAGGTATCTCACGAGTACAAGACCGGACTTGGCCTATTCTGTTGGCATAGTGAGTCGCTTCATGGAAGCACCCACGACAGAGCATTGGGGAGCTGTGGAACATATACTCAGGTACATCAAAGGGACAACAAACTTCGGTTGTGTCTTTTTGAGAGAGAAGAACAAGGAGATGGTGGAGCTACTTGGCTATAGTGATAGTGACCTGGCAGGAGATGTGGACGACCGTAAAAGTACCTCAGGCGTGGTATATTTCTTGGGAGGAAATATAGTGAGTTGGCTATCACAAAAGCAGAAAGTGGTCGCATTATCCTCTCATGAAGCAGAGTATATTGCAGCTGCAACCGCGGTGTGTCGAGGCGTTTGCCTAGGAAGACTACTCGGTGACCTCACAGGTAAGGAACCGGAACGAGTGGTGCTCAACGTTGACGACAAGTCTACAATCTCTCTGTGGAAGAATCCAGTGTGTCATGATAGACGCAAAGACATCGATACGAGATATCGGTACCTACGGGAGTGCATGGAAGAAAGCAAGATTGATGTCAACTACATTTGCACCAACGACTAGCTTGCAGATATCTTAACCAGGTCTTTAAGACGACAGAAGTTCGTGAAGATGCGACGAAGGATCAGTGTCCAAGCTGTGAAGTGAGGACATCATGTTTAAGGGGTGATTGTTGGAAATAACCACGATGTCTAAGTCCGGGTCGGACTAGAATCAATCACGCGTACGTGTAGGAGTCCTAATCCTAGTTAGCTATAGGCTGTTTGGTTTAGCTCCTATATATACTTGTACCCCTGTAAGATTTTGGAACTCAGATCAAAGCAATACATACAACAGGTCCGACACGGCCCTGTTTAGCCATCAACTCGCGTCTTCTCGTGTTCTCGCATGTGTGTTTCCGGCGACTTGCACCCGGCTGATAGCTAGCCTCGTCTAGTTAGAGCTTACAACGACCGTCTATCTTGCAGAACCAATCTGCTGGTTAGCTTCTGCATACGTACTTGTTCCGGCGGAAAGTATTCGTTCGGAGCGACGTTCGACGTGGGCCTGTTCTAACGGCCGGCACATGATCTGTTTAGGGCGACGACACCGGCCGCTGTACGCCCACCTCCCCTGGGACAGTCCCAACTTGCGCTGCCGACAAGCGCAGGCAGGCCCGCTCATCCCGTTGAGCCGCCGCCGAAGGTAGACGAAGCGGGCGACTGACACCGGCCGCTGCTCGCCGTCTCCATCAACACGACAACACCAACAAATAAGATACTTGAAATTCGGGAGCTTGCCATGCAAAACTGTAGCAGTACGAGACACTGCTCACCCAACCACACTGCGTAAGAAATTAGCTCGTGATGCTTGGGCGTCAATTCTGAATCCAGGCTTAAGCAAGCTTGCACCTTATCAACCGTGAACGAACGATGACAAATGGAAGCGCCGGTAACTAGCACCATGTTGTCTCGCTCTGTAGTGGTGACGTGCTCGGCAGCGCGACTGCGCGACCGAAGGAGAGCAACGTGTTCTCGCGCTCCCTCCCGTGATCCCGTCCAGGCCCGCACCCCCGGCAGCCCACCCACCGCGTCAACCCCAACCTGCTGCGGTCCCACAGCACCCTGCCAGCGGCACGAATGGCAGCATCGGCGGCCTCCCTCTCGCCGCGTTCAGGGCGTGGACTATCCAGCGGAAGCAGCTGCGGGATCTACAATATTGAACTGCCAAAAGTGCCCCTGGCATCTAAATATACTACCTGAATCATGGTGTAGTATTGCTATATCTGACCGTTGAACCACAAAAATAAACGGCTTATAATATTTTGATGTACTGTAAAAGGTCTCGAAGCTTAAGCTCGTGTGAAGTAGAATTATTTGGAGTCTGTTATCTTGAAGATGGGTTTTGTGCAGAGTTGGGTGACAAAAATTATGAAGTTTGTTTCAAGAGTGTCTTTTCAGTCGAAAGTCCTCTTATGCTCTTGAGCTCAAATGCTCCTTGATGAATAGTAAAGTCAAAAAAAATAGTAAAGAGAATCACAAACTTCTGAATATTTGTGATAACTTTTACAAATATTTTGGGTGCTTGACAAATTTCACTGTAAAATGACATTTGTGCCAGTCATGGCAAAAAAAACATCGCTCCAAAATGCTTTAAGAAATAGCATTTTTGGAGCATCGGTTTTGTTTATTTTTTCACTACTTCTACGACTGTCATTTCATGATAAATTTTTGCAAGTAGTCAAAAATTCGTCAAAGTTCACCACACAAAAAATAGATAAATATTATTGTTTTACTTTTTTTCTATTTTACTGTTTATCATGGAGCATTTGAGCTCGGGAGCAGATACTCCATGTCATTTTCCAGTGTACTTCTTAATGGAAGCAAGTTAGAATAATTTGGGCCATCACGAGGCATAAGGCAAGAAGACCATATTTTGTCTTAACTATTTCTATTAGCAGCCGAGGGGTTGTCAAATTTACTGAAGGCGAGGTCCACTGATGAGAATGTGAGACTTGCAGTTGTGGCAACACGCTCTGCTCCTGCTGTAAACCACCTCCTCTTCGCTAATGGTTGCCTTCTCATGTTCAGAGCAAATGAGGCAACCGTTATAAAGGATACGATCCAGACATATTGTGATGCTTCGGCAGCAGGTCGACTTATCAAAATCGAGCATTTTCTTCTGAAAAGGGTGCCTAGACTTTGTACAATATATATTCCTTGTCACGGGTAAGGAAGTACTCATAAAGTTTGTTGTCCAAGAAATCCCAACATATTCCATGACATGCTTCTTGTTATCCCGAGGGTTTTGCCAATAAATTGATGTGACACTATGTAAATTTTGGTGGGGAAGTAAGAATGGAGAGAGAAAAACCATGGAGGTTTCATGGGAGGTTAGGACCATGCCCAAATATATGGAAGGATTGGGTTTCCAATACACACAACGTTTTGATCTCGCAATGCTAAAAAAACAGTCATGGAGGACACATCAAGATCCAAACTCTTTGTGTGCTAGACTATTGAATGCATCATACTTTCCACATTGTGATTTTCTACACACAAAGCTTGGTAATCATACATATCAAGTGTGGATATTGATATGTGAAGGCACTTCTATTTTGAAGCAAGGTCTTATCCATCGTGTTGGGAACATGAGAATAATGAGTGGTTATTACACTCATGTTGCCCCTCGTTTAAACCAGGTATTCTTAGATAGTTTTTGTATTTATCACTTCAACTTGCCTACTAATTACTAATAAATGCAAAGGTGTGCAAATCTCCTTGTTTAATCTAATCCGCACAAATATGGAAGTTTTTAGGTGGAAATCAAGTCATATATGGGATGTACCGGAGGAAAGATCATTTCCATATAATTTGGCGCGCCGCATAGGAAAACGAAGAGAAGACGACATGTGGCGCTCGTACTGGCGATACTGCCCGGTGCCGCCTCTGTGAAGCCATCTTGAACAACTTCCATCAAATGGCCCGAATCTAATTCTCAACGGAGGAGCCCCGAGACCCTCTTCCATTGTTTGCAGTGTATAAAGAAGAAGGAAGGCCCCCGAGAAGGAACAACCATCATTCACCTTTGTCGTTGCCATGCAGATTTTAGCTTTCTTCACATCTCCATCTCCATAGCCATCTCCATCACCATAGCCAACATCTCCTTTAGATCATTTACTTGCCATCGAGATTCAATCGCGATGAGCGATACTATAAGACTACCAAGTATCCATCTTCAAGTAAACAATTATACAATGTAATCTGCTTGTGATTCAGTCTTGGTGTGTGAGTAATCCCTCGAGCTAAGGGCCAAGCAGTAGCCTCTTAGCCCCGTGTATGCGCAAGACGGGATTCAAATTTTGATTTTACTTTATATATTTGTACACCTATTTGTCCTTGTCTCTACCTCAAGCCGAGGACTCACTAGTATCTGGTGCATAGAATATTGGTACAGGGAGAGACAATGAGCAAGGAGAGTGGAAGAATACAACGAAGATCGGTGACTGTAATGTGTTGGTCTGCTTTATCTTTAACAACCGAGGCAACCCGGCGAGACAGAGTAGATCCAAGGTTGGATTATCCGATCCTCGATTTGTGGGAGTCGGTCATGGTCTCACAAGGAAGAATCACCCACATACTATTTTTTTACAAATCATATGTTTTATTACTTGTCGATGCTTATTGTTCATCTTATAATTCCTAGCGTGTTTACACAACTGCAGGTAAAAATATTTGCTCTGGCCTATTTCTTTTATTGATTACAACCACTGCATTTATTTGTATTGGTCCATGGAACATAAACGTTACGCGATAACAAAGAGTTGTAGAGGTCACCTTTCCAAGCTTAATCACTTTCTGGATTCGATAATACTTATATATCTAATAAAGAAGGCTATTACTACATCCGAAACCAGATCAAACGTAATCAATCTTTTTCTTGGCACCATTGCGGGAGAAGTATTTTTGCAACCCTCGTAAGCTCATTAGAGTCCTTATTATTCATTTTACTTTTTGTTCAGTTTTTTCATTGTTAGTTAAATTTACACGGTTAAAGAAACCCCAAAATATAGTAGGATGGCAAACAAGAAGCTTGGAAAGTTTTCTGCTCTTAGAGATAATTATTTGAGTGCACCCACTCCTCTCATGTTGCAACTGAACATTATGAAACTTAGCCTAGCCTACTCACTTTGGTTCATCAAAACCCATTTGGTGTTTCTCTTAAGAGGACGTAGGTATGCGTTTTCACACATTTACTAAGCTTTGTGATATGATGCGCATTAAAACATGGAACCTGACACAATTAAATTAGTTTTATTTCACTTCTCGTTAAGAGGAAAAACTAAAGAATGGCAGTCAGCATTACATAAAGGCGCAATTAGTTCATGGAATAGTTGTTGTAGCACATATATGACTAAGTACTCCCCACCTTGCAAGAACAATGCAATTGCATGCTAATATGACAAGATTCAACCTAGCAGACCACGATCCACTAGCGCTTGTGTGGGAAGGAATGAAGGATGCAGTTAATGACAGTCTTAACCATGCCATGGAAGAATGACTAATTCTCCATACGTTTTATAATGCTTTAAACCCTCGTTCAAAAATATGTTTAAAACTGCTACAGGAGGCACCATTACGGGAGACAAAATCGATGATGCAAAGAAACTACTAGAAGATATGGAAGAGAACCATGTCCAATGCATGTGGAAAGATCTACTTCAAAAAGGTAAACTCAATTACCCATGAGAAAATGAAGAGCTTACAACTAAGATAGACGAGTTTATAGGTATGATTAAAGGTACGTAAGAAATTCCTATGAATGCTATTTTTGAAGGTGATGTCAATGATGTTAATTATAACCCTTGATGGAAGAATCAAATTTGTAGGTACAATTATCAAAAACCTTATACTAATCATGTAGGAGCACCGACAATTATAAAAACAATGGTGGCGCTAGTGATGATAATCTCCATACTATTTAGGGAACCCTCAAATCTTTTATCACTGCTCAAACTGAGCGGAATAATGTTTTTACCGAATTACTAAAAGCTCATGATGCATGCCTTGGTCAAATGACCAATAAAATTTCTGGATTATAACTGACATGCAGTCTCTTTAGGATTGGACATGGAATGCACATGTAGAAGTTGCCGAAATTGTTGAAAGTCAAACCCTCATCCTTGCCAAGTTTGGAGGCAAACCAGAACGTAATCGGGTAGAAAGTGTTAAATTGATATGGAGTAATGGTGAAAAAATGTATGAAGAACTTGACTATAGTCATGCTCTGAACCACGTTACACCATGGAAGTTTTTGTCAAGATGATGAATTTGAACCCTAGCTTGAAAGTACACGATGATATCGCGTACAACTAATATACTCATAAAGTATCTACAATGTTACATGAATTAGAAGTAGGGTATAAAATACTTAATGATAAGCTATGAGGTAAGCAAGAAGATATGTTTTAACCTACTATTGAAGTTGATATAGGTATGAACAAGATAAACTCGCTATGTGATATAGACGCTAGCGTCTCTAACATTCCAAAGTCTCTTCATGATAGACTTAATCTCGGTCACTATGTTGTTAGTGATCTGAAATTAAAGTTAGCTAATTCTACATTTAAACAAGTTGTGGGTGTTAGGTAGAATACCGTAGTGCAAATTAAAGGACGCCACATAGTTCTTGATCTTGTTGTAGTGAACATGCCTATAGATAAAATCTCCAATCATGTGAAACCTTTGATCAATGTTTTTGAGGGGAGTGTGAGGTTTGTTTTAGCCTTTGTATATCCTTTCATAGTCCATTTTCTCAGAAAAAGAAAGTCATCGGTCTACTGCAATGAAGGCAACACCCGAAAGATAAGGAACTATATACAACTAGGTGCAATCGAACCAAAAGTTGTCCGACCATTATCTCGAACCGCTGGTGACTTTGCAGTTGACGTGGCACCCCATGGTGAGAGGATCAGGCCCAAATGGGGTGTTTTATACCAAACCATCCCCTCAATCCACGTGTTAAGTGTTAGTTGATTGCACCTTTTGAAGTTGATGTATGAAATTGTTCCTACAAACCAAAATTATATAGTTCCAATGAAATCACATCTTATTTTTTTCTCATTATTGACCTCTATTATATAATATGATTTAATACTTTACATTGTAAATATATTAATTTTTATTCTAAATGACATATGCAAATGCATACAGCCAAGACTGTCAACATACATGAGAAGGAACTAAAAGGCAAATACAAGCCATACATAAAAATATAAAACATTTTGTAACCTATTACACACCTTACCCAAATCGAGGCATAATTTCTGGGAAATAACTTAAATCGCATTGCCCCTGCTTACATGGGAGGCACCTGCAAACACTAAGATCGCAACTAGGTCATACATGAGAACACTACTTGTGAAAGAGTATACATATTTTCTCGTAAAATACAATGTGCTTATGGCGTATCCAAATATATCAGTAAACAACTACCAAACCCACATAAATAATGGAACGAAGAGACTTGTGAAACCCCCTTAATCAAGACCCCCAAAATATGAGACATGAAGCGAGGGAAAGTAATGCTAAAATCTATCTGCACAACTTGCCAAGGCACCCAAGCAATAAAGCATTGAAGAAATCATGTTGAATCATCATGCCACTGTTGTTTAGCTATGTTATCCTTAGTTAGAATAATAAAATGACACAAGCTCACATGAAATCCTTGATTTTCAGTAGCAACTTAAGCTTCCATGTCCGCTTAGAGCGAAATCTTTCATGTATCTCCAATGGCCGAGTAGGCAAGCTGGACAGTAAATTCACATTTGGGTTCCACCTATATACTATAACACTAATCTCCCTAGAATTGGAGAGCCCACATTCAGTTGAGGTCTCCAATTGACATTATGACACCCAATTTTGACTTGGTCAATAATTTATCAAAGCTCTCTCATTTAATTATTTTATTTATACCTCTATAACACTATACTCCTTAGTTTTAAAGAGTCCATATTCAATTGTGATCTCCAAGACTCCAATTAAAATTGGGTCACCCAATTTTGACCGGGTCAACAATTTCTCAAAACTCACTCGTTCAATTCTTTAGACAAATACACTATGCTTCCTAATGGGTTTGGTTTACGATTTTGACTGAACCAACAGTTTTTCGAATCAACAGCAACCGGCCTATAAAAACATATCAATCACGCCCATGTAGCCGTCGACGTAGAAATTTTTCCACATATATAAGGTTGGTTAGCATATAATATAGAATCACACCACGAAAGGCCCATCAAATTACCGAATTATAAATAAAAATAAAACACACTATGTCATCTCCCCCACACATCAAACAAAATATTCCATTAGTTTCAAAATATAAGGGGTATTAGTTTTTTGGAAAGTCAAATTCTTTAACTTTGACCAAGTTGAGAGCAAAAATATCGACATCCACAATATTAAATAAAAAATATGAAAATTCATTTAATGATGAATCTAATCACAACAATTTGATATTATGAACTTTGATATATTTATCTATAAATTTAATCGAATTTAAAAGGTTTGATATTTTAAAAAAGTAATACACATTGTGATTAGTTTTTTTTGATCTAACAGCGCAGCAAAGCGCGCCCAGTCCTTCTAGTACTTATCATTTTCCCATGATAGGGAAATTTTGGCGACTCTAAGAACAATCTTGTGCCAAATCGTCAAACATTGTCTCATAATGGTTTGTTAAAATGACATTCAAACGACTCTTGTTAAAAAGTTTTTTCTTATTTTACTAGAATTTGGATGTGTTAGAGTATATCTATGTTCTTATTTCTTAATATGGTATTCTGGTTGTTTTCAATATGTTTTTGTGCATACGCCTACCAGAATGATTATTAGATATAGTGTTTTCATTACAGTACAAACACAATATTTGAATAAGAGAATGACAACAAAAAAGTATCATGTTTCTGTGTTGTCCATAAGGGGGGTCACCTTATGGTCGTACTATATGTTCTCTTGTTCCGTTATGCATCAAGATCTAGAAACCAATTTTTTCCAACCGTGTGATGATCAATGCAAGAAGCGTTGGTTGGTGAAACAGGGCATTTACACTTAAAGGACAGCTGGACAGGGGGTGTCAGGTATTAGAATTTTGAATCGTAGAAATTACCGCTTCCTTAGAATGGGGTTTGACAATCACTTTTATTTGTATAACCCAGAAATTTCTCCCTTTGGTTAGAGTAAAGCCTATAAAGGATTCGATGAGGGTGAAATATGCATTCCTCCAATTTGTGTAAAGCTACGCCTGTTACATTTGGGTAGGACAACTGGCGGACACACGCCACTCTATATGCAAGCCTTTTAAGAGTTTTTAAAAGTTAAATGTTTGTAAATTTGACTAAGGAAACATATCTACATCTAAAATACCATATGCATATCATTCGATACATCACGAGGCATATTTTTATATTATATATGTTAGGTATTTAGATACTTATAATTATTTCTATAATTTTGATTAAAGTTTTTAAATTTTGACTTTATTTGTTTTCTATAAACTAGGAAAATGAAACCTATCTCTTTTTTTTTTGCGGGGGCAATGAAACCAATCTTTGATTGAATAAAATTGGAAGGGCATAAATTCACACCGTTGTAACAAATAATAACTGCACGATCGACCTTATACAAAAACCAACACAACGCAACGCTCTTGATCGCTGAGCTAGCTATATGTAAAGAGCATGGAGTGGCACTGTGGTGGACTAGAGCATGAGCACGGCCGCGGCGAGCGCGGTGACCACCACAGCTGCCTCACCGAAGCGCGCCTGCAGCTTGCCGGCAGGGTTGGACGGCGCGGCGGTCTCGAGGATGGTGATCTTGAGCTTCATGCCGTTCTGGCAGTGCTGGCCGACGGCGCAGAAGAACCACTTGCGTCCGGCCTTGTCGAGCGTGACCCGGTCCTCGCCGGTGGTCCAGACGACGGCGTTGGCCGGCTTAGTGCACGAGAGGAAGTCCGGCCCGCCCACCTCCACCAGATTGTGGGCGGCGTTGTTGTACTTGAACACTGCAATATAGTTAACACGAGAGCGCGCGGCGAGCAGTTTAGTTTCAGACGAAACCAAGACAGAGAGCGCGCCGTATTGTGAAGCATGGCGAGATGCATGCTCGGCGCGTGGTTGGATTAATGGTTGTGTGATTGCTTACCTAGCGTGTCGCCGACGACGAACTGCTTGGTCTCGGCCCAGGCCGTGTAGTTGAAGTTGAGGGTCCAACCCTTGTCGTCACCGACCATGTGCTCCGTAGCGACGGCGAGCCCCGGGAGGAAGGCCATGGCGAGGGCGGCCGCGGAGACCACGGCGACGAGCATCTGCTTGGACGCCATCACTGACTGAGTAAGCAGCAACGCTAGCGAGATGACTGGCTTGTGGCTAAATGGGGAAGGGTCCTGTGATGGGATGGATGCAGATCGAGCGTGTGTTGTGCTTCTAGGTCTGGCTTTGCATGTATATATAAGGACAGAGCTCAGTAATAAGGTACGCATGCATGTATACGTAGTTATTTTGTCACCGTTGCCACTCAAACGCTTCTTGTCTCTGACCGGGGTATAGGCAGCAGCTGGCCAATGGCGGCAATGGTGTGGCTATGAGAGTTGAATGCGTCCGTGTGGCGCCAAATGTAGCGTTGCCTTGGTATCATCGGAAGAACAGAGGGATACGCAGCATCAGTGTCGTAGATGCTAATTATTTGGTAGAGTAGTGTAAAAGAAAAGACGTGGTCTTGATTTGATACATTGTATTCGTGTAGTTGGGCACTTGAGCCGGACAGGTTCGCCGTCCATGTTAAGAAGATCCTCCAATTTCCTCTCCATGCCAGAAGAACAACATCATAAAGACTAACCGACACTATAGGAGAAACATATGTTGTCTAGTCCTCGATAATATGTTTGTGTGCAGATTGGGACACACCGAGTACGCGTCGCCGAGTATCACACTCGGTGTAGTCTTTGCCGAGGTGAATTTAGCCTTCGCCGAGTGGTTTGCACACTCGGCTTTAAAGATTTTTCCTATAGTGCGGATCGGCCTAACCAAATCTTTTGGGCAATCCAGAAAGGAGTACAAGTGTAGCTCGAGTCGTCATCAAGAAAGTTTTGTTCAAGATGTTCCCTACGAAGACGCCGAGCCCAACAACATCCCTGTGCATTTTTCTCAGAAGAACTAGGGCGCGTATGATGATGATGTCACCAAGGTAGTCTTACATATTCATCGTTTTAATCCCTCGGGTGTCAAATTCAGCCCCATTTTCTCAATTTTGGTCAATGAGCTTGTGCAACACAATGCTTAAGATCATATCAACAGTACACGTTAATCAGGTTGAATAGATTTTGCCGGAGATAATCTCGCTTGACCAGTCTGTGTTTGTCCTGCGAAGCGTATCACAGTGAAAGTAGTATATGATTGTTTGAATTTTATCAAGAGATCTAGAAGTGAGAAAATTTCACATTGTGCTTTGAAGGTTGATATGATAAAAATTTATGGCCGTGTGAGGTGGAAATATTCGGAGTCTGTTATCTTGAAGATGGGTTTTGCGCAGAGTTGGGTGACAAAAAATATGAAGTGTGTTTTGAGAGTGTCTTTCCAGTGTACTTCTTAATGGAAGCAAGTTAGAATAAATCACGAGGCATAAGGCAAGGAGACCCTATTTCGTCTTAACTATTTTTATTAGCAGCCGAGGGGTTGTCATGTTTACTGAACCCGAGGTCCCATTGATGAGAATGTGAGACTGGTAGTTGTGGCACCCTCTACTCCTGTCGTAAACCACCTCCTCTTCACTAATGGTTGCCTTCTCATGTTCAGAGCAAATGAGAAAGATGTAACCATTATAAAGGATACGATCCAGACATATTGTGATGCTTGGGTCAACTTATCAAAATCAAGCATTTTGTTTGGAAAAGGGTGCCTACATTTTGTCAACTATATATTCCTTGTCGTGGGTAAGGAAATACTCATAAAGTCTGTTGTCCAAGCAATCCCAACATATTCCTCGATATGCTTCTTGTTATCCCGAGGATTATGCCAATAAATTGATGTGGTGCTTCGTAAATTTTGGTGGGGAAGTAAGAGTGGAGAGAGGAAATTTGCGGGAGTTTCATGGGAGGTTATGACCATGCCCAAAATATGTGGGAGGATTGAGTTTCTCAGACATACAACTTTTTAATCTCGCAATGCTAGAAAAATAGTCATGGAGGACACATCAAGATCCAAATTATTTGAGTGCTAGACTATTGAATGCGTCATACTTTCCACGTTGTGATCTTCTGCACGCAAAGCCTTGTAATCATCCATCTCAAGTGTGGATAGTAATATGCAAATGCACTTTAATATTGAAGCAAGGACTTATCATCGTGTCGGGAACAGGAGAATGATGGTATTTTTACACTCATTTTTACCCTTGTTTAAACCGGATATTCTCGGATAGTTTCTATGTTTATAACTTCAACTTGCCCGCTAATTACTGCTAAACGCAGAGATGTGCAGATCTCCTTTTTTTAATCTGATCCTCGCAGATATGGAAGTTTTTTAGGTTGAAATCAAGTCATATATGGGATGTACTGGAGGAATGATCATTTCCCTATTATTTGGCTCGTCACATAGGTAACAGAAAATAAGATGACGCATGGTGCTTGTACCAGCAGTCATACTGCCCGACGTCGCCTCTATGAAACCATCCTGAACAACTTCCATCAAAGAGCCCGAACCTAATTTTGAATAGAGGAGCCTGAGACCCTATTCCATTGTCTACACTGTATAAAGGAGAAGGAAGGCCCCCGAGAGGCATCAACCATCATTCACCTTCGCCAGTCGCCACGTAGTCTTCATCAACCTCGCTTCGCATCTCCATCTCCATATCCATCTCTATCACCATAGACACCATCTCCTTTAGATAATTTACTTGTCATCGGGATTCCTTCGAGATCAGACACACTATAAGACTAGCAAGCATGCATTCATCTTCAATTAAACAATTATACAATGTAATTTGCTTGTCATTCGTTCTTGTTGTGTGAGTAATCCCTCGAGCTAAGGGTCGAGGAGTAGCCTTGTAGCCCATGTATGCGCAAGACAGGATTCGCATTATGATTTTACTTTACATATTTCTACACCTATTTGTCCCATGTCTCTACCTCGATCCCAGGATTCGTCAATACCCGAGGCACAGAAGATCGGTACAAGGAGAGGTAATGAGCAAGGAGGATGGAAAAATACAACAAAGATCGGTGACAGTAAGGCCAATACGGTAGCCGAAACCAAATCACTGGGGAAACAACAATCCAATCATCAAACACTAATGTGTTGGTATATCCTTTATCCTTAACAACCGAGGCAACCCGGTGAGACATAATAGAGCCAACGTTGGACAACCCGATCCTTGATTCTATGGCAGACGGTCGTGGTGACACAAGGACGAACCGCCCACATACTATTTTTACAAGTCAAATCTTATAATTCCTAGTGTGTGTACACATCAAGTGAAATATTTGATCTGCTATATTTTTTTTATTGTTTACAACCACTGCATTTGTTTGTATTAGTTCAGGGAACATAAACGTCACAGGATAACAAAGACTTGTAGAAGTCACCTTTCCAAGCTTAATCGCTTTGTAGATTCAATAATTCCTAGGTATCTAGGAAAGATGCTACTACTACATCCGAAACTAGGTCAAAGGTAATCAATATTTTTCTTGGCACCGTTGCGGGAGAAGCAATTTTCCTACCCTAGTAATCTCATTAGAGTCCTTATTATTTATTTTCCATTATATTTTTTTGTTTTTCTTATTGTTAGTTAATTTTTCACAGTTAAAGAAAACCCTCAAAATATTGTAGGATGGCAAACAAGAAGCTTGGGTAGTTTTCTACTCTTAGTAATGATTATTTGCATGACCCATTGCTATTACGTTGCAGTTGAACAGTATGAAATCAAACCTAACCTACCAGAAATTCACTTTGGCTCATAGGTGTATATGCACCCATTAGCTAAATACACATTTTAAAAAGTTCAAAAATTTCGAGAAAAACTCTCACATGTAAATCCGGACATTATATGTGCGTTCACAAAGTTTCGGTGAAAAAGGACATTTTTTATGGCTTGTGTAAAAAAATTTATGCTTGATTACAGCTATTTACATGACATTTTTTTATCTTTTTTATACATACCACAGAAAAATGTCTTTTTTCACCGAAATTTTGTGTGCGAACATAGGATGTCCGGATGTACACGCGGGTTTTTTTCTTAAAAAAAATTAACATTTTGAAATGTGTTTTTTATATATATTTCATAATAGGTGTATATACACCTAGGAGTTAAAACGCCACTCTCTTGTTGATGCAACTTGTTAAAACCTATACATGTATTGGTTAATGTTACAAAAGTTTAAATTTGGGGAGAATCGAGGTGTTTGGATGAGGAAACAAAAAAGTTGTGAAGGTTACAGCGGCTCTGAGTTTGGTCGTGGACTAACGAGCCTAGAAATGCACATGTTATGTGCTTCATATGCATCATGATGACTTCCAATTATTCCTAGCCCACCAGGGTTCAAGTCCTGGTGTTCAGTGAAAGGAGACGTTCCGTCGACGACGAGGCGTCTACGATGACTTCATAAATCTCAAGATGATATACCGGCTCAGTCTCTTGGAGGTGCTCATAGGGGTAGGGTGTGCGTGTGTGCATTCATAGGGGTGAGTGTATGCTCGTATATATGAACGCTTGCGTCTGTACTGTGTTCAAAAAAATATGACGACCCTTCTAGAGTTACTTTTAATTGTTGTTTGAATAAGTTTTACTATTTTGCTAAGTCTGACTCGATCGAGACTTCGTTATTTCTCACTCGATACTATCTTCCTTTGATCTTGCATTGAGATTCGTACAAAAAATTATTTTCAGTTTTTCTTTTTTTCTTCTTACATATTATATCACTTGACTGAGACTTGGTTAAATCTCAGTCGACGGAGACCTAGCCACACCCTAAGTTTTAAGCCCACCGATAAGCTTTAATAATAGAAAAAAAAAACTAATATTTTTACTAGAAGAATGAAACTAATCTTTGATTGAATATAATTTTAGCAGCTCAAATTCACAACGTTGTAACATAAAAATAATTGCGCGGTCGTCCACATACAAAAAGCAACACACAAGGCAACGCTCTTGATCCCGCAGCCATACGTAAAGAAGATGGAGTGGCACTGTGGTGGCCTAGAGCACGAGCAGGGCCATGGCGAGCGCAGTGACCGCGGCCGCTGCCTCACCGAAGCGCGCCTGCAGCTTGCCGGCAGGGTTGGTCGGTTCTGGCTGGGGAGTCGGCGCGGCGGTCTCGAGGATGGTGATCTTGAGCTTCATGCCGTTCTTACAGTGCTGGCCGACGGCGCACAAGAACCACATGCGTCCGGCCTTGTCGAGCGTGACCCGGTCCTTGCCGGTGGTCTGAACGACGGCGTTGGCCGGCTCGGTACACGAGAGGAAGTCCGGCCCGCCCACCTCCACCAGGTTGTGGACGGCGCTGTTGTACTTGAACACTGCAACATAGTTAACACGAGAGCGCGCGGCGAGCAGTTTAGTTTCGGACGAAACAAAGATAGAGAGCGCGCCGTGTTCTGAAGCATGGCGAGATGCATGCGCGGCGCTTGGTTGGATTAATGGTTGTGTGATTGCTTACCTAGCGTGTCGCCGACGACGAACTGCTTGGTCTCGGCCCAGGCGGTGTAGTTGAAGTTGAGGGTCCAGCCCTTGTCGTCGCCGACCATGTGCTCCGTGCCGACGGCGAGCCCCGGGAGGAAGGCCACGGCGAGGGCGAACACGGCGACCACGGTTACGAGCATCTGCTTGGAAGCCATCACTGAGCAAGCAGCAAACCTTGAGAGCTCTCCTGGCTTGCTGCTAGATGGATGCAGGTCGTTCTTGTGTTGTGCATCTACCTCTGGCTTTGCATGTATATATAGGGACGGAGCTGAGTAATCAGGTACGTAGTATGTATACGTCGTAATCACCGTTGGCACTCGAGCCCGTCTTGTCCCTGACCGGAGGGAGCGGCAGCTGCTGGCTAATGACGGCAATGGTGAGATGGGAGTTGAATGCGTCCGTGTGCCGCCAAATGTCATGGGTATAGTATTGCCTTGGTTTCATCAGAACAGAGGATACGCTGCAGCATGACAGAGATGCTAATTATGCCGTCGTGTAAAACGAAATTTTGTCCTCCACGGGCCATTTCGCTTTCATATGTGAGAGAGAAGGGGTTTTGATCCGACACATGTTATCAGCGTAGTTTCCTGGGGAAAAACTGTGTAGTTGGGCCGGCCAGGTTTGCCGTCGATGTGTTTGTATGATCATCCTCCCCTTGCCCGTCAAGGAGAGGATGTTTGGCCTAAAAACAACCACTAAGGGCATCTTCAACGTCAACTCTTAAATCGGACATCGTATCCATCCGCAAACAGGGGCAGTCCACGGACACAAATGCGGGAGCCTGTCATCCAAAGCTATACGTATATATCGGGTTACATTTTGAAAACAAAGTAACGAAAATGAACAAATTTGATGCATCTTTAAACACACCGGACAATATCCATTCATATTTGGATAACTTTTACATAAAACCAGATGTTTTTCATCTATACATAGTCTAAATGACTGCCGGTGCTCGTTCCCCATCTCCGGTCGGGCATGAGCCCCCAAAAATGAAGCTCCGCCTCCACAGCCTGCTTGCGGCTAATCGACCGGCGATGGTGAGGCCACCAAGCTTGGCTTCATTGGGAGGGGAGGAGTGGTTGCCCACCTGGGACACAAGCGATGGCGACCTCCCATGCGATACTCTTCCTTGCTGCCGGCGACGCCCGTGGCGCCCGCAGATATGCCGACTTCGGGGTCATGGTAGTGGGGTGCGGAGCTGGCGACCTCGTCCTCGTCCTCGCTCTTGCTGAACACCTCATCCGTCGCCTCATCCAACTCCTTGTAGTTATAGGTGGCTTCTAACTCTGCCTGACGTTGGCAGTATCGCCAGTGGTCGCGACGGATGTCACGGGCGGAGAGATAGGACTCAAGGGGCGCCTCCTGCTCGGGCACGTCCACGTCCGGCGTGATGGTCGTGCCGGCGGAGAGTTGCTCCTCTACGTGCCGGTGCTCGTCGAGGAGGCAGACGTTGTACTCCTGGTTGGCATGTGCATCTCAGAACGCGACCTCCCGCTCGGCCAACACCATTTTGTTGTAGTGAGAACGGGCCTCAACGATGGTGATGCCGACATGGACCGGCGAGGAGGGTGCCCCCGGCTTGTTGCCGGCCGCCTCTGCCATTGGGCTAGTCGCAGCGTTGGCATTTGTATGCATGCCTGGTTGCCAGCCGGCGGCAATGGCGGCAAGCTCCTATTTCTGATTAGAGGAGAGAATGTCCCATACGTATTTCGAGCTCGAGGAGGCCATGGCGGGCGTGGTGCAGAGGGGAAATGGAGCGGAGGATGTTGGATGCGGCTATGGTAGGCCATGTGGTTTATATAGTGGGCAAATACCAGGACATCCGGCGAGGTGATTAATGGTGGACGGCAGACAGACGGACGGGTGGTGTCGCCTCGTCGTTCCTCGGCAACCACACACATGTTTAATGCAAGGTAGGCGGATGGACGAGCTGTCGTTTGAACACGGGGCAGCCGCCTGCACCGGGAAGTGGCAAGGGCGGCGCTCTCAGCCAGAGTGCCCCTTCCGAAGCATTGTGAGAGGTCGCGTCGTTTTGATCCGGCATGAATGTGGCACTGGTGCTTTGGAGTAGCGTTGACTGCTTCAAGCGGGAACACGCACGGGTGAGGCGGCGTGTTTTGGGTGGGCCAGGGCAGCCAGATGCGGGTATGGCAGTGGTTCGGACGCCCGCAACCCCCCCTCCCCCCCCCCTACACAGTTTGTTTCCAGTTTGCGGGGAGAAGTATCTCCAAACCGGCCTGCAGACCGTTACAGGCCCGCGTTGAATGGAAAAACATGTCCGGAAGTTGCGAGTGGTTTGGCGGTCGGCGTTGGAGATGCCCTAACGGAATTAGTTCATTATACAGGCCAATGGGAGCAGCACAAGCAAATGCCCTTTTTGCAATAAAGGAGGACTACAAGACTAGTTCCATGATCTTAAAAAACTAGTTTCATTAGTGACACCACAACAAGAAGTGAAACGTACCAGATAGGGTTTGGATGTCGAAGAATAGTAGCCGCCACTGTGGAATCTAATCGATCCACCTCGCCTCCGGCTACCGTTTTGCTGTTGCAAGGTGATGGGGACTCCCAGTGTTCGTAGGTGCATTTCGAAGACTTTTCAAGATGAATTTTTTTATCTTCAACGGCAATATTTTGTGGTAGGTGTGGTTCCCTTGAAAATGAAGGTTATTTGGTTCTTCTCCTGCTAGGACACAATGCTTTATCAGAGGATGCCACGGAGCTAGATCTTTGGTTTCTATGCAGGCTCAAGCGTATGTTCTTGAGGAGGGCGAAGATTAAATAAATTTCCATGTCAACGTCAATGGCATCAAAGTCAATGATAATATGGCCTTTTTACCTACTAATAAAGTTCTAAGATATGGGGATTCCTTGTCTCCTTTGATTTTTACTTAGTTGTGGATGCTTTGGCTATGTTGATGGATGATACGTCTCCAACGTATCTATAATTTTTTATTGTTCCATGCTGATATATTATCATTCTAGGATACTTTTTGGGTATTTATTTACCGATTTATAATATTTTTTAGCACTAACCTATTGACCCAGTGCTCAGTGCTAGTTCCTGTTTTCTGCGTGTTTTTGCCTTTTCAGAGTTACAATACCAAACGGAGTCCAATTACCACGAAACTTTTTGGTGATTTTTTTTGGACCAATACAAGACCTAGAAGCTTCAGAGGAGGGCCAGGAGATGCACCAGGGGACCACCACATATCCAGTCACGCACCATGGGGGGCGCGGCCAGATATGTGGTGGCCCCCTGGAGCGTCCCCCGACGTCGTTCTCTGGCCTATAAATTCACATCTACTCTAAAAACACCAGAACTGCTCCCGAAACACTTTTTTCACCGCCGCAAGTCTCTGTTCCGACGGGAGGCCATCTACACCTCCGTTCCGGCACCCTGCCAGAGGGGAGATCGATCACGGAGGGCCTCTTCATCAACCTTGTTGCCCTCACCATGATGTGTGAGTAGTTCACCGCAGACCTACGGGTCCGTAGGTAGTACCTAGATGGCAATATCTCTCTCTCTCTCTCGATCTTCAATACAATGTTCATCGCATCTTTGCCTTGATCTATCCGATGTAATCCCTTTGTATGGTGTGTTTGTTGGGATCCGATGAATTGTGAGTTTATGTTCAAATTATTCATGAAAAGAATTTGAGTCAAACCTGATTACTATGATTCTTATTTGCATGATCATCATAGCTTCGTAATGCTCTCCGATCTATTGAGATAGTTTGGCCAACTAGATTGATATTTCTTCGGTGGGAGTGGTGCGTTGTAGTAGGTTCAACCTAACGAGTTTCTATATCCCAGTGACAGAAGGGGACAAGTTGCGTCTTTGTGTTGTTGCTACTAAGGATAAAACGATGGGGTTTATTCATATTAGTTCAGTTTACTTTGTCTACATCATGTCATCGTTCTCCAAGCATTACTCTGTTTGTCATGAACTTAATACGTAGAGAGGCAAGCATAGAAGCTCTCTTGAAGTGGAGTAATAGTAGTAGGTGAGGGAGTCCTGGCTTAAGGGGTCCTCGGATAGCCGACCTGTATATCATGGGCCGGACTATACGGGCCACTGGGTGAGCATTAGAAGATCAGGGGCCCGGTCGCCAAGGTGGAAGATTGAAGGGACCATGGCGTGTTCTCCAAGATATCAACAGTAGATAGGCGTGTTTTTTCCCTTTGATGTGCAACCGACTATGTGTAAACCCTAGGTACCCCCGGCGTCTATATAAGCCGGAGGGTTTTAGGGTGTAAAACAACAGAACTCAACTAGGGTTTAGTTACTCGATCTCGTGGTAGATCAACTCTGTAATCCCCTTACTATCAATATAATCAAGCATGACGTAGGGTATTACCTCCATAGGAGGGCCCGAACCTGGGTAAAACCTTGTCCCCTTCGTCTCTTGTTACCATCGATCCTAGTCTCACAGCTCGGGACCCCCTACCCGAGATCCGCCGGTTTTGACACCGACATTGGTGCTTTCATTGAGAGTTCCGTTGTGATCGCCAGAAGGAATCGATGGCTCGCCTTGTCATCAGCAGCGAAATCTGTGCCCCGGGGACTCTTGCCCCGGGTCAGATCCGCGCGAGGGGCGACATCTCGTCGCGCCCTTACCCGATCGGCCATCCATGCCAGATCGGACACTTTCCCCCCGGCCAAGGGATCAGGTTCGGAACCCTAGAGTTCTCAGCCGATTCCCGGGGAGAACTCGTACTGACGGAATCCATAATCCTTACGGGGAAGCCCGCAGATCCCGACGCCTCGACGCCGAAGACATTGGGCCTCGTCTCTGGAGATGAAGTTTCTATCTCCGGACCGTCTGGACCACCCGGTCCGGTCATCGCTACCGAATCTACCATGGTTGAACAGAATCCGAGAACGCTCTCGCGCGACTCTGGAACTGCGACGCCGCATACCGACATACCGGACCCCACTCGCTTCAGCGACACATATCCCACCATCGCCTCGTTTCTCAACGAGTTGTTTGATCGGATGGAGACTATGCGAATGGCCGACGACCAGACCCCGGTCTATGACCGGCTCGGGCTTAAACCCGACGACAGGGAGATTTACATCCCCACGGTCACCCACCTTGTCGCCACCGTCGAGTGTCCGGCGGGGGGCTCGACCTCCCAGCTTCCGGAATTGAAAACGGTTTATACTCCAATCTCCGATCACCGAGACCTTGCTTGCGACCCGGACTCTGGCGTTCGCTCCGGAAACAGTCCGGTGTCGGTCCCTGATTTATCACACAGTTCGGAACCCGTGATTCCGAACTCCCACCGTGGCGTGGAGTCAAACCTTCTCCCACCCACCTCCCAAGCCGATGACTCGAGCATCGCACCAGAGCCCAAGTCCTCGGACTTACCAGACATTGTACATTTATCAGGGGAGTTGGTCCATCATTACTGGGCCAGACTACTACTCGCCCGAAACAAAGTACGGGGCCTTAGTGATCAAGATGTAATGGCAACCTTCAAACGTAATTGCCACGACAAGGGGATCGTCAATGCCCTGGCGCGGCGGCACATTATTGACTTTGCCGAGCTGTCAAGCTTGGTACAGAAGTATTGTGCCATGGAAAGTGATTGGCAAGCTGAGCGGCTATTTTCGGAACCAACCTTTACCGAATACCCTAGAGGAGATCGGCACAAGAGGATACCTCCGAACCGGCCAGCCAAACTCGAGCCCGCCAAAAAGAGGAACAGGCCCCTTCCAGGGGTCAGTACTGTCCTGGATGGACTACTGGACAAACCTTGCCATATACACTCCGTATTGCTGAACACAGCTCCGACTCACAGTCTTAGAACTTGCTGGGTCGTCAGGCAGATCGCAAAAAGTGGTGAAGCCATTCTTGAGGCATCACCGCCTAACCGGCGCTCTACAACGCCATCGGAATATAGCGCCGAAGTCCTGACGATCTACGAAACGTTCCCGTCGAGGAACAGGAGGAAAAGAGCTCTTAAAGAACTCGAAGAGGTATATCACGTGGCAACAATAAGTGCATGGGCAGACATACCCATCACCTTCAGAGATGATGACCGACCACCCGTTCTTCCCGGTCATTCACCGTCCGCACTAGTCCTGAACCCCATCATTGACGGCTTCAGGTTGCACAAGGTGCTAATGGACAGCGGCAGTGGTTTAAACCAAATCTACGAGGATACTCTACAAAAAATGCAGTTCGACCGATCTCGCATCGAACATAGCAACACAACTTTCCGGGGGATAATCCCGGTGAAGGAGGCGCGCTGTTCAGGATGTATCACCCTGGACGTAGTATTCGGCACGCCCGACAACTACCGATCTGAAGAACTTCTCTTCCACATCGTGCCCTTCCCCAGTGGCTACCACGCCCTGTTGGGACGTGATGCCTTCGCAAAATTCCAGGCTATACCACATTACGGGTATATGAAACTTAAGATGCCAGGACCAAACGGAGTAATCACAACTACTAGTGATCCGAATATAGCCCTACGGGCCGAAAACAAAATAGCAGCGCTCGCCCTCGAGGCTCTAGCTGAATCCTTCGCCGCAGAAGAGCTGACCGCGCTTCGGTCAACAGTAGACAAAGACGATGTGATCCTCAGCAAGAGGCCCAAATCCACGTCCTTTAAACCGGCAAAGGAAATCGTTAAATTTCAGGTACACCCGACGGACCCCAACAAGACAGCGTCCATCGGAGCCCAGCTCGATCCCGTAGTGGACGAAGCACTGCGAGCTTTCTTACAGGAAAACTGGGACATCTTTGCCTGGCATCCTTCCGATATGCCCGGCATCCCACGACGGCTGGCAGAACATAGTCTGAACATCATCGCAGGCTTTAAGCCCGTCAAGCAGACCCTGCGCCGCTTCTCCGAGCCCAAACGACAAGCTATGGGTGAAGAACTGGCTAAATTGCTGGAGGCCAGATTCATTCGGGACATTAAGCACCCCGAATGGTTGGCAAACCTGGTTATGGTACCAAAGAAAGATAAATCCTGGCGGCTGTGCGTCGACTTTAAAGACCTCAACAAGGCCTGCCCTAAGGACCCTTTCCCTCTACCACGAATAGACCAGATTATTGACGCCACAGCTGGACACAACTCGCTGTGTTTCCTCGATGCTTTTTCCGGATACCATCAGATTAAAATGAAGGAATCCGATCAAGCGGCAACCGCATTCATCACCCCTTATGGGCCGTTTTGCTTCAACACAATGCCTTTCGGGCTAAAGAACGTTGGGGCTACATACCAGCGCATGATCCAGACCTGTCTCGAAAAACAGGTTGGCAAAACAGTCGAGGCGTACGTGGACGATGTGGTCATTAAAACCAAACACGTTAGCAATTTGATCGACGACTTAAGGCAAACCTTTGCCAGCCTACGCGAATACGATATTCAGCTCAATCCGGAGAAGTGTGTATTCTGCGTTCCCGCTAGTAAATTGCTCGGATTCATCGTTTCCCATAGAGGAATAGAAGCGAATCCGGCCAAGATCCGCGCCTTATCCGAACTTGCTATTCCTACAGAGCTAAAGCATGTCCAAAGATTGGCGGGTTGCGTGGCGGCATTAAGTCGCTTTATCTCCCGCCTCGGTGAAAAAGCTTTACCACTGTATAAGTTGCTGAAACGGACCAAGAATTTTGAATGGACCGACGAAGCAAAGGCTGCATTAGAAGAAATTAAGACACTCCTGGCAAGTAACCCCATACTCACAGCACCAGGCGCTGGTGAGCCCATGTTATTATACATATCGGCCACCAACCAAGTCGTTAGCGCGGTGCTCGTCGTCGAACGAGAGGAGGAGGGACACAAATTCCGTATACAGAAGCCGGTCTATTACGTGTCAAAAGTACTAACGCAATGCAAGTCCAGATACCCGCACTATCAGAAGATAGCCTATACAGTATTTATGGCATCACGGAAGCTAAGACACTACTTCCAAGAGTGTTCGGTTACGGTAGCATCCGAAGTACCCCTGAATGATATAATCAATAACAGGGACGCCACCGGCCGCATAGCCAAATGGGCGATCGAGCTCCTTCCTTTTGAGATTATCTACAAACCACGCCGAGCTATTAAATCTCAGGTATTGGCAGATTTCCTCGCCGAATGGACAGAAGCCGAACTCCCCAGAGAATATAGTACATACTCCCATTGGACGATGTACTTTGATGGATCCAAAACTTTGGCCAGACTGGGGGCTGGAGTTGTTCTCACATCCCCCACAGGTGACAACGTTCGATACGTGTTACAGATCATGTATGCCGACTCGAACAATGCAGCCGAATACGAAGCCCTCTTGCACGGTCTTCGGATGGCAGCTTCAATGGGCATACAGCGGCTGGAGGTACGGGGAGATTCCAATCTGGCCATCTCTCAAGTCAACGGTGAGTTCGATGCTAAGAATCCGAAGATGGCGGCATATAGAAACGTTGTTCTCAAGATATCCGCACGGTTCGAGGGGCTAGAATTTCACCACGTCGCTAGAGACGACAACCAAGCTGCCGATATACTGGCTCGCATAGGAGCCAAACGTGATCTTGTCCCACCAAACACTTTTCTGGAACGGCTCTTTAAGCCATCTGTTGTTTGGCCAGATCAAGAGGACGCCGATCCATCCAGTGCAGACAAGGTTGTTCCCCCTGTAAACAAACCAGACGATCAAATCATCGGCGGCTCCGTCATGGACGAAACGCCCTCGGCTCACGAGGTCATGGCAGTAATCGCGCCATGGACCGAGCCCTTCGTCGCCTACCTCCTTCGCAAAGAACTCCCCGACGATCAGACGGAGGCGCGACGCATAGTTCGGCGCTCCAAAGCCTTCAAGGTACACGAAGGAGAGTTATACAAGAAGAGCACCACCGGAGTACTACAGCGGTGCATATCTGAGGAAGAAGGGCGGCAGCTATTAGCCGAAGTCCACGCAGGGATGGGCGGTCATCATGCCGCAGCAAGAGCCTTAGTAAGCAAGGCCTTCCGGGCTGGGTTCTTTTGGCCTACAGCTCGGGCGGACGCCCAGTCACTTGTCAAATATTGCGTGGGGTGTCAACTTTTCGCAAACCAAAGTCACATGCCCCCAACAGCTCTTCGGACTATTCCGATCACCTGGCCCTTCGCGGTCTGGGGGCTGGACATGGTCGGACCACTTAAAGGGGGGACCAAGAAAAATAAATACTTACTGGTCATGGTCGACAAGTTCACCAAATGGATAGAGGCCAAACCTGTTAAATCAGCCAAATCCGGACCAGTAATCGACTTTATATCCGGCGTGGTACACCGTTACGGTGTCCCGCACAGTATAATAACTGATAACGGATCCAATTTCACGGCCCAGGAGGTCAAAGACTGGTGCGCAAAGATGGGCATCAAGCTCGATTACGCATCGGTTTATCACCCGCAGACTAATGGACAAGTCGAACGAGCAAACGGCCTCATAATGAGCGGCATCAAGCCACGTTTGGTCCGGTCTCTTCAAGAGTCCGATTGTCAGTGGGTAGAGGAGCTCGACTCCGTTCTATGGGGCTTGCGCACCACCCCGAATAGATCAACGGGATACACACCGTTCTTCATGGTCTACGGGGCCGAAGCGGTCCTTCCTTGTGATATCATTCACGATGCACCAAGAGTGCGCATGTACGAGGAAAGAGAGGCCGAGTTAGATCGGCAGGACAACTTGGACGCCTTGGAAGAGGAGCGTGACATAGCTCGAGCTCGTTCTACTTTTTATCAGCAGCAGGCCCGGCGTTACCAGAGCAGGGAGGTCAGGGCACAAGCATACAACGTGGGCGAACTAGTCTTACGACTACCGGAGAAGCAGAAGCATAAACTCAAGCCGAAATGGGAAGGCCCCTTCATCATCGACGAGGTACTCACAGGAGGAGGTTACCGTCTTCGGAATCCGCAGGACAACCGCCTTGAACCAAACCCATGGAACGCAGCTCGTCTTCGGCGCTTCTACGGTTAGACCGGTGTTGTCATACTTTTTACCCTTCCCCTTTCTTTCTTTTCTTTGTTATTTCTTCTCCCTCCCACCTTGATTTCTGGCAGGGTTGCATTCTTTTTCTTCCCACCTCTATGTTCGGCTCGACCGATCTTGTACTAATGATTTTTTGGCCTACACCTTTAAGTGTTAGATCCGAACACAGTACCCGGGGGCTTCTTTTCCGAAGCCAATGCTTTTATGTTATAAGCACTTGTGCACATTTATTATGTACGCATACTTTCCTTGTCGTTTTTTACGCCATCTTATGCATCAATTCGAACTAAGAATTTGCCAAGCTGGGTTGCCTTGCTCCTGTGCTTACCCTCTACGTTCCCGATTGTTCGGCTAGAGGGTAAAGGGAGCACCTCTGCGATTGTTACGACCGGGTAATCCGTATACGTACCTCAGACGGGTGAAGCCAAAAGCTAACTATTTTCAGTAGACAATTGATCGGCTACGATGGATTCAATTATGGCCGTTCATGACCATTATTCGGGCTTTTTCCTTCACACAAGCCCTTGGCCGCATACTAACAGTATACGGCCTTTTTCCTACGATTTACGTAGTACCCCTGAAGAAAGGTATCGATAGAGTTACTATTTTCTTCGGAAGATGTTTCTTACGCTAAGCAGTAATATAACATATCTCCCTGTGTGCATTCTGTCTATTCGTACCACATGGCCGGATTGCCTGGTTCCCGAATATAATTCCCTCCCTTAAGGGTGATAATTTACAAGGAACACTCCCAAGCCCTTGGCGCGGGAGGCTGAAGCCGATGGCCGGTTAAGACAAAGTTCACAACACAGACGGAGCAATTCTTCGATTATCAAAGCATATAGCTACATATGATCATACATCTGGCTGCTGATCGAGATTATCGATTATGGTGTCCAGGGAGCAGTCTTGTTGTGAGAGACGGGCGGCAGGCATCACCTGGTCGTATACCAGGTGAAGCGGCACTTCTTGTCCATCTGTCCCCACTGGTCCAACCTGAGCCATACGCTCGGGGTCAAGTCCGGTATAGCGGGTCTTGATCATCGCCCATGCCTCTCGTGCTCCCTCCCGACAAGCCGATGTCTTCCACAGCTCGAGCCTAGCTCGGGCTCCCTTGAAGCGATCGATTAGTTCGGTCATCCTCTCCGGAGGCTGCTCGGCAGGCCATAGTGCCTTCACCATGCCTTTCATGGCCTTCCGAGCCCGCTCATGAAGGGCGGACAGCTCCTTCAACAGATTCCCCTGGTAGGATCCGATTTCCTCTTCGGGTCGCCCGGACAATAGACCTGCATATGAGTCACGGCATGCGTATCACACATCACTTATAAGAAATACTTTCCGATGTTAAAATCACACTTACCGAACATGCCTCTCTGTAGATTCTGGTTTTCTCCTTGGGCCTGGGCCAATTGAGCCTTTAAGCTCTCAATCTGTTCAGCTTGTTGTCTATTCTCCTCCTTTAGGCAGTTCTTCTCTTCAAGATGACATTGTAAAACGCGATGGCCAGCTTCCAGCTGGGACTCGGCATATTGCTGAGATTCTCGGGCTACATCCAAATCTTTTTGTAATTGCCCTATTGATTCAGCTGCTACATAGTACCCTTGCGTAAGCATGGGGATATACTAAAGATCAGCAGAATATATATACTAACCATGTGCCTCCCGAGTAAAGCTCTTCACTTGCTCCAGTTCGGCCTTCACAGATTCGACATGTGTTCGGCTGGCTTCCAGTTCCATGGCCAGTTGCTTGCACTGCTGCTTCGAAGCCTACATTACCAGTCAATTAGTATGGGGATCCTTAATTCGGTCGTACCGACCAATTTAAGGCTCGGGGGCTACTGAGTCTACACAAGTGTTCGGACTTTAACAAACAACTACTTACCAGCAGACTGGACGATATCAACTTTACAGCCTCCCCGAACCCAGCTCGGGCGGCCCCGAGGTGTGCATCCGCCGTGTGCAGAGCACCAAACTCTTGTTTGGAAAAGGCCGGATGACGCAAGGCTTCTCGTCGCCGCCGATGATGCATAGCGCTCCCAACCTCTGATTTGGTGACTGATATGGCGTCACCAGAATCGGCTGGGACGGGATTGACGGTGGGGGATCCCGCAGCAGGATCGGCATGGGTGGAAGGCCTAGAATCTTGAGCACCGCCGGACGTCCTGGCGACGTCCTCGGCGGGTGACGGCCGAACCCTTTGCCTGAATTTTTTGGCAAAATGGTCTCTTGTCAGACCTTATCAAATCGTGAAACTAAATCAAGCGATTAAGCGAAATACCTTTGGGATGAACTCGTAGGAGCACTCGCCCCTGTGACCGGCTCATTTGCCGGATCCTTGTTGCTTTCCAATCCAGGTGCTGCCGCTGCTACCGGTGTGTGTCGCGCGGATCTACGGCGCTTGGGTGTAGGAGCTGGCGCGTTGGGGTCAGTAGAGGACACTTGCCTCTTGCGGGAAGTTTTCTTCTTCTTCCTTGTCGCAGGAGAAGGGAAGGACCCAGGGTAATCGGCAATAATAGCCACCTTGGAGCCGTCGAGGCCCTCTTGGTAGAAAACCCCGTCTTCGAGTTCAATTGACAGATCTGGGTCTTCATGATAGCCCGGATCGTCATCACGGGAATAGTCTTCGGGCTGAGGGGCCGGACAATGGACTGTCTCGATAAAGCTCCTCCATTCCTGTTTGCATGAAAATAAAAGACTTCGGTCAAAAAGGGACAAATTAAGAATCCGAACTGTGGTCACAGGATTGAAAGGCTCACCCATTCGATGGGATTATGGCTTGAGTATCCTGCCTTGGTCGATCGCTGAATGAAATCTTCTTGCTCCCCTTTGTATAGATCGGCAAGTGCGGCGGCCAGTGCCGTTTGATCGGCACGACCCAGTCTTCGGCAGCGAGTAGTGTCGCTTGTCCCGTTATAACGCCACAAAGGGTGTATCCTCTGTTGGAGGGGTTGGACGCACCGAGTAATGACAGCGGCCATGACATCTATCATGGTCAGCTTATGATGGGCTAGTATCCTCACGTGGGCTGCTAAGCGCTATACCTTTACGCTGTCCTCTTGGGACAGGCTCTTCGGGCGCCAGTTGTACCTTTTCTTCAAAGGGGCATCGGAGTATGCGGGCAGAACCTTCCGAGCTGGATCGAATAAAGGGACGTCCTCGATATAAAACCATTCCGAAGTCCATAGTTCGGATTCCTTCGGTGTCCCAATGGGGTATCCCGTCCCCGCTATGCGGCATACTTCGGCTCCGCCGACCTCAAAGATTGTCTTATCTCGAGTGCGAGGGACGAGGCAAAAGTATTTCCTCCACAACTCGAAGTGCGCCTCGCAACCCAGGAACATCTCGCAGAGGGCGACGAAACCCGAGATATGCAGAATAGACCCTGGAGTGAGGTGGTGAAGCTGGATCCCATAAAACACCAGTAGCCCTCTCAGGAACGGATGAATGGGAAACCCGAGGCCTCGCAGAAGGAATGGCACAAAACACACATTCTCCCCCTTATGTGGATGGGGGAAATTCTCTGCGAGGACCTCGCCGTTCAATGACGTCAAACCGGCGTGGACGGCTGTCAGATCCGAGGAAGGAGGTACCCTTGGGTCTCGAGGTCGCGGAGTCGAAGAAGCGACACGGAGCAGTTGGTCCAGTCCCCGGGACGGGATCCGTAAGGATCCGAGGAGGAACTGGGGGTGCTCGCCATCTTTGGTGGAGACCTTTCGCTGGAGGTTTTTTCCGGTGGAGAAGAAGAGGTTGTGGCTTGGACCACAACTCAGTTTGTTTAAATGGGTGATGCCTCATTTGTGTTAGGGGTAGTTTTGTAAAAAGCTACTGAACCGCTCGTCTCCCCACGATGCGCGAAGTCCAAGAAACACTATTACTGTGGACCCAGCAATCCCGTGAATGGGATTTCGCCGATGATAGGGCGGTTGCCGAACAAGAAGGATGGAGGGACTCGCCTCGCAAGCCGAAGACATGCAAGATTGTCCGAATATGCCTCGGCGTTGGAGGCTAGTCCGGGGGCTACTGAGGGAGTCCTGGCTTAAGGGGTCCTCGGATAGCCGACCTGTATATCATGGGCCGGACTATACGGGCCACTGGGTGAGCATTAGAAGATCAGGGGCCCGGTCTCCAAGGTGGAAGATTGAAGGGACCATGGCGTGTTCTCCAAGATATCAACAGTAGATAGGAATGTTTTTTCCCTTTGATGTGCAACCGACTATGTGTAAACCCTAGGTACCCCCGGCGTCTATATAAGCCGGAGGGTTTTAGGGTGTAAAACAACAGAACTCAACTAGGGTTTAGTTACTCGATCTCGTGGTAGATCAACTCTATAATCCCCTTACTATCAATATAATCAAGCAGGACGTAGGGTATTACCTCCATAGGAGGGCCCGAACCTGGGTAAAACCTTGTCCCCTTCGTCTCTTGTTACCATCGATCCTAGTCTCACAGCTCGGGACCCCCTACCCGAGATCCGCCGGTTTTGACACCGACAGTAGGTGCAGGCCGGAGTCGGCCTATTTGCTTATGGACGTGATGCCTATATACACCTTATCATTGATGTGAACATCGCATAATTATTCGCTTTTATATCAATTGTCCAACAGTAATTTGTTTACCCACCGTATGCTTTGCTTATGAGAGATGCCACTAGAGAACTCTACGGTCCCCGGGTCTATTCACTTATATATTCACAAACGCTACCACTACCGTGCTGTTATTTATTACCTTTTATTTTATTTTGCACTTTACTATTCTCTACAATTATCTACACAACTCACTTGCTTGCACATAACGAGATCAAGGGGATTGACGACCCTCTTGCCGGCGTTGGGTGCAAGTTGTTTGTTCTTTTGTGTGCAGCCATTGAAGACGGTTGAGGATTGGTGTTCCTACTTGTTCGATAAACCTTGGTTTCATAACTGAGATAAATACTTACCCACTTTGTGCTGCGATTACCCGTTCCTCTTCACGGAAAGCCCAACGCACATCACGAGTATCAGGAAGGATTTCTGGTGCCATTGCTGGTGAATACCATCACCAACTATCAAGTAACTTCGCACAAAATTTCATTCACTCGTTCTTCTTTTTATTTGCTGTTATATTTATTTTGTCTCATAAAAATAAAAAATACAAAATATTTACTTTACTAGTTTGCAAGTTTGCTTGTTTTGTCTCTAGTTTGCTTGCTTGGCTAGCTATGCTATCTTTATCTTTATCACACACAAACAGAAAGTAAAGGGTAAAAATAAAGATAAATGGATCCTCATCCACTTTCTAATCTTTTCAAAAGACCCGATTATGTTGAACCAATTGCTAGTGAGTTGAGTACACTAGATTTTCCTTATGAGGTCTTGTTTGAAAATCATGAATTTTAAAATTGTGATGAAGTGTTAAAAGAAATTTATAAAGTGATTCATAATAGTTCCTTGAATAAAAAGCATGATTGCCATGTTGCTAGTATAAATTGTATGAATATCAATTGTGCTAATGATCATGATTGGGGTGATAATCATGATGTTCCTTGTGATCTTGATAATTCTAGCCTTCATGATGAATCTATTATTGAGTATGATATTCGCAACACTACTAAAGGTGAGGTTGGAAGAGTGTCAACTTTAGGTAATAATGATCCCACTACTTTGGAGAATGATCAATATTATGATAGTTATATTGTTGAGTTTTATTATGATCCTACATATAATGAGAGAGGTAAACATGGTTATAAGAATTTGCATGTTACCCAATTACCTCTCTTTGTGTTGAAATTATTAATGCTTCATTCTTCCTATTTGCATATTCTAGATTTCACTTGTATTGAGAATTTGTTTTCCTATAAAATGCCTATGCATAGGAAGTATGTTAGACTTATATGTGTTTTTCACATGCTTTATGATGCCCTCTTTGTGTTTCAATTCTTGTCTATTATGTGAGCATCATTAAAATCTCAAGCCTATCTTAATGGCTATAAAGAAAGAGCTTGTTGGGATACAACCCAATACTTTCTGTTTTTGTGTGATAACATGATTGTTGCCTCTGTAATGATTGTGTTTTTATGTTTTAATTAGTGTTTGTGCCAAGTAAAGCCTTTGGGATGACTCACAAGATGAGTAGAAACGATGCTGAATCTGAAACAGAAACTTTGACTCCAGTGTAAGAATTTTCATTTTTTACTGGAGCGTGATAATGATCTGAAATTTTAACAAAGTATTGCTATACAAATTATTTACGTTTTCCTAATGTTTCAGAATTTTTAGATTTACAAAAGTATGGGATCTTTACATATTGCTACAGACTGTTCTGTTTTAAACAGATTCTCTTTTGCTTACATAGTTTGCTTGTTTTGATTATGCCATGGACTATATCAGGTGGGTGTATGTTGGAAATATGCCCTAGAGGCAATAATAAAATGGTTATTATTATATTTCCTTATTCATGATAATCGTTTATTATCCATGCTATAATTGTATTGATTGGAAACTCAAATACGTGTGTGGGTACATAGACAACACTGTGTCCCTAGTATGCCTCTAATAGACTAGCTCGTTGATCAAAGATGGTCAAGGTTTCCTAGCCATAGACATAAGATGTCATTTGATAACGAGATCACATCATTAGGAGAATGATGTGATGGACAAGACCCAAACTATAAACGTAGCATATGATCGTGTCAGTTTATTGCTATAGTTTTCTGCATGTCAAGTATCTGTTCCTATGACCATGAGATCACTGAACTCACTGACACCAGAGGAATACCTTGTGTGTATCAAACATCGCAACGTAACTGGGTGACTATAAAGATGCTCTACAGGTATCTCCGAGGGTGTCTGTTGAGTGGGCATGGATCAAGACTGGGATTTGTTACTCCGTGTGACGGAGAGGTATCTCAGGGCCCACTCGGTAATACAACATCACAATAAGCCTTGCAAGCAAAGTGACTAAAGTGTTAGCCACAGGATCTTGTATTACAAAACGAGTAAAGAGACTTGCTGGTAACGAGATTGAACTAGGTATGGAGATACCGACGATCGAATCTCGGGCAAGTAACATACCGAAGAACAAAGGGAACAGCATACGGGATTAACTGAATCCTTGACATAGAGGTTCAACCGATAAAGATCTTCGTAGAATATGTAGGAACCAATATGGGCATCCAGGTCCCGCTATTGGTTATTTACCGTAGAGGTGTCTCGGTCATATCTACATAGTTCTCGAACCCGCAAGGTCTGCACACTTAACGTTCGGTGACATTTCGGTAGTATTGAGTTATGAATTGGTGACCGAAGGTTGTTCGGAGTCCCAGATGAGATCTTGGACGTCACGAGGAGCTCCGGAATGGTCCGGAGGTAAAGATTGATATATAGGAAGTCCCGTTTTGGTCACCAGAAAAGTTTCGGGTACTTCCGGTAGTGTACCGGGGGTACCGGGAGGGTTCCGGGGGACCATCGGGAGGGGCCACCCATGCCGGGAGGCCACATGGGCCTTAGGGGTGGCGCACCAGCCCTTAGTGGGCTGAGAAAACCAGCCCCAAAGGGCCCATGCGGCTGGGGTGTGGAAAAGGAAAAAAACCAAGTGGGGAAGGAAATCCAATTAGAATTGGAATCCTACTTGGAGTAGGATTGGAGGTGGACTCCTCCACCTCCTGTTCGGACGACTCCTAGGGGAAACCCTAGATGCGCTGGCCCCTCCCCTCCCTCCTATATATATTGGAGGGGAGAGAGGGCAACCGCACCCAACCCTAAGCCACGGTGCAGCCCTCTCTCCCCACTAGATCGTCTCCCCTAGTTCTCGGCAGTGCTTACGCGAAGCCCTGCCGGAGTGGTTCCACTACCACCGTCGCCGTGCCGTCGCGCTGCCGGAGAACTCATCTACCTCTTCACCCCCCTCTTGCTGGATCAAGAAGGCGGAGATCGTCATCGAGCTGTACGTGTGCTGAACGCGGAGGTGCCGTCCGTTCGGCGCTAGATCGTGATTGGATCGCGGGACGGCTAGCGATTTGGATCGCGAAGACGTTCGACTACATCAACCGCGTTTCTTAACGCTTCCCGCTTAGCGATCTACAAGGGTATGTAGATCCACTCTCCCTCTCGTAGATGCTCATCACCATGGATAGATCTTGCGTGTGCGTAGGAAAAATTTTGTTTCCCATGCAACGTTCCCCAATAGTGGCATCATGAGCTAGGTCTATGCGTAGATGAGATCACGAGTAGAACACAAAGGAGTTTGTGGGCGTTGATGCTCAGATTGCTTCCTCCCTTGGTCTTTTCTTGATTCAATGGTATTGTGGGATGAAGCGGCCCGAACCAACCTTACTCGTGCGCTTACGAGAGACCGGTTCCATCAACTGACATGTGACTTTGTTGCATAAAGATGGCTGGCAGGTGTCTGTCTCTCCCACTTTAGTTGGATCGGATTCGACAAAGGCGGTCCTTGAGAAGGTTGAATAGCAATTTGTGTATCACCGTTGTGGTTTTTGCGTAGGTAAGAATCGTTCTTGCTATATACCCGTAGCAGCCACGTAAAACATGCAACAACAATTAGAGGACGTCTAACTTGTTATTGCAGGGTATGTTGTGATGTGATATGGCCAATTACATGATGAGATATATGTGATGTATGAGATGACCATGTTTTGTATAGAATATCACGACTTGCATGTCGATGAGTACGGCAACCGGCAGGAGCCATAGGGTTGTCTTTAATTTATTTTCGCCGTTTTGCTTTACTTTATCGCTATGAGTTAGCAATAGTTGTAGAAGTAATAGTTGGCACGACAACCTCATGGCGACACGTTGATGGAGATCAAGATGATGGAGATCGTAGTGTCATGTCGGTGACGATGGAGATCATGCCGGTGCTTTGGAGATGGAGATCAAAAGCACAAGTTCATGGCCATATCATGTCACTTATGATTTGCATGTGATGTTAATCCTTTTATGCATCTTATTTTGCTTAGGACGACGGTAGCATTATAAGGTGATCCCTCACTAAAATTTCAAGATAAAATTGTGTTCTCCCCGAGTGTGCACCGTTGCGAAAGTTCGTCGTTTCGAGACACCACGTGATGATCGGGTGTGATAGACTCTACGTTCACATACAACGGGTGCAAGCCAGTGTTGCACATGCGGAACACTCGGGTTAAACTTGACGAGCCTAGCATGTACAGACATGGCCTCGGAACACAAGAGACCGAAAGGTCGAACATGAGTCATATAGTAGATATGATCAACATGAAGATGTTCACCATTGAAACCACCTCATCTCACGTGATGATCGGACTTGGGTTGGTGAATTTGGATCATGTGACACTCGAATGACTAGAGGGATGTCAATTTGAGTGGGAGTTCTTAAGTAATATGATTAATTGAACTCATTATCATGAACATAGTCAAAGTGACTTTGCAAATTATGTAGATCAATAGCTCGTGCTGTAGCTCCCCTGTTTTTATACGTTCCTAGAGAAAATAGAATTGAAAGATGATGGTAGCAATAATGCGGACTGGGTCCGCGATCTGAGGATTGTCCTCATTGCTGCACAGAAGGCTTATGTCCTTAATGCACCGCTCGGTGCGCCACCCCCTCAAGCGTCGTCTGTAGATGTTGTGAACATCTGACAGGCACGTTCTGATGACTACTTGATAGTTCTGTGCGTCATGCATCACGGCTTAGAATTGAGGATCCAAAACGTTTTGAACGTCACGGAACATATGAGATGTTCTAAGAGCTGAAATTGGGATCTCAGGATCGTGCCCGTGTTGAGAGGTATGAGACCTCCAACAAGATTCTTTGCCAGCAAGATGAAGGAGAATAGCTCAATTGGTGAGCATGTGCTCAGATTGTCTAGGTGCTACAATCACTTGAATCGAGTGGGAGTTGATCTTCCAGATAAAAAAGTGGTTGATATAGTTCTCCAAGTCACTGCCACAAAGCTACTAGAGCTTCGTGATGAACTATGAAATGCCAGGGATGGAAATAATGATCCCCGAGCTATTCGCGATGTTTGACACCACGAAGGTAGAAATCAAGAAGGAGCATCAAGCGTTGATGGTTAGTAAAACCACTAGTTTCGAGAAGGGCAAGGTCTAGGAGGGAAACTTCGTGGATGGCAAGCCAGTTGCTGCTCCAGTAAAGAAACCCAAGGTTGAACCCAAACCCGAGACTGAGTGCTTCTATTATGAGGAGAACGGTCGCTGAAGCGGAACAACCCTAGATACTTGGTAGATAAGAAGGCTCGCAACGTCAACAGAAGTATATTTGATATACGTTTTATTCATGTGTACCTTGCTAGTTTTCCTAGTAGCACCTAGGGAATTAGATACCGGTTCAGTTGCTAAATGTTGGTAACTCGAAATATAAGCTACGGAATGAACAGAGACTAGCTAAAGGCGAGGTGACGATGTGTGTTGGAAGTGTTTCCAAGGTTGATGTGATCACCATCGCACGCTCTCTCTACCTTCGGGATTAGTGATGAACCTAAATAAATGTTATTTGGTGTTTGCGTTGAGCATGAACGTGATTAGATCGTGTTTATTGCAATACGGTTATTCATTTAAGTTAGAGAATAATGGTTATTCTGTTTACATCAATAATACCTTCAAAGGTCATGCACCCAATGAGAATGGTTTATTGAATCTCGATCGTAGTAATACACATGTTCATAATATTGATGCCAAAAGATGCAAAGTTACTAATGATAGTACCACATACTTGTGGCACTGCCGCCAAGGTCATATTGGTGTAAAGCGCATGAAGAAACTCCATGTTGATGGATCTTTTGACTCACTCGACTTCGAATCGGTTGAGACATGCGGACCATGCCTCATGGGCAAGATGACTAAGACCCCGTTTTCCGGTATGTTGGAGCGGGCAAGTGACTTATTGGAAATGATACATGTTGATGTGTGCGGTCCGATGAGCATTGAGGCGCGCGGTGGATATCGTTATTTTCTCACCTTCACCGATGACTTAAGTAGATATGGGTATATTTACTTAATGAAACACAAGTCCGAAACGTTTGAAAAGTTCAAGCAATTTGAGAGTGAAGTTGAAGATCATCGTGACAAGAAGATAAAATGTCTACGATATGATCATGGAGGTGAATATCTGAGTTATGAGTTTGGTATGCAACTTAAGACAATGTGGAAATTGTTTCACAACTCATGCCGCCTGGAACACCATAGTCTGATGGTGTGTCCGAACGTCGTAGTTGTGCTCTATTGGATATGGTACGTACTATGATGTCTCTTATCGATTTGCCACTATCGTTTTGGGGTTATGCATTAGAGCACTAGTGCAGAATCGGCCTATAGTGCCGGTTCGTAAGGGCCTTTAGTGCCGGTTCTCCAACCGGCACTAAAGGGTGGGGACTAAAGCCCCCCCCCCCCTTTAGTCCCGGTTCAACACGGCACGGCACTAAAGGCCCACCACGTGGCACCTGCCGGTGCCGTGGGCTGGGGGACCTTTAGTCCCGGTTGGTAACACCAACCGGGACTAAAAGTATTTAATTCTTTTAATTTTGGTTTATTTTTCCTTTTAATCCTTTAGGGGTTTATGAATTAATTATGGTTTATTTTTCCTTTTAATTTTGTGTTTTCCATTTAATTATTTTTCATTTCAAACATATATTACGCTACTACATACTGTACACGTTGTGCATATATATATAAATAGAATTTCTCGTAGAACCGATCATATATATATATATCATCGAATTTCTCGTACGACGACCATTCACATACATATATATATACAATTTGGTATATACAATTTCTCCTACAATTTGCGGATCATTACATATGCAGGCATTACTTCTTGATCTTGTAATGGTATTCTCCTTTGGGATCTATGACCTGGTCGACCAGAAATCCAGCTATTTCCTCTTGAATTGCTCGTACGCGAGCCGTTGGTAGGAGCTGGCCCCGCATCTCCATCAGCTATAATCAGGAGATCAAGATGAATATATTAGTTGTGTGTATATATATTAGCTAGATCATGATAAAAAAATTATGGATAGTGTTCTGGCAAACGTACCCAAAGATTTCTTTCGTTTCTGCTCCTTTCAGACGTGATCATGCGAATGTTCTCGCAAACGTAGTATGCGCATAAACTATTCCCCTGCTCCTGCCTCATGCACTTTACGAGAATAAAATTCAATCAGGTAATAATTAATCAAGCATGATAATGGTATTGAAACTAGAATTAAAGAGATGCACGGACGTAGCTAGCTAGTACTACTTAATTACCTTGGGTCGCACCCATGTCAGCTTTTGTGCCCAGTCGCCTGGGACCAGTTTGATGAACTTGGCCCAAGCCCTGCCCGCCGGCAAAAAAAATGAATAAAGGAGTTATTAACTAGTTGATATCAGGAAATGAAGTAAAGAGGCCGACATAGTGCGATAATGATTGAAATTACCTGTCGACCATCCCCCTCACGGTTGCGTACTTGGATGGATTCTTATATAGTGAGTCCAGTACTTCAACTTTTCCCTTGTCAACTTCAATGATTAACAAGATCCAGTGGTAACTGCATGCGCACACGTTTTGTGTAATTAAGCGGGCATGTGCATAACTCATCAACTACACTTATTAACATCTAGTAAGCAAAAAATAGAATTTGTAGTACAAGATATAGTAACACTCACCCGAAGTTGTAAGGAAGTAGTATTTCTGGTTGGGTGTTTAGTTGCTTCAAAAACTCTAGCAGGAATATCTCTGTGTCTTTTCTCGAATATTCAGTTTCCCATATCTTTTGATTAACCGTATTTGGGTCAATGAACCCAATGCCATAGCGTCCAGCTTTTTTCATTTCATACATCTTCATTCTGCATAATACCACAGAAAAGAATATAGTGAGGATAATTACAGGTAATGAATGAGAGCACAGCTAGCTAGCTAGAGACTTAAATTACAGAAAGAAATCACTTACAAACAATAGCAACTGACGATAGATTTGTCGAGTGCGTCTTGATTGAATAACTGAAACAACTCTGAATAATGAATCCACAAATCTTTTTTATGGAAGTAATGCTTTTTCTTGACTTTCACCATGAGGGACTCTTGATTGGTATTTGTTGTTTCTTGCATGTACCACGTATGCAAATTGTACAATCTCGTTGGTAGAAGCTTGACATCGTCAGGCTTGACCAGAGGTTTGCCGCGGACATATTGCCATTTTACTTCCTCCTCTTTAAGCCCGGGGATTTCCTCAAGGCCTAGGAGTTGTTCAACGGTGACACCGGCCTCTTTAGCCTGCCTTTTATGATCGTCGGTTACTACCAGCCGATCGACGGTACTCACAGGTGTTTGTACAATGAGCGGGGGGATCGATTGCACTGCCTGTTCTCCCAGCTGGGGAACAGTTTTCCTGCTTTTTTTGCCAACTGCTTGGCTCGAGCTCGAGCTCGACTCCTTTTGTCCTGCAAAATATGACTTCTTGATAGACCGCACATAGTCGCAGTCCTTCTGATTGTCAGCCGGTCGAGCCATATCAATAAAGTGTTGTGAGACATGCTCAGGTACTTTCTCCTTTGGCGGCGGGGGCGGTTTCGGTCTAGAATGGGCCTTCAATTGGGCATTCACTACGGTGTTGAGTTCCTCCTCAGTCAGGTGGTAAGGCAACTTCGGAAGAGGCTTGAGGTTGGACCATATTTGAATTTCTTGCCTGTTGTACAGCTAGCCGTCGTAGCTACGGCCTCTCTCTTCCGCTGTTGCTTAGGCGACGGAGCACGCTGAGTCGGCGGAGACGGCAGACGCGGTGCCGGACTTGGAGGAGGAGGAGTCGGCTGACGCCGTGCCGGACTTGGAGGAGGAGTCGGTTGACGCGGTGCCGGACTTGGAGGAGGAGGAGTTGGCTGACGCCGTGCCGGACTTGGAGGAGGAGTCGGCTAACGCGGTGCCGGACTTGGAGGAGGAGGAGTCGACTGACGCGGCGGCGGACTTGGAGGAGGAGGAGTCGGTGGCCTTGGAAAGACGATGCAATCCTTTTTCCATAGAATGATACGATGTATGGCCTCTCCCAGTGTTCTCTCCTCGTCACCTCCAAGAATGTCAAGTTGTAGCTCGTGATATCCTGACATCACTTCATCAACCCTGACATGAGCATAGCCAGCTGGAATGGGATTGCAATGGTTGCTTCAGGGGGATTTGCTAAAGCATAGCCGTCCGCCACCTTCATGGATAAGTTCTTCACTTTCATGTGTAGCTCACAGTTAGTCCTGTCTTTGATATCATCCACAGGGTAGCTAGCTAGCAGTGCATCATCGATATCGGCCGGGGCGGAACCCACGCTGCTTCTCGGCATAGATGGGACAGTGCTATCCAATGCTGGATCGATCTGCTCATGCTGCCGCTGAGACGCCCTTTCCTGGCTGAGTGAGTCGATCTGCTCCGGCTGCCGCCTGAAAGCGCGTTCCAACTCCAGGTGCTTTGATTCTAGGCCTTCAAGGCGTAGTGCTTCCTCCTTCTTCTTCTGCTCCTCCTGCTTCTTCTTTCTCGCACGGCTTCTATAGTCGTCGTTCCAATCCGCAAACCCCTCAAACCATAGAACAACGCCTTTGCCTCGTGTTCTTCCCGGGTGTTCAGGATTCTTCAGGGCGCGTGTAAGCTCGTCGTTCTCTCTGTTGGGCGTGAACACCCCCGTTCGAGCTTCTTCTATTGCAAGAAGTATTTCGTCTGTCGCTTCTTTAAGACTTGCCTTCACCTTAATCAGCCCTGTCTCTGGGTCCACCTTCCCCCCATGCGCATAAAACTATGTCCTGCACCTGGGGGGGCATGTCAGTGTAACTGGAGTGACCCCTGCACTAATCATCTCTTGCTCAGATTGATCCCACTTAGGCAGGGCCACCTAGTAGCCACCTGGCCCCAGAGTATGGTGCCACTTCTTTTTCGCAGCATTAATCTTGTTTTTTCTCAACCGTTCCTTAGCGTGTTCCGATTCCTTGAACTTCACGAAAGCGTCCCAGTGATCTTTTGCCTTCACCAGTGCCCCCTTGAATTCTGGAGTCTTCTTTTTTGCTTTGACGTACGCAGTCCATGTATTTTTCTTGAAGGTGTTGAATGCGATCGCCATCTTTTTAAGAGCACAGTTTCTGACTTTCTTCAGATCTGCATGTGTCAAATTATCTGGTAGGGTGAAATGCCGCATGAGCGAATCCCAAAGCACATCTTTTGCTCTTTCGTCGACAAAAGTAACTCCTGCTCGATCTCCCTTTGCTGGCTTTTTCCATTCTTGAACGGAGATCGGGATTTGGTCCCTGACAATAACTCCGCATTGATTCTTGAACTTGGTCGCATTTTTCCTAAGTTCAAGCGGTTCGCCATTTGATGTTTTGATGGAATCGATGTTGAACTTTACACCAGGCTCCAACTTTCTGGCCGGGCCTCGAACTACCCTGTCGCTTGAAGAAGATTTTCTCGATCCGGAGGCCTAAAAGAAGAAAGATCGATTCGTTAATACATACAAATCAATTAAGACATGTAATGATCACCAGATGGCTTATATAATAAATATACCTCGCCGGTCTTTGTTATTTGAAGAACATTTTCTTCGTCAACATCGTTGTCGTCACCTTCATCTATTCGTTCGTCTTCATCAAATATCATACAACCCTCACCGGAATTGTTCAGATATTGCGAGCCGTCATCATCTTCAGGTTCATGCTCTAGGCTCGGGGAGCATATGATGTCGAACAGAGCCTCTTCTCCTTCTCTGCCGGTATTGTCCATAGCTTTTATTTAACTAATCCAGAAGAAAGATAAAACAATTTAGTATTCAAATTAGAATGCATGCAATCAATAAGGAAAAACTGAATCATAGTACATAATATGCATCTCGAATAATTCATATAATATGCATCATCGAATATAATCTCGAATAAATCGTCTCGAATATTATAGAATATAATCTCGAATACATCTCGAGTATTATCACTAGCTAATACAGATCGAATATTATCGAAGAATCTAGTTCACTCGCGGTTCCTAAGGCGCGGGCGGTGGACACCCAAAGAGAAGGAACCATCACAGGATCATAGCTCGGGTGAGATCCCTGAAGAACCTGCCAGGTATTGGAGAACCTGACGTCCAACGCATCCATGTAGCGACGGACGTGCTCGTCCTCCTCCCTGACACGGCGACGTACCACCTCCGACGGGGCCGGCTGCCTCCGCACCGAAAGTGGCCCACGCGAACGCCACCAAAGAAGCTCCGGGTCGACGATGGGACCCGGGGCTGGGTTCCTCACCAAGCTGCGCGCCCCTGAAGGTAGCACCTCCCAGTGCCAGCCCGGCGGAGCCCAGTCCTGAACGTTGCCCCTCTGAAGCAGGACGTCGTCGCGAACGAGTCGACGATGAGGATGCAGACCGGGCATCGTTGACTCCGAGAAGAAATTCTATGCAAATTTAACATTTTTTAATGCTTGATTGTGATTTCTTATATACGAGGAACCTTCAGAATCATAACGGATTCTCTTAACCTTTAAGGGATTTAACAAAGTGGCGCCATTGTGGATGTGCAGAAAATGGTCCATATTTTTCCTGATATCATCTACCCTTCTATATGTCACGTTGTCTAGCTAGTGTCAAAGGAAGAAAACCATGGCTTCATCATTAGCCGGAAGTAACAGGCGCATGATGGTACGAAGCTGTCCAAAGTTGTTTTGGAACGGAGTCCCGGATAGGATAATTAGCTTTTTGGTATGAAGTTCGGCAAGAGCCTTCCGAATATCGCTATTTGGAAGGCCTTTTTGCTGAACTTCGTACCAAAAAAGCTAATTATTCTATCAAGAACTCCGTTCCAAAACAACTTTGAAAAGCTTCGTACCATCATGCGCCTGTTACTTCCGGCTAATGATGAAGCCATGGTTTTCTTGAATCCTTTGACACTAGCTAGACAAAACGTGACATATAGAAGGGTAGATGCATGAGATCAGAAAAAAATTGGATCAACTTGTGCACATCCATAATGGGGGCATTCCTAAATCCCTTAAAGGACTAAGAGAATCTATTGTATACATACATATACTAATTGCAAATCTAACATTCATCTAACATTTCTATATCTTTTTTATATCTAAAATTTATATAGCAATAAAAAAAGTATAAAAAAAACTAAAAAACATTTCTATATCTTTTTTATATCTAACATTTATCTAGCTATAACTAAAAGTATAAAAAAACTAAAAAACATTCATCTAACATTTATATATGTAAATTTTCATCTAACATTTATATATCTAACATTTCGTCTAACATTTATATAACTAAAAGTATAAAAAAACTAGAAAACAGAAAAACAGAAAATAAAAATGTGTGTGTGTGTGTGTGTTCATGCATGTGTGTGTGTGTGTGCGGGCTCGATCGATGGGACGGGCGGCCATGGCGGCAGGGGCTCACAGCGGGGCGACGGCCGGCGAGGCAAGGCGAGTCGTCGGCGACGGCGACTGCGACGGCGACGGCGACGGCGCACGAGGTCGCGAGGAGAGCGGCGGCGGCGGGGAGGAGGCGCGCGCGGGCGGCGTCGTCGGGGAGGAGGCGCGGGCGGCCGGCGTCGGGGGCGGCGGCGACGATCTCCGACGTCGGGGGAGGCGACGGCGTTGCGCAGCAGCCTGGCGGCGTCTCGCGCGTTCGGCGTCGTCGAGAGAGAATGGAGATCGATCTGAATTTTTGCGCTTATATAGAACGACCTTTAGTCGCGGTTGGTGGCTCCAACCGCGACTAAAGGTAGCCTTTAGTCGCGGTTGGAGCCACCAACCGCAACTAAAGGTATTTTTCGCCAGGCGAAGCGGCGGGAAGCGCAGACCTTTAGTCGCGGTTGGTGGCACCAACCGCGACTAAAGGTTACCTTTAGTTGCGGTTGTAGCCACCAACCGCGACTAAAGGTCTCGTGCTTTCACAGTCGCGGTGCAGAAAGTTTAGTCCCACCTCGCCCAGCGAAGGGCAGCCGCACTGGTTTATAAGCCCCGCTGCGGCTGCTCCCTCGAGCTCCTCTCTAAGCAGGCCTATGTGGGCCTATTGAATCTATGCTGCCCTGTTGGGCCTACTGGGCCTTGTCAGCCTACGGTTGGGGCCCAGTAGGCGGGCTTTTTTTTTACTTTTCAGTTTTTTTAATTTCTGTTTTATTTATTTTCTTTTGTTTCTGAGTTTTTTTTTTGCTTTACTTAGATTTAATGAGTGAATCTTTTTGCGTTAGGTCAAAAAATTATAAACTTTCCGTTAGTGGCAGTAGTTTTCAAATTTGAATAGTTTAAATTCGAATTATTTGAAATTTGTGTGAATCACTAGTTTGTGAATAACTTTACTTTAAAAATAGATTTTGCAGTGATTCTTTTTTCTGCTGTTTAATATTAGCGTTTTTTATCATTATATTCAATTTGGTAATTCTTAGGTTATTTAAAAAATGAAATGCCTTTGTAACAGACGAGTTTTCGTCTGAAACCCTGATACTTAGAAAGAGATTGTCCATTTTGTACACGAAGTGCATCCAGTTTTTGCCGTAACCCTCTCAACTTTTTAGCACATGCTATGTGGGTGAAATGATGATACCATGCCAACGTTCAACCTTTTCAGAGTTCATTTGTAGTGTTTTTCAATTTCAGGGTCATTTAGCTCAAAAAAATCAATAAATGCATGAAAAATAGCAAATGAAGTGAGAAAGGGTTGAAAATTGATGGCGTGGCTTCGAATAGTGCATACTGAACACACACAAAAGTCTGGAGTTGAAATAAGTTTAAAAAAATGAAATGCCTTTGTAACAGACGAGTTTTCGTCTAAAACCCTGATACTTCGAAAGAGATTGTCCATTTTGTACACGAAGTGCATCCAGTTTTTGCCGTAACCCTCTCGACTTTTTAGCACATGCGATGTGAGTGAAATGATGATACCATGCCAACTTTCAACCTTTTCAGAGTTCATTTGTAGTGCTTTTCAATTTCAGGGTCATTTAGCTCAAAAAAATCAGTAAATGCAAGAAAAATAGCAAATGAAGTCAGAAAGGGTTGAAAATTGATGGCGTGGCTTCGAATGGTGCATACTGAACACACAAAAATTCTGGAGTTGAAATAAGTTTAAAAAATGAAATGCCTTAGTAACAGACGAGTTTTCGTCTGAAACCCTGATACTTCGAAAGAGATTGTCCATGTTGTACACGAAGTGCATCCATTTTTGGCCGTAACCCTCTCAACTTTTTAGCACATGCTATGTGGGTGAAATGATGATACCATGCCAACTTTCAACCTTTTCAGAGTTCATTTGTAGTGCTTTTCAATTTCAGGGTCATTTAGCTCAAAAAATCAGTAAATGCATGAAAAATAGCAAATGAAGTCAGAAAGGGTTGAAAATTGATGACGTGGCTTTGGACATAATATTTCGACGCGATTCAAATGCCAAAACACATAAGTACACTACTATTACAAAGATTCCATCCGGTTTGTCCGAAGTGGGACTTTCCAGATATATAAGTCCGGAAACTAACTAGAGAAGCCGGTCACATCCCAGAGTGGGATCTTTGGGTATAAAACTTTTTCTTCGCGTGTGTCCCTTTGCGTCGTAACCATGGACAATCTTCATCGTTTAACTTGATGCTCGGGTCAACATTCACTCTGAAGGGAGCAATTTCATGAAACTTTTCATAATCTTCTGACATGTCTGTCTTGTCCTCCACTCCCACGATGTTTCTTTTCCCTGAAAGAACTATGTGGCGCTTTGGCTCATCGTATGATGTATTCGCTTCCTTATCTTTTGTTTTTCTCGGCTTGGTAGACATGTCCTTCACATAGAAAACCTGCGCCACATCATTGGCTAGGACGAATGGTTCGTCTGCGTACCCAAGATTGTTGAGATCCACTGTTGTCATTCCATAATGCGGGTCTTCCTTTACCCCGCCTCCTGTCAGATTGACCCATTTGCACCGAAACAAAGGGATCTACAAACCAAGTCCATAGTCAAGTTCCCATATATCCTCTATGTAACCATAATATGTTTCCTTTGGCCTATTGGTGTTTGCTGCATCAAAGCGGACACCACTGTTTTGGTTGGCGCTCTTTTTATCTTGGGCGATCGTGTAAAATGTATTCCCATTTATCTTGTACCCTTTGAAAGTCAATATAGTCGAAGATGGTAACTTGGACAGCAAGTACAGGTCATCTGCAACAGTGTCGTCATGCATGAGACGTGTCTGCAACCAACCGGCGAAAGTCACCGTTTGTTCATGTGTAATCCAGTCATCAGACTGCTCCGGGTGTTTGGAGCGTAGAATATTCTTGTGTTGCTCAATATACGGAGCCACCAAGGCGGAACTTTGTAGAACTGTGTAGTGTGCTTGCGCCAAAGAATGCCCGTCCTGGCATATTACTGAATTCTTTCCTAGCGTGCCTTTTCCACCCAGTCTGCCCTCATGCCGCGATTCCGGAACACCAATCGGCTTAATGTCAGGAATAAAGTCAACACAAAACTCAATGACCTCCTCTGTTTCATGGCCCTTGGAGATGCTTCCTTCTGGCCTAGCACGATTATGAACATATTTCTATAAGACTCCCATGAACCTCTCAAAGGGGAACATATTGTGTAGAAATACAGGACCCAGAATGGAAATCTCCTCGACTAGGTGAACTAGGACGTGCGTCATGATATTGAAGAAGGATGGTGGGAACACCAACTCGAAACTGACAAGACATTGCACCAAATCATTCTCTAACCTTGGTAGGATTTTTGGATCGATTACCTTCTGAGAGATTGCATTGAGGAATGCACATAGCTTCACAATGGCTAATCGAACGTTTTCTGGTAGAAGCCCCCTCAATGCAACCGGAAGCAGTTGCGTCATAATCACGTGGCAGTCATGAGACTTTAGGTTCTGGAACTTTTTCTCTGCCATATTTATTATTCCCTTTATATTCGACGAGAAGCCAGACGGGGCCTTCATACTGAGCAGGCATTCGAAGAAGATTTCCTTCTCTTCTTTGGTAAGAGCATAGCTGGCATGACCCTGAAACTGCTTTGGATCCATGCCGTCTTCTCCGTGCATACGTTGCTGGTCCTCCCGTGCCTCCGGTGTATCTTTTGTCTTCCCATACACGCCCAAGAAGCCTAGCAGGTTCACGCAAAGATTCTTCGTCACGTGCATCACGTCGATTGCAGAGCGGACCTCTAGGTCTTTCCAATAGGGTAGGTCCCAAAATATAGATTTCTTCTTCCACATGGGTGCGCGTCCGTCAACGTCATTCGGAACAGATTGTCCGCCAGGACCCTTTCCAAAGATTACTTTTAAATCCTTGACCATATCAAGTATATCATCACCAGTACGGTGGCGAGGCTTCTTCCGGTGATCTGCCTCACCTTTGAAATGCTTGCCTTTCTTTCTTACGGGATGCCTGCTCTGAAGAAATCGACGATGCCCCTGGTACACATTCTTCTTACATTTATCCAAATATATAATGTCGGTATCATCTAAACAGTGCGTGCATGCGTGGTATCCCTTGTTTGTCTGTCCTGAAAGGTTACTGAGAGAAGGCCAATCATTGATGGTTACAAACAGCAACGCATGTAGGTCAAATTCCTCCTGTTCTTTCTCATCCCACGCACGTACACCTTTTCCATTCCACAGCTGTAAAAGTTCTTCAACTAATGGCCCTAGGTACACATCAATGTCGTTGCCGGGTTTCTTGGGGCCTTGGATGAGCACTGGCATCATAATGAACTTCTGCTTCATGCACAACCAAGGAGGAAGGTTATAGATACATAGAGTCACAGGCCATGTGCTATGATTGTTGTTCTGCTCCCCAAAAGGATTAATGCCATCTGCACTTAAACCAAACCATACGTTCCTTGCGTCCTTTGCAATGTCCTTCCACATTCTCTCGATTTTTCTCCACTGCGATCCGTCAGCGGGTACTCTCAACTTCCCGTCTTTCTTACGGTCTTCGTTGTGCCATCGCATCAACTTGGCATGCTCTTTGTTTTGGAACAAACATTTCAACCGTGGTATTATAGGAGCATACCACATCACCGTGGCAGGAATCTTCTTCCTGGGGCGCTCGCCCTCAACATCACCAGGGTCATCGTGGCCGATCTTATAGCTCAATGCACAGCATACCAGGCATGCATTCAAATCCTCGTACTCACCGCGGTAGAGGATGCAGTCATTAGGGCATGCATGTATCTTCTGCACCTCTAATCCTAGAGGGCAGACAGCCTTCTTTGCTTCGTACGTACTGTCGGGCAATTCGTTGTCCTTTGGTAGCTTCTTCTTTAACATTATCAGCAACTTTTCAAATGCCTTGTCAGATACACCATTCTCTACCTTCCATTGCAGCAATTCCAGTGTGGTACCCAGCTTTTTCTTGTCATCTTCGCAATTTGGGTACAACAATTTCTTGTGATCCTCTAACATGCGCTGCAACTCAGCTTCTCCTTTTCACTTGCGCAGTTTCTCTTTGCATCGGCAATGGCCCGACCAAGATCATCAGCGGGCTCATCTGATGCCTCTTCTTCAGCTCCTTCCCGCATTGCCGGCTCAGCTTCTTCCCCCATTGTTGTACCATCGTATTCATGGAACCCATGGCCAGGATAGCTGTCGTCATCCTCTTCTTCTTCATTCTCTTCCATTAGGACCCCTCTTTCTCCGTGCTTGGTCCAACAGTTATAGCCGGACATGAAACCGGACTCAAACAGGTGGACGTGAATGGTTCTTGAGTTAGAGTAATTTCGATCATTCTTACAGCCAGCACATGGACAATACATAAAACCATCCGCCCGCTTGTTTGCCTCAGCCGCAACCAGAAAAGTATGCATGCTATTAATGAACTGGGGAGAGCATCGGTCATCGTACATCCATTGCCGGCTCATCTTCATTACACAACACCGAAAAGACCAAATTAATACAAGTGCATACATAAAGTTCATACACACTTGTTCTCATAAAACAACATACAAACTCTCTAGCTAAAGCATTTAAATGCAACAACAAATGCGATCAAGATCGCAACTAAGGTAACAATTGATCCAACAGCATAGTGATACCAAGCCTCACTATCAATGGCATATTTTTTAAATTTTCTAATCTTCAAGCGCATTGCATCCATCTTGATCTTGTGATCATCGACGACATCGGCAACATACAACTCCAGTTTCATCTTCTCTTCTTCAACTCTTTTCAATTTTTCTTTCAAATACTCGTTTTCTTTTTCAACTAAATTTAACTTCTTGACAAGAATAACTATGTCGGTTGCAATTTCCGGTTCACATACCTCCTAGATAAAAATATCTATGTCAACTTGATGGGCATAATTGTCATAAACACGAAATGCAACAAATAGTTATAAAAAAGAGTATATACCACATCCGAATCATAAACCGGACGAGGGCCGACGGGGACGGATATCAAAACCATGCCACTATGTATAACAAACAACCATATAGGTAAGAAAACTATAAAAGTAACTATCTAAATCTTACAAACATGGTTTTTTTTTATAAAAAGGATAAGAACAAGAGGCTCACCAAGGTGGTTCCGGCGACGGGACGGTGCGGGCGATCGACGGTGGTTAGGACGGGGATGGGAAGGCACTAAGTAAACCACACCTACACATGCAAAGTAAGAAGTTAATTTGAGCTGAAATTGCATATAAATCAAATAAACTACCACATATAAATACTCCCAAACTAAAACCCACAAATCACTATACTTATAGAGCATTGCAAGAGCTAATCTAGCAATGAGAGATGAAAGGACAAAGTTGCTAACCTTTGTGAACACTTGGATGGATGGGGTGCCTCCAAATCTTGACAAATTTTGGCAAAAATGGAGGTGAGCTCGAGCAAGGGGAAGAACAAAGGAGAGGAAGAAGGGGAAAAAACAGGGAGGAGTGTGCTCGGGCTGGCCGAAGGGTTCATATAGGGGATCTTTAGTCCCGGTTCGTGACACAAACCGAGACTAAAGGTGATCCTATAGTCCCGGTTCGTGCCACGAACTGGGACTAAAGGTGATCGTGGGGCCCCAGGCTAACACCAGCTTGCCACCACCCCCTTTAGTCCCGGTTCGTGTTACGAACCGGGACTAGAGGTTCAGAACGAACCGGGACTAATGATGCCCGTCCCGAACCGGGACTAATGGTCACATTAGTGCCGGTTCAAAACCAGACCGGGACTAATGCTTTGGACAAAAGGTTTGTTTTCTACTAGTGGAGACAACTACATTCACTTTAAATAGGGCACCATCTAAGTCCGTTGAGATGACACCGTATGAATTTTGGTTTGGCAGAAACCTAAGCTGTCATTTCTCAGAGTTTGGGAATGCGACGCTTATGTCTGATAAGCTCGATCCCAAAGCGGAAAGGTGCATCTTCATAGGATACCCTAAGGAAACAGTTGGGTATACCTTCTATCTCAGATCCAAGGGCAAAGTGTTTGTTGCTAAAAACGGGTCCTTTCTCGAGAAAGAGTTTCTCTCGAAAGAATTGAGTGGGAGGAAGGTAGAACTTGATGAGGTTATTGAACCGTCACTTCAGTTGGATGGTAGCACGACGCAGAAAGATGTTTCTGTGGCGCCTACACAGAATGAAGAGGAAGTTAATGATGATGATCATGACACTTCGGATCAAGTTACTACTAAACCTCGTAGGCCGACAAGAAATCGTACCGCCTCTGAGTGGTACGTCAATCCTTTCTTGGAGGTCATTTTGTTAGACTACAGTGAACCTACGAGCTATGAAGAAGCGATGGTGGGCCCGGATTCCAACAAATGGCTAGGAGCCATGAAATCCGAGAAAGGATCCATGTATGAAAACCAAGTATGGACTTTGGTAGACTTTCCCGTTGAACGGCAGACCGTTGAGTACAAATGGACCTTTAAGAAGAAGACAGACGCTGATGGTAAATGTCACTATTTATAAAGCTCGACTTGTCGCAAAGAAGTTTCCGACAAGTTCAAGTAGTTGACTATGATGATACTTTCTCACCCGTAGCGATGCTAAAGTCTGTTGGAATTATGTTAGCAGTTGCTGCATTTTTCGATTATGAAATCTGGCAGATGGATGTCAAAACATCGTTTCCTTAATGGTATCCGTGAGGAAAGGTTGTATGTGATACAACCGGAAGGTTTTGTCAGTCCTAAGGATGCTAAAATGTATGCAAGCTCCAGCGATCCTTCTATGGACGGGAGAAAGCATCTCGGAGTTGGAATATACGCTTTGATGAGGTGATCAAAGTTTTTTGGTTTATACAAAGTTTATGAGAAACTTGTATTTACAAGAAACTGAGTGGGAGCACTATAGAATTTCTGATGAGTATGTGTGGATGACATATTGTTGATCGGAAATGATGTAGAATTTCTGGAAAGCATAAAGGGTCGTTTGAAAGGAGTTTTTCAAAGGAAGACTGATACGTCCATTTTGCATCATGCTTTTATATTGATATTCATTGCATTATGGGCTGTTATTACACATTTTGGTACAATACTTATACCTTTTCTCTCTTATTTTACAAGGTTTACATGAAGAGGGAGAATGCCGGCAGCTGGAATTCTGGACTGGAAAAGGAGCAAATCTGAGATACCTATTCTGCACAACTCCAAAAGTCCTGAAAATCTACGGAGAATTATTTTGGAATATATAAAAAATATTGGGCGAAAGAAATACCAGAGGGGACCCACCAGGGAGTCACAAGCCAGGGGGGCGCGCCCTACCCCCCCTGGGCGCGCCCCTGTGGCTTGTGGGCCCCCTGGCAGGCCTCCGGTGCCCATCTTCTGCTATATGGAGGGTTTTGACCTGGAAAAATTATAAGGGAGCTTTCGGGATGAAGCGCCTAAGTCTCGAGGCGGAACTTGGACAGAACCAATCTAGGGCTCCGGCGGAGCTGTTCTGCCGGGGAAACTTCCCTCCCGGAGGGGGAAATCGAAGCCATCGTCATCACCAACGATCCTCTCATCGAGAGGGGGTCAATATCCATCAACATCTTCACCAGCACCATCTCCTCTCAAATCCTAGTTCATCTCTTGTATCCGATCTTTGTCTCAAAACCTCAGATTGGTACCTGTGGGTTGCTAGTAGTGTTGATTACTCCTTGTAGTTGATGCTAGTTGGTTTACTTGGTGGAAGATCATATGTTCAGATCCTTAATGATAATTAATACTCCTCTGATTATGAACATGAATATGCTTTGTGAGTAATTACGTTTGTTCCTGAGGACATGGGATAAGTCTTGTTACAAGTAATCATGTGAATTTGGTATTCGTTCGATATTTTGATGAGATGTATGTTGTCTCTCCTCTAGTGGTATTATGTGAACGTCGACTACCTGACACTTCACCATTATTTGGGCCTAGAGGAAGGCATTGGTAAGTAATAAGTAGATGATGGGTTGCTAGAGTGACAGAAGCTTAAACCCTAGTTTATGCGTTGCTTCGTAAGGGGCTGATTTGGATCCACATGTTTCATGCTATGGTTAGATTTATCTTAATTCTTCTTTCGTAGTTGCGGATGCTTGCGAGAGGGGTCAATCATAAGTGGGAGGTTTGTCCAAGTAAGGACAGCACCCAAGCACCGGTCCACCCACATATCAAATTATCAAAGTAACGAACGCGAATCATATGAGCATGATGAAAACTAGCTTGACAGAAATTCCCATGTGTCCTCGGGAGCACTTTGCTTTATATAAGAGTTTGTCCAGGCTTGTCCTTTGCTACAAAAAGGATTGGGCCACCTTGCTGCACCTTTGTTACATTTGTTACTTGCTACCCGTTACGAATTACCTTATCACAAAACTATATGTTACCGATAATTTCAGTGCTTGCAGAGAATACCTTACTGAAGACCGCTTGTCATTTCCTTCTGCTCCTCGTTGGGTTCGACACTCTTACTTATCGAAAGGACTACGATTGATCCCCTATACTTGTGGGTCATCAAGACTCTTTTCTGGCGCCGTTGCCGGGGAGTGAAGCGCCTTTGGTGAGTGGAACTTGGTAAGGAAAAATTTATTTAGTGTGCTGAAATTTACTGTCACTTGTTACTATGGAAGATAATCCTTTGAGGGGCTTGTTCGGGGTATCTGCACCTCGACCAGAAGCACAAAGAGATGCTCCTCAACCTACTGCACCTACTGAAAATATTTATTATGAAATTCCTTCGGGTATGATAGAGAAACTGCTAGCTAATCCTTATGCAGGAGATGGAACACTACATCCTGATTTGCATCTAATCTATGTGGATGAAGTTTGTGGGTTATTTAAGCTTGCAGGTTTGCCCGAGGATGATGTCAAGAAGAAGGTCTTTCCTTTATCTTTGAAGGAGAAGGCATTGACATGGCATAGGCTATGTGATGATATTGGATCATGGAACTACAACTGATTGAAATTGGAATTTAATCAGAAGTTTTATCCTATGCATCTGGTTCATCATGATCGGAATTATATTTATAATTTTTGTCCTCGTGAAGGAGAAAGTATCGCTCAAGCTTGGGGGAGGCTTAAGTCAATGTTATATTCATGCCCCAATCATGAGCTCCCGAGAGAAATTATTATTCAGAATTTTTATGCTCGGCTTTCTAATAATGATCGGTCCATGCTCGATACCTCTTGTGTTGGTTTCTTTATGAAGAAAGATATTGAATTCAAATGGGACTTATTGGAAAGAATTAAACGCAACTCTGAAGATTGGGAACTCGACGAAGGTAAGGAGTCAGGTATAAACCTTAAGTTTGATTGTGTTAAATCCTTTATAGACACCGATGTTTTTTGTGAATTTAGCACTAAATATGGACTTGACTCTGAGATAGTAGCTTCTTTCTGTGAATCTTTTGCTACTCATGTTGATCTCCCTAAGGAAAAGTGGTTTAAATATCATCCTCCCATTGAAGTAAAAGTAGTTGAACCTATTAAAGTTGAAGAAGAAACTATTATTTATAATGTTGATCCTGTTATTCCTACTGCTTATATTGTGAAACCGCCCTTCCCTATTAGAATAAACGAACATGCCAAAGCCTCAACTATGGTTCGTAAGAGTTTTACTAGAACACCTACGCCCCCTGAACAAATTAAAGTTGAACCTAGTAGTGCTATGGTTAAAGATCTCTTGGTTGACAATATTGATGGGCATGTTATTCATTTCTGTGATGAAGCTGCTATGTGGCACCCCGATAGAGGGCCGACGCACGCTAGCCCCAGGATAAGACCTGGCGCATGTCAAAGACATGATACAGCAATTCCAGGCATAAAATGGCTTTATTATATGAAATGGGATATTACAATACTGTTGCTTACAACAATACTACATAGCTCCAAGGCTAACTAGATGGCGGCTGAGGTCTTGGTTCAGTGGCAACGACGTCTCTGGCTGGGCTCCATAACTCACAGGACTGGCTGGGTTACGATCTAGCACGACGGATCTTCTCCTGCAACTGGCCACGTGCAAGGCCAGGTGAGTACTTTGAATGTACTCGCAAGACAACCAAATACATAGCATCCAAACAAGCAGATGACAAAGCAAGCCCTATGCTTATATAATAATTTATTCTAAACATGGTATGAAATTAACAGGAAAACATGGATCAAGCATGGCATAACATGGATCAGGCATATAATCTACATAGCATAGCAATAATCACACTAGGTGCTTAAGTTACTTACTGTCACCGAATACCAACTTACTCTCTTCTGGGTTGTCCCACAACCCTCGAAGTTCTCATGACTCAATGAGCACTTCCGAACACAAGACAAGTTCCTCCATCATTGTTATCATCGCTACGGTTGACCACCTAGTGAGGTCTGGACGGGCTGTCCAATACCATGGACGCGGCTATTCGAATAGATTTTACACTCTGCAGAGGTTGCGCACTTTACCCACACCATGGAACACCTGGCCTCGTGATCCCATTCAGGTGGACCAGTGTTGCTCCAACGAAACCTGCCTGACCTGTGACTCTCCCATCGTACCACCGGCATTCATCCTCCCCCAGAGTCCTGCCCTGGGTGGCCCCTGTGTCCTCATGACACCTGCCACCATCGTGGCCAAACTAAACTATCCCAAACGGGGACGGGGACCCACATAACTCAACTGGGCTCACAAGGTTATCGCCGCCTACCTGATCAGGGTAGCACGCACGGATAACCCTCCCTGTCTTGGAGGTACCGGTGAAAGAGCACGTGATCAGACCAAGTCAAGGCCGTCCCATACCGGCAAATATGGTTGCACGGGTAAGCCCGGACAGGTGACTCAAGATCAACCAACTAAGTTTAGTTTATTAATCCAACTCAACATATCCATCATCGTACCATTTCACCGACAACTGCAAGTGCTAGCATAGCAAGATCATAGTACTGGTAGTCCTGGCATGAGATCAACCGTAGTACTAACATGGCTATGTCATTAGCAATATCATTACTAGCATGGCGAAGTATGAGAACAAGTCATAACCTTAGGTGAAAAGTAGTGCTAACATCTAATACGGGTGGCACAACAGGTGTATGCAAATGCGGACTAACAGGTGATACGGATGTAATATAATAAACACACAGGGTGCAAGCAAAGTCATCACGCAAGTCCGGAGCTCCTGATAAGAGGTTGGCTTGCCTGGGGGTCGATGAATACGCCGGGAAGAAGTGCGATCACCTCGCGGAAGAATTTGCCGGAAAGGGTTCCCTCACAGAGGGGCCAGATATAGGGCAAGGGCAAAATGGTCATTTTCATAGTGTGAACACATTATGAAAATGGTACCAGTAGAACGGGCTCGACGAGACAAAGAAGTGGGCGCTGGTTTTACCTCAATCGGAGTTACGGTCGCGGAGATACGTTCGTTCGTTCGTTAGGCTGTAAAATGGGCAAAACAGTGTCCACCACAGTCCCTAACGGGTGAAAGTTCACAACTTAGCAGATTCGGCCGCCGGCTGGAAAGCGAAAGCGCATTTCTGACTTTACGCCTTCCCTGTAGCAAAAACGTATTTTGAAAATACGTTTCCACTTAAACCGGATGGGCCCGGGGCTAGGCTACTTACAGGTGGGTCCTACCCTATCCACTCCCTCTCTCCTCCCTGGATCGGCTCCTTCCTTCCTTCCCTTGTCCCGACCGGAGCAGGGGCAGGGGCGGCCGGCCGCCGGCGGAGCCGATGGACGGCGGTACGGGAGGGCTGGTCGACGGGCGTGCTGGAACCGGCGCACCGCGCCGCACCCAAGGGTGGCCGCAGGGCTGCGCGGGACCGCCCGCAGCGCCGGCGCCACTGACCCGGGGCACGACGGCCGTCGGCCAGTGGTGAGGCCACTCCGGCAGCGCATCCCTGGCTAGGGTGAGAATGGCAGTGGCTTCGCGACCTCCAGGGGCTGCTGTGGTCGAGAAAGAGAGGGAGGGGGTGGCCATGGAGCAAGAATTGCTACGGGGGTCCGGCGGCGGCCTTCGGCCATTGAAGAAGAAAGAGGAGCTCCTGGGCTCGAGAGGGAGAGGGCTGAGCTTGCTGGCGGGGAGGAGGGCTCGGGGCGCGCTTATATAAGCTAGGGGCGAGGGCTACGCGACGACGACCGGAGCTTCTCGAGCTCGGCAAGGTGGCGGTGTCCCGACAGCGAATCAACGTCGGCAGAGGCGGCCAGGAGCTAGGGGACAAGGGGAAGAGGGCTCCAGAAGACTCACGCACGCGGTGGGCAGCTCTCTGACGCTCCCGGACAAGCCATGGTGTGCCAGGGAGAGCTCCCGAAGGCTCTGGCGCACAGGGCGCGGTTTTGGCATGCTCTGCACGTGGTCACCGCGTGGCCACGGCATTGCCACGCTGCATACCATGCCAAACCGTGTCTGGGGTCTTCTCCATCCTTCCCTGGTTCGACTTGACCCCTCAAGCACGATATTGGAGCTCTGGTGTGACTGCTCCTAAGTCAAACAACAGCTGGCAGCAATGTGTTTGATATGACCTATGGCCACCACAGTGCTCCTCTTGGCATGACCTTGGGCAGGGGTTAAACATCCACTAACGTGACCAACTTGGCAAAGTTTCAGCTCAAACAAGCAACTCTAGATGGTACCTCCTTTGCAAAGTGCTAGACTGGACAGAAATAGAAACCAGATGGTTCTGAGGAATTTGCTAGATGCAAATGGCCCAAATTTGGGGGAGACCAATTATTTACGCATATGGAGGCACTGTAAAAATTTCATACCATTTGCATACTCCCAAAGGGTACTTCCTTCACAGTGCTCCAATCTGGACAGAAACTTGGATAATTTACTGAGGAAGATTGGCTAGATGGAATGGGCTGATTTTTGGTGGACAAGGGTAATTTATCATAATGAATCACCCTGCAAAATTTCAGCCCAAGGAGATCAAGGAATCAAGCACTTCCTTTGCAAACAGGAAATCTGGACAGAATTTGCAAAGGGGTGTTGTGCTCAATTTTTGAATTGTGGAACTTGATATTTTGAAGGAAATGGTGAATATATGGATAGGAGAAGCTCCACAAATTATTTGGGATTTTTCCAAACTACCAAAATGGTAGTTCCTTTGGAAAGGCCCCAAATTGAAATATTGGCTTTAAATAGGAAAATGCAATTTCCCTTATTTAATTATAGCCAATATTTTTATGAGAGCTCAATATGATCACAAAGAATTTCTCCACAAGTTTTCATGACCTCTGGAGATGGATAGATATTTTCCTGGATTTAATTTCTCAGAAAGGCAGAAAAGGAATTAATTCTAGATGAGAAATATTGCATATGACTTGGCAATATTTTTGCACATCTAGGGTTTAAGAGTGAAGGAGGATCTCTGGAAATTTTGGGAGAATTAACAGAGCAAGGAAAATGATAGCTCCTTTGTAAACACAAAGGCAGGATTTCCAGTTCCAATATTTTGGAACTAGGGTTTGAATGAGATTCGGGATTTACTGACGGAGGGTTGGCTGGCACAAGAACATGGGAAGGCACTGAGAGGTTGAGGATTGTCTGGATTCACCTGGTCACTTGCCAGATTCCAGAGAAAAAATTTGGGAGAGAAAAGCTAGGAAGGAATAACAGCACAAAAATCGATAACCCGATATTTGGGGTGTTACATGCTAGAATTGCTAGACCTGATACTAAAGGCAAACATAGACCTATAGTTGGCGTGCCTGTTGTTTCTGTTAAAATAGGAGATCATTGTTATCATGGCTTATGTGATGTTGGTGCTAGTGTGAGTGCAATTCCCTTTACCTTATACCAAGAAATTATGAATGATATTGCACCAGCTGAATTAGAAGAAATTGATGTTACCATTAAGCTGGCTAATAGAGATACTATTGCACCAATTGGGATTGTTAGAGATGTTGAAGTCTTGTGTGGGAAAATAAAATATCGTACTGATTTTCTTGTTCTTGGTTCCCCACAAGATGATTTTTGTCCCATTATATTTGGTAGACCTTTCTTGAATACTGTTAATGCTAGGATATATTGTGAGAAAGAAACTGTTACTGTAAGTTTTGGAGATGTGTCTCATGAGTTCAATTTCTCTAAATTTCGTAGACAACCCCATGACAAAGAATTGCCTAGTAAAGATGAAATTATTGGTCTTGCTTCTATTGTTGTGCCTCCTACTGATCCTTTAGAACAATATTTGCTAGACCATGAAAATGATATGCACATGAATGAAAGGAATGAAATAGATAGGATTTTCTTTAATCAGCAGCCTATTTTGAAACACAACCTGCCTGTTGAAATACTTGGGGATCCTCCTCCACCCAAGGGTGATCCCGTGTTTGAGCTTAAACAATTACCTGATACTTTGAAATATGCTTATCTTGATGAAAAGGAGATATATCCTGTTATTATTAGTGCTAACCTTTCAGAGCATGAAGAAAAGAGATTATTGAAAACTTTGAGGAAGCACCGTGCTGCTATTGGATATACTCTTGATGATCTTAAGGGCATTAGTCCCACTCTATGTCAGCATAAAATTAATATGGAGCCTGATGCTAAACCAGTTGTTGATCACCAACGACGGTTAAATCCTAAGATGAAAGAAGTGGTAAGAAATGAAATATTAAAGCTTCTGGAGGCAGGTATAATTTATCCTATTGCTGATACTAGATGGGTTAGTCCCGTTCATTGTGTCCCTAAGAAGGGAGGTATTACCGTTGTCCCTAATGATAAAAATGAATTGATCCCGCAAAGAATTGTTACAGGATATAGAATGGTAATTGATTTTAGGAAATTAAATAAAGCTACTAGGAAAGATCATTACCCTCTACCTTTTATTGATCAAATGCTAGAAAGACTATCCAAGCATACACATTTTTGCTTTCTAGATGGTTATTCTGGTTTCTCTCAAATACCTGTGTCAAAAGAGGATCAAGAAAAGACCACTTTTACTTGTCCTTTCGGTACCTTTGCTTATAGATGTATGCCTTTTGGTTTATGCAATGCACCTGCTACCTTTCAAAGATGTATGATGGCTATATTCTCTGACTTTTGTGAAAAGATTGTTGAGGTTTTCATGGATGATTTTTCCGTTTACGGAACTTCTTTTGATGATTGCTTGAGCAACCTTGATCGAGTTTTGCAGAGATGCGAAGAAACTAATCTAGTCTTGAATTGGGAAAAGTGCCACTTTATGGTTAATGAAGGTATTGTCTTGGGGCACAAAATCTCCGAAAGAGGTATTGAGGTGGATAAAGCTAAAGTTGATGCTATTGAAAAAATGCCGTGTCCTACGGATATCAGAGGTATAAGAAGTTTTCTTGGTCATGTTGGTTTCTATAGGAGGTTTATTAAAGACTTCTCTAAGATTTCTAGGCCTCTCACCAACCTTTTGCAAAAAGATGTCCCATTCGTTTTTGAAGATGATTGTGTAGAAGCATTTGAAATTCTTAAGAATGCCTTGATTTCCGCACCTGTTGTTCAACCACCTGATTAGAACCTACCCTTTGAAATTATGTGTGATGCTAGTGATTATGTTGTTGGCGCTGTTCTAGGACAAAGAGTTGATAAGAAATTAAATGTTATCCATTATGCTAGTAAAACTCTAGATAGTGCTCAAAGAAACTATGCTACCACTGAAAAGGAATTTTTAGCAGTTGTGTTTGCTTGTGATAAGTTCAGACCTTATATTGTTGATTCCAAAGTAACTGTTCACACTGATCATGCTGCTATAAAATATCTTATGGAAAAGAAAGATGCTAAACCTAGACTTATTAGATGGGTTCTTCTGCTACAAGAATTTGATTTGCATATTATTGATAGAAAGGGTGCTGATAACCCTGTAGCAGACAACTTGTCTAGGTTAGAAAATGTTCTTGATGACCCACTACCTATTGATGATAGCTTTCCTGATGAACAATTAGATGTCATAAATGCTTCGCGCAATGCTCCATGGTATGCTGATTATGCTAATTACATTGTTGCTAAATTTATACCGCCTAGTTTCACTTACCAACAAAAGAAAAAGTTCTTCTATGATTTAAGACACTACTTTTGGGATGATCCACACCTTTATAAAGAAGGAGTAGATGGTGTTATTAGACGTTGTGTACCTGAGCATGAACAAGAACAGATCCTTCGCAAGTGTCACTCCGAGGCCTATGGGGGACACCACGCTGGGGATAGAACTGCACATAAGGTACTACAATAATCTGGTTTTTATTGGCCTACTCTCTTCAAGGATGCTCGTAAGTTTGTCTTGTCTTGTGATGAATGTCAAAGAATTGGTAATATTAGTAGACGTCAGGAAATGCCTATGAATTACTCTCTTGTTATTGAACCATTTGATGTTTGGGGCTTTGATTATATGGGACCTTTTCCACAGTCTAACGGGTATACTCATATTCTAGTTGCTGTTGATTATGTTACTAAGTGGGTAGAAGCTATTCCAACTAGTAGCGTTGATCATAACACTTCTATTAAAATGCTTAAAGAAGTTATTTTCCCTAGATTTGGAGTCCCTAGATATTTAATGACTGATGGTGGTTCACACTTTATTCATGGTACATTCCGTAAATTGCTTGCTAAGTATGATGTTAATCATAGAATTGCATCTCCTTATCATCCTTAGTCTAGTGGTCAAGCATAATTGAGCAATAGAGAAATTAAATTGATCTTGCAGAAGACTGTTAATAGATCCAGAAAGAATTGGTCTAAGAAACTTGATGATGCATTATGGGCTTATAGAACTGCTTATAAAAACCCTATGGGTATGTCTCCGTATAAGATGGTTTATGGTAAAGCGTGTCACTTACCTCCAGAGCTAGAACATAAAGCTTACTGGGCAATTAAAGAGCTCAACTATGATTTCAAACTTGCTAGTGAGAAGCGGTTATTTGACATTAGCTCACTTGATGAATGGAGAACCCAGGCCTATGAGAATGCCAAGTTGTTTAAAGAAAAAGTCAAGAGATGGCATGATAAAAGGATACAAAAGCGTGAATTCAATGTAGGTGACCATGTCTTGTTATACAATTCTTGTTTAAGATTCTTTGCAGGGAAACTTCTCTCTAAATGGGAAGGGCCTTACATTATCGAGGAAGTATATCGTTCCGGTGCCATCAAGATCAACAACGCCGAAGGCACAAATCCGAAGGTGGTAAACGGGCAAAGAATCAAACATTATATCTCAGGTACTCCCATAAATGTTGAAACCAATATTATCAATACCATAACTCCGGAGGAATACATTAGGGAAACCTACCAGAACGTTTCAGACTCCGAAAAGGAATAGGTATGTGTTACGGTAAGCAAACCGACTCCAAAACTTTTTCAACAGCAATTTTTCTCCATTTTGGAATATTTAAAAAATTAGGAAAATTTAAAGTAGTACGAAGAGCGCACGAGGAGGTGACAAGCCAGGGGGGCGCGCCCTACCCCCCTGGGCGCGCCCCTGTGGCTTGTGGCCACCTCGTGTACCCTCCGGACTCCGTTTTCTTGTGGTATACTCCTTCAGGTAGGTAAAAATTCATTATATAATCTCCCGAAGGTTTTGACCTTCGTAACACGACAATATCTCCTGTTTTCGTTTCGAGCTGTTTATGCAGCAGATTTAGAGCAAGCTGTCTTTGCAAGAGTCGGTCGGGGAGAGCCGTGTCTCTCACCTGACACCGGGGCCCAGAGTATACAGCGAAGCCAACCACTTCGGTCAGGCCGCGGAGGAAGAGATGGAGGCCGACTTGAAAAGGATAGATGCCATGGAGGAAGATCAAGAAGTTACCTCTCGTCTACAACCTGGAGCCATGTTGGAAGAACTTCAGAGCTCAGCAATTCCGAATTCGGTTATCCCTCCCAATGCTAAATTCCTTACTTATGAAAATATGAAAAAGAGTGTTGCTTCTTCCCCCACGGCAATGAAACATCCTTGGGTTATGGGAGCCCTAACCATTACTGGAAAACTTCGCAAGGAGGTAATGGATCTTAGACAGCAAAATAATCACATTCTGAGGGGCATCATCGCCAAGAATATAACATCGCCACCTCCGAAGAAAGACAACTAAACACATGGGTATGGGCACTCCCCTTGGCTTGTGCCAAGCTTGGGGGAGGTGCCCCGGTATCGTATCACCATCACATCTTTTACTTTTATCATTTTTCTTAGTTCGATCCTTTTGGTTATATCTTGATCTAGTACAATAAAGTCTTTAGTGTGATCTAGTTTTGAGTTTTGCTTTATGTTCCCCCTATGTAAGCAAGTCCGAGAGTTATATAATAAAGAGTAGTTTTGAGTTGAGGGCTTTGCTTGCTTGCTATGATCTTGAGAAAAAGAAATAGAAAGAAGTATAGAATAAAAGCAAAGAGTATATATGATGATCTTATGGGGAGTGATGACTTCACATATAAGAAGTATGTCGATTGAAACTTGTTGTGAGTTGACAAACATAGCGATTGGTAATTGTGGCAATTAAAAGGAAGTAATAAAGAAAGAGAGGTTCACATATAAATATATTATCTTGGACATCTTTTATGATTGTGAGCACTCATTAAAATATTATATGTTAAGAAGTTGATGTTGGACAAGGAAGACAACATAATGGGTTATGTTTGCTTATTTCCGAATAGAAGTTATATTGTTTTAGATCCTTCAACATGTGTCGCTTGCTTCCACCCCATATCAGTCAAAACTTCCGCACCAAGTAGAGATACTACTTGTGCATCCAAACACCTTTAACCCAGTTTTGCCATGAGAGTCCACCATACCTACCTATGGATTGAGTAAGATCCTTCAAGTAAGTTGTCATCGGTGCAAGCAATAAAAATTGCTCCCTAAATATGTGTGATCTATTAGTGTGAGGAAAATAAACTTTATACGAACTTGTGATATGGAAGAAATAAAAGCGACGGACTGCATAATAAAGTTCTTTATCACAAGGGGCAATATAAAGTGGCGTTATTTTGCATTAAGGGATTGCGCATCCAACTATAAAAGCGCATAACAACCTCTGCTTCCCTCTGCGAAGGGCCTATTTGTTACCTTTACTTTCTAAGTACTTATCTTTATGCAAGAGTCGTGGTGATCTTTACCACTTCCTTTATTTCGCCATTATCTCTTGGCAAGCGGCATGTCTTGGGGAATGATCTAGACACATATATCCACTCGGATGTGGGTGAGCATGAGTTATTTCTGTTGACATTACCCTTGAGGTAAATAGTTGGGAGGCAATACTATAAGCCCCTATCTTTCTCTGTGTCCGATTGAAGCTTTGACCTCATAGGTACCGCGTGAGTGTTAGCAAATATGAAAGACTAAAAGATGATTGAGTATGTGGATTTGCTTTACAAGCTCTTATATTGACTATTTCCTACGTTACGATAAATTGGAATTGCTTCAATGACTGAGATCATAGTTTGTTGGTTCTCAATAAAGTTCCTGATTCATACTTTACCTCTTGAATGAATTGTTACTCTAGCATAAGAAATTATATGTCAATATATTTTGCTGTTCTAAAGATGATCATGATGCCTTCATGTCCGTATTTTATTTTATCGACACCTCTTTCTCTAAACATGTGGGCATATTTATCGATTTCGGCTTTCGCTTGAGGGCAAGCGAGGTCTAAGCTTGGGGGAGTTGATACGTCCATTTTGCATCATGCTTTTATATTGATATTCATTGCATTATGGGCTGTTATTACACATTTTGGTACAATACTTATACCTTTTCTCTCTTATTTTACAAGGTTTACATGAAGAGGGAGAATGCCGGCAGCTGGAATTCTGGACTGGAAAAGAAGCAAATCTGAGATACCTATTCTGCACAACTCCAAAAGTCCTGAAAATCTATGGAGAATTACTTTGGAATATATAAAAAATATTTGGCGAAAGAAATACCTGAGGGGACCCACCAGGGAGTCACAAGCCAGGGGGCGCGCCCTACCCCCCTGGGCCCGCCCCTGTGGCTTGTGGGCCCCCTGGCAGGCCTCCGGTGCCCATCTTCTGCTATATGGAGGGTTTTGACCTGGAAAAAATCATAAGGGAGCTTTCGGGACGAAGCGCCGCCGTCTCGAGGCGGAACTTGGACAGAACCAATCTAGGGCTCCGGCGGAGCTGTTCTGCCGGGGAAACTTCCCTCCCGGAGGGGGAAATCGAAGCCATCGTCATCACCAACGATCCTCTCATCGAGAGGGGGTCAATCTCCATCAACATCTTCACCAGCACCATCTCCTCTCAAACCCTAGTTCATCTCTTGTATCCGATCTTTGTCTCAAAACCTCAGATTGGTACCTGTAGGTTGCTAGTAGTGTTGATTACTCCTTGTAGTTGATGCTAGTTGGTTTACTTGGTGGAAGATCATATGTTTAGATCCTTAATGATAATTAATACTCCTCTGATTATGAACACGAATATGCTTTGTGAGTAATTACGTTTGTTCCTGAGGACATGGGATAAGTCTTGTTACAAGTAATCATGTGAATTTGGTATTCGTTCGATATTTTGATGAGATGTATGTTGTCTCTCCTCTAGTGGTGTTATGTGAACGTCGACTACATGACACTTCACCATTATTTGGGCCTAGAGGAAGGCATTGGGAAGTAATAAGTAGATGATGGGTTGCTAGAGTGACAGAAGCTTAAACCCTAGTTTATGCGTTGCTTCGTAAGGGGCTGATTTGGATCCACATGTTTCATGCTATGGTTAGATTTATCTTAATTCTTCTTTTGTAGTTGCGGATGCTTGCGAGAGGGGTTAATCATAAGTGGGAGGTTTGTCCAAGTAAGGACAGCACCCAAGCACAGGTCCACCCACATATCAAATTATCAAAGTAACGAACGCGAATCATATGAGCATGATGAAAACTAGCTTGACAGAAATTCCCATGTGTCCTCGGGAGGGCTTTGCTTTATATAAGAGTTTGTCCAGGCTTGTCCTTTGCTACAAAAAGGATTGGGCCACCTTGCTGCACCTTTGTTACATTTGTTACTTGCTACCCGTTACGAATTACCTTATCACAAAACTATCTGTTATCGATAATTTCAGTGCTTGCAGAGAATACCTTACTGAAGACCGCTTGTCATTTCCTTCTGCTCCTCATTGGGTTCGACACTCTTACTTATCAAAAGGACTACGATAGATCCTCTATACTTGTGGGTCATCAAGACTCTTTTCTGACGCCGTTTCCGGGGAGTGAAGCGCCTTTGGTGAGTGGAACTTGGTAAGGAAAATTTTATTTAGTGTGCTGAAATTTACTGTCACTTGTTACTATGGAAGATAATCCTTTGAGGGGCTTGTTCAGGGTATCTTCCCCTCGACCGGAAGCACAAAGAGATGCTCCTCAACCTACTGCACCTACTGAAAATATTTATTATGAAATTCCTTCGGGTATGATAGAGAAACTGCTAGCTAATCCTTATGCAGGAGATGGAACACTACATCTTGATTTGCATCTAATCATCAAAGACCTGGAATGAAGCTACTTAAATATTGGGCATCAGGATCTATAGAGATAGATCAAGACGTCTGATGAGGCTTTCAATGAGTGCATACCTTGACAAGATTTTGAAAGAGTTCAAAATGGATCAGTCAAAGAAAGAGTTCTTGCCTGATTTGTAAGGTATGGAATTGAGTGAGACTCAAAGCTCGACCACGGCAGAAGAAAGAGAGAGGATGAATGTCGTCCCCTATGCCTTATCCATAGGCTCTATATAGTATGCCATGTTGTGTACCGCACCTGGTGTGTGCCTTGCCATGATTCTGTCAAGGGGTACAAGAGTGGTCCAGGAGTGGATCACTGGACAGCGGTCAAGATTATCCTTAGTAACTAGAGGACTAAGGAAATGTTTCTCGATTATGGAGGTGATAAAGAGTTCGTTGTAAAGGATTACGTCGATGCAAGCTTAGACACCTATCCGGACAACTCTGAGTAGCAGTCCGGATACGTATAGTGGAGCAGATATTTGGAATAGCTCCAAGTGGAGCGTGGTAGCATCTGTAGTATGACATATAGATTTGCAAAGAACACACGGATCTGAATGTTGCAGACCGTTGACTAGAACCTCTCTCACATGCAAAACATGATCGAACCCCAGAACTCATTGGGTGTTAGATTCATTACAATATTAATCACATAGTGATGTGAGCTAGATTATTGACTCTAGTGTAAGTGGGAGACTGTTGGAAATATGCCCTAGAGACAATAATAAAATGGTTATTATTATATTTCCTCGTTCATGATAATCATTTATTATCCATGCTATAATTGTATTGATTGGAAACTCAAATACATGTGTGGGTACATAGACAACATTGTGTCCCTAGTATGCCTCTAATAGACTAGCTTGTTGATCAAAGATGGTCAAGGTTTCCTAGCCATAGACATAAGATGTCATTTGATAACGAGATCACATCATTAGGAGAATGATGTGATGGACAAGACCCAAACTATAAACGTAGCATATGATCGTGTCAGTTTATTGCTATAGTTTTCTGCATGTCAAGTATCTATTCCTATGACCATGAGATCATGCAACTCACTGACACCGGAGGAATACCTTGTGTGTATCAAACGTCGCAACGTAACTGGGTGACTATAAAGATGCTCTACAGGTATCTCCGAGGGTGTCTGTTGAGTGGGCATGGATCAAGTCTGGGATTTGTTACTCCGTGTGACGGAGAGGTATCTCAGGGCCCACTCGGTAATAAAACATCACAATAAGCCTTGCAAGCAAAGTGACTAAAGTGTTAGCCACAGGATCTTGTATTACGGAACGAGTAAAGAGACTTGCCGGTAACGAGATTGAACTAGGTATGGAGATACCGACGATCGAATCTCGGGCAAGTAACATACCGAAGAACAAAGGGAACAACATACGGGATTAACTGAATCCTTGACATAGAGGTTCAACCGATAAAGATCTTCATAGACTATGTAGGAACCAATATGGGCATCCAGGTCCCGCTATTGGTTATTGACCGTAGAGGTGTCTCGGTCATGTCTACATAGTTCTCGAACCCGCAGGGTCTGCACACTTAACGTTCGGTGACGTTTCGGTAGTATTGAGTTATGAATGGTGGTAACCGAAGGTTGTTCGGAGTCCCAGATGAGATCTTGGACATCACGAGGAGCTCCGGAATGGTCCGAAGGTAAAGATTGATATATAGGAAGTCCCGTTTTGGTCACCAGAAAAGTTTCGGGTACTTCCGGTAGTTTACCGGGGGTACCGGGAGGGTTCCGGGGGACCATCGGGAGGGGCCACCCATGCCGGGAGGTCACATGGGCCTTAGGGGTGGCGCACCAGCCCTCAGTGGGCTGGGAAAACCAGCCCCAAAGGGCCCATGCGGCTGGGGTGTGGAAAAGGAAAAAAACAAGTGGGGAAGGAAATCCAATTAGAATTGGAATCCTACTTGGAGTAGGATTGGAGGTGGACTCCTCCACCTCCTGTTCGGCCGACTCCTAGGGGAAACTCTAGGGGCGCCGGGCCCTCCCCTCCCTCCTATATATATTGGAGGGGAGAGAGGGCAGCCGCACCCAACCCTAAGCCACGGTGCAGCCCTCTCTCCCCACTAGATCGTCTCCCCTAGTTCTCGGCGGTGCTTAGGCGAAGCCCTGCCGGAATAGTTCCACTACCACCGTCGCCGCGCTGTCGCGCTGCTGGAGAACTCATCTACCTCTCCGCCCCCCTCTTGCTGGATCAAGAAGGCGGAGATCGCCATTGAGCTGTACATGTGCTGATCGCGGAGGTGCCGTCTGTTCGGCGCTAGATCGTGATTGGATCGCGGGACGGCTAGCGATTTGGATCGCGAAGACGTTCGACTACATCAACCGCGTATCTTAACGCTTCCCGCTTAGCGATCTACAAGGGTATGTAGATCCACTCTCCCTCTCGTAGATGCTCATCACCATCGATAGATCTTGCGTGTGCGTAGGAAAATTTTTGTTTCCCATGCAACGTTCCCCAACAGTGTAAGCCATGGGCAAGTTAGAATACAATACCTATTATGCAAAAATGAATTTGAATCAATTTATCACAGTACCTCAAGTATGCAATATGTTTCTTATACTAACGGATCTCACGAAGTTTTGTTGACTTTTGTGTGATTGAAGTTTTCAAGTTTTGGGTGTGATCACGATGGACTACGGAATAAGGAGTAGCAAGAGCCCAAGCTTGGGGATGCCTAAGGCACCCCAAGTATAATTCTGAGACTCAAGCGTCTAAGATTTGGGATGCTGCTACTTCTTGAGCATGCGTTGGTTTTCCCTTGAAGAGGAACGGGTGATGCAGCAAAGTAGATAAGTATTTCCCTCAGTTGTTGAGAACCAAGGTATCAATCCAGTAGGAGATACAAGCAAGTCCCCAATAGATGCACCTACGCAAATAATCAAACACTTGCACCCAACGCTATAAAGGGGTTGTCAATCCCTTCACGGTTACTTGCAAGGATGAGATCTGATAGAGATAGATAGATAGGATTGCTAAAACGAAAAGTAAAACAAAAGTAAAAAGAATGCAGCGAGGTATTTTTGGTATTTTTGGTTTATAGATCTAAAAAATAATATGGAAAATAGACCCGGGGGCCATAGGTTTCACTAGAGGCTTCTCTCATGAAGGAAAATAATACGGTGGGTGAACAAATTACTGTCGAGCAATTGATAGAAAAGTGAATAATTATGAAGATATCCAAGGCAATGATTATGCATATAGGCATCACGTCCGTGTCAAGTAGACCGAAACGATTCTGCATCTACTACTATTACTCCACACATCGAACGACTCCTGCCTGCATCTAGAGTATTAAGTTCATGAAGAACAAAGTAACGCATTAGGTAAGATGACATGATGTAGAGGGATAAACTCAAGCAATATGATGAAAACCCCATCTTTTTACCCTTGATGGCAACAATACAAATACGTGCCTCGCTACCCCTACTTTGTCACTGGGTGAGGACACCGCAAGATTGAACCCAAAACTAAGCACTTCTCCCATTGCAAGAATTACCAATCTAGTTGGCCAAACCAAACCAATAACTCGAAGAGATTTGCAAAGATATGAAATCATGCATATAAGAATTCAGAGAAGATTCAAATAATATTCATAGATAAGCTGATCATAAACCCACAATTCATCGGATCTCGACAAACACACCGCAAAAGAGTATTACATCGGATAGATCTCCATGAAGATCATGAAGAACATGGTATTGAAGAACAAAGAGAGAGAAGAAGCCATCTAGCTACTAGCTATGAACCCGAAGGTCTGTGGTAAACTACTCACGCATCATCGGAGGGGCAATGGAGTTGATGTAGATGCCCTCCGTGATCGAACCCCCCTCCGGCAGATTACCGGAAAAGGCTCCAAGATTGGATCTCACGGGAACAGAGGCTTCCGACGGCGCAAAAGTATTTTCGTGGCTCTTTTTGGTATCCAGTGAATATTTGGGAATTTATAGGCCGAAGAATAGGGTTAGGAGGGCTGCCGTGGGGCCACAAGCCAGGGGGGCGCCCCCCCCCCCCTAGGGCGCGCCCTGGTGGCTTGTGACGCCACGGCAGGTCTCCTGCCTTCATCTCCAAGTTTGCTGGGTTTCTTCTGGTCCAAGAAAAATCATTCCGAAGATTTTATTCCGTTTGGACTCCGTTTAATATTCCTTATCTGCAATACTCAAAAACAAGGAAAAAACAGAAACTGGCACTAGGCTCTAGCTTAATAGGTTAGTCCCAAAAATAATATAAAATAGCATATTAATGCATATAAAGCATCCAAAACAGATAATATAATAGCATGGAACAATCAAAAATTATAGATACGTTGGAGACGTATCAAGCATCCCCAAGCTTAATTCCTACTCGTCCTCGAGTAGGTAAATTATAAAAACAGAATTTTTGATGTGGAATGCTACCTAACATATGTATCGATGTAATATTCTTTATTGTGGCATGAATATTCAGATCCATAAGATTCAAAACAAAAGTCTAATATTGACATAAAAACAGTAATATTTCAAGCATACCAACAAGGCAATTGTGTCCTTTCGAAATATCATGGCCTTAGAAAGTTATCCCTACAAAATCATATGGTCTGGCTACGCTCCATCTTCCCCACACAAAGTATCTAAATCATGCACAACCCTGATGACAAGTCAAGCAATTGTTTCACACTTTTTATGTTCTCAAACCTTTTCAACTCTCACGCAATACATGAGCATGAGCCATGGATATAGCACTATAGGTGGAATAGAATATGGTGGAGGTTGCGAGGAAAAAGGAGAAGATAGTCTCACATCAACTAGGCGTATCAACGGGCTATGGAGATGCCCATCAATAGATATCAATGTGAGTGAGTAGGGATTGCCATGCAACGAATGCACTAGAGCTATAAGTGTATGAAAGCTCAAAAAGAAAACTAAGTGGTTGTGCATAAGATGAAAATTCCACTAGTTATATGAAAGTGACAAAATAGGAGACTCTCTATCATGAAGATCATGGTGCTACTTTGAAGCACAGGTGTGGAAAAAGATAGTAGCAATTGTCCCTTCTCTCTTTCTCTCATTTTTTTCTTTTTTTTCTTTTTTTTTGGGTGGGCATCTTTGGCCTCTCTTTTTTTATTTGGGCTTCGCTGGCCTCTTTTATTATTTGTAAAGTCCGGAGACTCATCCCAACTTGTGAGGGATTCATAGCTTCCATCATCCTTTTCTCTCATGGGACAATGCTCTAACAATGAAAATCATCACACTTTTATTTACTTACAACTCAAAAAGAAATTACAACTCGATACCTAGAACAAAATATGAATCTATATGCAATATGAAAGTGATGGTGCATGTCATGAAAAACGGAACGGTGGAAGTTGCATGGCAATATATCTCGGAATGGCTATGGAAATGCCATAATAGGTAGGTATGGTGGCTGTTTTGAGGAAAATATATGGTGGCTGTTTTGAGGAAAGTATATGGTGGCTGTTTTGAGGAAGGTGGGTTTGATGCACCGGCGAAAGTTGCGCGGTACTAGAGAGGCTAGCAATGGTGGAAGGGTGAGAGTGCGTATAATCCATGGACTCAACATTAGTCATAAATAACTCACATACTTATTGCAAAAGTCTATTAGTTATCGAAACAAAGCATTAGACGCATGCTCCTAGGGGAGAGGTTGGTAGGAGTTAACCATCGCGCGCTCCCGACCCTCACACAAAGGTTGACAATCATTAAACAAATCATGCTCCGACTTCGTTACATAACGGTTCACCATACGTGCATGCTACGGGAATCACAAACTTTAACAAAAGTATTTCTTCCAATTCACAACTACTCACTAGCATGACTCTCATATTACCATCTTCATATCTCAAAACTATATGCAAGGAATCAAACTTCTCATAGTATCCAATGCACTTAATATGAAAGTTTTTATTATATCCCTCTTGGATGCCCATTATATTAGGACTAAATTCATAACCTAAACCAATTACCATGCTGTTTAAAGACTCTAAAAATAATATAAGTGAGGTACGAGAGTTCAATAATTTCTATAAAATAAAACACCACCGTGCTCTAAAAAGATATAAGTGAAGCACTAGAGAAACATTGCCTAGCTCAAAAGATATAAGTGAAGCACATAGAGTATTCTAATAAATTCACGATTCAGCGTGTCTCTCTCAAAAGATGTGTGCAGCAAGGATGATTGTGGCAAACTAAAAAGCAAAGACTCATATCATACAAGACGCTCCAAGCAAAACACATATCATGTGGTGAATAAAAATATAGCCTCAAGTAAATTTACCGATGGATTGAAGACGAAAGAGGGGATGCCTTCCGGGGCATCCCCAAGCTTAAGCTTTTTGGTATCCTTGAATATGGCTTGGGGTGCCTTGGGAATCCCCAAGCTTAGGCTCTTGCCACTCCTTATTCCATAGTCCATCAAATCTTTACCCAAAACTTGAAAACTTCACAACACAAAACTCAACAGAAAACTCATGAGATCCGTTAGTATAAGAAAAATAAATCACCACTTTAGGTACTGTTGTGGACTCATTCTTTATTTATATTGGTGTAATATCTACTGTATTCCAACTTCTCCATGGTTCATACCCCCCGATACAACCCATAGATACATCAAAATAAGCAAACAACACAAAGAAAACAGAATCTGTCTAAAACAGAACAGTCTGTAGAAATCTATAGACTTAGAATACTTCTGTAACTCCAAAAATTCTGAACAAATAGGAAAATTAGGGAAATTTGTATATAAATCTTTTGTAAAACTTTCAGATCAAAATCACGTTCCAGTGAATTTACAAAATTCCTGGACTGAGAGCAAAAGTTTCTGTTTTTCAGCAAAATCAAATCACAAACACCGTAGACCATCCCAAAGGTCTTACTTGGCTCAAACACTAATTTAAACAAGAAAACACAATTAATACAGAGGTAATAATGTGTTAAACACTCAAAAATAGAAGCAAAAACAAAAGCATAAAAATAAAATTGGGTTGCCTCCGAACAAGCGCTATTGTTTAACGCCCCTAGCTAGGCATAACGCAAAAGATCTAGGTATTGTCATCTTTGGTATGCAATCCATAAGTAGCTCTCATAATAGATTCATAAGGTAATTTTATTTTCTTTCTAGGAAAGTGCTCCATGCCTTTCCTTAATGGAAATTGGAATCTAATATTTCCTTCCTTCATATCAACAATTGCACCAATCGTTCTAAGGAAAGGTCTACCAAGAATAATAGGACATGTAGGATTGCAATCTATATCAAGAACAATGAAATCTACGGGCACATAATTCCTATTTGCAACAATAGGAACATCATTAATCCTTCCCATAGGTTTCTTAATGGTGGAATCCGCTAGATGCAAATTTAAAGAGCAATCATCAAATTCACGAAAACCTAGCACATCACATAAAGTTTTTGGAATCGTGGAAACGCTAGCACCCAAATCACACAAAGCATGGCAGTCATAATCTTTAATTTTAATCTTAATAGTAGGTTCCCACTCATCATAAAGCTTTCTAGGTATAGAAACTTCCAACTCAAGTTTTTCTTCGAAATCTTTCATCATAGCATCCACGATATGTTTAGTAAAAGCTTTATTTTGATTATAAGCATGCGGAGAATTCAACATGGATTGCAACAAGGAAACACAATCAATAAAAGAACAACTATCATAATTAAAGTCCTTGAAATCCAAAAGAGTGGGTTCATTGCTATCTAAAGTTTTGACCTCTTCAATCCCACTTTTATCAATCTTAGCATCAAGATCTATAAACTCCAAATCATTGGGACGCCTTTTAACTAAAGTTGACTTATCTCCAGTCCCATCTTTATCAAGATTTATATTAGAAAACAAAGATTCAATAGGAGTCACATCAATCACTTTAAGATCTTCATCATTATTATCACGAGAACACACTTTTTCAAGCCATTCACGCTTAGCACGTATTCTAGCGGTTCTTTCCTTGCACTCATCAATAGAAATTATCATAGCCTTTAAAGACTCATTAATATCATGCTTGGTTGGAATAGATCTAATTTTCAAAGAATCAATCTCAAGAGAAATTCTATCAACGTTCCTAGACAAATCATCAATCTTGAGCAATTTTTCTTCAATCATAGCATTGAAACCTTTTTGCGAGCTAATAAATTCTTTAATATTATTCTCAAGATCAGAGGGCATCTTATTATAATTTCCATAAGAATTGTTGTAGGAACTACCATAATTATTAGAGGAATTACTAGGAAACGGCCTAGGATTGAAATTACCTCTATACGCGTTATTACCAAAATTGTTCCTACCAACAAAATTCACATCCATAGATTCATTATTATTTCCAATCAAAGAAGACAAAGGCATATCATTAGGATCAATAGGAACACTCTTACTAGCAAACAATTTCATCAATTCATCCATCTTTTCACTCAAAGTATTTATTTCTTCAATACCATGCACCTTTTTACTAGTAGGAGATCTTTCGGTATGCCATTGAGAGTAATTTGCCATAATATTATCTAGGAGTTTAGTAGCTTCTCCTAATGTTATTTCCATAAAAGTACCACCCGCGGCGGAATCTAAGAGATTTCTAGAAGCAAAATTCAATCCCGCATAGAAAATTTGTATAATCATCCATAAACTCAAACGATGCGCGCGGCAATTTCTAATCATTAGTTTCATCCTCTCCCAAGATTGTGAAACATGCTCATGATCAAGTTGCTTAAAATTCATTATATCATTCCTAAGGGAGATGATCTTAGCGTTCCATGATTCAATACTATTTTTAGGCAAAGATGAAAACCAAGTTTTAGCATGATCTCGTAGTGAGAACGGAAATAGCTTCAATTTAACAATATCATTATCCACATCTTTCTTCTTTTGCATATCACACAACTCAACGAAAGTATTTAGATGGGATGCGGCATCTTCACTAGGAAGGCCAGAAAATTGTTCTTTCATAACAAGATTGAGCAAAGCGGCATTAATTTCATAAGATTCCGCACTAGTGGCGGGAGCAATCGGAGTACTAATAAAATCATTATTATTAGTATTAGAGAAATCACACAACTTGGTATTCTCTTGAGTCATAGTGACAAAGCAAGCAATCTAGCACACAAGCAAACAAAAAGCAAACGAAAAGACGAACGGAAGAAGGGCGAATAAAAAGGCAAATCTTTTTGGTTTTTCTGAAAATCGTTTTAGAAGTGGGGGAGAGGAAAACAAGAGGCAAAAATGGCAAATAATGTAAATGCAAGAGATGAGTTTGTGATGGGTACTTGGTAGGCTTGATGTAGATCTCCCCGGCAACGGCGCCAAAATCCTTCTTGCTAGTTCTTGAGCATGCGTTGGTTTTCCCTTGAAGAGGAAAGGGTGATGCAGCAAAGTAGATAAGTATTTTCCTCAGTTGTTGAGAACCAAGGTATAAATCCAGTAGGAGATACACAAATAATCAAACACTTGCTCCCAACGCTATAAAGGGGTTGTCAATCCCTTCACGGTTACTTGCAAGGATGAGATCTGATAGAGATAGATAGATAGGATTGCTAAAACAAAAAGTAAAACAAAAGTAAAAAAGAATGTAGCGAGGTATTTTTGGTATTTTTGGTTTATAGATCTGAAAATATAATATGTAAAATAGACCCGGGGGACATAGGCTTCACTAGAGGCTTCTCTCATGACGGAAAATAATACGGTGGGTGAACAAATTACTGTCGAGCAATTGATAGAAAAGCGAATAATTATGAAGATATCCAAGGCAAGGATTATGCATATAGGCATCACGTCAGTGTCAAGTAGACCGAAACGATTCTGCATCTACTACTATTACTCCACACATCGACCGACTCCTGCCTGCATCTAGAGTATTAAGTTCATGAAGAACAGAGTAACGCATTAGGTAAGATGACATGATGTAGAGGGATAAACTCAAGCAATATGATGAAAACCCCATCTTTTTACCCTTGATGGCAACAATACAAATACATGCCTCGCTACCCCTACTTTGTCACTGGGTGAGGACACCGCAAGATTGAACCCAAAACTAAGCACTTCTCCCATTGCAAGAATTACCAATCTAGTTGGCCAAACCAAACCAATAACTCGAAGAGACTTGCAAAGATATGAAATCATGCATATAAGAATTCAGAGAAGATTCAAATAATATTCATAGATAAGCTGATCATAAACCCACAATTCATCGGATCTCGACAAACACACCGCAAAAGAGTATTACATCGGATGGATCTCCATGAAGATCATGAAGAACATGGTATTGAAGAACAAAGAGAGAGAAGAAGCCATCTAGCTACTAGCTATGGACCCGAAGGTCTGTGGTAAACTACTCACGCATCATCGGAGGGGCAATGGAGTTGATGTAGATGCCCTCCGTGATCGAACCCCCCTCCGGCAGATTACCGGAAAAGACTCCAAGATTGGATCTCACGGGAACAGAGGCTTCCGGCGGCGCAAAAGTATTTTCGTGGCACTTTTTGGTATCCAGGGAATATTTGGGAATTTATAGGCCGAAGAATAGGGTTAGGAGGGCTGCCGTGGGGCCACAAGCCAGGGGGGCGCCCCCCCCCCTAGGGCGCGCCCTGGTGGCTTGTGACGCCACGGCAGGTCTCATGCCTTCATCTCCAAGTTTGCTGGGTTTCTTCTGGTCCAAGAAAAATCATTCCGAAGATTTTATTCCGTTTGGACTCCGTTTAATATTCCTTATCTGCAATACTCAAAAACAAGGAAAAAACAGAAACTGGCACTAGGCTCTAGATTAATAGGTTAGTCCCAAAAATAATATAAAATAGCATATTAATGCATATAAAGCATCCAAAAAAGATAATATAATAGCATGGAACAATCAAAAATTGTAGATACGTTGGAGACGTATCAGATGCCCCAGAAGGCGTCCCCTCTTTCGTCTCAATCCATCGGTATGTCACTTGGAGCTATATTTTCATTCATCACATGATATGTGTTTTGCTCGGAGCGTCGTTTGCTTTTGTTTGCTTTCACTTTCAATTTCTCACAATCATTATTTGCTGGACACACCTGCTTGAGAGAGAGACACCTTCATGATAATTTGCTAGAATACTATATGTGCTTCACTTTATCTTTTGAGCTAGGCTGTTGCTCTAGTACTTCACTTATACCTTTTTGAGCACGGTGGCGTGTAGATTTTATGGAAATAATATGCTCTCGTTCTTCACTTATATTTGTTTGAGAGCTGAGTAATAGTGACGGTAATTTGCATGGGTCATAAGACTGGTCCAAGAATATTAGGTATTCAATGAATGATAATCAAAACCATCGTGTAGCACATGTAGAGAAGTTGTGGGTTAATGACATTGATGTGGTAATATGAAAAAGGTGTGAGTCCAAAAAATTTGATTCGAAGAAATGTCGAGATTAAAAGGTGTTAACGTGTTATTCATCTAAAAGTTAAAAAGGCATAGTGATGATGTGTGAGCATTTATATTCCTCGTTGAAATCCTAGTGTTGTTTTGAGTCGGGGGCACGCGATGGTTAACTCCTACCAACCTCCTCCATCGGGGCATGCGAGGAGTACTTTGATTTGTGATAAAACTAATAAAACTTTGCAATAAGTATGTGAGTTCTTTATGACTAATGTGACACCATGGACATACGCATCTTCACCTTCTCGTATTTGCTAGCCTCTTCGGTACCGTGCATAGCCCATTCTCACCTCGAGGATCGGTCCAAATATTCGCCGGTGCATCCAAATCCCGTGACATGATACGCTCTGTTGCACATAAACCTCATTATATCTTCCTCGAAACAGCCACCATACCTACCTATTATGGCATTTCCATAGCCATTCCGAGATATATTGCCATGCAAATTCCATCGTCACTTCACATGACTAGTTCGTTCATCATCATAATGCTTTGCATGATCGTATAGAGCTGACATAGTATTTGTGGCAAAGCCACCGTTCTTCATATTTTTGATACGTGTCACGCTAGATCATTGCACATCCTGGTACACTGCCAGAGGCATTCATACAGCGTCATATCGTCCTATCATTTCTTCATGTTGAGTTGTAAGTAAATAAAAGTGTGATGATCATCATTATTAGAGCATTGTCCCAGTGAGGAAAGGATGGTGGAGACTATGATTCCCCCACAAGTCGGGATGAGACTCCGGACGAAAAATGAAATAAAAATGGGGGGCAAATGAGCCCACCATATAAAAAAGAAGAGAAAATGGGGGAGGCAAAAAAATAGAAAAGTCCACCATAAAAAATGAGAGAAAAGAGAGAAGGGACTTTGCTACTATACTTTACCACACTTGTGCCACAGAGTGGCACCATGTTCTTCATATAGAGAGTCTCCTATGTTGACACTTCCATATGCTAGTGAGAATTACCTTTTGATATAATAAACTTGGCTTGTATATTCCTATGACAGGCTTCCTCAAATGCTCGAGGTCTTCATGAGCAAGCAAGTTTGATGCACACCCCACTTAGTTTCAGTTGAGCTTTCATACACTTATAGCTCTAGTGTATCATTTGCATGGCAATCCCTACTCCTCGCATCGATATCTATCGATGAGCATCTCCATAGCTCGTTGGTACACCTAGTTGATGCGAGACTATCTTCTCCACTTTTTACCTCTTTGATACCTACCACCATATTCTATTCCACCTATATGCTATGTCCAATGGTTCATGCTCATGTACTGCGTGAAGAATAAAGAGTTGATGCATATTAAAAAAGTACGATCCAATTGCCTGACTTGGACACTGTGGTGCTTAACATTTGTATCTATGTGGTGAAGACGGAGTCATGCCTTGCTAATATAATAAGATGAATAGGGGTAAAACATTCTTTTAGGATCATATACTTTGAAAAATTAATGATTTTGTTTCTTATACTTATAAATATTACTATGTTGCTGTTTGTTAATTCATCATTTCTCAATGAGCATACATACCAAGGATTACATAATGGGTAGCATGTCAAATCAAAAATTCTGTTTTTATCATTTACCTACTCGAGGACGAGCAGGAATTAAGCTTGGGGATGATGATACGTCTCTAAGGTATCTATAATTTTTGATTGTTCCATGCTGATATATTATCATTCTAGGATACTTTTTGGGTATTTATTTACCAATTTATAATATTTTTGAGCACTAACCTATTGACCCAGTGCCCAGTGCCAGTTCCTATTTTCTGCGTGTTTTTGCCTTTTCAGAGTTACAATACCAAACGGAGTCCAATTGCCACGAAACTTTTTGGTGATTTTTTTGGGACCAATACAAGACCTAGAAGCTTTGGAGGAGGGCCAGGAGATGCACCAGGGGCCCACCACATATCCAACACCGCCCCCTAGGGGGGGCGCGGCCAGATATGTGGTGGCCCCATAGAGCATCCCCCGACGTTGTTCTCTGGCCTATAAATTCACATCTACCCTAAAAACACCAGAAGTGCTCCCGAAACATTTTTTACGCCGCCGCAAGTCTCTGTTCCGACGGGAGGCCAACTACACCTCCATTCCAGCACCCTGTCGGAGGGAAGATCGATCACGGAGGGCCTCTTCATCAACATTGCTGCCCTCACCATGATGTGTGAGTAGTTCACCGTAGACCTACGGGTCCGTAGGTAGTACCTAGATGGCAATCTCTCTCTCTCGATCTTCAATACAATGTTCATCGCATCTTTGCCTTGATCTATCCGATGTAATCCCTTTGTATGGTGTGTTTGCTGGGATCCGATGAATTGTGAGTTTATGTTCAGATTATTCATGAAAAGTATTTGAGTCAAACCTGATTACTATGATTCTTATTTGCACGATCATCATAGCTTCGTAATGCTCTCCGATCTATTGAGATAGTTTGGCCAACTAGATTGATATTTCTTCGGTGGGAGTGGTGCGTTGTAGTAGGTTCAACCTGGCGAGTTTCTATATCCCAGTGACAGAAAGGGACAACTTGTGTCTTTTTGCTACTTAGGATAAAATGATGGGGTTTATTCATATTAGTTGAGTTTACTTTGTCTACATCATGTCATCGTTCTCCAAGCATTACTCCGTTTGTCATGAACTTAATACGTAGAGAGGCAAGCATAGAAGCGCTCTTGAAGTGGAGTAATAGTAGTAGGTGCAGGAAGGAGTCGGCCTATTTGCTTATGGACGTGATGCATGTATACACATGATCATTGCAGTGAACATCGCATAATTATTCGCTTTTCTATCAATTGCCCAACAGTAATTTGTTTACCCATCGTATGCTTTGCTTATGAGAGATGCCACTAGAGAACTCTACGGCCCCCGGGTCTATTCACTTATATATTCACAAACGCTATCATTACCTTGCTGTTATTTATTACCTTTTATTTTATTTTTCACTTTACTATTCTCTACAATTATCTACACAACTCACTTGCTTGCAAATAACGAGATCAAGGGGATTGACGGCCCTCTTGCCGACGTTGGGTGCAAGTTGTTTGTTCTTTTGCGTGCAGCCGCTGAAGACGGTTGAGGATTGGTATTCCTATTGGTTCGATAAACCTTGGTTTCATAAATGAGGGAAATACTTACCCACTTTGTGTTGCGATTACCCGTTCCTCTTCACGGAAAACCCAATGCAGATCACGAGTATCAATGGACAGAGCTAAAAGAAATGGGTTAGTAAAAGTAATTCTGGGGGGAAATACTGAGGATGGGATAAATTTGTTGCACTATGCAGATGTTACCATCTTTATCTTAGAAGATGATTTTGAAAGTGCTCGTAACTTGAAATTCATTCTTTGTTTGTTTGAGCAAATGTCTGGTCTAAATATTAACTTTCACAAAAGTGAAATGTTCCTTTTCGGTGAGGCTACCAAGGAAGCATATTGATTTGCTAATATTTTTACTTACCCTATTGGCACTTTGCCCATGGGGTATTTGATGACCTGCAAGGGCACAAGGCTATTGCAATTTGCGGTAAGTAGAGTATGTCGATCCCACAGGGAGCGATGTTGCACAGATAACTACCAACCCCAAAGCTATGTTGTCACTCACATGGCTACGTTCACACCCAGCGCGTTAACTGGAAATAGTCTATTCGTCGGTAGCTAACGGAATGATAATAAGGGTGGTTTTGGCTAAATAACTAAGCAAAGGTAGAAACGTAAATAAAACAACGAATAAAATAAAGGGGCGGCGCTTGAGTAATAAGGGCGTTCTCGATGTATTCGGAATCATCACTGCATGTTCGTTCTATGGATACTTAAGCCACTTTTCATATAGTTATTTGTGGGTGAAGCCTAGTACAGAACACTTTCTACTCGTGGTAGACTTCGTGCCACGCACACCACCGTCATAGTCTCCCCCAGAGGGTTACAACTCATGATAATTAAGGGTTTACCCCGTGGACGCGGCCAAAGGGCGGTCTCCGTTATTCCCCTATAGAATTGGTAGAGATGGGAACTACTGTCACTTTTTCTCTTCTCTCTATTTCATCCAATAGTAATATCCTTGTGTCCAAAATTGGCAAATGTTGGATGTTGCACTTCACCCAACATCACGAAGAACATTAACAATACATGAAAAGGTTATTCCATATCACGCAAGACAATCGGTACTAGCACATACTAGAGTTCACCTTATTCCCTCAAGAACTAATAAATTACTCAAACATGGTGATGAAGTACATACAGATTAGGGATGATTTACAAGACAACATGAGGTTGGAGATGAAGATGGGCAGAGGCATGGCGCTGGTGATGAAGATGGCACCGGCCCTCCGGCCGGCGCCGGCGTGGAGGCGCCTCCTTCCTTCCTTCTTCCTTGGCTTGGCCCTTCTCTCTAAGGTGGAGGTGCTGCAATGGAGGTGTGGTGGTGATCCGTCTCAAACATATCTATTTTTCCAAACACTTTTGCTCTTGTTTTGGACTCTAATTTGCATGATTTGAATGAAACTAACCTGGACTGACGTTGTTTTCAGCAGAACTGCCATGGTCTTATTTTTGTGCGGAAATAAAAGTTCTCAGAATCGGACGAAACTTTTTGTGGATTTTTTCTGGAATATATGAAAAACTATGGAGCGAAGACCCACCAGAGTGGGTCCACCTATTGGTGCCAAGCAAATAGGGCGCGCCCTGTTAGCTTGGGGCCACCTCGTGGCTCCCCCGACCCTAATTCCAGTCCTATAAATTCACAATTACGGAGAAAAAAACTGGAGAGAAGTTTTCATTGCGTTTCACGAGACGGAGCCGCCGCCACCTCCTGTTCTTCCTCGGGAGGGCTGATCTGGAGTCCGTTTGGAGCTCCGGAGAGGGGGATTCGTCGCCATCGTCATGACCAACCCTTCTTCATCAGCACCCCCATGATGCTCACCACTGGGGGTGAGTAATTCCTTTGTAGGCTTGCTGGACGATGATGGGATTGGATGAGATTGATCATTTAATCGAGTTATTTTGATAGGCTTGATCCCTAGTATCCACTATGTTCTGAGATTGATGTTGCTTGACTTTGCTATGCTTAATGCTTGTCACTAGGGCCCGAGTGCCATGATTTCAGATCTGAACCTATTATCTTTTCATGAATATGAGAGTGTTTTGGATCCTATCTTACAAGTTGTATGCACATATTATGTGTCATGATCCGCATACCCCAAGGTGAAAATAATTGTGATTCTTTCCGGTGATTGCCGTAGTTTAAGGAGTTCGTGTATTTACCATGTGTTAATGCTTTGTTTCAGTTCTCTATTAAAAGGAGGCCTTAATATCCCTTAGATTTTCTTATGGACCCCGCTGCCACGGGAGGGTAGGACAAAAGATGTCTTGCAAGTTCTTATTGCAAGCACGTATGACTATATACGGAATTCATGCCTACATTATATTGATGAATTGGAGCTAGTTCTGTGTCGCTCTAGTGTGTAACTGTTACATGATTGATGTCATCTAAATCATTATCCATCACTGATCCATGGCCTACGCTTTGCATATGTTGAATCTTGCTAAGTTACTATTGCTGCTACTTTTACAATTACTAGAAATATGCTGCTATTACTGTTATTGTTACTACTGTTGTTCTGCTTTGCTACTAAACTTTTGCTACACAGGATATCCTGAGTGTGGCTGAATTGACAACTTAGCTGCTAAGACCAATAAATATTCTTTGGATCCCCTTGTGTCTAATCAACACATTTTGGTAAAATACTTCCCTTAAGACTGTTATGATCCCCTATACTTGTGGGTTATCAGGTGGCTGTAGATGAAACTTCTGAAGGATGGAGATGAGATCATTTTTGATGGCTAGGGTTGAGGGAGACTGATATAAGGAGCCTCCCTAGCCTCCTCTCTTGATGGGCTTCATACAAGGGCTCAAGATGAGCCAAATCATCTCCCAATCTCTTTTTTATGAGCCAAGGATCTCGTGGGATCGAACGGGGATGAAATCGGTGAAGAATATTGTTTGGAAGGGCAACTTTCGGAGTTGTGTGCATGTTAAACGACCGCCGAAATGACCGTGTGTGGTCATTCGAACGCCGTCTTTGAATATGTCCTCCTCCGTTAAAACGGCCGCCAAATCTTCATACGAACTCGAAATTTGGCGTTCTTGGGCTCGTCAGATTTGTATGAACGGCGCCGATCCATTCCTGGTATTGGATCTTAATTTGGAGAACTTTGGAAGAATCACTTTCTCCAACCTCTGGAATGGCTAAGTCTGGCCCCTCGGTGACTCTGTATCAAAACCCATCCTTGGTTCTTTCATCGTGCTTGGTCCTTGTTTGCTCCAAAACACATGTAGACACAAGAAAATATAGAAAACTAATAAAAACTAAATAAAAATAAAAAGTGTGCAACGAACTTGGGAAAACAAGTAAATACCGAAAACTCTGCATCGACGGTACTCTTGCACTATTATTATCATCACATCATTAAGTCGTGCAAGTGAAAGGCAATAATGACGATATTTGATGAAGTGATCGTGGTAAAGAAAGCTGGTATGAACTCTTCTTGTTTTTCCGTTTTTGTAAATATGTTTAGTTCATTCGATCTCGATTCAGTAAATCATGAGTGAACATGTTTATGATGACAATTAGAGAATATAGTTGCTCATGCCATGCTTAAATAGCTAGGAGTGGATAATGATTCATCTTATGTGTCAACATGCATTAAAATACTTATGATGTGGTATGATAGTTATGTATTGCCATGAGTGAATATAATGTTTAATTGTTATCATGGATATGGTCATTTATGAATTATCCTGAAAAGTTGAACACTAGCTAAGCATGTGTATAACAACGAGAACAAAAGAGTTTGTAAAAGTCTTCTTTATCACTTTCAGTTTATCAACTGAATTGCTTGAGGACAAGCAGTGAGTTAAGCTTGGGGGAGTTGATACGTCTCAAACTTATCTACTTTTCCAAATACTTTTGCTCTGGTTTTGGACTCTAATTTGCATGATTTGAATGGAACTAACCAGGACTGACCCTGTATTCAGCATAACTACCTTGGTGTTATTTTTGTGTAGAAATAAAAGTTCCTGGAATTGGACGAAACTTTTTGTGAATTGTTTTTGGAATGAATAATGAATTATGGAGCGAAGAACCACCGGAGGGGGCTGCCTATGATCCACAAGGCAACAGGACGCACCCACCCCCCTAGGCGCGCTCTGTTAGCTTGTGGGGCCCACGTGGCTCCCCCGACCCTAATTGCACTCCTATAAATTCACATCTTCAGAGAAAAAATAGGAGAGAAGATTTCATCGCGTTTTACAAGATGGAGCCGCCGCCACCTCCTGTTCTTCCTCGGGAGGGCTGATCTGGAGTCCGTTTGGGGCTCCGGAGAGGGGGATTCGTCGCCGTCGTCATCACCAACCCTTCTTCATCAACACCGCCATGATGCTCACCACTGGGAGTGAGTAATTCCTTTGTAGGCTTGCTGGACGGTGATGGGATTGGCTGAGATTGATCATGTAATCAAATTAAGTTGATAGGGCTTGATCCCTAGTATCCACTATGTTCTGAGATTGATGTTGCTATGACTTTGCTATGCTTAATGCTTGTCGAATGCCATGATTTCAGATCTGAACCTATTATGTTTTCATGAATATGAGAGTGTTTCGGATCCTATCTTACAAGTTGTATGCACCTATTACGTGTCATGATCCGCATACCCCAAGGTGAAAATAATTGGGATTCTTTCCGGTGATTCCCGTAGTTTGAGCAGTTCATGTATTTACCATGTGTTAATGCTTTGTTTCGGCTCTCTATTAAAAGGAGGCCTTAATATCCCTTAGATTTCCTTATGAACCCCGCTGCCACGGGAGGGTAGGACAAAAGATGGCATGCAAGTTCTTATTGCAAGCACGTATGACTATATACGGAATACATGCCTACATTATATTGATGAATTGGAGCTAGTTCTGTGTCGCTCCAGTGTGTAACTATTACATGATTGATGTCATCTAAATCAATATCCATCACTAATCCATGGCCTACGCTTTTCATATACTGAATCTTGCTAAGTTACTATTGCTGCTAATTTTATAATTACTACAAATCTGGTGCTATTACTGTTACTGTTACTACTGTTGTTCTGCTTTGCTACTAAACTTTTGCTACAGAGGATATCCTGAGTGTGGCTGAATTGACAACTCAGCTGCTAAGACCAATAAATATTCTTTGGCTCCCCTTGTGTCGAATCAACAAATTTGGGTAAAACTACTTCCCTCGAAGACTGTTACGATCCCTTATACTTGTGGGTTATCAGGTGGCTTAAGGATGGAGAGGAGATCATTTTTGACGGCTAGGGTTGAGGGAGACTAATATAAGGAGCCTCCCTATCCTCCTCTCTTGATGGGCTTCATACAAGGGCTCAAAATGAGCCAAATCCTCTCCCAATCTCTTTTTTATCATTAGTAGGGAAAATTTCGGAGTTGTGTGCATCTCAAACGACCGCCGAAACGACCGCGCGTGGTCGTTCGAACGCCATCTTTGAATATGTCCTCCTTCGTTAAAACGGACGCCAAATATTCATACGAACTCGAAATTCGACGTTCTTGGGCTCGTCGGATTCGTATAAACGGCGCCGATCCATTCCTGGTCTTGGATCTTAATTTGGAGAATTTTGGAAGAATCACTTTCTCTGACCTCCGGGATGGCTAAGTCTGGCCCCTCGGTGACTCTGTATCAAAACACATCATTGGTTCTTTCATCGTGCTTGGTCCTAGATTGCTCCAAAACACATGTAGACACAAGAAAATAAAGAAAACTAATAAAAACTAAATAAAAATAAAAAGTGTGCAACAAACTTGGTAACACAAGTAAATACCGAAAACTATGCATCAGAGACATGAATAAGTGCTAGAGGGCATGATATGAGGGATTTTGGCACTAGAATATATTCTAAAAGTATGCCTAAAATCCACTCCTTAGTATTTATGTTTACCTATGGATGAAAAGGAAATCAGAAATAAACTGGTAGGGTAGGCCCCTAGCCAATGCATGTAGAATTGACACTATCGGGTATTCCAAATTATATGATGTTATTTTAGGATTGCATGTGGGATTTAAAAAAGATTGGACTTCTTTAGATCGAGACTTCTGTGGATGGAAGAAGCTAATAAAAGGAAAAAAATCATTTTGGGCGGGGGGGAGGGGGGTTGGCCTAAATATCTTGTGGGACTATGCATTCAAAGCCTAACATTAATGAATCGGGCCCTTGTTTATGAGTGGTCGTAGAAATTATATAATTCCAAAGGTTTATGGGGAAACTATTTTTGATAAATAAATGTCTTAGTAACAAATGTCTAACTGGGGTTAAACCTAAACATGGAGATTCTAGGTTTTCAGGGGGTTACTAAAACAAACAGAACGCTTCTTCTATTTTTGTAAATTTAAGGTTGGTAGTGGAAACAATGTGAGATTCTAGGAAGATTGTTAGAGTGGAGAACTTTGAGGCGGAGGGGGGTATATGGAATTGTGGACACACGTTAAGGAAGCATGTAGTGATATGGAACTCAATAATCAAGAAGATTCTGTTAAATGGACTCTAACTAGAAATGGAATTTATACTGTGAAATCTTATTATAGGGAGTTGATTGTAAACAAGGTTAAATAACCAAATAATTTTCCACGGAAGGTTAAAATGCCTCTTAGAATCAAAGTTTTCATGTGGCTGGTTCTTAGAAACAACATACTATAAAAATATAATTTGGCTAGAAGGGGCTGGATTGGCGATATGGTCTGCCATTTTGTGGTAGAGAGGAGACAGTAAACCATCTGTTAATAAAATGCTCAATTTCTAGAATGTTATGGAATATTTTTTAAGTGTGCTTTTAATTTGGTTGATGTGCCTAATAATAAACATGATATGTTCTATTTGTGGATTAAGAATTTATAGAAGTGAAAATAACACCCAATGATGGTGCGGGTTTCAACTATTTTCAAAACCATCTGGAGGTTCAGGAATAATGTTGTGTTCGACAAGAAAAGAATAATGATCCTTGAGTTTCAGTTAATATGATTGGTGAGTGGCTTAATGATTGGATATTTTTCGTAGAGAAATCTAAAAAATCAAGAGCTATTGAGGTGGGGACTAAGAAATGTTTGAAATGATAGCAAGTGAAGTTTTTGAGGTGGTGCAGGGTTGGCGGGTAGGGGTGAGTACAGCGGGATGATGCTTCTCTGTTGTTTCCCTACTTTGCCTAGATGGCATGATCTCCTTTGTAGGTTCTCTCCAAGTAGCTTTTGGTTTTAAAACAGGTGATATGAATCATGTAATATATATCTAGATGGTCTGTTGGTGAGTGGAAGTAGTGAACTGCCATGTTTGCCTGTTGTGGCCTTAGGCCCGACATGTCGAAGCCAAGGACATGTAATTTCATTCTTCATTTACTTCAAGTGTTCCTGCTTTTGTAGTAGTTTGTAAGAAGACATTGTGGTTTCACTTAAATGAAACCGGAGAGTCGCCCCCTTTATAAAAATATGTTCTTGCAGATTTAGAGTTTTTGTCATTGCAGAGCCGGTCTTTCGGATATGTTGACTTTCTGTTAGTGTGTCTTGGTGCTTTTGCCCGTATGGCTTTTTTGTAGAGTTGGAATATTTTTTTGGCACTACCATGAAGATCTTATGATTTGACAGTCTACACTTCCAAGAGATCATCACCAGCCCAAGTCCATTCATAACTCAAGGCTTTCCATCTTTTTAGATGGGCAACTAAAGGGGATCTTTGAAATATTTATCAGTAATCAAGTCCATGTAGATGTATAGGTGGTGTCATCGCTGCTCTGGTCTAATTGCGGTGTCTTTGTTGAAGCCTGGGTAGAATTTCATATTTAAAAAATTATTACCACCAAGAAGACATATATGAGAGATTTCATTGTCATTCTTAATTTTGGAAGTTATGTTTTCTAGCTTTTTGGATCTTTGATCATAGCCATTATACATGTAATGATTCTCAAATTTGAAGTAAGTTACAAGGTTTTCTCAAAAGATTAAAAAAATACTAGTTCCATTAGTAGTTAATTTCTTGATCTTGAGTCTCGCCATTGTTTGGAAGGTGTGATGAAAGAGTCCCACCAATAACTAGAAGGATTTAGAGTCTTGTCCTTGTAGAACCGGTCTTTCAGATTGGTTGACTTTTTGTTAGTGCGTCTCAGTTTTTTTGCTGGTATAATTTTCTTGTAGAATTGGAATCTTTACTTGGCCTTACAGTGAAGATCTTGCTATTCGGCAGTTTGCACTTCAAGGGTCATCATCGGCCCAAGTCCATTCATCGCTCAAGACTTCCCATTATTTTAGATGGGCAACTCAAGGAGCTCTTTGAAATCTCTATCGGTAATCTCGTTCATGCAGATTTATGAGTGGTGTCGTCACCGCTCCGATCTAATTGAAGTTTCCTTTTGAAGCGTTGGTAGAATATCTTCTTTCAAACATTATTACCATGGAGAATATGTATCTGGGAGATTTCATTGTAATTTTTAGTTTTAACAGTTACTTTGTCTAGTTTTCTGGGTCTTTGATCATAAGCGTTGTACCTTAAATGGTTATCACATTTGAATAAAGTTACAGGGTTTTTTCATACAAACAAAAAACTAGTTCCATTAGTTGTTAGTACCTGATCTTGAGTCTTGCCATGTTTGGAAGGTGTGGTGGAAGATATTATACCCAATAATTGCGTGCAACAAGAAGAGGATGGGATGATCAATGCTTCACCATTCACCAATCTCCAATAATCATTCGTACAAACTTCATCCAGACTTGGCAAGAAATGGAAAGAATCCCATCAATAATTGGGAAGTATTTAGTTTTCTTGTCCTCATAGAACCGATCTTTCGGATCTGTTGCTTTTTATTAGTGTGTCTCGATGCTTTTGCTGGTATGGTCTTTTATAGAGTTGGAATCCTTCCATGGCATTACGACATAGATCTTGTGATTTGACAATCTACACTTCCAGGGGATCATCACCGCCCAAGCCCATCCATTGTTTAAAATGTTCCATACATTTAGATGGGCAACCCAAGGGGCTCTCTGAAATCTCTATGTGTAATCAAGTTTGTGCACATGTATGAGTGGTGACATCGCAACTCCGATCTAATCGCAGTGTCTTTTTTGAAGCGTTGGTAGAATTTCTTCTTTCAAAAATTATTACCATGGAGAAGATGTATGCCACGTATCTGAGAGATTTCGTTGCAACTTTTAGTTTTAGCAGTTACTTCACTACAAGAAATATGTCAACTTGCGACCATCAATATTTGTCGCTGAATGGTCATTATTTTTCATTTACGACCTTTTTGTGACCAAAAACTGTTGGTCAAAAGCTGACCGTCTTTAATGAAACTTAACGACCAAAACAAAAGGTCGTTGGTTCTACGACCAGTTGTTTTGGTCACTCGCAGCCTGCCCGGGCCACGTCGGATCCAACGTGGCAAGCTGACGTGGCAAAATTATGACCAGGTGAATTGGTCGTTGATCAGAATCATCTCGGTCCAGTTCGGTGCTTTACATGGGCCAAGCCCAACAATTCAACCCATTTAATATATCTTTTTCCCTGCCAATTTTGATTAGTTAAATGGGCCAAGCCCAACATTTCAGTCTTTTTAATTTTTGGGCCATGGCCTTTTACTTTTTTGGGTCGTTTGATTTTCTTTTTTTGGCCAGTTTATTTTGGTACTAGTCCCACTAGTCAGATTGGTCCCACATGTCATGTTTACCTCATAATTAGAATCCACACATCATAAATTTCAAAATTTGTCAAACAATTTTCATAAGTGGGCCCCCCTTTTCAGGTATTCAAATCACATACAAAATCAATATTTCGAACAGATCAAAGAGCAAATGAAATTGGTCCAAAACAACACTAAATTAGTCTATTACAATCTTTACACTACTACAACTCAAATATGCCTACTACTACCTACTATCACAATACATAATATGCTACTCTTTGATGATAGGCTTCATGGCTTCACACTTGGCTTCGCACTTCACCTATGCAAAAAATAAGAAAAAAACAATAGCCAATGAGCGATCTAATAGCATATAAGCAAGAATTGACCACAAATTCCCTACACACAAATAGTATATGCAACATATCCAAACATGGGAACTGCACATTTACTGTAACTACAGCAAGAAGAGTACTTAAACTACAGCAAGACCATGAGTACTGGAACTGCTGAAACTACAGCAATACACTATTGTTGGATACTGAATCTTGAAACCCAGATTTGCACAGAAAGTTTATGCTACTGTCCTACAAAAAGTTTGTATCAAGTGCACTTGCTAATACTGCTAGGAACCAGTGCAAGCGAGCACTTGCTAGCAGCAGTAGCAAGCAGTGCACTTGTTACTGAAACTCATTGAAATTCAGTACTTCTAGATTAACAAGTTCTTGCTACAGCAGATGTAAGGAGTACTCCTACTTGGGCACTGGCAGATAAGATTGTCTCTACCAATATATTAACTAAAACTTAAGTGCTCCTGGACAAGCACAAGTGGAATTGCATTTTTACTCAAGTGGAATTGCAACTAATACAAGCACGACAATTTAACATGGAGATGCATACATGACTAAACACTAACATATTATTGTATGACGACAGCGAGAAAATCGACAGCTCGATCAACCCAATATTGAAATCAGACATGATATCGTAAAATAGCAAGAAATGGGAAAAGTAGGTTCATACATCACGACCACCAAAACCAAGCACATCACAACCATGGTCCTGGAGTGTCACTTACCCAATCACGAAATTAACATAGCTGGAAAAACCCCAACTTCAAGGTGTAGGCTCTCCGGCGCCGATCGTGACCATCCAGCTGGTCGTATAGCTCCGTGTACAAGTCACCTGCGCCCAAAAGAAACACCCAGCCGCTGCAGGCCGTGGTTAGTCAGTAGCTAACACAACATAATTAACAGCCACTTTAAACTTAATACAATATCATATTCATAGTTGGCATGCATCAATACGGGAATCTACAATGTTGGATAAGGTGATAAAGAAAAACAGAAAGTGGAGTTAGATACATATGCAGCATAATGATAAAATAGAACAATAGATTTATTGTGCATATCTTCTGGTGACCCTGTCAATTGTTACATGATACACTCATGTCTATATATTCCGATGAGCCATTAACATATAGCCAACAACAACATGGAGATGATACTAATTAGAAATACTCCACGGTTTGTCTGGCCAGACTGCTATTACTAGTAGATATACAGAGGAAAAGGGAGTAGGTATATTCCAATAACCAATATCAGTAGATGATTTTAAGTTTGCAAGCAGAAAGATGATCTCAATAGAAATGCAACAACTAATATCAGTAGAAAGAGGCTGTCTAGTCCATCTACTGATCAAACAACCAATATACTTGATGACTGAGGTAGATACAACAAATGTAATGGTTAACGGTACAGTAGGTACATTAAGTTGCACATTCACATGCTCACCCAAGATGCACATTAAGTTTGCACAAGAAATATTCCAGGGAAGAAAAATTGACTTACAGTATACTGTTTTTTTTTCTCTAGGTCCAGCTCCAGGTACAGAGGCGTGTGAACATGTTAGCATGTGAGTATGTGCATTCATGATCACTTCTATCAACACCAGCCATACAAATACTCCTACTTAGTGGATTAGAAAAACTGCAAGCAGAGTAGGAGAGGGTGTAGATGGTTTACCCCAATTTTTTGGGGGTGGCCTAGTTCCTTTAGACCTCCTCGGGCGTTTCTTCCCTTTCTGGAATGACAAAGATTAGGATTATGAAATTCAGTTACCACAGAATTATGAAAAAAAGCAATAATCAAATACTGAATATTTTCAGTTAACTTTAACTGAATATTTTCAGTTAACTTTAACTGAAAATTTACTTTTGAGTATTAACCAAAACTACAGTAGCTCATTGCAAATTTAACAAAAACTACAGTACTAAGAGGGGTAGAGTACTACTCTCACAGATGTTGGTGAGGAAGCTAGTAAAATCAGTCCTACTCTCAGAGATGTTGGAGTACAGTAGAAAGAGCCTCACTTAATTCCAAACAAGAGTCCAAAACATGCAATTCCACATCGGACACGCAGATGATACTCCTCTAAATGAATGATTGAAGCAGCAGCATGCTCACATGCGGCACTTCACAATTGTTACATGAACAGTTTACGTGTAAACTTACAAAACAATGATGTATGTGTGCGCGGTAGAGAGGAACTGAAAATGGTTGTTCGTTTAGTCACATTTAAACTGAAATTGGGATTGCATATCACACTGAATATTTCTTTTCGGGAAATACAGACAGATTCATATATCAGTTCAAGCATAGTCGCATGAGTGATCATCCATGGAAGAAAGAATGTGGGATCACACGGGACTGTGAAGCGTGCATAATGCATAGTAATCTAAGCAACTTACACATGCATACACGCAGGAAGGGAGGGAGGAAGGGCAGAGACGTACACGCTGGTGGCGAGCATGGAGAGGAAGAAGCCGTCATACCTGTAGCATGTAGATTCATCATTCAGTAGAAAAAAAGAAAAGAAAAACAGTGTGGGTCGAAAGGGAGGGAGCCAGCGAGCGATGGGATGGAGGGAGGGTTAGAGGGGGACGGGGACGTACCACTTGAAATCGACGCCCCGCATCGCCATTCTGGTCAGATCTGAAACTGACGATGGTCGGAGCACTCCGGCGGCTGGGGCGGCGGCACCCGCATCAGGGGCATAATTCTTGCTACTCACTCATCGCTAGTCAAGTAATTCAAATGACCTGTGGTCAGGAAAGAATAAGACAAAGAGCAGTGATCATCGACATATAGATATCTTCAGACATACAGATATCTTCAGACAAAGAGCAGTGATCATCGACATACAGAAAGCTGACCTTGATGGCGACCTTCCGGGCACGCAGCCAACGACCGACGAGCTCCTCGCTGCGCCCGTGCGTTTCCGAGCGCTGCGGCACCAACGCCCCCGCCGCCCAGGCCCGCGGAGATCCACGCGTCGACCCGCGACCGCCCTTCGGCGGCCGGAACGACCTCCTCCGGGCGGGTCCCGGCGTGGCCTCCCCTCCGCGTCGGCGCAGGCTCCGCGACCGCGTCCGAGGAGACGCACCTGGGGCAAGAGACCTGGAGGGAGTGGCTTCGGTTCGCGCCGCGGCACAGGAGCGCGGAGAGCGGGTTGCAACCCCCGGCGGCGACGCTGCCATCGCTTCTGCTGCCATGCTCTCGGGTGGGTTGGGTCCATGGCGACGAGTCAAGCGGAGAGCGGAGGAGGGGGCGGCGGCGAAGAGACTAGATCTGGATCGGGGAGAGGGAGGGGTTGGGTAGGGTTCGGGCGAGAGAGAGAATGGGGTTTGCTGCGGTGGGCTGGATGAATGGATTGATGGACGGATGTTTGCCATGTCATCAATCCATGCCACAACTGATTCCACCAATCAGAATTGAGGTTATGTAATTTTGTTTTTTTTGTTTTTTTTTTCTTATATTTTTTACCTTCTTATCTCTACTACTATTAAATATTCATCGCTAGACGCACCTCGCCTAATGTACGCACAATAATCCGAAGCAATTAGAGCCATCTAATCAGACTCACCATCTAAATCTAACCCACACGAGAAGTGCGTTTAGCAATTTCAATCGGCGAACGAAAACTCTGCCTGCGGACAAAAACTCCCCAATCATCGCCTCACAACCCACCATATCGTACCTGCTCTTCAACCCCAGGCCCTCCCTCGGCGGCGACTTTGACATCGACCAGTCGCGTTCTATTGAAGGAATCGATCGCCTAAGAACGAAGTGCTCTGTTCTTCAATCTTGTACACAATTCTGAAGTTTGCTTTCTTCAATCTTGTACGTAATTCTGAAGTTTGCTTTTCTCCTGCTATCTTCCCCATTAATCGCTCACTGGAGTTGATGGAATTAGGAACATCATATTGCTTTCAAGTTGATCAACCTCTGCCCTTTATTCTTTTAGTAAGAGTCACATTTACTTTTCTCTCATCCTGAAATATGGCACTTGCACAAGTTTGTTGCTCATGCTTACTTTTCCATCTTATGGCCATGTTCATGGCATAGTTTGTTCAAATGATCTCGTATTGTGCACAAAGGTGCATCATGGAATGGAAAACAATGTTTTCAAAGGAAGTTTTCATTTTTTTTTGGACGAAAAATTCATTTTCCATTTTTCGAGTGCCCAAAATGAGTTTTTTTGTGAAGGACCTATCATATATGTTGCCAAATTGGACAAAATAAATTTTATAAAATATTAGGCCATATTTAATGTACAATTGACCAAATGGTTGGGTGTCAAAAGTTTTTATCCACCTCTCGTGAAAAAGACAAATTTCCGCCGATTTAGTTGGAATAGGGTCAAATTTGAACTACAGCTGCCTCATAGTTTGCTCATGATTTTTTCCAAAAATCATTTATAGGTACAAAAGTATCTATTTAATCAGAGAAACACCAAAAAATTTCCAAGATTCAACCACTAGCTAGGAACGGTCATGCCCGCCGTTTTGACCGCATTTTGAAATGGCATGAAAAATTCAAAAAAAATCAAAAAATTGAAGAAACTTTGCATTGTGTCATTATATGTGACCAAGTTACCAGGAAAAATAATAAACTTGTAATACGGCAAATATTTTTAAAAAATGTTTTCAGAAATGAGCTATCATGTGTGAAGATTCATGGCTTTCAAGCCAAATGATCAATCTTATGGCCACATTCATGGCATAGTTTGCTCAAATGATCTCATATTGTGCACAAGGGTGCATATTGGAATGACAAACAATGTTGCCTAAGGAAGTTTTCATTTTCTTTGGACGGAAAATTCATTTCCATTTTTCGAGTGCTCAAAATGAGTTTTTTTGTGAAGGACCTACCATATATTTGTTGCAAAATTGGACCGAATCAATTTTCTAAAATATTAGGCCATATTTAATGTAAAATTGACTAAATTGTTGGGTGTCAAAAGCTTTGATCCACCTCTCGTGAAAAAGACAAATTTCCGCCGATTTAGCTGTAAGTGGGTAAAATTTGAACTGCAGCTACCTCATAGTTTTCTCTTTATTTTTTCCAAACAAACATTTCTAGGTACATAAGTATCTATTTAATCAGAGAAACACCAAAAAAATTCCAAGATTCCACCCCTAGATAAGAACGGTCATACAGGCAAACTTGACCGAGTTATGAAACCGACATAAGAAATTCAAAAAAATTGAAAAAAATGAAAACATTCGCATTGTGTCATTATACGTGACCAAGTTACCAGGAAAATTAATAAACTTATAATACGGTAAATATTCTTTAAAAGTGTTCTCAGAAATGAGCTATCATGTATGAAGATTCATGGCTTTCAAGCCAAATGATCAATCTTATGGCCACATTCATGGCATAGTTTGCTCAAATGATCTCATATTATGCACAAGGGTGCATATTGGAATGACAAACAATGTTGCCGGAGGAAGTTTTCATTTTCTTTAGACAGAAAATTCATTTTCCATTTTTCGAGTGCCCAAAATGAGTTTTTTTGTGAAGGACCTACCATATATTTGTTGCAAAATTAGACCAAATCAATTTTCTAAAATATTAGGCCATATTTAATGTATAATTAACTAAATGGTTGGGTGTCAAAAGCTTTGAGCTACCTCTCATGGAAAAGACAAATTTAAGCCGATTCAAAAGGAAGTGGGTCAAGTTTGAACTGCAGCTGCCTTATAGTTTGCTCATGATTTTTTCCAAAATTCATTTTTAGGTACATAAGTATCTATTTAATCAGAGATACATGGTTTGGTGGTGAGACATTGAGGTTTGGACGGTGGCCGATGGCCCCAACTCCAGAGCGCGCAAACTGGCATGCCAGCCGCGTGGTCACCGCGTGACCTTGGCGTTGCCACGCGTTCTGAGTAGCCTAGGTATGTCTGATGGGTTGGTCACTCCCCCGGTAGGTGGTAGGAATAAGAATACAACAGAAGAATCTCACGAGGAGACTGAACTAAGCTCAAATATGAATTAGCACCCAAGTGTTTGATTAGCGGTGGGGGAAATGCACATGGCCAATGGACTTGAGTTTTGGCTGAGGATGATAATCTACTAAGGACACTGTCTTGGAAAATTTTCAGCTCAAATGGAGGAGGATAGGTGGCACCTGCTTTGCAAAGTACCACACTGGACAGAAATATGAATGTTGAAGTTGGGCGCAAATGAATGAATGGATTGAGCTGACATTTGGTGGAGGATGGTCATTTGGGCATAGGAAGGCACTGTAAAAATTTGATACCATTTGGACATGGAAAAGTGGTACTTCCTTCACAATGCTCTTCTCTAGACAGAAACTTGGGGAAATTATTGAGAACAATTGGCTAAATGAAATGAGCTCAAATTTGGTGGAGGTAAGTTATATAGGTATAAACATGCCCTGGTAAAGTTTCAGAAGTAATTAAACGATATAAAATATAGTTGCTTCACAAACCGAAAATATGACCAGAATAAAAGATTGGATGATGAGCTCACATGGATTGCTGGATAAATCTCAAATTTTGTGGAGAGTGATTATTTGAGAATCTGAAACATTTGGAAAAATCTGAGATCATTTAGATAATCCTAGCCAGTACTTTGTTCACAAAGCTTCTCTCTGGATAGAAACTTTGAAAATTTGTTGATGAAGATTTACTAGGAAAATGGAGCCGAATATTGGCATGCCCTAATGATTTGAATATGGAAGAGAGCCCAAAAAGTTTGAAGGAAATAGGAGGGGTCTAGATAGCACTTGCTTTGCAATGTGCCAATCTGGACAGAAAATAGAAATTGATGCTGGGCTCACATAGATGATTGGATTGAGCTGCAATTTGGAGGATGATGATAATATGGGCATATGAAGGCACTGTAAAATTTTCATACCATTTGGAGAAACAAAAATGGTACTTCCTTCACAATGCTCTCCACTGAACAGAAAATTAGGAAAAATATTGAGGGAAATTGGATAAATTAAATGAGCTAAAATTTGGTGGAGGGAGGTTCTATGGGCAGGGTCATGTCCTGGTAATTATCAGCAATTATAAAGCAATATAAAGTATAGTTGCTTCACAGACTGAAAATATTACCAGAAACAAAGATTGGATGGTGAGCTCACATGGATTGTTTATATATGTTTAACATTTTTCAAATACATGATTAACATCTTTTCATATATTCCCAACAAAAAAACATCTTTTCATACATACATTTTGATGTCTACATTTGGTTTTACACATTGTACATTTTTTGTATACATATAGAAAGGAGGTGGCCTTAAGTACCAATGCATCCGCGTTCACAACCTCATGACCATTTATATTGGTCGTAATCAGGTAGAAATAAGGTCATCGACCACTGTTGTCTGCTTTATGACCATTTGGTGCAAGGCAATTTCCGGGTTTGAGCCCTTCCTAGCGAAATGGCCGTGGATTTACGACCAATTCAGCTCGGGTCACTAAGAGAAGGTCACAAGTTGACATATTTCTTGTAGTCAACTATTCAGCCGTGGATTTGAGCCCTTTTTAGATGGGCAACTAAAGGGGATCTTTGAAATATTTATCAGTAATCAAGTCCATGTAGATGTATAGGTGGTGTCATCGCTGCTCTGGTCTAATTGCGGTGTCTTTGTTGAAGCCTGGGTAGAATTTCATATTTAAAAAATTATTACCACCAAGAAGACATATATGAGAGATTTCATTGTCATTCTTAATTTTGGAAGTTATGTTTTCTAGCTTTTTGGATCTTTGATCATAGCCATTATACATGTAATGATTCTCAAATTTGAAGTAAGTTACAAGGTTTTCTCAAAAGATTAAAAAAATACTAGTTCCATTAGTAGTTAATTTCTTGATCTTGAGTCTCGCCATTGTTTGGAAGGTGTGATGAAAGAGTCCCACCAATAACTAGAAGGATTTAGAGTCTTGTCCTTGTAGAACCGGTCTTTCAGATTGGTTGACTTTTTGTTAGTGCGTCTCAGTTTTTTTGCTGGTATAATTTTCTTGTAGAATTGGAATCTTTACTTGGCCTTACAGTGAAGATCTTGCTATTCGGCAGTTTGCACTTCAAGGGTCATCATCGGCCCAAGTCCATTCATCGCTCAAGACTTCCCATTATTTTAGATGGGCAACTCAAGGAGCTCTTTGAAATCTCTATCGGTAATCTCGTTCATGCAGATTTATGAGTGGTGACGTCACCGCTCCGATCTAATTGAAGTTTCCTTTTGAAGCGTTGGTAGAATATCTTCTTTCAAACATTATTACCATGGAGAATATGTATCTGAGAGATTTCATTGTAATTTTTAGTTTTAACAGTTACTTTGTCTAGTTTTCTAGGTCTTTGATCATAAGCGTTGTACCTTAAATGGTTATCACATTTGAATAAAGTTACAGGGTTTTTTCATACAAACAAAAAACTAGTTCCATTAGTTGTTAGTACCTGATCTTGAGTCTTGCCATGTTTGGAAGGTGTGGTGGAAGATATTATACCCAATAATTGCGTGCAACAAGAAGAGGATGGGATGATCAATGCTTCACCATTCACCAATCTCCAATAATCATTCGTACAAACTTCATCCAGACTTGGCAAGAAATGGAAAGAATCCCATCAATAATTGGGAAGTATTTAGTTTTCTTGTCCTCATAGAACCGATCTTTCGGATCTGTTGCTTTTTATTAGTGTGTCTCGATGCTTTTGCTGGTATGGTCTTTTATAGAGTTGGAATCCTTCCATGGCATTACGACATAGATCTTGTGATTTGACAATCTACACTTCCAGGGGATCATCACCGCCCAAGCCCATCCATTGTTTAAAATGTTCCATACATTTAGATGGGCAACCCAAGGGGCTCTCTGAAATCTCTATGTGTAATCAAGTTTGTGCACATGTATGAGTGGTGACATCGCAACTCCGATCTAATCGCAGTGTCTTTTTTGAAGCGTTGGTAGAATTTCTTCTTTCAAAAATTATTGCCATGGAGAAGATGTATGCCACGTATCTGAGAGATTTCGTTGCAACTTTTAGTTTTAGCAGTTACTTTGTCTATTTTTTTTGGGGGGGGGGGGTCTTTGATCGTAGGCATTGTACCTTTAATGGTTATCGCATTTGAACAAAGTTAAAGGGTTTTCTCAAAAGAAAAAAGGACTAGTTTCATTAGTGGTTATAATTGCTTGATCTTGAGTCTCACCATTGTTTGGAAGATGGGGTGGAGGAGATTATACCAATAATTGCAGGCGACAAGAAAGGACGGGGTGGTCAATGGTTCACCCTTCACCGATCTCAAATAATCATTCGTATGAATTTCATCTAGACTTTGCAAGAAATGGAAATGATCCTATAAAGACGTAGAATTTTTGTCCACCCCGAACCGATCTTTCAGATCAATTGACCTTTTTTTAATGCGTCTTGGTGCTTCGACCGGTATGGTTTCTTTTGAAGAGTTGGAATCTTTCCTTGGCACTACGGCGAAGATCTTGTGATTCGACGGTCGACATTTCCATGGAATCGTCACCGGACCAAGTCCATTCATCGTTCAAGACTTTCCATCTTTTTGGATGGGGAACTGATCAAGAGGCTCTCTGAAATCTCTGTCGATAGTCAAGTTCATGCTAACGTACGAGCGGTGGCGTCGCCGCTCCGGTCTAACCGATGTATCTTTGTTAAAGCCTTGGTAGAGTTTCGTGTTTAAAAAATTACTACCATGGAGAAGACGTATCTAAGAGATTTCAACGCAATTCTTAGTTTTAGCAGTTGCAGTTCCGACCCCAAGCGCCGCGCGGATGGCGGCCTGGACCGGAGAGTCATCCAGCCGGCTGTCTGGTGGGACAGGCTAATCCTACTGTCGGTTGTCCTCGACTCCATCTTGGTCTATTTTATGTATGTCTTCCTCATCCCCAAAAGTGTCCTTAAAACCCTAGACTCCATCCGACGAGCCTTCTTCTGGGCCGCAGAGGAAACTTGCACTAGTGCACAATGCTTAGTTGCGTGGGAAAATGTGTGCAAACCTAAAAAGTTTGGTGGTTTGGGTCTAAAAAACCTTCATGAGCAGAACAATTGCCTACTAATGAAATTTGCTGTAAAAGCGCTCCTCCCAGCTCAGCCACCTTGGCTAGACTGGCTCACCTTGCAACACCCAAATGTTTTCATTGCTCCACAAAACAGCCACTCCTTCCTTGGCTAAACTAAACCAACAACTACCAGCACTCCACGCCATCTCTTTTGTCCTCACAAATTCTGGCACTAACACATATTTTTGGCTAGATATTTGGCTACACCAGAAATCCCTTGCTACTCTATTCCCCTGCCTTTACTCACACACCACTACACCACTCGCTCGTGTGGCTACTGTTTTGAACCACGGTTTAGAATCATCCCTACGGAACCGCCTAACATCTAATACTGCTACCGAGTTGTGTTCCTTGTTGTCTCTCCTGCAGGATTTCCAGGTGTCGCCAGGACCGGATGAGCGCTACCTAAACGGTGGCCTACACTTCTCCACGAAGGCCGCTTATGAGCTAACCATGTCTGACGATGATGACGACACGCATGCCATGTCCATATGGTCTTCTTGCGTTCCCAACCGTGTGAAGATCTTTGCATCGCTCCTGTTTCCCGATCAACTCAACTCCAAAAGCAACCTCCTCCGCAAGCATATAGTCTCGGACTCACTCTGCCCGCGGTGTGGGTTCGATGGTGAAACCAACCACCACATCTTCATTCACTGCCCGCTCGCACAGCGAATATGGCAACAGATTGGCTTCTCACCTATGGATAACCTTGATGATCTTTGGTGCTGATGTCTACCTACCCAAGTAGACATGGTGATTTAGAACTCAATTCTCCTCATTATTCTATGGAAGATTTGGGACTCCGGAAATGCTATGACCTTCAGGCAGGAAAATCATCACAGCATCTACACCCTCAAGTGAATCATTGATGATCTCATGCTCTGGACACACCAGATGAAGAAACCGGAGCATAAACAGGCCGCCTACTCGTGGTGATCCTATCTCTTATCACGTTTACACGTGCTTACGTAATTCACCTTGTAATCTGACAAACATTGGATTACAAACTTGAGAAATATATTCAGGTGGGAAGCTCCCCCCGGTGTGATTTTTCAAAAAAAAAAGTTTTAGCAGTTGCTTTGTCTGGTTCTTTGGATCTTTGATCATAGACGTTGTACCTGCAATGGTTGTCGCGTTTGAACAATGTTACAGAGTCTTCTCAAAAGAAAAAGGAAAAAGACCAGTTCCATTGGTGGTCAGTTGCCTGATCTCGAGTCTTGCCACTGTTTGGAAGGTATATATGGTGGAAGAGATTACATATGTAGTAGTAGTAGCCAATAATTGCAGGCAACAAGAAGAGGACGGGATCATGGATGATGATGCTTCACCGTGCACCGATCACCAATAATCAGTCGGCCGTGCCGATTCCATGAGAGAGGTTTGCAGGAAACGGAAAGAATCCCGTCAATAATGGGGACGGATTTCATGTCCGTGCGTGCCGTGCGTCGTCGCTGTCAGTGTCAGGCAAGGCACGCCCAGCCCGCAAGTGAAAAGGAGGGCGTCCATCCCTCCCCTTCCCCTTCCCTTCGCCCCACCCACCGCAAACCAAAGCCCACTTCTCGCCCCCACTTGCCCTCCCCGCGAGGCGACCGACGCGGAGGAGGAGGAGGGATGTGCGAGGGGCGGCGCCCCGGCAGCGGGTGCCGGCCGCCGTGGGCGCTGGCGGCGGAGCTGCGGCGGAGGGAGGCCGCGGCGGACGCGCGGCTGGCGGCGGCGCGGGCGCGGCTCGCCGAGGCGCTGGCGGAGCTGGAGCGGGCCCGGGCGCGCGCCGCCGAGCTGCAGCGCCGCCTGGAGGAGAACTACGGCAAGCGGCGCCGGCTCAAGCGGGTGGCGGCCGCCACCCGCTTCCGGATCCACGAGACCCGCGCGCTCCTCCAGGACCACCAGGACCAGGACCAGCCGCCGCCGCCGCCGCAGCAGCAGCAGCAACTCCCCGCCGAATCCGATCCCACCTCCTAGGTGATTAAGCTCCCGTGATCGGGCCGATTGATCCGACAGTAAACTGCATCATCTAACATGGTCCTCTTGATTCGTCTCGTCGTCTGCAGGCTGGGTGACGACGTCCTGCGCTCAAGACCGATCGGATCGGCAGACTGCTAGCCTACACAGCTACTGGTTTCATTCCCCTTTCTTCTTTTTTCACATCGGAAAGCTAGCTAGGTAGGAGTACTAGCTACTCTCTGTAATATACGGGCGGCACGAATGTTCCATGGAACATCAATCAATCAATCAATCAAAGGCGGCTTGTCATGCCATTCGCATACAGTGACTGAACTGAATCGGAAGTCAGCAGCACCCTGTAATAATCATGTCTTATACATGTGCCAAAATCTTTCAGCTCCTCCCCGTATAGTACTACGAGACTCTGGTGTCATTCAGTTGGTCACGCTGAAAGCAGCTGGGCATTCCTCCCCCTTGTAGACGACGAGTTGCCTGCGATCGCAAGGAAAGAATCGAATCTGGCCGAGCAGACGCAACGCCCACCATTTGACTGGCTTAATCTTCACAAGATAAGCATGCCTTTATCTTTTGCACAGACAATAACGTTGTCGAACAATACGCGGTAAAGGGCGGGAGCGACGGAGTAGCTCATTAGCATGAATTCTCACATGAGTCAACACAACAAAATATAAATCCCGATATCGAAAACTCGACTCTACACAGCTCTTGTATTGTATGTACGTTTTCACAGGATTCACAAAATCAAGTCCGCCATATGGTCTATACTACAACGAATTCACTTGAATAGCTGCTTGTAAGGAGGTGTAAAGGTAGCTTCAAAGTACTCGCTTGAACAGGCAAATACGGGATACAGGTCATCCAAGCATCTCTTGATCCAGAATTTCTTTCCCCAGTCTTCTAACACAGGCCGGCTACCTTGTTTGGTGGAATCACCATATCTTGTTCTTGGCCCAGAACAGTATTATTACAACCCCGATCACAATGGCAACGGGAGCATACTTCCGAATGAAGGCCTGAAACCCATATGAAACATGATCCACATAAAGGTCAAATCAAAACACTAGACGAATATCATGCGATTAAAAAAAGACCAAGGCGGCGATACAAATTAGGGACTACTACAGATGTGAATTTCCAAGCTACTCCCTCCGTTCCTAAATATAAGTCTTCTTAGAGATTTCTACATATGGATGTATATAAACCATACTTTAGAGTGAGATTCACTCATTCTACTCCGTATGTAGTTCGTAGTGGAATCTCTAAAAAGACTTACATTTAGGAACGGAGGGAGTAACATTTAAGACTTCCATAAAGTATACCGTTGAATGTAAAATGCAAAACCCCAGTTAAATTTCTCAAGGGCACAAGTCTTAACTGCAATTGCAAATGCTTGCCTTCTAATTTACCACGTCCATGGAACATATATTTCTTTGATGCTTCAACGGCAAAAATAATGCTAACGAAATTGTTAACTATGGGAACATATTCGACAAACACCAACAGGAAAAAAAAGATAATCCTAAGATGGAACAAATGTATATATATCATAACAGCATATGCATTGAGCACAAAGATTACCTGGCGATTGAGATCCTTTGCCTTATCAGCATAGATTCTCGTGTCAGATGTCAATCTACTTAACATTTCACTAACCTCTGCAAAAATAGAAATACAAAAGAATGGTAAACAGTTACTTGCCAATACAGTCAAACCTTACAATGCAATGGAATGCGATGAAAAGAGAAATATGGGAAGCATCTTGTAAAACGAAAAGAAAAAACTGAGTGTGCAAAACCGAAAGTAAAGCTAAAGAAATAATAATAATATAGTGTGAAAGTTTTTAAGATAAATAGTAGATTAAAGACTATTGGAAGGACAACTCCTCGGTGCTATATTTGATTATTAATGCATGACACAAACATCTACCATTTTCTCATGCCAGCGAAAGAAAATGAAGCAGTAGAAGCAAGAGAGATTCCAGACTTACGATCAAGCTTTTCACCGACACCAAGAACTTCTTGAACATTGCGAGTCATGATTTGATGCACCTCATAGAGCTCATCGTTCAATTTCGCAATGTTCCTCTGGGTTCTGGTATCCAAATACAGTTTCTTAGTCTTCTGTATGTATGTATCTAAATAGAAAGAAACATAGGTTGTCAACCAGTAGAACTTGAGAGGGTGAATGAAAACGATGCTTGCAAGTGAAGTAGGTATTTAAAAACATACCAAATTTAATAAAAGCGTAAGGCCTTGCAGCAGTTTCAATTTGACTCCCATTGACTCTCTCGAATTCATTTTTCAGATCTTCCAGGTACTGGAATGCAAGTTTCTTTGGATAAGAAGGGTCACACATTGTTAGATAACATACTCGGCCTTCTATGATGTAAATGCATATCAAAATTAAGGTGGAACAAAAAAGTACCACAACAAGTGCAAAAGATTAACACAAGCTAAAAATATATACAACATCAGAGATGCCTCTAATAGGAAACTACTAAAGGTAGATGACTTTGCATACAAAAACCAAGATCAGTATGACCAGTATGCCAAAAATATCAAGACCAGGAGTCACATAGGTATCTCTGCTTGTTTAAATGTAGTTCATGGCTAGTAAACAAATGCTGACTCCTCTGTCACCAAAACTATACAGATGTAATGACTAGCTAAATCATGCAGTACCTACTAATCAGAATACATAATAATGGCATCACATGAAAATGTAATGCCTAGGATCAAGCATCTTTTCCGAACAGAAAATAGACCGCGGTTAACATAGGATACTGGAAAAAGTATGATCCGGTCTCAATTGACATCCGTGAGGCTTCATGTTGCCCCTTTGACAAGTTCTTGAAAAGAAGTTTAGCTTGCTGCTTGTAGAAATCAGAGTCCTTCTGATCCCGCCCATCATCGAGCCCTTCTACCAGCGGAAGGCCATCAGTGACGCGCGCTATCATTGTCAGCTTCACCATTTTGTGAAGAACATCAGAAACCACTACAAACTATATGGTTGATGGTGAATAGAGACCTGCAAAGCAGAGCAAGGAATTAGTGCTTCAGACGTAGTCCAGCTCCAACTTCTGGCTTGACACATTTATCACAGGACATAACAAAATTTCTAGTGAATTAAGAAACAAAGTGTCACCAGCAATCAAGTAATCCATGTCAGTTTACAGTATCCTGCTACAATCCTGATGGAACAACTTGCTCATCATTCAAATTCACATTGGTAATCACTCGAAAGGAATACTAGATTACTCGGTTCACGGACAACGCATATTCGTTAGTCACATGAATTTAAAAAGTGCAGGCACAGCATTACCAAGCTAAAAATTACTCAGTTCACGGACAATACATCTTCCCTGGTGACACTGAACTAAAAAATGCAGGCACAAAACCATTACTTAAGAGCCATACAGGAAAAACAAAAAGGAGCATGCATAAACCCCTTCTTGCTCTCCACCGAGTACCCAAAACATTACATGAGCTGATCACATGGACCAATGGAATGATGAACCACGCAATGATCCACAATCCCAATCTGTCCAATGCCCAATTCTATATGTCGGCCTTAGCCTACCGTACCCAACCCAACCCAACCAGCCAGTCACAATCTCTCCTCGAGCACAACTCAATTAGCTCGCTACTAGCAGACTGCCAGACCAGAGCATGCGGCTAAACTACGATCTGGAGTACCGAACTGAAGCATATATCACATCAAACGGGCAAACTCTACATCCCGATCCAGCCTCTCGGCTTCATCGCCAGCCAAACGTCCTAAGAGCGTCCGCCGGATCGAGCCCCGGGCTCGGGGGCAGGGGACGAGGCGGCGCGATCGAGCCAGATCTACCGGATCTGGACGGGCTAGATCAGAGGCCAGCACGAGACGCCTGGGCAGGAGGGGAGGGGAGGGGAGGGGAGGGGGACAAGCGGCGTACGGTGGGAGGAGAGCGCGGCGGCTGGAGACGCCGCGGCCGTCGCCGGGGAAGCAGATCGCGGGGGTCGCCGGCGGGAGGGGAGGGGAGGGGAGGAGAGCGCGGGGCTGCTTGGCTCGGCTCCGCTTCGCGTGTCAGTTGGGAGATTAGCCGGGGCGTCTCGGCTCTCGAGTCTCGACTCGGAACCAGAATGTTCTTTCTTTTTGGATTGGAGAAAACTCTGGACCAGTTGGCGGAAAATGACGGTGTCCGGTCTGTTCACGGGCATGGGCTCGCCGCGCACGTAAAGCCTAATTCTCTCATCGGTCAGGTAAGCCCAATACGTTTCGAGGCCCATGTTCTCTGGCACAGTTTTTTTCCGATCGAAGTTCCATTCCGATTTGGCGAGAGCTGGCCGCCGACCTCGCCGGCGACGGGCTTCTCGATCGACCGCAGAAAGCTCGGACCCGTCCTCATGCAGTCCTACACGACGAGGAGGTCGCATCCAAGGTTCGCACCGGGGCTGAGCCCGTTACCGGCCCGATGTGGGTCAAGCCGTCGGGCGAGGGGTACCCGTCGGCCAATAATGATATATCTTGCTTATAGTGAGACTAGCATCCGCCTTGTAGCTTTTCCTGCAACATGCACGTGTATGGGGCGGCCCAATAGTATGTTACTTGTTCGTTCGATCGTCGGTCTCTTCGCTAATGTGTTCATTCGGGTATTTATTTTTTTATATTCTTTAGTTTTTTGTTTGATTTTCTTACTTCTTCTCTTGTTTTTTTTGGGTTTCTTTGTTTCGTCGTTATACTTCTGTTTTTCGTTTTTTCTTTCTCGTGCCTTCGGTTTTCTTTGTTTCTTTCATGATTTTCTTCGGTTTTATTTCTTTCTAATTTTTTCCTTTTTCTTTGTGTTTTTGTTTTTCCTTGTTTTTGATCGGTTTTCTTTTGTTTTTCTTTCTTTCTTTATCGGTATTCACTATTTTTCATTCCTTTTGCACTTGTTTCTTTGGTTTCCCTTATTAGTTTTTGTTTATTCTTTGGTCTCCTTTGTTTTTTAGTTTCTCGTTGTTTATTTTAGTTTTCATTCTACACTCTCTGTGCGTCAAGAACATTTTTAAATTACATGTTTAAATTTTCAAATATGGGTTTAACATTGTTTTAATACACTGTCAGCATTTGAAAAAAAATCAAATGTTTGATTAACATTTTTTCAATAGAAAATTACCATTTTTTCAATACATGGTCAACATTTTTTCCAAGAATTTTTAAATTCTTGATTAACATATTCTTAATACATGGTCAACAATTTTTCTATACACATTTAATAGTTTTTAAATGCTTGATTCACATTTTTCTAATGCAAGATCAATACTTTTATAATACATGGTCAACATTTTTTATATGCATGTTTAGCATATTTTAAGATGCTTCATTAACAATTTTCAAATACTTGTTTGACATTTTTTTAACTACTTGATTAACATTTTAAATATATATGATCAAATTTTTTCATACACATTGTGTTTTTTCGTATACATTTTTTTGTATACGTGAGAAGCATTTTCTCTATACACATTTAACATTTTCAAATGCTTGGTTAACATTTTTTCGAATGTTTTCACATAAAGTGTTTTTGTAATACATTATTTAGAATATCTGGAAGAAAAAATAAAGCAAAAATAAAAATAAAAATGTGAAAAAAGAAAAAAAAATGTGGTTGTGGCTACCCGCTAGCTGGGCCGGCCCATCTAGCACTCGCCTTGACGCGAGGGTTCCCTAAATCTCGCTATAAGCGAGACATAGGGATGTCCCTCGCCGGCCCGATTTTCCCGACTCAACTCGAGCCATCACCTAGTCCGGGGATGCGATTGCCCAAAAAATTTCTGGCGGGCGGGCAGGCCACCACCAGAGCAACCTGGGCAGAACCTCTGCTTAACGATGAGTTCTTAGAAGCTCTGCAATTGCTTCCTTATGTTATTGATTGTGTATGTTCATTACAAAGTTATGTACTCCCTCCGATCCAATATGGGCTTCCTTAGGTAAGCCCAATTCATCATAATCATGTCAACCGTCATGTTGTAATATTGTTCACTCCACAAAGGGATTGCAAATTTGCAGTTACTATGCTCACACCAAGCTGAGCAGCTAGTTGCTTTGCTTGGACATAACTATCATGTGATAGGAATTATTAGGATAGTTGGTGTTTAACTAATTGACAGAAACTGAATACAACAACAATCATGACTCACATAGGGACTATAAATTTGATGTTAGGATTTTTTTTCCTCTCGCAATGTGGCCAGTCAACTGAAACTGTTCTTCAATTGTTTTCGAAAAGGGACGCTTTATTACTTAATGTTCTTCAATTGTTACGAAGCATGTCATTTTGCCTTGCATACATTTGTTATTTGTGGTAGAAGAAAATGGTATACATTTCGGGTTTGGACTTTTTGGACATCGTTTTACATCTTCAATTCTTTTGATGTAATGTCTTGCTTTTAGTGGCCCCGTACTGTTATTGGGTTAAGTTACTACACCTCACTGGTTGACACTTCAAAACTTTATGGAGCAAATTCCAGATTTTCGAGAAGCAATCGAGAACAATTCTGAGGAACTTACTAGTTTGAGCTTAGTTTTAGCTTTTGACTAAAAGTTTTTGCAAACATTGTGCATTTTGCTTTGATAACTTTATGGTATCCAAAAGTTGTGTTTTATTATATTCTCGTAATAAGCAATCATGTTGACAAACTCGTTGTAAGTTAGTGAACACATAAATGCACTTATGTAGTTAAGTTTTTTTTCGTTACCCAAGACATCTGTTGGTAAGTTAATCGGCGAAAAATATTAATGGTGTTGTAATGTCGGAGGCACATTATAACTTTGTACTATGGATACTCATTTTACTAAATCTGTTTTATATTGGCGTACTTTTGTAGTCCTTTTTTAGAAAATGGGAGTACCTCGGCCTCTGCATCACAAGATGTCCATTTACTAAACGTGGAAAGAAACCCAAGTCATTGACTACATGACAATAGTGAAAGTAAACATAAAAAAGAAAATACGACCACAATCGGTGGGACCCGAGATTACATAGTTCATCCACATAATGTATGATTGGCTCAGACCTCGTCAAACTGGTCGGTCTAATCAGGCCGGCCCACAAGCACGCCGGCACGGCCCGCTACGGACCAGGCACGGGACGGGCTAAACGGGTCGTGCCCGGCACGCGACACGCTTTTTGGGCCGTGCCTGGGCCTAGAGGCTGGACACGCGGGCCGGCAAGACACGGCTCGTTTATGATTTTTTATATTTTTCCATATATATATATATATATATATATATATATATATATATATATATATATATATATATATATATTTATGACCTAAATTACAGCCCAATAGGCCTAAAATATAGCCCATTAGGCTAAAAAACATGCGGCCCAGCATGCTAAACGTGCCACGGGCCAGCCCGTTTAATAATCAGGCCGTGCCTGGGCCGAGGAGCAGCGCACGTGGGTCGGCCCGGCACGGCCCGACTATTAAACGTGCCTGGGCAGGCCGTGCCGTGCCGGCCTGTTTGGCCAGGTCTGGATTGGCTCATCAACCTGGTTGGAAAAAAACGCGCAACTCTTTCCAGCCGGCTGCACCCAGAGGCCATAAGCGCTCGCGCGTCCACACGTTGTAGTGATGACGACATATAGATTGAACCTATAGCCATGTAGATAACCTACAAGAAATTAGGAATAGATGATCTACTAAAAATACACTCATTTCGGTAATTCCATATTGCCCAGAGAATGACACAAATTCTCACACAGATATGGCCCTTCAGCTTATGATGAATACCATCTAACCAGTTTCCAAACAAATTTGGAATACTCATTGGCGGAGCTAAATTGTAGGCAATATGAATCGTGCGCCAAATCAAGGTAGTAAACGAACATGACAAAAATAAATGAGACAATGTCTCCTCTTGATCACAAAATACCATTTTTTTCTACCATTTCAATTACACCTCGCAAGGTTATCTTTTGTAAGAATTACCTCCCTCTGCAAAAAGCACATGAAAACTTAGATCTTCAAAGGGACCTTAGTTCTCCAAATGTGTATTGTGCGAAAAATAGGTCCAAAGTTTATAAGATCCGCATACATGAACTTCACAGTAAAGACACCATTAGAGGTTAACCTCCACTAAAACGTGTTTGGCATCTGAGTTGGATTAATCAACATCAACCTAGAAACCAAATGGATCCACTTAGTCCATTTTTCATCGAGTAAAGTCCTACGAAATTGGATGTTCAAAGTGAGAGCCCCAAGAACAGAAGCCATTGAATCCTCTTTTCTGAACACAATGTTATATAATATCGAGTATTGTAGAGCTTGTGGAGTGTCACACAACCAGGTATCTTAAAACTCGTCGATTAACCGTCACCAACTTTAAAGGAACCTCTCTTAAAAAAGGATGGCGTGACCTTCATCAAGCCCCTTCAAAATGGTGAATCGGTAGGCTTAGCTTCTCCGTGAGATAACATCTTTGAGTAGAGGTACTTGTTATGCAGCAACTCCTGCCAAACACCTTCCTCGTTAAGTAACTTATACAACCATTTGTTGAGTAAGCACTTATTTTTTATTTGAAGGTTTTCAATACTCAATCCTCCTTGATCCTTAGGCCTACACAAAATGTCCCATTTAGCAAGTTTGTATTTGCGCTTTTACTCCTCGCATTGCCAGAAGAACCTAGACCGATAGAAGTCTAGCCTCTTCAACACCCCTTCAGGCATCTCAAAAAAGGATAGCATGAACATTGGTAGACAAGTAAGGACAGCGTTGATGACGGTAAGTTGTCCTCCATACGAAAAAATCTTACCCTTCCAACTGATGAGCTTCTTTTCAAAGCAGTCTTCAATAATTTTCCATTCCTTGTTGATGAGCTTAAAGTGATGAATGGGTATCCCAAGGTACGTAATGGAAGGGATCCCACTTCATAGCCAAACAACTGCATGTGTAGTGACTCTCCTCCTCTATGGCCTTACCAAAACAGAAGAGCTCACTTTTGTGGAAATTGATTTTGAGACCCGAAAGTTGCTCGAAAAGACACAAGATCAACTTCATATATATTAATTGCTTTTTCAAGGGCATGTTACATAAAAATGACCATATCGTCCGCATATAGGAGGATAGACACACCTCCATCAACAACATGCAGAATAAGGCCCCCAACCTAACCATCTTCCTTATTCCTTGTTATGAGGATAACCAACATAACTGCCACAATATTAAATAAAACATGCGACATGGGGTCAGCTTGCCTCAATCCCTTATGTGTTCGGAAATAAGGACTGATGTGATCATTGACCTTAACACCAACACTCCCACCCTAAAAAAAGAGACCACTTGTTTTCTCCATTTAGTCGCAAAACCTATAATGCGAAGGGCTTGCTGAAGAAAATACCACTTCACTTTGTCATAGGCCTTTTCAAAGGGAGTGAATTTGGGGCACACAAGTGCGGGGGCACCAAGTCCCCCGCACGTGCTTTTATTTTTGGCTTCCGATTTTTAAACCTTTTATATCTTTTGAACGAACAGTCCAAATCAGGTTATGTTTTCATATTCGTGTTTCTCGTGACGAGGGCTTTCAAATGAGATCCATTCTGAATACGTTTTAATAAATTTTGAAAATAAATGTTAAGTTTCAACTGTTGAAACTTAGTACGAGCGGCTGATAAAATCATGATTTTTGTGCCTACAAACGACAAAAAGAATGCCTTCAGAATTTATCTATCAAACTTGGTAAGAACGAGCGACAAAATTGCAAGTTTCAGATAAAAACTCATAAGTTTCAACGACTGAAACTTAAAACTAAATGTGCCCTCGTGTGAGATTCAACTACTTCGCGAATCGCGAGGCAATCGAGCGGCCTAGCTGGGCTTGGCACGTGCGTGCCTCTGCGAATTTCTTCCTTTTCAAAGTCCACCTTAAAGATAACTCCATCAAGTTTCTTAACGTAGAGCTCATGGATTGTCTCATGAAGGAAAACCACTCCCTTAAGAATATTGTGACCAGGCATAAAGGGAGTCTGCGTTGGGTGCACAACTGTATGAGCAATAGTAGACAATCTACCTAGGTGGTTTGTTTAAGTAAATGCACCGACGTAGCAGTAGGCCACTCTGACATTGTTAATAAGATGATAAGGGAAATATCATGAGTAAGGCATTTTGGAGACCGAGCTCCAAGAAGGCCTTAATTTTGAAAAAAAAAAACGTTGCAGTTAAAAGAAAACTGAAAACAAATAGACATGTATACAAGGATGTTATGTGTATGCATGTAAAATTTTAGGGTGAAATGCCTTGAATTGCGAGCTGCACAAAAAAATCATGGACTTGGAGGATGGACAATACATATGATAAAAGGGATTTCTATTTCTGTGCCTCTCGTTTCTTAGTTGTGCTCAGTTTTGCTCAAGGAGTCTAAATTTCCTCACTTTTGCCCTCCCCCACTCGCCCCACTTTCACAAAAGCCCAAACGGAGCCTTGCCATCGGGTCAACGTAGTTGACCGTTACCTCCTCAGTTATTGACGCGTGGGGCCGGAGAGAGATGTGGGCCGCGTATGACATGTGGGCCTGGTCATTACAGCCTATGATAAGTGAAACGTGGGATGGTCAATTGACTCGTGCGTAGAGCCCTGGACGAACCCGTACGGCCCGTTTAGTTGTACGCTGACCGTATACTGGTATATGTACGTGGGCGTTTTGCTTTCCCGTGCACCATACCGCAGTCGTGGGCGTGCACGTGTCGATGGAAAACGTCCAAAAACGTCCCATCGTATAAGAGGAGGGGAACCACCACAGGCCGCAACGCCCCCACCATTTCCCCTCAAATCGCCTCCCTCACCGCAGCAAAACCTCACCCCCACCGCACCGACTCGCTCACCCGCACCGCATCGCTCTCTCGGCCACTTATTTCCAGCTCCGATGAAGGACGCTCGTGGTGCTGCAGCCGCTACAGCCGGAGACATGCTGGAGGAGAAGGACGCGGGGACTGCGCCAGATGCAGTGCAGGAAGTTGCCTGCAACCACGGCGGTGCGGGAGATGCTGCAACCACAGTCGCTGGAGCTACAGCTGCAGCGGCGGATCTGGAGGAGAAGGAGGTGGTGGGCTCCGTCTCGGCCGTGCCAGAGCTGGAGGTGAAGGCGTCGAGCGGCGTAGTGCGTGCAGGTGCGCAGGCCGGCAACGAGCAGGTGGTCGAGGAGGTACTTCTTCTCATTCCCCTTTCGTAGGTAGTGCTAATATTTAGAATATAGGGTTAGTTAATTAGATTATGTCCCGCGTTAGTATAGTTGATTTGAGTGGTTTTTTTGCATTAGATTTGCGCTTGAATGCTCCACCATCTTCTTCTTGTTGGTAAATCATAATGAGAGATATAGAGTTTTTTGTGTTAGATTCGTGCTTGAATGTTACAGAGATCATAATGAGAGATAGGGTTTTTTGTATTAGATTCGTGCTTGCTACACCAATTGATATCCCCTCGGCAACTATATAAACAAGCAGTTAGAAATATTTGGAATTGGATTGTTACAGTTGATTTCATTAATCCACATGGCTAGATTTGTCACTGCCATCTTCATTTGCACTCATTTTGGGCATATATTTCTATATCATGCTTCAGATGATCATAAATTCGAGTATTGATCTTGTGTGGATTTGTCTATAATTGGAAAATACAGCTTAACCGTAGTTTGTTTTAATTATAAAGTTCTCCACCATATATAGTTTTATTATCTTTGTTGTGAAATCTGTGCACATGCATATGCCCAAGAAGAATGCATTAATTTATATTTACCTATCAATTTATTTCAACTGCACTTTTTCAGTATATTTTGGCGCTTTGCTTCATTATCCAAAATCAAAATGTTTAGGTAACTTTAATTTTCTACTTTATGTAGGTTTCCTCTAATTATAAAGTTCTCCAGCATATATAGTTTTATTAGTTTTGTTGTGAAATATGTGCACATGTCTATGCAAAATGCACATAGGTTAATATTATGGATAATATGATCAATGTGACTTTCGTGTATATTTGAATTTTCAGTTGGTTTCTTGTAATTACTAGTAATGGATGTAATTTTATATTGCAGGAGGAGGATCCTGTGGGCAACAAGAGGAAGCTGGCCATGACTGGGTTCAAGGACCAATATGAGCCTGACTTTGTTGACAACAACGTCTACGAGGTAAGACCGACTTGAAATTTTGTTTGTTCATTAAGTTCGTGTGACATGTTTTACTATATGAATGCAATTCATTTTTGTGTGCAGTATAACTCTGGAGATGATGTGGACGACGAGAACGTTGAGTCCTTCATAGTGAAGGAAGTCCAAAAGATCAAGGACCAGGGAACGACTGCCTACTACAAGAGGAAGAAATTCCGGTGCCCCTACTGTACCACTAAGCCAAAGCCCAAGGATGGGCTCTTTGAGCACCTTGTATCGCATGCACGGGATGCATTGAGGAGTGGGGAGGATCACAAGATCATGGCGCAGCATGCAGCCCTCCTGAAGGCTCTGACTCCAATTTAGTAGCCTTCCATGATCTTGATCTTCTGATGTTTTATTTTTGTTAAAATGCATGTGGTTGTGAACTGTTGGAAGATTGTATATTATTGTAATGTAGTATGTGAATTGTTGGATTTTATTTATGGTGTATATTATCTTGTGTTTAGATTATATAATGAAGCATCATATTAAAAAATTGTGTGATTCTTGGAGTGAAAAAAAGGAGTGTTAAAAAAGAATTTTAAAGGAGTCTAGCAAATGTCTAAAAGAAATAAATAAAAAATATAGAAGAGTAATAAAATAGTAGTTAAAAAAGGTGTGTGCAAAAAACAACATTTGAATTAAGAAATCGAGTTTTCCATGTCCTCTCTTGTCATCTAGTGTGCAAATATAGGGTTCGTGTCCAATATAGGATCGTTTGGACAAACTATGTCATGGTTAACCCTAAACCCTAGCTCATTCCCCTTGAAAACCATGCAACCTTGTTCGTGATAGCTAAGTTATGTGAAGGTAATTTCATGAAAATATCTGAAGTCGTGGTTTCTTATTTTTCCTAGTAACTTAGTAACATAAAACGATGATGTGCGCAAGTTTCATATTTTTTGTTTTTTTAGTTAGTTATGCTCAACCCTAGCACTCAAACCCCTCTCAAAACCCCTGAAACCCATCTCAAAACATTGCACTATCAGGTCCGTTGGATCGTTGTTCGGAAACGGTTTAGATTAGGCGCTAGGGTTTTCCCTGGTCGATCCGCGAGATGAGCCCTAATTGGCTGGATGCGGACGGACGTTCCGTGGCTGCGGACATGAGTGGGCCACCTAGCAGCGAGGGAACAGGGACACGCGACAGCGGCCGTGGGACGCGTGATTGGCACCTTTTCTGAAACGCATTCAATCGGGGCCGGACCGATGGACCGTCGTAGAGGCCTAGTCTCAGCATGCCATGCATGCGCGAAGCCACCCTACGCAACCTGCCCTGCATGCGTGCTGCCACGCAGCTTCGTCGCATCAGGGCAATTAGTGCACCCTCGGGACGCAGCTTTACCGATCGACACGCCTCGATTCAACGTGAAAAACGGAGTCAGTGCTCCGTTGAACTCCCCGCACCGATGCTCCGGTCCCCTGCTCCGTTGAACTCCCGACACCGACGCTCCACTCCCCGCACTTATCTTATTAAATACCGGCGTGCGGCAACGTTCCACCGACACTTCACCCCATTGCTTCCACGCGCCGCGCAATCCAAACCTACTTCAGCCGCCATATGAGGCAGCGACAGACCGCAAGGATCTCCACAGGAGGTCTCTGCCCCAGGACGCCGGTGCCCGGCACCGGCGGCGGCTCCAACACCGGAGCAGTTGCGGGCTCCAACACCGAAGCGGTTGCGGGCTCCAACTCCAGCGCATCCTCGTTGGGCTCGGGCTCCTACTCTAACTACTCCGAGCTTGAGCCCACGTGGTCCGAGCTGTCTCGTAACCGCAGGGAGATCGAGGAGGAGGACGCCGAGGAGGAGGTGGTCTTCGAGGCGATGCAGGAGCACCTCGACATCTACGACGTGGAAGATGCGGCTGAGGAAGACACACCGCCTCATGCGCCCGATGTTGCCGTGCTCACTGCCCAGGCTGAGGAGGCCATGTGCATGGCGCAACAGCAACTCGACCAGGTGGTGCTAGTCGCGTCTCTGTCCACGGCGCAGGCAGAGGCTGTCAGGCACCGGGCGGCTGAAGAAGAGGCCACAACTCGAGTGCAGAGGAGGGCAACGACTCTGCGTGCAGCGGCCGTCGTCGAGGCGGAAGGCGATGAACCGGACGTCATCCTCCTCTGACGACGAAGAAGACCACAACGACGGCGACGGCACCATCTTCCTTTCAGACGATAAAGACAAGTAGATGTCCATCTCTCAGGGTCGGCCGACCATCTTCTGTCTAAATTTGAATTCTGAATTTGTGGGCCCTTCTGTAACGTAGAAAATATTAGATCATATAGCCAAGTGTCTGCTCATAACCACACGGACGCACACAGCTAAGATGGCTCGCACGATGCATATTCAGTCGTTGCTCTCGGGTTCGACCCCCACACCCGACATTAATATGCACCATCCGCTTTTGCAAATAAATCAGACACTGACATGCGGGTCCTAGGATGTCCCATGCCTCTTTATATTTCACTATTTTCCCCTAATAAACCAGAGACTGACAGGTGGTCCTGGGTGTCCCACGCGTCAGTATATGCGCCAGGTAACGGTCAACTACATTGACCCGATGGAAACGCTCCATTTTGGGCTTTCTTGAGTGTGGGGCGAGTGATGGAGGGGGAAAGTGAGGTGTGTTAGTTGGGTGGGGCAAAACTGAGGAGTACTAAGCAACCGAGGGCACAGAAATAGAAATACCATGATAAAAAGCCTCAGATTTTTTTTTTGTGAAGCTCCCATTTTAATGTATTTCGACCCGAAAATTTGCAGACATGTACGTTATGCCTCTAGATATGTGTGTATTTTTTGCAGAAATTTTTTAAATTGAAAACTTTGAATTTTTGAATTTTCCAAATTAAGGCCTCCATGGAGCTCGGTCTCCGTTTGGCATTTTCGAAATATCATCCCTTAGAATGGAACTCTGAGAATAGTGTTTTAGATGCCTCTTTTAACCATGTTTATTTTTGAATGTATATACACATTTGTTTTGGGATTAACTTCTCCGATCAACATTCTGTTCCAGGCGCCAGAGGGTTTGGAATTCGACATTACCTATCAATCTGGAAATGCTACTCTTGGACAAAGCAATTCCTTACCGTTCTTTCCCTCAGTTGAGGCTGCCTTGTTTTAAGTGTAGATTGAGTTGAGGATGTGTGTAGTGTAGTTTACTGTGGTGTAATTGATAGTGGGATGGGGTTTAGTTGCGGTAGCTGTAGTTGCTGACCCGCAAAAAAATGTACTCCGAATGTACTCCCTCCGTTCCTAAATATAAGACATTTTAGAGATTCCACTATAAACTACATATGGATGTATATAGACATATTTTAGAGTGTAGATTCACTCGTTTTACTCCGTACGTAGTCCATAGTGAAATCTCTAAAGGTCTTATATTTAGGAACAGACGGAGTAGTTGCTATTCCGTGAGACCATGTAGGCTGTAGCTGTTGCCCAACAGGTGAGCCATTGCTGAAAGCCTAAGCAAATGCCAAACGTACTATCTTCATGTGGTTCTGAACAGCATTCATAAGCTCATGTGAGCCTAGACAATTTCTTAGGGTTGGTAACAGTTATAGCCACAGCCCACAGTATAGCATTACTAGCTGACAAGATTCTCGGTTCCGAGTGGAAAGGACGCACCCCCTGGTGAGTTTTGATCCGGAGGTCGTGATTTCATCATCATGAAGATGAGGTTGGTGCTCCTTTCCACTGCGCAATCATCGGTCGTCGCCGTCGTCCTCGTATGTAGCTCCACATGGCCCCGCGAAAGCGAGGTACTATACGCCGACATGCCAAGTGCTGGCATGATCCTACGAGCCTCTCGGACCAGCCTTGCTAGTACCTCGGTACCTCGGTACGTCCGAAAAACAGCCCAGATACTCACAAGCGAGCTCAAGCCTGACACTGACTTCACACTCCCGATGGACACAACGTCCATTTTACTCCCGTTGGCTTCAACCGTTCGATAGCCGGCATTGAATGGCTGCAGCCGATCCGATCTGGAGCCATACGGCGGCCAGCCGGCGTGCGTGCCCGTGTAGCGTACGCGCGCGCGCGCACTGTGCGCACGGCACTAAATTCTCCCGGTACAGCGGCGGTTGCATGCGCTCGTGGGCGGGTTGCCCCGGCGGCGAGGTCTGTCTGCCGGGGCGTATCCATTTACTCCGGGTTCCTTGGATGCCAAGGGAGAGTCACGGTGTCTCGGCGCGAGTAATGGCGGAGGGAAGCTGCCAGCTACCACCCTGAGCGCGGCGGACCAGAACAAGGCGCCAGTGAATGCATGGCTTCGGCCGGTCGCGTCGGGGCTACGTCTCGGACGATCGACAAAGACAGTGGCCGTCTCTGACACGCGTGCCCGTACCATGCACACGTACACGGGCTCCTTTGATTGCCTCTGCTTGCTTGTTGTTAATCCGGTTAATTGCTTCACAAAAGTTGGACCTTTTTTTTACTTTGAGGCATTGTTGGTGGGCTTCACCATGACTAAATTCATAGGCGCTGTGAGGGGAGGAGAGGTCAAAAGAAGGAAGGGAATGAGGAGGCAAAGAATGCTCGCAAAGAAATCATAATGAAGAGGGGTAATCCTTTTGGCGCCCCGCTAACAGGGAGTGACGTAAATTTTTCTTGAGAGAGAGAGAGATGGATAGCTATGAACAAATGTTGTATGGTGAGATGAGTGTGTCGTCCAAGAGAATTTGTATGGGTAGGGTAGAAACTATGAAGGATGTGGACGGGGTAATCACACATGTAGCGAAGGAAACAGAGGAAGAGGAGGCGTACATGCAACAAAGGAGGGAGTCGGGTTGAGATGATGGCGCATCGACGGCCTCCACAGAGGACGTCCGCCGGGCCAAAAGAAGATCCTAGGATGAAACTATCGTGGTATGCTCCCCCCCACGGCAGTTCGCGAGCTCTTGGAGATCCAAGGGCGTATCAAGCCGGATTTAATTTTTCTCTCTGAATCACACTTAAATAAATGTAAAGCCGATGAGCTGCGCCATTTGTTATCTTTTGATTCGATGATTGTAGTGGAAAGTGATGGTCGGGCCGGTGGTCTAGTCTTGTTCTATCATAAGTTAAATAAAGTTGTTTCAAACTATGTGTCGTCTAATTTCATTGATATTCTTTTTATGAATGATGATATTGTACATTGGCAGTTCACGGACTTTTACTATCGTCGGAAAAAGAAGGCGGCAATGCGAGACCAAATGCAATGATGAGAGAATTTCACAATTGTTTAGGAGAGTGCGGCCTCGAGGATATAGGATATATTGGTGATCCTTTCACTTGGAGGAGAGGCGATACTAGGGAGAGATTTGATCAGGCAGTTTGCAATGTGGAATGGGTGAATAAATTTCATCGGGCTGCGATTATATATGAAGAACATGTCCACTCTGATCATCGTCCCATCGTCCTGGATACTGAATATTTTGACGGTAATATCTTTAATCCTCCAAGGGGAGAGCGAAACAATTTGAAGCTCGATGGCTTGAAGAGGAGACGGTCGGCAAAATTGTTCATACAGCGTAGGAAAAGGCAAAGAACATGGGTATTGTGCCAACTCTCGCTGAACGAACTCGAGCTGTACTGGCGAATTTGCAGTATTGGGACCGTGAGACATTGAAAGGATCGAAAAAGAGAATAAGTAAACTCAAAAAAGAGTTGGAAAGACTTCGTAGAGGACCTATGAATGTGGACTCCCAGTCACAACAAAAGGAGATTCTTGTTATTATTGGAAATTCGTTGGAACAAGAGGATATTTACTGGATCCAACGCGGTCGTGCAAATTGGCTTTTACATGGGGACCGGAACACCTCGTTTTTCCACAATGCGGCAACAACAAGAAAGAAAAGGAATCGGATTAAAAGATTGCTTGGAGAAAGTGGGGGTGTGCGTACATGATACGGAGATGAAGGATTATATTAGAGGGTAGTTTTCAAACCTATTCATGTCAGAAATTTCTCAACCAGACCCGAAAGTCCTATCTCTTGTAAAAAGGAAAGTCACAGATGAAATGAATATTGCCCTTATGGCTCCATACACGGCGGCGGAAGTTCGGAAGGCCTTATTCGATATTGGAGATTTAAAAGCATCGGGTCCGGATGGTCTGCATGCTATCTTTTATAAGAGATTTTGGTCTATGTTGGGTGATGATCTCACAGAAGAGGTCCTCCACGCGGTCAATGCATGCACTATACCGGCAGGATGGAATGACACTGCAATTGTTATGATCCCAAAGGTTAACTCTCCAAAAAAGGTTACTCAATTAAGACCAATCAGTTTGTGCAATGTGGTGTATAAGGTTATTTCAAAAATGATTGTTGCTCGTTTAAATGTAATTCTGTCAGATATTATCAGCCCAACTCAAAGTGCTTTGTTCCTAGGAGATTGATCACAGATGATATTTTAATGGCATATGAGTGTTTCCACAAAATATAAAAGAAAAAGACAGGTAAAGAAGGTTTGTGTGCTATTAAACTGGACATGCACAAAGCTTATGATCGAGTGGAATGGTCATTCTTAAAGGAGTTTTGTTAAAATTGGGTTTCAAAGAGAATTAAGTGAATTTAATCATGCAGTGTGTGTCCTCGATGGAGTATAGGGTACGGTTTAATGGCGAGGAAACTGACAGTTTTAAACCTACCACAAGACTAAGGCAAGGAGACCCTCTCTCTTCCTATTTGTTCATGTTGTGTACGGAGGGCCTTACTGCTCTATTAGTGAACGCGAAAGAGACGGGCAATATTTCCGGGACAAATGTTAGCAGAGATGCCCCTTCTGTTTCCAATTTACTTTTCACAGATGATTCACTGATCCTCATGCGAGCGAATGTTACGAATGCAGAGGCTTTGAAAGCAGTTCTGGAATCTTATTGCTGCCTCGGGGTACATTGTAAGTGTCAGAAAATTTGTACTACTCTGAATATTATGACCGAGGCACTCACTTACAAATATTTGGGTCTCACCCCAGCCAATGTGGGGATAGACAAAAGCGATTGTTTCCAGTTTATTATTGACCAAATTATTATGAAAATTAGTGGATGGAAAGTTAAGTTGTTGTATGTTGGAGGAAAGAAAATTTTAATAAAATTAGTGGTTCAACCTATCCCAACTTATGCCATGTCCGTATTTAAAATTCCTAAGAAAATTTGTAAAGGAATCATTGACGCGATGTCGCAATTTTGGTGGGGTGACAAGGAAAATCATAAAAGAATGCATTGGATGGCGTGGTGAAAGATGTGTGCCCACAAAGGTCAAGGAGGGATGGACTTTCGGGATTTACACTGTTTTAATCTGGCATTGTTAGCTAAACAAGCTTGGCGCCTCCTGGATAATCCTGAATCGTTATGTGCCACAATCCTAAAAGTCAAGTACTTCCCAGAGGGTGATTTGATGGGCGCGAGTTTTAAAAAGGTTCTTCTTTTACTTGGCAAAGTATTATGGTGGGAGTAGATTCTCTCAGAAATGGGTATATATGGAGAGTTGGATCTGGACAAATAAATTGGACAGATGCATGGATCCCAAATTGTGCGAATAGGAAAATTATTACTCCGAGATGAGGGATCTCTTGACGAAAGTGTCTGACCTTATTGACCCAACCATAAATGTTTGAGATGAAGATTTGGTGAGACAAATACTATGGCCAATTGATGCTAGAAGAGTCCTGGCGATCCCTTTCCCTATGCATAATATGCAGGACTTCATTGCTTGGAGTTTTATTTAAAATGGTGTGTTCACTGTGCGATCAACTTATTTGGAGGAGTGGAATAAACAACACGGAAGAAAATTAGAATATGGGTAGAAGTAAGGTCAATCCTATTTGGGGTAAGATTTGGAAATTAGCTTGTCCGGCGAAGGTAGAAAAAATCTGGCGTACACTTCATGGGATCCTACCGTATTGCATTACGCTGGCCAATAGACACATAATTTTTTTGCCTAAATGTCCAACATGTTCGCATGGGCCAAGAGGATACTAAACACGTGTTTTTTTTTGTCTGAAGGCAAAAAAAAAGTGTGGGAAAAGTTAGGAATGTATGAGGCGGTTAAAAAAGCTTGTGGTGTTGTTCCTCATGAAAGATCAAGAACTATCAATATCAGGTTCACAAAATGCAAGGGAGATGATTGCTATAACCGCATGGTATTTATGATGGAATAGATGGAAGCTGGTTCATGAGGGAAAGTTTCAAAAGGTGGATCAAACCACAATGGGTATTCGTGCAATAACGGCAAATTTTGTAAACGCACATCTACCTAATGCATATAGGAAGAAGGGAGGGTGGATTAGACCTCCTATTGGCTTTGTTAAATTGAACGTGTATGCATCCTTTGATCATGATCTGCTAAGGGGTACATAGGGTGCGGTTCTTAGGTGAGTAAATTGCTCAAAACCACCACATTTGTGGCAAGGGTACTCTGAAACCACCACTTTTGTCGAAAATAACAGATAACCACCACTTCCGCGGCAAGTGAGTAACAAAAAACACTAAAACAGCTGAGACCCGCGTCTAACTCGAAAACTGACAATGCTGGCCCACCCGTCGGAGCCACGTGGGCTCGGACAGACGGCCGCGCCCAAACGGCCGTTACCCCCGCTGGTTAAGCCCACTGCCCCCGCGCGTGGTGCTCTCATTCCCCTCCCTTCTCTGCCCTCGCACCGCACCTGCCTTCGCCGTCGCCGCCATTCGCCGCCGTCCGCCACCGCCGACGTGAGGGAGACATGGTTTCTTGGTCTGAGGGTTCTGACTCGTCCTCGTCGTCTGACAATGATTGTGTGACCCAGGTTAGTTTCTGCTCATGTGCATCTAGGGTTAGGGTTCTAGGGAGAAAGGGGAATTTCTGTTCCCTATAGAAATTGAACTCATTTTCCTTATGTTTAGCCACCTGCGACCATGGATTGCACGGAATGGAGCGGCCTGGCTCTGAATCATCCTGCACGTTGTGAGCATCGAGCCCCCTGTCAGAAGTTGGTGGCGTTTGAATCCACTGATAGCGGCAGGAGGTTTCTAGGTTGTGCAAAAAAGGTAAAGTAGTAGTGCAATTGGGTGTTCAAGTGTACACATTATATTGCTTAGTTGTTGTAGTGATTTTGTGAAATCTGTGAAAGTGTAATGTTCTGTTCATAATTCTTTACATAAGTAGGCAGTGCAGCCAGTTCTTTATGCTCTGGCCATTATTGTTGATATAAAATTATAATTCTGCCATAGTCTTCTTCATAAGTATTTGAGCTCTATAGTACTTACCATTGTTTCTGTTGTATATTATTATCAGTAATGTTGCTCTATCTTATATTTCTACAAGTAGTACATTAGCACAATTAAATAGGTTCAGTGGTTTTGCATTGTTTTCACTAAATTGGTTCTGCATTGGTTTTAATGTTATTTTTTCTTTTCACACATTAATAGGATGGACCCAAGTGCAAGTATATGGAATGGATTGATTCTGAGTGGCCAATCCCATTGAAGCAAGCTTTAGCTTCTATCTGGGATATGTATGACAAGGAGTTGACTGACAGGTTGAGACAGAATGTAGTTAATGCTGAAGAAGTCTTCAAGGCAGTGCAAGATAAGAGGAAGATGGAAAATGACCTGAGGTTCTTTAAAGTTGACTTTGCAAAAATGGTGGCTGACAAGGAGGATGCAATTGCCCAGTTAGGCAATGCACAAATAGCTCTTAGTGACCTCAAGGAAGAGCTTGAGAAAAAGAACTTGGCTGACAAAGCAGACACTAACATCCATCAGGTGCTAAGGGCCAAAGCAGAGAAAGAGAGAGACCAAGAGAAGCTAGAGAAGGTGAAGCTGCTGCAGGAGATGGACCAGATCAAGAAGGAGAGGGACAATTTGTTGGAGGAGAGGGAGAAGTTGAAGCAAGAGAAAAGGAACCTGGAGTACACCATAGGTGACCTGTTCAAAGAGAAGGAGGCCAGCAAGGGGAAGATCAGGAAGATCAAGGAGATAGTTGCTGAATGATTCAATGTTGTTGTAGTACTATCTGCTATGTGTGGCACTAAAATTGCAAGACATTTGTACTGAATTTGTGCTGGATTTAATTGTGTTGTTGGATAATGCTATTATTGTGCCTTATTTATGTTTGATGCAGTTCTCTTTATCTGTGTTTCAGTTATTTGTGCCACATTTGTGCTGAATTACTGCTGGATTTAATTGTGTTGCTGGATAATGATATTATTGTGTTCTCACATAGGGTATGGTTGTTTTGGTAGTTGTGGAGGGGTGGATGACCCCTATTTAAGGGTAGGGTTGTTTTGGTAGTTGTCGAGGGGTGGATGACCCCTATTTTAGGGTAGGGTTGTTTTGGTAGTTGTCGAGGGGTGGATGACCCCTATTTTAGGGTAGGGCTGTTTTGGTAGTTGTCGAGGGGTGGATGACCCCTATTTAAGGGTAGGGTTGTTTTGGTAGTTGTCGAGGGGTGGATGACCCCTATTTTAGGGTAGGGTTGTTTTGGTAGTTGTCGAGGGGTCGATGACCCCTATTTTAGGGTAGGGTTGTTTTGGTAGTTATCGAGGGGTCGATGACCCCTACTTTAGGGTAGGGTTGTTTTGGTAGTTGTCGATGGGTCGATGACCCCTATTTTAATATAGAAAGTCTTCTCATGCTTGATCTGAGAAGCCACAATGTAAAAAGGACATCCATTTTCCTTCTGGTCACACCAGGCAATAACCCTGTCTTTGCAGTTCCTGTGATATCTGAAAGACCTCAACTGCTTGATATGATAGTTAACAAGAGCACTCCTAAATTGGTGCACATCTTTGAAACAGAGCTTTAAACAAAATTGCTGTTCTGGATTGAGTCTAGATTCATCATACCAATTTCTTTCCTTTTTCTTATATGTTCTAGTTTTCCTTCCTGAGGGAATAATGAAAGACATAGGCTCATTGCCATCATCATCCTCTGAATCCAAAAAAACAAGATTTGCATCTTCATCATCTGAAGGGAACCAGTCAGGCTCAATGGGATCATTTGCTGATGAGTGTGATCTTGTTGTTGGCCCTACTCTCTTTGCAGTCTTCAACACATGCTGTAATTTTCCTCTCCCTCTTCACTGTCATGTAGATGTTCCTCTTCATTTCCAGCTTGTTCAATGTGGTCTTCTTCTTCCTGATCCACATGAACATCATAAATGTCCTCTGGTTCAGTGTCACCCTCACAGTGCATTGCTGCCTTCCTCTTCATATCTGTTATAGTTGCATGCAAATCAACATTCTCTTCACAAGAGCTATTATCTGTACTTTCTATAGCATCAGGATACTCTCCAACATCTGCATCCAGTTCCATGTCTGAATAACTGACACTGTCTGTTGTCTGATAGTACTGGTAGTCAACAGAAGCTTCTGGCTGGGGAGGTGGCATTGTTTGGATGGGCTCATAGTTCACACTCTGCTGTGTGAGCATGAGTAAGCAATCTTCTGTACCTGACAAACAAGATCCAACACACTCTTCATATGTCTTATGGGCCACACCTTGTTCATTGACTGCAAACACCAATGAGGGATCAATTGTGTTTTCTTCATCAGATATGTCAATCACTGCTGCCTTCCTCTTGCCCTTCTTTTCTGGAGATACAACTATTGCTTGCTCCCTCTTGCCCTTAGTAACTAGCAATCTTATCCCTCTGATGTCCTCATATTGCCTCAGCATTTCATCCACCTTGATCTGATTGTCCAGAAGCTTAAAACCATCCAGTCCTATCCCTTCACTTTTCATATAATACATGCAGTCTAAAAAACTATAACCATTCTCAAGCAGTAGTGACATAAGATAGAAATATCTTATGTCCTTCCTAAACATCTTAGTTCTGATTAATTTGGTCCCTTCAAAGTCAATGTGAATATCCCACTGCTCATAGTTCAACCTACAGTACAAATTAAATGCACACACTAAATCAATGAAAGGCACTAAATTCAGCAGAGAAGCACTACATTGAGAGGCTAAATGCATACAGTAAATCAGAACAGAGGTGACCGTAGGGAGGTTGACATACACGTGGGGGTTGTCGACGGTGGCAGTAGGGAGGACTCCAGCGGCCCGCGCCGCCGCCTCTGCAGACGGCTTCTCCGCACGGGAGGGAGATTGTGGCTCACCATCATCGGATCTGGAGCAGCCCGTACTATCAGCCATCGCCACCGTTGCCGCCGCCGCCTCCGCACCAGCCGCCATCGCTGCCGCCGCCTCCGCACCAGCCCTCTGCACGCGACACGGTGAGGGGGGGGGGGCGTCCTCCTCCTCTGATGACGACTCGTACTGCAGGCCAAGAAGGTTTAGCCCACGGCCGCGGCCGGATCTGGAACCACCGTCGCCATCGCCAGCAGCCGCCATTGCCGCCAAGAACAGGAAAAGGGGGGGGGGATGCGGGAAAGGAAAAGCTAACGACCGTTTCAGGGGGGAGAAGATGGGCGGTAACGGCCGTTTGGGCGCGGCCGTTTGCCCTAGCCACGTGGCTCCGACGGGTGGGCCAGCATTGTCAGTTTTCCTGTTAGACGCGGGTCTCAGCTGGTTTAGTGTTTTTTGTTACTCACTTGCCGCGGAAGTGGTGGTTATCTGTTATTTTCGACAAAAGTGGTGGTTTCGGAGTACCCTTGCCACAAATGTGGTGGTTTTGAGCAATTTTCTCTTCTCAGGGATGACAAGGGAAATTTCATTGTAGGTGGAAAATGGACGATTGAGTGTTGTGTGGATGCTCTGACAACAGAAGCGTGAGCACTTAGATTTGGCTTATTGCTGGCACAAAAGGCGGGCTGCAATCGTCTTGTTATCAACTTTGACAACACGGAGGTCATTGACACAATGAAGAACGGAGGACATTCTGCAGTAGCCGCAACGACAATTTTTTATGACTGTTTTTATGGCTTGTGATTTCCCTCTTACTAGTTTCGAACATTGTAATAAGGAATAAGGTAGCTCATGAGCTTGCTAGACTAGCAAAATGTTCCATGACTAGGGGGTGGATCGAGGAGCCTATGGAAAATATTGTATCTCTTCTCATTGACGATGTAACCATTATTTCTAATTAATAAAGTTGATGATGTTTTTTTCAATATCCATAGGTGCTGAGAAAATGTGCTTAGCACCCAGTTAGTGTAGCTGAGATCACACCGATGCTCACATCTTTTTAAGTGGAAGAAAACATTTTCATCGACTACGGGGTGACAGAGGTGAGTGTATGTGGGATGTAGAAAACGTGGATGAGGATGCTCTCATATGCATCAAGTAGTTTAACTAGTGAGACACATCCGGGCAATTAGTATTGAGTTTTAACGTTGTCGATGTTGATACGTATAAAGCAAGTGTTCTAAAGCAGGGAGAGTCCTAAGGACATATGATCAACAAAATGATTTTAGGAATATCGGCCTCTTTGAGAGGAAAGGGAAATAATAAGCTATTGGGAGTTTGTGCCTCTGTTGTGTTGCCATTGTAATAGGGCCACATAGCATGTTTAGCTTTTCCTCTCTACGCACATGGAAGCAAAGGAACTCAATTTGGTTTTTTTTCTTTATAGATTCAAGTTCATACTTGCAAAGGTTTTAAACTTGTTATGGTATGGTTGATAAATAGCGCGTGCATATGTTTTATTTCGTATAAAGGGAGTTCTTATTGACTCGATATGTCACATTAAGTCAATACAACTAAGACATTGTTTGTTCGAAAGGGCTGTGCACATGAAACATCTAACATGATGGTTTTCAAGTCAAAAGTCAAAGTACCAAGTACATAATTAAATCCAGAAACATGAAAGACGTATTCAACATTAAAGGACATATATACAAGTAATGCCAATGATCATCAAGGACAAATCCTTTTAGTAGACTATAAAATATAATTTAAATATACCTAGGATAGATATAATGTATAACCTTTACCAAGATATTTTTTAGACTATGGAGTTCTCTACCAAGATATTTAAGAACACTAAGATATTTATTAGACGATGGAGTTCTCTATCAAGATATTTAATAACATCAACAGATGCCAACATATGCATACATCAACAGTTCCTCTAACTGGCACAAATTTATTTGTGAACACATGACACTTTCTATTTTAATTTAACTTTTTTAGGGGTATTGGGTTTAAGCAATGATGTTGTTAGAGACACAAAATAACTAACACAACTTTATACAATATAGCTTATGTGTAATGCAATCGTATTAGCAAGCATACACATTATAATTGTATAATGAACACAATATAACTTGATATCTAACAATACTCATATGGTTAGTTTCTCTAAACATAATAATGAAATATACCAATAGATGTCATATGGTTAGAATGTGTTATATAAAAAGTAAAAGTGTTTAGTATAAATAAAGAAATAATGTATATTTTTAGTTCGCTCGTATTAAAATACAATATTTAATTAATATATATGTTCTCAAATTTTATTGTCCTAAAGACCTTCACCTCTATCGCGGGTTAATCATGTCAGGCAAGGAATTGACATGTACCTTACTATTCATATGACGATGATGCGTTAAACGACTCAATCTTTTCTCCCTTTTTCCTCACTGTGATCTAAGACACCATCAATATCAGTAGTTGATTATAACTGTATTTTATGTTATTAACAAAGTAGTGAACGTGACGGTGCATCTCAATGTCTCATTTTTTATATTATCTTTTTTCTTGTTTAATAACTATAATCTATGTAAGTACTCGAGGAAACATCAATGCGAAATAATAAGAAATGTTAATTCAAACAAGATGAATGCAAATTATAATTGTCAAGTTCTTTGTCTGAGTTTATACAAACAATAAAAAAATGTATGCCATTATATGTCATTGAACGACGTACAAGCGATAGTACTGCCTTGTAAGTAGAGAGAATTGCACAACACACTAGGTGCTAACATAAAATCATCAAATTGTGCTAAATACTGTTATCGTTAGATTTAAATAAAAATATTCTTGACCATCCTACTGTTAGAAGAAGTGGATATGATTTATTAATGAGTGTCTCCGTATTTAATAATGAGCTCCTCCATGTCGTCCGGCTCCGCGTCATGCAACAGGCACTCTCAGTCCACAGGATCGTTCGTCTTATGGTGTGTTGCTGAGGCTTAACATCGGACTGGAAGTGGAGGGAACGAAGAGTGGAGTGGAGTGAGGGTTTGACTGCCATTTAGGTTTCATCTGTGTGGGGATATAAGTGGGGTCGAGATGGGCCAGGATGCGCTAGTCCGACATGGCGGATGCGTCCGGGCCTCCCCATATCCGCCCCAGATTTGGGAGCACCGGTCGGCCCAGATATCCGCGACCGATTTGAGGAGTCCGGTTGGGTCATGTTTTTGTGATCGGGCACTGATCGGGTTGTCCGCACGGTCAGTATGCGGAGCCGTTGATGCTCTAAGTAGAATAATTCACTCGGACGTGGAGTTTTTTTTACCCAGGCTCACATGCTCTCGGATGAACACTAAAATCCAAAATATAATTTAAAAGATCGGTCTTTTTAAGATAAACATTGATGAATGTTTTAACTGACTGCGAACTTTTGTGACGAAATGACATTCATAGAGGTGTGGGCAAAAAAATCAATGCTTCGAAAAGATTATTGTTGGAAGCATTTTGGAGCATTGATTTTTTTTATCGAGACCTCCACAAATGTCTGCAGACCGTTAAAACATTCATCAATGTATATTACAAAAAATATCAGATTTTTGAACATTTAACTATTTTTTTTGAATTTTACCGTTCATCCAAGAGCATGCGAGTTCGTGATCAAAAGAACACTTTGGAATTCACTGGCACGGCACTTCATAAAAGGACAAGGTTAGCTGGAGGGCAGGCATTTATTTCACGAGGTTTCATCCATGCATGAATCTCACGGACACGAGAGCGCTCCACAGTCCTTCGAACTCATCCATGGTTTCAGTGCAAAAAAGCAACCCCGTGCGGTGCCTCCCTTGCATTCCGTGTTCACCTCTTCTCCAACACAAGAACCCCTTCTTTCTTCCATGCCATGAATGGATGGCATTCTTTGATTTCCTGCGCCCCCTCATCTTTAACCAACCAAAGCGGAGAGGAAATCAAGTGGCCTCTTGTACTACAAGTTAAAAGTAGTCTACCGAAAGGAAAGGAAAGGAAAGGAAAGGAAAGAACCAACGAATCCAGGGTAAAGCAAGGAAAAGAAGCGAGCCATGTTGATGATGCTTGATCACAGTAGCCAGCAGTGGGTGCGAAAAGGGGTGGTCGTATACATGGAGGTACTCATCGCTTTAAGAAAGGCCCATTCCAAGGGTAATATTAGCATCAATACGGCCAGAGACGGTTACCGTGCAATGATAGCATCATCGCTGTCCCAACGGCTACTTCTGCCGCCCCCAGATGGCCAGAACTGGCAGCCAAAGTGTTTGCAGTTTGGTGTGAGGCATCATTAACAGTTAACAAACCCCAAGCATGGCGAATTGGCAAAGCCTAAAGCCTGTCACGCCCCTCTTAATCAGCAAAGTCCTCTGAGGAAAGAAACTCGAGACATAAAGCAACACCGTATCTTACTCATACTTGGATCAAAAATCTAATCCCAAGAAAGCAAAGAAGGGCCATACTAGACTGAAATTATTGTTATCTTTTGTTTGGCCATTGCTGGTACTACATATAAAAACGGAGAGAGTGAGGGAGGTGAAGGAAAAGGAGAGCAGCGGACCGATGCTTGCTGTCGTCCGTCCGTTGCCTGCTCCAGCCTTCCAGCTCAGGCACCACCTGTCCGTCGCCCCGGGTTCCCGGTTCCCTCGCGCCTCTGCCGCCACCCCCGTGAACGGTACTAATCTCCACCGCAGCAGCTACAAGTTGCTGCACCAGTACCATCGCTCACAGGACAAACCACTCACTCACACAGTCACACTAGAAGCATCAGAGCGTATCGTGAGTGTATGTATGTATGCATGACAGCCAAAACGCAATAAGAAACAGCGAGTTCATCCTCCAGTTCATCGGTGTTATCTACAGGAGAAGTTGCTGCTGCTGCTGCAGTGACTGCAAGGTAAAGTTCGGCTTATTTTTGTATAGTTTCTTGTCAAGTAGTTTTTGCGCAAAGTGGTAGCTCAGGCTCAGCACGCCGATTCCTGATTGTGTTTCTTTTCCCCAGTTGTCGAGCAAGTATATATTGTAAGGTTGTTGCACTCTGCAATCTGCAGCAGGGTTCTCTGCTAATGCTGGGTGGGGATGGGACTATGAGAGGAAGCAATAGTCTAGTCTCTAGTGCCAACAAAATCTCCATGAGAGATTAGTTTGGACGCCATTCTGCTTCGGCGCACAAGCACATCGTCGTCGTCGTCGTCGTTGTTGTTGTTGTTGTCCGGTCACCACTCACCAGTACCTGTCGCTCAGGCGGCTTTGCCGCTTTACATCCAGGCGAGGCCTCTGAATTTCCCTGTACCCGCAGCCCACAATCAAAAGCTCGATTCCGCAGCTGCGGGTACAGTCCTCGATCGCCAAAGCCGGAAAGGAATCGCCAGAGGAGATTGGCTTGTGCAGTACACATTCTTAATCCGATCATCTTTTTGCTCCGCCAGTTCTTGCCGATCGATCAAGCGTCGTCTTCACCGGCAATGGCGGCGGCTGGGGCGAGCCGTCTGCTGGCGGTCGTCTTCTTGGCGGTGCTGCTCCCGGGGGCCACGCCGCTGCTGCAGGCGTCGCAGACGTGGACTCTGCTCAAGGTGCCGCAGCTGCTGGGCCGGCCGCCGGCGCTCCGGCACTGGCGCCGCGCCACCGACTTCTGCGGCGGCGGAGGCACCGTCGCCCCCTCCGCCTCCGTCGTCTGCTACGGGGACACCGTCACGCAGCTCCACGTCGCCGGGGATGCGGGCGGCGCGCCGCCGCTCCCGCTCAACTTCTCCCTTGGCGCGCTGGTCACCACGCTGTCCAGGCTCCCCGACCTCAAGGTGCTCACGCTCTCCGGCCTCGGCCTCTGGGGCCCCTTGCCGGGGAAGCTGGAGCGGCTCGCCGGGCTGGAGATCGTCAACATGAGCCGCAACTACCTCTACGGGCCCATCCCGAGGGGCCTCTCGCGGCTCCAGGGCCTGCAGACGCTCATCCTCGACGACAACATGATCGGCGGCCAGGTACCGGGCTGGGTCGGCACCGCGCTGCCGGCGCTGGCCGTGCTCAGCCTGCGGAACAACTCGCTGGCCGGCGCCGTGCCGGAGTCGCTCGGGAGGGCGCCGTCGCTGCGCTCGCTCGTGCTCGCCTCCAACAACCTCTCCGGGAACCTCCCCGACATGCGCGGCCTGGCGAACCTCCAGGTGCTCGACGTCGGCGGCAACTCGCTCGGCCCGGCGTTCCCGCGGCTCGGGAGGAAGGTGGCGTCGGTGGTGCTGAGCCGGAACAGGTTCGGCGGCGGCCTACCCGCCGCCGAGCTGACCTCCTTCTACCTGCTGGAGCATCTGGACGTGTCGAGGAACCGCTTCGTCGGGCCGTTCCCGCCGGCGCTGCTGTCCCTGCCGTCGCTCCAGTACCTGAGCATCGCCGGGAACAGGTTCACCGGGGCGCTGTCCGACAAGGTGCCCTGCGGCGACAACCTCCGGCTCGTCGACCTGTCGTCGAACCTCCTGATGGGGAGCGTGCCGGCCTGCTTGAGGCCGGGCGGGAAGCCGGCGACGGTGGTGCTCTCGTCGGAGAACTGTCTGGACAGGGGCGACGGCTCGCAGCACCCGTCGCCGTTCTGCCAGAACCAGGCATTGGCCGTGGGGATAGTTCCTCGTCACAATGAAAAGAAGAAAGTTAACCGGCACGCCGGCTTCATCGCCGGCATCGTGATGGCGGTCGTCGTGGCTGTTTCACTCGTCGGCGCCATGGCCTTCTTCGCCGTCAGGAAGATGACCATGGAAGGGGCGAAGACGAGGCCCTCGGCGACATTGATGGAGGACCATACTTCTACCTCGAGTGCCTACCCTTCCAAGCTGTTCGCCGATGCACGTATGATCCATCTCTGAATTTCATCTTATGACTTATGAAATTAGTCTAGGAGACCCTGAATTTCATTTCTTGAAACCAACCTTGATGAAAAATCACTGACATTTGCTTCCCTTTTGGCATTTGGGACGACGAAAAAAAGGTTACATATCACAGACGGTGAAGCTAGGAGCTCTGGGGATCCCACCATATAGATCATTTTCTTTGGTCGAGCTCGAGGCGGCGACGAACAACTTCGCAAACTCTTGCCTTCTCGGGCAAGATTCTTATGGCGAGGTACATCATCGCCAACCTCTCCACTGTATTTTCTTCAGTGTCTGTTCTCAGTTGGGGCAAGTGATGCCTGCAAATAACCATGAATTGTTCTAGTTATATGCCCCTGACCATGAGTTAATTATGTCAGATGTATCTGGGGAAGCTAAGCAATGGTGCCGCAGTGACAATCAGGAGCCTGAAGGTCAAGAGGAACCAGAGCTCCCAAAGCTTCAACCGCCACATCGAAACGATATCTAGGCTCAGGCATCGGCACTTGGTCAGCGCTCTAGGGCACTGCTTTGAATACGATCTTGATGATTCCACTGTAACCCAACTCTACCTCGTGTTCGAGTACGTGCAAAATGGGAACCTGAGGAGCAGGATTTCGCGTATGTTATCAGTTCTTATCTCCTCCATTTTTCCTTGTTCTGATAGTCCAATTGCTGAATGTTATTGTTTCTTGTTTGAACTGTTCTTTACCAGAAGGAACCGAAGGACGGAAACTTACCTGGGGGCAGAGGATATCGGCCGCCATCGGTGTCGCGAAGGGGATCCAGTTCTTGCATGGAGGGATCATACCTGGTCTGTTCGGGAACAATCTGAGGATCAGCAACATTCTTCTAGACCAGAACCATGTCGCCAAAATCGGCAGCTACAATATTCCAATCCTAGGAGAGGCTGCAAAACCTGAGGTAGATCAGCGAAAAACTAGCTTTACCATATGAAACATACAGCTACTATTTGTGGAGTTTTTATGGAATTTTGCTGACCAACAATGTATATTGTTTGTCAATGCAAAGCAGGGCGGGGCTGGAAGCAGGCACCAAACTGACAGGTATCTACAAGGTTCAAGCTTCAGATGATTATCATTTAGCATTTTCAACCAGCACAGCTAATATTGTCTTCATCTTTCCTTGTTCTGCAATGTCCCTTTGCAGCACGATGCTCGGTGACAAGATCGATATATTTGATTTCGGGGTGATCTTGCTTGAGCTTGTGTCTGGAAAACCCATCACATCCATATATGAGGTGGAAATAATGAAAGAACTGGTATGTATATAAATCCCTGCTGTTGTGTATACATGACAATGCCAACTCTTGAGAACTTAGCTGGTAGTGCACAACCCAACACAAACAAACACCTGAACCTCACATTGTTGGATCAGCTGCTGTGGGCAATGGCGGAGGAGGACAGGGCCAGGAGGAGGAGCTTCGTGGACCCGGCGGTGAGCAAGAGCTGTTCGGAGGAGTCACTGAGGACCGTCATGGAGATCTGCCTGAGGTGCCTGGCCAAGGAGGCGGTGCACCGGCCGTCGGTCGAGGACGTGCTCTGGAACCTCCAGTTCGCCACCCAGGTGCAGGACGACTGGGAGGGGGAGATCCGGAGCGGCGACGGGTCCCCGGTGTCGTCATCCCGGACCACCAGGTCCTCCAGATTCAGCAGATAGATGATGATAATAAACCAGCTGTTTCTCCCGTCCAAATCATGTCATCCAGCTCGCAGGAGGATGGATGAACATGCAGCTGCTGGTGATGAGAGTTATCCTCCAGGATGTGCAGAAAAGGAGGCTCCAACCACTACGGTTGTTTTCCTTGTGTCAGTGTAGAGCTTTCTTTTTTTCCCTTTCAATCCCTATGTTGTTTCTCTATCTTAAGCCTTCATCTCAGGAGCAAATTTTCCTATGTTTTTCTCTATGCAAGTAATAATGCTGGGCAAGCATCATTCTGTCAAAAGCAAAGCTCTGTTTCTAACGAGGGCTAAAGAATTACGTTCATCGGTATTATAAAAACTACTCGCGCAAACTGCCGCTTGTCGAAAGCACCAAGGGTTGGAAAACTAGCAAGCAGCAACAACTTCTTAGCTATATATAAAATCTTTACAATGGCTATAACATGCCTTGGTTCACCAAACAGGTCACAAGCACTGAAAAAACAACATGAGATCAAGCACAGGGACACAACGACCATGGGGTTTTCAATGGTTTAGTTCGGTGGTACAGACCAGCAAAGCCAGAAACGGAGACGTTCCGGGCATCGCTTATTGCAGAATCTGGCAACACTAGTCCGCTGTCCAGCTCTGCTCCACGACCTCACGAACCTTGCGGTTGTACTCGCGTTTGTTCTCGCTGTACATTCTGGCTGCTTCGGAGTTCGCAGGAGAATTCGGGTTCGGGTCGCACAGCAGGGACTGCAGAGCAAATCATGACAGAAATAAGTAAACTAAGTTGAGTGTGGATTCAGGGACAGATAACCCATGGCGCCCCAGGCCACTACTTTCAAAGTAAGTGAGGAAAATAAATAATCTTTACATCCACAACGGAACAAGAAGAAAGGCTGTTGTATTTGGTAACTTGCTATTTATGATCAAACTTTAGGAAGCTGTGTCACTGGTAACTATTCACTGGTCGCATGTTACCTACAGGACAGGTGGTTGTTACACAATAAAAGTTGTCAATAAAATCTGGATCTGGCCTCAGTTACAGTACTGTGCAACTCATGTCAATATATAGGCAAGCACCGTTCTTGTTTCCTCTATACTATTGTGAAAATGAAACAGGTTTTACTTCTGATGACAACAATACGGATTGTGCAAACTTAGGAGTAGTTGGTAGGTACCAATGGTTGCATTGTGTATTGAAGTGAACAGCAACCAATAAAGCTAGAAAATTAATCTAATCACAGCAAGAGATGGCCTAAAGAATACCTGGATAGAGGTCAATATTGCTGCAACATCATATATAGGGCTCCACTGGTTCTGTAGGATATCCAAGCAGATGCTTCCATCTGCATAAACTGGACAGATAATGGAAAACATCAAACCAATTTCCAACAGACCTTCAAGGCTTCAATCTCTGAGAACAGTTTAGTCATTTGAAGAAGTAATCAAGTGATTCAATGAAAGTCATAAAGAGGACATACTGTTTGGGTGAAACATCCTTGAGACAAACCGAACAGTTGGTGGCTTGTTGGGGTAATCTTCTGTGAATTGCAGGGTCAGCTTGAACGTACCTATAATGTGTAATATAACAAATATTAGCAAACTTATGATTACTTAAAACCACTAGTTTGTTATCCATACTACAGCAATGGAAAGACACAGTGTGAACCATATTTCACTGGTACCATGTATGTAGTTTCCTTGTATCATGAGCATAAGCTTGTCAAACTAGACTAAGTAAGTTGAGATCTTAACAAACCAAACCAAACCAAAGAGGTACGATCCAATGAACATCGAACAGGATCCAAAAAATATATTATCAGTTATCACAATTCCAGGGTGTGTTTTAAGTCTTGCAGGCAACCGAAATTGGGTAGAAAGCAGACATTCCTGAATCAGATGATCATGTATTCTAGGCTTCTAGAATACTTTGTTCCAAACAAACAAAACCCCACAAAACAAAGCTGATATTTAATTACTGCAGCCCCATCTCAGTACCTTGCAGAAGACAAAATTGATTGTCCTCTGGGCTCTAGAGATGAAGTGACCTCGCCGAACAAAATACAATGTGCCCCGATAAATTATGCCAGTTGTGCTACGACAACAAATACCAATAATTAAATAGATCATACTCCAACATGCACAGGCAGGAATAGATACCCCATCTCAAACGCGGGCTCCCCAATCACCGCTCATATGATGGCTACACACGTACATGACGAACTCACTTAAGGCAGTACATACTACTCCCTCTGTATCAAATATAAAACCTTTTTTGACAGTCATAGTGTCCAATAACGTCTTATATTTTGATGCAGCAGGAGTACAAAATAATTGCTAGCTGGCAGACACCACAAAAAAACTCCAGCAGATATAAGTAATGATAGTCAAGAAGACTAACCCACGCACACACTCCGTCACTATTATTTCAAGAGAGCATGTTCTTTAATGGGCCATATGATTATTACTGATTTCAGGTGTGCCATGTAGTATGCCAGACTGTAATGTACACTTTAAAACAATGATAAAAAAAACGTTTCTAAGCATGCACTTAGGTGTGCCCTAGGCACTAGGCGACAACGAAATGCCTAGCCTTAAGCGCTGCTAGGTGTGCGCTTAGGCCAGATAGACACTAAGGCACTACACAGAGGCAAGATCAGGAATTTGCTTAAAAATAGCTGCACTGTGCACATTAGTAGACCAAATTTAACATCTGTAAAAGCATGTTTCTTGCTAACTTGTGAAGAGGATGACACCCTTTAGCATTAAAGCAGCAATCAAACACGAGATGGAAGCCGTTTCTGTTTCCGTTAAACAACGGGCATCACAGATGGTATAGCTTTCGGTTTCCTGCCGTAGCAGTGACATAAACCGACCGGTAAACGACGGGCTTAGTTAGGCAGGTAGCTTTTGGGGGTTTCAAAAAATTATTGCATATCAAACAAGGAAGATGACAATTTCCCACACGATTACAGAATATAAATAGGTCCAACTTCAGTACCAATTAACCAATCTTTATATCACAAGAGGCAGCCCTTTACATTTTCGTTAAACAACGGACATCACGGATGCTACAGCTTTTGGTTTCCTGTCGTCATACCAGTGACATAAACCGACCGGTAAACGACAGGCTTAGTTAGGCAGGTTGCTATTCTGGGGGCAAAAGGTTAATGTACTTCTCATTAGCTTTACATCTACACCGTGTATACGAGAAACCAAATAAGAAAGACGACAATTTGTCGCACAATGACAGGTTACAAATAGGTCCAACTGCGGCACGAATTAACCAATCTTTATATCACAAGAGGCAGCCCGTTACGTTTTCGTTAAACAACGGAAACCACAAATGCTACAGCTTTTGGTTTCCTTCCGTACCAGTGACATAATCCGACCAGTGAACAACAGGCTTAGTTAGGCAGGTTGCTATTCTGGGGGCAAAAGGTTAATGTACTTCTCATTAGCTTTACATCTACACCGTGTATACGAGAAACCAAATAAGAAAGACGACAATTTGTCGCACAATGACAGGTTACAAATAGGTCCAACTGCGGCACGAATTAACCAATCACTATATCACAACAGGTAGCCCGTTACGTTTCCGTTAAACAACGGAAACCACAAATGCTACAGCTTTCGGTTTCCTTCCGTACCAGTGACATAATCCGACCAGTGAACAACAGGCTTAGTTACGCAGGTAGGTATTTGAGGGCAGAAAGTTATTGCACTTCCCATTAGCTTTACATCTACACCTTGTATACGAAAAATCAAACGAGGAAGACGACAATTTCTCACACGATTACAGATTATTAACAGGTCCAACTTCAGTACCAACTAACCAATCATAGCACAACAGGCAGCCGTTTCCATTTCCGTTAAACAACGGACATCACGGATGATACAGCTTTCGGTTTCCTGTCATACCAGTGACGTAAACCGGCCGGTAAACAACGGGCTACTTCCCATTAGCTCTACATCCACACCTTGTACATGAGAAATCAAACTAGAAAGACCACAACTTTTCGGGCGCGACTACGGAATCATAAAATAGGTCCAGCCGCAGTGCCAATTAGCCAATCAGTATAGTATCACACAGCAGGCAAAACACTAGTAATCGAGCAGCCACACACGGATGTATGGATGAATGAAACAAAGTGAAGCCTAAATCGGGAACCGGCTCACCTCCATCCCACGGCGTGTCATCCGGCCTGCAGAATCACACGAACAACAACATCAGGGAACGGCATCAGCGGTACCACGCACCAATAACCTAGCAAGATATAGAGGAAATCGCGGCTCCGCGAGATCCCCAAGCTCCAAGACCTAGGGATTGAACCAACAAGAAAAAAAAAAGGCAGGATTCGGTGTTTCACCCGAATATGACGGCGTTCCAGAGCGTGATGTTGTTGTCGTGCGGCGCGCCGCTGATGCCGGCGGGCGGGTCCTGCTGCAGGCGCTTGAAGTCGCGCATCAGGCGCTTCCTCGCAGGCGTCGACATCTCCGAGCGCCGCCTGGCCCCGTTCCCTCCCGATCCCTCGCTCCCAGCGTCTCGCCTCCTCCTCTCGCTGGGGTTCCCCGGCTGGTGGTGGTGCCGGAGGGAAGCTTCGCCTCGTCGGTGCGGAGGAGCGCGAGGTGGGCGTGGGCGTGCGCGTGGGGGAGGAAAGGGGGGGTGGTATAGGGGTGGGGAGCGTGACGTCCCTCCCCTCCCCTCCTCGTGAGCCGTGGGCTCGCGTAGCCGCCACGCGCTGACGGTGCGGGACCGGACCCCCGGCCCCACCTGTCGGTGAGGGTCTGAGGTGGCATATGCTCTGCCTGCTGCATTTGCACGGCAGCGAACTGGCCACGGTTCGATCGTTTAGTCCCACCTCGCTTGCACAAGCGCAGGAGACGTGGAGTGCTATTATAAAAGAGACTGGGAGGGGTGAGTCACAGACCAGGGAATGCACTGAGCTACGCACGCATGTTGCGGGTTGAGAGATTCTTGGCTTTAACAAAAAAAAAATGGTTAGTTGTGGGTCGTTTTTGGGTTGGCCGCATGGTCGGCCTGACTTAATTTCGGATAATCCGAAATAGTTAGACCGGATAATCCGGTATCCGGTGCTTAATGCCTGTACCGGATCCGGTTTAGGTATCCGTTATCCGGTTCCGTATCCGGTGGATAGCGTTTTTCTCTTTCCATATCTTGTCCAACCGGTTTCGGATCCGGATTCGGTCCGAAAACTATCCGATCCGGTTTCACCCTGAGGGATGGGGATGAGGATGGCTGAACCTTGGCACAAGTGGAAAGGCTGGGCCCAGCTGTCCGTGGCTGCTGGCTCAGATTCCGCGGATCGGACACGGTCGGCCGGCGTAGGCGGTGGGAAAGGTGGGCCTGTGGGGGCCCAGAGAGAGTGGCGGCCAGCCGAGCCGAGCCGAGGCCTCTGACATGTGGACATCCCATGTCCAATCGTCCACCGTCGTTCTTCGTTCCCGTCAAATCCTGGCCGTGCAGGAAGAAAGAACTCCGTATTTTACCTTTTTTTTTTAAATCTGCTTTCCTTTTCGCGAATAAAATCTGCTTCCTTCTAGCCTTACTAGCAGAGTGCCCGTGCGTTGCTACGGGCCAACAAAGGAATTTACCGAAAAAGGCATTCATCCCGTTTTATAATAGAAAAACGACTAACACATACAACACGCCACCACCACAAACACACTTACACATACAAGGCCGAAAACAAGGATGTATAGGAACAACAACACCCACCAATCGATCATCAAGCACACTATAGATGGACCAATCGCTTGGATTGCACGGAGACCTCCACCATGAGCTAGGAACTGCGAAGAGGTGAAACCGCACACCGACAAAGCATGTACTCCAAAGTGATGCCTAGAAGAAGGAAATACCACTGGAGTGTCGGCACCGCCCGATCCCGAGGACCTAGGTTTAACTCGGAGCAACACGAAGAACAGAGAGCGGCCGCGGAGGAACCTTCAAGGAGGTAGCGACACCCGCAGACGTAGCAACCGTCGGTTGGGCAAAAATCGGTCAACTTATGCACACCGACACTCACACCTCTACTGAACCAAGTACCGCCAGACGCCAAAGCACCATCAGCACCACTGTCATGCTACGACATACACCAATGGCCATGCCACTCATGTGGCCAAGGCAGATAACTCGCACCCGAGACGCGTGCTCCGCCCACGAACACCGCGTCCCTCGCCACCAACGAACCTCCTCACCATCGTCGAAGCCTCCCATCCCTCTAGCCAACCTCCTCACCAGACACCCCTGTGTTGCCCCACCGCACCAGCCGGCTAAGATCCACACGAGGCTACCAGCGGCCTCCCGCACACCAACGAGGTAACCAGGATGACCACCACCTACAACCAAGAAATCTCACCGGAGACTCCATCCCACGCCGCTCGCCGTCGTCCAGGGCCAAAGTCGGAAGGGGTCGCCCGGACTCCGGACATCATGCCTCACCAGATCTTGACTCACCTAGCCGCGCCGCTAGTAGATGCCCCAGGTCGTCGCACACCGTCCAAGCAACCTAACACCGCCAACCCGAATGCCTGCCCCTACACAAGCACGACGCCCCCGCTCGCACCAGTCGTCCTATGCCAGCCTTAGAGGAACGAGTGGAGGCGAAGGTGAAAGTGTACCTTCTCATGTAGTACTATTTTAAACTTCACCATGAAGTTGGGATAATACTTAATGTGTTGTGAAATATTTTTGATGATAGTCTACTCTTTCTGAAGGACAAGAGTATGCAGAGAAAAACAATATGTTATTCATGGAGACCTCGGCAAAAACATGTGATACTATAAATCAAGTATTTAAGATATACCCTCCGAGTAGGATGTTTGGTTTCACATAATGCAGAAGAGGTGCATAAACGAGTAAAGCTAGCAACATAACAAACCCTACTGATAAACTTGGAAGTGTCAAACCTTTGAAGTACTTGATTGTTGAAGTTTCGTATGATCAATCATCACATGGAAGGAAACTGCATCAGCAATGTCAAACCATAACCATCTCATTCGAAAAATTTCATTCTCAACTAATTCTCGGCAAACAATATGACCTGTATGTTTTCATATTCTCTTGTTTTAACTTGTCGTTAGACTTCATATATGTACTAATTTTTTGTTGTCAACACATGCCTAATAATATTTTGTTCATGGGAGAGTAAATTAGGAAGAGGTTGCTGAAGCCAACATCATCCTGATAAATAAATTGCTCTGCTGTATTATATACATTGAGATGGGTGACACACGTAAAAGTATATACCATGTAATGCATGTAAATGATTGAGGCCAAACTTGAATTTTGATTGGAAATTGAGGATGTACTGTAAAGCTAGCTTATTTCAATGTGTTATTAACTGAGGTATTGCACAAATAATTGGTGGTAAAAGATTCTTGATCAGAGATTGTGGGGGCAACAAAGAGGTTCTGCCTCTCAGTGATGTGTATTGCGAGGAACCTCCAACAAACTCTTGATCAGAATCCTTCTCGGGAGGAGCCAGTAAGTATGATAATTCTTCTAGGGGTAATATGAACAGGTTAAGTGATGCTGCTGCTCCTCGAGTGAGATTGACAGATTATGCCAGAAATGAGTGTTTTCTCAATTGCGAAGAACTTTTTCTAGGTCTCCTTTCGATTCTGCATCTTCATGAACAAAACAACACAATACATCTTCATGTTATTTGAAATAAGCCAAAGAACGAAACTGCAAAAAATATGGAGTCGAGTACACCAAAATATATATAAAATCTAGAAAAATATGTGTAGTGCAGAACCAGAGGAATCAACCAAAGTAGATGACTTGTGAACTTTTGGGGAGACCTCATGGGTGGAACTGGTAAGGCCTTTGAAGCCACTGACATTTTCTCTTTGGCTTACTTCCTTGCTGCAATTGTCCTAACCAAAGAGATATATAATATAACCACACTTAGTCTGTTACAATAAGAGCTTGAAAATACATAAAACTACATTATATATAGCGAAGGTAAAACCACCTAAAGGTAAACGTAGACGTGTGTACAGGGGTTATCTCGAGTAAAATGGAAGGAGGAGACAGGAGAGTACATCATTCATAGGTCGTATAGGATATCTCCAAAGCTACTGATATGAGCTGAATCTACATTCTCCAAGATATATTAATGAATTTTATCCCTGAAAAAAAATAAGACAAACTAACCGAGAAACTTGTTTAGATTGATCCACATCACAATAGCAGAACGTCCGTGCGTTGCACCGAGCTACAATGCATATAAATAAATCAAATAAACAATTAAGGTCGTCTCCAAGGTCGAGACTCATTTTCTCTTCATATGTTCAATCGTGTTCGGACATCAAACAGGGACAGCCCAGGCTTCTCCAAATCCATCCCATATGTTGGGGGGGGGGGGGGGGGGGATGTGGTACAGCCCAGGCTTCTCCAAATCCATCCCATATGTTGGGGGGGGGTGTGTGGTTGTCCGGACTATCCGTCATGTTATCTCCAACACACGGCCCAAACATTCTACACCCCTTCACACCTTTACCTTTTGCTGTCGGACCCTTTCCTTCCTGCTCGACTTCCCGCTGTAACGAGACATTTCTCGCTGGAGCTCTCTCCTTTAAAACCAGATGACGCACAACTCACCTTTTCCATGGCACCTCTGTCCTTCACACCATACTTTCCCACGGACCGCCAAGGAGGAGTGCACTGTTAACCATCGCTCTCCGTCATGATCCCTCCCTCCGTGTTTGTGTCGATCCGCTACCATCATGAAGGGGGAAGAGGAGTGTGCCGCCGGTAATGTCCCCCAAGCCGAGAAGGTAAATCCGATGTCTCCCGAGCCATTGCTACGTTGTAACATACAGTTGAATGTCGTGCATTAGCATGAAAAAATTATGCCCGTTGTTATGCATGCAACTGATACGCCACTATGTCCGCTATTAACTCTTAAAGCAACCAACAGATGCATTTACCCTTCTATCCTAACCAAAAAATTATATGACTTATGATAAAAAAAATACGAACCTGCTCATGCAATTTGCTGCAAAGTCATCTCTAATGAAATGCAATTTGCCATATTTTTTAAAGCATGGATTTGACTTTGTTATTGCATTCACCAATCTTATCTGACTCCAATGTGGATCTACGATTGCATTCACCTTATCTTGCAGATATTCAATTCGGTGCCCAGGCTCATCTGCACACCGTGAACAGTAAATTCAAAGAAATACTAAAAAAATCAAAATATTCTTAGCTTGTTTAGGTGAAAAAATTCCAATGTGTGATGTTCGTGCTAAATTTCAGCTTATTCAAACATCCGAGAAGATCATGGCAAAAAGACAAAATCGTTCAAAACAAAATTTGTCTTTTTTGCTGAGAGCTACTGAAATTTCTAAACTCTCGAAATTTGGCACGGACTTCATGAACATGAGCATCTAGCATCAGACAAAGAATCAGAATTTTTTCATTCTTTTTACTATTTTAAACAAATTCAATGTTCGCCTCACCCGAGACCGGAAACAACGTCCCAAATCTTGACTGTATAGATCTATGATTGCATTCACCTTATCTCCGATTCTAATGTGGTCTATGTTTCCGGTTTCACTTCCCATGGCATGGGCTACACCTCCAGCTTACAAATAATTCTCCGCTATAAGGTCTACCTTCTATTGAAGGATTTTTTAATAGGAATTTAAAAGGAAGCACTTTCAAGCTTTGGCACCATAAGATTCATATGGATTGCATTCCTCTTCACGAAAAGAAATGTTGGGTAATTAGTCACCAATATGTATCTACACCTTAAATATCCCAAAGCACTGAGTGACATGTCATTTAGTTTGGTGATTGGGAATTCTTTCTTTCATGAGAATCAGCTCAGGATACCTGTTAGAGCATATGTACAGTATATGTTTAGTTGCAACATCAGCAAAAAATTAACATACTACAGTTTACAGCCATGTAATTCCTTACTGCAAGTTTCAATGCCTAGACCAATCACCAGTACATTGATGTGGTGATGTGGCCTTAGAACGGGCAACCAAAGATTTGGTCAAAAGAAGAACGACTGAAGAAAAACCAATGGCCCTTTTTCATATCAGAATAAAAGGAAAATAGTACCATATGAAAGGGGTTGGACTAACAAATGCAGTTTTATTGCAATCCACTTCAACTAATCCAAAGGGAAAGGTACCAGTGGATGAGCTAGCAACACCTCCATCTCCATGGGGAGCTAGTCGTCGGGGAGCAGTGATGGACAACGGGCGTTTCCTGGGTCGGACATGGACCATGCACGCTGGCCCCGGATACATCTGAGCCACGCCATATGTTCGACAACCACTACCGCCGGACATCGCCCCACCGGCGTACCGCAAGGCCCACCGCACACCGTGAACCGAACCGCCAGACATTGGCGCTGCTGGCATCGCATGCGCTCATAGGAGGGCTTGAACAGCCGCATCTCGCACCGCTCAGTCCTCGTGCAAACGCATTGCAGATCCTTATGACGCCGCTGTTGGCACTCGTGCACCTTAGACGAGATGGCAGCGTGGCGGCGAGACGAGGAGAGGTTGGGCTAGGGTATGTGTCAACGAGCGACCTGGCGACCTGGGAGATTATTTTAGGTCCGCCAGACAGTTTTTGGTATGTACAACTAGTTTGGAAAGAAAAAATTTGGTAGTACCATCAAAACCGGAAACGGGGATGGGTTTCCTTGGGTAAAACTCGGCAGGATCACCTGTTCCTTCGATTGGAAACGGGCGGCGTACTTTTTCTTGGAAAGAAATCAGCGCGAGCGAGGTGGCCTGCGAGAGGGCGAGCGAACACGAACGAACCACGAGCGAACGAACGACGACGACGTATGGACTCCTCCTTTAGGAGTAGAGAGAAAAGGTTTCCTTTTTTCCTTTTTTACACTCAACCTTCGTTGTTCCTTATGGGTGGATGCAGAAAAATGGCCTATTCAACTTTTTTTTTTGAGACACAAATGGCCTATTCAACTGTCTCTTCAGAGCCAGGCCCAAAGATGTATTTTATATGGGTCAAGATTTCGGTGCAGCTCAAGCAACCAAACCAGCGGGCATGGCTGGCCCTAATGCTGGTTACCCAACGTCTTTCTTTTTCTACTTGCTCCACTCCTGGCTCGTACAAAGCCAGTGATATTTTTTTTATCTAAAAAGAATGTTAAATCGAAAGATCTAGATAGATTCCCTAAAAAAAAGATCTAGATAGATTTAAAAATCCTAACTCTTAATTTTTTGCAAAAAATAGAAGATTTTATATATTAGTATATTGCATAAAATGTTCAAAAAATTGAAATAAGGTTAGTAAATTCAAAAATATTCATAAATTTTGAAATGTTGATGATCTTTAAATAAGGACCCCGATATGGCGCTGACGCTCGGTCTAAGATGCCCCCAGACCGAACAAATGGTTCGCTACCGGAGGGAGATCGACCGAACCCACTCGTTCGGGAGGAAAAAGCCCCAACGCGAACGCCCCACCCATCGGGCCCTACAGGCCTTTTTCCTGTGAAAAAGAAAACGAAAAATATAGCCCAGATTAAGTTATGACTAGTAAAAGCCCAGTTTTTATATGTGAGCTTGACGTGGCAAGTTTGCAAATGGTTTTGAACATTTTAAAATGACATGGCAAGTTTGCCATGTTTTTGAACATCTGTATGTTTGCCATGTTTTTGAACATCTTAAGTTGCCATGGCAAGTTTGCCATGTTTTTGAATATCTATAACTTTGCCATGGCAAGTTTGCATGTTTTTGAACATGTTAATTAAAGAAGTTTGCCATGTTTGTCATGTTTTTGAACAAACTTAATTAAAAGAAGTTTGCCATGTTTTTGCACATCGTAAAGTTTGCCATGTTTTTGAACATATTAAATTGCCATGGCAAGTTTACCATATGTTTGAACATCTATAACGTTGCCATGTTTTTTTAACATCTTAAGTTGCCATGGCAACTTTTCTGATAACTAAGTTACAATTATTTTCTCTCTACAATTTGCCATGGCAACTTTTTGATAACAACTTAGAATTCTTTTCACTCTACAAAAATTGCCATGGCAACTTTTTGATAAAAACTTGGGATTATTTGTCTCTCTACAATTTGCCATGGCAACTTTTCTGATAACAACCTAGAATTATTTTTCTCTCAACAATTTGCCATGGCAAAATTTTGGTAACATCTTAGCATTATTGTCTCTACTTACAATTTTTTGCCATGGCAACTTTCCTGATAACTAACTTAGAATTATTTTCTCTCTACAGTTTGCCATGGCAACTTTTTGATAACAATTTAGAATTATTGTCAGTATCTACAATTTGCCATGGTGAATTAGTAAATTTGCGATGGTGAATTAGTAAAATTGTGATGATCCATAAAATAAATTTTGCCCATGCTTTATAAAAAGAAATTTGCCATGTATGTGAAATAGTTTGCCGTATGAACAAGAAGAATTGCCATGTTACGAAAGTCACCGAATTTCATTGGGCATAACATTACTCAGCTAGCTACATAAAAATTGAAAAATAAAATGCATCTGCTCGAACAAATGATGCGATTGACATGTCCAAACTATGACAGAAATGTAAAACTTGATGGCAAAACTATGACATGGCAAAAAAGAACTCCTATGTAGTGATGGCAGAACGTATGAATTTGCCGTGGAAATTTTTTGTTCTCCCTAAGCAAACAAAATGGTGTGGCTGTGGGTGAAGGTGGGAGTGGGTAAGGAAATGGAGAGAGACGTGTGGTGGGAGGAAGAAACGTTCGGGCTGAGCAAAAGATTCACCGAACGACTTTGGTTGCTGACCTGTCAAGCTCTAGAGCTTCAAAATTCATGCATCGCGATGGACGGCAATGAGCTCGTTCGGGGTGATTTGCAAAAACCTGGCATGTTCGGTAGTTATTGATTCCGTTAAATAATTCATGAATTTAACACATTGATATGCAAGGCCCACCAACCCATATCCCTCAACAAACCAGGAGGATCCAAATCTAACGAGCTCAATTATTCAATGAGAGGGTAATGTGTGCTTTGCCACGTTGTTCTTCAGTTGTGGAATTAATTCCATTTTTTGCCCTATGGTTACTATGGTAATCCGTAATCTACGCACATCAACGAAGGGGTCGAGCACACGCGAGCCCCGTGGGCGCTATTAGGCCGGCCATGTAGGGCGGTTGTTTCGGTTTCAGGAAGGTTCAGTTCCGGTTTTTCCCTTTTTCCTCTACCTGTATTTTTCCCTTTTTCTTTTCCGGTTTTTGTTTTATACGTATTTGTTTTCCTTTCTTTGTTTTAATTTTTTATACCCGTGAATATTTTTCAAATTTATGAATATATTCTGAATTTTGGGAATGTACTTTATATATGTGAACATTTCCTAAAATTCATGAAGTTTTCTAAATTTGTTAACAATTTTTAAAAATTAATGAACATCTTTTTGATTTGTGAAGAGTTTTTTTACATCTGTGAACAATTTTTAAATTCCTAAACTTTTCTAATTCCATGAACATTTTATAATTTTGCGATTTTTTTTAAAACTCATGAATTGTTTTCAAATTCGTGAATATATTTTTTCATATTCATGAACAAGTTTAAATTTCTTATTCTTGTATTTTTCCTCTAGCAGGTTATGATGGTCGGTTATTTCAATTTGTTTTATATATGTTGGGTTAGGCTTAAATTATGCTGGGCATGGCCGTGTTTTTTTTTCGTTGATAGTGTTGTTACATATTTTAGTCTTGATGGCCAAGTGGTGGTTAAGTGAGCTCCTTTGTGGCCCATAAAACCAATCAACCACCAGCAAACGACAGACCCTTAGACGTAACACAAAGAACACCATACGGCCATCACGACAGCCTGCATCTAAACAAGCTAAACATGCAAAATACCCGCTTAAAGATTGGCCCATCAGCAACCCCAAAGCCCTGATGCACAAAGAACAAAATATTACCAAAAACAGCTTTGTTCTGTGAAAAAAGGAGGGCGGCCAGAAAGATTTTCCGCGGAGTTTTGCTTTTCAATAATGTCGGTGAGGGCCCTTGCTCTCTGCCGGCAATGATAGAATGCCACTATTCTACCATATTGGTCTGTTTGGGTGTGTTTTTAAATTGATCATTGCATGTGATTCAAGTTTTAAAAAACAAAGTATCATCTACCCAATTACATAAATATTATTGTTATAAACAATATCTAGCAATCTCATGTGTTGTGTACCATTGGCTACCCGCAAGCAATGCTTGAATTGGACATCACATATTTTTGTCACAACCACACAATCAGCATACACCGCCGCTCCTTTGGGGGAGGTATCTCGTGCATCCACACTTATGGTGCTATCGGTCCACTGGATGCAGTAGAACATTTTTTTTAATCTGAAGAAAGCCTAACACATTGACACAACATCATTGTATGTTGTCACAAAAAATCATATCAAAATTTAAAACATTGCTTAAGATACAAAAATCTCAAATTTGACATAAATGTGGTAATGGGCCAAATCTAATGCCCAACTTATGTTATGTACTATTCAGTGTTCAGTTTGTCATTTTTGTTTTCCGAGCGATGTTTTGAATTTTGACTTGAACATTTGTCACAACCTACACTAGTGTTGTGTGAACGTGTCAAAAACATTCAATTTTTTTTTTAAATGTGCAACATGAGTTCGGTGCACCGGTAGCACCATAAGCACGGGTCCACTAGATATTCTCCCGTCCCTTTGGTCCACCACATGTTCATTCCCATGCATACTTCTATGGTTCGCTTCAATGGTCTGTGCAACAACTTGATGGTATTCAAGAGATGCCATCAAGGGGCGCCATTGCCTCGGTCTTGAGCCTGACCCAGCCCGGTCAGATGAGCGTGCGTGTGTGGTGTTCCTTTTCTCTCATTGTACCAATCACTAAGTATGGTGGGAAGACTAAAGATTAGTCTCACACCACCTTCACTAGCATTATGAAACTAAAAATTGCACCTCCACTTCTTGCCATTTATACATAAGCCTTTAAGGTTTATTTAGAAATTTCTGACAATGCACATGGGCCAAGCCCATTAATTCTAACACTCTACACCTACTACTAAAAGAAAAAGAACAACTTTTTTTCAAAATGAAGAAAAAGAACAACTTTGACTTGCTCAACGATGCCTACTTTGCTTACTAAAATATGTGCAGTTTCAAGTGAAACCAAATCTTAATGCACTCAATGATAAAGAAAATCTAATAAAACTGAGTGAAAACATCTCACGCATCGGCCGCCTGCTATGGTTGCCACATGCCCCATGGACCCCGCCCACCATTACCTTATCTCCAACCGAAGCGAGCACAACCACATGTTCCCCCGATACCTCTTCTCCTATCTCCTTGTTTCTGGCATGGATCCTCTTCTCCTACCTTCCTTGAACTTGCCAAGGACCCCTCTTCTCCTACCTCTTGATTCCGCCATGGATCTGCCTCCTCGACACACCCAAATCGACCACATACATGTGCACCAAAGGGAAAGTGAGGAAAAGAGTGTCCCTTATGTATGGATCTTGTTGTTGCAAATTGTCATGGTCTTGTTGACGGAGGTCATGTTATGAGCCCTGGGCAGCAGAGATGCGAGCATAGACGCCAACCAACAACGAGATGTTGTGATCATGGGGACACGGGAGATGACCGCAACATGGATGGTGTTGCGGCTAGGAGAACTTCGATGATGGGAAGGTGGGTTCACAACATCGTCCATGTTGCAATGGATCACCACAACATGTCCCATGTTGCATTCGATGACAAAAGGCTCAAGTAATGCAATGTCACGCAAGGCCAAAGGTGACCACCACATGGTCCATGTTGCAATGGTTGCCCGGCCGCAGCATGGTCCGTGTTGCGATCATCCTACAGCTATCCACGGCACTACCCGGCCGGGTGACGCGTAGCAATAGCATGCGCCTATATTGAGCCGCTGAACATAAACGGCCAATGCCTACAAGTTGCAATTATTTCCCAGCTTGGAAGGAAGCGAAACACAGTAAAGCTCCTTCTACTTGATGCTGAAGCATCAGCTAGGGCCTTTTGGATCGAAACTTTTCCACGAAGTCCCCGGAGAAGGAAACGAACCTGTACAATCAGAAGGGGTTGGGAACTTGGGATGTGCCGGAGGGATCCGAGTACGAGTGGATGAATCGGCCATAACAACGTAGGTGGCGCCGTGAGTTGCGACTCTGTGCGTGCTCCCGTACAAGAGGACGCCGCTGTGGCCGTGGTGACCGCCTGCAGAGGCGTGAGGGCGGCGGCCGCGCACGGCAGCGGAGCAGAATATGACAAGCAGCGCCGATTTCCTACGTGAAGAAAGAGACAGATGCGGCGGCGCCCTGACGTACGGTACGCGGGCGATGATGGGAGGACCTGGAGCAGAAATCCACCCGAGAATTCACCGAGGATTGGGCCGAGCACGGCGAGGCAGCGGCGCGGGGAATCCGTCTGCACGCACCGCGCCTCCTCTGCTTCTGGTCGCCAGCCTCCTCACGCACGCGCAGGCAAAAATCGATCGATCTGATCGAGCCAGGCCGAAAGGAGCGGAGGGCATTCACCACCACAAAAAAGAGAAACCCTGACGGGTGGGTCTAGACCTCTGAAAGCAGGAAAATAATCAAATTATTCCATTTTATCTAAAATTGCCACTCAAAGATATCAGTGAAACACCAAATAAAAGAGTATCATTTTACCAAATTCCTCGATAGTTGAATACATACATACGAGGATATATTCTACTGTTGCAACATCAAAATGGGTCGATGGACTTACAACCCCCACATGAGCGGTTTTTACACTGGCTCAACAGTTTCCACGGCATTTTTTAATAGAAAAAAAAACTGAAGGTACTTTATTTTATACTTGCAACAAATACCAATACAATGCAAAAGGCAGAGAAGTGCCTGTAAAAACCAAAAAAATGCCAAAGTACTGGAAGAAACATTTTCTTCACAAACGCCACCACAACCTTCGTGTCTTGCTTCCTCTGCCGTCGTCGAAGATGGATGTGTCTTTGCTACAATGTGCATATTCAACATCCACCTCCATTGAAACTCTACTGCCGACGAAGATGATGTAGATGAAGCGGGAACATATCCAAGAGGGTCTTATTCGTCATCGGTGCCATTATTACCGTCTAAGTCACAACGACCTGAAATAGATGGACCCGTCAGACATAAATGAATCAAAATTACCCTAACCTTTTTATTTTGTATTACTTCTGTCCCAAAATTCTAGACAATTTTTTGGGGATGGAGGGAGTATTGGTTGCAAAACTGCCTTAACTACACCCACTAGACATAGATGGACTCCCTAGTTCGCAGTGCCTATCATCTAGCTCCGCTTGTTCATCATACAACACTTCAGTCGGGAACAAATACAACAATCGACCGGAGGAAGCCAGGAGGATTTGGAGCTTAATTTGAAAGGAGAAAGCACCACAAAAAAAAAGACCATATGGAGTATGACGAATGAATCACTGCCACCAACTTGTTATTTTGCATGCAGCACAACAGGGAAGCAACATGAGTTTTTTAGAGATTTTAATACGAACTACATACGAAGCAAAATGAGTGAACCTACAGTCTAAAATACATACATACATATTTTGTAAATTCTTCAGAAATTATTTTTTTGACCCTATTTCGGAAAATGGCTTCAATTTTTTGTCTCGTTTTCAATTTGTTCAAAACTCAAAAAGATTCCCATTTTTTGATTTTTTTTTGTGTTTTTCAAAAAAGTTGAGATCATTAAATAATACATATATTTTTTTACAAACTCGAAAAAGATATAATATTTATGTGAAATATTAAAAAAATCATAATGATGTTCGCATTTTAAAAAACATTTTCTAAAGTTGTTCTGGATGTTCAAAACATGTTCCCATTTTTAATAATTGTTCACGAATTAAAAAAATATTCGTCTTTTAATAAAAGTTTCATGTTTTCTAAAAATGTTTCTTAATTTAGAAAAATGATTCCATTTAGAATTTTGTTCGTGTTTTTCTAGAAATATATGAAATTTTCAAAAAATATTCGTATTTTCTAAAGATGTTCGGGATCTCAAAAGTTGTTTACTTTTTCAAGAATATTCGTCAATTCATAGTTATTATTTTTATTTTAAAAAGTTAAAAAATAATTAATAAAAAATAAAATGTCTCAAATCTTACACTGTAGTATGTTCTTAAATATTCGCGCTAGCCATGGATTAGCAGAACGCAATTGTTCGAATGGCTAGCAACACGTGGTCGGGTCTTTGAGGTCGTGAGTTTGATTCTTCAACGCACCATTTTAAAAAGAATCGTGCCAGGCCGATTCGGTGCGTGCAAGTGGGTTGGTCGACATAAACCCTGATAAAGAAAGGACATTCTTCCAGGTTATGCGCTGATTATGCTAACAAAATGGAATTAATGTGGTATAGTTGATACTCCATCCGATTACGCCGTCGTGTGAGAGTGAGAAAGTGGTCGAAACAACTGTGCCCCGAAGGTCGCGGGCAGCCACCAAATGAGGAGGTAGCCACAACCCCGAGACGAAGGTGGACCCAACGAAAAAAGGCACGAGTTGGGTGGTCATCGCCGTGCCAACCAATCCCACCATTATCAAGATCTCAGAGGACAAACATGACCAAGAAGAAAACTACAGCTCCTCGCTACGGAGACCGTTTTTGGTAAACACATCAATTTTCTCTCATGTTGCTTCTCACAAAAAATATTTTTTTTCCGTAGCAATGCATGGGCATATGTGCTAGTATTTATAAACGGAGGGAGTAGCAATCTCGTGCGCTTCCATCTTGTTATTTTTCATTTTTAAAAGCTTTGCTAAGCGATGCACAGTCGCTTTCAGTTACGACTGGTCTGTCAGTGTGTTTGAGTCCCTTCCACTCCCAGCAGGCCATCTGCCCGACGATATGAAATGACCATGCATGCCCAAACAAATCAGTTTAATCTATATACAACGCGCCGCTCCTCTCGCCCCCCCGAGGGCGACGGGGGCGATTCCCCAGCTCCCCGGCCGGGCCGTCCCTCCTCCCCCCTCCCCCCTCCGCCGTCGCCGGCGCAGGCCGCCGGGCAAAGCCCCGTGCGGTGCCGGCGGCGGCGGGATCTTCTCTTTCCCTGCGCGCAAGGCGAGCCAGTCGGGGCTGGTTCGGGCGGGCGGCGGTGGTGTCGGACGGCGGTCGATTCCTGGCCCGGCGGCCGGCCTCAAGCTCGGCGGTGGCGTGGTCACGCGCGGGCTCAGCGGTGGGCCGGCAGCACGGAGCTTTGGGGCCCCGGCGGCGGGCGTGGAACAGCAGGCCTGCCCCTGCGGCGGGCGCGGCCGACGGCGGATGTGGAGGAGCCTCACAGTGGTGGTGCCCTGTGGCTGCGGCAGGAGCTGCCCAGATGGGCTTCTGCGGGCCTAGATGGGCTTCTGCGGGCCGATGGATGTGGGCTCGTGGATGCAGATCGCGCGTGGAGCCGGGCTGGTGGCTGGGCACCGTGGTGGTGCCAGCGGCCGACCAGGCAGCGGCAGGCTGGATTCTCACCATCCAGTCCCCGTTTGGTGGTGGTGGTGAGGCGGTGAGCGGCACCTCTTGTCGGCAGTGTCCAAAGTATGCTCCTTGCTGCGTCCGATGGGTGTTGGAGTCGACGACAGGGCCGGGGCGAAAGCCTTGCGTGTAGCTGACGACGGCGACGCCCGCAGGCGCCGTCACCTTCTTGGAGGCGTCGTCATGGAGCTGTTCGTTCTTCCCCGTCTCGACCACCGGGGGAAACCCTAGATCTGGCCTTTGGATCGGGCGGCGTCGGCGCAGCTGCGCCGTTACCTTCTTGGAGGCGTCGCCTAGGTGGTTCGTGGAGTCCTCGGTACGTCGGTTGGAGTTGCTGTTGGACGCCGCTCAGAGTGTGGGCTCCCGGGGCGCTATGTACATCGTCGCCGGTGCTTCTTGGTCGGCGCCTCTTCCGGTGGTTCAGTCCCGCCGTCCACTCGCCGACTCTTAGGCACTTATGGGTGGGCGGTGCGTCGGCTTGTGCCATCTTGGTGTTGGTATCGGTCTCGTGGAGTCCCGGTCTTCGGTTGTGACGCGGCCTAGAAGCTCGGTGTACCCTTTCCTCGCCATTTATGGCTGGAGGTGGTGCAAGGCGAGTCTTGTTGTTCGGCGGGTGTGGGTTGTGTTTGTAATCCGTGTGGCGTTGTGTTTGTATCGTGTTGCCTTTTGGCGTTGTATCGGCCGTCTTGGCCTCTTCTTCTATGAAACCGATGCACCTTCCAGGGTGTATCCTTGAAAAAAAAAAACCTTCAAACAGAAAAAAAAAACTTCTGCCATCACTACTACTAACATAGATGCATCATAAAAGTATGTTTTTTTATACAGCTCACAACAAAGCGTATTAGAACATATGTAATACTCCCTCCGTCACACAATATAAGGCGTTTTTACAAGCTATGTAGCTTTCAAAAACATCTTATATTATAAGACAGAGGGAGTAATATACATCTCAATGCTCATGTGTATTTTTTTCAGGATTTGTTCAAACTTTAAAACATATTTTTTGAATTTTCTAAAACAGTGCTCCATGAAGGTTAATATATCTATCTAATACTCCCTCCGTTTCACAACGTAGTGTGCCCGCGCTTCCTGCGAATTCAGTGGTATAATTTTTGCTCCGTTGTAGTCGGTCTCGTTGGTTAAATGTATGATTAAATTTAAATATCGAAAAGCAGGGACACGCTACATTGTGAAACGGAGTGAGTATCTATCCGGCGTGGAAGTCGTACGATCGAGATGATCATGCACGCAGCCGGCAGTCCTGACTCGGCAAGCATTGTCCCCGTTTTCTTCTGCAATCAGTGCTGAGAACGACCGGACACTTTAAAATACGAGGCTCAAATGGCAAAGGAGTGAGGAGCTAGCTCAGCTGCATGAGCCCAATTGGTCGCACCGATCGACCCCCCAGCCAACTCCGGCGCAGCCAGTGCATGCACCGCAGAAATGGAGGTCGAAATCCCACCCCAGCACCGCGCGCCCAAGGTTGAGCCTAGCGCATGGCGATGGCGATGGCACGATCTCCCGGGCGCCGCCGCCAAGCCGCTCCGCGACCCGCTCCTCGCCGTGAACTTCCTGCTCCTGGCCGTCGGCGCGTCCTGCGGCCCGCTCCTCCTCCGCCTCTACTTCCTGCGCGGCGGCGCCCGCAAGTGGCTCTCCAGCCTGCTCCAGACCGCCGGCTGGCCGCTCCTCCTCGTCCCGCTCTGCTTCTCCTTCTCCTCCCGCCGCCGGCGGCGGCGCCGCTGCCAAGGAGACGACGCCGACGTTAGCGGCGCCGTCTTCCTCATGACGCCTCGCCTGCTGGCCGCGACCGTCGTCGTGGGCCTCATGACCGGCGCCGACAACTTCCTCTACGCCTACGGCACGGCCTACCTCCCGGTGTCCACCTCCTCCATCCTCATCTCCACGCAGCTGGCCTTCACGGCCGCCTTCGCGCTGTTGCTCGTGCGCCAGCGCTTCACGGCCTCCACGGTCAACGCGATCGTGCTGCTCAGCGTCGGCGCGGCCATGCTCGGGATGGGCTCCGGAGGGGACCGCCCAGCGGGGGTGTCCGGCGCGCAGTACGCCGCCGGGTTCGGCACGGCGCTGGGCGCCGCGGCGCTCTACGGCCTCGTGCTGCCCGTCATGGAGCTCAGTCAGGCGTGGCACGCGGCGCGCGCCGGCGCCGCGGCCCTCACCTACACGCTCGTGGTCGAGATTCAGCTCGTCATCGGGCTCACCGCCTCGGCGTTCTGCGCCGTCGGTATGCTAGTAAACAAGGATTTTCAGGTGAGTTTTCAGCACTAATTCCTGCTTTACTTGCCTCTGCTATGCATACAGCCCCATAGTCTCAGCCTACTTTCTGTGCAATTGCATACGCATTGGATCCTCACAAGTGTCGTATGGCACGAATACATGACAACTTCAAATGTTTTTTATGACAAATTTAGTGGCGTAAAAATGAAAAGTTTAGTGGCGCGAGGATGACAATTTTTTGTTTGGATGGCAAGTTTCAGTTTTTTTTATTTGTTTTATTTTTTAACACTGTACAGAACCCTACACTAAAAGCAAACGCTCATATATACACGCATACACTCACCCCTATGAACACACACGCACACCCTACCCCTATGAGCACCTCCGAGAGACTGAGCCGACATATTCATCTTGAGATTTACGAAGTCACCGTAGGCGCCTCGTCGTCGACGGGAACGTCTCCTTCCACTGAATGCGCATCGCCGAAAATCTTGAAATCAGTCCAGGAATAACGCAAGCACCAGGACTTGATCCCTGGTGGGCTGGGATACCACTGTCCCTCTAACCATCCAATCACATGTTGGTTCTCAATTTGATTTGTTTTTTCTTTTCGGATGGTAATTCTAGTTGTAAAAATGTTAGGACGAAATTGCTTCGTGCCACACGTGTGACACTTATAATCTGGATACATATTTACTTTTAGAGTAGTTTGGAAGGTGAGTCCGACGAGAAAACCAAAAACAAGGGTTAGAATGCAGTAATCCAAGACGAGGCTCGTCTGCATCTGATGATCTGTAAATCAACAAAGTCTGAAATTTATTGGCATCGAAGATTGATGGTCTAGTGAGCTAGATGCGTGCAAAATTCCCGATGAATGGACAATCCAGAAGCTCTCTGGAAAATAATAAAATCAGCTTTGAACAATGTATTTAAAAAAAAATTATAGACCTATTTGTTTCCCCCCGCTGTGCGCTCACCAAATGTCCTTTCATCAACAAAATTTCAACTTTTCAACGTTTCCACGACTATTACTATTTGTAAGAAAGCAAGTTGTGGTTTACACCATGTACCCGAAGTAGGAGTCATGCATCCAACAATTGTCACTATTAATCTTTTAGTTTCTGGATTTAATAATCAAATCTGATGGGTTTGCATTTGCAAGAAAACACAAAGCGATCAGTATGCCTTTAATCATATTGTTGTTATATACAATAGTTGGTCAAATTAAAAAATAACGCCAAACACGATTAATCATGAAATCGTCTTACTAGAGAACACTTAAGAAAAATAGCCACTTTCATCATTTTTTAAATTCATTTTTGTGACGACGAATTAACTACTTCAGGTCTTGTCAATACAAAATTTGGACGAGCATGAATTAAACTAAATATTTTCATATTAAACTTTTATACTTCTTTGAATATATTTTTGCCATAATATCGTCCTAGTGACTACACTTCTATTTGTTAGGTGACATAGTTAACAACATAATGATGACACTATATATTACTTATCACCATATCTGAGAAATAAAAAGGGAAATTTTGGGTCTATGTCTAGTGGAAAAGAATTATGAAGAGCATATGAATGAACTAAAATAGAAATTTAGCTACACTTCTTCCACAAGATCTCTTGCGTATAATGTTATTTCTTATCACGCTGTAAGATGGACTAAGGACAACAACATTTATTGTGTTGTGTATACATATTACATGTGCATATGTTCGTTTGTTTGTATATATATTGTAATATCATTAAATATTATGGTAGGGATCTCTAAAGTGTGCAATCAAACTAATATCATAATAGTGGTTTCTAGGATACATATTTACGGAAACTTCTAGAGCACAGATTGAACCATTGACAAAGTAGATGATACCCAATGCATTCTTGCGGGAGTTGGTTGCAATATATTATTCTGATGAAATTTGATTGTCTGGAATTTGAATATGAGAATGACGACTAAAAGTACTTACACTTTATTGTATATGATAATTATATAGTTGTAAATAAATATGGACTATAACTAGTCTTCCTCATGCATGCTGGGAGAACAGAAGTAGCCGGATCGAGGAGGTGGGATGAGTGCATCTGAAGAAAAATAGTATAAACTCGCATTTACCATAACTTAAAGTTGTGGATTGATGAGGTGACATGTGTGCATATTAGGATTAATAGAAATAGTGGGAATCAAATACATAATTATATAGAATTAAAGTATAATACAAAACAAAGGCAATCATGACCGAACCATTACAAGATATGAAATAAACACCTACGACTAAGTCAAGTTCTTCGACAACAACGTTTTCAAGAAAGTATAAACATTCTTGTGCCAAAGGAGGCCTAAGACGACGCTCGTCTGCACCTGATCATCAGTAAATTTGAAAATTAACCCTAAAACGATCAACAAAATCTGAAATTTATTGGCATTGAAGATTAAGATGCTCTAGTGCGCTAGATGGGTGCAAAATTCCTAATGAATGGACATTCTAGAAGCTCTTAGCAAGAACATAAAATCAGCTTTGAACAATGTATTTTTCCCAAGTTTATAGACCTAATATTTTTTCCCCGCTGAGCGCTCATCAAATGTCCTTTCATCATCAAAATTTCAACTTTTCAACGTCTCCATGACTATTACTATTTGTAGATGTAATGGCGAGAAAGAAAGTTGTGGTTTACTCCATTTTTTTGACATCACAAAGATGACAAAATTGCAAGTGAGTGAGGCTTATCTGGATAACGAGTGGGTCAATATGATTGACATCTCCACGCCTTTTCGGTTAATCATACTACACCCCCGGACCCGGTGATACATGTGGCTGTGGGTGCGAGTAGGCTAAATCGATAACGAGTGGGTCAATATTGTTCAACAACGACTAATAACACGCACGCTCACTCACTCTCTCATGCCACGAACGCGTCATATTTTGTGAATTGAATACTAGCATGGGCTAATGTTACACGCCTTGTGGGAGGAACTAAATTTTTGCTTGGTGATGCACTATCTAGTTTTGGGTGCACGTGTCAATACTCGAACTCGTTGTGAACACGTTTTGCATTCCTTCAGAGTTTTTCCACCACGTGTCCGTTACATCTCTTCGCTCTTCCCACACATCCCCTCTATGCAAAGGAGATACAGAGGAGAGATAGAGACTACAGACTGCACAACACAAAAAACAGAACACACACATGCCGTTCCTATGTGCTAAGTTGTTTCTTCGGCGACCCTATCCCGGCGACTGCATGCACAACCGTCCGGAAGAGCAGGCCTCCGAAACCTGGTCCCTTGAGAACCTGCATCGGGTGAGGGGCCATAGGTTTTGGGAAACGTCTCGACACGACTTCTCGTTCAAGTTCGACTACATCAACGACGTCCGTCCGCTTGATTCGACCACTTCCTCCATGGTGAACGACCGATTGTCTTCAACATCATGCCTGAACATTATGCTTCATTGGAGTTTTTGGTGACCTCGTTTACCCCACCCCCCCGCCGTCTCTTAACATGGGTCATTGGTCCATATGACTATGCGCTAGATGTTTCTAGTCCATCGTATGTGATTTCCTATGTCAGTAATGTTATGACAATGCTAATCTGGATTAAGATTAGATCAAATCTGTCTAGTTCCCTAACATTAAGGTTGTCGTGCCCTAGCCGCGCTCCTTTCTTGATGCTATAGAAATAGTGGGTTTTTTCACCCTCACCGTTGTGCCTAGAAACAGTTCTTGACAGGAAGGATAGATACATGTTTTTTTAATGCTTAAACCTGTTAAGTAATAAAGCGTCCGTTATCGAAAAATACATGTTTTTGAGCCTAGTGCTCGGGTGATGCAAAAACAGTGTCTAACTAAGGCCTTGGTTTTGTTTTTGGAAAAGTTTAAAAATCAGACGTCAGATTTTTACACATGGCAAATAGAACGTTTTCTACGGCAATTATGTTGGTGCGAGAATAGAAAATTTAGTTTGCAAACACAACAAAAAAAAATTTAAAAATATGAACGAGGCGATTTGCCATGTTCGTCAACTAAACTTGTCATTCTTGGCAAACATAATTTGCCATGAAAAACTGTCAATTTGTGATATGCCTAAAAATCCTACATGGCAAACATAATTTGCCATGAAAAACTGTCAATTTGTCATATGCCTAAAAATCCTACATTCTCTACGTATTCAGGTCCTTGTTTTCTGCATGCTTTTGATTTTCGTATAAACTAGAATCTTGGCATTTGACCCAAAATTATTAGCATAAAATCGAGAGTTCAATTTGAGCATTGTGACGCAGGCAATCCCAGGAGAAGCCCGGCAGTCCGAACTCGGCCAGGCGGGCTACTACCTGCTGCTGGTCGGCACAGCCGCCGTGTACCAGTGCTTTTGCCTCGGCATAATCGGCGCCATCTACTACGGCTCCGCGCTGCTCGCCGGAATCATCATCACCGTGCTCCTCCCGGTGACCGAGGTCCTCGCCGTCGTCTTCTTCCACGAACCCTTTAGCAGCACCAAGGGCGTCGCCCTCGGGCTGTCGCTCTGGGGCCTCGCCTCCTATTTCTACGGCGAGGTGCGGAACAAGGCCCCCGATGCAGAGCACAAGCCAAGTTTGTGTGTGGATCGTGACTGCGAAAACTAGTGGAAACAACACGTGCTTCTCGGAGAGGAGGAAACATATATATGCACTGTTATGTGTATGAACTGAAGGCCATGGATGGCAGTGGCATGGCACATAATATTCGCGTGAGAACTTGTGCTCCCAATGTAGTACTCCCGAGCTCATTTGAGCTCGGTGAACAGTAAAATAAAAAAAAAATCGAAAACGTTCAAAAAATTCTGAATTTATTTTGGGACCAACACTGACAAAAGTTTTAAGTGCTTGCAAAAATTCAGCGTGAAATAACATTCCTATGAGACGTGGCAAAAAAACAAAAAATCAGTCTGTCCCGTCTGACGCGCGATTAGGGAAAAAGAAACGTACGGGGTAATACCGTAGGAAACAGTGCATCTTTCGTGGGCCCAGATCGTATCGGGGGAACGGAGGACGTGCGCGGCCGTTCTGATCCGTGGCCCATAACGTTGTCATCTCAACCGAGCCACGGATCAGAAGGAGGAAACATTTTTTATTCCCTACCTAGTACAGCATCAGGCAACATTGAATCCAAACAAGCCATTGCCAGGCTACCCTGGACAGGCACAAAAGGGTCACCCTACCAGGCGCATTCCAGGCACCTGATTTTTCCAGGCACGGACTCCAGGGTGCCATCCAAACTAGCCCAAAATCACTATATGAGCTGGTTAGCTGAAGCATGGTAGCTGATCCTAAGTAGTACCTGGTTTAACTGGCAGACCGACAGCCTGCAATGTTGGTATTGCTGACCGACAGACATTGCAATGTTGGTATTGCTGGACTAAAACTAATGGACTGAATTTGTACATTTGGAAAATTCAGATTATGGCTCGGTTGTGCACTACCAAACCGGACTCCTTGTCCCGCTTGGATGAGTGCTCTGGAGCAATCGGTTCACAAGTATGCATAGGACACACAGTGGCGGCATCGGCCCAGATCCAGAGTCAAGCAGGCGAGCACACACAGTGAAGGTGTTGTTCCGTCTCTCCGATGGCTCCTGGCCATATTGTCATCGGCGGCCTAGCAGATCGGAGCTCGTCGGCAATGAAGCTCCGCCCAGCAGTGTGCTTCTCGCAGCAGCCCCCCTACAGCGATACGGTAGTCTCTCTGCCTCGACTATCCATGCCTTCTTCCCAACCAGCCATTGCTAGGTGGTGCGAACTTACAAGTCATCACCACGGTGGTTCGTCCTTCTGTATCATTTCCTGCCATTGGTAATCATGCAAAAATCGTAGCCGTTAACTGTGCAGAGAGGAATTGCTTAATATTATAACTTTCTGAGTGTTATCTGATATTATAAATGTGCGCCCAATTTGCATCTTCTAACTTGGATTGAGCCAATGTACTCCCCAAGTACTTCTGGTTATTGTACAACTTAGACTATAGATACTTGGTAAGCAGTCATAATTACAAACAAATGAACAATTGGAAGCTATAGTTTTGAACTTTTGATGATTAGTTATTAGTTGCGACTTGATGTGTTAGGTCAGCATTGCCTTGCAAAATCTACCTGTGTTCATACAATCCTTGCTCAGTGGGACACGCCGGTCAAGAAAGGTTCAAGACAATAACAAGCAGTTACTACTTACCACCGGGGAGTGCATGGAATCACTGTAAGCCCTCATGGACACCCGTATAAATGTTTATCATATTATTGTGACACTCGACGCTGTTTTTTTATGGAACTGTGTTTCACAGTTTCACTTCAGCCATTGACCTGAACTTATCATTTTCATGGTTTGCTGTTATCAACATTTAGAAAATAATGTGATTTCTGTTGTATTGGCTAACATCTAAACGTCAGTTTAGTTTGAGCTTACATGGTATACTTGAATGGATAGAACAACGTGTCGCTAATTGCCACACACACAAAAACACTCTGAACTTGTTTCATTCTTGAAACATCGGCATGCTTCTTTGTTCTTGATACTCTTCTTCCTAATATGATTCTGATCTTTTCTATTCAAATACAATAATGAAATAACTAAAATATCTATGATTAATTTCAGGCATTTGCAGAAGCATTAGGAATGAATTTTCTTGCGAATTATGCTAAGGAATCCATCAATGTGGAGAGAACTTTCTTAAATATGTCATCAGAAATCAAGAAAGAGGTAACCAGGAACTTTGCACTTTTAGAGGTCCTTTTTCTTCCCAGTTTCTCTGAAATGTTAGAACATCGGATGACCTGTATGTTGTGAAAATCAAAGGCTCTGGGAATTCCGTCCAATACGTTTTCATTTTTGGTTTTGAAAGTATGATATACTCATGTTTTTATTGGGCTGTGTGCATCATCACGAGAAGCCGAGAGAGCAATAATTTCTTGATTTTCGGAAGAAAAACTGCAAGGAAGAGCAATGATGAACAATTTCTCAAATACTACCTCCGTCTCAAAATAAAGTGTCGCAGATTTAGTACTAAATTAGTATAAATTTTGTACTCGATCAACGACACTTATTTTGGGACAGAGTGAGTACTTTCCATGGAGCCTTTCATTACAATGATTCAGCAAATGTTCATAAATAGTCACACGCAGCTTATTTAGGTATTCACTTTAGTTTTTGTGATCGCTAAGGACAAATAATGCAGTTATCTCCTCTTATGAATACTTCCGCTGACTTTTAAAAATCTGATGTGCATGCTTTCCATGTGATAGACTGGTAGTCTCGCCTTTTGTTCGAGTGAAGGATCTACCTGCCACTGAAATTCTTACATGCCTGCAGAGTGCAGACTGACGAGCCAACCTGCCACGGAGAGGAAATCAACTCTCTTCTTGCAAGTTTGCCCGAGCTCTACGTCTCAGATGGCCATGGTTTGAGTGGAAGGAGCCAAACAGACTATGGGTGGGGCTCGGGAACCCATGCACGAAGGATGATATGGATTTTTTTTACGCCTCAACCACCATCATTTTGGGCAACGGAGCAAAAACACCTTTCTGGGACTCCCCGTGGCTTCTTGGGCGAAAACCTAAGGATATCGCTCCTTTAATCTTCGAGGCATCCACGCGCAAGAACTGGAAAGTTCGTGAGGCACTAAATGGGAATGCTTGGATTCTGAAGCTCAACAGCAACATTGTTGTTTCAAGTGACCTCATCCGTCAATTCTTCACTCTATGGATGCTTGTTCATGACCTGCACCTGGATGAGCATTCCGACGATGATATTATCTGGAAGCACACGAACGACGGGGTATACTCGGCGGCCTCCGCCTATAAGGCCTAGTTTCTTGGGTTGACGCTCTCACCCATGGACTTCATGATCTGGAAAGCTTGGGCCCCTCCCAAGATCAAGTTTTTCGCTTGGTTGGCTATTCAAGACCGGATCTGGACCGCCGACAGATTGGAGCGGCGCGGTTGGGAAAACTGTGGGCTTTGCACTCTCTGCAGGAGGGAGAACGAAACGGGTGCACACCTCTTCTTCAAATGTCGCTACACCATTCGCCTTTGGAACTCGGTCATCCAAAGTTTTTCGCTGGCGCACATGGACACCTCCTCTTGGCATCTGGATGGTTCCGTCTTGGAATGGTGGGACAAGCGGACTGACCTGACGAACCCGAACCGACGTGCTCTTGCCTCCCTGACGATGCTTGTCTCTTGGACAGTATGGAACGAGCGTAACGCTCGGGTCTTTCGACACAAGAGTGCGCCCCCAACGGTCCTCTTGCGAAATATCATTGACGCCGCCAAGCTTTGGGTTATCGCGGGTGCTAGGGAGTTAGGGTGTATTGTGGTGCGTGAGTAATTGCCATGTCGCGGCTTGGGGTCCGTTGTAACACTCTAAAACTCTTCTCTCTTATTTAATGAATGAGGCAAATCTTTTGCCTCCGTTTCAAAAAAAAAACTCTCCATGTTTACATGGAAGGGCAACCGCATAAGCTCAGCAAGACTCCATTCCCATGTCTTAAGATGATATATATTGTTGAGTGGACATAATTTGTTTTGTTACTGTTTACTAGTACATATTTAATACCTGACAATGTATTGGGTGCATTTGATGGATCTTAGGTATCGTAAATTGTGTGAAAATATGGTTAATTCAAGCTTGCTAATTATCACCCTGTCATATTTCCCAAAGGATCATATTGTTGTTGACTATATCTTGATTTTGTCTTTGAGCACTGCTTTTTCAAAACCGTCTTTTTGCACTGTTTTGGAAGGTCGGCTACTGAATGATGTAATCCCCAGCCATATCAGTCAAGGGACAGAATTGTTGATATCCGAGAGACATGAGGTGGTTACTGCAAAAGGTGTCTCTCGGCCGTCCAAGATGAAATCATACAAAATTAATTTAGTGCGGGAAACAAGCTTCGTTAACAACAGCTAGATCCTTACATACTCCCTCTGTCCATGAATAAGTGTCCACCGCTAGTATTAGGATAAACAGGCTTACAGAGAGACTGCGTAGGCGATGCTGGGAGATGCATTTATGAGGGGCTGGTCTGGTGGCCGTTTAGTGAGTAGGGGCGACGGGCACGGCTCAGACTGGAGAGGAAAATGGCTGAGCCGTGTGTCGACCAGTTGTTCCGCGTCTGCCGTCGCATTTATTGTGCACGTGAACTGGCCTAATTTTAGTGATATACTGTCAGGAAATACAGGGACATGCACGGATCCTTATGCCAGCCTGAGGTGCTGATTTCGGCAGCATCTGAGCCCCGTGCTCAGAAATGAATATCCGCTATTTATTGTATTATTCATGAACTATTTGTTGTATTATTCATGAACTATTTGTTTGAGTTAAAATGATAATTGTAATATTTATTGTTGATTTATTTTATGTATGTTTGATTTTCTTGATTCTATGTTTGAGTGAAAAATGTGTTTGTGCTGGACGTGCAGCGCCACTGCTAGAGTACTATTTGCGACGCGCTAAATTTTATACCTTCTGTTAAAGCTACCACAAGTCCACGCGCTAGAACGCTATTTTGACGCTCAAAATGTTTTTTAGCGCGCAGCGCCACCTCCCGTCTATTGGAGATCTCTATAAATTCGCACCGAAACACATGCTTCCCTCCATCATGCAAGAGATTAGCTCGTCCTTCCGTACTCCAACAATGGAGCTCGTAGCACTGCCGTTACTCGGTTTGATGTTCTTCTTACTGGTCAACCTCGTTGCCAAGAGGGTGTACGCATACGCTTCGCCGCCGGCGCCACGGAAGCGGCTGCCGCCCGGGCCCTGGCAGCTGCCGCTCGTCGGCAGCCTCCACCACGTCCTGCTGTCCCGCCACGGCGCCCTGCCGCACCCCTGAGGGAGCTCGCTGGCAGGCACGGCCCGCTCATGCTGCTCCGCTTCGGCGCCGTGCCCACGCTGGTCGTCTCCTCCGCCAAGGCCGCCAGGGAGGTCCTGAAGACGCACGACACCGCCTTCGCCAGCCGCCACATGACGCCCACGTTGGCCGTCTTCACCCGCGGCGGGCAGGACGTCCTCTTCTCCCCCTACGGCGACTTCTGGCGCCAGCTCCGCCGGGTGTGCGTGCTCGAGCTCCTCAGCGTGCGTCGTGTGCAGTCCTTCCGCCACATCCGCGAGGAAGAGGCCGCCGGCCTGCTCCGCTCCGTCGCCGACGAGTGCGCTAGCTCTCGCTCCGACGGCGCCGTCGTGGAGATCGGCGAGCGGTTGGGACGCGTGGTAAACGACGTCGTGGTGCGGTCGGCCGTCGGCAGCCGGTGCGCACGGCGCGAGGAGTTCCTGCACGAGCTCGACGAGACCGTGAGGCTGACGGCCGGCAACAACCTGTCCGACCTGTTCCCGTCGTCGACGCTGGCGCGCTGGCTCGGCAGCGAGCTTCGCGAGGCCGAGCAGTGCAACCGCAACGCGCGCGACATTCTGGGCGACATCATCCGCGAGCGCGTCGAGGGCGGCCAAGGCGGCGGCAGCGACGGCGAGGACGACCTGCTCGGCGTGCTGCTGAGGGTGCAGAAGGACGGCGGCGTCAAGTGCGCCCTCACCACAGACATCATCATCACCGTCATCCTGGTTTATTACCACCCCCGTCCTCACGTCACGTACGTTCTCTTGTCAAACTCACACGCTCCAACGCTCGTGCTACCAATTCCAGGAGGTTTTTGCGGCCGGGAGCGAGACGTCGGCGACGACGCTGGAATGGGCCATGGCGGAGCTCGTGAAGGAGCCGCGCCTCCTCCGCAAGGCGCAGGCCGAGGTCCGGGAGGCATTCAAAGGCCAGCACAGGCTGACCGAGGGCGACATGGGAAGGCTGAGCTACCACCACCTGGTGATCAAGGAGACGCTGCGGCTGCACACGCCGGTGCCGTTCCTGCTGCCCCGGCAGTGCCGGGAGGCGTGCGAGGTGATGGGCTACCACGTCCCCGAGGGGACCAGGGTGCTGGTGAACGCGTGGGCCATGGCCAGGGACGGCGCCTACTGGGAGGACGCCGAGATGTTCAGGCCGGAGAGGTTCGAGGAGGAGAGCGCCGCCGCCGACTTCAGGGGCGACGATTTCGAGTTCATCCCCTTCGGTGCCGGCAGGAGGATGTGCCCCGGCATCGAGCTCGGCCTGGCCGACATGGAGCTCGTGCTCGCGGGCCTCCTCTACCACTTCGACTGGGAGCTCCCCGACGGCGGGAGGCCGGAGGAGCTCGACATGTCGGAGGCGTTCGGCCTGGCCATACGGAGGAAGTCCAGGCTCGTGCTGCGCGCGACGCAACGTATTCCATTCGCAAATTGATTAACCTCGATCATGCACATGCACCTTGCGCGTTCGTGCCTCCGCTGGAATCCTCAGTGAAAGTATCTCGTACAGTCGTACTTCCATCCATGGGTACTTCCGATGCTCTAAAATAAATAAATAAACTCTTCAATGTTTTATAATTCTGAAAAAAATGTGAATGTTTACACTGAATGTGCGTACAACTCCTAAAAATTTCAGGTCCAAACACGAAATGCACATTAAGGCACAAAATGTAAAATCTAGCATGAATAGTGTAAAAAAAAGACAAAAGAACACTATACACATATTGATTTCACCTTTTTGTTCCTCAATGTGCATTTTGAGTTTGGACCTGAAATTTTTATGGGTGGTAGTCATGTTCCTTATAAACATTCACATTATTTTGGACTTTTTTAAAAACATTTAAGAATACTTTTTTAATGTGGAGCACCGGAGTACCCAAAGAATGAGAGTACCCGATACTTTCCCGGAATCCTCATAGTCGTCGTCATCGCGAAAATGAATACTAGTCCCAGCATAATATCTTGAAAAGGGTGAGAAAACAAGTATTTTTCATACAGTACCTGTTATGCGTTCTCTGAGGAGTGAATAAATTCTCTTGAAATATCTTGACCCGTCCCAGCTTGCTGTTTCTAAGAACATGCCGGTGTTTTTTAAGTGACAAACGCTAAAAATCTAACGTCGGATTTTTAGTGTTTATCAGAAACATCCAGATTTGCCATACGGAAAGATATAAATTTATTCAAATGACTTGTGACACTTATTAACTTGGTCCAAACACCTTCATCATTATCCATCTTGCCACATCATCACATGCATATACATAATAAAACAGATGACTTCAGCGGAATCTTTTTGGTTTTCAAAATTTAAAATGTTTTATCTCTGAAATAAAAACATCCGATTAATAATCCGTTTTTATCATTAAATCCGCCTCGACGAGATTTTTAAAACTAGATCCCGTATTGATATATTTCGACGAAAAAAGTTGTCATGATGTTTGCATTGAAGTTGTTGTAGTGTTTACACTAAAGTTGCCACGATATATTTCATCTATTTTTTTCGTCTAGATATTAAATCTACCATTGTATTTCAACTACTTTTCATGGCAAATTTTATTAGTTGACCATGACAATTTTTAGTAACTAAAAGATACCCCGCACGTTGCTGCGGGATATATGCTTGATAAGTTTTAAAGATTGCTTCAAGTTTAAATGAGATTAGTGTGCAATCGAAAAAAAATGTATAGCTCCTCAGCTATCAATATATTCAGTTGTTTACCAAGCTCAAAATAATAGTTGTGTCTGTAATGAACAAATCGAAAGAGGTTCTGGATGCGCAATTTTGCCCCTGCAATGTGTGTGAACCAAATCCATACAAAAAAAATCAATGGTCCTAAATCGTGTCTTTCCTATCTTGTTGTGGATCAATATTATAACATCATAATCAAGAATGAACATGGACAATCAGCTTCTTTCTGCTCTGACTAAATATAAGCCAAACATCTTGATAAGACGGAACAGAATTAGCACCAAAAAATGGCTTAAGAAAAATGACAGAACGGAATTAGCTGCCAAAAACAAAACAACTTAAAGTGATAAATTATGTGCACTTTCAAATTACAACATGAAGTGACACCATAGAAGAATGCGAATAAATTAGTGAGACTCACACCTACGGATCTTTGCATGTAGCGACTGAGACCCAATCGGAACAAAAGCAATCTCAGTTTAGTAGGTCAATATATCCACATGCAAATCCCACAAACAAAATTAGAGATTGCTGATAATTTGGAAACCTCATTACCAGAAGTAAGTCAATAGATATGCTAATACTGTACGGCCCTACAGGTGCATGTTAGATACTCCAGGAAGTATTTTATGAAATGCTAGAGAACAGGATACACTCCTAAAAACCATGTGACGTAAATTCTCTAATCATAAAAGCTGGTAAGAGAGTGTTGGGATATCCTTCTCATGTGGGCTGTGAGGAGATGACCATTTGAAGCCTTTTAGGCAGCCCAAAGAGGTGCAGAAGCCCACTACCCATTAGGGTTATGACCTAGGGTCATTTTGGTCTTTGCACGTGAGAGGATGGGGATGTTTTACCCTCCATCCGGTAGCCACCATTAAGTGTGATGAAAATCAGTTCATCCTCCAAGGAAGAAGAAGAGAGAAAACCAATTGAGAAAGGGAAGAAGAGGAAGATTGAAGGAAGAAACAAAGGGAGCTCCTCCCCAAGGTTGTGATGGTTCGGATCCACTACCTTGTCTCCTTCAAGCTCCGGTTCCACCATCTTTGGTGAGATTGTTCCAATCCCTAGCTCTTGATCCCCAAATCCTATTGTGTTCGTCCAAGATTCAGAAATCTGATGTATGGGATCGTCTAGTGCTATCTAGATAAGAACTTGTTGTATCCCACATTTGATAATAGTGGAAGAGGATTTGAGTGGCTTCGGCCCGTGGTTTTTCCCCTCAAGTTGAGGGGTTTTCCACGTAAAAATCCGATGTCTCTTTGTTGATGCTTGCTGCTGTCCAGAAAGTTACTCCTACCACAAGACACTCTCGAGACGAGGGTCTTGCCTGCTGAGTAACATTTTACCTCCATGTATGTTGTTGCATATGATTCCTTTGCTAAGCAACGATCCTTGAATTAGTACATGATGTGGTGCTGAGATTACTTTGTTTCCGGTGCAGTTTTCAGTTAACCACAAGTGCATTTGTGTGCTAATTCCCAATAGAGTGGCATCGGAGCCTTGGTTGCTTAGGAGGTTGCTAATCCCAGTTGCTTGATTGTTGCTAGAAATGTTGCTTGCAATGGCTTTGGAAGAAAGCGCTACTACGAGTGGCATGATAAAACTTGATTCTTCCAATTACTCATTATGGAAGACCATGATGGAAGACATCCTTTATTGCAAGGAATTGTATGAGCCAATTGTGAAAGACAAGATACCCACAGATGTCACGGGAGAAGAATGGAGAGTGTTGCATAGAAAGGCAGTAGGTATGATTCGATTGTACATCAACCACGACATATTCCACCATGTTGCAAATGACACAAATGCGTATGAGATTTGACATAAGTTGGAGTCTATCTATGAGAGGAAGACATCAATGAACAAGGCCTTGGTGATCAAAAGACTTGCAAAGCTTGAGTACCGAGATGGCACAAGTGTGATTGAGCACTTGAATGTCCTTAAATGCCATATAAATCAATTTTTAGCCATGAAGATCAACTTTGAGGATGAGGTGCAAGCATTGTTGCTGCTGAGTTCCATGCCTGATAGTTGGAACACGCTTGTGATACGTCCATTTTGCATCATGATTTCCTACTGTTATTTATAATGTTTTTATGCATAATAATGCTTTAGGGAGTGATTCTAATGCCTTTTCTCTCATAATATGCAAGGTTTACACAAAGAGGGAGAATACCGGCAGCTAGAATTCCGGACCTGAAAAAGCATATCAGAGATACCTATTCTGCACATCTCCAAATAAGCTGAAACTTCACGAAGAATTATTTTGGAATATATGAAAAATACTGGAGCAAATAACTACCGGAGGGGCCATCTGGTGAGCACAAGACACCAGGGCGCACCAGGCCCCCCAGGCGCGCCCTGGTGGGTTGTGCTCAGCCCAGCCCACCTCCGGTGTCCATCTTCTGGTACTTAAGGTCTTTTGACCTAGAAAAAAAATAAGGAGTGGACTTTTGGGACGGAACGCCGCCGTCTCGAGGCGGAACTTGGGCAGGGGCACTTTTGCCCTCCGACGGAGCGATTCCGCAGGGGAACTTTTCTCCCGGAGGGGGAAATCGAAGCTATCGTCATCACCAACACCCCTCTCATCTTTGGGAGGCCAATCTTCATCAACATCTTCAACAACACCATCTCCTCTCAAACCCTAGTTCATCTCTTGTGTTCAATCTTTGTACCGGTACGACAGATTGGTAAATGTGGGTGACTAGTAGTGTTGATTACATCTTGTAGTTGATTACTATATGGTTTATTTGGTGGAAGATTATATGTTCAGATCCATTATGCTATTTAATATCTCTCTGATATTGAGCATGAATATTATTTGTGAGTATTTACCTTTGTTCTTGAGGTCACGGGAAAAGTCATGTTGCAAGTACTCATGTGAATTTGATATGTGTTCGATATTTTGATGATATGTATGTTGTGATCCCCTTAGTGGTGTCATGTGAACGTCGACTATATGACACTTCACCATCCTTGGGCCTAAGGGAATGCATTGTGGAGTAGTTATTAGATGATGGGTTGCTAGAGTGACAGAAGCTTAAACCCTAGTTTATGCGCTACTTCGTAAGGGGCTGATTTGAATCCAAAAGTTTAATGCTATGGTTAGATTTTATCTTAATACTTTTCTCGTAGTTGCGGATGCTTGCGAGGGGGTTAATCATAAGTGGGAGGTTTGTTCAAGTATGAACAGCACCCAAGCACCGGTCCACCCACATATCAAATTATCAAAGTAGCGAATGCAAGTCAAACCAACATGATAAAAGTGACTAGATGAAATTCCCGTGTACCCTCAAGAACACTTTGCCTATTATAAGAGACTGTTCTGGCATGTCCTTTGCCACAAAAGGATTGGGCTACCTTGCTACACTTTATTTACCATTACCGTTACTTGCTCATTACCAATTATCTTGCTATCAAACTATCTGTTACCTACAATTTCAGTGCTTGCAGAAATTACCTTGCTGAAAACCGCTTGTCATTTCCTTCTGCTCCTCGTTGAGTTCAACACTCTTACTTATCGAAAGGACTACGATTGACCCCCTACACTTGTGGGTCGTCAAGACTCTTTTCTGGCGCCGTTGCCGGGGAGTGAAGCACTCTTGGTAAGTGGAAATCGGTAAGGAAAAACTTATACTACGTGCTGAAATTTATTGTCACTTGTTACTATGGAAAACAATCCTTTGAGGGGTTTGTTCGGGGTATCTTCACCTCGACCGGAACCACAATTAGTTGCCCCTCAACCTACTGCACCTACTGAAAATATTGGTTATGAAATTCCTTCGGGTATGGTAGAACAACTGCTAGCTAATCCATATGCAGGAGACGGAACTGAACATCCTGATATGCACCTAATACATGTGGATGAAATTTGTGGATTATTTAAGCTTGCAGGTTTATCCAGAGATGAAGTTAAGAAGAATGTTTTCCCTTTATCTTTGAAGGGAAAATCATTGACATGGTATAGGCTATGTGATGATATTGGATCATGGAACTAGAATCGATTGCAATTAGAATTCCACCAAAAGTTTAATCCTATGCATCTAGTTCATCGTGATCGGAATTATATATATAATTTTTGGCCTCGTGAAGGAGAAAGCATCGCTCTAGCTTGGGGGAGGCTTAAGTCAATGTTATATTCATGCCCCAATCATGAGCTCCCGAGAGAAATTATTATTCAGAATTTTTATGCTCGGCTTTCTAATAATGATCGATCCATGCTCGATACTTCTTGTGCTGGTTCTTTTATGAAGAAGACTATTGAATTCAAGTGGAATTTTTTAGAAATAATTAAACGCAACTCTGAAGATTGGGAACTCGATGAAGGTAATGAGTCAGGTATTAAGCTTAAGTTTGATTGTGTTAAATCTTTTATGAATACCGATGCTTTTCACAAGTTTAGCACTAAATATGGACTTGACTCTGAGATTGTAGCCTCTTTCTGTGAGTCATTTGCTACTCATGTTGATCTCCCTAAGGAGAAGTGGTTTAAATATCAACCCCCTATTAAAGAAGAAATTAAAGAACCGGTAAAAGCTAAGGATGAAACCATCATTTACAATGTTGATCCAGTTGTGCCTACTGCTTATATTGAAAAAGCACCTTTCCCTGTTAGGATAAAGGAACATGCTAAGGTATCAACTGTGGTTCGCAAAAGTAATATTAAAGCACCTAAGCCCTCTGAACAAGTTAAAGTAGAACCTAGTGTTGCTATGGTTAAAGATCTCTTGTTAGAAAATATTGATGGCATGTTATTTACTTCTGTGATGAAGCTACTAAAATTGCCAAACCTGATGAAAAATATAATCATAGACCCGTAGTGGGCATGCCTGTTGTCTCAGTCAAAATAGGAGATCATTGCTATCATGGTTTATGTGATATGGGTGCTAGTGTGAGTGTGATACGTCCATTTTGCATCATGATTTCCTATTGTTATTTATAATGTTTTTATGCATAATAATACTTTAGGGAGTGATTCTAATGCCTTTTCTCTCATAATATGCAAGGTTTACACAAAGAGGGAGAATACCGGCAGCTGGAATTCTGGACCTGAAAAGGCATATCAGAGATACCTATTTTGCACATCTCCAAATAAGCTGAAACTTCACGGAGAATTATTTTGGAATATATGAAAAATACTGGAGCAAATAACTACCGGAGGGGGCCACTGAGGGAGTCCTGGATTAAGGGGTCCTCGGACTGCTGGCCTGTCTCTCAATAGGCTGGCTTGGTGGGCCGCACTTTGACTGTTTCGGGAAGGGCCGGATACATCGAGACCCTATGTTCTAGAAGGAAGTCCCGAAGGCGCATCGTGCACTCCAAGTCAAGATGAGGGAATCAACGTCAGCATTCTCGGCAGGAGTCTTGTCATGTGTAAACCCTAGGTACCCCCCGGTGTTTATATAAACCGGGAGGGTTTTAGATTGTAGGACAGAGAAACTCATCTAGGGTTTTTGCTAGTCGATCTCGAGGTAGATCAACTCTGTAACCTTCATACCATCAATATAATCGAGCAGGACGTAGGGTTTTACCTCTATAGGAGGGCCCGAACCTGGGTAAACATCGTCTCCTTCGTCCCTTTGTTACCATCGATCCTAGACTCACAGCTCGGGACCCCCTACCAGAGATCCGCCGGTTTTGACACCGACATTGGTGCTTTCATTGAGAGTTCCGCTGTGATCTCCAAAGGAATCGATGGCTCGCGTTGTCATTAACAAAGAAGTCCGGAACATGGACTCCTTCGTCCCTGGACAGATCTTTGCTTTCGGCAGCATTGTGCTGCACGCTGACTCGGCCGGCCGTCTTGGCCGGGTCGGGAGTTTCGCCCCTTATCAAGAGGTCAGATTCGGGAACCTAGAGTTCTCGGTAGACTCTCGGGGCGATCTTTCGCTCACCGGGCTCGCAGTCTCATCTGACGCACCCGAGGACTCTGAGGCCTTAACCTCGGATGTCGCTTTCGACCCCGCTCACGGGACTAACCCCGGCAATGATCTGGCTTTTAGTCCGGATCCGGCCATAGTGCCAGATGGCCGGGTACCAGCTCCTGCCGAACACACTTCTTGGGCAGACGCATCGGAGGTAAACTTCGAAAGCGCTGAGCAAATTGACCCGATCGAGCTCTCGACACTCAACGAAGCTCTAGATCGGATCTTATCGATGAAAGTTATTGACGACCCAGCCCCGATCCACGTTCAGATCGGTCTTAAAGCGGGTCAAGAATAATTTTTCATCCCACCCACCACCCACTTCGCAGCCACTGTCGAAGACTTAACCGATATGTTGGACTACGCCTCCGAGGAGGCAGAAGACATGGACCAAGAGGATCGCGCTCCCACCCCCGCCAACACCGGGCGATGGACTGCCACCTCCACCTACGACGTCTACATGGTGGATACTCTATCCGGTAACGGCGAGCGCACACCCGCAAACAATGGTGATAGATCGGGTGAAGCACCGTCAAGGCGCCGGAAACCGCGCAAACGATCAAAGACAAAAAAGGGACGGGAAGCTATTGCTGGCACCGGGGAAAGCGATACCCCGGAAGACCTCGGCGATCCCGATATTCCTGAGCATCCGTTAGAGGACCAGGAAATGCCGGAGGACCAGCGCGACCCCGAAGATCCAAACAATTCCGAAGATGACAACTACCTCCCCCCTGTAGAGGAGGAGGATAGCCCGGAATCCGAAGATTTCACCGTCCCCGAAAACATCGAGGATCAGGAACGGTTTAGGCAACAGCTTATAGCCACTGCCCGAAGCCTAAAAGCAAAAGAATGGCAGCTCAAGGCCGAACAAGACACCCTCAATGATAGATGGATGAGGGTCCTGTCAGCCGAGGAAGGATACGGTACCGGTCTATTGGACCAACCCAAGAGCTATCCACGCCGACGGCAGCTGCCACAGTTCGATGATGAACTGCCTAATACACCGTCCCCCAAGCACACTCCATATGACCAGCCGGACCGCCCTCCCCGAGGACAAGATAGGACGGCTGGCGACGCCGGTTATAGGCCGACGATACCCCGCAGAAGGGGAAAGGAGCCAATGGAGCTTGAGGACAGGTACGACCTGCGACGCGACCTGGATTATAGAACAGGCCGCACGAGATCCATCTACGGATCTAGAGGGTACTCCCCCGATAGACAGGACGGGTACCGGCCTTGGCTTGACCGAAACAATAGAGGTCGGGAACAAAACCGGTCCAGAACAGACGCCGACTACCGGCGTGACATAGCCCGGGTCAGAGGCGCTGCCCACCCACTGTGCTTCACCGATGAGGTGATGCAGCATCAGTTCCCGGAAGGGTTTAAACCCGTAAACATAGAGCAATATGACGGAACAACTGACCCAACAGTGTGGATCGAGGATTTCCTCCTCCACATTCACATGGCACGAGGAGACGATCTCCACGCCATCAAGTATCTACCCCTTAAACTTAAGGGGCCAGCTCGACACTGGTTAAACAGTCTCCCCGAAAATTCTATTGGGAGCTGGGAGGATCTCGAGGATGCATTCCGATCTAACTTCCAGGGCACCTATGTACGGCCTCCGGACTCCTCCGACCTAAGCAACGTCGTCCAAAAGGCAGGAGAGTCCGCTCGACAATTCTGGAATCGGTTCTTGACCAAGAAAAACCAGATCGTCGATTGCCCAGATGCCGAGGCTATAGCCTCTTTCAGGCATAATATTCAGGACGAATGGCTGGCTTGCCAGCTCGGTCAGGATAAACCTAGGACCATGTCCGCCCTTACATCACTCATGTCCCGCTTTTGCACGGGCGAGGATAACTGGCTAGCGAGACGAAGCCACAACCCCGAAGACCCCGACACCTCCGAAGCTCGGGACGGAAACGGGAAACCACGATGCAACAAAAATAAACGCCGGCACAGCACTAGTGACGCCGACGACACGGCCATCAATGCTGACTTCCGCAATCCTCGATCCGGGCAGCAGAAGAAGCCTCCTAAAGGCAATCACGAAGGGCCCACCCCGCTGGACAAAATCATGGAGAGGCCTTGCCAGATTCATGGCACTCCATACAAGTCTGCCAACCACACCAACCGTAACTGTTGGGTGTTCAAACAAGCCGGCAAACTTGCATCCGAGGAGCAAGGCAAAGGCCCACGCAGCGAGGACGATGACGAGCCCCGCGGTCTGAGCAATGGTGGACAGAAGCAGTTCCCTCCTGAGGTAAAAACTGTGAACATGATATACGCCACTCACATACCCAAAAAGGAGAGGAAACTCGCCCTTCGAGAGGTCTACGCCGTAGAGCCCGTGGCCTCGAAGTATAACCCATGGTTGGCGTACCCGATCACCTTCGATCGACGAGACCATCCGACCAGTATTCGTCATGGGGGATCAGCGGCCCTCGTCCTAGATCCCATTATCGATGGGTATCACCTCACTAAAGTCCTAATGGACGGAGGAAGTAGCTTCAATTTGATTTACTCTGATACGGTGAAAAAGATGGGTATAGATCCATCAAGGATCAAACCCAGCATCACTACCTTTAAAGGAGTGGTCCCAGGCGTCGAAGCCCGGTGCACGGGCTCTGTGAGCCTGGAAGTGGTGTTCGGTTCACCCGATAACTTCCGTAGTGAGGACTTGATCTTCGACATCATACCTTTCCACAGCGGTTATCACGCCCTGCTAGGCCATACAGCGTTCGCTCGCTTTAACGCCGTCCTGCACTACGCATACCTCAAGCTCAAGATGCTCGGGCCCAAGGGGGTCATCACTGTCAACGGCAACACAGAGCGTTCCCTCCGAACTGAGGAACATGCATTGGCCCTGGCGGCCGAATTCCATTACGAGGACGGTCGGCAAACACCGCAATCTGCCATAAAGGCAGGTAAGGTTGACAAACGAGCTCGGTTTCAATCTGAACTCCGAGAATCTTCTTCTCCCTAGAAATAGGGACACGCTCCCCATTGCACAGCCCTAATGACCGCCAAACACGTGCCAAGAAGGCACAACTTCGCACTCAAGATTCCATGGGCAGCAGTGGGGAACAACCATTGAAGGGTAAGTGTTCGGCTGGACCGAACCATTACCAGTACACGTCCTCGGACATAACAGAGGTACCATCAAGGACCTGCTAAATAGTAAAGCTCATCCATACTTCGGCGACTTCTCAAGACCTTCTTCCCAAGGTTCGCTCGACGACAGCATCACCCTTAAAGGAATGCAACTCCCTAGGAGGCACAGGAGCAGACTGACGACAGGGCACATCAAGGACGTCAAGCCACCATTCGAAGACCCCTGGTACAACCTCTCCTGTGTAAATTCTATGTTTTATCTTCAAAATACCTGTAAACAGTTGCTTCGGTAATTTGAGTTATAAGAATCATCGAGGAAATAAAAGACCATTATACATGGCCCCTCCGCTGTATTTTATGGTACATAATCTGTTCTTGTCAAACGCCTCTCGTGCAACTGTTTGGTATACATTACGATGCAAACGGCTAATAGACCGGGGGCTTGAATTTAAAATATCACCCTGAGCATCACCCTGACACAACTGGTCGTGTGTTCGGCGCCTTGGATTTTGCTTTATATGCATCGGATCCGAACTATGTCTTTGGTCAATAGTTGGGTTGCCCGACTCCTGTGCTTGCCCCCTTACGTTCCGCTCGTTCGGCTAAAGGGCCAAAGGGAGAACCACTGCGATTGTGTTTCCAGTTCGTCTGGTCAAGCACCTCAGGGGAGAAAGCCGAAAACTGACCGTCATAGTAAGCGAGAACCGGTCTGCAAATCCGAGTATAAGTGTTATACTAAAAAATCGATAGAGGTTATTCCGTGTTATACGATGGGTTTTGTACTTATACAAACCATGTGATGCTGGCTTCGGCCCCGGTACATCCGCACATCACAAAACACTGGGGGCTGGTCATCAGCCCCAGCATTTTTTACGCTCCTACGGCTAAGTGAAAGCGATAAAGCATCATAGTCCGATTGCCTTGTCCCCCTCGCACTACCGCCTTCGGGCACCGATACCTCGGCTAAGGGTCACAGTGCGGAGGCAGAGACACCTCGCGTAGTATCTACGTGGGGGCTGAAGCCGACGACTCGCAACTTTCAGATAAAATGGCCACATGGGAGTCAAAATAAACACTTATAAGACATGATAAACCATGCAACTTTAAATTATACAGCGTTAAAAGTCTTTGGACATATTACAACACACTCATTCATAAAAAACATCCTTCGAGCATTGGGCCTCTATCGCCCGAGCACCCTCCATCACTGCGGAGAAGTATAGCTCGGGGCGCCTATGCTCCTTTCCAGGGGGCGGAGGTGCGGTGGCCATCTCAGTCGGCTTGAGCTTCGGCCAGTGCACCATGGTCTTGGCAAAGGCCATCCGAGCTCCCTCGATGCATGTAGAGCGCTTTAGCGCGTCAATCCGAGGCGCAGCATCGCACAGTTTCTGCACCAAGCCGAAGTAGCTGCTCGGCAACGGCTCTTCAGGCCACAGCCGGATGCAGAGATCCTTCATGGCCGGCTCCGCCATCCTGTGCAGCTCCATCAATTGCTTCATCTGCTCGCTCAGAAGGGGAGAGCGCTCGGGGGACTCAAACTGTGCCCAGAATAGCCGAGCCTCATCATCCTCCCCCCGCGAAGCATAGAACTTGTTCGCGTCCGCTGCACTCTTCTGGAGATCCACACAGATGCCTGAGGAACGCCACACCTGGGTGAGCAAAGCAAACCTGCTACCACCAAAGGCGCATTGTAGTGAATACGGATTACCATCTGTGACAGCCCGGACTTGGCGAACCTCCTCTTCAAAGGACCGCCTATCCACCCGCTCCTTTTGAAGCTCGGATTTTAGCGCGGATAGCTCGGTGGCTTGCTCTTTGCCCTTCTGCTCAAGGGCCTCGCACTTTGCACTGGCGTCCTTGAGCTCCTGCTGCACCTCCTCCACCCGGGCCTCCTGCTTAGCACTGGCAGCTTTCAACGCGGAGACTGCGGCTGCTGCCTGTTCGGCGGCCGCCTTCTCATCCGCAGCCTCTTGCTTCATCTTTTCGATATCGGCCTTGAGTTTTTCCACCTCCGCAGCTGAAGCTGTGGACACAATAGATAAATAATTACACTAGGTTACCAGTGCGGATGACTAACAACATACAGCCCGGATGTTACAATTTGGCTTACCTTGTGCCTCGTCGAACCTCTTGTTCAGGCTATCAAGCTCCTCTTCGGAGATCTTGAGCTTCCGATTTAGCTCGGTAAGCTCAGCGGCATTAACGGCCGCCGCCGAGGACGAGGCCTACAAAAAATAAAGAAAAACACACATCCGGTTATATGCGTTCCAACTCCCGAACCGTCAAGGATATGACACTATGCTCGGTCCTCTTAAGGGCTTTTTAGAACATTGTGGGACTAATGGTGCCTTGCGCATCATTGGTCACTCATGAGTATTTGACCCCCGGGTGCGTTTTTTGCAAAACCACCCGGGGCTCAGGGGCTACTACATATATAAAGATAGCATAAACTTAATAAAAATTGTTCGGGAAAAGGGTATTACGTGACTTACCTTGAAGCCCGTCAAGAGACCATTGAAGGCCTCTTTCAGTCCGCTATCGACGGACTGAATGCCTTGCAAAACTGCACCCATAAGAGTGCGGTGATCCTCGGAGATGGGGGCGCTTGATAGAGCCTCCTCCATGACCGGCCACCCAGTCGTCGGTGGCGCCGGTGGTGACCGGCCAGCCCGATCTCTGATCGGGGACTGAGTCGGTAGCTCCGGAGGCATAGCATGCTCTGGAGATTTCCTCGGAGGGGACTGGACATCCCTCCGCCCTTCTTCTTCAGCGGCCAGGGGAATTTTCTCCCCCTGGTCTTCGGCGGCCAGGGGAGTTTTCTCCCCCTGTTCTTCAGCGGCCGAGGCATCGACCTCGGCCATGGCATGGTCACCCCCACCGCCTGTGTTCGGCTCCAAAGGAGCCTGGCGGGATGACACCTCCACGACATCCTTCGCAGCCCCGGGAGGTGTGGGGTGTGACGCAGTCCCACTCTCCGCCAGCTCGGCGGGCGGAGACTCCCCATCCGATATTTGGTCAGTGGGGAGAACGCGCGGTGGGCTGCGAATTAAAAGACGTTCTTGCATTTAAAACATTGAAAACTTTGCATAAATAACCCAGGGAGTCTTCGGATTCATACCTTTGAGCTGGGGGCTTGACCCTTAGGTTCGTTCGGGGAACCTTCTCAAAGTCCTCGGACTCTGCATCAGAGTCCGAGCTGTCGTCGGCCAGGATCAACCTCGGCCGACGCGCCCTCTTTAGGGCAGGAGGAGGTACATCCTCCGCGGCGTCCTGCGACGCCGCCCTCTTTCTTGTGAGGGGGGAAACGCCTTCCCCCCCGTCTTCATGCTCTTCCTCATGGCTAGAGGAGGCATGGGTTTCCTCGGACATGGCGTCCGACTGGTCCTTTATGCGGAGGCCTTCTCTGCCCTTCTTCTTCTTCTCCTTCTTCTCGGGCGCCGAGTACGGCGCCACGACGAGCATCGCCGACAACAACTCCGACCTGGGGTCTTCGGGTTGTGGTGCGGGACAGTTAACTTTCTCGGTTTTGCTCAACCATTTCTGCGGAAATGAGGGGGAAAGCATTCAGTCTTTTTGTCAAAGAAACAGAGCCAATGGATTAAAATTATACCGTACCTGGGTAGGTGGGTTATCGGTGCTTAGGCCTGAATCCTCTTCCTTGGCCGGCCAGCTTTTCCGAGGCTTGAATAATGCCTTCCACAACTTTTCGGAGGTAGTGCGGAAGAGCTGGCACACGGTAGGCTCGTCCTCATGCCGGTAAGCCCACATTGGGGAGGCCCGACGCTGATAGGGGAGGATTCGGCGGTGGAGCATGACCTGGACCACATCGACCAGTTCGGCCTTGGCCTTGATCACCGAGGTAATGCGCTTCTGCAGCAGTTTCACCTCTGCATCCGACCCCCAGTCAAGGCCCTTCCTGAACCACGAGGTCAATCTCGTAGGGGGTCCGGATCTGAACTCGGCAGGCGCCGCCCAGCTCTCATCTCTTGGTTCGGTGATGTAGAACCACTCTTTCTGTCAGATCATGATTGTATCGATGAAGGTGCCAGTTGGCCACTCAACGCGGGGGAGCTTGCTGATTACTGCCCCCCCGCAGTCGGCGTGCTCGCCCGCGACAGTCTTCGGCTTGACATTGAAGACCTTGAGCCACAGGACGAAGTGCGGCTCGACCCACAGGAAGGCTTCGCAGAGAATTATGAAAGCCGAAATATGCATAAAGGAGTTCGGGGGAAGATCATGGAAGTCCAACTCGTAGAAGAACATGAGGCCCCTGACGAAGGGGTGAAGCGGGAAGCTCAGTCCTCGGATGAAATGGGGGACGAATACCACCCTTTCGCCTGGCTTAGGGGTGGGGACGACTTGCTTCGCCTCTGGAGCGCGGTGGAAGACGTTGGCGGGGAGGTACCCGGCGAGCTTTAGCTCCCGGATATCCTTGTCGGTGACCGTGGAGGCCTCCCACTTGCCCATGGAGCCCGAACCCGCCATGGCTAGGCTCGGAAGGGAAGTTGAGGAATAACTGGATCTGGGCTCTCGGAGCTTGGGAAGATTGGGAAAGCGGAGGATGCGAAGGGGAAGCATGAATAAGCCTTCGGGTTTTTACCATTTTTATGGGGCGTAACACCGATAAACTCCCTCTGCTGCGCCAAAAATCTCTCCGCTTCCCAAGACGTGTGTGCCGTTATACACGCGCAAAAGGAACTTGGGATGCTGATCATATCCCGTGTGAAGCGAAGCACGATCAATACATTGATGAGTCGTGCTGACGTAAAAACGGCCTCGAACCGCGAATCGAGTTATCATAACTGGTTCAGCGGTCGTGGTAGGCCATGACCCTTCGTTAGAAAGGTTGTCAGAAGAAACATTGTTTACACGTTGACGTTTGGCCTTCGGGACCGAAAAACTCATGGTGTTCGGGCTATCGTGTGATCGGAAACCGGACAGTTATCAGCCGATCTTTAATGGGAAGAAGAACTCACCCCGCAAGCCGAAGACTCTGATCAATCGGAGCTGCCCAAGCTGAGACCCTTGGCGTTGGGGGCTAGTTCGGGGGCTACTGAGGGAGTCCTGGATTAAGGGGTCCTCTGGCTGCTGGCCAGTCTCTCAATAGGCCGGCTTGGTGGGCCGCACTTTGACTATTTCGGGAAGGGCCGGATACATCGAGACCCTATGTTCTAGAAGGAAGTCCCGAAGGCGCATCGTGCACTCCAAGTCAAGATGAGGGAATCGACGTCACCATTCTCGGCAGGAGTCTTGTCATGTGTAAACCCTAGGTACCCCCGGTGTCTATATAAACCGGGAGGGTTTTAGATTGTAGGAAAGAGAAACTCATCTAGGGTTTTAGCTAGTCGATCTCGAGGCAGATCAACTCTGTAACCTTCATACCATCAATATAATCGAGCAGGACGTAGGGTTTTACCTCTATAGGAGGGCCCGAACCTGGGTAAACATCGTCTCCTTCGTCCCTTTGTTACCATCGATCCTAGACTCACAGCTCGGGACCCCCTACCTGAGATCTGCCGGTTTTGACACCGACAACCACCTTTTGAGCACAAGACACGAGGGCATGCTAGCCCCCCAGCCGACCTCCGGTGCCCATCTTATGGTACTTAAGGTCTTCTGACCTTGAAAAAATAAGCAGAGGATTTTTGGGACGGAACGCCACCGTCTCGAGGCGGAACTTGGGCAGGAGCACTTTTGCCCTCCGGCGGAGCAATTCCGTCGGGGGAACTTCCCTCCCGGAGGGAGAAATCGAAGCCATCGTCATCACCAACACCCCTCTCATCTTTGGGAGGCCAATCTTCATCAACATCTTCAACAGGACCATCTCCTCTCAAACCCTAGTTCATCTCTTGTGTTCAATCTTTGTACCGGAACCTCAGATTGGTACATGTGCGTGACTAGTAGTGTTGATTGCATCTTGTAGTTGATCACTATATGGTTTATTTGGTGGAAGATTATATGTTCAGATCCATTATGCTATTTAACACCCCTCTAATCTTGAGCATGAATATTATTATTCAGTAGTTACCTTTGTTCTTGAGGTCACGGGAGAAGTCATGTTGCAAGTAATCATGTGAATTTGATATGTGTTCGATATTTTGATGATATGTATGTTGTGATTCCCTTAGTGGTGTCATGTGAACGTCGACTACATGACACTTCATCATCTTTGGGCCTAAGGGAATGCATTGTGGAGTAGTTATTAGATGATGGGTTGTTAGAGTGACAGAAGCTTAAACCCTATTTTATGCGCTACTTCGTAAGGGGCTGATTTGGATCCAAACGTTTAATGCTATGGTTAGATTTTATCTTAATACTTTTCTCGTAGTTGCGGATGCTTGCGAGGGGGTAAATCATAAGTGGGAGGTTTGTTCAAGTAAGAACAACACCCAAGCACCGGTCCACCCACATATCAAATTATCAAAGTAGCGAACGCAAATCAAACCAACATGATAAAAGTGACTAGATGAAATTCCCGTGTACCCTCAAGAACACTTTGCCTATTATAAGAGACTGTTCTGGCCTGTCCTTTGCCACAAAAGGATTGGGCTACCTTGCTGCACTTTATTTACCGTTACTGTTACTTGCTCGTTACCAATTATCTTGCTATCAAACTACCTGTTACCTACAATTTCAGTGCTTGCAGAAATCACCTTGCTGAAAACCGCTTGTCATTTCCTTCTGCTCCTCGTTGGGTTCGACACTCTTACTTACCGAAAGGACTACGATTGACCCCCTACACTTGTGGGTCATCAAGACTCTTTTGTGGCGCCGTTTCCAGGGAGTGAAGCGCTCTTGTTAAGTGGAAATTGGTAAGGAAAAACTTATACTACGTGCTGAAATTTATTGTCACTTGTTACTATGGAAAACAATCCTTTGAGGGGTTTGTTCGGGGTATCTTCACCTTGACCGGAACCACAATTAGTTGCCCCTCAACCTACTGCACCTATTGAAAATATTGGTTATGAAATTCCTTCGGGTATGGTAGAACAACTGCTAGCTAATCCATATGCAGGAGACGGAACTGAACATCTTGATATGCATCTAATACATGTGGATGAAATTTGTGGATTATTTAAGCTTGCAGGTTGATATGTCCATTTTGCATCATGATTTCCTACTGTTATTTACTTTGTTTTGTTTAATAATAATGCTTTGGGGAGTGATTCTAATGCCTTTTCACTCATAATATGCAAGGTTTACACAAGGAGGGAGAATACCGGCAGGTGGAATTCTGGACCCAAGAAAAGCACGTCAGAGATACCTATTCTGCACAACTCCAATGAAGCTGAAATTTTACGGAGATTATTTTTGCATTTAATAAAAAATACTGGATCTGAAACCACTGGAGGGGGCCTCCCAGGTGGGCACAACCCACCAGGGCGCGCCAGGCCCCCTAGGCGCGCCCTGATGGGTTGTGCTGAGCCTGGCCCACCTCCGGTGCCCATCTTCTGGTATAAGGTCACTCTTGACCTAGAAAAATATCAGAGGAGGACTTTCGGGATGAAGCGCCGCTGCCTCGAGGTGGAACTTGGGCAGGAGCACTTTTGCCCTCCGGCGGAGCGATTCCGCCGGGGGAACTTCCCTCCCAGAGGGAGAAATCGAAGCTATCGTCATCACCAACACCCCTCTCATCTTTGGGAGGCCAATCTTCATCAACATCTTCAACATCACCATCTCCTCTCAAACCCTAGTTCATCTCTTGTGTTCAATCTTTGTACCGGAACCTCAAATTGGTACCTGTGGGTGACTAGTAGTGTTGATTACCTTGCGTAGTTGATTACTATATGGTTTATTTGGTGGAAGATTATATGTTCAGATCCATTATGCTATTCAATCCTCTGATCTTGAGCATGATTATTATTTGTGAGTAGTTACCTTTGTTCTTGAGGTCACGGGACAAGTCATGTTGCGAGTAATCATGTGAATTTGATATGTGTTCGATATTTTGATGATATGTATGTTGTGATTCCCTTAGTGGTGTCATGTGAACGTCGACTACATGACACTTCATGATCTTTGGGCCTAAGGGAATGCATTGTGGAGTAGTTATTAGATGATGGGTTGCTAGAGTGACATAAGCTTAAACCCTATTTTATGCGCTACTTTGTAAGGGGCTGATTTGGATCCAAACGTTTAATGCTATGGTTAGATCCTCGTGTGCTATCTTCTCCCTCATTCGTTGGGCTTGGCTATCGAGCTGTGAGCTTGGGGGCGAGGCTGTTGGGGATCTTCGCACACGCCCCTGGAGTTCGAACCTCTTTGGGTTTTGCGGAGCCCGAAATCCGACATTTGGCGCGTCAGGTAGGGGGCGTGTCGGAGTCTTCCTCAAGCTTCGCTCTTTCTCCGCTCCACCACTCCGATGGCTAATGCTCGCCGAGCCCGCATCGAGCGCCGTGCTTCTCGTGTCGCCTAGACAACGCTGGTGGGCCGTACCGCCGCACGTCGATCCAACTCACCTGTGGCCGACGCCGCCACAGGCCCAGATGCCCACGAGCAGCAGGACTGGTCGCAGCTGGTCACCGTGCGGCGCGACAGTCGCACCGCCACTCCATTGATCGTTCCAGCTACTGGGTCGTCCTCCCATGCTCGCCCCGGGCCGGCGCGCGGGTCGGGCGCACTCCTCATGGCGCGCGAGCTGCTGCGTTACCGCCCTGCCCCGAACCGCTATGATGACTGGCTCAGGCGCATCGCAGAGCTCGTCAACGCCGCCGGCGATGCCTCGACACTTCATCGGTACTGCCGCCAGGTGACTTTTTGGTTCGTACTAGGTAACATTTTGGTTTGCTCAGTTTGAGGGCGCCCATCAGGCTGCATTATCCTCAGGCGGTCAAGGCCCATCCCTGCAGCCGCATCGTTTATGCATGTACCAGAACCTTTCATGCATTCGATCAATTTCCTGAATATTCCAACCTGCATGCTCGGTGCTTCGCCGCCATGAATGTCGCCGCGCCCTAATGATCCTGCCTTCGACCGCCTCATGATTAAGGGCTGGCACGATGTCTGTGCTCGGGTCCATCCCTGCAGCGTCGACAAATCCAAGTGGTCGAGCTCTGTCTCGCGGGCCAGCCCCATGCACGTCACCTCCCATGGCCCTTGGTGATGCATCCTCGCATGAGCTAATCGGGAGCGGGTGAGTCAGGGCGCGCGGCACGGTTCCTACAATCACAGTCGGCCTTTCGCCTCCATGGGAGCCGCACGCCGGGTGTTTTCTCCTCGGATTTGTCGCATGAGAAGACTGTACACGGCGTCTGTGCTCGGGTCCGTCCCTGCAGCGTCGATAAATCCAATGGCTGAGCTCTGTCTGGCGGGCCGGCCCCGTTCACGTCACCTCCTGGGGTCATTGGTGTTCGGCCTTCTCATGCGGTAGCCCTTGGAAATTCATTCGGCACAGGTTTCTCCAAAATATACAGGACTTCAAATGGCGCCTTCTACCGGAAGTCTCAGGTGCAACCCGCCTTTGAGGTAGGGCCTCGTGAGACCCACGATGGCTCACGAGTGCCCAGATACACCTCCTAGTTCTTCCGTGCAAGCCACGCATACAAACTTAATGGGCTGTACACACCCGGGGGGCTTAGGAGCCGGGCCCCCCTTCCCACGCCCAAGTGGAAGCCCCATGCTCCGCGCTGGCGGACAACACTGTCACCCAAGCGGCTATGCCCATGCAACGTGGAAGCCCCATGCTCCGCGCTGGTGGATAAACAACTGAGGGCACCCTAGCGGCTACATCCAACCTCAGGATGGCCCCTCGCGGCCCCGTCTCGCAGCATTCCCCTGGGCTGCCCGCGTGAGGGGGTTGCATGGGGGCTATGCTCAGGCCGGGCCTGGCGCACGCCACCTTCCCAGGTCCCTGATACCTGGTCTTCACGCGCCCCTCTCAGGCGAAAGCCAACGAAGAAAGGTATGGGAGCCGCTCGTACGTCAAGGGGGACTCCTGAGCATCGCGACTCAGGAGCCTCACTGGTCACGTAGCCCCTCACCCCTTGGCACCGTCCTGGTGATCCGGACGCCCCAACGGCGGTTGAGGTATGCGCGGGACCGGGCCCTGCCGACGCAGAGCTCAAGGCGCTCCAAATCTCCAAGTCAACCCCGTCGTCGCCACGTTCCCTTCTTGAGGGCTGCTCGTACGTCAAGGGGGACTCCTGAGCATCTCGACTCAGGAGCCTCACTGGTCACGTAGCCCCTCACCCCTTGGCACCGTCCTGGTGATCCGGACGCCCCAACGGCGGTCGAGGTACGTGCGGGACCGGGCCCTACCGACGCAGAGCGCTACAGCAAGCAGGAAGGAAACAAGGCGAGGAAAGAAACCACATAATTTAACAGTCATTACAAGCATTAAATGTCTCCGGAAATGCAAACAAGTCTAACGCCTCTGCGAGGCACGATGAATGTTACAGGAAAGGACCCAGGAAGAGGAGCTAGGAGGAGCTGGCACCACCGCTCGTCCCGACCGCGGGGAGCTCGTCGTCGACATCGCTGCCGTTGTCATTGTCGTCGCTGACCCTTGCAGCTGCGGGAGGTGAGGGAACGGCGACGCAAGCGAATTTCTTCATCAGCTCCCCCACGGCGCCCTCCACGGCCGTCGCCGCAGCGGCGCGAACCCCAGGATCAACCTGGCAGATCACAGAGCCGAAGTCAAAAACCGGCTCGCGAAGGTAGAGGTGGCTGAAGACGCGCGTCGCGGCCGCGAAGAAGAGGTCGCGACACTCACTCTCCAAGACGGCCTCCACCCTGGCAACGGCACCCTCAAGCACTTCCACGAGCTTTGAAGAGGGCCCCGCGAAGCCGCTCTTAGGAGCCACCAGGGGCTCCGCGAATCCCCCCCAGCAGATGGACTGTAGCGCCTGGCGGAGCCTGAGTTCGACGGAGGGGAGGGCGTCGAGCTCCGCAGCCTTCCTCTCCTCAGCCGCGGCAAGGGCTTTCTCCCTGGAGTTGAGCCGAGCCGAGCCTTCTCCGCGGCTAATTCCTCTTCCAGCTTGTTCAGGCGCTCGCGCTCCGTGGCTAGGTCGGCCACCGCCTTGGGCAGCGCGGAGTCGCAGTCGGCGAGCTAGGCCTCGCAGGCCTTGAGGTCCTCCTCCCGCTGGCGAAGCCGTCCCACGAGCACGGCCCTTTCCTCCTGAAGAGCCTTCAGGCGGACCTATGCCTCACCATAGCGCTTCACAGCGGACTCTGCATCGACCAGCGCCGCGTCACAGGCTGCCTTGGCTGACGCGGCTTCCTTCCAGCTTTCAGCAGCGGTGGCCTTGGCTTGGCTCCAAACCGCCACGACAGAGGCGTCGGCCTGGAGCCACCCAGAAAGGAGCCCCAAGCGCTCCTTCGCGAGGCGATCGTCGGCGCTCCCGAGAGCGTCCCGGACCTGATCCAGAGCGGCGTATGCCCCATTCAGGGCGCCCGACTCGACTAGAAGGCCACAAGCCGGAGACGCCAGGGCCCGGCCCGGAGGTGGCGCCTGCGCGGCAGCAGGAGCTGCCCCCACGGGGGCAGAAGCATGGAGAACAGAAGGCGCCGGGGGCTGCGGCACCACTACAGACAAGGCAGGGATGGACAGTCCCACGGCTAGCCGGCCCTCGGGGGCTGACCTCTCAGGCAATAGCGCAGATGCACCCCCAAGGGCAGGGGTAGCCACCCCAACGGGCGTCGGGGGCTCCGCGGCCGTGACAAGGAGAGTGGCCCCGCGAGCCTCCTCGCCCGCAACATCCGGTGCCTCATCAGGCGTCGGCAGGGCACCAAGAACGGGTGTCACGTCGGAAGGCACCTTCGGCTTGATGCCCGCCTTCTTCTTCTTCGCCTTCAGCACAGCGGCGCTCCTGATTGCCAAGCAGAGACGGGACCATCAGCACACAAGCCACCGGCAGGTGGCCAAACACCAAGCAGGACTACTTACTCCTCGACGTCGACCCACTTCCTCTTCTTCCCCACCTCGGCGAAGGCAGGGATGCCCTCGCCCTTCTCCGGGGAGGCGCCGCCGCGTGGGGGAGTAGAGGTACCGCCCGCGAGGGCCGCGGCCGGAGGGGCCGTACTGGCCCCAGACGCATCCGCCTCGCCCGCAGGCTGCAGCTCGAGCAGGGGCGAGGCGGGCGCTTCAGCCACCTTGCTGGCAAGAGCTGGGCACTCTGGGGGAGGCCCGGCCTCTCGTTTCCTCGGGGTCACCCGGCCGGCAGACCGTGCGGCCCGAGGTGTGGCCCCCGGCCCCCTGAGGATCCTGGCGAGACGCGGAGGACTGGCAGCAGGGGATTCGCCGGTATCATCGTCGTCTTTGAAGCCGCGGAGGAGCGCACTATGCGACGGAGGGGACACTTCCTCCAGCTTGTCATCCGCTGTCCCCTCCGAGTCTGCCCCATCTGCGGTGTCGTCGGAGGACACCGCCACTGGGGAGCCAGGGCACTCGGCCGGGGAGAGCCCCAACTCATCAAAGGTGGGCATCGCGGCAACCAGGTCGGCCTTGTAGTCGCGGCAGTACAGCGGGGCATAGGCCTCAGGAAGGTCCCCGGGGTCGCCGTTGAGCAGGGTTGCCATAGCCCTGTTTAGCTCCCCGGAGGTCAGGCATGCGGACCGAAGCCTGATGTCATCACTGCTGCCCTGATAGTCCCACATGGGCCTCGAGTGAGACTGGAGGGGCGCCAGGCGTTGCGCCAGGAACTCCTTCACTATCACCGCCCCGGTCAACTTCCAGGCGCTGATGTCTAGAGAGATCCGCTCCAGGACGGGCTAGGCCCAGGGATCGGAGAGCTTCGCGGAGCTCCACGCAGGAGTCTTCTCCGGCAACCCCTTCGGAAGCTCCAGGCAGGAGTTGACGCTCTTGAGATCCAAGAAGACCCAGCGGTGCCTAAAGTTCTCCACCTTCTTCCCGGCCTTTAAGAGCATGTTCCCGCTCTGGACTGTGGCACCCCGATAGAGGGCCGACGCACGCCAGCCCCAGGATAAGACCTGGCGCACGTCAACGACATGATACAGCAATTCCAGGCACAAAAATGGCTTTATTAATATAATGGAGTATTACAATACTGTTGCTTACAACAATATTACATAACTCCAAGGCTAACTAAATGGCAGCAGAGGTCTTGGTTCAGCGGCAACGACGTCTCTGGCTGGGCTCCATAACTCACAGGACTGGCTGGGTTACGATCTAGCATGACGGATTCTTCTCCTGCAACTGGCCACGTGCAAGGCCAGGTGAGTACTTTGAATGTACTCGCAAGACAACCAAATACATAGCAACCAAACAAGCAGATGACAAAGCAAGCCCTATGCTATGCATGAATTACTCCTAAGCATGGCATGACATTTAACAATGAAAGCAGGGATCAAGCATGGTATAGCATGGATCAGGCATGGCATGGCAATGATCACCCTAGGTACTTAAAGTGCTTACTGTTATCGAATGCCAACTTACTCTCTTCTGGGTTGTCTCACAACCCTCGAAATACTCATGATTCAACCTGAAACTGATCCAAATCCGATCCAAATCATGTGGTCATCTGGCCACTCCTCATATAGCCATCCCTTGGCTAACAGATCGTATTCCTGACATCATCTGATGTCTACTCACGATGAGTTCTTCCATCATTATCATCATTATTACGGTTGACCACTTAGTGAGGTCTGGACGGGCTGTCCAATACCGTGGACGCGGCTATTTGAATATATTTTTACACTCTGCAGAGGTTGCGCACTTTACCCACACCATGAAGCACCCGGCCTCGTGATCCCCTTCGGGTGGACCAGCGTTGCTTCAACGAAACCTGCCTGACCCGTGACTCTTTCATCGTACCTCCGGCATTCATCCTCCCCCGGAGGCCTGCCCTGGGTGGCCCCTGTGTCCTCATGACACCTGCCACCGTCGTGGCTAAACTAAACTGTCCCAAACGGGGACTACTAAACTGTCCCAAATGGGGACTCCCGGGCTAAACAATCAACTGGGCTCACAGGGTTATCACCGCCTACCTGATCAGGGTAGCACACGTGCATAACCCTCCCTCTTTGGAGGTACCGGTGAAAGAGCACGCTATCAGACCAAGTCAAGGCCGTCCCATACCGGCAAATGTGGTTGCACGGATAAGCCCGGACAGGTGACTCGAGATCAACCACTATGCTCACTTTATTACTCCAACTCAGCATATCCATCATCGTACCATTGCATCGACATTTATAATTGCCAACAATCACTTAACCATAGTATGGCAAGATCATAATACTTATAGTCACGGCATGAGATCAACCATAGTACTAACATGTCAATATTATTAACAATATTATTATCATTAGCATGGCAATATGGAAATAAGGCATGGCATCAAGTGAAGAGTAATACTAGTATCTATACCGATGTCACTATAGGTATATGCAAATGCAGACTAACAGGTGCTACAGATAAACACACAGGGTGCAAGCAAAGTCATCACGCAAGTCCGGAGCTCATGGTAAGAGGTTGGCTTGCCTGGGGGGGGGGGGGTCGATGGATACGCCGGAAAGAAGTGCGATCACCTCGCGGAAGAATTCGCCGGAAAGGGTTCTCTCTCGGAGGGGCTCAATCGGAGGGCAAGGGCAAAATGGTTATTTTCACAGTGTGAAAATATTTTGAAAAGGGTGTCATCGGAACGGGCTCGACGAGACGAAAACGTGGGCGTTGGTTTTACCTCAATCGGGTCTACGGTTGCGAAGATACGAGCGCTTGAATACCAGGGACCAATCTATAAAAAGATTTCTACAAACAGGCCCCTGGGGATAAAACAGAAAGCGTCTTCTCAGAAAATACGCTTTCCTGCAGAGAAAACGCAGTTTCCTTGGAAACCGTGGGAAAATACGCTTTCCATTGCAGAAAACGTAAAATCGAAAATGCGCTTTCACTTAAAACGGTCTGCGCGCGGGGCCGGTCAACGCCGAGCGGCTGACACATGGGGCCCGCCTGCAGGTCGGACCGGTCAACGCCAGGGACGCCGACGAGCGGGGCCCACGCGCTTTCCTCCTCCCGGTCGTCTTTCTCCTCTAAGCCAGAGGCAGGGGCTCGGGCGCCGAAGGGGTCGTCGCTCCGCCGTTCCCGCGGGCCGACCGGCGAGCGGAACGGCTCGGCCATGCCGCGCCACGCCCGTAGGAGGCCTCGGGGTCGCCTGGGGTGGCCGGCAGTGCCGACTCCATTGGCGGGGCCACGGCTACCGAGGAGATGCAGGGGAGCCGCGTGGGCAGGGCCTCCCTGGCTCAATGGAGGATGGTGGCGGCTCCGGGGACTCCAGGGTGCGGCTGAGGACAGGGATGGAGAGGAGGGGAAAGGCCAGGACGCGGGGTGGACAGGGGAGACCGGCGGCGGCGTTCGGCCATTGCCGAGGGAGAGAGCTCCAAGAGCTCGATAGGAGAAGGGGCTGGGCTTGCTTGCTAGGAGAGGGGCTCGGGGCACGCTTAAATACCTCGGGGAGGAAGCTTCGCGGCGGAGGCCGAAGCTCTGAGACGCACGGCGCCATGGCCGCGTCTCCACAGGGCTCCACCAGCTAGGGGACGAGGGGGAGATGGCTCTGGAGGGTTCATGCACGCGGTGGACAACTCGCAGACGCTCCTGGACAAGCCGTGACTCGCCGGAGACAGCTCCCGAAGGGTCGAGTGCACAGGGCGCAGTTTTGGCACGCTCTGCCCGCGGTCACCGCGGGGCCACGGCCTTGCCACGCCCTGCTTGACGCCAAAAGATGTCTAGGGTCTTCTCCATCCTTCCCTGGTTTGACTTGACCCCTCAATCACGCTACTGGGGCTCTGGTGTGACCTCACCTTGCTCAACAAGAAGCCAACAGCATAGTGTTTGTGCTGTGGTGTGGCCACCACAGTGCACCTATTGGCTTGATATTGGGCAGAGATCAATCATCCACTAAGGTGACTATCCTGGCAAAGTTTCAGCTCCCCTGGACCACTCTAGATAGTACCTCCTTTGCAAAGTGCCAGACTGGACAGAAATAGAAATGATGAAGCTGGGGTCAAATGGCTAGATGAAAATGGCTCAAATTTGTAGGAGACCAATGATTTAGGCAGATGGAGGCACTGTAAAAATTTCATACCATTTGCATAAGTAGAAATGCTACTTCCTTCACAGTGCTCCAATCTGGACAGAAACCTGAATAATTTGCTGAGGAAGATTGGCTTGATGGAATTGGCTAATTTTTGGTGGACAAGGGTAATTTATCATAATGAATCACCCTGCAAAATTGCAGCCCAAGGAGATCAAGGAATCAAGCACTTCCTTTGCAAACAGGAAATCTGGACACAATTTGCAAAGGGATGTGGTGCTCAAAATTTGAATTGTGGGACTTGATATTTTGATGTAAATGGAAAAGATATGGATATGAGAAGCTCCATAAATTATTTGGGATTTTTTCTAGCTACCAAAATGGTAGTTCCTTTGGAAAGGCCCCAAATTGAAATATTGGCTTTAAATAGGAAAATGCAATTTCCCCTACTTAATCATGGCCAATATTTTTATGAGAGCTCAATATGATCACAAAGAATATCTCCACAAGTTTTCATGACCTCTGGAGATGGATAGATATTTTCCTGGATTTATTTCCTCAGAAAGGCAGAAAAAGGAATTAATTCTAGATGAGAAATATTGCATATGAATTAGCAATATTTTTGCACATATAGGGTTTATGGGAGAATAAGGATCGTTGGAAGTTTTGGGAGGTTAACAGAGCAAGGAAAATGATAGCTCCTTTGTAAACACAAAGGCAGGATTTCCAGTTTCCATATTTCGGAACTAGGGTTTGGATGAGATTCGGGGTTTACTAACGGAGGGTTGGCTGGCACAAGAACATGGGAAGGCACTGAGAGGTTGGGGATTGCCTGGATTCACCTGGTTACTTGCCAGATTCTAGGGGAAAAATTCGGGAGAGAAAAGCTAGGAAGGAATAACAGCGCAAAAATCGATAACCCGATTTTTGGGGTGTTACAAACCTTCCCCCCTTAGAAGAATCTCGTCCTCGAGATTCCTAGGGTTAGCTTAGAACAAAGACTACGCCTCCTGGAAAAACCTCTGGGCTTGGGCTTAACCCTGTGGTTGAAAACAACCGGGTTAAAAGTACCGAAAACTGGTACACCCAGATCGAGATACGGATATCGCGGAATCTACTCCACAGGTAGGGGCCGCTGGGTAGCCCTGACATTTTTAGAAAAAGCAGAATTTCCTTTTTCAAAAAATGCTCGGGGTACCACAATGAACAGTGGCCTCTCTCGCTGACAGGTGGGACCAGGGCCTACTGGCAGCCTTCTTCTTCTATCTCCGGCCAACGGCTCTCTCTCTCGCTCTCACGCTGTCCTGAGTGCGGCTAGGCACTGCGCATGCCTAGCTCCTAGGGCACAAAGCACCCTACGACGGTAGTGCGCGGCGTGCACGAGGGCAACGCAGAGAGCACTCCCATCGCGGGCCAATGCCGGTCGGCACTGCTCGCGGATTCGCCTCCTGGACGCCGGTGATCGAGCGGCGCGCGGTCTCCTGGACCTTGCTCACCGTACACCGGACCTGGGCTATAAAAACGGCCGCAGTTTCTTCTCTCTGCCTACCACCTCGCACCCTACCTCTCTTCTTCTTCTTTTCGTTCTCCTTCTGGTTGCAGGAGCGCGAGGCGAGGCGCTAATGGCGGACATGGGCTCAGAGCTGATCACCATCCTCCTGGCTGGTATGCTGGCGGCATTGGTTGGCGGCTCGCTGCTGCTGTGCGCGGTGATCCTCGATGATCGCCGTGATGCCGCTGCCAGAGGGGTGGCTGGGGGTCATCTACGCCGTCTCAGGCCGGCTGAATAAGCGCGGGCTGCGGCGGCGAGGGGGCGGTCTATCAACATCACACAAGACAGTGACAGAGGCGCCGCTGGGTCTATGGTTAGTGTGGTGCGGTCAGCGGAGCTCTACCAGTGTGGGGGCCACACTGTTGGTTGTTCCTTGCTGAACGACATCCACAATGAGTGGGTCTTGGGGTAGCATCAGGGTTTAGGTCTTGGACTAGAAGGGTTGTACCGATCTATGCTGCAATAAAATTTCCTAGAATTTCTCCGAGATGGCAACCGGCGTGCAGACCTTGCTTACACGATACACATGCAATCTATTCAGACTAATATGCAGGCAAATGCAAAATGCACATGATAGCAAAATGCAGACAGAGGAAAGAAAACATATCGAGCATGTTACACTAAGGTGATTTAATGCTAGTGGGTGTGTGTACTCTTGGTATACATACACCTACACCAGCTCGCATTTTATTAGAGACTCTGGGCGAGTCCAATGTTATTAGGTGTAAGTGCTCTACTGACTAAAAATCTTGTTAAGAGTCCACTGCCAGCTCTATTATACATTTCTGCTTAACAGAGTGACAGATGAACCAAGCACACATAACAAACAAGCACACATAACATCGCAATAGCACACAAACACAAGCAATACAAGCAGTGCAAGCATACAACGACACGCAGCCTTACTGGGCAACTAACTCACTCCGAACTACAGAGTCCTAATCCTAGACGCAGGCGAGGAAACAGTCTGCGCAACACACATACTCGCGGCATCTTCTGGCTTCGGTCACTGCCGGAGCCACAAATGGGCCTACTCTTGCTGGGGCTCTCCTGGGGGACGAAGGCTGAGCCAACTTCTATCTTCATCATCGGACACCTCTATGGGTTGGGGCTCAACTGCTGGAGCTGCAGGGGGATCTTGACGGAACACATCCCGACGACAAAGTCGCCGGATAGCTCCTTGAATGGAATTTGGGTGGATGTTGACTGGGCGATATAGGTCTACAGATTACGAGGGTGGTACTAGCGGCGAAGGTGGCACTTGGTTTGGCAACAGGGAACGGGTGGTCTGGGATGCAATTTCACGGGCCGCACGGTATGCTCCCGTAACAACCCGTGTAGTGTCTTGGTCAATGGCTTGGAACTCTCTAAGAATGCCGGAGAGCAGCAGTCCCTGGGCATCAATATACTGGACTAGGCAAGCTATTGCTGGGTCGGCATCTCCAACTATGCTGGAGAACTTGCCACCAGTGTCGGACGGAGAGGGAAAATAGCAGAACTCCTGCATCTCCGCTACTTGCGGGAACTGGATATGAAGACGGGTGATGGCTCCTGTGGCAGCCATCTGGACAGCCAACGCGGGAGTGGGCATGGGTTTGCCCTGAAAACTCATGGGCTTCCCATCCGCTGTTGGACCTAGGTTGATATACACCCTTGCATAAAATCGGCAAAGGTGGGGAACGGGTTCCGATTGGAACACCAGATACACTGGAGGAGTACTACAGCCAAGGGCTTGAGTGAGCATACTCGAAAGGATGCGCGGAAAGCCGGGACAATCATCAGCCAAGGTTCGGCTATGGAAAGTGGGTGTTTCGGGGTTTTTGGAAGAACTGGCCATGGCTACTGGTTTGGGATACTAGCCTGGGTTCTCTCGTAGGGATCTGGCTTACTCAATGCAGAGGGCTACGACTCGCAGGTGGAAGGGGTTAAATAGGCAGTCGGCTGGAACACACCAGCATGGCGTGGATCCTTCTCGTGCCGGGTAGAAGATACGCCGGCACGGCCGATAGCTAAGTAGGGTCACGGTCCAATCTAGGGTGGCTGGGTGGGCGGACAGCTGGGTAGGGTCACGTCCATTCCGACTGCGCCGCCTGTTGATTCATAGTGGCCATGTCGGATGCCAGAGATGGGTCAATTCTATTGGGCTCACTACCGGTTAAACCTAGGGGTGGTTCGGTGCTAGGGTAACCTACAGCCAGCCTGGCTCTGATACCAAGTCTTGTGGCACCCCGATAGAGGGCCGACGCACGCCAGCCCCAGGATAAGACCTGGCGCACGTCAACGACATGATACAGCAATTCCAGGCACAAAAATGGCTTTATTAATATAATGGAGTATTACAATACTGTTGCTTACAACAATATTACATAACTCCAAGGCTAACTAAATGGCAGCAGAGGTCTTGGTTCAGCGGCAACGGCGTCTCTGGCTGGGCTCCATAACTCACAGGACTGGCTGGGTTACGATCTAGCATGACGGATTCTTCTCCTGCAACTGGCCACGTGCAAGGCTAGGTGAGTACTTTGAATGTACTCGCAAGACAACCAAATACATAGCAACCAAACAAGCAGATGACAAAGCAAGCCCTATGCTATGCATGAATTACTCCTAAGCATGGCATGACATTTAACAATGAAAGCAGGGATCAAGCATGGTATAGCATGGATCAGGCATGGCATGGCAATGATCATCCTAGGTACTTAAAGTGCTTACTGTTATCGAATGCCAACTTACTCTCTTCTGGGTTGTCTCACAACCCTCGAAATACTCATGATTCAACCTGAAACTGATCCAAATCCGATCCAAATCATGTGGTCATCCGGCCACTCCTCATATAGCCATCCCTTGGCTAACAGATCGTATTCCTGACATCATCTGATGTCTACTCACGATGAGTTCTTCCATCATTATCATCATTATTACGGTTGACCACTTAGTGAGGTCTGGACGGGCTGTCCAATACCGTGGACGCGGCTATTCGAATAGATTTTTACACTCTGCAGAGGTTGCGCACTTTACCCACACCATGAAGCACCCGGCCTCGTGATCCCCTTCGGGTGGACCAGCGTTGCTTCAACGAAACCTGCCTGACCCGTGACTCTTTCATCGTACCTCCGGCATTCATCCTCCCCCGGAGGCCTGCCCTGGGTGGCCCATGTGTCCTCATGACACCTGCCACCGTCGTGGCCAAACTAAATTGTCCCAAACGGGGACTACTAAACTGTCCCAAACGGGGACTACTAAACTGTCCCAAATGGGGACTCCCGGGCTAAACAATCAACTGGGCTCACAGGGTTATCACCGCCTACCTGATCAGGGTAGCACGCGTGCATAACCCTCCCTCTTTGGAGGTACCGGTGAAAGAGCACGCTATCAGACCAAGTCAAGGCCGTCCCATACCGGCAAATGTGGTTGCATGGATAAGCCCGGACAGGTGACTCGAGATCAACCACTATGCTCACTTTATTACTCCAACTCAGCATATCCATCATCGTACCATTGCATCGACATTTATAATTGCCAACAATCACTTAACCATAGTATGGCAAGATCATAATACTGATAGTCACGGCATGAGATCAACCATAGTGCTAACATGTCAATATTATTAACAATATTATTATCATTAGCATGGCAATATGGAAATAAGGCACGGCATCAAGTGAAGAGTAATACTAGTATCTATACCGATGTCACTATAGGTATATGCAAATGTAGACTAACAGGTGCTACAGATAAACACACAGGGTGCAAGCAAAGTCATCACGCAAGTCCTGAGCTCATGGTAAGAGGTTGGCTTGCCTGGGGGGTCGATGGATACGCCGGAAAGAAGTGCGATCACCTCGCGGAAGAATTCGCCGGAAAGGGTTCTCTCTCGGAGGGGCTCAATCGGAGGGCAAGGGCAAAATGGTTATTTTCACAGTGTGAAAATATTTTGAAAAGGGTGTCATCGGAACGGGCTCGACGAGACGAAAACGTGGGCGTTGGTTTTACCTCAATCGGGGCTACGGTTGCGAAGATACGAGCGCTTGAATACTAGGGACCAATCTGTAAAAAGATTTCTACAAACAGGCCCCTGGGTATAAAACAGAAAGCGTCTTCTCAGAAAATACGCTTTCCTGCAGAGAAAACGCACTTTCCTTGGAAACCGTGGGAAAATACGCTTTCTACTGCAGAAAACGTAAAATCGAAAATGCGCTTTCACTTAAAACGGTCTGCGCGCGGGGCCGGTCAACGCCGAGCGGCTGACACATGGGGCCCGCCTGCAGGTCGGACCGGTGAACGCCAGGGACGCTGACGAGCGGGGCCCACGCGCTGTCCTCCTCCCGGTCGTCTTCCTCCTCTAAGCCAGAGGCAGGGGCTCGGGCGCCGGAGGGGTCGTCGCTTCGCCGCTCCCGCGGGCCGACCGGTGAGCGGAACGGCTCGGCCATGCCGCGCCGCGCCCGTAGGAGGCCTCGGGGTCGCCTGGGGTGGCCGGCAGCGCCGGCTCCATTGGCGGGGCCACGACTGCCGAGGAGATGCAGGGGAGCCGCGTGGGCAGGGCCTCCCTGGCTCAATGGAGGATGGTGGCGGCTCCGGGGACTCCAGGGTGCGGCTGAGGACAGGGATGGAGAGGAGGGGAAAGGCCCGGACGCGGGGTGGGCAGGGGGCACCGGCGGCGGCGTTCGGCCATTGCCGAGGGAGAGAGCTCCAAGAGCTCGATAGGAGGAGGGGCTGGGCTTGCTTGCTAGGAGAGGGGCTTGGGGCACGCTTAAATAGCTCGGGGTGGAAGCTTCGCGGCGGAGGCCAAAGCTCCGAGACGCACGGCGCCATGGCCGCATCTCCACAGGGCTCCACCAGCTAGGGGACGAGGGGGAGAGGGCTCTGGAGGGTTCACGCACGCGGTGGACAACTCGCAGACGCTCCTGGACAAGCCGGGACTTGCCGGAGACAGCTCCCGAAGGGTCGAGTGCATAGGGCGCAGTTTTGGCACGCTCTGCCCGCGGTCACCGCGTGGCCATGGCCTTGCCATGCCCTGCTCGACGCCAAAAAATGTCTAGGGTCTTCTCCATCCTTCCCTGGTTTGACTTGACCCCTCAATCACGCTACTGGGGCTCTGGTGTGACCTCACCTTGCTCAACAAGAAGCCAACAGCATAGTGTTTGTGCTGTGGTGTGACCACCACAGTACACCTCTTGGCTTGATATTGGGCAGAGATCAATCATCCACTAAGGTGACTATCCTGGCAAAGTTTCAGCTCCCCTGGACCACTCTAGATAGTACCTCCTTTGCAAAGTGCCAGACTGGACAGAAATAGAAATGATGAAGCTGGGGTCAAATGGATAGATGAAAATGGCTCAAATTTGGAGAATACCAATGATTTAGGCATATGGAGGCACTGTAAAAATTTATACCATTTGCATAAGTAGAAATGGTACTTCCTTCACAGTGCTCCAATCTGGATAGAAACTTGAATAATTTTCTGAGGAAGATTGGCGAGATGGAATGGGCTAATTTTTGGTGGACAAGGGTAATTTATCATAATGAATCACCCTGCAAAATTGCAGCCCAAGGAGATCAAGGAATCAAGCACTTCCTTTGCAAACAGGAAATCTGGACAGAATTTGCAAAGGAATGTGGTGCTCAAAATTTGAATTGGGGGACTTGATATTTTGATGTAAATGGAGAAGATATGGATATGAGAAGCTCCATAAATTATTTGGGATTTTTTCTAGCTACCAAAATGGTAGTTCCTTTGGAAAGGCCCCAAATTGAAATATTGGCTTTAAATGGGAAAATGCAATTTCCCCTACTTAATCATGGCCAATATTTTTGTGAGAGCTCAATATGATCACAAAGAATATCTCCACAAGTTTTCATGACCTCTGGAGATGGATAGATATTTTCCTGGATTTATTTCCTCAGAAAGGCAGAAAAAGGAATTAATTCTAGATGAGAAATATTGCATATGAATTAGCAATATTTTTGCACATCTAGGGTTTATGGGAGAATAAGGATCTCTGGAAGTTTTGGGAGGATTAACAGAGCAAGGAAAATGATAGCTCCTTTGTAAACACAAAGGCAGGATTTCCAGTTTCCATATTTCGGAACTAGGGTTTGGATGAGATTCGGGGTTTACTAACAGAGGGTTGGCTGGCACAAGAACATGGGAAGGCACTGAGAGGTTGGGGATTGCTTGGATTCACCTGGTTACTTACCAGATTCTAGGGGAAAAAATTGGGAGAGAAAAGCTAGGAAGGAATAACAACACAAAAATCGATAACCCGATTTTTGGGGTGTTACATGGACCGCGACAAAGGAGACGCATGCTGACCACTGAGCGCCGTCATGAAGCCGCAAGCTGAAGAAATGGCGGAAGAGGGCCACCGAAGGCTTCACGCCCACGAAGGCCTCGCAGTAAAAGGCGAAGACGGACAATAGCAGGATGGAGTTGTGTTGGAGATGGAGAGCTTGGATCCCGTAGTGCTCAAGGATGGCGGTGAAGAACTCAGAGAAAGGCGGAACGAGCCAAGAGAAGATGTTGTGGAGGAAGAAAGGGTAGACCGACTTGGCCAGACTGCGCTGCTCCGCGGAGCCGCACCATATCAAGGTCCGCCCCCACTCGTTGGTACCATCCACCGTCGACGGAAGCACCGGGGCGAGGTCCCCGTCCTTGGCTATGGTGGACTCTGAGAGCGCCGGCGAGATGGAAGCGGAGGCTGAGCCCTGAGCCTCAGGTTTCGACTTGCTGGCGGGAGCCATCGAGAAGTCCTCGAGGACGAGAAAGCAAGAAGGAGGACGGTGTGGTGCTGAGATCTAGAGAGGTTCTCACAAAGGATGGAGATCTGGGCGAAGGAGCAAGAGTACAGGGAAGGAAAGCAATAATGGCTCAACACCAAACGTCAGGCTTTTGTCGGTCCGTGCAGTTGCCGAGGAGACACGGGTGCGGAGACGTCTGCGTCTAACCGCACACCACGCGCCAGGCCTGGACCGCAGGCGATAAGGGCCCGCGACACTTTGGGCCATCTTCTTCGGCTTCGCCCCGAAGCCAACCCGAGCGCGCCTTGGGCCCGGGGGCTACTGTCGGCGTCCTGGGAATAGGGGTACCCAGACTTGCCTGCCTGCGGCCCAGGACATGGCTCACTTCGACGGTCCGTACGGCCCGGCGTGGCTTCACTCAAGACAAGGTCCTCGTGAGAGTCCCACCCTCGCGAGGAGGACAACGCCAAGGCTCCCGGAAGGAGGAGGCCTCCCCAGGCCCCCTCCTGAGTGGCGGAGATCTCTATACAATGCTTGGCCTCGGGAGGTCAAAGATGACGCAAGCTGGGCCAGGCGGGCACCAGCGCGCGCAGAGGAGATAGTTTCCTCTTTAGTGCAAAGGAGGCAAGGACGTACGCGGGTTCCCGAGGCATCCCACCAAAGGTTTCCATTCCGGTGCAACAAGACCGGGCCAGCGAGCCTGGCAGGACGGACATCATCGCTGAGCCCACCCACGCATCACCATCGACTACTTTGCAGGCGAAGACCACCTTTCGTCAGGATAGGGTGTACCTCCTGTCCCCTTTCGAATTTGGCCGTTGTGGGATCCCTTCCCGCCATTGCGATAAGGGAAGAGACCCGGGCCACTATAAATAGAGGCTAGACCGCTCCGTAGAGACGGATCCAACACCACCGGAGCACCCTCGCGAGGTTACTCTCCACTGTACTAGTTCATCCACAAACCTCCTTGTGAGGCAATCCCCCAAAAGCAGGAGTAGGGTTTTACGCTTCACAGCGGCCCGAACCTGGGTAAATCCTCGTGTGCTATCTTCTCCCTCATTCGTTGGGCTTGGCTGTCGAGCTGTGAGCTTGGGGGCGAGGCTGTTGGGGATCTTCACACACGCCCCCGGAGTTCGAACCTCTTTGGGTTTTGCGGAGCCCGAAATCTGACATTAACCATAGAATTGCATCACCCTATCATCCTCAATATAGTGGTCAAGTTGAACTTAGCAATAGAGAAATAAAATTAATATTACAAAAAACTGTCAATAGGTCTCGAAAGAATTGGTCTAAGAAACTAGATGATGCACTTTGGGCCTATAGAACAGCTTATCAAAATCCTATGGGTATGTCTCCATACAAAACGGTATATGGAAAAGCTTGTCATTTGCCTCTAGAGTTAGAACATAAGGCATTTTGGGCAATTAAACAACTCAATTATGATTTCAAACTTGCCGGTGAGAAGAGGTTATTTGATATTAGTTCACTAGACGAATGGAGAACTCAAGCTTATGAAAGTGCCAAACTATTCAAAGAAAAGGTTAAAAGATGGCATGACAAAAGAATTTAAAAGTGGGAATTCAAAGTTGGAGAATATGTTCTTTTGTACAACTCTTGTTTTAGATTTTTTGCAGGAAAGCTTCTTTCCAAATGGGAAGGACCATGTATTATCGAAGAGGTTTATCGTTCTGGAGCTATCAAGATTAATAATGCCAAAGGTACTAACCTGAAGGTGGTCAATGGACAAAGAATTAAACACTATATCTCAGGTACGCCTATTAATGTTGAAGGTAATGTTATCCAAACCATGACACCGGAGGAACACATAAAAGAAACCTTCTGGGACACTCTAGAATTCTGAAAAAGTGGAGGTACGTGATACGGTAAGTAAACGGACTCCGAAAAATCCGCAAAAGTATTTTCTATCAGTTTTGGAATATTACAAAAATTAGGAAAATAAGAAATAAACAGGAAAGCAACCGAGGTGAGCACGATACACCAGGGCACACCAGCCCTGCCAGGCGTGCCCTGTTGGGTTGTGCCCACCTCGAACACCTTCCTGACTCCGTTTTCCTTCCATATTCTTGCTTCCCAAGATAAACAATTCTTTACATATACCCCTGATTGTTTTGACCACCGCATCGCAGAAAAATCCCCTGTTCTTGTTTCGTGTTGTTTTCCTGATAGGTCTGAAAATATGTCTTCTCAAGATTCAGAGGGGGAGAGCTATGTTGCTGACTATATTGCAAACCCTAAGATCTATGGAGAGGTGGATCATTATGGATGGACCACAGATGAGGAGGAAGACGCCTCCATGAAGGAAACAAAGGATGATAGCTCCGAGGAAGAGGATGACCCACTACCTCAACCCGGAGACAGGCATGTGGAATTCAAGAAGTCAAGACCCCCTAAAGGATACAAACCTGAGGTTCAATTTATTCCATCTCGTTTTTTATAGGAGAGTAAGGCGGCATTATGGAAAAAGATATTACAACTCGAGTTAGAGAATGAGGATCTAAGGGAGGAAAATTTTATGCTCAAATATAAGTTGTAGAAGAAGGCTACTTCATCACCACCACCTTCATCATCTTCACCACCAAAGGAGACTTGAGTACGCGGGTATGGGCACTCCCCTTGGCTTGAGCCAGGCTTGGGGGTGATGCCCCGGTATCGTATCACCATCACTTTTATTTACCTTTACCTATTTTAGTTCGATCCTTAGCTCTTTCGTGATTTAGTTGAATAAAAGTTTAGTATGATCTATTTTCGAGTGCTAGTTTTGTGATCTATCTATCTATGTAATCGAGTGAGAGTTATACAATAAAGTTTAGTTTGAGCTTTTGCTTCTTTACTTTCTTGTTGCAATCAAAATAAAAAGGAAATAAATGAAAAGGATCATATGCTAATCTTATGGTAAGTAATGACATCTGAGGGAGTCCGGGATTAAGGGGTCCTCGGGCCGCTGACTTATCTCTTATAGTCCAGCCCGATGGGCCGCCTTATGGCATCTTCGGGAAGGCCGGACTGCGAAGTGACCCTAGGATTTTGTGGAATATTCCGAAGACTTGGTGTGTCCTCCAAGAAAGGATGGGTGTATCTATGCCTGGATGGAAACTGACCATTTGTAACCCTAGGGACCCCTGGTGTCTATATAAACCAGGGGTCTTAGTTCGTAGAGGGCCAACTCAATTCATTAGGGTTTAGCTCGTGTGATCTCAAGGTAGATCTACTCTATCAACCTTCATACTCAGCAATATAATCAAGTAGGACATAGGGTTTTACCTCCTTACGAGGGCCCGAACCTGGGTAAACACTGTCCCCTTCGTCCCCTGTTACATTGTTCCTAGATTCATAGTTTGGGACCCCCTACCCGAGATCCGCCGGTTTCGACACCGACATTGGTGCTTTCATTGAGAGTTCCGTTGTGAGATCACTTGTGGATTGATGGCTCGCCTTATCATCAGCGAACAGGCCCGGAACGAGGACATTTTTGTCCCCGAACAGGTCTTCGCATTTGGCAGCGTCGTGCTGCATGCTGACTCGACCGGCCATCTAGGCCAGATCGAAAATTTCTCCCATGGTCAGGAGATCAAGTTTAGGAACCTAGAGTTTACCGCCGACTCTTGTCGTGATCTGTTCCTCGCTGAACTATCAGTTTCATCCGACGGGCCCGGATACCCCGGAGCTACAACTTCGGGCCCACTATCCGGCTCAACCCTCAGATCTATCTCCGCCGAAGGTACGGCCTCGAGCCCGGACTCGGTGATGCTGCCTGAATATCGAGGTTCGGCCTTCGCCGAACATGCCCACCCCGAAGACGCCCTGGAGCTCAACTCCAAGGGTGAAGGGATCGATAGAAGAGACGTCTAGAGGGGGGGGGGGGTGAATAGACTACTTGCAAGAATTAAAACCTAACCTTTTCCCAAGTTAATTGGTGGGCAGTTTTAGCAATTATAACAAGTCTAATGCACCCTACACATGCTAGTCAACAAGTATGGCAGCGGAAAGTAAGACAAGCACATGTAAGAGAGAGTAGAGATAGGAAGATCAAACAGAATTTGGAGACGCAATGATTTTTCCCGTGGTTTCGATAGGTGGCGCTATCGTACATCCACGTTTATGGAGTCTTCAACCCACGAAGGGTAACGGTCGCGAGAGTCCACGGAGGGCTCCACCCATAAGGGTCCACGATGTAGAAACCTTGACTATTCCATAACGGCTTTCGTCCACGAAGGACTAGCCTCACTATGGGTAGATCTTCATGAAGTAGGCGATCTCCTTGCCCATACAAACTTCTTGGTTCAACTCCACAACACGAAGTAGGAGGCTCCCAAGCAACACCTAACCAATCTAGGAGGCACCACCCTCCAAAAGGTAAAAGGCTTGATAATGATGATGAACTCCTTGCTCTTGTGCTTCAAGATGATAGACTCCTCAACACTCAATCACTCTCTCACAGATTTGGCTTGGTAGAAGAGATTGATTGGGTGGAAAGCAACTTGGGGAAGCTAGAAATCAAGATCCATATGGTTGGAGTGGATGATCTTGATCTCAACACAAGGGTAGGTGGTTCTCTCTCAGAAAACTGGATGGGGCAAGTGTGGAATAGTTCTGAGTGCTTCTCTTGCGAGTGAGAGGTGGTGAGGGGTATATATAGGCATCTCCAAAAATCCAACCGTTACACCATTATTGAGCAATTCGGTGAAACCGAAGTAAAAACTCGGTGGCACCGAAGTGTTAAAAATGTGGCAACTTTAGGAATGTCGGTGAGACCGATATATGATTCTCGGTGGTACTGATATGAGTGGCAGAGGGCAGTTTCCAAACTCGGTGAGACCGATTCACAATTCTCGAAAATTCCGATTCTTGTGAAACAGCTAACAGAAAGTTGGTCACTGGAACTCGGTGGCACCGATGCAAAACTTGGTAGTGGCGAGAAGGGTTTGTGGCTAGGGTTTCTTTCTGGGCTTTTGACTCGGTGTAGCCGATATGGAAATGTTGGTGGCACCGATTTTGAGTGGTAGGCTCTATGACAGAATATTTTTGTGGGAGAGCTTGTGGGTGTTTTTGGTGACTAGCACTTGTGCACGTGGAGCAATTTGTTCACCAACAATACCTTACCCCCTTTTAATAGTATTGGCTTTCCTATGGACTCAAAGTGATTTCTCACAAAGTAAAATGTAGAGTCTTCTAGCTTGAAGCTTTGCCAATCCATTCCTTGCATCTTGGGGTATCTCCTCACAATCCTTTGCCAACACTCTCTGTGGACTAAACCTGAAATGAACTAGGTGGAAATATTAATCCAAGAGACAATTTATGTTGTCATGAATTATCAAAACCACCAAGGGAGCATGTGTTCTTTCAATCTCCCCTTTTTTGGTAATTGTTGACAACATACAATCAAAGCTTCAAATAAAGATATGCAAAGATATAATGAAGACTTTGAGAGACACATGACTAAAACTTGCTCCTCCTAAATATGTGCAAACCTTTTGAGGGATAGTTACTTTGGAATGCATGGACACACATATAGTAGAAGGGATAAGATGAGTCATGTGTATCTTGGCTATATGCATCAAATATATATGAATGAGGTGTATCCTTGTTCAAGACTTCACTCTTGCAAACAATATGTGCAAGAAGCAAGAGATCATCTTGATCAAAGATATGATGCATATACTTACCCTGAGTTCTTGAGCATTCTAGTAGTGTAAACACACTTGAGAAAACAATGTTAGGAAACACAAGAGTATTCTACCAATCAAAAAGCAATAGAACTCAATAGTACCAAGATCTGGAGAACATATAGAAGATAGTATTCCTTAAGATTGATATGTCTCCAAGAACATTTAGAACTTTCTCCCCTAGATATGAAATAGTAGGTCATCCTCTGTAGGATCGAAAGTATGTCTAGAGGGGGGGTGATTAGACTACTTGACTAAATAAAATTTCTACCTTTTCCCAATTTTAAGTGTTGGCAGATTTTAGCAATGATAGCAAGTCAAGCAGACCCTACACATGCATGTCTAAGAGTATAGCAGCGGAAAGTAAAGACAAGCATATGTAATAGAGGATAGGGAGGAAGATCAAACGCAATTTGAAGACACGAAGATTTTTCCCGTGGTTCCGATAGGTGGTGCTATCGTACATCCACGTTTATGGAGTCTTCAACCCACGGAGGGTAACGGTCGCGAGAGTCCACGGAGGGCTCCACCCATAAGGGTCCACGAAGTAGCAACCTTGACAATTCCATAACGGCTTCCGTCCACGAAGGACTAGCCTCATTATGGGTAGATCTTCACGAAGTAGGCGATCTCCTTGCCCGTACAAACTTCTTGGTTCAACTCCACAACATGAAGTAGGAGGCTCCCAAGCGACACCTAACCAATCTAGGAGGCACCACCCTCCAGAAGGTAATAGGCTCAATAGTAACGATGAACTCCTTGCTCTTGTCCTTCAAGATGATAGACTCCTCAACACACAATCACTCTCTCACAGATTTGGCATTGGTGGAAGAGATTGATTTTGTGGAAAGCAACTTGGGGAGGCTAGAAATCAAGATTCATATGGTTCGAATGGAATGGCTTGATCTCAACACATGAGTAGGTGGCTCTCTCTCAGAAAATTGGATGGGGCAAGTATGGAGTAGTTCTGAGTGCTTCTCTTGCGAGTGGGTGGTGGTGAAGGGGTATATATAGGCATCTCCAAAAATCCAACCATTACACCTATAATGACCAACTCGGTGACACCGAATTGTAAAACTCGGTGGTACCAAGTTTCTCAAAAGGTAGCAACTTTTGAATCTCGGTGAGACCGATATATAAGTCTCGGCAGTACCGATCAGGTGACCAACGGTCAGATTGCAAAACTCGGTGGCACCGATCCAAACAACTCGGAAATTACGAATTGAAGAAAAGGGGCAATAGAATGGTGGCAACCTAAACTCGGTGGCACCGATGCAGAATCGGCTTTACCGAAGACTTAGGGTTTGGCTGGGTCTGTCTGAGGTGAAAATCGGTAGGGCCGAGTGGGGAATATTGGTGGCACCGATTTTGTATGATAGGCTTTTGACAAACTTTTGTGGAAGAGCTTGTGGGTGTTTTTGGTGACTATCACTTGTGCACGTGGAGCATTTTGTTCACCATCAATACCTTACCCCCTTTTAATAGTATTGGCTTTCCTATAGACTCAAAGTGATTTCTCACAAACTAAAATGTAGAGTCTTCTTGCTTGAAGTTTTGCCAATCCTATTCCTTGCATCTAGGGGTTTCTCCACAATCCTTTCGCCATCCCATCACTGAACTTTTCCTGAAATATACTTAGTGGAAACATTAGTCCAATGAGATATATGTTGTTATTAATTACCAAAACCACCAAGGGAGCAAATGTGCTTTCATCCTCTCCCCCTGAATCTTAACATGTAGATATTGGGATTGGATAGGGTGAGACAAGTCTAACATGAGAATCTCTCTCCCCTTTGGGAAACAACGAAACTTCTCCCCCTACGTTGGTATTCTCCCCTTGTATATGTAAGCATAAGCTTTGATATTCCCCCCCTTGATTGTATCTCCCCCTTTTCATTGAAGCATGTATCTCTCCCTTTATCATTGAAGCTTTGGTATTTCTCCCCCTTTGTCATTAATTGCCAAAAAGGTCCATACACAGGGGATCATGGAGTTAGAAGGGATCCTTGAGAACAAGGGTCATAGAATGTAGGGTTCACAGAAGAGAATGAGGATCATAGAGAGCGTTTAAATTTCTCCCTCTTTCACTGATCTGAGAGCTTGTAAGATTTCTCCTCCTTTGAGTTAGGGATCCTAGAATAAAGTTTCTCCCCCTTTTTTTATATGTATCAAAGGAATCACTGAAGAAATAAAGATTTGCTAATATGAACACAAACCAGAGAAGAAATCAAAGTCGGTGTCTCCGAGACAAACGGGTCGGTGGAACCGAATTGCGATCATGCAGCTTATCTGCGAGAACGGTGAAACCGAGTGGTTTGAGTCGGAGGCTCCGAAGAGTAAACAGAAACTTGGCAAAGTTTTAGAAACTTGCAGATGAGTTTTTGAAAACTTGTAATAAAATGTCAAAAAGATCTGTAAAGGAAATACAAAAGACTTTTCAAAGAAACATCGACTAGAGAAGATTTGAGTGGTTCCAAGAAATCTCGCAAATAGAGGGTCAACCACATTAGAAGCTTCATCTAGAGGATGGTCGGTGACTAGGTCACCTATATTAGAGTATATTGACTTAGGATCCAAGCAGAATACTTGATCATAGGTCATACTCATCGTTAAGCTCAAAAATGGGGTTACCATTCCTCGATTAAGCATTTTAATGTTTTCATATCACTTGAGTTGCTTTATCTCATGACTTGGAGTAAAGCTTTTTCAAGGATATGAGTACATACCTTTGAGTGATGTTGATGACGTAGCATGTAGAAGAAATTGTTGTGGATGCTCGATGTTGATGAAGATTATCTTGTGTTGGGAGCAATCCTTGTTTGTTTTGGTTCTCTTTTCGCCTACATGGGTTAGTCATGCAAGGAAGAACAAGATATATCCATTTGACATGATATCAATTGAGAATTAACAAATGTGATTGACGTGGCTTGAGACTGCGTCGGTATTTCCCCAAAGAGGAAGGGATGATGCAGCACAACGACAGTAAGTTTTTCCCTCAGTTATGAAACCAAGGTTATCGAACCAGTAGGAGGATCACCACCACCCAATAAACAGCACCTGCATGCAAACAACAAATACTTGCAACCCGACGCGAAAGAGAGGTTGCCAATCTCTCTACGATAATAAGATAGATTAGGTAGTGATAGATAGGAGAGATAGATCTCTCAAGAACACAAATAAAAAGAGTAAATATGCTGCAATATATTTTTGGGTTTTTGGTTTTGTAGATCTGGAAACAAAGATTGCAAAAAACGTAGATCGGAAAGCAATATGATGGAAAAGTAGACCCGGGGGCCATAGGGTTCACTAGTGGCTTCTCTCATGAGTATAGCGCACGGTGGGTGAACAAATTACTGTTGGGCAATTGATAGAAAATCGAATAGTCATGACAATATCCAAGGCGATGATCATTATATAGGCATCACGTCCAAGATAGGTAGACCGACTCCTGCCTGCATCTACCTCTATTACTCTACACATCGACCGATATCCAGCATGCATCTAGTGTATTAAGTTCATGGAAAAACGGAGTAATGCAATAAGAACGATGACATGATGTAGACAAGATCTGTTCATGTAGGAATAGACCCCATCTTGTTATCCTTAATAGCAACGATACATGCGTGTCTTGCTGCCCCTTCTGTCACTGGGAAAGAACACCGCAAGATCGAACCCATCACAAAGCACCTCTTCCCATGGCAAGAAAAATCGATCTAGTCGGCCTAACTAAACCAAAGATTCGAAGAAGAAATACGATGCTATAAGCAATCATGCATATAAGAGATCAAAGAATACTCAAATAATATTCATGGATAGAAACTGATCATGAACTCAAAATTCATCGGATCCCAACAAACACACCGCAAAAGTTTACATCAATTAGATCTCCAAGAGACCATTGTATTGAGAATCATAAGAGAGAGAAAAGAAGCCATCTAGCTACTGCCTACTGCTACTTCTTGAGCTTGTGTTGCTTTTCCCTTGAAGAGGAAATGTTGATGCAGCAAAGTAGATAAGTATTTCCCTCAGTTGTTGAGAACCAAGGTATCAATCCAGTAGGAGGTACAAGCAGGGCCCCAATCTTTGCACCTACGCAAACAATCAAACACTTGCACCCAACGCTAAAAAGGGGTTGCCAATCCCTTCACGGTTACTTGCAAGGATGAGATCCGATAGAGATAGATATGAAAGATTACTAAAACGAAAAGTAAAACAAAAGTAAAAAGATTGCAGTAAAGTATTTTTGGTATTTTTGGTTTATAGATCTGAAAATATAATATGGAAAATAGACCCGGGGGCCATAGGTTTCACTAGAGGCTTCTCTCTTGAAGGAAAATAATACGGTGGGTGAACAAACTACTGTCGAGCAATTGATAGAAAAGCGCATAGTTATGACGATATCCAAGGCAATGATTATGCATATAGGCATCACGTCCGTGTCAAGTAGACCGAAACGATTCTGCATCTACTACTATTACCCCACACATCGACCGACTCCTGCCTGCGTCTAGAGTATTAAGTTCATGAAGAACAGAGTGACCCATTAGGTAAGATGACATGATGTAGAGGGATAAACTCAAGCAATATGATGAAAACCCAATCTTTTTACCCTTGATGGCAACAATACAAATACGTGCCTCGCTACCCCTAATTTGTCACAGGGTGAGGACACCGCAAGATTGAACCCAAAACTAAGCACTTCTCCCATTGCAAGAATTACCAATCTAGTTGGCCAAACCAAACCAATAACTCGAAGAGACTTGCAAAGATATGAAATCATGCATACAAGAATTCAGAGAAGATTCAAATAATATTCATAGATAATCTGATCATAAACCCACAATTCATCGGATCTCGACAAACACACCGCAAAAGAGTATTACATCGGATAGATCTCCATGAAGATCATGAAGAACATGATATTGAAAAACATAGAGAGAGAAGAAGCCATCTAGCTACTAGCTATGGACCCGAAGGTCTGAGGTGAACTACTCACGCATCATCGGAGGGGCAATGGAGTTGATGTAGATGCCCTCCGTGATCGAATCCCCCTCCGGCAGATTACCGGAAAAGGCTCCAAGATGGGATCTCACAGGAACAGAGGCTTCCGGCGGCGGAAAAGTATTTTCGTTGCTCTTTTTGGTATTGGGGGAATATTTAGGAATTTATAGGCGGAAGATTAGGGTTAGGAGGCCTGCAGGGGGGCCACAAGCCAGGAGGGCGCCCCCCCTAGGGCACGCCCTGCAGGCTTGTCATCTCCCGGCAGGTCTCCTGCCCCCCTCTCCAAGTCTAGCAGGTTCTTCTGGTCCAAGAAAAATCGTATCAAAGATTTTATTCCGTTTAGACTCCGTTTAATATTCCTTATCTGCAATACTCAAAAACAAGGAAAAAAACAGAAACTGGCACTAGGCTCTAGGTTAATAGGTTAGTCCCAAAAATAATATAAAATAGCATATTAATGCATATAAAACATCCAAAACAGATAATATAATAGCATGGAACAATAAAAAATTATAGATACGTTGGAGACGTATCAAGCATCCCCAAGCTTAATTCCTGCTCGTCCTCGAGTAGGTAAATGATAAAAACAGAATTTTTGATGTGGAATGCTACCTAACATATTTATCCATGTAATATGCTTTATTGTGGCATGAATGTTCAGATCCATAAGATTCAAAACAAAAGCTTAATATTGACATAAAAAATAATACTTCAAGCATACTAACAAAGCAATTATGTCCTTTCAGAATAACATGGCCAAAGAAAGTTATCCCTACAAAATCATATGGTCTGGCTATGCTCCATCTTCCCCACACAAAGTATTTAAATCATGCACAACCCCGATGACAAGTCAACCAATTGTTTCACACCTTTTATGTTCTCAAACCTTTTCAACTTTCATGCAATACATGAGCGTGAGCCATGGATATAGCACTATAGGTGGAATAGAATATGGTGGAGCTGTGAGGAAAAGGAGAAGATAGTCTCACATCAACTAGGCATATCAACGGGCTATGGAGATGCCCATCAATAGATATCAATGTGAGTGAGTAGGGATTGCCATGCAACGGATGCACTAGAGCCATAAGTGTATGAAAGCTCAAGAGAAACTAAGTGGGTGTGCATCCAACTCGCTTGCTCAGGAAGACCTAGGGCAATTTGAGGAAGCCCATCATTGGAATATACAAGACAAGTTATATAATGAAAAATTCCCACTAGTATATGAAAGTGACAATATAGGAGACTCTCTATCATGAAGATCATGGTGCTACTTTGAAGCACAAGTGTGGAAAAAGGATAGTAGCATTGTCCCTTCTCTCTTTTCTCTCATTTTTTTGGTGGGCTTCTTTGGCCTCTTTTTTTTATTTGGGCTTCATTGGCCTCTTTTATTATTTGTAAAGTCTGGAGACTCATCCCAACTTGTGAGGGAATCATAGCTTCCATCATCCTTTCCTCTCATGGGACAATGCTCTAATGATAATCATCACACTTTTATTTACTTACAACTCAAGAATTACAACTCGATACCTAGAACAAAATATGACTCTATATGAATGCTTCCGATGGTGTACCAGGAGGTGCAACGATCTAGCATAGCAAATGACATCAAAAAATGGACAAGCCATGAAAACATCATGCTAGCTATCTTACGATCATGCAAAGCAATATGAAAATGATGGTGCGTGTCATAATAAACAGAACGGTGGAAGTTGCATGGCAATATATCTCGGAATGGCTATGGAAATGCCATAATAGGTAGGTATGGTGGCTGTTTTGAGGAAGGTATATGGTGGCTGTTTTGAGGAAGGTGGGTTTAATGCACTGGCGAAAGTTGCGCGGTACTAGAGAGGCTAGCAATGGTGGAAGGGTGAGAGTGTCTATAATCCATGGACTCACATTAGTCATAAAGAACTCACATACTTATTGCAAAAGTCTATTAGTTATCGAAGCAAAGTATTAGACGCATGTTCCTAGGGGAGAGGTTGGTAGGAGTTAACCATCGCGCGCTCCCGACCCTCACACAAAGGATGACAATCATTAAACAAATCATGCTCCGACTTCGTTACATAACGGTTCACCATACGTGCATGCTACGGGAATCACAAACCTTAACACAAGTATTTCTACCAATCCACAATTACTTACTAGCATGACTCTAATATCACCATCTTTATATCTCAAAACTATATGCAAGGAATCAAACTTCTCATAGTATCCAATGCACTTAATATGAAAGTTTTTATTATATCCCTCTTGGATGCCCATTATATTAGGACTAAATTCATAACCTAAACCAATTACCATGCTGTTTAAAGACTCTAAAAATAATATAAGTGAGGTACGAGAGTTCAATAATTTCTATAAAATAAAACACCACCGTGCTCTAAAAAGATATAAGTGAAGCACTAGAGAAACATTGCCTAGCTCAAAAGATATAAGTGAAGCACATAGAGTATTCTAATAAATTCACGATTCAGCGTGTCTCTCTCAAAAGATGTGTGCAGCAAGGATGATTGTGGCAAACTAAAAAGCAAAGACTCATATCATACAAGACGCTCCAAGCAAAACACATATCATGTGGTGAATAAAAATATAGCCTCAAGTAAATTTACCGATGGATTGAAGACGAAAGAGGGGATGCCTTCCGGGGCATCCCCAAGCTTAAGCTTTTTGGTATCCTTGAATATGGCTTGGGGTGCCTTGGGCATCCCGAAGCTTAGGCTCTTGCCACTCCTTATTCCATAGTCCATCAAATCTTTACCCAAAACTTGAAAACTTCACAACACAAAACTCAACAGAAAACTCATGAGATCCGTTAGTATAAGAAAAATAAATCACCACTTTAGGTACTGTTGTGAACTCATTATTTATTTATATTGGTGTAATATCTACTGTATTCCAACTTCTCCATGGTTCATACCCCCCGATACAACCCATAGATACATCAAAATAAGCAAACAACACAAAGAAAACAGAATCTGTCTAAAACAGAATAGTCTGTAGAAATCTATAGACTTAGAATACTTCTGTAACTCCAAAAATTCTGAAAAAATAGGAAAATTAGGGAAATTTGTATATAAATCTTGTGTAAAACTTTCAGATCAAAATCACGTTCCAGTGAATTTACAAAATTCCTGGACTGAGAGCAAAAGTTTCTGTTTTTCAGCAAAATCAAATCACAAACACCGTAGACCATCCCAAAGGTCTTACTTGGCTCAAACACTAATTTAAACAAGAAAACACAATTAATACAGAGGTAATAATGTGTTAAACACTCAAAAACAGAAGCAAAAACAAAAGCATAAAAATAAAATTGGGTTGCCTCCCAACAAGCGCTATTGTTTAACGCCCCTAGCTAGGCATAACGCAATAGATCTAGGTATTGTCATCTTTGGTATGCAATCCATAAGTAGCTCTCATAACAGATTCATAAGGTAATTTTATTTTATTTCTAGGAAAGTGCTCCATGCCTTTCCTTAATGGAAATTGGAATCTAATATTTCCTTCCTTCATATCAACAATTGCACCAATCGTTCTAAGGAAAGGTCTACCAAGAATAATAGGACATGTAGGATTGCAATCTATATCAAGAACAATGAAATCTACGGGCACATAATTCCTATTTGCAACAATAAGAACATCATTAATCCTTCCCATAGGTTTCTTAATGGTGGAATCCGCTAGATGCAAATTTAAAGAGCAATCATCAAATTCACGAAAACCTAGCACATCACATAAAGTTTTTGCAATCGTGGAAACGCTAGCACCCAAATCACACAAAGCATGGCAGTCATAATCTTTAATTTTAATATTAATAGTAGGTTCCCACTCATCATAAAGCTTTCTAGGTATAGAAACTTCCAACTCAAGTTTTTCTTCGAAATATTTCATCATAGCATCCACGATATGTTTAGTAAAAGCTTTATTTTGATTATAAGCATGCGGAGAATTCAACATGGATTGCAACAAGGAAACACAATCAATCAAAGAACAACTATCATAATTAAAGTCCTTGAAATCCAAAAGAGTGGGTTCATTGCTATCTAAAGTTTTGACCTCTTCAATCCCACTTTTATCAATCTTAGCATCAAGATCTATAAACTCCAAATCATTGGGACGCCTTTTAACTAAAGTTGACTTATCTCCAGTCCCATCTTTATCAAGATTTATATTAGAAAACAAAGATTCAATAGGAGTCACATCAATCACTTTAAGATCTTCATCATTATTATCATGAGAACACACTTTTTCAAGCCATTCACGCTTAGCACGTATTCTAGCGGTTCTTTCCTTGCACTCATCAATAGAAATTATCATAGCCTTTAAAGACTCATTAATATCATGCTTGGTTGGAATAGATCTAATTTTCAAAGAATCAATCTCAAGAGAAATTCTATCAACGTTCCTAGCCAAATCATCAATCTTGAGCAATTTTTCTTCAATCATAGCATTGAAACCTTTTTGCGAGCTAATAAATTCTTTAATATTATTCTCAAGATCAGAGGGCATCTTATTATAATTTCCATAAGAATTGTTGTAGGAACTACCATAATTATTAGAGGAATTACTAGGAAACGGCCTAGGATTGAAATTACCTCTATACGCGTTATTACCAAAATTGTTCCTACCAACAAAATTCACATCCATAGATTCATTATTATTTCCAATCAAAGAAGACAAAGGCATATCATTAGGATCAATAGGAACACTCTTACTAGCAAACAATTTCATCAATTCATCCATCTTTTCACTCAAAGTATTTATTTCTTCAATACCATGCACCTTTTTACTAGTAGGAGATCTTTCGGTATGCCATTGTGAGTAATTTGCCATAATATTATCTAGGAGTTTAGTAGCTTCTCCTAATGTTATTTCCATAAAAGTACCACCCGCGGCGGAATCTAAGAGATTTCTAGAAGCAAAATTCAATCCCGCATAGAAAATTTGTATAATCATCCATAAACTCAAACGATGCGCGCGGCAATTTCTAATCATTAGTTTCATCCTCTCCCAAGATTGTGAAACATGCTCATGATCAAGTTGCTTAAAATTCATTATATCATTCCTAAGGGAGATGATCTTAGCGGGCGGAAAGTACTTGGAAATAAAAGCATATTTACACTTGTTCCATGATTCAATACTATTTTTAGGCAAAGATGAAAACCAAGTTTTAGCATGATCTCGTAGTGAGAACGGAAATAGCTTCAATTTAACAATATCATTATCCACATCTTTCTTCTTTTGCATATCACACAACTCAACGAAAGTATTTAGATGGGATCCGGCATCTTCACTAGGAAGGCCAGAAAATTGTTCTTTCATAACAAGATTGAGCAAAGCGGCATTAATTTCATAAGATTCCGCACTAGTGGCGGGAGCAATCGGAGTACTAATAAAATCATTATTATTAGTATTAGAGAAATCACACAACTTGGTATTCTCTTGAGTCATAGTGACAAAGCAAGCAATCTAGCACACAAGCAAACAAAAAGCAAACGAAAAGACGAACGGAAGAAGGGCGAATAAAAAGGCAAATCTTTTTGGTTTTTCTGAAAATCGTTTTAGAAGTGGGGGAGAGGAAAACAAGAGGCAAATGGCAAATAATGTAAATGCAAGAGATGAGTTTGTGATGGGTACTTGGTAGGCTTGATGTAGATCTCCCCGGCAACGGCGCCAAAATCCTTCTTGCTAGTTCTTGAGCATGCGTTGGTTTTCCCTTGAAGAGGAAAGGGTGATGCAGCAAAGTAGATAAGTATTTTCCTCAGTTGTTGAGAACCAAGGTATAAATCCAGTAGGAGATACACAAATAATCATACACTTGCACCCAACGCTATAAAGGGGTTGTCAATCCCTTCACGGTTACTTGCAAGGATGAGATCTGATAGAGATAGATAGATAGGATTGCTAAAACAAAAAGTAAAACAAAAGTAAAAAGAATGTAGCGAGGTATTTTTGGTATTTTTGGTTTATAGATCTGAAAATATAATATCTATCTCTGGTATGCAATAGATCTAGGTATTGTCATCTTTGGTATGCAATCCATAAGTAGCTCTCATAATAGATTCATAAGGTAATTTTATTTTCTTTCTAGGAAAGTGCTCCATGCCTTTCCTTAATGGAAATTGGAATCTAATATTTCCTTCCTTCATATCAACAATTGCACCAATCGTTCTAAGGAAAGGTCTACCAAGAATAATAGGACATGTAGGATTGCAATCTATATCAAGAACAATGAAATCTACGGGCACATAATTCCTATTTGCAACAATAAGAACATCATTAATCCTTCCCATAGGTTTCTTAATGGTGGAATCCGCTAGATGCAAATTTAAAGAGCAATCATCAAATTCACGAAAACCTAGCACATCACATAAAGTTTTTGGAATCGTGGAAACGCTAGCACCCAAATCACACAAAGCATGGTAGTCATAATCTTTAATTTTAATATTAATAGTAGGTTCCCATTCATCATAAATCTTTCTAGGTATAGAAACTTTCAACTCAAGTTTTTCTTCAAAAGATTTCATCATAGCATCAACGATATGTTTAGTAAAAGCTTTATTTTGATTATAAGCATGCGGAGAATTCAACATGGATTGCAACAAGGAAATACAATCAATCAAACAACAACTATAATAATTAAAGTCCTTGAAATCCAAAAGAGTGGGTTCATTGCTATTTAAAGTTTTGACCACTTCAATCCTACTTTTATCAATTTTAGCATTAAGATCTATAAACTCCGAATCATCGGGACAACTTTTAACTAAAGTTGACTTATCTCCAGTCCCATATTTATTAAGATTTGTTTTAGACAACAAAGATTCAATAGGAGTCACATCAATCACTTTAAGATCTTCATCATTATTATCACGAGAACACACTTTTTCAAGCCATTCACGCTTAGCACGCATTCTAGCGGTTCTTTCCTTACACTCATCAATGGAAGTTCTCATAGATTTTAAGGACTCATTAATATCACGCTTGGGTGGAGTAGATCTATTTTTCAAAGAATCAATCTCAAGCAAAATTCTATCAACGTTCCTAGCCAAATTATCAATCTTGAGCAATTTTTCTTCAATAGAAGCATTGAAAACCTTTTGCGAACTAATAAATTCTTTAATATTATTCTCAAGATCAGAGGGCATCTTATTATAATTTCCATAAGGATTGTTGTAGGAATTACCATAATTATTAGAGGAATTACTAGGAAACGGCCTAGGGTTGAAATTACCTCTATACGCGTTATTACCAAAATTGTTCCTACCAACAAAATTCACATCCATAGATTCATTATTATTTCCAATCAAAGAAGACAAAGGCATATCATTAGGATCAATAGGAGCACTCTTACTAGCAAACAATTTCATTAATTCATCCATCTTTTCACTCAAAGTATTTATTTCTTCAATAGCATGCACTTTTTTACTAGTAGGAGATCTTTCGGTATGCCATTGAGAGTAATTTGCCATAATATTATCTAGGAGTTTAGTAGATTCTCCTAATGTGATTTCCATAAAAGTACCACCCGCGGTGGAATCTCAAAGATTTCTAGAAGCAAAATTCAATCCCGCATAAAAAAATTGTATAATCATCCATAAACTCAAACCATGTGCGGGGCAATTTCTAATCATTAGTTTCATCCTCTCCCAAGATTGTGCAACATGCTCATGATCAAGTTGCTTAAAATTCATTATATCGTTCCTAAGGGAGATGATCTTAGCGGGCGGAAAGTACTTGGAAATAAAAGCATCTTTACACTTATTCCATGAATCAATACTATTTTTAGTCAAAGATGAAAACCAAGTTTTAGCACGATCTCGTAGTGAGAACGGAAATAGCTTCAATTTAACAATATCATTATCCACATCTTTCTTCTTTTGCATATCACACAACTCAACGAAAGTATTTAGATGGGATGCGGCATCTTCACTAGGAAGGCCGGAAAATTGTTCTTTCATAACAAGATTAAGCAAAGCGGCATTAATTTCATAAGATTCCGCACTAGTGGCGGGAGCAATCGGAGTACTAATAAAATCATTATTATTAGTATTGGAGAATTCACACAACTTGGTATTCTCTTGAGTCATCGTGACAAAGCAAGCAATCTAGCACACAAGCAAACAAAAGCAAACGAAAAGACGAACGGAAAGAGGGCGAATAAAAAGGCAAATCTTTTTGGTTTTTTCTGAAAATCGTTTTAGAAGTGGGGGGAGAGGAAAATGAGAGGCAAATGGCAAATAATGTAAATGCAAGAGATGAGTTTGTGATGGGTACTTGGTAGGCTTGATGTAGACCTCCCCGGCAACGGCGCCAGAAATCCTTCTTGCTACTTCTTGAGGTTGCGTTGGTTTTCCCTTGAAGAGGAAAGGGTGATGCAGCAAAGTAGATAAGTATTTCCCTCAGTTGTTGAGAACCAAGGTATCAATCCAGTAGGAGGTACAAGCAAGGCCCCAATCTTTGCACGTACACAAACAATCAAACACTTGCACCCAACGCTAAAAAGGGGTTGTCAATCCCTTCACGGTTACTTGCAAGGATGAGATCCGATAGAGATAGATATGAAAGATTACTAAAACGAAAAGTAAAACAAAAGTAAAAAGATTGCAGCAAAGTATTTTTGGTATTTTTGGTTTATAGATCTGAAAATATAATATGGAAAATGGACCCAGGGGCCATAGGTTTCACTAGAGGCTTCTCTCTTGAAGGAAAATAATACGGTGGGTGAACAAATGACTGTCGAGCAATTGATAGAAAAGCGCATAGTTATGACGATATCCAAGGCAATGATTATGCATATAGGCATCACGTCCGTGTCAAGTAGACCGAAACGATTCTGCATCTACTACTATTACTCCACACATCGACCGACTCATGCCTGCATCTAGAGTATTAAGTTCATAAAGAACAGAGTAACGCATTAGGTAAGATGACATGATGTAGAGGGATAAACTCAAGCAATATGATGAAAACCCAATCTTTTTACCCTTGATGGCAACAATACAAATACGTGCCTCGCTACCCCTACTTTGTCACTGGGTGAGGACACCGCAAGATTGAACCCAAAACTAAGCACTTCTCCCATTGCAAGAATTACCAATCTAGTTGGCCAAACCAAACCAATAACTCGAAGAGACTTGCAAAGATATGAAATCATGCATATAAGAATTCAGAGAAGATTCAAATAATATTCATAGATAATCTGATCATAAACCCACAATTCATCGGATCTCGACAAACACACCGCAAAAGAGTATTACATCGGATAGATCTCCATGAAGATCATGAAGAACATGGTATTGAAAAACATAGAGAGAGAAGAAGCCATCTAGCTACTAGCTATGGACTCGAAGGTCTGAGGTGAACTACTCACGCATCATCGGAGGGGCAATGGAGTTGATGTAGATGCCCTCCGTGATCGAATCCCCCTCCGGCAGATTACCGGAAAAGGCTCCAAGATGGGATCTCACGGGAACAGAGGCTTCCGGCGGCGGAAAAGTATTTTCGTTGCTCTTTTTGGTATTGGGGGAATATTTGGGAATTTATAGGCGGAAGATTAGGGTAAGGAGGCCTGCAGGGGGGCCACAAGCCAGGAGGGCGCCCCCCCTAGGGCGCGCCCTGCAGGCTTGTCGTCTCCCGGCAGGTCTCCTGCCCCCCTCTCCAAGTCTGGCAGGTTTCTTCTGGTCCAAGAAAAATCATATCAAAGATTTTATTCCGTTTGGACTCCGTTTAATATTCCTTATCTGCAATACTCAAAAACAAGGAAAAAAACAGAAACTGGCACTAGGCTCTAGGTTAATAGGTTAGTCCCAAAAATAATATAAAATAGCATATTAATGCATATATAACATCCAAAACAGATAATATAATAGCATGGAACAAACAAAAGTTATAGATACGTTGGAGACGTATCACCTACGGACCCGTAGGTCTATGGTGGACTACTCACGCATCATCGGAGAGGCACCTATGAAGAAGATGAACCCCTCCGTGATGGTGTTTAGATTGGATCTCGTGGTTCTGGAACTTGCGGTGGCTGGAATTGTGTTTCGTCAACTCTCCTAGGGTTTTTCGAATATTTGGGAATTTATAGGCATCAGAGGCGGTGCAGAGGGGCCCCGTGGAGGGCACAACCCATCAGGGCGTGCCGGGGGCCCCCTGGCGCGCCCTGGTGGGTTGTGCTCTCCACAGCCCACCTTCCTGGCTCTTATTTGGCCCACTGGGTGTCTTCTGGTCCAGAAAAAATCTCCAAAAAGTTTTGTCGCGATTGGACTCCGTTTGGTACTGATATTCTGCAAAGTAAAAAATAAGCAAAACAGCAACTGTCACTTTGGCACTATGTCAATAGGTTAGTCCCAAAAAATGATATAAAGTTGTTATAAAATGATTGTAAAACATCCAAGAATGATAATATAACAGCATGGAACAAGCAAAAGTTATAGATACGTTGGAGACGTATCAGCATCCCCAAGCTTAATTCCTATTCGTCCTCGAGTAGGTAAATGATAAAAACAGAATTTTTGATGTGGAATGCTGCCTAACATGTTCATCATATTCTTTTCTTTTGTATAGCATGGACATTTGGACTTATAATGATTCAAAGCAATAGTCTAGTTTTAACATAATGACTTCAATACTCAAGCATGTCAACAAGCAACCATGTCTTTCAAAATATCAACACTAAAGAAAGTTATCGCTAGCCCATCATGCTCAATCATTGATCCATTCATGAAACACACTCAAATATTAGCTATGCCCAATGCTCAAGTACGATCATAGTGCCCCCTAGTTGGTGCTTATAAGAGAAGATGGAGACTCAAAGCAAAAATAACAATTGCATAAAGTAAATAGATAGGCCCTTCGCAGAGGGAAGTAGGGATTTGTAGAGGTGCCAGAGCTCAAGGTTTAAATTGAGAGAGAGAAAATATTTCTGGTGGCATGCTTTTCCTGTCAACGAAAACGACAAAGTAGATCACAATACTTTCCATGCTAGATATATCATAGGCGGTTCCCAAACAGAAAATAAAGTTTATTCCTTTTTCCATCGAACTTTCACTTTCCATGGCGGGCCGTATCCACGGTTGCCTTCCATACCAACACTTTCCAAGGAATTTATTATTTGATAACATAAAGTAAATATTTTTTTTATTTTTCATTTCGGGAATGGGCATCCCTATTACCGCCGCACTCTCATGCAATGACAAGTGAATAAATACTCATCTTGAGAATAACACATCTAGCATGGAAAAATATTGGACACTCCCCACCGTTTCATGAGCGGTACGGGCACACAAAAGAGAAAATTTATTTTGAAAATTTAGAGATGGCACATACAAATTTGCTTGGAACGGCATGGAAATACCGCATATAGGTAGGTATAGTGGACTCATAAGGCAAAACTTGGTTTAAGGAGTTTGGATGCACAAGTAGTATCTCTACTTAGTACAAATGGAGGCTAGCAAAAATATTGAGAAGCAAACAAACCAAGAAACGAAAATTCACATAAGTGAGCATTGAACATAACTAACACCGAATAATGCACCACAAGTAGGATGTAACTTCATTGCATAACTATTGACTTTCGTGCATGCATAGGGAATTACAAACCTTAACACCAATATTCCTACTAAGCATAATTACTCACTAACATGACTCGCATATTACTATCATCATGTTTCAAAACTATTACAAGGAATCAAGTTTAATTTTTCCAATGATCTTCATGAAAGTTTTTATTATATCCTCCTTGGATATCTATCACTTTGGGACTAGTTTCATATACTGCCATTGCTTTTTGACAAGCTCAAACAAATTTAAGTGAAGCACATGAGCATAAAGATTTCATCTCTCAAAAAGATATAAGTGAAGCATGAGAGGATTTCTTCAAAAATTTGTAACTCTCAAATTAATCTAAGTGAAGCATGAGAGTATTTCTACAAAAAATTCCAAGCACACCGTGCTCAAAAAGATATAAGTGAAGCACTAGAGCAATTCTATAGCTCAAAAAAGTTTAAGTGAAGCACATAGAGCAATTCTAACAAATCATAGCATGATTGTGGCTCTCTCAAATAGGTGTGTCCAGCAAGGATACAAAGGAAAAACTAACAAACAAAGCAAGCAAAGATACAAGACACTCCAAGCAAAACTCATGATATGTGACGAATAAAAATATAGCTCCAAGTAAAATACCGATGGTCGTTAGAAGAAAGAGGGGATGCCACTCGGGGGCATCCCCAAGCTTAGTTGATTGTTACTCTTTGGATATATCTTGGGGGTGTGGTAGAATCCCCAAGCTTTAGAGCGAGTGATTCTCCTGGTTTGTATGTCGCCAAATGTTTTCTCTAAGGGATGATTCTTGTTCACTCTTTCTCGAACTCGTGGTACCTTTTGCTTGTTGGATGGTGGAGCTTCCTCTTTATTATCTTCTTCTTCGCTGTTGTTGAAGGTGTCATTTCCTTGTGGTGGTGGTGAAGGAGGTTGAGGTGGATCATCTTGATATACTTCTTATTCTTCTTCTTCATCTTGGCGTGTACTGCTTGTGGAGGCCTCCATGTCGTTTCGTGGTTCGCCTTGACGCGAAGTAGGAGCTTACACTTGTGTTAATGAAGTGCTTTACTTCACCTCCATGGGATGAATCTTGCTGATGGACAAGTCTTGAATGGCTTCCGAACGTTCCTTATCTCCTACATCATTTGGCAATTGTTCGACTTGCGAACCATTAGACTCATCAAACTTCACATCTACCGCCTCGTCAACTTTTCGAGTGAGGTTGTTGTAGACATGGTAAGTGTGAGAGTTTGATCCATAACCGAGTAGGAAACCTTCATGAGAATTAGGAGCAAATTTAGAACGACCATGCTTATCAATAATGTAGCACTTTGAGCCGAATAACCGAAAGTATCCAACTTGGGGTTTGTTACCGGTGAGTAGCTCTTATGTCGTTTTACCAAGAAGCTTGTGTAGGCAGAGTCGGTTTGTTGCATGACAAGCTGTTTCCACGGCTTCTGCCCATAAGTGTCTCCGCGTCTTGTATTCGTCGAGCATCGTTCTAGCCATCTCTATGAGAGTTCGGTTCTTCCTCTCAAGAACTCCATTTTGTTTAGGTGTGTACGTAGCCGAGAACTCATGTGAGATACCTTCTTCGTCAATAAAAGTATCCACATTAGTGTTCTTGAACTCCGATCCGTTGTCGCTCTGAACTTTCTTGATCTTCACTTCAAATTGATGCTTTGCGAGCAAAGTTCTTGAAGATCTTTTGTACCCGCGACTTGTCATCAAGAAAGAATACCCACGTAAATCTGGAAAAATCATCAACTATATTTAGACCAAAGGAATTTCCACCGAGGCTCTTGTAAGCATTGGGACCAAAGAGATCCATATGAAGCAACTCGAGTGGTCTCCTAGTAGTCATGATGTTCTTTACAGGATGACTTCCACCCACTTGTTTTCCTGCCTGACAAGCACTACAAAGTCTATCTTTGTCAAAGATAACATATTTAACACCAAGTATATGATCACCTTTGATGAGCTTGTCTAGATTACACATACCAACATGTCCTAAACTTCTACGCCAAAGCCAACCTTTAGATGATTTTGCAATAAGACAAGTATGAGGTCTGGCTCTTTTAGTGAAATCGACAATGTATAGATCACCTCTACGAAAGCCGGTAAAGACCATGTTATGATTGTCTTAACGAAACACTTGGCAATCTACTTTAGTAAATAGCACATTGAAACCGAAGTTGGCTAGTCTAGATACGGAAAGAAGATTGTACCCAAGGGATTCAACAAGCATGACATTTTGAATAGAACTATCGATATGGCCACCTTACCAAGACCGAGTACCTTACCCTTGGAGTTGTCTGATACGTCTTCAACGTATCGATAAGTTATGAAGTATTCATGCCACTATTCTACAACTTTCATATACTTTTGGCAACATAAATGACCATTTGCCATCAAAGTTATCATTGTTCGTCTCGTCCCTTCTTCTGATAATGTTAAAATCTCCTCCAACCAAGATGGGTAGCCTTTCATCGCCACATATCTACACCATATGGGCTAGAAAATCCAGCTTTAATTCTGGCTGAGCAGCTCTATACACGGAGACAAGTGCCCATCTGAACCCATCTAATTTTGAGCAAACCCTGAATTTGACTGCGAAGTCCCCGAACACCACATTCAGAGCTTCTAGCGTCTCGCATTTGACCCCAAGTAAGATCGCACCAGATCTTCCTCTTGGACGAAAACAGTGCCAATAAAAGTCCACCCCAACAGAGATTTGACGTGGCTTGAGACTACGTCGGTATTTCCCCAAAGAGGAAGGGATGATGCACCACAACGACGGTAAGTATTTCCCTCAATTATGAAACCAAGGTATCGAACCAGTAAGAGGATCACCACCACCTAATAAGTAGCACCTGCACACAAATAACAAATACTTGCAACTCGACACGAAAGAGAGGTTGTCAATCTCTCTACAGTAAAAAGATAGATTAGGTAGTGATAGATTGGAGAGATAGATCTCTCAAGAATACAATATAAAAAGAGCAAATAAAAAGTGCACCAAGGTATTTTTGGTTTTTTTGGTATAATAGATCTGAAAACAAAAGAGGCAAAAAGATAGATCGGGAAGTGATATGTTGGAAAAGTAGACCCGGGGGCCGTAGGTTTCAGTAGTGGCTTCTCTCATGAGTATAGCACACAGTGGGTGAACAAATTACTGTTGGTCAATTGATAGAAGATCAAATAATCATGACGATATCCAAGGCGATGATCATTATATAGGCATCACGTCCAAGATAAGTAGACCAACTCCTGCCTGCATCTACCACTATTACACCACACATCGACCTCTATCCAGCATGCATCTAGTGTATTAAGTTCATGGAAAAACGGAGTAATGCAATAAGAACGATAACATGATGTAGACAAGATCTATTCATGTAGGAACAGACCCCATCTTGTTATCCTTAATGGCAACGATACATGCATGCCTTGCTGCCCCTTCTGTCACAGAGAAAGGACACCGCAAGATCGAACACATCACAAAGCACCTCTTCCCATGGCAAGAAAAATCGATCTAGTCGGCCTAACTAAACCAAAGATTCGAAGAAGAAATACGAGGCTATAAGTAATCATGCATATAAGAGATCAAAGAAGACTCAAATAATATTCATGGATAGAAACTGATCATGAACTCAAAATTCATCAGATCCCAACAAACACACCGCAAAAGTTTACATCAAATAGATCTCCAAGAGACCATTGTATTGAGAATCAAAAGAGAGAGAGAGGAAGCCATCTAGCGACTGCCTACGGACCCGTAGGTCTATGGTGGACTAATCACGCATCATCGGAGAGGCACCAATGAGGATGATGAACCCCTCCGTGATGGTGTTAGATTGGATCTCGAGGCTCTGGAACTTGCGGCGGCTGGATGTGTTTTTCGTCGACTCTCCTAGGGTTTTCTGAATATTTGGGCATTTATAGGCATCAAAGGCGATGGAGGGGGGCCCCGTGGAGGGCACAACCCATCAGGGCACGCTGAAGGCCCCCTGGCGCGCCCTGGTGGGTTGTGCTCTCCACAGCCCACCTCTCTGGCACTTCTTTGGCCCACTGGGTGTCTTCTGGTGCAAAAAAATCTCCAAAAAGTTTCATCGCGATTGGACCCCGTTTGGTACTGATATTCTGCGAAGTAAAAAACATGCAAAAACAGCAACTGGCACTTTGGCACTATGTCAATAGGTTAGTCCCAAAAAATGATATAAAGTTGCTATAAAGTGATTGTAAAACATCCAAGAATGATAATATAACAGCATGGAACAAGCAAAAATTATAGATACGTTGGAGACGTATCAGCATCCCCAAGCTTAATTCCTACTCGTCCTCGAGTAGGGAAATGATAAAAACCGAATTTTTGATGTGGAATGCTGCCTAACATATTCATCTCATATTCTTTTATTTTGTAGCATGGACATTTGGACTTTTAGATGATTCAAAGCAATAGTCTAGTTTTAACATAGTGACTTCAAAACTCAAGCATGCCAACAAGCAACCATGTCTTTCAAAATATCAACACTAAAGAAAGTTATCCCTAGCCCATCATGCTCAATCATTGATCCATTCATGAAACACACTCAAATATTAGCTATACCCAATGCTCAACTACGATCATAGTGCCCCCTAGTTGGTGCTTTATAAGAGAAGATGGAGACTCCAACTAAAACCAAAAATTGCATAAAGTAAATAGATAGGCCCTTCGCAGAGGGAAGTATGGATTTGTAGAGGTGCCAGATCTCAAAGTTTTAAATTGAGAGAGAAAAATATTTTGGGTGGCATGCCTTTACTGTCAACGAAAATGACAAAGTAGTTCACAATACTTTCCATGCTAGATATATCATAGGCGATTCCCAAACAGAAAATAAAGTGTATTCCTTTTTCCACCATTCTTTCACATTCCATGGCTGGCCGTATCCACGGTTGCCTTCCATACCAACACTTTCCAAGGAATTTATTATTTGACAACATAAAGTATTTTTTTTTCTTTTTCATTTCGGGAATGGGCATCCCTATTACCGCCGCACTCTCGTGCAATGACAAGTGAATAAATGCTCATCTTGAGAATAACACATCTAGTATGGAAAAATATTGGACACTCCCTACCATTTCATGAGCGGTACGAGCACACAAAAGAGAAGTTTATTTTGAAAATTAGAGATGGCACATACAAATTTGCTTGGAACGGCATGGAAATGCCGCATATAGGTAGGTATGATGGACTCATAAGGCAAAACTTGGTTTAAGGATTTTGGATGCACAAGTAGTATTTCTACTTAGTACAAATGGAGGCTAGCAAATAGATTGAGAAGCAACCAACCAAGAAACGAAAATTCACGTAAGCGAGCATTGAGCATAACTAACACCGAATAATGCACCATAAGTTGGATGTAATTTCATTGCATAACTATTGACTTTCGTACTCGCATAGGGCATCACAAACCTTAACACCAATATATTCTTACTAAAGCATAATTACTCACTAACATGAGTCACATATTACTATCATCATGTCTCAAAACTGTTACAAAGAATCAAGTTTAATTTGTCCAATGATCTTCATGAATGTTTTTATTATATCCTCCTTGGATATCTATCACTTTGGGACTAGTTTCATATATTGCCATTGCTTTTTGACTAGCTCAAACAAATTTAAGTGAAGCACATGAGCATAGAGTTTTCATCTCTCAAAAAGGTATAAGTGAAGCATGAGAGGATTTCTTCAAAATTTACTAGCTCTCAAATTAATATAAGTGAAGCATGAGAGTATTTCTACAAAAATTTCCAAGCACACCGTGCTCAAAAAGATATAAGTGAAGCACTAGAGCAATTCTATAGCTCAAAAAGTTTAAGTGAAGCATATAGAGCAATTCTAACAAATCATAGCATAATTTTGGCTCTCCCAAATAGGTGTGTCCATCAAGGATACAATTGACAAACTAACAATAAAAGCAAGCAAAGACTCAAATGATACAAGACGCTCCAAGCAAAACTCATGATATGTGACAAATAAGAATATAGTTCCAAGTGAAATACCGATGGTCGTTAGAAGAAAGAGGGGATGCCACTCGGGGGCATCCCCAAGCTTAGTTGCTTGTTTCTCTTTGGATATATCTTGGGGGTGCTGTAGCATCCCCAAGCATAGGCTCTTTTCACTCCTTATTCCTTCATCCATCGTGATCTCACCCAAAACTTGAAAACTTCAATCACACAAAACTCAACAAAATCTTCGTGAGATCCGTTAGTATAAGAAAGCAAATCACTACTTTCGGTACTGTTGCAAACCTATTCATATTTTATTATTGCATTATACCTACTGTATTTTAACTTTACCACAACTTATACCCCCCAATACAAACCATATATTCATCAAAACAAGCACACAATGCAACGAAAACAGAATCTGTCTTAAACAGAACAGTCTGTAGTAATATGTACTCTACCCATACTTCTGTAACTCTAAAAATTCTGAAACATTAGGACAACGTAAGGAATTTGTATAGAAACACTTTGTTAAAATTTCAGCTCAAGATCACGTCCCAGCAAAAAATTAATATTCATATACTGGACGCAAAGTTTCTATTTCAGATTCAGCATCGCTTCTACTCATCCTACGAATCATCCTAAAGGCTTTACTTGGCACAAACACTAAATAAACCATAAAAACACAATCATAACCTAGGCATAATTGTGTGAACACTCAAAAACAGAAAGGAAAAAGCAAAAAAATTATTTATTCATTGGGTTGCCTCCCAACAAGCGCTATCGTTTTATGCCCCTAGCTAGGCATAACGCATAGATTCAAGTATTGTCATCCTTGGTTTTGGATGAGTAGCTCTTGTCAAGAGGTTTTGCAAATAGAACTTGAAACACATCATCCATAGCAACCTTAGCACTATCAAGTTGTCCCTCTACATACTCCCTTTGATTACCGGCTACGATCCAAGAATATTATTGGTTCACGTCATTGAAAACTTGTTGGATCATATCTAAAACGGGGACTTCCTTTTTGAGATTCTCATAAAAAATTTGATTATTTCCAAGCAAATATCTCATCATGTAATCACTATTGTAAAGGATTTCTCCTATTACCATTTTTTCACGGTTCATACCATAAAAGTTAAAGATCTCCCTAGCTTCCCGTATTATGTGATCAAATTCATTCATAAGAACAAGAGTAGCTAACTTCTTAGCTTTGGGATTCTTTAAGACGGGTAGCTCATAAAATAATCTTTGCAAGGTAGGATGGGTACAAATAAATCTATTTTCAAGTTTTAAACCTAGCGCCGAGATAGCTTCCACATAAGATTTAGTTCTTTTCAATATAGGAGTATCATCGAGAGTCAAATTCCCAACGCAATTGAAAAACTCTTGGATAGTTTCTTTTCCTATAACGTTCCCTTGCCCCAAAACAAAAGTTTTAGAATTAAGATTAGCAGAACGTCCAATTTTAGGAGTCCTGCCATCATCCGTTTCTGCCATACCAAAATCACTCATGGTCACAAGCAAACAAGAGATCTGGCAAGAAAAAGGGCAAACGAAAAAGAGGGCGAATAAAACGGCAAATTGGTGAAGTGGGGGAGAGGAAAACGAGAGGCAAATGGCAAATAATGTAATTGCAAGGAGATGATATTTGTGATTAGGAACCTGGTAGATGATGGTGGAGTCCCCTCGGCGCCTACGATAGGCACGTAGAAGAGACCGCTTCCTCCCCGGCAACGGCGTCAGAAATTCCTTTGATGTGGCTTGAGACTGCGTCGGTATTTCCCCAAAGAGGATGGGATGATGCAGCACAGCGACGGTAAGTATTTCCCTCAGTTATGAAACCAAGGTTATCGAACCAGTAGGAGGATCACCACCACCCAATAAATAACACCTGCACACAAACAACAAATACTTGCAACCTGACGCGAAAGAGAGGTTGTCAATCTCTCTACGGTAATAAGATAGATTAGGTAGTGATAGATAGGAGAGATAGATCTCTCAAGAACACAAATAAAAAGAGTAAGTATGCAGCAATATATTTTTGGGTTTTTGGTTTTGTAGATCTAGAAACAAAGATTGCAAAAAACGTAGATCGGATAGCAATATGATGGAAAAGTAGACCCGGGGGCCGTAGGGTTCACTAGTGGCTTCTCTCATGAGTATAGCGCACGGTGGGTGAACAAAGTACTGTTGGTCAATTGATAGAAAATCGAATAGTCATGACGATATCCAAGGCGATGATCATTATATAGGCATCACGTCCAAGATAGGTAGGCCGACTCCTGCCTGCATCTACCTCTATTAATCCACACATCGACCGCTATCCAGCATGCATCTAGTGTATTAAGTTCATGGAAAAACGGAGTAATGCAATAAGAACGATGACATGATGTAGACAAGATCTATTCATGTAGGAATAGACCCCATCTTGTTATCCTTAATATCAACGATACATGCGTGTCTTGCTGCCCCTTCTATCACTGGGAAAGAACACCGCAAGATCGAACCCATCACAAAGCACCTCTTCCCATGGCAAGAAAAATCGATCTAGTCGGCCTAACTAAACCAAAGATTCGAAGAAGAAATACGATGCTATAAGCAATCATGCACATAAGAGATCAAAGAAGACTCAAATAATATTCATGGATAGAAACTGATCATGAACTCAAAATTCATCGGATCCCAACAAACACACCGCAAAAGTTTACATCAAATAGATCTCCAAGAGACCATTGTATTGAGAATCATAAGAGAGAGAGAGAGAGAGAAGAAGCCATCTAGCTACTGCCAACGGACCCGAAGGTCTATGGTGGACTACTCACGCATCATCGGAGAGGCACCTATGAAGAAGATGAACCCCTCTGTGATGGTGTTTAGATTGGATCTCGCGGTTCTGGAACTTGCAGCGGATGGAATTGTGTTTCATCGACTATCCTAGGGTTTTCTGAATATTTGGGAATTTATAGGCATCAGAGGCGGTGCAGAGGGGCCCCGTGGAGGGCATAACCCATCAGGGCGCGCCGGGGGCCCGCTGGCGCGCCCTGGTGGGTTGTGCTCTCCACAGCCCACCTTCCTAGCTCTTGTTTGTCCCACTGGGTGTCTTCTGGTCCAGAAAAAATCTCCAAAAAGTTTCGTCGCGATTGGACTCCGTTTGGTACTGATATTGTGCGAATTAAAAAACAAGCAAAAAACAGCAACTGGCACTTTGGCCTATGTCAATAGGTTAGTCCCAAAAAATGATATAAAGTTGTTATAAAATGATTGTAAAACATCCAAGAATGATAATATAACAGCATGGAACAAGCAAAAATTATAGATACGTCGGAGACCTATCAGTGATCACATCAAATATATGTCAAGGATATGGTTGAGTTGTCTTCTTCCTTCCATCAACAAGAAGGGTTGTGGATACTTGGTCATGACAAGATTGCTTATGATTGGAGTTGTTGGCAATCTTGTGGAATGAAGTTCTTCCAAGTACCTACAAAAGATTAGTTGCAATACAAGGGAGCATATATTTCCATGGTATAAGATAATATGTCAAGTGTATCATGGAAGTATCATGTAATCTCATGCCCTTGCATGCAGCCGAGTGAATCTAGCTGAAGTTTGAAGCATCAAGGATGTTCAACTCACTCCTCAAGTGACAAAACACTTTCTCATCAAGTGGCTTAGTGAAGATATCAGCCAATTGTTTTTCAGTACGAACATGCTTGAGATTGATATCTCCTTTGGCAACATGATCACGAATGAAATGATGTCTAACTTGAATAAGCTTAGTTCGAGAATGTTGCATGGGATTATGAGCAATTTTGATTACACTTTCATTGTCACATAACAATGGTACATGTCTCACATGTATGCCATAGTCCTTAAGAGTTTGAGTCATGCATAGCAATTGAGCACAACATGATCCAGCGACAATGTATTCCGCTTCGGCAGTAGATAGAGATACCAAGTTTTGTTTCCTGGAGGACCAAGACACAAGAGATCTACCAAGAAATTGACAAGTACCCGAGATGGATTTTCTATCAACCTTGTCTCCGGCATAGTCCGAGTCGGAATAGCCAACTAGGTTAAAAGAAGATCCCTTGGGATACCATATGCCAAAGTTTGGTGTATGTATCAAGTATCTCACAATTCTTTTCACGGCCTTAAGATGACACTCTTTAGGAGCAGCTTGATATCTAGCACACATGCAAACACTAAGCATGATATCGGGACGGGAGGCACATAGATATAGCAATGAACCAATCATAGATTGATAAACCTTTTGATCAACCGGTTTGTCCTCCTTGGTAAGATCAACATGTCCACTAGTAGGCATAGGAGTTTTCATACCTTTACACTCTTGCATGTTGAACTTCTTGATCAAGTCCTTGGTATACTTGGTTTGAGAGATAAAAGTTCCTTCTCTCGTTTGCTTGATTTGCAAACCAAGGAGAAATTTCAGCTCACATATCATGGACATCTCATACTTCTCGGACATCAACCTTCCAAATTTCTTACTAGATTGTGGGTTAGTAGATCCAGAGATAATATCATCCACATAAATTTGGCACACAAATAGTTCACCATTAACTCTCTTAGTGAATAAGGTTGCGTCAATTTTACCAATTTGAAAACCCTTTTCAATGAGAAACTTTGTTAAGCATTTATACCAAGCACGTGGGGCTTGCTTAAGACCATAAAGAGCTTTACGAAGCTTGTAGACATGATTAGGTTTCTTAGGATTCACAAAACCAGGGGGTTGCTTAACATAGACCTCTTATTCAATCTCACCATTTAAGAATGCACTTTTAATATCCATTTGATAAAGCGTGATATCATGGTGATTAGCATAAGCAAGAAGAATGCGGATAGCTTCAAGTCTAGCAACGGATGCATAGGTCTCACCGTAGTCCATACCTTCGACTTGGGTGTAGCCTTGAGCCATGAGACGTGCCTTGTTGCGTACGACTTAACCGTCTTCATCTTGTTTGTTCCGAAACACACATTTGGTTCCGATGATGTTTTGCTCATCCTTGGGCTTCTCCACAAGTGTCCACACTTCGTTCCTCTCGAAGTTGTGTAGCTCCTCGTGCATAGCGTTCACCCAATCCGGATCCTAAAGAGCTTCTTCTACCTTCAAGGGCTCAATACTAGATATGAATGAATAGTGCTCACAAAAGTTAGCTAGTCGAGTTTTAGAGCGAGTTATCCTCCCGGTTTGTATGTCACCAAAGATTTGATTTAGAGGATGATTTTTGTCCACTCTTGCTCGAACTCGGGGTAGCTTTTCTTGTTGGATGGTGGAGCTTCTTCACCATCATCTTCTTCATCGTTGTTGAAGGTGTCGTTGCCTTGAGGTGGTGGTGAAGGTGGTTGCGGTGGATCATCATGATGATCTTCTTCCTACTCTTCATCTTGTCGTGTACAGCTTGTGGACGCCTACATATCGTGTTGAGGTTCTCCTTGACGTGAAGTAGGGGCTTCCACTTGAGTTGAACAACTACTTTCCTTCACCTCCATGGGACGAATCTTGCCAATGGACAAGTCTTGGATAGCTTCTGAAGGTTCCTTATCTCCTACACCATTTGGCAATTGTTTGACTTGCGAACCATTAGATTCATCAAACTTCACATCTACCATCTCTTCAACTTTTCGAGTGAAGTTGTTGCAGACACGGTAAGTGTGAGAGTTTGATCCGTAACCGAGTAGGAAACCTTCATGAGATTTAGGAGCAAATTTAGAACGACGATGCTTATCAAGAATGTAACACTTGGACCCAAATACCCGAAAGTATCCAACTTGGGGTTTGTTACTGGTGAGTAGCTCATATGTCGTTTTACCGAGAAGCTTGTGAAGATAGAGTCGGTTCGTGGCAAGACAAGCTGTCTCAACGGCTTCCGCCCAAAAGTGTATTGGCGTCTTGTATTCGTCGAGCATCGTTCTTGCCATCTCAATAAGGGTTCGGTTCTTCCTCTCAACAACTCCATTTTGTTGAGGCGTGTACATAGCCGAGAACTCATGTAGAATCCCTTCTTCGTCAAGAAAGGTGTCTACATTTGTGTTCTTGAACTCCGATCCGTTGTCGCTCCAAACTTTCTTGATCTTCACTTCAAACTGATTTTGGGCTTTGCGAGCGAAGTTCTTGAAGATCTTTTGTACCTGTGACTTATCATCAAGAAAGAATACCCATGTAAATCTGGAAAAATCATCAACTATAACTAGACCAAAAGAATTTCCACCGAGGCTCTTGTAAGCGTTGGGACCAAACAGATCTATATAAAGCATCTCGAGTGGTCTCCTAGTAGTCATGATATTCTTTACAGGATGACTTCCACCTACTTGCTTTCCAGCTTGACAAGCACTACAAACTCTATCTTTGTCAAAGATAACATCTTTAACACCAAGAAGATCACCTTTGATAAGCTTGTCTAGATTACGCATACCAACATGTCCTAGTCTTCTATGCCAAAGCCAACCTTTAGAAGATTTTGCAATAAGACAAGTACGAGGTTTGGATCTCTTAGTGAAATCAACAATATATAGATCACCTCTACAGAAACCGGTAAAGACCATGTTATGATTATCTTGACGAAACACTTGGCAATCTACTTTGGTAAATAGCACATTAAAACCGAAGTCGACAAGTCTAGATACAGAAAGAAGATTGTAGCCAAGGGATTCAACAAGCATGACGTTTTGAAGATAGCTATCATGGGATATGGCCACCTTACCTAGACCAAGTACCTTACCCTTGGAGTTGTCTCCAAAAGTTACATTCCTTCGCGGTCCATGGTTTGGTGTGATATCTTCAAACATGTCTCTATCTCCGGTCATATGATCGGTGCATCCACTATCGAGAATCCACTCTTTTCCTCCGGACATGTAATCCTTGAAGTTTGCCATGAGACTCAGATTCTTCATGATCTTCTCATGTTCGATGTCGAACAACTCATCTTCATCATAGTAGCCATGTTCCACATTGTCATCATCAAGTGGGAAATACTCGTCATAAGAAACAAGAGATTCGTTAGGGTTGAGATCATGACAATGTTCAAGATTATGAATGTGAATGGCTTCAACAATGATGTTGTTGATAATTATGACATCTCCTTTAGCACGCATGAGGTCTCTAAGCTCAAATAGATAGTCGTCAAACTTAGGATCACTAGGCATCATCTTGTGAAAGACAATGGTTTTATGAAGAATTTCATCAAGATTACTTAATGAATAATTTGGATATCGTTTCTCCAAATCACTCCACAAAGTATAGGCACATTCAAAATTATTCATTTGATTAAGCACAATTCTAGGCAATCCTCTAATGATAAGATTAACAGTTCGAAGATTGCATAGCATATCAATTTCCTCTTCGTGTGTGGGATGTAAAGGATCAATGGGAGGTACATAGGGGCTCTTAACATACTTGCTTAAATGAAATTGATCGAATAGTTCAAGCATCTTATATTTCCATTGACTATAGTACTCCCCATCGAGAACGGGCACTCTACAACTAATATTCCCCAAACTAGATACATCCATCTTCCTCCACGGTGATGAAACCGAAGCTATGGAGACCAAAGCTCTGATACCAATTGAAGGGATCGATAGAAGAGACGTCTAGAGGGGGGGTGAATAGACTACTTGCAAGAATTAAAACCTAACCTTTTCCCAAGTTAATTGGTGGGCAGTTTTAGCAATTATAACAAGTCTAATGCACCCTACACATGCTAGTCAACAAGTATGGCAGCGGAAAGTAAGACAAGCACATGTAAGAGAGAGTAGAGATAGGAAGATCAAACGCAATTTGGAGACGCAAGGATTTTTCCCGTGGTTTCGATAGGTGACGCTATCGTACATCCACGTTTATGGAATCTTCAACCCACGGAGGGTAACGGTCGCGAGAGTCCACGGAGGGCTCCACCCATAAGGGTCCACGAAGTAGCAACCTTGATTATTCCATAACGGCTTCCGTCCACGAAGGACTAGCCTCACTATGGGTAGATCTTCACGAAGTAGGCGATCTCCTTGCCCGTACAAACTTCTTGGTTCAACTCCACAACACAAAGTAGGAGGCTCCCAAGCAACACCTAACCAATCTAGGAGGCACCACCCTCCAAAAGCTAAAAGGCTTGATAATGGTGATGAACTCCTTGCTCTTGTCCTTCAAGATGATAGACTCCTCAACACTCAATCACTCTCTCACAGATTTGGCTTGGTAGAAGAGATTGATTGGGTGGAAAGCAACTTGGGGAGGCTAGAAATCAAGATCCATATGGTTGGAGTGGATGATCTTGATCTCAACACAAGGGTAGGTGGTTCTCTCTCAGAAAACTGGATGGGGCAAGTGTGGAATAGTTCTGAGTGCTTCTCTTGCGAGTGAGAGGTGGTGGAGGGGTATATATAGGCATCTCCAAAAATCCAACTGTTACACCATTATTGAGCAATTTGGTGAAACCGAAGTAAAAACTCGGTGGCACCGAAGTGTTCAAAACGTGGCAACTTTAGGAATCTCGGTGAGACCGATATATGATTCTCGGTGGTACCGATATGAGTGGCCGAGGGCAGTTTCCAAACTCGGTGAGACCGATTCACAGTTCTCGGAAATTCCGATTCTTGTGAAACAGCTAACAGAAAGTTGGTCACTGGAACTCGGTGGCACCGATGCAAAACTTGGTAGAACCGAGAAGGGTTTGTGGCTAGGGTTTCTGTTTGGGCTTTTGACTCGGTGTAGCCGATATGGAAATGTTGGTGGCGCCGATTTTGAGTGGTAGGCTCTATGACAGAATATTTTTGTGGGAGAGCTTGTGGGTGTTTTTGGTGACTAGCACTTGTGCATGTGGAGCAATTTGTTCACCAACAATACCTTACCCCCTTTTAATAGTATTGGCTTTCCTATGGACTCAAAGTGATTTCTCACAAAGTAAAATGTAGAGTCTTCTAGCTTGAAGCTTTGCCAATCCATTCCTTGCATCTTGGGGTATCTCCTCACAATCCTTTGCCAACACTCTCTGTGGACTAAACCTGAAATGAACTAGGTGGAAATATTAGTCCAAGAGACAATGTATGTTGTCATGAATTATCAAAACCACCAAGGGAGCATGTGTGCTTTCAAAGGGCCCTCAGGAAACGGATCTGGTCGCCATCTCGTGGTTGAACGAGGCTCTAGACCGGATCCAGTCGATGGCGATCGAGGACGATCTTAACTCGATCCACGTTCCGCTCGACCTAGAGGCCAGTTACGGGGAATTCTACGGCCCACGCGCCACCCATCTGGTAGCCACTGTCGAAGACTTAACCGACATGTTGGACTACACCTCCGAAGAGACAGAACACATGGAGGAAGAGATCGGCGACCCCACCCCCGTAACCACCGGGCGGTGGACGACCACCTCGACCTATGATGTCTATATGGTGGGCACCCCTAACGATAGGGAAAACTACACCCCCAGGAGGAACGGTGAAAAATCCGGCGAAGCATCAAAACGCCGGAAACAACGCAAGCGATCCAAGACCAACAAGGGAAGGGAAGCCGTTATAGGCACCGGGGAGATAGATACCCTGGAGGACCTCGGCGACCCTGAAGCCCCCGCAGAGCCGTTGGAGGAACCGGAAAGGCTCACGAATCAGCAAGACTCCGAGTACCTCAATGATTCCGAGGATGATGACTACTTCCCACATGCTGCAGAGGAAGAAAACCGCAAAGCCGAAAACTTCACCGTCCCCGAAAACCCCAAGGACCAAGAATGATTCAGGCAACAGCTCATAGCTACAGCTCGGACCTTAAAGGTAAAACAATAGCAGCTCAAAGCCAAACAAGACACCATCAACAATAGATGGACAAAAGTTCTGGCAGCCGAAGAAGGGTTCGGCACTGAGTGGCCAGACCAAACGAGGAGTTACCCTCGCCGGTGCCTGCTGCCGCAATTCGATAACGAGGCCCTTGAGCCCGAATCTCCTAGGCACATTCAGTATGACCAGCCGGACTGCCCCCCTCGAGGACGGGACAGGGTAGCTCAAGACGCTGAGTACTGGCCCACGTCACCCCGTAGGAGAGGAAAGGGACCAGCACAACGTGAGGATCGATACGATCTTCGACAGGACCTGGACTATAGGTCAGGTCACGCCAGATCCATTTACGGATCTAGGGGACGCTCCCCCGTTAGACGGGATGGCTACCGATCGTGGCTCAACCGCAACCACAGAAACCGGGAACAATACCAGACTCACCCAACAGCTGATTTCCGGCATGACGTAGCCCGGATCAGAGGCGCCGCACACCCGCTGTGTTTTACAGACGAGGTCATGCAGCACCAGTTCCCCGAAGGATTTAAACCTATCAAAATAGAATCATACGACGGAACGACGGACCCGGCCATCTGGATTGAGGACTTCCTCCCCCACATCCATATGGCTAGAGGAGACGATCTCCATGCCATCAAATACCTACCGCTCAAATTGAAGGGACCAGCTCGGCACGGGCTAAACAGTCTCCCCAAGAACTCCATTGGGAGCTGGGAGGAGCTCGAAGACGCCTTCCGGTCTAACTTCCAAGGCACTTACGTCCGGCCCCCGGACTCTTCCGACCTAAGCAACGTCGTCCAGAAGACCGGTGAATCGGCCAGGCAATTCTGGAATTGGTTCTTGACTAAGAAGAACCAGATCGTCGACTGTCCGGACGCCGAGGCGATAGCCTCGTTCATACACAACATCCGAGACGAATGTCTAGCTCGCTAGCTCGGCCAGGATAAGCCGAGAACGATGTCTGCCCTCACCTCCCTTATGACCCACTTTTGCGCGGGCGAAGACAACTGGCTAGCTCGCCGAAGCCACAATCCCGAAGACCACGGCACCTCTGAAGTGCGGAACGGTAGCGGAAAGCCAAGGCGGAACAAAAATAAACGCCGCCATAGCAATGGCCGGATGACACGGCCGTCAACGCCGGCTTCTGCAACTCAAAACCTGGACAGCGGAAGAAGCCCCCTAAAGGGAACAGGGATGGACCTACCGCTTTGGATAGAATCATGGATAGGCCCTGCCAAATCCACGGCATGCAAGAGAAGCCAGCCACCCACACCAACAAAAACTATTGGGTGTTCAAGCAAGCAGGCAAGCTCGCAGCCGAGGAACAGAGCAAGAGCGCATGAAGTGAGGATGATGAAAAACCTCGTGGGCCGAACAATGGCGGGCAAAAGAAATTCCCTCCCGAGGTCAAAACAATGAACATGGTATATGTCACACATATACCTAAAAATGATAGGAAATGCGCACTTCGGGAGGTCTACGCCGTAGAACCCATAGCTCCGAAGTTCAACCCGTGGTCGGCTTGTCCGATCACCTTTGATCGTAGGGATCACCCTACCAACATCCGTCATGGAGGCTCAGCCGCCCTCGTTTGGACCCCATTATCGATGGGTTCCACCTCACTAGAGTCCTTATGGACGGAGGAAGCAACCTTAATCTGATTTACTCAGATACAGTAAAAAAGATGGGTATCGACCCGTCAAGAATTAAACCCAGCAACACTACCTTCAAGGGAGTCATCCCTGGTGTGGAAGCATGGTGCTCGGGTACCGTGACGCTGGAAGTAGTGTTCGGCTCGCCCGATAACTTCCGTAGCGAAGACTTGAGCTTCGATATAGTGCCTTTCCGCAGTGGCTATCATGCACTGCTCGGCCGTACAGCATTCGCTCGCTTTAACGCCGTTCCCTTCTACGCATACCTGAAGCTCAAGATGCCCGGGCCAAAGGGGGTCATCACCGTCAACGGCAATACAGAGCGCTCACTCCGGACGGAAAAACACACAGCGGCTCTAGCGGCCGAATTCTAGTCTGGCATCGAGGCACCAGGACCCCAACCAGGCGACAAGCTGCGGCAGGTGAACAAGCGGATCCGAGCACGACCCGATCTCCCGGAGCAGCCTCCCGTTCAGCACAAATAGGGACGCACCCCCCACAGCACGGCCCCGCTACTCATCTGGTACGTACCGAGAAGGCACAATTTCGCACTTAAAATACCATGGGCAGCTGTGGGGGGACACCTCATCACAACAGAGTGGTCGGTTCGACCGAACTACTCTCAGCACAGCAGGCGTCATACGCATGCATGTCCTGGCGATTTAAACATGTACCTCCCCCAAAGGTATGTTCACCGATTATAACCACCTTTTAAGGAGCATACCACTCGTCAAGAGCAAAGGAATGGAGGCGCACAGGGACACGTCAAGGACATCAAGCCGCAGACCAAGAGCCCCGATCGATCCTCCCCTTTGTATACATTTGTTTCTAAACATACCTGTAACAGTTACGCTCGCAGTATGAATGGTAAAAATTCATAATAAATGGAGATCATCTTTTACGGTCCGATCATGGTATTTTATAATGCTTTCCAACTTCCTGCCTCTGGAAGCGAAATTGTTCGGTACAATTTTGATGCACCCAGTTAGTAAACCGGGGGGCTTAGCTATAAAGCTCGTCCCAAGCATCGTGTCGGCATTATCCTTTATATGTCCGGCGTGTCAGATTTTTTGCGTTATATGCATCGGTTCCGAATTGTGTCTTAGGTCAAAGGTTGGGTTGCCCAGCTCCTATGCTTACCCTCTTACGTTCCGCTCGTTTGGCCAAAAGGGTAAAGGGAGAACCACTGCGATTGTATTTCCAGCTTGCCTGGTCAAGTACCTCAGTGGACAAAGCCAAAAATCGACCGTCATAATAAGCGTGAACCGGTCTCAGTCCGAACACAAGTGTCAAACTAAAAATCGATAGAGATTATTCCGTGTCATACGAGTGGCTTGCATTATTGCAAGCCACGTGGTAATGGTTTCTACCTCGGTTCACCTAAAAAACCACACAACACTAGGGGCTAGTAATTAGCCCCCCCAGTCAAGCTCCTCCAGCTAAGTGAAAGCAGTAAAGTTGCTTAGTCTGATTGCCTCATTCCCACCTCTCGCACTACCGCCTCTGGGTTCCGATAATTCTGCTAAGCATAATACCACGGATGACGGAACACCTCTTGTAATAATTACATGGGGGCTAAAGCCGACGACTGGCAACTTTCAGTTCCAAAAACGGCCACATAGGAGTCAAAATAATCAGAACGCCAAAGCATGATAAACCATGCATACATATTATCAAAATACAATATTCATCGGGCATCCAATAACATGTTCACTCGAAAATTACATCTTTAGGGCACTGGGTCTCTACCGACCGAGCACCCTCCATTGCAGCAGCGAAATACAGCTCGGGGCGCCTATGCTCCTTCCCGGGCGGCGGGGGCGCTGTAGCCATCTCGAGCGTCTTCACCCCTGGCCAGTGCATCATCGTCCTCGCAAAAGCCATCCGCGCTCCCTCAATACACACAGAACGCTTCACGACCTCAATACAGGAGGAGGCATCGCAGTGCTTCTGCACCAGGCCGAAGTAACTACTTGGAAGGGGCTCAGAAGGCCACAACCGAATGCAGAGGTCCTTTAAGGCCGGCTCCGCCATTCGATGCAGCTCCATCAGCTGCTTCATCTGCTGGCTAAGGACGGGATGGGGCTCGGGTTCTGAAATTGCGCCCAGAACAGCCTCTGTTCTGCATCCCCGTCCCGAGCCGGAAAGTGCTTGGCCGCGTTCGCCGCACTCCTCGGAAGGTCCGTGAAGGTGCCTGAGGAACGCCATAGCCGTGTAAGACGAGCAAGCCTGTTACCACCAAAGGCGCTTTGACGTAAGTATGGCTTACCATCCGCGATCATCCTGACTTGGCGGAGTTCTTCCTCATAAGACCGCCTATCCACACGCTCCGATTTAAGATCGGAAGACAATGTGGATAGTTCGGCCCCCTGATCCTTGGTCTTCTGCTCAAGAGCCTCGCACTTAGTGCTGGCATCTTGGAGCTCTTGCTGCACTTCGGCCACCCGAGCTTCGTGCTTTTCGCTGGCAGCCTTCAAGGAGCTCAGTTCGGCCGCCGCCTGGTCGGCCGCCACCTTATGATCGCCAGCCTCCCGCTTGGCCTTCTCCAGCTCGGCCTTGAGGTTTTCGACCACGGATGAAACGGCTGCAAATGCAAGGGAAGACCAACATCCAGGATTCAAAAACTCAAGAACCTCAACCAATGAGGATTGGATAAGGTCTCCAAAACTCCAACTCACCTTGCATTTCATCAAACCGCTTGTTCAGACGGTCCAGCTCCTCGTCGGAGCTCTTGAGCTTCCGGTTGAGCTCAGCCAGCTCTACATCGTGGACAGCTGGTATCGATGACGAGGCCTGCACATCAAAGATTATGTGAGACACACATCGGAACTGTTGGTCCTAGACCATCCTTTCTAGACCATCTCCGGCGACAGTCAAAATATCGATTTTACTCGGAACCTGAGATCCTCTGATCCCCGGGTAAGTTTCCTAAACTTACCCAGGGCTTGGGGGCTACTATACCTATCCGGAATATATATACCTCACGAACAAATTCCGCTTAGAGAGAGGTGCATTACATGACTTACCTTGAAGCTCGTTAAGAGACCGCCGAAGGCCTCCTTCAGTCCACTATTCAACGGACTGAGTGCCTTTCAGGACCGCACCCATAAGGATGCGGTGGTCTTCGGCGATAACGGAGCTGCGCAAGGCCTCCTCCATCGCGGCTGGCCACCCGGTTGTGGCCTGCCCCGTCACGGGTGGCACCGGTGGCGGCACCACATCTCCTCCTTCTTGTGAAGGGAGAGTAGTCGATATCGGAGCCTCGTCAGTCTCCGGAGCCGTCTTCGGAGGAAGCCTTGATGACTCACAACCTCCCTCTTTGTTTACCAGGAGGGGTCCGGTCTCCTGGTCCTCGGCCAGCGAGGTCTGAGCCTCGGTCATGACTTCCTCGCCCTCGGTATTCGACCGAGGAGGCATCCGTCGGGATATCACCTCCACGGCCTCGTCGGTGGCTCGAGGGGATGTGCGGGACGCAGTCCCGCTTTCCGCTAGCTCGGCTGGCAGGGGATCTCGCTCGGAGACCTATTCGGTCAGGATATCGCGGGCCGGGCTGCAACATGGGAGGCATTAGTTCGGTCAGCAACAAAAATCCTGCATAAGCAATATATTCGGAATCCGTACCTCTGGGCTGCGGGCTTGGCCCTGGGGACCCTCCGCGGGACCCTTTCGAATGCCTCGGATTCCTCGTCGGAATTCGGGCTGACATCAGGCAGGGTCGCCTTGACCCGGCAGGGCCTCTTCGGAGAAGGGGGGTCTGAGTCCTCCTCGGCATCCACAGATGCCGCCCTTTTCCTTGGCTGGGGGAAATTGGTTTCCCTCCTTCCTCCATCTGCTCCTCCTCATGAGCAGAGGAGGCTTGGGTCTCCCCGGACTTAGCGTCCGGGGGGCCTCTTGGGCGGAGACCAGCTCGGATCTCCTTCTTCTTGCCCTTCTTCTGCTTGTCCTTTTTCTCTGGCGCCGAATATGGTGCCTCGACCAGCATCAGCGTCAAGAGGGTCGACCTGGGGGCTTCGGGCAGCGGGGCAGGGCCGTTGATCCGCATGGCCTTAGCTAGCCAGCCCTAGAAAAACCAGGAAAGGAGAGGTTAGAATCCTTGCTAAAAAGATCGAACCTGGAGATAAAAGATTGAAGATTGAAGCTTTACCTTAAGCGGAGGGTGTTCGGCGTCCAGGCCGGTGTCCTACTCTTTGGCTGGCCACTCCTCCTGGGGCTTGAACAGTGCCTCCCATAACTTCTCCCGAGTAGTGCGGTAGAGCTTGCGTACGGTGGGGGAGTCATCGGACTTATGGGCCCACATCGGTGTGGCCCGGAGTTGGCAGGGAAGGAGGCGGCGGCGAAGCATGTCCTGGACCACATTGGTCAGGCCGATGTTTGCTTCCAGCATCATTCCGATGCGTTCCTGCAGCGCCTTTACCTCAGTGGCCGACCCCCAATCCAGCCCTTTCTTGATCCACGAGGTCAGCCTTGCGGGAGGACCAGATCTGAATTCGGGAGGGGCCGCCCAATCTACGGCGCGTGGTTCGGTAATATAGAACCACTCCTTTTGCCAGGTCTTGATGGCGTCGATGAAGGTGCCATCCGGCCACTGCACCCGAGGGAGCTTGCTGATCACCGCCCCCCCACAGTCCGCATGCTGGCTGCTCACTGTCTTCGGCTTGACGTTGAAGACCTTCAGCCACAAGCTGAAGTGCGGCTGGACCCGAAGAAAGGCCTCGCAGACGATGATGAAGGCTGATATGTGCATAATGGAGTTTGGGGGAAGGTCATGGAAGTCCAGCCCGTAGAAGAACATCAGGACCCTTACAAAGGGGTGCAGCGAGAAGCCCGGTCCCCGGATTTAATGGGGGATGAACACTACCCGCTCCCCGGGCTGTGGCCTGGGGATCACTTGGCCCTCTTCGGGGGCGCGATGGGCGACGTCGACCGAGAGGTAGCCGGTGCACTTCAGCTCTTGGATGTCGTCCTCGGTGACGCACGACGCCTCCCACTTGCCTTGCGAGCCCGAACCAGCCATGACCGTGCTCGGGGAAGAAGAAGGGGTGTTGGAGGAAGGGCTGGAGAAAGATTAGATCTGCGCGCTCGGAGAGAGGAAGGTTGGAGAAAGCAAATCTGGGGAGCGTGGAAGGACTGTGAAGGTGTTTTTCCCCTTTTATGGAAGGCCGTAACACCAAGCATCCCCTTACTTCGTCGTGAGCTACGCCAATTCCCGAAGCGATCGCCCCGTTATGCACGCGTGGGATAGCCCAAATCATTGATCATATCCCATAAAAAATGGAGCACGATCTTCACGTCGATTGAACGTGCCAATAAAAGGGCGGCCTCGAACCGCGAATCGAGTTTTTGTGACTGGTTGAATGGCCACGACCCGTCTGAGCCTTTTTTCAGGAAAGTTGTCAGGAAGGGTACTATTCACACTCGGGCGTTTGGCCTTCAAGGCTAAGCAAGGTATGTTCGGACAGAGAGGTGTCATCGGTGGCCGAGCTAAGGAGTGCCGAAGCATGAAAGGAAGAAAGGAACTCGCCCCGCAAGCCGAATACTCTGGATGTGCGGAACAGCTGATGTCCTAAAGACCGGCGTTGGAGGCTATTTCGGGGGCTACTGAGGGAGTCCGGGAATAAGGGATCCTCGGGCCGCTGACTTATCTCTTATAGTCCGGCCCGATGGGCCGCCTTATGGCATCTTCGGGAAGGTCGGACTGCGAAATGACCCTAGGCTTATGGGGAATATTCCGAAGACTTGGTGTGTCCTCCAAGAAAGGATGGGCGTATCTATGCCCGGATGGAAATCGACCATTTGTAACCCTAGGGACCCCTGGTGTCTATATAAACCAGGGGTCTTAGTTCGTAGAGGGCCAACCCAATTCATTAGGGTTTAGCTCGTCTGATCTCGAGGTAGATCTACTCTATAAACCTTCATACTCAGCAATATAATCAAGTAGGACGTAAGGTTTTACCTCCTTAAGAGGGCCCGAACCTGGGTAAACAATGTCCCCTTCGTCCCCTGTTCCCATCGTTCCTAGATTCACACTTCGGGACCCCCTACCCGAGATCCGCCGGTTTCGACACCGACAACATCACATAAGGAAAAGTATAAGTGGTAAAATTTATTGGAGATTGACAAACATAGCATTGGTCAATGATGCAATTCATGAAAGAATTAATAAGGGAAGAGAAGATTCACATGCAAATACACTATCTTGGACATCTTTTATGATTGTGAGCCCCCATTAAATATTATATGCCAAAATTGTTGACGTTGGACAAGGAAGACAACGTAATGATTTATGTTTGTTCATATTCCCATAGAAGTTATATTGTCACAGATCCTTCAACATGTGGTGCTTGCTCAACATCTTTGCTAGCCAAAAATTCCGCACTAAGTAGAGATACTACTTGTGAATCCAAAAACCTTAAACCCAAACACATGTTTTGAGAGTCCACCATACCTACCTACGGATCGAGCAAGATCCTTCAAGTAAGTTGTCATCAGTGCACTAAGGCAATAAAAATTGCTTCTAAATGTGTTTGATCAATTAGTGTAAGAGAAAATTGAGCGTTGTACGAACTTATGATGGCAAAGTAATAAAAGCGACGGACTGCATAATAAAGGTTGCTATCATAGGGGGCAATATAACGTGACGTTCTTTTGCATTAAGTGATTTGCCATACAAACAAAAAAGTGCATGACAACATCTGCGTCCCTCTACGAAGGGCCTATCTTTTACTTTTATGTATTTACTTTTATGCAAGAGTCAAAGTATTCTTCCCTATTCCTTTTTTCTTTTTCTTTTTGCAAGCATCATATGGTGAGGAAAGATCTAGGCACATATATTCAGTTGGATATGAGTGAGCATGAGTTATTATTGTTGACATCACCCTTGAGGTGAATACGTTGGGAGGCGAAACTATAAGCCCCTATTTTTCTATGTGTCCGGTTGAAACTTTTTGCTCATGGGTATGCTGTGAGTGTTAGCTATCATAGAATACTAAATGATGGTTGATTATGTGGACTTGCCAAAAGGCTCTGACACGAGACCCTTCCAGAAAATATGATGAATTGTAGTTACAAACTTGACTGAGAACATAGTTTGTTGGGTTTCAATAAGGTTTATGCTTTATATTTCTTTGTTGTGATGAATTGTTACTTGTTCATGAGAAGTTATATGATGAAGTTATATAATAAAAGTTATATGAATAAGTTCTATGATAAGTTTGTTGCTGCTATGATAATAAGCATGATGCTAATATGTTCGTATTTTGTTTTTATCGACACCTCTCTCTCAAACCATGTGGACATGTTTTTTGATATTGGCTTTCGCTTGAGGACAAGCGAGGTCTAAGCTTGGGGGAGTTGATACGTCCATTTTGCATCATGATTTCCTACTGTTATTTATAATGTTTTTATGCATAATAATGCTTTAGGGAGTGATTCTAATGCCTTTTCTCTCATAATATGCAAGGTTTACACAAAGAGGGAGAATACCGGCAGCTGCAATTCTGGACCTGAAAAAGCATATCAGAGATACCTATTCTGCACATCTCCAAATAAGCTGAAACTTCACGGAGAATTATTTTGGAATATATGAAAAATACTGGAGCAAATAACTACTGGAGGGGGGCCACCTGGTGAGCACAAGACACCAGAGCGCGCCAGACCTCCCAAGCGTACCCTGGTGGGTTGTGCTCAGCCCAGCCCACCTCCGGTGCCCATCTTCTGGCACTTAAGGTCTTTTGACCTAGAAAAAGTAAGCAGAGGATTTTTGGGATGAAACACCTCCGTCTTGAGGCGGAACTTGGACAGGAGCACTTTTTCCCTCCGGCGGAGCGATTCCGCCGGGGGAACTTTCCTCCCGGAGGGGGAAATCAAAGCCATCGTCATCGCCAACACCCCTCTCATCTTTCGGAGGTCAATATTCATCAACATCTTCAACAGTACCATCTCCTCTCAAACCCTAGTTCATCTCTTGTGTTCAATCTTTGTACCGGAACCTCGGATTGGTACTTGTGGGTGAGTGGTAGTGTTGATTGCATCTTGTAGTTGATCGCTATATGGTTTATTTGGTCGAAGATTATATGTTCAGATCCATTATGCTATTTAATACCCCTCTGATCTTGAGCATGAATATTATTTGTGAGTAGTTACCTTTGTTCTTGAGGTCATGGGAGAAGTCATGTTGCAAGTAATCATGTGAATTTGATATGTGTTTGATATTTTGATGATATGTATGTTATGATTCCCTTAGTGGTGTCATGTGAACGTTGACTACATGACACTTCACCATCTTTGGTCCTAAGGGAATGCATTGTGGAGTAGTTATTAGATGATGGGTTGCTAGAGTGACAGAAGCTTAAACCCTAGTTTATGCGCTACTTCGTAAGGGGCTGATTTGGATCCAAACGTTTAATGCTATGGTTAGATTTTATCTTAATACTTTTCTCATAGTTGCGGATTCTTGCGAGGGGGTTAATCATAAGTGGGAGGTTTGTTCAAGTAAGAACAGCACCCAAGCACCGGTCCTCCCACATATCAAATTATCAAAGTAGCGAACGCAAATCAAACCAACATGATAAAAGTGACCAGATGAAATTCCCATGTACCCTCAAGAACACTTTGCCTATTATAAGAGACTGTTCTGGCTTATCCTTTGCCACAAAAGGATTGGGCTACCTTGCTGCACTTTATTTACCGCTACCGTTACTTGCGCGTTACCAATTATCTTGCTATCAAACTATCTGTTACCTACAATTTTAGTGCTTGCAGAAATTACCTTGCTAAAAACTGCTTGTCATTTCCTTCTGCTTCTCGTTGGGTTCGACACTCTTACTTATCGAAAGGACTACGATTGACCCCCTACACTTGTGGGTCATCAGAGTGCTATTCCTTTTACCTTATACCAAGAAATCATGAATAATATAGCACCCGTCGAAATAGAAGACATAGATGTTACTATTAAACTTGCTAATAGAGACACCATCACACCACTTGGGATTGTTAGAGAAGTTGAAGTCTTGTGTGGGAAAATAAAATATCCTACTGATTTTCTAGTTCTTGGTTCCCCACAAGATGACTTTTGTCCCATTATCTTTGGTAGACCTTTCTTGAACACCGTCAATGCTAAGATAGATTGTGAAAAACAAACTGTCGGTGTTAGTTTTGATGATGCGTCTCATGAATTTAATTTTTCCAAGTTTAGTAGACAACCTCGTGATAAAGAATTATCTAGTAAGGATGAAATAATTGGTCTTGCTTCTATTGTCGCACCTCCTACTTATCCACTAGAACAATATTTGCTAGACCATGAAAATGATATGCACTTGCATGAAAGAAATGAAATAGATAAAATTTTCTTTGAACAACAGCCTCTCCTAAAACACAATTTGCCTATTGAAACTCTAAGAGGTCCTCCTCCACCTAAAGGAGATGCTGTGTTTGAATTAAAACAATTGCCAGACACTTTGAAGTATGCTTATCTTGATGAGAAAAAGATATATCCTATTATTATTAGTGCTAACCTTTCAGAACATGAAGAAGAAAGATTATTAAAAATTATGAGGAAGCACCGGGATGCTATTGGATATACTCTTGATGATCTTAAGGGCATTAGCCCCACTCTATGTCACCACAAGATTAATATGGAACCTGATGCCAAACCCGTTGTTGATCACCAACGACGATTGAATCCTAAGATGAAAGAAGTGGTAAGAACTGAAATATTAAAGCTTCTTGAAGCAGGTATAATCTATCCCATAGCTGATAGTAGATAGGTAAGTCCCGTTCATTGTGTCCCTAAGAAAGGAGGTATTACTGTTGTTCCTAATGATAAAAATGAACTCATCCCATAGAGAATTGTCACAGGCTATAGAATGGTAATTGATTTTAGAAAATTGAATAAAGCTACTAGAAAAGATCATTACCCTCTGCCTTTCATTGATCAAATGCTAGAAAGATTATCTAAGCACACACACTTTTGTTTTCAGGATGGATATTCTGGTTTCTCTCAAATACCTGTATCGCAATATGATCAAGAGAAAACCACCTTTACTTGTCCTTTTGGAACCTATGCTTATAGACGTATGCCTTTTGGTTTATGCAATGCACCTGCTACCTTTCAAAGATGTATGACTGCTATATTCACTGATTTTTGTGAAAAGATTGTGGAGGTTTTCATGGATGATTTCTCCGTTTATGGAACTTCTTTTGATGATTGCTTAAGCAACCTTGATCGAGTTTTGCAGAGATGTGAACAAACTAATCTTGTCTTGAATTGGGAGAAGTGCCACTTTATGGTGAATGAAGGTATTGTCTTGGGGCATAAAATATCTGAACGAGGTATTGAGGTGGATAAAGCTAAAGTTGATGCAATTGAGAAAATGCCATGTCCTAAAGATATTAAAGGTATTCGGAGTTTCCTTGGTCATGTTGGTTTCTATACGGGGTTCATTAAAGACTTCTCTAAAATTTCTAGGCCTCTTACTAATCTTTTACAAAAGGATATTCCATTTGTTTTTGATGATGATTGTGTAGAAGCCTTTGAAACACTCAAGAAAGCCTTAACTTCTGCACCTATCGTTCAACCACCTGATTGGAACTTGCCTTTTGAAATTATGTGTGATGCTAGTGATTATGCTGTTGGTGTTGTTCTAGACAAAGATTTGATAAGAAATTAAATGTTATCCATTATGCTAGCAAAACTCTAGACAGTGCCCAACGAAATTATGCTACAACTGAAAAAGAATTTTAAGCAGTTGTGTTTGCTTGTGATAAATTTAGATCCTACATTGTTAATTCCAAAGTTATTGTTCACACCGATCATGCTGCTATAAAATATCTTATGGAAATGAAAGATGCTAAACCTAGGCTCATTAGGTGGGTTCTCTTGCTTCAAGAATTTGATTTACATATCGCTGATAGGAAGGGAGCTGAGAACCCCGTAGCTTATAACTTGTCTAGGTTGGAAAATATTTTTGATGACCCACTACCTATTGATGATAGCTTTCCTGATGAACAGTTAGCTGCAATAAATGTTTCTCAAAACACTCCTTGGTATGCTGATTATGCTAACTACATTGTTGCTAAATATATACCATCTAGTTTCACATACCCAAAAGAAAAAATTCTTCTATGACTTAAGACATTACTTTTGGGATGACCCACATATTTATAAAGAAGGGGTAGATGGTATTATTAGACGTTGTGTACCTGAGCATGAACAGGAACAAATCATATGGAAATGTCATTTCGAAGCTTATGGAGGACATCATGCGGGAGATAGAACTGCTCACAAGGTATTGCAATCTGGTTTTTATTGGCCTACTCTCTTCAAGGATGCCCGTAAGTTTGTCTTGTCTTGTGATGAATGTCAAAGAATTGGTAATATCAGTAAGCGTCAGGAAATGCCTATGAATTATTCACTTGTTGTTGAACCATTTGATGTTTGCGGTTTTGATTATATGGGACCTTTTCCTTCCTCCAATGGGTATACTCATATTTTGGTTGTTGTTGATTATGTTTCTAAGTGGGTAGAAGCTATTCCAACTAGTAGTGCTAATCTTAACACCTCCATTAAAATGCTTAAAGAAGTTATCTTCCCGAGGTTTGGAGTCCCTAGATATTTAATGACTGATGGTGGTTCACACTTTATTCATGGTGCTTTCCGTAAGATTCTTGCTAAGTATGATGTTAACCATAGAATTGCATCACCATATCATCCTCAATCTATTGGTCAAGTTGAACTTAGCAATAGAGAAATAAAATTAATATTACAAAAAACTGTCAATAGGTCTCGAAAGAATTGGTCTAAGAAACTAGATGATGCACTTTGGGCCTATAGAACAGCTTATAAAAATCCTATGGGTATGTCTCCCTACAAAATGGTATATGGAAAAGCTTTTCATTTGCCTCTAGTGTTAGAACATAAGGCATTTTGGGCAATTAAACAACTCAATTATGATTTCAAACTTGCCGGTGAGAAGAGGTTATTTGATGTTAGCTCACTAGATGAATGGAGAACTCAAGCTTATGAAAATGCCAAACTATTCAAAGAAAAAGTTAAAAGATGGCATGCCAAAAGTTGGAGAGTATGTTCTTTTGTACAACTCTCGTTTTAGAGTTTTTGCAGGAAAGCTTCTTTCCAAATGGGAAGGACCATATATTATCGAAGAGGTTTATCGTTCTGAAGCTATCAAGATTAATAATGCCGAAGGTACTAACCCAAAGGTGGTCAATGGACAAAGAATTAAACACTATATCTCAGGTACGCCTATTAATGTTGAAAGCAATGTTATCCAAACCATGACACCGGAAGAACACATAAAAGAAACCTTCTGGAACACTCCAGAATTCTGAAAAAGAGGAGGTACGTGATACGGTAAGTAAACGGACTCCGAAAAATCCGCAAAAAAAATTTCTATCAGTTTTGGAATATTACAAAAATTAGGAAAATAAGAAATAAACAGGAAAGCAACCGAGGTGAGCACGATACACCAGGGCGCGCCAGCCCTACCAGGCGCGCCCTGGTGGGTTGTGCCCACCTCGGACACCTTCCCGACTCCGTTTTCCTTCCATATTCTTGCTTCCCAAGATAAAAAATTCTTTATATATACCCCCGATTGTTTTGACCACCGCATCGCAAAAAAATCCCATGTTCTTGTTTTGTGTTGTTTTCTTGACAAGTCTGAAAATATGTCTTCTCAAGATTCAGAGGTGGAGAGCTATATTGCAAACCCTAAGAACTATGGAGAGGTGTATCATTATGGATGGACCACAGATGAGGAGGAAGACGCATCCATGAAGGAAACAAAGGATGATAGGTCTGAGGAAGAGGATGACCCACTACCTCAACTCGGAGACATGCATGTGGAATTAAAGAAGTCAAGCCTCCCTAAAGGATACAAACCTGAGGTTCAATTTATTCCATCTCATTTTCTGTAGGAGAGTAAGGCGGCATTATGCAAAAAGATATTAAAGCTCGAGTTAAAGAATGAGGATCTAAGGGACAAAAAATTTATGCTCAAATATAAGTTGAAGAAGAAGGCTACTTCATCACCACCACCTTCATCATCTTCACCACCAAAGGAGAATTGAGTACACGGGTATGGGCACTCCCCTTGGCTTGAACCAGGCTTGGGGGAGATGCCCCGGTATCGTATCACCATCACTTTTATTTACCTTTACCTATTTTAGTTCGATCCTTAGCTCTTTTGTGATTTAGTTGAATAAAAGTTTAGTATGATCTATCTATGTAATCGAGTGGGAGTTATATAATAAAGTTTAGTTTTAGCTTTTGCTTCTTTACTTTCTTGTTGCAATCAAAATAAAAAGGAAATAAATGAAAAGGATCATATGCTAATCTTATGGTAAGTAATGACATCACATAAGGAAAAGAATAAGTGGTAAAATTTGTTGGAGATTGACAAATCTAGCATTGGTCAATGATGCAATTCATGAAAGAATTAATAAGGGAAGAGAATATTCGCATGCAAATACACTATTCTTCATAACCCACAAGTGTAGGGGATCGTTTGTAGCCTTTTTCGATAAGTAAGAGTGTCGAACCCAATGAGGAGCTAAAGGTAGAACAAATATTCCCTCAGGTTCTATCGACCACCGATACAACTCTACGCACACTGTAACGTTTGCTTTACCTAGAACAAGTATGAAACTATTTTGTAGGTGATAGGATAGTTTGCACGAATAAAACTAGAAGTACTTAGCGGGAACAAAACTACGAGTAAAAAGCAAGATAATAAAAGTTAGTTGTTTTACTAGAAAGCTTTTGTCAACAAGAAGGTTATTTGTCCCTAGGCAATTGATAACTAGACCGGTAATCATTCTTGCAATTTTATATGAGGGAGAGGCATGAGCTAACTTACTTTCTCTACTTGGATCATATGCACTTATGATTAGAACTCTAGCAAGCATCTGCAACTACTAAAGTTCATTAAGGTAAAACCCAACCATAGCATTAAGTATCAAGTCCTCTTTACTCCCATATGCAACAACCCACCTACTCGGGTCTATGTATTCTGTCACTCACGCCACCCACCATAGGCAAATCATGAACACATTGCAACACCCTACAGCGAGGATCCCTCACGTTTGCGCGAGACGGAGGGCACCGTAGGACAGCACCATAATAAAATATACAATCATACCAACCACGATCATCAATTAGCCCATAGGACAAAACGAATCTACTCAAACATCATAGGATAGCCATATATCATTGGGAAATAGTATATGGAGTTGAGCACCATGTTTAAGTAGAGATTACAGCGGGGAAAAGGGGAGTTACACCGCGGCATAGAGGGGGAGAGAGTTGGTGTTGACGGCGGCAAAGTTGTTGGTGTAGATCGCCGTCACGATGCTTGCCCCGGCGGCGTTCCGGCGCCACCGGGAGAGAGGGGGAGAGAGCCCCCCTCTCCTTCTTCTTCCTTGGCCTCCCCCCTAGATGGTAGGAGAGTTCCCCCTTTGGTCCATGGCCGCCATGGCGGTGGAGGGGCAGGAGCCCCTCCTAGATTGGATCTCCCTCTCTGTTCTCTTCTGTTTCACGTTCTTGTTTTCTGGCCGAAAACCGTTTCTTATATTCCCGGAGATCCGTAACTCCGATCGGGCTGAAATTTTGAGGGGATTTTTATCCAAAAATTAGCTTCCTTGTGAGCGAAGGAGAGCTCCAACCGACGTACGAGGTGGGCAGCACCCACCAGGACGCGGTTGGGCCCCCTGGCCGCGCCCTGATGTATCGTGGGGGCTGTGGGCCTCCGTTTGCGTTGATTCCACTTCTCAAAATTCACAAATATTCCAAAAAAAATCTCCGTAAATTTTTATCGCGTTTGGACTTCGTTTGATATGGTAATTCTGCGAAACAAAAAAACATGCAACAAACAAGAACTGGCACTAGGCACTGGATCAATAGGTCAATAAATCATATAAATTGTTGCCAAAAGTATGTGAAAGTTGTATAATATTGGCATGAAACAATCAAAAATTATAGATACGACGGAGACGTATCAGCATCCCCAAGCTTAATTCCTGCTCGTCCTCGAGTAGGTAAATGATAAAAAAAGATAATTTTTGATGTGGAATGCTACCTAGCATAATCTCGATCATATATCTAAGCATGGCATGAATATTAAGACACAAGTGATTCAAAGCAATAGTCTAGTTTTGACATAAAGACATTAATACTCGGGCAGCCCAACAAACAATCATGTCTTTCAAAATATCAAGGCTAAAGAACGCTATCCCTACAAAATCATATAGCCTTGTCATGCTCTGTCTTCTCAACACAAAGTATAAATCATGTACTACCCTAGTGTCAGCCAAGCAATTGATTCATACTTTTTAACGCGCTTCAGCATTTTCAACTCTCACGCAATACATGAGCGCAAGCCATGGATATAGCACTATGGGTGGAATAGAATATGGTGGTAGGTTTCAAAGGGGTAAAAGTAGAGAAGAAAGTCTCGCATCAACTCAGCGTATCTGAAAGCACAACATGCTCCCTTGGTGGTTTTGATAATTCATGACAACATACATTGTCTCTTGGACTAATACCTTTACCTAGTGTATTTCAGACAAAAGTCCATAGAGGAAGAAGGGTTGGCAAAAGGATTGTGGAGATACCCCAAGATGCAAGGAAATGGATTGGCAAAGCTTCAAGCAAGAGGACTCTACATTTTACTTTGTGAGAAATCACTTTGAGTCCATAGGAAAGCCAATACTATTAAAAGGGGGTAAGGTACTGTTGGTGAACAAAATGCTCATACGTGCACAAGTAATAGTCACCAAAAACACCCACAAGCTCTTCCACAAAAGTCTGTCCAAAGTCAAATATCCAAAATCGGTGCAACCAACACTTTCCACTCGGTGCCACCGATTCCCAAACTCAGACAGACCCATGCCAAACCCTAGCAAGTCGGTGCAACCAATTCTGGATCGGTGCCACCGAGATTGAGTTGCCAACTTTCTGTTACCTCGATTCACAAAATCGGTACCACCGAGCTTTCTGGATCGGCGTCACCGAGTTGCGCAATCTGACTGTTGGTCACCTAATCGGTACCACCGAGTATTATATATCGGTCTCATCGAGATTCAAAAGTTGTCACCTTTTGATCACTTCGGTACCACCGAGATTCACACATCGGTGTCACCGAGTTGGTCACTTAAGGTGTAACGGTTGGATTTTTGGAGATGCCTATATATACCCCTTCACCACCACCCACTCGCAAGAGAAGCACTCAGAACTATTCCATACTTGCCCCATCCTATTTTCTGAGAGAGAGCCACCTACTCATGTGTTGAGATCAAGCTATTCCACTCCATCCATATGAATCTTGATCTCTAGCCTCCCCAAGTTGCTTTCCACCAAATCAATCTCTTCCACCATAGCCAAATCTGTGAGAGAGTGATTGTGTGTTGAGGAGTCTATCATCTTGAAGCACAAGAGCAAGGAGTTCATCGACATTGCCGAGCCTATTACCTTTTGGAGGGTGGTGCCTCCTAGATTGGTTAGGTGTCGCTTGGGAGCCTCCTACTTCGTGTTGTGGAGTTGAACCAAGAAGTTTGTACGGGCAAGGAGATCGCCTACTTCGTGAAGATCTACCCATAGTGAGGCTAGTCCTTCGTGGACGGAAGCCGTTATGGAATAGTCAAGGTTGCTACTTCGTGGACCCTTATGGGTGGAGCCCTCCGTGGACTCTCGCGACCGTTACCCTCCGTGGGTTGAAGACTCCATAAACGTCGACGTACGATAGCACCACCTATCGGAACTACGGGAAAAATCTTCGTGTCCCTCATGCGTTTGATCTTCCTATCTCAACTCTTTACTTCATGTGCAATGTCTTTACTTTCCGCTGCTATACTTGTTGACATGCATGTGTAGGGTGTGCTAGACTTTCTATAATTGCTAAAATCAGCCAACCAATTAACTTGGGAAAAGGTTAGGTTTTAAATTCCTGCTAGTAGTCTATTCACCCCTCCCCCTCTAGACACTCTTCTAGTGATCCCTCAATTGGTATCAGAGCTTTGGTCTCCATTGCTTCGGTTTAATCACCATGGAGGAAGATGGATGTGTCTAGTATAGGGAGTTTGAGTTGTAGAGTGCCTATTCTTGGTGGAGAGTACTATAGTCAATGGAAAACTTTGATGCTTGAGCTATTTAATGAATTTCAATTGAGCAAGTATGTTAAGAACCCCTATGTACCTCCAATTGATCCTTTACATCCCACACATGAAGAGGCAATTGATATGCTATGCAATCTTAGAACTGTTAATCTCATCGTTAGAGGATTGCCTAGAAATGTGCTTAATCAAATGAAGAATTTTGAATGTGCTTATACTTTGTGGAATGACTTGGAGAAACGATATCCAAGTTATTCATTGAGTAATCTTGATGAAATTCTCCATAAAACTATTTTTTTCACAAAATGACGCCTAGTGATCCCAAGTTTGATGATTATCTATTTGAGCTTAGAGACCTCATGCGTGCTAAAGGAGATGTCATAACTATCAACAACATCATTGTAGAAGCCATTCGAATTCACAAGTTTGAACATTGTCATGATCACAACACTAATGAATCTCTTGTTCCTTGTGACGAGGATTTCCCACTTGATGATGACAATGAGGAACATGGATACTATGAGGAAGATGAGTTGTTCGACATCGAGTATGAGAAGATCATGAAGAATCTAAGTCTCATGGCAAACTTCAAGGATTACATGTCCGGAGGAAAAGAGTGGATTCTCGATAGCGGATGCACCGATCATATTGAAAGATCGTGGATGTCGCCTAGAGGGGGGGTGAATAGGCGCTATAAAATAATTACGGTTTAGGCTTGAACAAATGCGGAATAAACCTAGCGGTTAATTTGTCAAGCACAAAACCTAAATCGACTAGGCTCACCTATGTGCACCAACAACTTATGCTAAGCAAGATGAACAACTAAGTGATAGCAAGATATATAACTAGAAACAATATGGCTATCACAAAGTAAAGTGCATAAGTAAAGGGCTCGGGTAAGAGATAACCGAGGCACGCGGAGACGACGATGTATCCCGAAGTTCACACCCTTGCGGATGCTAATCTCCGTTTGGAGCGGTGTGGAGGCACAATGCTCCCCAACAATGCCACTAGGGCCACCGTATTCTCCTCACGCCCTCGCACAATGCAAGGTGCCGTGATTCCACTAAGCGGTGCCTTAGAAGGTGGCAACCGAACCTTTACAGTTGGCAACCCTTGGGGGCGGTCACCGTACCCGTACAAATTGCCCGGGGCAATCTCCACAACTTAATTGGAGACCCCGAAGCTTGCCCGGAGCTTTACACCACAATGATTGAGCTCCGAGGCACCACCAACCGTCTAGGGCGCCCAAGCACCCAAGAGGAACAAGCTCAAGGGTACCAAGTACCCAAGAGTAACAAGCTCTAGGGTGCTCAAACACCCAAGAGTAATAAGCTTCTCAACTTTTTCACCACCACGAATCACCGTGGAGAACTCAAACCGATGCAACTAATGCAATGGCAAGAACACATGAAGTGCTCAAGTCCCTCTCTCTCAAATCCCACCAAAGCAACAAAAGCTATGGAGGAAAGTGAGAGGAAGAACAAGAAGAACACCAAGAACTCCAAGATCTAGATCCACAAGGTTTCCCTCACATAGAGGAGAAAGTGATTGGTGGAAACATGGATCTAGATCTCCTCTCTCTTTTCCCTCAAGAAGGAGCAAGAATCATTGGAGGAATGGAGAGATAGCAAAGCTCTAGAAGGTCAACAATGGAGGAGAGAGAGCTGCAAGGGGATAAAAGAACCGTTGGGGGCAAGGGGGAAGAAGACCCCCTTTTAAAGGAGCCCCCAAATCCAACCGTTACCTGTCTCAGCCCGCACAGAGCGGTACTACCGCTCCGCAGAGCGGTACTACCGCTCGGGCGGTAGTAATTCAAAAAACAGCAGGCGAGAACACGGAACTGGAGCAGTAGTGCCGCACTTAGCGGTACTACCGTTCCAACCAAGCGGTACTACCGCTAAAGCGAAAAGAGCAACAGAAGCTGCACACTCTGCGAAAAAACAAGCGGTAGTAGCAGCGGTAGTGGAGGGCGGAAGTACCGCACCAAGCGGTACTACCGCCCAGCAGAGCGGTACTACCGCCCTGAGCGGTACAACCGCACTACTGCCGCACTACTACCGTTTAACAGAAAACGATACCAGAAGAAATACCCCCAAGCGGTACACGCTGCGGTAGACCACAGCGGTACTACCGCATAAGCGGTACTACCATGGTACCGAGTGGTACTACCGCTTGGGTGCTGCAAAAGTGCCCAAGCAGAACAGACAGATACAGGGAAACCAGAACTGCCACAACTTCTACATATGAGCTCCGAATTGAGCAAACTCAAGCTTGTTGGATAGAAGACAACGAGTACTATCCAAACAGCGACTGGTTATAATAAGAAGTGGCAGGGGAGAAATGCCTAAGATATAGAGAAGAGAAACCTCTATGAATGAAGAACCGGCATAAACTCCAACATCGAAAACATCATAGAAGATGCATAGATGAACTCCGTTTTCGATGACCTCGAGCTTGTCATGAAGATGACCAAAAAGCTCAAAGACTCACAAAGAGAAACACCAAACACGAACCAAGAAAGATGATGCAAGGATGCAATGGTTTGAGCTCTCTACGAAGATACGATAAAGCTACTCACTTGAGAGCCCCCCTTGATAGTACGGCTATCGATCCTATAACCCGGTCTCCCAACTACTACCATGAGACCGGTAAAATAGAAAACCTATCAAGGGCAAACCTTTGCCTTGCGCATAGTCCACTTGAGCTGGATGATGACGATCTTGACCTCCTCAAGTTGGACCACCTTTCTTGATTGCGCCGGCTCGATGAAGACTAGTTGATTGCTCCCCCATACTCCACTATGGGTGAGCCACTCTTCGGCACATCTTCACAAGTCCATTGTCACCACAATGGACGGCAAGCTTCAAGCATGTGATCTCTTCGTGATGCTCCACTTGAACTTGCACACCGCAATCTTGATGACGATCACCACTTGATGTCATCCTCCATGGGTTGAATGAGATCTTCCTCTTGACGCAAGCCCATGGAAACATACCTAACCCCACATAGAACTCTCGCATAGAACATGGGTTAGTACACAAAGCGTAATGGACAATGCTTACCATACCGTGCGATCACTTGATCCCACTCGATACATCTTCTACGCTTTGTGTGTTGATCAACTTGAATCACTCTTCATATTTAGTCTTGATCAACCTTGAATCTTTCCAACTCTCTTCATTAGGATGATGTCTTGAAGGTAAACATGAATGTTCACACAAACTTCTTCTTCAAGACATGCTTGCAATAGGCTCAACACTCACATGACCAAACTTTGGATAAATCCTTGAATAGCACCTTGGTCAACACACATTCTTCTTCTAATAACCTTGAAACCAACAAATGGTCTTCAAGCAATGCCTATGGACAAACCCTTCTAATATAACTCAAGGCAACCATTAGTCCATAGAGATTGTCATCAATTACCAAAACCAAACATGGGGGCAGCACATGTTCTTTCACATATGACCGGAGATAGAGACATGTTTGAAGAGATCACACCAAACCATGGACCGTGAAGGTACGTAACGTTTGGAGACAACTCCAAGGGTAAGGTACTTGGTCTTGGTAAGGTGGCCATATCCAATGATAGCTCTATTCAAAATGTCATGCTTGTTGAATCCCTTGGCTACAATCTTCTTTCTGTATCTACACTCGCCGACTTTGGTTTTAATGTGCTATTCACGAAAGTAGATTGCCAAGTGTTTCGTCAAGATAATCATAAAATGGTCTTTACCGGTTTTCGTAGAGGTGATCTATACATTGTCGATTTACTAAGAGATCCAAACCTCGTACTTGTCTTATTGCAAAATCTTCTAAAGGTTGGCTTTGGCATAGAAGAGTAGGACATGTTGGCATGCGTAATCTAGACAAGCTTATCAAAGGTGATCATATACTTGGTGTTAAAGATGTTATCTTTGACAAAGATAGACTTCGTAGTGCTTGTTAAGCTGGAAAGCAAGTAGGTGGAAGTCATCCCGTAAAGAATATCATGACTACTAGGAGACCACTAGAGTTACTTCACATGGATCTTTTTGGTCCCAATGCTTATAAGAGTCTCGGTGGAAATTCCTATGGTCTAGTTATAGTTGATGATTTTTCCAGATTTATGTGGGTATTCTTTCTTGATGATAAGTCACAGGTGCAAAAGATCTTCAAGAACTTCGTTCGCAAAGCATAAAATCAGCTTGAAGTGAAGATCAAGAAGGTTTGGAGCGATAACGGATCGGAGTTCAAGAACACTCATGTGGATACCTTTCTTGACGAAGAAGGTGTTTCACATGAATTCTCGGCTACGTACACACCTCAACAAAATGGAGTTGTTGAGAGGAAGAACTGAACTCTTATTGAGATGGCAAGAACGATGCTTGATGACAAAAAAAGCCAAGACACTTTTGGGCAGAAGCCGTGGAAACAGCATGTCATGCCACAAACCGACTTTACTTGCACAAGCTTCTCGATAAAACTGCATACGAGCTACTCACCGGTAACAAGCCCCAAGTTGGATACTTTCGGGTATTCGGCTCAAAGTGCTACATTCTTGATAAGCATCGTCGCACTAAATTTGCTCCTAAATCTCATGAAGGATTCCTACTTGGTTACAGATCGAACTCTCACACTTACCGTGTCTACAACAACTTCACTCGAAAACTATAAGAGACGGTAGATGTGAAGTTTGATGAATCTAATGGTTCGCAAGTCGAACAATTGCCAAATGATGTAGGTGATAAGGACCCTTCAGAAGCTATCCAAGACTTGTCCATCGGCAAGATTCGTCCCATGGAGGTGAAGGAAAGTACCTCATCAACTCAAGTGGAAGCCCCTACTTCACGTCAAGGTGAACCTCAACATGACATGGAGGCATCCACAAGCGGTACATGATGAGATGATGAAGAGGAGGAAGTACATCATGAAGATCCACCACAACCTCCTTCACCACCACCTCAAGGAAACGACACCTTCAACAACAACAAAGATGAAGTAGATGATGATGATGAAGAAGCTCCACCATCCAACAAGCCTAAGCTACCCCGAGTTCGAGCAAGAGTGACCAAGAACCATCCTCTAAACCAAATCTTTGGTGACATACAAACTGGAAGAATCACTCACTCTAAAACTCGCTTGGCTAACTTTTGTGAGCATTACTCTTTCATCTCTAGCATTGAACCCTTGAAGGTAGAACAAGCTCTTGAAGACCCGGATTGGGTGAACGCGATGCATGAAGAGCTTCACAACTTCGAGAGGAACGAAGTGTGGACACTCGTGGAGAAGCCCGAGGACGAGCACAACATCATCGGAACCAAATGGGTGTTTCGGAACAAGCAAGACGAAGACGGTCAAGTCGTACGCAACAAGGCACGTCTCGTAGCCCAAGGATATACGCAAGTCGAAGGTATGGACTACGGTGAGACCTATGCCCCCATCGCTAGACTTGAAGCTATTCACATTCTTCTTGCTTATGCTAATCACCATGATATCACGCTTTATCAAATGGACATTAAAAGTGCCTTTTAAATGGTGAGATTGAAGAAGAGGTTTATGTTAAGCAACCACCTGGTTTTGTGAATCCCAAGAAACCTAATCATGTTTACAAGCTTCGTAAAGCTCTATATGGTCTTAAACAAGCCCCTCGTGCTTGGTACAAATGCTTAACGAAGTTTCTTATTGAAAAGGGTTTTGAAATTGGTAAAATTGACGCAACCTTATTCACTAAGAGAGTTAATGGTGAACTATTTGTGTGCCAAATCTATGTGGATGATATTATCTTTGGATCTACTAACCCACAATTTAGTGAAAGATTTGGAAGGTTGATGTCCGAGAAGTATGAGATGTCCATGATGTGTGAGCTGAAATTCTTTCTTGGTTTGCAAATCAAGCAAACAAGAGAAGGAACTTTCATCTCTCAAACTAAGTATACCAAGGACTTGATCAAGAAGTTCAACATGCAAGAGTGCAAAGGTATGAAAACTCCCATGCCTACTAGTGGACATGTTGATCTTACCAAGGAGGACGAACCAGTTGATCAAAAGGTTTATCGATCTATGATTGGTTCATTGCTATATCTATGTGCCTCCCGTCCCGATATTATGCTTAGTGTTTGCATGTGTGCTAGATATCAAGCTGCACCTAAAGAGTGTCATCTTTTGGCCGTGAAACGTATTGTGAGATATTTGATACAAACACCAAACTTTGGCATTTGGTATCCCAAGGGATCTTCTTTCAATCTTATTGGCTATTCCGACTCGGACTATGCCGGTGACAAGGTTGATAGAAAATCCACCTTGGGTACTTGTCAATTTCTTGGTAGATCTCTTGTGTCTTGGTCTTCCAAGAAACAAAACTCGGTATCTCTATCTACTGCCGAAGCTGAGTATATTGCTGCCGGATCGTGCTGTGCACAATTACTATGGATGACACAAACGCTTAAAGATTATGGAATTCATGTTAAAAATGTTCCATTACTTTGTGACAATGAAAGTGCTATTAAAATTGGTCATAATCCTGTGCAACATTCTCGAACTAAACATATTCAAGTTAGACATCATTTCATTCGTGATCATGTTGCCAAAGGAGATATTGATCTTAAGCATGTTCGCACTAACAAGCAATTGGCCGATATCTTTACTAAGCCACTTGATGAGAAAACGTTTTGTCACTTGAGAAGTGAGTTGAACATCATTGATGCTTCAAACTTGAGCTAGACTCACTCGATTGCATGCAAGGGCATGATCCTTCTTGATATTTCCATGATACTCTTAAAATGCTATCTTATACCATGGAATTCTATGCTCCCTTGTATTGCATCTAACCCTTTGTAGGTACTTGGAAGAACTTCATTCCACAAGATTGCCATCAACTTCAATTATAAGCAATCTTGTCATGACCAAGTATCCACAAGCTCTCTTGATGATGGAAGGAAGAAGACAACAAACTATATCCTTGACACATATTTGCATTTCATATTTGGAATCATGTCATATCATGTTCTTCCTTGCTTGACTAACCTATGTAGGTGACAAGTGTACTAAAACGAGAAGGATTGCTCCCAACTCAAGATGATCTTCATCAACCTCAAGCATCCTCAACAAGTTCACCTACAAGCCACGTCATCAACTTCACTCAAAGGTATGTACTCATATCCTTGAAAAAGCCTTACTCCAAGTCATGAGGTAAAGCAACTCAAGTGATATGAAGACATTAAAATGCTTAATTGAAAAATGGTAACCCCATTTTGAGCTTAACAATGAGTATGACCTATGATCAAGTATTCTTGCTTGGCTCCTAAGTCAATATACTCTAATATAGGTGACCTAGTCACCGCCCATCATCTAGTTAAGAATCTTGGTTGGTTCATTCTCTATTTTGCAAGATTTCTTCGAACCACTCAAATCTTATCTAGTTGATATCCCTTTGTAAAGTCCTTTGCATTCCCTTTGAAAATTTCTTTTGACACTTTGCTACAAATTTTCCAAATTCATTTGCAAGTTTCTCAAACATTGCCAAGGTTCTGTTTTAGCCTCGGAGCCGCCGATACAAATAACTCGGTTCTACCGAATTAGCAGAACAGCTGCAAAACATCATCTCGGTACCACCGATTTGTTTGTCTCGGAGTCACCGATTGATCTCTTCTCTTATTTGTGTTCATAATTGCAAATCTTTGTTTCCTTAGTGATCCTATTGTAATATTTTCAATTCTTCGATGATCCCCTCCTCTAAAAAAAATTAGGGGGAGAAATTTTTTCAAGGATCCCTAACTCAAAGGAGGAGAAGTCTTACAAACACTCATATCAGCCAAAGGGAAAGAAATTATTTTCAATGATTCCCTCAGTTCTCATTTCTATGAACCCTACAATCTATGACCCTTGTTCTCAAGGATCCCTTCTTAATCAATGATCCCTGTATCTGACCCTGTGTATGACCTTTTTGGAAATTAATGCCAAAGGGGGAGAAATACCAAAGCTTCAATGCTAAAGGGGGAGATACATGCTTATGCAAAGGGGGAGATATAATCAAGGGGGAGAGGAGATATAAAATTCTTACATAGTCAAGGGGAGAATACCAAAGTAGGGGGAGAAAACTATGTTTGGAGAAATATGTTTATTTCATTTGACTACTCATGTTAGACTTTTCTCACCCTATCCAATCCCAATATCTACATGCTAAGATTCAGGGGGAGAGGATGGTCTACTACTTTCATATCTCAGGGGAGAAAGCTCTAAATGGTCTTGGAGACATATCAATCTTAAGGACTACTATATTCTATATGTTCTCCATATCTTGGTACTTTTGAGTTCTATTGCCTTTTTGATTGGTAGAATACTCTTGTGTTTCCTAACATTGTTTTCTCAAGTGTGTTTCTACTACTAGAATGCTCAAGAACTAAAGGTAAGTATATGCATCATATCTTTGATCAAGATGATCTCTTGCTTCTTGCACATATTGTTTGCAAGAGTGAAGTCTTGAACAAGGATGTAACTCATTCACATATAATTGACGCATATGGCCAAGATACACATGACTCATATCATCCCTTCAACCATATGTGTGTCCATGCATTCCAAAGCAACTATCCTTTAAAGGGATTGCACACATTTAGGGGGGAGCAAGTTTAAGTCATGTGTCTCTCAAAGTCTTCATTATATCCATGCATATCTTTATTTGAAGCTTTGATTGTATGTTGTCATAAATTACCAAAAAGGGGGAGATTAAAATCACAACATGCTCCCTTGGTGGTTTTGATAATTCATGACAACATACATTGTCTCTTGGACTAATACCTTTACCTAGTGTATTTCAGACAAAAGTCCATAGAGGAAGAAGGGTTGGCAAAAGGATTGCGGAGATACCCCAAGATGCAAGGAAATGGATTGGCAAAGCTTCAAGCAAGAGGACTCTACATTTTACTTTGTGAGAAATCACTTTGAGTCCATAGGAAAGCCAATACTATTAAAAGGGGGTAAGGTACTGTTGGTGAACAAAATGTTCATACCTGCACAAGTAATAGTCACCAAAAACACCCACAAGCTCTTCCACAAAAGTCTGTCCAAAGTCAAATATCCAAAATCGGTGCAACCAACACTTTCCACTCGGTGCCACCGATTCCCAAACTCAGACAGACCCATGCCAAACCCTAGCAAGTCGGTGCAACCGATTCTGCATCGGTGCCACCGAGTTTGAGTTGCCAACTTTCTGTTACCTCGATTCACAAAATCGGTACCACCGAGCTTTCTGGATCGGCGTCACCGAGTTGCGCAATCTGACTGTTGGTCACCTAATCGGTACCACTGAATATTATATATCGGTCTCATCGAGATTCAAAAGTTGTCACCTTTTGATCACCTCGGTACCACCGAGATTCACACATCGGTGTCACCGAGTTGGTCACTTAAGGTGTAACGGTTGGATTTTTGGAGATGCCTATATATACCCCTTCACCACCACCCACTCGCAAGAGAAGCACTCAGAACTATTCCATACTTGCCCCATCCTATTTTCTGAGAGAGAGCCACCTACTCATGTGTTGAGATCAAGCTATTCCACTCCATCCATATGAATCTTGATCTCTAGCCTCCCCAAGTTGCTTTCCACCAAATCAATCTCTTCCACCATAGCCAAATCTGTGAGAGAGTGATTGTGTGTTGAGGAGTCTATCATCTTGAAGCACAAGAGCAAGGAGTTCATCGACATTGCCGAGCCTATTACCTTTTGGAGGGTGGTGCCTCCTAGATTGGTTAGGTGTCGCTTGGGAGCCTCCTACTTCGTGTTGTGGAGTTGAACCAAGAAGTTTGTACGGGCAAGGAGATCGCCTACTTCGTGAAGATCTACCCATAGTGAGGCTAGTCCTTCGTGGACGGAAGCCGTTATGGAATAGTCAAGGTTGCTACTTCGTGGACCCTTGTGGGTGGAGCCCTCCATGGACTCTTGCGACCGTTACCCTCCGTGGGTTGAAGACTCCATAAACGTCGACGTACGATAGCACCACCTATCGGAACTACGGGAAAAATCTTCGTGTCCCTCATGCGTTTGATCTTCCTATCTCAACTCTTTACTTCATGTGCAATGTCTTTACTTTCCGCTGCTATACTTGTTGACATGCAAGTGTAGGGTGTGCTAGACTTGCTATAATTGCTAAAATCTGCCAACCAATTAACTTGGGAAAAGGTTAGGTTTTAAATTCCTGCTAGTAGTCTATTCACCCCCCCCCCCCTCTAGACACTCTTCTAGTGATCCCTCGGTATCAACGGGCTATGGAGATGCCCATCAATAGGTATCAATGCGAGGAGTAGGGATTGCCATGCAACGGATGCACTAAGAGTTATAAGTGTATGAAAGCTCAATATGAAAACTAAGTGGGTATGCATCTAACTCTATAATGAAAAATTCCCACTAGTATATGAAAGTGACAACATAGGAGACTCTGTATATGAAAAACATGGTGCTACTTTGAAGCACAAGTGTGGAATTAGCATGCCCCTGTTCCTTCTTCTTTCATTTTTTTCTCTTTCTCTTTATTTTTTTTTCTTTTTTTCTTTTTTTTCTTTTTTTTCTTATTTTTTCTTTGTCCGGAGCCTCATCCTGACTTGTGGGGGAATCATAGTTTCCATCATCCTTTCATCACTGGGGCATGCTCTAATAATGAATAATGATGATCATCACACTTCTATTTACTTACAACTCAATATTACAATGCAAAGTATGACTCTATATGAATGCAATGATCTAGCGTAGCAAAGATATAAAAAAACGGACAAGCCATTAAAACATCATGCTAGCTATCTTACGATCATGTAATGCAATATGACAATGAATGCTCAAGTCATCAAAACGAAAGCGGTGGAAGTTGCATGGCAATATATCTCGGAATGGCTATGGAAATGCCATAATAGGTAGGTATGGTGGCTGTTTTGAGGAAGATATAATAAGGCTTATGTGTGATAGAGTGTATCATATCACGGGGTTTGGATGCACCGGCGAAGTTTGCACCGACTCTCGAGGTGAGAAAGGGCAATGCACGGTACCATAGAGGCTAGCAAATTGCGGAAAGATAAGAATGCATATAATCCATGGACTCACATTAGTCATAAAGAACTCACATACTTATTGCAAAAGTTTTATTAGCTCTCTCGAAGCAAAGTATTACTACGCATGCTCCTAGGGGGGAGGTTGGTAGGAGTTAACCATCGCGCGCCCCCGACCTTCACACAAAGATAGACAATCAAGGATAAATTGTGCTCCAACTTCCTAGCATAACGGGAGACAATACGTGCATGCTTCGGGAATCACAAACCTTAACACCAATATCTTACTAAACACGATCATCCACTAGTACCTCCCACATATTATTATCTCTATATCGCAAAACTATTGCAAGGAATCAAACATGTCATATTCAGTGATCCCTAAGTTTTATGTAGGATTTTATGACTAACCATGCAAATGACCAATTCCTGTTGACTCTCTAAATAGATATAAGTGAAGCAATAGAGTTTAATTCTTTCTACAAAATACCATGCTCTAACAAATATAAGTGAAGCAAAAGAGCATTCTTCAAATAACGGTTTTCTATGTGAAGAGAAACAGGTAATCCAAACTTCAAATGATATAAGTGAAGCACATGAAGCATTCTATAAACCCATACTCAAAAGATATAAGTGAAGTGCAATGAGCATTCTATAAATCAACCATGGACTATCTCATACCAGCATGGTGCATAAAATAAACGCAAAAGACGCTCCAAGATTTGCACATATCACATGAATGAAACGAATCCGAAAACATACTGATACTTGTTGAAGAAAGATGGGATGCCTTCCGGGCCATCCCCAAGCTTCGACGCTTGAGTCTCCTTGGATATTTACTTGGGGTGCCTTGGGCATCCCCAAGCTTGAACTCTTGCCTCTCCTTCTTGTCCTCATATCGAGACCTCCTCGATCTTCGAACACTTCATCCACACAAAACTTAACAGAAGACTGGTAAGATCCGTTAGTATAATAAAGCAAAATACTACTCTAAGTACTATTGCAAACCAATTCATATTTTATATTTGCATTATCCCTTCTGTATTATAACTTTTCTATGGCTTATACCACCGATAAAATCGATAGTTTCATCAAAACAAGCAAAACAATGCATCAAAAACAGAATCTGTCTTAAACAGGACAGTCTGTAGTAATCTGAACTTTGACCATACTTATGTAACTCCAAAAATTCTGAAAAATTAGGACGAAATAAACATTTTGTATAGAAATACTGTGTGAAAAAATTCAGAAAATTTTGACGTTCCAGTAAAAAATGAAAATTCACGCACTACAGCCAAAGTTTCTGTTTTTACACCGCACATAGCAACAAGCAATCTAATCATCCTAAAGGCAAATCTTGGCACATTATTTTTATAATACAATGGATTCTTACAAGAGGATAATTATTTTTGTTGGAAAAGTTTCCGTGATTCAAGATTCACAAAGTTTCCATGGGCATGAACAAAAGTTCAAGGACGTCCCCCACTTCAACGATGCTCATCATCTCTTCTCACTTTCACCTTTCCTTTTGTGAAGTTTTAGGTTCCCCTCTATATTTTTTTTTGTTTTTAAACTTTATAAAAGAACACAACAGAAATAAATGACTCTCTAAAACTTCCGGGTTGTCTCCCTGGCAGCGCTTTCTTTAAAGCCATTAAGCTAGGCATAAAGTGCTCAAGTAATGGATCCACCCGGATCCCAAGGTATATCAAAGCCAATTTTAATCAACAATGATTTGTAATTTAGTAGTGAGCACAAAGTGATATATATCATGTGACAACGAAGTATAACCCTCTTCCTATGCATTGGCATGTCATACAAGAACAATTCATGCACATCAAGTAAAGGCCAATACATAGCATAAGTAGTTTCTTGCAATTTTATCGTATTGGAAACATAAAAAGGTGGAGATGTAGTTCCTCTATCATAATAATTGCAAGCAGGAGCAGAAAGCACATGCATATTATATTCATCAAAATCATCATGTGTAGTAGCTAAACGCAACCCATCTATATAATCCTTAATAAGAGCAAACTTCTTCGATATAGTGTAGTTGGGAGAATTCAAAAAGATAATAGGACTATCATGTGTGGGTGCAATAGCAACAATTTCATGCTTAACATAAGGAACTATAGCAAGTTCATCTTCATAAGCATAATTCATATTGGCATCATGGCCACAAGCATAGCAAGCATCAAGTTCATCAAAAAGGTATATTTCAAATGAATCCAAGGGATCATAGCAATCATCATAGCATTCATCATGGCATTCATCCTTCGGTATGTGCAAAGGGAAATTAAACAATGTATGAGTTGAAGAGTTACTCTCATTAGAAGGTGGGCACGGGTAGCTAATCCGCTCTTCCTCCGTTTGTTCTTCGCTCTCCTCCTCATCTTTTTCATCTAATGAGCTCACAGTTTCAGCAATTTCTTCTTCCATAGATTCCTGCAAAATATTAGTCTCTTCCAAGGAAGCGGTCATTCTTTCAATAAATTCAATAATATCAGCATCGCAATCATAATTCTCATAGCAACATTTAAGTATGGCAAAAATTTCAGATTCGTAAGGAACATCATCATCATACTTTTCAAGCAAAGAAGCAATTTCACAAGCACCTTTAAAAGCAACAAATTCTTCTATTCGTTCCACATCATAGTAATCATAAATCCTTTAGCATAAGAAGCCAAGGTTTCATTATCATTAAATTTACATTGAAATGGAAGGTGTCGAGCTTCTATCTTAGAGCAATAAGTAAAGTCACATCTCGAGCATGCATCCCAAGCAAACCATTGCAATATTCTAATTTTATCCCATAAGTGTTTCCCTTTTTGAGATAAGCGATAATCCCTAAAGTACTCATGCTGATCCAATGTGTATCCCATTATAAAGTTCCTTGAGGATTTCTCGGGATTATCGAAGGAGTAATTAACGTGTTCCACATAACGAGCATCGAGGGTTTTAGGAGGTTCCCCATCTCCATGAGTAGCAAGTACCACTAATTTTTTTGGTGTTTCGTGTTCCATATCCATAACTAAAGATATAAAACAACTAATAATAGAAAATAAAACTTACTTAGTGATAAAGCAAACAAGCACACACGAGAATATTCACCCCACGCTATTGCTCCCCGGCAACGGCGCCAGAAAAAGGTCTTGATAACCCACAAGTGTAGGGGGTCGTTTGTAGCCTTTTTCGATAAGTAAGAGTGTCGAACCCAACGAGGAGCTAAAGGTAGAACAAATATTCCCTCAAGTTCTATCGACCACCGATACAACTCTACGCACACTTTAACGTTTGCTTTACCTAGAACAAGTATGAAACTATTTTGTAGGTGATAGGATAGTTTGCACGAATAAAACTAGAAGTACTTAGCGGAAATAAAACTACGAGTAAAAAGCAAGATAATAAAAGTTAGTTGTTTTAGTAGAAAGCTTTTGTCAACAAGACATGAGCTAACATACTTTCTCTACTTGGATCATATGCACTTATGATTGGAACTCTAGCAAGCATCCGCAACTACTAAAGATCATTAAGGTAAAACCCAACCATAGCATTAAGTATCAAGTCCTCTTTACTCCCATATGCAACAACCCACCTACTCGATTCTGTGTATTCTGTCACTCACGCCACCCACCATAGGCAAATCATGAACACATTGCAACACCCTACAGCGAGGATCCCTCACGTTTGCGTGAGACGGAGGGCACCATAGGACAGCACCATAATAAAATATACAATCATACCAACCATGATCATCAATTAGCCCATAGGACAAAACGAATCTACTCAAACATCATAGGATAGACATATATCATTGGGAAATAGTATATGGAGTTGAGCACCATGTTTAAGTAGAGATTACAGCGGGGAAAAGGGGAGTTACACCGCTGCATAGAGGGGCAGAGAGTTGGTGTTGACGGCGGCGAAGTTGTTGGTGTAGATCGCCGTCACGATGCTTGCCCCGGCGGCGTTCCGGCGCCACCGGGAGAGAGGGGGAGAGAGCCCCCCTCTCCTTCTTATTCTTCCTTGGCCTCCCCCCTAGATGACAGGAGAGTTCCCCCTCTGGTCCATGGCCGCCATGGCGGCGGAGGGGCAGGAGCCCCTCCTAGATTGGATCTCCCTCTCTGTTCTCTTCTGTTTCACGTTCTTGTTTTCTGGCTGAAAACCGTTTCTTATATTCCCGGAGATCCGTAACTCCGATCGGGATGAAATTTTGAGGAGATTTTTATCCAAAAATTAGCTTCCTTGCACCTGAAGGAGAGCTCCAACCGACGTACGAGGTGGGCAGCACCCATGAGGCCGCGGTTGGGCCCCCTGGCCGCGCCTTGATGTATCGTGGGGGCTGTGGGTCTCCGTTTGCATTGATTCCACTTCTCAAAATTCACAAATATTCCAAAACAAATCTCCGCAAATTTTTATCGCGTTTGGACTTCGTTTGATATGGTAATTCTGCGAAATAAAAAACATGCAACAAACAGGAACTGGCATAGGGCACTGGATCAATAGGTTAGTCCAATAAATCATATAAATTGTTGCCAAAAGTATGTGAAAGTTGTATAATATTGGCATGAAACAATCAAAAATTATAGATATGACGGAGACGTATCAACTATCTTGGACATCTTTATGATTGTGAGCCCCCATTAAATATTATATGCCAAAATTGTTGACGTTGGACAAGGAAGACAACGTAATGATTTATGTTTGTTCATATTCACATAGAAGGTATATTGTCATAGATCCTTCAACATGTGGTGCTTGCTCAACATCTTTGCTAGCCAAAAATTCCGCACTAAGTAGAGATACTACTTGTGCAACTAAAAACCCTAAACCCAAACTCATGTTTTGAGAGTCCACCATACCTACCTACGGATCGAGTAAGATCCTTCAAGTAAGTTGTCATCGGTGCACTAAGGCAATAAAAATTGCTTCTAAATGTGTTTGATCAATTAGTGTAAGAGAAAATTGAGCGTTGTACGAACTTATGATGGCAAAGTAATAAAAGCGAGGGACTGCATAATAAAGGTTGCTATCATAGGGGGCAATATAACATGACGTTCTTTTGCATTAAGGGATTTGGCATACAAACCAAAAAGCGCGTGACAACCTCTGCTTTCCTCTGCGAAGGGCCTATCTTTTACTTTTATGTATTTACTTTTATGCAAGAGACAAAGTATTCTTCCCTATTCCTTTTTACTTTTTATTTTTGCAAGCATCATGTGGTGAGGAAAGATCTAGGCACATATATCCAGTTCGATATGAGTGAGCATGATTTATTATTGTTGACATCACCCTTGAGATGAATACGTTGGGAGGCGAAACTATAAGCCCCTATCTTTCTATGTGTCCGGTTGAAACTTTTTGCTCATGGGTATGCCGTGAGTGTTAGCAATCATAGAAGACTAAATGATGGTTGAGTATGTGGACTTGCCAAAAGGCTCCGACACAAGACCCTTCCTGAAGATATGAGGAATTGTAGTTGCAAAGTTGACTGAGAACAAAGTTTGTTGGGTTTCAATGAGGTTTATGCTTTATACTTCTTTGTTGTGATGAATTGTTACTTGTTCATGAGAAGTTATATGATGAAGTTATATAATAAAAGTTATATGAATAAGTTCTATGATAAGGTTTGTTGCTGCTATGATAATAAGCATGATGCTACTATCTCTGTATTTTGTTTTTATCGACACCTCTCTCTCAAACCATGTGGACATGTTTTTCGATATCGGCTTTCGCTTGAGGACAAGCGAGGTCTAAGCTTGGGGGAGTTGATACATCCATTTTGCATCATGATTTCCTACTATTATTTATAATGTTTTTATGCATAATAATGCTTTAGGGAGTGATTCTAATGCCTTTTCTCTCATAATATGCAAGGTTTACACAAAGGGGGAGAATACCGGCAGCTGGAATTCTGGACCTGAAAAAGCATATCAGAGATACCTATTCTGCACATCTCCAAATAATTTGAAACTTCACGGAGAATTATTTTGGAATATATGAAAAATACTGGAGCAAATAACTACCGGAGGGGGGCCACCTGGTGAGCACAACACACCAGGGCGCGCTAGGCCCCCTAGGCATGCCCTGGTGGGTTGTGCTCAGCCCAGCCCACCTCCAGTGCCCATCTTCTGGTACTTAAGGTATTTTGACCTAGAAAAATAAGGAGAGGACTTTCGGGACGGAACGCCTCCGTCTCGAGGTGGAACTTGGGCAGGAGCACTTTTGCCCTTCGGTGGAGCGATTCCGCCAGGGGAACTTCTCTCCCGTAGGGGGGAATCGAAGCTATCGTCATCACCAACACCCCTCTCATCTTTGGGAGGCCAATCTTCATCAACATCTTCAACAGCACCATCTCCCCTCAAACCCTAGTTCATCTCTTGTGCTCAATCCTTGTACCGGAACCTCAGATTGGTACCTGTGGGTGACTAGTAGTGTTGATTACATCTTGTAGTTGATCACTATATGGTTTATTTGGTGGAAGATTATATGTACAGATCCATTATGCTATTTAATACCCCTCTGGTCTTGAGCATGAATATTATTTGTGAATGCTTGCGAGGGGGTTAATCATAAGTGGGAGGTTTGTTCAAGTAAGAACAGCACCCAAGCACCGGTCCACCCACATATCAAATTATCAAAGTAGCGAACGCAAATCAAAACAACATGATAAAAGTGACTAGATGAAATTCCCATGCACCCTCAAGAACACTTTGCCTATTATAAGAGACTGTTCTGGCCTGTCCTTTGCCACAAAAGGATTGGGCTACCTTGCTGCACTTTATTTACCGTTACCATTACTTGCTCGTTACCAGTTATCTTGCTATCAAATTATTTGTTACCTACAATTTCAGTTCTTGCAGAAATTACCTTGCTGAAAACCGCTTGTCATTTCCTTCTGCTCCTCGTTGGGTTCGACACTCTTACTTATCGAAAGGACTACGATTGACCCCCTACACTTCTTGGTCAACAGCTTGTTGTGTCACTTAGCAATTCAGCTCCGGATGGGAAGCTGACCTTGGAGATGGTGAAGAACAGCATGCTGAATGAAGAAGCTAGAAAGAAGGAAATGGGTGGTGCCTCTTCTTCTGATGCGTATGTGGCTGAAACCCATGGAAAGAATGAGCACCGTGGACGCGGTCACACCAGATTTTAGCAAGGCAGAAGCAAATCCAGGGGAAGATCAAAGTCAAAACAGAGAAAAGATATTACTTGCTTTTATTGTGGCAATCCGAGACACATAAAGAGCGAGTGCGGGAAGTACAAAAGAGAGCTTGCAGATGGGAAACTTGCAAAGAAAACCGAGCAAAAGGCTGAGAGCAGCTCAGCCATGACTGCAATAGATGAGGACTATCTAGTCATTGAAAATGATGAATACTATAGTGTTGTTCATTTTAACCCCCTCCCGTACCCCCCTCCCGTCGCCCCCGTGGGCGACCAGGGGGTAACCCTAGCCGCCGCCGGGCGTACTCCCTCGCCCCTCCTTCATCCTTGCCGCCGCCAGCAGCGCCGCCGGGGCGAAGCCTGGCCGGTAGGGGCGGCGGCGGGGCTCCTCTCCCCTTCACGCGACAAGGCTGGCGCGGGACGGCCGTTCGTGAGGAGGCGCCAGACTAGCGCGGGGTGTGGCGGTGCTGCATGCGGATCCTAGCGGCGGCGTGCGGAGCGCGTTGACGGCTGGGGTTCATTCTTGCGGCGCGGTGTGGCGGCTGTGGGAGGGGCAAGGGTAGCGCGCGTCGCCGAGTTCGGGTAAGATCCTTCTGCATTCGGCGCCCGGACGCCGTCGGCCAGCGCAGGGTGGTGGTACTCGTCGCTGTCCAGATCGGATCTCCATGGATCCGCCGTCTGGATGGATCTACGCTGGAGCCTCAGTTGAGCCTATGGGACTTTCCTCTCTGTAGGTGTTGTGTCTCGGCTTCGCTGTCGGATATGGAGCAGACAAAGATTGGTGGAACGGGATCAAGACCGGAGGAAACTTTGGCCGGCTAGTTCGGCCTGGTGAGGGAGTCCTGGACTAAGGGGTCCTCGGGCCGCCGGCCTATCACTCTTAGGCCGGCTTGGTGGGCCGCTCTCTGATTATCACAGGAAGGGCCGGGATATGCGACGACCCCGTGTTCTAGAAGGAAACCTCCGAAGACGCGGCGTGCACTCCAAGTCAAGATGAGGGGATCAGCGTCTTTACTTCCGGCTGGAGACTTATCATGTGTAAACCCTAGGTACCCCCGGTGTCTATATAAACCGGGGGGTTTAGATCGTAAGGGGAAAGACAAGCTCATCTAGGGTTTTGGCTACTTGATCTCGAGGTAGATCGACTCTGTAATCTTCATACACATCAATACAACCAAGCAGGACGTAGGGTTTTACCTCCATAGGAGGGCCCGAACCTGGGTAAACATCGTCTCCTTCGTCCCCTGTTACCCATCGATCCTAGACTCACAGCTCGGGACCCCCTACCCAGAATCCGCCGGTTTTGACACCGACATTGGTGCTTTCATTGAGAGTTCCGCTGTGGGATCGCAAGAGGAATTGATGGCTCTCCTAATCATTAGCGATGAAGTCTGTAACGGGGACTCCTTAGCCCCCGGACAGATTTTCGCTTTCGGCAGCATCATGCTGCACACCGACCCGACTGGCCACCCTGGTCGGGTCGGGAGTCTCGCCCCCGAACAGGAGATCAGATTCGGGAACCTAGAGTTCTCCGTAGACTCCCGGGGCGATCTTTCATTCGCTGGGCTCGCGATTTCATCTGACGAGCCCGAAGTCTCCGAAGCCTTAACTTCGGATCTCCTTCTCGACTCCGCCCATGGGTCTATCCCTGTCGATGATCTGGCTCTTAGTCCGAACCGGTTACAGTACCTGAGGGCCAGGGGTCGGCCCCTGCCGAACACACTTTTTGTATGGACACGTTGGAGGTTAACTCCGGAAGTTCTAGGCAGATCGATCCGGTCGAGCTCTCGACGATCAACGAGGCGCTGGATCGGATCCTATCACTAAAAATCACGGATGACCCGACCTCGACCCATGCTCAGATCGGTCTGAAGGCGGTTCATGGGGAATTTTTCGACCCACCCACCACCCACTTGGTAGCCAATATCGAAGACTTAACCGATATACTGGACTACGCCTCCGAGGGGGCAGAAGACATGGATGAAGAGGACGGCGCCCCCGCCCCTGTTAACACTGGGCGATGGACTGCCACCTCCACCTACGACGTCTACATGGTAGACACCCCTGACGATAAGGGCGATCGCACCCCTAAGAAGAATGGCGATAAATCTGGTGAAGCGCCGTCAAGGCGCCAGAAACAACGCAAACGATCTAAGGCAAACAAGGGAAGGGAAGCCATGGCAGGCACAGGGGAAAATGACACCCCGAAAGACCTCAGCGACCGTGAAGTCCCCGAACAGCCACTGGAGGACCAGGAAAGGCCCGAAGATCGGCACGACACCGAGGATCTTAATGATTCCGAGGACGACAACTACCTTCCCCCTGTCGAGGAGGAGGACAGCCTGGAAGCCGAAGACTTCACCATCCCCGAAAACCCGGCGGATCAGGAACGGTTTAGGCGGCAGCTCTTAGCCACCGCCCGAAGCCTGAAGGCAAAACAACAGCAGCTCAAAGCCGAACAAGACACCCTCAATGATAGATGGACGAGGGTCTTGGCAGCCGAAGAAGGGTATGGTACCGATCTACCGGACCAACCCAAGAGCTACCCTCGTCGGCGGCTGCTGCCGCAGTTCGATGACGAGGCCCTTGAAACATCGTCTCCCAGGCATACTCCGTACGACCAGCCGGACCGCCCTCCCTGAGGACGGGATAGAACGGCCGGCGAGGTCGAGTATAGACCTGCGGTACCCCGTAGGAGAGGAAAAGAGCCCGCAGAGCCGGAGGATAGGTATGACTTACGACAGGTCCTGGTTTATAGAGCAGGCTGCACAAGATCCATCTACGGATCTAGAGGGTACTCCCCCGCTAGATGGGACAGGTACCGGTCTTGGCTCGACCGCAACAATAGAGGTCGGGAACAAAACCGGGCCCGATCGACTGCCGATCTTAGGCATGACATAGCTCGGGTCAGAGGCGCTGCCCACCCACTGTGCTTCACAGACGAGGTGATGCAGCATCAGTTCCCTGAAGGGTTTAAACCCGTTAACATAGAGCAATACGACGGGACAACAGACCCAGCCGTGTGGATTGAGGACTTCCTCCTCCACATTCATATGGCACGAGGAGATGATCTCCACGCCATCAAGTATCTGCCCCTAAAACTTAAGGGGCCAGCTCGACACTGGTTAAACAGTCTCCCCAAGAATTCCATCGGGAGCTGGGAAGAGCTCGAGGATGCCTTCCGATCTAACTTCTAGGGCACTTATGTCCGGCCTCCGGACTCCTTCGACCTGAGCAATGTTGTTCAGAAAGCAGGTGAATTGGCTCGGCAATTCTGGAATCGGTTCCTGACCAAGAAAAACCAGATCGTTGACTGCTCGGACGCCGAGGCAATAGCCTCCTTCAGACATAACATCCGAGACGAGTGGCTAGCTCGTCAGCTCGGCCACGACAAGCCGATGACAATGTCCGCCCTTACCTCACTTATGACCCGCTTTTGCGCGGGTGAGGATAACTGGTTAGCTCGACGAGGCCATAACCCCGAAGACCCCAGCACCTCCGAAGTCCGGGATGGAAATGGGAAACCACGACGTAACAAAAACAAACGCCGGCACAACAACGGCGATGCTGAGGACACGACCGTTAATGCCGGTTTCCGCAACCCAAAATCCGGACAGTGGAAGAAACCTTCTAAAGGAAATCGAGACGGGCCTACCACGCTGGACAAGATCATGGATAGGCCCTGCCAGATCCACGGCACCCAAGACAAGCCCGCTACCCACACCAACCGTAATTGTTGGGTATTCAAACAAGCTGGCAAACTCGCAGCCGAGGAGCAAGGCAAGGGCCCACGCAGCGAGGACGATGACGAGCCCCACGGTCCAAGCAATGGAGGACAAAAGCAGTTCCCTCCAGAGGTAAAAACTGTGAACATGATATATGCCACTCACATACCAAAAAAGGAGAGGAAGCGCGCCCTTCGGGAGGTCTACGCCGTAGAGCCCGTAGCCCCGAAGTATAACCCATGGTCGGCTTGCCCGATCACCTTCGACCGACGGGACCATCCGTATCCGTCACGGAGGTTCGGCAGCCCTCGTCCTAGACCCCATTATCGATGGGTATCACCTCACTAGAGTCCTAATGGATGGAGGAAGTAGCCTTAATCTGATTTACTCAGACACGGTGAAAAAGATGGGTATAGATCCGTCAAGGATCAAACCCAGCAAGACTACCTTTAAAGGAGTGATCCCAGGTGTCGAAGCCCGCTGCTCGGGCACCGTGAATCTGGAAGCAGTGTTCGGCTCGCCCGACAACTTCCGCGGCGAAGACTTGATCTTCGACATTGTCCCTTTTCGCAGCGGTTATCACGCCCTACTCGATCGCACAGCATTCGCTCGCTTTAACGCCGTCCCCCACTACGCGTACCTGAAGCTCAAGATGCTCGGGCCCAAGGGGGTCATTACTGTCAATGGCAACACAGAGCGCTCTCTCCGAACTGAGGAACACACAGCGGCCCTGGCAGCCGAATTCCAGTAAGGCGACGATAGGCCGACGCCCAAATCAGCCATAAAGGCACGACAGGTTAGTAAACGAGCTCGGTCTCAACCCGAACTCCCGGAATCATCTTCCGCCCAACAAAAATAGGGATACACCCCCACAGCACAGCCTTAGTTCCCATCAAATATGTGCCAAGAAGGCACAACTTCGCGCTCAAAATACCATGGGCAGCTATGGGGACCCACTATCAAAGGGAAAGTGTTCGGCTGGACCGAACTACTGCCAACACATGTCTTCGGACAAACCACAGGTACCATCCAGGACCTTCCAAGCGTAAAGCTCATCCACACTTCGGCGACTTCTCAAGATCTTCTTCCCAAGGTCCGTTCGCCGATATCAATCACCTTTAAAGGAACGCAACCCCCTCGAGAGCAAAGGAGCAGACATACGACAGGGCACATTGAGGACGTCAAGCCATCCATCGAAGACCCCGGGTAAAACCTCTCCTTTGTAAACTTTATTTTTCATTTCAAAATACCTATAACAGTTGCTTCGGTAGTTTGAGTTATAAGAATTCATCAGAAATAAAGACCATCCTTTACGGCCTCCTCGCTGTATTTTATGTCACATACTCTGTTCTCTACTCACCGACGCCGATAGCAAAAGCTGTTCGGTACATGTTACGATGCGACCGGCTAATAGACCGGGGGCTTGACTATAAAAATCGCCCCAAGCATCACCCCGACACTATTGTTTATGTGTTCAGCGTCTCGGATGTTGTGTTATATGAATCGGTTTCGAATTATGTCTTGGGTCAATGGTTGGGTTGGCCGGCTCCTGTGTTTGCCCTCTTACGTTCCGCCCGTTCGGCTAAAAGGGTAAAGGGAGAACCACTGCGATTGTGCTTCCAGCTCGCCTGGTCAAGTACCTCAGTGGAGAAAGCCGAAAATTGACTGTCATAATAAGAGAGAACCGGTCTGCAATCCGAGCATAAGTGTCAAACTAAAAATCGATAGAGGTTATTCCGGGTTATACGAGGGGTTTGTACGATTCCAAACCATGTGATGCTGGTTTCAACCATGGTGTATCCGAATATCACAAAACACTGGGGGCTAGTCATCAGCCCCCGCAGTCAAGCTCCTACGGCTAAGTGAAAGCACTAAAGCATCATAGTCCGATTGCCTTGTTCCCTTCGCACTACCGCCTTCGGGCACCGATACGTCGGCTAAGGGTCACAGTGTGGAGGTAGAAACACCTCATGTAGTATCTACATGGGGGCTGAAGCCGACGACTCGCAACTTTCGGATAAAACGGTCACATAGGAGTCAAAATAATACAAATCTTAAAGACATGATAAACCATGCAACCGCATTATAAAGCGGAACAGTCATCGGATACATGACAAAACGTTCATTCATAAATTACATCCTTAGGGCATTGAGCTTCTATTGCCCGAGCACCATCCATCACGGTGGAAAAGTATTTCTCGGGGTGCCTATGCTCCTTCCCAAGGGGTGGAGGCGCGGTGGCCATCTCGGTCGGCTTGAGCTTCGGCCAGTGCACCATGGTCCTTGCAAAGGCCATCCGAGCTCCCTCGATGCACGTAGAACGCTTTAAAGCGTAAATCTGAGGTGCAGCGTCGTATAGTTTCTGCACCAAGCCGAAATAACTGCTCGGCAACGGCTCTGCAGGCCACAGCCGGATGCAGAGGTCCTTCATGGCTGGCTCTACCATCCTGTGCAGCTCCATCAATTGTTTCATCTGCTTGCTCGGGAGGGGAGGATGCTCGGGGGCTTGAAACTGCGCCCAGAACAGTCGAGGCTCAACATCCCCATCCCGAGAGGCGAAGTATTTGTTCGCGTCTGCTGCACTCCTCGGGAGGTCCGTAAAGGCGCCTGAGGAACGCCACACCCGGGTGAGCAATGCAAACCTGTTACCACCAAAGGCACATTGCAGTAAGTACGGCTTACCATCCGCGATCGCCTTGACTTGGCGGAGTTCTTCTTCAAAGAACCGCCTATCAACTCGCTCCGCTTTGAGCTCGGATTTCAGCGTGGATAGTTCGGTGGCCTGGTCTTCGCTCTTTTTCTCAAGGGCCTCGCACTTCGTGCTGGCATCCTTGAGCTCCAGCTACACCTCTACCACTCGGGCCTCATGCTTGTCGCTCACGGCTTTTAACGCCGACAGTGCGGCTGCTGCTTGTTCGGTCGCCGCCTTCTCATCTATGGCCTCACCTTTTCCAACTCGGCCTTGAGGTTCTCGACCTCTGTGACCACAGCTGTGGTAACAATGAGAAATAACACTTAGGGGTAACAATCCGGATATCTCAATCAATGAGGATAGACAGTAGCCTGAATGATACAATTTGGACTCACCTTGCGTCTCGTCAAACCTCTTGTTCAGGCGATCGAGCTCCTCATCGGAGCTCTTGAGCTTCCGGTTTAGCTCGGCAAGCTCCACTGCGTTGGCGGCCGCCGCCGATGACGAGACCTACAAAACAACTTATGTGCATTAAAACTCCGAGCTGTCGGATTCAGACCCTCTGCTAAGTACTCTCCGGAGCTCTTAGAATAATAAGGGACAAAGGGTGCCTTGAGCATCGTTACTAATTTTCGGACATTTGACCCCCGGGTGGGTTTTTCAAACTCACCCAGGGCTCGGGGGCTACTACACTTATAAGGATTGCATAAACTAGGTAAATTAACTTTTTCTGGAAAAAAAGAGTATTATGTGGCTCACCTTGAAGCCCGTCAAGAGACCGTTGAAGGCCTCTTTCGGTCCGCTATCAACGGACTGAATGCCTTGCAAAACCGCACCCATAAGGGCGCGGTGATCTTCAGCGATGGAGGAGCCGGACAAAGCTTCCTCCATCACGACCGGCCACCCAGTCATGGGCGGCACCGGTGGTGACTTGCCAACCCTCCCTTCGGTGGGGGATTGGTCTGGCGGCTCCGAAGGCATAGAGCGCTCCGGAGATGTCCTCGGAGGGGACTGGACCGGACTTCGCCCCCCTCCCTCTTTAGTTGCCAGGAGATGTTCCTCCTCCTGGTCTTTGGCGGCCAAGGTATTAACCTCAGCCATAACGTCATCACCCCCACCGCCGGTGTTCGGCTCAGGAGGAGCCTGGTGCGATAACACCTCCGCGGCCTCCTTCGAGGCCTCAGGAGGCGTGGGATGTGACGCAGTCCCACTTTCCGCCAGGTTGGCGGGCAAAGACTCCCCGTCTGAGATTTGGTCGGTGGGGAGGTCGCGTGGTGGGCTGCAAATTGAAAGGTGTTCGCCCATTTAGCATTGAAAGCTCTATATAAGTACCCCAGAGGGTCTTCGGATTCATACCTCTGGGTTGGGGGCTTAACCCTTGGGTTCCTTCGGGGAACCTTTTCAAAAGCCTCAGACTCCTTATCGGAGTCCGAGCTATTGTCGGCCAGGACTGCCTTTGTCCGGCATGTCCTCTTCGGGGCAAGAGGAGGTAGGTCCTCCGCGGCGTCCGCCGACGCCGCCCTTTTCCTTGTGAGGGGGGAGCCGCACTCCCCTTCGTCCTCGTGCTCTTCCTCGTGAGTAGAAGAAGCATGGGTCTCCTCGGACTTAGTGTCCGAAAGACTCCTTAGACGAAGACTCTCTCGGGCCTCCTTCTTCTCCCCCTTCTTCTTCTTCTCCTTCTTCTCTGGCACTGAATACGGCGCCACAACGAGCATCTCCGCCAACAGATCCGACCGAGGGTCTTCGGGTTGCGGGGCCGGACAGTCAATTTGCACGGCCTTGCTCAGCCATTTCTGTGAAGATGAGGAAGAAGGGGTTCAGCTCTTTGTCAAAAGACAGAGCCGGAAAATTAAAGTTTTATCATACCTTGGTAGGAGGGGTGTCGGCGTCTAGACCGGTGTCCTCCTCCTCGGCCGGCCAGCTCTTCTGGGGCTTGAACAGCACTTTCCACAATTTCTCGTGGGTAGTGCGGAAGAATTGACGCACGGTGGCCGGGTCCTCGAGCTGGTAAGCCCACATTGGGGAGGCCCGGTGCTGGCAGGGGAGGAGACGGCGGCGGAGCATGACCTGGATCACGTTGACCAGCTCGATTTTGGCCTCAATCATCGCGGAGATGCGCTTCTGCAGCGATTTCACCTCTGCGGCCGACCCCCAGTCAAGGCCTTTCTTGAGCCACGAGGTTAGCCTCGCGGGGGGTCCGGATCTTAACTCGGTAGGTGCCACCCAGTCCGCGCTCCTTGGTTCGGTGATGTAGAACCATTCCTTTTGCCAGATCTTGACCGTGTCAATAAAGGTGCCGTCCGGCCACTCAACACGGGGGAGCTTGCTGATTACCGCCCCTCCGCAATCCGCATGCGCGCCCGCAACTGTCTTCGGCTTGACGTTGAACACTTTGAGCCATAGGTCGAAGTGCGGCTGTATCCGCAGGAAGGCTTCACAAACGATGATGAACGCCGAGATGTGCATGAAGGAGTTCGGGGGGAGGTCATGGAAATCTAACCCATAAAAGAACATGAGGCCCCTGACGAAGGGGTGGAGCGGAAAGCCCAGTCCCCGGATGAACTGGGAAACGAACACCACCCTCTCGTCCGGCTTCGGTGTGGGGACCACCTGATTCACCTCTGGAGCGCGGTGGGCGATGTTGGCGGAGAGGTAGCCGGCACACTTTAGCTCCCGAATGTCGTTGTCGGTGACGGAGGAGGCCTCCCACTTGCCCATGGAGCCTGAACCAGTCATGGCCAAACTCGGAGGGAAGATTGAGGAAGGACTGGATCTGGGCTCTCGGAGCTTGGGAAGGTTGAGGAGGCAAAGGGTGCGAATTTGGAGCGTGAATAGGCCTTGGGGGTTTTATCCCTTTTATGGGGGGCGTAATACCAAGAGCCTCCCTTTTACTGCGCCACAGGCCTCGCCACTTCCCGAAACGATCGTGTTGTTATGCGCGCGTGGGATAACCCAGGGCATCAATCATATCCCGTAAGAAACGGTACACGATCTACACGTTGATAAGACGTGCCAATGGAGAAACGGCCTCGAACCGCGAATCGAGTTTTTGTAACCGGCTCAACGGTCGTGATAGGCCACGACCCTTCGTCAGAAAGGTTGTCAGGAAATACTGTTCATACTTTGACGGTCGGCCTTCGAGGCTAAGCGACTTATGGCGTCCGGATAACTACATGTTCGGATAACTACATGTCATTGGCGGCCGGACTAGAGCTAGCGGATCATAAAGGGGGAAAAGAACTCACCCCGCAAGCCGGAGACTCTGATCACGCGAAGCTGCTAGTGTCATGACCCCTGGCGTTGGGGGCTAGTTCGGGGGCTACTGAGGGAGTCCTGGACTAAGGGGTCCTCGGGCTGCCGGCCTATCACTCATAGGCCGGCTTGGTGGGCCGCTCTCTGATTATCACAGGAAGTGCCGGGATATGCGATGACCCCGTGTTCTAGAAGGAAACCTCCAAAGACGCGGCGTGCACTCCAAGTCAAGATGAGGGGATCAGCGTCTTTACTTCCGGCTGGAGACTTATCATGTGTAAACCCTAGGTACCCCCGGTGTCTATATAAACCGGGGGGTTTAGATCGTAAGGGGCAAGACAAGCTCATCTAGGGTTTTGGCTACTTGATCTCCAGGTAGATCGACTCTGTAATCTTCATACACATCAATACAACCAAGCAGGACGCAGGGTTTTACCTTCATAGGAGGGCCCGAACCTGGGTAAACATCGTCTCCTTCGTCCCCTGTTACCCATCGATCCTAGACTAACAGCTCGGGACCCCCTACCCGAGATCCGCCGGTTTTGACACCGACATCTGGCATCGGCGACGACATCGATCGTCGTTACCCTCCTTGGAGGCGAAGCCGAGGTCTCTCCTATCCACCTCCGACCCCCTCCCGGACGAAAGTCCAAAATCCGTCTTGGATTGGACGGCGGCGGCGCCCTGCGCGTCGTTACCTCCATGGAGGCGCCGTCTTGGGAGGCTTGGGTGTTCGGGGGAGAGTTGATGTGGGTGATGGGCTCTGTGTGTCAGCTCCAGCAGCGGCAATGGTGTGGAGGTTAGTAGGAGGAGCGGCGTTCTATCTACCGCATCGATGACGGCGAGTCTTGGCGGCGTGGTGCAGCTGAGCATCGGCGACAGATGCGTCTAGATGGACAGAGTGCAGGGCGGTGGCACCGTTGGGCGCCGTGGTGACGTCGACGGATGGCCGGACTAGCAAGGATGATGCGGATATCTTCTCTGAAGATGTGTCAGCGGCTCGATGATGATGGCGGCTTCTAGAACGTGTGCATGTGGTGTACGCTTTAGATTTGTGCTCCGGCTGTAGGTTCCCGTACGTTATACGGATGGATCGGAGACGACAACAGCTGTAGATATGAGGAGTGAGGGCACTCCTCATTATCGAGGATGTAGGTGTGAGTGATTGCTTCGGGTGGCTTGATGTATGTTATTGTCAGACCTTTGTTGAATAATGAATAAAGATGGCCGTATGCATCAATTGATGCAGAGGCCGGGGGTTTGGACCTCCATTTCCAAAAAAAATAGTGTTGTTCATGATGATGTCGTGAGTTGGGTTGTGGATTCAGGTGCATCCTTCCACATCGCATCATGTAAGGAGTATTTCACATCGTCTTACACTAGTGGTGTCGCTCGCCAAGTGAGGATGGGAAATAGTGGTTCATCAACAATTGTTGGCAAGGTCTCTGTATGCATTAAAACAAACACATGTTGCAGGTTGGTGCTCGATGATGTGAGGCACGTTCCCGACATAAGGCCGAATTTATTGACAGTGGGCAAGCTTTATGATATCAAACATCCTAGTTATTTTGGTGAAGGAAAGTGGAAGCTCACCAAAGGCTCTTTGATTGTGGCTCGAGGAAGTAGGCAAGGTAATCTTTGTGTGACTAAAACCAAGTTATGCAATGAGGTGTTGAACATTGCTAGACACTTTGGTGGAATTATGGCACAAGAGGCTTGTGCATATGAGTGAGAAGGGCATGCATGCTCTTGCTCGCATGGAGTACCTCCCTGAGTTGAAAGGTATATCCTTGAAACCCTGTGGACATTGTTTTGCTGGCAAACAACATAGGGTTGCATTGCATACACTCCCTCACATCATGCAGAAAATGTTCTTGATATTGTGCACAATGATGTTTGCTCCATGACTGAAAAATCACATGCACTCGGCCTATATCTAACAGGTGGCCTTCAATTACCCACATCATTATCTAGATCTAGTGATCGACTTCTCTTTTAGGATCTCTATCGATAGTCTATATCAATAAATGTACGTGAAGTAAGCAACTAGAAAACTAGGGCATGCACAATAGATGGGAGATGTGATGATGTGATACCAATACTTCAAATTTGAATTACAATAGTCGGCTTGCTGCTTCTGACCTGCCATTGTCGACTCGTCCCTGACTTCTCATGTGGTGACCAATTGATGGAGAATGGGAGAGACCAGATCGCATAGTCCAATTGAGGAAGCGAACAACACAGTCGTCATGTGCTCGCCGTGTCACATGAGAATAGGGACAAGGCGAAGCTTAAGCCATGAACATGCCTATCACGGAGGCAATTTACTTTGTGAGCTTTTGGGCTTTGCACTGAGCCTTGCTTTCTAAATTAATGGTGTTAACCTTTACTTTTTACTGGGACGTTGGGTTCAGGGTTCATCTTAACCCAGCGCCAGTGAACTGGCTCCGCCGAACATAGGGATGAGGTACCTTGCGATGATTGTCTAACATTTTTTTTGAAACGAAGGCAAAAGCTTTGCCTTTTTCATTAATTAAGAAGAAGGTAGTTGTCTGGTTAATTAGTGGAAAACCAGGCGAAAACCAATACATCTAGGGTCAGAACCCCACAATGACTCAAAACAAACAACGATGACACCGCAGATGGCACATTCCAACAAGCCATTCCGCGAAACCTCAAACGGACTACTCCCAAAATAACAAGCATTCAGAAATGAAACAAGTGCTAGTGACTAACATCTAGTAGGGATGTCTCCCAAGACAACATCACCTAGCTAGTTGACCTTCTTCACATTAACCAGGCAGCTCAAACCCCGGGTGATCGAAGTCAAGGCAATAAGGACTTTGAGCAGCCTAGAGAAGTCATGCAAAGTGTCCTCACCCTCAGTCGCCAAGGCGCATCTCTTTGTAATTGTGCCCTCGTCGCCGGGGATAGAATTTACCATGCTAAACTTAGTGACCATGTTGTCCTCGACACCTTGGTATCCATCTTTTGCCACCAACGACGCATGCGCCACCAACATTGAACCATGAGCCATCGTGTGAGAGGAGGAAGCCCCCTGCATGGTGGCGGGGATATAATCCTCCTCGCCGAAGGATACCTCCGCCCACTCCAGAAAGTTGCTTGCACGGGCCACCAAAGAGCTCAAAGAGCCCTCCAGTTTGCGCAATGGGCAAAGCACCAAAGCCACCATGGATTGCAGCTCAGCAGCAGACGGTGCAAGCAAGGCATCGGTGGTCTTTGACACAACATCATCACAATCACGATTGTCACTAGAATCTTAGAAAGACCTTGCATGATCTGGAGCTTGGGCGGTCATCGTCGCGGGAGCAACAACAGAAGCCCAAGAGCACCCAATAGAGGAAGGACAAGGCGGAGCAGGGGCGGAAGGTGCACAACATCGAGGAGCTCTGAGGGAGGAAAGGCGAAGATGGCAGTCCCTCTCGCGGTGCCCAGAGCGTAGACAAGTGAGGCAACAGATCGGGTCATGATAGGAGGTAGCCTTGTGGTTAGCAGCCAAGCAACGGTAGCGACGGCCATGCACTAGTGCAGAAAAGCCTAGTGCCGGCGTTCTAAAAATGGCCTTGCTAGCGTAGTCACCCAATGCCACCAATATGGCGCCACAGTTAAAAAATAGTGGTGGCGTTCGTGCCGCCACGCCATTGGTATTTTACATACTGGTGGCGTGGCACTATTCACTCATGCCACCACTATTTAAAATAGCAATGGCGTTCACATTTACACACGTCGGTACTGTTAACTACTAGTAGTGACATGAGCAAAACCAACCAACGCCACCACTATGTATTTATGGATTTAAAAAAAATAGTTATATAATTTACTCATGCATCTAAATACTTATACATTCATCCATATATTCATATATATCAGCTATGTAATTCATACATTCATCCATATGGTGTACACACACTGTCGGAAAACGAAGGAAGGAAGATGGTTTTATTTTGATGTGGTGTACACACATCTACACCTACATGAACATCAACATGGCAATGAGTAGATCTACATGGTATACACACATTGCCGGAGAACGAAGGAAGGAGAGGAGCTCATCATGGCAATTTCTAGCAGATGTCGTGCACAACCGTCGTCGGAGCGTTGCCGCTAAGGACACCGAAGCCAAGCCGACAACGAAGGCGACACCGTGCCTGAAATCCTAGCCACGTGGAGGGGTTGGGCACGAGCACTGGAGGGTGTGTGCGATGGATCTGGCCGTAGGCAAGGACACATCAAGGCAGGTGAGGTCCGCGTCGAGCTGCGCACCGGCCATAGCCATCGAGGCTCGTCGGAATCGTCCGGCCTTGGTGGCTGCAGCGAGGAGTTGCGGGAGAGATAGAGAAGGCTTGCAAGGAGATGGTTGGGTGAGGTGCTTGGTGTGGATGGCTTGCGCGGCTTGCAGTGCGGTAGGGGAGGAGAGAGGGGCGGTCGACGGTGAGCCGGGAGAGGAAGGCGATGTGGGTAGAGATCAAGGTGGCGGTGGTGATTTTGGGAGTTGGCGACAAAGAGTTCAATCGAGACAGAGAGGTGAGAGCGAATGAGAGAGAGAGAGAGAGAGAGAGAAGTTATAATTTTATTGGTGGCGTGGACATAAATTGCATGGATTTTATTATTTGTGGTGTGGCACTATTCAGTCACGCCACCAATAACTGGTTAAAAAAATTCAAAATTTAAACAGACCTGTCTGATTACTCACATGCATTACTATTTATAGTATCAATGGCGTGGCATATCTTCACACGCCACCAATTACTTGCGTCGGGTCAGACGGTTGGATCCCAAATGCTGGTGGCGTGGATTTTAGGCAGCACGCCACCAGTAACCTATTACTGGTGACGTACCAAATATGCCAACGCCACCACTATTTAAAAAAATAGCAGTGGCATGGATAGAAAATGAGGCGCCACTAATTAAAGTTGTGGCTAGCCATTTCTCTACTAGTGATGAATTCTCCGCCTGAAGGTTGCGGCTTACATCAGCCTCGCACCGCGCAAGGCCGAGTCATCAGGAACCTGTCTGCCATGCTCATGGTCGTGTGGACGACGCCTTCCACCCATGAGGATCCAGGGACCATCCCCTGGTAGCGTGTCCACCGCGTCCGCCGGAACACAAGGATGCAGTACGGGGCAGCACAAAGACTTGCAAGCAGCCCCAGGACTGAGGCCATCCCCAGCAGCTGTCTGCGGCGCCAACTCCCGAACCGAAGATCAGGAAGCCACGCCAAAAATGTGGACTTGCGCAACAAACGGAGGCGGCTACACGGCCGTGCCCACGACATCTTCTCCATCCTGGACAATGGAGCAAGCAAGCTGGAGCTGGGAATCACCGGAGACGGTGCCAGATCTGTCAGACGACGGCGAATGCAGGATGAATTCCCCATCCTCGAGCTCATCACCATTGACGACACACTTGGAAGCGGGCCCGGAGTCGAGCACCTCCACCAGACCAACATAGGTCGTGGGGATTTGGCCCGCCGGCGGGGGCGGAGGCAGCCGGCCAGCCGCTGGACGAACTCCTGATGTGGCTTGAGACTGCGTCGGTATTTCCCCAAAGAGGAAGGGATGATGCAGCACAGCTACAGTAAGTATTTCCCTTAGTTATGAAACCAAGGTTATCAAACCAGTAGGAGAACCACACAACACTATGTAAGCGGTACTTGCACACAAAGAACAAATACTTGCAACCCGACGCGTAAGAGAGGTTGTCAATCTCTCCACGGAAAAAGATAGATTAGATTGTAGTAGATTGGATAAATAGATCACACAAGAACACAAAACAAAAGAAGCAAATAAAAAGTGCAGCAAGGTATTTTTGGGTTTTTGGAATAATAGATCTGAAAACAAAAGCGGCAAAAGATAGATCGGAAAGCGATATGTTGAAAGAGTAGACCCGGGGGCCGTAGGTTTCACTAGTGGCTTCTCTCATGAGTATAGCACATGGTGGGTAAACAAATTACTGTTGGGCAATTGATAGAAGATCAAATAATCATGACGATATCCAAGGCGATGATCATTATATAGGCATCACGTCCAAGATTAGTACACCGAAACGATTCTGCATCTACTACTATTACTCCACACATCGACCGCTATCCAGCATGCATTTAGTGTATTAAGTTCATGGAGAAACGGAGTAATGCAATAAGAACGATGACATGATGTAGACAAGATCTATTCATGTAGGAATAGACCCCATCTTGTTATCCTTAATAGCAACGATACATGCGTGCCTAGCTGCCCCTTCTGTCATTGGGAGAGGACACCGCAAGATCGAACCCATCACAAAGCACCTCTTCCCATGGCAAGAAAAATCGATCTAGTTGGCCTAACTAAACCAAAGATTCGAAGAAGAAATACGAGGCTATAAGTAATCATGCATAGAAGAGACCAAAGAAGACTCAAATAATATTCATGGATAGAAACTCATCATGAACTCAAAATTCATCGGATCCCAACAAACACAACGCAAAAAGTCATTACATCGAATAGATCTCCCAGAGACCATTGTATTGAGAATCAAAAGAGAGAGAGGAAGCCATCTAGCTACTGCCTACGGACTCGTAGGTCTATGGTGGACTACTCACGCATCATCGGAGAGGCACCAATGAGGATGATGAACCCCTCCGTGATGGTGTTAGATTGGATCAAGCGGTTCTTGAACTTGCGGCCACTGGAAGTATTTTTCGTTGACTCCTCTAGGGTTTCTGGAATATTTGGGTATTTATAGAGCTCAGAGGCGGTGGAGGGGACTCCCGAGGCCACCAGAACCCACCAGGGCGCGCCGGGGGCCTCTCGCGCGCCCTGGTGTCTTCTGGGCCCCACGGGCCTCCTCTTAGGTACTTCTTTTGCTCCCTGGATGTCTTCTGGTCCAAAACAAATCTCCAAAAAGTTTCATCGCGATTGAACTCCGTTTGGTACTGATATTCTGTGAAGTAAAAAACAAGCAAAAAAACAGCAACTGACACTTGGCACTATGTCAATAGGTTAGTCCCAAAAAATGATATAAAGTTGCTATAAAATGATTGTAAAACATCCAAGAATGATAATATAACAGCATGGAACAATCAGAAATTATAGATACGTTGGAGACGTATCAACATCCCCAAGCTTAATTCCTACTCGTCCTCGAGTAGGTAAATGATAAAAACAGAATTTTTGAAGTGGAATGCTGCCTAACATGTTCATCACATATTCTTTTCTTTTGTAGCATGGACATTTGGACTTTTAGATGGTTCAAAGCAATAGTCTAGTTTTTACATAAAGACTTTAATACTCAAGCATGCCAACAAGCAACCATGTCTTTCAAAATATCAACACTAAAGAAAGTTATCCCTAGCTCATCATGCTCAATCATTGATCCATTCATGAAACACACTCAAATATTAGCCACACCCAATGCACAAGTATGATCATAGTGCCCCCTAGTTGGTGCTTTATAAGAGAAGATGGAGACTCAAATTAAAAATAAAAATTGCATAAAATAAATAGATAGGCCCTTCGCAGAGGGAAGTAGGGATTTGTAGAGGTGCCAGAGCTCAAAGCTTAAATTGAGAGAGAGAAATATTTTGGGTGACATGCCTTTCCTGTCAACGAAAACGATCGAATAGTTCTCAATAATTTCCATGCTAGATACATCATAGGCGGTTCCCAAACAGAAAATAAAGTTTATTCCTTTTTGCACCATTCTTTCACAATCCATGGCTAGCTGTATCCACGGTTGCCTTTCATACCAACACTTTCCAAGGAATTTATTATTTGACAACATAAAGTAAATTTATTTTTCATTTTGGGACTGGGCATCCCTATTACCGCCGTACTCTTGTGCAATGACAAGTGAATAAACACTCATCTTGAGAATAACACATCTAGGATGGAAAAATATTGGACACCACCTACCGTTTCATGAGCGGTATGAGCACACAAATAGAAAATTCATTTTGAAAATTAGAGATGGCACATACAAATTTGCTTGGGACGGCACGGAAATACCGAATATAGGTAGGTATGGTGGACTCATATGGCAAAACTGGGTTTAAGGATTTTGGATGCACAAGTAGTATTTCTACTTAGTACAAGTGGAGGCTAGCAAATAGATTGAGAAGCAACTAACCAAGAAACGAAAATTCACATAAACGGGCATTAAGCATAACTAACACCGAATAATGCACCATAAGTAGGATGTAATTTCATTGCACAACTATTGACTTTCGTGCTTGCATAGGGAATCACAAACCTTAACACCAATATTCTTATTAAAGCATAATTACTCACCAACATGGCTCACATATTACTATCATCATGTCTCAAAACTATTACAAGGAATCAAGTTTAATTTGTCCAATGATCTTCATGAAAGTTTTTATTATATCCCTCTTGAATATCTATCACTTTGGGACTAGTTTCATATATTGCCATTGCTTTTGACAAGCTCAAATAAATTTAAGTGAAGAACATGAGCATAAACATTTCATCTCTCAAAATAATATAAGTGAAGCATGAGAGAATTTTTTAAAAGTTTACTAACTCTCAAATTAATCTAAGTGAACCATGAGATCAATTCTTCAAAAATTTAAATCACACCATGCTCAAAAAGATATAAGTGAAGCACTAGAGCAATTCCATAGCTCAAAAAATTTAAGTGAAGCATCTAGAGCAATTCTAACAAATCATAGCATAATTTTGGCTCCCTCAAATAGGTGTGTCCAGCAAGGATACTTGAGACAAACTAAAAAGCAAATCAAGCAAAGACTCAAATAATACAAGACGCTCCAAGCAAAACACATGATATGTGACGAATAAAAATATAGCTCCAAGTAAAATACCGATGGTCGTTAGAAGAAAGAGGGGATGCCACTCGAGGCATCCCCAAGCTTAGTTGCTTGTTTATACTTGGATATTATCTTGGGGGTGCTGTAGCATCCCAAAGCTTAGGCTCTTTTCACTCCTTATTCCTTCATCCATCATGATCTCACCCAAAACTTGAAAACTTCAATCACACAAAACTCAACAAAACCTTCGTGAGATCCGTTAGTATAATAAAGCAAATCACCACTCTAAGTACTGTTGAAAACCCATTCATATTTTATTATTGCATTATATCTACTGTATTCTAACTTTACCATGGCTTATACCCTTCAATACAGACCATAGATTCATCAAAACAAGCACACAATGCAACGAAAACAGAATCTGTCAAAAACAGAACAGTCTGTAGTAATCTATACTCTAACCATACTTATATAACTCTAACAATTCTGAAAAATTAGGAAAACGTAAATAATTTGTATAGCAATACTGTGTTAAAAATTCAGCTCATTATCACGCACCAGTAAAAAATGAAAATTCCTGCACTAGAGTCAAAGTTTCTGTTTCATATTCAGCATTGTTTCTACTCATCTTGTGAATCATCCTAAAGGCTTTACTTGGCACAAACACTAATTAAAACATAAAAAACACAATCATAACAGTAGCATAATTGTGTCAATACTCAAGAATAGAAAGAAAAAGGTGAAAATAAATTTATTCATTGGGTTGCCTCCCAACAAGCACTATCGTTTTACGCCCCTAGCTAGGCATAATGCATAGATTCAAGTGTTGTCATCTTTAGTTTTTGCTCCATTGGATGCTCTCATGATTGATTCATATGGTGGCTTAATTCTTGTTCTAGGGAAGTGTTCCATACCCTTTCTTAGCGGAAATTGAAATTTAATATTGCCTTCTTTCATATCAATCACGGCACCTATAGTGCGTAAAAACGGTCTACCAAGTATAATGGGAGAAGACGGATTGCAATCAATATCAAGAACAATAAAATCTATGGGCACATAGTTCCTATTTGCAAGAATAAGAACATCATTAATTCTTCCCAAAGGCTTTTTAATAGTAGAATCCGCCAAGTGCAAATTAAGAGAACATTCTTCAATATTGGTAAGACCAAGCACATCACATAGAGATTTCGGAATTGTGGAAACACTAGCACCCAAATCACATAAAGCAAAGCACTCATAATTTTTAATCTTGACTGTAATGGTAGGTTCCCACTCATCTTGTAATTTTCTAGGAATTGAAATCTCTAACTCCAACTTTTCTTCAAAAGATTTCATCATGGCATCAACAATATGTTTAGTAAAAGCTTTATTTTGTTCATAAGCATGGGGTGAATTTATCACGGATTGCAGCAAAGAAATACATTCAATCAAAGAGCAACTATCATAATTAAAATCTTTGCAATCCAAAATAGTGGGCACATCACTAGTTAAAGTTTTGACCTCTTCAAACCCACTTTCATCAATTTTTTCATCAAGATTTTCACCCTCCAAATCATTGGGACGCCTTCTAGCTAAAGTTGACTCTACTTTAGTCCCTTTATAATCAATTTTAATATTACTAAACAAGGAATCAATAGAAGAAACACCAATCACTTTAAGATCTTCATCATTTTTATAAAAGCAATCACTAGCAAACGTTTTTTCTAAAAATTCTCTTTTAGCTCTAAGCATAGCGGTTCTTTTCTTACTTTCATCCATAGAAACATATAAAGCTTTAATTGATTCATCAATCCTAGGTGCAAAAGCTTTCAACTTGAGATTTTCTACATCATGGGAAATTCTATCAATGCTTCTAGACATATCATCAATCTTATTCAACTTTTCTTCTATCGTAGTATTGAAAAAAAATTGAGCATTGATAAATTCTTTAATATTACTCTCAAGATCAGAGGGGTTACTATTATTATTTTAAGAAGAATTACCATAGGAATTACCATAATTATTAGAGGAATTTCCAGGAAAGGGCCTAGGATTAAAATTACCTCTATAAGCATTGTTATTAAAATTGTTTCGCGAGATGAAATTCACATCTACGGAATCACTATTTTGCTCAATCAAAGTAGACAAAGGCACATCATTAAGATCAATAGGAGCATTTTTACTAGCAACCAACTTCATACGAGCATCAACTTTTTCACTCAAAGTACTAATTTCTTCAACCGAATTGACTTTTTTACTAGTAGGTGCTCTTTCAGTATGCCATTGTGAATAATTTGCCATAGTATTATCTAGCAATTAAGTATCTTCACCCAAAGTAATCTCCATAAAAGTACCACCCGCGGCGGAGTCTAAAAGATTTCTAGAGACAAAATTCAATCCTGCATAAATTTTTTGTATGATCATCCAAAGATTTAAACCATGAGTAGGACAATTTCTTCGCATCAATTTCATTCTTTCCCAAGATTGTGCAACATGTTCATGCTCAAGTTGCTTAAAATTCATGATTTGAGTTCTAAGGGAAATAATTTTCGCGACGGAAAATACTTAGTAATAAAAGCATCCTTGCACTTATCCCAAGAATCGATACTATTGCGAGGCAAAGAAGAAAACCAAATTTTTGCACGATCCCGCAAGGAGAAAGGAAATAATTTCAACTTCACTATATCATTGTCCACATCTTTTTTCTTTTGCATATCACACAATTCTACGAATGTGTTTAGATGGGACGCGGCATCCTCATTAGGAGTACCAGAAAATTGATCTTTCATGACAAGATTCAACAAAGCGGCATTAATATCACAAGTCTCCGCACTAGTGTCGGGAGGAGCAATCGGAGTACTAATAAAATCATTGTTATTGGTATTGGAAAAATCACACAATTTGGTATTTTCTTGAGTCATCGTGACTACGCAAATAAGATTGCAAGCAAACAAGAGATCTGACGAGAAAAAGGCAAACGAAAAAGAGGGCGAATAAAACGGCAAATTTTTGTGAAGTGGGGGAGAGGAAAATGAGAGGCAAATGGCAAATAATGTAAATTGCAAGGAGATGATATTTGTGATTAGGAACCTGATAGATATTGATGATGTCTCCCCGGCAATGGCGCCAGAAATTCCTTTGACGTGGCATGAGACTGCGTCGGTATTTTCCCAAAGAGGAAGGGATGATGCAGCACAACTACGGTAAGTATTTCCCTCAGTTATGAAACCAAGGTTATCAAACTAGTAGGAGAACCACACAACACTATGTAAGCGGTATCTGCACACAAAGAACAAATACTTGCAACCCGACGCGTAAGAGAGGTTGTCAATCTCTCCACACAAAAAAAGATAGATTAGATTATAGTAGATTGGATAAATAGATCACACAAGAACACAAAATAAAAGAAGCAAATAAAAAATGCAGCAAGGTATTTTTGGGTTTTTGGAATAATAGATCTGAAAACAAAAGCGGCAAAAGATAGATCGGAAAGCAATATGTTGAAAGAGTAGACCCGGGGGCCGTAGGTTTCACTAGTGGCTTCTCTCATGAGTATAGCACATGGTGGGTAAACAAATTACTGTTGGGCAATTGATAGAACATCAAATAATCATGACGATATCCAAGGCGATGATCATTATATAGGCATCACGTCCAAGATTAGTAGACCGAAACGATTCTGCATCTACTACTATTACTTTACACATCGACCGCTATCTAGCATGCATCTAGTGTATTAAGTTGATGGAGAAACGGAGTAATGCAATAAGAACGATGACATGATGTAGACAAGATCTATTCATGTAGGAATAGACCCCATCTTGTTATCCTTAATAGCAACGATACATGTGTGCCTCGCTGCCCCTTCTCTCACTGGGAGAGGACACCACAAGATCGAACCCATCACAAAGCACCTCTTCCCATGGCAAGAAAAATCGATCTAGTTGGCCTAACTAAACCAAAGATTCGAAGAAGAAATACGAGGCTATAAGTAATCATGCATATAAGAGATCAAAGAAGACTCAAATAATATTCATGGATAGAAACTAATCATGAACTCAAAATTCATCGGATCCCAACAAACACACCGCAAAAAGTCATTACATCAAATAGATCTCCAAGAGACCATTGTATTGAGAATCAAAAGAGAGAGAGAGGAAGCCATCTAGCTACTGCCTACGAACCCGTAGGTCTATGGTGGACTACTCACGCATCATCGGAGATGCACCAATGAGGATGATGAACCCCTCCGTGATGGTGTTAGATTGGATCTCGCGGTTCTAGAACTTGTGGCAGCTGGAAGTATTTTTCGTCGACTCCTCTAGGGTTTGTGGAATATTTGGGTATTTATAGAGCTCAGAGGCGGTGGAGGGGACTCCCGAGGCCACCACAACCCACTAGGGCGCGCCGGGGGCCTCTGGCGCACCCTGGTGTCTTCTGAGCCCCACGGGCCTCCTCTCAGGTACTTCTTTCGCTCCCTGGATGTCTTCTGGTCCAAAAAAATCTCCAAAAAGTTTCATCGCGATTGGACTCCATTTGGTACTGATATTCTGCGAAGTAAAAAACAAGTAAAAAACAGCAACTGGCACTTGGCACTATGTCAATAGGTTAGACCCAAAAAATGATATAAAGTTGCTATAAAATGATTGTAAAACATCTAAGAATGATAATATAACAGCATGGAACAATCAAAAATTATAGATACGTTGGAGACGTATCAACTCCCCATTCCCGACCTCATCATCATTGGCAGCACACTTGGAAGCAGGCCCGTAGTCGACCATCACCACCAGACTGGCGTCAGGCACTGGGACCTGACCCGCTGCCGGCGGCGGAGGCAACTACGGGATTGGATCCAGATCCGACAGGACTGGGAGGAACGGAGGGAGAGCCGCAGGGATCAACGCCGGGGGCTTCAGCAGCTGGTCAGGGGTGTCGTCGGCAATTGCAGTGAAGGCGGATGGCAACAGGGCTGGCACCGTCACAGGCAGTGGAGGACGCGCGCATGGAACCCCCGCACACCGACGGCCCTCATTCTCTGCCCTAAACCTACTTGCTGGGGGAGGCGGCGGAGTTCGCCGGGGGACCCGCGGGCCCGAGAGGGTGGCCGACGGGGCTGGAGCGGCAGCCGCCGGTGGGGGTTGGTGGAGCGGGGGGGCATGGTCACGGGAGCTAGCCGTTGGTCACTCTGGCACATAGTGACTCATATGATTGTCTAACATATGTACAAGTAACTAGTTTGTGTTAGATAAATCTAAATAAACTAAACTAGTGCTTGTAATATTCTTGATTGTAATGCTTGTAATCTTGGGCTGAACTAATAAATAAAGGAGACTCCCAATAAACAAGCATGCCATGTCACTTGGACTTGGATGATCTGAGCTACAAAGAATATTTCCCCTCGATTAGGAGGGTCATATGGAGCACCAGACATCCTTCTAAGTTTGTTGTGCCAAAGCCTTCCAAAACAACCTTGACCTTAAAATGTACTCCCTCCGTTTCTAAGTATAAGCCTCTTTAGAGATTTCACTACGGACTATATACGAAGTAAAATGAGTGAATCTACGTTCTAAAGTATGTCTATATACATCTGTATGTAGTTTATAGTGGAATCTCTAGAAAGACTTATATTTAGGAACAAAGGAAGTACATGTTAAAACTGTTTATGTGTTATGAAAAAACATTTTTAAAGGGCATCAAAAGTAAAAGGAAACAATAAAAGAGGCGTGCTACGCGAGCCGTCCGATTGTGTGACGCGAGGTGTTAGTTTCTCTTTTCTAATTTCCTGCAACAAGTTCTTTGTTGCGAAACCTTCTCTTCTCTAATTTTCTACAACAAGATCTTTGTTGCGAAACCGCCTTTTTTTTATTTCTTGCAACAAATTCTTTGTTATGAAACCTCCTCGTCTTTATTTTCCTGCAACAAGGTCCCTGTTGCAAAACCTCTTCTTCTCTAACTTTTTGCAACAAGACACTTGTTGCAAAAATTACAAACACACCTCTGGCTATGTCTAATTTTCTGTAACAAGATCCTTGTTGCAAAAATTACAACAATATTTCCGGCCGCGTCGTGCAATAGCACAATCGTTGTTCGCTGGCGCCGTTCCGCAACAACACCGTTGTTGCAGAAACTTGTTCCAAAGGTAATGTGCGTGCATCGACCTCCTCTGTGACTGCTGCTACTGCTGTTTTGTAGCAGGGGCGATGTTGTGGTGGTCTCACAGAGTTGCAGCTGCGGTGATGGGCGGCAACACTGCGCAGAGATGTAGCATTGGGAGAGAAAAATGAATGGAGTTTGCATAGGAAAGAAGGTCAAGAGAGAATGGTGGATGAGGACCCCTGGAGAACTCGATATAAGGCTACGAGAAAAGCGGTCAGTGGTCCCATTGGGACACGCGTCAGGCAGAAGAGGGGGCTGATGGAGCAACGAAAATCAGCCGGCTGGAGCTAAACATTTCCCATAATAAAAACCCAGAGTAAATAAAAGAAAGAAGGGGAGGGAAAACGGAAAAGGAACCAGGAAAACCGGAACCTAATGGGCCGGCGGCCCTTTGATAGCCGAAGATAAGACTTTTGGAGGATATTTTTCGGAGTGGACTGATCGACGGTCTGGCCCAGGAAAGCGCCGCCAAGTCAGCTACCAATCCAGCTCCTCCTCACTCTCTCTCTCTCTCTTCCCCGTGCACCGCACCCTATCCTTCCCTCTCCCCTCCCACCGCTCCTCTCACCCCGCCGGGGCTCTCCCGCCCCCGACCACCGCACCCAGGGCCAAGCTCAGCGGCGCTCCACCAAACTGCACGCCCCGCCATGGCGGCCGCCGCCGCGGCGCTCGCGAGCTCGCCCCTCGTCCACCTCACCGCCGCGGCCCGCCTCCGCCTCCCCAGGCCCAGGGCCTCCTCCGCGGCCTCCTCGCGGTGGGGGTGCCCGCGAGGTGCCTACCTGGACTGGAGGCCCCTGAGGCGGTGCGACCGGATGCGGCGCTTCTCCGTCGACGAGGGCGGCGGAGGCGGGGAGGACGGGGAGAAGCGAGGCGAGGAGGAGGCCGCAGCGCCCGTGGAAGCCAAGGTGGGGGCTGCGGAGGAGCTGGGCTCGGAGCGGAGCCGCTCGGGGAGCTTCTCCTCCTCATCATCGCCGTCCTCTGCGGTATGAGGAACTAAGCCATTGGCCATTTCGTGCTAAACATAGTTGAAAAAAAAAAGCTTGCTGATTTAGGAGTATTTTTCTAGCCCATTCTGCTGGATTGAGAGATAGAACTGTGTGCAATTAGAGGCAGGATTGGATCATTGGAAGCACAATAAGTACTACAGTATCATTCATTTACTCAATTTTAAAATGGGGAATCGAATTTCTGAATGATCATTGTGATCAGTGATTATAATGTAGTGTTAGTATGACTACACTAGTGAAGTAATTAATCCCTTAAATCAGATATGTACGACATTTTAGAAAGCATCAGGTGTAGCCAAACTTCTATAACTTGGACCACGATGACATAGAAGACTATTTAGTTTGATTATATGGATTCGTTAGAGTTGTCACAAAAAAATAATTCTCAGAACATAATAAATCTGCAGTTGCAGCTACCATGGTCATAAAAATGAAGTAATGGTCAAATTTACATGTTGAGACTATGGCGATATTCAAAACGTCCTATGTTCTTGAGCAGAGGCACTATCTTAATGTTGATATGGCAGACGCGACATTCAGTTGCGAGAAATAAAGGGAGATTACCACACTGTGCTTGTTCTTGTTTTCGAAGCCTAGCACTACGATATTTAGTATCCTTCATTGGATCCTTTGGTACTGCATGTCAGGTTGTTAGATGAAATTCTACCTAAATGATGAATCTCATCCTGAATGACTGCATCATATCACTACAGCTATTAGTTATCTATTCTTTTATGACAGCAAGTTCCAAGAAAAGTGAATACCGTCATAGCAGTTTAAACCTATTAGAACGTATTCACCAAATTTCAGAATTCTTTCAGTAACAACAACAACAAAGCCTTTAGTCCCAAACAAGTTGGGGTAGGCTAGAGGTGAAACCCATAAGATCTCGCGACCAATTCATGGTTCTGGCACATGTATAGCAAGCTTCGACGCACCCCTGTCCATGGCTAGTTCTCTGGTGATACTCCAGTCCTTCAGATCCCTCTTTACGGACTCCTCCCATGTCAGGTTCGGTCTACCCCGACCACTTTTGACATTATCAGCACGCTTTAGCCGTCCGCTATGCACTGGAGCTTCTGGAGGCCTGCGTTGAATATGTCCAAACCATCTCAGACGATGTTGGACAAGCTTCTCTTCAATCGGTGCTACGCCAACTCTTATCTCGTATATCATCATTCCGGACTCGGTCCTTCCTTGTGTAACCACACATCCATCTCAACATGTGCATCTCCGCCACATCTAACCGTTGCACATGTCGCCTTTTAGTCGGCCAACACTCAGTGCCATACAACATGGCAGGTCGAACCGCCGTCCTATAGAACTTGCCTTTTAGCTTTTGTGGCACTCTCTTGTCACAGAGAATGCCAGAAGCTTGGCGCCACTTCATCCATCCGGCTTTGATTCGATGGTTCACATCTTCATCGATATCCCCATCTTTCTGCAGCATTGACCCTAAGTATTGAAAGGTGTCCTTTTGAGGCACCACCTGCCCATCAAGGCTAACCTCCTCCTCATCATCCTTGTGTCTAGTAGTACTAAAACCGCACCTCATGTACTCGGTTTTAGTTCTACCAAGTCTAAAACCCTTCGATTCCAAGGTTTGTCTCCATAGCTCTACCTTCCTATTGACCCCCGTCCGACTATCATCGATTAGCACCACATCATCCGCAAAGAGCATACACCATGGATATCTCCTTGTATATCTGTCGTCGTTTTCTCACAACAGATGCCAGGGGGTGGCTAATCGAGGTGAGAGCAAGGCTGCCGTGGAAGATCCGGGACGGGATAGGGTAGTAGCACTCGGTGGTTTACCCAGGTTCGGGGCTCTCCGGAGAGATAATACCCCTACTCCTGCATGTCTGATGATATATGCAGTGTATATGGTCGTGGTACAGAGTTGCTCCTGGAGCTGTCTTAGGAGAGGAAGAAGAAGCTGTGAGAGCTCTTCCTCCATGCCTCACGTGTGAGAGTGGGAGGGGAAAATGAGGGAATGAGAGAGTGAGAGGAGCCTGGCCATGAGTGAGCTCCCCTGGTGCCTCTTATAAAGGGAGGCCCAGGGGACAAGGGGTGGCCCACATGGCCAACCATTTACTATTGGAGAAGACATGTGAGATGACGCATGATGCAGGCAATAGTGCACCACTATTGGAGATGACATGCGAGGTGACGCATGATGCAGGCTATAGTGCACCACTATTGGGGTGCAGTGAAGTGACGCATGATGCTGGCTATAGTGTCTTCATGTCGTGTACGATGGGCCGTGGTGGTTGACCTCGCGCAGCAGGCCGGCTGGAGCAGCCGGTCAGAGGTCGGTCGGAGCAGTCGGCTGGCGTAGCCGGGCAGGGGGCCGGCTGGACTTAGGAGCCAGCCTGACCGGGGTGCTAGCCGGAGCAGCCGGACAGAGGGGCATTGGCCGCCCCGTTGTCTCGAAATGTCGAGTCGCCTCCTTGAGCCTACCCGGGGGTAATCCCCCCGATAGTAGCCTCCGGGCGACTTGGGAGTCGGGCGGAGGGTTTTGCCATCGTCGTTGTTGTTGCAGAAGTTGTTGATGACGGTCGATTGTTGGCCAGGGACGGCGCGGCTTGCTTCCAGCGGGGGCGCGCCAGCGCACCCGCTGGGTGTAGCCTCCGGGCGACTCGAAGAGTCGGGCGGAGGGTATTTGCTGTCGCTGGAGCGGACGGTGGCGTCGAGGTTGTCGGGCGTAGACGCGGGGTCCGCCGACTGATGGGCGCGGGGTCGTGTCGGGCGCGGATGCGGGATCCGCCGGCTGATGGGCGCGGAGCCCTGCCGGGGGCGGAAGCGGAGTCCGCCGGCTGATGGGCGCGGACCCCTGCCGGGCGTGGACACGGAGTCCACCTGCTGGCTGTTTCCAGCGGGGGCGCGCCAGCGCACCCACTTGGTGTAGCCTCCGGGCGACTCGAAGAGTCGGGTGGAGGGTCTTTGCTGTTGCTGAAGCAGATAGTGGCGTTGAGGTCGTCGGGTGCGGACGCGGGGTCCGCCGACCGATGGGCGCGGATCCCTGCCGAGGGCGGACGCGGGGTCCGCCGGCTGTCGAGCGTGAGGCGCTGTCGGGCGCGGACGCGGGGTCCGCCGGCTGATGGGCGCGGAGCCCTGCCGGGGGCGGACGCGGGGTCCGCCGGCCGATGGGCGCGGAGCCCTGCCGGGGGCGGACGCGGGGTCCGCCGACCGATGGGCGTGGAGCCTTGCCGGGGGCGGACGTGGGGTCCGCCGACCGATGGGCGCGGAGCCCTGTCGGGGGCGGACGCGGGGTCCGCCGACTGATGGGCGCGGAGCCCTGCCGAGGGCGGACGCGGGGTTCACCGGCTATCGAGCGCGAGGCGCTGCCGGGCGCGGACACGGGGTCCGTCGGCTGATGGGCGCGGAGCCCTGCCGGGGGCGGACGCGGGGTCCGCCGGCTGATGGGCGCGAAGCCCTGCCGGGGGCGGACGTGGGGTCCGCCGGCTGTTGAGCGCGAGGCGCTGCCGAGGGCGGACGCGGGGTCTGCCGGCTGTTGAGCGCGAGGCCTTGCCGGGAGTGGCTTCCAAGCCTCCAAGCGAGGGGGTTCATCATGGAAATGATCGTGCAAAAGACAAGTTTAGTCGATGCAGATGTGTCAAATATTTAGTTTTGGTAGTGCAAGCTTTATGCAAAGAGTGTCGACTCGGTTTCGTCTGAGCCCCCTTCAATCTTTTTCATGTGCTCTCTGCTCTTTGGCTTTTGCTCTTGCCAGCTGGACAGCCGGGAGCCGGTCTGTGGCTGAGGCGAAGAGTGGGCCGCGGAGTGGAGCGTACAGTACTCGGACTCTAGGAGCAGACTCGATCGAGCCAATACTCACAAATGAAATGACCGGGTTGCCCAAGCCGTTTTCTCCCGGGACGCTTTTCGCGTGGGGTGACCTCCAGCTTGTGCTCTCGCTAGCCGGACAATCGCGGTGCGATCTGTAGCTGAGACAAAGAGTGGGCCTTCGGTACCGTACACACTACTAAGCCGTCTCGTGGGAACGAACGTATCGGGCCAAGCGGCCAGCCCCAGGCCGAGACTAGCTGGCGCCGGGGCGAACAGTAAAGTAGCTGGAACAAATGCGGGGATGTCCCCCGAGGGTCGCTCGGGGTATCTGTATATTTGTGTATGGCACAAGGATGTGCGGGTGAAAAGCTCACATTGGTTTTTGGTGCCGGCGAGGCGGGTGTTGTCGAAGACAGCAGGCTGCCGGCCTGCAGCCGGCGCGGTCTTTTACCAGCGGGGCGCACCGGCCGCACCCGCTGGGTGTAGCCTCCGGGGCGGTTGGTGGAGGTGCCGGCCGGCCGGGCCTGACCGGCCAGCGTCGAAGTGGACGAGCAGTGGAGCCGACTCTCCAGCCGGCCCGGTGTCGAAGTAGGCGGGCAGGCCAGCTGGGAAGCCGGCCAGGCGGCGACGCGGGCGGGCTAGCCGGCCTACCGGCCGGATGGCGACACGGGCAGGCACGCCAGCCGGCCGAGCGGCGACGCGGGCGGGCGCCAACTGGCCGAGCGGCGAATAAGGCCAGCCGACCGAGGACGCGGTTGAGCGGACCAGCTGGCGTCTTTCTTCTCTTTTTTTTTCTTGTCAGCCGGCTGTGGGCAGACGGACGTACAGTTTTTTTTTTTGGGCAGCCGGCTAACCACTTCTTCTTTTCTCTTCCAGCCGGCCCGCGGCTTGTTCTTCCAGGGCAGCCGGCAGGAGGGGGCGTTGGGGCGGAGCCGGAGGCAGGCGCACGGGTTGGGGGGACGGCGAGCCGGCAGCTGGCTCCCGATGGGGCGAGAGCGCGGGCGGAGCGGCAGCCGGCGCAAGGCACGACGCGGAGCCGGACATGCGCGCGGGTGTTTAGGAGCCGGAGCTGAGCGGGGCCAGCGAAGGCGAGGCACGCGGCGGGGCGGAGCTGGTGCGCGGACGCACGGGGCCGAAGCCGGCGGCCCGAGGCGATGCGGACGCGCAGACGTGCGACGGGGGCGGAGCTGGCGCGGGCGCGCAGGAACGCACGGAGCGGTAGAGCGGGGTGCACGGAGGCACCCACTAGGTGTGGAGCAGACGGAGCCGGCGGCGGCCGGCGGCGCGGAGAGGCCGGTGGCGACGGACGTGGGACGAATCGGCATCCGTCGGAGTGACGCAGGCGCCCGCAGGACGTGGAGGAGAGGCGAGCGGAAGAACAGCCACACGGCGCGGGCTCCAGCGGATGGGGCCGAACCCGGCGCTGCGGGCTGAGACAGCGTCGTGGTCGCGGGACGGCAAGGACGCGAGGCCGGCTCGGGAAGGCGAACTCGGGGCGAGAGGAGGCGGGGCCCCAGCTCGGAGTGGCGGCAAGGGGCGACGGTGAGGCTGGACAGCGTCACGCGGGAGGAACCCGAAGGGCTACAGGGTCGAGCGCGAGCCCTCCCGCACGCTGCGTGGTCGATCTGGCGGACGGGGTGTGCAGGCGCGGTGAGGCGGGCGACCGAGGTGGAGCACGACGTCGAGGAGGCGCGGGGAGGCCGGGTCGGGCTCCGACGCAGACAGCACGGAGGCGAGCCTCTGCGGGTTGGAACCGTGGCAGCGGAGAAAGTCGTGCGCGAGCTCCGCGGAGGAGGCGATGTTGTGTTCCGGTGCGGCGTGGGTGGAGAGGCCGCGCGCAGGGGAGCGCCGGACTCGCGTTGGCGTTGGGTGCTTGGCCGGCGCGGGCAGAGGTGCGCGCGCAGGGGCGCAGCAAAGCTGGGCGGCGCGGGGACGGCCAGCTAGGCGGGGCCTCGCGGCGGCGCGGCGAGGCGTCCCAGACGCTCGGCCACGAGGGGAGGATGCGCTCGCGCTCGGGGAGCGGGGAGGGCAAGCCTGGAGGTGCGTGCGCGGGGGCCTCGCGCAGGCGTGCGGCCCTCCCGGGAGCGAGACGAGGAGCGCGGGGGGACGGCACAGGGGAGGAGCCGCTCGGGCGCGGCGGCTCCGTGACGCGGGCCGGAGGCTGGGAGGGCGGGCGCTGCCGCAGAGGAGAGGCTCGGGAGGCGCGGACGAGGTTGAGGACGAGGCCCATGCGCGCGGCCCGAAACGTGCCGTGGAGGTGGACGTAGGCAGCAGCGCCATCTGCGCACCCGCTGGTGATTTTCTCTGGTCAAGCGGTTGCCGCAGCAGACGTCAGGACGCGACGGGCGTAGGAGTGAGCGCGACGGCAGCCCGTCATGGCCGTGAGCCGCAGCCGGCGGCGCGCGCGAGGTTGGGGAAGCGGTCGGCGAGGCGAGCGCGTCGAGGACGGACGCGGGTGAGGGGACGCTGAAGCGGCGACGGGCGAACGACAGCGACGTCGCGGTGGCCATGACGAGACCGGCAGCGAGGGCACGGCGCCGCGCGCATTAGCCCCGGGGTGTGTTGATGTCGAGCCCCCGAGCGCCGCCGTGGAGACGGCGGCGACGTCGCGGTGGTGATGATGAAGAGGGTCCCGCCCGGACCGCGGTTCCGATAGCGGCTTGCCCCACGGTGGGCGCCAACTGTCGTCGTTTTCTCACAACAGATGCCAGGGGGTGGCTAATCGAGGTGAGAGCAAGGCTGCCGTACAGAGTTGCTCCTGGAGCTGTCTTAGGAGAGGAAGAAGTTGTGAGAGCTCTTCCTCCATGCCTCACGTGTGAGAGTGGGAGGGGAAAATGAGGGAATGAGAGAGTGAGAGGAGCCTGGCCATGAGTGAGCTCCCCTGGTGCCTCTTATAAAGGGAGGCCCAGGGGACAAGGGGTGGCCCACATGGCCAACCATTTACTATTGGAGAAGACATGTGAGATGACGCATGATGCAGGCAATAGTGCACCACTATTGGAGATGACATGCGAGGTGACGCATGATGCAGGCTATAGTGCACCACTATTGGGGTGCAGTGAAGTGACGCATGATGCTGGCTATAGTGTCTTCATGTCGTGTCCGATGGGCCGTGGTGGTTGACCTCGCGCAGCAGGCCGGCTGGAGCAGCCGGTCAGAGGTCGGTCGGAGCAGTCGGCTGGCGTAGCCGGGCAGGGGGCCGGCTGGACTTAGGAGCCAGCCGGAGCAGCCGAACATAGGGGCGTTGGCCGCCCCGTTGTCTCGAAATGTCGAGTCGCCTCCTTGAGCCTACCCGGGGGTAATCCCCCCGACAATATCCCTCGTGACCTCATCCATCACCAAAGCAAAAAAGATAAGGGCTCAAAGCCGACCCTTGATGCAGTCCTATTTTAACCGGAAAGTCATCAGTGTCACCATCACTTGTTCGGACACTTGTCAGAACATTATCATACATGTCCTTGATAAGGGTATTGTACTTTGCTGGGACTTTGTGTTTCTCTAAGGCCCACCACATGACATTCCGTGGTATCTTATCATAGGCCTTCTCCAAGTCAATGAACACCATATGCAGGTCCTTTTGCTCCCTGTATCTCTCCATAAGTTGTCGTACCAAGAAAATGGCTTCCATGGTCGACCTCCCAGGCATGAAACCAAACTGATTTTTGGTCACACTTGTTATTCTTCTTAAGCGGTGCTCAATGACTCTCTCCCATAGCTTCATTGTATGGCTCATCAGCTTAATTCCACGGTAATTAGTACAACTCTGAACACCCCCCTTGTTCTTGAAGATTGGTACTAATATACTCCGTCTCCATTCTTCTGGCATCTTGTTTGCCCGAAAAATGAGGTTGAAAAGCTTGGTTAGCCATACTATCGCTATGTCCCCGAGGCCTCTCCACACCTCAATGGGGATGCAATCAGGGCCCATCGCCTTGCCTCCTTTCATCCTTTTTAAGGCCTCCTTGACCTCTCACTCCTGGATTCGAACGCCTGCTAGTATCATCAAAGGAGTCGTCCAGTTCGATGGTAGAGCTCTCATTCTCCCCATTGAACAACTTGTCGAAGTACTCCCGCCATCTATGCTTAATCTCCTCGTCCTTCACCAGGAGCTGGTCTGCTCCGTCCTTGATGCATTTGACTTGGTCAACATCCCTCGTCTTCCTCTCTCGGATCTTGGCCATCTTATAGATGTCTCTTTCGCCTTCCTTCGTGTCTGACCGCCGGTAGAGGTCCTCATACGCCCGACCCCTTGCTTCAGAATTCTTCCAGTAAGCTTTAATAATTTCCTTTTCTCAAGAAATAGAGAAAAACATGATATGTACTTCTTTGTAAGGCGTACACCAACATTTCTTTTAACTTGTAATGCATATTTTTTTTTTATGAACATGGCTGATTCTTTTCTCAAACATATTTTATAACATATCCATTTGCTCAGACTCCTGGTGTATCAAGCGAGCCTCCTCTTTTGAGCTTCAGTGTGGATAATATCGATACAGTTAAGTTATTGGAACTCCTAGGTCCAGAAAAGGTTGATGCAGCTGATGTCAAGGCTATTAAGGAAAAGTTTTTTGGCTACACAACATTCTGGTTGACAAGAGAAGAACCTTTTGGTGATCTTGGGGAAGGAGTCCTTTTTGTCGGGAATCTCCGAGGGGACAGAGAGGAAATCTTTGGAAAACTTCAGCGGCAGCTACGTGAACTTACAGGTGACAAATACAATCTTTTCATGGTGGAGGAGCCCAATTCAGAAGAGGATGACCCACGTGGGGGACCACGTGTTAGTTTTGGTTTGCTTAGAAGAGAAGTTTCCGAGCCTGGTCCTACTACCCTGTGGCAATACGTTATTTCACTGTTACTTTTCCTTCTCACTGTGTTCTCCTGTATTGAGCTTGGAATTGCATCAAAGGTACATCTGCCTAACCTGTTATATGATGCCAGAGCTTAATACCCTTCTATGCTAGGTTGCTAATAATTTTTTTACCTGTGCAGATAAGCAGTCTTCCACCAGACATTGTTTCATATTTCACCGATCCAAATGCTACTGGACCCCCACCTGACATGCAACTTTTACTTCCATTCGTGGAATCAGCCCTGCCAGTGGCTTATGGCGTATTGGCTATCCAACTATTTCACGTAAATCACATCAAAGATCTGTTCAGCATTTATTTTTCTTCCTAGTCTTTCAGCTCTTGTGTGAGCAATAGTGCATCTTGTACACCAATTCAAGCTTAGAGTTATTGCTAAACTCATTCCAACATTAACATAACGTATTGCTACTAACAGGCTTGTGTAAAGACTCAAATCTGAATAACTGCTCTATCCTTTTTGACTTTGTATAGTTGGTAGTTTAAATCAAACTATTGGATTGATTAGCTATGCTCCGAGCAATTGAACGTGGGCATCTACTAGCAGATAATGGTGTATCAACGATCCTTTAATTAAGTAGTGATGCAGTTAGTGGTCTGAGCTGTTATTTATGAAGCCCTTATGTTTGTAATTGTTTTGACCTGACCTACCGTATTACATTCTGATGCAGGAAGTTGGACACTTTTTGGCAGCATACCCAAAGAATGTAAAACTGGGCATTCCTTTCTTCATTCCGAACTTCACTCTTGGAACTTTTGGTTCAATTACCCAGGTTAGTATGTTTAATAGAAGAAATATTATAATATGTATAGATTGCATCGGACAGGAATGTATTGTGCTGCTATTTCATTACTATATATCAACTTGTTGATCACTAATTCGCTAGTATGCCATGATAATGAAGAGTTGGGTAAAATCTTGAGTTCTTGATAATATATTGCGCATTATCTGCATTGCCTGATTCCTGACCTGTAAACATGATAGCATCGGAAAAACACGCCTCTTTTTTTTTTGTTTCTTTTACTCTGCTCCCTCCCTTGTGTATGGTGGTAAATAATATTAAATCTGTTGGAAGATGCTTGAGTAGTGATATTGTTTTTCTACTTTGGGTGCCATCATTCATGAGAGGTACATTCCCGGGTCTAAATATTAAGGAAACACCTTTTTTGCCCTATCGGTTATTTTGTTTGACATGTCTAATTTTGTGAACCATGTTGCAAAAGTGATACGATTGTTCATATTTATCTCCAACCACTACTTGGAAGTTTTCTTATTTTCATCATCCACTCCTGTAGTTCAAATCCATTCTGCCAGATCGAAAGACAATGTTTGACGTATCAATGGCTGGTCCTTTGGCTGGAGCTGCACTTTCTTTTTCGATGTTCTCTGTAGGCTTGTGGCTCTCCTCAAATCCTGCTGGGGCAACTGATTTAGTTCAAGTACCCAGCAATCTGTTCCAGGGTTCTTTGTTGCTCGGACTTATTAGCAGAGCAGTACTTGGTTACAGGTGAATGATACCTGGAATTTTGGACATTTACTTTCTGCCATTTAAACTAGTATTTAATTTCATTAGACTATTGTCTAAATTTTTATCTGTCCTAGTTCCAGATGTGATGGTTGCACCTTTTCCTTCAGTCCATCGTGTTATCCTTTTATGATACAGTACCATTTTAGAACACTCAGAAAGTGTGTGCTACTTTCTTGATTCTCACTCATAGCTGCAGTTTTTGAGAAGTGTACCGGATTAGCTGAAACTCTTCTAGTTTTAGGAGGATTTTTCGCTTGATCAACTCAAGTAGAATATCATTGGTTTTCTTAACTCCCAACTTATAGATATTTGATGAATTATTACGAGTAATGGGATCTTCTATGAGTGAGGATAGTTAATCATAAAGAGCTGTTACAGCTTACAAATCATGTTGGTGCCATGATTTTATAGGCGTTGCTTCAGCGTCACTTCAGCACTGATAATGTGTCTTTATGCCGTGAGGATGTTCTGTTCTTTGTGGAACAATTGATAGTAGCCCATCTCGGCACGTTCCATTTCCTCTCTAATACATGTGCCGATTGCTCTGTTCCTACGTTGCCAAGCCGCCGTCTTGCCTTGCCACCTTGCCTTAACCGCTTGATAGTTAAAGCAGGACTTAGGCGCCTAGCTTCGCCTTATACCACTTTAAAAACCATGGTTGGTAATATAACTTCTGCTGAATATACTAGTATACCCATCATCCATGATAGAAGTTATTAACTTTGTATTATACTTTATCAACGACTCAACTCTGCATTTTTTTAGTTTTGATATGAACTCTATGTTTCTATTGTCTAATGAACTTAAATTTATTTTCAGTGCTCTGCATGCTTCTACGGTTTCTATCCACCCTCTTGTGATCGCTGGCTGGTGAAGTATCGTTCATAAATTGCCTGACCTCTTGTAAGCAAACAGGTTTTGTTTGTCTTATTGTTCCTGCAAATTCTGCAGGTGTGGTCTAACAACAACTGCCTTCAATATGCTTCCTGTTGGATGTCTTGACGGTGGAAGAGGTTTACAGGTAAAATTTAATATTATTTTTTATGGATGCAACCAAATAATCACGCTGGACCGTATGCATGTACTCCATTTGTCCAGAAATATAGGTCATTTTAGCCATCTCTTTTTGTCCACATATGAAGGACATGTTTCAATTTCAAAGGGTTCTCCCCTCTGCTCCTCCTATACACCCCATGGCCAGTACTCTCATGAATAAATGGATCTCCTTCCCAGTGCTCCTCCTTGGAGAGCGTAATTAGAGGCTAGTAAGAGAAGAGCATGATGACCATTTTAGTCTATTGTGTAATTCTTGTACGCATGGTTAAAATGGCATGTTTGTGGACTCGTTTTAGGGAGTATGTGGCAGTAGCTACTCGTTTTGAGAATGGCTCTCGGTTTCCCTTCCTTGACAGTTAATACTGTTTTCAGGACCTTTTTTTTCATTCACCTTTCTTGTAAGACTTTCTGAGTCGTTTAAGCATGACTTAGGATGCTATGACTAAACTTAATAAAATGAAAAATTGTCTTCCATCTCAAGTGGTAGTGGATATCTGCACTTGTGACATGTCCAAGCTGTGTGACTTGTACTGCTGAGGTGGACAGTAGCATGCAACCATGAACTACTAACAAAAGACCATGATCAAGAGTTCAAGAAACTAGTGTATGCAGGAACAAAATCCATTTATTTAGAGATGCATGTACCCGTCAGTGATCTGAAAAGTGAAAACAGTGTTAAGCTTTACTTTGTGACTCTTTGAGTGGTTCTTTTGTTTTTGAATGTTCAGAAAAATAAGAATTACAACTTGGTACACTGTTCGAGCACCAGCAAGTCATGTACGTCTCCATTGCAGAACAGAGCAAGTGTCTCCTGTCAATGAAAAATCTTCAGACCTAACATTGATTATTCATGTACAACTTTACTGACTGACAGATCCATTAAGGAGGCTTCATTTGCACAGTAACAACTAACAAGTGAACATTCAACATCTCATCACATTTCCCTTTTTACGCTTTTGTTCGTGAGTTATTGAGATTTCCATATCTTGTTTTATCATCTTTCAATCTGCATAACTTTACAGTAAATAATATCTAGTAGAACTTGTGGCCATTGTGGTGCCTAACCGTGTAGCTCTGAAATAACATGATTGATTAGCAGCAAAATCCCGAGGTTCTGTACTAAGTCTGAAGTTCTGTGGTATGTTCGACAGGGTGCCTTTGGCAAGGATGCTCTGTTTGGATTTGGCTTGACAACTTACTCGTTGCTTGGACTTGGAGTGGTACGTCGGTCCATCTTGCTCTTGGACTTTTTCTCTCAACAACATCTTGCACTTAGCCTCCCAAATTTTGCTTCAGAGTCTCTATTGCAGTACAGTTTGTTTTCTTATATACCTCTGAAAAGAAGAACAGAAAATACATTTCCATTCATAGTAAACAACGTGCAATGTTCTATGTGTACTTGTATATCAGAGCACTAACGATCTTAATCATTTTTATACAATCAGTACTGAAGAAAAATGGTGGACTCTACCTCATAGGAATATCAGTGTTTTTTTAGTTTGGAAACTTCTGACCCAAGCTTCAGATGATCACATTGTTTACTTCTAACGCCCTTCAATTTTTTTCCCCTTCTACAGCTTGGAGGGCCGCTATCTCTTCCTTGGGGCCTATACGTGCTACTATGTCAGGTAATAAAGAGGAAAACGGATCGACGGCACACTAGGCAGGAGGAGGATCCATGTGTTTGGTGCACTAACCTGTGCATGTGTCTACCTTGTGATGCATCCCCAGAGAACACCTGAGAAGCCATGCTTGGACGACGTGAGCGACGTCGGCACCTGGAGGAGGGGCGCCCTGATAGCGTCGGTGTTCCTCGTCGTGCTGATCCTCATCCCCCTGTGGGACGAGCTCGCGGAGGACCTAGGCGTAGGGCTTGTGAGCACGTTCTGAGACTCCACGAAATTGCTCGCCGGTAGAAGAAGCTAGGCCATGTCGCAGGTCAATTTTGCACCCCAAATTTAGCAAAGCGATAGCGAAATCGTTGTAAGCTCATTCACCCGGAGGTGAAATACGAGTTTTTACTCCTGGGGCGTGTGCTGTGTATGCAGAAATTTGCGCAGGGACGGGGACACGGCCATTGAATTTTCCCCGTACGGCCGGGGCAGAGGCGCTGCCCCGTCCAGGCTGTAGCCATTGTTTGAAAATCATTGTCCGGTACTCCGGTTGTACAGTATGGTAATGTGCTGTGGGTTGGCACAGGGAGTAGCGTTGTTTGTTGATGCGCAATGATTGCTTCTCCGGCATCGCCGTGCAGCGCCAAATCATGCGCTTTATTTATGTTGTATTGTACGTCTGGATGAGAAGCGCTGCCTGAGTGCCTGATGTTTTGATATGCTTTTGACTTGCCTTCTGTTTTTGTTTTCATTCGCATTCACGAGCATGTTTGCCTGTTTGGAGGCGTCAGATGAATGCATCCGACCAAATCAACATACTGCGGGAGTTTTACTACATGAGACCGTTCGACTCGAGCTCGATCCGGGCAAGGAAAGCGCCAGTGCTTCGAAGAATCTGTTTTCTATAACAAAAAAGTTCGAAATTTGTTGAAACATTTGAATTTGAGTTTTTCAAAATGGGAGCATGGTGGTGTCCCCTGATGCTTCTACAACAAAAAAAAATCAGGCGCCACCGCAGCATGAATGCGTCACTCCCGGCGGCTCCCTCCTCCCCCCTTGGTTTCACCCACCACCACCACCGCACCCTCCCTCCCTCCCTCGTTTCCCCCGCGCGCTGTAGCAGCTTAGCGCCAAGCCACGAAACCAATCCCCTCCCGTCTCGTCCCAAGTCCCAACCCTAGCCCTCCTCCACCTCCTCCCGCCCGCATGGACGACGACGACGCGGGGGGCGGCGGGGGCGGGGGCGGGGACGCCTCCCCGCAGCACGAGGGCGGGGGCGGGGCGGTGGTAATCGAGCGCGGGGCGGGGGCAACGGCCCCCGCGCGGGACGCCGCGGCGGCGTCGCCGACGAGCTCGCGGTCGGTGACGGAGACGGTGAACGGGTCGCACCGGTTCGTGATCCAGGGCTACTCGCTCGCCAAGGGCATGGGCGTGGGCAAGCACATCGCCAGCGAGACCTTCGCCGTGGGCGGCTACCAGTGGGCGATCTACTTCTACCCGGACGGCAAGAACCCCGAGGACAACTCCGCCTACGTCTCCGTCTTCATCGCGCTCGCCTCCGAGGGCACCGACGTCCGCGCCCTCTTCGAGCTCACCCTCCAGGACCAGAGCGGCAGGGGCAAGCACAAGGTGCACTCCCACTTCGACCGCGCCCTCGACGCCGGCCCCTACACCCTCAAGTACCGCGGATCCATGTGGTATGCCACTCGCCTTCCCACCGCAGTCTCTTCCCTTTCCCTCGGGGATCAAGGCTCTCTTACGAGGTCTCCCTGCCTCTCATTGCCTCGCGATTCGATTCGGCCATCGTTTGGAAGCAGTTGGTAGTTGTGGTCAGCAGCTACGCCTAATATAATCCCATGTGATTCTACCGATTTTAGTTTGCTGCTAGGGTTCTCGCCTTATTGTGTAGTAGGTAACCAGGTGGTGAATCTGACGCCGCACCAATAACTAATCGACGATTTGGCTATGGTTATTACAAGTTATTTTGGTTGTGCTGTGGGCCTGTTTCTCGTTGGGACTGCACTGATTATGATTTCGTGTACGAATTAGTGTTAACTACTTGTCCAACCCATTGGACTGCAACCCAAATTAACCATGTTTAATTATCTGCTAGTACCACCCTGATTTCCTTGCCGAACACATTATCTGGGAGGAATGTTTTGTTTGGATATCCTCTTGTCATGATATTCTCAACACATCCTTCAGCGGAGATATTTAGCTGGTTAATATATTTGCTTTACATACTTCATTAGTCTCTGTTTGAACATTTCATATAATTATTTTAACTGATCAACATACGTGTAGATCTACAGTATCATTTTAGGTGTTAGATCCAATGAATGAGATCAATCAGAAAAATTCTAATAAATTTCAGTTAAGGTGGGAGCGGCTATAGAACTTGTAAGTATAGATATAGAGATGGCCTACTTTGCTGTACAAAAGAGTGCGAGATTAGCAACTTTGTGCACACCTGATAAATTTATTATAAAAGTTTGTGTGAACACACACCTGGTAAATTGATTATAAAAGTTTGTGTGAACACGGCTAGTCATGTTAATGATTTAAAAAAAATGTGAAGGGTTTCAAGTAGTAAAAATGTAAATATTTTTCCTGAAATTGGTTTTTAATCTTGATTTCTGTTTTCAGGGGTTATAAAAGGTTTTTTCGACGTACTGCTCTTGAGACATCGGACTTTCTTAAAGACGATTGCTTGAAGATAAATTGCACTGTGGGCGTTGTAACATCAAGCATGGAGTACTCTAGGCCACATTCTCTAGAGGTTCCGGACTCTGACATAGGCTACCATTTTGGGACGCTTTTGGACTCTCAAGAGGGTGCAGATGTTATTTTTAGTATAGCAGGAGAGAAGTTTCATGCTCATAAGTTAGTGTTGGCTGCGCGATCTTCTTTTTTTAGATCTGAATTTCTTGATCCCGAATCAGATGAAGAAAACAGTGAAGTCGACACAAGTAACGAAATCAAAGAGATTGTCATCGACGACATGGAGCCAAAAGTGTTTCAGGTATGTTTCTTCTAAGCTGATCTTATCCTTTGGATTTCGCAGTTTAACAAGCTCGATTTATATCTTACATATGTAAATGCTCTATGTTGTAGGCTGTGCTTCACTTCATGTACAGGGACAATCTTGTCGGTGATGACGAATTGTCTGCATCAAGCTCAGATTCTCCCATCTTTGATACTTTAGCTGGGAAGTTGTTGGCTGCAGCAGACAAATATGAGTTGCCAAGGCTAAGAGTGTTATGTGAATCTTACTTGTGCAAACAGATCTCTGTAAAATCTGTGGCAACTACTCTAGCGCTGGCTGATCGGCATCATGCTACGGAGCTCAAGTCTGTTTGCCTAAAATTTGCTGCTGAGAACCTTTCAGGTAATAATACTTCACAAGGGATGCAATTCAATGTGCTTGTGCAATGTAGTTATCTGATAATTGCGTTTATATTCATATCTGATTGAAAACTCCTGTCGATAGTTTCCAATTTGTGTCCAAAAGGTGGCCCATATGATGCCTTTGTTTGAGGCAATAGTTAGAACAGAAGATGTACCTCTTGGTAGTACAGATACATGTATCTTTGCGCTGAGAGGCACAGTGTTAATCTGATGACGACTGCAAGTTTTGAATTTCCCATTATGCCAGTCAGACTGCAAGCTACAGTAGTTGACTCAAATCATTTTCAATTTTCATTTGTTTCATGCTGTTAATTTGTCAATACTTTCATCTGGGACATCCTGTAGTTTCAGTATTTATTACTGTTTTTATTATGGTACTTGTAGACTACCTTTGGTGCATATGTTTCTACTGTTTGTTTCTTGGTGGTGCCCAAACAAGCGGCCTGAAGTGTATAACATTCCAGATGCCCTTATGTATCTGCAGCTGTAATCCGGACCGACGGATTCGATTACCTCAAAGACAACTGCCCGGCGCTGCAGTCGGAGATCCTCCGGACGGTCGCCGGGTGCGAGGAGGAATGCAGCAGCGGCGGGAAGAGCCAGAGCGTGTGGGGGCAGATCTCGGACGGCGGCGACACCAGTGGGCGCAGGGTGAGGCCCAGGGTCTAACGCCCGCCGCCCACCAGCCAGCCATGCACTGACCTGTATGTGTTAGCGAGCTGACGCTGCTGTATAAAATCGGAACGGCCATTTGATTTTGTGACAGATCTTGTTGTAATAATAATAGCATCTGCTTCTGTTGTACTACCTTCTTTGTTCATAACCATTTTGTCGGATCATTTACCTTATTTTTTCAAAAGAGAACTTTGGTTCGGTTAACAGTTAATAAGCTTGCCTTTTTCAAGCGGAGCCATTATGTCAGGTGATGAGGTGAACAACTGAGACTGGCCACGTTAGCTCAGTCTCAGCAGAATACTATTTGGATTGTATGATGTTCATACTGTAAGATGTTTTTGGCAGTTTAATTTAAACTGCCAAAACATCTTACATTTGTGAACAGCGGGGGTAATTGTTACGAGATTTTCAGCGTACTCCCTCTATAAAAAATATATAAAAGCATTCAGATCATTAACTAAACGCTCTTATATTTCTTTACAAAGGGAGTAATAAACACCCTCTGTGTTAAATGAATGGTGTTGCCAGGCCCACGTATTGCAACACATACTAGAACAACTCTTTTGAGAATATTTTGAATTTTACATGTGTATAGACACGCCCTCGTATTTACATTTACAAATGCATTAAGTATTAAATTGAATATATTAATGTTGTTAAAAAGCGCTTGGCTGTTTAAGTATTTAATGTTTGTTGAAGTATATCTAGGTTGTCAAATTTGCATATTTGATATCACAACAGTTATACCATTAGGAAATATAATACTTCCTCCGTCACAGTTTAGAAGGCATGCACGTGTATTTAGGTCGTCAATTTGACTAACTTAATAAGAGACATATATTACAAAAAATATATCATTAGAAACTTTAGATGTTCTATTTTCCAATGATATAATTTTTATGTTAAACAATATATTTTATATAAGTCAAATTGACGACCTAGGTACACGAGGGAGTATTTGAAAATTTTAACAGTATAATTTTTTACAATATACCCCCTCCGCCCAAAAAAAACTTGTCTTACATTTGTCTAGATACATCATGAATGTATCTAACACATTTTAGCATTAAGTACATCCATAACTTGACAAATCTAAGACAAGTTTTTTAGGACAGAGGTAACAAATCTAAAACAAGTTTTTTAGGACGGAGGTAATATAACTTATAATATGTATGTGTAGCCTTATATAACCAGAAAGAGGTAGCGATATCGTTCAACACCCTGTTAGCTTTTATAGGATGAGATGCTGAAATTCGTTTGACGTCCAAGCACAAGGCAAAACAAAATCAACAGAATCATAGGTGGGCGACTCCACCTTTCAATACCAAACGATTCAAAGTAAATAAAGACTTGCTCACATGAATTCAGTACAAACTACACTGACTGAGTAACATACAGAATGTAAACACCCACACATCAGACCAAAGCGATTGCGACGACAGAGACTGAGAACTGGGAGCATCTTCTTGCGGCGGCAAACATCCGTATGCTCTGGTTTTGCTCAACCAAATGCGGCACAAAGGAACTCCTTGTAAATGCTCATGAACTTGGCCACGAAAGCTGCAGAGACAGTAGCAAAAAATGGGTGCAGACGAGTCAGGGATCAGCTTTTGAGTACCGACTAGGCTTAGTGCCGCTACAATGGTAGCCACCCAAAATATGTACGCAGATCTTGAGGTATATATGCCAGATTAAGGGCATCTCTGATTCGAAGGATTTCCTAAAGAACTTTGGAGGATTGTAAGGAGTTTTTCATATGTTGTCGGTTCAATTTGTAGGATTGTATTCCACATGAAGCTCCATTTTGAGGGAAATTTCTATTAACTTGTCTCTCTTTGAAAAAAGACCTATGTTTTTAATGGTGCAATCAAATCTACGGTTTTTACTTGTTACATGGTGCCGTCAAATAGTACTGTGAGAAGACATGACACTCTAATCCTATGAGGCCCTATATGAGAAAGGGAATAAGGCATAGCTAGGTCCATTAATGCCGATAATAAGCAGATAGGTCAAATTATCTATGGTACAATACAAATACGCACACGCTAGACAACAAGAAACCTGACAACATTATGCACAACACACCAGTTTGCAGAGGTGCACAAGATGTACCTTCCAGATGAAAAATGGCCTTGGACCCAAGTCGCATCTTGTGTTCCTGCCAAAGACATGACACCAGAGCTTTACAAGCAGATTTTTCGCAAGAATGAAAAAAAGCATCAATAAGGAAGAAAATACAAAATTAAGGCCATAGACCTAAGAGGCGGAGCTAGTACTATGTGTAATTAGTGGAGATAGAAAATGAAAAGTCTATTGTGCTCCTAGGTTACAAAGAACATATGAAACTAAATTGGCTGGGAGCTGGGTAAAAAATGTTAGCATAACAATTACTCACATAGTGTGCAGCCCAGTGACAAACTTCATGCTTCAAATCAGAGTCTAACTTCTTCATTAACTCGGTTAACAACTTCTGCAATTGTCAAAAACAAGTTTAACTTGCACCCGCATTAAAGGTCATGGGAAAATGAAGGTAAAGCAGCAATAGAAGCATTGTGTCACCTTCAAGATGCTTTCAGGTGGGATACAATTCACAAGTAACTCATAGAATTTCTGGCGTACAGAATATAGCCTGAAATATTAATTTTATAATCCAAAGTTAAATCAAAGCGAAAACAGAAAATGTCTCAGATGACTCACTATGTAAGGAAAATTAATAAACAGATGTCGTGAAGAACAAAAGTGTGTAACAGATGGCAAACCACCTAAAATAGCAGATGTCACTTCCATATGGTGTGACACAAGACGGAAATATAACATTCCTAGCAGATGCAGATCCGCTACCACTCCTATCAGATTAAATAAGTACTCCCTCCGTCCGGAATTACTTGTCGCACAAATTGATAAAAATGGATGTATCTGGAACTAAAATACATCTAGATACATCCATTCCTATGACAAGTATTTTCGGACGGAGGGAGTACAAGACATCTCATGACATCAATGCTGGCTGCTGGCCGCATGTAGTTAGGTTATGAAATTTCTTCACTTCTGAAGATCTTCCTAATAACTGTACGATGGGTATACACTGACGGCCGGAAGCCATTATGATGCATGAAAAGAGGGCTCGAGGGAGAACAATAATGTAATAGTATCTTTGCACAAAAAAGGAAAACAAATATGTGATAACTAAAAATGAAGAATGAAAACATGTAAACAGGAAATGAAAGGAAAAGGCAAACATTAGGGACTGCAGCTCAACAGAAGTTGGAATGAAACATGACAGACCTTTTAGGACTTTGTTCACTCAAGATTTCAGTTGCTATTTCAGACACATACTGCTCCCAGTCAAGAGGAGGCGCCACTTGATTTGCTGAAAATGGATATCTGCAATTCAGAAACAGAAGAAAAAACCTTAAGGGAAAACCAGATAAATGTAAAAACTAAAGGGCGTAAAAAGCGAGATACATGATACACATATAAAACTAGGGACACAGCACAACCAATATTAAGAGAACTGCAGTAACAATTGAAGGTAGCAGTCGGGCTTACTGCTGGACTTTGCATGTCTCAAAAAATAATATTGCTCGCCTCAAGTTGCGGTTTGATTGAGCTGCTATCCGAGCAGCAAATCCAAATGGAAGTTGCAGATTCTCTTTCTTCCCAATGAATTCCAGTACTTGTACAATCTGCAAATGATCGACTTTTAGGGGCGCAGTATGCATAACTTCTTCAACTATACATAGGATAATGAGGTTGGAGCATAGTTAAAAAATTCACTACCATTTCTTTGCTGTGAACATGGTACAAATAAACTGATAAAAGCATAGATTCAAACCTTACATAGAGCAGTTCAAACAACCCTGGTAAAGTCCCGACTTTACAGATGCAATTCACAACACTTAGAAAAAAGAAAAAAGTTTAATTTACCATAACTGAACTAATTACCAAACTCAGAAGCAAAGGAACCCATGCAAGTTTTGAACACCCTATTAGACATAGTAGCACCGACCATGAAACCAAGCAAAATATCCACAACTGACACTAGTTGCAGTAAAAATGGCATCAAATATCCATTACTAACCTGATCTTCGGTAGGTGCATTCACTCGCACATTCAAGCAACGGGACCTTACAGCTTCTGTCACCTTTGAGGAGCTATTACAGCATAATATGAGTCTACACGATGCACTGTATTTCTCCATTGTCCTACGGAGGGAATGTTGTGCTTCTCGTGACAGCTTGTCAACTTCATTTAGGACAAGCACTGCAAATTTAGAAAGTATGTTAAGTCTATGTTGAAAGAAGAATGTCATTAAATAAAGCAAGCATACAGCCTAAGCAAGTGGTATGGTCATCCACTGAAAAGTAACAAGTAAATCATCCAGCATTGTATAAGACAACTTCATGCTATATAGAGATGATCCTTCATTTCAGGATGCAATAGACAATGGTGCCAGGGGAAGAAAAGGTAGTGGCAATTTCTTTGTAAGACAACAAAATCTGAAATTACATGAGTTATAAGAACAAAATAGAAGTACTGACCTTTAAATGCTCGCTTGCCCTTGGCATCAATCGGCCTACTCTTGGCCATCTCTTTGATGACCTCCTGAACAACATACCTGTCCTGAAAGCCAGCATCGCTGGGGTTCATTTCCACATGGTGGGAGCTCGACAACATCGCCAGCTCTAGATCAAATGTCCTCGTCCCAGTCTGTATAAAGGAAATTGCGCCTCAAATTCGTAGCTATCCCAAATTGGCAACGTAAATAATGCCACCGAACAGTCTAAGCTATCAACATACACAGCAATGGCAAAGGATATGTTTTCCTATCATGTTCACCAATAGCACAAACTGAAAAAGACTCCCTATATGCATGCCACATAAGCTGACAACCACATCACTACTACTTGCTGTTAATTCTTCAATGGCATATCGCAGTTTTGCAATAGACAACAGTGACCATAATAACAAGTTAAAACGGAGATGAGCTGAAAGATGGGCTACAACTCACATCGATCTTCCACGTCTTATTCTCCATCTTCACCTGCAACGGGACCATCAAAACACACGAAAATGTCAGCAATAAAAACCCACCCCGGCCACGGCAAAAAATGGTACAAATAAATCTCAGATCTTCAGAGATTTATCCTGAAGAGAAGAGACTACCTTGTCCACACCGGCGCCGAACATCTGCTTGATGAGCGCCATGATTAGGGTTTTCTTGCCGGACCCCGGCGGGCCATAGAAGAGCAGGTGCGGGCAGTCCTGCTCCGCCACCTGGACAAAAGCGAACACCGTCAGAACAGATCAGCGCACAGGGCGGCGGGGGAGACCCTCGGAGAGTGATTTGGGGAGGGGCGGGTCGCGGATTCTTACGAATTTCTTGAGGTTCTGCGCGACCTGCTCATGGACGATGACCTTGTCTAGGGTTTTCGGCCGGTGCTTGTCCACCCACAGCATCTTCGCCCTCCTTCGCCCCCTTGCGCCGCCTCGCCGCCGATGGGAGAGATGGAGAGGGGGGTGAGGATTTGGGAGAGGGGGGAAGGGGGAAGGGGAATGGAGGAGACTGGCGGGAACTTGGGGAGTGGGGAGGGGATTGGGGGCGGCCTCTCGCGCCAGAGGGGGGGAGGAGGGTTTTGGGGGGTCCCCGAGCGCTAGGCGCTTATCTATGGCATTCGCTCAACCCTTCTTTTTTTTAGCATCATAAACTTTATTCATCAAATGATAGCCAAATTGTTTATATAATGGTGAAGAATAAAATCAGGAATGACAGTTTCCCATGCTTCGGACTTACCAGAACTAATACAATGTTTTGCTAAAGCACCCTACCATTGTACTTTTGTTGCCCGAATTTGATTTCCCTGCTCTGTTTGTGTAAAGTCAAGGGCTCAAATGTTCATGAAAGTACATCCAAGGAGGTGTTTGGTTTAACAGGAGCAATGTAACGTAATGAAATACCCCCGTTATTATAAACGTACTCAAACAAAAAAAATTGCCACAGTAACATCAACCAATTACAGAGACATTGTATCGCTCATGGCCTTCGTGGGCTCTGGTCAGCGTGACAAGGGCAGTCTGGTCTCGCTCGACGCCCTCGATGTCGTCTCCCTCGGGCTCAGGTCACTCAAGGGAGGGCAGCGGTTGCCTCGCTGCGCTGGTCCCGCGCCTCCCCGTGCGCTCCTTCAGCGTTCATCCATGAAATGGTCGACGGGGCACCATGGCTGCGCACCTCTCCTCGTCGCCGTTGGTGCCAGCCCACAACGTCAGCTGTTGGCTCGGATTGGCGCTGGCCACCGTTGTGTTGTGCCAGGACCAGCCGACCAGGCCTCCGCGGCCGCCCCCGTCGCGCAGAAAGCACGCACAATGGGCGCCGCCTATGGTGGCCCTCCACGATTGGATCTGTAGGGGTAGGCCGAGAGAAGGATGGGTCGTCCTCCCAGCCGTCCTTGTCGGCACTGACGGGACGTGGATAGAGGGTGGAGGCGGAGGATCGTGGGATCGTGGGAAAGGAGGTGGTGGTAACGTAATCCAATAACGGTGGGGGTTGGGCGGAATCGTCCGTGAATAGCGTTGGGATTTGTTTACGGAGCATCTGATTACGGTGTAGATTAACCAAACGCATGTAACGGTTTGAGATGACGTTGTAAACATGTTACAGGAAAAAAACACCGAAACAAACACCTCCCAAGTCTTTAGATTGATTTTGGTATTGGTAACATACAGTTAAGAGCTAAGTGTTCGCTAAGTGTTGAATCAGTGTTTTTAGACCCTAGAGCAAAGGTTATCGAGCATCGTCAACCCCTTCTCCCAGCAGATCTAACAACCTCATTTTAATTTCTTTTAGTTGTTAGGGATCCCATGCAATTAAAAGAAACTCTGATTGCCAAGATAATTGCCCAATGGCCGATCATACATATTGTCACCCAAACACCCCAACGAGGAAAAAGTCGAAAGCCCGGACCATATGCTCTTTCTCCTAGTTGAAGTGTTGACTTTTGGTGGTTGGATAATCCAAGGCGTCCGCCCAGGTGATACGTCTCCAACGTATCTATAATTTTTTATTGTTCCATGCTGATATATTATCATTCTAGGATACTTTTTGGGTCATTATTTACCAATTTATAATATTTTTGAGCACTAACCTATTGACCCAGTGCCCAGTGCCAGTTGTTGTTTTATGCGTGTTTTTGCCTTTGCAGGTTTACTGTACCAAACGAAGTCCAATTGCCACGAAACTTTTTGATGATTTTTTCTGGACTATATGAAGACCTAGAAGCTTCGGAAGGAAGCCGGGAGGCGCACGAGAGCCCCACCACACATCAAGGCGCGCCCTGATATGTGGTGTCCCCCTCGGGCACCTCCCGGCGTCCCTCTTCGGCCTATAAATTCTCTAATATTCTGGAAACCCTGGAGGCAGTCCGAACCCCTTTTTCCGCCGCCGCAAGTCTCCGTTCCGTCGCGAGGCCATCTGGAGCTCCGTTCCGGCACCCTGTCGAAGGGGGGATCGATCACGGAGGGCCACTTCACCAACATTGATGCACTCATGATGATGTGTGAGTAGTTCACCACAGACCTACGGGTCCATAGCTAGTACCTAGATGGCAATCTCTCTCTCTCTCTTGATCTTCAATACAATGGTCATCGCATCTTCGCTTTGATCTATCCGATGTAATCCTATTGTGCGGTGTGTTTGTTGGGATCCGATGAATTGTGGGTTTATGTTCAGATTATTCATGAAAAGTATTTTAGATGCCTCTGAATTATATTATCTCTTATGTGCATGATCATTATAGCTTCGTAATGCTCTCCGATCTATTAATATGCTTTGGCCAAGTAGATTGATATTTCATCGGTGGGAGTGGTGCGTTGTGGTAGGTTCAACCTGACGAGTTTCTATATCCCAGTGACAAAGTATGGGACAAGATGCGTCTTTGTGTTGTTGCTACTAAGGATAAAACGATGGGGTTCGTTCATATTGTTTGAGTTTACTTTGTCTACATCATGTCATCGTTCTCCAAGCATTACTCTATTTTACTTAATACTCTAGATGCATGCTGGGTAGCGGTCGATGAGTGGAGTAACAGTAATAGGTGCAGGCAGGAGTCGGCCTATTTGCTTATGGACGTGATGCCTATATATACATGATCATTGCCGTGAACATCGCATAACTATCCGCTTTTCTATCAATTGCCCAACAGTAATTTGTTTACCCACCGTATGCTGCCTACATGAGAGATGTCGCTAGGGAACACTATGGCCCCCGGGTCTATTCACTTATATATTCACAAACACTATATTTACCTTGCTGCCTTTATTTACTTTTTATTTTTTGTGAAATTTATATTTATCAACAATTATCTACACAGCTCATTTTCTTGCAAATAACGAGATCAAGGGGATTGACAACCCTCTTGCCCGCGTTGGGTGCAAGTTGTTTGTTCATTTGTGTGCAACCGCTTGATACGTCTCCAACGTATCTATAATTTTTGCTTGTTCCATGCTGTTATATTATCATTCTTGGATGTTTTACAATCATTTTATAGCAACTTTATATCATTTTTTGGGACTAACCTATTGACATAGTTCCAAGTGTCAGTTGTTGTTTTTTGCTTGTTTTTTACTTCGTAGAATATCAGTACCAAACGGAGTCCAATCTCGACGAAACTTTTTGGAGAATTTTTTTGGACCAGAAGAAGACCAGTGTGCCAAAGAAGTAACTAGGAGGGAGCCCAGGCCGCCCACAACCCACCAGGGAGCGCCAGGGGCCCCGGGCGCGCCCTGATGGGTTGTGGCCGCCTCGGGAACCCCCTCCACCGCCTCTGAGCTCTATAAATACCCAAATATTCCAGAAACCCTAGAGGAGTCGACGAAAAATACATCCAGCCGCCGCAAGTTCTAGAACCGCGAGATCCAATCTAACACCATCACGGAGGGGTTCGTCATCCTCATTGGTGCCTCTCCGATGATGCATGAGTAGTCCACCATAGACCTACGGGTCCGTAGGCAGTAGCTAGATGGCTTCCTCTCTCTCTCTTGATTCTCAATACAATGGTCTCTTGGAGATCTATTTGATGTAAACTTTTTGCGGTGAGTTTGTTGGGATCCTATGAATTTTGAGTTCATGATCAGTTTCTATCCATGAATATTATTTGAGTCTTCTTTGATCTCTTATATGTATGATCACTTATAGCTTCGTATTTCTTCTTCGAATCTTTGGTTTAGTTAGGCCAACTAGATCAATTTTTCTTTGCCATGGGAAGAGGTGCTTTGTGATGGGTTCGATCTTGCGGTGTCCTCTCCCAGTGACAGAAGGGGCAGCGAGGCACGCATGTATCGTTGCTATTAAGGATAACAAGATGGGGTCTATTCGTACATGAATAGATCTTGTCTACATCATGTCATCATTGTTATTGCATTACTCTGTTTTTCCATGAACTTAATACACTAGATGCATGCTGGATAGCGGTCGATGTGTGGAGTAATAGTAGTAGATGCAGAATCGTTTCGGTCTACTAATCTTGGATGTGATGCCTATATAATGATCATCGCCTTGGATATCATCATGATTATTTGATGTTCTATCAATTGCCTAACAGTAATTTGTTCACCCATCGCGTGCTATACTCATGAGAGAAGCCACTAGTGAAACCTACGGCCCCCGGATCTACTTTTCCAACATATTGCTTTTCGATCTATCTTTTTGCCGCTTTTGTTTTCTGATCTATTATTCCAAAAACCAAAAAATACCTTGCTGCACTTTTTATTTGCCTCTTTTATTTTGTGTTCTTGCGAGATCTATCTATCCAATCTATCACAACCTAATCTATCTTTTTACCGTGGAGAGATTGACAACCTCTCTTTTGCGTCGGGTTGCAAGTATTTGTTCTTTGTGTGCAGGTGTTGTTTACATAGTGTTGCGTGATCCTCCTACTGGTTCGATACCTTGGTTTCATAGCTGAGGGAAATACTTACCGTCGTTGTGCTGCATCATCCCTTCCTCTTTGGTGAAATACCGACACAGTCTCAAGCCACGTCAAAGGAATTTCTGACGCCGTTGCCGGGGAGGAAGCAGTCTCTTCAACGTGCCAATCTCTGGCGCCGAGGAGACACCATCAACATCTATCAGGTTCCTAATCATAAATCTCATCTCCTTGCAATTACATTATTTGCCATTTGCCTCTCGTTTTCCTCTCCCCCAATTCACCAAATTTGTCATTTTATTCGGCCTCTTTTTCATCAGCCTTTTTCTTGCCGGATCTCTTTTTGTTTGCTTGTTTGCTATCTTTGCTTGTGTTGCCATGTGCCTTCTATTTGCTTGCATCTTCCCTTGCTAAAAATCTATTGATATGGATCCTCATCCACTTGCTAATCTTTTCAAAAGACCAAATTATGATGAACCAATTGCTAGTGAGTTGAGTGCACTTGATTATCTCTATGAAGTTTTGTTTGAAAATCATGAATCTAATTTTTTTGATGAAGTGTTGAAAGAAGAAATTTATAAGGTGATTCATGATAGCTCCTTGATTGAAAAGCATGATTGCAATGATGTTACTATAAATTCTATTAATGTCAATTATGTTAATGATATGCAAAACTACAAGCTCGGGGATGATAATTTTGTCATGATCACTTCTTATTGCAATGATCATGATTGGGGTGATAATGCTTCTTATGATCTTGAAAATTTATTTAAGCCTCATGTTGAATATGTTATTGATAATAATGTTTGCAATAGTATCGAAAGTGGGTTTGGGAGAGCGTCAACTTTAGGTAAAAAGAATCCCACATATTTGGAGAGTGTTCAATCTTATGAATTTTTTGATAAAAGTGGGTTTGGAGAGGTCATAACTTTAGTTAATGATAATCCCACTATTTTGGAAGATGATAAAAACTTTATGCATGTTGATCATAAAGAGAGTATTGTTTATGATAGCTATATTGTTGAATTTGATTGTGATCCTACATGTAATTATTACGAGAGAGGAAATTATGGTTGTAGAAATTTTCATGATACTAAATTACCTCTCTTCATGTTGAGATTGATATTGTCTCTTTCTTCTTCCTTCCATATGCTAGTTTTTGCTCGCCTTGATAATTTGTTTGCTTATAAAATGACTATGCATAGGAAATATGTTAGAATTAAGTGTGTTTTCCATATGCTTCATGTTGCTCTATTTGTGTTGCTATTATTATCTTTCATGAGGGCATCATTGAAATCTCAAGCCTATCTTAATGGCTATAAAGAAAGAGCTTGTTGGGAGGCAACCCAATGAATAAAATTTATTTTTACCTTTTTCTTTCTGTTTTTGAGTGTTGACACAATTATGCCTCTGTTATGATTGTGTTTTTTATGTTTTAATTAGTGTTTGTGCCAAGTAAAGCCTTTAGGATGATTCACAAGATGAGTAGAAACAATGTTGAATCTGAAACAGAAACTTTGACTCCAGTGCAGGAATTTTATTTTTTACTGGAGCGTTATACTGAGATAAAATTTTAACACAGTGTTTCTATACAAATTCTTTACGTTGTCCAAATTTTTCAGAATTTTTAGAGTTACAGAAGTATGGTTAGAGTACACATTACTACAGACTATTCTGTTTTAGACAGATTCTGTTTTCGTTGCATTGTGTGCTTGTTTTGATGAATCTATGGTTTGTATTGAAGGGTATAAGCCATGGTAAAGTTAGAATACAGTAAATATAATGCAATAATAAAATATGAATGAGTTTGCAACAGTACTTAGAGTGGTGATTTGCTTTATTATACTAATGGATCTCACGAAGGTTTTGTTTAGTTTTGTGTGATTGAAGTTTTCATGTTTTGGGTGACATCGTGATGGATGAAGGAATAAGCAGTGAAAAGAGCCTAAGCTTGGGGATGATACATCACCCCCAAGATATTATCCAAATAGAAACAAACAACTAAGCTTGGGGATGCCCCGAGTGGCATCCCCTCTTTCTTCTAACGACCATCGGTATTTTACTTGGAGCTATATTTTTATTCGTCAGATATCATGAGTTTTGCTTGGAGCGTCTTGTATTATTTGAGTCTTTGCTTGCTTTGCTTTTTAGTTTGTCACTAGTATCCTTGTTGGACACACCTATTTGAGAGAGCCAAAATTATGCTATGATTTGTTAGAATTGCTCTTTATGCTTCACTTAAATTTTTTGAGCTATGGAATTGCTCTAGTGCTTCACTTATATCCTTTTGAGCGCGGTGTGCTTTGAAATTTTGAAGAAATACTCTCATGCTTCACTTAGATTAATTTGAGAGTTAGTAAATTTTGAAGAAATCCTCTCATGCTTCACTTATACTATTTTGAGAGATGAAACTTTTATGCTCATGTTCTTCACTTAAATTTGTTTGAGCTTGTCAAAAGCAATGGCAAGATATGAAACTAGTCCTAAAGTGATAGATATTCAAGAGGGATATAATAAAAACTTTCATGAAGATCACTGGACAAATTAAACTTGATTCCTTGTAATAGTTTCGGGACATGATGATAGTGATATGTGAGTCATGTTAGTGAGTAATTATGCTTTAGTAAGAATATTGGTGTTAAGGTTTGTGATTCCCTATGCAAGTACGAAAGTCAATAGTTATGCAATGAAATTACATCGTACTTATGGTGCATTATTCGGTGTTAGTTATGCTCAATGCCCGTTTATGTGAATTTTTGTTTCTTGGTTGGTTGCTTCTCAATCTATTTGCTAGACTCCACTTGTACTAAGTAGAAATACTACTTGTGCATCCATAATCCTTAAACCCAGTTTTGCCTTATGAGTCCACCATACCTACCTATATGCGGTATTTACATGGCGTTCTAAGCAAATTTGTATGTGCCATCTCTAATTTTCAAAATAAATTTCCTTTTTGTGTGCTCGTACCGCTCATGAAACGGTAGGGGGTATCCAATATATTTCCATGCTAGATGTGTTATTCTCAAGATGAGTGCTTATTCACTTGTCATTGCACGAGAGTACAACGGTAATAGGGATGCCCATGCTCGAAATATAAAAAAAATACTTTATGTTGTCAAATAATAAATTCTTTAGAAAGTCTTGGTATGGAAGGCAACTGTGGATACGGCTAGCCATGGATTGTGAAAGAATGGTGGAAAAAGGTACAAACTTTACTTTATGTTTGGGAACCGCCTATGATATATCTAGCGTGGAAAGTATTGCGAACTACTTTGTCGTTTTCGTTGACAGGAAAGGCATGCCACCCAAAATATTTTCTCTCTCTCAATTTAAACCTTGAGCTCTGGCACCTCTACAAGTCCCTACTTCCCTCTGCGAAGGGCCTATCTAGTTACTTTATGCAATTTTTATTTTTAATTTGAGTCTCCATCTTCTCTTATAAAGCACCAACTAGGGGGCACTATGATCATACTTGTGCATTGGGTGTAGTTAATATTTGAGTGTGTTTCATGAATGGATCAATGATTGAGCATGATGGGCTAGGGATAACTTTCTTTAGTGTTGATATTTTGAAAGACATGGTTGCTTTGTTGGCATGCTTGAGTATTAAAGTCTTTATGTCAAAACTAGACTATTGCTTTGAACCATCTAAAAGTCCAAATGTCCATGCTACAAAAGAAAAGAATATGTGATGAACATGTTAGGCAGCATTCCACATCAAAAATTCTGTTTTTATCATTTACCTACTCGAGGACGAGTAGGAATTAAGCTTGCGGATGCTTGATACGTCTCCAACGTATCTATAATTTTTGATTGTTCCATGCTGATATATTATCATTCTAGGATACTTTTTGGGTCATTATTTACCAATTTATAGTATTTTTGAGCACTAACCTATTGACCCAGTGCCCAGTGCCAGTTGCTGTTTTCTGCGTGTTTTTGCCTTTGCAGGTTTACTGTACCAAACGAAGTCCAATTGCCACGAAACTTTTTGATGATTTTTTTTGGACTATATGAAGACCTAGAAGCTTCAGAAGGAAGCCGGGAGGCACACGAGGGCCCCACCACACATCAGGGTGCGCCCCTGGGGGGCGCCCTGATATGTGGTGGCCCCCTCGGGCACCTCCCGACGTCCCTCTTCGGCCTATAAATTCCCTAATATTCTGAAAACCCTGGAGGCAGTCCTGAAACCCTTTTTCCGCCGCCGCAAGTCTCTGTTCTGTTGCGAGGCCATCTGGAGCTCCGTTCTGGCACCCTGCTGGAGGGAGGATCGATCACGGAGGGCCACTTCACCAACCTTGCTACCCTCATGATGATGCGTGAGTAGTTCACCACAGACCTACAGGTCCGTAGCTAGTACCTAGATGGCAATCTCTCTCTCTTATGATCTTCGCTTTGATCTATCCGATGTAATCCTATTGTGCGGTGTGTTTGTTGGGATCCGATGAATTGTGGGTTTATGTTTAGATTATTCATGAAAAGTATCTAAGATGCCTCTGAATTATATTATCTCTTATGTGCATGATCATTATAGCTTTGTAATGCTCTCCGATCTATTGATATGCTTTGGCCAAGTAGATTGATATTTCATCGGTGGGAGTGGTGCGTTGTGGTAGGTTCAACCTGGCGAGTTTCTATATCCCAGTGACAAAGTAGGGGACAAGATGCGTCTTTGTGTTGTTGCTACTAAGGATAAAACGATGGGGTTCATTCATATTGTTTGAATTTACTTTGTCTACATCATGTCATCGTTCTCCAAGCATTACTCTGTTTTACTTAATACTCTAGATGCATGCTGGATAGCGGTCGATGAGTGGAGTAATAGTAATAGGTGCAGGCAGGAGTCGGCCTATTTGCTTATGGATGTGATGCCTATATATACATGATCATTGCCGTGAACATCGCATAACCATCCACTTTTCTATCAATTGCCCAATAGTAATTTGTTTACCCACCGTATGCTACCTACATGAGAGTTGTCGCTAGGGAACACTATGGCCCCCGGGTCTATTCACTTATATATTCGCAAACGCTATATTTACCTTGCTGCCTTTATTTACTTTTTATTTATTTTGCAATTTATATTTATCAACAATTACCTACACAACTCATTTGCTTGCAAATAACGAGATCAAGGGGATTGACAACCCTCTTGCCCGCGTTGGGTGCAAGTTGTTTGTTCATTTGTGTGCAGACGCTGAAGACGGTTGAGGGTGGATATTCCTATTGGTTTGATAAACCTTGGTTTCATAACCGAGGGAAATACTTATCCGCTTTGTACTGCAATTACCCGTTCCTCTTCACGGAAAACCCAACGCAGATCACAAGTATCACCAGGCCATTTGGGGCAACATACTGGAGTTTCTAGGGGACAGAGTGTCCAGGACAATGTTCATTGTCTCTTGACTAGTGGGTTGTAGTGTCCAGGCGGTTGTTTGGACGAGTGGGGGGGGGGAGGGGGCGCTCAACCACCGGGTGGGGAGTCCAGGGTGAGGACCATAGTGTTCGGGCCCTGGTGCTGCGGTGAGACGTGGATTGAGGTGTTTCTCGTGGCCCAAAGTGACTAACTCAAAATCCGAGCCACTATTCAAGGCCACTCGCCCATCACCCCTAACCGTATAGGTGTTGTTTGTTGCGGCTGTTTTTAGCGCCTTGACTAGGTTGGTTGTTTGATAGTCGTGTGTAGTGTCTAGAGGCACATTTTGTGTAGTAAACATCTAGTTTTGTAGCCGCCCTATATATACCAATTCCCATTTTGGGTCAAGGTTAGCCCTTTTAGCATGTTTTAGATTTAAGAGAAAGGAATTTATCCTACTTCGCCAAGCCTCATTCCCCTAATTTCTTGGACGAGATTTGTGAGGAATTTGAGAGACTAGTTGACCATACCGAGATTCAAGGTTTCCTCTCTCTTTTGACCAATCAATTTCATGATTTCAGCAACTTTTCCAAGCATTCACTGGTGCAGCGGCGTGCTGTACAAATGGTTTTAACCCCTTTATGCGACGTAGTTGTAAACCGTCGCCTTGCATGTGTGGGCGATAGGGGGGGGGGGTCCATCCCACACGACACGGAAAACCCGTCGGCGATGGTGACCAACGAACGCAAATGATCTACCAAATGTAATTGTGTGCGGTGCAAGATATCATCGTACATGTTTCCTAAAAATTTTACGCGTGGGATCGTCCTTGGATCGGGCACGGTTTTCTGTTGGCTCACGTGTGAGATAAGGTGCTATCGCAAACGTTTGAGGAGCTCCTACGCACACGTACAAGTGATGAAAATCATTTGCGATTTCTTATGTATCACCAACGTTTCAGTTTATATCTCGTGTGATTTTCCTGTAGATCACAGGCGGTTGCGCTATGAGTTGCGTGTGCTTTTACTGTTGATCACACGCGGTTGCGCTATGAGTTACGTGTGCTTTTCCTGTGGATCACAGGAGGTTGCGCTATGAGTTGCGTGTGCTTTCCGTTTTGAATCGCAGACGCTTAGTTGCTTGAACCGTGTGCACTGAAAATGCCAGCTTGTTGTAAACTATCGCATTTGAATCACCCTGCAAATAGCAAATTCGCCAGAATATGAAATCAACAAATATTGTCCACATGAAGAACATTCATCATAATTCGGCACAATATGCAATTGAACGAATAGTGTCCACAAGAAGAACATTCATCATAATTCGCGACAATATGCAATTTAGCAAATGCTAGCTAAATTCCACATATGTAAGATAGACATATGCATTACATAATCATAGTGTACGAAATATGAAGACATGATCACATGGAAAACAATGCATCCATGCGTATATGTTTAGCTGATAACACTATATGAATGCATACTTAATATCGGGGGATACTAATCCTGAAATCTTCAACGTCTTTAGAGGGCTTGATACAGTGTTTCACAAAGAAGGTGCTGATAAATTTCCTAACAAACAGCAATTCATCTGCGGCGAGCGGTTCAGAGGTCATCGGTCCGAAGATCAACTGCAGGACTTTTAGATCAGAATGTGACATGCGTGTGGAGTAGAAGATAGTAATTAAGAAACATACTTACTGGTTCTATTTTGTCAGCGTCGGCACCACATTCAACATGTCTGCATAGATTCATCATGTGTGCGCAAACATAGTATCCACATAGGTTGGTCCCTTGTTGTTGTTGAGGACACTGCAATTTTTTATACAGTATTAGTCATGTATTTGCCCTGTTAGGAACAACCTAACCGGTGTAAGTTGTTTCTTTTTTTCTTTGGAGAGAAATAGAAAGAGGTTTACTTAGAAACTTGAACATCTGACTAGCATTTCTGAAAATAATGGATTTCGTTGTCTCACCGGAGAAACGATCACGTGCTGCAAATGTTGTTGGGGATCGAACCGTCTCCCTCCTAAAGTCATGTACCTTGACAATACACTACAAATGAAGATGAATTTTCACATACTCAATTCTTGAACCAGATATGAACACAACATATTAACATCAAAGAATTCAATACCTATCCATGAAATCCTGAAGATGACTAAGATCCTGAGGCGCATTTGACTCTCTGAGAGAATCCAGGTAGTAAACCGTGGTGCATTTTGGAACAATGACCACCAAGATCCAGTGATCTCTACAGTTTAAGAAAACCTTGAACTTACGAACTATGTCGAAAACTGAAAGACGATCAATGTATGCATGGTTGTATATTTAACTTACCCTTCATGATACGGCCACATGAAGGATTCTCCTATCTGTAACTCCCACAAGATCGTGGCGACATGCCAGATGGAAGCCTCGCGTGTGTCATTTCTACTTAACAAAATGTCGTTTGCTAAATCAGTATCTATGAAATGCGCATGCACCCTTATCGATTTCTGCGCCATCAATCCCCTGAGAGGAATACAATACAGTTAGCTTTTTTTCATTTACAGCCTTGTATGGAGAAGTTGATCAGAGTTTGTGAAGTACTTACAACATCAAGCATTTGATAAGAGTGGCAGCAAGCTTATCGAAGTTGAAGAAGAGATGAAAGTCCTCGAATTCCACACTGATGGTACCTGTAGGAGATATGCCCTAGAGGCAATAATAAATGTTATTGATTATCTCCCTGTTCATAATTAGGTTTATGTTCCATGCTATAACTGCTATGGTTCTCGAGTCTGCAATAACCACGAGGCTCAGAGGAAGACTCATATGCACGTGTGGAATAATAAACGGTAAAATGTATTCCTAGTCTGGCCTCTAAGACTAGCTCAAGTGTTGCATGATGGTTCTGTTTTCCTGATCATGGGCATGTCTATGCCGGCAACTTTGAGGGCACAATGTTAGTAGAACACTTGTGTTGAATCGACCCGATTGATGTTATGCTATGAGATTCATTCGTCATAAGTTAATGGTTAATAACACAGAGAAGTTAATGTTTGCATAATTCCTTAGACCATGAGAGTGTCGAGTTTCTTCATGCTTGCTTCATGAACTTTGGGGTTTGTTAAACGTCATCCGTAAATGGGTGGCTATTACGGCGGCTTACAGGTTCATGGAAAAGTATGTTAAGTAACTTGATAGCTCAAGATTGGGATTTGCTCCTCTGACGATGGAGAGATATCTCTGGGCCCTCTCGGTGTTACGGTATCCATCATCGTCTGGCCAGACACAAGTATGATTTGATCACAGGGATACCGGAACACAGAAACGAGAAAAGAGAACAAAAACCGGCAACGAGGTAACTGGCATTGTGGACAAGTGTTGATCCACGAGGATGCCGATGTTTCTCACCTCGGGTATTTGTAACATATCGCGAAGCAACAGGAATAGCACACGGCAACTGGAGGTTCACTCGAATATTCATTCGTGTGGGTATAGGGGTCAATATGGGTGTCCACGGCTCCGATGTTGATCATTGATCGGAAGGGGTTCCGGGTCATGTCTATGCTTCACCGAACCTATAGGGTCACACGCTTAAGGGTCATCTATCTGCTGAATACTAGACGGGGAGTCTGAGAGAAAATCACCGAAAAAGTTTCGGACGAAACGGAAACGTTTCGGAGAGGATATCGGAATAGTTCCGGTAAAACCGAAAAGTTGTTTCGGAGTACACCATAAAGTCAAAATGGTTTCGGCACATGCCTGATAATTCTTGGAGGGTGCCAGAATCGTTCTGGAAACTTTCTGGAATTTTCCGGGATGAAAACCGGAAATGTTCCGGAGCTGCCGGAACCGCTTCAGATGCTTTTCGCAGATGAAAATCACTAAACCGGAATTGTTCCGGCTCGCGTTGAAAATTATTTTGGTGGGTACTGGAAATGTTCTAAGCCCACATGAATATTTTCAGTTCGATCAGACGCTGAAAAATGTCGTCGTGAATAGTGAAAGTGCTTTTTGGGATATTTATGGAAAAGTCACCTTTTGGGATATTTTCCCAAAAAGGTTTCTAGAAGGCTTGGGGGCCAAGAAACCCTACCCCTTGGATTTCCTATAAATAGAGGTGGAGGGGCTGCCTCCACACTCACTTCCTTCTCACATACAAGTGCCATGACATTTCTGGCTTCTCTCTCCCTCCCAGCGAAATAGTTTCGTAGAGCCGAAAGGCTGTCTGGGTTCTGGTGGGAACTAGTTCTGGACGGCGAAGCCCTGCCGGATAGATGACACCGTATGTGTGCAACTCTGTAGAGAGATCGTAGTTTCGGTCTTAGTTCGAGAGTGCCTCCCGAAGGGCTGTCCGATTTACTGTCCGTGTTTCGGGGGTCCTCCCGAAGGGCTGTCCGAGTGACCCGCCCGAAGGGCTGTCAGTGAGGCCTCCCGGAGGGCTGTCCGAGGATCCGTCCGGTGGGACTATCCGAAGGACTGTCCAGAGGCCTCCCGGAGGACTGTCCGAGGATCCGTCCGGTGGGACTATCCGAGGGACTGTCCAGAGGCCTCCCGAAGGGCTGTCCGAGGATCCGTCCGGTGGGACTATCCGAGGGACTGTCCTGAGGCCTCCCGAAGGGCTGCCCGAAGATCCGTCCGGTGAGCTGACGAGGGAGTACACCCTCGCGGTTGGGAGGTTGTAAAATCCTAGCTGCGGGGATCTGCACCGCTGATCGTCATCGACTCTACTTCCGCTGCGCTACGAGTCGGTAACGAAAAAGATCAAACCTTGTATGCAGTCTCCATAGTGATCCTGGGCTGGTACGTAGGTCGGAAATTTTTTGTTTTCTGCTGCGTTCCCCTACAGTACCTGCATCGTGAGAGAAATGCCTACGGTCGTAGTGCAATTCCACAATGTTATGATCTTCTCCTTTTGACATTATGTCCATGCAATATTTATGTAACTTGCAACAACTGGAACTGCACTCCTCAAAGTATTCGCCAACAAGAAATGGCTGGCCATGCTTGTTGTTGTGTGCTTCAAATGGGTCTACTTTCTGACTAGAAAGTAGCTTTTCAACTTCTGCTTCAGACATTTCGTCAGAACCGGGATTACATGGGTCTTCATCGGCCATGCTGATACGTCTCCGTCGTATCTACCTTTCCTCATGCTTTTGCTCTTGTTTTGGACTCTAATTTGCATGATTTGAATGAAACTAACCCGGACTGACGTTGTTTTCAGCAGAACTACCATGGTGTTGTTTTTGTGCAGAAATAAAAGTTCTCAGAACTGGACGAAACTTTTTGGAGATTTATTTTACAATAAATAAAAATTACTGGAGCCAAGAACCACCAGAGGGGGTGCCCTGGTTGGGCACGATACACCAGGGCGCGCCACCCCCTCCAGGTGCGCCCTAGTGGGTTTTGCCCACCTCGGGGTCCCACTGACCCTAATTTCAGCGCTATAAAATCCTATTTCCGGAGAGAAAAATCAGAGAGAGAAAGTTTCATCGCGTTTCACGATACGAAGCCGCCGCCACCTCCTGTTCTTCATCGGGAGGCCGGATCTGGAGCCCGTTTGGGGCTCCGGAGAGGGGAATCTTCGGTCTTCGTCATCATCAACCCTTCTCCATCGCCAATTCCATGATGCTCCCCACCGGGAGTAAGTAATTCCTTCGTAGGCTTGCTGGTCGGTGAGGAGTTGGATGAGATTCATCATGTAATCGAGTTAGTTTTGTTAGGGCTTGATCCCTAGTATCCACTATGTTCTGAGATTGATGTTGCTATGACTTTGCCATGCTTAATGCTTGTCACTAGGGCCCGAGTGCCATGATTTCAGATATGAACCGTTTATGTTATCACCATTATATCTATGTTCTTGATCATATCTTGCTAGTCATATGCACCTGCTATGTGTTATGATCCGTAAACCCCGGAGTGACAATAGTCGGGATACTTTCCGGTGATGACAGTAGTTTGAGGAGTTCATGTATTCACTATGTGTTAATGCTTTGTTCTGGTTCTCTATTAAAAGGAGGCCTTAATATCCCTTAGTTTCCTTATGGACCCTGCTGCCATGGGAGGGTAGAACAAAAGATGTCATGCAAGTTCTTTTCCATAAGCATGTATGACTATTTACGGAATACATTCCTACATTACATTTATGAACTGGAGCTAGTTCCGTGTCGCCCTAGGTTATGACTGAACATGATGAATATTATCCAATGAGTTCACCGATCCAGTGCCTACGAGTTTTCCACATATTGTTCTTGCTAAGTTACTATTGCTACTGCTACTGTTCCAATTGCTACAAAACTATTGCTATCACTGCTACCGTTACTGTTACTGTTACTACTACTATCAAAACTATCATACTACTGTGCTACTGATCACTCTGCTGCTGATATTTAATCTCCATGTGTGGTTGAATTGACAACTCAACTGCTAATACTCGCAAATATTCTTTGGCTCCCCTTGTGTCGAATCTATAAATTTGGGTTGAATACTCTACCCTCGAAAACTGTTGCGATCCCCTATACTTGTGGGTTATCAAGATCTTTTTCTGGCGCCGTTACCGGGGAGCATAGCTATATTTGTTGAGTCACTTGGGATTTATATCAATTGATCACTATGAAGAATCTGAAGGTTACAAGAACCAAGATTTTTCCCTCTAAGACGAAGGGAGGTAAGGAATTGCCAGCTAGTTCTATACTTGATTCACCTTCGGTTATGAGTAAGCTTGCAACACCACCACATGCTATTAATCCTGATATGTCGCAAGTTATTGATGATGCTACTTCTTCTATGAATGATGCTTATGATGATGCTAGTACCATGCTTGATGATAATGTGCCACTAGGTGAATTTCTTGATGAACAAATTGCTAGAGCTAAAGAGAATGAAATTACTGAATCTGATGAAGTCTTTGAAACTGAGAATTATGAAACACCTATTAGACCTAGCTCTCCTAGATTTGAAATGCCTAAGATCCCTGAAGGTTATGTTATGGATGAGGAGATAGCTAGAGAAATCCTTTCTTGTAAGGATAGAGATGATCTTAAAAAATTATTATGCAAGTATAAGGAAAAGACTTTGAATGCTAGAATGAAATGTGATCCTAAGTTTGCTACTTCACCTATATTTATTCCCGATAAGGATTATGAATTCTTTGCCGACCCAGAGTTAATTACTTTGGTTGAATCTGATCCTTTCCATGGCTATGAAACTGAAACTGTAGTGGCACATCTTACTAAGTTGAATGATATAGCCACCCTCTTTGCTCTTGATGAGAAGATTCGCTACTACTATATTCTCAAATTATTTCCGTTCTCATTAAAGGGTGATGCTAAGATATGGTACAATACTCTTGCTCCTGGTTGTGTGCGTAGTCCCCAGGATATGATTTACTACTTCTCTGAAAAATATTGTCCTGCTCGTAAGAAATAAGCTGCCTTACAGGAAATGTTTAACTTTGTGCAAATTGAAGAAGAGAGTCTCCCACAAGCTTGGGGGAGGCTTCTCCAATTGCTTAATGCTTTGCCTGATCACCCTCTTAAGAAAAATGAAATACTTGATATCTTCTATAATGTACTAACTGATGCTTCTAGGGACTTCCTAGATAGTTGTGTTGGTTGTGTTTTCAGGGAACAACTTGCTGAACAAGCTGAGGAACTATTGAATAATATATTGAAGAATTATGATGATTGGACTCTCCCTGAACCACCACTTAAACCCACTCCGAAGAAGAGGGGTATCTTATTTCTCAGTCCTGAAGATATGCAAGAGGCAAAGAAATGTATGAAGGAAAAAGGTATTAAAGCTGAGGATGTTAAGAATCTACCACCTATTGAAGAAATACATGGCCTTGACGCACCACCACCTCCACATGTGGTAGAGGTAAATTCTTTATTAAAGTTTGATGAAAGTGATATCCCTTACAATAAACATCCTAGTCAATGCTTATATGAGTTTGATAACTACATTATGAAACAAGATCACTTCAATGCAAATGTTCTGAAACAATCAAAATATAATTCTGATATGATTGCTCGCTTGAGTGACTTGTTATTTAGAATCAGTAATGATGTAAGAGGTGTAGGAAAACATGCCTCTATGGTTCAAACCCAGTTAGAACAAGTTTCTAAATCTCAAAGAGAATTGCTTGATGAAATGAATAATAATATGAATGATTTTGCTGCTAGAGTAGTTACTAGAGGAGGTAGAATGACCCAAGAACCTCTTTATCCCGAAGGTCATCCTAAAAGAATTGAACAAGACTCTCAAAGAATTAATGTTGATGCACCTAGTCCTTCTAAAAAGAAAAAGAAAAACGATAGGACTTTGCATACCTCTAGTGAACCTGAGATACAAAAACCTCCTAAAGATAATGATGTCTCTATTTCTGATGCTGAAACTCAATCTGGTAATGAATATTCACCTAGTGATATTGAAAATGATAATGATGATGTTCATGAGGATACTCAACCGAACTATGATAAAGAACCAGATAATGATGTTGAAATAGAGCCTGTTGTTGATCTTGATAACCCACAACCTAAAAATAAATGATATGATAAAAGAGACTTTGTGGCTAGAAAACATGATAAAGAAAGAGAGCCATGGGTTCAGAAACCCATGCCCTTTCCACCTAAAACATCTAAGAAAAGGGATGATGAAGAATTTGAATGCTTTGCTGAAATGATTAGGCCAGTCTTTTTGCGTACCCGCTTAACTGATATCTTAAGATGGCCCCTTATGCAAAATTCATGAAAGACATCATCACTAATAAAAGAAAGATACCTGAAACTGAAATCTCCACCATGCTTGCTAATTATTATTTTAAGGATGGAGTACCTAAAAAACTTGGAGATCCAGGAATACCAACTATACCTTGCTCCATTAAAAGAAATTATGTCAAAACTGCTTTGTGTGATTTGGGAGTTGGTGTTAGTGCTATGCCTTTCTCCTTATATAAAAGACTTGATTTGAATAAACTCACACCTACCTAAATATCATTGCAAATGGCTGACAAATCAACTGCCATACCTATCGGTATTTGTGAGGATGTGCCCATTGTTGTTGCAAATGTTACTATCTTAACAGACTTTGTTATTCTTGAGATGCCCGAGGACGACAACATGTCGATTATCCTTGGTAGACCCTTTTTGAATACTATAGGGGCTGTTATTGATTGTAATAAAAGCAAAGTCACTTTTCATATCAATGGTAATGAGCATACATTGCACTTTCCGAAGAAACAATTCCAAGTGAATGGTATAAATGTTATTGAAGAATCTCCGACACTCACTATTGGAAGTTTTCAATTACCTCTACCTACTACCAAAAAGAAATATGACATACTTATTGTTGGGGATATGCGTATCCCCATTGAGGTAACTTAGTGTTTTATGAAAGTTCTTCGGTTTCATGCTAATCGGAAGTGGTTGTTAATAAGACTTGATCAACCTTATTAATGGATCATTTTTGAGAGGTATGAAGTTGATGAATCTAGTAGGCACAACCTTCTGCTCCCACATTTTGTTTTTTATTCTTCTTAGTCATATAAAATAAAATGCCATGTTTATCATGTTTTCTGTTTTCTCCGTGCAATAAAAAATGACCCAAAAATAAAAGTTCTCAGAATGTCCTGAAAATTTGATACGACTTTTTTCCGAATATTTCTGAATTTCCGGTGCAAATAACTTCAGAGGGGGTGCACCTGGTGTCCACAGGACACCAGGGCGCGCCAGCAGCCCCAGGCGCGCCCTGGTGGGTTGTGGCCCCCACGTGGGCCCCTTGATACGTCCATTTTGCATCATGATTTCCTACTGTTATTTATTATGTTTTGTTGAATAATAATGCTTTAGGGAGTGATTCTAATGCCTTTTCTCTCATAATATGCAAGGTTTACACAAAGAGGGAGAATACCGGCAGCTGGAATTCTGGACCCAAGAAAAGCACATCAGAGATACCTATTCTGCACATCTCCAATGAAGCTGAAACTTTACGAAGATTATTTTTGGAATTAATAAAAAATACCGGAGCAAAGAAGTACCGGAGGGGGCCACCCTGGTGGGCACAAGACACCAGGGCGCACCCTGGTGGGTTGTGCCCTCCTCGGCCCACCTCCAGCATCTTCTGGCATATATTCACTTTTGACCTAGAAAAAATAAGAGGAGGACTTTCGGGACGAAGCGCCGCCGCCTCGAGGCGGAACTTGGGCAGGAGCACTTTTGCCCTCCGGCGGAGCGATTCTGCCGGGGGAACTTCCCTCCCAGAGGGGGAAATCGAAGCCATCGTCATCACCAACACCCCTCTCATCTTTGGGAGGCCAATCTTCATCAACATCTTCAACATCACCATCTCCTTTCAAACCCTAGTTCATCTCTTGTGTTCAATCTTTGTACCGGAACCTCAGATTGGTACCTGTGGGTGACTAGTAGTGTTGATTACCTTGCGTAGTTGATTACTATATGGTTTATTTGGTGGAAGATTATATGTTCAGATCCATTATGCTATTCAATACCCCTCTGATCTTGAGCATGATTATTATTTGTGAGTAGTTACCTTTGTTCTTGAGGTCACGGGAGAAGTCATGGTGCAAGTAATCATGTGAATTTGATATGTGTTCGATATTTTGATGATATGTATGTTGTGATTCCCTTAGTGGTGTCATGTGAACGTCGACTACATGACACTTCACCATTCATGGGCCTAAGGGAATGCATTGTGGAGTAGTTATTAGATGATGGGTTGCTAGAGTGACAGAAGCTTAAACCCTAGTTTATGCGCTACTTCGTAAGGGGCTGATTTGGATCCAAACGTTTAATGCTATGGTTAGATTTTATCTTAATACTTTTCTCGTAGTTGCGGATGCTTGCGAGGGGGTTAATCACAAGTGGGAGGTTGTTCAAGTAAGAACATCACCCAAGCACCGGTCCACCCACATATCAAATTATCAAAGTAGAGAACACGAATCAAACCAACATGATAAAAGTGACTAGATGAAATTCCCGTGTACCCTCAAGAACACTTTGCCTATTACTAGAGATTGTTCTGGCCTATCCTTTACCACAAAAGGATTGGGCTACCTTGCTGCACCTTATTTACCGTTACCGTTACTAGCTCGTTACCAATTACCTTGCTATCAAACTATCTGTTACCTACAATTTCAGTGCTTGCAGAAATTACCTTGTTGAAAACCGCTTGTCATTTCCTTCTGCTCCTCGTTGGGTTCGACACTCTTACTTATCGAAAGGACTACGATTGATCCCCTATACTTGTGGGTCATCACCCCCTCACATATCCCTTTAGCCCATGTCATCTCCTACCTCCAAAAAAAATCACCATAGCTCTCACTCCCGTGTTCGTGCTCACAAACCCGCGGATTTCGATCTCTTTGCTTGAAGCTCTGTTTCCAAAACTGTTTTGGGCGATTGCTAGTTGGTATGTGACTCCTCCATTGCTCCAATTAGTTTTTGATTTAGTGGTTTATTTTTGGAATAATTGGCTACTCTTGGTGCTGCTGTAGATGGGCTTGCATGTTGAATTCTTAGAGTTCTAAGTAGTTTGAATGCTTAATATGGCCTCTATGCACTCTTAGGAGTAGTTGCTATCAATCTTACGAAGTTTTGTTGACAAGAATTTTGTGTCCCAAATTTTTTCAGAAATTTGTTCGCAGATAAAAATGCAATTCTTTAGGAGTTCTTCAAGGTGGAGGTCCTCGGAGGCATCATCAAGTGGAAGCTCGGTCCGACAATCTTATGTTGAGCCAAGTGAAAGCTCGATGCGAGATGCCGCTACCAAATCATGTTTATGGCCATGCAACGAATTCATGGAAGGTGCAGGTATCAGGAAGGAATTCGAGCAAATTCATCCACAACGCAGAACTTGCCCCCTTCATCGCAGATAAGTGTATTCAACATCTCGAACTCACGAAAACATTCACAAAGAAATTTAAATATTTTCCTCGTGAGTCCGGAGTTTCATTCAACCTTTACGACCACCCCTTTACCATGCCTTTAGAGAGGTTCTGTGAAGCGTGCAAAATTCCATATTGGGGTTCGCTAGATGAACCACCAACATCTGAGTATGAGTCATTTTTGATTAATCTTTGCTACGGTGAAGATAGAGGAGTGACACAAGGTAGAATAAAAAGCATCCATTTCCCATCAATACACTACTTTGCACTCTTTAATGGCAAATGCATCGTAGGCAAGCAAGATTGCAGCACACTGTGTGCCCCTGATTTGAGTCTTATACACACTGCTATAACATGAGATAAACGTTATAATCCTGGAGCAATTGTTGCACGGAGATTGCAACACAACGCTGCTAGTGGTCATTTTTATGGAGGAATTTATGCCTCCCGTGTAGCTAAGAATTTAAATGTAACACCTTGGCCTAACGATCCCATTTTACCTACTCAGTACTTAGACTTTGAGGCCATGAAACGTCATAGGTTCTGTCGTGGTTTTGTCACGTCAGATGTCCTAGTGAAAGGACTTAGGTTCGGGGCCATCGCTAAGGCGGTGAACTCGAAGGGGTTGATCGGAATCGAGAGACAAGGGTTACCCAGGTTCGGCCCCTCGGAAAGAGGTAATAGCCTACATCCTGCTTTGTGTTGTATTGATTGGATATCGATTACAAGGGAGCGAGTTCGCTTGACCTAGCTATCGATCAGTTGTTTCGTGGCCTAAGCCGCCTAGGTAACCCGCCTTTATATACACAGGTCGAGGCCCTGGGCTTACAAGAGTCCGGGTCGGGTCGTATATGATAACCGACCTTGCCTCTAACTACTCCTGCCTTGTCGGGCAAGCCGCCCCCGGCGGCTTACGCCACCGGGTCATACACTGTCTTCTCCCTCTGGGCCTCCAGGCCCACTGAGCAAGCTTCTTCCAAACCTTTATCGCTAAGCCGCCAACCTCATGACCCGGCCCCACCTGGGCGGGTCTCACAACGGGGTTATATCCCCAACATTAGGCCCCCGATTGATTTGCACTGGTCATGTCAATCTTCAAATCTTCAAATCTTCTGGTTGGCGAATCTTGCATTCTCTGATAAGTCTTCATAACCCGCCAAAAATGGGTGTAGTCATCTCTGATCAATCTTCATGACCCGCCATGACATCATCAGTAAAATCAAAAAGATTCCCCTGACGTCACAACGAATCTTTTTCATTAAAATGACCAGCCCAAGAATCGAGGCACTTTCTTGGTCAATCGTCATCGTGTCTCCTCGATTCCCGCACCAGACTGTTGCTATTCCATCACGTCCTCATAAATAGGCACGGGGGGCCCCATTGTTTTCACTTTCCCCTGCCGCTGTCTTCTTCTTCTTCCTCACGATGCCCGCACCGCCGAAGCTTGCCGCGCCGTTCGGGCCTCGCCGTCGTCTCCAACATTGGCCGCTGCATCACCCTGAATACGTCCAGAGCTCTCCCGCGTTCGCCCGCATCATCAAGGTTCCATCGCTGCCCCTTGCCTAGATCTGTACTAGCTTTGCAGATTTCCCCCGAGTTCATCGGGTTTTCTTCGTGTTCATCACCGGCCATCAGCGCATTCTTCGTAGATTAGAGAAAGAACACTTCTTTATGCCTTATAACGCTGCTCCGATCGCGCTGTCATCCGCTCCATAAGCATGCCATGCTCATTGTAGATCGCTAGCTTGCTGTAGTCCGTGTAGAGGCTGCCTGTTCTTCCGCTGGCTTTTGAGGTTTAGGAATATTTTTCTTTTTATCTCGCCTGTAGATCTTGATTCAGTAGCTGTAGCTGTTGGAATCTGTTTCTCCAGACTTGGTAATTTTTCCAACACTCATTGGCAAACTTGACCCGCCATCGTACTGCCGGCTCACATGGTCATACTGCGGCCTGCTTCGGCAGCTCATAATTTTATACTGACCCGCCAAACCCTGTCACCATTTTTAGAGTCAAAACTGCCTCGGCCATAATACATTTTTAACCCGCCATATATTCATGCCCTTCCGCAGTCTTTTAAGCCGCCGCCATGTCTAAAGTCCCATCTACCTGCAACTGGGTGAGGTCTGGGGTAACTGAAGAATCACTCAAAGAGTTTATCACCATGGGAGTTCTGCCGGCTCAGGATGTCATCCACTGGCGGGTTCCGGGTAATGAAAACATTCCTAAGCCCGAGGATGGGGAAGTTGTTGTATTCACAGACCATCTTCTCCGCGGTTTTTCTCCGCCCGGGTCTAAATTTTTCCGAGACGTCTTACCCTCATTCAACTTGCACCCTCAAGACATCGGGCCCAATTCTGTCACCAACTTGTGTCAGTTCCAGACCCTCTGCGAAGCTTATTTGCAAGAAGAGCCGTCCGTTGACCTCTTCAAAGAATATTTCTACATCAACCGCCAAACAGAGATGGCAGACGGATTAAGTCTCGAGCTCAGAGGCATCACTCTTCAAAGACGGAGGGATGTACTTTTTCCAGCAGCGACTCTGCTGAGTCACCCCAAAGAATGGAACAAGACTTGGTTTTATTGCAAAGACACTTCACCAGAAGGGGAGAACCCACTGCCGGGTTACCGTCCTTACCGGCTCAGCACTGATATAGAGCTCCCAGACCGAATGTCTGTCGTAGAATGTGCTTAATATGGCCCGACCTTCTCAAACATAAGGGCCCTGTTAGCCAATGGGTTAACAGGTGTTGATCTGACCCGCTGCTGGGTCTCTTGGAGGATTCTGCCGTTGAGCCGTCGCGGCGCCTTAATGTGCCAATATACTGGCGAGGTGTCTGATCCTCAACGCTTCAACCAGACCCCCTTGACAGACCAGGATCTCAATACCATTGTCAAGTCTTTGCTTGGAGAATCCCAAGCCGCGTGTAGCAAGACGGGGTTAAACCCTTTTTACGTGCTTAACCCGGCTCCAGATGTAAGTCTTTCCATCCTAACCTTCATCCATCCTTTCAATGTTGTACTTCATATATTTTATTAACCTTTCTGCCAATGCGCTTTATCATATGCAGGCCGGCTCTTCCTTCTGGAACAAAAAGTTACCCGCTTCCTTCAAGAAGAAGAGCACAGTCCCCAAGGCGACCAAAGTTAAGGCGTCGGCTCGTAAGAAGAAGCAGTCAACCGAAGAACTATTCGATCTAGATGACTCAGAGGTAGAACTTGACTCCCTTGGTCTTCTCTTTATGCAACTCATTGACAATGATTACTCACAGGAGGAAGCAGAAACAAGCCATGCTGATGTTGGAGAGGTAACCATTATCTCCTCTGACTCGGAACTTTTACCAGTAAAAAGAATACGGCGAGACGTACGGAAGGTAAAATGTTCTCGCCCTTTTGCTCACTTGGATCCCAACTCTCTTTTGAAGAAGCGGCAAGAAGACAACAGGCGTCAGACCCGGAGCACTGGCTCTAAAGATCTTTTATCCGGCTTACCGAATGATCCGGCTCCTCGGAAATGGCGCACCGAAGTACTTTCTTGCCTTGAATTTATCTCTTCTGTATGCTAATCTTGTGTTGCAACTTACTTGTATTTGACAATGCTAACTTTCCAGGACTCGCCTCCTTCTTCCGGCGACTCAACCGCCTCAAAGTTGCCTCCCCTTATCATCAACCCGGGGTAAGTATTTTCATATCCCACTCCGTGTGTTAATAGTCTATCCTTGCTCATTGACGTGTAACTTCACCTTTGCTCATAGGGCTCAAGCCAAACGGAGGAAGGCAGGCGGGTCAACCGCCACTCCTGATATTCCAGAATCGGCAGATCCGAAGCCTAACACCCCTGAAACTCATATTGAGCCGTCTGAGGCTGACAAAGATGCCCATGAAAAGACTCCTCAGCATAATGAGCCAGCTGCTATGGATATTGAGGCTCCTGAAGCCCATCCAGGAACTGATCCTAAGCCGCCCAGCCCCCAGCCGACAGCTGAAGACGTGGCTCCTCATGAAGAAGTTACTATTACCGGGGCGGCTTACAAATCTCCAGCTCCCTCTCATGTACTATCAAAACATACCAGTGAAGACGAGGCGGCTCCTTCTAAGGAAGAGAAGACTCAATTTGACCTTCCTAACTTAGAAAAACTTACAACCGACGAGTTGCACTCTGGCTATCTGAGCCGTCTCTCTGCAAGCCGGGACATGGAGGCCAGCTTGGTTGGCATGATGAAGAAAATATATGAGGTACTCCACTTACCTTGCTTTCCCATATATATACTTATGTAGCCCCGAAGAGCCGGTTTACCTCTCAAAAAGGTCAGCCGGGTCTTCAATCACTTGCAATCTTTCGTAGAATCGCCGTGTAGCCCCCAAGGGTCGGGCCATTATATAAGTAATGAGCCGGCACTTAATCATAGTTTAAGAGCCAACTGTAGCCCTAAGGGCCGGATCATTATGTAAGTAATGAGCCGGTACTTAATCATAGACTAAGAGCCAACTGTAGCCCCCAAGTGCCGGATCATTATGCCAATAATGAGCCGATACTTAATCATAGACTAAGAGCCAACTGTAGCCCCCAAGGGCCGGATCATTATGCCAATAATGACCCGGGACTTTTTATAAACCTGATCCTTAGATTTGTAGAGCAACGTGTAGCCCCCAAGGGCCGGGTTATCTTCATGAAGATGATCCGGGTCTCATGTGCCTTGTAATATAAGAAAGAACTGAGACACATTAGCCCCCAAGTGTCAAGTATATTGCTTGCAATCTGCTTGGGACTTGTAATGACACTGTCAAACTTCGAAAAAACCGGTATGAGCCGGACATGCGGCTTAGAACTAACAGTCGTGCCTTGTCATGACTTGTCCTGTGCAGAAATCTTTGAATGTCGTTGAGTCAAACGTGTCAGACCTTAAAAAGAGTCTAGCACTGCAACAAGAAGGCCGAGCGGAAGCCGACGCCAAGTACCAGATCGCCTTGACTGAGCTGGATGTAATCAAGGCTGAGCTCAAAACACTCAAGAAATCTGCTGAAACGAGCCAAGCCGCCCTGACCAAACGTGCAGAAGACGCAGAAAAACGGCTTAAAACGGTGACCGAGGAGCTTAGCAATCTGAAAGGCCATATATCCCGTATGGTTGGAGCCGTCTTTGGTAAGTGTTGTTTAACCATCAATATTCATTGCAAGAGGATTTTCGAGAATTCTTCCAGGCGGCTTATAAGATTTAACTTGCTTGCAGGTGAACGAAGTCACCAACTTTCAGATGACAGTCTGTTGAAGCTGAAGGCTTTATACTCACTCTCTGAACAACTGTATGTCGGCTCTCTTTTTACCATCAAAGCTGTTATGACTGAGCGGGGCGTTCCAAAATTTATGAAGGGCGTGCTAGAAGTCCTTTCTACCATCCCAAAGCAGATAGAAGAGCTGAAGAGATCAGCCGCCTGTAAGGGCGCAATGGCTGCTTTGAGCCGGTCACTGGCTTATGCCCCCGAGCTAAACCCGGCCGAGATGATGGATGGTTTTCCTCAGCTGAAAGACGACGGCTCGGAGTTCACTCAAGAGGATTATGCCTGTTGCATGAAGGCATCCCGAGTCTTGGCAAACCGGCTGGCCGAAGAAGCTGACCTGTTGTCATATCAGGCGGCTTACTCTGAGGACAGTAAGCGAGTTTGAGGGCCCACCTTTGAAGCAAAAAGTTTGATTCCTCAACGCTGTAAGCACCTCTTTGCCCCTGATGTTGACCCATCTCCCATCATGCATGATGAAGCCAAATTTGAGGCCTTAACAAACTGCAACTGGGATGTGGACAACCTTCAGATCCGGGAAACCGAAGACCCGGCGCAGGATGACCCGGCGCAGAGTTAAACAAAGAGTTTACTTTAGATGAGGTTAACCCGGCCCTGTTGACATGCCAGGTTGTATTTTGCTGCAAAAACTTGAGTCCGCGGATTTTGGGCTCCTTGATAGCCTTGTAATAGCCATAGAAAACACTTGATCGCCTGCTCTCGTGCCTTCGTGCACTTGTTAAACTTCTTTCAGTCCATACACCGGCGACTTAGCATAATTGTCTTGACATATAATCGTCTGACTGCCTTGACTCGCCCGGCGGGTTATATTCCATGAGTAATGCCAAGCCGGAGTTACCCGAAAGACTTAGAATCTTATCATGAAAAATACCTGCAAAAACAAGTAATTTACATATCTCTTGCCCTATACGCCGGCTTTAAAGGCACAGCAGGACAAGATAGTGCTTATTTTTGTGAATTTTTTTGTATTGCTTCCGAAGAAGCTAGGCATAAAAGCCTAAAAACCTCGTAAGCCGGCTCTCACGTGACATAAATCCGTCGTTCAAACCTTAGCAAGTTCAGGGTCTTTGAAAGATTGACATTGCTAAGAGTACAAACGGGCCACATAGCGGAGAGACTACAGCAGACAAGGCGAGTTTATCCTAGCTCACTGTAAGCCAGCTCTCTCTCGACAAAAGCTGCCGTTTAAACCTTGACAAGTTCAGGGTCTTTGTGCGAGATTGACTATGAAAGTTCAGGGTCTCTAAGCAAGATTGACTGTCAAGAGTTCGCCGGGTCACATGGCGGAGTAGCAAGTTGCAAACAGGCAGGTTTAACTCGAACATGGCATATAAAGCCTGGCCAAGAGGGTATGAAAGCTAAACCCAGAGGGTTGGAAACCCCCAAGTGACCTGATGAAGGATCGACTCCTTTGCACGAAATTCATGGCATATAAAGCCTGGCCAAGAGGGTATGAAAGCTAAACCCAGCGGGTTGAAAGCCCCCAAGTGACCTGATGAAGGATCAACTCCTTTGCACGAGACTCAGTGCAGAAAAAACGGCAGAAGCCCCTAATCATGGGGATGCCAACTTTATTATATCATAAAAGATGGTATATACAATGACAGGAATATGTACATTGATGAGAGCCGGACTGGCGGCTTAAGTATAGTATGGCCGAAGGTGAGCAATATTCCACGGCCTTTTAGTCTCTTCACCAGAAGTGCGTGACTTGTCACCCTCCCGTATATCAATGAGATAATAGGAGCCATTGTTGAGATTTCTGCTGATCACAAACGGTCCTTCCCAAGGAGGTGATAACTTGTGCATACCTGACTGGTCTTGAATCAACCGGAGTACTAAGTCGCCTTCTTGGAACGTCCGGGTCTTGACCCTGTGGCTATGATAGCGACACAGGTCTTGCTGGTAAATCGCGGACCGAGCTGCTCCAAGATCCCGTTCTTCGTCTAAGGCATCCAAAGCATCTTGACGCGCCGTCTCATTATCAGCTTCCACGTAAGCCGCCACTCTGGGCGAGTCATGACGAATATCACTGGGCAGAACAGCTTCCGTGCCATAAACCATGAAGAAAGGCGTATAGCCTGTTGATCTGTTGGGGGTGGTTCTTATGCTCCAAAGAACTGAAGGTAACTCCTCCACCCAACAACCCGGCGTGCACTCCAAAGGAACCATAAGCCGGGGTTTTATCCCTTTCAAAATTTCCTGGTTAGCACGCTCTGCTTGACCATTAGACTGTGGGTGAGCCACAGAAGATACATCGAGGCGGATATGCTCACTATCGCAGAACTCCTTCATAGCCCCCTTGGACAGGTTTGTGCCATTGTCAGTGATGATACTATGAGGATAACCAAACCGAAAGATCAGCTTTTTGATGAACTGAACTGCTGTTGCTGCATCAGACTTGCTGACCGTCTCAGCTTCAAACCATTTAGTAAACTTGTCAACCGCCACCAAGAGGTGGGTCTTCTTGTCCTTAGACCTCTTAAAAGGTCCCACCATATCAAGCCCCCAGACTGCAAACGGCCAGGTGATTGGAATCATCCGTAACTCTTGAGCCGGCACATGGGCACGTCGCCCAAATTTCTGGCACCCGCCGCATTTACTGACCAGGTACTCTGCATCTTTATGAGATGTTAACCAGTAGAAACCATGTCGAAAAGCCTTGGCCACCAAAGACTTTGACCCGGCGTGATGACCACAATCGCCGGCATGTATTTCCTGCAGAATTTCACGGCCCTCGTCAGGAGAAACACATCGCTGAAAAACGCCAGTCACGCTGCGCCTATGTAACTCGCCATTGACAATAGTCATGGACTTGGACCGCCTTATGATCTGCCGTGCCAGAGTCTCGTCTTGAGGTAACTCGCCGCGGGTCAGGTACGCCATATAAGGTAATGTCCAATCAGGGATTGCGCGGAGAGCCGCCACCAATTGTCCTTCCGGGTCAAGTATAGCCAGATCCTCCTCCGATGGTAATTTAACCGACGGGTGATGCACCATGTCCAAGAACACATTAGGCGGCACCGGCTTACGCTGAGAACCCAGTCTTGACAACGCGTCAGCTGCCTCATTCCTCCGCCGATCAATATGATCCACCTGATAGCCCTTGAAGTGGCCAGCGATAACATCAACCGCCTGGCGATAAGCCGCCATGCGAGGGTCTTTAGAGTCCCACGTGCCAGAGACTTGCTGAGCCACCAGGTCTGAGTCGCCAAGACATCTGACCCGGCTCAAATTCATCTCCTTGGCCACACAGAGCCCATGAAGCAAAGCCTCATATTCAGCTGCATTGTTAGTACAAGGAAACATTAACCTCAAAACATAACAGAACTTGTCACCTCGCGGGGAAGTTAGAACAACTCCAGCCCCGAGCCTTCCAATTGCCTGGAACCATCAAAATGAATCGTCCAATATGTATTGTTCGGCTTCTCTTCTGGTGCTTGACACTCTGTCTAGTCATTGATGAAGTCCACTAGGGCTTGAGATTTGACAGCCGTCCGGGGCACATACTTCAGATTAAGAGGCCCAAGCTCAATTGCCCACTTAGCAATCCTGCCAGTAGCTTCTCTGTTTTGAATAAAATCTCCCAAAGGAGCAGAACTGACCACTGTGATCGGATGCCCAAGGAAATAATGCTTCAGCTTGCGATTGGCCATAAATACACCGAACACCAGCTTTTGCCAATGTGGATATCTCTGCTTGAACTCCGTCAAGACCTCACTGACATAGTAAACCAGCCGTTGAACTGGGTACTCCTTACCCGCCTCCTTGTGCTCCACCACAACTGCAGCACTGACAGCTCTGTTATTAGCCGCAACGTACAAGAGCAAAGGCTACTTTTCTGCCGGAGCAGCCAAGACGGGCGGCTCAGCCAATTGCTTCTTGAGCGCCTCAAATGCCTCATTAGCCGCATCACTCCAGACGAAGTCATCTGTTTTCTTCATCATCTGATATAGAGGAATAGCCTTCTCACCCAGGCGGCTTATAAAACGGCTCAGAGCGGCGATACGACCCGCCAAGCGCTGAACGTCATTAATACACGCCGGCTTAGACAAAGAAGTGATGGCCTTTATCTTATCCGGGTTAGCCTCAATGCCACGCTCGGAGACCAGGAACCCCAAGAGCTTGCCTGCAGGTACACCAAAGACACACTTTGCCGGGTTAAGCATCATTTTGTAAACCCGCAGATTATCAAAAGTTTCCTTCAAATCAGCCAACAGAGTCTGCTTCTTCCTTGACTTGACCACAATATCATCCACATAAGCATGAACATTGCGCCCAATTTGACCATGAAGACAGTTCTGCACACAACGCCGATAAGTCGCCTGAGCACTCTTGAGCCCGAAAGGCATAGACACATAGCAGAAAGCTCCAAAAGGCGTAATGAAAGACGTCTTCTCTTGGTCTTTGACTGCCATCTTGATCTGATGATAACACGAATAAGCATCCAGGAAACATAAACTCTCACAACCCGCCGTTGCATCAATGATCTGGTCGATACGGGGGAGAGAAAATGGATCAACTGGACACGCCTTGTTGAGATCGGTGTAATCCACACACATGCGCCACGTGCCGTTCTTCTTGAGTACCAACACCGGGTTAGCTAACCACTCCGGGTGAAAAACTTCGACGATAAACCATGCAGCTAAGAGTCGGGCTACCTCTTCTCCAATAGCCTTACGCCTCTCTCATTGAAACGACGGAGGAACTGCTTGACTGGCTTAAACTTGGGATCCACATTAAGGTGGTGCTCAGCGAATTCTCTCGGTACACCCGGCATGTCATAAGGTTTCCATGCAAAGATGTCCCGATTCTCACAGATGAATTCGATGAGCGCGCTTTCCTATTTGGGATCCATATTGGCCCCAATAGTGAACTGCTGCGATGAGTCGCCAGGAGTGAAATCCACCAGCTTGGTATCTTCTGCCACAAACTTCAGGGGCGGCTCAGATTCCGTGTTGGGCTTCTTCAACGGGGTCATATCTGCCGGGTCAACATTCTCCTTATAAAACTTAAGTTCCGCCTCAGCACAACTTGACTCTGCGTACGCCGCATCGCCTTCCTCGCACTCAAGAGCAATCTTCCGATCACCATGCACTGTAATCGTTCCGTTTAATCCGGGCATCTTGAGCTGCAAGTAAACATAACAAGGCCTAGCCATGAACTTGGCGTAAGCCGGCCGCCCAAACAAAGCGTGGTACGGGCTCTTGATTTTGACCACCTCAAACCATAAGGTCTCCACCCTATAGTTAAACTCATCACCAAAAGCTACTTCCAGGGAATTTTTTCCGACTAGGTAAGCCGATTTTCTGGGCACCACACCGTGAAAAACTGTTGAAGATGGTTTAAGATCCTTGTCAAGCAAGTTCATCCGGCGGAACGTGTCATAATACAGGATGTTGATGCTGCTGCCACCATCCATAAGCACCTTGGTGAACACGTAGCCTCCGACTTGGGGGGCCACTACCAAGGCCAACTGCCCCGGGTTATCCACACGCAGCGGGTGATCCTCCCTGCTCCAAGTTATGTCATACTCAGACCACTTCAAGTACTGCGGGAGAGCCGGCATGAACGCACTAACCGCCCGCTTGCGCACCTTTTGATCCCGCTTGTCAAGGCTTGTCGTAAAGACATGATATTGGCCCCCATTAAGCTGCTTTGGGTTACTCTGATACCCAGACTGGTTATTTTGTTGCTGACCTCCATTGCCAGACTGTTGATTATGACCTCCATGGTTTCCTTGGCCTTGATAGCCAGAACCTGAGCCGCCTGCCCCATAGTCGGAACCAGGAGAGCCGGATCCTGACCCGCCGGACGGTCCATTGCCGCCACCCTGATGCTGGTTAATGCTGTAATTCCGGAACTCCCGCATGACCCAACAATCCTTCCAGGCATGAGTGGATGGTTTATCGGGAACGCTATGTTTTGGGCAAGGGGCATTCAACATCACTTCCATATTGAAAGGCTTAGACTTGCCGAAAGGCGGTTTACCATTGCCCTTACCACGGTTGTTCCCAGCGCTAGTGTTGGCCACCAGGCCTGACCCGCCGTCCGGGTGCTTCCGTTTTCCACCGTTGCCATTATTATTATTTCCTCCCCCGTTCTGCTGCTGACTCTTGCCGTTGTTATTCTTCTTGCCATTAGCTGATTTCTCATCATCAGATCCAGGGTCCTTTGTGCTGTCAGAGTCTGCATACTTGGTGAGAGCCGCCATGAACTCCCCCATATCCTGGCATGAATGCTTGAGCCGTCCAAGCTTCTGCTTGAGGGGCAAAAAGTGGCAATTCTTCTCCAGAATTAGAACCGCCTGAGCCGCCGTGATGTTATCAGAGGAGTGGATAATGGTTGAGACCCGCCGGACCCAATGATGGGCCGACTCATCCTCCCGCCGCACACAATGATCCAAGTCCATGATTGTCATGGGCTGCTTGCACGTTCCTTGATTTTTTTTGATGAATTTCGCCTTCAACTCGGCCCAGGAATTAATGGTATTGGGTGGTAAACCCTTCAACCACGTGCGAGCCGGACCTTCCAGCATCATGATAAAATACTTGGCGCAGACTGCATCACTGACGTCTAACATCTCCATGGCTAGCTCGTAACTCTCGATCCAAGCTTCCGGAGGCAGATCGACAGTATAATTTGGCACCTTGCGGGGACCCTTGAAATCCTTTGGCAGGCGTTCGTTTCGTAAAGCCGGCACTAAGCATGGCACTCCCACAGCCCTGGAGGTTACTCTGGCTCCTACTGAAACAGAAGGTGCTACTGTGGGCTCTTGGTAAGCCGCCGCAGCTGCCGCTGCTGCCGCCTCTCGCTGCGCTCTCGCACGGTCAACCAGCGCCTGGGCATCAACAGCAGGCGGGCCATCCCGCGCCGGGTTCCGACGTCGCTCACTGCTAGAAATCGCAGGCGACTCTATAAGCCGACTGTAACTGCGGCTTGGGATAGGGGTCGAGTGCACGCGGCTCCGGTTGTAAGCATACTTCTCCTGTTGCGCCACCACTATCTGCAAATATCCAATGGCGTTCCGCACTTCTTCCGCAAAAGGCGTTCCATCCGGGATGGGGAGCGTGCCAAGTCTGACTGCCGCTGCCACCATGTTCTCCGCCGGGTTAGAAAAATGACCGGGCGGTGTCGGAAAAGGCTGCGGCGGGGTCTGATTCCCGCGGGGCGGGTCTGGCTGCCAATGCTGAACCGCCGCCCTACTCCCAGGTATTTCCGCCGTTCGGGTTATGGTCAGAGGTGCATTCTGTCCTGTCCCTGGCGTGTTAAAAAGATTCCTGGCCTCATATTGATCTGGCAGACAGGACTGATGCCTCATCCGATGGACTGCATCTGCAGTCCGTTGCTTTAGGTCAAGGCAAACAGCTTCCGCCCTGAGGCGCTCCGACTCAGCATCCATCTGAGCTTTCATTGCATTGATTTCCTCTTGGACTCCGGCCATCTGGTCCTTCAACCTCGCGATCTCCGTGTTACGGGCTACTTGGTTTTCGGCCGTGACCTCGGTTCCCATCAGAGTCGTAAGTTCATTCATCAGATCCAACAAAACTTGAGCTGGCGGCCTGCCTGATCCAGACCCGGTTGCACCAGCGGCCGTGCTACCAGGAGCCGGTGCCGACCCTGCCATGAAGACGGCGGCCCGGCTCGACGGCTCATAGTATTACGGGTCAGGGTAGCCCTCGAAGTAGCCCCCATGCCCGCCGTTGTGAAGCTGGTAGATTGATTCCGCCTCTCCGTTCGAGGATCCATCCTCTGAGCAGATGAGGGTTTCCTCCCGCGACATGGAACCTTCAAGTTCCGCGCCTTGGGTAAAGCCGACGAAGACGTGCTTCCGACGCGGGTTAACTCGGGCGGGTTGCGCGCGTCGGGCCGGCTCGACGAGGTCGGTGCAGATGTCCGGCCCGGGCTTAGATCCGCCGATCTTGCCAATGAAGACGTGAATTCCGCCGAAGGGGACCCGATGCCCGTACTCAATTGAGTCAACCTCGGGGCCCCAGCCAGCGTCGTCGATGTAGAGCTTGCCGCGGTGACTCTTGGTCATCCCGCCGACAGCATATCCCGCGATCCCTGTGAGAGAGCCCTTCGAGAATTCCACACCACCAAGCGTCAGCCCCACGGTGGGCGCCAACTGTCGTGGTTTTGTCACGTCAGATGTCCTAGTGAAAGGACTTAGGTTCGAGGCCATCGGTAAGGCGGTGAACTCGAAGGGGTTGATCGGAATCGAGAGACAAGGGTTACCCAGGTTCGGCCCCTCGAAAAGAGGTAAAAGCCTATGTCCTGCTTTGTGTTGTATTGATTGGATATCGATTACAAGGGAGCGAGTTCACTTGACCTAGCTATCGATCAGTTGTTTCGTGGCCTAAGCCGCCCGGGTAACCCGCCTTTATATACACAGGTCGAGGCCCTGGGCTTACAAGAGTCCTGGCCGGGTCGTATATGATAACCGACCTTGCCTCTAACTACTCCTGCCTTGTCGAGCAAGCCGCCCCCGGCGGCTTACGCCACCGGGTCATACACTGTCTTCTCCCTCTGGGCCTCCAGGCCCACTGAGCAAGCTTCTTCCAAACCTTTATCGCTAAGCCGCCAACCTCATGACCCGGCCCCACCTGGGCGGGTCTCACCACGGGGTTATATCCCCAACAGGTTCCTTAAGGGCACAATCACTAATTATACTTACAACTTAAGGTTCAATAAAGATCCCATTGTACCTGTTACTTTGCCTGCTCCTGCTCTCTTTGATTATCACTTTTACATGAAGTTTTTCCCACATGTCTAGTTTGGTAGCACTATTTTTACTATCCGGCCCGCCCAACATTTTTTTGGTAGCTCCGCGACACTGTTTGACAGCACATCGAAATATTAGGACATCAAGATTAGGAAATAGATTTAATATATTACATAGATAGATAGATATCCCTTGATATATAGGGAAAACACACATTACATAACTAGAAATTAATATTAGGGCTTATAGTAGCGCTCTTACAAATAACTTAGCATGGCCTGCCCCCTCCACCTCCAAGTTCACTCCTCGTCCTCGATGTTGTAGGGGAGAGTGTGCATGCCGTTGGCAGTGGGGAAGATGTTGTTGAAGTTGGTGAAAATGTTGTGGGTGGTGAAGGCGATGAACTCGCACCCACACCAGAAGACTTTGTCGAGGAGGAAGTGGGCGTCGAGGTGGTTAGTGAAGCGAGCAGTGAGGCCAATTACAACGCCTCCCATAGCACGAACCTCTTCCACGTGGAACATCACACGAGAGCTGCGTGGTAGGTGCCGGTAGCCAGCAGCGAGGAAGAAGTTCGCCAGCTCCCTCGAGCCCCTCCACCTTGAGATGTCCCACACACATAGCATGTCCTCCACGAGGACCCCGACGGGGTACCGCATCTCCAGCACGGTGGCCGACAGACGGTAGGTTGGGCCGTAGAACTGCATCCTGTCTTGGGCGGGATCTGGCTTTTGCTTCGGATTTTGGTGAACATGGATGAGATAGAGTTGAGATGAAGACGTAGACAGAAGGTCCTTAAATAGCCGCGATGTGACACGCCCGTTTGAATGTGTTTCGTAGTGCGACGCCTCCGTTTGAATGTGTTTCGCGGTGCGACACACCCATTTGAATGCGTTCATTGGATCCACCGTTTTCACACCGAATCGAGGCGTGACGATCGGTAAAGCTGCGTCCCGATGGTGCATTAATTGCCCTGATGCAATGAAGCCATGTGGCGGTGCGCATGCATGGGCAGGCTACATCGGGTGGATGCGCGCATGCATGTGCAGGCTGCGTCGGGTAGCTACGTGAATGCATGGCAGGCTGAGACGTTGGTCTGTCTACGATGGGCCATCGGTCCGACAAGCGTCCCACCCCGATTGAATGCATTTCAGAAAAGGCGTCAAGCACGCGGCCCACATCCGCTGTCGCGCGTCCCTGTTCCCCTGCTGCCAGGTGGGCCATCCATGTCTGTAGCCATTGAACACCTGCCCGCATCCCGTCCGCAACCAATTAGGTTGCATCTCGCGGATCGACGGTGGCAAACCCTAGCGACTGATCTAAACCATTCGCGAACAATGATCCAACGACCCTGATATTGCGCGGTTTCGAGAGGGGTTTGAGGGATTTTGAGAGGGGTTTGAGGGCTTTTGAGAGGGGTTTGAGGGCTAGGGTTGAGCATAACTAATTTTAAAAAAATCAAAAAAATATGAAACTTGCGCACATCTTCGTTTTATGTTACTAAGTTGCTAGGAAAAAAAGAAGAAACTACCACTACGAAATTTTTCATAAAATTCCCTTCACATAACTTAGCTATCACGAACAATGTTGCATGGTTTTCAAGGGGATTGAGCTAGGGCTTTGGGTTAACCATGGCATAGTTTGTCCAAACGATCCAATATTGGGCATGGACCCTATATTTGCACACTAGATGACAAGTTTTTTTAGCTCATTTAGATACGTTCAAAAAAGTGCTTAGAAATAGGGTTGTTTACCCTAGCTTTGGAGCTCATTTGGAGCACATTTTTCATGAATATGAGTTTTACTTCACAAAAGTGCTCGGATTTATCACCTAACGTGCATACGACTTGAGAATGCACTAGAACATCAATACCCATACAAGTACAATTTCAAATGTGTCTCAAATTTGAAAGTCAGCTGAAATTTGAAATCTGGCTCAAATTTGGATCATGGCACATAGTTCTCAAAGTACATCACACATCAAAATACAAGTAGCATTACATCACAAAAAATAAGACTCATAGACTAATAGTTTTCACTTCTTACTATGACAACTTGCTTTTGATTTCACTGTACAAAGCTCACTAATGGTCTTGGTTTTCTTCACCAGATTAGCTTCAGTCTGCAATGTTTCAGCAACCAGGGGCTGGCCTGCACGCTTCCTCCTGACATACAAAGCATATCATTTGGTTAGTAACAGAAAATAGAAGCCAAATAAAAAACATCACAAACATGAACATACTTTGGCTTTTCAGGAGTGTAATGTCATTTGGAGATCCTTTTCGATGCCCAAGTTCCTGGCACAACTTGCATCTATTTTTGTTACCCTTCTATGACCTCTTAGGCTTTGCATCTTTCTCCCCCTTCTTACTACTCTTAGCTTTCTCAAATGATCCCTTGAATGTACTCTCCTTAGGCCCGCCACCCTTTCTTTTCGTTAAGGGAGGACACATGGAAAACTTGATTTCCACTTCAAGCCACTGAGACTGATTTGTAAGTGATGGAATTGGAGTTGCATACGCAGTCTTGAATCTTGCTATTGAGTAATATTCATGGAAATATTGGTGCATGTTTATATTTGGGTGGGGGAGGCCAAGAGAAGCATGGCATGCTCACATGGTTTCCCAGTGTGTTGCCACTCGAGGCAAGTGCAGTCATGCATTTCAGTGTTAACAACATGCCGCTTTCCAGTCTTGGTATCTCTAACTTCAACACAACACATTGTAGATTTTTCAACAGGAAATTGTGTAACGTTTCTGCTCCTGTTGTACCACTACATGTAGCGTATCCCCTTGTAGAAAATCACCAATCCTTCTTCTCAATTCCCACAAACGCATGATCATGATCCTTTTGGTCAACCATGTCATGCACATGCAAGCTTACAAACGGCTTTACCTTGTTGTTAAAACACTCTGCCAAGTTGTTATTGATATAATCACACTTGACGACGGTGTTAAATCCTGACCTGTACCATAATAGAGAATGGTAGGTGTTCATCCATGGACCAAACTCACTACATGCTGCCATTATTTTACCAATATGATATGAATGTGTCTGATTAGTGTACGATCTTGCTGTTGGCCACATGTGCTCAAATTCCTCCCCACCGAATTCTTTGATCAAATTCATCCACATATGGCTGAAGCACTCCCTATGCTCAGCATGGGGAAAACATTCTTGACTGCAATTTCTAGCTCTTTACATGCATCTATGTGGAATGCCAAAGGTGACACTGGCCCTATGCATCTTTTCAGCTACATCATGAACCATGTCCATGAAACCTCTGTCTCTGACTGAAACAAGCCAATAGCAACAGGGAACATCCAATTGTGTCCATCTAGAGCATTGTATGTTGCGAATTGACCATTCCACTTCCCATTCAAAGAAGAAGAGCCTATGCTCAAATATGAACGACACCCTGCTTTGAAGCCATCGATGCAAGGCTTTAAAGCAATAAAGAACTTAGAGAAAATGACTTTTCCATCCTCTGTTACCTCAGTATCTATCTCAACAACACTGCCAGGTGACCTCTTTTCCACCTCTGATTTGAAGTTATAAAGCATCCTAAAGGTATTTGCCCAATCACCAAATGATTGTTTCATTGCCCTTTGTTTTGCCTTCCACACTTTGGTATATTTCAGCTTAATGGGGTACTGATTTTCTAGGCCTAATATAAGTTTCTTTGCAGTAGTGTTTGGTATCCTGGCTAAAATAGGAGTAATCTTTTCTGCAACCCAAATGTGTGATGTCATGGTTAATATTGTTTGTGAACTTGTAATACAAGTATGCTGATATGGGATTTGATTAACCCTGATGGTAATGCCATCAGGTTGGCGTCTAGCATATATGTACCACTTGCAAGGCTTGGCGTTTTCATCAAAAACTCTGCACATCGCATAAAACTTCTTTCTATCGGTCCACTTAGTCTTGGCATCAAACTCATGCTTGACAACATAAGTCTTGAAGCACATTCTAAACTCATCCATGTTTGGCCACAACGACCCCACTTCAATAACAGGGTTTTCTTAGTCATGGACATTCACTAGCTCATCATCGTGTGCATCATCAACACCATCTTCCATAAACTATCCGTCCACATCTTCAGATGAATCTTTGTTAGCATCAACAGACAAACTAGAATCACCCCTCTCCTCCTTATCTCTATCATCTACTGGAATGCCAATAATTTTTTCCATCTTACTGTCGGACATTGGTGAAGTAAACAAATCTGTAGGGTCATCTAATTCCACCGAATTCCAATCAACGGAAGCAACCCTTGAAGCAACACCCCCCCTGTTTGTCAGCGCAGGCTCCATCTCGTTTGGCCCACCCGCGCCCCACACAATCTAGAATCCAAATCCGCCGAAAAACAAAGACGACACAGTCAGATCTAAATTGACACAAAGTAGGGTTTCGAATTCACTCACCTCATCCGCGCCACAGCCGAGAACGATAGCTCCACCACCCGCAGCCCGCTGTCGAGAACGAAGAGGGGAGCAGGGAGGGTTCAGTCCGGCACGGGGCCACGTCTCACTTGATGCACCGCCAAATTAAGTTGGACCCACCCGCCTTAACATAATCTCATTCTGTTCACGGCCGTTTTATCGCCCGGTCGGACCTTGGTTATTTTTGCCTTAAAACATCACACAACGACTTTTTATATTACCAAATGCGTCGATGTCCTTCCATTACGCGTTTAGAAAGCCTCACGCGGGAGGTATGTTGCCCCACATGTCAGGATGTCAGGCTGGCCACTAGTCAGGAGATAACGGTCAAAGGCTTTGACTGGACGGTGGCGCTCCGTTTGGCCTTTTGTGAGCAGGTGGTAGAGGGAGAGGGCAAAAGTGAGCAAAGTTAGTTGGCTTGGGCAAAACTAAGCATAGCTAAGGAACCAGGGGACCGAAAATAGAAATCCCTAAATTATACCTGTTTCTAGAAGCTTTAATATTTCAGTTCTTACCACATCCTTCATTTTAAGATTCAAATGGCGTTGATGATCAACAACTGGCTTAGCATCAGGCTCTATATTAATCTTGTGCTGGCATAAAGTGGGACTAATGCCCTTAAGATCATCAAGAGTATATCAATTGCAACACGATGTTTCCTCAGGATTTGAAGTAATCTCTTTTCTTCATGCTCTGAAAGGTTAGCATTGATAATAACACGAGGTTTCAATTAAACTTTGAGAAATTAAATTCATGCGATACATCACCAAAATTAACACTAATCGTTTCCCTGTTACAATCAATTTTAGCATTAACAGTATTCAGGAAAGGTCTACCAAATATAATGGGACAAAAATCATCTTGTGAACATCCAAGAACTAGAAAATCAATAGGATATTTGATCTTACCACACAAGACTTCAACATCTCTAACAATCTCAAGCGGTGAAATAGTCTCTATATTTGCAAGCTTAATAGTAACATCAATGTGAGTGCGGGCTTTTGGTGGCCGGGCGTCAGGCATGCCGGTATCCTGGCCATTGGAATGGGCTTGGGATCTGGAATCTCGTCAGGCTGTTGGCAGGCTCGTGTCGGCTCGTGTCAGCCTATGCATCCAAATACAGTCCAGGGTACACCTATAAGCGTACATGTTTGGCCCATCGGCCTGCTTATGTCCCTCTTCTTATCCTCGTCATGGGGTTGCACACGTGCCTACGAGCTCTCTCTCTCTCCCTCTTCCATTATTCCCGTTGCGCCAGCCACCTCTCGTCGCTCATGCCGCCGCCACACCCGACCTCCGCTCCAACGATGCGCCTGCGACCGAAGTGACGGCCGGAGCACTCGTCCTCTTCCACTACGGCGGCCAAACCATCCGGATCCCGCGTCATCTTCCACTCCACCGGCCAGATCAGTTCGAGGTTGGGCAATACCAGATCTGCGAGGACGCGGTCCTAGTCCACGGATCTGGCCTACGGAAATCATTTTCTTCATTGTTTCCGTCGGTGAGGCTGGATAATGAACTGTACTTGTGCTTTTCTCCTGGTTGTTCATCTGTTCCATATTTGCATGTTTTTGGTGATTCTAATTATGTTTCCTATATTCCTTTGGTACTGCTGATCTGGCTCGATCGAGATGTTGTTGATTATTTTGTTGTTCTCGATCCGCAGGCTGTGAGTTGTTGGAGCGAACACTATTGTCGTAGTCAGGCCGGTGGAGTTGCAGGCTTCCCTCAGCGTCACAGAGCTGGAAATATGACGTGCTAGATAATTAGTCTGCGACGGACAAAGTAAGGGATTTCCCTATGGATTTGCCGGGGTGCCCGTGTGCATCAAAGCTAACGTCGGCAGTTCATTTTGGTCTGGTTGAGGGGGCGTGCTTTCCAAGTGAATAATCTGAACATAGCGTCTCTCACTAATTTTTCTCTTAGCTGTTTGGTTTGTGTCTGACCATATGTAGTGAATAGTTTTTTGGTCGTGGATTCTGAAATCCTGATGAACTATGAGCCACTGAATTTAGGATAATTTAGAGTTCAGACCAAACACATACATTATGATTTAGAGTTCATGCTGTTTGGGCTGATTTGGATTTGTAATAATGGCCAATTTTGGTCTGGTGTACTTGGGGAGAACTGGATTGCTTACTTTTTATTTGTGGGGTAACTGGATTGAATACTGACCGCTAGATTTTGTCAATGAGACAATATGGAAGTAAATGGCTGGTTTGAGTTGAATTTTTTGATTGGAGGATTATTTAGTACAATACTGTTTTTTGGTGTCGTCCATGTGTGGGCTTGACACACCAGGAAGCAAGATTGTTTTGTTCTGTTTTAGCTTATTTAGCTGCAAGCTGATGGTTTAGGTGCTTAATTATCTCATTGGGTTTAATTGTTTGGCATTGTGACTGTTGCATTATTTGTCGGTTACCAGAATTATGTTATTGATAGCTAGCTTGGTTATGTATAAGTTGTGCCAGGTCCTTCTGTCCTGCAGCTCATGTCCCTGCTGTCCTGATGCTGATGTTAAGCATGTACACCTATCTATCTTCTGATTGCATCAGAGAAGATAAGTTGACTGTCTAATGTTAGGTCCGAACGAGTCTTAAAACAAATCTTTACATTGGAAACGGCTTCATTAGGCTCAAAATTGGCTAGTAAGAGCATTTTGTTCGTGTGCCACTACGACAATCTACGATTTAAAATGGAAAAAATGTTAACGAGTGAACAAAAGCATTATCTAGCAGTGATCTGAAAGGGCGGCAAACTTTGTACGTACAAAACAAAGAGATCCAAGTAATATGGGTGAGCTTAATCAAGACTAGCTAATAATAATCAAACTACCACGTCCTGTGGCCAACAAACCTCCACCTCTGCGCGGTAGAACTGGTGGACAGCCACGCAACGCCGGATTCCTGTTTGTGTGCAGCCGGTCAAGGTACAGGTTTGCGCCCATTGCACTGGCACATTAGTAGTCAGCTTCGAGTAGGGTAGGACAATGGACAGGAGCTATTCAACTAGCAAGATTCTGTGACCAATGCTCCATCTTTCTTCATGAATACACGCGCCTGCCATCGATACAAGGGGACACGAGCCGAGAATACCGGACAAGCACGGATCCCTAGCACATGTGAATGGACAGGATAAAGTCTTGCCTGATGCTCGGCCTCCATTGGCATTTTTCGCATCAATGTCTTCTATTTCAACATGTGTAATATCATGCATAACTTCTTGATAAAGAGAAAATGGAATAGCACTTGCACTAGTACCCATATCACATAAACCATGATAGCAATGATCTCCAATCTTAATAGAAACAACGGGCATGCCAACAATAGGTATATTTTTATCTTTGGAGTCCTGCTTAGCAATCCTAGTTGCTTCCTCACAGAAATATATGACATGACCATCAACAGTTTCAACTAATAGATTTTGAATCATTGCAACTTTAGGTTCTACTTTGACTTGTTCAAAGGGTTTATGTGTTTTGATATTACTCTTATTAATCACAGTTGCAACTTTAACATGCTCCTTAATTCGAACAGGGAAAGAAGGTTTCTCAGTGTAAGCAGTAGGCACAACTGGATCAATATTATAAATAATTGTTTCTTATTTAGCTATGATAGGTTCCTCACAAGTTTCTTCAATAGGTGGATGATATTTAAACCACTTCTCCTTAGGGAGATCAATATGAGCGATTCACAGAAAGTAGCTACTATCTCAGAGTCAAGTCCATACTTTGTACCAAACTTATGAAAAGCATCAGTTTCCATGAAAGATTTAACACAATCAAAATCAATATTTATACCTGACTCCTTACCTTTGTCGATTTCCCAATCTTCAGAGTTGCGTTTAATTCTTTTCAGAAGATCCCATTTGAATTCAATAGTTTTCTTCATAAAGGAACCAGAAGAAGAAGTATCGAGCATTGATTGATCATTATGAGAAAGCCGAGCATAAAAATATTGTATAATTATCTTCCTTGAGAGATCATGAGTGGGGCATGTATGCATAATAGACTTAAGCCTTCCCTGAGCTTGAGCGGTACTTTCTTCTTCACGAGACCAAAAATTATATATATAATTCCGATCACGATGAACCAAATGCATATGATACAATTTCTGGTGGAATTCCACCTTCAACCGATTCCAGTCCCATGTTCCGGTGTCATACAATAGCCTATACCATATCAATGCCTTTCCCTCCAAAGATAAAGCGAACACCTTCTTCTTAACACCATCCTCGGATAAACCTGCAAGCTTAAACAATCCACAAATTTCATCTATATAGATCAAGTGCATATCAGTGTGTAATGTTCCATCTCTTGCATAAGGATTAGCCAGCAGTTTCTGTAACATACCCGAAGGAATTTCATAGTAAATATTTTCAATAGGTTCAGTAAGTTGAGGGGCAACTTTTGTTGCTTCCGTTCGAGGTGAAGATACCCCAAACAAACCCCTCAAAGGACTATTCTCCATAGTAACAAGTGACAGTAAATTTCAACACGTAATAAATATGTTTCCTTACCAAATTCCACTTACCAAAAGCGCTTCACTCCTCGGTAACGACACCAGAAAAGAGTCTTGATGACCCACAAGTATATGGGATCAATCGTAGTCCTTTCGATAAGTAATAGTGTCGAACCCAACGAGGAGGAGAAAGAAATGACATGGTGTTTTCAGCAAGGTATTCTCTGCAAGTACTGAAAGTAGCGGTGACAGGTAGTTTCATAGCAAGGTAATTCGTACAAGTATCAACTGACAATAGTAGCAAAGGTGAAGCAAGGTGCCCCAATTCTTTTTATAAAAAAGGACAAGCCAGAAGTACTTCTTATAGTGAACAAAGCATTCTCTAGGACACATGGGAATTGTCGTCTAGTCACGTTCATCATGTTTACTTGATTCGTGTTTGTTACTTCGATAATTTGATATGTGGGCGGACCGGTGCTATGGTATTGTTCTTACTTGAACAAGAAACCCTCTTATGATTACCCCCTCTCGCAAGCATCCGCAACTATGAAATAAGAATTAAGATAAATATAACCATAGCATGAAACATATGGATTCAAAACAGCCCCTTACGGAATAACGCATGAACTAGGGTTTAAGCTTTTGTCACTCTCGCAACCCATCATCTACTTATTACTCCCCAATGCTTTCCCTTAGGCCCAAGTATGGTGAAGTGTCATGTATTCGACATTCACATGACACCACTAAAGGAAGAGCAACATACATATCATCAAAATATCGAACGAATACCAACTTCACATGATTACTTATAACAAGACTTCTCCCATGTCCTCAAGAACAAAAGTAACTACTCACTACTACAGAATGGTCCAAACAAGGCACATCAATCAGAGACCCTTCGACGAAACTGTGTGCGATGCATGAATCGCAAACAGTATAGTGCAAGCTCCGTCACTAATGGCACGAACTGTGTGCGAAGGTGGACCCATCAAATACGATTCAGAAAGTAGTTGCGTGTGTGATCTACGGCACACAGTTTGTTCTTATGAACCGTTTGTGATTAGATAAGATAACATAAACGGTTACCAAAACTACATACGTGTGCGAAGTACGACATACAGTTCACTCGGATAAACTGTGTGCGCTGATACAGCAGAACACAAACGACTCGGCATAACATGATGTGTGCGATATACAACAAACAAGTGAGTAATGAGAATCGTGTGCGAACACCAGAAATAACACAGACAATTCATACTGACAAGCTGTGTGTGTTGTGGGCACACGGTTCCTGCCAAGTAATTGTCAGCGATGGATGAGATCATTACAGACGCTGCGTTGGGAAGTGTCGTTTGCCTGTATTAATATCGCAGACGTTTTATTATTTTGACGCGTGTGCCTCCGCATCAGTCCGTCCTCCTCTCTCACGTCTTGTCACCGCGTTGCCGCCCGAGTATTCCAGTGCACGCTTTGGCACCGCTTTTGGATTTTGGCCACGCGCCCGCTCGATGATCCCGTTCCCGCTCAGAACCGCGCAGGTTCCCGCGCACAAAACCGTTCTACGGATCTAGCTTCCTGCCATGCTCGGTGAAATCCCCAATGCTTGCCTGCCTGCTATATAAACCCTCACGGCCGGCGACTCCACATTGCCTTCATCCCCCCCTCCCTGTAGCTTGTCTAGTTTGCTTCTCCCCCAATCGCCAATGGCACCGGCCGTTCGTCGTCGCCCAGCCACTCCGCCAGAGGACAACTCCATGTTGGGGAACGGAGCATGAATTTCAAAAATTTCCTACGCTCACGCAAGATCTATCCATGGAGATGCATCGCTACGAGAGGGGAGAGTGTGTCTACGTACCCTCGTAGACCGTTAGCGGAAGCGTCTCACAACGCGGTTGATGTAGTCGAACAATCCTTCGAGCTCCACCGATCGAGTACCGAACGTACGGCACCTCCGAGTTCTACACACGTGCAGCTCGGTGACGTTCCTCGCCTTCTTGATCCAGCAAGACGTCGAGGTAGTAGATGAGTTCCGTCAGCACGACGGCGTGGCGACGGTGGCGGTGAAGTGATTCCGGCAGGGCTTCTCCTAAGCTCTCCGAAAATATGACCGAGGTGGAAAACGGAGATCGGGGCACCGCACACGGCTATGGGACAATTGTTGTACTTTGGGGTGCCCCCTTGCCCCCGTATATAAAGGATGAGAGGGAGGAGGCCGGCCCCTTAGGGGTGCGCCAAGTGTGGGGAGTCCTACTAGGACTCCTTAGTCCTAGTAGGATTCCACCTCCCATACGGAGTAGGAAAGGGGGAAGGGAGAGGGAAAGGAAAGAGGGGGCTGCGCCCCCTCCCCTAGTCCAATTCGGTTTGGGCAAGGGGGGGCGCGCGCGTCCTCACGTGGCCTGCCTCTCCTTTTCCTGTATGGCCCAATAAGGCCCATTACTTCTCCCGGTGAATTCCCGTAACTCCCCGGTACTCCGAAAAATACCCGAATCACTCGGAACCTTTCCGACGTCCGAATATAGCCTTCCAATATATGAATCTTTACCTCTCGACCATTTCGAGACTCCTCGTCATGTCCGTGATCTCATCCGGGACTCCGAACAAACTTCGGCCACCAATCACATAACTCATATAATACTAAATCGTCATCGAACGTTAAGTGTGCGGACCCTACGGGTTCGGGAATGATGTAGACATGACCGAGACGACTCTCCGGTCAATAACCAACAGCGGAACCTGGATGCTCATATTGGTTCCTACATATTCCACGAAGATCTTTATCGGTGAACCTCATATGTCAACATACGTTGTTCCCTTTGTCTGGCGGTATGTTACTTGCCCGAGATTCGATCGTCGCTATCCAATACCTAGTTCAATCTCGTTACCGGCAAGTCTCTTTACTCGTTCTGTAATACATCATCTTGCAACTAACTCTTTAGTCACGGTGCTTGCAAGGCTTCTGTGATGCTGTATTACCGAGAGGGCCCAGAGATACCTCTCCGATAGTCGAAGTGACAAATCCCAATCTCGATCCATGCCAACTCAACAAACACTTTCGGAGATACCTGTAGTGCACCTTTATAATCACCCAGTAACGTTGTGACGTTTGATACACCCAAAGTATTCCTACGGTATCCGGGAGTTACATGATCTCATGGTCAGAGGAACGTGTATTTGACATAGTGAAAGCAATAGCAATAAACTAAACGATCATTTGCTATGCTAACGGTTGGGTCATGTCCATCACATCATTCTCCTAATGATGTGATCCCGTTATCAAATGACAACTCATGTCCATGGTCAGGAAACCTTGACCATCTTTTGATCAACGAGCTAGTCTAGTAGAGGCATACTAGGGACATAGTATTTGTCTATTATCCACACATGTATTTAGTTTCCGGTCAATACAATTCTAGCATGAATAATAAACTATTATCATGAACGGAGAAATATGATAATAAACACTTTATTAATTGCCTCTAGGGCATATTTCCAACACTCCAGCTGGGAGGCTTCACCTCATCGGCGCGGCAGTCCTCTGAAGCGTGTAGTGCACGTGGCGTCCCTGGTGGATGTGCGCACGCCACCAACTACACGCTCGCTGCCCGAAGGCAGCTGCTGCCGGTGGCCGCCGTGGCCGCCACCACGCCTTCCACCGCCGGGGCCGCCACCCCACCGTCGTCCGTCTTTGCCATGACCTCGCCGTCAGGCTGCGGGGTCATTATCCGCGCCGCCACCAAGGCCCAAATGCGGGAGGTGGAGTCCTCCAAAGGCCCGCCGCCGGGCTTCTGCGTCGCAACCCTTGTGTCGGTGTCAAAACCGGCGGATCTCGGGTAGGGGGTCCCGAGCTGTGAGTTTAGGATCGATGGGTAACAAGGGACGAAGGAGACGATGCTTACCCAGGTTCGGGCCCTCCTATGGAGGTAAAACCCTACGTCCTGCTTGATTGTATTGATGTGTATGAAGATTACAGAGTCGATCTACCTCGAGATCAAGTAGCCAAAACCCTAGATGAGCTTGTCTGGCCCCTACGATCTAAACCCCCCGGTTTATATAGACACCGGGGGTAACTAGGGTTACACATGATAAGTCTCCAGCCGGAAGTAAAGACGTTGATCCCCTCATCTTGACTTGGAGTGCACGCCGCGTCTTTGGAGGTTTCCTTCTAGAGCACGGGGTCGTCGCATATCCCGGCCCTTCCTGCGATAATCAGAGAGCGGCCCACCAAGCCGGCCTATGAGAGACAGGCCGGCGGCCCGAGGACCCCTTAGTCCAGGACTCCCTCAGTAGCCCCCTCAGTAGCCCCCAACGCCAGGGGTCATGACACTAGCAGCTTCGCGTGATCAGAGTCTCCAGCTTGCGGGGTGAGTTCTTTTCCCCCTTTATGATCGGCGGGCTCTAGTCCGGCCGCCAATGACATGTAGTTATCCGAACATGTAGTTATCCGGACGCCATAAGTCGCTTAACCTCGAAGGCCGACCGTCAAAGTATGAACAGTATTTCCTGACAACCTTTCTGACGAAGGGTCGTGGCCTATCACGACCGCTGAGCCGGTTACAAAAACTCGATTCGCGGTTCGAGGCCGTTTCTCCATTGGCACGTCTTATCAACGTGTAGATCGTGTCCCGTTTCCTACGGGATATGATTGATGCCCTGGGTTATCCCACGCGCGCATAACGACATGATTGTTTCGGGAAGTGGCGAGGCCTGCGGCGCAGTAAAAGGGAGACTCTTGTTATTATGGCCCCCCATAAAAGGGAGAAAACCCCCAAGGCCTATTCACGCTCCAAATTCGCACCCTTTGCCTCCTCAACCTTCCCAAGCTCCGAGAGCCCAGATCCAGTTCTTCCTCAATCTTCCCTTCGAGTTCGGCCATGGCTGGTTCAGGCTCCATGGGCAAGTGGGAAGCCTCCTCCATCCCTGACAACGACATTCGGGAGCTAAAGCGTGCCGGCTACCTCTCCGCCAACATCGCCCACCGTGCTCCAGAGGCGAATCAGGTGGTTCCCACACCGAAGCCGGACGAGAGGGTAGTGTTCGTCCCCCATTTCATCCGGAGACTGGGATTTCCGCTCCACCCCTTCGTCAGGGGCCTCATGTTCTTTTACGGGTTAGATTTCCATGACCTCCCCCCGAACTCCTTCATGCACATCTTGGCGTACATCATCGTCTGCGAAGCCTTCCTACGGATACAACCGCACTTCGGCCTGTGGCTCAAAGTGTTCAATGTCAAGCCGAAGACAGTTGCGGGCGCGCATGCGGATTGTGGAGGGGCGGTAATCAGCAAGCTCCCCCGTGTCGAGTGGCCGGACGACACCTTTATCGACACGGTAAATATCTGGCAAAAGGAATGGTTCTACATCACCGAACCAAGGAGCGCGGATTGGGTGGCACCTGCAGAGTTCAGATCTGGACCCCCCGCGAGGCTAACCTCATGGCTCAAGAAAGGCCTTGACTGGGGGTCGGACGCAGAGGTAAAATCGCTGCAGAAGCGCGTCTCCGCGATGATTGAGGCCAAAATCGAGCTGGTCAACGTGATCCAGGTCATGCTCCGCCGCCGTCTCCTCCCCTGCCAGCACCGGGCGTCCCCAATGTGGGCTTACCAGCTCGAGGACCCGGCCACCGTGCGTCAATTCTTTCGCACTACCCACGAGAAATTGTGGAAAGTGCTATTCAAGCCCCAGAAGAGCTGGCCGGCCGAGGAGGAGGACACCGGTCTTGACGCCGAAACCCCTCCTACCAAGGTATGATAAAACTTTAATTCTCCGGCTCTGTTTTTTGACAAAGAGCTGAACCCCTTCTCCCTCATCTTCAGAGAAATGGCTGAGCAAGGCCGTGCAAATTGACTGTCCGGCCCCGCAGCTCGAAGACCCGCGGTCGGATCTGTTGACGGAAGTGCTCGTCGTGGCGCCGTATTCGGCGCCAGAGAAGGAGAAGAAGAAGAAAGGGGAGAAGAAGGAGGCCCAAGAGGGTCTTCGTCTAAGGGGTCTTCCGGACACTAAGTCCGAGGAGACCCATGCCTCTTCCACTCACGAGGAAGAGCACGAGCACGAAGGGGAGTGCGGCTCCCCCCTCACAAGGAAAAGAGCGGCGTCAGCGGATGCCGCAGAGGACCTACCTCCTCCTGCCCCGAAGAGGACATGCCGGACAAAGGCAGTCCTGGCCGACGATAACTCGGACTCCGATAAGGAGTCTGAGGCTTTTGAAAAGGTTCCCCAAAGGAACCCAAGGGTTAAGCCCCCAGCCCAGAGGTATGAATCCGAAGACCCTCTGGGTCACTTATATAGAGCTTTTAATGCTAAATGGGCGAACGTCTTTCAATTTACAGCCCACCACGTGATCTCCCTACAGACCAAATCTCAGACGGGGAGTCTCTGCCCGCCGACCTGGTGGAAAGTGGGACTGCGTCACATCCTACGCCTCCTGAGGTCTCGAAGGAGGCCGCGGAGGTGTTATCGCGCCAGGCTCCTTCTGAGCCGAACACCGGCGGCGGGGGTGACAACATTATGGCTGAGGTTAATACCTCGGCCGCCAAAGACCAGGAGGAGGAACATCTCCTGGCAACTAAAGAGGGGGGACAAAGTCCGGTCCAGTCCCCTTCGAGGACATCTCCGGAGCGCTCTATGCCTCCGGAGCCGCCAGCCCAATCCCCCACCGGAGGGAGGGTTGGCAGGTCACCACCGGTGCCGCCCATGACTGGGTGGCCGGCCGTGATGGAGGAAGCTTTATCCGGCTTCTCCATCGCCGAAGATCACCGCGCCCTTATGGGTGCGCTTTTGCAAGGCATTCAGTCCGTTGATAGCGGACTGAAAGAGGCCTTCAACGGTCTCTTGACGGGCTTCAAGGTGAGCCACGTAATACTCTTTTTTCTAGCAAAAGTTAATTTACCAAGTTTATGCAATCACTTTTATGCAAAAACCCAACTTGGTGTTTTGGAAAAATTGAGCATATCATCCTCATTTTCATTTTGGTCCAGTTTGGCAGTTTGTACTGCAACCATATTTTACTTTGCTCAAGTGACCCTGGGATTTTTCCTGCTTGTAGTTATCCCTACCAAACCCTTAAGTCCAGGAGATGAGACTCATTAGGATATTGTAAACACATGCAATAATGACCTATAGTTTTTGTCCAGAAACAAGTTTTGAAAACATTTGCATTAACAAGTTTCTAATTTCGCCAAACTAACCATGCAATATTGTTATGCACCTAAAGAGACCCCAAGCTAGAAATTTTGGTGGCCAGAGTAGCTCCCTAGATACCCCTAGCATTTTGTCAAACACCTATAGTGCATGGACAGAATTGGCATGATCCAAATGTTGCATTGGGAAGTTGCCTCCCTGGCCAAACTAGCTTGTCCACTAGACCTACACCACCCTCTCAAATTACCCTGTTAATTACCATGTTCATCAAAGCCCTCTAGGCCACCCTAGCATTTCGTCGAACAGGTACCCTGCATGCACGGAGCGCGAGCAGAGGACGCGTTTTGCACGTGCTCGCGCCCGAGCCGGTGGGTCCCCTGGCCCCTCCCCAACCGTAGAGCCACGCACGCGCCCCCTGCAACTCGCTAGCGCCGATCCGACCGCCCCCTCCCGCCTCGCAGCGCCGCCGCCAGAGCCTTCTTGGCGGCATGCCTGTGGCCGCGACCGCCTCTGCCATGGCCGGTGCCGTCCAACCGCTCTCCGCTCGCCAGCTGCCCCCTTCTGCAGCCCCCGCTCGTCCTCTAGCCTTTGGTGTGCCCCAGAGCCCCGCCACGTTGCCCCCGGCAACAGTGGCGACGAACCGCCATAGCCGCCGCCGTTCTTATCCTCGGGAGCTCACGGAACCGACCTCGCCGGCTATAAAAAGGACCCCAGAACGCTCCTATCCATCCAGACCTCCCCTCCTAACCCCTATGTGAAGCACCTGCAGAACCAGAGCAACTGGAGATGGACGTCTTCCCCGTCTCCGGCCAAGCCACCCGCCGCCTCGGTTCGGTCAAATTCGAGCAAGCCAGCACCTCCCCCGAGCCAGTAGCTTCGCCGTTAGTTTCCCATACTCTCGCGATGCTGTTCCCGCATCCAATTTGTTCCAGGACCAACGGAGCATGATTTCCCTCTGTTGCCCGACGCCGCCGTCCGCCGGAGACCCCGTCGCCGGCAACTCTGTCTGCCTCTGTGCCCCTGGCGACCACCAGGAGGACCTCCCTAGAGCCGTTGATCCATTCCCGCCCTCGGAACCCCGTGGGGAACCGCCGTTCGTCGGCGGTAATCGCCGGAGCCCCGCCTCGTTCTGTCTGGAGGAGGGAGGAGCCCGCGCGGACCGGTCAATCCTGACCAGTGGGCCAGGCGGGCCCACTGTCAGCGACCCCCGCGTCGCAGCGCTGTATTAAGTGAAGACGTATCGCGCAGAGTACGTATTCCTTTTCTGAAAGGGTACTCCGAATCGAACCGTTTTCTTTTATAAGCTTATTTTAAAAAAACAGTTTTGACCTTAAGTTTGACTGCTTCCAACTTTTAAACTAAAACTCCAATGGACCTGATTCTTTTTCTGTTGCTTCCCAAATTCTACCTAGTTTATTTTAAGATTTATTTCAAAAATATTTAAGACAACTTTTGTAATGTTTTTTAATTACGTGTTGATTCGAATATTTTCAAAAATAGGAATTGGAGAGAGGAGTAAACTTTCTAAAGTTTTGGAGTGCACCCTACACCTCTGCACATTGAAGGCAAGCATTCTGAACCCTTGGTATAGTATTTGTTGTGTGATGTTTGGTGTGACGAATAAAGCTACAACACTAAGTTGACATGAAGTGCGCGTTATTTCATGTATAGGTGTGTTCATGCTTGCATCTGCATGATGAGGATTTCTTACTAATGAACTTGAGATGCTTGTGGCAGTAGTCACCACCTTGTGCCACTCATGCCTACCGGAAGGAATCTGGGATAAGCCTCTGTCTCGGGTTGACACGAGCTTGGTGTTGACATCTCGTTGGAGCGAGAATGGTTAGTGAGGCATGATGGAGTGTGATGAGTGGTGATTCTGTCATATATTGTGAAAAATATTTGTTGTGCTAATCATGCAGGGAACACTTAAACCTCCAGAGTCGACCATAGCTCGAGTTTGTTCTAGTAACCCCCATACTTGTTTCGTACTACCACTTGTCCCTATCGCAGGTAGGGTACGGTTCAGTAAGTTGTCAACCCCTTTCTTGGCACACACCGTACAGAGAGGCCACAGTGGAAGATACCGGAGGCATCTGGTAGGCATGCCACTTGGTCCGGGGGCATGGGTGTTTCCGGTTGGGACCGAGAGGGGGGCACCCCTTAGTAGCGCGCGGTATAAATGTGATCCCATGCTAATCGAGGTTGTATCCTTCCCACTTGGAGTTTTGCTTAACGAGTGTCGTGGGTGATTCCAGGCACCGGTAAGTTAAGCTGGTGTGTGCGGGTCAGGTGTGTTTTCAATTCAAAGACCGTAAGCGGAATAAGTCCCGCTGGACTAAAGGAATCCGTGGGTAAAGAGTACACCCTCTGCAGAGTTTACATCTATTCAAATAGCCATGTCCGCGGTTAAGGACTACAGTCTGGGATGGGTCGAGTGTCGGTCTTCGGAGGAATTCTTCTAAACCTGAATATTGATCATGAAGTGCGACAAGTGATATTGACGATTATTATTGTTATGGACTAACCATTTCTAATATGTGATTGTTGAGTATCCCTGGGATGGTTCTACCTCCTGGATACTCATGATATTAATTTTCCATATAAGCCCTTTATGTGGCGTCGCTGAGATGCCCAACTGCGGCACAAATGTTATTTACTTTATATATAAGCCCTTTATGTGGCGTCGCTCAGACGCCCGACTGTGGCATGCATGTTGTTTACTTTATATATAAGCCCTTATGTGGCGTCGCACAGACGCCCGACTGCGGCATGCTTGTTATTTATTTTCTTCATAAGCCCTTTCTGTGGCGTCGCTCAGACGCCCGACTGAGGCATGTTTCATATTCTTAACCTTTCGAGGCGTCGCTTCAGACACCCGATCGGATTATTTTTAATTTCATTCCCTGATTGGATTATATTATTTTTATTCCCTGTTTGTTTATTCATTTTTAACATGAATGACCTGCTTGCTCGCATCATGAATTTTATTTGGTGGCTGACTAAGTGATCGTGGATTATTTCAGTGCATGATTATCACCTGCTATATTATACCTGTGTTCATGATGTTTGCGAGTACATTCAAAGTACTCACTGGCTTGTCCCTGGCTATTGTCTTGGCCAGATTTCTTGCTTGGAGAGGAGCGCAATGCCGACAGTCCCGGAACCTAGGCAATGAAGATAGCAGCCATGCGAAGATAGGAATTATCCAGGTCAGCTGTTCCTGTGGGAAATGGAGTCCCATAGACGCTGATGATCCGCAAACCGCTTCCGCCATCAACCATTAGAAACTTTTGACCATCATGGTCTTGTACTTCAGATTTTGTGCTTTGCTTGGAATTTCTGTATCAAGAATGTGCCTCACCAGCTAATAGTAATCCTGGGGTTGGTGAGCACAAGGACCATTTGCAGGGAAATTAATATCCTGGAAAACCGGTCCTGACAATCTTGGTATCAGAGCCAGGCTGACCATTGGCTAATCCTATCTTAGCCGGGTCAAGAAAACCTAGGTTACCAACCACCCAAACCCTACCTTAACCATTGTCGTGCTGTTCGGACAACCGATAGAGTCGTCGAGGCCTGCCCCTGCAACTGAGCGTAATATATTTGTATCCTCGGAGGAGCTTCGTCGCCTTTTGGGGACATACTCCAGTGCGATTGTGACCACCAACCCCCGCGATGGTCATCATCGCTACCCCGACCCTGCAACTTCGCACCCTAACCCAGTTAACCCCAACGGTGAAGCCCAAGGAGAAGCTTCGACGTCCGTAAGGCACGCTCGACTAGATATGAATGAAGTAGACTAAGCCACTCGAGGAGTGCCGAGTCTTAGTATTCCTACGCCGTGCAATAGTATGACCGTGTATGGCCATTAATGATTGCAGATTGTTCATGTGCCATTTTTTTAGTAGTATCTCCTATGGCTATGCGTACACCTTTTAACTATAGAATAAAATTATGGATGAGACTACCAAGAACCAACCTAGCCAACAACCACAACAATATGTAACTTTTTGTATCATATCTGTGGCAATGACCCGACCACGTTAGAGTAGAACCGACAACCAAGGTTGCCCCCACACCGCAACATAACACTAGCCCACATGCTATACAAGAGGCCACTCCGTGACTTTACCAAGCATTCCTCGCTTTGTGCACTGCCTCCACAGCCATTTTTTCCATGTCGCACCTTGGGATTCATATAAAAAACCCAGATGCAACCCCGGGGAGTTTTGTTAAGATAATTGTGGGATTTTAACCACAGTACCATGGGTTCTCCCCACACATCCTAGTACAAGCTGTTCAAATCGAGAGTCACTTTCACCGCCTCGAATTATTGGACAGTCATGCACATCCCGCCAGTATACCCAAACCAAGAGCCCATGGAAGCCTCCTTCATCAGGGGATATTTCCTCATGACCTATAGATTTTTACCTCTGCCGTAGGCACCGTGATGGTATTAATTAGCGTAGCGTTTGTTTGCCTGATGTGATGTTTGTGCTGTGTTGTATAATTTACTGTATGAGTATATTGTGTTGGTTGCAGTTGTTTGCTATGACTTAAAATTGGAGTGTTTTCATCGTAGCAAATCTTAGGGCGAGATTTCCTTAAGAGACCACCGCAACGAAAAATGTTTTCCCAACAAATGTTTGATTTGCATGTCCTCGTGTTATACGACTCACAGGCCATGCCCATTAAATGCAAGACCACGCGCTCTTTTATCACCAAACCGATCACCTCGCTAGTACACAACAGATGCACCAATTGTCAGCAATTTTACTGTGACCCCATCATATTGTGTGTGTGGATTATTTGTTTTTCATGTTAAGATTGCCGTGCGGTAGGAGTAATATTATTTTTGCAACGTCCTTAGCAAATCTCGAGGACGAGATTTTTTCTTAAGGGGGGTAGTGTTGTAACACTCCAAAAATTTAATCATGTTTTATTAATTAAAAATTTGCCAGGAATATTTATTTCCTATTTTCTGGATTTCCTGTTGATTTCAGAACCACTCTTTTTCTCTGAATTACAAAATTCTTTCCTCTTATCTGAAACTTTTGAATAATGTTGTGGGTCTTGAATGTTTTATTAAAGTATTTTACTTCATTTAGTAAAACAAGTGGAATTATTTTTATAATAAAACTTGCCAAGTTTTAATTCTTATAATAGCATTTTCATCCTTTTAAGGGCTCCTGTTGCACTACAACCTCTTCATAAACTTTTTTATAAATTCCACAAAAATTTGGAGGTGTCATGTGATGTACCTGGATCACTTTTATGCAAAAACCCAACTTGGTGTTTTGGAAAAATTGAGCATATCATCCTCATTTTCATTCTGGTCCAGTTTGGCAGTTTGTACTGCAACCATATTTTACTTTGCTCTAGTGACCCTGGGATTTTTCCTGCTTGTAGTTATCCCTACCAAACCCTTAAGTCCAGGAGATGAGACTCATTAGGATATTTTAAACACATGCAATAATGCCCTATAGTTTCTGTCCAGAAACAAGTTTTGAAAACATTTGCATTAACAAGTTTCTGATTTGGCCAAACTAACCCTGCAATATTGTTATGCACCTAAAGAGACCCCAAGCTGGAAATTTTGGTGGCCAGAGTAGCTCCCTAGATACCCCTAGGATTTTGTCAAACACCTATAGTGCATGGACAGAATTGGCATGATCCAAATGTTGCATTGGGAAGTTGCCTCCCTGGCCAAACTAGCTTGTCCACTAGACCTATACCACCCTCTCAAATTACCCTGTTAATTACCATGTTCATCAAAGCCCTCTAGGCCACCCTAGCATTTCGTCGAACACGTACCCTGCATGCGCGGAGCGCGAGCAGAGCACATGTTTTGCACGTGCTCGCGCCCGAGCCGGCGCGTCCCCTGGCCCCTCCCTAACCGTAGAGCCACGCACGCCCCCCTACAGCTCGCTAGCGCCGCCCCGACCGCCCCGACAGCCTCGCAGCGCCGCCGCCAGAGCCCTCTTGGCGGCATGCCTACGGCCGCGACCGCCTCTGCCATGGCCGGCGCCGTCCAACCGCTCTCCGCTCGCCAGCTGCCCCCTTCTGCAGCCCCCGCTCGTCCTCTAGCCTCTGGTGTGCCCCAGAGCCCCGCCACGTTGCCCCCGACAACAGTGGCGACGAACCACCATTGCCGCCGCCGTTCTTATCCTCGGGAGCTCACGGAACCGACCTCGCCGGCTATAAAAAGGACCCCAGAACGCTCCTATCCATCCAGACCTCCCCTCCTAACCCCTATGTGAAGCACCTGCAGAACCAGAGCAACTGGAGATGGCCGTCTTCCCCGTCTCCGGCCAAGCCACCCGCCGCCTCGGTTCGGTCAAATTCGAGCAAGCCAGCACCTCCCCCGAGCCAGTAGCTTCGCCGCTAGTTTCCCATACTCCTGCGATGCTGTTCCCGCATCCAATTTGTTCCGAGACCAACGGAGCGTGATTTCCCTTTGTTGCCCGCCGCCGCCGTCCACCGGAGACCCCGTCGCCGGCAACTCTGTCTGCCTCTGTGCCCCTGGCGACCACCAGGAGGACCGCCCTAGAGCCGTTGATCCATCCCCGCCCTCGGAACCCCGTGGGGAACCGCCGTTCGTCAGCGGCAATCGCCGGAGCCCCGCCTCGTTCTGTCTGGAGGAGGGAGGAGCCCGCGTGGACCGGTCAAACCTGACCAGTGAGCCAGGCGGGCCCACTGTCAGCGACCCCCGCGTCGGAGCGCTGTCTTAAGTGAAGACGTATCGCGCAGAGTACGTATTCCTTTTCTGAAAGCATACTCCGAATCGAACCGTTTTCTTTTATAAGCTTATTTAAAAAAACAGTTTTGACCTTAAGTTTGACTGCTTCCAACTTTTAAACTAAAACTCCAATGGACCTAATTCTTTTTCTGTTGCTTCCCAAATTCCACCTAGTTTATTTTAAGATTTATTTCAAAAATATTTAAGACAACTTTTGTACTGTTTTTGAATGACGTGTTGATTCGAATATTTTCAAAAATAGGAATTGGAGAGAGGAGTAAACTTTCTACAGTTTTGGAGTGCACCCTACACCTCTGCACATTGAAAGCAAGCATTCTCAACCCTTGGTATAGTATTTGTTGTGTGATGTTTGGTGTGACGAATAAAGCTACAACACTAAGTTGACATGAAGTGCGCGTTATTTCATGTGAAGGTGTGATCATGCTTGCATCTGCATGATGTGGATTTCTTACTAATGAACTTGAGATCCTTGTGGCAGTAGTCACCACCTTGTGCCACTCATGCCTACCGGAAGGAATCTGGGATAAGCCTCTGTCTCGGGTTGACACGAGCTTGGTGCTGACATCTCGTTGGAGCAAGAATGGTCAGTGAGGCATGATGGAGTGTGATGAGTGGTGATTCTGTCATATATTGTGAAAAATATTTGTTGTGCTAATCATGCAGGGAACACTTAAACCTCCTGAGTCGACCATAGATCGAGTCTTGTTCCAGTAACCCCCATACTTGTTTCGTACTACCACTTGTCCCTATCGCAGGTAGGGTACGGTTCAGTAAGTTGTCAACCCCTTTCTTGGCACACACCCTACAGAGAGGCCACAGTGGAAGATACCGGAGGCATCTGGTAGGCATGCCACTTGGTCCGGGGGCATGGGTGTTTCCGGTTGGGACCGAGAGGGGGGCACCCCTTAGTAGCGCGCGGTATAAATGTGATCCCATGCTAATCGAGGTTGTATCCTCCCCAGTTAGAGTTTTGCTTAATGAGTGTCGTGGGTGATTCCAGGCACCGGTAAGTTAAGCTGGTGTGTGCGGGTCAGGTGTGTTTTCAATTCAAAGACCGTAAGCGGAATAAGTCCCGCTGGACTAAAGGAATCCGTGGGTAAAGAGTACACCCTCTGCAGAGTTTACATCTATTCAAATAGTCGTGTCCGCGGTTAAGGACTACAGTCTGGGATGGGTCGAGTGTCGGTCTTCGGAGGAATTCTTCTAAACCTGAATATTGATCATGAAGTGCGACAAGTGATATTGACGATTATTATTGTTATGGACTAACCATTTCTAATATGTGATTGTTGAGTATCCCTGGGATGGTTCTACCTCCTGGATACTCATGATATTAATTTTCCATATAAGCCCTTTATGTGGCGTCGCTGAGACGCCCGACTGCGGCACAAATGTTATTTACTTTATATATAAGCCCTTTATGTGGCGTCGCTCAGACGCCCGACTGTGGCATGCATGTTGTTTACTTTATATATAAGCCCTTTATGTGGCGTCGCACAGACGCCCGACTGCGGCATGCCTGTTATTTATTTTCTCCATAAGCCCTTTCTGTGGCGTCGCTCAGACGCCCGAATGAGGCATGTTTCATATTCTTAACCTTTCGAGGCGTCGCTTCAGACACCCGATCGGATTATTTTTAATTTCATTCCCTGATTGGATTATATTATTTTTATTCCCTGTTTGTTTATTCATTTTTAACATGAATGACCTGCTTGCTCGCATCATGAATTTTATTTGGTGACTGACTAAGTGATCGTGGATTATTTCAGTGCATGATTATCACCTGCTATATTATACCTATGTTCATGATGTTTGCGAGTATATTCAAAGTACTCACTGGCTTGTCCCTGGCTATTGTCTTGGCCAGATTTCTTGCTTGGAGAGGAGCGCAATGCCGACAGTCCCGGAACCTAGGCAACGAAGATAGCAGCCATGCGAAGATAGGAATTATCCAGGTCAGTTGTTCCTGTGGGAAATGGAGTCCCATAGACGCTGATGATCCGCAAACTGCTTCTGCCATCAACCATTAGAAAGTTTTGACCATCATGGTCTTGTACTTCAGATTTTGTGCTTTGCTTGGAATTTCTGTATCAAGAATGTGCCTCACCAGCTAACAGTAATCCTGGGGTTGGTGAGCACAAGGACCATTTGTTGGGAAATTAATATCCTGGAAAACCGGTCCTGACATCCGATGAGGAGCTCGACCGCCTGAACAAGAGATTTGACGAGACGCAAGGTGAGTCTGAATTGTATCATTCGGGCTACTGTCTATCCTCATTGATTGAGATATCCGGATTGTTATCCCTAAGTGTTATTTACTCATTGTTACCACAGCCGTGGCCGCGGAGGTTGAGAACCTCAAGGCCGAGTTGGAAAAGGTGAGGCAGGAGGCCGCAGATGAGAAGGCGGCGTCCGAACAAGCATCAGCCGAACTGTCGTCGTTAAAAGCCGTGAGCGACAAGCATGAGGCCCGGGTGGCAGAGGTGCAGCTGGATCTCAAGGATGCCAGCACGAAGTGCGAGGCCCTTGAGCAAAAGAACGAAGACCAGGCCACCGAACTATCCACGCTGAAATCCGAGCTCAAAGCGGAGCGAGTTGATAGGCGGTTCTTTGAAGAAGAACTCTGCCAAGTCAAGGCGATCGCGGATGGTAAGCCGTACTTACTGCAATGTGCCTTTGGTGGTAACAGGTTTGCATTGCTCACCCGGGTGTGGCGTTCCTCAGGCACCTTTACGGACCTCCCGAGGAGAGCAGCGGACGCGAACAAATACTTCGCCTCTCGGGATGTGGATGTTGAGCCTCGGCTATTCTGGGCGCAATTTCAAGCCCCCGAGCATCCTCCCCTCCGGAGCAAGCAGATGAAACAATTGATGGAGCTGCATAGGATGGCGGAGCCGGCCATGAAGGACCTCTGCATCCGGCTGTGGCCTGCAGAGCCGTTGCCGAGCAGTTACTTCGTCTTGGTGCAGAAATTGTGCGACGCTGCGCCTCGGATTGACGCTCTAAAGCATTCTACGTGCATCGAGGGAGCTCGGATGGCCTTTGCAAGGACCATGGTGCACTGGCCGAGGCTCAAGCCGACCGAGATAGCCACCGCGCCTCCACCCCCTGGGAAGGAGCATAGGCGCCCCGAGAAATACTTTTCCACCGTGATGGATGGTGCTCGGGCGATAGAAGCTCAATGCCCTAAGGATGTAATTTATGAATGAACGTTTTGTCATGTATCCGATGACTGTTCTGCTTTATAATGCGGTTGCATGGTTTATCATGTCTTTAAGCTTTGTATTATTTTGACTCCTATGTGGCCGTTTTATCTGAAAGTTGCGAGTCGTCAGCTTCAGCCCCCATGTAGATACTACACGAGGTGTTTCTACCTCCACACTGTGACCCTTAGCCGATGTATCGGTGCCCGAAGGCGGTAGTGCGAGGAGAACAAGGCAATCGGACTATGATGCTTTAGTGCTTTCACTTAGCCGTAGGAGCTTGATGCAGGGGCTGATGACTAGCCCCCAGTGTTTTGTGATATTCGGATACACCGAGGTTGAAACCAGCATCACATGGTTTGTAATCGTACAAACCCCTCGTATAACACGGAATAACCTCTATCGATTTTTAGTTTGACACTTATGCTCGAATTGCAGACCGGTTCTCGCTTATTATGACAGTTAGTTTTCGGCTTTCTCCACTGAGGTACTTGACCAGGCGAGCTGGAAGCACAATCGCAGTGGTTCTCCCTTTACCCTTTTAGCCGAACGAGCGGAACGTAAGAGGGCAAACACAGGAGCCGGGCAACCCAACCATTGACCCAAGACATAATTCGGAACCGATTCATATAACGCAACATCCGAGATGCCGAACACATAAACAATAGTGCCGGGGTGATGCTTGTGGCGATTTTTATAGTCAAGCCCCCGGTCTGTTAGCCGGTCGCATCGTGATATGTACCAAATAGCTTTGCTATCGACGTCGGTGAGTAGAGAACAAAGTATGTGACATAAAATACAGCGAGGAGGCCATAAAGGATGGTCTTTATTTCTGATGAATTCTTATAACTCAAACTACCGAAGCAACTGTTACAGGTATTTTGAAATGAAAAATAAAGTTTACAAAGGAGAGGTTTTACCCGGGGTCTTCGATGGGTGGCTTGACGTCCTCAATGTGCCCTGTCGCATGTCTGCTCCCTTGCTCCCGAGGGGGTTGCGTTCCTTTAAAGGTGATTGCTATCGGCGAACGGACCTTGGGAAGAAGATGTTGAGAAGTCGCCGAAGTGTGGATGAGCTTTACGCTTGGAAGGTCCTAGATGGTACCTGTGGTTTGTCCGAAGACATGTGTTGGCAGTAGTTCGGTCCAGCCGAACACTTTCCCTTTGATAGTGGGTCCCCACAGCTGCCCATGGTATTTTGAGCGCGAAGTTGTGCCTTCTTGGCACATGTTTTACGGGAACTAGGGCTGTGCTGTGGGGGGCGTATCCCTATTTTTGTTGGGCGGAAGATGATTCCGGGAGTTCAGGTTGAGACCGAGCTCGTTTACTAACCTGACGTGCCTTTATGGCTGATATGGGCGTCGGCCTATCGTCGCCGTACTGGAATTCGGCTGCCAGGGCCGCTATGTGTTCCTCAGTTCGGAGAGAGCGCTCTGTGTTGCCGTTGACAGTAATGACCCCCTTGGGCCCGGGCATCTTGAGCTTCAGGTACGCGTAGTGGGGGGCCGCGTTAAAGCGAGCGAATGCTATGCGGCCGAGTAGGGCGTGATAACCGCTGCAAAAAGGGACAATGTCGAAGATCAAGTCTTCGCTGCGGAAGTTGTCGGGCGAGCCGAACACTACTTCCAGATTCACGGTGCCCGAGCAGCGGGCTTCGACGCCTGGGATCACTCCTTTAAAGGTAGTGTTGCTGGGTTTGATCCTTGACGGATCTATACCCATCTTTTTCACCGTGTCTGAGTAAATCAGATTAAGGCTACTTCCTCCGTCCATTAGGACTCTAGTGAGGTGATACCCATCGATAATGGGGTCTAGGACAAGGGCTGCCGAACCTCCGTGACGGATACTGGTCGGATGGTCCCATCGGTCAAAGGTGATCGGGCAAGCCGACCATGGGTTATACTTCGGGGCTACGGGCTCTACGGCGTAGACCTCCCGAAGGGCGCGCTTCCTCTCCTTTTTTGGTATGTGAGTGGCATATATCATGTTCACAGTTTTTACCTCTGGAGGGAACTGCTTTTGTCCTCCATTGCTTGGACCGCGGGGCTCGTCATCGTCCTCGTTGCGTGGGCCCTTGCCTTGCTCTTCGACTGCGAGTTTGCCAGCTTGTTTGAATACCCAACAATTACGGTTGGTGTGGGTAGCGGGCTTGTCTTGGGTGCCGTTGATCTGGCAGGGCCTATCCATGATTTTGTCCAGCGTGGTAGGTCCGTCTCGATCTCCTTTAGAAGGTTTCTTCCGCTGTCTGGATTTTGGGTTGCGGAAACCGGCATTAACGGCCGTGTCCTCAGCATCGCCGTTGTTGTGCCGGCGTTTGTTTTTATTACGGCATGGTTTCCCATTTCCATCCCGGACTTCGGAGGTGCCGGGGTCTTCGGGGTTATTGCCTCGTCGAGCTAGCCAGTTATCCTCACCCGCGCAAAAGCGGGTCATAAGTGAGGTAAGGGCGGACATTGTCCTCGGCTTATCCTGGCCGAGCTGACGAGCTAGCCACTCGTCCCGGATATTATGTCTGAAGGAGGCTATTGCCTCGGCGTCCGGGCAGTCAATGATCTGGTTTTTCTTGGTCAGGAACCGATTCCAGAATTGTCGAGCCGATTCACCTGCTTTCTGGACAACATTGCTCGGGTTGGAGGAGTCCGGTGGCCGGACATAAGTGCCCTGGAAGTTAGATCGGAAGGCATCCTCGAGCTCTTCCTAGCTCCCGATGGAATTCTCGGGGAGACTGTTTAACCAGTGTCGAGCTGGCCCCTTAAGTTTTAGGGGCAGATACTTGATGGCGTGGAGATCATCTCCTCGTGCCATATGAATGTGAAGGAGGAAGTCCTCAATCCACACGGCTGGGTCTGTTGTCCCGTCGTATTGCTCTATGTTAACGGGTTTAAACCCTTCAGGGAACTGATGCTGCATCACCTCGTCTGTGAAGCACAGTGGGTGGGCAGCGCCTCTGACCCGAGCTATGTCATGCCTACGATCGGCGGTCGATCGGGCCCAGTTTTGTTCCCGACCTCTATTGTTGCGGTCGAGCCAAGACTGGTACCCGTCCCGTCTAGCGGGGGAGTACCCTCTAGATCCGTGGATGGATCTTGTGTGGCCTGCTCTATAATCCAGGTCCTGTCGTAAGTCATACCAGTCCTCAGGCTCTTTTCTTCTCCTGCGGGGTACCGCAGGTCTATACTCGGCCTCGCCGACCGTCCTATCCCGTCCTCGGGGAGGGCGGTACGACTGGTCGTACGGAGTATGCCTAGGAGACAATGTTTCAAGGACCTCGTCATCGAACTGCGGTAGCAGCCGCCGGCATGGGTAGCTCTTGGGTTGGTCCGGTAGATTGGTACCGTACCCTTCTTCGCCTGCCAAGACCCTCGTCCATCTATGATTGCGGGTGTCTTATTCAGCTTTGAGCTATTGTTGTTTTGCCTTCAGGCTTCGGGCGGTGGCTAAAAGCTGCCTCCTAAACCGTTCCTGATCCGCAGGGTTTTCGGGGACGGTGAAGTCTTCGGCTTCCAGGCTGTCCACCTCCTCGACAGGGGGAAGGTAGTTGTCGTCCTCGGAATCATTAAGATCCTCGGTGTCGCGCCGATCTTCGGGCCTTTCCTGGACCTCCAGTGGCTGTTCGGGGTCTTCAGGGTCGCCGAGGTCTTCCGGGGTGTCGTTTTCCCCGGTGCCTGCAATGGCTTCCCTTCCCTTGTTTGTCTTAGATCGTTTGCGCTGTTTCCGGTGCCTTGACGGCTCCTCACCGGATTTATCACCATTCTTCTTAGGGGTGCGATCGCCCTTATCGTCGGGGGTGTCTACCATGTAGATGTCATAGGTGGAGGTGGCAGTCCATCGCCTAGTGTTGACAGGGGTGGGGGCACCGTCCTCTTCATCCATGTTTTCTGCCTCCTCAGAGGCGTAGTCCAGCATATCGGTTAAGTCTTCGATAGTGGCTACCAAGTGGGTGGTGGGTGGGTCAAAAAATTCCCCATGACCCGCCTTCAGACCGATCTGAGCATGGGTCGAGGTCGGGTTGTCTATGATTTTTATTGATAGGATCCGATCCAGCGCCTCGTTGAGCGTCGAGAGCTCAACTGGATCGATCTGCCTAGGACTTTCGGAGCTAACCTCCAAAGTGTCCGTACAAAGAGTGTGTTCGGCAGGGGCCGACCCCTGGCCCTCAGGTACTGTAACCGGATCCGGACTAAGAGCCAGATCATCGGCAGGGATAGACCCGAGGGCGGAGTCGAGAAGGAGATCCAAAGTTAAGGCTTCGGAGACTTCGGGCTCGTCAGATGAGATCGCGAGCACAGCGAATGAAAGATCGCCCCGGGAGTCTACGGAGAACTCTAGGTTCCCGAATCTGATCTCTTGATCGGGGGCGAGACTCCCGATCCGACTAGGGTGGCCGGTTGGGTCGGCGTGCAGCATGATGCTGCCGAAAGCGAAAATCTGTCTGGGGGCAAAGGAGTCCCCGTTACGGACTTCATCGCTAATGATTAAGCGAGCCATCAATTCCTCTTGCGATCCCATAGCGGAACTCTCAATGAAAGCACCAATGTCGGTGTCAAAACCGGCGGATCTCGGGTAGGGGGTCCCGAGCTGTGAGTTTAGGATCGATGGGTAACAAGGGACGAAGGAGACGATGTTTACCCAGGTTCGGGCCCTCCTATGGAGGTAAAACCCTACGTCCTGCTTGATTGTATTGATGTGTATGAAGATTACAGAGTCGATCTACCTCGAGATCAAGTAGCCAAAACCCTAGATGAGCTTGTCTGGCCCCTACGATCTAAACCCCCAGTTTATATAGACACCGTGGGTACCTAGGGTTTACACATGATAAGTCTCCAGCCGGAAGTAAAGACGCTGATCCCCTCATCTTGACTTGGAGTGCACGCCGCGTCTTCGGAGGTTTCCTTCTAGAACACGGGGTCGTCGCATATCCCGGCCCTTCCTACGATAATCAGAGAGCAGCCCACCAAGCCGGCCTATGAGAGATAGGCCGGCGGCCCGAGGACCCATTAGTCCAGGACTCCCTCACCTTGCGCGCTACATCTACTTCCTAGAGAACGAGGTGGAGCACCAGGTCGCGCACACGAAGAAGATCACCAACGCCGTGGCCGGAGGAGAAGCCGCAGCGGCGGCGCAGAATGCGGAGATCTACGCAGAGTCCCGTCGCTTCGAGGAGGGGCGTCTTGAGCGCCGGAGGGCAGCACTGGCAGGCAACAGACACGTATCCGCCAACTCGTCGGCAGGCTCCTCCTCCACTTGCTCTTACTGAGCGCGCTCGATTCTGCTGGAAGTAGTACAATGCCCCTCCGTAGTACTAGTATTTAGGGGCTATTTTGTTCAGCTCATCTAACTATAGATATGGTTGAACTGTACCACGTACTTTAATTAGCTAGTATATAGTTGAACTAGCTAATTCAGTACGTGGTTGGTAACAATTGGGGAAAAGTTTGTTCGGTTCAGCTGTTCAGTTGAACTGTATTGTACAAAGACCAGTGCTTAATGTATGAATGAAATCCATGTTTAAAGTGAATTTCAGTTGCAAAATTACACCCTAATTGTGATTTTGTTTCTGCAATACTTGCCAAATGCCAGTGCTACAATGTTGACAAATGCCAGTGTTACTAGATCGACAGATGACAATGTTTCCAATTTGACACATGGCAATTTACCTAGTATGATAGATGCAAATCTTCCCGGATTGTCTGTACTAGGCACACGGATCATATTTGAGAAACGTTTGCGATGACGCATTGGACCAATCCTTCCCGCCAATATTTTGACTTGGCTTACGGGCGAAGGAAAGATAGTTGTCGATCTTCAAACGGGTATTCAACCTGAACCGTTTGTGATGTGTGTTCATTCAGATAAAACTATGATGGTTTTTTGTTTGCTACGTGAATTCAGAGATAAATACTTAGTTCATCAAACCATAGATTTCTTTCAGTCAAGCTTTCACTTTACATTCATACAATCGAGATACAATATAAATAAAACTAGTTGCGGCGGCGGCGGCGGCCTCCTGCGGCGGCGTTCTCATGCTCCGGGGCGCAGTTGTACAGTTCTTCAATCGAGACAAGAATGTTATGGACTTCACAATCAAAGAGCCGGTCGTCGCGCGATCGACGGGCGCGGGGCCGGGGGGTGGCGACTAGCGGCGCTGCGAGAAAGCTGTCGACGGTGGCGGCCCAATCCGCTGAGGGGGCCATGACGGGTGCAGGCGCGTGCACGGGCACGGGCGCGGTGGGTGCAGGCGCGCGCAAGGGGTCGGGCGCCGTCGGTGCGGGCACGCGCACTGGGACCGGCATGGCGTGTGCAAGGGCGCGCACGAGCACGGGGGCAGGAGGAGGCGCTGGCACTTGCACGTACACGAGATCACGCGGGTCGGCGGGGACCTCCCTAACCCCTGTGGTTTCCAGCGCTGCGATAATGCTGGGCGACCAGCCCGTCAATGCCACGGGGATGGTTGCTGGCGCGGGCGCGGTGATGGTTGATGGCTAGTGCGTCGGGGCAGCATCCACTGCGGCATGTAGCTCTTCCAGGGCCATGTCCATAGCGTCCCATTCGTCTTCATGTTCTATCTCTTCCAGCTCGGTGTCAACTTCACCAAACCGGAAGACTAGTGGCATATGATCCTTCTGCAGCATGGCGTAGGTTGCCGTGGAGGTCTGATAGATGGAGGGGAATGTGAGGCGAAGATATATGGAGGATTGTGAGTGAGTGGGCAGTAAAGCCACCTATTAAACAGCGGCTCGGGCGCCATTGATGGACATGTTGGAAGCGAGGAGGGCGGATACGGAGGTCAAAGGGCTCGATTCCCGATGAGTCTTCGGTGTACTGCCCGCACGCCTCCCGGTGAGCCTGCGTGGCGGATGCCAGCTAGCACGCCTCCTGTCAACTCAAGCAGCTGCTCGCACGGCACCTCCTAAGCCCTAGCCAATAAAAGAGTGCGACGCTTGGCAGCACGTAAAGGGCAGTAGAACGCCAACGGTTTGAAAATAATGCAACCGTTTGCGTGGAAACGTGACAGTTCTTTGTTCCAAAAAGCTTTTGTTTGCTATTAATGACACGAAAAAACCCACAACATATTTGTGCTATATAATGACGCCATGCCAAATTTCTTGAATTTTGTGTGACTTCTAGATTTACTATAATTTAACTAATATTCTCAATGTTGTCTCTAAAAGAAAATATATATTAAAAAACGAGTCTCAGATAGGAAAACAAAATGCTATGACGCCTTTATGTGCCATGTTCATGAAACCATGCCAAGTTTCATGAATCTCCTGACGAGTTTTTGATTTACATGATTTAAAACCCTATAGTTTCTCTATTTATGTGGCCGAGCCAAGACCCCGAGATGATTGAAATTCATTCACATGTCTTGCATGGGACCTAAAGATGCATGCACACTAATATGGTTTTCAACCCATTTTGATGCACCGGACCTTCTGATTGTAGTTCGGATTTGAATTATGCATGTTAAATAATGCATATAAAAGTCAAATAATGTATAAAAAGCCCAAACGAACCATGTATAATTTCATATTTTGGCACGGCACTCTCATTTTGGTATATGTTGCCTATAGAAATAGTTCAAGACGAGAAGAGGCAGCGGGTGTCGATTCGCCCACATAAGGTGACACATTCCATATCGAAACAACAAAGCTTCACGTGATAATTAATCTTTGGTTTGTGCGGGGCTTGTGCCAAAACTTGTCCAAAATTGGACATTATTTTACCAGGGCACATATGAGCCATGCATGTTATGACACCATGCCAAGTTTCATGAATTTTCTGACTAGTTTTTGATTTACACATGATTTAAAACCCGTGTTTCTCAATGTTTGTATGGCCGAGCCAAAACTGCGAGATGTTTGAAATTCATTCACATATATTGCATGGGATCCTAAAGATGCATGTACACTTATACGGGTTTCAACCCATTTTGATGCACCGTACCTTGTGAATGTAGTTCAAATTTGAATTATGCACGTTAAATAATGCATATAAAAGTCAATTAATGTATAAGAAGCCCAAACGAACCATGTATACTTTCATATTTTGGAACGACACTCATTTTGGTATATGTTGCCTCTAGAAATATATAGTTCAAGACGAGAAGAGGCAGCGGATGTCGATCCGCCTACATAAGGTGACACATTCCTTATCGAAACCACAAAAGCTAGCTTCCCGTGAGTAGCTGCGGTTTGTAAGGGCTTGTGCCAAAACTTGTCCCAAATTGGACAATTTATCATCAGGACACATATGAGCCATGCCATGACACCATGCCAAGTTTCCTGAATTTCTGACGAGTTTTTGATTTATACATGATTGTAAAACCAAGTTTCTCAATGTATGTGGCCGAGCCAAGACCCCAAGATGTTTGAAATCCATTCACATATCGTGCATGGGGCCCAAAGTAGCCATGGACACTTATATGATTTTTCAACCCATTTTGATGCACCGGACCTTGTGGTTTTAGTTCAAATTTTAATTATCCACATTGTATGCCTAGAGAACTCAATTAACGTATGAAAATGAGAAAAGAACCCTGAATAATTCCATATTTTAGCAAGACACTCTTACTGGTGCGAGTTGCCTCTAACTAAAGTTCATGGCGAGAAGATGAGCGGATGTTGTTTTGCCTACGTAAGGTGAGGTTTTCCTTATCGGGACCTCAAAGATTGAAGTGAGAAGCTATGCTTTGTAAGGGACTTGTGGCTAAAATTGTCCCATGTTGTACAATTTTTTCACCATGGCACATATGTGCCATGTCATGACAACATGCCAAGTTTTTAGAATTTCTGAAGCGTTTTGGATTTACAGTAATTTAAAAACCAAGTTTCTCAACGTTTGTGGCCGAGCCAAGATGCCGAGATGTTTGAAGTTCATTCCCATTTATTGCCCGTGACCTAAAGATGAAGCCATGGACACTAATATGATTTTTCATCCCATTTTGATGCACGGACATTGGGACGATACTTCAAATTTGAATTATGCACATTAAATGTCTAGAAAACTCAATTAATTTATAAAAATGGCAAACATACCCTGAATAATTCCATATTTTAGCACGACACAGCTATTGGTCAGTGTTCACTGCACATAAATCTTATTGCAATCAAAACACCGTCCTTTGTCGAATTAACCTCATTTTTTGTTTTAAAAACATTTTGAAAATTAAGTCTTTCACAAACAGTTGACGTTCATGAATCGTGTGTGATGTAGTACAAAATATCTTGGGCCAATCCTCGTAATGCATGGCTTAGGCCGGAAGCTTCGTCCGCTGCAGTACACCGCCGGCCAGTTTACCGCACTGACTCCTCAGACCATTTTACTTTTCAATCGTCGCCGGTGAAAGATGGGGACGTGGATCACCGTCGTGAGGGCAACTTCGGAAACTGACTCCGGCCTGAGCGCGGCCGCATCAGCCATGAGCGCGCTCTCAACATGCTTGAACCAGACCGCTACCTCCGACAAAGTGGCTGCAGCAACCGAAAGGGCAGCTGCTTCAGTTGAGAGGGCGGCAGCAACAACCGCAACGGGGATAGCAAATGGCGAGAATGACACATCAGCTGTCAGTTCCTCGGCAGTCGCCGTAGCCCTGATGGCGGACGCCCAGTCCCATCTCGAGGCCGCCCACGCCCATCTCGTGTCGGTTGCCGCACAAATCACATCTGCCTTCTCCGACACCGGTCGACAACCCACCTCCGTTGAGTTGGTAATCGTTGAGTGTGCTCGAGTAGGCTTCCGTTCGTCGGCGGCCTCCCTAGCCAAGATTGCGGCCGTCCATGCCCGGAGCAAGGCCGCCCACGCCCGGCTCATGGCGGCGTTATCCAAAGAGATGGTGGACGAAGATTGCGAGATGCTGGAGTATGTGGCGATGGATCTCCTTTCCCCGGAGTTCGTCGAGCGGGAGCTGGTCATCGAGGAGGCGGCGGAGATCGACGAATGCCAGGCGGAATATTAGTCTCTGTCTAGAGCGATGGTGTTTTGTTAGAGTAATGTTTAAGTCAATTAACTAATGTTTATTAGTTGCTCGATTAAGTAACTGCGGGCAGTGCTGTAGGCTTTTTTGTGTAGTACTACTCAAATTTGCAAGTGTTGTTAAACTAAGCAATGACCAATGTAACGAGGGAAATTCGGACCAAAATTTGCCGCCGTATCCCGATTTTCTCTTCCTAATGAACATGAAATGCAAGTACCGTGTGCAATGTACTATTCGATATCTTACGTCGGAAGCTTGGAGACCAAAATTTCCACGTTCAGTCTCATCACACACGCGATAAAATATAGCATATGTTTGTGTTGTTGAATATCGCACACAGTTATGGTAAAGGTACTGTGTCCGATGTGACTGTGCGTGCTACTTTTTCGCCGCACCGAACGAAATTTTGGGCTGCCGCGCAAATATCTACCTCCCCCGCCCCTCATACCAACCAAAAGCCACACTTCTCATTCCCCCTGCTCCCCCCTTCATTTCCTAAGTTCAAACCTTCACTGCTTGCTTGCAGCGCCGCCTCCTCGCCGGCGACGCTCCTTCCTGCTGCTCGGCCTCATCCATCTAGTCATAGTCAGGTAATCCAAACCTTCCCCATAACCCCTCCCCACTCCACCCCTCCTCCTCCATTCCACATGGCCCGACCGCTGGCGCGACACATTCCACCAAAATCACCGGCCCACCCCCCACATAATCGCCGCTAAAAGACATGGTGCACGCAGTATAGCCAGGATCTCAAGGAGCACCTGGCAGCGGAGAAGCAAATCGCGACCGCACGCGCGAATGAGTCCCCAATGGCTGCCATGAGTGCTGACCCCTAGATCTTGGAGCAGCATCTAGACGTCGAGGCCACCGTCGACGCCTCGCGCGCGGACGCCGCCACGCGGTTGGCTTCTTTGAACAATAGCTCGTTGTGTTTTCTCCAGGGCTCCGCTGCTTCGACGATGACTCTGTGTTGTTTTCTCAGCGTGCCCGTGCTTTCCTCAACTCCATAGCTGGCAGGTTGGTGCCCGGACAGGCTGAGGCAACTCACCACTATGAGGAGGGCACCCACGATGTGGAGGCCTCGCCCTCGTCCAAGCCCATCATTATCGATATCTCCAACGACGAGGAATATCTTGTTTTTTAAGCTTAATTACTAATGACCTGTGTTTAACTAGCTACGCCTGTTACGCATGTTTGTTTTACCTGCTGCATGTGCTGCTCCTGCCTTTCCTTAAGAAACTCTAGTGAAATATGCAATGCAATGCTACTATGCAATCTTACCTTCTACTACTATGTTGTATTGTGCAATGTGATGCTCAGTTAACTGTTTGGTTCAGTTGTTTTGGTGATCATCTGCAATGTCATGTTCAATTATTGTTGGTACAATTTTTTTTTGGTTATGCATGTGAAACCTACAATTGCTATATTTCATAGTTCTTAGCACGCTTGTCTTTTCCATGTGGCTTGAATTCATATGTTGGATATGCAATGCGTTTATCTTTCATTAAAAGATTTTACTGATCAATATCTATTCTTAAACACGTTACAGGGGGAACAATGGGAGACACTGAGGTTTACCATCGAGGTTTGCACTTTCATGATCCTTTGGCTAATAGCACATTATTGTGCAATTGCAGGAACCATTCTAATATTTAGGTTTCTAACAATAATTTGGTCTTGCACATGTAGGTCCTGCCGTAAGAGGTTTAGACCCACTGTTCGACCCATTTTGCATGTGGGGAAATGATGTCTTCATGAATATCAGTCAAATCAAGAAACTCAAAAAGATTGTTAAAATAAAGAAACTTGCGATGAAAAACAACAAGTTGTTTGTCTGCACAATGAAGAAGACATCAGTGAACTATAGGATGGTACTATCTCTTTTACCTTGTCTTTTTTCCCTTTGTGACATTTCAATTTTTAGAAATGAAATTTACGCATATCTTTGTTTCCAGTCCTTTCCAAAGCAGTTCATCGATGAGTACGTCTCAAACCACCTGTATGGTCAAGAGGCGAGGAAGGCATTCATACAGCACCCACGGTATAATCTTGAAGTCTTCCTCAAGAGGATGAAGGATGGGCGGGCAACCATCCACAGGCACTGGCATAAAGTTGCAAGAACCTTCGACATCAGGGAAGGCTCAATATTTGCCTTCCGCTTCAACAGTTTTCTAGACGAGATTCATCTGTCTATTTACCGTATATGATGCTATTTTCCAAAGGTTTTAGATGTTGCATGTGAAACTCGGTCCTGTCGTGTAATTGGGTAGGTAGGTAGTATATGCCTATATGATGTTGTACTCTGATGTATTTCAATTATGAAATCCTGGTTGCCGCAATACGAAATAAAATATATTGTGTGCTTGATCTGAAGTATCAATTTGTTTACTAGCTGGATTATAAATAATAGAGCAATTAGCCTGATTATTGGGGTTTCATATTGCAGACGGTTTGTCATAGAACACCGTCAACGATGACCTCAACAAACCCACACGCTTGCTAGAAAATTGGCATGTTGGATCAGTGAACAATCACACACGATTTTCGGGAGCAAACTGTGTGTGTTAGAAAACCCATTCGCAAACGTTTTCACATAAAACGTGTGTGTGATGGACAACCCTATGCCAAACAGTTTCTTCTAGGCACCGTGCGTGATGGCCACCCCTAACACAGATGATGTTAAGCAGAAAATTGTGTGTGATGTACAATACGAACGGAAACGTATGTTTGGGATTCACTGTGTGGGATGGTATGCACATCTCACACAATTTCTCCTAAATACCTATTTGTGATAGTCCTTCCGATCGCACACGACATAATTTTGCCTATCGTGTGTGACCGGGAGCAGGCATCGCCAACGGGTTTTTCGTGTCGTGTGCGATAGCCCCCCCTATCGCCCACACACGCAAGGCGACGGTTTGAAACTACGTCACGGAAAGGGGTTAAAACCGTTTGTATAGCAGGCGCCTGCACTAGTGACTCACAAGTCATATTCATGTTCAAGATCAGAGATGTATTGAATATTCTTAAGGATTTGAACATATAATCTTCCACCAAATAAACTAACTAGCATCAACTACGAGATCTAATCAACACTACTAGCAACCCACAGGTACCAATTTGAGGTTTTGATACAAAGACTGAATACAAGAGATGAACTAGGGTTTGAGATGAGATTGTGCTGGTGAAGATGTTGATGAAGATTGGTCCTCCCACGATGGAGGAAGCGTTAGTGATGATGATGGCTTCGATTAGTTTCCCCGGCGGAATCGCTCCATCGGAAAGCAAAAGTGCTCCTGCCCAGTTTTCGCCTCAAGAAGGCGACGCTTTGACCCGAAGGCCTTCTTCTAATTTTTTTCTAGAGAAAATAGCATCTTATAGTATAAGATGGCCCCCGGAGGCCGGCTGGGGGAGCCACAAGACCGTATGCCGCGCCCAGGGGGTAGGGCGCGCCACGTGAGCTCGTGACTCCCTCGTGGCCCCCTCTCTAATAATTCTTTTGCCAACATTTTTTATATATTCCAAAATAATTCTCCATAAAATTCTAGGTCATTTGCAGCTCCGGAGAATATCCAACTCTTTTGTAGTATTTTTCGGTCCATAATTTCAGTTGTCGGTAATCTCACTCTTTGTGTGAAACTTGCAAAATAAGAGAGAAAAAACATTAGGATTGCATCATAAAGTAAAATAATGACCCAAAACATAATAAATATTAATAGGAAAATATGATGCAAAATGGACGTATCGGAGGTGACCAACAAGCTTCTCCTCGACATGCTCACAAACATCACTCTTCTTTCGTTGCAAAGAACACAAGTATCAATAAAAAGGAGACTAAATGAATCCAACTAGCTTAGCATGTTAAGCTTGGAGGGATTTTGAAGCCCTTTTGTATCCCTTATTGTTTTTCTTTAATTAATTTTTAGTTAAAGCTTTTAGTTCGTTTGAATAAAAGTTGGACGATTGTGCTTCTCTTTTATTGAGGGAAGATTCTTATATCCGATGAGTGATGGATAGTTTGGTGAATGTTTTATTACGATATTCTTAAAATCATGGTAGATGCAAGACTAAAATCGTCTTCTAATATATTCCCACTTGAGGATGATGAATATAACTCTTCCACATCTTTAGTATCGATCGCATAGAAGAGGTTGGCATCTAGATGAGATAACCCACTTTTATTTCAGTTTAATTTCTTCCATAACAAAAAGAAACTGTGTAGACAATTGTCTCATCGGACAAAATAAAATAATAAAGAGCATGTAGCTCCATTGGTAAAACTCTCCTAATAATTTAAACATTTCCAAAAAATGTTGAAAGGGCACTTCCCACCTTAAGTGTTTTGGTGTTGATGACAACATTTTACGGACTAACATTGTGCTTAAGCTACTCAGGTATTCTTTATATGGCACAAGACGACTGGGCACCCTTCCGAAAGGAAGAGGGCGAAGATTGATTTTCCCCTGCATTTTATTTCTTTGGGTATAGGAATTTCGTACTACTAAGAGGGGGTTCACATTGGAAGGTAAGGTGGAATCACACACGTACACAAATACATATTGCAGCCACAATACAACCTTCCATTTTGAGGAGAGAGTCTCTTATCTAACCATTGCAGAGAAACTTGCCCACAACAAAGACCAAAGAAGAATCACAATGTCGTAGGGACCAAGTGGATCCTCAAAACAAGAAAGATGCACATGGGGTGGTTATTTGCAACAAGGTAAGATTGGTGGCTCAAGGTTACTCCCAAGTCAAGGGTGTTGACTATGGTGAAACTTTAGCTCCCGTTGCTCGCCTTGAATATATTCGCATGTTGCATGCATATGCATCACATCATAATTTCAAATTGCAAGAAATGGATGTAAATAGTGCATTTCTTAATGGTCCTCTTAATGAGTTGGTGTATGTCAAACAACCCCCGGGGTTTAAGGGTCCCAAGTTCCCCAATCACGTCTATAAAGTCGATAATGACACCAAGCCTATTTGCTTGAGAGAACGAGAAGACATTGTAAGCCAATGCATGAAGGAGGAGTGGTCATAAGGGATTTATCTCTTATCAACAAATCTATGGTGGCTATGATTTCTTGGAGAAATATTAATAATGTTGCTTCTTTGCTTACCAAAATTCTTAGAGCTAAACATTTCATAATTCTTCTATTTGGAAACCTAGCTCTTATGTTCCTAAGTCTGCTTTTTGGAGCTCTGTTATAAAAATTCTAAAGAGGAGCCCCTCTTAATAGTACGATTTTCTTATGACTCAATACCACCAACAAAGAAATGTCGGAAACACCGTCTTCATTCTTAATCTCAGAGGGGAAAACAAACGCTCGTGCAATGATTATATAATTATCTGAAATGCTCAATGCACACGGTTAGTTCGCCCATATCATTGTCATCAATCATCAAAACTATCAGAGAGAGAGAGAGAGAGAGAGAGAGAGAGATTCTCTTTCACAATGTCTGACCCGGTTTCTTTCAAAAAAATTTAAGGGAAAACAATGAATTCGAATACTTCGTCGGACGAGGACTATGGACCGACGAAGCTTGATCATATGATTCAAGATGAGTTCTTTGATTCGTCGGATTAGGACGAAGGAGTGGACATGATCATGCTCATGAGCATGCAAGAGGAGACTGACAGGTGGAGCATATTCTCAATTTTATGTAAGAGCTATGTATTTTCGGTACCACCATTTGTTATTTACGTGCGACATTGACGTGTATGATGGATGTGCGTGAATTTGCATGTATTTGACTGTAAGAGATATGTGGACGTATAGTGGATCGGATTTGCCAAGTTTGGCCGTAGATGGTGTGACACATGGAACACTGAACCTGCTCGTTGGTTACTTTTGAGTACTTCTTACGACGTAACTAATTAGAACAAATGGGACGGCATTCATCGACGCACCAGTGGTCTAGTGGTAGAATAGTACCCTGCCACGGTACAGACCCGGGTTCGATTCCCGGCTGTTTTGGGGTACTTACACACGCTGCTGTCTAGTTCGAGCACTTTTCCCTTCTCTGAATCTGCAGTCCGTGCGCTTGGACAGGGGGAGCCGGAACCTGAAATTATGCTTGCTTGCTTTTGCCACCGTATTGTCTCTATACAAAAAAGTAACGTATGCACATCACTTTTGCTTGTTTTGATTCAGGAGAAAATCCTGTTTTGAATCAAAAGGATCGCATGCACTCTGTACAGAAAAGGATACTATGCGCATCACTTTTAGCTTGATTTGGTTTAGGAGAAATTCCTGCTTCATCTCACGCCACAACTGTCGCGGCACGGGACCAGAACGACACGAGCATCTCCTCCGTTTCGCCTCTCCCGAAAGGCGCTCCATCACGCAGCCAAGAACAGAAGTGGTCACGGCTGACCAGCTTGGCTACTACTACTAACTCTGAACAGAAACGGAATAGTTTGCTTGCGTTTGAAGCTGCCAAGCTGGTGTACCTCACGCGGCATCAACCACTCGTCGGTTCGGCACCCACCCAGCCGAGACAGGTGTTACTGCTCTTGGTGTACCGTCAGTTACTTCTTAATTAACCAGCTGGACATGGCAGGACCAACAGCAAGCCAGCCTCTGGCGGGAGCGGCGGGACGTTGGCTGAGGAATGGGGCGACGGGGGCAGAGGGATTGGGGCGACGGGGGAGGGGCGATTGGGGCGACGAGTGGATCTGGTGCGGCTGGAGACTGCGGAAAAAAAAACTGTGGGTCCCACCTAAACTAACCTAAATAAGCACCCCTCCGGTGGGTTGGTTTTTTTGGCTGGGTTAGAGCAACTAACCCTAAGGTGATTTCAAAGATGATTGCACTACGACTGAAAGGTGTCCTTGATGAGGTAATATCGCCTGTCCAAAGTGCTTTTGTTCCAGGAAGGTTGATAACTGATAATATTCTGCTGTCTTATGAATGCATGCATAAAATAAAGAACACAAAGGTGGGCAATACAGGGTACTGTGCTGTAAAATTGGACATGCATAAGGCATATGACCATGTGGAGTGGGCCTTTTTGGAAAAAATGATGATCCGGTTGGGATTTAATGCAGATTTTGTCAAACTCATGATGGTGTGTGTGAAGTCAGTGAAATACAAAGTAAGATATAATGATCAAGAAACTGAAAGTTTTATTCCTGCTAGGGGGCTCCGACAGGGAGACCCCCTTTCACCATATTTGTTCCTTATTTGTGCAGAAGGATTGTCTAGTATTTTGGCTCATAAAGAGGAGGTTCGTGGCATGGAAGGTGTCAGGGTGTGCAGAAATGCACCATCAGTTTCTCATTTACTCTTTGCTGATGATTCCCTAATACTTATGAAGGCAAATTTAATTAATGCAACCTCATTGAGACAAGCCCTTGACCAGTATTCACTAGTAGAAAACGGACCTTTTGTCCGCAGCATTAGTCCCGGTTTGGTTTTGAACCGGCACTAATGTGACCATTAGTCGCGGTTCGGAACGGGCATCATTAGTCGCGGTTCATTCCGGACCTTTAGTCCCGGTTCGTAACACGAACCGGGACTAAAGGGGTTGTGCCAGGCTGGTGTCAGCTGGGGCCCCCACGAGCCCCTTTAGTCCCGGTTTGTATCACCAACCGGGACTAAAGGCCCCCCCTTTAGTCCCGGTTGGTAACACCAACCGGGACTAAAGGGGTTGAGGCTTTAGTCCCGGTTGGTGTCTCCAACCGGGACTAAAGGTACCTTTAGTCCCGGTTGGTGTCTCCAACCGGGACTAAAGGGGTTCTGATTTTTTTTTTCTGTTTTTAGTTTCTGTTTTAAATTGCTTATATCTTTTAAGATATTTGATGTTTTTGAGTGATTCTTTTTGCATTAGATTCAAAATTTTGTCTAGTTTCTGTTTGTGCCATTAGTTTTCAAATTTGAATGGTTTAAATTTGAATTTGTTCAAATTTGCTTCAAACCCTAGATTGTGAATAACTTGAGTTTACAAATAGTTTTTAATTTAATTCTTTTTGCTCCTAGTCACGTGTTAGATTGTTGTCACAGTAAGATTTATTTGGTTATTTTTAGAATAATTTAAATTAGGATTTTAATTAAAACAATACTGTTTTGCTTATATAGTTGTTTTAGTCATTTAATTGTTGTTTTTTATTATTTTTAGTTAGTTCTTTCTGTAGATTTTAACATGTTGTAGTATGGTGCATATTGAATGCACAAAAAGTCTGGAGTTGAAATAAGTTAAAAAAAATGAAATGCCTTTGTAACAGATGGGTTTTCGTCCGAAACCTTGATACTTCGAAGGAGATGGTCCAGTTTGTACACGAAGTGCATCCAGTTTTTGCCGTAACCCTCTCAACTTTTTAGCACAAGCTATGTGGGTGAAATGATGATACCATGCCAAGTTTCAACCTTTTCAGAGTTCATTTGTAGCGCTTTTCAATTTCAGGGTCATTTAGCTCAAAAAAATCATTAAATGCATGAAAATAGCAAATGAAGTTAGAAAGGGTTGAAATTTGAGGATGTGGCTTTGAATGGTGCATATTGAACACACAAAAAGTCTGGAGTTGAAATAAGTTTAAAAAAACGAAATGCCCTTGTAACAGACGAGTTTTCGTCTGAAACCCTGATACTTCGAAAGAGATTGTCCATTTTGTACACGAAGTGCATCCAGTTTTTGCCGTAACCCTCTCAACTTTTTAGCACATGCTATGTGGGTGAAATGATGATACCATGCCAAGTTTCAACCTTTTCAGAGTTCATTTGTAGTGCTTTTCAATTTCAGGGTCATTTAGCTCAAAAAAATCATTAAATGCATGAAAATAGCAAATGCAGTCAGAAAGGATTGAAATTTGAGGGCGTGGCTTCGAATGGTGCATAATGAACACACAAAAAGTCTGGAGTTGAAATAAGTTTAAAAAAATGAAATGCCTTTGTAACAGACGAGTTTTCGTCTGAAACCCTGATACTTCGAAGCCGACGGCCGCATACCTTTCTGACTTGGTTAACCTTAGTTGTGACTCTGGCTGGGACGGTGCTAGCAGATGTGTAGTCGACGGTATGATTGGATGGACACCAACCCGGACTAAAGGGGTTCTAAAATTTTCAAACTCTACCCCCCCTGGACCGCCTTTTTTAGTTTTGTAGAAAATAAACAAAAATGATAAAATCTTCAAAAAATAAAATCCTTTGAGGTGTAGTTAGGTTTTAGTGTCTAGTTGGTATAGAAATTTTGAAATATGAATTTTGACCTTTTTTGCAAAAAAACGAAAAAAAATGTAGAACGACCATAACTTTTGCATACGACGTCGAAAAAAAAGTTTAATATATCAAAAAAAACTAGATAAAAATTGGGACTCGATTTCACCCGGGTTTACCCGGTGAAGTTTTCTCAGATTCTCAAAATTCCAAAAGTAAAAAAAAGTTATTTCAAATCAAAAAAAATAATTTTAATAATTTTAAAAATTAATTTTATTTAAAATAAATAAATGATGTCATATTTGGATTCCTCACATTTTTCTGATAATAATGGATATATTATTTGTCGAATTTCGATTTACAGATTTAAAGATATTAATTATGTCATATTAAATGAATAAATGGCAAAAAAAATGAATAAAATAATATTATTACTTATTTTATTGTCATTGAAATTCAATATTATTAGTACTTATTTTGTTTATTTTAATAATTGTTTAGAATTAAAAAAATTAAATCATGTGACACCAAGACCTAAGGGTTAATAGGATTGATAGCTTACTATTGTCAGGAAAACAACAAGTGCAGACTTGGAAACTAGGGTCGATAGAACCTGAAAGTTAAGCGTGCTGGGGCTGGAGCAGTGAGAGGATGGGTGACCGGCCGGGAAGTTAAGCGTGCTGGGGCTGGAGCAGTGAGAGGATGGGTGACCGGCCGGGAAGTTAGACGATTTGAAATGAGTGCTCCACGGTGTGGACGGGTGATTAGAGATTAAATTGTCAAATAATTCAAAGATTTGAAAATCGGAAGAAAACTTAAAAACAAATCAAAAAAATATTCAAAAAAAAAATTCAATTTTTTTTTCTAAAAATTCCTGACGGCCCCCGGCAAGGACCTTTAGTCCCGGTTGGTGTTACCAACCGGGACTAAAGGTGACTAAAGGTGGAGCCTTTAGTCCCGGTTGGTAACACCAACCGGGACTAAAGGTCCTCCCTCCCCCGCCCCAGCAGCGCCACGTGGAGCCTTTAGTCCCGGTTGGTAACACCAACCGGGACTAAAGGTCCTCCCTCCCCCGCCCCAGCAGCGCCACGTGGAGCCCCTTTAGTGCCGGGCCGTGACGAACCGGGACTAAAGGGGGGGGGGGCCTTTAGTCCCCCCCCTTTAGTGCCGGTTGTAGAACCGGCACTAAAGGCCCTCCCAAACCGGGATTATAGCCCTGTTTTCCACTAGTGATTGTGCGAGTTCGGGACAGTTGGTTAGCGAGGCTAAATGCAGTATTTTTTCAGTCCTAATGTGGATGTCAATGTTAAAGCTCAAATTTGCACTGAGCTAAATATTATGACGGAAGCCCTCTCTGACAAGTACCTTGGCCTCCCAGCAATGGTAGGATTGGATAAGAGTGAAAGCTTTGTTTATTTGTTGGAAAGAATGATCAAACGAGTTCAAGGTTGGAAAGAAAAGCTCCTCTCAATGGGAGCAAAGGAAATTCTTCTTAAATCAGTAATTCAGTCCATGCCAGTCTTCGCAATGTCAGTTTTCAAAATCCCAAAGAAACTTTGCAAAGAAATGAATGATGTTTTGGCAGCATTTTGGTGGGGTGATACAGAGGAGCAAAAGCGTATGCATTGGGCAACATGGTGGAGATTGTGTGTCCCAAAAAGGCTTGGGGGTATGGGCTTTCGCGACCTTCATGCCTTTAATTTAGCCATGTTAGCTAAGCAAAGTTGGCGTCTGATTAGTAATCTTGAATCTTTGTGTGCCAAGGTCCTACGGGCAAAATATTACCCGGACGGACAGTTGCTAAAAGCAGGCCCCAGGAAGGGTTCTTCTTTCACTTGGCAGAGTATTGTGGCTGGATTACAAGTGTTTAAGAGGGGGCACATTTGGAGAGTGGGTTCCGGGTCGAATATAAATATTTGGGAAGACCATTGGATACCAAACAGCCCTACAAGGAAGGTCATCACCCCAAGAGGTCAAGTCCTTCTTAGCACTGTTGAAGAGCTCTTAAACCCTGCTACGGGTCTCTGGGACGAAGACCTTGTGAGGAGCGTGTTCTATACGATTGATGCCGAGAGAATCCTCATGATTCCACTTAGCGTCCATCTCATGGATGATTTTGTTGCGTGGAATAAAACAAAATCTTTTGCATTCACTGTCCGATCTGCCTATTACACTGAGTGGGATCATCAGTTCGGGCGAGAGTTAGAAGAGAGGATGGACAGGGCTCGGCTGAGGAAAATCCCGTTTGGAAAATTTTATGGAATCTGGACGTCCCTGGCAAGGTTAAAATTTTCGTTTGGAAAGCTTTACACGGAATAGTTCCTGGCCTTGCAATGTTATCAGCGAGACATATCCCGGTATCCCCACAATGTCCGATCTGCAAGGCGGGAGCTGAAAATATAAAACACCTAATGTTTACTTGTGCTCGAGCTCGACAGGTATGGCAGTCGTTGGGGATTATTGACATTATTGATAAAGCTCTCTCCATCGACCAATCAGGATCAGTTGTTCTGGAAGAAATCTTGCGCCATAGCCCGAAGACGTCGCCTGTCCTTGGCCATACTAGACTTAAGGAGATCATTGCAGCAGGTGCTTGGTATATCTGGTGTCAACGACGCGAGCACGTCAAAGGCCAACAGGTAGCCTCACCAGTCAGGACGGCTTTTGCTATTCAAGCGTTCTCTTCAAACCATGCAGTTAAGCGGATTGAGAAGGCAATTGAAACATCATGGTCGAAACCTCCCCGGGGTTCCTATAAGTTAAATATTGACGCTGCGTTTTTTGAAGATTGGACGGGCGCAACGGGAGCCGTCATCCGCAACGACCGTGGTGAAGCTGTGGCGGGAATGGCTGAGAAAATTTTCAACGCTCTGAGTCCGGCGACAGCTGAGGCACGGGCCCTTGAGAAAGGACTGGCTCTTGTAGAACATCTGGGATGCTCCCCGATCGTTGTGGAATCTGACTCTTTGGAGCTCGTCCAACTTTGCAATGGGGTGTACGAGGTTTTGACTCCATATGCAGCGACAATGACTGAATGTTTTGCAAGTGCTCAAAGGATCGGGAGGATTTCTTTTCAACATTGTCCAAGGGATGCAAATAAGGTGGCTCATAATTTAGCTAGGCATGCTTTTGATTCAGATTCTGTTATTGTTTGGGATGGTGATCCACCCACGTTTATCATGCCGGCTGTAATTGCTGATGTAACTATTCCTACTATTTAAATATAAAGAGCCACGAGGCATTCCTTTCAAAAAAAAAAAACCCTACTCTAACCCTCCTGTTTGGATGCTTTTGGATTATTTGATCCCCAAATAACCCAAACTAGCTCTAACCCCAAGCATCCAAACAGGGCCTCTGTTTGGATGGCTTCCCCGTGCAAAGCTGGACGGGAGAGATCGGGCGCCTGGTGCCACGTGCGGTCCTGCGCTTGCTGCATCGCCACACTGGGACAGTACAGTAGCGGCGCCTCGTCCGGGTTGGTGAGATACGGCTGTCAACGGGACGGACGGCCTATCGTCGTCGGTCGGCGGGGGAGCGTGAAATAGTGGAGTGGAGCGTAGAGCATAGCAAGACGACGACGCGGCGGCGCGTGCCGACATGTGCAACACGCTCTGGGTCAGACGCGGCTGTTTCTGGCCGCACTCGCCTGCGGGGGGTGCGTGGTCCAGACATTTGAATCGCCATCCACAGCCAGGGTCATTTTGGGGAGCCGCGCCGGGCGCAACGGACGAATAGACCCAGGGCGTACGGGCCTAGCGTGGTGAACTGGGGGCTGTCGACTTCATTCCGGCAAGACGCCGGCCATTTGGGCCGTTCCACGCGACCCCTGTCCCTCCCTCCTCGGTTCATACTACTCGCCCGGAGAAACGAAAACGAAGACCAAACTCCGTACTGCTACAGAAAGCTCAATAGAAAACTACCAGCAGATGAGACTTGGTACGTCGAAAAGATGAGCAGTACTGGTAGCGTGTACGCGGAAAAGGAGCGCACGGAAGCTTGCACGGAAATTTTCGAAACCTCGTCTCTTCGCACGCAAAGTCTTTTTCTTTTTCCAAGAAATAAAACTTTACTCCCTCGGTTCCATAATGTAGTGCGTCCTCGGTTTTCGAGCTTGAACTTTGACCATGAATTTGACCAACAAGACCGATTGCGACGGGGGTAAAAACTAATACGAATTCAGTGGTATAGTTTTTACCCCCGCCACAATCGGTCTCGTTGATCAAATTCATGGTCAAACTTAGATTTTGAGAAGCGTGGGCGCATTACGTTGTGGAACGGAGGGAGTATTTTTCTAGTAGTACTACTAGCTTGGTGTGGCGGCATCACTCTCGCGTGACGCGCGCCGTAGTAAAACGGACAGAAGCCCGAAGCGCGCCCGCACCGACGTGGGCCCCGCCGCTGGTCAACCCGGGCGCGTGCCGCGCGCCACGTCGCCCCCCACCGATCCACCCGCGGCGCCCCAGCGCAATGACCCATACGCCCCTCTCCACCACTCCCAGTCCCCCCACTCTCTGCTCGCTCTGCCGCTATCCACCACCCTCCACACCCCACGATCCGTCATCCGTTCCGTTGCGTTCCATCACCCCCCTCCTCCTCCAGTCCTCTGCTCACCATCAACTCATAAATTCTCTCTCGGTTCCTTGCCCCAAACACAAACGCAAACACATCAACGAAGGAACCAACGCGTCGCCAGCCAGCCAGCCCGCCAGCCGGCCGATCTCCGACTTAAATGCTGCCCCCTTTCTGACCCCTCCTTCCTTCCATCTCGGTCCACTCCCCGGCCGGCGTTGCCCCGACTCTCTCTTTCTCTCTTTCTGTTTCGCCGGATTCAACTCAAAAGCCTCGACGCTTTCCATACCTCCCTCTGTTTCTTGCCTTTTTGGCTCCGGGAAGGAATTTCCGGCATTCACATCTGACTCTCGCCCCCCTATCTATCCCTTTCTCCCCGAGCTGTTGGTGTCAACAGGATCGATCGAACCAGATAGGAAAGCCCAGGCCGAGAAGAAACCGTGTCCGGTTTTCGTTTCCGTGCGCAATCCCCCATTGCCGTTTCTTCAAGCTCTTGCAATCCAATCCGGCCTCCGATTTATACTTCCTTCGCCGGCATTGCTCCGGCCGTCCCCTGTTCGACTGAATCTCGATTCGATTCGGTTCCCGCCTCCGTTCGGATCGGCAAATCTTGAGTCCTGGATTTCCAACCCGTCGCGTCCAGAGATCTTCTTCTTTAATCTTTCGCCAGCTCGCCGGAGAGCAGAGAGGCTTGACCAATGGCGGCGAATCTCGGCGCGTGGCTTTGTGTGCTGGCGGCGGCGGCGGCGGTGGCGGTCGTCCTCCCGGCGGCGGACGCGCTGGGGATGAACTGGGGCACGCAGGCCACGCACCCGCTCTCGCCCAGGATCGTCGTGCAGATGCTCAAGGACAACGGCATCAAGAAGGTCAAGCTCTTCGACGCCGACCAGAGCACCCTCAACGCGCTCGCCGGCACCGACATCGAGGTCATGGTCGCCATCCCCAACAACCTGCTCGACCTCATGAACGACAAGGACAACGCCAGGGAGTGGGTGCGCCACAACGTCTCCCGATACCACTTCGACGGCGGCGTCAACATCAAGTGAGCCACTCCTAGACCCCCTTACTGGCCGCTCCAGTTCATGGAAGTTAAACGCCGTCGCCCCAGTTCATGGACTACTTACTGATGATGTTCTTTCTGGTCGCAGGTACGTGGCCGTGGGCAACGAGCCCTTTTTGGCGTCCTACAACGGCACCTTCGATAAGGTCACCTTCCCGGCGCTGCAGAACATCCAGAACGCGCTCAACGATGCCGGATTCAGTGAGATCAAGGCCACCGTGCCGCTCAACGCCGACGTCTACAACTCGCCCGCGGCCAACCCGGTGCCGTCGGCGGGCCGGTTCCGGACGGACGTCACCACGCTCATGACGCAGATGGTGCAGTTCCTGGCCAACAACAGCGCGCCCTTCACCGTCAACATCTACCCGTACCTCAGCCTCTACCTCAGCGCGGACTTCCCCGTCGACTTCGCCTTCTTCGATGGCCTCGCGACGCCGGTGGTCGACGGCGTCCACACGTACACCAACGTGTTCGACGCCAACTTCGACACGCTGGTGTCGGCGCTCGCCGCCGTCGGCCACGGCGACCTGCCCATCGTCATCGGCGAGGTCGGCTGGCCGACGGACGGCGACAAGCACGCCAACAACGCCCTCGCCAAGCGCTTCTACGACGGCCTGCTGCCGCGGCTGGCGGCCAACACCGGCACGCCGCTCCGGCCCGGGCAGTACATGGAGGTCTACCTGTTCGGGCTCCTGGACGAGGACGTCAAGAGCGTGGCGCCGGGCGCGTTCGAGCGGCACTGGGGCGTCCTCCGCTTCGACGGCCAGCCCAAGTTCCCCATGGACCTCACCGGGAAGGGGCAGAACACGATGCTGGTGCCGGCCAAGGGCGTGCAGTACCTGCCCAGGACGTGGTGCGTGTACAACCCCAACGCCGAGGACAAGAGCAAGCTGGTGGAGAACGTGAACTACGCCTGCACCTTCGCCGACTGCACCGCGCTCGGCCTCGGCTCCACCTGCTACGGCATGGACGTCAATGGCAACGCCTCCTACGCCTTCAACATGTACTTCCAGGTGCAGAACCAGAAGGACGAGGCCTGCGACTTCCAGGCGCTCGCCGTGCCCACGCAGACCGACCCCTCCACCGCCGCCTGCAACTTCCCCATACAGATCGCCGCCTCCTCGACGTCGAGCGGCCACCGGCGAACGCGCGACGGGCCGCTCGCCGCCGCCGCTCTGCTCGTGCTGGCTATGGTCCAGCTCTTGATGTCGCATTAGGGAATGCAACAGACTTGTTTTACATCAGTTGATCATTTGTTGCCTCATATTTTTTTTGGATCAGCAGTAGTTACTAGCAGTAATTCGGTACGAGTCTTTGTACTGGAGGCATATATACCTGAGGATATATGTTCAGATGGCATTTCACATGATATTCAAACACTTGATGTGCTTGATGACTATGGTGTACAGTTTCATTCAGAATCCCAGATCCAATGATCCAGTGATATTTCACATGATATTAAAAGGCATTAAAAAACATGATGTGTTGTACTGCTGATACCGGAATACTAAGCCTGATAACTGATGACTGAACTAGAGTACATACAGTTGATTCAGAGCCCCAGATCTCACAGCATGGCCATGGAGTATATACAAAGTGAGCAGGATTTGGTTGGCAATATAGTACTGCAGCACATGAATCTTGATCCAGCATAACATGGTCTAGATGCACAACTTTTCTTTCAATGCAGGTCGGCAAAAAGAAGAAAATAAATGCTTCCAATGCAGGTAGTGTGAGGTGATCCGTTAACTAGTTTCTCAATAGGACGCAACCAGCCATGTGGAGGTCCATTATCTGCAGCTATTTTCAGTTTTTAACTTACCTACCGATGCAGAGCCTACCAGATGATTATACCCCTCCGTTGTTGATCAATACTACTATGATATACTCCCTCCGTTTCTAAATATAAATCTTTTTAGAAATTTCACTACGAACTAACTACATACGAAACAAAATAGATGAACCTACACTCTAAAGTATGTAATCCGTATGTAGTCCGTAGTGAAATCTCTTACAAGACTTATATTTAGGAACGGAGGAAGTACTTAAGAAGAATGGAGATTATATCATTGTACTGATCAATAAGTACTAAGTACTATATGTAATCTGTTGAAAAATAAACAAATCAGACACTGAAGTGGAGGCATGGACACTCTGCTTGTCTCTGCATCACCCTCAACAAACGAACACCCGACATATTATTTTACTCTGACAGTGATATGTGCAGCAAATTACTACTACTAGTGGATCTTTTCAACAATATCCCCTCTCCAACTCATAGTATAAAATGCACCAAGTATTGCTGATTTGAACACATAAGACACCGAAATGTACAATGATTTACAGTAAACAGGTGACCATGGGAACCTGCCAAGCCTTGAGCATGATAGATAAATCAGTTGAACTGCATACTGTTAAGGACAAATATTTACATTCACATTATTCATATGTAAATAAACAGAAGTGCACCTGTGCCAATGAATGTTGCCACACAAACACCAACATTATACAGCCCTTGAAGGCGTCGCCAACTCGGTGCAATGGCCCGTTGATGGCCGTTGGACGGACATCGGTTGGTGGTGTTTGTCGAAGGCGGGTTCATCGGCGAAGTACACTCCAGGAGGATGGTAGACACACAATTCTGAAGTAAACCTGACGGACCAAGCATCATCATCATCATGTTGAGGAAATAAACGAGCATGGCTCCTGCGGCAGAACCTCCATCAGAATCTGGTGACCTTGTCAGCCTTGACGACGGGGTTCTGCTGGGCGATCTGCTCCCTGCCGGCCTGCTTGTAGTCGAACTTGCAATCGTGCGCGTCGGCGTAGCGGTGCATCGAGCAGAAGGTGTCTCCGCAGCGGCACTTGAACCCCGTCAGCCCGACCTTCTTCCGGCATGACAGGCAGCGGTTGCTCGGTGGCTTCGGTGCGTCCTCTTCGACTACTTGCTTCCCTTCTTTGACTGAGGCAGACGCTTCATCCTTGATCTCTGCCACCAATGGTGTGGGTGAAGATGCAACAGCAGCGACAGTTTTGTTCTCGACTAGAGTGACCATCCTCTTGGCCTTGACAGTGTCTCGGTAACACTTTGAGCACATGTTCTCTGTCATCCGGTTGCCGAAGAAGCCACAGTTGTTGACGCACAGTATCGGGGCCTCGGGTGCGTGGACACCCGTATCCTCTGCCTCTTTCCAACTCTCTTGCGCCATTTCTGCGGTAAATCAAGTTGCAGCTTCAGTATCATGAACGGAGAATCATTGATAAAGACACTAGAACATTATCAATAGGACTAGTGCACAACATGTAAACGAAGCTAAATGTAAAATATCAGATGGCCATGAGGCCATCACAAATACTTGTCCTGCAATTGTCCTGGATATGATGAGCAATCATCCTAACCTACTGAATCCATTGATTGTCTATTCTCATCATTCGGATTAGAGGTCATCGACAGACACTGAGTACCATCAAACAAACACCATATTTGTGGAAAGAGGACCCCCTTACACTCAAGTCCCCATGGCCCCATGCACATGATCAAACCTTGACACAGACTTCTTCATTACTATTTTCCTGATTGGGCTACTCCCCTTTTGAACAGGTATCCCCTAGCAATTTAAATTACCGCTTTAAAACAAGCATAAATGTGTGACACAGAATCGAAAGATGCACATGATTCCCATATCTTGTCTGGAGAAACTAGTACTGAAACCAGCCCGGCAAACTGGAGAAATATCATCGCTGTGAGATATACCAAGAATAGGAACAGAGCAATCAAGTCGCTATTGATTTCTTATCCTTACATGTGTTTACTCACCTAGAGAGCTTGTGCGACTGTCTCACCATGTCATCGTCATCGATGATCAATTGCTATGCTTGCAAAGAAACATACATATGAATGTTCACTGATGATGAAGTATTTATATACAGCTTACTCGCCGCTATCTTTGATGACATAGTATCCCCTTGAGTAAAGCGAATGATCTTATTCTTATCCACGGCAGCGAAAACCGCAAGGAAGAAACTCTAGTGGGCTAAGCGTCTGCCTTGCAACCATGGTTAAGAAGCCTTGGCAAGGCCACAAGGTAGAAGCAAAAACATATCGTACAATCCAAGGTAGGCCTAACAGCACATGCCATCGCTGTGAGGTAGACTAAGAATAGGAATGAAGCAATCGAGCCGCTATTAATTACTTATCCTTATACGTGTTTACTCATCGCGAAACCTTGTGCGACGGTGTAATCGATGGTCCATTTCGATGCTTGCCAAGCAACATACACACGTGTTATCATTCATGTTGAAGTTTCTTTACATGGTTTTACTTGCTGCCTTGGCAACTATCCTATCTTGCATATAAAGGAATATAAATCCTGTCTATGCAATAGAAAGGTGGATTTCCACGCTCTTAGAAAGATTTCGGCCACAATCGCTTTGTCCATCTTTCATGACATAGTATCCCCTTGAGTAAAGGGAAGGATCTTATTCTTATATACGGCATCGGAAACCGCAAGGAAGAAAACCTGCTGGCTAAGAGCATCTACAGCCGGACCTTGCAAATCCGGTCCCTCAAACGCCCGCGGACGCGCCCGGGCGCGTCCGCGGACACTGACCGGTCACGCCTCAAATAAAGCTCGTTGCATCCGGACATCTCATATTTCTTCCTCAAATCCATACAAAAGCATGCAACTAAATGAACCTACGTACTACGTGAAAAGCTATCTACTCTTCGTCGGAGATGTGGACGATCTCCGTCCCCTCCGGCGGATAGATGTGCGCGCGCCGCAGGTCCGCCCCCTCCGGCGCCGGCACTGCTGCCCCCTCCGTTGCGGCTTCCTCGGCCTCGATCTCGGCCTCCAGCTCGTCGAAGAGGGCGTCGGCTTCCGCCCGCCTCTGCCGAATGAGCCGGCGGTTGGCCTCCACCTCGGCCTCATCCCGGATGGAATCCAGGATGGCCTGCTGCTCCGCCATCTCGTCCGATTGGGCGATGACAAACTCCGCGTCCGCCTCCGCCATGGTCAAGCCGGGAGCCTCCTGCTTCGGCTCCTCCTCCTCCATTGCCTCCGACTCCTCCTCCTCTGGCAGCTCCTCCTCCGTCCCCGGCGAGTCCAGAGGGAGACCCGCAGCGATGCGGGCGGCGCGGCAAGCGTGGTACTCCTCCTCGATTTGTCGGCGCCGCTCCGGCGTCAGCTGCGCGTAGGTGGTGATGAGCCGGCGGACCATCCTGACGGAGAGGGAACAGCGAGAGGAGGCGGAAGGGCTCGGCTGGCGGCGGAGAGAGGGAGGAGGCGGATGTGTTAGGGCTGGGGGGCGCCGGACGACTTAAATAGCCGGCCCCGACCTCGGGCGGGGAGGCTGAGCGGCGCCACGCGGCGCCACACGGCGTTCACACCGCCGCGACGGTCGAGGCGCCCGTCGGACCTTCGGGTTTCCCGGCAAGTCCGTGTGGGGCCATGCCGTCAGTCCGACGTGGCGGGTGTGCCCGGGCGCGTCCGGGCGCCCCCATACCCGCCTCATATTTGGGCTGGATATGGGGGGTGCCGGTCAGCCCGGGCGTTTGAGGGCCGTTTGAGAGGCCCGTCTGGGTCGATTTTTTGTGACCGGGCGGCCTGCCCGGACGTTTGAGGAGGGTATAGGGGGTCCGGCTGTAGATGCTCTAAGCGTCTACCTTGCAACTATCGGGAAGGCCAAAGGCAGAAGCAATCCAGGTAGGCCTACGTGAATTCCCTTATCTGAACACTAATCCTTTTTCTTTTCTTTCCTTTTATTTTCGAAAAGAGGGTGAACAACCCCTAGCTCTGCATCGATTGAAGCACACACCTCAAGAAACACTAATCCTCTATCAATGACCAACACCGATTACTCAGTTCACAGCTACACCGAAGTTTCAAACACACACACTCATCCATAATCATAATTTCATTTTTTATAACATCATCCATCACCATAACCACCGCAAATTCAGGCATGTTTGTTTGTCATCAGGCAACATAACGCACCAGACTATTGATGATGATCTAATAAACAAACCAATCCTAGGTGGATGGCAGGTCACAGCCATGAACAATCAACGCATCAAACAAACAATTGAATCAACCGGACCAGAGAATCCTATCTAAAACCAGGAACAGAGCAGCCATACCTCATCAAAAGAGAGAAATCAACAGCAGCCGTACCAGTTTGTCCATCTTTGATGACATAGTATCGCCTTGAGTAAAGGGAAGGATCTTATTGTTATCTACGGCAGCGGAAACCGCAAGGAAGAAATCCTGCCGGTTAAGCGTCTGCCTTGCAACCATGGTTAACCAACCACGGCATGACCACAGGGCAGAAGCAATCCAGGTAGGCCTACATGAATTCTCCTATCTGAACACCAATCCTTTTCTTTTCGAAAAGAACGCAAACACCCCCGGCCTCCGTATCGATTGATGCACACAGCCCTAAGAACCCTAATCCTCTACAAACGACCAACACCAATTACTTTGTTCGCAGCTATAGCCAAGTTGCAAACGCAATCGCCCATCCACCATCATAATTCGATGACATCATCCATCACCATAACCACCGCAAATTCAGGGATGCTTGCTCGCCATCTCATCAGGCAACACACGCACAAGACTATCGATCCGACAAACAGACCAATCGATCCTAGATGGATGGCTGGTCGCAGCCAGGAACAACCAACGCACCAAACAAACAATCCAACCAGCCGGACCCGAGAATCCTAGCATCTAAAACCAGGAACAGAGCAGGCAGACCTCATGAAAAGAGGAGGCGAAATCAAAAGCGGCCGTACCTAACCGGAGAGCCGCCGGGCGATCGATCGATCAGAATCACGGAGGAGACGGCACGGCGGGGATCGGCTCCTCGCTCTCGTTCTCCTCCGCCTGTTCTTCCGGTTCCGGGGGATAGAATTCTGCTCTTGTTATTTTGTTGGCGTTCTTGTTCTTTTATGCGTTCTTTTATGCGTGTCCCATTTCCTTTTGGGTGGCGTCGTTGGGGCCGGGCCAACATTAATTTTATAAAGCTGGACTGGACTGCTTGTAAAGGCCCGGGCGGAAAGGGGCCTTTCCGAACTGGACCGCGCCGTCGCTTTCCGTTGGCATTTTTAGTCGGGAAGTTGGCGACGGGGTTGTTGGGTTAGATTAAGTGGAATTCGGTGGGGATTAGGAAGGAGCTGGGATACTTCTGGATGCGCCGGCGAGGTCACACGGCAGACGACACGGCGCCGATGGAGAGCCTCGTGGCGCCGCTGCAGCCGGAGGATCGGAGTTGCAGAGCTTGGCTTCTCGTTTCTTCCGAGAGAGTGAGAGGTGATGGTTGAATTTGGGCGCGTGGCTTGCTCGGTGCACCTGATCGGACATGTTGCCGGACAGAGTAGCGTGACTTCTTCGGATTTTTTCCCCCGACCGATGATTTTCAGGTTTGCAAGCACGGGGATCGTTGCTTACAGTAAATTAGCAATTAAGTTTTTATTTTTATATTTTTTTAGGGGGCATTTGAGTTTTAGTTTGGCCATCGTGTTCTGGAGATCTCAATCAAAATTTTAACAAAATATTGATGGTGTGCTAGTTTGGAGACCGGGAGAAAAATAGGCAAAGGGAACAAAGAAAATTTGGTCTGTTAGAACATATATTACCTCTGTCTTAAATTAATTGTCTTGGATTTGTCTATTCTTAGTACTGTATCTCCCTTTCTCTCTTACCTCATCAGAAATGAACATTTTTCTTAGCCCTTACCTTCTTTCCTCTCATCTAATTTGGAGAGATGCTACCCTTGGTCTTCTTCCGTAAAAATATTAAATAGATAAGAAGCAAAACAGGCCCATCACTCCAGAAGGCCACTGTAGCCCCCGCGTCCCCCGCGTCGCCCTCCTCCCCGGGCGGCACGGGGGAACCCTAGCCGCCGCCTAGCAGGCCCTTCCCCTCCGCCCTTCCCCGCATCGCCGCCGCCGGAGGGTCGGCCCGCGAAGCCGTGCCGGACCCCAGGATGGCGGCGGCGGGGCGGATCTGACGCTCGACGCCCCCTGTAGTTCTCTCATGGCGTGAGCTCCGCGAGCCACTCCCATGGCGTCGCGTGCCCCCCCTCTCCGCGGCCGGTGCTGTTCCGGCGGGTGCCTAGCGTCTGGCCGACTGCCTCTGGGCTCCTCCTCGCGCCCTCGCGCGGCTGTGTCCCGCCCCTGGTCGGGATCTGGATCTTCGTCCCCCGGCCGGCTGCGGCGTTCCCCGGCTCGCCGCGGCTCCTCCGGCGGCCGGGTGCGCGCGACCTAGTGCGGCTCCTCTTCCCCCACCCCCCTCGCGAGCTTCGGGTCGGCCCCCCTCGGGCGGCGGCCTTGGAGGCGCGGTCTGGACTCGGCTGTGCGCATGCTCTCCACCTCCACCCCCACCCTGGCAGGGGCAAGTCCTGCCCGTCGGACATGGACCTGCGCTCCCCTCCTGCGTCCATGGCCGGCTGCGCTCCTTCCGGCTCCCTTGGCTTGTCGGCACCTCCGCACCCCCACCCTGCTGGTGCCTTCGTTGGCCGTCCATCCCGACGCGTCTTCGATTCCGGCATGCTCCGGGAGCTGCGCCTCCTTCCGGCTCCTTGGGCTTATCGGCGCCCTTGCTGCTTCGGTCCCGGTGACCTCGATCTGCGCCACCTTCAGGATCCTGGCTCGCTCGGGTCCCCGGCCACCATCACATCGTCGACCGCCTCCCATTCCGCCCAACCGCTCGGCCGCCCACCTTTGTGCCCCGTCTCTCCCTCCGCTGCTTCGTTGCTCACGTGTCCGGCGTCGCTCCCATTCCTGTGGTCATGGTTCAGTCCTATGCCCGACTTCTTCTTTGCCGATTTGTGCTCCGTTGGCTTGGGATTGTTCGGACTTTGGCCAGGGCGAAATCCCTGCATTTTTGCTGGTAGCGGCGACACCCGAGGGTACCGTCCCCTTCTTAGAGGCGCTGTCACGGCCGATGTTTTGTGCCCCTCTTCGAGCATCAGGGGAAACCCTAGGTCCGGTTATCCGGATCGGACGGCGACGGCGTCTCGGCGCCGTTCTCCTTCATGAAGGCGCTGTCTTGGTTGCTCGAGGCGTCCTCGGTTATGGATCTGGAGATGTTGGTCGTCGTGCTATTGGTCCGGGCTACTTCCCAGTATGGCGAGCTTAGCTGTGTTTTTTTCTTTTCGGACCGAGCATCCCATGTCTTTCTGCTCCGTGCACCATGTTCACGCCTTTGCGTCCGTGTCATGTGTTGTATCACTTTTCTTGTACTTGTTCTAACTCCTTCTATCAATGAAATGATACACAAACTTTGCGTATTCGCGAAAAAAAGATAAGAAGCAAAACTGCATTCGATTTAGGCTAAGCACCTAGAAACAACCGGTTGTTTTATTTGCGGACGAGAACATACGCTATACTCGTCGGCTTCCGATGCTCTATGATAACACTTTGTATGCATCCGAGGGTTTTGTATATGTTGATAAAAAAATATGTTGTATTTAAGCGCACATTTGTGAGCTATTTTTTGTTGTCTTAATTCTAGTCTTGCTTTGCCTGATTGCGTCGTCAGGTTGTTTGTCTTTGGTGGACACTTGTTGAATCTGGGAAAACATTGGATATTGACACTGTAGTTTTGGACTTGTTTATGTAGTTTTTTTCCCCGATAAAGGAAGCTTTTACTGAGCCCCCGCCCCACAAGAGTTTTTTAACAAGTAGAATAATAGAAAAATGACATGGACCGTCAATCCTTAGACTAGACAGCCATCCATGGTCCTGGGTAAAACACTCCCTGACCGCCCACTCCAAACGTTGACACGCCGTTGCAATCAACTCCTGAGAATCCGGCTTCTGAAGAATAGCCCAGGTACAGAGTCAATGGGTAACTGAATAAATAACCTGTAGAGGAGATGCTTTTTTTTCTTGTCAAAAACCACATCATTCCTGCATAACCAAAACGACTAACAAGTAGCAGCCGCCCCTAACATGACTTGTTGTTTTAGGTCCTTCCTAATGCCCCGTAGCCAACCACTAAACATATGTGATATAGTTTGAAGTGGAAACAACCCTGAAAATATAATAGACCAAACGGCCCGTGCAAAACGACATTCAAAGAAAAGGTGCCGAATAGTCTCATCTTTGTGACAAAAGCAACAACTTTTATTGCCTTGCCAGTTTTGTTTAGCCAAGTTATCCCTTATTAGAACTACTTCGCGTCGTAAGTACCAAATGAATATCTTAACTTTGAGTGACACCCTAATTTTCCACATGCCTTTGTTGATATTGGGAACATCACAAGGCACAAGAGAAGATAATGAGACTACACCAAGACCCCCCCCCCCCCCCCCCATCACGAGTTAAGTCCAACGAAAAACGTCTTGTGAGAACAATATTAATGTGTGAGACAATATTAGCAAGCCGAGGAAGTAAATTATTCCAAGGTAATAATTTTGGCCCCACAAGGTCTTTCCTCCGTTGTAACATTGGAGGGGAAGTTTGAAGGACGTCTGCCAGAGTAGATCGTTTGTGCCTTACAATATAGTAACACTAGTACAAAACAGGGCATCGGTCCACCCCTGAGAAGCCCATTAGTCCCGGTTCACTCACGAACCGGGACCCATGGGGGCATCGGTCCCGGTTCGTGAGGCCAGGGCGCCGGCCGGGCCTCGTGGGCCATTGGTCCCGGTTCGTCGGACCCCTTTTGTCCCGGTTCTAGACACGAACCGGGACCAATGCGCCTCGCTCCTGGCCCACAACCATTGGTCCCGGTTTGTGGCTGGAACCGGGACTAAAGGGGTCACCTTTAGTCCCGGTTCCAGCCACGAACCGGGACCAATGCGCCTCGCTCCTGGCCCACAACCATTGGTCCCGGTTTGTAGCTGGAACCGGGACCAATGGTTGGCCTATATATAGCCCCCGCCCGCGAGCAGAACAATGCATTGCTCTGTTTTTTTGCCCGGCCGTGGGAGAGCTTTTGTGGTGCTCTAGCTCACCTCCTATGCACATGAGGTGTTAGATGAAATGCCCGAGCCACACTTAAGCTTTCTCCTCTCGAAGCTCCTTGTCCAAGCTCCATTTTCCTCAAGATTTGTCTAGGTTTGGCGGTCCGTCCTGTCCCGTCCCCGTCCTCACCGCCGTCGATCGCCCGCGCCCATCTCGGCGCCGGCAACACCGTGGTTAGCCTCTTCTTCTTATCTTCTTTCTAAAAGAAAAAAGTTCTTAATTGTGTGTTTTAATTAGATGCTCTAGAGAGTTATATGTTGTTCAATAATAAGAACTATATAACGCACGCAGATGAACCGGCAATGGATGTACGGTGACCGACGCACCTCCGAGTATATTAAGGGCCTGCATAATTTTCTCGAAGCGGCTGAGGCAAACAAGCAGAATGGTTTTATGCATTGTCCATGTACTGTCTGTGAGAATACGAAGGCTTTCTCCAACTCTAAAACCCTTCACTTCCACCTGCTTGAGAAGGGTTTTATGCCACACTATAATGTTTGGACCAAGCACGGAGAAAGAGGGGTTATGATGGAAGACAACGAAGAAGAAGAGGATGATGACAACTACCCGCCCCCTGAATACGGTGATGCTGCAATGGGGGAAGCTGAAGATCAAGAGGAACCAGACGATGTGCCCGATGATGATCTTCGCCGGGTCATTGTTGATGCACAGAGAGAATGCGAAAGTGAAAGGGAGAAGTTGAAGTTCGATCGCATGTTAGAGGATCACAAAAAAGGGTTGTACCCAAATTGCGAAGATGACAACAGAAAGCTCGGTACCACACTGGAATTGCTGCAATGGAAGGCAGACAATGGTGTATCTGACAAGGGATTTAGTTCGCTGCTGAAAATAATGAAGAAGAAGCTTCCAAAGGATAACGAATTGCCCGGCAGTACGTACGAAGCAAAGAAGGTTCTATGCCCTCTAGGATTGGAGGTGCAGAAGATACATGCATGCCCTAATGACTGCATCCTCTACCGCGGTGAGTACGAGGATTTGAACGCATGCCCGGTATGCGGTGCATTGCGGTATAAGATCAGACGAGATGACCCTAGTGATGTTGAGGGCGAGCGCCCCAGGAAGAGGGTTCCTGCCAAGGTGATGTGGTATGCTCCTATAATACCACGGCTGAAACGTCTGTTCAGAAACAAAGAGCATGCCAAGTTGATGCGATGGCACAAAGAAGACCGTAAGAAAGACGGGAAGTTGAGAGCACCCGCTGACGGGTCGCAGTGGAGAAAAATCGAGAGAAGGTGGGGGGACTTTGTAGGTGACGCAAGGAACGTATGGTTTGGTTTAAGTGCAGATGGCATTAATCCTTTTGGGAAGCAGAGCAGCAATCATAGCACCTGGCCCGTGACTCTATGTATCTATAACCTTCCTCCTTGGTTGTGCATGAAGCGGAAGTTCATTATGATGCCAGTGCTCATCCAAGGCCCTAAGCAACCAGGCAATGACATTGATGTGTACCTAAGGCCATTAGTTGAAGAAATTTTACAGCTGTGGAATGGAGAAGGTGTACGTGTGTGGGATGAGCACAAACAGGAGGAATTTGACCTACATGCGTTGCTGTTTGTAACCATCAACGATTGGCCTGCTCTCAGTAACCTTTCAGGACAGACAAACAAGGGATACCACGCATGCACACACTGTTTAGATGACACCGACAGTATATATTTGGACAAATGCAGGAAGAATGTGTACCTGGGGCATCGTCGATTTTTTCCGACCAACCATCAATGTCGAAAGAAAGGAAAGCATTTCAAAGGTGAGGCAGATCACCGGAAGAAGCCCGCCCTCCGTACTGGTGATCACATACTTGATATGGTCAATGATTTACAAGTAATCTTTGGAAAGGGTCCTGGCGGACTATCTGTTCCGACTGACGATGCGGGACGCGCACCCATGTGGAAGAAGAAATCTATATTTTGGGACCTACCCTATTGGAAAGACCTAGAGGTCCGCTCTGCAATCGACGTGATGCACGTGACGAAGAATCTTTGTGTGAACCTGCTAGGCTTCTTGGGAGTGTATGGGAAGATAAAAGATACACCGGAGGCACGGGAGGAACAGCAACGTGTGCATGAAAAAGACGGCATGCATCCAAAGCAGTATGAAGGTCCTGCCAGCTACGCTCTTACCAAAGAAGAGAAGGAAATCTTCTTTGAATGCCTGCTCAGTATGAAGGTCCCGTCTGGCTTCTCGTCGAATATAAAGGGAATAATAAATATGGCAGAGAAAAAGTTCCAGAACCTAAAGTCTCATGACTGCCACGTGATTATGACGCAACTGCTTCCGGTTGCATTGAGGGGGCTTCTACCGGAAAACGTTCGATTAGCCATTGTGAAGCTATGTGCATTCCTCAATGCAATCTCTCAGAAGGTGATCGATCCAGAAATCCTGTCAAGGTTAAGGAGTGATTTGGTGCAATGTCTTGTTAGTTTCGAGCTGGTGTTCCCACCATCTTTCTTCAATATCATGACGCACGTCCTAGTTCATCTAGTCGACGAGATTGTCGTTCTGGGCCCTGTATTTCTACACAATATGTTCCCCTTTGAGAGGTTCATGGGAGTCTTAAAGAAATATGTTCGTAACCGCGCTAGGCCAGAAGCAAGCATCTCCATGGGCCATCAAACAGAGGATGTCATTGGGTTTTGTGTTGACTTCATTCCTGACCTTAAGAAGATTGGTCTCCCTCAATCGCGGTATGAGGGGAGACTGACTGGAAAAGGCACGCTAGGAGCGGACTCAATAATATGTAGGGACGGGCATTCTTGGTCTCAAGCACACTACACAGTTCTACAGAATTCTACCTTGGTGACCCCGTATGTCGATGAACACAAGAATATTCTGCGCTCCAAACACCCGGAGCAGTGTGACGACTGGATTACATATGAACACATCAGGACTTTCGGCAGTTGGTTACAAACACGTCTCATGGGTGACAACACTGTTTCTGATGAGCTGTACTCGTTGGCCAGGGGACCATCTTCGACTGTATTGACTTACAAAGGGTATGAGATAAATGGGAATACATTTTACACGATCGCCCAAGATCAAAAGAGCACCAACCAAAACAGCGGTGTCCGCTTTGATGCAGCAACCAAGAGGGGAAAGGACACATATTATGGTTACATAGTGGACATATGGGAACTTGACTATGGACATGATTTCAAGGTCCCTTTGTTTCAGTGCAAATGGGTCAATCTGTCAGGAGGCGGGGTACAGGTAGACCCACAGTACGGAATGACAACAGTGGATCTCAACAATCTTGGGTACACAGATGAACCATTCGTCCTAGCCAATGATGTGGCGCAGGTTTTCTATGTGAAGGACATGTCTACCAAACCGAGAAAAAGAAAAGATAAGGAAGCGAATACATCATACGATGAGCCAAAGCGCCACATAGTTCTTTCAGGAAAAAGAGACATCGTGGGATTGGAGGGCAAGACAGACATGTCTGAAGATTATGAAAAGTTTCATGAAATTCCTCCCTTCAAAGTCAAGGCTGACCCAAGCACCCTGTTAAACGATGAAGATTATCCATGGTTACGGCGCAATAAGCAAAGGACACAAGCGAAGAAAAAGTGAAGACTTTCTCTCCACAACTATATCATTGCAGTTACATGTGAAGAAATTAAATGCCTTTTGTAACAGATGAGTTTTCGTCCGAAACCCTGATACTTCGAAAGAGATTGTCCGTTTTGTACACGAAGTGCATCCAGTTTTTGCCGTAACCCTCTCAACTTTTTAGCACATGCTATGTGGGTGAAATGATGATACCATGCCAACTTTCAACCTGTTCAGAGTTCATTTGTAGTGCTTTTCAATTTCAGGGTCATTTAGCTTAAAAAAATCAGTAAATGCATGAAAAATAGGAAATGAAGTCAGAAAGGGTTGAAAATTGATGATGTGGCTTTGAATGGTGCATTTTGAACACACAAAAAGTCTGGAGTTCAAATAAGTTCAAAAAAATGAAATCCCTTTGTAACAGTTGAGTTTTCGTCCGAAACCCTGATACTTCGAAAGAGATTGTCCATTTTGTACATGAAGTGCATCCAGTTTTTGCCGTAACCCTCTCAACTTTTTAGAACATGCTATGTGGGTGTAATGATGATACCATGCCAACTTTCAACCTTTTCAGAGTTCATTTGAAGTGCTTTTCAATTTCAGGGTCATTTAGCTCAAAGAATGAACTAATAGCAAAAAGAATGAACTAGAAAACCTTTATGAAACTCTAATAGAAAAAATAATGAACTAAAAATAATTAATTAAAAAATTCTGTTATGATCAACTAAAATAAAACTATAATATTCTTCAATAGCAAAAAGAATCAACTAAAAAGCTTTTATAAAACTCTAATAGCAAAAGGAATCAACTAAAAATATTTTATAAACCTCTAGTATTTATGAAACTAAAATTATATAAAATTTATGCAACTAAAGTTATCAAAGTATTTTTTGTTCAAAACATTAATAGCAAAAAGAATTTTCATAAAGAATTTTTTTAGAAACTTTAATAGCAAACTAAAATAACAAATCTATTTTTGGTTAAAACAGACATTTAAAATTACCTAAAAATTACCAAATTGAATATAATGATAAAACACAGTAATATTAAATAGCAGGAAAAAGAATCACTCAAAAATCTATTTTTATAGTAAAGTTATTCACAAACTAGTGATTCACACCAATTTAAAAGAATTCAAATTTAAACTATTCAAATTTGGAAACTAATGGCACTAACAGAAAGTTTATAATTTTTGTGACCTAAAAGCAAAAAGAATCACTGAAAAACTGTAAGTAGAAACAAAAGAAAATAAATAAAGCAAAAAAGAAAACAAAAAAAGTAGAAAAAAATTAAAAAAAATGCCGCCTAGTGGGCCACCACGGCCTGAATACGACTAGAAACCCAACCATCTAGTTGGGCCAGGATTCAGGCCCGCAGAAGGCCCAGAAGGTCCACAGACAGAGGTGTGTGCGATTAGGCCCGTAAGCCTGCTGTTGAGAGGAGCTCGAGAGGGCTGGCGCAGCAGCGCTTATAAACCACTCTCGAGCCCTCTCAGCTAGCGAGGTGGGACTAAACTTTTGGCCCCGGGCAGCACCACCCTTTAGTCCCGGTTGGTGGCACCAACCGGGACCAATGCCCACCTTTGGTCCCGGTTGGTGGCATCAACCGGGACCAATGCCACCCTTTAGTCCCGGTTGGTGCCACCAACCGGGACCAAAGGTCTCTGCTTCCCGCCCTTTGGGCTGACGAAAAGAGACCTTTGGTCCCAGTTGGTGGCACCAACCGGGACTAAAGGTTGTCATTGGTCCCGGTTGGTGCCACCAACCGGGACCAATGCTGAGTGTATATAACCAGCACTTGTGAAATTTCACAGTTTTCATCGCCACTTCGCCCGACGACGCCGACCTCCTCGACGCCGCCAGGCTGCCCCGACGCCGTCCACCGCCCACGCCGTCGCCATCGCCAGGCCCCTGCCCCGTCGTCGCCGTCGCCGTCGCCGTCGTCGTCCCCGAGCCCGTGGCCCTGCCCCGCCCTGGAGCCCACGCCCCTGCCCCGTCGTCGTCGTCGCCGTCGCCGTCGTCGTCCCCGAGCCCGCGGCCCTGCCCCGCCCCTGAGCCCACGCCCCTGCCCCGTCGTCGCCGTCGTCATCCCCGAGCCCGCGGCCCTGCCCCGCCCCCGAGCCCACGCCCCTGCCCCGCCCCCGAGCGCGCCCGGCCGCGCCCCTGCCCCGGCCCGCCCCCGCCGTCGCCGTCGCCGGCGCCCTCGCCGCCCCCGCCATCGCCGTCACCTTCGCCGGCCGCCCCTGCTGTGAGCCGCCGCCGCCCCTGCTCTGTGCAAATTTTTTTATATATATGTTGATTTTTTTATATGATGAATGTTTTTGTTCATATATAATGTATATATGTATGTGGCTATATGTATGTATGGATGGATGTATATATGATGTTTTTTTGTTCATAGCATGTTTTTGTTCATATATAATGTATATATGTATGTGGCTATATGTATGTATGGATGGATGTATATATGATGTTTTTTTGTTCATAGCATTTTTTTCCATGTATGTATGTGGCTATATGTATGTATGTCGCCGTCGCCCTCGATCTCCTACCCCCTCCCGCCCCTACCCGACAAACTCTCGAGGCCACCCAAACCCCTAGAAGAAAACTCCGGTAAATTCGACATGAGGGGGGACGTCGGACATATCGGGCGACCAACTCTCGAGGCCACGCAAACCCTAGAAAAAAAGCGTTGTCGATCTCCTACCCCCCCTCCCCTACCTGACAAACTCTCGAGGTCAGCCAAACCCCTAGAAGAAAACTCCGGTAACTTCGACATGAGGGGGGACGTCCGACATGACATGAGGGGGGACGTCGGACGTCGGACATGAGGGGTGAGCGTCGTTGTCGTCTACCCCCTCCCCGATAACTTCGACATGAGGGGGGACGTCGGACATGACATGAGGGGTGAGCGTCGTTGTCGTCTACCCCCTCCGGTAACATAGATAACTCCGGTAACATAGATTTATCAAGAATGCCCCCATTATGGATGTGCACAAGTTGATCCAATTTTTTTTGATCTCATCTATATATATTCTTTATATGTCACGTTGTCTGTCAAAGTATTGAAGAAATCCATGGCTTCATCATTAGCCGGAAGTAACATGCGTATGATGCTATGAAGCTCTTCAAAGTTGTTTTGGAACGGAGTTCCGGATAGAATAATTTGCTTTTTGGTACGAATTTCAGCAAAGGCCTTCCAAATAGCGATATTCGGAAGGCTCTTGCTGAACTTCGTACCAAAAAGCTAATTAATTATCCTATCCGGGACTCCGTTCCAAAACAATTTTGGAGAGCTTCGTACCATTATGCGCCTGTTACTTCCGGCTAATGATGAAGCCTTGGTTTTCTTGAATCCTTTGACACTAGACAACGTGACATATAGAAGGGTAGATGAGATCAGGAAAAATATGGACCATTTTCTGCACATCCAGAATGGCGCCATTTTGTTAATTAAATCCCTTAAAGGTTAAGAGAATCCCTTGTTTGACATTCATGAGAGAGGCGGTCCGGACGTCGGACATTCATGTTTGTATATTAATTGCCATGTTGTAATATTTGCAAAAACTATGGATCAAAGAGACTTGGAACAAGAACAGTTGTTGGGGGAGATAATCCTCGCCGGAGGTGATGCTGTCTTGTCGTTTCTCAACGACACCGATGGAACAATGGAGGAGGAAGGACATGATCATGATGGCTCCGGTGACATGATCATGATGGCTCCGGAGGTGCTGACTAGCTAATTGATGCATTAATTGTTTTGGTATGTACATATATTAACTCTTCTTTCTTCTTTTATAGCCCTCCGGATCGAGCCAAACTTCGGTAACGAGACGAGGCCCGAAGAAGAGGTTGCGCAAGGATGAAAGGTTCACGATCACAGCACTCGCGGACGATGGCCTACCGATTGAACCCAAGCGGACCAAGGACGCATTTTCTGCTCAGTGCGGAGCTATTGTTAGGGACAACATCCCGATCAGCATCAAGCAATGGAATAAGCCTAAGGACGACGCCCCTGAAGGTGATTATGTCACCGATAGACAGAAAGATGATCTTTGGACCTTGCTGAAGGCAAATTTCAACCTACCGCCAGAGGAGGATCCGAATAAGCCCGTTATAGAGCCACTGGTCAAGGCGTGTGCTCTTAAGAAGATGGCAGATCTATTCAGGAGGTGGAAGAAGGAGTTGAAATCAAAGTTTGTCGACAAAGGTGAGACTCCAGAATTCATCGGCCGATTTGAGAAGATAAGAGATCACTGGCCCGCATTTGTGGCCTACAAGACATCAGACAAGAGTAAGAAAATGTCAGAGACAAACAAGAACAACGCTGCAAAGAAGCAGTATCACCATCACACGGGGTCAGGTGGCTACCTCAAAGCCCGGCCGTTGTGGGACAAAGCTGAGAATGACCTGATTGCTAAAGGGGTCGAACCAGAGACATTGAAATGGCCAGACCGTTCAAGGACTTGGTTCTTCGGGGTTGGGGGAACTTTGGACCCTGAAACAGGGAAGTGCCGTTGGACGGAAGAGCAACTTGCAATACCCGTCACGAAGCTTCAGAAGTATATCACCGCAGCGCAGGAAGGGACGTTCATTCCCGACAGAGAGAAGGACGAGCTGACTGAGGCCCTAGGGAATGCTAAGCACCCTGGACGAACACGAGGCACACCAGGATCCGTTCCGTGGAAGTTTGGGTTTCCCGACGCAGGCGGTTACAGAAGCCGGGAGAGAAAGAGGAAAGCGGAGCTGAGCGACATGCAGAAGATGAGTGCAAGACTACAAAAGCTAGAGGAAGCTGAGAGCCAGCGAGCTGCCGGCCAACTATCTCAGCGGCACGAAGCTACCCCAGAAGCTACCCCGCCATCTCAGCGGAGAAGGAGCGTGGCTTCCACGGAGCCTGTTCAGACTGACTTCACGGAGCCTATCTACCCCATGGATACTATCACGGAGGCTCAAAATTGCGAGCTTATGACGAAATGCCATAACCTCACTTTCAAGGCGGCTCTCGGCTCTGTTGCACCTCCTCAACCCAACGGAACTTTTCACTGCCTTCCGATTCCACATGGCTATGCTGTTGTGATGGTGGATGAAGTAATGGAGGGATTTGAGGAGCTCGAGCTTTACCACTCTACAGGTGAAGGGGAGAATCAGCTGGTTCGTGCTCTGAGGAGTACATGTCTATGGCAGAAGGAGTACATCAAGCTTCCAAACTAGACGCCTCCGCCTCCTCCTCCTCCGGCGAGTCAGGGCACTCCGCCTCCTCCTCCTCCTCCTCCTCCGGCGAGTGATCAGGGCACTCCGCCTCCTTCTCCGGCTCCTCCGATGCGTGAGGGCACTCCGCCTCCTCCTTCGCCTACTCCGGCGCGTCGGAGCACTCCGCCTCCTTCTCCGCCTCGTCAGCAATGACGGAAGAGAGATGCCGCCGCTCCAGCGGCTAGCAGTACAAGCAGAGGCGGGAGGCAATTCAGATACGGTCCATCTCTCAAGCCTGTGGAAAAGTTACCATATGAGAGGACCGAGCAGGAAAACGAGGACATATGTCGTGCCCAAGTGAGGGACCATTTTGCAAAGAAAACTCCACCTCCGAAGGAGAAGCTAGATCCGGTGAAAGTGAAGCGCACTATCGATGCCCTGAAGCGACCACCACCGCCTCCGCCGGATTCCAACTATGACCGCATAATTACTAAGACACATGCTAAAGCGCAGCAGTCGGGAAGTACTTCCAGTGCTGCAAGAGCGAAAAAACGAAGAAGTGGGAAAACAATTCCCCAGCTCGGCGAACAGGAGAAGCAATCGTGCCCCCCGCTCAAGGTGTCTAGCGATATCGCTAATCATCCGGTGCTACTGCCCGGTACCACTCTTGATGATTACCTGCCCGATGATGTACAGTTTGAAACGGCTGAGGTAGTAGACGTCTTTAGATACGAGCACGGGAAGCCTCTCGTCAAACCTGATCATCCTCATCTAACAACGATGATGCAAAAATTGCATGACTGGTACATGGAAACCTGTAGGAAGTCTGGGAAAGACAGTTTGTTAGTCGGAATTAAAAAAGAGCATGACTTCCCTGGAGTCGACCTGCTGCCTGTTGAATTTGTGGAGTTATTTCAATTATACAATCAAAAGGCCCTCGACAAACAACTCATGACTTGCTACTGTCTGTAAGTATTACTTCTATAATTAAGTCTCTAGCTCAGCTCGTTCATTGCATGTATATATAATTATCCTCACTATATTATGCAGATTGAAGATGGTCGAATGCCAAAAAATAGGAATCTTCGACGTTTGGTTCATTAGCCCAAATACCGTAAATGAATGGTCGGTACGAAAGGCGGCTGAAGATACCGAGAACAACTTACTACAAACGTTCCTTACACATCAAAACAAAAGGGAAATACTCTTTCCTTACAACTTCAAGTGAGTGTTACTGTCTTCTGCATATTCGGTTCCGCTTACTCGTGGTTAAGTAATGTAATTGATGAGTTATGCGTGCGCAGCTTCCACTATATTCTGCTATCCATTAACCTTGACGGGGCATTAGTAACTGTCTTAGACTCGCTCCGTAAAGATCCCAAGTATTATGCGGACATGACTGCAATGCTCCAGAAGTAAGGTCAATCAATACCGGGACCATATCGGCAACTTTCGTTCATTTCCTGATATCAAGTAATCATTTTCTTTGCCTGCCAGGGTTTGGAAAACGTTCACCGCTAAGGTTCCGGGTCTGAAGAAGGAGCTGCGATTTACACACCCCAAAGTAAGTAGTACTAGCTAGTTCCGCGCATCTCTCATTGATTCTAGTTTCATCAATACCATTATCATGCTTGCTTATCAGTTTGATTGAACTCTATTCTCGTAAAGTGCTTGTTGCAGGCACCCAACACTCATTTATGTGGATACTACGTATGCGAGTTCATTCGCTACTATACCTCTGAACGGGCCTCCTCTGAGAAACAATTTGAAGTACGTAAACAATATTCACAATTTTATTTTATATATTACCATCAATTGTGTTGAGTTTCATTCATATATATGTATTGACCCCTTCTTTAAATTAGATCTGGCAGATGCGGGATGAACTCCTACCACATGATCGCATACGAGCAATTCAAGAGGAATTGGCGGGATTCTTTCTTGACCACGTCATACCTGAACAAGGAGAATACCATGTGAAATTGAAATTGTTGTAAGGGATGTTATATATTGTACATATGTAGCAGCGTCGGATAGATATACGAAAACTTGTTGTTCGACCAAGCACGAAGAAAGAGATGTCACTTCTCTCTATATATGTTCATGACGATCTTGTGTAATTAATGGTTTCCTTTATTTGCTTACTAGCTAGCGTCGAGTTCTCTCTATATGTGTAGTAGCTAGCGTCGACCAAGCACGGAAAAAGAGAGGTCACTTCTCTCTATTAGCTCGCTAACACAATATGAAACCCCTAAATTAACCCTCCAAAACCCCCAAACCCCCCTTTCCAAAAAAAACAAAACCCCCAGCGACTGCGAGCTGCTGACGCATGGCCGCCTTTTGGTCCCGGTTGGTGTTACCAACCGGGACCAAAGGTGGAGCCTTTAGTCCCGGTTGGTAACACCAACCGGGACTAAAGGCTCCACCTTTGGTCCCGGTTGGTAACACCAACCGGGACTAAAGGTCCTCCCTCCCCCGCCCCAGGCAGCGCCACGTGGAGGGCCTTTGGTCCCGGTTCGTAAGCAAACCGGGACTAAAGGTTTTGGGTATTAGTCCCGACCCTTTAGTCCCGGTTCCAGAACCGGGACTAAAGGCCCTTACGAACCGGGACAAATGGCCCTTTTTCTACTAGTGTAAAGATTTGGATATTGTTCCCGCATCGGGATATTACCCAACCATCCGTCCTCCCAAAACCTGATTTGGGTGCCATCCTTTATCGTGGAAGGACCAAAGTGGAGAAAATCTCCCTTCACTTTCATGAGGCTGGCCCAAAAGCGCGAATCTCCAGCTCTCCAGACTTGCGACAAAGGCTTACTACATAAGTACTTATCGCGTATCAACTGTTTTCATACTCCATCAGTTGTCTGCATCTTGAACAACCACTTGCTTAGTAAGGCGACATTCTTTATGTTCAAATCATGAATTCGTAGACCCCCTTGCTCTCTAGGGCGGCACAAAATGCTCCATTTAACCAATCGATACGTTTTCTTTTGATCATCACTCTGCCATTAGAATCCAGGGCGAAAATAATCAAAATTTTAAGCACACCCCTTTGTATAGCGAAAAAGGACATCATATACAAGGGAAAGCTGCTAAGCACCAAGTTAACCAGTGTAAGGCGACCTCGTGAAGAAAGATATTTTCATTTCCAACTACAAAGTCTTTTCTCAAACCATTCTAATACCCTTTTCCAGTCAACATTTGTCAGTTTCCTATAATGAATAGGAATACCTAAATAAGTTAATGGAAATTCACTGGAGGCACAACCAAAAATCTTTGTGTATTGATTCTCCATAGCTTGGGCTTCTCCAAAACAGAGTAAATCATTCTAATGGAAATTAATCTTAAGACCTCATAGTTGCTCGAATGCAGAAAGTAGTATTTTCATGTTGCGAGCCTTCTCTAGGTCATGATCCATAAACATAATCGTATCGTCTGCATACTGAAGAATAGATAGGCCTCCATCAACTAGATGTGGCACTACTCTACTAATCTGCTCATCTGCTTTGGCTCTATCAATTAGAACGCCAACATGGCACGTATGATGTTAAAGAGCACAAGGGACAGGGGATCTCCCTGTCGAAGACCATTCTTCATTTGAAAATAAGCCCCGACATCATCGTTTACCTTTATAGCTACACTTCCTACCGAGACAAAAGACTCAATCCAAGATGGGGGCTACTGACCGGAGGTGGGGGCGGCGGCCGGGGCTACTCACCGGAGGTGGGGGCGGCGACCGGGATGGCCGGGGCGGCCCGAGCGGCGGGGCGGCCGGGGGCGAGGGCGCTGGCGGCGGGGCGGTCGGCGGCGGGGGCGGGGGCGCCTGGCAGCGGGGCGGCCTGGCGGCGGGGCGGCGTGGGGGCCGGGATCGGGGGTGCGCGCGCGAGAGAGAGAGAGAGAGAGAGAGGGTCGGCCAACGCCGTTTAGTACCCAGCCTCTTTGCCGTCTGCTGGCGGACGACAAAGAGCCTCTAGGCAGACGGCAAAGAGCTGGCGGACGGCCCACCAACCCCACGGGCCAGTGGGGCCCAGGTGGGCTCTTTGCTGTCTGCCTTTTGGCTCTTTGCCGTCAGCTGGCAGACGACAAAGAACTGACTAATGGCAAACAAAATCTTTGCCATCAACCAGTTTTTTGCCGTATGTTTTGTGGAAGCTGACGGCAAAGACTTTCTTTGCCGTCCGCTGGCAGACGGCAAAGAAAAGGCAGACGACAGATACTCTGATTCCAGTAGTGTTGGGCGAGAAACCTTTCATACGAAGAGTTTGTAACAAAAAAGGCAATTTCACTTTATCATAGGCTTTCTCAAAGTCTATTTTAAAGATCATCCCATTCATTTTCTTTCTATGCAACTCATGTACAGTTTCATGCAAGATGACGACCCCATCTATGATGTTCCACCCTCGCATGAAAGTTGCTTGAGTTGGACTCACCACACGATCAGCTACCGAATTCATCCTATTTGTAGCGACTTTAGTGAATATCTTGAAGCTAACATTAAGCAGACAAATAGGGATATACTGATGAGGACATCCCTACTATTGTTCCATCTCCACCTCATGATGTCGAACAACCAATTACTGCAACGAAGAAGTCCAATGATGAAATCAGAATTGGACCTATTACAAGATCCCGTGCAAAGCTAATAGAACAACAGGTGAATTTGCTCCTAATAGAATCTGATTACTTTCTTAATGAGAATTGTTTACTGCCTAAGTCTTTATATTTTTGTATGATCAGATTCATTGGAGAAGAAGGCATAGCACAAGGGAGCGAGGAGAAGCAAGAAGGGAGCGCGAGGGAGGAGAGGGAGGCCGGCGCTCAAGCTTGCAAGGAGAACACCACGTGAGGAGCACCTGGCACGCCACCACATATGCTGCCGCGTGCCATAGTGTATTGGGCCTGCGTGTCCATATGGCCGAACCCAACATGGGTCAGTTTGTATCTTAATTAGTTGGGTCGAACCAAGTTGAGTACTTGTCCATGTCGGCTGCTCCAAGGCCAGCCGCACCTCACCCCTTTAAATACCTCTCGAGGCGCATAGGAGAGATTAGACCACGTTTATGATAAACCCTAGAATTCTGTTGAACTACTGTAAGCATTCATCTTGAATCGTGTCTCCAATTCATTTCGATCTGGAGAATTATATACTACAAGTCAAGTGTGATCTGCTGTTCCATTGGGAATTAGTATATTGCAATTCTAACCGTTTCGTGGTCGACGACTACGTTGTGCAAGTGTGTGAAGTCGTGAATATCTGAAGGGTAGAGAGCTGCTGCATTGGCATCAGGGCTCTAGCGAGGAGAGATCACCGGCGACACCAATTTATCTATCCACCATCGTCATCTACGCCACCGTTTACTGAGAAGATCGGGCCACCCCATATCATATACTATTGTATTTTATTTGCCTCTTTAACTTTTGGCAGAAGAGTTATTACCCTGAAGTTAAGGCTGAACAAGGATAGGTCACCATCATGCAATTCATGGGACATAATCATCAAGTCATGCTTAATGACATCTCAATTGTTTTGGTAGAACTCCGCGGGAAGCCCATCTGGACTGGGCGCCTTATTATGTTCCAGGTTGAACACAATGTCACGAACCAAAGTTGAAAAAAAAAGAGCAAGGAAAAAGAGTCAAAAAAAAAGAGAAAACAAAAAGGGGAAAAAGAAAGAAAAGAGAGAGACAATGGCCGGAAGCTGCTGCTATCTATTGCAGTGTTGGAATTGTATTATCTTGCTGTTTGCACTTGTAGAATTGAGCAATCTTGTGCCTGTTTCCATTGAGCATTGCTAGTGTCTCTCCTGTGCATTGCAACATATCCTGTTTTATAGTTGCTTTGCCACGTTTATCTCCACGTGTGTGTTTCCTTGGGTGTTTTTGTTCACACGATCAGCACTAGGACTTGTCTTCGGTGTAGATAGGGTACCATACCTACAGCTCCACCAAATATAATCCTGCTCTGTCGTGTGGTAGCTCTTATACCCTGGTATTCACTTCATCACATCCGTGCACTAGTCTTCTATCCGACTTGGTAAGTGTGCATTGCTATTCACTTTGGAAAGGTAAGATTTCCTTTTCTTGTCAGTTTTCAGTGAGTTGTGAGTGTTCCACCAAAACGATTTTTGATTTAGTACACTAACCTGCTAATCATGTCTGAGAATGGTGTTGATGTGATGCAGAAAAAGGATGGTGACAACTGTGTTACATGGAAGGAATATGAAGCTCTTCGCGATCATTTGACAGGGCTTATCAATAGATCCACTGACAATATTGATGCTGATATTCAAGCTATACAAATGAAAGTGGATGCAACTGAAACTATAGTCAATGCTATGCAAACACAAGTCAATGATCTCCACACAAGCATAAATCAATTGACAACTTCAGTCAATGGGCTGCGTGTAGTTATTGAGCAACGCCAACATGAGGGCCATGGAGATGATGATAGTGTCCATGGAGACAATGAAAACATGATGGGCAATAATGGCCGTGGGCGTGGCTTTCAAGGGCCTCGTCGTCCACCACCACTTGGTGCTCGGCGTGTACCACTTCAGGAGGATGATGGCTTGGGCAAGCCTAAGTTCACAATTCCCAGATTTGAAGGCTCCACTGATGTAGAAGAGTACCTCACATGGGAGCTCAAGATGGAGAAATTATGGCGTTTGCATGACTACACTGAAGATAGGAAGATCAAGCTTGCTTCCTCAGAATTTGATGGTTATGCTTTGCGTTGGTGGGATAGCATTGTGCGCGATCGACGAGAAGACAATGAGTTACCTATTCTTACATGGCGCAATATGAAGGAGATCATGTGAGCTCGTTTTGTTCCCACTAATTACTTGCGGACGGTTTATGATAAATTGACACAATTGAAGCAAGGTTCCATGACGGTTGATGCATATTACATGGAGATGGAGATGTTGCTGCAGCGTGCACGAGTTAGAGAATCTGTTGAGATGAGTATGCAACATTTTCTCCATGGGCTGAAATATAACATCAAGGGTATTGTTAGGCATCACCAATACAATACCATGAATGAGCTGCTACATCATGCAAGAGAAGCTGAGTCCCAGTTGGCCGAAGAAGCTCAAATTAAAGCCCGTTATACTACAGCTGGGCGGTTCTCCAACAAAACACAGTCGCCCCCTTACATGCCTAGTGAGGGCGCTGCCAGCCGCCCCTTTTCTTCTGCACCAAAACCAGCCTCCACTGTTTCACAATCAAAGAAATCTGCTGCTCCTGTTGCTAGCTCAGGTTCCAACATGTCTACAGCCCGTAATAGAGATATGCTATGTCATACATGTGGAGGCAAGGGACACTTCAAGAGAGAGTGCCCGAACAGAAAAGTGATGATTGTTAATGATGACAACGAGTATGAGACTGGAGATGATGCTGATCCTTATGCTTCTGATGAAGATGATTATACTAGTGAGGTCGGCATGGATGCTTTTCTTCTACATCACCTACTCTTGTTGTATCACAGCGTGCTCTTAGTGTGCAGCAACATGCTGATTCCCAGCGCTGTAATTTCTTCCAAACAAAAGCACTAGTTGGTCCAAACAAAGCTTGCAAAGTAATTATTGATGGAGGTAGCTGTCGCAATCTTGCAAGCAAAGAATTATGTGCCAAGCTGAATTTGAAGTATTTGCCTCAGCCAAACCCATACTACATACAATGGCTGAGTGACAATGGAGAGATGAAGGTGAATCATATGGTGCGTGTGAATTTTGAGATAGGACCATACAAGGATTCCATTGAATTTGATGTGGTTCCTATGACTGTTTGCCATCTATTGTTGGGTCGGCCATGGCTGTATGATCGCCATGTGCAACACAATGGCCGCACCAACACTTATCACTTGGAGTTCAAGGGCAAGAAAATAAATCTACAGCCTATGTCACCACAGCAAATTGTGAATGAGTCTCGTCAGAAAACAGAAGTGAATATCGAACAGCCACCTGCACGAGCGAACAATGTAATAGCCGTGAGTGACAATATAACGAAAAGTGCGAGAGCACCTAGTTTGCTTATATTAGCCACCAAAGAAGACATGAGAGAATTTAGAGAGGATCCTACAGCCATGCCTCTTGTGCTTATGTACAAAGGCGAGGTTTTAGTTTCTAATGATATGCAACCTGTTTCTCTTGGTGTGTCTACTGTTTTGCAGGAGTATGGCGATGTGTTTCCGGCGGAGGTACCAGCGGGGCTGCCACCATTGCGTGGAATTGAGCACCAAATTGATCTCATACCAGGCACCACCCTCCCCAACCAAGCGCCATACAGGACCAACCCCGAAGAAACGAAGGAAATACAGAAGCAAGTGCAAGCACTACTAGACAAAGGGTATATTCGTGTTTCTCTTAGTCCTTGTGCTGTTCCTGTTATTTTGGTGCCTAAGAAAGATGGTACATGGCGCATGTGCGTAGATCGTAGAGCTATTAACAACATCACTATTCGATATCGTCATCCTATTCCACGCTTAGAGGATATGCTAGATGAATTGAGTGGTGCTGCTGTTTTCTCTAAAATTGATTTGCGTACTGGTTATCATCAAATTAGGATGAAAGAAGGGGATGAATGGAAAACTGCTTTCAAAACTAAATTTGGTTTATATGAGTGGCTAGTTATGCCTTTTGGTCTTACTAATGCACCTAGTACATTCATGAGATTAATGAATCATGTTTTGAGAGAGCTTATTGGTCGTTTTGTAGTTGTATATTTTGATGACATACTTATTTACAGCCGCAATGAATCTGAACATTGTGATCATATTAGACAAGTTTTGCAAGTGTTGCGTGATGCTAAATTGTATGCTAATCTTGAGAAGTGCACATTTGCAAAAGATAAGCTCATATTTCTGGGATACGTTGTATCTAAGCATGGAGTAGAAGTAGATTCCTCTAAAATTGAAGCAATTCAAAATTGGCCTACTCCCATGAATGTTAGTCAAGTACGAAGTTTTCACGGTCTTGCTGGTTTCTATCGGCGTTTTGTGAAAGACTTTAGTACTATTGCTGCACCATTGAATGAATTAACTAAGAAAGGAGTGCCTTTTGTTTGGGGCGCTGCACAAGATCATGCATTTGATGAGCTGAAGCGTTTTCTTACTTCTGCACCATTACTTGCACTACCAGATTTTTCTAAGCAATTTGAAATTGAATGTGATGCTAGTGGTATAGGAATTGGTGGTGTGTTGATGCAAGAAGGTAGACCTATTGCTTATTTCAGCGAGAAACTTTCTGGTGCTAGACTGAATTATCCTGTTTATGATAAAGAATTGTATGCGCTTGTTAGAGTTCTTGAGGTTTGGCAACATTATTTGTGGCCAAAAGAATTTATCATACATTCTGATCATGAAGCTTTGAAATATCTGAAAGCTCAATCTAACTTGCATAGGCGCCTAGCTAAGTGGGTTGAGTTCATTGAGTCGTTTCCCTACATAATTAAGCATAAGAAAGGGAAAGATAATGTTGTTGCTGATGCTCTATCTAGGAAGAACATGTTATTGACACATCTCGATGTTAAAATTCCTAGTTTAGAGAGCTTGTGTGATTTGTATGCAACTGATCATGATTTTGCTGAACCATATCGTTTGTGTATGCTTCAAACCGCACGGGACAAGTACCACATACATGATAGATTTTTGTTTCGTGCTAATAAACTATGTGTTCCAGAATCGTCGGTGCGTTTGCTATTGTTGCAGGAATCACATGCAGGAGGATTGATGGGTCATTTTGGGCATGAGAAGACGTTGCTCATGCTAGCTGATCATTTTTATTGGCCCAAGATGAGGCGTGACGTGGACATGTTTGTTAGGTGCTGCATTACATGTAACACGTCCAAGTCCAAACTGAAGCCTCACGGTTTGTATACACCACTACCTGCACCTACCACACCATGGGAAGATATAAGTATGGATTTTGTGTTAGGTTTGCCACGCACTAAAAGAGGTCATGATTCTATATTTGTGGTAGTGGATAGATTTTCTAAGATGGCACATTTTATTGCATGCCACAAAAGCGACGATGCGTCGCATATTGCTAACCTGTTTTTCAGGGACATCGTACGCTTGCATGGAGTGCCAAAGACAATTGTTTCTGACAGGGACGTGAAGTTTATGAGCTACTTCTGGAAGACCCTATGGGGAAAGCTAGGAACGAAGCTGTTGTTCAGTACTACATGTCATCCCCAAATGGATGGTCAAACGGAGGTGGTGAATCGAACATTGTCACAATTGCTGCGAGCTATGATCAAGAAAAATCTGCGTGAGTGGGAGGAGTGTTTGCCACATGTTGAGTTTGCATATAACAGAGCGGTGCACACAACTACCCAGCTTTGTCCTTTTGAGGTGGTGTATGGCTTCAAACCAATCACACCGCTAGATTTGCTGCCTCTTCCATTGCATGAGAGAGTAAATATGGAGGCATCAAAAAGAGCAGATTATGTGAAGAAAATTCATGAGAGGACACGAGTGGCTATTGAGAAGAAAGGCAAGAACGTTGCTGCTGCAAGAAACCAATCAAGAAAGCAAGTTTTGTTTCAGCCTGGAGATATGGTTTGGGTGCATCTGCGCAAGGATAGGTTCCCACAGCTGCGGCGTTCCAAGTTGCGGCCGCGTGGTGCTGGTCCTTACAAGGTGTTAGCCAAGATAAATGACAATGCCTACTCGATTGATATTCCTATTGCTGAGTTTGGTGGCGTTAGCAACAGCTTCAACGTTGCTGATTTGTCACCATATGATGGACAAGACCTTGGAGCGTCGAGGTCGATGCCTTTTGAAGGGGGGGGGGAGATGATGAGGACATCCCTACTATTGTTCCATCTCCACCTCATGATGTCGAACAACCAATTGCTGCAAAGAAGTCCAATGATGAAATCAGAATTGGAACTATTACAAGAGCCCGTGCAAAGCTAATAGAACAACATGTGAATTTGCTCCTAATAGAATCTGATTACTTTCTTAATGAGAATTGTTTACTGCCTAAGTCTTTATATATTTGTATGACCAGATTCATTGGAGAAGAAGGCATAGCACAAGGGAGCGAGGAGAAGCAAGAAGGGAGCGCGAGGGAGGAGAGGGAGGCCGGCGCTCAAACTTGCAAGGAGAACACCACGTGAGGAGCACCTGGCACGCCACCACATATGCTGCCGCGTGCCATAGTGTATTGGGCCTGCGTGTCCATATGGCTGAACCCAACATGGGTCAGTTTGTATCTTAATTAGTTGGGTCGAACCAAGTTGAGTACTTGTCCATGTCGGCTGCTCCAAGGCCAGCCGCACCTCACCCCTTTAAATACCTCTCGAGGCGCATAGGAGAGATTAGACCACGTTTATGATAAACCCTAGAATTCTGTTGAACTGCTGTAAGCATTCATCTTGAATCGTGTCTCCAATTCGTTTCGATCTGGAGAATTATATACTACAAGTCAAGTGTGATCTGCTGTTCCATTGGGAATTAGTATATTGCAATTCTAACCGTTTCGTGGTCGACGGCTATGTTGCGCAAGTGTGTGAAGTCGTGAATATCTGAAGGGTAGAGAGCTGCTGCATTGGCATCAGGGCTCTAGCGAGGAGAGATGACCGGCGACACCAATTTATCTATCCACCATCGTCATCTACGCCACCGTTTACTGAGAAGATCGGGCCACCCCATATCATATACTATTGTATTTTATTTGCCTCTTTAACTTTTGGGAGAAGAGTTATTACCCTGAAGTTAAGGCTGAACAAGGATAGGTCACCATCATGCAATTCATGGGACATAATCATCAAGTCATGCTTAATGACATCTCAATTGTTTTGGTAGAACTCCGCGGGAAGCCCATCTGGACTGGGCGCCTTATTATGTTCCAGGTTGAACACAATGTCACGAATCTCTTCCCACTAGTAGAAAACAGATATTTCGTCCGGAGCATTAGTCCCGGTCGGGTTTGGGACCGGGACTAATGTGACCATTAGTCCCGGTTCCAACGGTTAGGAGCGGACGGGGGCAGGGCCACCTCTAGTCCCGGTTCATGAGGGACCTCTAGTCCCGGTTGGTGATACCAACCGGGACTAAAGGGGTTGCGGCAGGGTTGCAGTAGGCTGGGCCCCCGCGAGCTCCTTTAGTCCTGGTTGGTATCACCAACCGGGACTAGAGATGGACCTTTAGTCCCGGTATGTATCACCAACCGGGACTAAAGATATCCCTATATATAGATGCTTCTTCCACCCCGAGCCCAAGCTTTCCTTTCTCTCCTCCCTGTTTCCTTCCCCTATAGCTCGAGCTCATCATCCATTTTTGCCAAGATTTGTCAACATATTGGAGGCACCCCATCTATCCAAGGGTTCTACAAGGTTAGGAACTTCATCCTTTCATCTCTCATTGCTAGTTTAGCTCGTTTCATGCTCTATAAGTATAGTGATTAGTGGAATTTAGTTTGGGAGTAATTATGTGGGAGTTTATTTGATTTATATGCAATTTGAGCTCAAATTAACTTCTTAGTTTGCATATGTGTAGGTGTGGATTACTTAGTGCCTTCCCGTCCCAGTCCTCGTCCTCACCGCCATCGATCGCCCGCGCCTTCCCGTCGCCGGCACCACCTTGGTGAGTGATACGTCTCCAACGTATCTACTTTTCCTCACTCTTTTGCCCTTGTTTTGGACTCTAATTTGCATGATTTGAATGGAACTAACCCGGACTGACGCTGTTTTCAGCAGAATTGCCATGGTGTTGTTTTTTGTGCAGAAATAAAAGTTCTCAGAATGGAACGAAACTTTTTGGAGATTTATTTTGGAAAATATAAAAAATACTGGAGCCAGAAACCATCAGAGAGGGGGCCCAGGGTGCGCAGCAGCTATCAGGGCGCGCCAGACCCCTCCCGGCGCGCCCTGGTGGGTGCTGGGCACCTCATGGCCCCACTTGCCCTATCACCGCCACTATAAATTCCTAAATTTGGAGAAAAAGTAGGAGAGAAAGAATTATCGCATTTCATGAGACGGAGCCGCCGCCACATCCTGTTCTTCATCGGGAGGCCAGATCTGGAGCCCGTTTGGGGCTCCAGAGAGGGGAATCTTCGGTCTTCGTCATCACCAACCTTTCTCCATCGCCAATTCCATGATGCTCCCCACCGGGAGTGAGTAATTCCTTCGTAGGCTTGCTGGTCGGTGAGGAGTTGGATGAGATTCATCGTGTAATCGAGTTAGTTTTGTTAGGGCTTGATCCCTAGTATCCATTATGTTCTGAGATTGATGTTGCTATGACTTTGCTATGCCTAATGCTTGTCTTTAGGGCCCGAGTGCCATGATTTCAGATCTGAACCGTTTATGTTATCATCTCTATATCCATGTTCTTGATCCGATCTTGCCTAGTCATATGCACCTATTACGTGTTATGATCCGTCAACCCCATAGTGACAATATTTGGGATACTTCGCGGTGATGACCATAGTTTGAGGAGTTCATGTATTCACCATGTGTTAATGCTTTGTTCCGGTTCTCTATTAAAAGGAGGCCTTAATATCCCTTAGTTTCCTTATGGACCCCGCTGCCACGGGAGGGTAGGACAAAAGATGTCATGCAAGTTCTTTTCCATAAGCACGTATGACTATTTACGGAATACATGCCTACATTACATTGATGAACTGGAGCTAGTTATGTATCGCCCTAGTGTTGGGGAACCTTGCATGGGAAACAAAAATTTTCCTATGCACACGCAAGATCTATCCATGGTGATGAGCATCTACGAGAGGGAGAGTGGATCTACATACCCTTGTAGATCGCTAAGCGGGAAGCGTTAAGAAACGTGGTTGGTGTAGTCGAACGTCTTCGCGATCCAAATTGCAGCCGTCCCGCGATCCGTCCTGATCTAGCGCCGAACGGACGGCACCTCCGCGTTCAGCACACGTACAGCTCGATGACGATCTCCGCCTCCTTGATCCAGCAAGGGAGAGCGGAGAGGTAGATGAGTTCTCCGGCAACACGATGGCGTGGTGGCGGTGGTGGTGGTGCTATCCCGGCAGGGCTACGCCTAGCGCTACCGAAACCGCGAACGGAGGAGAAAACGATCTAGGGAGAGAGAGGGGCGCCAAGGGATTCGTGTGTGCTCTTGGGGCGCCCCCTCCCCTCTATATATAGGTGGAGGGGCGTGGAGATCAGCCCTTCCAAGCCCTAGGGCGCAGCCAAGGGGGAGGAGTTGGACTCCTAGTCCAATTCCCTCCTTTTCCATAAACAGGTGGACTTTCCACCTCTCCCAAGCCACATGGGCCTTGAGGGACTTGTGCGCCTGGCCCAATAAGGCCAGGGCGCCTCCCCTCAGCCCATTCAAACCCTTGGGACGTGGTGGAACCCTTGGTGGACTTCCGGACTCCTCCGGAAGTTTCCGGAACCTTCTAGAAGCTTCCCGGTACAATACCGGAAAAACCCAAAACTTTTCCGGTCGCCAAAATATGACTTCCCATATATAAATCTTTACCTCCGGACCATTCCGGAGCTCCTCGTGACGTCCGGGATCTCATCCGAGACTCCGAAAAACCTTCGGTCACCAACATACATAACTCAATAATACCGAAACGTCACCGGACGTTAAGTGTGCAGACCCTGCGGGTTCGAGAACTATGCAGACATGACCGAGAAACCTCTACGGTCAATAACCAATAGCGCGACCTGGATGCCCATATTGGTTCCTACATATTCCACGAAGATCTTTATCGGTTGAACCTCTATGTCAAGGATTCAGTTAATCCCGTATGTTGTTCCCTTTGTTCTTCGGTATGTTACTTGCCCGAGATTCGATCGTCGGTATCTCCATACCTAGTTCAATCTCGTTACCGGCAAGTCTATTTACTCGTTCCGTAATACAAGATACCGTGGCTAACTCTTTAGTCACTTTTCTTGCAAGGCTTATTGTGATGTTGTATTACCGAGTGGGCCCTGAGATACCTCTCCGTCATACGGAGTAACAAATCCCAGTCTTGATCCATGCCAACTCAACAGACACCCTCGGAGATACCTTTAGAGCATCTTTATAGTCACCCAGTTATGTTGCGACGTTTGATACACACAAGGTACTCCTCCGGTGTCAGTGAGTTGCATGATCTCATGGTCATAGGAACAGATACTTGACATGCAGAAAACTATAGCAATAAACTGACACGATCATATGCTACGTTCATAGTTTGGGTCTTGTCCATCACATCATTCTCCTAATGATGTGATCCCATTATCAAATGACATCTCATGTCTATGGATAGGAAACCTTGACCATCTTTGATCAACGAGCTAGTCCATTAGAGGCATACTAGGGACACAGTGTTGTCTATGTACCCACACATGTATTTGAGTTTCCAATCAATAAAATTATAGCATGGATAATAAACGATTATCATGAACAAGGAAATATAATAATAACCATTTTATTATTGCCTCTAGGGCATATTTCCAACAGTCTCCCACTTGCACTAGAGTCAATAATCTAGCTCACATCGCTATGTGATTTACATTGTTATGAATCTAACACGTAATGAGTTCTGGGGTTCGATCATGTTTTGCATGTGAGAGAGGTTCTAGTTAACGGTCTGCAACATTCAGATCTGTGTGTTCTTTGCAAATCTATATGTCATACTGCAGATGCTACCACGCTCCACTTGGAGCTATTCCAAAATGGCTGCTCCACTATACGTATCCGTATTGCTACTCAGAGTCATCCGGATTGGTGTGAAAGCTTGCATCGACGTAACCCTTTACGACGAACTCTTTATCACCTCATAATCAAGAAACATTTCCTTAGTCCTCTAGTCACTAAGGATAATTTTGACCGCTGTCCAGTGTTCCACTCTTGGACCACTCTTTTACCCCTTAACAGACTCATGGCAAGGCACACACCAGGTGCGGTACACAGCATGTCATACTATACAGAGCCTATGGATAAGACATAGGGGACGACCTTCATCCTTTGTCTTTCTCCTGCCGTGGTCGATTCTTTGAGTCTCACTCAACTCCACACCTTACAAATCAGGCAAAAACTCTTTCTTTGACTGATCCATTTTGAACTCTTTCAAAATCTTGTCAAGGTATGTACTCATTGAAAGTCTTATCATACGTCTTGATCTATCTCTATAGATCCTGATGCCCAATATTTAAGTAGCTTCATTCCAGGGTTTTCTTTGAAAAAACTCCTTTCAAACAACCCTTTATGCTTTCCAGAAATTCTACATCATTTCTGATCAACAATATGTCATCCACATATACTAATCAGAAATTCTATAGTGATCTCACTCACTTTATTGTAAATACAAGTTTCTCATAAACTTTGTATAGACCCAAAAACTTTGATCACCTCATCAAAGCGTATATTCCAACTCCGAGATGCTTGCTCCAGTCCATAGAAGGATCGCTGGAGCTTGCATACATTTTAGCATCCTTAGGATTGACAAAACCTTCCGGTTCTATCACATACAACCTTTCCTCAAGGAAACCGTCAGGGAAACGATGTTTTGACATCCATCTGCCAGATTTCATAATCGAAAAATGCAGCAACTGCTAACATAATTCCAACAGACTTTTAGCATCGCTACGGGTGAGAAAGTCTCATCGTAGTCAACTCCTTGAACTTGTCAGAAACTTCTTTGCGACAAGTCAAGCTTTATAAATGGTGACATTTACCATCAGCGTCTGTCTTCTTCTTAAAGGTCCATTTGTACTCAACGGCCTGCCGTTCAACGGGCAAGTCTACCAAAGTCCATACTTGGTTTTCATACATGGATCCTTTCTCAGATTTCATGGCTCCTAGCCATTTGTTGGAATCCGGGCCCACCATCGCTTCTTCATAGCTCGTAGGTTCACTGTTGTCTAACAACATGACCTCCAAGACAGGATTGACGTACCACTCAGAGGCGGTATGAGTTCTTGTCGGCCTACGAGGTTAGGTAGTAACTTGATCCGAAGTGTTATGATCATCATCATTAACTTCCTCTTCATTCAGTGTAGGCGCCACAGAAACATCTTTCTGCGTCGTGCTATCATCCAACTGAAGTGACGGTTCAATAACCTCATCAAGTTCTACCTTCCTCCCACTCAATTCTTTCGAGAGAAACTCTTTCTCGAGAAAGGACCCATTTTTAGCAACAAACACTTTGCCCTTGGATCTGAGATAGAAGGTATACCCAGCTGTTTCCTTAGGGTATCCTATGAAGATGCATTTTTCCGCTTTGGGATCGAGCTTATCAGACATAAGCGTCGCATTCCCAAACTCTGAGAAATGATAGCTTAGGTTTCTGCCAAACCAAAATTCATACGGTGTTATCTCAACGGACTTTAGATGGTGCCCTATTTAAAGTGAATGTAGTTGTCTCTAATGCATAACCCCAAAACGATAGTGGCAAATCGATAAGAGACATCATAGTACGCACCATATCCAATAGAGCACGACTACGACGTTCGGACACACCATCACACTATGGTGTTCCAGGTGGCGTGAGTTGTGAAACAACTTCCACATTGTCTTGAGTTGTATACCAAACGCGTAACTCAGATATTTACCTCCACGATCATATCGTAGACATTTTATCTTCTTGTCACGATGATCTCAAACTTCACTCTGAATTTGTTTGAACTTTTCAAACGTTTCAGACTTGTGTTTCATTAAGTAAATATCCCCATATCTACTCAAATCATCAGTGAAGGTAAGAAAATAGCGATATCCACTGCACGCTTCAACACTCATTGGACCGCATACATCAACATGTATCATTTCCAATAAGTCACTTGCCTGCTCCATCATACCGGAAAACGGGGTCTTAGTCATCTTGCCTATGAGGCATGGTCCACATGTCTCAACCGATTCGAAATCGAGTGAGTCAAAAGATCCATCAGCATGGAGTTTCTTCATGCGCTTTACACCAATATGACCTTGGCGGCAGTGCCACAAGTATGTGGTACTATCATTATTAACTTTGCATCTTTTGGCATCAATAAACATGTGTATTACTACGATCGAGATTCAGTGAACCATTCACATTGGGTGCATGACCATTGAAGGTATTATTCATGTAAAGAGAATAACCATTATTCTCTAACTTAAATGAATAACTGTATTGCAATAAACACGATCTAATCACGTTTATGCTCAACGCAAACACCAAATAACATTTATTTAGGTTCATCACTAATCCCGAAGGTAGAAAGTGCGTGCGATGGTGATCACATCAACCTTGGAAACACTTCCAACACACATCGTCACCTCGCCCTTAGCTAGTCTCCGTTTATTCCGTAGCTTTTATTTCGAGTTACCAACATTTGCAACTGAACCTGTATCTAATACCCAGGTGCTACTAGGAGTACTAGAAGGTACACATGAATAATACGTATATCAAATATACTTCCGTTGACGTCGCCAGCCTTCTTATCTACCAAGTATCTAGGGTTGTTCCGCTTCAGCGACCGCTCTCCTCATAATAGAAGCACTTAGTCTCGGATTTGGGTTCAACCTTGGGTTTCTTCACTGGAGCAACAACTGGCTTGCCATCCATGAAGTTTCCCTCCTTGCCCTTGCCCTTCTCAAAACTAGTGGTTTTACTAACCATCAACACTTGATGCTCCTTCTTGATTTCTACCTTTGCGGTGTCAAACATTGCGAATAGCTCAGGGATCATCTCCATCCCTGGCATTTTATAGTTCATCACGAAGCTCTAGTAGCTTAGTGGCAGTGACTTGGAGAACTATATCAATCACTATCTTATCTGGAAGATCAACTCTCTCTCGATTCAAGCGATTGTAGCACCCAGAAAATCTGAGCACATGCTCACTGACTGAGCTATTCTCCTTCATCTTGCAGGCAAAGAATCTTGTTGGAGGTCTCATACCTCTCAACACGGGCACGAGCCTGAAATCCCAATTTCAGCTCTTAGAACATCTCATATGTTCCGTGACGTTCAAAACGTTTTGGAGCCTCAATTCTAAGCCGTAATGCATGATGCACTGAACTATCAAGTAGTCATCAGAACGTGCCTGTCAGATGTTCACAACATCTACAGACGACGCTTGAGGGGGTGGCGCACCGAGAGGTGCATTAAGGACATAAGCCTTCTGTGCAGCAATGAGAACAATCCTCAGATCACGGACCCAGTCCGCATTATTGCTACCATTATCTTTCAACTCTATTTTCTCTAGGAACGTATAAAAAACACAGGGGAGCTACAACGCGAGCTATTGATCTACAACATAATTTGCAAAGACATTTTGACTATGTTCATGATAATGAGTTCAGTTAATCATATTACTAAAGAACTCCCACTCAAATTGACATCCCTCCAGTCATCCGAGTGTTACATGATCCAAATTCACCAACCCAAGTCCGATCATCACGTGAGATGAGGTGGTTTCAATGGTGAACATCTTCATGTTGATCATATCTACTATATGACTCATGTTCGACCTTTCGGTCTCTTGCGTTTCGAGGCCATGTCTGTACATGCTAGGCTCGTCAAGTTTAACCCGAGTGTTCCGCACGTGCAACACTGGCTTGCACCCGTTGTATGTGAACGTAGAGTCTATCAGACCCGATCATCACGTGGTGTCTCGAAACGACGAACTTTCGCAACGGTGCACACTCGGGGAGAACACAATTTTATCTTGAAATTTTAGTGAGGGATCACCTTATAATGCTACCGTCGTCCTAAGCAAAATAAGATGCATAAAAGGATTAACATCACATGCAAATCATAAGTGACATGATATGGCCATGAACTTGTGCTTTTGATCTCCATCTCCAAAGCACCGGCATGATCTCCATCGTCACCAGCATGACACCATGATCTCCATCAACGTGTCGCCATGAGGTTGTCGCGCCAACTATTGCTTCTACAACTATTGCTAACTTATAGCGATAAAGTAAAGCAAAAACGGCGAAAATAAATTAAAGACAACCCTATGGCTCCTGCCGATTGCCGTACTCATCGACATGCAAGTCGTGATATTCTATACAAAACATGATCATCTCATACATCACATATATCTCATCATGTAATTGGCCATATCACATCACAACATACCCTGCAAAAACAAGTTAGATGTCCTCTAATTGTTGATGCATGTTTTACATGGCTGCTACGGGTATCTAGCAAGAACGATTCTTACCTATGCAAAAACCACAACGGTGATACACAAATTGCTATTCAACCTTCTCAAGGACCGCCTTTGTCGAATCCGATCCAACTAAAGTTGGAGAGACAGACACCCGCCGGCCATCTTTATGCAACAAAGTCACATGTCAGTTGATGGAACCGGTCTCTCGTAAGCGTACGAGTAAGGTTGGTCCGGGCCGCTTCATCCCACAATACCACTGAATCAAGAAAAGACCAAGGGAGGAAGCAATCTAAGCATCAACGCCCACAAACTCCTTTGTGTTCTACTCGTGATCTCATCTACGCATAGACCTAGCTCTGATACCACTGTTGGGGAACGTTGCATGGGAAACAAAATTTTTCCTACGCACACGCAAGATCTATCCATGGTGATGAGCATCTACGAGAGGGAGAGTGGATCTACATACCCTTGTAGATCTCTAAGCGGGAAGCGTTAAGAAACGCGGTTGGTGTAGTCAAACGTCTTCGCGATCCAAATCGCAGCCGTCCCGCGATCCGTCCCGATCTAGCGACGAACGGACGGCACCTCCGCTTTCAGCACACGTACAACTCGATGACGATCTCCACCTCCTTGATCCAGCAAGGGAGAGCGGAGAGGTAGATGCGTTCTCCGGCAACACGACGGCGTGGTGGCGGTGGTGGTGGTGCTATCCCGGCAGGGCTACGCCTAGCGATACCGAAACCGCGAACGGAGGAGAAAACGATCTAGGGAGAGAGAAGGGCACCAAGGGCTTCGTGTGTGCTCTTGGGGCGCCCCCTCCCCTCTATATATAGGTGGAGGGGCGTGGAGATCAGCCCCTCCAAGCCCTAGGGCGCAGCCAAGGGGGACGAGTTGGACTCCTAGTCCAATTCCCTCCTTTTCCATAAACAGGTGGGCTTTCCACATCTCCCAAGCCACATGGGCCTTGCGGGACTTGTGCACCTGGCCCAATAAGGCCAGGGCACCTCCCCTCAGCCCATGCAAACCCTTGGGACGTGGTGGAACCCTTGGTGGACTTCCGGACTCCTCCGGAAGTTTCCGGAACCTTCTAGAAGCTTCCCGGTACAATACCGGAAAACCCGAAACTTTTCCGGTCGCCAAAATATGACTTCCCATATATAAATCTTTACCTCCGGACCATTCCGGAGCTCCTCGTGACGTCCAGGATCTCATCCGGGACTCCGAAAAACCTTCGGTCACCAACATACACAACTCAATAATACCGAAACGTCACCGGACGTTAAGTGTGCAGACCCTGCGGGTTCGAGAACTATGCAGACATGACCGAGACACCTCTACGGTCAATAACCAATAGCGGGACCTGGATGCCCATATTGGTTCCTACATATTCCACGAAGATCTTTATCGGTTGAACCTCTATGTCAAGGATTCAGTTAATCCCGTACGCTGTTCCCTTTGTTCTTCGGTATGTTACTTGCCCGAGATTCGATCGTCGGTATCTCCATACCTAGTTCAATCTCGTTACCGACAAGTCTCTTTACTCGTTCCATAATACAAGATCCCGTGGCTAACTCTTTAGTCACTTTGCTTGCAAGGCTTATTGTGATGTTGTATTACCGAGTGGGCCTTGAGATACCTCTCCGTCATACGGAGTAACAAATCCCAGTCTTGATCCATGCCAACTCAACAGACACCCTCGGAGATACCTGTAGAGCATCTTTATAGTCACCCAATTATGTTGCGACATTTGATACACACAAGGTACTCCTCCGGTGTCAGTGAGTTGCATGATCTCATGGTCATAGGAACAGATACTTGACATGCAGAAAACTATAGAAATAAACTGACACGATCATATGCTACGTTCATAGTTTGGGTCTTGTCCATCACATCATTCTCCTAATGATGTGATCCCATTATCAAATGACATCTCATGTCTATGGATAGGAAACCTTGACCATCTTTGATCAACGAGCTAGTCCATTAGAGGCATACTAGGGACACAGTGTTGTCTATGTACCCACACATGTATTCGAGTTTCCAATCAATACAATTATAGCATGGATAATAAACGATTATCATGAACTAGGAAATATAATAATAACCATTTTATTATTGCCTCTAGGGCATATTTCCAACACCTAGGTTATGACTGTTACATGATGAATATCATCCAACGAGTTACCGATCCAGTGCCTACGACCTTTCCACTTATTGTTCTTGCTAAGTTACTACTGCTGTTGCTGCTGTTCCAACTACTACAAAACTGTTACTACTACTGTTACCGCTACCGTTGCTATTGCTACTGCTATCAAAACTATCATATTACTATGCTACTGATCACTCTGCTACAGATATTTAATCTCCAGGTGTGGTTGAATTGACAACTCAACTGCTAATACTCTCAAGTATTCTTTGGCTCCCCTTGTGTCGAATCTATAAATTTGGGTTGAATACTCTACCCTCGAAAACTGTTGCGATCCCCTATACTTGTGGGTTATCAAGACCTTTTTCTGGCGCCGTTGCCGGGGAGCATAGCAATATTTGTTGAGTCACTTGGGATTTATATCAATTTATCACTATGAAGAATCTGAAGGATCCAAGAACCAAGATTTTTCCCTCTACTACGAGGGGAGGTAAGGAACTGCCATCTAGCTCTGCACTTGATTCACCTTCTGTTATGAGTAAGCTTGCAACACCACCACATGCTAGTAATCCTGATATGTCGCAAGTTATTGATGATGCTGCCTCTTCTATGAATGATGCTTATGATGATGCTAGTACCATGATTGATGATAATGTGCCGCTAGGAGAATTTCTTGATGAACAAATTGCTAGAGCTAAAGAAAATGAAATTACCGAAACTGATGAGATTGCTGAAACTGATGAAGCTTATGAAACCGATTATGATTATGAAACTCCTATTACTCCTAGTTCTACTAAGTTTGAAATGCCTAAGATACCTGAAGGTTATGTTATGGACGAGGAGATAACCAGAGAAATTCTTTCTTGCAAGGATAGATACGATCTTAAGAAATTACTATGCAAGTATAAGGAAAAAACTTTGAATGCTAGAATGAAATGTGATCCTAAGTTTGCTACTTCACCTATTTGTGTTACCGATAAGGATTATGAGTTCTCTGTCGACCCAGAGTTAATTACTTTGGTTGAATCTGATCCTTTCCATGGCTATGAAACTGAATCTGTAGTGGCACACCTTACTATGCTGAATGATATAGCCACCCTCTTTACTCATGATGAGAAGATTCACTACTATTATATCCTTAAGTTGTTTCCATTCTCATTAAAGGGTGATGCTAAGACATGGTACAATACTCTTGCTCCTGGTTGTGTGCGTAGTCCCCAGGATATGATTTACTACTTCTCTAAAAAATATTTTCCTGCTCATAAGAAACAAGCTGCCTTATAGGAAATATTTAACTTTGTGCAAATTGAAGAAGAGAGTCTCCCACAAGCTTGGGGGAGGATTCTCCAGTAGCTTAATGCTTTGCCTGATCATCCTCTCAAGAAAAATGAAATACTTGATATCTTTTATAATGGACTAGGGACTTCCTAGATAGTTGTGTTGGTTGTGTTTTCAGGGAACGAACTGTTGAACAAGCTGAGGAATGATTGAATAATATATTGAAGAATTATGATGATTGGACTCTTCCTGAACCACCGCCTAAACCCACTCCGAAGAAGAGGGGCATCTTATTTCTCAGTCCTGAATATATGCAAGAGGCAAAGAAATCTATGAAGGAAAAAGGTATTAAAGCTGAGGATGTTAAAAATTTGCCACCTATTGAAGAAATACATGGCCTTGGCACACCACCACCTCCACAGGTGGTAGAGGTAAATTCTTTATTAAAGTTCAATGAAAGTGACATCCCTCACAATAAACCTCCTAGTCAATGCTTATATGAGTTTGATAACTATATTATGAAGCAAGATCATTTCAATGCTCATGTTCTGAAACAACTGAAATACAATTGTGATATGATTGCTCGCTTGAGTGACTTGCTATTTAGAATCAGTAATAATGTTAGAGGTGTAGGAAAGCATGCCTCTATGGTTCAAACCCAATTAGAAGAAGTTGCTAAGTCTCAAAAATAATTGCTTGATGAAATGAATAGTAATATGCATGACTTTGCTGCTAGAGTAGTAACTAGAGGAGGTAGAATGACCCAAGAACCACTCTATCCTGAGGGTCATCCTAAAAGAATTGAACAAGACTCTCAGAGAATTAATCCTGATGCACCTAGTCCTTCTAAGAAGAAGAAGAAAAAGAAAAATGATAGGACTTTGCATACCTCTAGTGAACCTGAGACACAAAAACCTCCTGATAATAATGATGTCTCTATTTCCGATGCTGAAACTCAATCTGGTAGTGAACATCAACCTAGTGATAATAAAAATGATAATGATGATGTTCACAATTATGCTCAACCTAGTAATGATGTAGAACCAGATAATGATGTTGAAATAGAGCCTGCTCCTGATCTTGATAACCCACAACCTAAAAATAAACGGTATGATAAGAAAGACTTTGTGGCTAGGAAACATGGTAAAGAAAGAGAGCCATGGATTCAGAAACCCATGCCATTTCCACCTAAGCCATCTAAGAAAAAGGATGATGAAGAATTTGAGCGCTTTGCTGAAATGATTAGGCCAGTCTTTTTGCGTACCCGTTTGACTGATATTTTGAAGATGGCCCCTTATGCAAAGTATATGAAAGACATCATCACTAATAAAAGAAAAATACCTGAAGCTGAAATCTCCACCATGCTTGCTAATTATTCTTTTAAGGATGGAGTACCTAAAAAACTTGGAGATCCCGGAATACCAACTATACCTTGCTCCATCAAAAGAAACTATGTTAAAACTGCTTTGTGTGATTTGGGGGTCGGTGTTAGTGTTATGCCTTTCTCCTTATATAAAAGACTTGATTTGAATAAACTCACACCTACTGAGATATCATTGCAAATGGCTGACAAGTCAATAGCCATACCTATTGGTATTTGTGAGGATGTGCCCGTTGTTGTTGCAAATGCTACTATCTTAACAGACTTTGTTATTCTTGAGATGCCCGAGGACGACAACATGTCGATTATCCTTGGTAGACCATTTTTGAATACTGCAGGGGCTGTTATTGATTGCAATAAAAGCAAAGTCACTTTTTATGTTAATGGTAATGAGCACACGGTGCAGTTTCCGAAGAAACAATTTCAAGTGAATGGTATAAATGTTATTGAAGAATCTCCGACCATCACTATTGGAAGTTTCAATTACCTCTACCTACCGCCAAAAAGAAATATGACATACTTATTGTAGGGGACATGCACATCCCCATCGAGGTAACTTAGTGTTTTACGAAAGTTCTTCGTTTTCATGCTAATCGGAAGTGGTTGTTAATAAGACTTGATCAACCTTATTAATGAATCATTTTTGAGAGGTATGACGTCGATGAATCTAGTAAGCACAACTCTCTGCTCCCACCTTTTATTTTCTGTTTTAGTTAGTCAAATAAAATAAAATGTCATGTTTATCCTGTTTTCTGTTTTCTCCATGCAATAAAAAATGACCCAAAAATAAAAATTATCAGAATGCCCTGAAAATTTAACACAATTTTTTTCTGAATATTTCTGAATATTTGGTGCAAATAACACCTGAGGGGAGTGCACAGGGCGCGCCAGCACCCCCCAGACGCGCCCTGGTGGGTGGTGGCCCCCACGTAGGCCCCCTCACTTATCTCTTTAGCCCACATTGTCATCTACCTCCAGCAAAAAAATCACCACAGCCACCATTTTCGTGTTCTTGCTCTCAAACCCGCAGGTTTCGTTCTCTTTGCTCGAAGCTCCGTTTCTGAAACTGTTTGGAGGGATTGCTACTTGGTATGTGACTCCTCCATTGCTCCAATTAGTTTTTGTTTTAGTGGGTTATTTTTAGAGTAATTAGCTACTCTTGGTGCTATTGTAGATGAGCTTTCATGTTGAATTCTTAGAGTTCTAAGTAATTTGAATGCTCAATATGGCCTCTATGCATGCTTGGGAGTAGTTGCTAACAATCTTACAAAGTTTTGTTGACAAATTTTTGTGGACTAAATTTTTTCAGAATTTTTCATAGGAATAAAATGAATATCTTTAGGAAGTTCTCCTCCAAGAAAAATGCCAAGGGATTCATTGGGGAATCATCGGACAATGACCTTCACATCCCAAGAAAGGTTGAGGTGCGGTCGTGCGAATGGCCGCATGATGCTTTCCTGGAGGAGGCCGGGATCCACCAAGAGTTCGCTCAGTTTGTCGCAAACACTGGGTTAACCTAGTTCCTCGTAGATAAGTGTGACCAATATCACATCCTTACAAATTCCTTTGCACAAAGTTTTAATTATTTAGGGAGAAACAATCCTCCTAAAGTAGAGTTTAATCTTTATGCTGAAACTCACAGAATGTCGCTGACCGACTTCTGTAACATATGCTTGATTCCTTCTGATGGGGACTTGAGAGAACCTAGGCCATCTGAGTTTGAGGATTTTCTCCTCGCATTAACCGTGGGTGAGGATAGAGGTGTGTTGAGCGCTACTGCTATTAGCTTACAGTTTCCCTCTGTACATTATTTCGCCTTTGTCATCGCTAAGTGTTTAACCGCTAGGGAGAAGGTTAGCTCACTCAGTGCTCCTAACCTCTCTATTTTACGTCGTGCACTTTATGATGATCACACCTTTAGTATGGGGGCTATTATTGCCCGACGCCTACATCTCAATAAAACTAAGGGAAAGATACATGGTGGTATTTATGCTACTCGCTTAGCGAACCACTTTAGAATCCCCTTTCGCCCACATGATTACCTCTTACCCCGAGTTTACCTCGATCATAAGTCACTACAGGCTCACCATTTTCTTGATGTAACTGACTCTCCACGTGATATTCACTATAACTTAGTATTTAGCAAGGAAACACGTGATGTTATTCCGTTGCCTGCACCTGCTTTGTTTGATCCTATTGCCAGGAACGGATACAGGATTATGCCAGATGACATTACAGCTTATCGGAACAACCTAGCAGCTGCTGAGGAGGAGCACCAGGGGTGGGACGCTCAGGTGCTGCCTCAGCCTCACTACGACTTGGGACCGAACGACTACTACGGATGGTGATCACCAAGCTAGGCCAAAAGCCTAAGCTTGGGGGAGTACGTATTTCCATCGACATTACATTCATGTTCGCACATTTCATTCCAGTTGTCGGTGTCCATACTTTTTCATTGTAATATCCATGTTAGATTTGTTTCCTCGCTTTCTTCTTGTGTGTTTGAAAAACTTTGAGAAAACCCAAAAACATTTCCAACTTCTTTTTAGTTTTTCTTTCTAGCTTAGTTTAATTTTTGCATTAAAAAGAAAACCCAAAAAGATTTCTTGCTTCTTCTTTTGTTTGTTGGGAGCTATCCCGTGTAAATAATTTTTCTCGTTTTAGTTTTTCTCCTTTGATTTGCTTCCTTCAAGAAAAACCGAAAACTCCAAAAGTATTTCAGTGTGTTTCTCTGAAATTCTTTTCTTTTTACTTGAGTCGTACCGAGGAGAAGACCACGATGAAATTGTTGAGTGGTTCTCATCTGCATGATTGTTTACCTAACAAAGAACCCATATTACCTTGTCTTCTCCTCTTGAATAAAATGTTTGCAGATTCCAGCTTAGTCCACGGCATTCTTGCACTATTACTATTCTCTTATCATTCGGTCGTGCAAGTGAAAGGCAATAATGACGACATTTGATGAATTGACTGTGGCAGAGAAAAGCGGGTCTGAACTCAACTTAATTTTGTTTTTGTAAATATGTTTAACCTAGTATCCCTTGACTCAGCTCATTATGATCAAACATGTTTGCAATGACCATTAGAGATTATAGTTGTTCATGCCATGCTTAAGTAGCTAGGAGTGGATAATGATTTATCTTGGGTGTCAACATGCATTAAAATGGCTGTGATGCGGTATGATGATATGGTATCCTCCTCTGAATGTTTCAAGTGGCTTGACTTGGCACATGTTCACGCATGTAGTTGAGTCAAAACCAACATAACCTTCATGATATTTATGTTCATGGTGTCCATATCCTACTCATGCTAGTATTCAATGTTGATTATATGTAATGCATGTTCATGACCGTCTTCGTTCTCTAGCTGGCCGCTTCTCAATCTAACTGCTAGCCTTTGCCTGTACTAAGCGGGAATACTGCTTGTGCATCAAAACCCTTAAACCAAGTTATGCCAGATGAGTCCACTATATCTACCTATATGTGGTATTACCCTGCCGTTCCCAAGTAAATTTGCATGTGCCACCTCTAAAATTTCAAATAAACATCTGTTTTGTGTGCCTGGACCGCTCATGGAGCGACAGGGGGCGGTCAGTATCTTCCATGCTAAGCGGGTTATTCTCATGACGAGTGTTTATTCACTTGTCCTTACACGAGAGGGGCGGTAATAGGGATTCCCAGTCCCGAAATAAAAAATAAAAAATAATTAAACAAAACTCCCCCAGGAATGTTGTTGGTTCGGACGGTACCCATGGATGCGGCTCGCCGTGGGGTGTGATTGTTGGTGGAGGGGGAGTAAACCTTTACTTTTACCGCTTGGGAACTGCCGCTAATTTGTTTAGCATGGAAGATATTTATAACTCTTGGTCGTGACATTGACAGGAAGGGTGTACCTCCCAAAATTATATCTATCTTTGTTTTAAACTTTGAGCTCTGGCACCGCTACAAATCCATGCTTCCCTCTGCGAAGGGACTATCTATTTACTTTTATGTTGAGTCATCACCTTCTCAAATAAGCGCCAGACCTGAGAGCACTATTGTCATCCTCATGCATTGTGTATAGTTGATGTTGGGTGCAGCATGACTGGATCTTTTCTACCATGAATTACAATGTTTAGTCGCTGCTTGAACTTTGGAGGTGCTCTGCATTTATGTTTTGCGGTCTCAGAAAGTGCTAGCGAGATACCAGTATTGTCATATTGTATCACGATTGTTTTGACAAAATGTTGGCGTTTGAGATGTCTTATTATTGCTCGCTAGTTGCTTATGTTATTGATATGAGTAAATATAATTCCTAAGAGTTATTGTTGACATGGTTAGTCATAATCTTTGCTGAAAACCTGGGTGCTACTTAAGCATATATATATGTAAACAAGAACAAAAGAGCTCATAAAAGTTTTTCTTTATCACTTTCAGTTTATCAACTGAATTGCTTGAGGACAAGCAAAGGTTTAAGCTTGGGGGAGATGATACGTTTCCAACGTATCTACTTTTCCTCACTCTTTTGCCCTTGTTTTGGACTCCAATTTGCATGATTTGAATGGAACTAACCCGAACTGACGCTGTTTTCAGCAGAATTTCCATGGTGTTGTTTTTTGTGCAGAAATAAAAGTTCTCGGAATGGAACGAAACTTTTTGGAGATTTATTTTGGAAAATATAAAAAATACTGGAGCCAGAAACCATCAGAGAGGGGGCCCAGGGTGCGCAGCACCTATCAGGGCGCGCCAGCCCCCTCCCGGCGTGCCTTGGTGGGTGCTGGGCACCTCGTGGCCCCACTTGCCCTATCTCCTCCACTATAAATTCCTAAATTTGGAGAAAACATAGGAGAGAAAGAATTATCGTGTTTCACGAGACGGAGCCGCCGCCACCTCCTGTTCTTCATCGGGAGGCCAGATCTGGAGCCCGTTTGGGGCTCCGGAGAGGGGAATCTTCGGTCTTCGTCATCACCAACCTTTCTCCATCGCCAATTCCATGATGCTCCCCACCGGGATTGAGTAATTCCTTCGTAGACATGCTGGTCGGTGAGGAGTTGGATGAGATTCATCATGTAATCGAGTTAGGTTTATTAGGGTTTGATCCCTAGTATCCATTATGTTCTGAGATTGATGTTGCTATGACTTTGCTATGCCTAATGCTTGTCACTAGGACCCGAGTGCCATGATTTCAGATCTGAACCGTTTATGTTATCATCTCTATATCCATGTTCTTGATCCGATCTTGCCTAGTCATATGCACCTATTACGTGTTATGATCCGTCAACCCCATAGTGACAATATTTGGGATACTTCGCGGTGATGACCGTAGTTTGAGGAGTTCATGTATTCACCATGTGTTAATGCTTTGTTCCGGTTCTTTATTAAAAGGAGGCCTTAATATCCCTTAGTTTCCTTATGGACCCCGCTGCCATGGGAGGGTAGGACAAAATATGTCATGCAAGTTCTTTTCCATAAGCACGTATGACTATTTACGGAATACATGCCTACATTACATTGATGAACTGGAGCTAGTTATGTATCGCCCTAGGTTATGATTGTTACATGATGAATATCATCCAACGAGTTACCGATCCAGTGCCTACGACCTTTCCACTTATTGTTCTTGCTAAGTTACTACTGCTGTTGCTGCTGTTCCAACTACTACAAAACTGTTACTACTACTGTTACCGCTACCGTTGCTATTGCTACTGCTATCAAAACTATCATATTACTGTGCTACTGATCACTCTGCTGCAGATATTTAATCTCCAGGTGTGGTTGAATTGACAACTCAACTGCTAATACTCTCAAGTATTCTTTGGCTCCCCTTGTGTCGAATCTATAAATTTGGGTTGAATACTCTACCCTCGAAAACTGTTGTGATCCCCTATGCTTGTGGGTTATCAGTGAGCCTCTTGTTCTTATCCTTTTTGTAAAAAATATCTTATTTAGATAGTTACTTGTATAATTTTCTTACTTGTATGATTGTTTGTTATATATAGTGCCATGGTTTTGATATCCGTCCCCGTCGGCCCTCGTACGGTTTATGATTCGGATGTGGTATATTATCTTTTATAACTATTTTGTTTCATTTCGTGTTTATGACAATTATGCCCATCAAGTTGACATAGATATTTGGGATTTCTATTCTTGTGCCCTTGGTTCCTTAGTTGTACTCATTCATCCCCACGCCCTTAACTTTTGCTCACTTTTCTCCACCCCCTTGTCCAAAACCCTCAAAAATGGTCACAATGGAGGATGCCGTCGGGTCAATGGTTTGACCGTTAACTCTGACGTGTGGGGCCGCGCTGGACCTGCCAAGTGGGGCCACGTTTGGACTGTGTCGCCCTCCTTCGACCATTCTGACGTGTGGGGCCGCGCTGGACTGTGTCGCCCGTTGGACGGTGGCACTGGTTGGACCGTTGGGCCGTGATTTCGTCTGGGCCATTGAATTAAATGCCCGCGTCCATGCGCTAATGCACGCCGCCATGATAAGCCTGCTATGCATGCACGACATGATCCAGCTAGCCTGCCTGCATGCGCCGATGCGAGCCGCCACGGATGCAGCCTTCCTGTGAGCCGCCATGGACGCAACGACTGTCGCTGCTGCCGGTTCGTCTCTTCTCGCACGCGCCTCCTCGATCAATTCACAGTTCACACCGTCTCAGCCTTTGACCTTCGCAGCATCAATTCAACATGGCAATTAAATTCTAGGGCATACCGATCGACGTGCGCCGCTAGCAAGCCTGCTATGCATGCCATGTGATCTAGCTAGCCTGCCTGCATGCGCCGATGCGCCGCCAGGAACGCAGCGAAGGTCGCTGCCGCTGGTTCCTCTCTTCTCGCACGCGTCTCCACCTTCCAGGTGCCACAGACCGAGGCCAGGGTGCAGTACTATGTGCGAGCTTCGCCCACGTTTTTTACCCACCCATATGTCACTCCTCCATGTACAAAAGCATGCAATATATTTTTTGAAGCATAGAATAGAACCAGCAACCAGAGTCAACTAAACATAGCTCAAAGAGCATAATAGCAGCATACAATATATATCCTACGTACTACGTAGTGCACTACGCGTCTTCGTCGTCGGAGATGGCCTGATCCGCCTGCGCCGGAGTTTGATCCGCCTGTGCGGGAGCTTGGTCCGCCTGCGCCGCCGCCTGCATCGCCCGCGCTGCCTCCATCTGCTGCTGACGAAGACGTCGGATGGAGTTGAGGATCACCACCTGGTCGGTCCACAGATAGTAGACCGGCGGTGCCTCCACTTCCGGCTCCTCCGGCTGCCGCGGCGGTGCCTCCTCCTCCGGCTCCTGCGGCGGCACCTCCTCCTCCGGCTGCGGCGGCGCCTCCTCTGGCTCCTCCTCCCCCATCTCCGACCCCTCCTCGAAATCCTCCTCCGGTTCCAGAGGTAGCCTCGCTTGCCTCCGGATTTGGTCCTGCCGAAGGAGGAAGAGACGGTGTTCGACTGTGTAGTACTGGCGGCGTGGTGGCATGGCTGATGGGCTCGGAGAGGGGAGTGCTCGGGTGCCGGCGGGGAGAGGGAGCATGCGGATGAGCTAGGGCTGGGGGACGCCCTCCCGCTTAAATAGCCGTCTATGGATAATGACGGGGAGCCGGTGCGGTGCCTCCTCCCTCGACAGTCAACGCGTAGCGAAGGACTTTTTTTAATTTCCCGCGGGCGAGTGGGTGAGCAGAACCAACGTCTCGCGGATCGCCCAACGATCCAACGATGCAGAGCCGTCCATGTGATCCAACGGCGCGGAGCCTGCACGCAGCCTGCCTGTATCCTTCTAGAAGACCATATCCGATGGTTTTTGCTTGGCGCTAGGGTATGATCGGACGGCTATAGTTCGACGTTAGGGTTTGTAGAGATGTTGCGGGGTTTTGAGCCGGTCAACGGGGTTATCTTAAGTTTGACCAACTTTCAAATGACCTTAACTAATTCAAAAAAAATCAAAAAAATATGAAAGCTTCCCTGTTCGTCGTTTTATAAGACATAGTTACCCTAAAAACTATAAACCTCGATTTAGGGACTTTTTTAAGAAAAAACTTCTTTTGAGATGAGCTACCGTTTCCAAATTCAAATGAGCAGAACTAAATTCAAAAAAATTCAAAAAAATGTAAAACCTGCTCACAATGCTTTTGTATGTGACATGGTTATGGCAAAAAATAAAAATCTTGGTTTATGGGCATTTCCATGAAAACTCCTTCACACATATGAGCTATCACGTACGGGGTTGTATAGAGTTCGAGAAGAGAGCGACAGTGGGTTTATGTTTATGAAAAATAAAAAAAATAAAAAAAATCACCAGAGCTCCATTTCAGTGTGAGTAAGAAGGATCCGAACGTATTTTTCATTTTTGAAATTTTAAACCGTCTTCATATAAATGGGTTTTGTATTAAAGGGTTAGGGTTAGGGTTTAGGGTTAGGGTTTAGGAGTCTATTTTTGTTTTGTTTGCTGTTAGATCATTTCAATATAGGGTAACATGATCATTACAACTTAGGCCTCTTTCAACATGTCGCTTATAATTCAAATGGTAGTTCAAATTCAAGTTTTTACCTTAATTAATCATCAAATCACATCATATTCAAACATCACATAGGATTGGCGGCATATAAGTGGTTAGATGATGGCCATCTATCTTATTGCAGATGCAGGTATTTATTCACTGGATTTCTTCTTGTTTACGAATAATGGGGCATCTGCCTAACCCTATCAAACTTTTCGGTAAGATAATATAAGAATCGTATTTGGTTGGGTTCTAACTCTGCTGTTCATTCTGGCGCGGGTGTGATACCGGTCACATCATATCACATCACCATACATTAGCTTTAATTAAACATCAATGCCGACCACAGAGGCCGACGATAGTTCTAGTGCATTATACACAATGCCAGTAGCAACTAATATAAAAACACAAATAAAAATATAACACATGTAAAATATAGACAACCCCGCCCGCCGGTGAAGCCGCCGCCGTCTTTAGGAGCACTGTCCTACTCGTCGTCGTCGCTGGTGATGTCGACGTAGGGAGGCGGCTGCCAAAGGTGGGCTGGCGGCCCCTGCCAGGCTCGAGGCGCTTGCGGTGCCTGCAACACCTCCTCCCGTGGCTCCTGCTCCGGTTCGGGTGACCGCGGTGGCGTGGGTGCCCACGGCTGGACAGCCAGCGCGTCGGCCATCTCCAACGCAGTTGTCGACCATCCCCACGACTGGCCCACCAGCCGGGGGTTCCACGCCGCAAGGGACGGCTCCTCCGCCACCTCCTCCTTCACCTCCTCCTTGACGACGACGACCATCTCCAGCTCAAGGATGGCCACGTTGCCGGCCGCAGAGAGGGCCAACGTCCTCTCCATGTCCGTCCATTGAAGCTCGTCGTGCGTGCGTGCAGATTCCTCCATGACATGCCTAATGAGCTCGGCCTCCTCCTCCTCGGTCATTGGAGGTGGTGGTGACGGGGACGGAGATGGTGTCGGGGTGAGGCCACAGACACGCCTACGACTGCGCACTTGGGGCGGGATAGTAGCACGTCGTCGCCGTGGGCTGGGTGGACGACTGGCAAAAAAAAACTGCCGCCGCAGGTCGTGCTCGTCGTGGAGCCACGTATCCCACAGCGGCGAGTTGACGCCGTACCTTGGGTCATGGAGGAGATCCAGAGGCAGGCGCGCGCGACGTCGGTCGATCTCCTCACGGCGAGCGCAGCCGCTCATCGGCACCGGGGGGATTGGAACCCGATCCACGGACAGATGCCAGTTGTTCGGGAGGTGGGCATCTACCCACGGCAATGGCGTGGCCGTCTCCCAGTACCTCCGGCATATTTCCGTGCCGACGTACGGGCGCGTGTGCTGCGGGGCGGCCGGCGGACCGATTGCAAATGCGGGCGGAGCAGACAGAGCAGGCGGCGGCGGCGGCGGTGTTCTCCTAGAGCGACCGGAGCGGTGCCTACCAGAGGATGAGCCGGCCTCATGGCCGTGCTTCCCCTTCCCGGACCATGGCCAGGTCATGGCGACGGCGGCAGGCTAGGGTTTCTAGAAACTGCTGGGGGTGGAGGGGGCATGATTGGCTTTGGAAGCGGAAGCTACTGTGTGGGGTGTGACTGGCCGGTCCACGGGTTTCCACTTAAAGTAGGACGACGACACGAAGGTGGGTGGCTGACGACCGGGCCCCACCGCGCATACGCATTTACTTTGGGCAGTGGGGGTAGGTTGGACGCCGCCACGAGTGACGGTCCGTCTGTCCATTTTGCCCCAAGCGGACGTGGGCGTACGATTTGGAGTTGCCCTTACGACACGGCCCCACTAGTCAGAGTTAACGGTCAAACCATTGACCCGACGGCATCCTCCATTGTGACCTTTCGTGAGGGTTTCAGACAAGAGAGTGGGGAAAAGTGAGCAAATTCTAAGAGCGTGGGGATGGATGAGTACAGCTAAGGAACGAGGGGCACAGATGTAAAAAACCCTAGATATTTTTATCTAGGAGGTATGTGAACCGGAAATTGCAACCGACCCTCTTGTCGAGAAGTTAAATTTAGTTGAAAAAGAAAATGATTATTTGAAAGAAAAATTGAAAAGAATTGAAGAAGAGAAGATGAAATTGGAGTTGTATGTCGCCGATGTCGTCGATGATCACAAGATCAAGATGGATGCAATGTGTTTCAAGATTAGAAAGATTAGAAAATATGCCATTAATAAAGAGGCTTGGTATCATTATGCTGTTGGATAAATTATTACCTTAGTTGCGATTTTAATCGCATTTGTTGTTGCATTTAAATGCTTTAGCTAGATAGTTGTATGTTGTTTTATGAGAATAAGTGTGTATGAACTTTATGTATGAACTTGTATTAATTTGGTCACTTCGATGTTGTGTAATGAAGATGATCCGACAATGGATGTACGATGACCAATGCTCTCCCTAGTTTATTAATGGCGTGCATAGTTTTCTGCATGCGGACGAGGCAAACAAGCGGAAATGTTTTATGTGTTGTCCATGTGGTGTCTGTAAGAATGATATGAATTACTCTACCTCAAAAGTCCTTCATAGCCACCTGCTTTAGTTCGGTTTCATGTCTGGCTATAACTGTTGGACCAAGCACGGAGAAAGAGGGGTTATAATGGAAGACAATGAAGAAGAGGATGATGACAACTATCCTGGGTTCCCTGAATACGATGGTACTACAATGGGGGAAGAAGCTGAAGAATAGGTATCAGATGAGCCCGCTGATGATCTTGGTCGGGCCATTGCTGATGCAAAGAGAAACTGCGCAAGTGAAAAAGGAGAAGTTGAAGTTGCAGCGCATGTTAGAGGATCACGAAAAATTGTTGTACCCAAATTGCGAAGATGACAAGAAAAAGCTAGGTACCACACTGGAATTGCTGCAATGTAAGGCAGAGAATGGTGTATCTGACAAGGGATTTGAAAAGTTGCTAAAAATGTTAAAGAAGATGCTTCCAAAGGACAACGAATTGCCCGACAGTACGTACGAAGCAAAGAAGGCTATCTGCCCTCTAGGATTAGAGGTGCAGAAGATACATGCATGCCCTAATGACTGCATCCTCTACCGCGTCGAGTACGAGAATTTGAATGCATGCCCGGTATGCGGTGCGTTGCACTATAAGATCAGCCGCGATGACCCTAGTGATGTTGAGGGCGAGCACCCCAGGAAGAGGATTCCTCCCAAGGTGATGTGGTATGCTCCTATAATACCACAGTTGAAACGTTTGTTCCAAAACAAAGAGCATGCCAAGTTGTTGCAATGGCACAAAGAAGACCATAAGAAAGACAGGATGTTGAGAGTACCCGTTGATGGGTCGCAGTGGAGAAAAATCGAGAGAAAGTGGCCGGACTTTGCTGATGACGCGAGGAACTTATGGTTTGGTATAAGTGCAGATGGCATTAATCCTTTTGGGAAGCAGAGCAGCAATCATAGCACCTGGCCCGTGACTCTATGTATCTATAACCTTCCTCCTTGGTTGTGCATGAAGCGGAAGTTCATTATGATGCCAGTGCTCATTCAAGGCCCTAAGCAACCCAACAACGACATTGATGTGTACCTAAGGCCATTAGTTGAAGAACTTTTACAGTTGTTGGATTTAAAAGGTGTACGTGTGTGGGATGAGCACAAACAAGAGGAATTTGACCTACGAGCGTTGCTGTTTGTAACCATCAATGATTGGCCTGCTCTTAATTACCTTTCAGGACAGACAAACAAGGGATACAATGCATGCACACACTGTTAAGATGAGACTGAAAGTATATATTTGGATAAATGTAAGAAGAACGTGTACCTGAGACATCGTCGATTTCTTACGACCAGGCATCCCTTAAGAAAGAAAGGCAAGTATTTCAAAGGTGAGGCAGAACACCGGAAGAAGCCTGACCACCGTACTGGTGATCATATACTTGATATGGTCAAGGATTTAAAAGTAATTCTTTGGAAATTAGGGTCCTGGCGGACAATCTGTTCCGAATGACGCTGACGGACACACACCCATGTGGAAGAAGAAATCTATATTTTGGGACCTACCCTATTGGAAAGTCCTAGAGGTCCGCTCTGCAATCGACGTGATGCACGTGATGAAGAATCTTTGCGTGAACCTGCTAGGCTTCTTGGGCGTGTATGGGAAGACAAAAGATACACCAGAGGCACGACAGGACCAGCAACGTATGAAGGAAAAATACGGCATGCATCCAAAGGAGTATCAAGGTCCTGCCAGCTACACTCTTACCAAAGAAGAGAAGGAAATCTTTTTTGAATGCCTTCTCAGTATGAAGGTCCCGTCTGGCTTCTCGTCGAATATAAAGGGAATAATAAACATGGCAGAGAAAAATTCCGAAACCTAAAGTCTCATGACTGCCACGTGATCATGACGCAATTACTTCCGGTTGCATTGAGGGGGCTTCTACTGGAAAATGTTCGATTAGCCATTGTGAAGCTGTGTGCATTCCTCAATGCAATTTCTCAGAAGGTAATCGATCCAGAAATCCTACCAAGGTTACATAATGATTTGGTCCAATGTCTTGTCAGTTTTGAGTTGGTGTTCCCACCATCCTTCATCAATATTATGACGCACGTCCTAGTTCACCTAGTCGAAGAGATTACCATTCTGGGTCATGTATTTCTACACAATATGTTCCCCTTTGAGAGGTTCATGGGAGTCTTAAAGAAATATGTTCATAACTGTGCTAGGCCAGAAGGAAGCATCTCCAAGGGCCATGAAACAGAGGAGGTTATTGAGTTTTGTGTTGACTTTATTCCTGACCTTAAGCCGATTGGTGTTCCTGAATCGCGGCATGAGGGGAGACTGAGTGGAAAAGGCACGCTAGGAAAGAAATCAGTAATATGTATGGACGGGCATTCTTTCACTCAAGCACACTACACAGTTCTACAAAATTCCACCTTGGTGGCTACGTACATCGAGGAACACATGGATAATGTACGCTCCAAGAACCCCGAGCAGTCTGACCCCTGGATGAAACGTACACACATGGCGACTTCCGGTGGTTGGTTGCAAGCACATCTCATGAATAACAACGCTGTTGGAGATGAGCTGTACTTGTTGGCCAAGACACCATCTTCGACTGTATGGACTTTCCAAGGGTACGAGATAAATGGGAATACATGTTACACGATCGCCCAAGATAAAAAGAGCACCAACCAAAATACTGGTGTCCGCTTTGATGCAACAAACAACAATAGGGAAAATGACACATATTATGGTTAAATATAGGAGATATGGGAACTTGACTATGGACGTGATTTTAAGGTCCCTTTGTTTCGGTGCAAATCGGTCAATTTGACAGGAGGCGGGGTAAAGCTAGACCCGCAGTACGGAATGACAACAGTGGATCTCACCAATCTTGGGTACACAGAGGAACCATTCGTCCTAGCCAATGATGTGGCGCAGGTTTTCTATGTGAAGGACATGTCTAGCAAACCGAGAAAAATAAAAGATAAGGAAGCAAATACATCATACAATGAGCCAAAGCGCCACATAGTTCTTTCAGGGAAAAGAAATATCGTGGGAGTGGAGGACAAGACAGACATGTCAGAAGATTATGAAAAGTTGATGAAATTCCTCCCTTCAGGGTGAAGACTGACCCAAGCATCCTGTTAAATGATGAAGATTCTCCATGGTTACGACGCAATCATAAGCAAGGGACACACGCGAAGAAAAAGTTCTATACCCACGGATCACACTCTGGGATGTGACCGACTTCACCGCCATCACTTTCTCTCTAGTGAGTTTCCGGACTTATAGCTGGAAAGTCCCACTTCGGACAAACCGCAGGGAATCTTTGTAAGACCTAGGGCTTTTTGGCATTTGAAACATGATTTGTGAGGAGTTAATCAATGCAATTATGTCCAACTCATTTGGTTTAGTTTTCAAATTGTTATGCATTTTACAAGAATTAATTTCATTCTGTAAAATTGAATCTCTCAAATAATTTCTTCAAAATGAAAATTGAAACTCCTCATGTTGAAGAATAGAAACATAATATAATTGGGCAAAACAATAACAAGAAAATAGAAACTAAAATATCCTAAAAATTCCTAAAAATAGAAACAAAGGAAAAAGGTATAAAACTAAAAGAGTTAAACATAATCTGTTTTTGATTAAAACACCTATTTAAAATATCCTAAAAATTCCCAAATTGAACATACTGATAAAACATACTAATATTAAACAGTGGGAAAAAGAATCACTCAAAAATCTATTTTTAAACTAAAGTTATTCACAAACTAGTGATTCACACAAATTTCAAAGAATTCAAATTTAAACTATTCAAATTTGAAAACTACTCGCACTAACAGAAAGTTTATAATTTTTTTGACCTAAAGCAAAAAGATTGATACGTCTCCAACGTATCTATAATTTTTGCTTGTTCCATGCTGTTATATTATCATTCTTGGATGTTTTACAATCATTTTATTACAACTTTATATCATTTTTTGGGACTAACCTATTGACATACTGCCAAAGGGCCATTTGCTGTTTTTGCTTGTTTTTTACTTCGCCGAAAATCAGTACCAAACGGAGACCAAACGCTGCGGGAGTTTTTGTGGATTTTTTCTGGACCAGAAGAAAGAAGATGGGCCAAAGAACACCAAAAGAGGGGGCCCAGGGTGGCCACCCTCCACCAGGGCGCGCTAGAGGCCCCCTGGCGCGGCCTGGTGGGGGATGGGCACCTCGGGCACCCCCTCAACTGACTATCGTGCCTATAAATTCCCAGAAAATCCAAAAACCCTAGAGGAGTCGAAGAAACACAATTCCAGCCGCCGCAAGTTCCAGAACCTCGAGATCCAATCTAAACACCATCACGGAGGGGTTCATCTTCCTCATAGGTGCCTCTCCGATGATGCGTGAGTAGTCCACCATAGACCTACGGGTCCGTAGGCAGTAGCTAGATGGCTTCTTCTCTCTCTCTTATGATTCTCAATACAATGGTCTCTTGGATATCTATTTGATGTAAACTTTTGCGGTGTGTTTGTTGGGATCCGATGAATTTTGAGTTCATGATCAGTTTCTATCCATGAATATTATTTGAGTCTTCTTTGATCTCTTATATGCATGATTGCTTATAGCATCGTATTTCTTCTTCGAATCTATGGTTTAGTTAGGCCAACTAGATCGATCTTTCTTGCCATGGGAAGAGGTGCTCTGTGATGGGTTCGATCTTGCGGTGTTCTTTCCCAGTGACAGAAGGGGCAGCAAGACACACATGTATCGTTGCTATTAAGGATAACAAGATGGGGTCTCTTACATGAATAGATCTTGTCTACATCATGTCATCGTTCTTATTGCATTACTCCGTTTTTCCATGAACTTAATACACTAGATGCATGCTGGATAGCGGTCGATGTGTGGAGTAATAGAGGTAGATGCAGGCAGGAGTCGGTCTATCTATCTTGGACGTGATGCCTATATAATGATCATTGCCTTGGATATCGTCATGACTATTCGATTTTCTATCAATTGCCCAATAGTAATTTGTTCACCCACCGTGCGCTATACTCATGAGAGAAGCCACTAGTGAACCCTACGGCCCCCGGGTCTACTTTTCCATCATATTGCTTTCCGATCTACTTTTTTGCAATCTTTGTTTTCAGATCTACAAAACCAAAAACCCAAAAATATATTGCTGCATATTTGCTCTTTTTATTTGTGTTCTTGCATCTATCTCTCCTATCTACCACTACCTAATCTATCTTATTACCGTAGAGAGATTGACAACCTCTCTTTCGCGTGGGGTTGCAAGTATTTGTTGTTTGTGTGCAGGTGCTGCTTATTGGGTGGTGGTGATCCTCCTACTGGTTCGATAGCCATGGTTTCATAAATGAGGGAAATACTTACCGTCACTGTGTTGCATCATCCCTTCCTCTTTGGGGAAATACCGACGCAGTCCCAGCACGTCAAAGGAATTTCTGGCGCCGTTGCCGGGGAGGAAGCAGTCTCTTCTACGTGCCTATCGTAGGTGCCGAGGGGACTCCATCATCATCTACCAGGTTCCTAATCACAAATATCATCTCCTTGCAATTACATTATTTGCCATTTGCTTCTCGTTTTCCTCTCCCCCACTTCACCAATTTGCCATTTTATTCGCCCTCTTTTTCGTTTGCCCTTTTTCTCGCCGGATCTCTTTCCTTGTCACTATGGCTAGTTCTTCCTTTGTTGCGTGCACTCTCGATATTGAGGTTCTTAATTTTAAGCAAAGGGGAGGGGAGAACTTAAAAGATGCTTGGTATAGGATTTGTAGTGCTCATAATAGATCTATCCATAAGCAATCTACCGTTGTTCTTCTTCGCAGTTTCTATGTTGGCATTACCACTTGGTATAGATTCGTCCTTGATACGATTACCAGTGGGAATTTCTTGATGTGTCCATCTTTGGATGCTTTTAATGCTTTGGGAAGTTTAGTGGGATCGCCACCTATCATGATCAATGAAACAACTTTAACTCTCGAACATGTTATGGAGAGATTAGATGCTATTGAAAAGAAGATGATTACTAAAGAACATCTTGATGATCTAGATAAAAAGATGCATAATCTTGCTAATAAAATTGGATCTATGGCGGGAGATGCTCTTAAATTGTTTAAAGCAAAAGAAACCGTAGTTAACGAAAGGGTAGAAGAAAGTCCTTACCGTATTGATAAGTTGGAAGAGATCTTTAGTAATTTGGGTTCGGATTTTTCTTCTATCAAATCTATTGAAAAAACTCCCGTACAAATTGGCAAGACCACGCAAGTTACTAAGAAGAAAGTTACTACACCTAGTGGGCACAAGGGAGATCTTAAAATGATTAGTATTCATCCCGACTTTGATGAAATCATAAGAGATCCTATTTACAAGAATGAATTTTTTGGTTTTCTTCCTAGGAGTGTTATCGTTGAGAACATGCATTCTAAGTCCTTGAAGAAATCTAGTTGTGTGATTGAAGAATTGAAAACGAAAGATGACAATACTTGAATCTATCCAATATGCCTAGCTAGGGGCGTAAAACGATAGCGCTTGTTGGGAGGCAACCCAATGAATAAATAAATTTTTGCTTTTTCCTTTCTGATTTTTGAGTGTTGACACAATTATGCCTCTGTTATGATTGTGTTTTTATGGTTTATTTAGTGTTTGTGCCAAGTAGAACCGTTAGGATGATTCATAGGATGAGTAGAAGTGATGCTGAATCTGGAACAGAAACTTTGCGTCCAGTATATGAATTTTCATTTTTTTCTGGAAGGTGATCTTGAGCTGACATTTTAACACAATGTTTCTATACAAATTCCTTACGTTGTCCTAAGTTTTCAGAATTTTTAGAGTTACAGAAGTATGGGTAGAGTACAGATAACTACAGACTGTTCTGTTTGAGACATATTCTGTTTTTGTTGCATTGTGTGCTTGTTTTGATGAATCTATGGTTTGTATTGGGGGGTATAAACTATGGTAAAGTTAAAATACAGTAGGTATAATGCAATTATAAATTTTGAATGGGTTTACAACAGTACCTAAAGTAGTAATTTGCTTTCTTATACTAACGGATCTCACGAAGATTTTGTTGAGTTTTGTGTGATTGAAGTTTTCAAGTTTTGGGTGAGATCACGATGGATGAAGGAATAAGGAGTAGCAAAAGCCTAAGCTTGGGGATGCTACCGCACCCCCAAGATATATCCAAAGAGTAACAAGCAACTAAGCTTGGGGATGCCCCCGAGTGGCATCGCCTCTTTCTTCTAACGACCATCGGTATGTTACTTGGAGCTATATTTTTATTCGTCACATATCATGTGTTTTGCTTGGAGCGTCTTGTATCTTTGCTTGGTTTGTTTGTTAGTTTTTCCTTTGTATCCTTGCTGTACACACCTATTTGAGAAAGCCAAAATCATGCTATGATTTGTTAGAATTGCTCTATGTGCTTCACTTAAACTTTTTGAGCTATAGAATTGCTCTAGTGCTTCACTTATATCTTTTTGAGCACGGTGTGCTTGGAAAATTTTGTAGAAATACTCTTATGCTTCACTTAGATTAATTTGAGAGTAGGTAAAATTTTGAAGAAATCCTCTCATGTTTCACTTATACCTTTTTGAGAGATAAAATCTTTATGCTCATGTGCTTCACTTAAATTTGTTTGAGCTTGCCAAAAAGCAATGGCAAGATATGAAACTAGTCCCAAAGTGATAGATATCGAAGGAGGATATAATAAAAACTTTCATGAAGATCGTTGGACAAATTAAACTTGATTCCGTGTAATAGTTTTGAAACATGATAATAGTAATATGTGAGTCATGTTGACGAGTAATTATGCTTAGTAGGAATATTGGTGTTAAGGTTTGTGATTCCCTATGCATGCATGAAAGTAAATAGTTATGCAATGAAGTTACATCCTACTTGTGGTGCATTATTCGGTGTTAGTTATGTTCAATGCTCACTTATGTGATTTTCCGTTTCTTGGTTTGGTTTCTTCCCAATCTATTTGCTAGCCTTCATTTGTACTAAGTAGAAATACTACTTGTGCATCCAAAATCCTTAAACCAAGTTTTGCCTTACGAGTCCACCATACCTACCTATATGCAGTATTTCCATGCCGTTCCAAGCAAATTTGTATGTGCCATCTCTAAATTTTCAAAATAAATTTTCTCTTTTGTGTGCCCGTACCGCTCATGAAACGGTGGGGAGTGTCCAATATTTTTCCATGCTAGATGTGTTATTCTCAAGATGAGTGTTTATTCACTTGTCATTGCATGAGAGTGCGGCGGTAATAGGGATGACCCTTCTAGAAATGAAAAAGAAAAAGAAATATTTACTTTATGTTGTCAAATAATAAATTCCTTGGAAAGTGTTGGTATGGAAGGCAACCATGGATACGGCCCGCCATGGAAAGTGAAAGTTTGGTGGAAAAAGGAATAAACTTTATTTTCTGTTTGGGAACCGCCTATGATATATCTAGCATGGAAAGTATTGTGAGATCCTTTGTCGTTTTCGTTGACAGGAAAAGCATGCCACCCAAAATATTTTCTCTGTCTCAGTTTAAAACTATGAGCTCTGGCACCTCTACAAATCCCTACTTCCCTCTGCGAAGGGCCTATCTATTTACTTTATGCAATTTTTGCCTTGAGTCTCCATCTTCTCTTATAAGCACCAACTAGGGAGCACTATGATCGTACTTGAGCATTGGGCATAGCTAATATTTGAGTGTGTTTCATGAATGGATCAATGATTGAGCATGATGGGCTAGGGATAACTTTCTTTAGTGTTGATATTTTGAAAGACATGGTTGCTTGTTGACATGATTGAGTATTGAAGTCATTATGTTAAAACTAGACTATTGCTTTGAATCATTTACAAGTCCAAATGTCCATGCTATACAAAAGAAAAGAATATGATGAGCATGTTAGGCAGCATTCCACATCAAAAATTCTGTTTTTATCATTTACCTACTCGAGGACGAGTAGGAACATGAGGATGCTGATACGTCTCCAACGTATCTATAATTTTTGCTTGTTGCATGCTGTTATATTATCATTCTTGGATGTTTTACAATCATTTTATTACAACTTTATATCATTTTTTGGGACTAACCTATTGACATAGTGCCAAAGTGCCAGTTGCTGTTTTTGCTTGTTTTTTACTTCGCAGAAAATCAGTACCAAACGGAGACCAAACGCTGCGGGAATTTTTGTGGATTTTTTGTGGACCAGAAGAAAGAAGATGGGACAAAGAACACCAGAAGAGGGGGCCCAGGGTGTCCACCCTCCACCAGGGCGCGCCAGAGGCCCCCTGGCGTGGCCTGGTGGGGGATGGGCACCTCGGGCACCCCCTCAACCGACTATCGTGCCTATAAATTCCCAGAAAATCCAAAAACCCTAGAGGAGTCAAAGAAACACAATTCCAGCTGCCGCAAATTCCAGAACCTCGAGATCCAATCTAAACACCATAACGGATGGGTTCATCTTCCTCATAGGTGCCTCTCCGATGATGCGTGAGTAGTCCACCATAGACCTACGGGTCCGTAGGCAGTAGCTAGATGGCTTCTTCTCTCTCTCATATGATTCTCAATACAATGGTCTCTTGGAGATCTATTTGATGTAAACTTTTGCGGTGTGTTTGTTGGGATCCGATGAATTTTGAGTTCATGATCAGTTTCTATCCATGAATATTATTTGAGTCTTCTTTGATCTCTTATATGCATGATTGCTTATAGCATCGTATTTCTTCTTCGAATCTTTGGTTTAGTTAGGCCAACTAGATCGATTTTTCTTGCCATGGGAAGAGGTGCTTTGTGATGGGTTCGATCTTGCGGTGTTGTTTCCCAGTGACAGAAGGGGCAGCAAGACACGCATGTATCGTTGCTATTAAGGATAACAAGATGGGGTCTATTCCTACATGAATAGATCTTGTCTACATCATGTCATCGTTCTTATTGCATTACTCCGTTTTTCCATGAACTTAATACACTAGATGCATGCTGGATAGCGGTCGATGTGTGGAGTAATAGAGGTAGATGCAGGCAGGAGTCGGTCTATCTATCTTGGACGTGATGCCTATATAATGATCATCGCCTTGGATATCGTCATGACTATTCGATTTTCTATCAATTGCCCAGCAGTAATTTGTTCACCCACCGTGCGCTATACTCATGAGAGAAGCCACTAGTGAACCCTATGGCCCCCGGGTCTACTTTTCCATCATATTGCTTCCCGATCTACTTTTTTGCAATCTTTGTTTTTAGATCTACAAAACCAAAAACCCAAAAATATATTGCTGCATATTTGCTCTTTTTATTTGTGTTCTTGAGAGATCTATCTCTCCTATCTATCACTACCTAATCTATCTTATTACCGTAGAGAGATTGACAACCTCTCTTTCGCGTCGGGTTGCAAGTATTTGTTGTTTGTGTGCAGGTGCTGCTTATTGGGTGGTGGTGATCCTCCTACTGGTTCGATAACCTTGGTTTCAAAACTGAGGGAAATACTTACCGTCGCTGTGCTGCATCATCCCTTCCTCTTTGGGGAAATACCGACACAGTCCAAGCACGTCAAAGATTCGTTAAAAAACTCTAAATATTCTAACTGTTATTCAAAATCAAAAAATAGAAATTGTTCTGTTTAGAAAAAGAAAACCAGAAAAGAGAAAATCAACCGTTAGTCCCGGTTGGATCCACCAATCGGGAGTAAAGGTCTTTAGTCCCGGTTGGTGGATCCAACCGGGAGTAAAGGTGCCTGCCAGTGGGCTAGGTGCCCCCCTTTAGTCCCGACTGGTGGCTGGAACCGAGACTAAAGGCTCCTCCTATATAACTGCCTCTTCTCCCGGTGCCAGCCACCGCCCGGGAGAAGGATCAGTTCGACGCCGCTAGGCTGCCCAAATTCGCCCCTACGCCGTCGTCGTCGCCGCTCATCGTCTCCCACCTCCTCCTCGCCGGTCTCCTCTGTCGCCATCGCCGCCCCTCTCCTCGGCAACGCCGGCAAGGCCCTCCCCTCTCCCCCGATCTGTCCCCGTCGACGGCCCCGCCTCCGCGTCCGCTGCTCGCACCGCCCACCGCAGCGTCGCCGCCGCCCCCGCGTATGTAGTCCGTATGGACTACAAATGTTCAAGTGAAAATGGATGTATATGGACATATTTTAGATATTTTGATCTGTATATGAAAAAAGATTCACTCATTTTGATCCGTATTTTAGAAATTTCACTATGGGCTACAAATGGATGTATATAGACATATTTTAGAAATTTCACTCATTTTAGAAATTTTACTATGGACTACAAATGGATGTATATAGACATATTTTAGAATGTAGATTCACTCATTTTGATCCGTATGTAGTCCATAGTGTAATCTCTAGAAGGTCCAATATTTAGGAACGGAGGGAGTAATGTTCATGTGAATTACTAGGTTACATCTTATTAGGCCCCTCCCGTATTTGAGCTAATGTTCATGTGAAAATACTAGGTTATTTCTTATTAGGCATTAGCTATTTTATATGAATTAAGTTAATTATGAACCCTAGATTACTTCTTATTAGGCATTAAGTTAATTATGAACCCTAGGTTATTTTATATTAGGCAGATTCTAGACGTCGACGATGCCCGGCCCGCATCCTCGTCGTCGACTCGCCGGCGACATCCTTGAGAGGCGCCATGGTACTAGGCTCCGCCGGGCTGGCACTGGGAGGTGCTACCTTCCGGGGCGCGCAGCTTGGTGAGGAATCGGGGTCTCGTCGTCGACCCGGAGCTTCTTTGGTGGCGGTCGCGTGGGCCACTATCGGTGCGGAGGGAGCCGGCCCCCGAGGAGGTGGTATGTCGCCGTGTCAGGGAGGAGGACGAGCACGTCCGTCGCTACATGGTTGCGTTGGACGTCAGGTTCTCCAATACCTGGCAGTTTATTCAGGGATCTCACCCGAGCTATGATCCTGTGATGGTTCCTTCTCTTTGGGTGTCCACCGCCCGCGACTCAGGAACCGCGAGTCAACTGGATTATTCGATAATATTCGATCTGTATTAGTGATATTATATGATAATATTCGAGATGTATTAGTGATAATATTCGATGATGCATTAACTGGATTATTCGAGATGTATTAGTGATATTATATGATAATATTATATGATCATATTGTTGCATTGCTGTGTATTGATTGCATCTCCGGTATTGTTCTTCTCGATACTATGATTCAGTTTTTGCTTATTGAATGCATTATAAACGTTTTATCTTTCTTCTGGATTAGTTAAGCTATGGACGCTAGCGGCAGAGACTATGATCAAGAGGATCTCATCTTTGACATGATACGCTCCCCCCAAAACCAAGAGAATGAAGAAGCAGATGATGGCTCACAATATCTTAACGCATCCAGTGAGGGACTTGAGGAAGAACCAAGAGACGAAGGGGAAACAAATAATGATGGCGTAGAAATTTTTCTCCAATTAATAAAATCCAGCGAGGTATATATATATATATATATATATATATATATATATATATATATATATATATATATATATATATATATATATATTAGGCCTCTGGTGATCATTAGATATATTAATTGATTTGTATATATATATTAATGAATCTTTCTTCTTTTAGCCCTCCGGTTCGAGCAAATCTTCTACAAGAGCAGTACGAGGCCAGGCCAAAAAGTTGCCCGATGGCATAAAGTAGAACATCGATGAAGTCAAAGTAGATGGCGAACCGATTGCTCCTTTAGACAATGCCCGTAAATTTATAAATCAATGCGGAGTTATTGTTAGGGACAACATCCCGATCACCGTTCGAGAATGGAATAAGCCAAAGCAAGATCGAGAAGTTTCTTATGTCGACGAAAGATCGAAAGATTTTCTTTGGGAAGCGCTAATATCACATTTCAACCTACCAGAGGGTTTCACAGATGACGAACGGTTGAAGATCAAGAAGTGGGCTATGAAGAAGATGGCCACACAATTCCAGACCTATAAGAAAAGATTACACACCGACTATGTCAAGGAAGAAAGGAAGACTCCAGAATTCACTGGAGCACTAGAGAAGGTAAAAGATCACTGGGACGAATTTGTGAAGTACAAGGAATTGGATGAAGCTAAGGAAAGATCGAGAAAAAATAAGATAAATGCTGAGAAAAAAAGTATCACCATGTTTTGGGGACAGGTGGCTACAAGAAAGGCATGCCTATGTGGGATTTATCTGAGGCCAAGATGCTTGCTAAAGGGGTCATTCCAAAAACACGGAATTGGCCCGAGAGGTCCAGGACTTTGTTTTATGCGCATGGGGGAAAGTTGGATCCAAAAACTGGGGAGATTATTGAAAAGGCATCTCTTAAAGAAGCCTCGGAGGCTTTACTTAAAGCAATAGAAGATGCTCAAAATGGGGTGTACATCCCCGCGAGAGAGAATGACGAGCTTACACGCGCCCTCAGGATGCAGGCCGACTTCAAAATTTAGAAAGAAAGAATGAGGAGTTGGAACGCATGTGTGAGTGGCATGACGAGCAACTGACCACCATTAGCCAGCAAATTCCGTCTACGCGACAGGAGCAAGCACATCCACCATTGGATAGTACATTCCCGTCTTTGCAGAAAAGCAGCATGGGTTCCACGGGGGTCCTGGCCGATGATGCACTACTGGCTCGCTACCCCGTGGATGATATCGAAGAGAGGACAAGTTGTGAGCTACACATGAAATTGATGAACATATCCATGAAGGTGGCGGTCAGCTTTGCTTTACCGAATGCACCTGAAGCAACCATCCATGGCAATCCAATTCCAGCTGGCTATGCTCGTGTCGGGGTGGATGAAGTTCTGTCGGGATATGCCTCACTCGAGCTTGACTTCCCTGGAGGTGAAGGGGAGTAGACACTAGGAGACGTCATACGTGGTGTCATTGTATGGAGAAAGGAATGCATCATGTTTCCAAACTCGGCGCCAAGGCCACCGACTCCTCCTAGCAATACACCTCTAAGTCCACCACGTTAGCCGACTCCACCCCACCTCGAGACGGAGCCCAGCGCGAGTCCGCCATATTGATCTGCGCCGCGTCAGCCGACTCCACCCCTTATGTCCCAGCAGCAGGGCCTAAAGCAGAAGAGAGCACCAAAGAAGAAACCCGAGCCTCCTGCCAAAAAGAAGTTAGCTTACGAGAAGAATGACGAGGAAACCGATGCGACCGTGGCTGCCGACGTGAAGGCCCATTTTGCACCGAAGTCAGTCCCGCCACCAAAGGAGAAAATACCTGCTCGAACCGTACAACACTTTATGGATCTTCTAGAGTGACCCTCGGCACATGTACAGAATAGGCCTTCAGACTATGAACGCTCTATTAGCAAGTCATATCATGAACAAATGCAACACTCGTCGAGAAATACAAGTGGTAATAAAAGCGGGAAAATAGTTCCCCAGCTCAGAGAACAGGCTGACCAATCGACCCCCCGCTTAAGGTGAATACCGATAAGGTAACGACCGACATTGCTAAAGAATTTGGTTTCAGTGTTGAACAACTCCGAGGCACCGAGGAATTCCCCATGGCTGAATTAGCATGGAAATATGTCCCAGGGAACCCTCCGGTCAGACCTGAGTAGGTCCTACTTCTATCAACACAAATGTGAAGATTGCATGAGTGGTACATGACAGAAGTAAAGAAGGGGCGACAAATGCTCATGGTGAGGGTCAAAAAAGAACATTTCTTCATTGATTCAGAGATAATGATTGAGCTTTCAGAAAATTTTCAGTTATACAATCCAGACGCACTCAACAAATCTATCGTCAGTTGCTATTGCCTGTAAGTGATTTCTTTCTGTAATTTAAGTCTCTAGATCAGCTCGTTCATTGCCTGTAATTATGCTCACTATATTCTTTTGTACGCTATTATGTAGAATGAAGATTCTCGAATGCCAAAAAGAGGGAATCTTTGACATTGGGTTCATTGAACGAGAATGGTGATAAAGGACTTCACCGATGAAACAGAGGATAACTTGATAATGTTTTTGAAGAAGCAAAATACCAAAACATATATACTATTTCCTTACAACTTCAAGTGAGTGTTACTGTCTTGTACTACAAATTCTATTTTGCTTACTCGATGTTAAGTGTAGTTGAGTTATGCGTGCCTGCTTATATAAATGTGTGCGTAGGTTCCACTGGATCCTGCTGGACATTAAAGTTGACGCTGGAACTGTTGAATTCTTTGACTCACTAGGTAAAGACCCTCAAGACTACATCATCGTGATTAAGATGCTCGACAGGTAATTTCAAACAGTACCGCACTATATCGGCCTCTTTCGTTCATTTCCTGATATCAAGCAATTAATAACTCCTTTATTCATTTTCTTTGGCGGGCAGGGTTTGGAAACGGTTCACGAAAGAGGTTGTCGGTGAATGGAAACCGAAGCTGACATGGCGACGTAGCAAGGTAATTAAGTAGTACTAGCTAGGTCCGCGCACCTCTTTAATTCCAGTATCAATACCATTATCATGCTTGATTGTCATCTGATTGAATTCTATTCTCGCAAAGTGCATGCGGCAAAAACAGGGGACGAATTTATGTGCATACTATGTTTGCGAGAACATTTGCATTACGACCGAATGGCGCACATATCAAAGACAACTTCGGGTACGTAAACACTATTCACAATTTTTTTATCATGATCTAATATATATACACACAACTAATATATTCATATTGATCTCCTTCTGTAAAGATGATATAGATGCGGGATAGGCTCCTACCATAGAACCACCTACGAGCAATTCAAGAGGAAATTGTGGGATTTTTGCTTACGGAGGTCATAAATGAAAGCGGAGAATACCATTACGCCTAATGCCTACATGTAATGATCTGCAAACTGTAGGAGAAATTGTATATACCAAATTGTATATATATGTGTGTATGCATGGTCGTACGAGAAATTATATGATATATGTATGGTCATATGAGAAATTATATTATATATGCATAAGTGTACAGTACGTAGTAGCGTAAAATATGTTTGAAATGAAAAATAATTGAATGGAAAACACAAAATGAAAAGGAAAACTAAACCATAAACCCCTAAACCCCTAAAACCCTAAACCCCAACAAAAAAAATCACCACCCTTTAGTCCCGGTTGGTGTCACCAACCGGGACTAAAGGTCCTCCAGCCCCCGGCGCGCGCAGGCAGCCACGTGGAGGGCTTTAGTCCCGAGTCGTCGCCAACCGGGACTAAAGGGTGGGGGCCTTTAGTCCCGATTTATTAGTCCCGGTTGGCGAACCGGGACTAAAGGCATCCGCCAACCGGGACTAAATCCCATTTCTCCACTAGTGTCCTCCAAAAAAGGTACTGTTAGGAATTCTTTCTCAGCCTCAGATACCTTAGGTATGTCCTCCTTCCTAGATTCACTCACGGACAAAGTACTATCCTCCGATGGACCAAACAAATTTTTATAAAACTTCATAATATAGGCCTTGAGCGCTTCCTGCCCCTAAATTTTTCCCTTCTTCCTATGTTTTCTACTAGCAATCATTTGGAAATACTTAGTGTTGTTATCTCCAAACAAAACATCAGAAACTTTTGTTCTTTGGTACAATTTGAGTTCTCACTCCCGAAGAAGTTTGGCGAGCTGATCTCATGAGCAAGGGACATCCTCTCTCTCAATCTCCGACAAGACTCGTACCTCAGCAGCTATATCCAAGTAATTGACGATTTATGGAAGCTCTGATTTTTGTTGCCTTATAAGTGCCACTGAAGTGGGCTGCCCAACCCCTCAAATCCTTACACAAGGCACTCATCTTGTTAGTCCAACGTTGGACAGAGGTACGAATCTTAGCTGGACGATTCCAGATCTCTACAACACTGTTAGGGCATATTTCTCCTTTTCTGGTTTTGGTGATTGATGAAAATGCATTTGCAGACTAATCGGGTGCATTAAGCCTTTCAGATAATCCATAATATGGCACAAGACGATTAGAGACGCTCGGTGCATAATAGTGAAGACAGTTATTTTCCTGCGTTTCGTTTTTGGTGGAATTGAGTCATAGAAGAGCTGTACTATTAAAAGGGGGTCCGCTTTAGAAAGGTTTGGGTAGAATCAACACGTACACACTCTCATTTGCACCCTTGTTCCTTTCCCGCATTAATGGAGTTGCTCCTCTGTGTCCATTGCTTAGGTCCTAAAGGTCCCAAGCGGTTGTACCGTGCTGGCAAGCGGTAGTTGATAACCCACAAGTATAGGGGTCGCGACAGTCTTCACGGGTAGTATTTCACCCTAATTTATTGGTTCAACACAAGGGGAGCCAAAGAATATTTATTGGCCTTGACAGTTGAGTTGTCAATTCAACCGCACCTGGGATATCTCTCTACAACAAAGGTTTAGTAGCACAGCAAATAGTAGTAGCAAAAGTACCAGTAGTGGTGACAGCAGCAATTTTGTAGCAGTTGTGACAGTAGCAGCAGCAATAGTAACTTAGCAAGATTCAGTATAAGTGAAGCATAGGCCCGTGGATCGGTGATGGATAATGATTTAGATGACATTGATCATATAACAGTTACACACTAGGGTGACACAGAACTAGCTCCAATTCATCAATATAATGTAGACATGTATTCCGTATGTAGTCATACGTGCTTGCGATAAGAACTTGCATGACATCTTTTGTCCTACCCTCCCATGGCAGCGGGGTCCTATTGGAAAGTAAGGGATATTAAGGCCTCCTTTTAATAGAGAACCAGAACAAAGCATTAACACATGGTGAATACATGAACTCCTCAAACTACGGCAATCACCGGAAAGAATCCCAATTATGCGGACAAGACACGTAATAGGTGCATACAACTTGCAAGATAGGATCCAAATCAATCTTATATTCAGAGAAAATATAATATGTTCAGATCTGAAATCATGGCACTCAGGCCCTAGTGACAAGCATTAAGCATAGCAAAGTCATAGCAACATCAATCTCAGAACATAGTGGATACTAGGGATCAAGCCCTATCAAACTTAACTCGATCACATGATCAATCTCACCCAATCCCACCACCGTCCAGCAAGCCTACAAAGGTATTACTCACTCCCGGTGGTGAGCATCATGGCGGTGTTGATGGAGAAGGGTTGGTGATGACGACGACGATGATTTCCCCTCTCCGGAGCCCCAAACGGACTCCAGATCAGCCCTCCACAGGAAGAACAGGAGGTGGCGGTGGCTCCGTCTTGTGAAACGCGATGAAAACTTCTCTCTGATTTTTTTCTCCGAAGATGTGATTTTATAGGACTGGAATTAGGGTTGGAGGAGCCTCGAGGGCCCCACAAGCCATTAGGGCGCGACCTAGGGGGGGCGCCCTGATGTGTGGTGCACCCTGGCACACGCCCTCTGGCAGTTTTTTGCTCCATAATTCCTTATAAATCCCAAAAATAATTCACAAAAAGTTTCGTCCAATTCCAAGAACTTTTATTTCTGCACAAAAATAACACCAAGGTAGTTCTGCTGAAAACAGCGTCAGTCTGGGTTAGTTTCATTCAAACCATGCAAATTAGAGGTCAAAACCAGAGCAAAAGTGTTTGTAAAAGTAGATACGTTGGATACGTATCAACTCCCCCAAGCTTAACTCATTGCTTGTCCTCAAGCAATTCAGTTGACAAACTGAAAGTGGTAAAGAAAACTTTTACAAACTCTTTTGTTCTCGTCGTTATACACATGCTTGACTAGTGTTCAAGTTTTTAGCATAAATTATAAATAACCACATTCATGATAGCAATTAAACATCATATCAACTCATGGCAATACATAACCAACTAGCAAGTAAATAATAAGATACTCCCTCCGTCACGGTTTAGAAGGCGTGCTTGGAAATTCTCTGGGACCTAGGTGGTTATTGATTGGCTATGAGATGAGCTGAAAAATAGTGTTCACACTACGCATGCATATAGGAGTAGTACATCGGAGTACTAATTAGCTACTAGGAGTAAATGCAATGCGCCTTAAACCTTGTCTATTGTGGAAACGCACGTAAATTTAACTGTGCTTTCTAAATCGTGACGGAGGGAGTATCTCACATGCCAACAATTTATCAAAACGATCATGATATAATATGGTGACATGGTATTTCGCTAGCCCTTTCTGAGACCGCAAAACATAAATGCAGAGAACCTATGAGGTTCAAGCAGCGCTAAACATTATAATTCAGAATAGAAAAGATCCAGTCATGCTCACATCCAACATTAACTAGACTCAATGCATAAAAATGACAATAGTGCTCTCTGGTCTGGTGCCTTTAATAAGAGAGTGATGACTCAACATAAAAATAAATAGATAGGCCCTTCGCAGAGGGAAGCATTGATTTGTAGAGGTGCCAGAGCTCAAGTTTTAAAATAAGATCGAAATGTAGTTTTTGAGTGGTGCATTTTTCTTGTCAACGTTATGACAAAGGTTTTCAATATCTTCCATGCTAAACTCATTATTGGTGGTTCCCAAACAGAATAGTAAAGTTTACTCCTATCTACCATCCATACACAAACCATGGCTGACCGAATCCACGGATGCCTGCCAACATGTCAACTGTCCCAAGGAGTTTTCTTTAATTAGTTTTTGATTATACAGGACTGGGCATCCTTTTTACCAGCCTCTCTCGTGCAATGACAGCGAATAAACGAAAGTCTCTAGAATAACTCACTTAGCATGGAAAATACTGACCACCTCGTCGCTCCATGAGCGAGATGCGTGCACAAAATAGATGTTTATTTGAATGTTTAGAGATGGCACATGCAAATTTACTTGGAACGGTAGGGTAATACCGCGTATAGGTAGGTATGGTGGACTCATGTAGAATAACTTAGTTTAAGGGTTTTGGATGCACAAGTAGCATTCCCGCTTAGTATAGGTGAAGACTAGCAATAGGTTGGGAAGTGACCAGCTAGAGAGCGAAAACGGTCATAGGTATGCATTGTGAATAATTAACATTGGACATAGTATGAGTAGGATATGAACACTCTGAATTTAAACATCATGAAGGCTGCATTGGTTTTGAATCAACTACATGTTTGCACATGGGCCAAGTCAAGCCGCTTGAATTTCTCAGAGGGAAATACCATACTACCATACCACATCATAATCATTTTAATGCATGTTGACCTATAAGATAAATCATTATTCACTAATAGCTATTTAAGCATGGCATGAGAAGCTATAATCTCTAATTGTCATCATGAACATGTTCACTCATGATATACTGAATCGAGATCGAACGAGCTAAACATATTTACAAAAACGAAAAACAAGAAGAGTTCATACCAGCTTCCTTTGCCACGGTCACTTCGTCAAATATCGTCATTATTGCCATTCACTTGCATGACCGAATGATGTGATAATAATAATAGTGCAAGAATACCGTGGACTAAGCTGGAATCTGCAAGGAAGTTTTGGACAAAGGAGAAGAAAAGGTAATATTGGCTCTTCGTTAGATCAACAATAAAGCATGTAAGAGCCACTCAATATTTTCATCGTGGTCTTCTCCTTTCAAAGACTCAACAGAAAGAAAAGAAATTCAGAGAAACACACTGAAATATTTTTGGAGTTTTTGTTTTTCTCAAGCAAGCAAATAAACCACTACTAGGAAAAACCTTATAGACAGAATCTTACCAGTAGCGCGGTTTAAAAACAGGCGCTACTGCTACTTATCAGTAGCGCGCTACAACAGACCGCGCTACTGCTATCCGAGTAGCAGTAGCGTGTCAGGAGGAAACAACGCTACTACTACAATTGCCACGACCTTGCCGCAGACTAGGTATAGCAGTAGCGCCTGTTTCGTAAATGCGCTACTGCTATGTCGTTTAGCAGCAGTGCTTTATCCCAAAGAGCGCTACTGCTAAAGCCTACCTTCTCCAACTTCTCCAACCGGCCGCCCCTCACTCTCCCCTCCACTCCACTCTCACTCTCCCCCGCACCCCCGTCGTCCGCCGCCGCCACCGTTCCCCGACCACCGTCGTCGCCCGCCGCCGCCGACGCTCCTGGTCCTCCTCCACTGAGGTAGTCCCTCCATCCCTCCTCCTCCCTCCTCCCTCCTCCTCCTCTCTCCTTCCTCCTCCCACCGCCCTCCTCCCCCTCCGCGCCCCTCCCTCCTCCTCCAGCCGCCCCCTCCTCCCTCCTCCTCCGGCCAAGCCCTCCGCCGGCAGCCCTCCTCCCACCGCCCTCCTCCCCCTCCTCCTCTCTCCTCCCTCCTCACACCCCCTCCTCATTCCTCCTCCTCCCTCCTCCCACCGCCCTCCTCTCTCCTCCCTCCTCCTCCTCCCTCCTCCCACCCCCTCCTCCCTCCATCTCTCCTAAACCCTAAACTGTTTTTACTGTTCTTGTATAATGTAGTTTTTTTACTGTTTTTTAGTAAGTGTTTAATAGAAATAGTTTATTTAGGAAGTGGTTATAGAACTAGTTTATCCTTGGAACTTAATAGACCTTTGTTATGCACTAGGGGAAGAAGGAGTAGCGACAATCATCGACGGTCGAAAAATCGGTGAGGGAGTGTCCACCATATATGAGAGAAGAAGAATGCCGACTGTTGTCGTGGGGGTCGCTTCTCCTTCTTCTCCTTGTGCTAGATATTTGTTATGCACTAGGGGAAGGAGGAGGAGCGACCATCATCGACGGTCGAAAAATCGGTGAGGGAGTGTCCACCATATACGTGAGATAAGAGTTTAGGAAGGAAGACTCGACAGACCTAAAGTCAACCCGTTGCATATTGAGTAATAGTGATCTGTGTGTTGATCAGTTTCCTGGTAGTTGCCTTCGATCGATTTTAAATGTTTCAACTATGAACATAGGAAATGTCTGACGACGAAAGGAAATTCGTTATGTGCGAATGCTGCGAAGACGAGCGCGGCCTGTGCGACAAGCCTCACCTAGTTGGTGGTAGGCGCTTCAGCATCATGCTGGATGAGACCTTCGAAGTGGATACAGTAAGTCACAACGACAAGTCTTTTTTCGTAATTAAGCATGCTTCTGCTTCTTTTGCTTCAACTTATAATTTTAATTTTTTACTATTCTACTAGCGTATCCCCTGCCAAGCAAGAATTTATGTCTTGGATAAGATTGGTTTCAGTACTAAAAAAAGTATGGAGGTAAAGAGAGTTTACTTGAGGACCGACCATGGTTATACTTTTGCCGTAAAATTGTACAATGCAGACACCTACTCCTATTTTGAATGCAAAAATTGGAGAGCACTATGCAAGGCTTATGCATTTGAGCCTAATATGCTTATCACCTTTGATATTCGTCCGGAAGATGAAATTGAAGGTAATATCGACATCTGGGTCGATGTGCAGACGCCTCCAGTTCTACCATTATGTGAGTTTCTCAACCATATTTATTGAGTAATTTATATTGTTTATTTAAAAATAGTTGACAACCAATTTCTATTGACAACTTATTTCCATTCAAGCAAACATGTCCAGCGCTTGGTAGACAGCACCTACTACTGTCCCGGGGCCGAACTAAACTACGAGGAGATAGGTCATTATGTTTCATGGATTGAGGATCTTGATACTGTCAAGACAGGTTATTTTCCTGGACTTCGAGATATTAGTACTCAAAACGTGCGACCACTAGTGTGCGTATTGAACTACGGTCACATCTATCTAGGAAAGATGGTAAGATTTTTACTATTTGTCCTCAGTGCATCTTTTGCATACATTATTTTTTAAGCTAAACTTCATTGCTAAGTATGTTACTACGATGTTCTTCAACAGGGACTCCCGATGAGTGTTGTGCCTCGTTGGATCGATTCTAAAGGTCGCATGACAATGGTTAGCTTACGGCCAAGATATCCTGTATTGCACATGAGTGCATTCATCATTTCTCGAAGTGAGCAAGTCTTAATAGTCAAAGACTGGAGCAAAATTGTGAAGGATCGCAGCAGAGAAGTACTAGGGGGCAGCAATCAGAAGCGCAGCCCACAATTAGGAGACAGGTTCATCTGCATTCTCCAATATGATGAAGCAGGAGTGCTACACATGTGTTATGCTATTTTACCTGAGAGAGAGCAGCATGAGTAGGTCCTAGGTATTAAGAACAATTAGTTAGTGCTGATTATATATGACTATGATGATGATGAGAAGCTTTTATTATGTGCTACAATGTGTTAGAGTTGATGGTGATGCTGAGGAGGAGGAGTAGTGATTAGGAGTAGGTCCTAGGAGTTGTTATTATAACTAGTGACCAAGTTGTTATATGATGTCTCATGGACGAAAATGATGATGATGAGTAGTTGTTATATGACAATGATGTATTATGATGATACTGTATGAAAACTTGTATAATGGCGTATGAATATACAACATAAAACAAAAAAGAAATACGTAATAATAGTAGTAGCGCGGGTAGAGAGGTGCGCTGCTAGTAACTACCAGCAGCGCTTTCTACAAAAAGCGCTGCTGCTAAGCAGGTATATCAGTAGCGCGGGCGAACACACGCTACTGCTAAACTATAGCTGTAGCGCCTTATTAGTAGCGCGCTGTGCCGCGCTACTGCTATACCTAAAACCGGCGCTACTGCTAGGCTTTTCCCTAGTAGTGAACTAAGGGAAAACAAGAACGAGAGAAATTATTTACATGGGAAAGATCCCAACATGCAAAGGAAATCTTTTTGGTTTTTTTTTAGTGCTAAGATAATTAAAACGGGAAAAGAAAACTAAAAAGAAGCGAGAAATATTTTTGGTTTTTCCAAAGTTTTTCAAACACACAAGAAGAAAGCGGAAAAATAAAACTAAGATGGATATACAATGAAAGAGGATGAACTCCGGAAATTTATATGAAGTATGAACATGAATGTAATGTCGGTGAGAAATACGTACTCCCCCAATCTCAGGCTTTTGCCTAGCTTGGTGATCACCACTGATAATAGCCATCAGGTCCGGGAAATTGTTCCGGCTGGGGCACCTGAGCATCCCATGCCTGGGCCTCGGCCTCCGCAGCAGCCAGCTCATTCCTGTAAGCAATTATATCTTCTGGCATTATGCTGTATCCGTGCCTGGCATGATAGTTAACCAAAGAGGGTGCAGGCAAAGGAATAATATCACAAGTCTTCTCGCTAAATAACAAGCTATAATGAATATGTTGTGGTGGTTGTGGTTCCTCAATGAATTGGTGTTCCATCATAGACTGGTGATCAAGATAGACCTTAGGAAACAAGTAATCAGTAGGGCGTATAGCAACTTCAAAACGCCTTGCCAAGCGAGTGGCATAGATACCACCATGAATCTTGCCCTTGTTTCGGTTAAGATTTAATCGACGCACAACAATAGCTCCTATGTTGTAAGAATTATCACCATAAAGTGCATGGCGTAAAATAGCCAGGGTAGGGGCACTGAGGCCACCGCCCTGTTCCATGGCAGTTATGCATTTCCCTATAAATAGAGAAAAGTAGTGCACATAAGGAAATTGCAAACTAGTAGCTCTAGCGTGTGACACGCCCCTAGTTTCTCCCACAGTTAAGGTTTGAAGGAAATCCTCAAACTCCTCGGGTTTAGGCTCACGCATTCCCCCATCAGAAGGAAGTAAACATATTTCACAAAATTCATGTAGAGGCAATTCATAGTTGGTGGCATAAAGATCAAAGCATACTGTGGGAGCACCTGGCGTGTTTGTGAAGAAAAAGTTTTGCACGAAGGAATTAGTAAGGAGATAGTATTGGTCCCACTCATCTACGAGAAAGTCGGTAAGCCCGACATTTGCAATGAATTGCATGAACTCTTCATAGAAACCCGCTTCGTTCATGAAGGGTGTATGTGGCCAATCACATGGCCTAACCTCCGTGTTGCGAACAAGGTTGATGTCTCGGTCCTGATTTCTCCTAACAACTCCCTTGGGGCTCCGGCTTGAAGAACCTCTCCTCAAGAAGTTCATTTTCCTAAGCGCAAATTTCTGAAAAAAATTTGAGCCACAAATTCATGTCAATAAAACTTTGCAAGACTGATAGCAACTACTCACATGGATGCCTAGAGGCCATATCAAGCATTCATACTACTTGGAACTCAAAGAATTCAACATGCAAGTTCATTTTCTGTAGCACCAAGTGTAGCACATTTTGCAAAATATAAACCACTAAAACAAAAACTAATTGGAGGAATGGAGGAGTCACATACCAAGGAACAGTTTCTCAAAACAGTTTCGGAAACGGGGTTCCGAGCAAAGAGATCAAAAATTTCAGTTTCTGGGTGAAGAACACGGGAGAGAGATGGATAAGAAATTTTTGCTGGAGGTAGGAGAAGAAGTGGGACGAAGGGATAAGGCAGGGGCCCCCTGTGGGCCCCACAAGCCATTAGGGCACGACCTAGGGGGTGGGGGGCGCCTTGATGTGTGGTGCCACACAGGTGCAGTCTCCTGCTGTAATTTTTATGCCAAAAATTCTTATTTTTTCTAGAAAAATTCATGTTAAATTTTTGTGGTAATTTGAGACTTTTTATTTTCGGTCATTTTTTTTCTACGCACGGGAAAAACAGAAAAACGGAAAAATCATGCTAATTTATTTTATATAAACTACAAATAACAGGGGATAAACTTTTGATACAGAGAGTTGTGGATACCAAATTCATTAATCACACGCCTTCCGAAAAGGATCCATTAATAAGGTTGATCAAGTATTATTAACAATTGGTTCCGGTTAACATGCTACCGAAGAATTTTTGTATATCACTAGGTTACCTCAATGGGGATTTGCATATCCCCAACAATAAGGTTATAATATTTCTTCTTGAGAGTAGGTAGAGGAATTGCAAAACTTCCAATGATAACCGTGGGAGTAGGCTCAATGACATTAATATTATTAACCAAAGTTTGCTTCTTCAGGAAATGAATGGTATGTTGCTTGCCATTGACGTGAAAGGTAACGTTGCATTTATTGCAATCAATAACAACCCCTGCAATATTTAAAAAGGGTCTACCAAGGATGATCGACATATTATCGTCCTCGGGTATATCAAGAATAACAAAGTCTGTCAAGATAGTAACATTTGCAACCACAACAGGGACGTCCTCGCAAATTCCAATAGGTAAAGTAGTGGATTTATCAGCCATTTGGAAAGATATCTCACTAGGTGTAAGCTTACTCAAATCAAGTCTTTTATAAAGGGAGAAATGCATCACACTAACACCGGCCCCTAAATCACATAGAGCAGTTTTAACATAGTTTCTTTTAATAGAGCAAGGTATTGTGGGTATGCCAAGATCTCCTAGCTTCTTAGGTATTCCTCCATCAAAAGAATAATTGGCTAGCATAGTAGCACTTTCAGTTTCAGGTATTTTTCTTTTATTGGTAATAATATCTTTCATATACTTAGCATACGGAGGCATTTTCAATATATCAGTCAAACGAGTGCGCAAAAGGACGGGTCTAATCATTTCAGCAAAGCACTCAAAACCTTCATCGTCCTTGCTCTTAGAAGCCTTACGAGGGAATGGCATAGGTTTTTGAACCCATGGCTCTCTTTCCTTGCCATGTTTTCTAGCAACAAAGTCTCTCTTATCATAACGTTTATTTTTAGGAGGTGGGTTATCAAGATCCTCAGCAGGTTCTATTTCTACATCATTATCGTGTTCTTTATTACTATCTGGTGGAGCATCTACTTGCACAGTATTATCATCGTCCTCCTTTTCATTATCACTAGGTGCATGTTCCCTACCAGACTGGGTTTCGGCATCAGAAATAGAAACGTCATTATGGTTCTCAATAGGTCTTTTTGTAACAGGTTCACTAGGAGCATGCAATTTCCTATCATTTTTCTTTTTCTTTTTCTGATTAGAGGAACTAGGTGCATCAACATTAATTCTTTTTTGAATCTTGTCCTATTCTTTTAGGATGACCTTCCGGTTAGAGAGGTTCTTGGGTCATACGACCTCCCCTAGTCATTACTCTAACATCATGATCATTCATATTATTATTCATTTCAGCAAGAAAATCATTTTGTGACTTAGCAACTTGGTCTAGTTGGGTGTGAACCATAGAAGCATTTTTACCTAGACATTTTACATCATTAGCAATTCTAAACATCAAGTCACTTAAGTGGTCTATCATCATGGCATTACGTCTCAATTGATCCTTAACATAGTTATTGAAGTGCTCTTGCTTAACAACGTAATTATCATATTCATCTATGCATTGTTCAGGAGTCTTAGTACAAGGTATATCATTTTCACTAAAGGAACGGAGGGAGTTTACCTCTACTACCTATGTCGGGTTATCAAGTCCATGTATTTCTTCAATAGGTGGTAGTTTCTTGACATCCTCAATTTTAATAACTTTCTCCTTCATAGATCTTTTTGCTTCTTGCATATCTCCAGGGTTGAGGAATAGAATACCTCTCTTCTTTTGAATAGGTTCCGGAGGTAGTTCAGGAAGTGTCCAATCATCGACATTTTGCAATATTTTATTCAATAATTCTTCAGCTTGACTGACAGTTCTTTCCCTGAAAACACAACTAGCACAACTATCTAGGAAGTCCCTAGAAGCATCGGTTAGTCCATTATAAAAGATATCAAGAATTTCATTTTTCTTAAGAGGACAATCATGCAAAGCTCTAAGTAACCGGAGAAGCCTCCCCCAAGCTTGAGGGAGATTCTCTTCTTCAATTTGCACAAAGTTAAATATTTCCTGTAAGGCAGCTTGTTTCTTATGAGCAGGAAAATATTTCACAAAAAAGTACCCGGGGACTACGCATACAACCAGGTGCAAGAGAAAGGAACCAATCCTTGGACTCACCTTTTAGCGGGAAGGGAAAAGCTTGAGGATATAATAGTAGCGTATCTTTTCATTATTGGTAAGCAGAGCAGCAATATCATTCAGTGTCATCAGGTGTTTGACAACAGTTTCATTTTCATAACTGTGGAAAGGATCAGATTCTACTATAGGAATTAACTCAGGGTCAACAGAGAACTCATCCTTATCAGTAACAAATATAGGAGAAGTAGCAAATTTAGGATCATATTTCATTTTCTCCATCATAGATTTTTCTTTTAGTTTGCATAAAAGTTTCTTAAAGTCATCTCTATTTTCACAAGCAAAGAAATCACTAGCTGTTTGCTTATCCATGACATAACCTTCAGGTACATGAGGCAATTCATATCTATTAGGAGAGCGAGGTGTAACAGGTGATTCAAAGTCCTCATCAGTTTCAGCATTTTCAAGTTCTCTAGCTTTAGCAATATGAGCATCAAGTAATTCATTTCGTGGCACAGTTTCAGTTTTAGCATGTGTAGCAATAGTATCATCATTAATTTCAGAAGTAGCATCATCAAGTTCATGTGAAATATCAGGACAATCAACAGGTGGTGGTGTAACAAGCTGATTCAAAATAGTAGGTGAATCAAAAGCAGAGCTAGATGGCAGTTCCTTACCTGCTCTCGTGAGAGAGGAGACGATCTTAGTTCGATTATCTTTCAGATTCTTCATAGTGGCAATTGGATATCCTCAAGTTAACACAATAAATAGAGCTATGCTCCCCGGCAACGGTGCCAGAAAAAGGTCTTGATAACGCACAAGTATAGGGGATCGCGACAGTCTTCACGGGTAGTATTTCACCCTAATTTATTGGTTCGACACAAGGGGATCCAAAGAATATTTATTGGCCTTGACAGCTGAGTTGTCAATTCAACCGCACCTGGGATATCTCTCTGCAGCAAAGGTTTAGTAGCACATCAAATAGTAGTAGCAAAAGTAACAATAGCAGTGACAGCAGCAATTTTGTACCAGTTGTGACAGTAGCAGTAGCAATAGTAACTTAGCAAGATTTAGTATAAGTGAAGCGTAGGCACGTGGATCGGTGATGGATAATGATTTAGATGACATTGATCATGTAACAGTTACACACTAGGGTGACACAGAACTAGCTCCAATTCATCAATATAATGTAGGCATGTATTCCGTATGTAGTCATACGTGCTTGTGATAAGAACTTGCATGACATCTTTTGTCCTACCCTCCCATGGCAGCGGGGTCCTATTGGAAACTAAGGGATATTAAGGCCTCCTTTTAATAGGGAACCGGAACAAAACATTAAAACATGGTGAATACATGAACTCCTCAAACTACGACAATCACCGAAAAGAATCCCAATTATTGTCACCTTGGGGTATGCGGATCAAGACACGTAATATGTGCATACAACTTGCAAGATAGGATCCAAATCAATCTTATATTCAGAGAAAATATAACATGTTCAGATATGAAATCATGGCACTCGGGCCCTAGTGACAAGCATTAAGCATAGCAAAGTCATAGCAACATCAATCTCAGAACATAGTGGATACTAGGGATCAAGCCCTATCAAACTTAACTCGATTACATGATCAATCTCATCCAATCCTGCCACCGTCTAGCAAGCCTACAAAGGAATTACTCACTCCCGGTGGTGAGCATCATGGCGGTGTTGATGGAAAAGGGTTGGTGATGACGCCGGCGACGATTTCCCCTCTCCGAAGCCCCAAACGGACTCCAGATCAGCACTCCCGAGGAAGAATAGGAGGTGGCGGCGTCTCCGTCTCATGAAACGCGATGAAAACTTCTCTCTGATTTTTTTCTCTGAAGATGTGATTTTATAGGACTGGAATTAGGGTCGGAGGAGCCTCGAGGGCCCCACAAGCCATCAGGGCGCGGCCTGGGGGGGCCCTGATGTGTGGTGGCCCCCTGGCACACGCCCTCCGGTAGTTCTTTGCTCCATAATTCCTTATAAATCCCAAAAATAATTCAAAAAAAGTTTTATCCAATTCCGAGAACTTTTATTTCAGCACAAAAATAACACCAAGGTAGTTCTGCTGAAAATAGCGTCAGTCTGGGTTAGTTTCATTCAAATCATGCAAATTAGAGGTCAAAACCAGAGCAAAAGTGTTTGGAAAAGTAGATACGTTGGGGACGTATCATTAGTACCGCCTATAAGCGGTAGTACCGCTCTAGGTAGGCGGTAGTACCACCTACACGCGGTAGTACCCCTATCCAGTGCCGTGCGTACTACTGCTGCCTCTGGGAGTCTCGACTTTTCGTGTCGGGTTGCGCGGTAGTAGGGACGGTAGTGCGGTGCGGTAGTACCGCTTATAAGCGGTAGTACCGCCCGTTACTACTGCTCCCTTTCTGGACCCTAGCACTCTCAGCAGATGTAGGGAGGCAGTAGGGAGAGACACTACCACTTGTAAGCAGTAGTACCGCTCTCGTGAGTGGTAGTACTGCTTCAGCGGTACTGCCTCCATCCCATTCTATTCCTTGCCTCCGCGGGCCCATGTGATGCAATCCCAGCGGTACTACCGCTAGGGCGAGTGGTAGTACCACTATGGAGGCACTATCGGCTAGTGGCCTTGTGCCATTGCATTGCGCAGCGGGCACAACTGCCCAAGCGGTAGTACCGCTCCCATGAGCGGTAGTACCGCTTGTGTGCGGGCTGAGAGGGGGTAACGGTTGGATATTTTCCCCCATTATAAAAGGGGGTCTTATTCCCCAAGAAGACTACCTCTTCCTTCCCTAAGTTCCATTGTTGCTCCAAGCTCCATTTTCGCCTGATCTCTCTCCCTAGCCAACAAAACTTGTTGATTCTCTAGGGTTTGGTTGAGAGGGCCCCAATCTACATTTCCACAAAGAGAAATTTGATCCCCCCACTAATACCTTGTGGATCTTGTTACTCTTGGGTGTTTGAGCACCCTATAACGTTGAGGTCACCTCGGAGCCACAATCCATTGTGGTGAAGCTTCGCGGTTGTGTTGGGAGCCTCCAATTAAGTTGTGGAGATTGGCCCAACCTTGTTTGTAAAGGTTCGATCGCCGCCTTCAAGGACACCACTAGTGGAACCACGGCATCTCGCATTGTGTGATGGCGTGAGGAGAATGAGGTGGCCCTAGTGGCTTCTTGGGGAGCATTGTGCCTCCACACCCCTCCAACGGAGATGTACTTCCCCTTAAAGGGAAGGAACTTCGGTAACACATCCTCGTCTCCACCGGCTCCAATTTTTGTTATTTCTTACCTTTACTTTGTGCAAGCTATATTCTTATTGTATCCTTTGCTTGCTTGTATTGTTGTTGTTGCTAGCATCATATAGGTTGTTCACCTAGTTGCATATCTAGACAACCTATTTGGTGCTAAACCTATTTTGTTAAGAAAAGCTAAAAGTTGGCAGTTGCCTATTCACCCCCCTCTAGTCAACCATACCGATCCTTTCAATTGGTATCAGAGCAACACCTATTTTAAAGGCTTAACCGCCCAAAGAGTATGGTTGATGACGGGATTGAGGGAAGGGAGAACTCCATGGCCGGGTCCGCGACCGTGGTCACCTGTGATGATTTGAATGAGGCCATCGCCTCCCTCAAATCATCCATGGTGGACGAGGTCAAGGACACGCTAAATAAATTCCTTGAGCATCTTAAACTTCCCACCGATCCTACGGATTTGGTCAACCTATTCCATACAAAGAAATTTGATTTCCCCCACTAATCCTCTCATGGAATTAATTTATAGGGCATCAATGCCGTGGTTTCCCCTCCACTGTCCTATGGTGGACCGGTTCCCTCACCTCATATTAACTCTAATGGCCCCCCACCCAAGCTTGATTTTACTAACTTTCCTAATTGGGTTTTTCGTATCAAGTCTCATTTGAACCACAACTCAACACAATTATGGAGGGTGATCGAGCAAGGCTTTCACCCTCATGATCCCAACAACATGACTCCAAGAGAAGAAGTGGACAACCAACTCAATGCTTCTGCCTTGTTCATTCTTGAATCCGCCATGCCACCCGGAGAGCTCTCCCACTTGCGCCCGTTCACCATTGCCAAAGAAGCATGGCCGCACATCAACTCATTGTACAAAGGGATCTCAAGCATTCAACAATGCAAATTTGAGGTCGTTCTTTATGAAGCCGATGAGTTTGTGATGAATGAAGACGAAGATCCAAGGGAGCTCTACCAAAGATTGACCACCCTTGCCGTCTCTCTCCGAGATCATGGGAGCAAGGACACGGATGCCACTTGGGTCAAGCTCAAGTTCCTCAAGGCCATCATGCCATTCAACAAAGGCATGTGTTCCGTGATCCGGTCAAAGACCGGACTTCCATGCCTTGTCTTCAAGCGAAGTGTTGGATGAGTTCGTTGCTATGAACATATTGAACAAGACCACGAATAACGCCCTAGCTCGTGTTCAATGGTCAAAGAAGCCTAACCTTGCTTTGAAGGCCAAGGCAATCTTGGAAGAGGAAGAAGAAGAAGAGGAGTGTTGCCCCGAGGACACCAAATATGCTCACCATGAGCACATGGCTCTTGCATCAAGGCAATTTTGGGGCAACAAGACGAACACCAAGCCCAACTTCTCCAAGAACAACTCAAGTGCTTCCAAGGGCAAGCAACGGGTGAGGACATGCTACAATTGTGTTAATGTAAGTCACTTGGTTGTAGATTGCCCCTACGAGAAGCGAGAAGACAATGGAGGCAAGCTCATTCGCAAGGACAAGTCCAAGTCCTTCCCCAACAAGAACAACTTCATGAAGAGGGTGCCTCCAAAGGGGTTGACGGTGAAATAAGAGTACATCTCTGATGATGATGATGATGATGATGATGATGCAAGTGGATAAGGAATGGCAACGGCCTCCGTGGCCATCACCATCTCTTCTCCAACCACGGTGTCACTCTTCGACTCACCCAACGAGGACCACATCCCCATTGCCAAGTGCCTAATGGACAAAGCCTTCAACAAGGTAACCTCTAATATCAAAACTACCATCTTTACTACTCCTTCTACTATGATAGTGGGTATGAAAAAGAGGAGGTAAAAATAGATGAAAATTCCTTTGATAATTTCATGCGTAAACTCAAGGGTGAGACCAAGAAGCATTTCATTGCTATCTTGGAACAATTACGTGAGGCCAATGATGTCATTAATTCTCACGAACAGACCATCACTAAGATGGAAGGGCATAGGCGTGATTATTCCGATGAGATCGCGGATCTTTCCCATGCTTTAGAAGAAGAGCAAAGTCTTCGTTTGACACTTGAGGAGTCACACAACATTGACTTGGCTAGACTTCAGAAAGATCTTGATCATGCTCAAGTTCTTTCTCGTGTGCTTAAATTTGAGAAGGTTGAACTTGGGGTTGGCCATGAGAAACACAATGAGGAGTTTGGGTTTCTTGACAAGGCTCATAAGGCCTTGAAGAGTGCCCACGCTAATCTCAAAGTTTCTTATGAACAACTCCAAGTGAAGCTAACGAAGGAGATTGCCACTTGTCCTCCTTTTTTGTTAATTGATAATGTCCGTGCTTCTAACCCTTGTTGTGAGCATGTGCACCTTGTGGAGGAAAATGCCAAGTTGAAAGAGAAACTTGAGAAGGGCCTTGTGACTTGCATACAAGGCAAGAAGAACCTCAACGACCTTATGAGCAATCAAAAGGAAGTTGTGTCTAAGGAGGGACTTGGGTTTGCACCCAAGTCAAAGAACAAGCAATCCAAGAAGAACAAGACGAAGCAATCTCTCTCTCTTAAAGAAACATTTGTCAAAGAGGGAGAGGGTTCTCCTAAGGAGAAGAAGAACAAGGTGATGGGTGGGAAGGCCAAAAGGGGCAATGCCACTCATCCCAACAAAGCCGGCAATTTTAACCCTTCCTTTCTGTTATGCCGTGCTAGTGATGGGCATGTTTATGCCAAATTTGTTGGTTCTCCTTAAGAGTACATTGAATGGTCTATTTGGGTTCCTAAGACCCTTGTTACTAACCTCAAAGGACCCATTCAAGAATGGGTACCTAAAACCAAGCATTGATCTTATGTAGGAGTTTGCTTCTGGAGGAGGATCACGGTTGCTCGATAGTGGAGCAACAAATCATATGACTGGAAGCAAGGACTTGGTTGTGGACATTCAAACTAACTCATCTATGGCCACTCAAGTCCAATTTGGTGATGCTACAACGTCAAAGATATGGGGTCTTGGCAAGGTGGTGATCTCTTCGGATTTAACCATTGAGAAAGTCATGCTTGTTGAGACCCTTGCATAAAATTTATTTTCCGTTCGTCAATTATCACTCATGGGTTTTTCTAAATTCTTTGATCTTAATATCGTGACCCTTTTGTGGAGCAAGACTCTTAAAGTGGCCTATGTTGTGCATGTTGAGAACGGCCTCTATGTGCTCAACTTCTCGAAAAAGTCCACTAAGACCGCAACATGTCTAATGGTTAAAGTTGATGTGGGATGGCTCTAGCATCGCCATTTATCCCATGTCAATATGAGATCTTTTCAAGGTCTCCTCAATGGGGGCCATGTTCGTGGACTAAAAAATATTAGTTTTGCCAAAGATCGTGCTTGCAGTGCCTGTATCGAAGGAAAGCTACATGAGAAGCCTCACCGCTCCACGACTATGATCTATTCGACGAGGCCCTTAGAGCTTCTTGACATGGATCTCTTTGGTCCTCCATATTTTGATAGTCTTGGAGGAAGAAAATATTGCTTGGTGATTGTGGATGATTATTCAAGATACACATGGGTATATTTCTTCAAGAGGAAGAGTGAGACCCAACAAACCGTTATCGACTTTGCAAATGAAGCTCAACGCCAATTTGAAGCAAAGAAAATGATGATTAGAAGTGACAAAGACTCCGAGTTCAAGAACTACACCTTGGATGAGATTTTGAGCGATGAGGGGATCAGGCACCAATACTCCGCACCATATACCCCTCAACAAAATGGTGTAGCGGAAAGGAAGAACCGGACGTTGATGGACGCGACAAGGACCATGATGGCGGAATTCAAATCTCCATACAACTTTTGGGCTGAAGCCATCAACATCGCATGCCATGCATCCAATCGGCTCTACCTCCACAAAGGCTTGAACAAAACTCCATATGAGATACTTACCGGTAACAAGCCCAACCTCAAGTACTTTCAGGTGTTCGGGTGTAAGTGTTTCATTCTCAAAAGGGAGCTCGTTTAGCTAAATTTGATTCTAGAGCTCAAGAGGGCATATTTATTGGTTATGCTACAAACTCTCATGCTTACGGTATCCTCAATAATTCCACCGGACTCATTGAGGAGACGTGTAACGTGGAGTTTGATGAAAATAATGGCTCCACCAAGTGGAGAAAAGTGGTCTTTGTGGTATAGGTGATGAAATTCCTCCCCAAGCCATAATAAGAATGGGTGTGTGACACTTCCTACCCGCCGAGGAACCTCTTGTGGCCGAAGGAGAAGGACAATGTTCTACGCAAGTGGAACCCTCACCAACACTTGACCCACAAGCTTCCGAAGAATAAAGTGAAGGCCCTCAATCAAATGAATAAGATCAAGGACAAGATCAATCTCATGATGATGGTGATTCGCCAAGTGATGCCCAAGATCAAGTTCATGACACCGAGCAAGCTCAAGATCAAGAACAAGTTCAAGATCAAGAGCAAGCTCAAGATGTTGCCCATGTAGCTCCCCAACCTTCCATAGAGGAGATTTTGGAGCGTTGCGCCGCCAAAGTAGCCTCCACTCTACAACGCCAACAACATATTTTGGAGAATGTCTACGGGAGCTTGAGTAAAGGGGTAACCACTCGTAAACAATTAACAAACTTTTGTGAGCATCACGCGTTTGTTTCTTGTATTGAACCCATAAAGGTACAAGAGGCGCTTGAGGACACGGATTGGCTTGAGCCATGCATGATGAACTCAACAACTTCGAGCACAACAAGGTGTGACAATTACTTCCATGGCCAAAGGAGAACCATAATGACATTGGAACCAAATGGATCTTCAAAAACAAGCAAGATGCAAATGGTGTTGTCATTGGAAACATGGGAAGATTGGTGGCTCAAGGCTACTCCCAAGTCGAGGGTATCGACTATGGTGAAACCTTTGCCCCCGTTGCTCTCCTTGAATCTATTCGCATGTTACTTGCATATGCTTCTCATCATAATTTCAAGTTGCACCAAATGGATGTGAATAGTGCATTTTTAAATGGTCCTCGTAATGAGTTGGTATATGTCAAACAACCCCCGGGGTTCGAGGATCCCAAGTTCCCCGATCATGTCTATAAGCTCGATAAGGCATTCTATGGCCTTAAACAGGCCCCCACATGTGTGGTATGAGCACCTTACCGAGTTGTTAGAAGATCATGGGTTTCTAATTGGGAAGATCGATCCCACTCTTTTTACTAAGAGGTTAAAGGGGATTTGTTCATATGCCAATTATATGTTGATGATATTATCTTTGGTTCTCCTAACAAAACTTTCAATGATGAGTTTGCCGCACTGATGACCAAAGAGTTTGAGATGTTTATGATGCGAGAGTTGAAGTTCTTCCTTGGATTCGAAGTCAAGCAACAAAGACAAGGAACCTTCATCAACCAAGCAAAATACACTCAAGACATGCTCAAGAGGTTCAAGTTGGATGATGTCAAGCCGGCAAAGACACCTATGCCACTCAAGTGCCAACTTGACATTGATCCCAATGGTAAAGCCGTGGATCAAAAGGTATATCACTCCATGACTGGATCCTTGCTTTACCTTTGTGCATCTAGACCGGATATTATGTGGAGTGTGGGAATTTGTGCATGATTTCAAGCCGCACCCAAGGAAAGCCACTTTGTGGCGGTCAAGCGAATCTTTCGATATTTAGCTCATACCCCAAAATTTGGCTTATGGTACCCCAAAGGTGCAACATTTGATCTCATGGGATACTTGGACTCGGATTGGACGGGAGACCGTGCGGATAGGAAGTCAACCTCCGAAGGGTGCCAATTCCTTGGTCGCTCTTTGGTAAGTTGGTTTTTAAAGAAACAAACTTGTGTTTCTCTCTCTACCACCGAGGACGAGTATGTAGCCGCCGCAAGTTGTTGCGCACAGTTGCTATGGATGAGTCAAACTTTAAAGGATTATGGTGTCAATTGTGACAAAGTGCCTCTTTTCTATGACAATGAAAGTGCTATCAAGATCTCCCACAACCCGATTCAACATTGGAAGGCGAAGCATATTCGCCATCACTTCATCCGGGAGCATATCAAGTGTGGAGAGATTGATCTTATAGATATCAACACTCATTAACAACTTGCAGATATTTTCACGAAGCCACTTATATGGTACTTGTGCTTCAAACACAAGTTTTGGTCATGGGACCAAGGTTAAAATCTTCGCGATGCCATACCAATTGAATCAAACATAGGTGGCTTCGGCCACCATCCCCTCCCAGGTATTTGCTAGTTAGAGCTTTATTTGTGATTTGTGTCACTCCAAGTTTACTCTTCTTTTTATTTGTCATTTTGAACTTGGAGTGTCCCTTCCCATTTGCTGGTTTTGTGTCTCCAACCCAAGCCCTCTCTCATCTATAAACTCTTCTATTGCATAAGCCACCCTTCATAGCTAGTTTGGCAAGTTTTGGTCGCCTAGACGGTACATTTGCTGGGCCCGGGGCAGTACTATCGCAGCCACCCGTGGTACTACCGCTGGAGCGGTACTACATAGCCTCCTGCCGCACAGTAGTACCGGGGCGGTACTACCGCTCCCCTGAGCGGTACTACCGCTTGTGAGTGCGTGTAGGGGGTTATGAGATGGGCGGGGGGAGTTCCAACTCCCCCATACCCATTCATTTCTATCTCCCCTCACATCTTCGCTCTCCAGGCGACCTCCTTGCTCTGACGGCCACTGCCGGACCACCGATTCTATCCGTTCTTCCGCGATTCCGACCGGTGGAGTCGATCCGCACCCTCTCCTCTTGCCATGGATGCCGGTATTGCCCCCGTTTTCCTCTCCTACGGTTCTATTTTTTGGATCAAGGCTTTAGGGCAAATATGAGATACATTTGTCGATTTTTGGTCAAATCGAGGCATGAGTAGGATGTGGAAGACTGCTAGTATAGTAGATTTGAAGTTTTATTGGAAGAAATTTGGATTTGGCACCACCGGTAGTACCGGATCTTGCCGCGGTCATGGTTGCCCCGGTGACTTCCGCCTCGATCTTGTAGGCGGTACTACCGCTGGTAGGGAACGATACTACCGCTTGTGCTGTCAACTCCACATTTCTTTCGATTACACTTCAATTCTTCTCTTTTATTTCTTTTGGCTTACGCAATTTGTTTACACCTGCTTTTCCTGTTGGAAATATGCCCTAGAGGCAATAATAAAAGTAGTTATTATTATATTTCCTTGTTCGTGATAATCGTTTATTATCCATGCTATAATTGTATTGATTGGAAACATCGATACATGTGTGGATACATAGACAACACTGTGTCCCTAGTATGCCTCTAGTAGTCTAGCTCGTTGATCAAAGATGGTCAAGGTTTCCTAGCCATAGACATGAGATGTCATTTGATAACGGGATCACATCATTAGGAGAATGATGTGATGGACAAGACCCAAACTATGAACGTAGCATATGATCGTGTCAGTTTATTGCTACAGTTTTCTGCATGTCAAGTATCTGTTCCTACGACCATGAGATCATGCAACTCACTGACACCGGAGGAGTACCTTGTGTGTATCAAACGTCACAACGTAACTGGGTGACTATAAAGATGCTCTACAGGTATCTCCAAGGGTGTCTGTTGAGTGGGCATGGATCAAGATTGGGATTTGTTACTCCGTGTGACGGAGAGGTATCTCAGGGCCCACTCGGTAATACAACATCACAACAAGCCTTGCAAGCAATGTGACTAAAGTGTTAGACACGGGATCTTGTATTACGGAACGAGTAAAGAGACTTTCCGATAACGAGATTGAACTAGGTATAGAGATACCGACGATCGAATCTCGGGCAAGTAACATACCGAAGAACAAAGGGAACAGCATACGAGATTAACTGAATCCTTGACATAGAGGTTCAACCGATAAAGATCTTCATGGAATATGTAGGAACCAATATGTGCATCCAGGTCATGCTATTGGTTATTGGCCGTAGAGGTGTCTCGGTCATGTCTACATAGTTCTCGAACCCGCAGGGTCTGCACACTTAAGGTTCGGTGACGTTTCGGTAGTATAGAGTTATGTATGGTGGTGACCAAAGGTTGTTCGGAGTCCCGGATGAGATCCTGGACGTCACGAGGAGCTCCGGAATGGTCCGGAGGTAAAGATTGATATATAGGAAGTCCCGTTTTGGTCACCGGAAAGGTTTCGGGTATTTCGGTAATGTATCGGGAGTGTTGGGAGGAGTACCGGGGACCATCGGGAGGGGTGTCTCGACCCAAAGGGCCTCATGGGCTGTGGGAGGAGTCAAGCCATCCCCTAGTGGGCTGGCCGAGCCCCCCACTAAGGCCCATGCGGCTGGAGGTGGAAAAAACCCAAAGGAAGGAAAGGTGGAAAAGGTTTCCAAGTGGAGAGGAGGAATCCTACTCCTAGTAGGATTGGAGTAGGACTCCACCTCCCACTTCGGCCGACTCCTAGGAGGAGGTATTGGCCGGCCAGCCCCTCCCCTCCCTCCTATATATACTAGAGGTTTAGTGGTGAGGGCTAACCCTAATTGCCACGTGCTCCCTCTACTTCATCTAGATCGTTTTCTCCTCTAGTCTAGTTCGGCGGTGCTTAGGCGAAGCCCTACCGGAATAGTTCCACCACCATCGCCGCCACGCCATCGCGCTGCCGGAGAACTCATCTACCTCTCTGCTCCCTCTTGCTGGATCAAGAAGGCGGAGATCGTCATCGCGCTGTACGTGTGCTAAACGCGGAGGTGATGTCCGTTCGGCGCTAGATCGGGACAGATCGTGATTAGATCGCGGGACGCTCGGCGATTTGGATCGCGAAGACGTTTGACTACATCAACCGTGTTTCTTAACGCTTCCCGCTTAGCGATCTACAAGGGTATGTAGATCCACTCTCCCTCTCATAGATACTCATCACCATGGATAGATCTTGCGTGTGCGTAGGAATTTTGTTTTGTTTCCCATGCAACGTTCCCCAACAGTGGCATCTGAGCTAGGTCTATGTGTAGATGAGATCTCGAGTAGAACACAAAGGAGTTTGTGGGCGTTGATATTCGGATTGCTTCCTCCCTTGGTCTTTTCTTGTTTCGGCGGTATTGTGGGATGAAGCGGCCCGGACCAACATTACTCGTACGCTTACGAGAGACCGGTTCCATCAACTGACATGTAACTTCGTTGCATAAAGATGGCTGGCGGGTGTCTGTTTCTCCCACTTTAGTCGGATCGGATTTGACAAAGGCGGTCCTTGAGAAGGTTGAATAGCAATTTTTGTATCACCGTTGTGGTTTTTGCGTAGGTAAGAATTGTTCTTGCTAGATACCCGTAGCAGCCACGTAAAACTTGCAACAACAATTAGAGGACGTCTAACTTGTTTTTGCAGGGTATGTTGTGATGTGATATGTCCAATTACATGATGAGATATATGTGATGTATGAGATGCTCATGTATTGTATAGAATATCATGACTTGCATGTCGATGAGTACGGCAACCGGTAGGAGCCATAGGGTTGTCTTTAATTATTTTCGCCGTTTTTGCTTTACTTTATCACTATGAGTTAGCAATAGTCGTGGAAGCAACAGTCGGCGCGACAACCTCATGGCGACACATTGATGGAGATCAACATGATGGAGATCATTGTGTTATGTCGGTGACGATGTAGATCATGCCGGTGCTTTGAAGATGGAGATCAAAAGCACAAGTTCATGGCCATATCATGTCACTTATGATTTGCATGTGATGTTAATCCTTTTATGCATCTTATTTTGCTTAGGACGACGGTAGCATTATAAGGTGATCCCTCACTTAAATTTCAAGATAAATTGTGTTCTCCCCGAGTGTGCACCATTGCGAAAGTTCGTCGTTTCGAGACACCACGTGATGATCGGGTGTGATAGACTCTACGTTCGCATACAACGGGTGCAAGCCAGTGTTGCACGTGCAGAACACTCGGGTTAAACTTAACAAGCCTAGCATGTACAGACATGGCCTCGTAACACAAGAGACCGAAAGGTCGAACATGAGTCATATAGTAGATATGATCAACATGAAGATGTTCACCATTGAAACCACCTCAACTCACGTGATGATCGGACTTGAGTTGGTGGATTTGGATCATGTGACACTTGAATGACCGGAGGGATGTCAATTTGAGTGGGAGTTTTTAAGTAATATGATTAACTAAACTCATTATCTTGAACAATAGTCTAAGTTGTTTTTGCAAAATTTATGTTGTAGATAATGGCTCGCGCAGTAGCACCCCTGAATGTTAATGCGTTCCTAGAGAAAGCTAAGTTGAAAGATGATGGAAGTAACTTTGTGGACTGGGCCCGTAATCTGAGGATTATCCTTACGGCTTCCCAAAATGGTTATGTCCTTGATGCACCGCTTGGTGATCCACCCGGTCCAGTTGAGTCTCCAGACGTTGTGAACGCCTGGCAGGCTCGTTCTGATGATTACTCAATGGTTCAATGTGCAATGTTGTATGGCTTAGAACCGGGACTTCAAAGACGTTTTGAACGTCATGGAGCATATGATATGTTCCTTGAGTTGAAGTTTATCTTTCAGAAGAATGCCCGGATCGAGAGGTATGAGACCTCCGATAAGTTCTATGCCTGCAAGATGGAGGAGAACGGGTCTGTTAGTGAACACATACTTAAAATGTCAGGGTATTCCACACGTCTAGCTGAATTGGGGATGCCCCTTCCAGCAGAGGCGATCACTGACAGAGTTCTTCAATCATTGCCGCCTAGCTACAAGAGCTTCGTGTTAAACTATAACATGCACGGGATGAACACGTCAGTCGCCGAGCTGTTTGCGATGTTGAAAGTCGCTGAGTCTGAGATTCAGAAGGAGCATCAAGTGTTGATGGTCAATATAACCACTAGTTTCAAGAAGAATGGCAAGGGAAAGAAGGGTAACTCCAAGAAGAGTGGCAAAGCAGTTGCCCCTCCCGTGAATAAACCCAAGTCTGGACCCAAGCCAGAAACTGAGTGCTTTCATTGCAAGGGAACTGGTCACTGGAAGCGGAACTGCCCCAAGTATTTGGCTGACAAGAAGGCGGCCAACAACAAACAAGGTATATATGATATACATGTTATTGATGTGTACCTTACCAACTCTCGTTGTAGTGCCTGGGTATTTGATACCAGTGCGGTTGCTCACATTTGCAACTCAAAATAGGAACTGCGGAATAGACGGAGGCTGGCAAAAGACGAAGTGACGATGCGCGTGGGAAATGGTTCCAAGGTTGATGTGATCGCCGTCGGCACGCTCGCTCTTCGATTACCATCGGGATTAGTGATGAACCTGGATAATTGTTATTTAGTGCCTGCGTTAAGCATGAACATTATATCTGGATCTTGTTTATTGCGAGACGGTTACTCATTTAAATCAAAGAATAATGATTGTTCTATTTATATGAGTAATATCTTTTATGGTCATGCACCCAATGTGAGGGGTTTATTCTTATTGAATCTCGATAGTGATGATACACATGTTCATAACATTGATGCCAAAAGATGTAGAATTGATAATGATAGTACCACTTTCTTGTGGCACTGCCGTTTAGGTCATATTGGTGTAAAACGCATGAAGAAGCTCCATGCTGATGGACTTTTGGAGTCACTTGATTTTGAATCACTTGACACGTGTGAACCATGCCTCATGGGCAAGATGACTAAGACCCCGTTCTCTGGAACAATGGAACGGGCAAGTGACTTGTTGGAAATCATACATACTGATGTGTGCGGTCCAATGAGCATTGGGGCGTGCGGTGGATATCGTTATTTTCTCACCTTCACCGATGACTTAAGTAGATATGGGTATATTTACTTAATGAAACACAAGTCTGAAACGTTTGAAAAGTTCAAGCAGTTTCAGAGTGAAGTTGAGAATCATCGTAACAAGAAGATTAAATTCCTACGATCTGATCGAGGAGGAGAATATCAGAGTTATGAGTTTGGCAGTCACTTAAGACAGTGTGGAATTGTTTCACAATTGACACCGCCTGGAACACCACAGCGTAATGGTGTGTCCGAACATCGTAATCGAACCTTATTGGATATGGTGCGATCTATGATGTCTCTTGCCGATTTGCCGCTATCGTTTTGGGGTTATGCATTAGAGACAGCTGCATTCACTTTAAATAGGGCACCATCGAAATCCGTTGAGACGACGCCATATGAACTGTGGTTTGGCAAGAAGCCAAAGTTGTCGTTTCTTAAAGTTTGGGGATGTGATGCTTATGTCAAAAAGCTTCAGCCTGAAAAGCTGGAACCCAAAGCAGAGAAATGCGTCTTCATAGGATACTCAAAAGAGACAGTTGGGTATACCTTCTATCTCAGATCCGAAGGCAAAGTGTTTGTCGCCAAAAACGGAACATTTCTTGAGAAAGAGTTTCTCTCGAAAGAATTGAGTGGGAGGAAGATAGAACTTGATGAGGTTGTTGAACCTTTATTTCAGCCTGAGAGTAGCGCAGCGCAGAAAGATGTTTCTGTAGAGCCTGCATCAGTTGAAGAGGAAGTTAATGATGATGATCATGAAGCTTCGGATCAAGTTGCTATCGAACCTCGTAGGCCGACAAGGACGCGTACTGCTCCAGAGTGGTACGGCAACCCTGTCTTAAAGGTCATGTTGTTGGACAATGATGAACCTACGAGCTATGGAGAAGCGATGATGGGCCCGGATTCCAAGAAATGGTTAGAGGCCATGAAATCCGAGATGGGATCCATGTATGAAAACAAAGTATGGGCTTTGGAAGTATTACCTGAAGGGCGTAAGGCCATTCCGAACAAATGGATCTTTAAGAGGAAGATGGACGCGGACGGTAATGTCACCGTCTATAAAGCTCGACTTGTGGCAAAGGGTTTTTCACAAGTTCAAGGAGTTGACTACGATGAGACTTTGTCACCCGTAGCGATGCTTAAGTCCGTCAGAATCATGTTAGCAATAGCTGCCTTTTTCGATTATGAAATTTGGCAGATGGATGTCAAAACAGCGTTCCTTAACGGTTTCCTTAAGGAAGAGTTGTATATGATGCAACCAGAAGGTTTTGTCGATCCAGTGAATGCTGACAAAGTTTGCAAACTCCAACGATCCATTTATGGACTGGTGCAAGCATCTCGGAGTTGGAATCTTCGCTTTGATGAGGTGATCAAAGCGTTCGGATTTATACAAGTTTACGGAGAAGCTTGTATTTACAAGAAAGTGAGTGGGAGCTCTATAGTGTTTCTAATATTATATGTGGATGACATATTGCTGATTGGAAACAATATAGAAATGTCGGAAAGCGTAAAGGAATATTTGAACAAGAGTTTTTCAATGAAGGACCTAGGAGAAGCTGCTTTCATATTAGGCACCAAGATCTATAGAGATAGATCAAGACGCTTAATAGGACTTTCACAGAGCACATACCTTGACAAAGTTTTGAAGAAGTTCAAAATGGATCAGTCCAAGAAGGGGTTCTTGCCTGTGTTGCAAGGTGTGAAGTTGAGTAAGACTCAATGCCCAGTGACTGCAGAAGATAGAGAAAATATGAGTGTCGTCCCCTATGCTTCAGCCATAGGCTCTATCATGTATGCAATGCTGTGCACAAGACCCGATGTCAGCCTTGCCATAAGTATGGCCGGAAGGTTTCAAAGTGATCCAGGAGTGGAACACTGGACGGCGGTCAAGAATATCCTGAAGTACCTAAAAAGGACTAAGGACATGTTTCTCATTTATGGAGGTGATCAAGAGCTCGTCGTAAAGGGTTACGTCGATGCAAGCTTTGACATTGATCCGGATGACTCTAAGTCGCAAACCAGATACGTATTTATTCTCAATGCTGGTGCGGTAAGCTAGTGCAGTTCCAAGCAAAGCGTGGTAGCTGATTCTACATGCGAAGCCGAGTACATCGCTGCCTCGGAGGCAGCGAAGGATGGTGTCTGGATGAAGGAGTTCATGATAGATCTTGGAGTAGTGCCTAGTGCACTAAACCCAATGACTCTGTTCTGTGACAACACTGGTGCCATTGCTCTAGCCAAGGAACCAAGGTTTCACAAGAGAACCAGACACATAAAGCGACGTTTCAACTCCATCCGCGATTACATTAAGGAGGACGACATAAATATTTGCAAAGTACACACGGATCTGAATGTTGCAGATCCGATGACTAAACCTCTTCCAAGGGCTAAACATGATCAACACCAGAACTGCATGGGTGTTAGATTCATTACAATGTAAATCACATAGTGATGTGAACTAGATTATTGACTGTAGTGCAAGTGGGAGACTGTTGGAAATATGCCCTAGAGGCAATAATAAAAGTAGTTATTATTATATTTCCTTGTTCGTGATAATCGTTTATTATCCATGCTATAATTGTATTGATTGGAAACACCGATACATGTGTGGATACATAGACAACACTGTGTCCCTAGTATGCCTCTAGTAGACTAGCTCGTTGATCAAACATGGTCAAGGTTTCCTAGCCATAGACACGAGCTGTCATTTGATAACGGGATCACATCATTAGGAGAATGATGTGATGGACAAGACCCAAACTATGAACGTAGCATATGATCGTGTCAGTTTATTGCTACAATTTTCTGCATGTCAAGTATCTGTTCCTATGACCATGAGATCATGCAACTCACTGACACCGGAGGAGTACCTTGTGTGTATCAAACGTCACAACGTAACTGGGTGACTATAAAGATGCTCTACAGGTATCTCCAAGGGTGTCTGTTGAGTGGGCATGGATCAAGACTGGGATTTGTTACTCCGTGTGACGGAGAGGTATCTCAGGGCCCACTCGGTAATACAACATCACAACAAGCCTTGCAAGCAATGTGACTAAAGTGTTAGCCACGGGATCTTGTATTACGGAACGAGTAAAGAGACTTTCCGATAACGAGATTGAACTAGGTATAGAGACACCGACGATCGAATCTCGGGCAAGTAACATACCAAAGAACAAAGGGAACAACATACGGGATTAACTGAATCCTTGACATAGAGGTTCAACCGATAAAGATCTTCGTGGAATATGTAGGAACCAATATGGGCATCCAGGTCCCGCTATTGGTTATTGGCCGTAGAGGTGTCTCGGTCATGTCTACATAGTTCTCGAACTCGCAGGGTCTGCACACTTAAGGTTCGGTGACATTTCGGTAGTATAGAGTTATGTATGGTGGTGACCGAAGGTTTTTCGGAGTCCCGGATGAGATCCCAGACATCACGAGGAGCTCCGGAATGGTCCGGAGGTAAAGATTGATATATAGGAAGTCCCGTTTTGGTCACCGGAAAGGTTTCGGGTATTTCGGTAGTGTACCGGGAGTGCCGGGAGGGGTACCGGGGACCATCGGGAGGGGTGTCTCGACCCAAAGGGCCTCATGGGCTGTGGGAGGAGTCAAGCTAGCCCTTAGTGGGCTGGCCGAGCCCCCCACTAAGGCCCATGCGGCTGGAGGTGGAAAAAACCCAAAGGAAGGAAAGGTGGAAAAGGTTTCCAAGTGGAGAGGAGGAATCCTACTCCTAGTAGGATTGGAGTAGGACTCCACCTCCCACTTCGGCCGACTCCTAGGAGGAGGTCTTGGCCGGCCAGCCCCTCCCCTCCCTCCTATATATACTAGAGGTTTAGAGGTGAGGGCTAACCCTAATTGCCACATGCTCCTTCTACTTCATCTAGATCATTTTCTCCTCTAGTCTAGTTCGGCGGTGCTTAGGCGAAGCCCTGCCGGAATAGTTCCACCACCATCACCGCCACGCCGTCGCGCTGCCGGAGAACTCATCTACCTCTCCGCTCCCTCTTGCTGGATTAAGAAGGCGGAGATCGTCATCGAGCTGTATGTGTGCTGAACGCGGAGGTGCCGTCCGTTCGGCGCTAGATCGGGACGGATCGTGATTAGATCGCGGGACGCTCGGCGATTTGGATCGCGAAGACGTTCGACTACATCAACCGCGTTTCTTAACGCTTCCCGCTTAGCGATCTACAAGGGTATGTAGATCCACTCTCCCTCTCGTAGATACTCATCACCATGGATAGATCTTGCGTGTGCGTAGGAATTTTTTTGTTTCCCATGCAACGTTCCCCAACATTTCCCTCACTCCGTGTTGTGGGTTCCAGGTGGTGGTGGTAGCTCTGGTCATCAGGAGCGCCGCGTGAATCTAAGTCGTGTAACTAGCTCTAAGCGTTGCCGCACCGCAGGGGATGACAATACCAACCCCAGTGCCCAGCCCAAGCAGAGAATCAAGAAGGCTGCCACCAAGTCACCGAAAACCCAGTCAATGAGTGAATTCCCACACAAGGAATTCTGTATTGTTCGCCACCACAACCCGTATATCAATCCACAAGATACATCTCTTCTCAACCGTCCCTTCTAGACCAAGCAGCAAGGCTCTATATATCATGATGTGCTCAAGACAAAGAAGAACCTGTTTGTTTCCCATCTTAAGTCTATTGATATTGGTCACATGGAGAAGAATCCTAACTATTTTGGTGAAGCTCTTGCATTGTGTGACAAGTTGGATATTACCAAGCTCATGGGATTCAACAAGGATTTTGGTGCAGAGTTGGTGGCTGCGTTCTTTGCTATGGTCCATATCGGAACTGATGAGGAGAGGACCTTAACTTGGATGAAAAATGGAAGAAGACTGACTGCTACATGGAAGGAGTTCATGGCTTTGATGGGCTATAATGATCAGGGGCCCCATTACCCAATTGGATTTCGTCCTCACACGGAGGTCGCTGCCACACACAAGTCTACTCTCTGTCCCTTCTCTACGGCGAAGGTTTCTTCCACCACTGGGAACACAACCTATGTGATGCATCCTTTCCTAGACATCATGCATCGCATTTTCAGGCACACGCTCTTTCCCCGTGTCGGGAACTTGGATCATGTACACTCTTACCTTGTGGACATGTTGGTCTATTGTCAGAAAAAGAAGGACTCAGAAGAGGTAGATGTTTTGGGTCCCATGCCATGTGGTCGGAGCTTCACTCGGCCGTGATGGAGCGCAAGTGTCCCATCTATGATCCCTATTTGATGCATCTTATTGAGAGAACCTGGGAATCCACCTCTCTGGAAGAATTGTTTGAGTGTGGTGAGCTGATCTCTCATGAGGTAGTGCAATTGAGGCTGAAGGACAAGTGGAGTACTCATGCTGCTCCTGAGATGGAGGTTCCTGAGGCTGAGGCTGAGGCTGAGGATGGGGGTGGCACTGACCCGAGTTACGCGCCATTTGGCGGGGGGGGGCATCTTGGGCTAAGAAGCTGAAGGAGAAGATGAAGAAGCTATTCTGCATGCAGTCTCATGGTCAATACCCATCACTTGGGACAGAGAAGAAGGCTAGGAGTCGCGACAAGTCTATGATGAGGCACCTTGGGGTGGATGTTGCTAGCGGGTCTAAGGATAGGATCACAGATGAGGAGGAGTGGACTACTCAACATTGCAAGTGGGACTCGGATATTGATCAGACTGCCGCTGAAGATGACAGCCCCAACGAGCACATGCAGTGGTGATGATGATCTCATGCGTTTCTATCACCTTGCGCCGTAGTAGTACTCTTTGCCCTTTTGGTGTCTCAATGCCAAAGGGGGAGAGGGTCTAGGGCAGAGTCACGAGTGCGTTTTAGTTGCTTGCTTTCTTTGCTCGTGAACTCTTTTATCATTTGCTTTAGTTTGGTTTATGTTTTTGAGACCTAAAGACCGAGTTTTATGGTGTGAGACATATGCTACCCCTTACTAATCGTTGTATGTCTTAGTACTCTGCTAGTATGTGAGTTTATGCTTATCTTATGCCCTATGATTATGCTCACATGACTATCTCTTGCATTATGCTTATCACTCATCATGTTATTGCAAGTATTGCCAGTCTATAAAATATGGGGGGAGCATTGATCCTAGTGTGTGTGCTTTGCATTCCAAAATCATACCTAAATAGTGCACACATCTAGGGGGAGCCCGTCTATATTTTGTAGATGTTGGGGTTTGCTTATTATCTTATTATATCCTTGTGCAAATCCCGCGTTGTCATTAATCCACCAAAAATTATTAGGGCATATTTCTCCCTTTGTGGTTTAGGCGATTGATGACAATGCATTTGCGGACTAATCGTGTGCATTAAGCCTTTCAGATAATCCATCATATGGCACAAGAAGATTCGATCCCCTCAGTGCATAATAGTGAAGACAGTTATTTTCCCGTGTTTTGTTTTTGATGGAATTGAGTCGTAGGAGAGCCGTACTATTAAGAGGGGGTCTGCCTCGAAAAGGTTTGGGTGGAATCAACACGTACACACTCTCATTTGTACCCTTGTTCCTTTCTCGCATCAATGGAGTTTCTCCTCTGTGTCCATTGCATAGGTCTTGAAGGTGCCAAGCGGTTGTACCGCATTGGGAAGCGGTTGTACCACGTTGGCAAGCGGTAGTACCGTCTATAAGCGGCAGTACCGCTCTGGGAAGGCGGCATTACCACCTACAGGTGGTAGTATCCCTGTCCAGTGCCGTGGGTACTACCGCTGCCTCTCGGAGTCTCGACTTTTCATGTCGGATTGCGCGGTAGTGGGGACGGTAGTGCGGAGCGGTAGTACCGCCTATAAGCGGTAGTACCTCCCGTCACTACCACTCTACTACCGCTCCCTTTCTGGACCCTAGCACGCTCAGCGGATGTAGGGCCGCAGTAGTGCGAGGCACTACCGTTTGTAAGCGGTAGTACCGCTCTCGCGAGCGGTATGCTTCAGCGGTCCTATTCTATTCCTTGCCTCCGCGGGCCCCTGTGATGCAACCCTAGCGGTACTACCACTGGGGCGAGCGGTAGTACCGCTCCGGCGGCACTACCGGCTCGTGGCCTCGTGCCATTGCACTGTGCAGCGGGCACAGCCGCCCAAGCGGCAGTACTGCTCCCATGAGCGGTAGTGCCGCTTGTGTGCGGGCTGAGAGGGGGTAACAGTTGGATCTCTCCCCCACTATAAAAAGGGGGTCTTCTTCCCCAAGAAGACTACCTCTTCCTTCCCTAAGCTTCATTGTTTCTCCAAGCTCCATTTTCGCCCGATATCTCTCCCTAGCCAACAAAACTTGTTGATTCTCTAGGGTTTGGTTGAGAGGGCCCCGATCTACAATTCCACCAAGAGAAATTTGATTCCCCCCACTAATCCCTTGCAGATTTTGTTACACCTGGGTGTTTGAACACCCTACACAGTTGAGGTCACCTCGGAGCCACAATCCATTGTGGTGAAGCTTCGTGGTGGTGTTGGGAGCCTCCAATTAAGTTGTGGAGATTGCCCCAACCTTGTTTGCAAAAAAGGTTCGGTCGCCGCCTTCAAAGGCGCCACTAGTGGAATCACGACATCTCGCATTGTGTGAGGGCTTGAGGGGAATACGGTGGCCCTAATGGCTTCTTGGGGAGCATTGTGCCTCCACACTGCTCCAACGGAGACGTACTTCCCCTCAAAGGGAAGGAACTTCGATAACACATCCTCGTCTCCATCGGCTCCTCTTGTGGTTATTTCTTACCTTTACTTTGTGCAAGCTATATTCGTGTTGGATCCTTTGCTTGCTTGTATTGTTGTTGTAGCTAGCATCATATAGGTTGTTCACCTAGTTACATACCTAGACAACCTATTTGTTGCTAAACCTTATTTGTTAAGAAAAGCTAAAAATTGGTAGTTGCCTATTCACCCCCTCTAGTCAACCATATCGATCCTTTGAAACACGATCGTACAAATCCTCATGTCTGAACCAACTTAGTTCAAGATTGAACTGCTTTTGATTCCCGACGAAAGCAGTCGACCCAACATCAAGCAACAAAGGTGTATGGACTGAAACATCCCTATCAAGGGCATGTATAGTAACCACAGGGTACTTAGATTCCCATTCCATGGTCATTAAGACCCTATCCAACCTCTCGTAAGTTGGATTCGGAAGAGATTTTCACCATGTAAATTGTCTCTCCGTTAAACCAATTTCTCTTAGATCAAAGCTATCAATTACATCATTGAAAAGAAGAGGCCAACGGTGATTGTACCTATTATTGCTTTTCTCACTACTACTGCTCAAAATATTGAAGTCATCCCCAATTAGCACGGGGAAGAGATTCTGTTGACAAGCACGCACAAGCTTCGCTAAAAAGCCTGCTTTAAAGTCATCTTGCGCTGGTCCATAGACCGCCATAAGGATCCATTTGAAATTATGCTCCTTGTTGCATAGATGGAATTTAATATAAAACTCCCCTTCCATAATCAAAGATAAATAAAAAACAGATGCATCAATCTCGAATAGAACACCACCAGTCTACCTAGAGGATGAAGGCAATGCCAAATAAAATCCGCACCTCCAGAGAGTCAGTTAAGATTCATTTTTGAAATCTGCACTTGTTTACGTAGGTAAACGTAACTAAAAGGAATGATGAAAATGACAAAGACTTTGTAAATGGAGATAGGTTATCCTGATGACAATACTATCAAAACAGTCGAAATCATGCCAACAGAAGTTATCGTTGTGTGTAAAGTCATGGCTCCAGATATCCAAATTTGTGTTCACGAATGTGTTTGACATGCTGGTAAATGATTTACGAGTTTTGTGCCTCTTCTTTCTTGAATAAATAGTAAGGGAGTATACATGGTATCTGTAACAACATGTTATCTAGTCGACATTGTTAATTATATTATATTTTCTCTTCTTAATAGATCGGTCTTCTGGGAAAGTTGATCAATAGAAATATCTAACATGGTATCATACATGATGTCATGGGTTCAAGTCTCAGTCCCCGCATTTCTCCCGATCATTTATCTCTACCCAAGTCGGACGTGAGGGAGGGTGTTGACCGTTGCATATCCACGTCGGATGTGGGGGATTGGGTGGGGGGGGGGGTGGGTGGGTTTGTTAGGTATATATTATATCTTCTCTTCCTAACAGACCGGTCTTTTGGGATAGTTCATCTAAATTATTTAAAGAGGGAAAAAGGGTCACCCAGGTCACAAGTAATGTCCCCCAAAAGGTGACGCTTCCCGGAAGGGCACAATGCATGAGCGTGGTCGACACTAGATCCAATCATAGAGTAGTCCAATCATATAGTAGGCCAAATCATAGGGTTGTCACCCCTCGAGGGAAAGTATAAGTAGCCTTCGAAAAATGCCTTCGTGAAATACAACCAAGGAATGTAGACCTAGGGTTTCTCATAAGTCAAATGCATCACCAAGAACGCAGCCCCCCCCCCCCCCCCCCCCTGTGTTGTCGCCACCAACTTGCGTGAAACATTTTTTCGTTTGCAATGCCTTGATCAAGAGAAAGGACACATATGCTCCATGGACAAAGTTCCATGATTTTCAACCCCATCTATGGCACCCAGAGATAGATGCCCGTGCATATGGTTCTGGTGTGGAAATCACCACCTAGCGAATTCATGTAGAATGCATGCCTCCATCAATGAGGAAGGCCGCTAGTGCCGATCACCCTGACATCAAACCATGGACTAGGATGAAACACACATATCATGCATTTGCTGAGATACCCTCAATTATAGGGGTTTCACCCCTGGAGAGAAAGTGTAAGTAGCCTTCGAAAAATGCCTTCGAAAAATACAACCAAAGAATGTTAGACCTAGTGTTTCTCGGAATTCAAATGCACCACCAAGAACGCAACCCCTTGTGTTGCCGCCACCAGCTTGTGTGAAGAGTTTTTGTTTGCAATGTCTTGATCAAGAGAAAGGACACAGATGCTCCATGGACCGAGTTCCATGATTTTCAACCTCATCCATGGCACCCAGAGATAGATGCCCTCGCATATGGTTCTGGTGTGGACACCACCACCTAGCGAATTCATGTAGAATGCATGCCTCCATCAATGAGAAAGGCCGCTAGTACCGATCACCCTGACATCGAACCGTGGACTAGGATGAAACACACATATCATGCATTTCCCGAGATACCCTCATTTGCCACTGCAGACACCAATGCAAGGAGCACACCAACCCCTGCGCCGATGTGAGGCACAACCCAACCATCATCGGAATGCGGTGAATGCCACCTAGAGCCTATCCGGTGGGGTGGGGGGGAGGAGGTAGCTCATCATGCGAAGATAAACTGTCAAATCACGCACATACTTCCAAAGGCTGCACGACAAGAGCCACCACCTCCTGTGGCACCAACATCTATACCCAGATTGCCAGATCGACAGGTGGCCACCAAAAGGAGCCCAAAGTGTGTGGGCCATATCACGCCCCCCTTCACCAAGGTCATATCAGCAGAGTCTCCTCCGCCGCCGGATCCTGTATTGTTGTTGGGCTAAATATGCTAAATGTTGGATTTTGCAATCACAATCACAATCATCCTGCCATGGAACATAAGTTTGGATTTCCAGGTCCCATTTTTTTTTTTGCGGAGCATTATCAGTTGTTGTTGCAGGTCCATATTGATGTTTATCAGAACCAAAACAAACTACGACATGTCTGATTACAATAACCAACAGTCTAGCAACTCGATGTCTTTATGCCACAAATACACTGGCACACACATAATAATTATCAGACCCGTTTATCATCAGGACAAGATCAAAAGTCAAGACAGCCGAGCCTTCATCCTTGTGATGTGCGCAATGCAGCTACACCAACTGAGAGGCCGAAATCAACTCAAGGGAATAATTGAGAGAGAGATGCCAATATCTCAGCATCTTCCGGTGATGGTTCCCATGGTGAGCTCGGCAACTCCATCCATGGAGAGAACTGGTCACCGACGTTGATCGCCTGGGTTGGCTCAACATCAGGAGGAGGAGGAGGAGGAGCAACCGCAGTAGCTTGCCCAATCAAGCAGGACAAAGAGTTCACTGTGCTCATGAGATCTTGTTGCTCCACATTCACAACCTCGTTGTCGGTCAGTAAGTTTTCACGTATCTGCTCAAGTGCCATTGTCTCCGGTGAGATGTAACCATTAATCGGCTGGTTCTGCAGCAAGGTCTGCCCTGAAGGTTCCTCTGTGACTGTAGTGGTACGTAAATACAGAGGTGATCAGGTTAGTTAACAGTACAAGTTGACGGAGCAAGCAACTTCTGTAATAAGTGAATCAGGTTCTCAGTAACAAAATGATGCAAATTGCCCACGGAGATATTGTGTGTTATGTCAACTGACTAGAAAGTAGAATATGGATAAAAAGGATTGATGATTTACAAACTATAATATGCATACTACATTCAGAAACTTGTAAGAAAATATCTGGATTTGACATACTGCCTGAACAGATCAGAAATAAGCCATACAATTAGAGCTGTTCCTGTCGTCAGGCAGGGCCATTTTTCTAATCAGATTTGTAGTACAGATCACCGACTGCATGCCTAAGCTTATGATTAGAGATGGATTATCTATATTTATTTAAATTGATCGACAAAATCGTGCATTTGTTGAGTCTATTAAGTGTCCTTGCTTTCCTAGGAATATATATGGCATTTGTTTGTGAGATCGAATATATATAACATTTTACTATTGGCACGGGAAAATTGCAGTTCTTCCTGTACATGAAAACTTGACGTAATATTGTACTTCCTCCGTTCACTATTATAACATGTTTTGGATATTTCAATATGGACTACATACGGACTGAAATGAGTGAAACAAACACACTAAAATACTAAAATGCGTATATATACATCCGATTCAGAAAAAAAGTTAAACCATCTTATAATGGTGAAATGAGGGATTAGTTGTTTCATTTCAGGTGTTTCAACAAATGAGAGAAGTACTTTTAGTACACTATGCATAATATGACATTTTGACCTGTGGTTCTGAATTTATCCTTTCAACCGAAAGCAGTATAAGTGTTACAGTTCTGACATGTAGATAAATGAAGAGCATTAGATACCTGAGCTTGGGTAGAGGAGAACATGATCGGTGTGGCTTGGTTGGTTCCCTGATTCGACCTGCCGACTCGTCATATGGTCACCAGGGAGCCTCCTTATCACCTCAGGCAGTGCCGCTCTTCTCGACGAATAATCGACCGTGCTATGCGAGTCTTCTGAATTGGTTAGATTGTTAATGTGCTTCCCTTTGCCATTCATGAGTGCACCATCTGACATGAAGGATTGTTGCGCCACCATAGTCATCTCAAAGAACTCTTCCCAGCTAAACATGTCACTCTTCAGTTGACCAACCCCCGTTGAAGGTTCTTCTGTAATCACAGAGGTACCAGCAGCTACTGTAGAAAACAAAAGGAGGTCAATTTACTTGATTTTGTCTTGAAGATTTAGTAATGAGATGCATACTGCATAGAAAAAAATTCATTCTGAGTACTAATCACTAGAACTCTCGTGCATAGTTAGCGTTATACCGCAAAAGTATACTTTAGGCAAATGATAGTTCTGAAGCTTACCTGAGCTTTGGAAGTGTACACCTTGCAGGGCTCCAGAATCATTTAATCCTACTGTCTTTGTTCCAGTTGGCAACGACTGCCCAGTTCGTGCAGTACCAAACAGGTTATCATCATCACTATGATATGAGTTTTCATTGCTTGGACTCAATGGGATCCCAGGCACTGCACAACATGTGGCCAAGCAAGGACTCTTCTGATCGATACTGTTCTCTTGACTTAACAAATATAGACGATGGTCTCTGGACAGGAGATTCTCGATGTGCTTGTCTATTATCCCTGGGTCACACTGTAGAACATGCCTACTGAAAGTAGTAAAAGGGAAATCTTCACCCACCAATACAATGAAAATATATAGAAATTAACAAGGGTTGAAACAAAACTATTTTAGCCAGATATGTGTATGTACTAGTGTGAAGATAACACCAAACGGCATGTCATGTAAAGCACAATCGTTCTCACTCTCAAGTAGGGCACATAAATAAAATATACCATTATAATTTGAATTAGAGTTATTAGGATATTTTGGCCATACACCAGTGAGCATATAAGGCATAAGCTCCTCCCTGCCCCAAAATGTATGGTAGGGCTTATGCCTTATATGCTTATGCCATACACCAGTGAGCATATTTCGGTAGTAGGGGGGTGCATGATCGATGACCTTTTCCATCAGCATTCATTGTTATGCCATTGTGCTTGGTGGACCGTTGGTCTGTGGGTTCTGGCTTTTCTTGATGGACAGTGGGTGCTTTCTGGCATTTGTATTAGGTTTTAGCCCAATTTGCCCTAGTCAACAACCAATTTCATTCTTCTTAATGAATAGACAACGCTTTTGTCAGATTAACCAGAAAAATATTTTCTATGCATGAAGCGGTAAATCATTCGTTATTTCTTTTAGATTATTCACTTCAATCTTAAATATACATAGATCTTATATTACCTATGCCTTCTCGCTTGTCCGCCAGTAAAATCCGTAGTTACAACCCACCTAGTGCTCCTGTATGGTACTGAGTTGACTTCTCTGAAAAACTGTGGTTCCCCAGACACCTAAATGGAGCAAACAAGGTATAACTAGTAACAACAGAATATATATGTATATGCGTGCGTGTGTGTTGTTCCTTATTTTTCTCTGTTGTACGTTGTATATGGTGAAATGCATCACATGCTTCAACTTATTTTACCAGACAACATAATCTGCATGACATGATAATTTTCATAAGATGCAACACTCTTTCACGTACCGTAATGTCCAACATCCCGGGTAAATCTTTTGGACAACTTATCTTCAAGGCACAAATGTCCGAGCATTTTATCTCCATCTTGTTCTTCAAACCTTCTTGGATTGTTTCCCACACCATTTTGCTCTGGGAAAAGTAGAATTTTGCAACAATATCTCCTTTGTATCTTGATTTCAACTATTAATATATGAAAATGGTTAGCGCTCAACTAAATATTTTTAGAATCAATATTACTAGTTGATAAAACGATAACATCATATATTTTTTACACTTTTCACTTTACTAAATCCGATACAAAGATGAACTTGCCTGGCAACTATTTCAAATATGTAAGTGGCTAACTCATAATAATAGAAACAAAATTTGGTAATATAATAACCAAATGTAATAATGGCCGTGTGCATCTATGAGACTGAGGGTTACATACTCTCTTTCTATTGAATGGGTAAACAACTGTGATATCTACATATAATAGCAGACTAAGATGTGCAAAATTTAGGTATTTCATATACTATATATTAGACAAAAAGTACACGAGTTGAGATAAATTTACCTCCCAATCCCCAATTTTTAGAATGGAAGCTTGAAAATGGGAAGCCCGCAACTTTTTTGGAGGCTTCATTCCTTGTATCACAGTAGTTCTTGTGGATTCCTTTCTTTTTACTTTGGAGGCTGGCGCTAGCTTCTTTTGTATAGAATTCAAAACAGAGGTTGTTTTCTTCAAGTTTAAACCTAATGGTCCATGTCCATTAGTGGATTGCCGAGAAAAGAGATCCCCGATCACATCATTACTTCCATTTGACTGCAGTGATGAATAGTAAAAGAAACTATTATAGAGTGACAATATAAATATGATTGTGTTCAGACCATTTTCAATAACATGAAACATTTTGGAAAAATAACATGAAACGGACATCACAAAATAGTTTACTTCTGCCCCATACAAGGATGTCAGAAGCACAATTCTATCATGTGATTTTACAATATAAATTGATTGGAGTGATTCTACAATTGTCATCAATTGATCTATGATCCTAAAGTTTTGACGGTTGAGATTCTGTGATTTGCAATCCTACCATAGGAGCCCTGATCCGACTCAGAATCGTGATTCCGACAAGCTTGCCCTCAATATACTAAATACGGATAATAGTACATGACTACACCCTACGAATGGTGCATGACCTGGCATAAATGTTTCCAAAAATAACAAAGAACCACTAAAAGTCCCCATTAAATTCTAGTGGTTAGCATGCACACTACAATACTCCATCCGACTCGAAGTCGGACTCCAAGTACGACCACTCCATCCGACTCGAAGTCGGACTCCAAGTACGACATCATGTCAGGTGTAGACACCACATGTCCATTGATGAAAAACGCAAGCACAACTACTACCAAAAACTTAAATTCCTAACAGAAAATCATGTATTTTCGATATGTGACATTAACATATGGAACCCATCTTTCTCATTTGTAAAATTTTCTTAGACATTTTCTTCTTCTGATATTGCTGTATTAAATATGATAAAACATCGGCATAGAAATATGACAAAGTTGAAATACAAAGTAACTGAACACGAGTAACTTAAAATGATGTTACAGCTGACTATGAGTTTACAACCTACCCGGCCCTCTTCTCCCACCTTCACCTCATTGTGTAGAAGATAAAGCGCTCTCTCTGAAACTATTATATCCTACGTGACCTAGGAGAAGACTAGAGCTGCTTCATTGTACATGGCCTAAGAACGCGAAGAAGAACATAACATTAAAGAAGGTAGGAACTTTGGATCATTTGGATGGATGAAATTGAACCACAGTAACATACGTGATATTTTTCGGACCGAGATCCAGTGACTGGCCTCTGGCGAGTCACGAAGTAACTGGCGGAAAGCCCACCGTTGGATGGAGGATAAACAGCCAAGAGGGAACACTGTAGCTAAGACACTGTACACAAATCACTGTGGCGCGTTCGCTTTACATCAATCCCTGCAGACGGGTTACTGTAGCGGGGTACTGTTCATGAAGAAGCATCCGTTGATTCTTGATCAGACGGTCTAGAGAGGGGCGCCAGGCACCGTACTGTTCACCGGTGACTTGTCCATGGCAAGTCACCGGATCTCATTCCATATTTTTCATAGAGTTTTAAAATTTTGATGGATACTTTCTCAAACTTGATAGCAATAAATTGGTCATACCTAATTTTGGTAATGGTTTACACAATAACAACTAGGAATATACGGACAAATAACTGATGATAGAGCAAACCAACCTGTACCTGTGGTTGGATGGTTAGAGGGACAGTGGTATCCCCAGCCCACCAGGGTTCAAATCCTGGTGCTTGCATTATTCCTGGATTTATTTCAGGATTTCCGGCGATACGCTTTCAGTGGGAGGAGACGTTCCCGTCGACGACGAGGCGCCTACGGTGACTTCGTAAATCTCAAGATGACATGCCGGCTCAGTCTCTCGGAGGTGCTCATAGGGGTAGGGTGTGCGTGTGTTCGTTCATAGGGGTGAGTGTATGCGCGTTTATATGAGCGTTTGCGTCTGTACTGTGTTCAAAAAAAAAACTGATGATAGAAATCTAATGTCCACCTATCTATGTACGTGCAGTTCATGTTCTTTAATAAAAAGGGAGGGAGTACCAAGTAATGCGTGCAACCCTATGTGTGCTTGGTGTGCAAGGGGGATTCTAGACATCTTATACACATATCCGCATAGATCAGACGTTAATGAATAAGCATTTCACTAGTTCATATCTTGAATATGATAGAGATACATCAGACCTGAAATATGTCTAATTAAACATCCAGGATGAAGAAAAAATATACTTAGTATATTCTAAAATATGATACTCGATGTTTCATAAATCAATTTACTAATTGTGTTAAACCATACACGATTTTTCATGAATTTTTGGTATATAGTAATTAACAAACTTGGATTATATATGTATATTTGGAAGACAGTTAATATGCGCTAATCTATGTAAATCCCTATTTAATGTACAAAAAGTGGTTCCAAAAATTAATGCAAAACCAATTGTCGGTTGTTTCTAGCCTATTATACTTCCTGGAAAAAACTTTACTTTTTCTTCTTATGTGAAATGGTAGAGCTTCCACCGGTGTTTAGAAGAGGAAAGAATGACAACCTAGGCTGGCGTGCGCGCCAAACTTTGCATGTCAATGATGACGTCCGTGCGTTAGCATTTGATAAGTCGTTACATAATCTAGGAGACACACCAAAACCACATGAAACATGCAATAAGTGGTGGCCAGTCTAACAAATTATCCTTTCTTGATTGAAAAATTGGAGTAGCTTACTATTGTGTCATTCCCAGGATTCCGCCTACCCGAGATGATGATCCTATTGTTTAGAGACAGTTTTCACTATCTATAGATTGAGAGGACTAAAATGCTATTAATTTTTATCATAACATGACCTTTAATGTGGATGCTCCTCAAAAACCTTTATGACAAAGAGACCATAGATTAGCTTATATGTAGATTATCATCTCACACATGACCATTATAACCAAGTTAGAAAAAAGGTAATTTTCTTTCTTCTTTGATTAGATCTAGTTAACCCCACACACCAGATCTGTGGCATGGCATGTATTGTTCGTTTAGATCTTGAGATGATAACAAGAGGGAGGGTAGCACATAACTTAATCTCATGCTTCATCAAAGTAGATGAAATATAGGTATTATGTTACCTGTCAAAATCTCGCATAAAGACCTCGAATATCAGAACACGTACACATGATGGAATTGACACTCTTGCTTTCTATATATACTATAATTCCTAAAGAAATCGCAATACATCTAGCAACCTAGATTTCATATCTCAAGTGAATTCAAGAACACAAAATTGAGGTACCCCTTCAACCACACAAACAACTACATGCATAGTGGCTAGAAAAGAAGGAGAGGCTACACGCAGTAAATAAAGAATAAGAAATCACTTTACGAGGACAGAAATGGACACCAACATATACTCACGTGGATCATATTATTGAATGGTGACATTTCCTGTTCTTCCTCATTAGCATTGCTGGCATACATAGACTCCTCTTGCGGCGGCACGGTCCGATCTATGATATGCATCATCCCCTTGAAAAGAAACCCCCCCTTTTGGCCAGTTTATAAGTTGTCCACTATTGTAGGAGAGCCCTGACAAGAGGGTATGGTGGGGTAATAGTTAGTGTCATTGATAACAGAAAGGATGCAGTCTAGTATTTTATAGGAGGATGATGAGGAAATATGTTTCAGTTGGCAATGGGACCACGTCCCATGTGTTTAAGTTTCACATGGGCCGCCCTCCTTAGAGTTGCAGCCAAGTCTCATGCTTACATTAATTGCGACCGAGGAAATTGCGGGTTCTACTACAGAAAAACCGGATCATGGTGTTGAATTAATGCATTCATTAATTGTTCCATGGATAGGGCATCGGGAGGAAATTGTGGGTTGTACAACAAAAGGGAATTTAGACTGTTGCTAGGGGAGACATTTGGGTTATATTATCAAGGGACAGTAGGATTTGGTTCCAGAGAACCTGTGGCACTTTCAAACTCTTCTCCTTAATAAACAAAGAGGGTAAATATATTACCATGTTTGAAAGAAAAGGAGTTTGGTACTACATTTTTACAGTATGTTGTTTTCTGTGACCTTGATGGAAACGACCATCCTTGAGGATCTTCTGACCTTGTAATAGACAACCAACAATCTAATCTACTAGAGGTCATGCCATCTGCAAATATTTACTGAAATAGGATGAAATTTTTGTACGTGTAATATTTTCTTTGACAAATAGTAAGCATTTTGACACTATTGGTTCCCAACCAACAATGACAAATAGTCATTACAAATCTTTATCATTCGCTGCTCATGCTCACATGATTGTGTTCCAAAGATGCCTTGTGCGATTATGAACCTCTATAGATTTTAACCGGAACCTTTTTTTATTAGTTATGACTGAGAGCCCAATCCATACCAACATGGAACATGGTGATGGGGAGTGTTTAGAAAGGAAACGTAGTCAAGAGCAATAGAGATCGACATGAGAAGAGGGGTGATGATTGCAACATGTCGTCGAAGTTGACTTTATGTCAGAAAATCAATCCATTGTAGCCATGTTAGCACCTGTAGGACGAGACACTAAACACCACGTATTATTATTGCACATCAATGCATTATATATTTATATTCCTCGGGTATTGTCTTGTACCGGTTGGAATTTTGGACGGCTATGTGGTAGGAGGAAGGTATTGGGATGATAGCGGAAGAAGAAGAATGGTTATAAGCTTGCTATTTAGGAAGAGATAAAAATAATTTATCCCTGGTGCGCATGATGTGTACGTTGCCGGGTGGTGCTATCGGGACGGCTCGCACGGGAAGAGGGTGGATAGGTTGCTCGGGTGGACGAGCTGGGACCAGGGGCGTACATGCGGGTGACGAGTTAACTGTCGGTCTTTATAAAGTTGGCAGCGCGGTCGGCTGGGTAGGGAGGGATAACTGGCGAGCGCAAAGAAGCTGTGGGTGGGCGGGGCATGGATCGCGAGGGGGATTCACATGGCCCGCCCATGCTGACAGCTGGTGCAACTACGGATCTAAGGTGCACGGATCCTGGTGGAGATATGAGACAAGACTGGTACGAGGTAGGTAGGGTGGGCCATTAGGGAAATATTTTCATGCTAGGATTTTTTGTGGGCGATGAGGAACTAAGGGAAGTGCGGAAATCAACAAAAAAGGGGGGAATTTTGTTTTGTACGAGATGATAACTTTGCGAGTTTGAAGATTGAAACATTGGTATCCTGTGTAATCGAGAGGGTAACCAAGGTATACACATCGCGAGGATCTTGAGGAGAGTTTGTTTGGGATGGTGGCATAGGTGTTTGGAAAAGATTGTAGGAGATAATGATAATAGTTATTTTGTATCTTGAAGTTTGTAATGAATGTTTATGTTTCATGCTATAACTGCAATGATTCTCGAGTCTGCAATAACCACGAGGCTCAGAGGGAAACTCATGTGCACGTGTGGTATAATAAACAATAAAATGCATTCCTAGTCATGACTCTAAGACTAGCTCAAGTATTGCATGATGGTCCCGTTTTACTGATCATGGGAATGACTATGCCGACAATTTTGAGGGCATAATGTTAGAAGAACACTTGTGTTGAATCGACCCGTATTGATGTTATGTTATGAGATACATTCGTCACAAGTAAATGGTTACTAACACAGGAAGAGTTAATGTTTGCATGATTCCTTAGACCATGAGAGTATAGAGTTTCTTCATGCTTTCTTCATGAATTTTGGGGTTTGTTAAACATCATCTGTAACAGGGTGGCTATTACGGCAGCTTACGGGTTCATGGAAAAGTATGACAAGGAACAAGATAGCTCAAGATTGGGATTTGCTCCTCCGACAATGGAGAGATATTCTTAGGGCCCTCTTGGTGTTACGATATCCATCATCATCTGGCCAGACACAATGTGATTTGATCACAGGGATGTCGTAACACAAAAACGAGAATAGAGAACAAAACTGGTAACAAGTTAACTGCCATAATGGACACACTAGTAGAGAAATGGCTAGTCACAACTTATGTTGGTGACGTGCCAATTTGAAGCGACGCCAACACTATTTTTTTCAAATAGCGCTGGTGTTGAACAAATTGTTACGCCGGCTTTGTACAGGTAGTGCTAGCGTGGATTTAAACTGGAATGCCTCCAAAGTGTGGGCCCTGCTGAGCTGACCAGTCAAAATATATTGGTGGCGTCAGGTATCCTGCCACGTGACAGCTATCTTACGTAGTGCCGACGTTCACTGTTCGGGAACACCATCACTATGTTTTGCCTATATAAGAAGCCCCTTGTTTCTCAAATACATTCACTTCCAATTCTTCTCCCTACATAGTTAGCTCCTATTTGTTATGGACCCACGTCGGTGGAGCGTGTCGAAACTTTGGGACTCCGCTGTCTGGCCGAGCTCTGATAACCCACAAGTGTAGGGGATCATTTGTAGCCTTCTTCGATAAGTAAGAGTGTCGAACCCAACGAGGAGCTAAAGGTAGAACAAATATTCCCTCAAGTTCTATCGACCACCAATACAACTCTACGCACGCTAATGCTTGCTTTACCTAGAACAAGTATGAAACTACTTTGCGGGAATAAAACTAGAAGTACTTTGCAAGATAATAAAGAACGTGGAAATAAAAGTTAGGTGTTGTTTTAATAAAAGAACAAAAAGAGTAAATAACTTAGTAGAAAGTTTTTTGTGTAACGCAAGAGAAAAATTGTCCCTAGGCAATTGAATATAATATGATAGATACTTGTCATATGCAATGGGGGAGAGGCATACGCTAACACACTTTCCGTACTTGGATCATATGCATTTATGATTGGAACTCTAGCAAGGATCCGCAACTACCAAAGATCATTAAGGTAAAACCCAACCATAGCATTAAGTATCAAGTCCCCTTTACTCCCATACGCAACAACCCACCTACTCGGGTTTATGTTTCTGTCACTCAAGCAACCCACCATAGGAAAATCATGAACATATTGCAACACCCTACAACGGGGATCCCTCACGTTTGCGCGACACGGAGGGCACCATAGGACAGCACCATATCAACATAGAACTCACATCCATAACATGATACCACAATTAACCCATAGGACAAAAGAGATCTACTCAAACATCATAGGATAGCCAAATATCATTGGAAAATAATATATGGAGTTGAGCACCATGTTTAAGTAGAGATTACAGTGGGGAAGAGAGGTGTTACACCACTGCATAGAGGGGGAGAGAGTTGGTGTCGACGGCGGCGAAGTTGTTGGAGTAGATCGCCGTCACGATGATTGCCCCGACGGCGTTCCGGCTCCACCGGGAGAGAGGGGGAGAGAGCCCCCCCTCCTTCTTCTTCTTCCCTGGCCTCCCCCCTAGATGGGAGGAGCTTTCCCCCTCTGGTCCATGGCTGCCATGGCGGCGGAGGGGCAGGAGCCCCTCTTAGATTGGATCTACCTCTCTGTTCTCTTCTGTTTCGCGTTCCTATTTTCTGGCTAAAAACCGTTTCTTATATTCCCGGAGATCCATAACTCCGATCGGGCTGAAATTGTGAGGGGATTTTTATCCAAATATTAGCTTCCTTGCGCCCGAAGGAGAGCTCCAACCGACTTACGAGGTGGGCATAACCCACCATGGCGCGCCTGGGCCCCCTGGCCGCGCCCTGGTGTCTTGTGGGGGCTGTGGGCCTCCGTTTGCGTTGATTCCACTTCTCAAAATTCACAAATATTCCAAAAAAATCTCCGTAATTTTTACCGCGTTTGGACTTCGTTTGATATGGATATTCTGCGAAACAAAAAACATGCAACAAACAGGAACTGACACTGGGCGCTGGATCAATATGTTAGTCCAATAAATCATATAAAATGTTGCCAAAAATATGTGAAAGTTGTATAATATTGGCATGAAACAATCAAAATTATAGATACGACGGAGACATATCAGCATCCCCAAGCTTAATTCCTGCTCATCCTCGAATAGGTAAATGATAAAAAAGATAATTTTTGATGTGGAATGCTACCTAGCATAATCTTGATCATATATCTAATCATGGCATGAATATTAAGACACAAGTGATTCAAAGCAATAGTCTAGTTTTGACATAAAGACATTAATACTCAGGCATCCCAACAAACAATCATGTCTTTCAAAATATCAAGGCTAAAGAATGCTATCCCTACAAAATCATATAGCCTTGTCATGCTGTCTTCTTAACACAAAGTATAAATCATGTACTACCCCGGTGTCAGCCAAGCAATTGGTTCATACTTTTTAACGCGCTGCAGCATTTTCAACTCTCACGCAATACATGAGCGCAAGCCATGGATATAGCACTATGGGTGGAATAGAATATGGTGGTAGGTTTCAAAGGGGTAAAAGTGGAGAAGAAGGTATCGCATCAACTCAGCGTATCAACGGGCTATGGAGATGCCCATCAATAGATATCAATGCGAGGAATAGGGATTTCCATGCAACGGATGCACTAAGAGCTATAAGTGTATGACAGCTCAATTTGAAAACTAAGTGGGTATGCATCTAACTTTATAATGAAAAATTCCCACTAGTATATGAAAGTGACAACATAGCAGACTCTCTATATGAAAAACATGATGCTACTTTGAAGCACAAGTGTGGAATTAGCATGCCCCTTCTACTTCTTTCATTTTTTTTCTTTTTCTTCTTTTCTTCCCTTTTTCCTTTTTTTTCTTTCTATTTTTTTCTATTTTTCCTTTTTCTTTTTTTCTTTGTCCGGAGCCTCATCCTGATCCTTTCATCATTGGGGCATGCTCTAATAATGAATAATGATGATCATCACACTTCTATTTACTTACAACTCAATATTACAACGATAGTAGAACAAAGTATGACTCTATATGAATGCAATGATCTAGCCTAGCAAAGATATCAAAAAACGGACAAGCCATGGAAACATCATGCTAGCTATCTTACGATCATGTAATGCAATATGAAAATGAATGCTCAAGTCATCAAAACGGAGGCGGTGGAAGTTGCATGGCAATATATCTCTGAATGGCTATGGAAATGCCATAATAGGTAGGTATGATGGCTATTTTGAGGAAGATATAATAAGGCTTATGTGTGATAGAGCGTATCATATCACGGGGTTTGGATGCACCGGCGAAGTTTGCTCCGACTCTCGAGGTGAGAAAGGGCAATGCACGGTACCGTAGAGGCTAGCAGATTGCGGAAAGGTAAGAGTGCGTACAATCCATGGACTCACATTAGTCATAAAGAACTCACATACTTATTGCAAAAGTTTATTAGCCCTCGAAGCAAAGTATTACTACGCATGCTCCTAGGGGGAAGGTTGGTAGGAGTTAACCATCGCGCGCCCCGACCTTCACACAAAGATAGACAATCAAGAATAAATTGTGCTCCAACTTCCTAGCATAACGGGAGACAATACGTGCATGCTTCGGGAATCACAAACCTTAACACCAATATATTACTAAACACAATCATCCACTAGTACCTCCCACATATTATCATCTCTATATTGCAAAACTATTGCAAGGAATCAAACATATCATATTCAGTGATCCCTAAGTTTTATGTAGGATTTTATGACTAACCATGCGAATGACCAATTCCTGTTGACTCTCTAAATAGATATAAGTGAAGCAAGAAAGTTTAATTCTTTCTACAAAAGACCATGCTCTAATAAATATAAGTGAAGCAAAAGATCATTCTATGAATAACGGTTTTCTATGTGAAGAGAAACAGGCAATCCAAACTTCAAATGATATAAGTGAAGCACATGAAGCATTCTATAAAGCCATACTCAAAAGATATAAGTGAAGTGCAATGAGCATTATATAAATAAACTATGGACAATATCATACCAGCATGGTGCATAAAAGAAAAATGAAAACTAAATACAAAAGACGCTCCAAGATTTACACATATCACATGAACGAAACGAAAACGAAAACATACCGATACTTGTTGAAGAAAGATGGGATGCCTTCCGGGGAATCCCCAAGGTTAGATGGTTGAGTCTCCTTGGATATTTACTTGGGGTGACTTGGGCATCCCCAAGCTTGAACTCTTGCCTCTCCTCCTTCTCATATCGACACCTCCTCGATGTTCGAACACTTCATCCACACAAAACTTAGCAGATGACTGGTGAGATCCGTTAGTATAATAAAGCAAATTGCTACTTTAAGTACTGTTGAAAACCCATTAATATTTTATATTTGCATTATTCCTGCTGTATTATAACTTTTCCATGGCTTATACCACCGATAAAATCGATAGTTTCATCAAAACAAGCAAAACAATGCATCAAAAACAGAATCTTTCTTAAACAGGACAGTCTGTAGTAATCTGAACTTTGACCATACTTATGTAATTCCAAAACTTCTGAAAAATTAGTAAGAAATACAAATTTTGTATAGAAATACTGTGTAAAAATTTCAGAAACTTTTGACGTTCCAGTAAAAAATGAAAATTCATGCACTACAACCAAAATTTCTGTTTTTACACCGTACATACCAACAAGCAATCTAATCATCCTAAAGGCAAATCTTGGCACATTATTTTTATAATACAATGTATTTGTACAAGGGGATAATTATTTTTGTTGGAAAATTTTCCGTGATTCAAGACTCACAAAGTTTCCATGGGCATGAACAAAGTTCAAGGATATCCCCCATTTCAACGATGCTCATCATCTCTCTCACTTTCGCCTTTCCTTTTGTGAAGTTTTAGGTTCCCCTCTATTTTTTTGTTTTTAAACTTTATAAAAGCACACAACAGAATAAAATGACTCTCTAAAACTTCTGGGTTGTCTCCCTGGCAGCGCTTTCTTTAAAGCCATTAAGCTAGGCATAAAGTGCTCAAGTAGTGGATCCACCCGGATCCCAAGGTATATCAAAGCCAATTTTAATTAACAATGATTTGTAATTTAGTAGTGAGCACAAAGTGATATATATCATGTGACAACGAAGCCTAACTCTCTTCCTATGCATCAGCATGTCATACAAGAACAATTCATGCACATTAAATAAAGGCCAATGCATAGTATAAACAGTTTCTTGCAATTTCATAGTATTGGAAACATAGAGAGGTGAAGATTTGGTTCCTCTCTCATAATAATTGCAAGTAGGAGCAGCAAGCACATGCATATTATATTCATTAAAATTATCATGTGTAGTTGCGAAACGCAACCCATCAATGTAATCCTTAATAAGTGCAAACTTCTCCGATATAGTGTAGTTGGGAGAATTCAAAAAGATAATAGGACTATCATGTGTGGGTGCAAAAGCAACAATTTCATGCTTAACATAAATAACTATAGCAAGTTCATCTTCATAAGCATAATTCATATTGGCATCTTGGCCACAAGCATAGCAAGCATCAAGTTCGTCAAAAAGGGATATTTCAAATGAATCCAAGGGATCATAACAATTATCATAGCACTCATCCTTTGGTAAGCACGAAGGGTAATTAAACAATGTATGAGTTGAACAGTTACTCTCATTAGAAGGTGGGCATGGGTGATCAATCCGCTCTTCCTCCTTTTGTTCTTCGCTCTCCTCCCCATCTTTTTCATCTAATGAGCTCACAATTTCAGCAATTTCTTCTTCCATAGATTCCTGCAAATTATTAGTCTCTTCCAAGGCAACGGTCATTCTCTCAATAAATTCAATAATATCAGCATTGCAATCATAATTCTCATAGCAATATTTAAGTATGGATAAATTTTTAGATTCGTAAGGAACTTCATCATCATACTTTTCAAGCAATGAAGCAATTTCATAAGCACCTTTAAAAGCAACATTCATTCCACATCATAGTAATCATAAGTACCTTTAGCATATGAAGCCAAGGTTTCATTATCGTTAAATTTACATTGAAAGGGAAGGTGTCGAGCTTCTATCTTAGAGCAACAAGTAAAGTAACATCTCGAGCATGCATCCCAAGCAAACCATTGCAATATTCTAATTTGATCCCATAAGTGTTTCCCTTTTTGAGACAAGCGATAATCCCTAAAGTACTCACGTTGATCCAACGTGTCTCCCATTATAAAGTTCGATGAGGATTTCTCAGGATTATCAAAGGAGTAATTAACGTGTTTCACATAACTAGCATCGAGGGTTTTAGGAGGTTCCCCATCTCCATGAGTAGCAAGTACCACTAATTTTTTTGGTGTTTCGCGTTCCATATCCATTACTAAAGATATAAAACAACTAATAACAGAAAATAAAAATTACTTAGTGATAAAGCAAACAAGCACACACGAGAATATTCACCCCACGCTATTGCTCCCCGGCAACGGCGCCAGAAAAAGGTCTTGATAACCCACAAGTGTAGGGGGTCATTTGTAGCCTTTTTCGATAAGTAAGAGTGTCGAACCCAACGAGGAGATAAATGTAGAACAAATATTCCCTCAAGTTCTATCGACCACCAATACAACTCTACGCACGCTAATGCTTGCTTTACCTAGAACAAGTATGAAACTACTTTGCGGGAATTAAACTAGAAGTACTTTGCAAGATAATAAAGAACGTGGAAATAAAAGTTAGGTGTTGTTTTAATAAAAGAACAAAAAGAGTAAATAACTTAGTAGAAAGCTTTTTGTGTAACGGAAGAGAAAGATTGTCCCTAGGCAATTGAATATAATATGATAGATACTTGTCATATGCAATGGGGGAGAGGCATACGCTAACACACTTTCCGTACTTGGATCATATGCATTTATGATTGGAACTCTAGCAAGGATCCGCAACTACCAAAGATCATTAAGGTAAAACCCAACCATAGCATTAAGTATCAAGTCCCCTTTACTCCCGTACGCAACAACCCACCTACTCGGGTTTATGTTTCTGTCACTCAAGCAACCCACCATAGGAAAATCATGAACATATTGAAACACCCTACAGAGGGGATCCCTCATGTTTGCGCGACATGGAGGGCACCATAGGACAACACCATATCAACATACAACTCACATCCATAACATGATACCACAATTAACCCATAGGACAAAAGAGATCTACTCAAACATCATAGGATAGCCAAATATCATTGGGAAATAATATATGGAGTTGAGCACCATGTTTAAGTAGAGATTACAGCGGGGAAGAGAGGTGTTACACCGCTGCATTGAGGGGGAGAGAGTTGGTGTTGACGGCAGCGAAGTTGTTGGAGTAGATCGCCGTCACGATGATTGCCCCGGTGGCGTGCCGGCGCCACCGGAAGAGAGGGGGAGAGAGCCCCCCTCCTTCTTATTTTTCCTTGGCCTCCCCCCTAGATGGGAGGAGAGTTCCCCCTCTGGTCCATGGCTGCCATGGTGGCGGAGGGGCAGGAGCCCCTCCTAGATTGGATCTCCCTATCTGTTCTCTTCTGTTTCGCGTTCCTGTTTTCTGGCCGAAAACCGTTTCTTATATTCCCGGAGATCCGTAACTCCAATCGGACTGAAATTTTGAGGGGATTTTTATCCAAAAATTAGCTTCCTTGCGCCCGAAGGAGAGCTCCAACCGACTTACGAGGTGGGCATAACCCACCAGGGCGCGCCTGGGCCCCCTGGCCGCGCCCTGGTGTCTTGTGGGGGCTGTGGGCCTCCGTTTGCGTTGATTCCACTTCTCAAAATTCACAAATATTCCAAAAAAAATCTCCGTAAATTTTTATCGCGTTTGGACTTCGTTTGGTATGGATATTCTTCGAAACAAAAAATATGCAACAAACAGGAACTGGCACTGGGCACTGGATCAATATGTTAGTCCAATAAATCATATAAAATGTTGCCAAAAATATGTGAAAGTTGTATAATATTGGCATGAAACAATCAAAAATTATAGGTATGATGGAGACGTATCAAGCTCCCGTCTGGCCCTGTTGGCTACGCCATTTGCTCGCCACGGCCAATACAATCGGCCCTGTCCGACAAATCATCCCGCCACAGCAGCACGACTTCCGTTCAATTGGGAAGTTGTGCCACTAGCGTAGAAGATACCGGGAATCGAGCGAGGGCACCTGTGCTACTTTGCGGCCGTGGACGCCCTTTTGATAAGCATATGTCGCACACAGAATGGAATCCAGAGCGAGAGTTCTACATCTGCACCAATGGTGAAAAGGTTCGTATATGATAAAAAATACATCTTGATCTATTTTCTGCTAATTTGTACAATTCAACTCCTCTAGTGTCGCTCACATCAATGTGTGTATATATATTGTGATCCATAGAAAACAGGGGAAAATATTGCTTCACATGGATATGGGTTGATCTCGTACATAAGTACGGAAGCGAGTTGCTCGACTACTCCATTGGACCACTGAGACAACAGATAGATGAGATGCAACTCAAGAACGATGTGATGCGAGGCCAAATCAAAAAATTCAAGATGCTTCGATATGCACATTTAGCCGGTTGCATGCTTGGCCTATTTCTCCTAGCTGGATCGATGGCAACATTTCTTCTCGTGGGAGTCATCACACTGATGATGTTCTTAGTCTAGATCTAGTAGTAGTAGTAAATTATATTTGTTATTGTTTAATATCCTTCTGTAATGTATGTAAGCAAGCCAGATTAATTAAAGAAATCAATGTTGTTCTCATATATATGGATCATCTTTTAAACTGTTATTTTATCTGTATTCACAAAAAATGAAAAAGAAAAAAAATCATAATTAATGAAATAAATAACGTAATAACTAATAAACTAAACATATATATAAATCCAAAATAATGTGTACCAAAAAAATAAAGTAAAATAAAAGTACATAGCAATGGCGTTGGCCACGTGGGCCAACGACGCTAGCAAACATACCACCGCCCGTCAAATCCAAAGACCCATATACACACCCAGATCTATTCCCCACCCACCAACACCCCCAAATCCATCCCCACCTCGCCGCCACCGCAAACGACCAAACCCCGAGCCGGCATCTCCATCTTCGACTCCAGACCGTCGTCGTCTCCGTCTTCACCTCCATCGCCGCCGTCGCCGTCTCCGCGCCTCCACCGCTGCCGTCTCCGTCTCCGCCTCCTGTCATCTCCATCTCCGTATTCTCGGCCGTCGCCCCCTCACCGTTGTCTACGCCTCCACCGCCATGCCCTAGCCATGATCTCCGCCTCCACCGTCGCCGTCAAGGACCTGCCAGCCCTGTCGTCTCTATCGCCGGTGAGTTTTAGTGTAGTTGTAGTGTATAATTGTTAGTGTAAAATTGTACTGTAATTGTAGTGTAGAATTTGTAGTGAGTTATCGTATATAAGATTTTATTCTAGTTGAAGTGTAGAATTTAGTTTAGTTGTAATTTAAGATTGTAGTGTAGTTCTAGTGTAAGAATGTAGTGTAAATTTTTAGGGTAATTGTAGTGTCAGATTTTAGTGTAGTTGTGTAGTATAGATTTTTAGGTTAATTGTAGTGTCGGATTTTAGTGTAGTTGTATTGTAGATTTTTTTGTGAGATTTATAGTGTATAATTTGTAGTGTAATTGTAGTTATAGCTAGTGTAGAAACTTTTAATGTAGTGTAGTTGCAATGTAAGAATGTAGTGTAGTTATAGTGCAAGATTGTAGCGTACGTTTAGTTACATTGTCTAGATTGTATATATATATAAGTGTTGCAAGTACAGTCAGATGGCTCCGAAGTTTTGTGGTGTGCGATAGAAGGGGACTAAGTACTATGCAACCATCATGAAGGACAATGTCATCCACCAGCTTGGCCACTGGGACACCCCAGAGTTAGCGGTGCGTGCCTACGATGCAAAGGCGGTTGAGTATCATAAGGAAATACGATTCTGAACTTCCCTGATTACCGTGAGTACGCGCAGTTCCTCGTGTCGTAGAACATAAGGATATGCACTAAGGCTGAGGAGAAGGAGAACCTCCAGACCGAGCAACAGTTGTTCAACCCATTAGTGACGGAGCTTGCGAGAGATGACAAACTCTTAGAGACCAACAAGATGATGCTTTTTCTGTATGCAGCGAGGAAGAGCGCAGAGGAGGACCCCGTAGATTGGGATAAGCTCGCAGCACAGGTGGAGGAGGAGGAGGAGGAGAAGGAGGAGGAGGAGGAGGTTCAGCCGCTGCAGCATTGTTGTAGGTCCGCCAGGGACGACCACGAGGCCGGCCCCTCTGGCCAGTAGCTTGCTAGATAGACGTAGCACTAGCTATTTCGTATATGAATGACTGATTAACTTTATGCATGTTATTATATGTTTGAACCATGCACCGTTCGTATAATTGATTAATTACTAGTATACGTTCTATTTTAATGTGTTAGTTATTTAGTTTAATGATATATGCTTACTTTGGTCAACGATATTGAAAGCAGTAAATGGATGCCCCGTGTGAGATCTGTGGTGCTTTGAGATGCCAGAAGGATAGGAAGTTCTTCATAGATCTTTCGAAAGACTTCATCACTAAGCCGGTATATATATGATTTACTTCAACATGTTCTGACTGAGTTTCGTATGGTACGGTTGTGGTCAAAATTGTCTAACTAGTTATCTTTTTCAATTTTGCTCAGGTCATCCCTTGCGGGGCAAGGCGCGACTTCTTAGAGAAGTTTCGAGTTCCGCTTGATGCAACCATCACATTCCAATGCACCCTCATGAAGATGTTGACGGCCCAATGCTTCAATTGTCTTATGACCAACGAGTCAAATCGCACCTATTTCAGTTGCCCTGGTTGGACAGCTCTTGCAAATGCTTACGAGACGGAAGCTGGGGAGAGAGCCACGTTCTACCTTGACTACGATCGTGATGAGACCATGATCTACTACAGGCCTGCTGGCAGCGATGATGGTTCACTTACTCCAGACTATGATCCTGAGGACGCCCACTGAAATGTTAAAGTAGCACAGCTAGTACGTATGCATGCATGGCATATCTCATGCTGTTACCATCTCCAATTTTTGTTGAACTTGTGTACTTGTGTTATTTGGCTAGTTTTGATACTTTTTTGAATAATGTCAATAAGTAGATACCATTGAACTTAGTTTCTAGTATTTGCATTGTACTGTTTAATTAATGTTCTAAAACTTCAATTTTCCTGTCATTTTGGTTGGATCGTGTTGCTGTACAATTTTGGTTTAAATCTAAAAATGAAATTGCTGGCGTCGCACTAACATGCAATGCCACTACTGACGTATATTACTGCTGGCGTTGGCCACGTGGCACGCCATAAACATGTCAAATACTGCTGGTGTCGTGTCCAACGCGAGCACTATTTTTTAACAGTGGCGCCATATTGGTGGCGTCGGGTGTCCACGGCAGCAAGGCCATTTTTGCCACGCCATAGCTAGGCTTTTCTTCACTAGTGACAAGTATTTGATTCACGGGGATGCCGATAAGTCTTACCTCGGGTGTTTGTAACATATCGCGAAGCAACAAGAATAACACACGACAAACTACAGGTTCACTCGAATTTTCATTCGTGTGGGTATAGGGATCAATATTGATGTCCATGGTTCCGCTCTTGATCATTGATCGGAAAGTGTTCCGGTAATGTCTATACTTCGCCGAACCTATAGGGTCACACACTTAAGGGTCATCTATCTACTGGATACTAGACAGGCAGTCTGAGAGAAAGTCACCGTAAAAGTTTCGGAGACAAACATAATACCGAAAATGTTCCGAACGAGTCTAGAATTATTTTAAGCGGTGCCAGAAATATTCTGGACCTTTCAGAATTTTTCAGATTAATCGGGCTGAAAATATTTCATGAATAGTTTTCATGAATAGTGGAAACATTATTAGGAGAAAATATCTTATGAATAGTGAAAACACCATTATGAATAGTGAAAACACTATTGTAAATAGTGGAAACAATATTAGGGGATGATGCAGGCATGGTGATGTAGGCAACACTATTTGGTTTTTGAAGTCTCCCCATTTTACCCTTTTTGTGGGACATAAAGCATGGGTCTTTTGGTATTTCCAAGTGCCACCCTACCCCTTGTTTTCCCTATAAATAGGGGTGGAGAGGGGCTCTCCGCACTCACTCCAATCTCTCATACAAATGCCATGCATGATCTGGCTTTCTTCTCTCCCTCCCACGAAATAGTTTCGTAGAACCGAAAGGCTGTCTGGGTTCCGGCGGGAACTAGTTCTGGACGGCGAAGCCCTGCCGGATAGATGACATTGTATGTGTGCAACCCCGTAGAGAGGTCGTAGGTTCGATCTTTTAACCGAGGGGCTGTTCGAGGGTCCTCCCGAAGGGCTGTTCGTGACACCGTCCGAGGGATTGTTCGACCGCCTCCCGAAGGGCTGTCTGAGGGACTGTCCGAGCAGCTGACGAGGGAAAACATCCTCGTGGTTGGGACGTTGTAAATCCTAGCTGCGGGGATCTGCAATGATGATCTTCATCGACTCTTCTTCCGCTGTGCTACGAGTTGGCAATGATCGGATTAAAACCTTGTGTGCATCTCCAGAGTGGTCCTGGGCGTGTTCGTAGTGCGGATTTTTTTTGTTTTTTGTCGCGTTAACCTACAAAGATAGGTACCGGAATACTCATAGGTGATCACAGGTGGGGGTGGATGAAAAGACAAAAATACGGGGTTCGACATTGACAACAGAGGAGGACCGTTGGTTGAGAACATATTTGACGATGTGAAGGGCTTCCGCCCACAACTAAGGGGGTTACTTTGGCGTGAAGGAATGATACGTCCATTTTGCATCATGATTTCCTACTGTTATTTATTTTGTTTTGTTGAATAATAATGCTTTAGGGAGTGATTCTAATGCCTTTTCTCTCATAATATGCCAGGTTTACACAAAAAGGGAGAATGCCGGCAGCTGGAATTCTGGACCTGAAAAAGCACATCAGAGATACCTATTCTGCACATCTGCAATGAAGCTGAAACTTTATGGAGAATATTTTTGCAATTAATGAAAAATACTGGAGCAAAGAACTACCAGAGGGGGCCAACCTGGTAGGCACAAGACACCAGGGAGCGCCAGGCCCCCCAGGCGCGCCTTGGTGGGTTGTGCCCTCCTCGGCCCACCTCCGGTGCCCATCTTCTGGTAGATAAGGTCTTTTGACCTAGAAAAAAATAAGGGAGGACTTTCGGGACGGAACGCTGCCATCTCGAGGCGGAACTTGGGTAGGAGCACTTTTGCCCTCCGGCGGAGCGATTCTGCCGGGGGAACTTCCCTCCTGGAGGGGGAAATCGAAGCCATCGTCATCACCAACACCCCTCTCATCTTTGGGAGGCCAATCTTCATCAACATCTTCAACAGCACCATCTCCTCTCAAACCCTAGTTCATCTCTTGTGTTCAATCTTTGTACCGGAACCTCAGATTTGTACATGTGGGTGACTAGTAGTGTTGATTACATCTTCTAGTTGATTACTATATAGTTTATTTGGTGGAAGATTATATGTTCAGATCCATTATACTATTCAATACCCCTCTGATCTTGAGCATGAGTATTATTTGTGAGTAGTTACCTTTGTTCTTGAGGTCACGGGAGAAGTCATGTTGCAATTAATCATGTGAATTTGATATGTGTTGGATATTTTGATGATATGTATGTTGTGATTCCCTTAGTGGTGTCATGTGAACGTCGACTACATGACACTTCACCATCCTTGGGCCTAAGGGAATGCATTGTGGATTACTTATTAGATGATGGGTTGCTAGAGTGACAAAAGCTTAAACCCTAGTTTATGCGTTACTTCGTAAGGGGCTGATTTGGATCCGAACGTTTAATGCCATGGTTAGATTTTATCTTAATACTTTTCTCGTAGTTGCGGATGCTTGCGAGGGGGTTAATCATAAGTGGGAGGTTTGTTCAAGTAATAACAGCACCCAAGCACCGGTCCACCCACATATCAAATTATCAAAGTAGCGAACACAAATCAAACCAACATGATAAAAGTGACTAGATGAAATTCCCGTGTACCCTCAAGAACACTTTGCCTATTACTAGAAACTGTTCTGGCCTGTCCTTTGCCACAAAAGGATTGGGCTACCTTTCTGCACCTTAGTTACCGTTACCGTTACTTGCTCGTTACCAATTATCTTGCTATCAAACTATCTATTACCTACAATTTCAGTGCTTGCAGAAATTACCTTGCTGAAAACCGCTAGTCATTTCCTTCTGCTCCTCGTTGGGTTCGACACTCTTACTTATCGAAAGGACTACGATTGATCCCCTATACTTGTGGGTCATCAATACTCTTTTCTGGCGCCGTTACCGGGGAGTGAAGCGCTATTGGTAAGTGGAAATCGGTAAGGAAAAACTTATACTACGTGCTGAAATTTATTGTTACTTGCTACTATGGAAAACAATCCTTTGAGGGGTTTGTTCGGGGTATCTTCACGTCGAGCGGAACCACAATTAGTTGCCCCTCAACCTACTGCACCTACTGAAAATATTGGTTAGGAAATTCCTTTCGGGTATGGTAGAACAACTGCTTGCTAAACCTTATGCAGGAGATGGAACTGAACATCCTGATATGCACCTATTATATGTGAACGAAATTTGTGGATTATTTAAGCTTGCAGGTCTACCCGGAGATGAAGCTAAGAAGAAGGTTTTCCCTTTATCTTTGACGGGAAAAGCATTGACATGGTATAGGCTATGTGATGATATTGGATCATGGAACTGGAATCGATTGCAATTGGAATTCCATCAAAAGTTTTATCCCATGCATCTAGTTCATCATGATCGGAATTATATATATAACTTTTGGCCTCGTGAAGGAGAAAGCATCGCTCTAGTTTGGGGGAGGCTTAAGTCAATGTTATATTCATGCCCCAATCATGATATCCCGAGAGAAGTTCTTATTCAGAATTTTTATGCTCGGCTTTCTCATAATGATCAATCCATGCTCGATACTTCTTGTGTTGGTTCTTTTATGAAGAAGACTATTGAATTCAAGTGGGATCTCTTAGAAAGAATTAAACGCAACTCTGAAGACTGGGAACTCGACGAAGGTAATGAGTCAGGTATAAAGCTTGAGTTTGATTGTGTTAAATCTTTTATGAACACCGATGCTTTTCACAAGTTTAGCACTAAATATGGACTTGACTCTGAGATAGTAGCCTTTTTCTGTGAAGCATTTGCTACTTACGTTGATCTCCCTAAGGAGAAGTGGTTTAAATATCACCCCCCTATTAAATAAGAAATTAAAGAACCGGTCATAGCTAAAGATGAAACCATCATTTACAATGTTGATCCAGTTGTGCCTACCGCTTACATTGAAAAACTGCCTTTCCCTGTTAGGATAAAGGAACATGCTAAGGTATCAACTGTGGTTCGTGATGGGCATGTTATGTACTTCTGTGATGAAGCTGCTAGAATTGCCAAACCTGATGAAAAAGATAAACATAGACCCGTAGAGGGCATGCCTGTTGTCTCAGTCAAAATAGGAGATCATTGCTATCATGGTTTATGTGATTTGGGAGCTAGTGTGAGTGCTATCCCTTTTACTTTATACCAAGAAATTATGAATGAAATAGCACCTGCTGAAATAGAAGACATTGATGTTACTATTAAACTTGCTAATAGAGACACCATCACACTACTTGGGATTGTTAGAGATGTTGAAGTCTTGTGTGGGAAAGTAAAATACCCTACTGATTTCTTAGTTCTTGGTTCCCCACAAGATGACTTTTCTCCCATTATCTTCGGTAGACCTTTCTTGAGCACCGTCAATGCTAAGATAGATTGTGAAAAACAAACTGTCGGTGTCAGTTTTGGTAATGTGTCTCATGAGTTTAATTTTTCCAAGTTTAGTAGACAACCTCATGATAGAGCATTATCTAGTAAGGATGAAATAATTGGTCTTGCTTCTATTGCTGTGCCTCCTAGTGAACCATTAGAAAAATATTTGCTTGACCATGAAAATGATATGCACTTGCGTGAAAGAAATGAAATAGATGTGGCACCCCAGCTCAGAGGAAACTGGAACGCCCCGTATTCCAGCCCAGAGACAAGTCTTCTGGAATACGGCACTGTTGGCATAGAACAAATCAGCTCTTTATTACTATGAATAAGATTACAAGGGTACATGGATTACATCGACACGGCGAAACTACGCCTACCCAGGGTAGCTCTATGCTAATAGCGGAACAACCTGAGGAAGCGGAGTACTCTCGGCAGCGGAACAACGACTGCGGTGATGGACTCCACTCCGCAGGGACTCTGGCTGGAACGCGCATCCTAGCTCGCAAACTCGACATCCACGACAAGCAAGCAAACCTGACAGGACCTGCAAACTGGCATGATATGCCAGGTGAGTACTTTGAATGTACTCGCAAGCTCACGACAACCAAACAATGCAGCAAACCTGTTAAAGCCATAAGTAGTTTACTCACTGTAACCGATCATTAACTTACTCTCAATCGGGTTGTTCCACAACCCTCGGAATACTCATAAGCCACCGAGTATACGAAGAGTTCCTCCATCATTACTAACATTGATACAGTTGACCATCTACTGAGGTCTGGTCGGGCTGTCCAATACCATGGACGCGGCTATTCGAATAGATTTTTCACTCTGCAGAGGTTGCGCACTTTACCCACACCATGAAGCACCTGGCCTCGTGATCCCCACTCGGGTGGACCAGCGTTGCTTCAACAAAACCTGCCTGACCCATGACTCTTTCAGCGTACCACCGGCACTCTTCCTCCCGCGGAGGTCAGCCTTGGGTGGCCCCTGTGTCCTCATGACACCTGCCACCGTCGTGGCCAAACTAATAGTCCCAAACGGGGGCTATCTGTCCCAAACGGGGACTTGAGCTCAATAACCAAACAACAACTGGGCTCACAAGATTATCGCCGCCTAATGGGACAGGGTAGCGCGCGCGCATAACCTTCCCTCTTTGGAGGTACCGGTGAAAGATCACACAGTCAGACCAAGTCAAGGCCGTCCCATACTGGCAAATGTGGTTGCACGGATAAGCCCGGACAGATGACTCAAGATCAACCAACTAAGCTCATTTATCCAGCATAGTAGTTTTTCACCATACTAGGATAGCAGCAACTAGGCATTTAAATTAATTACTATGAATTATCATATAGCGAGTAAATGAAAGCAATTCATTTGTAAATGCAAGTAATTCAATTAAATAAGATATGAAATTGAAAAGCTTCATGGAATGGGTGTCCTGGCTTGCCTGGGATGAGGGATCCACCGGGAAAAAGTGCGGGAAGATCACGGAAGGAGTTGCCGGAAACAGTTGTCTCTCGGAGGAGGCTGTTTACGGGCAAGGGCAAAGTGGTCATTTTCACTATGGGAACACATAATGAAAATGATACCAACACGACGGGCTCGACGAGACGAAGACGTGGGCTTTGGAATCGCCTCAATCGGAGTTAGGATCGCGAAGATATGGACGGAGGAATGACAGGGGCTAATCTGTAAAAAGAATATTAGCATCTGGGTCCCTGGGCAGCCCAGCCGGTTGCGCACTAGCTGAAAATACGTTTTCCAGCAAGGGAAACATATTTGCGCCGGGGCGCTTCCACTTAATCCAGCTGGGCCGGCCCTCCCTCACTGACTGGTGGGGCCGGGGCCCACCCGTCAGGGCTCCCTCTCTCTCTCCTCCTCGCTCCTTCTTCAACCCCCGACTGAGGCAGAGGAGGGGCGAGACCGCACGGCGCCGGCACTCGTCCGGTTGGCTCCAGCCACCTCCGGTGGAGCTCGGACCACCGGAGTGCTCCCCGAGGCGCGGCGCATCCATCCATCCCACCCACGGACTCCAACGGCTACAGGAGGGGCCGCGAGCTCGAACCCGGCGGACGGTGGCGTTGGGTGGAGATGGGCACGGCGCTACGGGGGCGGAGGCGAGGTGCTGAAGAGGTGAGGGGCTTCGCCGGAGTTTAGGGGCTCCTTTGATGGTGGTGGGAGGGTGAGAGGGGCTCTGCCGTGGGCCAATTTAGGAGGAGGAGGCCGGCGACCATGGCAGCCATTGGAGGGCAGGGGAGCTCCTTGGGCTCGAGGGAGTGGCCGGGGAGGATTCTGGGGTGGAGGAGAGGAGATTGAGAGGCTCGGGGATGCCGGGGAAAGCTCGGGGTTGCGGCTTTTATAGCCGGCCGGGGCGAGCGGATGAGCTCGGCCACCGTGGCATCCTCATCGCCGCACTGGCTCTCCGGGGCACGCGGCAGGGAACGGCGATGTCGGCAGGGGCTCCAGGGGAACGGAGGAGCTTGGGGAGGCTCCGGGAGAGCTCGAGGGGGAATAAGACAATGGCGGTCACGGGCAGAACAGGGACGGGGCTCGTCGCGGTGCGGCGAGGAAGAAGCTAGAGGGGGAGAGGTGTCCAGGAGAAGGAAGACGACGCGGTGAAGCTCCTAGACATGGCTAGGAGGCGCCGGAGAGGAGGAAACCGATGAGGCTGAGGGCTCCACTGCCAGAGCGCGCATATGGCACGCAGGCCGTGTGGTCACCACGCGGACTTGCTCGAAGGGGACAAGAGAGGCTGGCACACCTTGTCTGGGGTGTAGTCCCTGCTCCCCAAGGCAGACTTGAAGTGATGGATCAGAAAATTAGCAACTGGTGTGATGGCAAAGGTCACTGCAAGTTTGCTGTAGCAAACTTGACTACACCATTACGATGAACAGAGAGGTGATAAGAACCAAAGCTGATGTCTGGGAGGTTTAGGGTAGGAGGGACTACCATACTGGGGAGTTTGAGAAGAAAATAATCAATATGTAACATAGTTGCTTTGCAACTGGCCAATCTGGTCCAGAAAGAAAATCTGGATGTGGCTCTCATATACTTACTTGTATGGGGCTGAAATTTGGAGGCGATGATTAATTTAGGCATATGAGAGTTCCATAAAAATTTCATACCATTTGGGCAAGCCAAAAATGTACTTCCTTCATAATGGACCTCTCTGACCAGAATCTTAGGAAAATTCCTGAGGAAGAATGGCTACATGGAATGAGCCCAAATTTGGTGGAGGTAGGTTATATGGGTAGGAGAATGTCCTGATAAAATTTCAGTAATTATGGAGCAACATAAAATATAGTTGCTTCACAACCCAAAACAATAACCAGAGACAAAGATTTGATGCTGTGGTCACATAGAAGATGGGATGATGCTCAAATATTTAGGAGAGTCATGATTTGGGCATATTAAGATGCTGGCAAAATTTCAACTCATTTGCATACTCTTAGCTAGCACTTGCTTCACAAAGGTTCCTCTGGATCAGAAACTTTGGAAATTTGCCAAGAAATATTTGCTAGCCAAATTGAGTTGTATTTTGTCATGTGGAAATGATATGGATAGGAAAGAGTCCCCAAAAAGTTTGGGAGCAAGCAAGCAAGGATAAATGGCACTTGCTTCACAAAATTCCCCCTGAGGCAAAATAGGAAAAGGAATACTTGAGGAATATTTTTGAACATGACAAGGAAGTGTTTTGACCTATCTGAGGAATATTTGGCCCAAATAATTTATGAGAATTATTTGGGAATTTTTGGAATGATGGAAGTGTGGGTTGCTTCACAACCCAAAGCAAACAGGGTTATTCCTTTAATAGAAAAAGGAATATTCCCAAGAAAAGATTATTGGGATTGGTCCAGGATGAAGATGACAAGGTCTTGGGATAGTTTAGGGGTTGGCAAGCCACTAGGGAAGAGAAATCAAGGGTGATCCTTCCAGGTTCCAAGACTACCAAACCCCGGAAAAGCAAAACCAGACCAAAATCAAAAAAAAAGAAATGGGTGAAATCCAGGGTGTTACAAACCTACCCCCTTAATGAAATCTCGTCCTCGAGATTTGGTTGCTCAAGGGTTAAACATAAGCATCCCCACTTGAGGAAACCGTTTCCAACTCGGGTTTCCTTTTTGCCTTTGTACACTGCTCCCGCTGGATTTTATCTGACTCACTGCCTAGCTTTGGTATGGTTTGTTTCACTGGATTCTCATTCTGACAGATCTTACCTCATATTTATTACTCTGACTTTAATCCTTTTATGTCTGCGGACTTATCTGGGTGCAATGACTTATCCTGTCTGAAATACCTGTCCTTCTCGCAGGTCCGGGAGTTATTCCTCATGGACGGGTTGTGATGAGGTTCAATACGGACGACCGCCCCTTGGGTTGTGAACATATTCTATTGGTGGACACAAAAATCTTTTACTCATTACGTTGGGTGGCTTCAGATGGCTGTGTGCCCCCAGACTTAACTGGTGTTGTGATTCATACCGTTCTCCTGACGGAATCAGACTCCTTGCAGGGGTTACGGAAACATCTTGGCTAGGTCACTGCCCTTAGCATCACATCTGTACCAACAACTTGGTTGTATACTATCGTGACCAGCGTAAAGGGTACGACCTTATAACGGTATTATCTGCAGACTTGACTGATGGGGGTCCTAACAGGAAGATCTTGTCCCTAGCAGGTTATCTTTTGACTGATTTCCCTAGATGAGGACACATGCTTTGAGACAGTTGTCATCCTTCTGATCGTTCCATCTAACAGTTTTGAATTTCCGATTCCGAGAATGGCTGGCTGCGCGGGTTGACTCGATATGGGGTCCTTGCAACTGGAATAGACCCCGTGAGTGTGTACCCACGGTGTTTGGTATCGAACCAGACTGTTTTGAGTATCTGTACCATGTTGATCTTGCAACCATTATCATACCTGTATGGCCAATCTTGCTCATTCATTATGGTTCTCTTTGCCTGGATTCTTAGCTGAAAGAGCTTGGCCTGATGTGTTCTTGATTCTTTGGATGACCATGGGTGCTGCTAGGTACATATTCTGGCAGGCATATTGTTTAACAAGTTGTAGGTGTAGGGTAACGACCGTCTGAACCCTTGGATGAAACAGGCAAATAAACCAGTAGCCACCAGAACGGTCTTTACAACTCAGATCTGGGACATTACTGGAGTAACTCAACCCCGACTCAAGACGGCTGGAAAGCAGCTCAGAGCATGAGACGGTGTCAATAAGAAGAAAGTAGCAGTTCCCTAAGACGGCCGACAAACAGCTCAGAGCATTGGGTCACTGCTACGGAAAGAAATTCAACAGCTGCCCGAGACGGCCGAAAAACAGCTCAGAACACGGGCCAGTTGCTGACAAGAGAAATAAAAGTCGGCATCCACCCTGGACGGCCGAAAACAGCTCAGACACAGGCGTGGTGCCGTCACCAAAGAAAGACGGGCAAGGGTTCATCCGCGTCCCATACAGCTTATCCATAGGTTGTTGGTCATCTCACTGAAGTATCTAACTGGCGTTCTTCTTCTTCTTACATAACTCATGTAATAGTAGGATTCTCACCGGGCTGGCATCATTGTATGATTGCCTCATATGGCCTTGGTAGCATGTCCACCATATCTATTGAGTATATGTGGCTGAGCGCTTGATTTTTGAAGTAGGCTTGTGTCCTGACTGACTTTTTGCCTTCTGACCAACTGTCGCGAATCTGACCCTTGGAATGCATGGTCATATGCTACCAACTTTCGGTGGGATATCTTGTACTGATGTCAATGCGATGCGAAGATTGCATAGCTGGTGCTCAAAAGCTTTCCCTCTTAAAGACTTGCTAGGGAAGACTCAGTACCTTAGGTCAGAAGCTTTTGCGGTAGCTTACTGAAGAAGCCTGAGTATCTTGCACTAGAAGATATCCATGTGCCGTATCGGGGAAGACAGAGGGTCCTTGCATCGTAAGCTTCCCTGATAGCTTGCGGAGAAAGACTGGGTTGCTTACACCTGAAGCTTTCTTTTTACCATATGCAAGCTAAGTGCATATATATATGTATATATCCCTTAATGTTTCTGCTGTCAGTTACTTGTTGTATGCAACAGGGTATTCGGCTATCCTTGCTGAACACTAAGTTCGTAGCACATTCTAACTTGCTTCCGGAATAAAGCAGGTTTCAAATTGTACTCATAGCAGACTCAACTGCGTATGTAAATCATACCTTTGACGCGGAATGTACTGCGGATCGGGCACACAGTCTGTCATCTTGCTGATTCGTTGATTACTGCTGTGAAGGTTGCACTGATGTATACTTGATGCTGATAACCAATCCAGCCAGGATATCATTTATATTCAGGCCCGATATTCCTGATATAATACAGTCTGCTGAAAATTCCATATTGCTGAGCTGAGTTTCCAAAGGACTGCCTTTACTGATTTCTTTGAGTCCAGTGTCGGTGAGCAACTTCCATAAGGGAAAAATAAGGTAACACCAAGGGCCCAAAGAAAGAAGCAAAAGACACGACTAAAACAAAAGCACACAAGATCTCACACAAGCAATCGCACATTCTACAGCTATTCACAACAATAATATGCATTCCTACCTAAGCACACAAATCTCGCAAGAACTCCGGTACTACAGTCTAACATGCTGTGGCGGTGTGCACGAAAGTGAATCAATGTGTGGAAGAAAGTTGGTGTAAACAGGGTTACACCAAACACGGGCTTACACCGGTTCCATCTGGACGGACACGGTGGCGAGGACGAACTTGGTGATCGTGGGTCGGAACACAAGGGTCACGACCACATCATCATCAAGCGGACGGAAGAAAACCGTACTCGTCCAGAGGATGGATGGCAGGAAGGGATAGCGATGAAAAAGAAGGCTTGCGGGCATTGCCCTTTTCTGATAAGCAAGATCAGTAAGGGTTTCCATCTCGGCTAGAGGGATGGGCAAGATCCGGGATAGAAACATGTCTATCACCGAAACAATAGGGGTCGGAAGAGAATATATTGGTGTTGTACCGATTCATCAGTCCTGCAAGGGATCGATACTACCAGGCACCTTGGCATTACTCCGCTGGAGATAACACCACACCAAGGAACAAGCATGCAAACTAGAGAGCGCAGGTGGTGAATCAAAACCGATGCCACCTACACTCGCCAGGTCCATCGTTAGTGATAAGATATCTAGTCTATATGCATGCTATGCACAAATAGATGCAACAAACAGGTGCAACAAACCAACTGGATCCTATACTACCGGTTACTAACGCTCACGCGATCTAGGGCGTCCTACAGCCAAACCTGGCTCTGATACCAACGCTTGTGGCACCCCGGCTCAGAGGAAACCGGAACGCCCCGTATTCCAGCCCAGAGACAAGTCTTCTGGAATACGGCACTTTGGCATAGAACAAATCAGCTCTTTATTACTATGAATAAGATTACAAGGGTACATGGATTACATCGGCACGACGAAACTACGCCTACCCAGGGTAGCTCTATGCTAACAGCGGAACAACCTGAGGAAGCGGAGTACTCTCGGCAGCGGAACAACGACTGCGGTGATGGACTCCACTCCGCAGGAACTCTGGCTGGAACGCGCATCCTAGCTCGCAAACTCGACATCCACGACAAGCAAGCAAACCTGACAGGACCTGCAAACTAGCATGATACGCCAGGTGAGTACTTTGAATGTACTCGCAAGCTCACGACAACCAAACAATGCAGCAAACAATAGCATGGCAATTATCCTGTTAAAGGTATAAGTAGTTTACTCACTGTTACCGATCATTAACTTACTCTCAATCGGGTTGTTCCACAACCCTCGGAATACTCATAAGCCACTGAGTATACGAAGAGTTCCTCCATCATTACTAACATTGATACAGTTGACCATCTACTGAGGTCTGGTCGGGCTGTCCAATACCGTGGATGCGGCTATTCGAATAGATTTTTCACTCTGCAGAGGTTGCGCACTTTACCCACACCATGAAGCACCTGGCTTCGTGATCCCCACTCGGGTGGACCAGCGTTGCTTCAACAAAACCTGCCTGACCCGTGACTCTTTCATCGTACCACCGGCACTCTTCCTCCCCCGGAGGTCAGCCTTGGGTGGCCCCTGTGTCCTCATGACACCTGCCACCGTCGTGGCCAAACTAATAGTCCCAAACGGGGGCTATCTGTCCCAAACGGGGACTTGAGCTCAATAACCAAACAACAACTGGGCTCACAAGGTTATTGCCGCCTACCGGGCTAGGGTAGCACGCGCGCATAACCTTCCCTCTTTGGAGGTACCGGTGAAAGATCACGCAGTCAGACCAAGTCAAGGCCGTCCCATACCGGCAAATGTGGTTGCATGGATAAGCCCGGACAGGTGACTCAAGATCAACCAACTAAGCTCATTTATCCAGCATAGTAGTTTTTCACCATACTAGGATAGCAGCAACTAGGCATTTAAATTAATTACTATGAATTATCATATAGCGAGTAAATGAAAGCAATTCATTTGTAAATGCAAGTAATTCAATTAAATAAGAAATGCTATTGAAAAGCTTCATGGAATGGGTGTCCTGGCTTGCCTGGGATGAGGGATCCACCGGGAAAAAGTGCGGGAAGATCGCGGAAGGAGTTGCCGGAAACAGTTCTCTCTCGGAGGAGGCTGTTTACGGGCAAGGGAAAAGTGGTCATTTTCACTATGGGAACACATAATGAAAATGATACCAACACGACGGGCTCGACGAGACAAAGACGTGGGCTTTGGAATCGCCTCAATCGGAGTTAGGATCGCGAAGATATGGACGGAGGAATGACAGGGGCTAATCTGTAAAAAGAATATTAGCATCCGGGTCCCTGGGCAGTCCAGCCGGTTGCGCACTAGCTGAAAATACGTTTTCCAGCAAGGGAAACATATTTGAGCCGGGTCGCTTCCACTTAATCCAGCTGGACCGGCCCTCCCTCACTGACTGGTGGGGCCGGGGCCCACCCGTCAGGGCTTCCTCTCTCTCTCCTCGTCGCTCCTTCTTCAACCCCCGACTGAGGCAGAGGAGGGGCGAGACCGCACGGCGCCGGCGCTCGTCCGGTCGGCTCCGGCCACCTCCGGTGGAGCTCGGACCACCGGAGTGCTCCCCGAGGCGCGGCGCATCCATCCATCCCACCCACGGACTCCAACGGCTACATGAGGGGCGGCGAGCTCGAACCCGGCGGATGGTGGCGTCGGGTGGAGATGGGCACGGCGCTACGGGGGCGGAGGCGAGGCGCTGAAGAGGTGAGGGGCTTCGCCGGAGTTCAGGGGCTCCTTTGATGGTGGTGGGAGGGTAAGAGGGGCTCTGCCGTGGGCCAATTTAGGAGGAGGAGGCCGGCGACCATGGCGGCCATTGGAGGGCAGGGGAGCTCCTTGGGCTCGAGGGAGTGGCCGGGGAGGATGCTGGGGTGGAGGAGAGGAGATTGAGAGGCTCGGGGATGCCGGGGAAAGCTCGGGGTTGCGGATTTTATAGCCGGCCGGGGCGAGCGGATGAGCTCGGCCACCGTGGCATCCTCATCGCCGCACTGGCGCTCCGGGGCACGCGACAGGGAACGGCGATGTCGGCAGGGGCTCCAGGGGAACGGAGGAGCTTGGGGAGGCTTCGGGAGAGCTCGAGGGGGAAGAAGACAATGGCGGTCATGGGCAGAATAGGGACGGGGCTCATCGCGGTGCTGCGAGGAAGAAGCTAGAGGGGGAGAGGGGTCCAGGAGAAGGAAGACGACGCGGTGAAGCTCCTAGACATGGCTAGGAGGCGCCGGAGAGGAGGAAACCGACGAGGCTGAGGGCTCCACTGCCAGAGCGCGCATATGGCACACCGGTCGTGTGGTCACCGCGTGGACTTCCTCGAAGGGGACAAGAGAGGCTGGCACACCTTGTCTGGGGTGTAGTCCTTGCTCCCCAAGGCAGACTGGAAGTGATGGATCAGAAAATTAGCAACTGGTGTGATGGCAAAGGTCACTGCAAGTTTGCTGTAGCAAACTTGACTACATCATTGCGATGAACAGAGAGGTGATAAGAACCAAAGCTGATGTCTGGGAGGTTTAGGGTAGGGGGAGCTACCATCCTGGGGAGTTTGAGAAGAAAAGAATCAATATTTAACATAGTTGCTTTGCAAATGGCCAATTTGGTCCAGAAAGCAAATCTGGATGTGGCACTCATATCCTTGCTTGGATGGGGCTGAAATTTGGAGGAGATGATTAATTTAGGCATATGAGAGTGCCATAAAAATTTCATACCATTTGGGCAAGCCAAAAAGGTACTTTCTTCATAATGGACCTCTCTGACCAGAATTTTAGGAAAATTCCTGAGGAGGAATGGCTACATGGAATGAGCTCAAATTTGGTGGAGATAGGTTATATGGGTAGGAGAATGTCCTGGTAAAATTTCAGTAATTATGGAGCAACATAAAATATAGTTGCTTCACAACCCAAAACAATAACCAGAGACAAAGATTTGATGCTGTGGTCACATAGAAGATGGGATGATGCTCAAATCTTGAGGAGAGTCATGATTTGGGCATATGAAGATGCTGGAAAAATTTCAACTCATTTGCATACTCTTAGCTAGCACTTGCTTCACAAAGCTTCCTCTGGATCAGAAACTTTGGAAATTTGCCAAGAAATATTTGCTAGCCAAATTGAGTTGAATTTTGTCATGTGGCAATGATATGTATAGGAAAGAGTCCCCAAAAAGTTTGGGAGCAAGCAAGCAAGGATAAATGGCACTTGCTTCACAAAATGCCCCGTGAGGCAAAATAGGAAAAGGAATATTTGAGGAATATTTTTGAACATGACAAGGAAGGGTTTTAACCTATCTGAGGAAGATTTGGCCCAAAGAATTTATGAGAATTATTTGGGAATTTTTGGAATGATGGAACTGTGGGTTGGTTACCAACCCAAAGCAAACATGGTTATTCCTTTAATAGAAAAAGGAATATTCCCAAGAAAAGATTATTGGGATTGGTCCAGGATGAAGATGACAAGGTCTTGGGATAGTTTAGGGGTTGGCAAGCCACTAGGGAAGAGAAATCAAGGGTGATCCTTCCAGGTTCCAAGACTACCAAACCACGGAAAAGCAAAACCAGACCAAAATCAAAAGAAAAAGAAATGGGCGAAATCCAGGGTGTTACAATAGATAAAATTTTCTTTGAACAACAACCTCTCCTGAAACACAATTTGCCTATTGAAACTCTTGGAGGTCCTCCTCCACCTAAAGGTGATCCTGTGTTTGAATTAAAGCAATTGCCTGATACTTTGAAGTATGCTTATCTTGATGAGAAAAAGATATATCCTGCTATTATTAGTGCTAACCTTTCAGAACATGAAGAGGAAAGATTATTAAAAGTTCTGAGGAAGCACCGGGCTGCTATTGGATATACTCTTGATGATCTTCAGGGCATTAGTCCCACTCTATGTCAGCACAAGATTAATATGGAACCTGATGCTAAACCCGTTGTTGATCACCAACGACGATTAAATCCTAAGATAAAAGAAGTGGTAAGAACTGAAATATTAAAGCTCCTGGAAGCAGGTATAATCTATCCCATTGCTGATAGTAGATGGGTGAGTCCCGTTCATTGTGTCCCTAAGAAAGGAGGTATTACCGTTGTTCCTAATGATAAAAATGAACTCATTCCGCAAAGAATTGTCACTGGCTAAAGAATGGTAATCGGTTTTAGAAAATTAAATAAAGCTACTAGAAAAGATCATTACCCTCTGCCTTTCATTGATCAAATGCTAGAAAGATTATCTAAGCACACACACTTTTATTTTTCTGGACATATATTCTGGTTTCTCTCAAATACCTGTATCACAATCTGATCAAGAGAAAACCACCTTTACTTGCCCTTTTGGAACCTATGCTTATAGACGTATGTCTTTTGGTTTATGCAATGCACCTGCTACCTTTCAAAGATGTATGACTCCTATATTCTCTGACTTTTGTGAAAAGATTGTGGAGGTTTTCATGGATGATTTTTCCGTTTATGGGACTTTTTTTGATGATTGCTTAAGCAACCTTGATCGAGTTTTGCAGAGATGTGAACAAACTAATCTTGTCTTGAATTAGGAGAAGTGCCACTTTATGCTTAATGAAGGTATTGTCTTGGGGCATAAAATATCTGAACGAGGTATTGAGGTGGATAAAGCTAAAGTTGATTCAATTGAGAAAATGTCATGTCCTAAAGATATTAAAGGTATTCGAAGCTTCCTTGGTCATGCTGGTTTCTATAGGAGGTTCATTAAAGACTTCTCTTAAATTTCTAAGCCTCTTACTAATCTTTTGCAAAAGGATATTCCTTTCGTTTTTGATGATGATTGTGTGGAAGCCTTTGAAACACTCAAGAAAGCTTAACTTCTGCACCTATTGTTCAACCACCTGATTGGAACTTACCTTTTGAAATTATGCGTGATGCTAGTGATTATGCTGTTGGTGCTGTTCTAGGACAAAGAGTTGATAAGAAATTGAATGTTATCCATTATGCTAGCAAAACTGTAGACAGCGCTCAACGAAATTATGCTACTACTGAAAAAGAATTTTTAGCAGTTGTGTTTGCTTGTGATAAATTAAGATCCTATATTGTTGATTCCAAGGTTATCGTTCACACAGATCATGCTGCTATAAAATATCTTATGGAAGAGAAAGGTGCTAAACCTAGACTTATTGGGTTGGTTCTCTTGCTTCAAGAATTTGACTTACACATCGTTGATAGGAAGGGAGCTGAGAACCCCGTAGCTGATAACTTGTCTAGGTTAGAAAATATTCTTGATGACCCACTACCTATTGATGATAGTTTTCCTGACGAATAGTTAGCTGCAATAAATGTTTCTCAAAACACCCCTTGGTATGTTGATTATGCTAATTACATTGTCGCTAAATATATACCACCTAGCTTCACATACCAACAAAAGAAAAAAATCTTCTATGATTTAAGACATTACTTTTGGGATGACCTACATCTTTATAAAGAAGGAGTAGATGGTATTATTAGACGTTGTGTACCTGAGCAGGAACAAATCCTACGGAAATGTCATTCCGAAGCTTATGGAGGACATAATGCGGGAGATAGAACTGCTCACAAGGTATTGCAATCTGGTTTTTATTGGCCCACTCTCTTCAAGGATGCCCGTAAGTTTGTCTTGTCCTGTGATGAATGTCAAAGAATTGGTAATATCGGTAAGCGTCAGGAAATGCCTATGAATTATTCACTTGTTGTCGAACCATTTGATGTTTGGGGTTTTGATTATATGGGACCTTTTCCTTCCTCTAACGGTTACACTCATATTTTGGTTGCTGTTGATTATGTCACTAAATGGGTAGAAGCTATTCCAATTAGTAGTGCTGATCACAACACCTCCATTAAAATGCTTAAAGAAGTTATCTTCCCGAGGTTTGGAGTCCCTAGATATTTAATGACTAATGGTGGTTCACACTTTATTCATGGTGCTTTCCGTAAGGTGCTTGCCAAATATGATGTTAACCATAGAATTGCATCCCCCTATCATCCTCAATCTAGTGGTCAAGTTGAACTTAGCAATAGAGAAATAAAATTGATATTACAAAAAACTGTCAATAGGTCTCGAAAGAATTGGTCTAAGAAACTAGATGATGCACTTTGGGCCTATAGAACAGCTTATAAAAATCCTATGGGTATGTCTCCATACAAAATGGTGTATGGAAAAGCTTGTCATTTGCCTATAGAGTTAGAACACAAAGCATTTTGGGCAATTAAAGAACTCAATTATGATTTCAAACATGCCGGTGAGAAGAGGCTATTTGATATTAGCTCACTAGACGAATGGAGAACCCAAGCTTATGAAAATGCCAACCTATTCAAAGAAAAAGTAAAAAGGTGGCATGACAAAAGAATCCAAAAGTGGGAATTCAAAATAGGAGACTATGTTCTTTTGTTCAACTCTCGTTTAATATTTTTTGCGGGAAAGCTTCTCTCCAAATGGGAAGGACCATATATTATCGAAGAGATTTATCATTCTGGAGCCATCAAGATTAATAAGACGAAGGTACTAACCCAAAGGTGGTCAATGGACAAAGAATTAAGCACTATATCTCAGGTACGCCTATTAACGTTGAAAGCAATGTTATCCAAACCAAGACAGCGGAGGAACACATAAAAGAAACCTTCCGGAACACTCCAGAATTCTGAAAAATAGGAGGTACGTGATACGGTAAGTAAACGGACTCCGAAAAATCCACAAAAATATTTTTTGTCAGTTTTGGAATATTAGAAAAATTTGGAAAATAAGAAATAAACCGGAAGGTGATCGAGGTGAGCACGATACACCAGGGCGCGCCAGCCCGGCCAGGCGCGCCCTGGTGGTTGTGCCCACCTCGAGCACCTTCCTGACTCCGTTTTCCTTCCATATGCTTGTTTCCCAAGAATAAAAATTCTCTATATATTCCCCCGACTGTTTTGATGACCGCATCGCAGAAAAATCCTCTGTTCTTGTTTCGTGCTGTTTTCTCGTCAGGTCTAGATCTCCATGGCGCCACCAAGCTCCTCCAAGGACAAGTTCTTTGAGAAGGTCATCAACCCGTACTTGTCGGAGGTGATGAAGCACCCTCAAGCCATTGAGATGCGTGAGGGGGTGCTCCACATCCGTGATGTGCAGGGACCCAAGAAGATCGGAAGCATGGAGGCTAGGCTCGAGGCGGTGGAACAAGATATCTTCAAGTGCCAAAGGATGGTGGAGCGTGGACTTAGTGCTAATCACTCCATGATCACGGAATTCACCCGAGATCAGGTTGTGGATGGCCGATCCGTGAAAGACACCATCTCCAACCTCAACGAGCAAATCAATTTTCTACAAAGTCAAGTTTATGATCTTCAAAACCAAGTTTTTGAATATGAAGCAAGATTTAAAGGTATGAGTTTAGCTGCCAGTTGCAGGACTCAGGGGACTCACGTCAACTTTTGATGGTGAGCCCTTGCCCTGGAAGCTGGAGGACAAGCCTACCACTTCATCACCACCACCAAAGGAGACTTGAGCACACGGGTATGGGCACTCCCCTTGGCTTGAGCCAAGCTTGGGGGAGGTGCCCCGATATCGTGTCACCATCACTTTTATCCACCTTTACCTATTTTAGTTCGATATTTAGTTTCCTTTTGATTTAGTTGAATAAAAGTTTAGCATGATCTATTTTCGTGTGTTAGTTTCGTGGTCTATCTATCTATGTAATCGAGTGAGAGTTATATAATAAAGTTTGGTTTGAGTTTTTGCCTCTTTACTTTCTTGTTGCAATCAAAATAAAAGGAAAGAGAAATAGATGAAAAGAATCATATGCTAATTTTATGGTAGGTAATGACATCACATAAGGAAAAGTATAAGTAGTAAAATTTGTTGGAGATTGACAAACACATCATTGGTCAATAATGCAATTCATGAAAAAATTAATAGGGAAGAGAAGATTCACATGCAAATACACTATATTGGACATCTTTTATGATTGTGAGCCCCCATTAAATATTATATGTCAAAATTATTGACGTTGGACAAGGAAGACAACGTAATGATTTATGTTTACTCTTATCCACATAGAAGTTATATTGTCATAGATCCTTCAACATGTGGTTCTTGCTCAATATCTTTGCTAGCCAAAAATTCCGCACTAAGTAGAGATACTACTTGTGCATCCAAAAAAACCCAAAACCCAAATTCACTCTTTGAGAGTCCACCGTACCTACCTACGGATCGAGTAAGATCCTTCAAGTAAGTTGTCATCGGTGCAATAAGGCAATAAAAAATTGCTTCTAAATGTGTTTTGATCAATTAGTGTAAGAGAAAATTGAGCGCTATACGAACTTATGATGGCAAAGCAATAAAAGCGACGGACTGCATAATAAAGGTTGCTATCATAGGGGGCAATATAGCATGACGTTCTTTTACATTAAGGGATTGGGCATACAAACCAAAAAAGCGCATGTCAACCTCTGTTTCCCTCTGCGAAGGGACTAAATTTTACTTTCATGTATTTACTTTTATGCAAGAGTCAAGTATTCTTCCCTATTCTTTTTTACTTTTTCTTTTGCAAGCATCATGTTGTGAGGAAAGATCTAGGCACATATATCCAGTTGGATGTGAGTGGGCATGAGTTATTATTGTTGACATCACCCTTGAGGTGAATACGTTGGGAGGCGAAACTATAAGCCCCTATCTTTCTATGTGTCCGGTTGAAACTTTTTGCTCATGGGTATGCTGTGAGTGTTAGCAATCATAGAAGACTAAATGATGGTTGAGTATGTTGACTTGCCAAAAGGCTCCGACATGAGACCCTTCCTGAAGATATAATGAATTGTAGTTGCAAAGTTGACTGAGAACATAGTTTGATGGTTTTCAATAAGGTTTATGCTTTATACTTCTATGTTGAGATGAATTGTTACTTGTTCATGAGAAGTTATATGATGGAAGTATATGAATGAATTTTATTTTAGAGTTTGTTGCTGTTATGATAATAAGCATGATGCTACGATGTCCGTACTTTGTTTTTATCGACACCTCTCACTCAAATCATGTGGGCGTGCTTTTCATTATCGGCTTTTCGCTTGAGGACAAGCGAGGTCTAAGCTTGGGGGAGTTGATACGTCCATTTTGCGTCATGATTTCTTACTGTTATTTATTGTGTTTTATTGAATAATAATGCTTTAGGGAGTGATTCTAATGCCTTTACTCTCATAATATGCAAGGTTTACACAAAAAGGGAGAATGCCGGCAGTTGGAATTCTGGACCTAAAAAAGCACATCAGAGATACCTATTCTGCACATCTCCAATGAGGCTGAAACTTTACGGAGAATACTTTTGGAATTAATGAAAAATACTGGAGCAAAGAACTACCGGAGGGGGCCAACCTTGGGGGCACAAGACACCAGGCCGCGAGGCCCCCCAGGCGCGCCCTGGTGGGTTGTGCCCTCCTCGGCGCACCTCCGGTGCCCATTGATACGTCTCCAACGTATATATAATTTTTGCTTGTTCCATGCTGTTATATTATCATTCTTGGATGTTTTACAATCATTTTATTACAACTTTATATCATTTTTTGGGACTAACCTATTGACATAGTGCCAAAGTGCCAGTTGTTCTTTTTGCTTGTTTTTTACTTCGCAGAAAATCAGTACCAAACGGAGATAAAACACTGCGGGGATTTTTGTGGATTTTTTCTGGACCAGAAGAAACCAGATGGGCCAAGGAACACCGGAAGAGGGGGCCCAGGGTGGCCAGCCCCCACCAGGGCACCAGAGGCCCCCTGACGCGGCCTGGTGGGTGCTGGGCACCTCGGGCACCCCCTCAACCGACTATCGTGCCTATAAATTCCCTGGTCTCGTGGGAATGACCCTGACAATAGTACTAGGGGGTACGAATGGAGGGGCGAAGTCTAGCTATGGCTCAGGTGTTTCACTCGGATGTGTACGAGTTCAGGCCCGACTCGGAAGTGGTAAGAGCCCTACGTCTCGAGCCCGGAGGCTGGTTTGTTTTGCTCATGGGGGAGTATGAGAATACAAGTGTCGGAACCTTGCTACGGCGTCTGGTGGTGGCTTATATAGAGTGCGCCACCATCAGTCGAGCGCCGTAATAAATGCTAGTTAAAGCTACGTTACAGGAACTGCTGCTTTAACTAGAGCGTTACCGGTAACGCACGTCTGATCAATCCCAGAGGACGTCTCTTCATATTACTCAACGCTACGTCTCCTGGACCGTTGAGTTCCTGTTGACCGAGTGTGGCTGTGGCCATCCGAGTGTATCTTCAGGTGTGTCCGAGTGACTCTTCAGACGTGTCCGAGTGCACTTCCACCTCTGGAGCTTCAATGTCGATGAGGGTCCCTAGGTGGGCCAAGAAGTCAGTATTGTGACCCTACCCATGGTAGACGACCTCATCTGTAGCCCCCGAATCCATGAGGTTTGAATGGTCGGGTGATAGACATTCGGGAATGTCAACGACACCCCGGAGGTGCTTCAAAAAATGACCTGGATCATTTCTCACCCGGCTCCAAATCTTGACGGATTCATGATTATCATTCCTTGGCCGAATGACTTACTTTGCATATTCGATGTTATCTCTGTAATTGAAGTGTTTCTCTGAAGAAACGAGCCGAACGCTTAGTTGTTCCATCCGAGTGTCTCGTCATAGACTGCCTGGTCATTCGGCTTTACGAATGGATCGTCAGGCGATCCGGAGCGCGGAGCTATCCTCTTATAAGGTATGAAGAGGTCTTGACACGTTCGAAATCGCGGGAAACGCGCACAGACGTGCGGCGAAACGGTTACTCCGCGGGATTTGGAGGTAGTGGGCACGACGCCTCGATAACCGCGAGGTGATTTTTGCCACGTGTTCCTGAGAGCTTGTATAGTAGATCCGCGGATCTCTCTCCGTTTGCGGATTGACTGCCACAGACTCCGCCCAATTTTTATTATAAGAAGTAGGGGCACTGTGCGGGGGGGGGGGAATATATCTCACTTCTCCTTCCTCCCTTCGGCTTCTCCGGCGCCTGCTACCACACTCCACAGAGAAATCCACCGAGAGTCCTGCCCAGTATCGCCGGAGATGAGTCGCGCGGCGCCCGCGAAGGCTGAGCAGGCGAAGAGAGGCTCGCGTGATTCATCCTCGAGCGCCGGAGCGCTGGCGGGATGGACTCAAGGCGACTGGATGGTGTCGCGGGTCACCGAGGCCCGGTTGCTCGAGATGGAGGACCAGGGTCTCTTGACCAAAGGGAGCTGGCGATTACCGAAGGCGGGCGAAGATGATCCTTCGCCGCAGAGGAACGAGCGCGTTCTCCTAGTGACTCATCTGGAACGAGGTTTTTCACTTCCTCCCCATCCGTTCTTCCGCCGCTTCTTGGATTTCTTCGGTGTTCAACTTCACCACATTCCACCCAATGCCATGGAGTACCTAGCTGCTTTCGTTTCTTTGTGTGAGAACTTTTTGGGCTGCCACCCTCATTGGGGCTTGTTTAAGCACTTGTTCACCTGTCGGGTGATGACCGTGAAGAAACCCACTCGGTCAGAGGATAAGACCAACGTGGTCCAACTGTGCGGGGGATTAGGTATCCAGCTGCGGGGCAAGGTCTGCTTCCCAGCGATCAACTTTCCCGACTTGGTGAAGGGCTGGCAGGAGAACTGGTTCTACTGCCAGGACATTCCAGTCGGAGAAAATCAACCAGGACTTCCTCTGTATACGTCGGAACGCATTCAGTCGCTTCCCCGACTGACTGTAACCAAAGAAGAGAAAGTAGATGTAGACATCCTGGTAATTGTTCTGGTAGCCTTAGTGCAAAAGGGCGTCAATGGACTGGACTTGCTCGAGGTTTTCTTTCAGACGAGGATTCAACCATTGCAAGCCAGAGTCCACCCCATGTGGGAATATACCGGAGCAGACGACGTCACTCGGACGCACCCCGAAGAACTTGACGCAGAGACGGTTCAAGCCAAGATCAAAGCTGTCACTCCAGCGCGGGATAACCCGAGGGGAAGCAGGCAGGTGCTTCCTCTCTCGGCCAAAAATCCGCCGAATGAGGTAACTTCAGAGTTCCACCTGTTGTCCAAATGATATTGTTGTTCTTTGTCGAATATCAGCTAGATTGATTTATTTTCCATTCGGCAGGCTTTCGTGGGCTTGATCAGTGAGATTCCAATCATCAATCGAGGTCCGATTGATGTGGCGAGTGATACAGACCTCGCGGGAGATTCAACCGGAGTGGAGGAAGAGGAAGAAGGCGGCGACGACGAAGACGATGACGACGAGGAGGGTTCGGATGGGAGCTGTGAGGTGGAGTCCTCGCGCTCAGAAGGCCGCGTGCCCGAATCCCGCTCCAAGTCGCGCCATGACCCGGGGGTTGCTGGCGGCGGCCCGAAGGCGCCGAATGTTATCAAGCCGACTGCCAATGCTCCCTCGACCCGTAATTCGAAGCGTGTTCGTGCGGAACTAGCTTCGTCGCCCGAGAAGGTCGTGAAGGAAGCCAAAGTTGTTGCAATCAAACCCCGGAAGGCAGTACCCATTCCGAGGATCAAGATGACCATCCCGGTTGCTTCGGCGTAAGAACTTTCAGTCGAAGATTGTTATCGAAATCTATCTGAGTGAGTTTTGAAATCCGAATGTTTCTTTTGTAGTGCTGATACTTCAACTACTTCGCCTGAACCCCAAACTCTGGAGAAGGAGCGAGCCGAAGTAGACGCGGCGTCTTCGAAGGGTAAACTTTGAGACTTTTCTTGTATATGTTGCGGTTTTGCATCTGCTCATTTCCGAATGATTTTTGTACACTTGAAGCTCCGACTGACGTGATTGACCTCGATGTGGTTGACAAAGCTGATCTGCGAAATCCTACTGCAAACATAGAAGGTGTAATGCAGGAGCCATCACTTGCCGGTGCCTTGGCGTCATCACAGGGAACCAGCTCGGGCGCTGGAGTCGCACTCGAGTCCGGCACGTTGAATCTTATGCCGACTCCTCGTGAGACCATCATTTTCTTGCTACACCATGTCCCTGAGGACCAGACGGGAGGGAGCAAAGAGGCGCTGATCCAGCTGGAGCTGATGTGCGATAGACTGAAGACGGAGTACGACGCGAGTGCGGCGTAGCAGAAGAATGTCCGAGTAAGTACTCTCGTAAGTACCTTCCTCATTCGGCATCTTGGTCCCTTTGTCCATGGTTTTAAGACCCCGAGTGGGTTTGCATCTGGACACACCCACTGGGTGTTGACTTTCTAGTGGGGGCGCATTGAGCGCACCCACTGGGTGTAGTCCTCGAGACTGCCGTCGACTGAATCAGTCGGCGGTAGTCTAATAGCGTAGAAATGTGTCTTGAACTTAAATTTTCCAATGGGGGCGCGCTGAGCGCACCCACTGGGTGTAGTCCCCGAGGCTACCGTCGACTGAAGCAGTCGGCGGGAGTCTTAGAGTTTTGGAATCTGACCGAATGATTTGTACGTAATGTCCGATTGACGAATCATATGTCTTTGCGTGATCATAATTTTTCTTCCATTCGTCGTTTGTAGTCTATTTGTGAGCTCGGAAACCACTACAATGCTCTAAGGGAGGAGGTGTTGACCCTGCGTCTCGACCTTGACGCTGAGAAGGTCAAGAGCGCCCGACTGGAGCAGGAGAAGAAGGCATTGGAAGGTATTGTTCTCCCTGCCCGACTGTTGCCGTCTTTGTTCCTCCTCCCTGTCCGACTGAGTCTACTTCGTCAGATCTTCGTGGAGAAAATCGTAAGCTTGTCGAGAGACTGAAGAATTCTGTTTCTTTAGTGACTGTGAAGACAGCCCTTGAGAAGAAGGACACAGAACTGGCAGCAGCTCAGAAGGAGGCTAGTCGGAAGGCCAAGGAGGCCGATGAGAAGCTGAAGTCAGTCGGGAAGCTAGAAGAGGATAAGAAAACCCTCGAGGTCGCCGTGAAGAAGTCCAAGAAGGAACTCGTCGAATGGAAGACCAAACTTGAACGTATCATTGCCAAGCAGGCCGAACTGGAGCAATTCGTTGAGGAGTTCGGCGATACCGTGAGTGAAAAACTCAAAGGTAAACTCTCCCGAATGACTCATGTGTAATTCTGAACCACCGAATGAAACTTGCTTGACTCTGATTCTTTTTTTTTGTTCGACTGAACCCAGAATTCTGCTTCGACATTGATGAGGAGACCGACAAGATCGAAAAAGAGCTAGATCCATCCCGAGAGCTGCTCAAGGATAGTGCTGCCATGGCGTTTCTCCGTCTGGAAGAACGCGTCGACAAAGCAGTTTCGTTCATCAAGAGGCTCCATACCGGCATCGTGGACATCGAAAAGGAACTCTTCTCCGACGAAGAACCCTCCAAGGACCTGGAATCTACTCTTATCCGAGTGAGAGACGTCCCGAACCGAGTGAAGATCTGGAAGAAGTTAGCGGCCCGTGCGGGAGCTGACATTGCTCTCTCTCTGGTTCGGGTCCACTGCAAGGGAGTGGATGAGAAGAAACTAAAGTCCTTGGAAGTCGCCAATCGGAAGCACGCCAGAATTCAAGATTTCATGGAGATGTTCATGGAGGCGGCCACCCGGATTGCAGAGAGCCTTGACCTAGACACGTTCGTCGAAGCAGTGCCTAACCCTGAGTGATCGCCGGGCTAAAAACTTCTTTAAACATTTGCCTCGGAATGGCGAGTAGTATCTGTAAGACTTTTAATGAGCTTGAGGCTCTTATCGTCCGTACTTCTGTCTTGAACGATGCAGTTCTCATCTGCCTTATCTTAACTTGATCTTTGATCTTTTGAGTGTTTATAATGTTTGCACTTGGCATGAATTCTTACTTAGGCGATGCGGAGTCACGGCTAAGTCCCAGAGTGTAGGCAAGTCCTGCACTCGGAATAGTTCATATGAACAATGATGGTCCTGTCCATCTTGTCGTTCGAGTGAGAAGGATATCTCACCCTAGACATTCTTACTTAAGCGATGCGGAGTCGCGACTAAGCCTCCGAGCGTGGGCAAGACCCTCACTCGGAATAGTTTGTCTTCAGACGAACAATGATGGACCTGTTCATCTTGACAACCGACTGTGGAGGATGTCCCACTCGAAAGGTTTTCTAACTTAGGCGACGCGGAGCCACGGCTAAGCCCCCGAGCATGGGCGAGACCCTCACTCGGAGTAATTTTCCTTAGGTGAACAATGATGGTCCTGTTCATCTTGACAACCGAGTGCGAATGATGTCCCACTCGAGAAGTTATCTAACTTAGGCGACACGGAGTCGCAGCTAAGCCCCTGAGCGCGGGCGAGACCCTCACTCGGAGTAATTTATCCTTAGATGAACAATGATGGTCCTGTTCATCTTGACAACCGAGTGTGGAGGATGTCCCACTCGAAAGGTTTTCTAACTTAGGCGACGTGGAGTCGCGGCTAAGCCCCCGAGTGTTGGCGAGACCCTCACTCGGAGTAATTTATCCTTAGATGAACAATGATGGTCCTGTTCATCTTGACAACTGAGTGTGAATGATGTCCCACTCAAGAAGTTATCTAACTTAGGCGACGCGGAGTCGCAGCTAAGCCCCCGAGCGCGGGCGAGACCCTCACTCGGAGTAGTTTGTCCTTAGGCGAACAATGATGGTCCTGTTCATCTTGACAACCGAGTGTGGAGGATGCCCCACTCGAAAGGTTTTCTAACTTAGGCGACGTGGAGCCGCGGCTAAGCCCCCGAGCGTGGGCGAGACCCTCAGTCGGAGTAGTTTGTCCTTTGACGAACAACGATGGTCCTGTTCATCTTGACAACCGAGTGCGAATGATGTCCCACTCGAGAAGTTATCTAACTTAGGCGACGCGGAGTCACAGCTAAGCCCCCAAGCGCGGGCAAGACCCTCACTCGGAGTTGTTTGTCCTTAGACGAACAATGATGGTCCTATTCATCTTGACAACCGAGTGTGGAGGATGCCCCACTCGAAAGGTTTTCTAACTTAGGCGACGCGGAGCCGCGGCTAAGCCCCCGAGCGTGGGCGAGACCCTTACTCGGAGTAGTTTGTCCTTGGACGAACAATGATGGTCCTGTTCATCTTGACAACCGAGTGTGGTGGATGTCCCACTCGAAAGGGTTTTTAACTTAGGCGACGCGGAGTCGCGGCTAGGCCCCCGAGCGCGGGCGAGACCCTCACTCGTGGTAGTTTATACTTAGGCAAAATCAGGTTTGCGGCTAAGTGTTTTGTGTTTTTCACCTACGGGAGGTGGTAGTCAAATTTCAACAAGATATAATGAAACAAAACTTTATTCATCGAGATCACTCGGATTCATTACTGGAATGATAAACTAAAGTAGTTATGATCTAGGTGTAGAACTTGCGAAGCAGGTCCGCATTCCAAGTCCGAGGCTCTTCTTCTCCATCTTTGATGTTGTAAAGTCGGTAGGCACCATTGTGCAAGACTTTGGAAATCGCATACGGCCCCTGCCACGGAGGCGCTAACTTGTGGGGTTTTTGCTGATCCAGTCGGAGGACAAGGTCTCCTTCCTAAAAAGCTCGGCCCTGGACGTGTCTGTCATGGTGACGCCTCAAATCTTGCTGATAGAGCGTCGATCTGATGAGAGCCAGCTCCCTCTCTTCCTCTAGAAGGTCGAGGCCGTCTTGCCGTGCGGCTTTGGCTTCAGCTTCATCATATAGTTCCACTCGGGGGAATTGTGCTGAAGATCACTCGGCAACACAGCCTCTGATCCGTACACCATGAAGAAAGGCGTGCGCTTCGTAGAGCGTATTGGGGTTGTCCGGATGCCCCATAAGACAGAAGGCAATTCTTCAACCCAAGCTCCAGCAGCATATTTCAGGTCTCTCATCAATCGGGGCTTCAAACCTTGTAGAATCATTCCGTTTGCGCGCTCGGCCTGTCCATTCGACTGCTGGTGAGTCACTGAGGCGTAATTAACCCGAGTGCCTTGAGAGAAACAGAATTCGCGGAATTCATCCGAGTCGAAGTTCTTCCCATTATCCGTGATAATATCATGTGGTACACCGAATCTGAAAATGATCTGCCGAATGAAGCTGACGGCAGTACCTACATCCAAACTCTTAATGGGCTTGGCTTCAACCCATTTGGTGAACTTCTCAACCGCCACAAGCAGATGTGTGAAGCCACTCGACCCAGTCCGCAAAGGTCCGACCATATCGAGGCCCCATACTGCAAACGGCCAAGTGATCGGGATTGTCTTGAGCGCGGACGCTGGCTTGTGGGACTTATTCTCGTAGAACTGACATCCAACACACAGGTCCACCAGGTCCCGTGCTGCTTCATTGGCTCGGGGCCAATAAAAACCCGCTCGGAAAGCTTTAGCGACCAAAGTCTGAGAGGACGCATGGTGGCCACAAGTTCCCGAGTGGATTTCATGTAAGATTTGCAGCCCTTCCTCTGGGGAGATGCATTTTTGGGTGACTCCTGTGGTGCTTTTCTTGTACAACTGGTCTCCCATAACCTTGAACGACTTGGATCGGCGGCCGATCTGACGGGCTTCTTCTTCGTCTTCAGGGAGTTCTTGTCTGAGCAAGTATGCCAAATAGGGTTGAGTCCACTCGGGAGTGATTACCAGCATTTCGTGGACCAGATCCACTATGGCTGGAACTTCAACCTTAGTCGGATCAGATGGACCGACTGCTTGCGGGGGCTCCTCTGTGAAAGGATCTTCTGCGATTGTCGGGGCACGCAGATGTTCAAGGAATATATCTTTCAGGACTGCTCGCCGAGTGGACCCGATCTTTGCCAGGTCGTCTGCTGCCTGATTCTTTGCGCGAGGAATGTGATGCAGTTCTAGGCCTTCAAAATTTCTTAGCAGCTAACACCGGCTGGGTGGAAAGCAATGCTTTGAGTTCTACGAACGCGGCTTGCACTTCATTGGTCCACTCGAATTTGTCTGACTTCTTCATTAATCGGTAGAGAGGGAGTGCCTTCTCTCTGAGTCTTGAAATAAATCGGCTCAGGGCCGCAAGACATCCTGTCAACCTTTGCACATCATGTAAGCGCTCTGGTTGCTTCATTCGGACTATAGCGCCGATTTTTTCTGGGTTAGCATCGATCCCTCGTTCGGAAACGAGAAAACCGAGTAACTTTCCGGCTGGCATCCCGAATGTGCACTTAGCTGGATTCAGCTTTATCCCAAAGCGCTGCAGGTTCGCAAAGGTTTCGGCGAGGTCAGTTAGGAGGTCGGAACCTTTCCTAGACTTGACTATGATATCGTCCATACAGGCCTCCGCGTTCCGACTGATTTGCTTTTGCAAGCACTTCTGGATCATGCACTGAAAAGTGGCTCCAGCATTCTTCAAGCCGAATGGCATCGTGACGTAGCAAAAACACCCGAATGGGGTGATGAAGGCCGTTTTTATTTCATCAGGACCGTACATTCGGATCTGGTGGTACCCGGAGTACGCATCCAGGAACGACACACGTTCACATCCGGCCGTAGAGTCTACTATATGATCTATCCGAGGTAAAGGAAAATGATCCTTCGGGCAGGCCCGATTGAGATGTTTGAAGTCAATACACATACGGAGTGACTTGTCCTTGTTCGGTACCAAGACCACATTCGCAAGCCACTCGGAGTGGTAAATCTCGCGAATGAATTCAGCGGCGAGAAGCCGAGCTATCTCTTGACCAATCGCCTTGCGCTTCTCCACGGAGGATCGGCGCAAGTACTCCTTGACTGGCTTGGCCTTCGGATACGTTCGGAGTCGGTGCTCAGCCAGTTCCCTGGGAACACCAGGCATGTCAGACGGCTTCCATGCGAAGATGTCCCAGTTCTCATGGAGGAACTGGATGAGCTCGGCTTCCTATTTGTCTTCGAGTGAAGTGGAGATGTTCGTCAGAGCGGCGCTCGGGTCACTCGGATGGACATGAACTTGCTTAGTCTTGCCAGCTAACAGGATGGCTAATTCTGAAGCCGGCCGCTTTGGCCTGAGCAGATCAGCCGTATCCACCTCTTTCTTGTACCCTTCAAGCTCGACTGCAAGCACTTGTTCATTGGCTATCTTTGTGCCCTGTTGAAGGCACTCTTTGGCGACCTTCCGATCACCAGTGACTGTAATCACACCCTTAGGTCCTGGCATCGTGAGCTTGAGATACACGTAACATGGTCTGGCCATGAAACGTGCATAGGCGGGCCTACCTAGGATGGCGTGGTAAGCACTGCGGAAGTCAACGACCTCGAAGGTTAGTTTTTCCTTTCGGAAATTCTTCTCGCCGCCGAAAACTACGTCCAGCGCGATCTAGCCGAGTGATTCTGCCTTCTTTCCAGGGACGATCCCATGGAAATGCATGTTGCTCTTGCTCAATCGGGACATCGGGATGCCCATAGCCTTGAGCGTGTCGGCATATATGATATTAAGCCCGCTGCCTCCGTCCATTAGGACCTTGCGCAGTCGGACACCGCCCACCGCTGGGTCAACGACCAGCGCCTGCCTCCCAGAGGTGGCAATGTGGGGCGGGTGATCGGACTGGTCGAAGGTGACAGTCCTCTTCGTCCAGTTGAGGTACTTGGGAGCAGTCGGAACTGCCATATTAACCTCCCGATTGATAACCTTCAGCTGCCTCTTGCTCTCAACATCGGCGAATTTCACATTGAGGACTTTATCCACTTTAGGATACTCGGAAGTATCTTCCTCATCTTCGACATTGAACTTCTCACTCGAGGGTTCGGCACCCATCTCCTGCTTGAGCAGGCGACATTCCCGAGTGGTATGCTTCGGGAGCACAACATTGCCTTCTTCATCCGTCTTGGTATGAATTTGGCACGGTTGCTTGAGAATGTCGGATTTGTACTCGGACTTTTTCTTGGGTATCCATTCTTTCTTCTTCTTCTTGGGCTTCGGCTTGCCTTGCCCTTGCCCTTGGCCGGCTGCGACTTCCGCCTTGCCGGAGGTGTTAGCTTTCCACTTCTGATTCTTCCCGGCGTTGCCTCCCGATTAAGGGGCGTTGCCGGCTCTCGCTTTGCCACTTCGGAGGCGGTCTTCTTCTTCACCATTAGCGTACTTGTTTGCAATCTCCATGGCCCGACTGAGGGACAGATCCCCAGATCGGCCAAACTTCAAGACTAACTCCCGATACCGAGTGCCTGCCTTGAAGGCGCACACGGCCTGATGCTCGGTGACATTTTCCACGGTGTTATGCAACGTGGTCCAGCGCTGAATGTACTCTCAGAGAGTTTCATTGTTCTTTTGAACACAGTGCTGGAGTTCCGTCAGTCCACCTGGACGCTTGTAGGTGCCTTCGAATGTCTTGACGAACACTCGGGCCAAGTCTTCCCAACAATAAATACAGTTGGCAGGCAACTGATTTAGCCACGCCCGTGCGGACCCTTCCAACATGAGCGGAAGATGTTTCATGGCAACGAAATCATCGCCGCCGCCGATCTGGACAACGACTCGATAATCTTCGAGCCAAGTCTCTGGCTTGGATTCGCCATTGAACTTTCCAATTCCGGTTGCCAGTCGGTAATTGGGGGGGGGGGGGGTATTTCTGCCTCTCGGATCTATCTGCTGAAGCATCCGAGACCAGAAACTCCCTAGCCGCTTGCTCGGTCTCTGTCATATCTGTTCCGATCAACCACTCGCTGAGTAATGTTCGATCGGGCATCGTAGCCCCTGTGTCGAATAGGGCTCCGCTCGCGGTTTCTCCCGAGTGGATACCCTCCGTCATATGGACGTTGGCCACGCGGACCTCCCCTCGGAGGGGGAGTCCAACTGAAATCACGGTCGTCGTGCCCGTGCCCTCCGTACGGACCTCTCGGATGAGTAGGAGTTCGCGGATACGTCCTCGGCACGAGCGGACTGTGAGCCGACTGCACAGTATCTGCCCGAGTAGATTCATTATGAATGCGCTGGTGAGATTGTGATACCTATGAGTTTTGCTGCAAGGCGGTCTTCAGTAGAGCCTGGATCTGCCGAATGCCCTTGCCTGCCGCCGAATTGGACGGCTGGATCAAATCTGCGATCCGAGTGGCCGCGGCCAGATTCAACAAAGGTGTTCGCATCGTCGGGATAATGTATGGGCGTTCCTTTGTGAATGTCAACTGGCGGCGGCTACGGCTGGAACTGGGAAGTTCCCTTGCCGCACGTTCGTCGAGTGAATGCTGCAACCGCTCGAGACGCTCGCGCTCAGCCAAGGTAGCTTAGCGAGCGGCCTCGAGGGCTATCTCTTCAGGGGTGTTCCCCGCAATGGGCATCTGGAGGACTTGGTCGTTCCTGCGCCTGATTTCCTCCCGGTGCTCCCGAGTGAGCGGTCGGGGAACATAGCCGTTGGTACTGGCGTTACGGTGGTCGCTGTCTCGATCGCGGGCGTCTCCCGCCGAATACCCTGGAGGGGTAGCGTCTCGGTATGGGCCGGCCATCAAGACCTCCGCCACTTCGCCGCTGCTCTCGAAACCAGCAGCATCGGAGGAGTCGTCATCCGAAGACGAGAAAAGACAATGGACTGACTCATCAGCTTCGAGTGTAGCCACTTGCCGTCCTGCGCCTGCGCCGTCACATCGTGCTTGATCCAGCGCTGCAGCCGAGTGCGCCTGGAGCGCCGGCGAGAAGCTGCAAGACGAGTCGGTAAAGCCGGTCGATAAGGTGAAGATGGTTGCCGGAGGAGAACTCTGAACGTCGTCGCGTTAAAGTGCACTGCGCCACGGGCGGGCAGTGCCTCAGCGTCCAGCGGCGCCTCCTGCAACCACGCCGAACCGTCGACGGCGAAGCTGAGGGACCCGAAGAGGATCTCGCCGCCGAAAGCGTTCATGATGAACGGGAGAATGGAAATTCCACCTGCGCCGGAATTCGCTAGATGCGTGGCCCCACGGTGGGCACCAACTGTCGTGGGAATGACCTTGACAATAGTACTAGGGGGTACGAATGGAGGGGCGAAGTCTAGCTACGGCTCAGGTGTTTCATTCGGATGTGTACGAGTTCAGGCCCCACTCGGAAGTGGTAAGAGCCCGGAGGCTGGTTTGTTTTGCTTATGGGGGAGTATGAGAATACAAGTGTCGGAACCTTGCTACGGCGTCTGGTGGTGGTTTATATAGAGTGCGCCACCATCAGCCGAGTGCCGTAATAAATTCTAGTTAAAGCTACATTACAGGAACTGCTGCTTTAACTAGAGCATTACCGGTAACGCACGTCTGATCGATCCCACAGGATGTCTCTTCATATTACTCAACGCTACGTCTGCTGGACCGTTGAGTTCCTGTTGACCGAGTGTGGCTGTGGCCATCCGAGTGTATCTTCAGGTGTGTCCGAGTGACTCTTCAGCCGTGTCCGAGTGCACTTCCACCTCTGGAGCTTCAATGTCGATGAGGGTCCCTAGGTGGGCCAAGAAGTCAGTCTTGTGACCCTACCCATGGTAGACGACCTCATCACCTGGAAATCCAAAAACCCTAGAAGAGTCGCCGAAATACAATTCCAGGCGCCGCAAGTTCCAGAACCGCGAGATCCAATCTAAACACCATCATGGAGGGGTTCATCTTCTTCATAGGTGCCTCTCCGATGATGCGTGAGTAGTCCACGATAGACCTACAGGTCCGTAGGCAGTAGCTAGATGGCTTCTTCTCTCTCTCTTATGATTCTCAATACAATGGTCTCTTGGAGATCTATTTGATGTAAACTTTTGCGGTGTGTTTGTTGGGATCCGATGAATTTTGAGTTCATGATCAGTTTCTATCCATGAATATTATTTGAGTCTTCTTTGATCTCTTATATGCATGATTACTTATAGCCTCGTATTTCTTCTTCGAATATTTGGTTTAGTTAGGCCGACTAGATCGATTTTTCTTGCCATGGGAAGAGGTGCTTTGTGAAGGGTTCGATCTTGCGGTGTTCTTTCCCAGTGACAGAAGGGGCAGCAAGACACGCATGTATCGTTCCTATTAAGGATAACAAGATGGGGTATATTCCTACATGAATAGATCTTGTCTACATCATGTCATCATTCTTATTGCATTACTCCGTTTTCCCATGAACTTAATACACTAGATGCATGCTGGATAGCGGTCGATGTGTGGAGTAATAGAGGTAGATGCAGGCAGGAGTCGGTCTATCTATCTTGGACGTGATGCCTATATAATGATCATCGCCTTGGATATCGTCATGACTATTCAATTTTCTATCAATTGCCCAACAGTAATTTGTTCACCCACCGTGCGCTATACTCATGAGAGAAGCCACTAGTGAACCCTACGCCCCCCAGGTATACTTTTCCATCATATTGCTTCCCGATCTACGTTTTTTGCAATCTTTGTTTTCAGATCTACAAAACCAAAAACCCAAAAATATATTGCTGCTTATTTGCTCTTTTTATTTGTGTTTTTGAGAGATCTATCTCTCCTATCTATCACTACCTAATCTATCTTATTACCATAGAGAGATTGACAACCTCTCTTTCGCGTCGGGTTGCAAGTATTTGTTGTTTGTGTGCAGGTGCTGCTTATTGGGTGGTGGTGATCCTCCTACTAGTTCGATAACCTTGGTTTCATAACTAAGGGAAATACTTACCGTCGCTGTGCTGCATCATCCCTTCCACTTTGGGGAAATACCGACGCAGTCCAAGCCACGTCAAAGGAATTTTTGGCGCCGTTGCCGGGGAGGAAGCAGTCTCTTCTACGTGCCTATCGTATGCGCCGAGGGGACTCTACCATCATCTACCAGCTTCCTAATCACAAATCTTATCTCCTTGCAATTAAATTATTTGCCATTTGCCTCTCGTTTTCCTCTCCCCCACTTCACCAATTTGCTGTTTTATTCGCCTTCTTGTTCGTTTGCCCTTTTTCTCGTCAGATCTCTTGTTTGCTTGTCACCATGAGTGATTTTTGGTATGGCAGAAACGGATGATGGCAGGACTCCTAAAAATGGACGTTCTGCCAATCTTGATTCTAAAACTTTTGTTTTGGGGCAAGGGAACGTTATAGGAGAAGAAACTATTCAAGAGTTTTTTAATTGCTTTGGGAATTTGGCTCTCGATGATACCCCTATTCTGAAAAGATCTAAATCTTATGCGGAAGCTATCTCGGCGTTAGTTCTAAAAATTGAAAATAGATTTATTCGTACCCATCCTACCTTGCAAAGATTGTTTTATGAGCTACCCGTCATTAAGGATCCTAAGGCTAAGAAGTTGGCTACCCTAGTTCTCATGCATGAATTTGATCATATAGTACGGGAAGCTAGGGAGATCTTTGACTTTTATGGTATGAGCCGTGAAAAACTGGTAATAGGAGAAATCCTTTACAATAGTGATTACATTATGAGATATTTGCTTTAAAATAATCAAATCTTTGATGATATTCTCAAAAAGGAAGTCCCCGTTTTAGATATAATCCAACAAATTTTTAATGATGTAAACCAACAATATTCTTGGATCGTAGCCGGTAATCAAAGGGGGTACGTAGAGGGACAACTTGATAGGGCAAAGGTTGCTATGGATGATGTGTTTCAAGTTTTATTTGCAAAACCTCTTGACAAAAGTTCCTCATCGAAAACCAAAGATGACAATACTTGAATCTATCCAATATGCCTAGCTAGGGGCGTAAAACGATAGCGCTTGTTGGGAGGCAACCCAATGAATAAATAATTTTTTTTCTTTTTCCTTTCTGTTTTTGAGTGTTGACACAATTATGCCTCTGTTGTGATTGTGTTTTTATGGTTTATTTAGTGTTTGTGCCAAGTAGAACCGTTAGGATGATTCATAGGATGAGTAGAAGTGATGCTGAATCTGAAACAGAAACTTTGCGTCCAGTATATGAATTTTCATTTTTTGCTGGAACGTGATCTTGAGCTGAAATTTTAACACAGTGTTGCTATACAAATTCCTTACGTTTTCCTAATTTTTAAGATTTTTAGAGTTACAGAAGTATGGGTATGGTACAGATTACTACAGACTTTTCTGTTTAAGACAGATTCTGTTTTTGTTGCATTGTGTGCTTGTTTTGATGAATCTATGGTTTGTATTGGATGGTATAAGCCATGGTAAAGTTAAAATACAGTAGGTATAATGCAATTATAAAATTTGAATGGGTTTACAACAGCACCTAAAGTAGTGATTTGCTTTCTTATACTAACGGATCTCACGAAGATTTTGTTGAGTTTTGTGTGATTGAAGTTTTCAAGTTTTGGGTGAGATCACGATGGATGAAGGAATAAGGAGTAGCAAAAGCCTAAGCTTGGGTATGCTACCGCACCCCCAAGATATATCCAAAGAGTAACAAGCAACTAAGCTTGGGGATGCCCCCGAGTGGCATCCCCTCTTTCTTCTGACGACCATCGGTATTTTACTTGGAGCTATATTTGTCTATATCTTTGCTTGCTTTATTTGTTAGTTTTTCCTTTGTATCCTTGCTGTACACACCTATTTGAGAAAGCCAAAATCATGCTATGATTTGTTAGAATTGCTCTATGTGCTTCACTTAAACTTTTTGAGCTATAGAATTGCTCTAGTGCTTCACTTATATCTTTTTGAGCACGGTGTGCTTGGAAACTTTTGTAGAAATACTCTCATGCTTCACTTAGATTAATTTGAGAGTTATTAAATTTTTGAAGAAATCCTCTCATGCTTCACTTATACCTTTTTGAGAGATTAAATCTTTATGCTCATGTGCTTCACTTAATTTTTTTTGAGCTTTGCAAAAAGCAATGGCAATATATGAAACTAGTCCCAAAGTGATAGATATCCAAGGAGGATATAATAAAAACTTTCATGAAGATCATTGGACAAATTAAACTTGATTCCTTGTAATAGTTTTGAAACATGATGGTAGTAATATGTGAGTCATGTTAATGAGTAATTATGCTTAGTAGGAATATTGGTGTTAAGGTTTGTGATTCCCTATGCATGCACGAAAGTCAATAGTTATGCAATGAAGTTACATCCTACTTGTGGTGCATTATTCGGTGTTAGTTATGTTCAATGCTCACTTATGTGAATTTTTGTTTCTTGGTTTGGTTGCTTCCCAATCTATTTGCTAGCCTTCATTTGTACTAACTAGAAATACTACTTGTACATCCAAAATCCTTAAACCAAGTTTTGCCTTATGAGTCCACCATACCTACCTATATGCGGTATTTCCATGCCGTTCCAAGCAAATTTGTATGTGCCATCTCTAAATTTTTAAAATAAATTTTCTCTTTTGTGTGCCGGTACCGCTCATGAAACGGTGGGGAGTGTCCAATATTTTTCCATGCTAGATGTGTTATTCTCAAGATGAGTGTTTATTCACTTGTCATTGCACGAGAGTGCGGCGGTAATAGGGATGCCCATTCCCGAAATGAAAAAGAAAAAATATTTACTTTATGTTGTCAAATAATAAATTCCTTGGAAAGTGTTGGTATGGAAGACAACCGTGGATACGGCCAGCCATGGAAAGTGAAAGTTTAGTGGAAAAGGAATAAACTTTATTTTCTGTTTGGGAACCGCCTATGATATATCTAGCATGGAAAGTATTGTGAGCTACTTTGTCGTTTTCGTTGACAGGAAAAGCATGCCACCCAAAATATTTTTTCTCTCTCAATTTAAAACTTTGAGCTCTGGCACCTCTACAAATCCCTACTTCCCTCTGCGAAGGGCCTATCTATTTACTTTATGCAATTTTTATTTTTTTTGCTTTGAGTCTCAATCTTCTCTTATAAGCACTAACTAGGGGGCACTATGATCGTACTTGAGCATTGGGCATAGCTAATATTTGAGTGTGTTTCATGAATGGATCAATGATTGAGCATGATGGGCTAGGGATAACTTTGTTTAGTGTTGATATCTTGAAAGACATGGTTGCTTGTTGACATGCTTGAGTATTGAAGTCATTATGTTAAAACTACACTATTGCTTTGAATCATTTACAAGTCCAAATGTCCATGCTATACAAGGAAGAAAAGAATATGATGAACATGTTAGGAAGCATTCCACATCAAAAATTCTGTTTTTATCATTTACCTACTCGAGGACGTGCAGGAATTAAGCTTGGGGATGCTGATACGTCTCCAACGTATCTATAATTTTTGCTTGTTCCATGCTGTTATATTATAATTCTTGGATGTTTTACAATCATTTTATTACAACTTTGTATCATTTTTTGGGACTAACCTATTAACATAGTGCCAAAGTGCCAGTTGTGTTTTTGCCTGTTTTTTACTTCGCAGAAAATCAGTACCAAATGGAGATAAAACGCTGCGGGGATTTTTGTGGATTTTTTCCGGACCAGAAGAAACCTGATGGGCCAAGGAACACAAGAAGAGGGGCCCCAGGGTGGCCAGCCCCCACCAGGGCACGCCAGAGGCCCCCTGGCGCGGCCTGGTGGGTGCTGGGCACCTCGGGCACCCCCTCAACCGACAATCGTGCCTATAACTTCCCTGGAAAACCAAAAACCCTAGAAGAGTCGCCGAAACACAATTCCAGCCGCCGCAAGTTCCATAACCGCGAGATCCAATCTAAGCACCATCACGGAGGGGTTCATCTTCTTCATAGGTGCCTCTCCGATGATGCGTGAGTAGTCCACCATAGACCTACGGGTCCCTAGGCAGTAGCTAGATGGCTTCTTCTCTCTCTCTTATGATTCTCAATACAATGGTCTCTTGGAGATCTATTTGATGTAAACTTTTGCGGTGTGTTTGTTGGGATCTGATGAATTTTGAGTTCATGATCAGTTTCTATCCATGAATATTATTTGAGTCTTCTTTGATCTCTTATATGCATGATTACTTATAGCCATGTATTTCTTCTTCGAATCTTTGGTTTAGTTAGGCCAACTAGATCGATTTTTCTTGCCATGGGAAGAGGTGCTTTGTGATGGGTTCGATCTTGCGGTGTTCTTTCCCAGTGACAAAAGGTGCAGCAAGACACGCATGTATCGTTCCTATCAAGGATAACAAGATGAGGTCTATTCCTACATGAATAGATCTTGGCTACATGATGTCATCGTTCTTATTGCATTACTCCATTTTTCCATGAACTTAATACACTAGATGCATGCTGGATAGCGGTCGATGTGTGGAGTAATAGAGGTAGATGCAGGCAGGAGTCGGTCTATCTATCTTGGACGTGATGCCTATATAATGATCATCGCCTTGGATATCATCATGACTATTCGATTTTCTATCAATTGCCCAACAGTAATTTGTTCACCCACCGTGCGCTATACTCATGAGAGAAGCCACTAGTGAACCCTACGCCCCCCAGGTATACTTTTCCATCATATTGCTTCCCGATCTACGTTTTTTGCAATCTTTGTTTTCAGATCTACAAAACCAAAAACCCAAAAATATATTGCTGCTTATTTGCTCTTTTTATTTGTGTTTTTGAGAGATCTATCTCTCCTATCTATCACTACCTAATCTATCTTATTACCGTAGAGAGATTGACAACCTCTCTTTCGCGTCGGGTTGCAAGTATTTGTTGTTTGTGTGCAGGTGCTGCTTATTGGGTGGTGGTGATCCTCCTACTGGTTCGATAACCTTGGTTTCATAACTAAGGGAAATACTTACCGTCGCTGTGCTGCATCATCCCTTCCACTTTGGGGAAATACCGACGCAGTCCAAGCCACGTCACCCATCTTCTGGTATATAAGGTCTTTTGACCTAGAAAAAAATAAGGGAGGACTTTCGGGACGGAATGTCGTCGTCTCGAGGCGGAACTTGGGCAGGAGCACTTTTGCCCTCCGGCGGAGCGATTCCGCTGGGGGAACTTTCCTCCCCGAGGGGGAAATTGAATCCATCGTCATCACCAACACCCCTCTCATCTTTGGGAGGCCACTCTTCATCAAAAACTTCAACAACACCATCTCCTCTCAAACCCTAGTTCATCTCTTGTGTTCAATCTTTGTACAGGAACCTCAGATTGGTACCTGTGGGTGACTAGTAGTGTTGATTACATCTTGTAGTTGATTACTATATGGTTTATTTGGTGGAAGATTATATGTTTAGATCCATTATGCTATTCAACACCCCTCTGATCTTGAGCATGATTATTATTTTGAGTAGTTACCTTTGTTCTTGAGGTCACGGGAGAAGTCATGTTGCAAGTAATCATGTCAATTTGATATGTGTTCGATATTTTGATGAGATGCATGTTGTGATTCCCTTAGTGGTGTCATGTGAACGTCGACTACATGACACTTCACCATCCTTGGGCCTAAGGGAATGCTTTGGGGAGTAGTTATTAGATGATGGGTTGCTAGAGTGCCAGAAGCTTAAACCCTAGTTTATGCGCTACTTCATAAGGGGCTGATTTGGATCCAAACGTTTAATTCTATTGTTAGATTTTATCTTAATACTTTTCTCGTAGTTGTGGATGCTTGCGAGGGGGTTAATCATAAGTGGGAGGTTTGTTCAAGTAAGAACAACACCCAAGCACCGGTCCACCCACATATCAAATTATCAAAGTAGCGAACACAAATCAAACCAACATGATAAAAGTGACTAGATGAATTTCCCGTGTACCCTCAAGAACACTTTGCCTATTACTAGAAATTGTTCTGGCCTGTCCTTTGCCACAAAAGGATTGGGCTACCTTGCTGCACCTTATTTACCGTTACCGTTACTTGCTCGTTACCAATTATCTTGCTATCAAACTATCTATTACCTACAATTTCAGTGCTTGCACAAATTACCTTGCTGAAAACCGCTTGTCATTTCCTTCTGCTCCTCGTTGGGTTCGACACTCTTACTTATCGAAAGGACTATGATTGATCCCCTATACTTGTGGGTCATCAAGGAACATCGCGCAAAGAATGTCATCAAAGGTGTGGATCAGCCGCTCATCTTTCTGCTTTTTGCCAAAGTGTGAGGGAAGGAGACACTAAAAGAATCGCCATGTTTAGAGTGAATAAATGAAGAATAGTGTTAGTAATGTCGGATTTTTGCGTAATGAAAATTCAATGAGTAGTGCGTAAAATCATCGAGTATAAAAAGATAATATTGAAACCCAGAGAAAGTACAAATGGGAGAAGTCCAGTAATCACAATGTATTAATTGAAATGCTACTCTAGTAAGGGAATTTGAACTATAAAAAGGTAAATGGGGTTGCTTGCGTAATTGACATTACTCACAAATACTAGATTTGGCAATGTTTTATTACATGATGGAAGGAAAGACTTGACTTAAACATAAATAGTGCTAGGGTTCCCTAAGCGTTGATGTCGCAAATCATCGATGATGGAAAGAGAGGGTTGCATGAAGGTGTTTTTGAAGAAAGTATAGAGGTCGCCATGGCTATTGGACCAAATGATGATTTTTGAGTTACTAGGTCCTTCATAGTAAAACCAAACAAGTCAATTCCATTGTACATGAGTTCTCATGAGTAGGACGACGAACATAAGTTAAATTCTTTATGAGACTTGGAGAAACAAGAATTTCATTGAGGATGAAAGAGGAGAGACTGGTTAAGCCAACAATGGTGATGGGAATGTAGGTGCCGTTACCAACGCTGATGCCCTGGGAACAACACATTGAAGGGGAAGAATAAGAGGTGAGGGTGTCCGTCTTACCAGTCACATGAGAGGAAGCTCCCATGTCAAGGAACCATTCCTGCCCATTGCCTCCTTGCTACTCATCAAAAGGATATCGAGGGCGGCATTGATCTGGTTGTACTTCTCCTAGGAAGGCGTGTTGGGAGGTGGTGGAGCAGGAGCAATCATGTAGTACACCCAAAAGGGGTGGTGGTCCAGCGCACATGACGCCGGCTACATTGGGCACGGTCTAGAATGCACACAAGAACTTTGGGGGGGGGGGGTAAGGGTGTGCTCCATGGGGCAAAGTACCCCATACAGGGGTGTACAACATGTTGTGGGGACGTGTCATGCTTGACAGAGCCATTGCCTGGTCAAGTGGTGGAGTCGTTGTTGGGGAACGTTGCATGGGAAACAAAAAATTTCCTACGCACACGCAAGATCTATGCATGGAGATGCATAGCTACGAGAGGGTGAGTGTGTCTACATACCCTTGTAGATCGCTAAGCGGAAGCGTATATAACGCAGTTGATGTAGTCGTACTCTTCACGATCCAATCGCGATCCGATCCGATCTAGCGCCGAACGAACAACACCTCCGCGTTCCACACACGTGCGGCTCGATGACGTCTCCTCCTTCTTGATCCAGCAAGTGTGAGAGGAGAAGTAGATGGGATCTCAACCATCACGACGCCATGGTGGAGATGGTGGTGGAGCAATCCCGGCAGGGCTTCGCCAAGCGCTACCGTAGATGCGATTCGAGGAGAAAACGATCTAGGGAGAGAGGTAGGGCTGCCACCGGGGCGTGGGATTGTTGTGTCCAGCCCTCCCCCTCTCCTCTACTATATATAGGCGGCAAGGGGAAGGGTTTAGTCGCAGCCCTAGGCCCCTCCTCCAAGGAGGGCCGGCGGCTAGGGAGGAAACTTGCCTCCCAAGGCAAGTGGACTCCCTCCCACTTAGGGTTTCCCCTTCCCCTTGCACATGGGCCTTGTGGGGCTGGTGCCCCTGGCCCAATAAGGCTAGGGAGCCCCCTACAGCCCATGCACGCCCTTGGGGCTGAAGGGATCCTTCTGGACTCCTCCGGAACCCTCCAGAACCTTCTGGAACCTTCCGGAAGCTTCCCGGTACAATACCGGCAAAACCCAAAACTTTTCCGGTGGCCAAAATATGACTTCCCATATATAAATCTTTACCTTCGGACCATTCCGGAGCTCCTCGTGATGTCCGGGATCTCATCCGGGACTCCGAAAAACATTCGGTCACCAACGTACATATCCCAATACTACTCTAGCATGACCGAACGTTAAGCGTACGGACCCTACAGGTTCGAGAATCATGTGGACATGACCGAGACACCTCTCCAGTCAATAACCAATAGCGGGACTTGGATGCCCATATTGGTTCTCACATATTCCACGAATAACTTTATCGGTCGAACCACGATGCCAAGGATTCAATAAATCCCGTATGCAGTTCCCTTTGTCCAGCGGTATGTTACTTGCCCGAGATTCGATCGTCGGTATCTCCATACCTAGTTCAATCTCGTTACCGGCAAGTCTCTTTACTCGTTCCTTAATACAATATCCCGTGACTAACTCCTTGGTCACATTGCTTGCAAGCTTCATGTGATGCTGTATTACCGAGTGGGCCCAGAGATACCTCTCCGTCATACGGAGTGACAAATCCCAGTCTCGATCCATGCCAACCCAACAAACACCCTCGGAGATACATGTAGAGCACCTTTTATAGTCACCCAATTATGTTGTGATGTTTGACACACACAAGGCATTCCTCCGGTGTCAGGGAGTTGCATGATCTCATGGTTGTAGGAATAGATACTTGACATGGATAAAGCAGCAGCAATAAACTAACACGATCAAATGCTATGCTTACGGCTGGGTCTTGTCCATCACATCATTCTCCTAATGATGTGATCCCGTTATCAGATGACAACTCATGTCTATGGTCAGGAAACCTTGACCATCTCTGATCAACGAGCTAGTCTAGTAGAGGCTCACAAGGGACATGTGTTGGAAATATGCCCTAGAGGCAATAATAAAGTGATTATTATTATATTATCTTGTTCAGGATAATCGTTTATTATCCATGCTATAATTGTATTGATTGGAAACACAAATACATGTATGGATACATGGACAACACTGTGTCCCTAGTATGCCTCTAGTAGACTAGCTTGTTGATCAAAGATGGTCAATGTTTCCTAGCCATAGACATGAGATGTCATTTGATAATGGGATCAAATCATTAGGAGAATGATGTGATGGACAAGACCCAAACTATGAACGTAGCATATGATCGTGTCAGTTTATTGCTATAGTTTTCTGCATGTCAAGTATCTGTTCCTATGACCATGAGATCATGCAACTCACTCACACCGGAGGAATACCTTGTGTGTATCAAACGTCGCAACGTAACTGGATGACGATAAAGATGCTCTACAGGTATCTCCGAGGGTGTCTGTTGAGTTGGCATGAATCGAGACTGGGATTTGTTACTCCGTGTGACGGAGAGGTATCTCAGGGCCCACTCGGTAATACAACATCACAATAAGCCTTGCAAGCAAAGTGACTAAAGAGTTAGCCACGGGATCTTGTATTACGGAACGAGTAAAGAGACTTGCCGGTAACGAGATTGAACTAGGTATAGAGATACCGACGATCGAATCTCGGGCAAGTAACATACCGAAGAACAAAGGGAATAGCAAACGGGATTAACTGAATCCTTGACATAGAGGTTGAACCGATAAAGATCTTCGTAGAATATGTAGGAACCAATATGGGCATCCAGGTCCCGCTATTGGTTATTGACCGTAGAGGTGTCTCGGTCATGTCTACATAGTTCTCGAACCCACAGGGTCTGCACACTTAACGTTCGGGGACGTTTCGGTAGTATTGAGTTATGTATGTTGGTGACCGAACATTGTTCGGAGTCCCGGGTGAGATCCTGGACGTCACGAGGAGCTCCAGAATGGTCCGGAGGTAAAGATTGATACGTACCAGGAGTGACGAATGGGTTCCGAGGGTCCACCAAGTGGGGCCCACACACCCCAAGGGGCCACATGGGCCTTAGTGGTGGCGCATCAGCCCCTGGTGGGCTGGTGCGGCCAGCCCTATGGGCCTATGCGCAAGAAAAAGAGGAGAGGGGGAGGAGTCCTAATCGGAGGAGGACTCCTCCCACGCCCACCTCCTAGTTGGAGGTGGACTCCTTCACCTCCTTGGTTCGGCCGACCCTAGGGGGAAACCCTAGGGCGCTAGCCCCTCCCCCTCCCTCCTATATATATTGGAGGGGAGAGAGGGCAGCCGCACCCCAAGCCACGGTGCAGCCCTCTCTCCCCCCGTCTATACAGTTTTTCCTCTAGATTAGTTCGGCGGTGCTTGGCGCAGCCCTGGCGGATTAGTTTCACCACTACCGTCACCACGCCGTCGTGCTGTCGGAGTACTCATCTACCTATCCGCTCCCTCTTGCTGGATCAAGAAGGTGGAGATCGTCATCTAGCTGTACGTGTGCTGAACGCGGAGGTGCCGTCCGTTCGGCGCTAGATCGGGACGGATCGTGATTGGATCGCGGGACGGCTTGCGATTTGGATCACGAAGATGTTCAACTACATCAACCGCGTTTCTTAACGCTTCCTTCTTAGCGATCTACAAGGGTACGTAGATCCACTCTCCCTCTCGTAGATGCTCATCACCATGGATAGATCTTGCGTGTGCGTAGGAAATTTTTTGTTTCCCATGCAATGTTCCCCAACAGTGGTATCAGAGCTAGGTCTATTTGTAGATGAGATCAAGAGTAGAACACCAAGGAGTTTGTGGGCGTTGATATTCAGATTTCTTCCCTCCTTAGTCTTTTCTTGATTCAGCGGTATTGTGGGATGAAGCGGCTCGGACCAACCTTACTCGTCCACGTACGACAGACTGGTTCCATCGTCTGACATGTAACTTTGTTGCATAAGATGGCCGGCGGGTGTCTGTCTCTCCCACTTTAGTTGAATCGGATTCGACAGAGGCGGTCCTTATAGAAGGTGAAATAGCAACTTGTATATCACCATTGTGGATTTGCGTAGGTAAGAATCGTTCTTGCTAGATATCCATAGCAGCCACGTAAAACATGCAACAACAAATTAGAGGACGTCTAACTTGTTTTTGCAGGGTATGATGTGATATGATATGGCCAGAAACATGATGAGATATATGTGATGTATGATATGATCATGTTTTGTATAGATTATCACGACTTGCATGTCGATGAGTACGGCAACCGGTAGGAGCCATAGGGTTGTCTTTAATTTATTTTCGCCGTTTTTGCTTTACTTTATCGCTATGAGTTAGCAATAGTTGTAGAAGCAATAGTTGGCGCAACAACCTCATGGCGACACGTTGATGGAGATCAAGATGATGGAGATCATGGTGTCATGCCGGTGACTATGGAGATCATGTCGGTGCTTTGGAGATGGAGATCAAAAGCACAAGATCATGGCCATATCATGTCACTTATGATTTGCATGTGATGTTAATCCTTTTATGCATCTTATTATGCTTAGGACGACGGTAGCATTATAAGGTGATCCCTCACTAAAATTTCAAGATAAAATTGTGTTCTCCCCGAGTGTGCACCGTTGCGAAAGTTCATCGTTTCGAGACACCACGTGATGATCGGGTATGATAGACTCTACGTTCGCATACAACGGGTGCAAGCCACTGTTGCACATGCAGAACACTCGGGTTAAACTTGACGAGCCTAGCATGTATAGACATGGCCTCGGAACACAAGAGACCGAAAGGTCGAGCATGAGTCATATAGTAGATATGATCAACATGGAGATGTTCACCATTGAAACCACCTCATCTCACGTGATGATCAGACTTGGGTTGGTGAATTTGGATCATGTAACACTCGAATGACCTGAGGGATGTCAATTTGAGTGGGAGTTTTTAAGTAATATGATTAACTAAACTCTGTATCTTGAACAATAGTCTAAGTTGTCTTTGCAAAATTTATGTTGTAGATCAATGGCTCGCGCAGTAGCACCCCTGAATTTCAATGCGTTCCTAGAGAAAGCTAAGTTGAAAGATGATGGAGGTAACTTTGTAGACTGGGCCCGTAATCTGAGGATTATCCTCACAGCTTCCCAAAAGGCTTATGTCCTTGATGCACCGCTCGGTGAACCACCCGCTCCAGTAGAGTCTGCAGACGTTGCGAACGCCTGGCAGGCACGTTCTGATGATTACTCAATAGTTCAATGTGCAATGTTGTATGTCTTAGAACCGGGACTTCAAAGACATTTTGAACATCATGGAGCATATGAGATGTTCCAGGAGTTGAAGTTTATCTTTGAGAAGAATGCCCGGATTGAGAGGTATGAGACCTCCGATAAGTTCTATGCTTGCAAGATGGAGGAGAACGGGTCTGTCAGTGAACATGTACTCAGAATGTCTGGGTATTCCAACCGTCTGGCGGAGTTGGGAATTGTTCTCCCGCGAGAGGCGATCACTGCCACCTAGCTACAAAAGCTTCGTGTTGAACTATAACATGCAAGGGATGAACAAGTCAGTCACCGAACTGTTTGCGATGTTGAAAGTCGCTGAGTCTGAGATTCAGAAGGAGCATCAAGTGTTGATGGTCAATAAATCCACTAGTTTCAAGAAGAATGGCAAGGGCAAGAACGGTAACTCCAAGAAGAGTGGCAAAGCAGTTGCCCCTCCCATAAAGAAACCCAAGGCTGGACCCAAGCTAGAAACTGAGTGCTTTCATTGCAAGGGAACTGGTCACTGGAAGCGGAACTGCCCCAAGTATCTGGCTGACAAGAAGGCGGCCAACACCAAACAAGGTATATATGATATACATGTTATTGATGTGTACCTTACCAACTCTCGTTGTAGTGCCTGGGTATTTGATACCAGTTCGGTTCCTCACATTTGCAACTCAAAGCAGGAACTACGGAATAGATGGAGGCTGGAAAAGGACGAAGTGACGATGTGCGTGGGAAATGGTTCCAATGTTGATGTGATCGCCGTCGGCACGCTCGCTCTTCGATTACCATCGGGATTAGTGATGAACCTGAATAATTGTTATTTAGTGCCTGTGTTAAGCATGGACATTATATTGGATCTTGTTTATTGCGAGATGGTTACTCATTTAAATCAGAGAATAATTGTTGTTCTATTTATATGAGTAATATCTTTTATGGTCATGCACCCATTGTGAGGGGTTTATTCTTATTGAATCTCGATAGTGATGATACACATGTTCATAACATTGATGCCAAAAGATGTAGAGTTGATAATGATAGCACCACTTTCTTGTGGCACTGCCGTTTAGGTCATATTGGTGTAAAACGCATGAAGAAGCTCCATGCTGATGGACTTCTGGAGTCACTTGATTATGAATCACTTGACACATGTGAACCATGCCTCATGGGCAAGATGACTAAGACCCCGTTCTCTGGTACAATGGAACGGGCAAGTGACTTGTTGGAAATCATACATACTAATGTGTGCGGTCCGATGAGCATTGAGGCGTGCGGTGGATATCGTTATTTTCTCACCTTCACCGATGACTTAAGTAGATATGGGTATATTTACTTAATGAAATATAAGTCTGAAACGTTTGAAAAGTTTAAGCAATTTCAGAGTGAAGTTGAGAATCATCGTAACAAGAAGATTAAATTCCTACGATCTGATCGAGGAGGAGAATATCTGAGTTATGAGTTTGGCAGTCACTTAAGACAATGTGGAATTGTTTCACAATTGACACCGCCTGGAACACCACAGCGTAATGGTGTGTCCGAACGTCGTAATTGAACCTTATTGGATATGGTGCGGTCTATGATGTCTCTTGCCGATTTGCCACTATCGTTTTGGGGTTATGCGTTAGAGACAGTTGCATTCACTTTAAATAGGGCACCATCGAAATCCGTTGAGACGACGCCATATCAACTGTGGTTTGGCAAATAACCAAAGTTGTCGTTTCTTAAAGTTTGGGGATGTGATGCTTATGTCAAAAAGCTTTAGCCTGAAAAGCTGGAACCCAAAGCGGAGAAATGTGTCTTCATAGGATACCCAAAAGAGACGGTTGGGTATACCTTCTATCTCAGTTCCGAAGGCAAAGTATTTATTGCAAAGAATGGGTCATTTCTCGAGAAAGAGTTTCTCTCGAAAGAATTGAGTGGGAGGAAAATAGAACTTGATGAGGTTGTTGAACCTTTACTTCAACCAGAGAGTAGCGCAGCGCAGAAAGATGTTTCTGTAGAGCCTACATCAGTTGAAGAGGAAGCTGATGATGGTGATCATGAGGCTTCGGATCAAGTTGCTATCGAACCTCGTAGGTCGACAAGTGCACGTACTGCTCCTGAGTGGTATGGTAACCCTGTCTTAGAGGTCATGTTGTTGGACAACGATGAACCTACGAGCTACGGAGAAGCGATGATGGGCCCGGATTCTGAGAAATGGTTAGAGGCCATGAAATCCGAAATGGGATCCATGTATGAAACAAAGTATGGACTTTGGAAGTATTACCTGAAGGGCGAAAGGCCATTCAGAATAAATGGATCTTTAAGAAGAAGACGGACGCGGACGGTAATGTCACCGTCTATAAAGCTCGACTTGTGGCAAAGGGTTTTTCACAAGTTCAAGGAGTTGACTATGATGAGACCTTCTCACCCGTGGCGATGCTTAAGTCCGTCAGAATCATGTTAGCAATAGCTGCATTTTTCGATTATGAAATTTGGCAGATGGATGTCAAAACAGCATTCCTTAACGGTTTCTTTAAGGAAGAGTTGTATATGATGCAACTGGAAGGTTTTGTCGATCCAGAGAATGCTGACAAAGTTTGCAAACTCCAGCGATCCATTTATGGACTGGTGCAAGCATCTCGGAGTTGGAATCTTCGCTTTGATGAGGTGATCAAAGCGTTCGGGTTTATACAAGTTTACGGAGAAGCTTGTATTTACAAGAAAGTGAGTGGGAGCTCTATAGCATTTCTAATATTATATGTGGATGACATATTGCTGATTGGACACAATATAGAAATGTTGGAAAGCGTGAAGGAATATTTGAACAATAGTTTTTCAATGAAGGACCTAGGAGAAGCTGCTTTCATATTAGGCATCAAGATCTGTAGAGATAGATCAAGACGCTTAATAGGACTTTCACAGAGCACATACCTTGACAAAGTTTTGAAGAAGTTCAAAATGGATCAGTCCAAGAAGGGGTTCTTGCCTGTATTGCAAGGTGTGAAGTTGAGTAAGACTCAATGCCCAGTGACTGCAGAAGATAGAGAAAAATGAGTGTCACCCCCTATGCTTCAGCCATAGGCTCTATCATGTATGCAATGCTGTGCACAAGACCCGATGTCATCCTTGCCATAAGTATGGCCGGAAGGTTTCAAAGTGATCCAGGAATGGAACACTGGACGGTGGTCAAGAATATCCTGAAGTACCTGAAATGGACTAAGGACATGTTTCTCGTTTATGGAGGTGATCAAGAGCTCCTCGTAAAGGGTTACGTCGATGCAAGCTTTGACACTGATCCGGATGACTCTAAGTCTCAAACCGGATATGTATTTATTCTCAATGGGGGAGCGATAAGCTGGTGCAGTTACAAGCAGAGCGTGGTAGCTGATTCTACATGAGAAGCGGAGTACATCGCTGCCTCGGAGGAGGCGAAGGAAGGTGTTTGGATGAAGTAGTTCATGACAGATCTTGGAGTAGTGCCTAGTGCACTGGACCCAATGACTCTGTTCGGTGACAACACTGGTGCCATTGCTCTGGCCAAGGAACCAAGGTTTCACAAGAGGACCAGACACATAAAGAGACGCTTCAATTCCATCCGCGATTACATCAAGGAGGAGGACATAAATATTTGCAAAGTGCACACGGATCTGAATATCACAGACCCGTTGACTAAACCTCTTCCAAGGGCTAAACATGATCAACACCAGAACTGTATGGGTGTTAGATTCATTACAATGTAAATCACATAGTGATGTGAGCTAGATTAGTGACTCTAGTGCAAGTGGGAGACTATTGGAAATATGCCCTAGAGGCAATAATAAAGTAATTATTATTATATTTCCTTGTTCATGATAATCATTTATTATCCATGCTATAATTGTATTGATTGGAAACACAAATACATGTGTGGATACATAGACAACACTGTGTCCCTAGTATGCCTCTAGTAGACTAGCTCGTTGATCAAAGATGGTCAATGTTTCCTAGCCATAGACATGAGATGTCATTTGATAACGGGATCACATCATTAGGATAATGATGTGACGGACAAGACCCAAACTATGAACGTAGCATATGATCGTGTCAGTTTATTGCTATAGTTTTCTGCATGTCAAGTATCTGTTCCTATGACCATGAGATCATGCAACTCACTGACACCGGAGGAATACCTTGTGCGTATCAAACGTCACAACGTAACTGGGTGACTATAAAGATGCTCTACAGGTATCTCCGAGGGTGTCTGTTGAGTTGGCATGGATTGAGACTGGGATTTGTTACTCCGTGTGATGGAGAGGTATCTCAGGGCCCACTCGGTAATACAACATCACAATAAGCCTTGCAAGCAAAGTGACTAAAGAGTTAGCCACGGGATCTTGTATTATGGAACGAGTAAAGAGACTTGCCGGTAACGAGATTGAACTAGGTATAGAGATACCGACGATCGAATCTCGGGCAAGTAACATACCGAAGAACAAAGGGAACAACATACGGGATTAACTGAATCCTTGACATAGAGGTTCAACCGATAAAGATCTTCATAGAATATGTAGGAACCAATATGGGCATCCAGGTCCCGCTATTGCTTATTGACCGTAGAGGTGCCTCGGTCATGTCTACATAGTTCTCGAACCCGCAGGGTCTGCACACTTAACGTTCGGTGACGTTTCGATAGTATTGAGTTATGTATGTTGACCGAAGGTTGTTCGGAGTCCCAGATGAGATCCCGGACGTCACGAGGAGCTCCGGAATGGTCCGGAGGTAAAGATTGATATATAGGAAAGTGGTGTTTGAACTCCGGAAAACTTTCGGGCATTTCCGGCAGTGTACTGGGAGTGACGAATGGGTTCCGGGGGTCCACCAAGTGGGGCCCACACACCCCAAGGGGCCACATGGGCCTTAGTGGTGGCGCACCAGCCCCTGGTGGGCTGGTGCGGCCAGCCCTATGGGCCTATGCGCAGGAAAAAGAGGAGAGGGGGAGGAGTCCTAATCGGAGGAGGACTCCTCCCACCCCCACCTCCTAGTTGGAGGTGGACTCCTCCACCTGCTTGGTTCGGCCGACCCTAGGGGGAAACCCTAGAGCTCCAAACCCTCCCCCTCCGTCCTATATATATTGGAGGGGAGAGAGGGCAGCCGCACCCCAAGCCACGGTGCAGCCCTCTCTCCCCCCGTCTATACAGTTTTTCCTCAAGATTAGTTTGGCGGTGCTTGGCAAAGCCCTGCCGGATTAGTTTCACCACTACCGTCATCACGCCGTCGTGCTGCCGGAGTACTCATCTACCTCTCCGCTCCCTCTTGCTGGATCAAGAAGGCGGAGATCGTCATCGAGCTGTACGTGTGCTGAACGCGGAGGTGCCGTCCGTTCGGCGCTAGATCGGGGCGGATCGTGATTGGATCGCGGGACGGCTTGCGATTTGGATCACGAAGACGTTCGACTACATCAACCGCGTTTCTTAACGCTTCCCGCTTAGCGATCTACAAGGGTACGTACATCCACTCTCCCTCTCGTAGATGCTCATCACCATGGATAGATCTTGCGTGTGCGTAGGAAATTTTTTGTTTCCCATGCAACATTCCCCAACAACATGGTGTTGTCTATGTATCCACACATGTAGCTGAGTTTCCGATCAATACAATTATAGCCTGGATAATAAACGATGATCATGAACAAGGAAATATGATAATAACCAATTTATTATTGCCTCTAGGGCATATTTCCAACAGTCATCCACTTGCCAATGAGTTCTGGGGTTTGATCATGTTTTGCTTGTGAGAGAGGTTTTAGTCAACGAGTCTGCAACATTCAAATCCGTGTATACTTTGCAAATCTCTATGTCATACTGTAGATGCTGCTACTATGCCCCACTTGGAGCTATTCCAAATGTCTTCTCCACTATACGTATCCGGTTTGCTACTCAGAGTCATCCAGATCGGTGTCAAAGCTTGCATCGACGTAACCCTTTACGATGAACTCTTTATCACCTCCATAATTGAGAAGCATTTCCTTAGTCCTCCAGTTACTAAGGATAATTTTGACCATTGTCCAGTGATCCACTCCTTGATCACTCTTGTACCCCCTTGCCAGGCACGCGGAAAGGCACACATCAGGTGCGGTACACAACATGGCAAACCATATAGAGACTATGGCTAGGGCATAGGGGACGACCTTCATCCTTTCTGTTTCTTCTGCCATGGTCGAGCTTTGAGTCTTACTCAACTTCACACCTTACAAATCAGGCAAGAACTCCTTCTTTGACTGATCCGTTTTGAACTCTTTCAAAATCTTTTCAAGGTATGTACTCATTGAAAGTCTTATCAGGCGTCTTGATCTATCTCTATAGATCTTGATGCCCAATATTTAAGTAGCTTTATCCAGGTCTTCCTTTGAAAAACTCCTTTCAAACAACCCTTTATGCTTTCCAGAAATTCTACATTATTTCCGATCAACAATATGTCATCAACATATACTTATCAGAAATTCTATAGTGCTCCCACTCACTTTATTGTAAATACAAGTTTCTTATAAACTTTGTATAAACCAAAAAGCTTTGATTACCTCATCAAAGCATATATTCCAACTCCGAGATGCTTGCTCCAGTCCATAGAAGGATCGCTGGAGCTTGCATACCTTTTAGCATCCTTAGGACCGACAAAAACCTTCTGCTAGATTTCATAATCAAAAAATGCAGCAACAGCTAACATAATTCCAACAGACTTTAGCATCGCTAGGGGTGAGAAAGTATCATCGTAGTCAACTCCTTGAACTTGTCGGAAACCTCTTTGCGACAAGTCGAGCTTTATAAATGGTGACATTTACCATCAGCGTCTGTCCTCTTCTTAAAGATCCATTTGTACTTAACGGCCTGTCGTTCATCGGGTAAGTCTACCAAAGTCCATACTTGGTTTTCATACATGGATCCTATCTCGGATTACATGGATCCTAGCCATTTGTTGGAATCCGGGCCCACCATCGCTTCTTCATAGCTCGTAGGTTCACTGTTGTCTGACAACATGACCTCCAAGACAGGATCACTGTATTGCTTGGGGCAGTACGTGTCCTTGTCGACCTACGAGGTTTGATAGTAACTTGATCCGAAGTTTCATGATCATAATCATTAGCCTCCTCTTCAATTGGTTTTACGCATCACACGAACACCTTTCTGTGATGCGCTACTTTTCCAATTCAAGTGAAGGTTCGACAACCTTATCAAGTTCTACCTTCCTCCCACTCACTTCTTTCGAGAAAACATCCTTCTCTAGAAAGGATACATTCTTGGCAACAAAGACCTTGCCTTCGGATCTATGATAGAAGGTATACCCAATTGTTTCTTTAGGGTATCTTATGAAGATGCACTTTTCCGGTTTGGGTTCGAGCTTATCAGACATAAGTGTCGCATTCCCAAACTCTAAGAAACGACAACTTAGGTTTCTGTCAAACCATAATTCATACGGTGTCATCTCAATGGATTTATATGGTGTCCTATTAAAGTGAATGTAGTTGTCTCAAATGCATAACCCCAACATGATAGTGGCAAATCAATAAAAGACATTATAGTACGCACCATATCCAATAGAGCACGACTACGACGTTCGGACACACCATCACACTATGGTATTCCAGGCGGCGTGAGTTGTGAAACAATTTCCACATTGTCTTAAGTTGCCTACCAACCTCGTAACTCAGATATTCACCTCCACGATCATATCGTAGAGATTTTATATTCTTGTCACGATGATCTTCAACTTCACTCTGAAATTGGTTGAACTTTTCAAACGTTTCAGACTTGTGTGTTCATTAAGTAAATATACGCATATCTACTCAAATCATTAGTGAAGGTAAGAAAATAACGATATCCACTGCACGCTTCAACACTCATTTGGACCGCATACATCAACATGTATTATTTCCAATAAGTCACTTACCCGCTCCATCATATAGGAAAACGGGGTCTTAGTCATCTTGCCTATGAGGCATGGTCCGCATGTCTCAACCGATTCGAAATCGAGTGAGTCCAAAGATCCATCAGCAAAAAGTTTCTTCATGCGCTATACACCAATATGACCTTAGCGGCAGTGCCACAAGTATGTTGTACTATCATGATTAACTTTGCATCTTTTGGCATCAATATTATGAACATGTGTATCACTATGATCGAGATTCAATAACCCATTGAAGGTATTATTCATGTAAACAGAATAACCATTATTCTCTGATTTAAATGAATAACCGTATTGCAATAAACACAATCTAATCATGTTCATGCTCAACGCCAACACCAAATAACATTTATTTAGGTTCAACACTAATCCCGAAGGTAGATGGAGCGTGCTATGGTGATCACATCAACCTTGGAAACACTTCCAACACTCATCGTCACCTCGCCCTTAGCTAGTCTCCGTTTATTCCATAACATTTATTTCGAGTTACCAATATTAGCAACTGAACCGGTATCTAATATACACATCAATAACACGTATATCAAATATACTATTGTTGACTTTGTCATCCTTCTTATCTACCAAGTATTTGGGGCAGTTCCGCTTCAGTGACCGTTCTCCTCATAACAGAAGCACTCAGTCTCGGGTTTGGGCCCAACCTTGGGTTTCTTCACTGGAGCAACAACTGACTTGTCATTCTTGAAAGTTTCCCTTCTTAGCCTTGCCCTTCTTGAAACTAGTGGTCTTACCATCAACACTTGATGCTCCGTCTTGATTTCTACCTTTCGCGGTGTAAAACATCGCGAATAGCTCAAGGATCATCTTCTCCATCCCTGGCATGTTATAGTTCATCACAAAGCTCTAGTAGCTTGATGGCAGCGACTTGGAGAACTATGTCAATCACTATCTTATCTGGAAGATCAACTCCCACTTGATTCAAGAGATTGTAGCACCCAGACAATCTGAGCACATGCTCACCGATTGAGCTATTCTCCTCCATCTTGTAGGCAAAGAATCTTGTTGGAGATCTCATACCTCTCAACACGGGCACGAGCCTGAAATCCCAATTTCAGCTCTTGCAACATCTCATATGATCTGTGATGTTCAAAACGTCTTTGGAGCCTCAATTCCAAGACGTAAAGCATGACACATTGAACTATCAAGTAGTCATAAAAAACGTGCCTATCTGATGTTCTCAACACCCACAAACAATGCTTGAGGGGGTGGCGCACCAAGCGGCGCATCTAGGACATAAGCCTTATGTCCAGCAACCGAGGACAATCCTCAGATCACATACCTAGTCTGCATAATTGCTACTACCATCTTTCAACTTAGTTTTCTCTACGAACGCATTGAAATTCAGGGGAGCTACTGCGCAAGCCATTGATCTACAACATAAATTTGCAAAGATAACTTAGACTATTGTTCAAGATAATGAGTTTAGTTAATCATATTACTTAAAACTCCCACTGAAATCGACATCCCTCCGGTCATCCGAGTGCTACATGATCCAAATTCACCAACCCAAGTCCGATAATCACGTGAGATGAGGTGGTTTCAATGGTGAACATCTTGAGACTACGTCGGTATTTCCCCAAAGAGGAAGGGGTGATGCAGCACAGCGACAGTAAGTATTTCCCTCAGTTATGAAACCAAGGCTATCAAACCAGTAGGAGGATCACCACCACCCAATAAGCATCACCTGCACACAAATAACAAATACTTACAACCCGACGAGAAAGAGAGGTTGTCAATCTCTCTATGGTAAAAAGATAGATTAGGTAGTGATAGATAGGAGAGATAGATCTCTCAAGAACACAAAATAAAAAGGGCAAATAAAATATGCACCAATATGTTTTTGGGTTTTTCGTTTTGTAGATCCGAAATCAAAGATGCAAAAAGATAGATCGGAAAGCAATATGTTGGAAAAGTAGACCCGGGGGCCGTAGGGTTCACTAGTGGCTTCTCTCATGAGTATAGCGCACGGTGGGTAAACAAATTACTATTGGGCAATTGATAGAAAATCGAATAGTCATGACGATATCCAAGGCGATGATCATTATATAGGCACCACGTCTAAGATAAGTAGACCGACTCCTGCCTGCATCTACCACTATTACTCCACACATCGACCGCTATCCAGCATGCATCTAGTGTATTAAGTTCATGGAAAAACGGAGTAATGCAATAAGAACATTGACATGATGTAGACAAGATCTATTCATGTAGGAATAGACCCCATCTTGTTATCCTTAATGGCAACGATACATGCGTGCCTTGCTTCCCCTTCTGTCACTGGGAAAGGACACCGCAAAATCGAACCCATCAAAAAGCACCTCTTCCCATGGCAAGAAAAATCGATCTAGTTGGCCTAACTAAACCAAAGATTCGAAGAAGAAATACGAGGCTATAAGTAATCATGCATATAAGAGATCAAAGAAGACTCAAATAATATTCATGGATAGAAACTGATCATGAACTCAAAATTCATCGGATCCCAACAAACACACCGCAAAAGTTTACATCAAATAGATCTCCAAGAGACCATTGTATTGAGAATCATAAGAGTGAGAGAGAGAGGAAGCCATCTAGCTACTGCCTACGGACCCGTAGGTCTATGTTGGACAACTCATGCATCGGAGAGGCACCTATGAAGAAGATGAACCCCTCCGTGATGGTGTTTAGATTGGATCTCAAGGTTCTGGAACCTGCAGCGGCTGGAATTGTGTTTTGTAGACTCCCCTAGGGTTTTTGGAATATTTGGGAATTTATAGGCAGCAGAGGCTGTGGAGAGGGGCTCCGATGAGGGCATAACCCATCAAGGCGCGCCAGGGCCCCCCTGGCGTGCCCTGGTGGGTTGTGGTCTTGGCCCACCTCTCCGGCACTTCTTTGGCCTACTGGATGTCGTCTGGTCCAAAAAAATCTCCAAAAAGTTTCGTCACGATTGGACTCCGTTTGGTACTGATATTCTACGAAGTAAAAAACAAGCAAAAACAACAACTGGCACTTTGGCACTATGTCAATAGGTTAGTCCCAAAAAATGATATAAAGTTGTTATAAAATGATTGTAAAACATCCAAGAATGATAATATAACAGCATGGAACAAGCAAAAATTATAGATACGTTGGAGACGTATCAGCACCCCCAAGCTTAATTCCTACTCGTCCTCGAGTAGGTAAATGATAAAAACAGAATTTTTGATGTGGAATGCTGCCTAACATGTTCATCTCATATTAGCTATGCCCAATGCTCAAGTACGATCATAGTGCCCCCTAGTTGGTGCTTTACAAGAGAAAATGGAGACTCAAAGTAATAAAAAATGCATAAAGTAAATAGATAGGCCCTTCGCAGAGGGAAGTAGGGATTTGTAGAGGTGCCAGAGCTGAAGGTTTAAATTGAGAGAGAAAAATATTTTGGGAGTCATGCTTTTCCTGTCAACGAAAACGACAAAGTAGCTCACAATACTTTCCATGCTAGATATATCATAGGCGGTTTATAAACAGAAAATAAAGTTTATTCCTTTTTCTACAAAACTTTCACATTCCATGGCGGGCCATATCCACGGTTGCCTTCCATACAAACACTTACCAAGGAATTTATTATTTGACAACATAAAGTAAATATTTTTTTATTTTTCATTTCGGGAATGGGCATACCTAATACCGCCGCACTCTCGTTCAATGACAAGTGAATAAACACTCATCTTGAGAATAACACATCTAGCATGGAAAAATATTGGACACTCCCCACCATTTCATGAGTTGTACGAGCATTCAAAAGAGAATATTTATTTTGAAAATTTAGAGATGGCACATACAACTTTGTTTGGAACGGCATGGAAATACCGCATATAGGTAGGTATAGTGGACTCATAAGGCAAAACTTGGTTTAAGGATTTTGGATGCACAAGTAGTATTTCTACTTAGTACAAATGGAGGCTAGCAAATAGATTGGGAAGCAACCAAACCAAGAAACGAAAATTCACATAAGCGAGCATTGAGCATAACTAATACCGAATAATGCACCATAAGTAGGATGTAACTTCATTGCACAACTATTGACTTTCGTGCATGCATAGGGAATCACAAACCTGAACACCAATATTCCTACTAAAGCACAATTACTCACTAGCATGACTCACATATTACTATCATCATGTTTCAAAACTATTACAAAGAATCAAGTTTAATTTGTCCAATGATCTTCATGAAAGTTTTTATTATATCCTCCTTGGATATCTATCACTTTGGGACTAGTTTCATATATTGTCATTGCTTTTTGGCAAGCTCAAACAAATTTAAGTGAAGCACATGAGCATAAAGATTTCATCTCTCAAAATAGTATAAGTGAAGCATGAGACGATTTCTTCAAAATTTTCTAACTCTCAAATTAATCTAAGTGAAGCATGAGAGTATTTCTACAAAAATTTCCAAGCACACCGTGCTCAAAAAGATATAAGTGAAGCACTAGAGCAATTCTATAGCTCAAAAAGTTTAAGTGAAGCACATAGAGCAATTCTAACAAGTCATAGCATAATTTTGGTTTTCTGAAATAGGTGTGTCCAGAAAGGATACAAGTGACAAACTAACAAGCATAGCAAGCAAAGATACAAGACGATCCAAGCAAAACTCATGATATGTGACGAATAAAAATATAGCTCCAAGTAAAATACCGATGGTCGTTAGAAGAAAGAGGGGATGCCACTCGGGGGCATCCCCAAGCTTAGTTGCTTGTTTATCTTTGGATATATCTTGGGGGTGCGGTAGCATCCCCAAGCTTAGGCTCTTTTCACTCCTTATTCCTTCATCCAACGTGATCTCACACAAAACTTGAAAACTTCAATCACACAAAACTCAACAAAATCTTCGTGAGATCCGTTAGTATAATAAAGCAAATCACTACTTTAGGTGCTGTTGAAAACCCATTCATATTTTATTATTGCATTATACCTACTGTATTTTAACTTTACCATGGCTCATACCCTTCAATATAACTCATAGATTCATCAAAACAAGCACACAATGCAACGAAAACAAAATCTGTCTTAAACAGAACAGTCTGTAGTAATTTGTACTCTAACCATACTTATGTAACTCTAAAAATTCTGAAAAATTAGGACAACGTAAGTAATTTGTATAGAAACACTTTTTTAAAATTTCAGATCAACATCACGTCCCAGAAAAAAATAGAAATTCAAATACTGGAGGCAAAGTTTCTGTTTCAGATTCAACATCACTTCTACTCATTCTATGGATCATCCTAAAGGCTCTACTTGGCCCAAACACAAAATAAACCATAAAAATACAATTATAACAGAGTCATAATTGTGTCAACACTCAAAAACAGAAAGGAAAAAGCAAAAATGTATTTATTCATTGGGTTGCCTCCCAACAAGCGCTATCGTTTTATGCCCCTAGCTAGGCATAACGCAAGATTCAAGTGTTGTCATCCTTGGTTTTGGATCCATAGGATGCCCTCATGATTGATTCATATGGTGGCTTAATTCTTGTTCTATGTAAGTGTTCCATACCCTTTCTCAAGGGAAATTGGAAACGAATATTGCCTTCTTTCATATCAATCACGGCACCTATAGTGCGTAAAAACGGTCTACCAAGTATAATGGGACAAGACCGATTGCAATCAATATCAAGCACAATAAAATCTATGGGCACATAGTTCCTATTTGCCAGAATAAGAACATCATTAATTCTTCCCAAAGGCTTTTTAATAGTAGAATCCGCCAAGTGCAAATTAAGAGAACATTCTTCAATGTTGGTGAGACCAAGCACATGACATAGAGATTTCGGAATCGTGGAAACACTAGCACCCAAATCACATAAAGCAAAGCACTCATAATTCTTAATCTTGACCTTAATGGTAGGTTCCCACTCATAATGTAATTTTCTAGGAATAGAAATCTCCAACTCTAACTTTTCTTCAAAAGATTTCATCATGGCATCAACGATATGTTTAGTAAAAGCTTTATTTTACTCAGAAGCATGGGGTGAATTCAACATGGATTGCAGAAAAGAAATACATTCAATCAAAGAGAAATTATCATAATTAAAGTCTTTGCAATCCAAAATAGTGGGCACATCACTAGTTAAAGTTTTGACCTCTTCAAACCCACTTTTATAAAAAAATCATCAAGATTTTCACCCTCCAAATTATTGGGACGCCTTCTAGCTAAAGTTGACTCTACTTCAGTCCCATTATAATCAATTTGAATATTACTAAACAAGGAATCAATAGAAGAAACACCAATCACTTTAAGATCTTCATCTTTTTTATGAAGGCAATCACTAGAAAACGATTTTTCTAAGATTTCTCTCTTAGCACTAAGCATACGGTTCTTTTCTTACTTTCATCCATAGAGGCATATAAAGCCTTAATTGATTCATCAATCTTAGGCACAAAAGCTTTCAACTTGAGATTTTCAACATCATGAGAAATTCTATCAATGCTTCTAGACATGTCATCAATCTTATTCAACTTTTCTTCTATCGTAGTATTGAAAGCCTTTTGCGCATTGATAAATTCTTTAATATTACTCTCAAGATCAGAGGTGTTCCTATTATTGTAAGATGAATTACCATAGGAATTACCATAATTATTAGAGGAATTTCCAGGAAAAGGCCTAGGATTAAAATTACCTCTATAAGCATTGTTATTGAAATTGTTTTGCGAGAGAAAATTCACATCTACGGAATCACTATTTTGCTCAATAAAGGTAGACAAGGGCACATCATAAAGATAAATAGGAGCATTTTTACTAGCAACCAATTTCATCAAAGCATCAACCTTATCACTCAAAGTACTAATTTCCTCAATCGAATTAACTTTCTTACTAGTAGGTGCTCTTTCAGTATGCCATTGAGAATAATTAGCCATGATATTATCTAGCAATTTAGTAGCTTCATCCAAAGTAATCTCCATAAAAGTACCACCCGTGGCGGAATCTAAAAGATTTCTAGAGACAAAATTCAACCCCGCATAAAAATTTTGTATGATCATCCTGTTGGGGAACGTTGCATGGGAAACAAATTTTTTTTCTACGCACACGCAAGATATATCCATGGTGATGAGCATCTACGAGAGGGAGAGTGGATCTACATACCCTTGTAGATCGCTAAGCGGGAAGCGTTAAGAAACGCGGTTGATGTAGTCGAACGTCTTTGCGATCCAAATTGCCGAGCGTCCCGCTATCCCATCACGATCCATCTCGCGATCCAATCACGATCCGTCCCGCGAGCAAATCACGAATCGTCTCGCGATCCTGATCACAGTCCTTCCGATCTAGCGCCGAACGGACGGCACCTCCGCGTTCAGCACACGTACAGCTCGATGACGATCTCCGCCTTCTTGATCCAGCAAGATGGAGCGGAGAGGTAGATGAGTTCTCCAGCAGCGCGATGGCGTGGCGGCGATGGTGGTGGAACTATTCCGGCAGGGCTTTGCCTAAGCACCGCCGAACTAGACTAGAGGAGAAAACGATCTAGAAGAAGTAGAGGAAGCACGTGGCAATTAGGGTTATTTTTCTCCTCTAAATCCTCTAGTATATATAGGAGGGAGGGAGGGGAGGAGGCAGCCTCAAACCCTCAAGGTTTGGCCGAAATTGGAGGTGGAGGAGTCCTACTCCAATCCTACTAGGAGTAGGATTCCTCCTCTCCACTTGGAAACCCTTTCCACCTTTCCACCTTTGGGTTTTTTCCACCTCCAGCCGCATGGGCCTTAGTGGGGGGCTTGGCCAGCCCACTAAGGGCTGGCTTGACTCCTCCCACAGCCCATGAGGCCCCTTGGGTCGAAATACCCCTCCCGATGGTCCCCGGTACCCCTCCCGGCACTCCCGGTACACTACCGAAATATCCGAAACTTTTCCGGTGACCAAAACGGGACTTCCTATATATCAATCTTTACCTCCGGACCATTCCGGAGCTCCTCGTGACGTCCGGGATCTCATCCGGGACTCCGAACAACCTTCGGTCACCACCATACATAACTCTATACTACCGAAACGTCACCGAACATTAAGTGTGCAGACCCTGCGGGTTCGAGAACTATGTAGACATGACCGAGACACCTCTACAGTCAATAACCAATAGCGGGACCTGGATGCCCATACTGGTTCCTACATATTCTACGAAGATCTTTATCGGTTGAACCTCTATGTCAAGGATTCAGTTAATCCCGTATGTTGTTCCCTTTGTTCTTCGGTATGTTACTTGCCCGAGATTCGATCGTCGGTATCTCTATACCTAGTTAAATATCGTTACCAGCAAGTCTCTTTACTCATTCCGTAATACAAGATCCCGTGGCTAACACTTTAGTCACATTGCTTGCAAGGCTTGTTGTGATGTTGTATTACCGAGTGGGCCCTGAGATACCTCTCCGTCATACGGAGTAACAAATCCCAGTCTTGATCCATGCCAACTCAACAGACACCCTCGGAGATACCTGTAGAGCATCTTTATAGTCACCCAGTTACGTTGCGACGTTTAATACACACAAGGTATTCCTCTGGTGTCAGTGAGTTGCATGATCTCATGGTCATAGGAACAGATACTTGACATGCAGAAAAAAAATAGCAATAAACTGACACGATCATATACTATGTTCATAGTTTGGGTCTTGTCCATCACATCATTCTCCTAATGATGTGATCCCATTATCAAATGACATCTCATGTCTATGGCTAGGAAACCTTGACCATCTTTGATCAACGAGCTAGTCTATTAGAGGAATACTAGGGACACAGTGTTGTCTATGTACCCACACATGTATTTGAGTTTCCAATCAATACAATTATAGCATGGATAATAAACGATTATCATGAACAAGGAAATATAATAATAACCAATTTATTATTTCCTCTAGGGCATATTTCCAACAGTCTCCCACTTGCACTAGAGTCAATAATCTAGTTCACATCACCATGTGATTTACATTGTTATGAATCTAACACCCAATGAGTTCTGGGTTTCAATCATGCTTTGCATGTGAGACAGGTCTTTAGTCAACGGGTCTGCGACACTCAGATCCGTGTGTACTTTGCAAATCTCTATGTCATACTCTAGACACTGCTACCACACTCCACTTGGAGCTATTCCAAATGGCTTCTCCACTATACGTATCCGGATTGCTACTCAGAGTCATCCGGATTGGTGTTAAAACTTGCATCGACGGAACCCTTTACGACGAACTCTTTATCACCTCCATAATCGAGAAATATTTCCTTAGTCCTCTAGTTACTAAGGATAATTTTGACCGCTGTCCAGTGATCCACTCCTGGATCACTCTTGTACCCCTTGACAGACTCATGGCAAGGCACACACAGGTGCGGTACACAGCATGGCATACTATACAGAGCCTATGGATAAGGCATAGGGGACGACCTTCGTCCTTTCTCTTTCTTCTGCTGTGGTCGAGCTTTGAGTCTCACTCAACTCCACACCTTACAAATCAGGCAAGAACTCTTTCTTTGACTGATCCATTTTGAACTCTTTCAAAATCTTGTCAAGGTATGTACTCATTGAAAGTTTTATCAGACGTCTTGATCTACCTCTATAGATCAAGATGCCCAATATTTAAGTAGCTTCATTCCAGGTTTTCCTTTGAAAAACTCCTTTTCAAACAACCCTTTATGCTTTCCAGAAATTCTAGATCATTTCCGATCAACAATATGTCATCCACATATACTTATCAGAAATTCTATAGTGCTCCCACTCACTTTATTGTAAATACAAGTTTCTCATAAACTTTGTATAGACCCAAAAACTTTGATAACCTCATCAAAGCGTATATTCCAACTCCGAGATGCTTGCTCCAGTCCATAGAAGGATTGCTGGAGTTTGCATACATTTTAGCATCCTTAGGACGGACAAAACCTTCTGGTTGTATCACATACAACTTTTCCTCACGGAAACCGTTAAGGAAACTCTGTTTTGACATCCATCTGCCAGATTTCATAATCGAAAAATGCAGCAACTGCTAACATAATTCCAACAGACTTCAGCATCGCTACGGGTGAGAAAGTCTCATCGTAGTCAACTCCTTGAACTTGTGAAAAACCCTTTGCCACAAGTCAAGCTTTATAGACGGTGACATTACCGTCCGCGTCCATCTTCCTTTCAAAGATCCATTTGTTCTGAATGGCCTTTCGCCCTTCAGGTAATACTTCCAAAGCCCATACTTTGTTTTCATACATGGATCTCATCTCGGATTTCATGGCCTCTAACCATTTCTTGGAATCCGGGCCCATCATCGCTTCTCCATAGCTCGTAGGTTCATCGTTGTCCAACAACATGACCTCTAAGACAAGGTTGCCGTACCACTCAGGAGCAGTACGCGTCCTTGTCGACCTACGAGGTTCGATAGTAACTTGATCCGAAGCTATATGATCATCATCATTAACTTCCTCTTCAACTAACGTAGGCTCCACAGAAACAACTTTCTGCGCTGCGCTATTCTCTGTTTGAAACAAAGGTTCAACAACCTCATCAAGTTCTATCTTCCTCCCACTCAATTCTTTCGAGAGAAACTCTTTCTAGAGAAAGGACCCGTTTTAGCAACAAACACTTTGTGCTTGGATCTGAGATAGAAGGTTTACCCAACTGTTACGTTAGGGTATTCTATGAAGATGCATTTGTCCGCTTTGGGTTCGAGCTCATCAGGTTGAAAACCTTTTCCACATAAGCGTCGCAGCCCCAAACATTAAGAAGTGACAGCTTAGGTTTCTGCCAAAACAAAATTCATACGGTGTCATCTCAACGGACTTAGATGGTGCCCCTTTTAAAGTGAATGTAGTTGTCTCTAATGCATAACCCCAAAACGATAGTGGCAAATCGATAAGAGACATCATAGTACACACCATATCCAATAGAGCACGACTACGACGTTCGGACACACCATCACAGTATGGTGTTCCAGGTGGCGTGAGTTGTGAAACAACTTCCACATTGTCTTAAGTTGTATACCAAACTCGTAACTCAGATATTTACCTCCATGCCCATATCGTAGACATTTTATCTTCTTGTCACGATGATCTCAAACTTCACTCTGATTTTGTTTGAACTTTTCAAACGTTACAGACTTGTGTTTCATTAAGTAAATATCCCCATATCTACTCAAATCACCAGTGAAGGTAGGAAAATAACGATATCCACCGCACGCTACAACACTCATTGGACTGAATACATCAACATTTATCATTTCCAATAAGTCTCTTGCCCGCTCCATCATACCGGAAAACAGGGTCTTAGTCATCTTGCCCATGAGGCATGGTCCGCATGTCTCAATCGATTCGAAATCGAATGAGTCCAAAGATCCATCAGCATGGAGTTTCTTCATGCGATTTACACCAATATGACATTTAGCGGCAGTGCCACAAGTATGTGGTACTATCATTATTAACTTTGTATCTTTTGGCATCAATATTATGAACATGTGTATCACTACGATCAAGATTCAATAAACCATTCTCATTGGGTGCATGACCATTCAAGGTATTATTCATGTAAACAGAATAACCATTATTCTCTAACTTAAATGCATAACCGTATTGCAATAAACATGATCTAATCACGTTCATGCTCAACGCAAACACCAAATAACATTTATTTAGGTTCATCACTAATCCCGAAGGTAGAGAGAGCGTGCGATGGTGATCACATCAACCTTGGAAACACTTCCAACACTCATCGTCACCTCACCCTTAGCTAGCCTCCGTTTATTCCGTAGCTTTTATTTCGAGTTACTAACATTTAGCAACCAAACCGGTATATAATACCCAGGTGCTACTAGGAGTACTAGTAAGGTACACATCAATAACATGTATATCAAATATACTTCTGTCGACGTTGCCATCCTTCTTATCTACCAAGTATCTAGGGCAGTTCCGCTTCAGCGACCGTTCTCCACATAATAGAAGCACTCACTCTCGGGTTTGGGTTCAACCTTGGGTTTCTTTACTGGAGCAGCAACTGGCTTGCCATCCATGAAGTTTCCCTTTTTGCCCTTGCCCTTCTCGAAACTAGTGGTTTCACTAACCATCAACACTTGATGCTCCTTCTTGATTTCTACCTTCACGGTGTCAAACATCGCGAATAGCTCGGGGATCATTATTTCCATCCCTGGCATTATATAGTTCATCACGAAGCTCTAGTAGCTTAGTGACAGTGACTTGGAGAACTATATCAATCACTATCTTATCTGGAAGATCAACTCCCACTCGATTCAAGCGATTATAGCACCCAGACAATCTAAGCACATGCTCACTGATTGAGCTATTCTCCTTCAACTTGCAGGCAAAGAATCTTGTTGGAGGTCTCATACCTCTCAACACGGGCACGAGCCTAAGATCCCAATTTCAGCTCTTAGAACATCTCATATGTTCCGTGACGTTCAAAACGTTTTGGAGCCTCAATTCTAAGCCGTAATGCATGACGCACTGAACTATCAAGTAGTCATCAGAACGTGCCTGTCAGATGTTCATAACATCTACAGACGCCGCTTGAGGGGGGTGGCGCACCGAGCGGTGCATTAAGGACATGAGCCTTCTGTGCAGCAATGAGGACAATCCTCAGATCACGGACCCAGTCCGCATTATTGCTACCATCATCTTTCAACTCTATTTCTCTAGGAACATATAAAAACACAGGGGAGCTACAACGCGAGCTAGTGATCTACAACATAATTTGCAAAGACTTTTTTACTATGTTCATGATAATGAGTTCAATTAATCATATTACTTAAGAACTCCCACTCAAATTGACATCCCTCCGGTCATTCGAGTGACACAAGATCCAAATCCACCAACTCAAGTCCGATCATCACGTGAGTTGAGGTGGTTTCAATGGTGAACATCTTCATGTTGATCATATCTACTATATGACTCATGATCGACCTTTCGGTCTCTTGTGTTCCGAGGCCATGTCTGTACATGCTAGGCTCGTCAAGTTTTACCCGAGTGTTCCGCACGTGCAACACTGGCTTGCACCCGTTGTATGCGAACGTAGAGTTTATCACACCCGATCATCATGTGGTGTCTCGAAACGACGAACTTTCGCAACGGTGCACACTCGGGGAGAACACAATTTTATCTTGAAATTTAAGTGAGGGATCACCTTATAATGCTACCGTCGTCCTAAGCAAAATAAGATGCATAAAAGGGATTAACATCACATGCAAATCATAAGTGACATGATATGGCCATGAACTTGTGCTTTTGATCTCCATCTCCAAAGCACCGGCATGATCTCCATCGTCACCGGCATGACACCATGATCTCCATCATCTTGATCTCCATCAACGTGTCGCCATGAGGTTGTCACGCCGACTGTTGCTTCCACGACTATTGCTAACTCATAGCGATAAAGTAAAGCAAAACGGCGAAAATAATTAAAGACAACCCTATGGCTCCAGCCGGTTGCCGTACTCATCGACATGCAAGTCGTGATATTCTATACAATACATGATCATCTCATACATCACATATATCTCATCATGTAATTGGCCATATCATATCACAACATACCCTGCAAAAACAGGTTAGACGTCCTCTAATTGTTGTTGCATGTTTTACGTGGCTGCTACGGGTATCTAGCAAGAACAATTCTTACCTACGCATAAACCACAACGGTGATACAAAAATTGCTATTCAACCTTCTCAAGGACCGCCTTTGTCAAATCCGATCCGACTAAAGTAGGAGAGACAGACACCCGCCAGCCATCTTTATGCAACGAAGTTACATGTCAGTCGATGGAACCGTTCTCTCGTAAGCGTACGAGTAAGGTTGGTCCGGGCTGCTTCATCCCACAATACCGCCGAATCAAGAAAAGACCAAGGGAGGAAGCAATCTGAATATCAACGCCCACAAACTCCTTTGTGTTCTACTCGAGATCTCATCTACACATAGACCTAGCTCTGATACCACTGTTGGGGAACGTTGCATGGGAAACAAAAAAAATTTCTACGCACACGCAAGATCTATCCATGGTGATGAGCATCTATGAGAGGGAGAGTGGATCTACATACCCTTGTAGATCGCTAAGCGGGAAGCGTTAAGAAACGCGGTTGATGTAGTCGAACGTCTTCGCGATCCAAATCGCCGAGCGTCCTGTGATCCCATCACGATCCATCTCGCGATCCAATCACTATCCATCCCGCGATCCCATCACGATCCGTCCCGCGATCAAATCACGAATCGTCTCGCGATCCTGATCACGGTCCTTCCGATCTAGCGCCGAACGGATGGCACCTCCGCGTTCAGCACACGTACAGCTCGATGACGATCTCCGCCTTCTTGATCTAGCAAGATGGAGCGGAGAGGTAGATGAGTTCTCCAGCAGCGCGATGGTGTGGCGGGGATAGTGGTGGAACTATTCCGGCAGGGCTTCTCCTAAGCAACGCCGAACTAGACTAGAGGAGAAAACGATCTAGATGAAGTAGAGGAAGCACGTGGCAATTAGGGTTATTTTTCTCCTCTAAATCCTCTAGTATATATAGGAGGGAGGGAGGAGAGGAGGCAGCCTCAAACCCTCAAGGTTTGGCCGAAATTGGAGGTGCAGGAGTCCTACTCCAATCCTACTAGGAGTAGGATTCCTCCTCTCCACTTGGAAACCCTTTCCACCTTTCCACCTTTGGGTTTTTTCCACGTCCAGCCGCATGGGCCTTAGTGGGGGGCTTGGCCAGCCCACTAAGGGCTGGCTTGACTCCTCCCACTGCCCATGAGGCCCCTTGGGTCGAAATACCCCTCCCGATGGTCCCCGGTACCCCTCCCGGCACTCCCGGTACACTACCGAAATATCCGAAACTTTTCCGGTGACCAAAACGGGACTTCCTATATATCAATCTTTACCTCCGGACCATTCCGGAGCTCCTCATGACGTCCGAGATCTCATCCGGGACTCCGAACAACCTTCGGTCACCACCATACATAACTCTATACTGCCGAAACGTCACCGAACGTTAAGTGTGCAGACCCTGCGGGTTCGAGAACTATGTAGACATGACCGAGACACCTCTACGGTCAATAACCAATAGAGGGACCTGGATGCCCATATTGGTTCCTACATAGTCTACGAAGATCTTTATCGGTTGAACCTCTATGTCAAGGATTCAGTTAATCCCGTATGTTGTTCCCTTTGTTCTTCGGTATGTACTTGCCCGAGATTCGATCGTCGGTATCTCTATACCTAGTTAAATCTCGTTACCAGCAAGTCTCTTTACTCATTCCGTAATACAAGATCCCGTGGCTAACACTTTAGTCACATTGCTTGCAAGGCTTGTTGTGATGTTGTATTATCGAGTGGGCCCTGAGATACCTCTCCGTCATACGGAGTAACAAATCCCAGTCTTGATCCATGCCAACTCAATAGACACCCTCGGAGAACACGTTTGATACACACAAGGTATTCCTCCGGTGTCAGTGAGTTGCATGATCTCATGGTCATAGGAACAGATACTTGACATGCAGAAAACAATAGCAATAAACTGACACGATCATATGCTATGTTCATAGTTTGGGTCTTGTCCATCACATCATTCTCCTAATGATGTGATCCCGTTATCAAATGACATCTCATGTCTATGGCTAGGAAACCTTGACCATCTTTGATCAACGAGCTAGTCTATTAGAGGCATTCTAGGGACACAGTGTTGTCTATGTACCCACACATGTATTTGAGTTTCCAATCAATACAATTATAGCATGGATAATAAACGATTATCATGAACAAGGAAATATAATAATAACCAATTTATTATTGCCTCTCGGGCATATTTCCAACACATCCAAAGATTTAAACCACGAGTAGGACAATTTCTTAGCATCAACTTCATTCGTTCCCAAGATTGTGCAACATGTTCATGCTCAAGTTGCTTAAAATTCATGATTTGTGTCCTAAGGGAAATAAGCTTCGCGGGCGGAAAATACTTAGTGCTAAAAGCATCCGTGCACTTATTCCAAGAATCGATACTCTTGCGAGGCAAAGAGGAAAACCAAATTTTTGCACGATCCCGCAAGGAAAAAGAAAATAATTTCAACTTCACAATATCATTGTCCACATCTTTTTTCTTTTGCATATCACACAATTCTACGAACATGTTTAGATGGGACGCGGCATCCTCATTAGGATTACTAGCAAATTGATCTTTCATGACAAGATTCAACAAAGCGGCATTAATATCACAAGACTCCGCACTAGTGGCGGTAGGAGCAATAGGCGTACTAATAAAATCATTGTTATTAGTATTGGAAAAATCACACAATTTGGTGTTTTCTTGAGTCATTGTGACTACGCAAACAAGATTGCAAGCAAGCAAGAGAACTGACGAGAAAAAGGCAAACGAAAAAGAGGGCGAATAAAACGGCAAATTGGTGAAGTGGGGGAGAGGAAAATGAGAGGCAAATGGCAAATAATGTAATTGCAAGGAGATGAGATTTGTGATTAGGAACCTGGTAGATGATGATGGAGTCCCCTCGGCACCCACGATAGGCACGTAGAAGAGACCGCTTCCTCCCCGGCAACGGCGCCAGAAATTCCTTTGACGTGGCTTGAGACTGCATCGGTATTTCCCCAAAGAGGAAGGGATGATGCAGCACAGCGACGGTAAGTATTTCCCTCAGTTACGAAACCAAGGTTATCGAACCAGTAGGAGGATCACCACCACCCAATAAGCAGCACCTGCACACAAATATCAAATACTTGCAACCCGACGCAAAAGAGAGGTTGTCAATCTCTCTATGGTAAAAAGATAGATTAGGTAGTGATAGATGGGAGAGATAGATCTCTCAAGAACACAAAATAAAAAGGGCAAATAAAATATGCAAAAATATGTTTTTGGGTTTTTGGTTTTGTAGATCTGAAAACAAAGATGCAAAAAGATAGATCGGAAAGCAATATGTTGGAAAAGTAGACCCGGGGGCCGTAGGGTTCACTAGTGGCTTCTCTCATGAGTATAGCGCACAGTGGGTGAACAAATTATTGTTGGGCAATTGATAGAAAATCGAATAGTCATGACGATATCCAAGGCGATGATCATTATATAGGCATCACGTCCAAGATAAGTAGACCGACTCCTGCCTGCATCTACCACTATTACTCCACACATCGACCGCTATCCAGCATGCATCTACTGTATTAAGTTCATGGAAAAACGGAGTAATGCAATAAGAACGATGACATGATGTAGACAACATCTATTCATGTAGGAACAGATCCCATCTTGTTATCCTTAATGGCAACGATACATGCGTGCCTTGCTGCCTCTTCTGTCACTTGGAAAGGACACCGCAAGATCGAACCCATCACAAAGTACCTCTTCCCATTGCAAGAAAAATTGATCTAGTTGGCCTAACTAAACCAAAGATTCGAAGAAGAAATACGAGGCTACAAGTAATCATGCATATAAGAGATCAAATAAGACTCAAATAATATTCATGGATAGAAACTGATCATGAACTCAAAATTCATCGGATCCCAACAAACACACCGCAAAAGTTTACATCAAATAGATCTCCAAGAGACCATTGTATTGAGAATCATAATAGAGAGAGAGAGGAAGCCATCTAGCTACTACCTACGGACCCGTAGGTCTATGGTGGACTACTCACGCAACATCGGGGAGGCACCTATGAAGAAGATGAACCCCTCCGTGATGGTGTTTAGATTGGATCTCGAGGTTCTGGAACTTGCGGCGGCTGGAATCGTGTTTCGTCGCCTCCCCTAGGGTTTTTGAAATATTTGGGAATTTATAGGTATTAGAGGCGGTGGAGAGGGGCCCCGAGGAGGGCACAACCCATCAGGGTGCGCCGGGGCGCCCCTGGCGTGCCCTGGTGGGTTGTGGTCTCCACGGCCCACCTCTCAGGCTCTTCTTTGGCCCATTGGGTATCTTCTGGTCCAGAAAAAATCTCCAAAAAGTTTCGTCGCGATTGGACTCCGTTTGGTACTGATATTCTGCGAAGTAAAAAACAAGCAAAAACAGCAACAGGCACTTTGGAACTATGTCAATAGGTTAGTCCCAAAAAATGATATAAAGTTGTTATAAAATGATTGTAAAACATCCAGGAATGATAATTTAACAGCATGGAACAAGCAAAAATTATAGATACGTTGGAGACATATCACATCTCCATGTTGATCATATCTACTATATGACTCATGTTCGACCTTTCTGTCTCTTGTGTTCCGAGGCCATGTCTGTACATGCTAGGATCGTCAAGTTAACCCGAGTGTTCCGCATGTGCAAAACTGGCTTGCACCCGTTGTATGTGAACGTAGAGTCTATCACACCCGTGGTGCTTCGAAACGACGAACTTTCTCAATGGTGCACACTCGGGGAGAACACAATTTTATCTTGAAATTTTAGTGAGGGATCACCTTATAATGCTACCGTCATCCTAAGCAAAATAAGATGCAAAAAAGGATTAACATCACATGCAAATCATATAAATGACATGATATGACTATCATCATCTTGTGCTTTTGATCTCCATCTCCAAAGCACCGGCATGATTTCCATCGTCACCGGCATGACACCATGATCTCCATCATCGTGTCGTCATGTGGTTGTCGCACCAACTATTGCTTCTACAACTATTGCTAACTCATAGCGATAAAGTAAAGCAAGAATGGCGAAAATAAATTAAAGACAACCCTATGCTTTGTGATACGTTACAAAACCCAAGGTGGCATATTATTGGTATCCCCGTGATCAAGTATTTGATCACTACACTGGTTATCCTCGTTAACGGTTTTGTTCTCTTTACTCATAGTTGTATTACGGTATCCCTGTGATCTAAATAACATGTGTCTAGCTAGATGATGATGATACTGTAATGCCAAGTGGGCCTAGAGAGTATATCTCCATTGTCAGAGGAGCAAATCCTAGTCTTAAACTATCGATATCAAGACATACGTTTCTAGTATACCTATAAGTTACTTTTATTGACACCTAATTACAATGTGCCTTTTGGCAACCCCAAAATAACCATCCATATGTTGGAATACAATATTCTCATGGTCCAAGGAACTAAGTAATCATAACAGTTTATATGAAAATACTGACAATATAATAATGAAGTGATATCTCAATAATTTATAAGTTGTGTCTATCCAACACCATTGTTCTGATAACAATGTGTTCAAATTATTGACAACATCTTTGTTATTGTAACGATGCTCATTATCAAGAAAACAAGATCATCATCAATAAATGAGATAGTCTCAGAGCCATGACTAGAGATCATATAGTTGTTTATGTTTCCACACATGCAATTGAAGTTTCCTTTTAATGCCATCAAGAATCAATACAATTATAGGACATAAATATAAACTTAGTTATGAAAATGGAAATATAATAATACATTTATTATTGCCTCTATTTTCAGCAGTCTCCCACTTGCACTAAGTCAATAATCTCATTGCATAAGTTCCATAACATCAATGGCATTCCGGTGTTACTCATGTGGCATTCTAGTGTTGCTCATGCGCTGTTCGTGGTATGGACCTTGTCGTCTTGCCTTTTGGAGCTACTATTCTCAATATTGCTCCATTGGCACACTTGAAACCATACCAAGCTCGGTGACAAACGTCTTGGTCCAAACACCATCTTTTTCCGCTTCTAAGGAGGTAATATACTCAGCCTCTGATGTGAAATCTTCCAAAATATCCTACTTGAAACAATTCCAACTTACTGTGCAACTGTTTTGTGTATTCACAAAAGCCTGGTTGAAATCGAAAATCATTCGAATCAAATGGTGAAGATTACATCAGTGTAACTTCTTACAAATGATCATGCATCGGTGTAATCATCTCCATATATGATAAACATGTCCTTAGTCCCTCACGGCTCCTCAAGATTTTTTTTTCACTATTGTCCTATGACCAACATCTTGATCACTTTGGTATCTTGCTCATAATACTTACATCACATGATATATCTGGTTGTGTACATACCATGGCTTACATGATAAATCCATACACATATGTATATGGAACCTTATTCATGTGTTATTGCTCATCAGCCTTCTTAGGATACTGAGACTTCCTCAAAAACCTTTTTTTGTCATGTGACCTCGGCAACAACACTTCTTGGCATATACTAAAACTTTTAGTATATTTTTAGTATTTTCATTTGACCTCGGCAAGAACACTTCTTCGTGTTCTCATATTGAACCATTTAGTATCTTGTCAATGTGTATTTCGGCCTAACATTATTTGGCGCCTCAGTCTATCATTATAGATCATTATGTATGCTGCCTAGCCCAAGTCCTTCATTGAAAAACTATTTTCAATGAAGTCCTAATTCATGTCAAGAAATTTATATCATTTCAAATCAATAATATCTCTTCATATAGAGTAATAGAAATGTTTTTTGAGCTTCCACATACTTTTTATAAACACAAGCATCTTCATTATTCTTGTTGGAGACAAACACTTTGACCACTTCATGGAAACGAAGATTCCGACTCCTTAATGCTTGCTTCAGTCCATAACTGGACCTTTTGAAGTTTGCACACCTTTTAGCATCTTTAGCACCGTCAAAACTCTCGGACTGTATCTTATTGATATGTCATTCTTTGTTAGTTTTTTCTTTTTTTCCCTTTCTTTACAATGCTGGTTTTACATGTTTTCTCTTGATTTTTATTTTATTCATTTATTGTTCAATTTTTATTTATTACTCATGATTTTTTCCTTCTTTGATGGGTCGTTGCGTGAGTTTTTTTAAAAGGCTCAAGATGACCCTACTTTGAATTAACAAAGCCATCAACTAGCCAGGAATTACATCAAACACACACATACATCAGCCAAAAATTACAATGGAGCACGCTGAATAGCTTACAGCTCAACGCAAGGTACAAGCTACAAAAAGATAGGAAACTCTTGGAGAACACTGCTTGCACTAGGCAAAGACCGGCACACTCAGGAACCAAAGAAACGAATAACAGTAGCACGGTGAGGCCCTACCTACACACAAAATTGAAGTCTTAGACTTGGTGACCTCTCAGGAAAAGGAGAAATCCACACAAATATCTACTCAATTCCGTAGAGGGACCCTTCCCTCTCGCCTTTGATCAAAACGCGTCGTACCATCGGAGATGAGAGATGCTCACCCGAGAGCTGGCAAAGTGTCAGACTCGGGACCTGGAGTAACCACAGAGCAAAACGACCTTGTCAATGAGCACACACCAACCGCCCACACAACCGCCACCCAAAGACATCGGAGAGCAGCATGAATGCCACCGGGAGTAGCCGCAGAAGAAGGGGAGCCATGACAACGAGGAGAAATTGTAGGTCTCAGAGGAACCTGACTCATCAACCGCTGAAGAGAAGAACCAAATGCACTCAGACAACGCCTCATTGCTACTGCTGGGAAGGGGAACCCTATGCCCTACCACCAGATCGAAGGTGCCGCACCACTAAACCGAGCCAAACACGCCACCATTGAGGAGCACCACCCTTCAGAAAAAGCGGGAACACCCAGCCATGTAAATCCCAACAAAAACCACCGCCGCTCGTGATCTCGAGCCACCCAAAGTTCCCACCTTCAACGCCATAACCCGTAGCCCAGAATCTCGCCAAGCAGCGCAGCCAAGGAGGACACAACAAGCAGTGCGCCATCACCGCCCAATTCGAGATGGATTTCGAATTTTCATTTGGGAGATGGGACGTGGGTGGATACGAGGACCACGATAGCGCCTCCAAGGAGAGTAAACGGCGCCCTAGGGCGTTGATACGTCTCTAACGTATCTATAATTTTTGATTGTTCCATAATATTATATTAGCGTTCTAGGATACTTTATATACATTTATATGTTCTTTTATAACAATTTTGGGAACTAACCTATTAACCCAGTGCCCAGTGTCAGTTATTGTTTTTTGCTTGTTTTTGGACTTTCAGGAAACTAGTACCAAACAAAGTCCAAAAGCTACGAAACTTTTTGATGATTTTTTTCTGGGCAAATATAAGACCTGGAAGCTTCAGAGGGAGTCCGGAGGCCGCACGAGGCGATGCCAAGGCAACAGGGCGCGCCCTAGGGGGTAGGGCGTGCCCAGTTGCCTTGGGACCACCTTGTGGCTCCTCATGACCTAACTCCGCCTCTATAAATTCTCTATAATCGGGAAACCAATAGAGACCAGCCAAAATACTTTTTCCGCAGCCGCAACTCTCTGTTCCGCCGTGTGCCCATCTGGAGCCATGTTTCGGTGCCTTATCGGAGGGGGGGTCGATGACGGAGGGCCTCTACATCAACCTTGTTGCTCCCATTATGTTGTGTGAGTAGTTCACCATAGACCTACGGGTCCATAGCTAGTACCTAGATGGCTTTCTCTCTCTCTCTCTTTGATCTTCAACACAGAGTTCATCGTGATTCCCGCGGTGATCTATTCGATGTAATCCTCTTTGCGGTGTGTTTGTTGGGATCCGATGAATTATGGGTTTATGATCAGATTATTCATGAAAATTAATTGAGTCATATCTGAATTCTTTTATGCATGATTGTTATAGCTTTATATTTCTCTCTAGTCTATCAGGTTGGTTTGGCCAACTAGATTGATTTACCTTCAGTGGGAGTGATGCGTTGTGATGGGTTAAATCTTGCGGCGCTCAATCCCAGTGACAGAAAGGGACATGACACGTATTGTACTACTACCATTAAGGATAAAACGATGGGGTTTATTCATATTAATTGAGTTTACTCTGTCTACATCATGCCATCTTGCTTCAAGAATTACTCTGTTTCATACTTACTACTCTAGATGCATGCTGGATAGCGATTGATGAGTGGAGTAATAGTAGTAGATGCAGGCAAGAGTCGGTCTACTTGCTTACGGACGTGATGCCTATTTAAATGATCATTGCCTTGAATAAGATGTCATAACTATGCGCTATTCTATCAATTTCCCAACAGTAATTTGTCTACCCACCGTATGTTATCTTCGAGAGAGAAGCCTCGAGCGAAAACTATGCCCCCAGGGTCCACATAAATATTATTACTAAAACCCTAAAAATATTGCTGCCTTTTATTTACTGTTATTTTATATTATATTTATATCTATCCATCTATCGATATTTAATCCTTGCAAGTAACGATTTCAAGGGGCTTGACAACCATCTTGCCCGTGTTGGGTGCAAGTGTTTGATTATGTGTGTGTAGGTGCTGACGACGGGAGTTTGTGTGATTCTTCTATTGGTTCGATAACCTTGGTTCTCACTAAGGGAAATACTTATCTCTACGGTGCTGCGTCTCCTCTCCCCTTTGGGGGAAAACCCAATGCAGTTTACAAGTACCTGGCGTCGCCATCACTAGTCCGGGCCAGCCGACCAGGGGTTTCCTCTAGTCCTAACCACACCACCAGGAACCTCCCTCTCTGGATTCGGCAATAGAGAGCCGAAGCAAAAGGAGGGGGAGAGGGAATCAAAGGGATTGAGACCGAACCTCCGAACTGGAAAGGAGAAGGAGCACCACGTCGCAGCCAAGTTCACGTTGGCGTTGTACCACCCGAGTGGTCGAGAGCGCCGATCAAAACCACTCGCGACCGCTGCCGCCTTGCCAAATCTAGGGCTGTCGCAGGTTCCAGAGTCCTTCGCATGGGGCGGAGCAACAGAGACCTCACTGTTTCCATCACCGGCGTTCTCCTCGGGTGGCAGCGAGGGATGAATGTGGGATGGGAAGGCGGCGAGCGAAGGACCCTAGTTGTCGCCCGTGTTGCCCGAGCGGACAACGCGGGGCCTGGGCTTTTCTCTCTTCTTGTGTGAGTATTTTTGTGACGCTTTTGTGCGTTGTTGCTTATGAGTTGGACATATTGTCTTGGTGGGTCAATGGTTTTGTCAACGTGATGCATGGTGTATCTGTATAGTGAACACGAGTTGTATGCCCATCTTTAAGATGTAACTCGTCCGACCAACTTTCACATCCACTCTCAACATGTAATTTGTTCCGTCCCAACCCAATTGCATGTCCATGCACAGCATGCAACTTTCCTTATGATTGGTTTTGTTACATGTCCATCCTAGACAAGCAATTCGTCTGACCCCGATCCAGCTGCATGTCCACGCTAGACATGCAACTTTCCCGACCCGGACCCACTCGCATGTCCACTCCTAGATATGCAACTTGCTTGTCCCTAACCCAGTTGACAGTGTCCTAGTTTAGGGGGGGCCTTGTAGGGGAACGTTGCATGGGAAACAAAATTTTTCCTACGCACACACAAGATCTATCCATGGTGATGAAGATCTACGAGAGGGAGAGTGAATCTACATACCCTTGTAGATCGCTAAGCGGAAGCGTTAATAAACGCGGTTGATGTAGTCGAACGTCTCCGCGATCCAAATCGCAAGTCGTCCCTCGAACCGATCACGAACTAGTGCCGAACGGACGGCACCTCCGCGTTCAACACACGTACGGCTTGATGATGCCTTCACCTCCTCGATCCAGCGAGCGATGATGAAGTAGTAGATGAGTTCCGGCAGCACGACAGCGTGGTGATGGTGGTGAGGAACAATCTCTGCAGGGCTTCGCCAAGCACTACGGAGATTATGACGGAGGAACTAGAGGGTTAGGGTTGCCGCACACGGCTTGGGGAAATCTTAATGTGTCCCGTGTGCTAGCCCTGCCCCTCTATTTATATGTTGAGCCTTGGGGTCTAAACTTGGAGTAAAAGCCTCCTCCAGGTCGGTTTTGCCCGCACAAGGTCGGTTTGGCCCGCAGGGAAAGAGTCCAACTCGGATCCCTGTAGTACCGCGCACAAGCGGTAGTACCGCTTCAAACAAGCGGTAGTACCGCTTGGGCGGTAGTACCGCTTCACACAAGCGGTAGTACCGCTCGGGCGGTAGTACCGCTTCACACAAGCGGTAGTACCGCTTACGCGGCAGCAAAACTACTTTTGCACTTTTCAATACCTCATGGGCTTTTATCCCTTGGCCCATATAAAGTGTTCTCGCACCCGAACACTTTGGTAAACATCCGAAACTTCTTCCGGCGAATTCCGGAACCCTTCCGAAGATCACAACACTATTATCACATATATTAATCTTTACCTCCGGACTCTTCCGGAGATCCTCGTCATGTCCGGGATCTTATTCGGGACTCCGAACAACCTTCGGTCACCAACAAAATAACTCAACTATACTAATCGTCACCAAACGTTAAGTGTGTAGACCCTACGGGTTCGAGAACTATGTAGACATGACCGAGACACCTCTACGGCCAATAACCAATAGCGGGACCTGGATGCCCATATTGGCTCCTACATATTCTACGAAGATCTTTATCGGTCGAACCTCTAGGTCAAGGATTCAGTTAATCCCATATGCTGTTCCCTTTGTTCTTCGGTATGTTACTTGCCCGAGATTCGATCGTCGGTATCTCTATACCTAGTTCAATCTCGTTTCCGGCAAGTCTCTTTACTCGTTCCGTAATACAAGATCTCGTGGCTAACACTTTAGTCACATTGCTTGCAAGGCTCATTGTGATGTTGTATTACCGAGTGGGCCCTGAGATACCTCTCCGTCATACGGAGTAACAAATCCCAGTCTTGATCCATGCCAACCCAACAGACACCCTCGGAGATACCTGTAGAGCACCTTTATAGTCACCCAGTTATGTTGCGACGTTTGATACACACAAGGTATTCCTCCGGTGTCAGTGTGTTGCATGATCTCATGGTCAAAGGAACAGATACTTGACATGCAGAAAACAATAGCAATAAACTGACACGATCATATGCTACGTTCGTAGTTTGGGTCTTGTCCATCACATCATTCTCCTAATGATGTGATCCTGTTATCAAATGACATCTCATGTCCATGGCTAGGAAACCTTAACCATCTTTGATCAACGAGCTAGTCAACTAGAGGCTTACTAGGGACACAGTGTTGTCTATGTACCCACACATGTATTTGAGTTTCCAATCAATACAATTATAGCATGGATAATAAACGATTATCATGAACAAGGAAATATAATAATAACCAATTTATTATTGCCTCTCGGGCATATTTCCAACAGTCTCCCACTTGCACTAGAGTCAATAATCTAGTTCACATCACTGTGTGATTTACATTGTAATGAATCGAACACCCATGCAGTTCTGGTGTTGTTCATGTTTAGCCCTTGGAAGAGGTTTAGTCATCGGATCTGCAACATTCAGATCCATGTGTACTTTGCAAATATTTATGTCGTCCTCCTTGATGTAATCGCGGATGGAATTGAAACGTCGCTTTATGTGTCTGGTCCTCTTGTGAAATCTTGGTTCCTTGGCTAGAGCAATGGCACCAGTATTATCACAAAACAGAGTCATTGGGTTAAGCGCACTAGGCACTACTCCAAGATCTGTCATGAACTCCTTCATCCAGACACCTTCCTTCGCTGCCTCCGAGGCTGCGATGTACTCCGCTTCGCATGTAGAATCAGCTACCACGCTTTGCTTGGAACTGCACCAGCTAACCGCACCCCCATTAAGAATAAACACGTATCCGGTTTGAGACTTAGAGACATCCGGATCAGTGTCAAAGCTTGCATCAACGTAACCCTTTACGACGAGCTCTTGATCACCTCCATAAACGAGAAACATATCCTTAGTCCTTTTCAGGTACTTCAGGATATTCTTGACCGCCGTCCAGTGTTCCATTCCTGGATCACTTTGAAACCTTCCGACCATACTTATGGCAAGGCTGACATCGGGTCTTGTGCACAGCATTGCATACATGATAGAGCCTATGGCTGAAGCATAGGGGATGACACTCATCTTTTCTCTATCTCCTGCAGTCACTGGGCATTGAGTCTTACTCAACTTCACACCTTGCAAAACAGGCAAGAACCCCTTCTTGGACTGATCCATTTTGAACTTCTTCAAAATCTTATCAAGGTATGTGCTTTGTGAAAGTCCTATTAAGCGTCTTGATCTATCTCTATAGATCTTGATGCCTAATATGAAAGCAGCTTCTCCTAGGTCCTTCATTGAAAAACCCTTATTCAAATATTCCTTCACGCCTTCCAACATTTCTATATTGTTTCCAATCAGCAATATGTCATCCACATATAATATTAGAAACGCTATAGAGCTCCCACTCACTTTCTTGTAAATACAAGCTTCTCCGTAAACTTGTATAAACTCGAACGCTTTGATCACCTCATCAAAGCGAAGATTCCAACTCCGAGATGCTTGCACCAGTCCATAAATGGATCGCTGGAGTTTGCAAACTTTGTCAGCATTCTCTGGATCGACAAAACCTTCTGGTTGCATCATATACAACTCTTCCTTAAGGAAACCGTTAAGGAACGCTGTTTTGACATCCATCTGCCAAATTTCATAATCGAAAAAGGCAGCTATTGCTAACATGATTCTGACGGACTTAAGCATCGCTACGGGTGAGAAGGTCTCATCGTAGTCAACTCCTTGAACTTGTGAAAAACCCTTTGCCACAAGTCGAGCTTTATAGACGGTGACATTACCGTCCGCGTCCGTCTTCCTCTTAAAGATCCATTTGTTCTGAATGGCCTTACGCCCTTCAGGTAATACTTCCAAAGTCCACACTTTGTTTTCATACATGGATCCCATCTCGGATTCATGGCTTCTAACCACTTCTCGGAATCCAGGCCCATCATCGCTTCTCCATAGCTCGTAGGTTCATCGTTGTTCAACAACATGACCTCTAAGACAGGGTTGCCGTACCACTCAGGAGCAGTACGCGTCCTTGTCAACCTACGAGGTTCGATAGCAACTTGATCCAAAGTTTCATGATCATCATCATTAACTTCCTCTTCAGCTGATGTAGGCTCTACAGAAACATCTTTCTGCGCTGCGCTACTCTCAGGTTGAAGTAAAGGTTCAACAACCTCATCAAGTTCTATCTTCCTCCCACTCAATTCTTTCGAGAGAAACTCTTTCTCAAGAAATGTTCCGTTTTTAGCGACAAACACTTTGCCTTCGGATCTGAGGTAGAAGGTATACCCAACTGTCTCTTTTGGGTATCCTATGAAGATGCATTTCTCCGCTTTGGGTTCCAGCTTTTCAGGCTGAAGCTTTTTGACATAAGCATCACATCCCCAAACTTTAAGAAACGACAGCTTTGGCTTCTTGCCAAACCAAAGTTCATAAGGCGTCGTCTCAACGGATTTCGATGGTGCCCTATTTAAAGTGAATGCAGCTGTCTCTAATGCATAACCCCAAAACGATAGTGGCAAATCGGCAAGAGACATCATAGATCGCACCATATCCAATAAGGTTCGATTACGACGTTCGGACACACCATTACGCTGTGGTGTTCCAGGCGGTGTCAATTGTGAAACAATTCCACATTGTCTTAAGTGACTGCCAAACTCACAACTCAAATATTCTCCTCATCGATCAGATCGTAGGAATTTAATCTTCTTGTTACGATGATTCTCAACTTCACTCTGAAATTGTTTGAACTTTTCAAATGTTTCAGACTTGTGTTTCATTAAGTAAATATACCCATATCTACTTAAGTCATCAGTGAAGGTGAGAAAGTAACGATAGCCACCGCGCGCCTCAATGCTCATTGGACCGCACACATCAGTATGTATGATTTCCAATAAGTCACTTGCCCGTTCCATTGTTCCAGAGAACGGCATTTTAGTCATCTTGCCCATGAGGCATGGCTCACATGTGTCAAGTGATTCAAAATCAAGTGACTCCAAAAGTCCATCAGCATGGAGCTTCCTCATGCGTTCTACGCCAATATGACCTAAACGGTAGTGCCACAAGAAAGTGGTATTATCATTATCAATTCTACATCTTTTGGCATCAATGTTATGAACATGTGTATCATTACTATCGAGATTCAATAAGAATAAACCCCTTACATTGGGTGCATGACCATAAAAGATATTACTCATATAAATAGAACAACCATTATTCTCTGATTTAAATGAGTAACCATCTCGCAATAAACAAGATCCAGATATAATGTTCATGCTTAACGCAGGCACTAAATAACAATTATTCAGGTTCATCACTAATCCCGATGGTAATCGAAGAGCGAGCGTGCCGACGGCGATCACATCAACCTTGGAACCATTTCCCACGCGCATCGTCACTTCGTCCTTTGCCAGCCTCCGTCTATTCCGCAGTTCCTGTTTTGAGTTGCAAATATGAGCAACCGCACCGGTATCAAATACCCAGGCACTACAACGAGAGTTGGTAAGGTACACATCAATAACATGTATATCATATATACCTTGTTTGTTGTTGGCCGCCTTCTTGTCAGCCAAATACTTGGGGCAGTTCCGCTTCCAGTGTCCAGTTCCCTTGCAATGAAAACACACAGTTTCTGGTTTGGGTCCAGCCTTGGGTTTCTTCACGAGAGGAGCAACTGCTTTGCCACTCTTCTTGGAGTTACCCTTCTTACCCTTGCCATTTTTCTTGAAACTAGTGGTTTTATTGACCATCAACACTTGATGCTCCTTCTGAATTTCAGACTCAGCGACTTTCAGCATCGCAAACAGCTCGGCGACTGACTTGTTCATCCCGTGCATGTTATAGTTCAACACGAAGCTCTTGTAGCTAGGTGGCAATGATTGAAGAACTCTGTCAGTGATAGCCTCTGGTGGAAGGGGCATCCCCAATTCAGCCAGACGGGTGGAGTACCCAGACATTCTGAGTACATGATCACTGATAGACCCGTTCTCCTCCATCTTGCAAGCATAGAACTTATCGGAGATCTCATATCTCTCGATCCGGGCATTCTTCTGAAAGATAAACTTCAACTCCTGGAACATCTCATATGCTCCATGACGTTCAAAACGTCTTTGAAGTCCCGGTTCTAAGCCATACAACATTGCACATTGAACTATTGAGTAATCATCAGAACGAGCCTGCCAGGCGTTCACAACGTCTAGAGACTCAACTGGAGCGGGTGGATCACCAAGCGGTGCATCAAGGACATAAGCCTTCTGGGAAGCCGTAAGGATAATCCTTAGATTACGGGCCCAGTCCACAAAGTTACTTCCATCATCTTTCAATTTAGCTTTCTCTAGGAACGTATTAAAATTCAGGGGTGCTACTGCGCGAGCCATGATCTACAACATAAATATTGCAAAGACAACTTAGACTATTGTTCTAGATAATGAGTTTAGTTAATCATATTACTTAAAAACTCCCACTCAAATTGACATCCCTCCGATCATTCGAGTGTAACATGATCCAAATCCACCAACTCAAGTCCGATCATCACGTGAGTTGAGGTGGTTTCAATGGTGAACATCTTCATGTTGATCATATCTACTATATGACTCATGTTCGACCTTTCAGTCTCTTGTGTTCCGAGGCCATGTCTGTACATGCTAGGCTCGTCAAGTTTAACCCGAGTGTTTCCGCACGTGCAACATGGCTTACACCCGTTGTATGTGAACGTAGAGTCTATCACACCCGATCATCACGGCGTGTCTCGAAACGACGAACTTTCGCAACGGTGCACACTTGGGGAGAACACAATTTATCTTGAAATTTAAGTGAGGGATCACCTTATAATGCTACCGTCGTCCTAAGCAAAATAAGATGCATAAAAGGATTAACATCACATGCAAATCATAAGTGACATGATATGGCCATGAACTTGTGCTTTTGATCTCCATCTCCAAAGCACCGGCATGATCTCCATCGTCACCGGCATGACACCATGATCTCCATCATCTTGATCTCCATCAACGTGTCGCCATGAGGTTGTCACGCCGACTGTTGCTTCCACGACTATAGCTAACGTTTAGCGATAAAGTAAAGCATTACATAGCGCTTAATGATTGACACGCAGGTCATACAATAATTAAAGACAACTCTATGGCTCCTACCAGTTGCCGTACTCATCGACATGCAAGTCGTGATATTCTATACAACACATGATCATCTCATACATCACAGATATCTCATCATGTAATTGGCCATATCACATCACAACATACCCTGCAAAAACAAGTTAGACGTCCTCTAATTGTTGTTGCAAATTTTACGTGGCTGCTACGGGTTTGCAAGAACCGTTCTTACCTACGCAAAACCACAACGTGGTGTAGTGATTGCTTTTTGATCTTCTAAAAGAACCCTCTTCATTGAAATCGATTCAACTAAAGTGAGAGAGACAGACACCCGCTAGCCATCTTTATGCAACGAAGTTACATGTCAGTTGAAGGAACCTGTCTCGCGTAAGCGTACGCGTAATGTCGGTCCGGGCCGCTTCATCTCACAATACCGCCGAATCAAATATCAACTAGTAACGGCAAGCAATATGTATACACCCACGCCCACAACTCGTTTGTGTTCTACTCGAGATCTCATCTACGCATAGACCTAGCTCTGATACCACTGTAGGGGAACGTTGCATGGGAAACAAAATTTTTCCTACGCACACACAAGATCTATCCATGGTGATGAAGATCTACGAGAGGGAGAGTGAATCTACATACCCTTGTAGATCGCTAAGCGGAAGTGTTAATAAACGCGGTTGATGTAGTCGAACGTCTCCGCGATCCAAATCGCAAGTCGTCCCTTGAACCGATCACGAACTAGTGCCGAACGGACGGCACCTCCGCGTTCAACACACGTACGGCTTGATGACGCCTTCACCTCCTCGATCCAGCGAGCGATGATGAAGTAGTAGATGAGTTCTGGCAGCACGACGGCGTGGTGATGGTGGTGAGGAACAATCTCTGCAGGGCTTCGCCAAGCACTACAGAGATTATGACGGAGGAACTAGAGGGTTAGGGTTGCCGCACATGGCTTGGGGAAATCTTAATGTGTCCCGTGTGCTAGCCCTGCCCCTCTATTTATATGTTGAGCCTTGGGGTCTAAACTTGGAGTAAAAGCCTCCTCCAGGTCGGTTTTGCCCGCACAAGGTCGGTTTGGCCCGCAGGGAAAGAGTCCAACTCAGATCCCTGCAGTACCGCGCACAAGCGGTAGTACCGCTTCAAACAAGCGGTAGTACCGCTTGGGCGGTAGTACCGCTTCACAAAAGCGGTAGTACCGCTCGGGCGGTAGTACCGCTTCACACAAGCGGTAGTACCGCTCGGGCGGTAGTACCGCTTCACACAAGCGGTAGTACCGCTTACGCGGCAGCAAAACTACTTTTGCACTTTTCAATACCTCATGGGCTTTTATCCCTTGGCCCATATAAAGTGTTCTCGCACCCGAACACTTCGGTAAACATCCGAAACTTCTTCCGGCGAATTCCGGAACCCTTCCGAAGATCACAACACTATTATCACATATATTAATCTTTACCTCCGGACTCTTCCGGAGATCCTCGTCATGTCCGGGATCTTATCCGGGACTCCGAACAACCTTCGGTCACCAACAAAATAACTCAACTATACTAATCGTCACCAAACGTTAAGTGTGTAGACCCTGCGGGTTCGTGAACTATGTAGACATGACCGAGACACCTCTACGGCCAATAACCAATAGCGGGACCTGGATGCCCATATTGGCTCCTACATATTCTACGAAGATCTTTATCGGTCGAACCTCTATGTCAAGGATTCAGTTAATCCCGTATGCTGTTCCCTTTGTTCTTCGGTATGTTACTTGCCCGAGATTCGATCGTCGGTATCTCTATACCTAGTTCAATCTCATTACCGGCAAGTCTCTTTACTCGTTCCGTAATACAAGATCTCGTGGCTAACACTTTAGTCACATTGCTTGCAAGGCTCATTGTGATGTTGTATTACCGAGTGGGCCTTGAGATACCTCTCCGTCATACGGAGTAACAAATCCCAGTCTGGATCCATGCCAACCCAACAGACACCCTCGGAGATACCTGTAGAGCACCTTTATAGTCACCCAGTTACGTTGCGACGTTTGATACACACAAGGTATTCCTCCGGTGTCAGTGTGTTGCATGATCTCATGGTCAAAGGAACAGATACTTGACATGCAGAAAACAATAGCAATAAACTGACACGATCATATGCTACGTTCGTAGTTTGGGTCTTGTCCATCACATCATTCTCCTAATGATGTGATCCCGTTATCAAATGACATCTCATGTCCATGGCTAGGAAACCTTAACCATCTTTGATCAACGAGCTAGTCAACTAGAGGCTTACTAGGGACACAGTGTTGTCTATGTACCCACACATGTATTTGAGTTTCCAATCAATACAATTATAGCATGGATAATAAACGATTATCATGAACAAGGAAATATAATAATAACCAATTTATTATTGCCTCTAGGGCATATTTCCAACAGGCCTAACCTAGTCGGCCCAGACTCCTCAGATTGGGCCGAAAGGCCTTTTAACTTCTCAGGATGGACTCCGAAAACGACACGATGGAACGTGATCAAGACTGTGTCCGCCGAAGGCTTGTCGTGAAATCCAAGACTTCTCCTGCCGCCTCCTTGCTAAGATACCGAGCTTGTAACCCTAGATACCCTACCTGGAGTGTATATAAGCCATAGGGTTTAGCCCATAGAGGGAACTTCAACAAAACATTACTCACCTAGCCTTAGGGTTACAACACATCTCACAATCTCGAGGTGGTTCAACTCTGTACTTGGTACTTCTCCATTTATATAAACAAGAGCAGGACGTAGGGTTTTACCTCCATCAAGAGGGCCCGAACCTGGGTAAAACATCGTCTCCCTGTTCCTGTTACCATCCGTCCGAGATCCACAGCTCGGGACCCCCTACCCCGAGGTCTGCCGGTTTTCACACAGACACCATTTGTATCTCCAGCATTGACATGCACGCAACTTGCCCCATCCAGTTGCATGTCGACCCTTGACAGACAACTTGGCCCCTAACACCCACCACTACTCCACTAGTTGAATGTCTACCATGTATATGCAAGTTGGCCATACCTGACCCAGTTGCATGTTCACTTTTGACACACAACTCGTCCGACCAAGTTGCAAGTCTACTGTCGACACGTAACTTGCCTGACCTCGGCCCAGTTGCGTGTCCACCCTCGATGCACCACTTGCATGACCCAATTTTATGTCCACCATCGACACGCAACTCGCTCTCGATCTAACTCAGTTTCATGTCCACCATTTACACGAAACTCACCCCAACTTAACCTGCCATAATTGCATGTCCACTGTGACAGACAACTCGCCCCGACTTCAGACCTAGTTGCATGTCTGCCACTAAAAACACAACTGCAAGTTTTGTCCCCGATTGTAATTGCACACCCTCAACACGAATGCAACATGCGTTGTTTGGATGCGGGGGCTTGCAAAAGTGGCATTTCATCGAGGGGTGGGCAGTTGCATGTCCAACAGTAGACACCCAACTGCAAGTGCACACCCTCAAATGTCATTGCATATGAAACTGGTTGGGTGGGGATGGGCGCCACTACACAAACAACTTCAAATGTTGCCATCGATTGTGACTGCACGCTCTCAACAAGACTGCAACCGTGGCAATAGAACATGCTAACACGAGATTCCAATTCTTTTTCTCATTGTGTTTTCTACCTAACATGCTTCCTTTCTATGATTATTTTCATCCAATCTTTATTTTTTCTATGTATTTTATTTAGATGTGTGTAAATACAGTCTGCCCATTCTTTTGGATGAACTTGAAAAAAAAACTCAACACAAAGCAAAGCCTAGCAGCTAGGGGAAATTCAACAATAATGAAAATGCCCAATACAAAGTAAAGAAACTCAAAGCCCCGCCCAAGAAATCGGTCTCAACCCAAGAAACAAAAGGCTGCATCAATTCACGAACATAATTTTTTCTCAAAAAAATAAATAAATCACGAACAGAAACAACAAACCTAGGCCTTCCTTCCTCGCATGCTCCTTATGGGGTAAAATCTGCAACCTACTATATCCTCCATAGACAGCACTTGATTTTCATCTTCACACGCCGCAAAGGGCGAAGCGAACATCCAAAGAATAAATGCAACGATCACGGGAAAAAATGACTCGTTCGCTTAAATGAAAGCTTATGAAGTATGAACCCATAACAAACAAAAAACAAATGCTTCTTCTCTGGGATGACGATGTTCTTGAGGTCTCCGACGTCGCTACCTCGACTTATTGCCTTTCGGCCTTGGTCCGAATTCGCGAGAATGGCGTGTGTTTCAGGCTCACTAATGTCTATGGTCCCACTGATCGTGCATGTAAGGATGCATTCTTCGCCGAGCTCTGCTCGTGCAAGCCCCTTCCGGGTGTGGCCTGGCTTGCTCTTGGAGACTTCAACCAAATATTTCGAGCTAGGGACAAGAACAAGCGGAACGTTGACCGAAGTAGAATAAACCGGTTTCGCGCCACCCTTCAGACTTGTGAGCTCAAGGAGATCCACCTTCAAAACAGACGCTTTACGTGGAGCAACGAGAGAGCTAACCCAACCCTATGCAAGTTGGACTCGTTCTTCTGCAATGCGGATTGGGACTTGGCTTTCAACACGCATGTGTTGCATGCCTTATCATCTTCCCTTTCCGACCATTGCCCTCTCCTGCTCGCCGAAGACAAGGGGCCTAGGCGGCCACGGTCTTTCAAGTTTGAGAATTTCTGGGTATCTTTACCCGGATTTGACGAGGTGGTAAAAAAAGCTTGGGACGAGCGGGTGCGGCACACTGAGCCCTACCAAATTTTGCATCACAAGCTCAAGAAAACTGTGCTTCGTCTCACCGAGTGGAGCAGAAAGCTGTTCTCCAAGGCAAAGGTTCAACTTCATGCGGCAAACCTCGTGATCCTCCACCTCGACATCGCGCAAGAGGAGAGGCTGCTCTCCCCGGAGGAGCGGGACCTTCGTTCTAGGCTAAAGCGAAGGGTGATTAGTTTGGCGGTGCTTGAGAGGGCTAGGAAGAGCCAGTGTGCCCGGATTGCAAACTTAAGAGACGGCGACGCTAACACCAAATTTTTCCACCGACGCATCAACGCTCGCCGGCGTAAAAACCACATCCATCGTATAAAGCGAGGGCATGGATGGGTGACCGAGCACAAGGAAAAAGAGAAGCTCATCCACGACCACTTCACTGAGGTGATGGGAAAGGGCAGCACGACCAACATAGACTTCAACTGGGAAGAGCTTGGAGTTGTGTCTCACGATCTACAGAGCCTTGATGCTACTATCACCGAGGACGAGGTATGGGATGCCATCAAGGAGATGCCGAGTAATAAGGCACCGGGGCCGGATGGCTTCACGGGCATTTTCTTCAAAAGGTGTTGGGGAGTTATCAAGCATACGATCATGAGGGTCATCCAACGCTTCGACTCTCTACACACCTCCGACCTTCAATGGCTCAACTCCGCCAATGTTATCCTCTTGCCCAAAAAGGAGGGAGTGGAAGGTATCCTCGACTATAGGCCAATTAGCCTCATTCACGCCATTGCTAAAATCATTGCCAAGGTCCTCTCGCTCCGGCTAGCCCCACTCATGGACGGTCTTGTCTCCAACTCTCAGAGTGCATTCATCAAGAGGCGCAGCATTCACGACAACTTCTTGTATGTCCGGAACTTCGCACGGAGATTGCATAAATGCAAAACGCCTGCCCTTCTTTTCAATCTTGACATCAAGAAGGCCTTTGACTCGGTCAAGTGGAGTTACATCCTCGATCTTCTGCAACGCCTGGGTTTCCCTGCCAAGTTTCGTGCTTGGATTGCTGCTCTCCTATCGACGTCATCTTCTCGCATCCTTCTTAATGGGTTGCCTGGCCCACCAATCAAGCACGGCCAAGGTTTCCGGCAAGGGGACCCAATTTCCCCCCTCCTTTTTGTCATTGCAATTGACCCACTGCATCAAGTTCTCAACTTGGCAACACGGAAAGGCCTGCTTCATAAGATTCGTGGGCGGGGGGCCATGGTGCGAACCTCACTATATGCGGATGACGCGGCAGTCTTTGTGGCCCCTATCAAGAAGGACATTGCCAACCTTGCCTTGATCTTGAGAGGTTTTGGCAACGTTACGGGCCTCTGTACCAACTTTCAGAAAAGTTCGGTCGTGCCAATTCGATGCAACCACCTTAATCTTGGATACATTCTCAGGGGCATGCCGGCTACACGGGCAGCCTTCCCGATCAAATACTTAGGCCTACCACTCTCGGTGTGGCATCTCAAGATGGTGGATTTCCAATATCTTGAGGACAAGGCGGCTAGCAAATTGGTTACTTGGGAGGGGCAAAACATCACAACCATTGGTCGAACCAGCCTCGTCAAGTCGGTCCTATCCTCCCAAGCGGTGTACTCCATCACGCCTCTCATCATGCCGCCAGGCACCCTTCATAACCTAAACAAGATTGAAAGAGCTTTTCTTTGGTCCTGTGGGGACAAGACGACGGGTGCCAAGTGCAAGGTTAATTGGGATACGGTTTGCAGGCCGAAGGAGTATGGTGGCCTTGGAGTGCTCAATTCTGAAAAATTTGCGCGTGCTCTATGGCTAAGATGGCCTTGGTACGAGTGGAAGGCGCCCCACAAATGATGGGTCGGGTTGGGCAACCCCTGCACGGAGGAGGATCTAGACTTCTTCTATGCTTCAACTACCATCGCCGTGGGGGATGGGGCAAAAACGCCTTTTTGGGACTCCCCTTGGCTACTTGGGCACAAGCCCAAGGAGATTGCACCACTAATTTACGAGGCTTCGAGGAGGAAGAACTGGAAGGTGAGGGAGGCCCTCAATGGGAATGCATGGATTTTCAAGATCAAGCACAACATTGTCGTCTCCGGCGAGCACGTACGGGAATTTTTCACTTTATGGATGCTCGTGAATAATTTCCAACTTGATGAACACCTTGCTGATGATATTGTTTGGAAGCACTCAAATGACGGGATCTACACGGCTGCTACCGCCTATAAGGCTCAATTTCTTGGGTTAACTCTTTCACCCATGGACCGCATGGTTTGGAAAGTTTGGGCTCCACCGAAGGTAAAAAAATTTGCGTGGTTGGCCATCCAAGATAGGATTTGGACCGCTGATCGTCTGGAGAAGCGGGGTTGGACAAATTGCGGGCTCTGCCCGCTTTGCAAGAGGGAACAAGAGACGGGAGCGCACCTATTCTTCAAGTGCCGCTACACACTGAGGCTTTGGAGGTCTGTCTTTGTCAAGCTTGGCCTTGCACACGTGGACACCACGGATTGGCACCTTGACGACTCGGTCCATGTTTGGTGGGGAAAGAGGGCCGGCAACAACGTCCCCGATAGGAGTGCTATGTCCTCTCTCACCATGCTTGTTTCCTGGACCATTTGGAACGAGAGGAATGCTAGGGTGTTCCGTCACAAGAGCGCGCCGCCACCTATCCTTCTTAACATCATCTTGGAGGAGGCAAAGCTTTGGGTTGCCACAGGTGCAAAGAGAGTAGGGCTTATTCTTTTGCGTGAGTAATTGTCATGCCGTGCATGTGGGTGTGGCTGTAAAACTCTAAACTGTATTCCCTCCTTATTTAATCGATGAGGCAAATCTTTTGCCTCCGTTTCGAAAAAAAAAACAAATGCACGGAAAAAACAAAAACAAGCTAAGAAGTAAAAACGGTTTGACGAAGAGGGAAAAGGGGCCGTACAAGGATGCCATCACCAAGATAGGACATATAACAAAGTCTCATCCAAATGAGCATTAAACAGGGCCTAAAATAAAACTAATTCAGGACATGTTAGGGGTCTCGAAGGAAGAAAGATAAAGAAAGTTCAGTCCCCTATTTTATTACGTCTTCTGTTATAAATTGCAAAAAAAAAAAAGTTTAATAAGAAAAGGAAAACATCGAAAGGAAAAGAAGATGAAAATATCTGAGCCTTAACTATTCTTGTTCCCAGAAATATAGCCTGAATTATTCTCAGTCAGAAATCCGAGATGCCTTGAGATGACACATGCGGGCACGATGACCGGCTATTACTCGCGGCCGCTGGGGGTTGGGATCCCGCAGAAGCGAGTGAGCAGGGGAGCGTAGAGCTGTCCCACCGAGTCTTCGAACAGCTCACGGAGGCACCTATCGAGGACCCCCTGGAGCACACCGCAGCACTCCGCGCTCAGGGGGCTGGCGAGGAACAGCGCGGGCACGAACAATTTGAGGATGTCTTCCTTGCAGCTGCCCGCCTGCTGCACCGCCTTCTTGCAGTCCGCAGGAACCTCGGCCGCCTCGTCCCCGGCCGCGGGTGCTGACGGCACGGTAGTACCGGTCGTTGGGGCCGCAGGGACCGATACCGCCATCGTTGGGGTGCATGCGAGGAGGAGGAGCTGGGCCGAGATGAGGGCGACGGTGACGAGCGTGGTCTTGGCGGCCATTGCTGTATATGTTTGGTCAGCTTCAGCTACACCTTGTGCTTCTGTTGCTATACGGATCGAAGAGTAGTAGATGTCGGGGTCCAGGGGAAATGCTCGAGCGTTATATAGGGGGTACGGTGCGGTGGAAGGAATGGTGATATATGTTAATGACATGGGCTAACAGTCGTCGAGATCTTAATTGCGTTGGGGTTTCTCGGATGGCGTTAATTTGATTAAAAAATCAGAATGGGTTATGTTACCAGTGCTGTACCCGAGTTAAGTAGCCCGATAAATCTCGAACGTTCGGATTTTAGGCATCTCACCCTGAATGTTTTTTCATGCCAACTTTAGTTGATGTGGGGTGGCAAATTTAGTTGTGAAAACATGACAACTTTGTCCCAGTTCTTTCTTCATTTTTTCAGAAAATTGTCATGTTTGCCAACCTCACGTGAACTAAAGTATTCATGAAGAGCGTTTGAATTACCATGCTTAACATTCAAACGTTCGGGGTTTATCATTTCCGCGAGTTAATTTTTCTGTCCCGAAAAAAGAAAATCCGAATCATTCAGCATGAAATAGAGTGTATTTGGTACACACCGCACACCCCCGACCGAAACGGCCTAGCCCATTTAGCACTGTAGAGCTAGTCTTGATTTTCTCTTTTTTTTCTGACAGGTTTACTTTTTTGTTTTATTTCTATCCATTTTTAAACCGGTTATTCCTTTATTTTTTTATTTTTCCATTTTCATTTTCATAATATATTTTTTAAAATTCTTGAACATTTTCCTTATATTCGTTAACTTTTGCAAAAAAACAAATTCAAATTCGTTAACTTTTTGTCTCAAATTCATGAATTGTTTTCCTTAAATATGTGAAATGTTTTGTCTCAACTTTTGAACTTTGTTTCAAATTCTTGAATTTTTTTACTCAAATAAGTTAAAAAATTTAAATTCATAATTTGTTTTCTCAAATTTGTGAACTTTTCTCAAATTCATGAATTTTTTTAGTGAACTTTTATCAAACTCATGATTTTTTTTTTGAAATGGACAACCTTCAAATCAATAGTCAATTGGTCAAGTCAAACGTTAACATGTCTAGCATTGGTGTTTTTTGGTGATTCCCCGGGCTATGCCCCCCAAAGGCGTAATGGGCAAGCCCAGTTTAGAGCTTTGTTGCGCACCCGTGTGTGTTTCGTTGGCTGGTAGGTTTTTTCTTTCATTTTTTCTATATGTGGTTTATGTTTTTGTTTTATTTTATTTTTATGTTCTTTCTGCTCTTTTCCTGTTTTTTTCTTCTTCTGTGTTTTTCTTTCTGTTTGTTTTGTGGTTTTTAAGTTTGAGTAAAAAACTTCTTAGTCACTCGCTCTAGTTGAATATACGAGACTAAGAGAAGTTCATTGTGCTCCAGTGCTGAAGCCAAGACGATGTACATACCCTATGGTACATTAGTGTACAACCTGTAGTGAAGAGAAATGTTACTTATGTATAAAAGCTACATCATTACTTAGCCAAAGAGCCAAATATAGAGCCGCCGCCCCTACCACAGCATGGGTAGAGTGTCTCTTATGTATACCTCAACTCATACAAAACGTATTTGACATACTACGAGAAGGATATAAATTAGAGGCCACAATAATGATAGACCAAACCACATGAGCAAATTTATAATAAAAAAGAGATGCTTAATCGGTTCATTGTATTTTTTTTTGAAAAGGAGGTTGATCTGTGTTATTGTGATGCACAAAAGCATATTCATTTAATAAAACTCGAAGATAAATATGAAGGCCACAACCAGTCGATAACAGAAATAAGTGACTACACAAGTAACTTATTAGTGACTTGCCAGCTAAGCCGATTGAACAGATCATCTGCTATCATCTCTTAACAACAATACCCAAAAGCTATGTGCTCCTGAGCTTCCACATCCTAAAGTAATGACACCACACAGATTGACATAGTAGCCTTCAAAACAACTTGCAAAAATTTGAAGGTTTGTCATGTTAAAATAATATCACTGCGGCAATTTAAAATTGCCCAAAGTAAGGCACAAACACTCACTTGGATGTGTCCCTTCATATTGGGATGAATGCCGGCTAACCATTTTCTGAATAAATTTAATATACTAGTCGGTGGAGGCAGATTAAAGGCTATATGAAATAAATAAATAAATAAATAAAGGCAAAAAGACGTTAGAAAAATATGTTGAATTGTTTCCTCATCATCACCAAAATAACAAATTTTGTACCCCTGCCAATTACATTTAGCCTGATTATCATTATTTTGCTTACCCCGCAACACATAAACCACATAAAAATGTTGATCTTAATCAATACTTTTGTTTCCAAATATGTTGTGAGCTGAGAACATGCCATGTGTTAATTAAATCCGCATACATGGACTTGACAGTGCAAGCGACATCAACCTTCGCACTAAATGCAGCCACGATGTCCACTCATTCCACATCAAAGGTCGATAAAACTGAATGTTTTGAGGGCTCGCCCGAAGTATTGATCCCTTTCACTGCTCAATATTATAAGGTTATTGAAGAGTCAAGTGGGTGTCCCTTAAACAGTTATCTTCACATAAGCTACTCCCTCTAATCCAAAAAAATATTGTCGTGGCTTTGCCTTAGTTCAAATTTGAACTGAAGCTAAAATATATTTTTTATCAAAGGGATTAGTAGTTTTTCCATTACCAATATTCAAAGAAACTCTATAGAAAAGAAGGTTTGACCTCCATCAAACACTTCCAAAATGGTAAGTTGTTAGGTCTCGGCTCCACTTCTGCCAGCGTTTTGGAATGAAACTATTTGTTACAAAGTAGCTCATGCCAAACACCATCCATGTAAAGTGTTTTACATCCTTATCAGTTACACCTGCATGGTTATCCCTTATCAAAATCACTATTTTACATAGATATCACATGAATATCTTAACTTTTCAAAGAATTCGCAGCTTCCACAAATCACATATTTTCTATCGGAGATGTGATGGCATCCATTGGTTAATCAATTACACGTGTATAATACCACTAAGGAAACCACTCCAATATAACTGGATAAGTTTGCCCCTGTGAATTGGTGTTTAGGTGCTTTGGTATTTTAAATATAAACCAAGCCACTGAACATCGCCCATCCTATTTTGCCGATGAAAAACCAAATGGTCCTAGAACTGGATCTATGTATAGCAGTGGTGACGTTTAATTGTTGCGATGGCTCCGTCGATCTCACCTACCCGCATGGTTGAAATATCCCATGGTCAAAACCCAAAAAACCATGGCTTGTGTCTAAGTTGTCCTCGCATATCACAGGGCGTGGATAGTTCATATGTGCATGGGATAAATCCCATTGTAGGCGATTCAAATGAAAAAGGCATAGAGGGGGAAGTCATAAGCACCTATACCGTAAATTTGATTTTCGACGGAATCAGAAATAAATATGTGGTAGAATCATAACCATATAATACGACCCTAATCGAATGCATACATTTGTCTCATACACTATGGGGATTAATCCGGATGGGAATCCTTTCTCCAACAAGCTCTTCCCCTGATCCACCTGCAATATCAACAATGTAATCGAATCTTCGCTCGACTCCGAAGGCCTGTGGATAACCGACCCTCCTAATTAGCCGTTTAGTAAGTGTGAACCTCGAAAAAGTTAATACATAAAGGTTCAACGCAACAATAAAATGTGTCGCTTGGCCCCTGTGTTGCTCTGCTTGGGGCAACATGGGATATCACTGAAACCCAAGAGCCACCCCCTTCACCCCCTCCTCTCCTCGTCACCACCCATGGAGGCCTCTGGCGAAGACAATGAAGGCAAAGATCTAGCTGCTCTGCCTCAGTGCAGAGGGCTATGGATCACGTGGGCATCGTCCTCGGGTGGTGCGATGATGACTTCTGCGGCGAGTGATGCTCGTGAGTGTTGCTCCACCTCCTTGATCGTACACGTAGTTAGTGACATCGGGTGTTATTCATCGGTCGCAGCATGTCGCTCGTTCTCCCCGGGCTCGCAATAGATCTGAAGGCCACTTCTATCTCCCTCTCAACGCCCTTCATACTGCTGGATCTGATCCCTGGCGACAGTGGTCACTGGATCCATTGAAGGTGGAGCTTCTGGAGGCATGGAATACAACTAGGAGAAATCCTTTACTAGTTCCTTGGCAATGATAGAGGCGCCACTTTCTAGTGTTCTCCCTCTGTGGAGGCGTCAACAAGGTTCGTGCCCTCTCCCTCTCGATCGTATACTCTGGCGAAAACCCTTGTCTGGTTAAGATTGGGTGGTTGAAGTGTGTCCTGCATCATCACCCCCTTGAAGCTGCCACCTTGGGAGAGTTGTGGGTGTGTAGTGGCATTGTGGGGTGGTTGTTGGGCGTGCGGAATCATCAGAGATGAAGGAGTCGCCTTGGTGCTAGATGCGCGCAATGCATAGGAAAGGGTTGAAATACCGAAGAAAAATGATGGTATACCCACTCCCGTCCAAAGGCCTAAAAGGATAATAAATTTGGTTTCTCAATCCCCAAGTACTCAGGGATGCCTGGCGAAAAGGGATAATAGAGATTTATCACAACATTCACCAAAGTACCGACTTTGTTCCGCACCTTGTGCCTATTTGATGCCCGGTCCATATTTGTTTGGTCGCCGGTTGGTCGAGACCTTTGTCTTGGATGGGGAGGGCATAAGGTTCCTTTTCCCCACTAGCAGCAACACGACGATGGCGGCATGGACATTTTCGATCCCGATGGGCCATATCTGCTATCAACAATGATTTTTTGTTCCTTCTATGTATGTATGTTCAATGACTATACTCTACAAGAATTTATTCTCTTCGTGAGTTCTATGAGCCCTGGCATGGTTCCTCACAAAGTGTTCTTGGCGCAAAAGCGTGGACGGCCAGAGAATCTCCCACGGTCCAAGAGAACCAAGACCAATCCTTGCAGTAGGGTAAGTTGTTCCATCTTCTGGCGGCACGATGCTCTTGGAACTAGGGCGAGGAGCAAGGGTCTCCTCCGAATTTGGAGAGGAGTGATACAAGTACGGTGTCCACCTTTCACAGTAGACAAGGGCATGTTCCATCGTTGTTGGGTTGTGTCTCCAACTAAGTGCGCACTCGACGCTATGTTGCTTCACTTGCGTTTGGAGAGCTCCATCAATACCAAAGTTAGTGCTTTGATTGCTTTTCGGTAATGTGTTTATTGTCTTTGGCGCTTGTAAGTTGTTTCAGCAACATTGTTTAAAAATTCCCAGGACACTTAGGTGTGGGAGCACGCACCTTAGGTAGCCATGCGATTGCTTCACGATTGGTAAACTTGTTTATGCGATTTATTCTTATTTTGTGCACATGGGATCCATGCATGACAACTTTTGGTTGCTTCACACATGCAGCCTCTTGTGCTCTTTCTGTTGACTATTAAATTTGAATATATTATATCTTTTCAACCAAAAGTACAAATTATATTTCGTTTGAATATTCGGGGCTTTGAAAGAAGAAACCAGTTTAACATGTTTTGATAAGTTTTAAAGAAATTATTAAATTGTAACTATCAAAATATGATAGTTGTAATATTAAGTTTTATCAAGTTTATTTCCAAAATGAAAAAAGGAATTATTTCGTAAAAGAAGAATGAAAAGAAGATGAATCTCTGAGTCTGGATCATTCTTGTTTTCTCTAACAAAGCCTGAATTATTCTCAACAGAAGTTCGGAATGTGCGGATGGCTTGATATGCCACATGCCGGAACGACGACGACCGGTTATTACTGGCGTCGGCCGGGGGTTGCTCCTATGGGGATCCCGCACGAGTGACTGACCAGGGGAGCGAAAAGCTTGCCGACCGCAGAGTCGGGGAAGAGGTCGCGGAGGCACCTGTCGCCGACCCTCTGTAGCACGGTGCAGCACGCCAGGCTCACGCGGCCGGCGAGCTCCGGGGATGATGCAAGCCACTCGAGAATGTCGACCGCGCAAGTCTCCGCCTGCAGCACCACCTTCCAGCAGTCAGCCGCGGCCTCGGCCACCTCGCCCTCGCCCGGGAACGGGAGCGCCGGGACGTCCGTCAGGGGTGCTGACGGCACGGTAGTACCGGCCGTGGTAGCCGGCGGCATGGATATTGCCATCGTTGGAGTGGACGCGAGGACGAGGAGCTGCGCCGCCAGCAGGGTGAAGGTGCTGACCATGATCTTGCCTGCCATTGCTATGTAGTATGTTTGATCAAGCTCAGCTGCACTTTGTGCTTCTGCGCGATATGGATCAAACAATGGTGTGCGCGTGGTCCGGTGTGGAGATGCCGGGGTCCAGGGAGATGATCGGGCGTTATATAGGGGATGGGGGTGGAAGGATGGTATGGGAATGACATGTACTAACAGTCGTCAAGCGTAATTGCATTGGAGTTTCTCAGATGGTGTTAATTTGATCAAAATCGGTTATCCGTCTCATAAAGCAAAGATCGGTCGAGAAAAAAAAAACCTGGCAGGGACTAGTGGAGTGTTTGTAACTTTGTAGTACACCTGTTTCTAAATATAAGATGTTTTGACAGTTTAAATTAAATTAAACTGTCAAAACGCCTTATATTACTAGTATTTATGAACAGATGATGTATTTTTTTGGGTGATTCTTTTACACATTTGGAATTTTGCCTCTTTCTAGAGTCTTCGGTCGGGGCAATCATTATTGAGGCCGACTGCCTTGCAATCAGTCTCCAAATTAATTTGTGTATGCATGGCCACCGCAACATATAACCCTGCTAACAAGCACAAATCTTCGAGTCCTCCACACTAGAACAAATTGGATGGAATTTCCAAGAAGATAAAATCACTCGTCCCTCATGATCCCTGACCACGACGCTCATGCTAGCCAAAAATCCATTCGCCACAAAGCTGGCGTGGACTTTAATCTTGATAATTCCTGCATGTGGCGTTCCCAAGATGTATGCGACAAGCCAGTGAACTGAATGCTAACTTGGTCCACAACCTGTTTACCTTCATGAAGATCATATAGAGAAGTTTCCTTTGGAGCTCCATTGGAGGATGTCCAAAATTTGTCTAAGAAAATAGCCGAACCCAAAATCGAAGCTTTTTCATCCCAAAGATTGCATTATTCCTAAAATGACAAGCTCTCCAAAAAAGGAGCAACAATTTTCATCTTGTATCTCCATTAACCTTATATATGCAACAGACCGAGTAGCCAACCGGGACTGTCATGACACATGAACGCCTCCCAAGTAAAATTCCAAATATCACGCACCGCTAAACGAAGCGCGTGTGCTTTTGGGCATACAATCAAAGTATGAACGACATCCTGGTTTGAAAACTCTGACCTAGGAGGTACATCCGTTTTTCAAATGAGGTTCCAAAGGTCCCTCGGTCCATTCACGGCCTCATTGTATTGGACAGAATCCGAAGAAGTCACATTCTCCTGTGGCGCCAATTTATAAGCACTCCAAAGTCCAAACTAAAAAAACTCAGTTATTCTCGTAGTGTCATCACTAAAATCATCACCCAGGATGTTAGGAACACGTAGGCCCAACACAACCTCAACATCATGAGGATGAAAATTTTATATCTAACCATATACACATCTCATCTCCTAGTGTTAGGGACGAGGAGGTCACACATCCACTTAGTCTTGATCTATTCCTCTTACAATATTTTTTTTTGCTCAGACATCCTTGGAACCCAATTGTTCCACCAAACATTGACATTCTTCCCATAATAAACTGTCCAAATAACTCCTTTTTAACAATTTCAAATCATGCAAAATGCCTTGCCACGACAGTGATGAACAACGCGGGAAAGAATTGTCCAAAAAATGACCATTTGGGTAATATCTTTCCTCCGGTGGTCTTGTGAAAAGTTATGAAGCGTCATCATGAAAAATGACCATTTGGGTAATATCTTTCCTTGCCATGCAGGAAAAAAGTGTCCAAAAAATGACCATAAAGCGATGGCAAATTGAAAAATCCACAACGCGTAAGTTGGGAGGGCTTGAAGCACGTATTTCATCAAAACCTCCTTGGCCGCACTAGAAAGGTACTTCTATTTCCAATCAAATAAGTGCTTCATTTTTTTTATATTCAAATTTACTAGACTTCATGCGCTCTTCAGGACCTGGGAGTCCCAAATATTTATCCTCAAGACTATCATCAACCACCTGAAGAACCACCATGACACCCACACTTTGTCATGCATACTGCATTTTTTGCCAAACATAACAAAGCAGTTGGAAGGCTCAACTTCTGCCCCATACCCACATGTACGAAGCCAAATTTGTTTTTATAACCAAAACATGATCAATAGAAGCTTTAAAAATACATTGGAATCATTTGCATAAAGCAAGTGTGAAACACTTGGGTGCTTGTCTATAAACTGTAAATTGCTGGAGAATACCTTTTGAAATGCCATCGTGTCATCCCCTAGCAAAAACAGATAAGGCCAGACATGGTGACCTTTTCTAAAACCACGAAACAGCGAGAAAATTCAAGAAGTTGTCCACTACATCTCAGAGAATATGTTCGGGATGTAACACACTCCATCTTCCAGTTAATCCATATATTCGAGAAAATCGATGTAGCAAATATAGTTATTAAAAAATACCGATCAACTTTTTCATGCGCCTTAGCCGTATATATTTTGTACGCACAAACTCACCCAGTGTATCCTATATCGAATTCATTAAATGCAAGCAATCAAATGCAACAAGAGCGTTATCGATAATCAAACTTATAGAAATGAGTGCACTTTAAGTTGAGGAAACCATACCGTCTAGCATATGGCCGCAATCTAGTGACCAATGTGTTTAAAGATAATTTTGTGGATCACATTACACAGACTAGCAGGGTAAAAAATACTCTAGGTCCACCTTTGTTCATGCACAGGCAAGGTTTTGGTCACCGAACACAAGAAAATTACCCATGGGGGCGGTAAATGCAGTTACCATGGTTATCACGAAATACTGAACGAATACTGTCAGAAAATTTCAAACAAAATTTGAATTCAAATATCTGACACAGTCATATATCTACAGAACTATTGTTAGACATAAATTTGCTGAAGGCGCAGTGGTTTTCCTCTCAAAAGTGACAACAAGTGTCCTGGGTTCGAGCCCTACATACACACTTTGTTTTTGTTTTGTGTAATATCCAGCGAAATTAGGCAAAAAATGATACAGAGATGGGATTCAAACCCGCGACGCAAGGTCATACTTAACCTAATGCGGAGCGGAACCACTAGGACCATCGCTCGACATGTCTTCAGATCCAGTTACTAATCTATTTAACTACATATGAACCGCTAAAATTAAAAAAAAAATACCGGTTGTTAACGAAATTCACGGTAACTGCTCGAAATCATGAAATTCCGTTCGGTAACCAAAACACTATGCACATCGCTGGTCGGACAACTAGTTGCTTATGATTTTTTGAATTATATCTACATATACCATGAAAGTGGCCCGAGATTAACTCAACACTACTTCAAACCGAGATTAACTTTTAGCTTAAGTCATCGACACGTTTGCAACCCTAAGCATAGATGTCGGATAGTTAGACTAAACGTTATTACTTATTTATGTTTATCTTATCTTTCAACATATAATCCCAACTATTACAATTTTAAGATTCAACAACTATGTAATGATACAATTAAATATTAAGACTAATATATTCGTTATGTCATGTTAACACTGACCATGAAAAAATACAGTTTAGTAAATACAAAAAAATATTATGAAGAGTGTGACATAGTTTTTCCTTTTCGGGACATTGTCTCTTTTTTTGGTTTAACCATATTTCACACATTGGAGAAAAAAAAGAACAAGCACATAAGTCTTCATAAATCAATTTGTGCCATCTAAATGATTGTAAATATGTATTTCCATTCATGTCTATTATATTTTTCTTAGAAATTTCTAGAATATGAAAAAAATCTATGAACTATTTGTCCTAGAACCGTTCCATTGATATTTTACTAGTTTTCCATGACCAAGCATATTTTTCATGTTCTTAGGTTCAACAAATAATTGCCATCTAATGCTCCCCTTGTACTTGGTCTTGGATTCACATACTTCAACTCGACCCAATATCAAATGTGTCTAGTCATTGGTTTGGTAAAGAAGTCTGCATAAAAATGCTCGTTTTGTACTTGATAAACATTATAATTTGTAACATACTTAGAAGGAAAATGTTCAAATCCCCGTATTTCTTTTCAGTTTGACCTACACTTTGCATAACAGCTTGTAGGTCAGTCTAAAAAGTTACAGTTGTCGAGGGACTTTTTCACCCGATCCTAACCGTGGTGCAAGGGGGAGTGCGTGGAATTCGTAGTCGAGTGGACGTCACATCAGGAAACTAGGGGGTTTGGATACAAATTATAGAGGCACACAATTTACCCAGGTTTAGGCCCCCGATGAGGGAAAATTTTGTATACTTCCTACATTGCTCTTTCCTTATATATGTCGAGAATACAAGATATTACAATGTCGGGGAAGGGACTCAAAGAGTCAGGGGTAGTTAGTGAGATCTGATGATGGTGGAGATTCGGGTGTTAAGTGATGGAATTAATCCTTCTATGGTATAGGCTAAACTATATGGTGAGGGGAAGGCCCTCCTCTATGATACCCCTGGTAACCCTTCTATAACATAGGGTAAGGAATGCTTCCATGCCAGTATTGAGGCGTGCAGGGATAGGAGTTGGATCTGGTGTCGGCCTATAACATGTTTAGGTCTTTTTCCTTATTCGTAGAGAGTTTCTTGGTTCACCGTACGTCGTATGATGGTAATACTCCTCCCGAGGGGGTGGCGATCCTTCTGGTGTCGTTGGGGTGTCCTGGGCTTTGAGGGGGGGCACTTTGACGCTGAAAGGAGGCACATAACAAAATGTGATTTGACTTATCATCGATACCACTTACTTGCACATCTAACCTCATCAATATTTATGCGTTAAACTTCTATCTAGAGAATGAGACATAGATACACACTATTTATGTATTTATTGGCCATATTATGATAGAATAGAATTTCTTAAATGTACTAATTAGGGCGAAATAATGAAAGGCCCTAGTTGAGCATCCTTCTTATTGTAGTAAGTAGAGCCAACCCAATGTTGGATCCTAGTCAACCTGTGTCTTTTGGGCTCAAGTTTTGACAAATAAGCTACTTCCTTCGTTCCATAATGTAAGACGTTTTTGAAAACTACACTAGTGTTAAAAACATTTTACATTATGAGACGGAGGAAGTATCATAGAGATCAATACTGCCATCTGGAAATAGTTACAAATGTGATCCAATTTTTTTTGGCCCATGAGTCGGAGGTGGTGCAGACCTAGAAGGTGTCCTTTTCTATGTCGGTCGATGGCAAGTATATTGGTATGATAAACATGTGACTGCGTATGTTTAATGGTGGGTGAAGAATTAATTTGATACATATAAGGGTGAATCTGTGAGGATTTTGTACTCCCAAGCTTCATGGAGCTCTTTATTTTGAAAAATTTAGAGACATATTTATACGACCCAGAAAAATAGAAGAAAATTCTAGCTTATAAATATTAGATGCAAAATAAATCTTGTACAGATCAAAACAAATAGGGTGGTCTACAAAAGCACACACTGGTAGCACTATTCCCAAATATAGAAAATTGTATTTCGGTCTAATTTTTATGTTATGCTCCAAATTCAAGTATAAAGAGAAAGGTTAACTTCTGACGAGCGAGCGGAGCATGGTCCGTCGCCGGTAGGCTTGGGCCGAAGCGGAGAACTGGAGGAGCAAATTTATATGGACCAACTAGAAGGTTTCATAGTGTCTGGTAAGGAGAAATTTATTTGCAAGTTAAAGAGGTCCCTATATGGTTTGAAACAATCTCCGAGACAGTGGTATAAAAGGTTTGATTCGTTTATAATTGCACATGGATTTAAGAGGTCTGCATATGATAGTTGCGTTTACATTAAATTTGTTGATGGATCACCTATATAGTTGATGTTATATGTTGATGATATGTTGATTGCTGCCAAGGGCAAGAGAGAGATCACTAATTTAAAGGCACAATTAGGTAGTGAGTTTGACATGAAGGATCTTGATGCTGCTAAGAAAGTTCTAGGTATGGAGATTACCAGGGACAGAAATTATGGTTTGCTATTTCTTAGTCAGCAAAGTTACATCCAAAAAGTTCTTCATCGTTTTAACATGCATGATGCTAAGTGAGTAAGCACTTCCTCAATGTCCTAGTACGGATGAAGAGTTTGAGTATATGTCAAGAGTTCCATATTCTAGTGATGTCGATTCTTTAATGTATGCCATGGTGTGTTATAGGCATGATTTGTCATTTGCAATGAGTTTGGTCAGTAGATATATGGCTAACCCTGGTAAAGAACATTGGAAGGCTGTTCAGTGGATTTGAGGTACCTTTGTGGCACTTCCAATGCTTGTTTGAAATTCGGCAGGATTGGTGAGGGACTAGCTTGCTATCACTAGTAGAAAACAGGCCATTAGTCCCGGTTGGGAAGGGCCTTTAGTCCCGGTTCCCCAACCGGGACTAAAGTATAGAAACTAAAGGGTCCAAGCCTTTAGTCCCGGTTGGCTACGAACCGGGATTAAACCATGGCCACGTGGTCGGCAGCGCACGCTAGGGCATGGGGACCTTTCGTCCCGGTTGGTAACACCAACCGGGACTAAAGGTTTAGGGGTTTAGGGGTTTAGGTGTTTAATTAGTGTTTATTGTTTATTTTTCCTTTTCATTTTGTGTTTTTCATTTAATTCTTTTTCATTTCAAACATATTTTACGCTACTACATACTGTACACGTTATGCATATATGATAGAATTTCTCGTAGAACCGATCATATATCATAAAATTTCTCGTACAAGCAATCATATATCATAGAATTTCTCGTACGACCACATGCATACATATATATATATACAATTTGGTATATACAATTTATCGTACAATTTGCAGATCATTTGCGGGTCGGGTAATGGTATTCTCCGTCGGGAGATATGACCTGCTGAAGCAAAAATCCCGCAATTTCCTCTTGAATTGCTCGTATGCGGTCCGTTGGTAGGAGCTTATCCCGCATCTCGTGCATCTTTAAAGAAGGAGATCAATATGAAACTGTTAGTTGTGCGTATATGTATTAGATCATGATAAAAAAATATGAATGGTGTTTACGTACCCAAAGAACTCTTGCACTCTTGTTGCTTTCGGTCATAAAGCGAATGTTCTCGCAAACGTAATATGCACATATTTCAGTCCCCGCTGCCTGCCTCATGCACTTTACGAGAATAGAATTCAATCAGATAATAATGAAGCATGACAATGGTATTGAAACTAGAATTAAAGAGATGCGCAGACGTAGCTAGTACTACTTAATTACCCTGGGCTTTCGCCATCTCAACTCTGGTTTCCATTCACCGGTGACCTCTTTGATGAAACGTTTCCAAACCCTGCCCGGCAAACAAAATGAATAAAGGAGTTATTAATTACTTGATATCAGGAAATGAACTAATAAAGAAGCCGACATAGTGCGTCAATGATTGAAATTACCTTTCGAGCAACGAATGCAAGCTTATGTAATCTTCAAGGTCTTTACTTAGCGAGTCCAGTACTTCAACAGTTCCATCGTCAACTCTAATGATTAGAAGGATCCAGTGGTAGCTGCGCACACGATTTGTATAAGCGGGCATGCATAACTCATCAACTACACTTAACATCGAGTATATATATATAAGCAAAAATAGAATTTGTAGTACAAGACAGTAACACTCACTGGAAGTTCCAAGGTAAAATTATTTCTGGTTTGTACTTTAGGGCCTTCAAAAACCTTAGAAGCAATTTCTCCGTGTCTTTAGGGTGCCTTATCAACACTTCTTCATTGATGGTATTTGGGTCAATGAACCCAATGCCATAGACTCCAGCTCTTTTCAATTCAAAAATCTTCATTCTGCATAATACCACACAAAAGAATATAGTGAGTATAATAACAGGCAATGAACGAGCTGAGCTAGAGACTTAAATTACAGAAAAAAATCACTTACAGACAATAGCAACTGACGATAGATTTGTCGAGTGCTTTTTGATTGAATAACTGAAAAAATTCTTCATTTTCAATCCACAAATCTTTTTCATGGACGTAATGCTCTTTGTCGATTTTCACCATGAGGCTCTCTCGTCCGTCCTTTACTTCTCTCATGTACCAGTCATGCAATTTGTACATTTGCGTTGTTAGAAGCTTCTCGTCGTCAGGAGTGACCAGAGGTTTCCCAGGGACATATTGCCATGCTATTTCATTCGGATCTAACGGTGGAAATTCCTCGATCTCTAGTAATTGTTCAACGGTGATACCGAGCATTATAGCATTCTCTCTATCAGCGTCGGTTACTACCACGTTATTGGCACTCACCTTGAGTGGGCTGATCGATTGGACTGCCTGTTCTCCGAGCTGGGGAACAGTTTTCCCGCATTTACTGCTACCGCTCGACTTCTGTCTTTTCTGGGATTCATAGGACTTGGTAATACAACGTTCATAGTCTGATACCGGTCTTTTCTCCGCCGGTTTAGCTGCATCAATAAAGTGTTGTACGACCTCGTTGGGTATTTTCTCCTTTGGCGGCGGGGGCGCTTTCGGTCCAAAACAGGCCCGCAAAGCGAGATTCACTGATTCATCGAGTTCCTCGTCAGTCTTCTCATAAGATAACTTCTTTTTGGCAGGAGGCTCGGGTTTCTTCTTTTGTGTTCTCTTCCGCTTTGGAGACGTTATTTTTCGATATCGCGGACGTCTCGCGCTAGGCTCCGTCTCGGGGTGGGATGGACTCTGTTGACGTGGCGAAGCTTGATATCGCGGACTCGCCATGCGCTCTGTCTCGGGGTGGGATGGATTCGGCTGGCGCGGCGGAGATAGATATGGCGGACTCACCCTGCGCTCCGTCTCGGGGAGGGTTGGAGTCTGCTGACGCGGCGGACTTGGAGGAGGAGTCGGTGGCCTTGGCACCGAGTTTGGAAACACGATGCATTCCCTTTTCCATAAAATGACACAACGCCTGGCTTCTCCCAGTGTCCGCTCCCCTTCACCTCCAGGGTAGTCAAGATCTAGTGATTCATATGCCGACACAACTTGATCCACCCCGACACGAGCATAGCCAGGTGTAATCGGATTGCCGTGGAAAGTTGCTTCAGGTCCACTCGGTAATGCAAAGCCGTCCGCCGCCTTCATGGATATGTTCTTCAGTTTCACGTGTAGCTCACAAGGTGTCGACTGATGTCTACTACGCAACCTTCTTCTTGTAGACTCATGTTGGGACTCCAAGCGCACAATTTTGTAGGACAGTAGCAAATTTCCCTCAAGTGGATGACCTAAGGTTTATCAATCCGTGGGAGGCGTAGGATGAAGATGGTCTCTCTCAAGCAACCCTGCAACCAAATAACAAAGAGTCTCTTGTGTCCCCAACACACCCAATACAATGGTAAATTGTATAGGTGCACTAGTTCGGCGAAGAGATGGTGATACAAGTGTAATATGGATGGTAGATATAGGTTTTTGTAATCTGAAAATATAAAAACAGCAAGGTAGCAAGTAACAAAAGTGACCACAAACGGTATTGTAATGCTTGAAAACAAGGCCTAGGGTTCATACTTTCACTAGTGCAAGTTCTCTCAACAATACTGACATAGTTGAATCATATGTAAATCCCTCACGTGCGACAAAGAGTTCACTCCAAAGTCACAAATAGCGGAGAACAAACGAAGAAATTATTGTAGGGTACGAAACCACCTCAAAGTTATCTTTTCCGATCAATCGTATGAGCTATCCCTATAAGTGTCACGAACAGCCCTAGAGTTCGTACTAAAATAACACCTTAAGATACACATCAACCAAAACCCTAATGTCACCTAGATACCCCAATGTCACCTCGAGTACCCGTGGGTTTGATTATACGATATGCATCACACAATTTCAGATTCATCATGTTCAATCCAACACAAAGAACTTCAAAGAGTGCCCCAAAGTTTCTACCGGAGAGTCAAGACGAAAACATGTGCCAACCCCTATGCATAGATTCCCAAGGTCACGGAACCCGCAAGTTGATCACCAAAACATACATCAAGTGGATCAATAGAACATCCCATTGTCACCACGGATATCCCATCGCAAGACATACATCAAGTGTTCTCAAATCCTTAAAGACTCAATCCGATAAGAAAACTTCAAAGGGAAAACTCAATTCATCACAAGAAGATAGAGAGGGGAAAACTCCATATGATTCATCTATATTAATAAAGCTCGCGGTACATCAAGATCGTGTCATCTCAAGAACACGAGAGAGAGAGAGATCAAACACATAGCTACTGGTACATACCCTCAGCCCCGAGGGTGAACTACTCCCTCCTCGTCATGGAGACCGCCGGGATGATGAAGATGGCCTCCGGTGATGGTTTCCCCCTCCGGCAGGGTGCCGGAACGGGCTCCCGATTGGTTTTTCGTGGCTACAGAGGCTTGCGGTGGCGGAACTCCCGATCTAGGTTTCTTTCCAGGGGTTTCTGTATTTATAGGAATTTTTGGCGTCAGAAACAAGTCAAGGGGGGCCACGAGGCGGCGACAAGCCAAGAGGGCGCGCCCTAGGGGGGGCGCCTTGCAGGCTTGTGGTGGCCTCGTGGCTCTTCTGGCCCAACTCCAATGCTTCGGGGGTCTCTTTTGGTCCATAAAAAATCACCGTAAATTTTCAGCCCATTCCGAGAACTTTTATTTCTGCACAAAAAACGACACCATGGTAGTTCTGCTGAAAACAGCATCAGTTCGGGTTAGTTCTAATAAAATCATACCAAAATCATATAGAATTATTGTAAACATGGTATGAATACTTCATAAATTATAGATACGTTGGAGACGTATCATCGACTCTAGGATATCATCCACGGGGTAGCGAGCCAGCAGTGCATCATCGGTCGGGACCTCCGTGGAACCCACGCTGCTTTTCGGCATAGATGATGGAATGGTACCATCCAATGTTGGATCTGGTTGCTGCTGCTGCTGAGACGGGCCTTGCTGGCTAAGTTTGTTGATTTGCTCCTGCTGCATGTTATATTTGCATTCCATGTCCTGAATTCGATCTACTTCATGCTTCTTCTTTCTGTCACAACTTCTATAGTTGTCGTTCCAATCCGCAAACCCCAGAAACCACGGAACCATGCCTTTGCCTCGTCTTTGTCTCGGGTGTTCAGGATTCTTGAGGGCGCGCGAAAGCTTGTCCTTCTCTCTCTCGGGCTCGTACACACCCGCTCGAGCTTCTGCTATTGCTTTAAGTAACTCGTCCGTGGCTTCTTTAAGACTTGCTAATTCAAGAACCTCCCCTGTCTTTGGGTCTAGCTTTCCCCCATGTGCATAAAACCAAGTCCTGCACCTCTCGGGCCAAGTCTCTGTTACTGGAGTGACCCCTGTAGCCTTCATGTTTCTCTCCGATTCATCCCACTTAGGCAACCCATACTTGTAGCCGCCTGGCCCCAGACGATGGTGTCACTTTTTTGTTGGCATTTATCTTGTTTATTCTCGACCGTTTCTTAGCTTCTTCTGATTCCTTGAACTTCACAAATTCGTCCCAGTCATCTGCTAACTTCACATATTCTCCTTTGAATTCTGGAGTCTTCCTTCCGTTTTCCACGTAACTTTTCCATAATCTTTTCTTCCAAGACTGGAATTGTGTGGCCATCTTCTTAAGAGCACACTTCTTGACTTTCTCCCGTTGGAGATCTGTGAGACCCTCTGTTAGGGTGAAATGTTTCATGAGCTCCTCCCAAAGCAGATCTTTTGCTCTTTGGCTAACAAAAGAAACTGCTTGGGTATCTTTAGGCTGATTCCATTCTTGAACGGTGATCGGGATTTGGTCCCTAACGATAACTCCGCATTGACGTATAAATTTGTCCGCATTCTCTTTAGGAGCAATCGGTTCGCCATCTGCTCTGATTTGATCGATGTTAAACTTTACGCCTTGTTTCAACTTTTTTGTCGGGCCACGTTTAACCCTTGTAGAAGATTTGCTTGATCCGGAGGGCTAAAAGGAAGAAAGATTCGTTAATATATATACAAATCAATCAATACATCTGATGATCACCAGAGGGCAAATTAATACCTTGCCTGTCTCTGTTAAATGGACAAAAATTTCTTCGCCATCGTTATTGTCAGCTGGTTCGCCTTCGTCTCTTGGTTGTTCTTCCTAAATTCCCTCACTGGATGGGTTAAGGTATTGTGAGCCATCATCTACTTCATTCTCTTCGTTTCCGGAGCGTATCAGGTCGTACATGGCATTCTCTTGATCATGGTATCTGTCTCTACCGTCCATAGCTTAACTAATCCAGAACAAATATAAAACAATTAGAATGCATTCAATAAGCAGAACCGGAGATATGCAAATCAATACAAGGCAATGCAACAACAAATGCGGTCATATAATATCACTAATACATCATCAAATAGTATCACTAATACATCATCGAATATAATATCACTAATACATCATCAGAATAGTTGACGTCTCGCGGCGCAGGCGGTGGACACCCAAAGATAAGGAACTATGACAGGATCATATCTCGGGTGTGATCCGTGAAGAACCTGCCAGGTATTGGAGAACCTGGCATCCAACGCAGCCATGTAGCGTCGGACGTGCTCGTCCTCCTCCCTGACACGGCGACGTACCACCTCCGCGGGGGCCGGCTCCCTCTGCACCGACTGTGGTCCACGCGATCGCCGCCAAATAAGCTCCGGGTCGACGACGGGACCCTCATTCCTCACCAAGCTCTGCGCCCCGGAAGGCAGCACCTCCCAGTGCCAGCCCGGCGGAGCCCAGTCCCGGACATGGCGCCTCTCAAGCAGGTGGTTGCCGCCGAGTCGACGACGAGGAAGCGGGATGGGCATCGTCGACTCGAGAACTTATAAACGTGGGATTTGCCTAACAATGATTATCATTTTATTATCCTACTCATATTTATAAACAAATTCAGCAACATCTAAACACATCTAAACATCAAACATCTATCTGAACATCAAACATCAAACATCTAAACATCTATCAAACATCTATCTAAACATCAAACATCAAACATCTAAACATCTATCAAACATCTAAACATCTAAACATCTGAATGGATTTGGGGATCAAGGGCCTCACCTTGACGAACGGGCCGGCCGAACGGGAAGAGCTGGAGGCAGGGGGTCAATGGAGGCGGCGGCACCGGGGTAAGACTAGCAACCTTTAAAGAGACATAAATAAACAAATGTTACTTTTACTAAATGTGAGACCTATCTCAAATAAACAAATACGCCGCTATCCTAATGCATGTGAGAATAACATTCTTGTAACAAATTATAAATATAAGTATGCCTTCAGTTCAAAATGTGAGAATCACATTCATGTAACAAATTATACATGTCATAGCAGAAGAGGGCAAACACATTACAATTTTAAATGTATTGACTACAGTACGCCTACTAGAGATCTCTCAATTTTGGTCTTCATATTAAAAATACTATTACGAACATCTCTCAATTTTGACCTTGTGTGTCAAAATACTAATCTCTAATAAATTTCGGTTTTCTGACATATGATGCTAATTGGGAGATTTTAGTTTAGCAGCTATGAATAGAAAATCGCCACCAAATGGCATAACGATGAATCCGGGCTCCGCCCCTGCTCTGCCTCATGCTCGCCGTCACGCCATCACGCCCTTCTCCGTCGCCTTCAGCGCCGTCGGCATGGACTGGGCAAGTACATCATCGTGGCCTTCGGCACGCTCAAGGGGATGGCCATGGCGCCGCCACGCTCGGGCAGGCCGGCGGCCATGGCGCCGCCGCGCGCGCTCGGGCATGGCGAGGGGAGGTCAGGGCGGCGGAACAGAGAGGGGGGAACGGAGGCTCACCGTGGGAGGAGTGGGCGCAGCAGGGGCTCGTCGGCGGGCAGCAGGGGGCAGGCCGACGTCGAGGTCTGGCGGCGAGGAGCGACGATGGAGACGAGCAGCCTGGCGGCGTGGTGTGGTTTCGGCGTCGGGGGGAAGAAATTGAGGAGGGAGCGCCTGCTTTAAATACCCCGGGACTCTTTAGTCCCGGTTGGTATCTCCAACCGGGACTAAAGACCCTTTAGTCCCGGTTGGTATCACCAACCGGGACTAAAGATCCTCCCTTTAGTCCCGGTTGGATCCACCAACCGGGACTAAAGGCCCATCTTTTCGGCGGCCCAAATTACGCGCGGGAAGGGACCTTTAGTCCCAGTTGGTAGCACCAACCGGGACTAAAGCTGTATTTTCTCTTTTTGTTTTGTTTTGTTTTTCTAATTTCTGTTTTTAGATTTGGAATAACTGTTAGAATATTTATAGTTTTTTAATGAATCTTTTTTGCTTTAGGTCAAAACAATTACAAACTTTCTGTTAGTGCCAGTTGTTTTCAAATTTAAATAGTTTAAATTTGAATTCATTTGAAATTTGTGTGAAACAGTAATTTGTGAATAACTTTAGTTTAAAAATAGATTTTTGAGTGATTGTTTTTCCTGTTGTTTAATATTAGTATGTTTTATCATTATGTTAAAGTTGGGAATTTTAGGATGATTTAAATAGGTGTTTTAATCAAAACCAGATTCTGTTTAACTCTTTTAGTTTTATACCTTCATTTGTTTTAATCAAAATCACCCAAATGAACTCCAGACTTCTTGTGCATTCAATATGCACCATTCTAAGCCACATCTTCAAATTTCAACCCTATCTAACTTCATTTGCTATTTTTCATGCATTTAATGATTTTTTTGAGCTAAACAACCCTGAAATTAAAAAGCACTGCAAATGAACTCTGAAAAGGTTGAAACTTGGCATGGTATCATCATTTCATCCACATAGCATGTGCTAAAAAGTTGAGAGGGTTACGGCAAAAACTGGATGCACTTCGTGTACAAACTAGACCATCTCCTTCGAAGTATGAGGGTTTCAGACGAAAACTCATCTGTTACAAAGGCATTTCATTTTTTTTAAACTTGTTTCAACTCCAGACTTTTTGTGCATTCAATATGCACCATTCTAAGCCACATATTCAAATTTCAACCCTTTCTAACTTCATTTGCTATTTTTCATGCATTTAATGATTTTTTTGAGCTAAACGGCCCTGAAATTAAAAAGCACCACAAATGAACTTTGAAAAGGTTGAAACTTGGCATGGTATCATCATTTCACCCACATAGCATGTGCTAAAAAGTTTAGAGGGTTACGGCAAAAACTGGATGCACTTCGTGTACAAACTAGACCATCTCCTTCGAAGTATGAGGGTTTCGGACGAAAACTCATCTGTTACAAAGGCATTTCATTTTTTTTAAACTTGTTTCAACTCCAGATTTTTTGTGCATTCAATATGCACCATTCTAAGACACATATTCAAATTTCAACCCTTTCTAACTTCATTTGCTATTTTTCATGTATTTAATGATTTTTTTGAGCTAAACGACCCTGAAATTAAAAAGCACCACAAATGAACTCTGAAAAGGTTGAAACTTGGCATGGTATCATCATTTCACCCACATAGCATGTGCTAAAAAGTTGAGAGGGTTACGGCAAAAACTAGATGCACTTCGTGTACAAACTAGACCATCTCCTTCGAAGTATGATGGTTTCGGACGAAAACTCATCTGTTACAAAGGCATTTCATTTTTTTGTGATCCTCTAGCATGCGCTACAACTTCAACTTCTCCTTTTTACTTTCGCAGTTTCTCTTTGCATCAGCAATGGCCCGACCAAGATCATCAGCGGGCTCATACGATGCCTCAGCTTCTTCTTCTTCATTCTCTTCCCCCATTGTAGTACCATCATATTCAGGACACCCAGGATAGTTGTCGTCATCCTCTTCTTCTTCATTCTCTTCCATTAGAACCCCTCTTTCTCCGTGCTTGGTCCAACAATTATAGCCGGACATGAAACCGGACGTAAACAGGTGGACGTGAATCTGTTTTGAGCTAGAGTAAGTCTTATCATTCTTACACACACCACATGGACAACACATAAAACCATCCCGCTTGTTTGCCTCAGCCGCACGCAAAAAACTTTGCATGCCATTAATGAACTGGGGAGAGCGTCGGTCATCGTACATCCATTGCCGGTTCATCTTCATTACACAACACCGAAAAGACCAAATTAATACAAGTTCATACATAAAGTTCATACACCCTTATTTTCTCATAAAACAACATACAACTATCTAGATAAAACATTTAAATGCAACAACAAATGCGATCAAAATCGCAACTAAGGTAGCAATTGATCCAACAGCATAATGATACCAAGCCTCTTTATTAATGGCATATTTTCTAATCTTTCTAATCTTCAAGCGCATTGCATCCATCTTGATCTTGTGATCATCGACGACATCGGCAACGTACAACTCCAATTTCATCTTCTCTTCTTCAACTCTTTTCAATTTTCCTTTCAAATCCTCGTTTTCTTTTTCAACTAAATTTAACTTCTCGACAATAGGGTCGGTTGGCATTTCCGGTTCAACTACCTCCTAGATAAAAATATCTATGTCAACTTGATGGGCATAATTGTCATTAACACGAAATGCAACAAATAGTTATAAAAGAGAATATACCACATCCGAAGCGTAAACCGGACGAGGGCCGACGGGCACGGATATCATAACCATGGCACTATATATAACAACAATCATACAAGTAAGAAAATTATGCAAGTAACTATCTAAATCATACAAATACGATTTTTTAAATAAAAAGGATAAGAACACAAGAAGAGGCTCACCAAGGTGGTGCCGGCGACGGGACGGTGCGGGCGATTGACGATGGTTAGGACGGGGACGGGAAGGCACACTAAGTAAACCACACCTACACATATGCAAACTAAGGAGTTAATTTGAGCTCAAATTGCAATAAATCAAAAAAACTACCACATAATTACACCCAAACTAAAACCCACAAATCACTATACTTATAAAGCATTGCACGAGCTGATCTAGCAATAAGAGATGAAAGGACAAAGTTGCTAACCTTTGTGGACACTTGGATGGATTGGGGTGCCTCAAATCTTGACAAATCTTGGCAAAAATGGAGGGAGGAGCTCGAGCTAGGGGAAAAACAGAGAGGGGAATTCGAATGGAGAAAACAGAGAAATGGAGTCGGGCTGGACGAAGGGTTTATATAGGGAAAGCTTTAGTCCCGGTTGGTTATACAAACCGGGACTAAAGGTCCACCTATAGTCCCGGTTTGTATCACCAACCGGGACTAAAAGGGCTTGTGGGGGCCCCAGGCTGACACCAGCCTGCCACCACCCCTTTAGTCCCGGTTTGTGATACAAACCGGGACTATAGGTTCCAAATGAACCGGGACTAATGGTGCCCGTGCCCCCTGACCGCTCCTAGCCGTTGGAACCGGGACTAATGGTCACATTAGTCCCAGGCCAAAGCCAAACCGGGACTAAAGGGTTAAACGGAAGGCCTGTTTTCTACTAGTGTATGTGGACTTAGATTTTGCTTCCAACGATTTGGACATGAGGAGGTCCCTTACAGGTTATGTATGTTCACAGTTGGTGGTTGTGTCGTGAATTGGAGAGCACACTGCAGACAGTAGTTGCTCAATCTACCACCGAAGAAAAATACATGGCTATTGCAGAAACATGTAAAAAATCAGTTTGGCTGAAAGGTTTGTATGTTGAGCTTTGTGGAGACAATGCTTGCATTAATCCATTTTGTGACAGTCAGAGTGTCATATACCTCAGTAAGGATCAAATGTTCCATGAGAGAACAAAGCACATTGATCTCATATACCATTTTGTTCGAGATATTGTTGAGCAAGGTAAACTGAAAGTATGCAAGATTAGTACTCATGATAATCCTTCTGATATGTTGACAAAGCCAGTTCATGTTGCTAAGTTTGAGCTTTGTTCAGACTTAGTTGGTATAACTCATTAGCCCTAGTGGTTGTTTGGCGCCGAAAGTGTTTTCCTTGTTGTTCAGGGAGAAGGTTCTCATTCATGTTAGAAGATGGAATTTGTCTAAAGGTGGAGTTTGTTATGTTATACTCAAAATTCAAATATAAAGAGAAAGGCTAACTTCTGACGAGCAAGCACAGCGAGGCTCGTCATCGGTACGCTTGGGCCGAAGCGAGCGTAGCAAAGTCTGAAGTTAGCCCATGTACAGATCAGTATTGATCTAGGTCACCTGTGTTATAAATACCTCTTGTAAATCGCCGCATGGGATAAGTCGATCAGTTGTAAATCCTCGACGTTTGTAACCTCTCCAGATATAGTCAAGTTCGGCTGGCTGGCGCCCGTGGTTTTTCCCCTAAGTGTTGGAGGGGTTTTCCACGTTAAAATCTCGTGTCTCTTGTGTTGATTTTGTTCTTCGTCGATTGATTTGCGTGTCGTATCTATAACATAATTTGTAAATACAAATATTTATTTCATCGGTTATTACTACGGATGAAATACAAATACAAGTATTTATTTCATTAATTTTTACTACCGTGGGAAATTTTCTTCCGCGACTAAGAAAAGTGAACGGTGGGAGTAATTAATCTATTTTCCTTGGATCGCCACCCCGCTCTCTCTACTCAGGGACTGGCTTGGTATCTATACCTATTAATAAAGTATAAGGAATAAAGTAAGGTGCGTTTTTTTATTTTTTTTATCCGTTCACCCGAACTTTTCAATCATCTTCTATTAAAGATACATGAGATGATACTAATGATCCAAAAAATCTATTTACGAACTGACTTAGTCGCTGCATTGGGCCCCGGCGTGCTTGGGCCTCGACCATGGGATCTGTCCGACCTAAGCAAGCAAAAAATAGGCACTGGAGTGGACCGACCTAAGGTGTAACCCCAAATCCCAAGTCCAACTGAGCTACATCATCATTGTACATAAAAAGACGATTCGTTCACTTATTAAATAGTCCCACCTTGCTTCCTTATACCGCAAACCAACTTATATACGTTTATGATTTGAAGGCAATAAGCCTCACGAAGAATCATTGGGTACGAAGAAAAGTTATACAAAAGGGAATAAATTTCGATATAAACCAGGAAAAAAGGAATAAAGAGGGCATATATTCCGCTATGAGGAAAAGGGAAGGAGAGAAAAGGAAACATAAATCGTGGGGGATACAGACCCAGACCTCAGGTGATGAAGGAGCCACTGGCATGCTGACGAACTATGTCTGCCTCTGTGATGAGACCGACGTCAAGGAGAGTCGCGTACCCTACGAGCGTCCGTGGACTGCCAAACGTATATGCACCTAAATTCTCATATTAACTAGAATGGCTTTGTACGTGATCTGCAACAGCTCATCGCGTAAAAGCTATTTTGATTGATGTGTTTTTTTTTATTATTTGCACCCAGTCAACAATATGTTTTTTGTGCCGAGGCGACTGGCAGATTGATGTTGCCACAGTGGCATCCATGACCCGTGACGAGGCGATCTAAGAGCATCTCCACTCGCGCCCCCAACACCCCCCCCCCCCCCCCCCCGCCCCCCCAAGGCCCTTTTTTATCGCCTGCTGAGGAAAATCGGCTTAGTCGCGCCCCCAGGAGCCCAATTTTCGCCGGTTAGGGCCGAAATTGGCGCCGGCATACCCAAGCCGAACCCGGCGCGCTGGGGGGCGCTGGGGTAAACTTTTTTTGGCGCAAAAACGGGCGGGCCCGCCGAGTCAGCGACCGAGAGGCGCTTTGTCGTCCTCATCACCTCGGTTTCCCGCGGGGAATCAATGCGAAGGCTGCCCGCCGGTCAGCCTTCCATTGATGCCTCATGGGCGGCGCATTCACGGGCGGCGCGGTCAGAGAGGGCGACGCGCGTCCACACCCTCCACGCGGCCGCACGGTGCCACCCGCTCGCCGCTATAAAAGCCGCCCCTCCTCGCCGGTGGCTGGACACTCCTCGCCACACCCTCTCTCCCACTCTCGCCGCCAACGCCCTCTGCCCCTCCCTCTCTTCTCCGGCGACCTCCTCTCCCGATGGCTGAGCGCTTCCCAGGCGATGGCGCGGCGGCCAACGGCTTCGGCCGCCGCCACCTGCACAAGGATGAGGCTCGCCTCCTCTACGAGGCGGAGTACCCGGCGCCGCCCGACATGTGGGTGCCGGGCTCGTGGAGGCTCAGGGCCGGCGGGGTCCCGGTCCTCCGGTGCCCAGCGGTGCCGAGCGGCGCGCCGAGATCGCCAGGATCCGGTCGTCTCTGTCGGAGACGGTGCGCCAACAGCCGAGGTACGCCCCGAACAGCCACAACTTGTGGACGGCGTACTTCGAGCGCCGCCATGAGGAGCAGCTCGCCTCCACGAACGGCGCTCCGCCCAGCCGCGGTCGCCACAACTCCGAGGGGCGGCAGCGATGGTGGGGCCTCCCCGGCCGCACCCTCGAAGCCGTTCTCGAGCACATCGAGGGCGGCAACACGCCGCGTCTCGACTACCCCGCGCCGTCCTTCTCGCGCCGGACCGGCTCGTCCTGGCGGCCGAGGCGCATGGCCGGGACGTCGTCGTCATCATGCGGCTCCCACTCCTTCGGGGCACGGACCCCGCTCGTCACCGTGAAGGCCGAGCCCGGCGAGACGCCGCTCCGGCACAGTGGGCGCAGTGGTGGTGGCGGCATCACCATCAACGTGGGCCGCCGCCGCCAGCCTTCTCCCCCTCCCCGCGGCCACCTCCGCCTTGTCAGGCCAAAGACCGAGCCTGACGTGGAGGCGCCGGTCGCCATCAAGCAGGAACACCTCGCCATGGCCGCCGCCGACGAGACCGCCCTCAAATGGGCGCGCGACGACTACGTCCGCGAGGAGATGGAGCGTCAGCGGCGCGCCCTCAAAGAGATCGCCGCTCGCCGCCGCGGCCGCGAGGAGGGTGGCGTCGTCATCCTTGACAGCGACGACGAGGAGGCGCCCGGGCCATCCAACCCCGAGCTGCATCTCCACGGCGACCCAGGGTAGGGTTGCAGCAGGGATGGCGGCGTGTAGGACGGCGACGACGACGACGGCAACTACACCACCTTCTACAGGCTCCTCGACATGTAGAAGACGGAGGCGCGGCGGCGGCGTACCCGGCGACGTAGTTTTAGTTAGTTTTTTAGTTATGTTTTGTGTTTTTATCAGTTTTTGTACAAACATCGCATGGAATCGCCCGAACTTTGCCCGAATTTGGCCGAAATTTGCCATATTTTGCGTTCAAAAAGCGGCGTGGGGGCGGCGTGGAGGCGCGACTAGGAACCAGACCCACCCCACGCCGATTTTTTCACCGGTTGACCCTCAGGCGGCGCTATTTCTGCCACTCGGGGCACCGAACGGCTAGAGATGCTCTAAATGACTTAAATGATGATGGCTGGCTACCTCTATAGTACGATGGTGCCAAGGTCAATATGATTATCTTTTTTACTCTATACTCCAGATCAAGGAGAAGGGCATCACGATTCTCAAAGTGCTCGCCAAAATATGTGCTGCCTGTCAGAAGCCTGCCGCGCTAGACCCGCTAGCACCCATCACCATCGCACGAGGAAGAGACCCATTGTTCGGTGTTTACTTCGTAGCGACGCACAAGCGTTATGCCATAGTATAATAACAAGCACATCACTTTAGAGCATCTCCAGCCGTTCGGTCCCCGAAAAACCTGAAACAGTGCCGCTTGGGCCTGAACCGGCGTTAAAGTCGGCTTGGGGGGGCTCGCGTTCCAGCCGCGCCCCCAAAGGTCGGTCCCCAGACGCCGTTTTTGAAACTAAAATCATTCAAATTTAGGCGAAAATGTACGAAACTTAGGCGAATTCATTCAAATTTGTACAAACTTAAAAAAAGTACATAAAAAAAAAGAAACTACGCCGCTGCCGCCGCCCTCCTGCCGCCCCTAGCCTAATTCATGCCGAGGAGCTGGTAGAAGGCGGTGTAGTCGCCGCCGTCGTCGTCGTCGTCGTCGTCCTACGCGCCGCCGTCCTTGCTGCAACCCTGCCCTGCGTCGCCGATGCGGGTGGGGGCGATCTGCGCTGGCGTCTCCTCGTCATCGGAGAGGACGATGACGGCGGCCTCTTCGAGGCGGCGCCGCTCGGCGATCTTCTCCAGAGCGCGGCGCTGGCGCTCCACCTCCTCGCGGACGTAGTCGTCGCGCTCCCACTGCATGCCGGTGTCGAGGTCGGCGGCCATGGCGGCGTGCTCTTGGTTGACGGCGGCTGGCGTCACCGGCTGCTTCTTCGGCCGGACAAGGCGAAGGTGGCCGCCGCTGGAAGTTGTAGGTTGGCGGCCCTCGTTTATGACGAGGTTGCCGCCGCGGGTACGCCGGCGTTCCGGCGTCTCCTCGGGCTCGGACTTGACGGCGGCGAACGGCGTCTTGCCGGAGGAGAGGGAGCCCGACGACGAGGAGGACGACCCCGCCATGCGCCTCGGCAGCCACGAGGACGACCCCGCCGAGCCCCCGCTCCGGCGTGAGAAGGACGGCGTCGGGTGCTCCAGCGGCGGGTTGTTGCCGCCCTCGATGTGCTCGAGGACGGCGTGGAGCGTGCGCCCGGGGACGCCCCACCATCGACGGTGGCCATCGGAGTTGTGGCGCCCCCTTGTCGCCGGGAAGCTGTTGGTGGAGACCAACTGCTCCTCATGGCGGCGCGCGAAGTACGTCGTCCAAAGCGGTAGATTGTCGGCGGCATACTTTTCTTGATGCCGCACCTCCTCCGGCAAGGACGCCCGGATGCGCGCGATCTCGCCGCGGCGCTCCGAGGCGGATGGTGGAGGGGGCACGGGGACGCCGCCGGCGCTCAGCCTCCAGGCGCCCGGCACACGCATGTCCGGCGGCGCCGGGTAGTTGGCCTCGTGGAGGGCGTACGCCTCCCACTCGTGCAAAGAACGGCGGCCGAAGCGGTTCGCCACCGCTCCATCGCCGGGGAACCTCTCGGCCATCGGGGAAAGGGGTTCGGGGGGTTTTCCGGCAAGCGAGAGAAGAAGGGGCTGAGGAGGGCGGAGGCGAGTGTGTGGCGTGCGGCGGCGAGGCGCGGCTTTTATAGCCAGGGAAGGGCGGGAGCGGTGCGAACGCGTGGCGGGAACGGCGGACGCGCGGCGGCTCGCCATTACTTTGCCAGGCCTTGGAATCCGCGGCATTGAACCGGCGCGGGAGCCAAGGCGATGAGGGAGGACGAAGGTTCTCGGGGCGCCCGGTCTCGCTGACTCGGCGGGTCCACGCGGGAAGAATTTGGCGCGGATTATTTTCGCGCCAAAATTCTTTCGTCCGGCGCCCCCCGGCGCGCTGGGTTCGGCCTGGGTCCGCCGGCACCAATTTCGGCCCAAACCGGCGGAAAATGAGGTCCTGGAGGCGCGACTGGGCCATTTTTTTATTGCCGGCGATAAAAAAGGGGCCTGGAGGGTCTGTTGGGGCGCGGTTGGAGATGCTCTTAGATTGATCACATTCGACCTGAATAGAATGGGTTGCTACTTGCTAGGAGTGTGTGAGGATTTGTTTCTTCCGTTGCAATTCACGTGCACATTTCTTAGTAGTAGATTAAAACTAATAGATCATGTCATGTTGGCTCTCGAAGGAATAAAATACAGATATCTGAATCATATAGACTGTATAATATGGCAGACTTCGTTTCCTTACTGTATTGCGTCTTTTCTTCGAAAATGTAAAAGGAGTGCTTAAAAAAAGACTGAAATCTCTGCGCAAACAGAGCCTGAATTATTCTCAGTCTTCAAATGCCACATGGCAGAACACACCGGCTATCACTGGCGGCCGCTGGGGGGTGCCCGCTTGGGGATACCGCACGCGTGACTGACAAAGGGAGCGTAGAGTCGGCCGATCGCAGAGTGGGGGAATAGGTCGCGGATGCACCTGTCGCCGACCCTCTGGAGCACGCCGCAGCACGGCGGGCTCACGCGGCCGGCGAGCAGCCGTGACGCGAGCCATTTGAGGATGTCGACCGCGCAGCTCTCCGCCTGCAGCACCGCCTTCCAGCAGTCAGCCGCGGCCTCGGCTACCTCGCCGTCGCCCGGGAACGGGAGCGCCGGGACGTCCGTCGCGGGTCCTGAAGGCACGGTAGTACCGGTCGTGGTAGCCGGAGGGATCGATATCGCCGTCGTTGGAGTGGACGCGAGGAGGAAGAGCTGGGCTGCGATGAGCGTGAAGGCGACGACCGCGGTCTTGGAGGCCATTGCTGCGTATGTTTGCTCAAACTCAGCTCTACTTTGTGCTTCTGTTGCTCTGTGGATCGAACAATGGCGTGTGGAGATGCCTGGATCCGGGGAAATGCTCCAGTGTTATATTGGGGATGGTGGTCGAAGGAGTTTGGATTAACGGTCCTCGAGCGTAATTGTACTGCAGTTTTCTCAAATGGAGTTAATTTGATCAAAATGAGTTATGTTACCAGCACCGCATCGAGTTGATCTCTTGGTGTTAATTCTTTGCAAAGAAACGAAGGAATTCTCGGAGTGATTGTATATCAATTAACTGTAGCTCGCAGCGGTTCGTGGCAAGGCTTTATTCCGCGGTTTTAGGAAGATTCTATGGATTGGTTCAGGCCAGTTTTTGAACCTTCTGTTTGATTTTTCATCTTCTTTCAATTCTACGTGTTTTTCTATCTTTTTAAACCTTTTCTCCTTTTATTTTCAAGATATGTAAACTCCAAACGTTTTGTATATAGCGATAGGTCCGAACGACCTGGCAACCGCTCGATACTTTTTTCTTCACTCTCGCGCCTGAAAAAAAGAATTAGGCGACACCAGGAATCAAACACACGACTTGTTGGTTGAGGCCACGACCCTCTACCACCTGAGCTAAGTTTCTATTCTGATTTTTTATCCAGGTTAGATGCCTTTTATACCTTAATAAATAAACGGAAAAGGAAAACAACATTGCCTGTTTTTTTTTGACAGTGGACAAAACCATTTGATCCAAGTTTTTTAAAGGACTGATGCATTGTGTTATGCTTTTGCTTTTTCGTAATGATGAACATTTTCTAGAGAAATAAATGTTTCACTCCCTATTAAATTAGAACAACGGTCTTTTTCTCATGTATCACCCAAAAAAAGAGTTTGTTTTGAACATCTATGATAATTTCTCTGTAATGAGCCTGATAATTTACGCACCATAAAACTGATAGCTTACGTACAAACATCGTGGTAGCCTTTTTACCTGAAAAAACTATTGAAAACACCCTTGGTAATTTCCATGTAAACTTCGTGATAACTTATGTGTAAATAGTATGATAATTTAGGCACCGCGTAGTTGATAACTCATGTAAAAACACCGCGATAATTTTTTGTGCAAATAACACGGTATTGTACACACAGTAAAGTTGATAACTCACTATGAACCCCACGGTAACTTTTGACCCTGGGATAAAAAGTTTGTTGAAAAACATACTCTGCTAACTTGTGTGTAAATTATATGGTAATATGCATATAACAGAGCTGATAACTTACTCAATCCAGACATAGTAACTTTTTGACCAAGGAAAAACAATGTTAAAAAATACTTCTCAATAACTCATGGGTAAACAACATGATAATACACGCACATGAGAGCTAATAACTCATATACAAATATCACGGTAACTTTTTTACCGAGGGAATGAAAATTGTTGAAAACACACCTTGATAACTTTTGTGCAAAATGGTAATATACACAACAAAGCTGATAACTCACTGTAAACACCATAATCACTTTTTGACCCCGGGATATAGGTTTGTTGAAAACATACGTCGGTAACTTCAAAGTAAATGACATGGTAACTTATGTTTGACAGACGTGATAACTTATGTAGCCCACTTGTGGTAACTTTTCTATCCGAAAAAAAGTCATCAGAATATATCAACATGGGATATACTTTCGAAGATCTTGTCGAGACGTATTTTTTTTGTGAAGACGGTTTTCCAATCAGAGTGACGGTTTGAGGTACAAAACATTTTGAAGTTTGAAAAAAAAATCTAGAATGACATCAGCTTTTCGTCCTCTAGTGCATATATGCATGTAATTAGAGGGAGGAGTGCACGTGAAAGGAAAATTAGCCATTCTAATGCATGCATGTATATAATTAGAATGAAGTAACGTTCGTTCTTACCTATTGCTAAAATCCGAATGTTTGGTAGTTATAAAGGTTTTCTTTTTCTTTTTCTTTTTTACAGTACATGTCTACTTTTTCAAACACACGTAGTGCATTTTCTTGTGTCATCTAATATTTTTTATACACATTGAACATCTGTCAAATACATGAATAACTCTATTTCAAGTACATGTTTTGATTTTTTTTTCAATAATGTTAATAAGTTTTCTAATAAACACTGAAATATTTTTTTAATGATACATTTTTTAAACCATTGTATATTTTTTAAATTGTAAAAAAACACATTTTTTAAATGCGTGAATATTTTTTAGATGTAATATAAATTTTTGGAATGGTACAAACCATTTGTTTTATATTTTATAATAATTTAAAAAACGTGACGAACATTTTTTGAAACATGTGAATATTTTGTAAGTATCACAACATTTGTTTATTATAAAAATCAAAGTACGTTAACCATTATTTTATACTGTGTTAACATTATTTGCAATTTGTGGTAAACTACAATATTTTCGAAAATAAGAACAACAAATAAACGAATGAATGAAAAAACAGAGAAGGAAAATGAACTAATCTGCACGAAGCTACTTGTGCCAGGGAGGGCGCCCTTGAGGTGAGACCTCTTTGGTCTTTCTAGAGGCGAGACTTATGCCTAAGAACTCCTGTTTGGCGCCTTAAGTACCCAAAGATTTGTTGCACTCACGCCTGCCCCTAGCAGGCCGTGGCCCGCCTAGGTAGCGAGCACAGAAGTTTTGCTTAGTGTTGTTCGCTTGGCCGTCCCTCTTCCACTTGCTCCGTTGACCGTTAACCGTTGACTATTCTAAAAAGGTATATATTTAAAAAAATCACAGACTTGAAACCGTTCACTGATTTTATGCATTAGAAAAAGTTTCATGGGTTTGAAAAAAGATTCATAAATTTGAAGTTTCTCACATTTGAAAAATACAGATTTGAAAAAAATACATGGATTTGATAACTTTCGTGAATTTTTTTTAGGGTCTTAAAAAAGGTTCATAAATCTGTAAAAAAACGTGCATTTGTAACCATTCATGATTTTTTTTAGAAAACACATTTTTTTTAAATATCAAATTTCTAAATTCAGGGATTGACAAAATGGGGAAAAAATGGAAAAAGAACGTAAAAAGAAAATTTAAACAGGAAAAGTTGGGGAAACTAAAACGGGAGGGAAACCGTAAAAAAAAGACGGAGGCATTTAGAATATTCTAAAAATCGTAATGTACCAACGGCTTACAAAAACCTAGCACGCCAAGGACAGAGGGGGTGTATGCGTCAAGTTGCAGAAGCAATAGGAACCGGTGGCACAAACGCTAAATAGGAGAAACCCGAAACCGAACCGAACCGTTTTAATCGAAATATAGGATAATTGGTTTTTATGGATATTCGGTTCGTTTTTAAACAATATACATTATTCGGTGATCAGTTATTAATCGGTTTTCGATCGCGTAAAACCGTATACACCGAAGTGACCAAATTATGAGTATGCTACCCATGTTTCTCTTCGGAGCAAGCACAACAGGCTAGTCGATTAGTCTGTATTGCTAGCTAACTAGTGTGTTGATTTGGCAATTGTACATTGACTCATGCTAGAAGGGTTGGATACGCTTTGCTGCGCTGTTGATGTTTTTAGATTTTCATAATTTTTGTACCCAATCTATCATAAAATATAAGGCATATTAGTTTTTTGAAAAGTCAAAGCTCTTTAAATTTGACCATATTTTCATAGAAATATATCAGCATTCATAATATCAAATCGGATTCTTAGATTCATCATGAAATAATTTTCCATATTTTATTATTTAGTATTGTATATTTTTGCCTCTGGACTTGGTCAAGGTTAAAAAAGCTGAGTTTTTTCAATAAACTAATACACCTTAGATTTTAGAACAGAGTGAGTAATAGGTTTGGTTAGTGGAGAAGATGATAGAGTGTCTTTTCTTTTTTATTCATATAATGCGGTGTTCTGGGGGCTTTTGCGGTGTGATTTTGTGATCTGCTAATCAACTCATACTTATGTGGGAAAAAATTCTGCATCGATGGTTGCATGTACTATATTGGTGCCACAATATCACATTTTGACCCTATTTTTTTCTAGGTGATAAGAGGTGCCTAGGATTGATAAGTTTTTATAGGCCGGTTGCTTCCAACTGATTTGAAGAATTGTTGACCCAGTCACAATCATGAACTAAATCCAATAGTTAATTTCTCAACGAAATAAGAGAGCATAATGAATTAAATAATGGAGTGAGAGATTGTTGACTCGGTCAAAATCGGTGACCCAATTTCAAATTGGTTACCTCAATTGGATGAGAGGCCTTCAATTCTAGAAAGATTAGTGATATAGTACTCGATTGCATGCGAATACTAATTGACAGCTATATATTTTGTGAGTTATTGACGGCTATGTTTATACAGAGTATAACAAACTGCTACAGGATACAATGATTCGACAGATGACGGTGCATACGCATTTTTGGTTTTCCGGTTAACCGAGCAAACAGACCCGATAAATATCTCGGTGGATTATTTCAGTTGTTAATTTCCAGAAACCGATCTAACATTGTCTCCCAATTCGAACACCGGCCAAAATGGACCACCTCACGCCTCTTGACCTTCCTGTTGAAGTGATGAAGAAGGTCGATAGCCTGCGACGTGCCTACCTTTCGGCGGGTTGTGATAAGGTGACCGACGGCAAGTGCAAGGTTAATTGGGACCTCGTTTGCAAGCCCAGGATTTATGGTGGTCTAGGAGTGCTCAACCTCCAGAAATTTGCAACCGCCATACGCTTGTGTTGGCTCTGGTACGAATGGGATGATCCACCTAAGACTTGGTCTGGCTCTGAAATGCCTTGCACTAGCAACGACAAAGATCTCTTCGCCGCTGCCACACGGGTGTGCATGCCACACGGGTGTGCATCAGAGATGGAAACAAAGCTAAGTTCTGGGAAGAGAAAAATTCACCACAGGTCCTCATACTTGTCTTGATGGCCACTTTAGTCCATGTAATTGCAAATGCCCGAAATACGGTCCTCATACTTGTCCTGAGGGTTCATATACGGTCCACTATACGGTTCTGTGTACGTATTTGCTGAGTTGGCGTTTGACTGGCCCCTCCATGTGGCCTTTGACCGACAAGTCAGCTCTGGCCAAAGAAAAAACTGCTATACGCGGGGAATCCGGTTTTTTTTTGCAAAATCACACATGAACTAAAATCCCTCCCCCACGGGCTTGAAGTCGGCGGCGACCGGAGCTGTTCAGGAGGCCCGATCGGAGCTGCCCGGACTTGGGCGGCACGCCACCCTTGCGGTCGCGCTGCTCCCCCTCGGTGGTCGAGCCGCCGCTTCTCCCTCCACTCCGATGGGGTCAGTGGTGAAGCACGCATGCTAGGTGCCACGAGAGGAAGATGACAACTCCCTCCTTCCAACTGCAGGTTTTGTTTTATGATAAGATATCTGCACACTTTACTGTAAACTGGACTTATCTCTTCGCATAAGTCTCAATATAGTAAACCAAATAGTCTCTTTGCCAAATTAGCTCAAACAATGCAAATTCAGTGAACTAATGAAGAAATGGCTTCATAACTGTTGCACAAGACAACACTTGAAAAACTACTGCAGACTTGGTAATCTTGCACTTTCAGCATCTTAAGCAGAGTAAGAGAGATCGTTATCCAGCATGTAAGATCCTTGATGCTTCAAAAATTCCTATCTGAACTACAGACTGTTCATGAAATTTACAGCACAGGTCTTTTAGGTTTAGGCCACTAACTGCGCTAAAGGCCTTAGCCCAGCAAAAAAAAATTCGATAAAGGGTGGATTTTATTGATTCAAAATGGAGCATCAAGAAGATATAAACACAATGAACACACACCCGGCCTCTGCATAGCTAGGATGCACACAGCCAACACCAACACACGCACACAAAAACACGCCGGCAAATAGCAAAGTCATACAAGACCAAAGCTATGCGTAGGCGAGGAAAGAAAAATGCCACAAAACGATCAAATCGCGATCGACAAACTATAACAATGACCATATCTGCACCGACAATCTCATGACACCACGCGGACGACGAGGTTCTTGAACAGCAACGCCTTAATGAACAGCAACGCCTTAGCCCAGCAATTATAAGAAAACAAATTAAGAATACATGGAGCAAAAGATTACTAATGGTTTCAATACAAATCAGTAGTATAACCAAGTCAATATAATCACATAAAATCAGGTTCAAAAAAATAATCGCTTAAATTGGAAGCAACAGGAAAAAGAGCTAGGAAGGTTGATACCATGCATAGTAATGTCAGGAGAAGCTCCAGGGAAGATTAGAATGTGAAACCGTGAAATGATCGCAGGAGTTTAAAAAGGCGGTGTTTTTAGCTGAAATTGTGTACACACTATGACAATTATTATCTTGCCAACTCTTGGATAGTCACATGTTCGTTCCTAATTTCACCGCTTAGACCTATGACCGGCAATCTGGGACAGTGGGACAATATCTATTAGATTACATTTTTATAACATGGAATCAGTTACTTGAAAAAGGTTGGCACTTGCTACCGACCCGGCACTGGGAACCACAATCTTACCGCCAAGACAGGGAGAACATCATCAGACTAACAAAATGTGAAGCTACTGAACTTTGTTTCCATATTAAAAAAAACAGATCTGCCCTTGCTTACCTGAACAAGTGATTGTTTGTAGCGGAGTTTCAGCCGAGGAAAAGCATAACCGCTTTGGGCTGGCGAAATTTGGACGAGTATATCAGAGAAGCAAGTGTCTTTCCTGACCCAGTCCGCGTATGCCATTGCATCTTTGTGCGGACCACTGTACTGTGACAAGAGCACAATTTAGAATAGGAGTTTTATTAAGAATAATCATGTTATGGAAATAATCTGCTCGCGCAAGAATGGGGCCTAGGACATGAGCCATGCACTCCACTAATTCAACCCTGCAGCTCTCTTGGATTAGATCCCTATGGGAAACAAAGCATGCTGAAACCTGCAGCATTTAGATATAACTTTTTATATTTTGCCGTGCTCTGCACTGCAGTGATGTTAGCTTCTGGCCGAAGGCTGAGAGAGGCATATGGATACAAACGTTATGAGATTAGACATTACTGTGGTGACAAACTTGAATTCGTTGCTGCCTGGTGCCAAGAGTAATGTTGTTGGCACGCCGCCCTTGCCGTCGAAGATTTCGAGGTTCTCCTGAAGCCTCTCCTTTTTCATACTCTTGGCTACCATGCTCGCTCCTTGCTCGAATATCCATCTCAGTGAGATCTGCAGGAAAATAGGAGTCAGTTGCACTGCTAATATTAAGGTGCAACATCTTTTAATGTAATCCCGTAGAGGAGACCAGTATGCTGGAACATTGAGATGCAATTGACAAGATATTTGCACGCATTCAGTTTGTTTGCAAAATTTGACAAATATGTGTTCACATTCTGCACTTATTAGTTCATAATCTCAACAAACCTCATTTCCAATCCACCCGCAAAAAAAAAAAACCTCATTTCCAATCATGGACGATGCTAGAACCTTGCACGAATTGGCAAGGCAGATTTTGGTACATACCAAACAGTTCCTAAGATGAAGCGAGAATTAATACCTGAGCTACTAATTTTCCTCTAGCTGCCGCAATCTCTTTCAGAATTTCAGACTGTAGCACTGCATTGATTTGGGATGTCCTGCTTTGGCCTCCCAGGAGAGAATAAGCAGTCACATAAATTCCCTTCTCTTTGCAGAATTCCATCAGTTTTTTCTGCTGCCAAGCTGGATTCAATTCAACCTGAAAGGTTATCCCATGCATCAAAGAACAATGATAACAATTTAGGGTAGTCTGGGCCAAGTTTTTACCAAAGGATTTTAAACTAAATCAGCTTCTAGTTCTTCTTTGGTTCGTGAAATCATAGAACAGACAAGAGAAGGTTGCATCACCATTGCTTGTACGATTGAGCAACAAAAACCTGATTCACTGCTGGGGGAATTTTTGCAATTGCAAGTAGCTCCTGCAGCTTCTTCGTTGTGAAATTGCAGCATCTCCTCTCCAAGAGCGTCGGGGGAGAGTGCAGCGACGACCCGCCCAGCCGCCTCATCGGCAACTTCCTGTGGAAGCAGGCCGCCGCCGGCGGTGAGCTGGCGCTCGACCCCGAGCTCAAGATGGAGGAGATGCGGTGGCTCGACCACCGAGGGGGAGCAGCGCGACCGCAAGGGTGGCGTGCCGCCCAAGTCCGGGCAGCTCCGGTCGGGCCTCCTGAACAGCTCCGGTCGCCGCCGACTTCAAGCCCGATTCGGTGGGGGAGGGATTTTAGTTCATGTGTGATTTTGCAGAAAAAAAAACCCTGAATTCCCCGCGTATAGCAGCTGTTCTTTGGCCAGAGCTGACTTGTCGGTCAAAGGCCACGTGAAGGGGCCAGTCAAACGCCAACTCAGCAAATACGTACACAGAACCGTATAGTGGACCGTATGTGAACCCCAGGACAAGTATGAGGACCGTATTTCGGGTATTTGCAATTACATGGACTAAAGTGGCCACCAAGACAAGTATGAGGACCTACAGTGAATTTTTCTCTTCTGGGAATCTCCATGGTTGGACGGACTCCAGCCTAAAGATATTGCGCCAAAGATTTTTGAGTTGTCAAAAAGAAAATGTGCATGGTTAGGAAAGCTCTTCACAACAACCTTTGGATTCGTCAGATTGACACTCAGCAGGGGCTAACATTGGCCCACATTTAGGAATTTGCAACCCTGTGGAAGATGCTTGCTAATGTAGCTCTAAACCAGGGAAGCCAAGACACCATAACTTGGAAGTTCACAAACAGTGGCAAGTACTCCGCCTCCTCGGCTTACATGGCGCAATTTGCCGGTCTCTCCTTTTGTTCAATGAATGCTACAATATGGAAGATGTGGGCTCCAGCGAAATGCAAATTGGTTGATCTTCCAAAATCGTGTTTGGACAGCCAATCGTTTGCTGCGGCGAGAATGGCCAAACTGTAATTTGTGTCCTCTCTGCAAGCAAGTGCAAGAATTTGCTGCTCACCTCCTATTTCAATGTAGGTTCACTGCCGGATCTGAACCGAAATTTGCACTTGGCTTGGCATCCTTGACTCCTCGCCAATGATTTGGCGTCATGAAGACTCAGCTAGAGATTGGTGGCTCAAGGCGGTTAATGGTGGAGGTGGCTACAGGAAGGCCATTGCCTCCTTGATGATGCTTGTCTCGTGGGAAATTTGGAAGAAGGACAATGCAAGAATTTTTCAAAATGCCTCCGCGCCGACCTCCATATTTATCGCAAAAATCAAAGAGGAGGCCCATCTTTGGACTTTGGCGGGAGCCAAGCAGCTTAGTATTGTTATGCGTGAGAGTAGACCTCTTTTTTTGCCGCTTTGCGGCTTATGTCTAAACCTTCTTCTTAATCAATGAAAATGGTAAATCTTTTGCCTTGTTTCAAAAAAAAAAAAAAAAGGAGAACTAGAGGCTAATGTGAATCTCCGAAAGAGGGAAATGACTTTCGACCAACAACAGCGGCCAAGTCCGGTGGAAGCCGGCAGCGACGTCGTCTTCCGCACCTTTGTCTCGGCAGGCACGTCGCGTACCCTCCCAAGCGCACAGGTGGACGGAGAGCCGCAAACGGGACGAGCTGGCTAAAGAACAACCGGGTCAAACTAATCCAAATTAAGTTGCTGAATCCTTTTTCCTGCTTCTTATAATCCATCGATGTGTCCATTCGCTCCATTGGTCACTCCAATGCAGAGCTCCACGTCCATCTTGACCATTTCACCTCCCATGCACTACATGCGTACGTGAATCCGGACAAGACCAACCTCTCTATATAATCATGTATGAGTACTTGTTCTCGTCACACCCAGCCTAGAGTACAGTTCAATAAGTAGTAGGAAGAAGAGTGTCAGATTCATTTCCAGTGCTCGACGATATCCATGGCTTCCAAGCATATGCTTGTCGTGGCGGTGACAATGGCCGTGGTCTTCCTCCCGTTGCTTGCCGCATCGGCCACCCTCCATCCCGTGGGCGACGGCACAGGGTGGACACTCGGGTTCGACTACACCACCTGGTCTCAGAGCAAGCAATTCACAGTCGGTGATGCGCTAGGTAATCAATCATTCCAAGTCTTATGGCACGACAAACATACACACTGTTTATATTGCTACAAAATATTTGCAAAGAAATGCAATTTGTTGCTAATCTGCATTTACCATCAGTTCTTAACAAACTCGTGATTCTCTATCGAAATACTGTAAAAAGCTCCAGCTAGTTCGCTAATTCATTCGCATCCTTGATTGCAGTGTTCAATTACAAAAGTGCCTTCCATAACGTTGTGGAAGTGAGCGGCCCGGACTTCAAGGCATGTAAGAACAGCAAGGGCACCGTTGCTTGGACCTCCGGCGCCGATCAGGTCCACCTCGGCGATGCAGGGAGGAGGTGGTTTATCTGCACCGTGGGGAACCACTGCAAGATGGGCATGAAGCTCAACGTCACCATCCTCGCGGCAGATGCGTCTTCTCCTGCCCCTGCACCCGCTCCATGGGCGGCATCATCGTTGACTCATCATCGTGCGTCCAGGCGGCCATTCTTTTAATTCCAAGGGGTGATATTGTTTCATCCTACATGCGGTCATGATCGGCATAGGTGTGTCAATGTGAGAAACCGAGAGTGTTGAGTTTGCATGGTTTTGTAGTGGTTTTTTTTTCCCTTCTACTATCTGTTTGTTACATTATCGATGTTATCATCGCTCATTGGAACATTGTGAATTTGTGCCCTTGAATTTTTTTCATTCAAAGATTAATTCTCGTAGGAACTCCTAAAGGATGAGAGAACCGGGAGAGGGGATGGTGCCAACCATGGCGATGGTTTGCGAGTTACTCCACGTTCGTCCTAAATAGGCTCATGGAATCCCAGGTTGGGGTGATCAATCTGCGCCCTAAGCATGACGACTTGTGCTTCTCGATAGGGATGGTGTCCTCATTAGCGCTCAATGCCTCTGAGGCGAATTCACGATGGTGGTACAATAAATTGAGTGTCGTTGTCATCTTGTAAGCAAATTGAGCATCAGTACAAGGCATTTCGAAAGATACAGTCACTATAATAAAAAATGTGAAGTTTGATCGCCGATAGCGGGGTGGCGACACACACATATGGAATCCTTCCCAATTATTATTGATGGAGTTGCAGATTGGATTGTTCCCATTTCCTGCTGAAGTTAAACCAATTCTTGCTGATGAAAATCAGGCGAATCAAGCATGACAATGAATTTGACCACGTCCTCCTAGGCTTCTACCATCGTGGCTCCCACTTAATTATTAGGGATCGGTGAAGCATCGATCATCTTGTTCACTTCTTGTCACATGTAATTATTGGGTATAGGTAGCTTCTTTTGCTAGCAAACCTTCCAAACGACCAAACTATGGCGACACTTACGACCAAACACATGGGTAAATTTTAGCATGGACTCTCTTACCTCTCCTTTGAGCGTGAGAGGTAAGAGTATGTAATAGATCTCAGCCATTGATTTGATTAATGAGGTTTTTTTAACATGCTTCCTCTTACCTTTTCTTTTCACATGAAAGATAAGAGTATACAATATATCTGAGTCGTTATTTGCATTAAGTTGTGGGTTTGATTAACTCTTACGTTCTTACCTCCCATGTAAAAACAGGGGGTATAGGGAACATGTTAAAATTACTCTTTGATTAAGCAGTGGTATGATTAACTCTTATCTTCTTATCTCGCATGTGAAAAAAGAAGGTAAGAGGGAGCATGTTAACGATTTCAAAAAAAAGGGATTTGCTTGAGACGCTAAGATCGACCTTGACGATGTTCTATTGCCGCGGGGAGGATCGTCGTAACATTGATGAACCTGGCCGGTCATGTTCAATTCTACACCTACTAACAAAGGGAGGTAATCTTCATGGTTTTGTATGTTTTGCTGATTTTGTACATTTTTGGTCCACAACTCATATAGTTTATCTGTTTTCTTTTCACTTTTTTCGTACGCGTCACGTCGATTCCTCCTCCCACGTTTCTCCCGATTCCTCCTCTCGCATAATGTATTTTTTCTGTGCATGGGCCACACACATCCCCTGATGTGTGCATTGTCTGGTTTTCTGGGCCAGGAAATACGTTAGTGGGCTTTGTGAAGTGCTGGTTGCGTCCGTTGTTCGTGAGGGATCGCACGTACGACATCTACCACATGATCTCTACTTCTAAAGGGGGAATCTGTACGTCGTTCGTTAGTCCTTCCATCGATCTAAGTACAACCCCCACCTCCCACCTACACCTTCCCACCTCCCCACTGTTTTTTTACATTCCCACAAAGAACCAGTGGACAAAGAACCAGGTAAAACCCACCGTCAACGTCGCCAGTCAATTTTCCTAATTACAAAACTTTCCATATCTTTCCATACCATAGATAAAAATTTCATACAATGGCCTTTACCACGACATCAATCTTTATTTTCACAATCGTGGCCGCTATTCAAGAAGAAACATTTCCATATCTTTCCATACCATAGGAAAAAAATTATAACATGGCCTTTACCACGACATCAATCTTTATTCCACAATCGTGGACGCTATTCAAGAAAATTCTTTCCATATCTTTCCATAACATAGATAAAAAAAATCATACCATGGCCTTTACCACGACATAAATCTTTATTCCGCAATCGTGGCCGCTATTCAAGGAAAACTAATTATTATACATCACCAATCTTTTCATATACAACACCCATCATTGTCACGGTTCCTGGGCGACGACGAGCATCCCCGATTCAAATTGTGACTCCTGGTGGGGCGGCGAATCTTGCTTCAACACGGTTCCAAGGCAACATGAGTCTCCAGGAAGATGCACACCGGAATCCTCTATGGCAACGAAACAAACTGGATGAACTAAGAGTGGGAGAATTCATCACCTTGCTTCGTTGCACTTGTCTGAGGTTGTCATGGAAATAAGGAAAGATGTCACTGCAATCCCTAATGGTGGATATAAAATGTTCTTTGAATGATAGGGTAGTTGTTCTGGTTAAAAAAATCGCTTTCAAAATAGAGTTGTTATAGCGACCTATGGCCGGAAAGGAGATGGCACAAGTGCTGGTAAAATCAATCCCCACACCATGCGTCAGTGAGCTAGTCGCTGAATATTGTAACTTTATTGTCGTGGAATAAGTACTTTGTGGTTCCCGTAAAAAAATTATCCCCGGTATTCTTCCGGCACAGCAAAGCGCGCGAATCCGTCTAATCTCCAAACTAAGGTGCGGGTATTTCCCACGTAAAATTCATTTTTTTTTGTTGGTGTGCTCTAGATGGCATTATCCCGCTAAAGTCCATACTCACGAACCGTCATATTGGAATTAATGGCGCATATCCTATATGTCATCAAGATGCGGAAGATGTCCGCCACCTGCTGTTTGATTACTGCCATGCCAAGAACCTCTGGGAACGCCTAGGCATTGCGGGAATGATTGAGGAAGCAAAGTTGATTGATCGCTCAGGGCCCGTTATATTGGAACATCTACTCATTGCACCAGATTTGCCCTTGCCACTGAAACCGAATATTACTATCAAGCAAACACTTATGGTGGGCAGCTGGTACTTATGGTGGATAAGACGTGAGATCACTCATGATAGTAGAACACCGCATCCCATGCGGTGGCATATGTCCGTTCTCCCAATTGCTAGTAATTATCATGAAGCTAATTGCAAACAGAATACTAATAGAGAGATGAAGTGGACGAAACCAGACCTCAGGTTCATAAAGGTAAATGTTATTGCGGCTTATTTTGCAGATGAAAGTGCAGGAGCTTCGGCAGCCGTAATTAGAGATGATAAAGGGAACTTTTTAGCAACGCAATGCATATAGATACCTCATGTTGCAGATGCAATGATGGCTGAAGCAATGGCAATGTGTGATGGTCTAGTGTTTAAACTCCCTAGGGTTTCATCATGTGGAAGCGAAATCAGATTCCTTAAACGTCATAAACTTTTGTGATGGACAATCTAGATGGTGGGATGCCGCGGCTGCAATTTTCGCAGATTGTGTGGATGTTTCTTCTTTAATCGGGAAGGTTGTCTTCGATTACATGCTTCTACTTCAGATGGACAAACGTAGAGCAATATCATGACATGCAGAGGAAACCAAATTTTACTACTTGATGCACAATCAATTTATGTTCGAAAGAAGGTGAGATAAATGTCAACACATCTAGATGGGGAGGGTGTCAAGGAGCTGCGCCTGCTTCTACTTCAGAAGCGAAGCCGGATGCTTATATTGTTATATGTTGTTATGCATCCTCTCAAAATCTATCGCATCGATGAGGGAGGCCGGTTCGGAGGCATCAGGGTTGAGGATTAGTACGTCGGGGCTAGGGACCGGCACCACAATAACAACAAACAGGATCCATCGACCGTTTCGAGTGAAGATTCAGATTAGGAATCATTGTACTCTAACAACAAACTGGATGAACTAAGAGTGGGAGAATTCATCACCTTGCTTAGTTGCACTTGTCTGAGGTTGTCATGGAAATAAGGAAAGATGTCACTGCAATCCCTAATGGTGGATATAACATGTTCTTTGAATGACAGGGTAGTTGATTCGATTAAAAAAATCGCTTTCAAAACAGAGTTGTTCTAGCGACCTATGGCCAGAATGGAGATGGCACAGAGTGCTGGTAAAATCAACCACCCCCCCCCCCCCCCCCCCCACCATGTATCAGTGAGCTAGTCGCTGTAGATTGTAACTTCATTATCGTGGAATAAGTACCCTATGGTTCCCATAAAAAATATCCCTGGTATTCTTTCGACGCAACAAAGCGCGCAAATCCGTCTAATCTCCAAACTAAGGTGCGGGTATCTCCCACGTAAAATTCAAATTTTTTGATGGTGTGATCTACATGGCATTATCCCGCTAAAGTCCATACTCACGAACCGTCATATTGGAACTAATGGCGCGTGTCTTATATGTCATCAAGATGCGGAAGATATCCGCCACTAGTTGTTTGATTGCTGCCACGCCAAGAACCTCTGGGAACGCCTAGGCATTGCGGGAATGATTGAGGAAGCAAAGTTGATTGATCGCTCAGGGTCCATTATATTGGAACATCTACTCCTTGCACTAGATTTGCCCTTGCCACTGAAACCGAATATTACTATCAAGCAAACACTTATGGTGGGCAGCTGGTACTTATGGTCGAGAAGGCGTGAGCTCGCTCATGATGGTAGAACACCGCATCCGTTCTCACAATTGCTAGTAATTATCATGAAGCTAATTGCAAAATAAATACTAATAGAGAGATGAAGTGGATGAAACCAGACCTCAGGTTCATAAAGGTAAATGTTGATGCGGTTTATTTTGCAGATAAAAGTGCAGGAGCTTCGGCAACCGTAATTAGAGATGATAAAGGGAACTTTTTAGCAGCGCAATGCATATATATACCTCATGTTGCAGATGCAATGATGGCTGAAGCAATGGCAATGCCTGATGGTCTGGTGTTTGCAAACTCCCTAGGGTTTCCTCGTGTGGAGGTGGAATCAGATTCCTTAATCATAAACTTTTGTGATGGCCAATCTAGATGGTGGGATGCCGCGGCTGCAATTTTCGTGGAATGTGTGGATGTTTTTTCATTAATTAGGAAGGTTGTCTTTAAGCATTGTTTTCGTTCTTCTAATCAAGTGGCGCGTGTGCTAGCTAACTTTTCTTATTGTAATAAGACCTCTTTAAGGTGGACAGATTAGCCTCCCGGTTGTCTGATCTCTTTGCTTGTAGACGATCTAATGCCTATGTTAAATCAATAAAGCTCGCCATGATGGCCTTCCTTAAAAAAAAGGTGCGGGTATCTCCCCGTGGTGGGAGTGGACCCCTTTGGCTAGGGAAATCCCTCTTGTGGGATTTTTGTTTGTTTTTGCGGGTGTGATTTTTTTTCATGCGTGAGATTACAGCCCTAGATTGCGCTTATTGTCAAATAAAACACCTTCTTAGGGAATCTCCAAGGCGGACCCGCAAATCTCCCGCAACGGTCCAGACCGCGCAGTCCGGACCACGGAAGCCATTGAACGCGGTTCTGTATCGGTCCACGAAGCGGTTTGGACGCGATTTGTCTCGCAAACCGGAGACAAACGTGGGGGAGGTTTGCGGGAGTCCGGACCGCTAGTTTGCCCGATTCTGGCCGCCCTGGCCCACCAAAAACCCCTCCTCCGCCCTCCCCACACTTTACATCCCACGCGTTGCAATGCTTGTCGCGCCGCATTCATGCCGGCCCGGAGCATGCAACGACCGTCATTGAAGCCGCGATTTGACCGAACGGGACGGCGGCACAGACGTACGAGACCTCTCGGGCCTCGCCGCTTCAATGTGGATGCCACGTCCCAAGAAACCAACTCCGGCAGCTGCACCGCATTGAAGCGGGCTGACTGCCCAACCGCGTGGTCTGGTCGCGGCTATTTAAGCCGCGTTCCAGCGCTGTCTAGAGCACCAAACCGTAATCCTCCCCCTCCCTGCGTCTTTCCTTCTCTACATCCTCTCTGAGCCAGGCCAATGGTGATGCCGAAGTCATGATTCTCCACGCCAGCAGGCAGCCCCGGTGGGAGCTCGTCGTTTGGCAGATCGTGGCGCCGCCGCCCTCGGTCATCAGGGCCATCGGCATCCACGACGGCAGGCTCCTCCGGCGACGAGGATGCAGCCGCAACAGCGGCCACATCTGCTGTCGGAGGCAGCTGTGACGGACGAAGAATTTGTCCGTTAGATGGAGATCATAACGGAGCGTTCGCATCATCAGATGCGACCGGCGCCACCATTATCGACGAGCGTGAAGGACAAGCCACCGCCCCGCCACGGGTCCGCATCAAGAACGTGTCGGCATCCTCGCTCCGGTAGGTCAAGGATGAGCCAGCTTCCCTGCCGCGCAACCGCGGCCTCCACAACTGCGGTCGCGTGAAGCAGGAGCCCACGTCCCCGTCGCGCAAACACGCCCCCCACATCGACGGCCGCGTGACGCAAGAGCTCGCGCCCCCCAATGCATCCGTCGCGTGAAGCCTGAGCCGTCGTCGCCACCTCATAGTCGCTACGCGCGGATCGACACGCGGTCGTCGCCACCTCGACGCCACCGCCCCAGGAGGTGCCGACCGCGATCGCCAACGCGCCTGACCGCATCCTCAACTCTCTGGGAGGCCAAGGCTTCGTCGGTGCCTCCGTCTCTCGGGCCGTGGTGTCTGAGAACGAGCGTGCGGCACGACAGTAGGCGAGCTTCCACCGGCGTAATGCCGGTCGCCGCTCCGCGTTTGCCAAGACGGACGTGATGCCAGAATGGGTTCGCAACGACCCGGACCTCGCCGCGGCGTGGGTGCTCGACTGATCCGTGACCACCGCGGAGGCGGCCGCCAGGCGTTGTCGCCGCCTTGACGGTGAGCTCGCCAAGATCGGCGAGGAATGGTCACTTAACGGTCACTTAACGACTGCTCCGCCAACGTCGGTCGCGGCAAGGCTGCTGCCAGGGCTCCGAAGGCCATGTCGTCAGTAACCACGGTGGCACTCCGCACGGCGCAGCAGGAAGCGGAGCGGCTCCTCTGCGAGCGACAGGCAGCCGCCGGACAAGGTTACCGCGGTCCTCCGGCGCCGTTCCTTCGCTGGAGGGACCACGACGACGATGACGACGACGACGACGATGGCACGGACGGAGACGACGGTGCGGCAGGGCAGGGCGGCCACGCGTACGAGATGGTTGTCCGGTATAGGGTTTAGTTTATTTTCTAGTTTTTTAGTTAAACGGTTGAAATATCGACTTTTTTTGTAAATTATGTTCGAACTTGAATGAAATCGGCCCTTTTGATCGAATTTCGTGAGGTTGGTTTGAATTGTTAGACGGATGTATGCGGCTAGCGTTGAATATTGTCCACTCGCACGTGTGTGCGGACTGGTCCCTAGTCCGCGGACGTATGCGGCAGGAAACTTGAGGGTTGAGATGCCCTTAGGGGTATAACCAAGTTTTATTGTCAATAAAATACTTATTGCATTACCAAAGAAATAATCATGTTCTGGGTCTCCTAGCCAAGTCCCGAGCATGGGAAAAAGACGAGAAACAACACCGAACCATTTAAACTCGGTTCCCGTTGCAATCTACGACGAATGAATTAATGTTGCACCGATTATTTGCAGAAGGTAATGGCTGGAGCGAGTGAATTCGATTGATGTATGCACCGAGTCAGGTCGATCGCTGCCGCTAGCTGTCTGATTGATAGGCGCGCGCGGTTTCTTGCCCCCACTACGCACCTCGTGGGATGTCATCGATGGAGAGCTAAATCGGTGGGACAATAGCATTTCGTACAAACTGCCATTGCTGAGTGGTTTTGGGTACGGAAACAAAAGGCCTTCCCTCATCAGTCTATGCACCGAAGAAACTTCTGTGCAGCTTCCGCCACATCTCTGCCTACACGCATGCGTGCGACACTGTGACCTGTCTCTTTTCCATTCGTAAACCTATGCATGCGTGCGTTTACCATCTGCCGGCTTTCATCTCCAGTCAGTGTATATATGCAATCTGTCCGGGTACTACGTACGCTCGTCAAATATTGCACTGTCCAGCTGGATGAGTCACGGCAACGCTATTACTTCTTGGTATAGCATTTGTGGCCGGTACACACACACGGCTGGCGCATGTTTAGGCGCGAATGGATCGTGCATGTGATCGTGCCAGCATCGATCCCAGTTGCCTAGCGACAGGAATCAAACCCTAACTTCGAATCCCATTCGTTGGCACCCTGAACTTATCAATCCCGGTCTCTCTAAAAAAAAAACTTATCAATCCCGGTCTAAATCAAACCCTGAAGTTGTTTGGTGCACCAGGAAAGCGACGATCCTGGGATTACATCTCTCGGATCGCTTCTTTGATGGGCCGGCCAGCCTGCAAAATAGTCCGGATTTTTTTTCGAATTTGAAAAAAAACGTGCATGATATTGAAAAATGTTCACAAAACAGAATTTTTTTCAGAAATTTAAAAATATTCTTAAATACGAAAAAACTTCAGGAGTTTGAAAAAATGTTCGTGAACTCAAAAAATGTTCGTAAATCGGGAAACAAATTCGGAAATAAAAATATTCACACATTTGAAAAATCTTCAGGAGTTTGGAAAAATGCTCGTGAACTCAAAAAATGTTCGCAAATACTATAATGCTTTAGTAAAGAAAACCTTGTTATATTGCTCCCTGCAAAAGAAGAAGACGAAGAAGAAAACCTTGGTATATATCTCCTCGCAAAAGAAGAAGAAGAAGAAGAAGAAGAAGAAGACCTTGGTATCACGGCATTGCCATTACCAGTTAGGGAGACGTGTGAGAGATATCGCATTAGGTGACATCTATGAGATCATTTTTTTAAAACAAATGGACATGTTCAAACATTTTCAGATTTTTTGTCGACACACATCAATGTTTGATGTACAACCTCAAAAAGTTCCACCTCCTAATACAAGTTACGTTAATAGAAACAAAAAAAGACAAAGTTGAATGTGAATAGTGTCAAATACTATTCACCGAAAGCTGCTACTATTCACATTCAAATTTGTCTTTTTTGAATCTCTAAATATACATCGAGTTTCCAGCTGATTTTTTTCGGAGGTGTAGACATACCCCACACGGATGTTGTCAAATAATTTCAGATTTTTTCGAAATGTCTAAATATGATTTTCTAGGACTCATCTTACGATCTCACCTAAATCTGAGATCTCATAAGATTGTTGAGGGGGCTAATCAGACTTGATGGGACGAAGAAGACAAGTATACATGAACTCTAAGAAGTGTTGGATATTCAAGCCTAATAATTAGAGGTATACTTAAGAATATTTCTAGAGTGTGTGTGTGTGTGTGTGTGTGGGGGGGGGGGGGGGGGGGGGGGGGGTGGCACTGGCCCCATTTGGCCACATGAAGCCCCGCCACTGGCCACTACTAACATATGATGGCAACGACGACACCATTGCAAGCTGCGCCATATCGCTATCTCTTTCTCCCTATTTGAATAGTTTCATCCTAAATTAACAAGACACGCACGGACAGAGTACTGGCTTCGATGACCATGGAGAAAAACCACCTCAGTGCTCTCCAGCCCTTTGAGGCGTCAAGGGTCTCGTCGACACCGGCGTCACGTATGTCCCTATTATCTTTCACCACTTTCTCGAAGCCCTCGCCCCTCTTATGTGTCCACCGATGTAAAGATCCCTCTGATCGACCTCTCGGCCCGTCGATCGGAGGTGGTTGCCGTGGTTAAGGCGGCAGCACAAACTTTGGCCCCCTTTCAGGTGGTGAAGCACGACATTCCCAAGGCAAACATGTCGGCGATGTTGGCCGCGGTGTGGCGCTTCCATGAGGAGCCATTTTCTAGGACTGATCTTACGATCTCACCTAAATGTGAGATCTCATAAGATTGTTGAGGGGGCTAATCAGACTTGATGGGACGAAGAAGACAAGTGTACATGAACTATGAGAAGTGTTGGATATTCAAGCCTAATAATTAGGGGTATACTTAAGAATATTTCTAGAGTGGGGGGGGGGGGGGGGGGGCACTGGCCCCCTTTGGTCACTACTAATATATAAAGCCAATGACGACACCATTGCAAGCTGCGCCATATCACTATCTCTTTCTTCCTATTTGAATAGTTTCACCCTAGATTAACAAGACACGCACGAACAGAGAACTGGCTTTGATGACCATGGAGACGAACCACCTCAGTGCTCTTGCCCTTTGAGGCATCAAGGGTCTCGTCGACACCGGCATCACCTAGGTCCCTGTATCTTCCACCACTCCCGAAGCCCTCGTCCCCTCTTATGTGTCCACCGATGTGGCCATCCCTCTGATCGACCTCTCGGCCTGCCGATCGGAGGTGGTCGCCGTGGTGAAGCACGACTTGCCGAAGGCAGACATGTCAGCGATGTTGGCCGCGGTGTGGCGCTTGCATGAGGAACCATTGGAGTATCTCTCCCGAAACAGGTTTTTGCCCCGCTTTGTATATAAAGCACCAACCGAACAGAGTACACGGCTGAACGATATATGATGGTGAGGTAGCCCTCCGGTACAACTGCGACGTCGACATGTTTCAGCTGCCCACAAGGTGGCGGTACACGTTGTATATGGATTATCCGGACCAGGTGGCGATGGAGGTCCTCCCGTAGGCGTGCAGGGGCGACGCACCAGATTACACTCGACTATGCGGCGCCTGGACCACGTCCACATCAAGCTACTGTCGGATGCACTCGGTGTGTCGCGCGGCTACTTGGAGAAGGCCGGCTGGAAGGAGGCGCTTAGCGTCTTCGCCCACTACTACCCAGCAGGCTCGCAACCGCTCCTCACGCTGGGTGCCGACAGGCACACTGATACCAGCTTCGCCATATTGTGCTGCTCCAGGACGGCATCAGTGGCCTGCAGGTGCTCGCGGCAACCGCGAGGATGGCAAGGCAGGCACATGAGTGAACGTGCCACCGTGGCGGGAGCGTTGGTGGTGAAAGTTGGCGACTTCATCCAGCTGGTGTCTAACGGGAGGTTTCGCAGCGTCGTGCACCGCATGGTGGCCAGGATGGTTCCCCAGATCTCGGTGGTCTGCTTCTTCGGGGCGAATGGCGCGACAGTGTGCGCCTTGGTGGACGTAACTGGTGTGCCGCGGTACAGGACCGTCACGGCGGAGGAGCTGCTAAGGTCATCCAGGGCACAGAGGCTCCAGAACGGCACAACCTGAGGATCTGACCGACGTAGAAGCTGAAGGAGACTCAAGTTGAAGCGGCCGCTCGATCTTCCGCCTCCTGGGCATCCTGGCATGTTGTCTTGGGTTTCTACTTTCTTTTTATTTTAGAAAAGGAGGAATACCTCCGGCCTCTGCATCAAAGAGATGCATGCGGCCCTTTTATTAAAAAGCAACCAAATAGTATGCGGTTCAGTACAACGACGTGCTAATGCTTGCAATTGTTGGGTCACTGCGTGATCGTTACTTGCTTTACTTTGCCATGCAACAGGACGTACGCCACACTACGCGTCTGGTCTCTCGTGTAATTGGCAAATAAAATAAGATAAGATAAAATGTCACCAGAACAATTGTACGAGTTGTGATAGCTGCGTGGTTGGGTACTGAATAAGAAGGCCTTCTTCTTCTTCTTGCACATGCATGTGCAGCAGCTGCCGCCGTTCATCTCCAGTGAAACACCGTTGACTTTCTATGTTTCAAAATGTTCTTCCATCCATCATGTAATGATTTTGCACAAGACCATACATGCATGAGCTTGACTGGCCCCTAATATTTTGAATAATACCACGGAGTGAGAATTTTAGACCGTTGAGCGCTTCGTGGCCAAGAAACACCCCTCACTTCATTGAAAAACACTAAAATGTGGATCAAAGCTGTTGTGCTTATAAGTTAGATCTATCCAAACCTTATAATCAGGTGGAGTGGGAGTTTTTAAGGAGAGTGATGCTAAGAGTGGGCTTCACTCAGCTGGTGGGTCTATTTTTTTTCCGAAATGGAGGCAAAAGCTTTGCCTCATCCATTAATTAAGAAGAAGTTAGAGTGATATTACATTGTGCCCATTATTACAAGACTGTTATTCTCCTGTCATGATTTTACCCAAATGTTTCGCGCCTGCGACTTTCCACAGCGCCGCCTTGTTCTTGATCGGGTTGAAAACAACGAATGAAGGTGTGGACTTGTGCCGGAAGACCCTAGCATTTCTTTCATTTCATATGGTCCAAGAGACTAGCATTGTGATCGTTGCCGGAGCCTTGCGATGGGGCATGTGCGTATCCGACATCGCAAAGACCGATCGCTCAGTGGCCCAGGTGTGCGTGTGCAGCATGTAGAGTTGTAGCCAATTCTTCACCTTCCCGGCTTCCCCCAAACTCTCAAGGTCTACTAGATTATGTCATGTGACCACGCCGAGGTATTCCTAAAACGTGGACCAGCGTGGACATATGATAATAAACAAGCGGGACGGAATAACGTAAAAAGAGTTCAGATACCAGGCACTATGGGAAAGAGAAGAATCGCTACAGGCTACAGTGGAAGAAGCTTGGAAAAATACAGGGCAAGCAGCGAACCTACAGGACATCAAAAAGAAGCTCTGTGTCATGCAACAAAGACTGAGCAAATGGAGTTCAGATAAGATTGGGTCAGACGGTCAGTGACACGCAAACAAGTAAACTTCGGAAGCGCCTGCAGGTTGCAGGCTCTGATGAACAGACCCCCAAGTCAAGAAAATGACAGGGAAATAGGGAAGGTTGCAAGCGAGCTGGATGAGCTTTTGAAGATGTTCCACTAGTAGAAAACAGGGCATCAGTCCCGGTTCTGCAACCGGGACAAAACAATCGGGACTGCCACGCGGAGCCCCTTTAGTCCCAGTTCGTGTTACCAACCGGGACTAAAGGAATTTTTTTTAATTTTTTTTAATTTTTTTTTTATTTTTTTTTATTTGTTTTAATTTTCTTCTTCTGATTTTCAAATCTTTGAATTATTTGACAATTTAATCTCTAATCACCCCTCCTCACTGCTTCAGCGTGGAGCATTCATTCCAAATCGTCTAACTTCCCGGCCGGTCACCCATCCTCTCACTGCTCCAGGAGCATTCATTCCAAATCGTCTAACTTCCCGGCCGGTCACCCATCCTCTCACTACTCCAACCCCAGCACGCTTAACTTCCCGGCCGGTCACCCATCCTCTCACTGCTCCAACCCCAGCACGCTTAACTTTCGAGTTCTATCTCCCCTAATCTCGCCTAGTTTCCAAGTCTGCACTTGTTGTTTTCTTGACAATAGTAAGCTATCAATCCTATTAACACCTAGGTCTTGATGTCACATGATTTAATTTTTTGAATTCTAAACAGTTATTAAAATAAACAACAATGATTAACAAACAACAATGATTAATTTAAAAACTCCAAAAAACTTCAAACAAAGGCAAAATTTTCAAAAAAAATCAAAATTCTCAAAAAACAAAAAATCCAAAATAATAAAAAGTTTAAAATAAAATAAGTAATAATAATATTGAATTTCAATAAAAATAAAATAAGTAATAATATTATTTTATTCATTTTTTGCCATTTATACATTTAATATGGCATAATTAATATCTTTAAATCTGTAAATCGAAATTCGACAAATAATATATCCATTATTATCAGAAAAATGTAAGGAATCCAAATATGACATCATTTATTTATTTAAAAAAAATAAAATTAATTTTTAAAATCTGAATTTTTATTTTTTTCGAATTTCAAAAATCTAAAAGAATTAAAAACGTTTAAAAAAATAAACTACTTATTCAATTAATTTATGTTATATGTATCATATCAATCCTATTAAGCCCTTGAGCATGATGTCACACGTTTCACCATTTGAGTTTGAAACTATTATTCTTAAAAACAATAATTATTGAGTAACACTAATATTTATTGAATAAGTAGTTTGACCAAAAATTTTAAAAAAGTTAAATTTGAGGATAACTTTTTTCCTTTCGGAATTTGAGGATTCTAAAAATTTACAAAACAGCCTACGGCGGTTGCCATCAAAACCGGTTTCTCGTGCTGAACATTTTGAAATATTTTTTTTTTTCGACATCGTATGCAAAATTTATAGGCGTTTTACTTTTTCATAACACTTTTTTTAAACTTATTTCAAAGCCATATCATCAATTTTCAATCATTTCCAACTTCATTCGCTATTTTTCATGAATTTATTGATTTTTTTGAGCTAAATGACCCCGAAATTGAAAAGCACTACAAATGAACTCTGAAAAGGTTGAAACTTGGCATGGTATCATCATTTCACCCACATAGCATGTGCTAAAAATTTGAGAGGGTTACGGCAAAAACTGGATGCACTTCGTGTACAAATTGGACAATCCCTTTCGAAGTATCAGGGTTTCGGACAAAAACTCATCTGTTACAAAGGCATTTCATTTTTTTAAACTTATTTCAACTCCAGACTTTTTGTGTGTTCAACATGCATCATTAAAACCCACATCATCAATTTTCAACCCTTTCCCACTTCATTTCTATTTTTCATGCATTTATTGATTTTTTTGAGCAAAATGACCCCGAAATTGAAAAGCACTATAAATGAACTCTGAAAAGTTTGAAACTTGGCATGGTATCATCATTTCACCCACATAGCATGTGCTAAAAAGTTGAGATGGTTACGGCAAAAACTGGATGCACTTCGTGTACAAACTGGACAATCTCTTTCGAAGTATTAGGATTTCAGACGAAAACTCATCTGTTACAAAGACATTTCATTTTTTTAAACTTATTTCAACTCCAGACTTTTTGTGTGTTCAACATGCACCATTAAAACCCACATCATCAATTTTCAACCCTTTCCCACTTCATTCGCTATTTTTCATGCATTTATTGGTTTTTTTTATCTAAATGACCCCGAAATTGAAAAGCACTATAAATAAACTATGAAAAGGTTGAAACTTGGCATGGTATCATCATTTCACCCACATAGCATGTGCTAAAAAGTTGAGAGGGTTACGGCAAAAACTGGATGCACTTCGTGTACAAACTGGATAATCCCTTTCGAAGTATCAGGGTTTCGGACGAAAACTCATCTGTTACAAAGGCATTTCATTTTTTTAAACTTATTTTAACTCTAGACTTTTTGTGCGTTCAACATGCACCATTAAAAGCTACATCATCAATTTTCAACCCTTTCCCACTTCATTCGCTATTTTTCATGCATTTATTAATTTTTTTGAGCTAAATGACCCCGAAATTGAAAATCACTACAAATGAACTCTGAAAAGTTTGAAACTTGGCATGGTATCATCATTTCACCCACATAGCATGTGCTAAAAAGTTGAGATGGTTACGGCAAAAACTGGATGCACTTTGTGTACAAACTGGACAATCTCTTCCGAAGTATCTGGGTTTCGGACGAAAACTCATCTGTTACAAAGGCATTTCATTTTTTACACTTATTTCAACTCCAGACTTTTTATGCGTTCAACATGCACCATTAAAAGCCACATCATCAATTTTCAATCCTTTCGCACTTCATTCGCTATTTTTCATGCATTTATTGATTTTTTGAGCTATAAAACTAAAAGAGCTAAACATAATCTATTTTTGATTAAAACACCTATTTAAAATAACCTAAAAATTACTAAATTGAATATAATGATAAAACAAACTAATATTAAACAGCAGGAAAAAGAATCACTTAAAAATCTATTTTTAAAGTAAAATTATTCACAAACTAGTGATTCACACAAATTTCGCTCAAAAACTCTAAATATTTCGCTGCAAGTACAAACAAAAGAAAATAAATAAAGCGAAAAACAAAAAAATACTGGAAAATGACCTTTAGTAATTAAACCAGTTTCTCGTGCTAAACATTTTGATATATTAAAGTTTTTTTTTCGACATCGTATGCAAAAATTATAACCGTTTTACTTTTTCATAACACTTTAGTCCCGGTTGGAGACACCAACCGGGACTAAAGGGGGTGATACCCTTTAATTCGTCTCGGTTGTTGTCTCCAACCGGGACTAAAGATAGACCTTTAGTCCCGGTTGGTGTCTCCAACCGGGACTAAAGGTCCCATTCGAACCGGGACTGACGCCTGCCGAGCTCCGTCCGGCGTCCTAGCCGCTCGAACCGGGACTAATGCTCACATTAATCCCGGTTCGTAACGCGACCGGGACTATTGCTCCGATCCGGCTAGGACGAAAGCCCTGTTTTCTACTAGCGTTCTTAGTTTTACCCGACCAAACAATGAGCATCTGTGTGACTGATGCTGCGTATACTTTGTTCCGATGAAGCCAATGCAATACTACATTGGGCGCCACACTGACCCGTTCAACTCTCGACACCATTGCCACCATGTACCAGCAAGCTGCTAGGTGACATAGCTCCGGCCAGAGACAAAATGCGCTCCAGTGTCTACGGTGATTACTACGTATACATACTTATCTGATTACTATATATCCATGCAAAGCCAGAGCTAGAAGCACAACACACGATCGACCTGCATCCATCTAGGAGCAAGCCAGGAGAGCTAGCTATTGGATCATCCCGATCGCAAGGTTTGCTGCTTGTTCAGTGATGGCTTCCAAGCAGATGCTCGTAACCATGGTCGCCGCGGCCGCCCTCGCCGTGGCCTTCCTCCCGGGGCTCGCCGTCGCCACGGAGCACATGGTCGGCGACCACATGGGCTGGTCCCTCAACTTCAACTACACGGCCTGGGCCGAGACCCAGCTGTTCGCCGTCGGCGACACGCTAGGTAAGCAATCACACAACCATTGATCCAACCACGCGCCACGCATGCATGCAACTCCTCTCTTTTTTTTGTGCGCCACGCATGCATCTCGCCATGCTTCAGAACACGGCGCACTCTCTGTCTTGGTTTCGTCTGAAACTAAACTGCTCGCCGCGCGCTCTCGTGTTAACTATATTGCAGTGTTCAAGTACAACAGCGCCGCCCACAATCTGGTGGAGGTGGGCGGGACGGACTTCCTCACGTGCACCCAGCCGCCCAACGCCATCGTCTGGACCTCCGGCGAGGACCGGGTCACGCTCGACAAGGCCGGACGCCGGTGGTTCTTCTGCGCCGTCGGCCAGCACTGCCAGAACGGCATGAAGCTTAAGATCACCATCCTCGAGACCGCAGCGCCCACTCCCCAGCCGGCCCTGTCCGCATAATAAGAACCAGGGTACCCCAAACACATCAACAGTGGGCCCGTTCACAGGCACATCAATCTATACATACATATAACTATTTTCTCTACTAGGAAATGTGCCCGTGCGTTGCAACGGAACAAACAAAATCCTTGCATGCTCCTAGCTACCCATTTAATTTTGTTGCCATTTTTCTTTTTCATCGCCATCGCTAATGATGCTCATATTGTCCATCTATTCATGACGAATGTGATCAATCCCAAGATGATGTATTTTTCATCATACTTTGGCACAACGGAGGTGCGTCGCTAGAAAGTAAACGGTGAAGAATGCGTCGCTACAAAGTAAAAGATGATGTGTGCCAACGGGTTTAGCACGACGGGCTTGTGTCACACGACTGTGGTGGAAATTGTGAGGTCCTCTTCGTTGATGTGGAGTATATAGTAAAAAGGCGGCCATATTAAGCTCGCCGTGATCATACTGTAGCGATAGTCAGGCCGGCGTCATTTAAGTCATTCAGATCACCTAGTCGACAGGTCATGGATGCCATTGGGGCATATCGAGCTTTAGTCGCATCGACATTGGAAACATATGGATGTCTGGTTACAAACGTAAAAAAAATACACCGATCAAAAGACCTACTTTTCTGCTTTAGTGATTTGTTGCAGTTCAATAATCCGTATATAGCAGATCATGTCAATATGAGAATTTTACTTAATGCAAGGCTGTACATGTACATTCTACATGAGTCCATACACAGGGCCATGTACATGCAGAATTGGTGGTCCGGAGATGATTGGTGCATGGACTCGATTGGCCTTCTTTATTTCTCTTGCAATTATCATATATTTCCTTTTCTCTCTCTTTCCTTTTCTCCTTCTTTCTTTAATTCTCATGCAATTAGCATTTTTTTCCTTTCTCCGTCCTTCTTGGAAGGACCTTTTCTTTCTTATTTTTCTGTCTCTCTCTTTCCTTTCACCTCTATTTTCTTGTATCATACAGCCACAACACAAAAGCTCCTTGTTGATTATGTGTAACTCATTGGCCTATATAAATTGGTAGAATTTAATCGATAGGGGCGAGGTGGGACTAATTAGTTGGCAACAAATAATGTTTCATACACGATCATAAGCCAGCTCGGCCCAGGCTTAGAGATAATAATGTTCAAATATGTTAAGTTTCTCCAACAAACCTGAAAGACTTGCTGGTTGAGTTGGCTAGCGGCACTTGCCTGTTTCTATGCGACCACGCTTCGAATCCTCATGTTGGCAATATTGTTTTGGCAATCCGAGGACGGCAATGCAAACGACCGAGATATGAAAAACGGACTGCAGGGACTATTTTATAAAAATAATGATGATGAACCCGATGGAAGCAATAGCCGCTTTATTTATTATTACTAGCACAAATGCCCGTGCGTTGCAACGGGGCAGAAAAATCAATTGTATTCGAATTTAGTTAGATTTTTATATGCAAAAATACATTCACGGGTAATGCAAAATTTAGTCAAACTTGAAACTGTTCACAAGATACAGACTTATCCAATTAAAAAATGGTAATCTTAATAATATATCTACATGCCTCAACATATATCAAAATAAAGTTAGGAACCGAATAAAGTTTAGTCATTTTTTTATCCGGAATTGCTAGTTCACCAGAGATACTGCCGACAAAATTAAGTTATAACGCATGTTCAGAAATGCACCAGGAGCTCACATTCTCCATGCATGGCCCAGCCAAGACTACGGTTGATGAACAAAAATAAAAGAAGACCCGGTCATCAGTAGATTAAAGTAAATGCATGTTAACAAATATAAAATTAACCAGAGGTATATTCTACCCTGAAAAATACGTACCACATGCCACACAATAAGGAAAAATACGTACAAACACTACAAGTTCTGTCCTTGATATTTATCAGCGGCATCTTTCATGCTTTGCTCAAATGTTCTCTTCAAGTCCATCTCTCTTTCAGATCTGAGCTCTACCAATATACCACTCTTTGTCACTAATTTCCTTTCCATTAATTGCCACAAACACCATCTCTACTCTCAAAATTGATGAAGCCAAAGCACCTTGATTTAC